>OY979766.1:23898936-26568698 GCA_963855975.1 Andrena chrysosceles | reverse complement strand
TGTACATTTCGATTATGTATTGTTTATTGTGCCGCTAGGTTTCCAGTTTGCTAATAAATTTTGCAATAAGAAAGTTGAAGTTAAAGATTCTATACAGTAACGAGTGTGTCGATCTATTTAAATTGTTTCAATATTATTCAACTTAATTGTATACATAAACGCATTTTCTAATTGATGTGTTAATTTATATTCGATTAGATAATTTGACAATATCGTATTCCCTTCAAGCATCTCTTGAGTAGAGTTTAGCCGTTTGTATACAAATACACATCTGCCAATGAAAGTCTTACACCAGTGTAAACATTGGTCTACCAAGAATTATGGAGTAAATACATATAAATACACAAATCATTATTTATTAAGAAGTATTTTATATTATTTTTAAATAGAAAGTATCAGAGTTACAGTTTTCAAGATAAGAATGCACAAGAAATATATAATATTGATACTTTTTCTACCGGTAATAATATTTGTCGTAAATTCAGAAAGATCTAGTGGCTTGTACATAGACAATGGACTTGACCAAACAATTCTACACGAAATTGCCAGTCAGAAAGAAAAACAGGAAATGGAGCACAAGCTGTTAAATATTCTCGAATTACCCGAGAGACCAAAGAGGATCGCACGCAGAGCTTTGCTGGTGAAGAGATCAGCACCCAAGTTTCTACTAAATATTTATAAGAATGTGGTGTCCAGCGACAAAGGCAAGCTGACTCAAGACGAATATGAGAATATAGAAGAATTCAGTTTAAGCACAAATGACATTAATATTATCGACCAAAGTGACGTTATTATGACCTTCGGTGCTCATAATCCACATTCGGGGAATGCATCTAAAACAAATCGTGGGAAAAGGATTTGGTTCGACGTGTCAGAAGCGCCGCGAGGAGAACCCATTATCGCAGCTGAATTACGATTGTATCAAAATCTGCAAAATACTTTTGAATCCAGTGAAGCCTACACAATAACAGTGTACAGAGTGGCGAGGACGAAAGATGGAGGGCGTATTAAACATTATATAAATGAAGCTAACACTACGGCAGGTAGAGAAGGCTGGATAACTTTGAATATTAGTCAAGCTCTTGATTATTGGGTTCAGCATCCGAAAGAAAATCGAGGTTTATTTCTAGCGGTGCATCACGCTGATTACACAGGTCACATTATGAGGCCAGATGATATAGGGATTGTAGGTGTATTAGGGATTCTGGATAAACAACCATTTATGGTCGGTTTCTTTAAAAATTCTGGAGAACGCAGCAAGCGCAAGGTATTGCGTAGACAAACAAGAGACGTTAAACAGAGAGCACGCGAACTTATCAGTATGAATATTAAAAATAATTTTTACGCCAATTTTGTTATTCGAAAAAAGGGGGACGCGGCGTGTAACATTAAAACTTTATATATAAGCTTTAAAGACCTTCAATGGCACGATTGGATCATAGCTCCAGAAGGGTATGATGCTTACTATTGCAGCGGAGAGTGTAATTTTCCACTGAACATTCATATGAACGCAACTAATCACGCTATTGTGCAGACTTTGGCGCATATTATGAAGCCGAAGGAAATACCAAAACCATGTTGTGCACCTACAAAATTGTCACCGATATCAGTGCTCTATTTTCTCGACGACAGTAATGTTGTGTTAAAGAGATACGAGAATATGGTTATTAATAGCTGCGGTTGCCATTAGATTGTACAGTCATTTGTTCCTTAAACTTTTTAAACAATGGATGAGAAAGATTTTACATGATTATTTTATGGGATGAAATTTTAAGACATTATATTTGTAAATATGTATTTTAATAATGTTTGTAAAAAGATATTACAATAATAATGCGAGCTCGTTTCTTTTGCTCATGTTTTAATAAAAACAGAAAAAATAAATAAGTAACGAACATTTAAAGGGCAGAACGTTGCACTCCTTGAGTAACAACCCCTGTTGATATTAAATCAGCAATTTCTTTGGGCAGGAATTGCAATTCTGCAAGTATTTCCATTGTGTGCTCACCAGGTTGAGGTTTCTTTTGATGTACCTTCGACTTTCCAGAGGTAAGAGACAAATGTGGAGCAGGATTTGGAACTATCGAATTGTCTTTCAAAACTGTAAACGTATTCCTTTCTCTGTTGTGCGCATGGAAGGCAACGTCGTTTAAGCTTAAAACAGGTGTCACGCAAGCATCTGTGCCATCGAATATAGTGCACCATTCAGCTTGCGTTTTTTGTTTGAATATATTTTCCAATTTCGCTCGGCTCTCTTCAAATTCATCGAACTGTGGCATTTCGTCTAACGAAAGGCCAAGTTTCTCCAAAAATATTTCATAGAATTGTGGTTCTAATGCTCCGACACACATATATTTCTTGTCTTTCGTTTTGTAAGTATCATAAAAGTGCGATCCAGTATCCAATCTATCGAAGATTGTGGCAAATGTAATTTAGTTACTTAAAAATGTGGAAAGACTCTGTTACGATTTTATCTGAGAAATACTTACATATTTCTACCACGCGGGTTTCCCCACAATCCAGACATGTTCTGAGATCTAAACAACCAACTCCCCAAATAAGCTGTACCATCTACCATTGATGTATCGACTACTTGACCAACATGACTTTTAGTACGTTCGTATAATGCTAACATTATTCCAAAGGCGCACATTAATCCGCCGCCGCCAAAATCAGCAGCCAGATTAACTGGTGGTGTTGGTTTCTCATTGTACCGACCAAATAGAGATAGTAAGCCTATACATTACAGGAATGCAATAGGATAATAGAAGAACCTGCCTTCATGAAAACTTCACTGCCTTAAAAATTGTAAACTTCTATTACCAGATAAACCCAAGTAATTTATATCATGACCAGCCATATTTGAGTATGGTCCTTTTTGGCCATATCCCGTCAATCTAGCATATATCAGCCCCTTATTTGTTTTCATAAGATCCGTTGGTCCGAGTTTCAGCTTCTCCATCACACCTATTTAACATTACTCTCATAATTCAAGTGGCTTCAATTTCTTCTAAACAAATGTATTAGTAATTATAGTAAATTAAGTGAATACAGACCAGATCTGAATGGATCTATAAGCACGTCGCTTTGATCGCTTAATTTTTTAAATATATCAATACCCTTTGGACTTTTTAAATTCAACGCGATTGATCTCTTTCCATGACTAAGAGAGTCTCTATCCCCATTAATTGTATGAGCCTATAAAATTGAAAACCAATACCTGTGAAACAATGCAACGCCTATTGCAATTCTGGAACATACCTATGCTTATCTGAACAAAAAAAATAATTGTATTTCGATCATACCTTATCTACTTTAATAACAGTTGCACCGAAATCTCCTAATATCATTCCACAAAAAGGGCCTGGCGCGAGACCAGACAATTCTAAAACTTTTATCCCTTTCAGAGGCATATTTTTGCTATATAGAAGAATACTTATCTAACGGAATGGCTGCGTTCAGCGAAACCAACCGATAATTGGAAATTTCGAGCGGCACGATATTTCCGCTAATCGCTACTAATCGCTACCTAGCGGTTAAGTCCGCTGAACGCACCCAATGAGTTCAGACTTTTTTAATCCGTGCATATTTAACGATGTCATTGTATGCGGTTTTACATCTGTATTTATTATTCGATTGATAAGTAAGCAGCTGATCACAGTCCACTCAGGCCCGAATTTAGGGAGGGGGGTTGCAGCCCCGGGCCCCACTTTCCGAGGGGGGGCCCCGTTCTAAGCGATTAGTTCACTAAACCCCCACTGTTCAACTACGGGGGGGCCTCGAAGGTTTGATATGTAGCCAAAGAGGAGATATAATAAGAGGCGTCACTCGACAAGGACAGAAATAACCTAGGGAAATCACTACACAACCAATTTAAATGCCCATTCGGCCCCATTCGGCAATGATCGGTAAACTTCGGCAATAATTAGCCAATTGCGTTAAGGTACATCTTGTCGATTTGAATATCCCGCTCGAATGTACAACCAATTTAAATGCCAAGGACAAGTAAGGACTTCAAAGGTTCCGCCCGGAGTGACGCCTCTTATTATATCTCCTCTTTGATGTAGCCCCGGGCCTCAAAACCCAACCAGGGGGACCAAGCCGTCAGTGATTGGCCGAAGTTCCCGTTTAGTTAGCACCTTATAGGTAGGAGGCGCTAGGTACATCACACACACATACCTAGGTGTATCAGTGAGCACGACACACAACCTTTCGACGTTGGTGAAATGTTACCATGACGACCGTCGTCATCTTTAATTGTTTGGCGCCAACACGAGGAAGTGTAACCTGGTGTAACCCACGTGGATCAGTCATCACATAAGATGATGATCCCTGTCATTTAAATAAAATTTAAAAGATTAAATTTTGGAATGACCAGAAATCCTTCAAATGGCGTCCTCACTTTCCCTGGTTTACCTTTTCTAAGGCCGTCTGACCATGGATCGTCGCGTTAGTGACGCGTATGCAGCAGATAGAAGGATATACAAAGAAATTGAACATATTTTCTTTTCCTATGAAAAGAAGAAATATTCAATTTCAATGTTTATCCTTCTATCTGCTGCATACGTGTCGCTGGCGCGACGATCCGTGGACAGGTTACAACGGTGCATTACACGTATACACATACACATACGTCCCGATTCACACATTCACAGTTTAGTATGCACCTTATAGGTAGGAGGCGCTACAAACTCTGCTTCAACTTTCGTAAGAGGGGGAAGCTTGGCCCCCCTGCCAACCACGGAGGGGCCTCGAAGGTTTGATATGTAACCCCGGGCTCCAAAACCCAACCACGGGGGGAGGCCTCGAAGGTTTGATATGTAACCTTGGGCCCCAAAACCCAACCAAGGGGGGACCTCGAAGGTTTGATAGCCCCGGGCTCTAAAAATCTTAATCCGGGCCTGAGTCCACTTAAGGGGGTAGACACGTCACGTGGTCTGGCCGATTTGGCCGGTCGGTATTACAGCAGGTTTTTTCTGCACAGAAATGGTAATACCCATAGATATGCGGCTGCCTGTACACACGAGAGGGAGCTGTTTGCTATTTCCATATTCTATTTTGAATGTGGAAAGAAATTCTCAGCTGTTGCGTTGTACTTTTTAAACAGAAAGTCTGCTGGTACTGCAAACGTAGAAAATGCATTGTACATTTACTTGAAATGTGCTTATGTTACAATATTTTACGCTGGCAGTAAGGAATTATAAGTGAAAAGGAAAAATAGATGAGGGCATGTCCTCAAAAAATGAAGTTTGTTAGGATAGACATTTTTTAATTATCAAAACACTGAAACAGAACATGAAATACACATCCTATGCAGAAAGCAGTTATGAACAAACATATATATAAACTCGTGTTTGACGTTGAATCCAACGCGTGATTATTATGTGGTCCCTCCTCGAAGTGACAGAAAATATAACCTATGTATATGCTATACGACAATAAATGTTTAGCGGCTATTTCCTTCTATTTCGCTACATTTGTGAACTTTTTATCATCCTTCCGAAACATTATTATTACGCCGCAACAGTATCTTTAGGAAATCGGGTATAGCATATAGGTTATATTTTCTGTCACTTCGAGGACAGAAAATCTGCACCTCCAGCTGACAGAAAATTCGCCCCTGCACGTTGTCACTAGCCCGGTCGGCAGCATGGAAGGGGTACCTCTTACACCCTGTATTTCTGATAGTTGCAACGATATTCCTCAGCCCAGTGTACATATGTACACTCTGGTTTGATCTGGAAAAATAAATGAATTCAATAAAAATTAGTTTTTGTGTTTATACCACCTGAATGTAAAGACTGATACTTACACTCACTGAAGAAACCATTATTATTGTGTCCTATTTCTCATAAATATTTTCTTGGAATGGCACTGACCCCTTTCGATTCCAATTAGTTGTCATAGAACCTGTGATAAAAAGTTAGAACGAGTTGTAATCTGAATACAATAAAAATGTAAATGTGTGTATGTTATTTACTTATCTTTATGCTTGTGGAGAAGACTGCCTTCCTTTCCTCGCCTCATAGAGCATGATTTTCAACGTTGATACTGATTGGTGGAAATATCTAGAACAAATTCATATATGAGAGAAACATTCATGATGATTTCCAATTAATCTAATTATTTGCATTACAAAAGTATGTGTCATACTTACGCTTTTATAGATGTCACTTCCACTTGGTATGAAAGAACAGCTATAGGAATTTATCATTAGGAGAGTGTGAAAAGGCCCACCACCACCCCCGTCATAGACGGTCCTATTCACTCTCCGTATGTATCTTCTACATACTTTTTTACTTACATTTTGAAGCATTACTTATACGACAGCTCTTCATATGCACTGGATGCATTCGCCGGTGCAATTGTCACTTTGAATTGGATTTGCTTATTCGACAGCTCTTCATATGCACTGGATGCACTCGCCGGTGCAATTGTCACTTTGATTTGGATTTTTTTATTCGACAGCTTTTCATATGCGCTGGATGCACTCGCCGGTGCAATAATGACTTTTGATTGCAATTGTTCATTCGACAGCTCTTCATATGCACTGGATGCACTCGCCGGTGCAATTGTCACTTTGAATTGGATTTGCTTATTCGACAGCTCTTCATATGCACTGGATGCACTCGCCGGTGCAATTGTCACTTTGAATTGGATTTGTTTATTCGACAGCTTTTCATATGCGCTGGATGCACTCGCCGGTGCAATAGTGACTTTTGATTGCAATTGTTCATTCGACAGCTCTTCATATGCACTGGATGCACTCGCCGGTGCAATTGTCACTTTGAATTGGATTTGCTTATTCGACAGCTCTTCATATGCGCTGGATGCACTCGCCGGTGCAATTGTCACTTTGATTTGGATTTTTTTATTCGACAGCTTTTCATATGCGCTGGATGCACTCGCCGGTGCAATAATGACTTTTGATTGCAATTGTTCATTCGACAGCTCTTCATATGCGCTGGATGCACTCGCCGGTGCAATAGTGACTTTTGATTGCAATTGCTTATTCGACAGCTCTTCATATGCACTGGATGCACTCGCCGGTGCAATTGTCACTTTGAATTGGATTTGCTTATTCGACAGCTCTTCATATGCGCTGGATGCACTCGCCGGTGCAATTGTCACTTTGATTTGGATTTTTTTATTCGACAGCTTTTCATATGCGCTGGATGCACTCGCCGGTGCAATAGTGACTTTTGATTGCAATTGTTCATTCGACAGCTCTTCATATGCGCTGGATGCACTCGCCGGTGCAATAGTGACTTTTGATTGTAATTGCTTATTCGTCAGCTCTTCATATGCGCTGGATGCACTCGCCGGTACTATTGCGATGTTTTCATCCATCGATTTGTGTACTTTTTTGTGTACTCGTACCTGCTCCTCCTGGTTTTATGTACGGAGGTTCTCTAATCGGCTGTTGTCGATTGTATCGACTATCTATAATTTCTGGCAACATGCAGTCCTCATAGAACTTCTTCAGTTTTTCCTCCATCTCTGTTGCCCAGAATCGATCATCTCTCGAAACTGTTGTAATTTTCATTCCTTTTGGCGTCCATAAACAAAAATAGGCCCGTTGCCTTTTCGTTATGTGCAATTGTCCTTGCACTTGATAACAGTAATGATGATTCTTATTCATTTCATTACCCTTGTAAATACGCCTAATATTATCAAGTTTCTTTATTGCTTCAGCAGGTGATAAATCCTTGGCCGATTCAGGACACTTTACTTCGACGATTTTATCATGGTCCACGAGGCCGTCAGGAGTTGCACCTAAGTGAGGCACAGTGTCATCGATGAAGAGGCCACACGGTAGAATATGCATTCCTAATTCTTCTTGCATTTGTTTCAAGGCGTTTGCCTCATTTTCCCTTCCGTATTGGAGAGAATGTAAATTGTGGAGTTGCGGGTACATTATACTCTTCACAGTATTTGCCCGTGGTGTAGTCTTTCGTAATCGGCATACCTTGCCGAAATTGGATGCAGTTAATAATTTCTTCCTATAACCAATCCATTTTTCGCTATTCGTCTGATCGCGAGTTTCCACTTGGATCTCGTCTCGCCTCGTTTGCCAGTGAAGGAGTATATCCGCGTGCCTTTTACACTCGGAAGAGTATACTGTCTCTTCCATATCTGGTTTTGCCGCGTTGGGGCCGTAATCGTGGTCGCACGATTGTTTGTTATTTCGAAAGGAGGATGCTTTCGCTTCTTTTTTATACTTCCTTGCTTTTTCTGCTGCGCGCTTCCGACGTCCTTCCAGCTTTCTTATCATGGTTGGCGGCTCTTTATTCATTGCCGTACTCAATCTGCTGAACGCCTCTTTTGTGTTATATTGGACGACTGCAGCGGAGACTCTACCCTGATACGAGCCTCCTCGTCCAAAGTTTATCCTTTTGCCTCCGATGAATTTAGCAATTATGTTATTAAAACCTTCAACAGCATTGTTATTTAGACCGCGCAGCAAACTGTCAGCTTTAACGAAAAGTTGCTGCATCGCTTCTTCGATACTTTCATAAATACCAGCTTCTCTTAGTTGTGGAACGTAGTCTACTCTGTTGGGATCAGAGTATTTCTTTCAGAAGTATGCTAACTTCTGACATTCCTTGTGTTGACCGAAAACGTGACTCGGTACATTTTTCAAGTCTTGCTTCAAATTTTGAATTCGTTCCTCGAGTGGTACTTCTTCTCGCAACCGGTATTCCGCAGCTTTTTTTATACCAGTACGCAGGCGGAGAGCATTATTCTGTACGACAGCTCTTAGATCTTTATTGCGGCCTTTTGTTCCGATTTCGTTTATTCTTTTACTGAAATTGCGTAACAGGTGATTGGTGCATTCGATTTTTTGTACCTGCACCATATACTTTCCATATGGATTACTGTCCAATATCTTCTTGTACACACTGCTATCGCCATCGGCAACTAATATATGGTATATTAGGCCGTGCATATCTATGCTGCAATTGAATCCTTCGACAATAGCAACACTCTCCATGCCAGTTGAACTCTGATAACGACCCCAGTTCTTGAAGCAACGATGCTCGCGCGGTTCTTCCTTCCTCGTACCTGCTATTTGGCAAGTCATGCAGAATTTATTCTTCACGCTGATGTACAGCACTTTCTTCGTGTGGTATCCCACGATGGCTCCTACGCCAGAAAGAGAATTGTAATCTCCACCGCGGTAGGATCTTTTCATCCAGCTGCCATCCGCGACAACTGGGATCAACGGTAGATTGGATTCTGCATGTACGTCGCCTCTTTCGATAGCTAATGCTTTTTCCTCATTTCCAGCATCTTCCATTTCGCGTTGTGCGGCCACTTCGAGGGCATCGATTAGCTCAATCTGACATTTCTCGTAGATCCTTTTCGTCATACAGGACACGTTCACGGCAGTCAGTATGTCCTCCAGTTGATTATACCCGCCGCCCGTCATCATTGTTGCGGAAACAGCGGCGCTGTTGATATCCATTTTGGAATCACTCTTCCGAAGACAGGATATGCACTTTGTGTATTTGCACATTTTGCACTCTACATAATACACATTTTCTAGTCCATTCCGTTGACATCTAATTATTTCAAAATGTTCGATGCCACAGCCAATAGTCGAATGTTTTCGAAGATTTTTTATTTGTTCGAAAACATACGGAAAATCAACGAAGTCTCTTCCTTCTGAAATTGGATTTTCCGGCTGCTCTGGTTGCGCATTCTCCACCACCCAGTAATCGGCATCAATTCCAATATCTTCATCCGTTTCTTCGTTGATGTCTCTTACGGAATGTATCTCATCCCTGTCTATGTGGAAATCTATTTCTTGTGCAATTTCTTCTTCGTTCGACTCGAAATGCACTTCTTCTACAATTTCCTCTTCGTCCGCATTGAAATGTATTTCTTCTTCAATATCTTCTACGTCGGTATCGAAATGTACTTCTTCTACAATTCCTTCCATAATTGAAAAATCTTCAAAATTTCCTACGTCTTCTTCGTGCATTCTGCCCGTAGGACAATCATCCGCAGCAGATGTGCTTGGAAGTGTTTCGTACGAGGTACCTGCACGAGTACCTGCTTCCGCCACGGTGCCCCGACCTACCGCGAGGCACGCTGCTCTTTTTAATCGTTGCCTGCACGTAAAGAGTCAATAATCAGTAACACGTGACACATACATATAAATAAGAAAAACATACAATAGAAAAGAAAAGCAGGCATAGTAAAAGAAGATATAGTACAGTAATGTCTCGATGTAAGCGAAAACCTCGGAACGTAGGAAAAGAGAGTGAATGGAAGAAAGGGCTGCCGATTGTCCCTATCTTTTTCATTCGCTGTCCTTCTCTGTGGCCGACGCGCATTACCACTAAATATGAATTATCCAAATTATATCGTGTTTGGTGTCATTTATCATTAGGGAAATATCACAAATGTTACGATGCTTTATTTATGAAAATATTATTATTGCATTTCTGTGAATATCATTCTAATTTATCTTCGCGATACGAAGAGGGACGTAGCGTGATACAAATGTTCCTCTTAGACAACGCGATTCCCTCGCTACGCAAACCCAAGGACATGCACTTTTGGCCCGTTTTCTTTTCACACGCACACATCTGCACAACCGTCTCCGCTACTCGCAAGCGAAGGCAGCCACAAGCAGACATGTCTGCGCTGCAATACGCGGCTGTGTGTGTATGCAGGCACGCGTGCACTTGACCGCGTGTGAAAAGAATACTTTTCGCATTTCAATCCTGGGTCATTCGACGCGAAATCGGACACTTTTCGGAGTACCATTTGGAATGTTTGTGAAACTTGCATATATTGTTGTCTTTACTGATACATAAACGTATTTCAAAGGATTTTTCAAAATTGTCAATATCGTGGAAATTGACTTTTTTTCATTAAATTATAACTGTTGAACTAAGAAAAAGGTAAGAATGAGCTTTTGGATGCTTACACTGGGGAAGTAAGAGTACCTAATCAAAATGATGTCACTTAAAAAAAAAATTTTAGACCATTTATTCTGTGATTGTTTTAAACAAATGCAATTTTATACCAGCAAGGCGCTATTCCAAAATTTGAAAAAAAATTGAGAATACAGCCCTACTTGTGCTCTTTGCAGACACGTTTTCAGAAACGCGGATGCTTTAAAATTGGTCGCATGAAAATTAATTGAATGTGACGCTGCATCGCCCGATACCGGCTGGATTAGCTGTAAACCGCGCGGTACTAGCAGCGGCCAAGTGGCTATATCTGATATTGTTATATAGGGTTCTCACGAATGGTAAGTATTTGACAAAAACTAAAAGAGGAAAACATATTTTTTATATCCAACATAATACGGTATGTCATCTTTTGGTGTTCGCGATATTTTCCGTGAACCGAAGGTGATCTTCAGTTTTTTAAATGGAATGCTACATATTTCATTACCCGATATGAGTGTATAAATCTCAAGCCAAATTCAAAAATATGGTGTACTATGACTTTCAATGCCACGCAAGGTTAGGAAAGAAACAAATAGATAGTTGTATATTGTAGCACGGACGGCTCAGTCTGTCGAGCCGGTGCTGGGCGGCGCAGCGGCACCTTCAATTAATTTTTATGCGACCAATTTTAAAGTATCCGCGTTTCTGAAAACGTGTCTGCAAAGAGCACAAGTAGGGCTGTATCCTCAATTTTTTTTCAAATTTTGAAATAGCGCCCTGCTGGTATAATATTGCATTTGTTTAAAACAATCGCAGAATAAATGTTCTAAAATTTTTTTTTTAAGTGACATTTTTATTAGGTACTCTTACTTCCCCAGCGTAAGCACTCAGAAGCTCATTCTTACCTGTCTCTTTCTTCAACAATTATAATTTAATGAAAAAAAGTCAATTTCCACGATCTTGACAATTTTGTAATTCGCGTGGAATGTCCCTCCTTGAAAGTCTATAATACTGGAGAGAGAGAGAGAGAGAGAGAGAGAGAGGGAGAGAGAGAGAGAGAGAGAGAGAGAGAGAGAGAGACAGAGAGAGAGAGAGAGAGAGAGAGAGTTGGTAATAATATAATTGAAATGATACAACATTGTGTAAGACACATAGGACCATATTTCTAATAAATTATAACCTGAAGGAATACAAATATTTCCAAACAAACATTTTGCCCTTTTGCATGCTCAGACAATACGACGCAGAAAGGATAGGCTATTTTTAACGTTGTACCTCCTACAACAATTCAACGAGGGGCTGCAGGGTGGTATTTCGTTTTATGGAACGTTGTAAAATAACGGCGAAACGAAGGGTCCGAGAAACACGTGTCGTTTGCCTTTCGCGAAGCAAACCCTACTTCACCGCGCCGGTGTTGGAGATCCGTCTGGTTCTTGTCAACGAGCACGCTTTCCAGCGCATCACCCCGTCTCTTTAGACAACTTTTCGAAAGCGTGGGACTGACCTCGACTTTCGTTACCCTCACACAAGGCGAATCGATGGGGGCGCGAAGCGTTGGTTTCGGTTTTTCGGCAAGGGCTGCCTGCCTATAGCCCAGATGGGCGAAATTTTTGCCTGTAAGGCCCTTGGGGTCAGTTGGATTTTGGCTTGAGTCAGAAAAAATATAATTGTTTTCTTACGTCCGGATAGATGTTTGCGGTACTCAGAAATGCATGGAAAATTTCAGGATCGATATTGCCAGGAAACGGGACCGAAAGTTCTACGGGGACGTCGACGTTGTTCTTCATTGATCATTCAATGTGATCAACATCTCGGTTACGTTTTTTTATTTCAGATAAAGCCAACCCTTCACATCGGTGGGGATACCGATTACATATTACCACGGGCGAAATCCTCAAATAGATCCATAGCGAGAAATCGAAATACCATACCGTGACACCTCAATAAAAAAAATATACCGTTCTATTGCAAAAAACTAACATGACCTTGACATCGCTTCCAATACCTCATTCATAAAAAAAATTTGTACTATTATGTTCGATGGAACTGATACCAAACAGGAATATGTATATTAAACAATTTTCACTTATTGGAGTAGTTGGTAAGTAATAAAAGGCGACCCTCGGTTCGAAATTGAATTTGTACGATATAGGTATAGGTATTCAGCGAACAGAATTCTCCGATGCTCGCGGTTACTTTGTCGCTGGCAATGGGTCGTAAAAGAGAAGGACAGAGCGGGGGTCGTAGCAGCCGAGAAATAAAGTCAGCGCCTCGATCTGCTAATACAGAGCCACAACGTTATTTAGCGGAGGGGGTACACCTACAGGAGTGGTAGTAATGTGTGCGTCAGCGATTGTCATCACGTACGCGTTACCACCACTCCTGTAGGTGTTCCTCTCCGCTAAATAATCGGTTCTGCATAATGTTGCTGGCAACCCTGCAGATACGCAACAATTTTGATATTGAAAAATTGTGGTAATGGTATAGATAGAGGGCAACCTCACGGACTTTGAGGACCTTGAAATATGTTCTCAAGGACGTCATTCTGAACAACTTTTTCCTCTAAACTTTTTGGCGGTCGACCTTGGTTTCCGAGATATTTGCGACAAACTTCTATTCATTTATTCCGACGCAACGGACACAGCGATCAACTTGAGGTGGTTGGTCATCGGGGGGGATGTGTTTATATTTGTCTCTAGACACCTCGGGGCGCTTCGCGAGGTGGATAGCACGTGGGAATGTGATTAAAAAAAGAAAGTAATTTTTTTCAAAAAGAATGTAATTTTTTCAATCACATTACCATGAGCCTATCTACCTCGGGGCCCAAATTATGAATATTCCTTATATCGATATCCGCGCATCAAATAAAAGCCCGATTGCTTTCTGCGTCTTCACTGTAGTGCAAACGACAAGAAACTGATCAGCTAGCGTCGTCGCTGCATTGTTTACAGATGCTGAGAGGCTAAACAGAAGATAGTGGGAAAGGGACGAATATACGCGTCCTGTTCCTCTCTTTCTCATTAGGTTTGGTGGTATGCTCATACATTTACGTAGAATATGTACTTCCGGGAATACTGTTTGGTGCACAGAAATGTGCACAGGAAAGAATTTTTTATTATCCTGTGCATATACTGTTGACGTATCACTGATTTCATTAGCGAAGGATTCATATTTCGTTCTACCATTATCCTTTCCCATTTGCCTGACGGTGATGAAGGAACACCCCGCAAGTATGCGCGGACACGCGCCACATTTTCAAACCTTTGCGCATTCGAACTTTTACGCGGGCCGATGACGCCCCGCTCCGGCCTTGGTGCGAGTGAAATACAAAATCTTGAGGGAGTGAGAAAGGCAGTTTGGGCCCTGACCCACCCTCGAGGGTAGCAAAGGCTCGATCGTCAGAAAAAAAACGACTGACGAGCAGTAAAGACCGTAAGTACTTTCGCGCTTACTATCCCTGTCTTTTTCACTATATGTGCCGGTTATTATGAAAGTGGTCCAAGTCCAAATTTTTCGTTTGTTACATTTCACTTATTTTTTTACGTATTATATCAACGTGATACATGCTAAACGTAAAGTTCAATTTCTTTTTTTTTTAAATTTAGCACGACGCCACTTTCATAATAACTGACATCTACATTTTACTTCCAACCCAATATTGTATTTAGACATATTCCGGGTAAAGTTTCCGATTACCGTCATAGTATTGTTGTAACTTTTTGTGCAAAATCTATCGTGTGAAGTGTGATTGTTTGAGTGTCCGCGTGTTTCTCAAGCTGCGTATCGCCATTGCGGGACTGCCTCGCATGGCACATCATTCGCGGAGTGGAGAGTCTGGAGACTACCTCGACCATGATCATTTTACGAGGCATCAGCCGTCGATTTTTTGACGTGCTCACAGGTGCCTCGCGGCCTCCAGATCAAAAATCGCTAGCTCGGGCAACGCAAATATCATGCTGGATGGAGCGCGAGACTGTCGAAATAGCCTGCCTCGCAAAGTGATCATGATCGAGGTAGACTCCAGACTCTCCATTCCGCGAACCGTGCCTCGCGCGGCATCGTCGCAATGTCGATACGCAGCTTCACGCTCAGAGATTCGTGTATTCATTCTCGCGTAGAATAACAAAGTTATGTTATAATTTACCCGCGAAATGTCTAGAAAAGGTATATACATTCGGGTGGAATTTAGGTTTCCTTTAGTTGAAACTGAAAACAAGTGATGAAAATTAGACTGTTTCTAAACATCAGAAGTGGAAAAATCGGAAATTTTAAAATTGAAGGCTCGGATGCAATAAGGAGACTAGCGCTCGAAAATGCGAAAGAGTATTGTCCAAACGCTAAGAAAGATTGGAAAATTAAATGTTATTAACCTGAATTTTAAAAAATATAGTGTTGTAGAGCTCGTTACGACACACATTTTTCTTTTTACAGTTTCTTTATCGAATCATTACTTGCAATTAGTATTCGAGATGAAAATTATAAACCAACAAATTTCTTCCACCAAAGTCAATATTTTTTAAACATAAATTGCGATAACTTGAATAAATATTAACGGATCGTTATGAGACTTGAAACATAAATCTCGGAAAACTGTAGCGAAGCTATAAAATGTATGCACAAAATCCTTATGTTAAAAAAAAGTAATAATATTTCATTAGAAATGAATACTGGACATACCCCATGTTTTCCAAGGTTCGCCGTTAAAAAGTATGAAGGCAATTTTGAGGTACATGTAACTTGCAGCGACAAAGTGTTTCTTAATGTATAAAGAAGATTTTCACCAATTCTCACACTAATTAATAAATAATCGTAGAAAATATGACGATATATACAAATCTCGCGGGCCACCAACAGTCAGCAGCCGCGTATAATGCTCTATACTTAGCAGTTTTAGCACTCGCGTTGACTGTTGGTGCCGCGCGGGATTTATATACAGTGCCATATATTCTACAATTATTTCAAGGAAAAACTTTGGCGCTGCAAGTTACATGCACGTAAAAATTGCCTCGATACTTTTTAACGACGAACGATGAAAAACATGGGTTATATCCAGTATTAATTTTTAATGAAATATTATTACATTTCTTAATATAAGAGTTTTATGCATATATTTTACGGCTTTGCTAGAATTTTCCGAGTTTTATGTTTCAAGTCTCATAACGATTCGTTAATATTTACTCAAGTTATCGCAATTTATATTAAAAAGATATTGACTTTGGTCGAAGAAATTTGTTTGGTTTATAATTTTTATCTCCAATACTAATGATTCGATGAAGAAACTGTAAAAAGAAAAAATGTGTGCCGTGACGAGCTTTACAACACCATATTTTTTAAAATCCGGTTTAACAAAATTTAATTTTCCAAATTTTTCTAACGTTAGGACAATACTTTTTCGCATTTTCGAGCGCTAGTCCCCGGATTGTATCCGAGCCTTCAATTACAGATATTTTGAACCTTGATAACCTCATAATTACAAATTTTGGAAATGTTTGAATTTCAACGCTTTCAAAATTGGAAATTCAAGCATTTAAAAACATGAAGATTTCCCTCCTGCGCTAAATCTTGGCTAAAGAAAGCCTATATTGCACCCGAATGTACCGAATTGATAAACGTTTACTCTTCTACTGTACTTTCAAATCTATTTCAATAATTTCACTGTTTCTTCGATTCGCTTTTAGATGGCAAGCAATGCAGGGTCGCAGAATCTGGAGGGAGAAAGAGAACGAACTCCGTCGCGGGGACGGAGTCCGTGTCAACGACGGAGTCCGCGAAGAGAGAGGACTCCGTCCTCACGGAGAGCGCCCACGCCGCGGTCTTCCTCGCGACGGAGTTCGTCTCGACGACGGAGTCCGCGAAGAGAAGAAATCAACTGGATGGAAATGGCCATCCAGTATAGAAGACAAGTATGTAGATACGTAGGCGATCTCACGCAAACATTTCTTACATTCTCATGAAAGTATGAAAATGTCTAGACATTATTGCAGTAATTGACATAAGATTTATGTTTATTTTTCATATTACAGTACACTGAGATGAGAAGACAGATGAGAAGGCTGGAGTATGAGCAAGAAAGAGGAGGCAGAGGAGGAAGAGGAGGAAGAGCAGGAAGAGGAGGAAGAGGAGGAAGAGGAGGAAGAGGAAGAAGAGGAGGAAGAGGAGGAAGAGGAGTAAACAATTATTTCTATTTTTAAGAATGTATTAAAAGATATAAATTTTTTTAATAAAAAAATGTAATAATTTCTATATTCCAAGGTCTTTCATCCGTCGGCAATGAATAATTTTCTCGTATTTATTCCTTCTCTAGTCGAGAGTAGGGTTGCCACCTTTTTTGCAGAAAAATAACGTACATTTGCTTTCGTGGGGTATACAAAAAAGTACGCTCAACAAATTAAAAGTACATTTGAATCTTATTAGTTTTTATTTCTTCCAAACATATTTTCCATTGCTTTTAGAATTACAGAGTAAATTTTTATTATTTTGAAATATCTCAATGGCATCATAGCACTCAATATTCATATTAAAATAGATAAATAATTTGATTTTTATTAGATTGAGAGAGGCCTTGTTTCTTTCATCCCGCCACTTCACATTCATGACAGAGAAAACTCTCTGAATAAATGCTAAAGTGGCAGGAACAGATAGAAGATAATAATATTGCGTTACTTTCGCGTAGGTACTTTATTGTTATTCAAAAGTATAGAGTACATTTACCTATAATAACGTAAGATACTTTGTTTTAATGTACGAGTGGCAACCCTAGTCAAGAGTCATATATTTAGTCGAGAAAGTACGAATAAACACGAGAAAATTATTCGTGGCCGACAATTGAATTCCCCATGATTAATTAATTCAATGATAACGCTTTAAATACAAATTGTCAGGGGTAATTTAAGTAATGCTCATCTCTGATATTTTGCCATATAATTGAAGCAGTGAGCGCAACAACCAACTAACCCACATTATTTACGAAATTGAGTTAGCAGCAATAACGTATTCCAATAGGCTCTACTAATTATATCGATGGCTTACGGCACACATATTGTAGGTCCACTTTTTATAAAATTTGAGTTTTTATATGCAACAAATAGTGCTTGACTGTGTCTTTCTGCTGTATAAAATCACATTTTTATCTTTTTTATAAATTTATCAAAAATAATATTTTTGTTTATTGTATGTCCCTAAATATCATATTGAAGTAACATTATTTCCAGTATTATTCCTTTCATTCATTTTTATATAATATCATTCAGTATAGGGTAAAGCCACCAGTAGTCGCCCATTTTCAGAAAAACATGAAAAATAAGGTTTTTAAAAGTGACAATCTTTTGAACAGAGTGCAGTTATAGTGCAGTTCGAAAACTGCACTTTGTTCAAAAGATCGTCACTTCTAAAAACCTCATTTTTCATGTTTTCTGAAAGTGGTCGACTACTGATACATGGTCGACTACTGGTGGCTTTATCCTAGTATGTCCTCCTCTGTACTTGGTTACATGTAGCATGTCCATCTTCCAAGTATTATTATCAAATTATTATTGTAATTTTGCAGATTCTAACTTATACTACTAATTACACATTATATATATAATGCAACAAGTATTTATATTTAATTATAAAGTACCATTGAATGTTTGAACCTTTTTTCTCAAAAACGTTAAAACTGGACATACAATGTGTGCGCTAAGCCATCAATGTACAATAGGAAAAATTTATTTGCAGGTTATTCCGTTTTGCCCTAACTGTCTCAATTATTAAATAAGTACGATAGCGATTTCATGTGAGGTATGTGTTACGGTAAAAGCTTTAGTAAATGTATTCGTTCCCAGCAGTTTCTAGTCAATGTATGCCTAAAATGCATATAACGTAACCTAGAATCGTTCGAAAATGCATGCATTGACAGCATCACGCTTTTACTGTGGCTCGTGTATCCAGCTAACACTTCAATTTGCTATGATTCCACGTTGGCAGTCCTCCCGTGTAGGCGCCATCTCGTGTGCACTAGCTCAACTAAATTTGTCACGTGACTTGCTCTGTATTATCGTCAATATGGCGTAACTCTGATTTGGGAATGCAGTCACGAGGATACGTTGTTTGTCATTATATGAGCGAATTTTGGGCTGGGCGAGGTCTCATTCGAAAGAGGAAGGTTCAATGCAACACGCTCTGGACATCGTTTGAGTCACAAAACTCTTATAGTGACCTAAAAATACTTGGAATCTGCGAGTGTATTTTCTCCATTTTTTCTCTACTTTGGTCACTCATATTATTACATATCAACAAAATCTCGTCGAACCATGGCCAGAGCGTGTTGTACTGAACCTTCCTCTTTCGAATAAGACCTCGCCCAGCCCAAAATTCGCTCATATACTGACAAACAACGTATCCTACTAAACCCATGTTTTGGGCCAGATTGTGTCGGTATACAGCGCGCTGCATTACCCGTGTCTACCCCCTTAAGATAACCACATGCACCCATGACCGCGATTTTAATCGATTAATCAAATTTTGACATCCCTGGGAGGAAGTACACTTTAGAGTAAGAGAGAATGATATTTAAAAGAAGAGGCTGCTTTTTGCCGAGCAACATTTTTCTGGGCAAACTTATTAGGGATAAAACACATAATAATGGAAATATTATTTATTTATGGAATAATTATGCTAAATTGAATGTATCCTAGTATAATGTACTATACTTGTAAGGTGATAAATCACATAAAACGTATATACATAAATTATATTACAAAATATATACATCAAATATAAATTAAATAGGATCATATATATACATATTAACAACTATAATATATACAATTTTCTTTAGAATACAGGTTAATTGGTCTGGCTTAAGTTTGTTAAAGTCTGAAGCTACGTCCGGGTTTCAAAATTGTAATGAAGTAAAAAACTGTGGATCCTTCAACCAAATTTTGCAAAATGGTCACGTCTTAACTTGTTTTAACTCCTTTGCAGTGGGGCAGAAGCTGTCAGCAGTGCCTATTCATAAAATACTAATTATCATTCATAATTTATTAAAAAACAATTTCAATAAAATAGTCATTGAAAAAAGAATATCTTACTTGAATCAGTCTCTGCATCTCAGCTTCTAATAACTGCATGGCTAGGTGCAGCAACAACAGCAACACTGATATCAGTGTATGTAGCAGAAATGCTTAGTACAGAAATCGATGTTCCTGTTTTTCGTTGCTTATTCGTTTTGTGCACGATAGTCCTGGCGTGTTGTTTTAGATGACTTCTACCAGCTGTTAGATATTTCGAGCAAAACGTACATTTTACTGTGTAAGGATCCTTGGTTTCTTGAACCCACAACGCAAACTGTGGATCCTCTAGCCAAGTTTTGGAAAATGCTTGCTTCGACGGTTTCCTGGTTCTCTTTGCTCTTTTTGCCTTCTTTGCAGGGGAGCGGATGAAACTGGCAGCACTGCCTATTCATAAAATACTAATTATCATTCATAAACTATTAAAAAACAATTTCAATCAAATAGTCATCAAAAAAAGAAAGTAAAAAAGAAAATTAAAGATATATTTTACTCGAACCAGTCTCTGCATCTGGGCTTCTAATAACTCCATCGCTATTATCTTTCTGTTGCATATTCATGTTATGCACGTTAGTACCGGCGTGTTTTCTTAATGCAAATTTGGTCCCTCTTAATAATTTAGAGCAAACTGTACACTTTACTGTGTACGGATCTTCAGTTTCTTGAAGCCACATTTTAAACAGTGGTTCCTCTAGCCACGTTTTGCAAAATGCTTGCTTCAATGGATTCGGGATTAATTTCTTTGCTCTTTTTGCTCTTCTTGCTTTCTTTGCAGCAGCGCGGATCAAGCTGGCAGCACTTCCTATTCATAAAATACTAATTATCATTCATGAAAAAAGAATTTCAGTACAATAGTCATTGAAGAAAGAAAGTAAAAAAGAAAGTTAAATTAAAGATATATCTTACTTGAATCAGTCTTTGCATCTGAGCTTCCAATAGTTGCATTCTTAGGTCCAGCCAAACTGGTATCAACACCTGCATAAAATAACAATATATACAAACAGAATCGAAAAGAATAAATATTAAAAGAAGAAAGTAATGAACATAACGTTTAGCATATCCTTGTTCAAAAAGATACTTTAATTATTCAAGAAATGATCATTTCTAAAATTATATCGATGCAAAAGTATTAAATATTTGTCTTACCTGATTCTTTGCTCATACTGGAACACTGTGGAACTCTAAAAAACACAATACTCTCCTTTGCGTGCCGCAGTCGGGTAAAAACTACGATTTGCAACGAGTTGGAAGCATGCGTTATGGCGTCCAAGGGTGCTAAGCAACATTTTCTTGGGCCACCTTGTTCGAGAGGGGGAACACCTACAGGATTGGTGGCAGGCCCGGATTAAGATTTTTGGGGCCCGGGGCTATCAAACCTTCGAGGCCCCCCCGTGGTTGATTTTTGGGGCCCGGGGCTACATATCAAACTTTCGAAGCCCCCCCGTGTTTGAACAGCGGGGGGAGGGGCGTTTAGTGAGCTAATCGCTTAGAATGGGGCCTCCCTCATAAAGTGGGGCCCGGGGCTGCAGTCCCCCCTAGCCCACGTTTAATTCGGGCCTGATTGGTGGTAATGTGTGCGTGAGACGCCACGATTGGAGACGAGAGAATCGGAAAAGAGATTAAACAAATTTCGTTGTTCAATACGGTTGTATCATTTCTATGGTGTCTGTGTAAAATACTTTATATAGACAACATTATTGTGCAAATAAAATTGCGGAATAAATTCTATACATCGATCTCCCTGTGCCAGCGAAGCGGCAAAGTCTCTAGTAAGGAAAATATCGACGATGTTGGTAACATCGCAGGCACTCGTAGTGTGTGGAAAATAAATGTTGTTGTCGTAACCTGTAGCAAAGTAAATCCAACATTTCATAAACAAATCTGTTTGCGGGATTGTCAAAATGAATCCAACGGAACCCACTAGTACAGAGACATTAAGGTAATTCGAATTTGAAACGTATAATATAATGAATCGTGGTAATATTCTTTGCGGCTTCGCGCAGTAATACGCCGGTCCACGATTTGTAACACATATCTCCGTAAAGTTGAATGAATTTCATTTCTTTCGAAGACGTTCTGTGCATGAAATATTGCCACGATACTACGCTGATTGTCGCAACGTTTATTCCTCGATCGTCGTTAACTCCGAGATTTTGCACTATGCATATTATTAAATTCATTTGTTATGTAAGTTGAGTGGAGGAAAGAAATCCCGACGATCGGGCCGTTTTAATATGACAATCAACGTGGTGCGCGATAATTTGTTTGGTTATGCTCAGATGTTTCCCTCTTTTAATCTATGAAATCTTTTTATCAATACGTGCGAACGTAATCTAGACTGACCGATGTACTACATATTTGCAGTTCCAAAATGAAAGACGTCATCGATGTATTAGCTATGCAGAGGGAGAAGAGGAATACTTTACAGAAAAGTATTACGATCGATTATACCAAAAGTAGCGATAGCTTTACAGTTTCAAGATTTATATTCGAGTGTGGTAAATATAGCGTTCGGTTTACATATAATAATGGATTTATATTTTCAGCGATCTGTACTAACAAGTTTGAAAATTCCAGGTTTAAAACTAGACGCACATTCGTTGACTATCGCCACGGCAGCGACTTTATATCATAGGTTTATAAAAGAGGCTGCGCCAGGAGGCTACGATAATTATGTAAATATAAATAGCCTATCGATCTTTATTCAAATTTAAAACACGCATATTTGGTTATTAATATTTATACAAATGGGGGCGTGTTTTAGCTAATAGCTGCCACCTGCCTGTATCTAGCAGGGAAGGTAAAAGATGATAATCTAAAAATAAGGGACGTAATGAATGTGTCGTATAGTACCTTACATAGAGGATCTCAACCGTTAGAGTTAGGTGATCAGTATTGGAGTATGAGAGACGCCATCGTCCAGGCAGAACTATTAATTATGCGCATGCTAAAGTTCCAAGTAATCCCTGTACATCCGCATAAAGTAAATATCGAGAGATGTTTAATTTGCAGTCGTGTCTGCCACGAAATGTCGTGGTCGCATTGAATAATGACGATGTTATTGTTCTAGTACATGTTGCACTATCTACGATCTTTACAAGCATGGTTTGGCGAAGAGGAGTGGTCAAAGTATCCCGTTGCAAAGACCAGCATGGCACTTTTACAAGACTTCCATCATTCCCCCGCTATACTCGATTACCCACCGAATTTAATAGCACTCGCTTGTATTAATTTGGCGCTACAGATTTATGGTGTAGTAGTGCCATTAATGGATGAATGCGATCAGCAACCCTGGTTTACTGTAAGACATCAAAATCCTAAAGAATTGTCTGACCATTATGGACTACCCGAAACATCTGAAACGCAAACTCTTGATTGCTTTCAGGTATTTTGTAAAGATTTAGCAAGAGATACACTTTGGGTAGTAATGGAAAAAGTTATGGCAGCGTACGATGAAGAACCAGAAACTAGAGATAACTGATGCATTTTAGTTACATTTCTAACGTATAATACATTCGGACTCATTGTACATTAACGCAAACCTGGCATTTCGCTCATAAAAACTGGTATTAGAAGAGTACAAAAAAATAAATCGAAATCTCCACTGAAACAACACTCTGTACTTCCGCGTTTTCTACTTTTCTATCACCGTAATTAAATTAATAAGCAATGCGATACTAATTATATATAAAAAGGTACGCAGGCATTTCGTAATTCTTTCGACATGCTCCACATTTATACTCAGATTTAATCGTCAATAAACAGAATTCATATATATTTCCAACGGATTATTCTCGGTAATACAAGTCATACAATCGTTACGACTTGCGATGCATTTCAACGTTTTAAAAGTTATTTATAAATTTCGACCGTACTAATTAATATCTGTGATTTCGGCGCACTGATTCGGTCAGTTTAAAACAATAAATCGAAACGTCGGAAGATTATATAATTATTATTGCAAAATAGCTTCTTTTTATTGTTTTAAACTGACCGAATCAGTGCGCCGAAATCACAGATATTTCAACGTTTTAATTTTCAAGCATAAAATGTTAGTTATTCTGTTGTCGTTATACAGGATCAGCTCAACAGGGACGCGCGCTTTTGGTCGAACAGTAAATTACAGGTAATGACTTCTTGGACATCCTGTATATGAAATAGCGGCTAATTCTCTCATCAGTCATCTGTAAATGTTTATCAACAATCGATATATTATTCAAATGAATAGAACTGCCATTTGATAGCATCGACAAATCATTGACCAGTCAAATTTTCAAATATAATAACACTGCCATCGATATTATTATTGATTTACGCGACAGTCGCGTCGCCCTCAGAGTTCATAAGTGTTGAGACCAGCGTGAAGTTAGTTGTCAATGAGGCTCGCGTTGTAGGGTGAACTGTGAAGCGTGTTTCTGCAAAGGATAAACATTACTTTCGTTTGATTGTAAGAAATTGTTTATTTATCGTATTCTAACGTTAATAAAGATTCTACCACGTGTTATGTCCGTTTCGTGAACTAGACAATAGATGCGCAATTTACGAAAACACTGCGCTGGACGTGACATCGCGTTGCGCGGTATATATTTACAAAGGACTGACGCGTGTGAAATTTGAAATAGTCGCGTTCGTGACATAAAGTAGAATGACAATGGAGCAAATGGACATATCTCTCCCGTTAAAGAAGGAGCAAGATGAATTTAACATGGAGGATATGGACGACGATATCGCTAGTCTCGATGATATTAACAATCTTCTGTCAATATCATTACCCTCCCTCTCGGCGAACAAATTTCAGTTTCCCACCGATGAGAACGATGAATTCCTTCGACTGACTACCACGGTACGTTTCTCTTTATTTTTACAATATTTTAGTACTGAAATATACTTCGAAACGTTGAACTCTGGACTGCAAACGTTTAGTTCTTGATAGCGATTAGGAGCTTCATTATAGAAATTCTCAGAAACATGTAGTTTCATATTTTTTTAATCCGAGCGAATTACTTACGTTACAGGTTCGCGCTGTGTATTTCTCCTACCTTCATAAATGCTTGCTCACCAATTATATTCTTTGCTACAAAGACAAGCAGGAAGAGATTCCATGCGATCAATTAGAGAAATGCACGAATCGAATGGAGTTGCACGCTGTTCGATCGTCGTTGGAATCTAATCTGTACAGGCATAATATGTTGAAGTTGGTAAGTGTATTTATCGATACGATCTTGGTTACTAAAATTGATTAACAGTTGAAATTGGGACGCGTATAGATTTCAGACGTAAAATCTCATACCTCGGAGAAGAAAGCCTATAAGAAACTAGTAATATTTTTAGAGACCCCACCGGTTAAAGTAGACGTCGGAGTTCAGACGATCAATTCGTGGGTGGAATTAGAGAAGGCGAATAACATTCAAAGCATTTGCATCACGTCTAATTGCGAAGAACTATCTTCCACCAAACAACAATCCCCCGTCAAAGAGGAGAGAGAACAAGAGGACGTAATCGACACGGTTCAGAATGAAGATACTGTCGATATGTCTAGTTACAATAATACAGCCTCGCCCACTGTGAACTCCACTTGCTTTCACGATATAGAACGAAATAAATGTAATAACGAGTCGGACGGAGAGGTGACCTGTAAGGTTGAAGTTGACGAGGAAAGAGTGAAGGAAGAAGAAGATAGCAATATTTTTAGTTACATGCAGGATCATTCTGACGCTCCCATCGAGAACAACCAATCTAGTATTCAAAATGAAGACGAGAACTCGCAGGATTCGCTTCTGCAACACATGGAGGACATGTTCTGCGACAGCGACGACAGTAGCGATCTCATGACGTTAATAGAGAAACACTCGGGCATTAGTAAAGCCAACGTGGATCAAGAAATTACTAAAATGTGCTCGGAGATGAATTCTCTTCTCCCACATAATTCCAATACTCCCGCTCGCACGCTCGAAAGCAACAACGGTACAAAGAGCAATCTCGTCAACAGCAATAACGCAAGGTCGTCGAATGCGGCTACAGGGAAATACAGTTTTAGTTACTATAAAGAGATGAAGAACAGAGAAGCTAATAAATTACTGGCAGAGAACGAAGGCCCCGAAAGCAAGCAGAAGCGCAGGATGAACAGTATTTGGTTCGTTGAACGTGTGTACCAAGTATCGAAGTTGAAAGCAAAGATGACGGAATTGTCGTTGAAAAATTATAGAAGACACGGGCGCGTGAAAGAGAAAATTATCGAACTGTTCGGGGAATCCGATGACGAGGAGATGATGCCAGATTCGCCGATTTGTATCGAGGAGCACTTGACTGCGTGTAAAGAGAGGATAGCGCCTTGGATTGTAAAGCACTTGATGCCATTTTACAAGAAACGAAGGATCAAAAACAGGCAGCTATTTAAAGTGGTCGCGAAGCATATAGCTGATATGCTGATTATAGAGAACACGTTTCCCGGTTGGTGATCCCATTGAACTATTTCATTAAAATAATCGAAATAAACTTACATACATTCATTACACTTTTTATTCTTTGTTTTTTTTCAGAGCAAGACTGCGTGAGCAAATATATAGATACATACTTCAAAAATAAAAAATTCATTAAAACTAAACAGGATGTATACTTGTAAGTTTATATTACACGGCTAGCTCGATTGATTAACAAGGGTAAGATATTCTACATACTGTAGATCACTATCGCTGCATTTACTTATAGTTTAAAAGTCTCGAGTCCGGAATTATACGAGCAGCAAAATTGTCGATAGTATTAGGAAAGAGAAGTAGCAATAAAGAAGTACATATGTCGAGTAGTTGAGTTTCCAAAGACGTGTAAGAGTGGAACAAAGTGTAGATGAAGAAGCATGGTGATTTTCTTTTTTATAAAATTCGTTTAGATTTAAAACAGTGTATTTTGAACGAGTGACGCAGCTCCTTAGTTTAACGAGTTCCTTACATATTTCTTAAACAAAGTAGAAGTTCTTATCAAGATGTCTCTACTAACATCAAAGCTTTAAATTAGTACGTAAGTCACAGTCTCAATTCTTTTCTTTTTTATGATCTTATTATTTATATTTGATGATATACAATACTCCTATTCGTATGAGTGTGTATGGGTGCGTATAAACGCACACGCGATGTATGTACACTAGAATAACGAGAATATATTTAACGTAAACGTTTCCTTGCAGTACGAACTATAACACAACTGAACAGAATTGTAAAGTAGTTTAATCTATGCCCTGTACGCAGTCCCATCGATAGTTTATAAACGTTTTTAAAAGTGTTCGCTTATGATTGTAAATTTAAAGAATACAAAAACACAACGTACAAGTTATCGATTTTACTGTTGATTCCAGTACAATAGTAATATTATGCCCGCATCTTATTCTCATAATAAAACAATAATTATATAACAAGGAGATTCAAAATTACCTTAGTTATATATGCTTTACCATTAATGAACAAAGAATCGAGTTCAGTAAATTTCTTCAATTTCTTAACATTTCTTTATGTAGAGAATATCAAATTATAAACACTTTGTAAGAGACGTATCTCCGTTTCTAACTGAATTCATCTTATCCGCCTAGTTGCAATAGCACTGTTTACAAATAAGTGTACGTGCTACGTACAAGTTGTCCAATAGAAACCAGTAATGTGAACTATCAAGTTTTCATTCTATTTTATATCAGTCGTATCCGTTTGATGTTAAAATATTTCTATAAGCTACTTCAGAAAAGCAGACGATATTCGTTACTTTTCCTATTGGACAACTTGCGAATGAACAGCTTCTCGTCTTGATATTTCATTTTTAAGCCATATTTTCGAATTGATAAATTTCATATATTTATATATTAATTGAACTGTTGTATACAACGTTACTCTGCGATCTCTGAAATTGATAAATATCAAATTATAAATCTTTCGTAGAAACGCCGGTATTACTAGAGTACCGTTTATAGAGAAACAAGGAGAAAGGAAACTTTAGTAGTCTTCTTCAATAGCCAATGGCGATAGTAACAAGTTCCTTCTGAATGTCCAAAGGTGTTGTTTTTCAAACACAAGTAAACTTTCGAAAACAAGTATCGTAATTTCACATCACAGCATTGAAAGCTCGATTAAATATTGCATGAATACAGAAGGACCTTACAAAATTTTCAGAATAAACTTTGGAAGTAATAAAATATGACTTTAAATATTGAAGGTGGGGAGGGAAATATACTTGCGATAAGTCTTATTGTAACTTATGTATTACGTATTTTTCCAGGTACGTAGTTCTTGTCTATTATAGGTTCTTGCAGAAACATGTGTAAACATCGTTCGTTCTGTGCTAATGGATGCCCTGCTATTCTGTAACAGTACCAATAATTTTCATTCCCTTTAACAAAGCGCGCAGAGTGACTAAAGCTAATCGCTCCGATTTACATACTTATTAACAAACTCTTCTAAACCTTTTCTCCGGTCTTCGATAAAGTCTTCTTCAAAAATACCATCGTCTCCGCGGAAAGGCATCTGGCGCTTCCAAGCCTTACCAGGTAGCGGAGGCACCACAATCTACGCATTTACAAGAAAAAATTCGTAAGCACGCTCGAAGCGCTTCTAAATTCTATTTCCACCTCATAACTGACCTTACTATCTCTTTCTAATTCATTCCTTAACCACTCAAAATCACTGTATCTCCTTCTTACTGTGGAATCTTTTACTTTGAAAACTGGAAGGTTTGTCTGAAAGAAGGAATTCCATCGTTAAAAAATCAGGGCCACTTCTTTGCTCTTTGGACGCTAGGTATCAAATTTCATCTCGACTTTATCTAAATACGATAAAACCAAAGTACATATAACGATACATTCCATACATTTTGGAGAATTCATAATTCCAGCTTCATAATCTCAAGAAGCCTTTTAAATCACAATAACTCAAGCAAAAAATTAAAAGAATCTGTAATTCATTCATTATTATCCTCGAAATGTGAAGACACATTTCAACCAGTGTTAATCTAAGGTCTATAAATGGAGCCAACAGCCACGTATTTTTGTATCTACAATTTTATCATCGACAGTAAGATAGCAGACACTGCCCATAATACAGTTGATTAATACCCATAACAGAATTACTACCAACGTCATTCCTGCGACAATTATTGCCCTGCTTACTAGGAAACTAAATTTAACATAACAAGATACTCCCAAAACCCCATAGACATATTCCCATGAAATTGAAAATTGACAATATTGGAATTATCAGCGAGTATCAACTGCAATGCAGAATTTTTTTCCTCCCCCTCCCGTGGAAAAAGAAAGAAAGGAACGCACCCTGCAAGAATTAACTAAGGAATGTGAATTGATTAACTTTCGGGCGTAAAAGTCTATCGAAGTTTGTCCACCTTGCACAGACGTGCGTGACATTTTACCGTGGTATTTAAGCGGCAAAAGGGATTTGAAGAAAGGTGAACCAACGGCGGACGGTGCAGTGTTAACGGATAAAAACGAGCCCCGCACCACGAGGGCCTTTTCCACTTACCCTCATGCGAACCTCGTAATCGGTATATCGTTTCTTGCCGACGCCGTGTGTGATTGGATTAATCACGTCAATCTCGAGGAAATTCGCAGGCGCTGCGTAAGCGTCGTCCAGGGTCTGTTTTTTAACGTTTAAACGGCGGGTCGCGTCCACGGTCGTATCCGCCATACCTTTCGATTCTAGATCGATCAAGTAGCTCGAGGACCGCCTAGAAAATAAATCACGCTGAACAATGAATCTTCGTCAAATGACAGCGGTGAGAAACTTGACACAATTCGTTCTCATGTGTTACGTCCCGTGGTCACGGCCCACCGAAGAGGATCTAGAAGGGAAACCTTCGTGGAAATCGAAGCTCGAATCGCGCTCCAACAAAGCAATAATATTGTATGTAAATTACTTACCTCTTGTCTATATCCTGATAAGTACGGCACAGTTTCGTAATATAGCTTTTAATAATATAGCTGGTAACGTAGAATTACTCTGAGCGAAGTTAATGCAGGCGGTTCAGATATTTTAAAAATATGTCCGCCGATAAGGTAGAAATACAGTAGCTGCGAGTCCGACGCCAACTCTAGAGATTATACGTTCCGCGGAGGGACCGATGCTATTTAAAAATATTTAAAAATTGATTATATATCGGTCCGCCGAGTTACGGACAATACGCCGTCAAAAGAACGAAGACGATGCACAGAAATGAAGCTGGTTTCCGAAAAACAGTGCCCGATGCACGGTAAGTAGGTTAAAATTGAAGTGATCGACTAACGAGTATTACAATACGTCTAACCGACAGCATCGTCGAGTATGCGTAATCGAAATATGGAAAGAATGAAGCCAAAACCGTGTAACATCACGTAGACGATTACGGTTACGATTAATCGTTCGTTTCTTGTAACAAGCATGGCAATCTATTTATTTGCCCAAATGCGATATTAAAACATCTTAATCCATTAAGAAGAATTTATAATTCTAGTAGGTCTAGTTATTACCAAATGCTAACCATAACCAGCGTGCACTTGTCTAGGAAAAGGGGGGCGTCGAATGGCAGGTGTAGAAATTTTTAAAGTAACGTTCTTTTATTGTATAAAACAAATGTACCCTCAGTTACACGATCTGCCTATCTAACAAAGTTTCTCTGGACAATGACAACACCTCGGTATATACGATAGAGGAATTAACCAAATTGAAGACCGGTTGGCTCAGACTATGAGGTGCGAGACGTCCGCCGTGTAAGCAGCAGGTGATAGTCTGATATCGTCCGAGCGAGGAATCGGCCGTTGGCGGATGTCGCTGTCTCCTGGCCAGGCACGGCCAGGGCTTCGTGGCGTCATGTTAGACCTAGCTACCGTGTCCACTGCTAAACTGACAGTGGTAGGGTCGTTTAGGCCGTTACTCTGAATTCTTCGCTGGGCAGCTATCGAGGCTCGGAGCGTCTTCCGTTTCTGCATTAAAAAAAGCAACGGATCGCGTCAGACGAGCTTACTGGCAGCCATTTCGTCGGCTTCGGCTAACGCTACTCGACTTACATCGCGTTGTACACAAGTACAACTACTTAATACCATACTTTGCGTATCTAATAGGAGGCTGAAGCCGCGATCCTACGTGTGTGGATACAAAATACATTCGGAATACTTGAAGATGCTTGACTCTTCGGGGAATATAATGTTTCGTTGCGTGCAACCTGCAGCGCGGGGGGCAAACGAACTTAACCTCTCAAGATCGTTAATTATTCTGCATGCTGTACGCGTGGGGCTGTAGTTGCAAGTGTGTCCCACGGCGCTTGTTGCACACGTGATGGGAATGCGAGTTAAGAATATCTGAAGCTTATTTGAAACGTGACCAAGCTGACTTTCGTAAATGGTTGATGCTGTATAAAAGAAGCGATTTCAAGGCAAGATACAAAGTGTATTATTACTCTTTGTTGTGAAAGCCTGACTACTTCTCTCATCCCTAAAGCTTGTAAAGCGTGTGAATCGGTGTGCTTAGATCTATCATGTGTTGGTTCGAATCGATCGGTGGTTTTGTTATCGTTACTAGGTTTCATAGAAATCCCTCGTGTTGCTCCTATCTCGTCCTTGCTGCCTGCGGTTTACTGACAAACACAGAATTCTGAGGAGTGGACAGCGAAAGATGTCGGAGAGAAAGTTGTTCGATCGTACCACAGGATCATCTTTTCCGTTTATCTTTTCCGTTACCTCGATCGCTCGCCTCCACTTGTCGGCGGCGTGTCTCGCTAGTTCCATCTTCTTCTGCTTGCGGATCTGGTGCTTCTTGTACGCTACCTCGATGATTATGAGGACGATGCCGCCGATAATCCCCACCCCGACCACTATGAACACGCCGGCCATGTTCTTCAGGCCCAGTGTGTTCGGGGTCTTCTCCAGTTGCTCGCATTGCTGTATGTTGTCCTGCAGGATCCAGTGGTTGTCCAGGCCTTCCATGAAGCCGACTGATAACACGCCAACAGAGATTTTATTGTAATCCGTAATAAAGCTAGGGGTGATTCAAAAGCGACGCGCGTTCCCTTGGCGTCGGGCTCCGCCGCATATTTTGCGGGGCCCTATGCATAGATACTTATTATTATAAAATTCAGAAGTACAATATAAACGCGTTTCTTACTCTCGTGAAAGTCTAGGATGGCCAGAGTCACGGCATCCGCCCATAAAGAGCCCTTCTGCAAACCGATCCCATAACCAGAACGGCCAAACAGTTCGCCAGCGGTCACCAATTCACAGTCCTGGGCGGCCTCGAACTCTAAGCGAGAGCTGTCCCAGATGAAAGCCATGAGTTTCCTGCGAATAAGATATATTTGCAGTGTGCATCCACCTCTAATGGAAAGTATGGATTAGAAATACCATGAATAAGAGGACAAGGGAGATGTTACCCAATCTTTATGTCCCTGATGGCTTCTTCAGCGGTGTCGTAGTTGTTGGCCTCCATCGTGCGATACATGTTCGATAGCTCGACCTGTCGTCGGAAGTACATGTCCACGGCGGAGCCCTTCACCGTGGCGCAAGTCAGGTTCTCCATGGTGTTCCTGAGCTGCGGGTGTAAATTCAATTTTATTGCTCGTTCAACATTCGAACCGCGGGTTAAGATCAATACTGGTCGCAGCGAAGTGGCATTAATGGAGTGCAGTATATAGGGTGTACTAGAAGCAAGCAGCCAAATATTTGAGAGCTTATTCTACAGTCCTTGGTTTGGACAAACTTTGGCTACTGAGGTACTTAGGCCCTGGTACCCCCAAAGAAAAAGGAAAACGGAGATAAATATAACCACGAGTGAAGTAATTAAAAAACTTTGTAAAAAGAAAAGAAAGCTGGATTTTATTCTTTAAATCAATTTTTCTAATCACCTAATGAATTTCATTGAATTTGAATTAAAAATATTTTTATCCCTTCAACTCGGCTCCCCTCAAGATTAAATCCCGAGTGCGCTACTGGTTACTAGACTTAATCCTGCTACGCTGAAGATGAATAATACTTCTACTTGTGGATTCATACTCGAGCATCGTTGATGCCAGTCAGCTTGGTCTTCGGTCGTTCCAGCACCAAGAACGCAGCCAAGTTGGCGGTGTAAGAGGCCACGATGATCATCGCAAATCCTGCCCAAACCATGCCCAACACTCGAGCAGAGAAGCTGCGCGGGGTGCCTGCGGAATTATTAAAAATTTAATCGCCATTCACCGCGATTACATGTCGCCGGGCACGCAACTCCGTTTATGTCCCCGATCGATCGAGTCAATTACGCTTCGGTGATGTAAAGAAGATAGCAGCTGCGGCTATAAATATGCTCCTCGAAAGTTCAATGCTAATTCCTCCTGAGATAATAACGCGAGTTGAAGGCATAGGTAGATTACAGGAATGGGTAAATGCTACGTAGACTTCAAGGTTTCTGATTTCTACTGCCACGGATTATCGAACCTTCTCCTATCCCGCTGTTGAGAAGAACTCCCCAGGCGAACCAGACGGCGCTGGACAAGTTGAGGGCGTCCTCTTCGGTGCCGTCAGTGTTTGCTAGCTTGAACCTCCCGAAGGGCGAGAACCGGTCGAGGAGGTACAGAACTAGAGCCACTACGTGCACCGATACCATCACTAGGATCCAAAGGGTGTTGCTGAATGGCTGCAGGAACGACACCAGGGTCGACGACCTTGATGGCTGCGGGTGAAGGATCGCATTGTGAATGAACTCACCGTTGCGAAGTTCATTCATTTATTATTTAGAGGAGTGTATACCTTCTTCTCTAGGATAGTGATGCCCTGGTACTTGAAGGGCTTGCTGAACTCGATGAACTCGGCGCGTTCAGGGTTGATAGTCAAAGGGGCGACGATCATGTCCGCCCTTTCGTTCACCAGCTCCCCTATCAGCCCTGTCCACTCCTTCTTCCCACCGACTGCAACGTTCACGAATCGAAGGTTAAGAGGAAAAAACCGGGAATGTCCATTTTTTTTTATTTATAGCATATTTTGTTGGTGGCAACTGGGACTACAGAACTGTCGAATCACAAAGGGTTATAAAGTAAGATAACGTTAAACATTTGGTATGCTGGTTAAAGACAGGAAATGTGCACCGCAACTAAATATGGAATGTCCCCCCTTTTTGCCTAAGCATAAGCTTCTACACTCAAAGTGAGAGAAGAAATTATATAAGACAATTAAATTCATTGAATCTTGTTTCTTTACTGATGGACTAAAGTATTAAGGGTGCTCCTCGGTCAAATCGCGCGAAAACATAGGTGATTTTTATGATTTTTTCTAGAAAAAAGTATACAATGTATGGGCCTAAAACTTTTTACACTTTATTCTCCTACGAATGTAGAGTATAAAACAATTTTTTTATTTCATTTTTGCCCATTCCTGCCTCCGTGAAAAATTGTTCCGAGAAAAACGGACATTAAGTTTGACACCGAGCGCGTTCGTCCAGTGACATGCGTTTATTCGATTAAAACAGAAATTGATTCTTTTCTTAGATCAATAAATGTATTATTAACACATTTCCATCGATTATACCTGCGTCACAATACATTTTCAAAAAACACCTATTTGTAAGGCCGTCACACTGTTGATCCCCCTGAACAGACTGTAAAATCTGTAGTGTCAGGAATTTCGTTCTAAAATTTTACCTGGTCGTTCTTGAGATTATTTTTATATTAATTTTTTTTGATGTTTTGACCGGGGAGTGCCTTTAAAACTTAATTCTCTCGATAACGCCGTTTCGTGACAATCTCTGTTCTTCCCCTTACTCGTCAATTGAGAAATCAAGTGATCTACTGTCCAAAGTCTAGCTGCCTCTTCTCACCTGAGCTATTCTTGATCACGTAGTTGCCGAACTGTCCATCGGGGGATAGAGCTAAGCTGTAGGTGAAGTTGATAGTCTTCGATAGCTCTTTCAACAGATCGATACAGTATCCCTTACAGCAGAAGATCCTCGTGCCTAGAAGCATTTAAGAACAGATTTGGAATCCCCGGCCCGTGGTGGATCGTTAGGACTTATTTTTGCTTACTCTCGTGGTCGGTGACGTTGAAATGGGGGCAGAGAATCTCTTCCGGTAGACATGGCTCACCGTCAGTTATTTCGCGCACGTAAACGAACGGCTTCTCCTCGATCGTGAGCACTTTTAAGTGCGTAGGGATCATGAAACCCTCTGGCTTAGTTCTTAATCGGCCGGGCCACGTTATGTTCGACTCGTTCACCCTCAGATTCATCTTGGTGCCGTTCTGCCACACGGAGGAACGATAATTATTAAAAGTAATTCGGGAGGTACTAATCGAGCAGCTCCATATTTACCAACTTCAAGTAAATTATAAAAAACTGTTTATAAAATTATGTTTTTGACTTAAGGGATCATATACGTTTCTTAGCGCTAAAACGTAGGTACGTCATGGTTGCGAGTGATTCAGGGATAAACTATTAATCCGATTGATTTAATTCAATTGTGATTTAGCAACAAGGAGCACATGTATTTTTAATCCTACTCACAGTTGGGTAAAAATACTGTCCAACGGAGACCCGCTCCTTGTCCTCCTTGATATTAATAATGTCGTACTCGGCGAAGATGCGGTCCCCGTTGTCATCGAACGCCACTCTCCCCGTAGCACCGTCCACCAACACTTGCTTCCGTATGTATCTAAAACGAAACTCTCGTCACCCTGACGCCAGAAAAAATACCTAATCCTAGTAGCACCGCGGTATAATCCAAGTGAACCTTACTGAAATAGCTTTTTGCCCGTTTCCCAAATGGACCCAGAGTCACCGCAGTCCTTCGGCGCCTCCGTGATCGCGTCCGACTCGTTCATCGCCTTCAAAGCGCCCGCGAAGACCATCCTGAAACACACAACTCCCTCGATCACCGCCCGCGTACGTCGCATTGAACAAATTCTCGGGGGATATATCCAAGTGGCTACTCGTCACCTGAACTCCTTCAGACCTGTTTTCTACGCGAACAACGTTCTCTCTAATAAGATAAAAAAACTCCCGAGTTGTCTGAAGGGGCTGAGGGCGAAGCATGTCTCCCGCGTATCCTAAAGCTTAAAATAAATTCACGGAATGTTCGCCGGAGAGATTGGAAGGTGTGCAAGGAGGGTATGCAGATGTGATCCGGTGATCTGAAACCAGTTGTATGTACATCGCTGTGGCATTCTGTGCCGCGTGTGCTCCTTAGCGCATGCAACGGCGTATACGCGAACGCGAGGAGTTTTATTTCTACCAGAGTGAGTGTTGTCTTGGGGTACGTTCATAAGTCTTCTCGTGCGTGTACAGAATTGTCTCGTGGAGGGATTTCATTCTCTGTTTTTTTTCTTTTGTCTAAACACGTCAGCTACACGTCAATCTACGATTGGAAGAGAACTGACAGGCTATCCTTGATGTGAGCATTCTCTTTCTCCGCGTTAATTAATTTCAAGCCGAGAAGACCTTCCGGTGCGTTGGGCGCATCTAAGGCTTGCTCCGTCACGATCCAAACGTATCCTGCGCTGGTCATGTTCAGGGCAGCGGCGTCTTGGAAGATGACGCTTGCGTCGGTCTTTCTGTGGCCGACAGAAAGGAAGAGACATTAGACATTTAAACAGCCGAAAGGATGGCAATGAAGCTCGCACTTACGAGGCGTACAGAAGGCACACTCTAGCCTGCGCGCCTTTCATGTCTATCAATTGTTGCGTGAAGCTGTCCAGGCCAGGCTCGAACTCTATCACCGACTCCACCTGTTTTGGAAGATCAAAGTCACGGCTGCATGAAAGGTCACTTGGCTACCCTGGTCTTTGCGTGAGAGTCAATGCATAAATGACGCTCTAGTACCTGCACCTTGATCTCAGCGTCGTCCTCCAGGTTCTGCGACGTCGTTTGGAAGCGACCGAGCAGAGCACGACCGTCCGTGTCCGAGCTGTGGATGAAGATCACTTTCATGTAGTTGAAGTGCTTCAACAACTCCACCCACACGTCAGCCTGGTGCGAGTAGGGTGGCACCGTGCGCAGGAAGGAGACGTGGATGTTCTGCAAGAATGCAACGCGCTTGGTATTACCTGGGAATAATAATAGCAACGACTTTGTTACGTCAGAAAATATAAGATTAATAATCCCTACAACTATAGGATTATCACCGTGGGTGGTGGGATACTTGGCGCGTGACGTAATGAAAAGAGCAACGCGGTGCTAATATAATAACGCGCTGGATGGGAATCTCGTTTACGCGAAATCCTTTAACGAAACGTCGCTGACTCACTTTGTCGGAGAACGCAGAGTCCCTCGACGATATACCTATCACGGGGATGTGGTAGAACCCGCTGGTGTATGAAACAGCCGCAGGCGAGAGGTCCCCCGTGAGAGGATGGGACACCACCACCGCGTACACCTGCTCCGCGATCAGAGACTTGCAAACGCTCAGCGCAGTTCTGATCGGGTTCGAGTCCATCTCGATCACCGTGTGCTGGTAGGTCACTCCCTTCCCGACGTAGTTCACGTCGAAGTTCAGATGCTGGAAGAATGCGGGTACCCTTCACGATTCTTAAGCCCCATGTTTACGGATATCCTACACTGTTTTCTTGCTAATAATTTCGATTCGCAATGGCTCGATCCGGATTTGCATTCAAACTCTGTGCATTCCAACCGTGACGAGCTTATTAGACCGAACGATTAAGGGAATCCGTTGGAGATAGAGTATTTTTTAAAGAATCAAGGATAGCGAGGCAAAGGAATATAAGGGCGTGTCTTTGGCAGCTATGGAAAGCCACTTACGTCGATTGTATTCTTGAAATGTTCCTTGCTCTCCTCTTTGGAGAAAACGCCGCCGATCTTGAAGACGATGGGGTTGGTGAATTCGCGTGCGGCCAGTCCATTGTACGGGCCGTCGTTGAGGAGGACCACGAGAAGGAACAATACGGCGCCTCCGTGTCTCGCCATTGGGAGGTTCGATCTGCGGTGAAGAATAGATTCGAGGAACCTTGGGGGAGGAAAAAGCGAATGGCAAGGTCTACCGCGGTCTATTGTGAAACGGCGCATAGTAGGTACCTATAGGCTCTAAAACGCACGCGAACTTCTTACTTTCCTCTTATCGACGCGATTCGCTAGCATGCGAAACTATTATGCGCACAGATTCCGGGAGAATCGAAACCTCGAACTGTGCACGCTTTCTGGGGCAAACTATTATCTCCCTGGACGACACGATCGCTGGATGATGGAAATTGAAACGTACCGGGATCGGAGTACAGTCACCGATCGTTCAAATGATACTCGAAACTGCGCAAATTACGTGAAGGTTCATCGATGACCGACGATCACGCCCTTTATCGAACGCCCTTTGCGTACGAGAGCCACCGTTAACGTCGAGCGCGAGGCTGGATCTGAGACAGAAGTCGGAGATTCATTGATCCATTCGGATGCTGCGCACAGACTCCGTCCCCACTATCGTGATTTTTGGACCGTTTTCGTGTTTTCCAGCCAATCTTTATATTCCCACCCATTACGCGGCATTGCGCTACATTTTATGTAGGTATACTAATCCTTCGCATTTATCCTCGCTGTCGCTTTTAAGCGAAATGATCGATCGAGGGAGAACTGTTCGTTCGATCGGTATTCTTTAATACACTCCTAAGCATACCAATGCGTCATTAACGCGTTCAATGCCATCAAGATAGGTATGCCAGAAGATGATTTTTTAGGAGGATGCTTCATTTTCCTTATTCCACTTCAACATCCAATTAATCTACCCGCTTGTCCAATCTAACGAGACCTTTACCCCAGCATGTTGATGCTCGAGTGAGCCATGTGTAACCGCAGGTCACCTCCAGAGGGATCCCCGAAGCATCCATCAACTCGTAGGATCCGCGGCGGGTTTGTTGCCCGTCTGCCCACGTTGCTCGATCATCGTCGTCGTCCATGATCGAGACCACGCGGCGAAAGGATCGAAGCCGGATCCCCTTCGTGTCCGGGAGCCGCGGCGGCGGGTGAGGGTGAGGGCGACTGGGTGGATGCAATTAAAAGTCGTGGCCCGACTCGGGGGGGAAAAGTGGGTCGACCACGGGACAATAAACCGATAGGCATTGTCTCCAGTCCACGTGGTGGTGACTGCCGCGAGAAGATGCCAGTGCGTCAGCCGTGGCCGAGGTATCGATCCCGTAAGTTTCCATTCGGTGGCGACCTCCTCTGCGTGCGCACCCCTTCCCGTCTCGGTTATTTACCAAGCCACCCCGCGACCGAGACGGTAGATATCCGGAGAGCGTGTAAATGGTGAGAAGGCAGTGGACGGACGGGCAATACGCGTGGAATAATCGGGAACGGTGGACCGTAGAGGGTGGCAACGTCCACGTACAGCCAGGCCACTGCTCCGAGTAGTTGGAGTTCTCACGGGGGCGGAAGGGCACAACGAGGGAGCCACACAGGGAAGAGAGAAGCTCTCGAGGAAGCAGGGGGTGTCACGGACAGGGCAGAGTCGTCGGAGGGTCCAGAGGAGTGACCTTCTCGAGGCAGGGTGAGGGGAACCGGAGGACTCGCTGTGTCGAAGGAAACCAAAAGTGGTCGGGCAAGCAACGTAACTCCAATGTATTACGGTCCCCGTCGCGCGAACGAAGCCGTCGAAACATGTCGCTACCACGGGAATGGAGTCTGCAGGACACGGTCGAGCGCGACGCCGTCTCCTGCGCGGCAGCGTCGCAGGAGATGGTCGGCGCCGGCGTCATCGACGAGAATATGAATCAACAGAATCAGCTGGGCAGCCTGATGTCCATACACTCGGCGCCCGTGTTCGACCTGAGCACCGGCGCCCCGTCGCCGAAGAGGCCGGCCTCGCTGGCCGTCCAGGCGACGGCCACATCCACCCCGATCGTACCCCCTCACCTCCAGAGCCCGGAGACCATCGAGGACGAGGACAACGACAACCTCCTTACTATATCGAGCCTCACCGCCAGGCCCCTGATAGCCAAGTCCAGGGAGCTTCGCTCCACCAAGAGCTCCCTCTCGAAGAAGAGGAGGCCCAAGCTAGGCGAGATAAAGAAACCGAGGAACACCACCCTCGTCCCCTTGGACGGTGGCTACGGCTGGGTAATCGTCTGCGGGGCGTTCTTCGTGCAATTCTGGGTGGCCGGACTGGTCAAGTCCTACGGAGTGCTCTATGTCGAGGTGATGGAGACGTTCAAGGACTCCTCGGCCTCGGTCGCTTCCTGGATACCAGCTATTCTGTCTTGCCTCTGCCTTGCCCTCGGTGAGTCATCCCCGAAGCGTGCTCTTCTCCCTCCTCCACCCCGCAAATCGATTCGGCGGGTGTCCTTAGTCTTCTCGTTTCCGAACCATCGCGAACAATTTAAACCGATTACGTAACGATGCGTTGCCTCGTCCCACAGCTCCCGTCACCAGCATGCTGTGCCAGAAGTACAGCTGCCGAGCGGTGGTGTTCATCGGGGGCCTGTTCTGTGCCCTAGGACTAACGATAAGTTACTTTGCCACGAGATTGTTACACCTCTTTTTTACATTTGGAGTATTGACAGGTACGCGAAGAATTGGCACGTAAGAGCCGCGTATGTGCAGCGAATCATGGATTTATTGGCACGGGCAGGTCCGCTTGATTTTGCGTTGCCTTACGCAACCAGCTGACCCGCGGATAACGAATCACATTTCAGCGCGAAGTATGGTATTGTGCCAAGGGTCAATAGGCACTTGGTAAATCCCAACAATTCCCTGCCCTGTTAACAATGCTCATTGTGCATGGTTCGCTGTAGATCTCGGTACCCGTTACGTAAGATATTGCAGATGTTGTAGAAAAGATACAAAGGGACCGGGGGAAGGTCACGACCTAGACCGCTATTCTAAAACTATATCTAAATTATATAATGATATTAACCATTAATTCATCCAGATCGCGAGTACCTTTGTTTATAGCTTCTACTGACTACGAATACGATATAATTTCAGGTATCGGCGGCGGTCTGTCGACGACGCCAGGCATCATCCTCGTCTCTCAGTATTTCGATAAGCATCGCGCCCTGGCGAACGGCATCTGCGTGTCAGGCACAGCGGCGGGTAGCTTCGTTTTCCCCCTTCTGATCGAGTTTCTAGTGGAGAGTTTCGGTTTTCACGGGACGATCCTGCTGCTAGGTGGCTGCATGCTTCACGTGTGTGTGAGCGCTACCCTCTACCGACCGCTCGAGAACAATTATGCCCCGGAGTCGGCAGAGTCGCTGGAGAAGTCCGAGAAATTGGCCGAGGCGGAGAGCGCGAGGGAATTGGGGGCAGCGAAGCAACAGAAATTAGATCTGATATTCGCCAGTGACACCACCACCAAGCACAATCTGTTGAACGAGCTGTTCCATCAGAGCAGCGTGACCGCGGTAGAGATGACGGACAGCGAGGAGGAGAAGGACGTGATGGGCGAGACCCTCCGCATGAAGCCGATCTCGAAGATACGCAGCTCTAGCATATTGCACAGCGTCGAGGACCTGTCGACCGACTCCACGTGCGTGTATAAGGCCAGGTCGTCGCTTAGATCGCTGAAATCGTCGGTGCCGGCCGTCTGCCCAGTTCCTCAGAACGAACCACAAGTGCCGAAGGAATCGAAGACTGTCATGCAGAAGATCATGCGGTACATCGATCTTTCCCTGTTGAAGAATCCCCAGTTCATAATGATGTGCTTCTCGGTCAGCCTCATGTCCACCGGGAGCCCTTACATGCTCTATTACCTTCCCGCGTACGTCCACGCGGCTGGATACACGAAATCGGAGGCCGGCTACCTGGTGGCAATTTCCGCCGTCCTGGATCTCTGCGGCAGGCTCGGACTTGGATGGCTCTCGGACTTGCAGCTTTTCGATCGACGGAAAGGGTATATCGGGAGGTAATAAGGGGATTCCTTTATTAACGGCTGAGGTTAGAACGGGATGTTCTAAGGTAGCCATCGTCAGTCGCTTTTTATGGGGTAGTATAGATATGACGAGGGGTTGTTCTATGTCTATGGTCGGTATTCATAGTCGCTATTTATTCTTAAGCAAATGCTTAAGCATGCGGTATCCTAACCTAGTAGCTAGTAGAGGATGCTGAATGCTTAAGCATTTGCTTAAGAATAAGTAGCGACTATGAATACTGGCCTATGATAAGAGAGAACGAATTTATTTATTATATGCTCTTCTCGTTTGTTTAACAGTGTCGTGGGTGCCGGCGTGGCCGTACTGGCGATCCCAATGGCGCATTCTTTCTACGTTCTAGCGTGTTCCGTCGGCATGTACGGATTATGCCTGGGCTGTTGGTTTCTCCTGGTTCCCGTCCTTCTTGCAGACCAATATGGAACCGACAAAATATCCTCCACGTACGGTCTTGTCAGGATGTTCCAAAGCGTCGGAGCTATTTCTATTCCGCCTTTAGCAGGTATTCAATATGGCCCCGCCCCCCATTGTTGTACCGAGCATTCGTTAAAAGATTAATTACGATTGAATTAGCGAATTCGAAGGTACTCGACTCTCTGCATGGTAGTCGCCGAGGTATCGTTCTCGTTGCGTCCAAAACGAGGATCGAACGGCGACGATATTATCCTGGGGAAATAATTAATTTCAGGTTACCTGCGCGATGTAACCGGAAGTTACAGCGTGTGCTTTCTCTGCATGGGAACGTGTATGGTGATGGGGGGTTTACCTATGCTACTGGTTTTTAACGAAGTAACGAAATCATCGAAGATGACCGTTAACGCAGAGAACGGTAATGCGCAAGGAGAGGTGGCCGTGAAGAAATAATATTTTGCGAATGTGATTAACGAAAAAAAAATAACAAAATAAAAAAGAAACCGAACGAATGTGTAATAGAGAAATAATAAATCGCAAACATTTGTCGCTACACAATTATTCCACTATGATGTATTGCTTGGTTCAGTTGTATTCGACAGGAAAGAAAGAGATTCACACGATAGTACCATGTTCGCGGCAGGTAAGCAGCCGATTTTCATATGTAACTTTTATAAATGCACGTATCTCGTTTATTGGCGAATAGAGGCATCTCATTTACACTGTTCACACTTTTAAGTAAAAAAGTTTATAACGTAGAACAAAGCCGTTGCGCCACATATATATGTATATATATAAGAAAACAGCTTGTAAAGAATTGATTTACAGTTGTTAATTACCTTATACATTATATGAACACTATATGTACATTGGGTATTTACATGTTACATTATGATTATTTGTAGAAAAAGAAGAATTGCGGCAGGTCCTGCGATGAAACGAAACGATCTTAGTAGGAAATACATATTTTTCATACAGAAACAGATGTATTTAAACACATTGATCTTTAATAAAAGTTATATTCTTTTCACTTATACTGCCTTGATGTTCATACTTGGGAAGATAAATTGGTATGTAAATCGATGTTTTTACGCGATATTAAAAAAAAATAAAGTACAAAGAATTTATCACAACAGTATGTATACATGTGTATGTAACTTTTACAATTAAGAGCAGTCTATCTACTATTCGTATCTACTTTTCTATTAACTAAAACTTGTGTATAATTTGTATGAATTGACGCTATTAATCTGTACATAAAATTATATAATACTATGGTGTAGTTAATGGATCGTATTTTTAACACAGTTCGATACTTTATATAAAATGATTATTACATCAGTGTACTAGCTATCGACACTAGTAATTCTGAGAGTAGGAGACATCGACGGGTAAAAGAAGCGAATGAGTCATGAGGGTTTCCAGGCTACGACTCTCATTTTGTTGTTCAACTCTTGCAATATCAGAGAGCAGGTAAGTTGTTTCTCCGGCGACAAACCATTGATACCTTCCATCTCGTCGTCGTCGTCTCCTAAACCATGACTGCTCCCGCTCTTTCCCTTACCTTTCCCTTTCCTTTTCTTTTTTTTGTTTAACTGTCTGCAGTCTATGTCGCTGGCAGCGTCCGTTGCCTTTCTTATCTATAGCGATTATAATTTCTGTTTTTATATATTTGCAATTACTCGTGAAATGTATGTAGAACTGAGGAGTGATAGTTCAGTCTTACTTTAGCGCTTTTCTTTGACTGTTTATCGTACTCTAAAGCGTCATAATAATTCGGTTTCTCTCGTTTGATTCTATTAGTTCGCCTGGTTTTCATCACTCCGCTATCGGGACTAGGAGGGCTCTTAATTGAATTACGTCTTGCATTAAAAAATGAATGACCACATGGACATGCTTTGCAGGCAACGGGTACCTTGGTAGGTAAATTTATTAAGTTAATGTACAATACATTTCAGTTTGCTTCGGATTTTTCAACGGATATTATTGTCAAATTTACACACAGTACATTTGCAATGCCGTTTTATCAATGCCATCATTATTAATCTCTTTCACAATATTTAATCTAATTCAAACAAACTCAAAAGCATCATAAAGTCACCAAAAACGAAAAGAAAACGTTAGGTACTCGAGTACTTGAATATATTCTTTATAAACGAAAGGTAATTAGAAATGTTGCGAGATTTACCTGCTGTTCGCATTTCGGGCAGCCTTTACTGATCGTTTTGGTCTTTGCCATGTTACAGAGAATTATTTAATAAAGATAAGGTTATTTACAATGAAAAGATACAAACTAGGAGAATGTATCGTTAAACCACATAGCGAAATAATGACGTCACTGTACGAAAATAACTTTTGTATCGCCGAAGATGCATTTTGAGAGCTCTCACTGTGCAATGTTAAATGCTTTTTCCTTCTCTCAACATCACGCTTAATAGATAATGACAACTGTAATGAACAAAAGGAACACAATGTTGAATCACAGACGAGGTATAGAATAGACCTATCACCTAATGGAACTTTGTGTCACCACCCGAACTGTGTTACCGACCCATAATTTGAGGACTGAATTTAGCGACCTCTGCCCATGAAGAGCGTCCAACTCAACAAATACTCTGAAATGTGTTGAAATGCTGAAAGGTGTGTTGCGTGCTTGTATACGTGTGACTTGTTTAAAGTGTGAGTTTGACATAGGCTTTCGCTACGCTACGCTTTGACTCGGTTTGTCAACGACTCATGCGGATTTCTCTTCAATAATCCATTTCGGGGATCAAGACACTATGGCGCTCAAAATCTAATTCTTATAAGCCTCGCAGAAAGGTGCATGATGCATGAGTGTCGTAGGGTGCATGGATGCAACTGCAAATTGAGCATTGTTTAATTTCACAATCATACGGGATGCTTAATGTGTAGAATACGAGTTACATTTCTGAAGTTGAACTCTCTCGTGTGAGTTCTTTCAAATCTTCTCTCTTAACAGTAATTATTACATTCGAGTCATTAGAAATTGAGAAACTTCAACTTGCATGGGAAACAGTTGAGGTCTCGATTTCTCGATTCCTACACCAATTAGTTCGACTACTGGACTAAATAGAAAACCGTTTAACATTTCACTGTAATATATTATCATGTAGAAGATTTTTTGACGAAGCGTTGCCTAGTGTTTGATCATATATCGCAGTGATAAAAATACGTGTAGAATGTACGGGATGCACGACTGTAGTTGTGAAAAGTGAATATTTTGCAATGGACATTGCTATATAATATTATTTCTAGCCTTGATGAATTTCAAGTTAGCTGGGAGTCGGCCGAGCGCGACAAAACACCGACACGGCCGAGCGCGACAAAAAACATCAACAACCTCTACCAAAGTCACTACGTCACCGAACGGTGTGCCCTAACAGTTCGACTTTGTCCGCGGCGGGGATCGGATCATTGAATATCTGTGCATTCACAGTCGATATTATTTCGTGATTTCACGATTCCTGCATCAATTCCATTGATTACTGGACTACTGCATTAGACTCAGTATCTGGACGACTATTTCCGAAAGACTTTACTCGAGTCCGAACACATCTCCCCAGGCCCGGATTAAGATTTTTGGGGCCCGGGGCTATCAAACCTTCGAGGCCCCCTCGTGGTTGATTTTTGGGGCCCGGGGCTACATATCAAACTTTCGAGGCCCCTCCGTGGTTGAATAGGGGGGGGGGGGGGTAGTGAGCTAATCGCTTACAACGGGGCCCCCTCGGAAAGTGGGGCCCGGGGCTATAGCCCCCCCTAGCCCTCCTTTAATCCGGGCCTGCATCTCCCCACTGTTGAGAGATATTTAAAAGCGTGAAGAACTTTTGTAATCGCGTGCAATGCGATTGTAGAGTCAATACTTATTTCGCGATAAAGTATTTCATAGTGGACAATGATCGACCTGCGTGTTAGTAATGTTAACACGAACGTAGAGTCAGTGATTTTAACGCATCTAGAACTATTTCCGAGCACTGGTGCTCTTATTGTTTCTTCATCGCGAAATTAATGCGACATATTTGACACATTCTATTCGATACTGAAGCTGCAGCTGCGGGACATTGGCCTCCAGATCGAATAGCTACTGCTGAAGGAAGATGCTTGTCTGCATGGATAGCAGTGAGACTGTTTTCAACGAACGGTGAGTGATACTTTATCAATTTTTCAATCTTTCTGCATGCTATCGAACAAAATGATTGTTGTAGCGAGCATAGTGACCACGAATATATACTTAGTACTCGCGAATAGTAACGTTAATACGTGTGCTAATAAATATATTTTAAATTCGCGATAGAAGTTTTAATTTATTTCGTTTCAAACATTCTAAACTACTTTTCTGTAATTTCTCAATCATTCGGGATGCTTAATGTATCGAATGCGAGTTACATTTCTGAAGTTGAACCCTTTCGTTTGAGATCCTTCAAATTTTCTCTAAATTTCTGAAACTTGGTTTCCAACGCTTCATCTTAATAAAACAGTATCATAATGAATGAACAAAAAATTGAGTCCTTGAGTCAAATTCTAGAAACTCGAAGCGTTCAAAATCCGTTTTTTTAAATATTTTGTGGACTATTTATCGCAGAGATACAGCCGTTTGAAAATGTCGAAAATTTTTGGGAAAATATAGCGTTGCTTTAATTTTGATGCAGAGTGTAATTGGCCATGAATTTTCATTAATAACAAATAAAGGCACGAGAGAGAGAGAGAGAGAGAGAGAAAGAGAGAGAGAGAGAGAGAAAGAGAGAGAGAGAGAGAGAGAAAGAGAGAGAGAGAGAGAGTGGCAGGTGTACCTTAAGGGTTCGAACTTCAGGGTTTCTTCAGATCTACTTCAGATTAATTAATCAATTAATTTCAAAGGTCGCGAATCGTTTGAAATCTCTGCAAAATCGACAGTCGCGAATCGTTTAAAATCTCTCTAATTTCGATAGTCGCTAATCGTTTACAAACTCTCCAGCTTTCTTAGTGGCCACACATTGTTTGGATGTAGAAATTTTCCACTTTCGTTGTTTCACTACTTACTGTTGTGATTGAACAAAAGTAATTTTGCAATTAGAATTTGTTTGGAAGCAGTTATATCGACTTTCTTCATTGTGTTTGAATTTGAACTATCACAATTATTGCAAGGATCTTTCAGAATTTTTCCATCCTGTGAAATCGTGTTTTACTGTACCTTGAAATGCAAATGATTTTTTATTAATCTCGGTCAGTGCCAGATGGGCCACACAATTTGTACCGATATTAGTACTTGTGTAATTTCACGTTAAAAATCTTAATACCGTTGTTATTTCGGGTTGTACCGGATTCTTTTCATTATCACAGAGAGAGGTAATAAACTCAGTTGCATCATTATACCTTCTCTATTTGGCTGATAATAATTTTTTCGCCACATTTTAGTCACATGTTAACGTAGAACTCGTAGAAAATAGGGTGGCCTTTTGCGATAGTAAGCGTAGAGACTACATGACGTGTTCGAAGGAGGTAAGAGCGTATGGCGGAAAGTCTTGCTGCACGAAATTTAAATGTTAATAGTAGTTTAGGGAAAAAGAACGAAGAGATGCAATATTTTTAACGCACAATTTATCGGCGTTGGAATAAAATTAATCGAGTATGTTTATGGGTGAATCGAAATATTGTTAATGGGAAGCTAATAAAATTAACGAATAGTGTGGGAACTATCGTGGATTATAATATATTACGAATATCTTTCCCAAAAGATTGCAAGTCACTGATGTGACTTGCTCTACACTGCAAGTAGTCGACCATAATTTTTATAATTCTTAGTGCTATGTATTTTCACAAATTTTGTCGATTTACATTAGTTGACAAATTTGCAGAAATTTGTGCAAAAGAAGATGCTTCATTTCTATCGAAACCTGTGCGTCCCCTTCATTTCTATAAACTCTATATAAAAATTTTCACTATTCACAATTACGACTGTAGTGGTGAAATGTGAATTGATATATAATATTATTTCTGGCCTCGACGAATGTCATGTTCATATTCTCGCGCTCGGCCGACTCCCGGTTCCCGCGCTCGGCGCGACAATAACGTTTGTCAAATTCAAAACATTGAAATAAGTACGTCACGAGTCGCGACTTCGCCAGTTTGTTTCCAAACGCGATCGTGGTCGGACGTGAACTAGTTTAACGTGTCATGATGAATCTTAATTCGTAATATCTTGCTTCGTGCATTAATTCCATCGGTTACTGGACTATATGGGAGGCCTTTAAACATGATATCACTGTGATATACCCTTAATCTCGGAGACTTTTGAGAAAACTCTTTTCACTTGGCTGCGTGGATAGCAGTGAGACTGTTCTCAACGAACGGTGAGTGACACTCTTTTAATTCTTTCAATCATTCTGCCTGCTATGAAGTAAAATAATTGCTGTACCGAGCATAGTGACCACGAATACTTATCATTAGTAGTTGCTAAAAGTGTCATTAATGCGTGAATAAATTAATTTTAAAATCGGAAAAATGTTTTCATATCGCGCCTTTACGATTCTAAACTATTCTGTTTTTAATTTCACAATCATTCGGGATGCTTGACGTATTAAATACGATTTACATTTCTGAAGTTGAACCCTTTCGCGTGAGTTTTTCCAAATCTTCTCTCTTAACTTATCTTTATTTCAATTGTTGGGGGGGGGATAATAATTATATTTTTGTATTTTACCAGAATAATTAACAACTACCCATCAAAAATTAAAATATGTGAATATCTTACAATTATCTATTGTAATAAATTTATTATCTATTTTAATAAATTGTAGTAATAGGTTTATTTTTCGCCTATCGGCCTCAAAATGGGGTTACATGTGTTATGTGTGTAAGTGGTTCTGGGACTGTTAATTCAAGATTGTGCTTTCGTTTTGACTTCTTCCTTCATCTTGTTCTTCTTTTCTTCTCCTTTTTTCTAGATCCATTCGCAATCCAATCCGCTCCTTTTTCTTCTCGCTTTAGTATCCCCCTAATCGTTGAGTTTCTTTTGTCAGATCCGTACAGTCTTGTAGCATGTGATCCAGCGTCTCTCTAGTCCCATTACATAGTCTGCATACTGTCTCTTTTTCCTCCTTCCAGTACTTGCTTCCCCGCTCTTCGTTCCCACATCTGAACCTTGCAATCATGCTTTGGTCTCTGCCTCTGTAGTTTCCGTTTAGATAATTCGCTCTCTGGTTATCCCTGATTTCTGTGTAATGTGCGTTGTATCTGCCTCCTTGTATTCTGTCGTATTGCCATTGGACCTGCTTCGCCCTGTCTCTTTGCGCTAGTTCCTCAGCAAACTCTCTTCCTCTCCTTCTTTCGATTTCCATTTCTTGTATATCCATCATTTTTTGCCTGTAGTATGAGTCTCTCATTTCCTTCCATTTCGACTTTTTCTCTGCTTGCTTCGCGTCTATTTCCCTCCAGCATTCTTGTACTATTTTATTCTTATTCAGCCGTTTCGCTTTCTCCTCTTTTCCCAGCTTTTATCCTTATTTTGTCCGTTTTTGTTTCCTCCAAAATTAGATCTGCTGGTGTATTGAAGTCCAAACCTAAAGTCCACCTTATGTATTTCTCCTGTATTTTCTCTACTTTTTCTGCTTCCATCCATTCCCAAATTTCTGACGCATACAGGAAGATACTTTTCACTATGCTTCTGAATATTCTCATTCTTCTCACAAAATTGTTCTTGAACATTCTTTGTCCTATTCCCCATATCTGCGCCATTACTATTTTAGCTTTCTTTATGACTTCCCTTATATGCATCTCTCTGCCCCCATTTTTCTGGAAATTATACCCTAAGTATTTGAACTCCTTTACTTCTTCCAGGCTGTGCCCCTGCCAGCCCCATTCTTCTCTCACTTTAATAAATAGATAGACTACACTATCTACATTAACATTACATATATTTCTACCAGCCCACCCAGAATTTTATTTAAACAATAAATTTACCTCTATTAACATCCTCATTTACCAAATTTATTTCTATCCCCTAAGACATTAGTAAACAATAGTTACAATTTTAAATTTATTATACCGTTCCTTCAAAATACAAATATAAATTTAAATTTATCTTTTCGATAAAAAAGATTCTTTATTTAATAATTTAATAACATCACTAAAAAGTTGTAATAACCCTGCCGCTCCAACCTTATTTGGCCCCTTTCAATCCTGAATATACTCCAAAATTTGACGTCCAAATAAAGTTAAAAAAGCTATACCAATTATCATCGGCAACAATAAAACAATTATATAAAATGTATTGAAAAAAATATATAATTAATGAATAAATTACTACCAATAATTTATATACATATTTTAAATTCTAAATTTGATTTCAGGGTTGCTGGTCCGAGGGGTAACAAGTGTGCAGAGATGCAGTACTCTTGATGACAGCGAACGCTAAGTCACTTTATAATTTCTTGGACGTGGGTGCACGCAATAGAACAAAATGTTTTTTTGTAGAAAACGTTGGGTAGCCAGCTCTTTCGATTCTGACCGTTCCAACACAAATGCGCGACATGCGGGAACACTTGTGCAATATTTTGCGAAGTAGCCTCGTGACGTGGCTCTTTTCTAAACCATATTCACGAAATATCGCAGAAATGTTCCTAAAACGAATGCCAATTATATGATACGGGCCACTAACCGTCGCGCATATGTGTTGGAAAAGGAGCAGAATCCAATGAGCTGATCAGACAAGGTACTCGTAGATAGTGACATGCATGTGTCTGTCTAAATCAGAAAATTAAATTGATACAACATTTGCTCGCGATTTTAATAATTCCGATTAATAATTCGTATCTAAGATTCGTTCAGAGTACCGAAGCTCCAGTTGAATTTTCTTCGCGAAACAAGAGCCAATTTTTTGCGCATACAAAGTTCGTCCAGAGCACCGGTGCTCTAATCGCTTTTTTTCGCGGAAGTAGAGTCCAATTTTCGCTTAGCTTCAATTTTCAGATTCTAGGCCCTAGAAAGGGCCTAGTGCGTGGGCCCTAGAGAAGGCCCAAGGGACCTTAGAGAGGGCCCAGCATAGGCCCTAGAGAGGGTCTAGGTCCACAGGATCGAGAACCGGATTCACTGACGCTGCAGCTGCGGCACATTGGCCTGTTGATCGAATAGCAGTAGCGTGTGAGTGTGTTATACTTTCCCATTCTTTCTTTGCAATAGTAGACACGAGTACCTTGTATTTCTGTTACATTTTATCTTTACAATTTACATTATTAAAATGTCTGTGTATATGTATTTTTTCAACACCTGCATGAAAATGTGTGTTTTTTTACGCCTGCTGAGCGGGAGAAAAATGACCAATTTCAGACGTATTCGCGTTTTCTACTTTTCTCCTAAGGGAAAAAGACTTTACACGCATGCGTATTCGCATAATTTTTTACTTTCCTCCAGGGTTTGAAACGGTTCCGAAAATAACTGTTTAAAACTGGTATATAAAGGTTCTGATTAAAACGGTTATGGAAAACCTTTATTCTGAATAACTGTTATGAAGAACCCAAATTTCCAACTATTATCTGTTTCGGTTACGGTTCCTATTTCCCTCCTTATATCGGTTCCATAACCGTTATTTTTTCGGTTCTATATCGGTTCCGAAACGGTTCCAGAACTAATTCTTATATCGACTTTGTGCAGATTACTTTATATGTGCATATTTTTTACAAAATCCTTATAGAAACAGGAGAAACATTTAACTTCCTATTCTGAATAATATAGTGTGTGTATAAATGTAAAAAATATGTAGCTGATTTATTTATTTCAACGCTTTATTATAAATCAATAAATGTTTCAAATAAACCTATAAATGTTTCTCCTTTTTCTATAAGGATTTTGTAAAAAATATGCGCATATACAGTAATCTGCAGTTACAATAATTAATGATATCAATTAGGGAAAAGTCGATACAAGAATTGATTCTGGAACAATTATGGAACAGATACAGAACCGAAAAATAACGGTTATGGAACCGATATGAGGAGGGAAATAGGAACCGTAACCGCAAGAGATAATAGTTGGAAATTTTGGTTCTTCATAACAGTTATTCCGAATAAAGGTTCTTTATAACCGTTTGGAGAACCGAAATCGATATTATAACAGTTTTCAAGCCCTGCAATTTCCTCCCAAGGAAACTGGAGTTTGGCGTTATCGTATGGTATGAAGATGCAGTTGTTCGACTAATCGTTATCGAGCATGCGTGTTTTATTTGATATTACAACTGTCACAGCACCATTTTTCATTAAAAGAAAATGCATATTTTTTGCGAATCGCTCAGCAGACTTTCAAAAACACACCTTTCATGCAGGTGTTGAAAAAAAAATATAGTGCGTGACACGGGAGAGAAGCGATTTCGCCTCGCTACGCTCGGGCAGCAAACTTCACGCTCGTCGGAATCGCTTACTTCTCTCCCTTGTCACGCAATATACTATTTTGTCATTTTGATTTCACATGTGCTTTTATATTGAAATTGTTATTATCTTCTATTCTTTTGTGACTTACAGTGGGTAAAAAAAGTATTGGCACACTTTTTAAAATCGCACAACTTTTTTAGTATTGGCCCAAACGACATGAGTTTTTTTGGAAGCTAGGAGGATTAGTGTTCTAAGTGACGTGTTTCGTAGTTTTGAAAAAAATGCAATTTGTCGGACTAGCAAAAAAAAATAGTAATGTCAGTTTTTTTCAACTATTTTTTCTGAGCCTGTAATGAAAATTTAAAAAACCCGTTTGTAGACTTAAGTAAGCTGTACACATGCTGACAATTTCATCAAAATCGGTTAACGGTGCCCTGAGCTATAAATGCTTAAATATCGTAGAATAAGGTCGAGAATCGCGAATATTCCCGAAATCAGCCTCCTAGTTTCTAAAAAAAATCATGTCGTTTGAACCAATTCTAAAAAAGTTATGCGATTTTAAAAAGTGTGCCAATACTTTTTTTACCCACTGTATTTGATAATAGATATTCTTAGACATTATTAAAATGTCTGTGTATATGTATTTTTGTCATTTTGTTTTCACATGTGCTTTTATATTGAAATTGTTATTATCTTCTATTCTTTTGTGACTTATTTGATAATAGGTATTCTTAGACATTATTAAAATGTCTGTGTATATGTATTTTTGTCATTTTGATTTCACATGTGCTTTTATACTGAAATTGTTATTATCTTCTATTCTTTTGTGACTTATTTGATAATAGGTATTCTTTTCCACGCTCGACTTTTTCACGTACTTGACGTAATTTTTTTACTATTTGAAGATTTTTATGAGTTTGTTATTAGTGAAAATTCATGGCAACTTGATTGCCATCCAGAAGTACTTAACGTATTTGTAGTTTCAAAATTTTAATTAAATAATATGTCAGAAACTTTAAAAATAAGTCTCGGTCCGACCGACTCAGGAGACCGTGGAATGTGTCTCGGGCCGAAGCTTATTTTCAAAGTTTCTGACAAATTATTTACGTTATTAAAAGTTTGAAATCCCAAATACGTAGATGTACCTCTGAATTGTAGCGTTATACAAGTTGCTAAGATTGGGACCTACTGGACTTCCTGGGGACCTGGTCAGGGTTCGAAGTCCTGATCCTTCGTGCACTCCCTCGGCCCCCTGACCTAAGTAGGTTAACTTATTCGGTTGGTGCCGATGAAATTTTCGGGTTCGTTGAAAGCCATTCAAAATGTTATTATTCTGCCAAGGCCAAAACCGATTTCTCTTCCTTTTTAACTGATTTCTTCGATTCATTTTCATCATCTGTCCTATTTCATACATTCCTTCGTGGATTTTTGCACGTGTCGTTTTATTTCGTGTATTTCTTCGATGAGTTTACATCATTTATTTTATTTCATGTATTTCTCCGATGGGTTTACATTATTTATTTTAAATGATGCATTTGTTCGATTGGTTTACATGATATATTTTATTTTATGCATTTCTTTAATGGGATTACATGATTTATTTTACATGAAGTTAATAAGATAACATATTTGAAAGAAAATAGTGAAAAGTGATAGTGAACAGTGGTAGTGAAAGAAGACATCTAAGGAAGCCTTAGGTTAATTTATTGTAGCATCAAGTATTTAAGGCCCCATGTAAAATTGCCAAGTAGTCACAGAATTTTATTAGCTTTGTTGCTCTTTCATTGGCTCTTCATTTCCAATGAGGAAGTAGCAGCTGCTTCTGTTTCCGGGAGCAAGCGACTGAGCATGGAATGGGTATGGGTGGACCAGTTTCACCCCCTGGTGTACTTGTCGAAAGGGAAACGTTTCGGGCGTAGGGGGTGTATCTTTTGGTACACTACTGACTACCCGCGTAAGTCACCCGGTCCGATTTCCCAGTCTCCGTGATAGACGGCTCGAATTGCATCCGAGCAAGAGGAATCGTCTCGGAGACGCCGAGCGCTTTTTAAACCGAAAGGATCGATGGAACTTTGTTTCCATCCATCTCTTTGGTTTAGTTGGCTAAGGTTTTCATGTACAGGGAGATGGATGGAACTTTGATTCCATCCATCTCTCTACGAATCTCGAAACGCAGCAACCTCCTCGCGGTGAGACCTGGAAATCGGTGAGGACCACCGAGCCGATAGCTGTGATTGTCAAATATCCTAATTACGACTTTTTACAAATTTTTTAAAATGCACAAAGCATTGGTCAAACATGGGCCAGAAATATTTCATAGAAATGGGTCACTTTCGTAAGTACCTCCGCGTCGGTGTGCGGCTTCTTGGTAACGTTTCCCAAGCATTGCGACTTGCGAAACGGAATCAAGCTAAAGCCTACGATCTAGATTAAGGGCCCAGATCGAGGCAAACTTACCTTCAGTGAGTTTGGTTCGGTCTCGGCAGCTAATCAGAATTCTATTCTGTTTCAGATAGGTATGTCGTCGATAGTTTTTCGTAATTTGTTCTATTTCAATTTTATGTATTTCGTCTATGGATTTGCTTGATTCATTTTATTTCATGTCCTGTATTTTATTATGTTTATTTAATTTCCTTCCATGCTGGTCTCACTATTACTAACATAACGTAGTTGATTGTTTCAGCTTTTCAGCACCTTTTTGAAATATACCAAGTTACAATTCCTTCATGAGGCTTTCCACGTTACGCCATGAAAGCATGTCTTCCACAAATAATGGTGTTGTTTATATAAATTTTTATGTTCAATAAATTTTTTTTGCGTTAAATAAACTCGAATAGAACAGCAAGGTTAAAAGGCGTATGTGTTCTTGTTTTGTTGCGATCCTTTTTTCTCTGTCATTGCACGGAATACGTTTATAAAACGATCTTTATAGTGTTACTCCAACAGAATCATTTGTAAATCGCGGGTTTCAAATGATCTAAGTTTTACCCGTGTTGAATTTTAATTCCTGCCACGCGTAGCGTCACAATCTTATTTTAGACTCAATCGATAACGTTGGGTGTGACATGAAAATGGTAAGGGAGCTTGCGAGCCCCCCGAGCGTGTGACACAAAATTACATTGCGTGATAGGTCTATCCTATACTTCGTCGATGGTTGAATGATTCGCACATCTGTTGGCAGATGGCGGTGAAAGTCAATTACAAGGATGGACCAATCGCAGAATTTGCTCCCCTCGCTCTCGGTCGTCACAGGTGTTTTCCTTTGCTCGCACTTGTGTGCTCAAGCTTCCTGATAACAAACAATTAACGTACGTATTTTATATCATTTGTTTATTTCTTACGACAGGCTTTCAGTACAAGTGTTATCACACGTTCAGCTGACGAAGGTATGAAATAAATGGTAGATGTTTCAAAGTTTTATCCTCGTTCAGCTGGGAGGTAAATAACAAATTAGAGAAATTTGTTTTCAATTTTCATCACGCTTAATGTGTGCTTTAGCTTTATTTAATTCAAACAATAGTTTACACATCTTGTCTACTTCTATCAACTAAGTAACTGTTAAATGAATCAAGATTGGTCGATAGATAATACCTTCCTAAACTTCACCACTATGTTAAATATTAGAAATACTACAAGCTTTTGAATATTCTAGAAATTTAAACGTTTAGTCGTCTCAAGCAATTTGTTTCTATTTTTTAGCAAATTGTAGTTAAGAATAAGTAGCCTGTAGCTACGCTTCTATTATATACCTAACCTAAGATATATATCTCGATGTCCTCGAGCCACATGTTTAACCTTCCACGATGCGGTCTAGTTCTAACTACCGTGGAACATTGAACTTCACTATTAGATTAAGATTCGTTGACAGACTTATATCGTCATTGAAGCTTGCCTTACTTCCTATGCTCTCTATTACAAACTAAACACGATATTGAGATCCAAAATACCAAGAATTTAATCTGTCACGACAATTCAGATATTTCATTGCCTTTGGAGTATAAGTGATGTAATAGTTTGCTGTACGTTATCACCTGAATTTAACGGCATCAAAATTTCAGCTTAAAAAGTATTCAAGATTGTTATTACGCATTGTAATCAACAGTTCTCCAGTTATCTAACATTTTGAAGTATAAAATATGATTGGGAATCAAGTAGGCAAAGAACGGTTTCGTGTTTCCAAAACGACGTTTTTATCAGTCACGTTGATCTCCTCCACGTTCTTCCAGTATTTTTCTGCTTCACCGAATGATATCGAGAGATTCGGGTGACAGAGGGTCCGCCCTATCAGCGAAACGTATCTGTTTCACGTAAAAATAACTCTGTTACGAGAATATCTCCTTGACTGTTAATTGTGTAATTGTAATTTGATTGTTTTCACGACCGCGTTAATTTGCGTCGATAGCATCAATTTTATCTTGACGGTGAGCCGAACGGGACAGATTCTTTCCCAGTTTTAACAAATTACTGAGGCTTCAATCTAAAGCACCAATATCCTGCGCCGATGTTCACGAGGAAATATCACGATCGATCGTCGTTCGATCGTCGTTCATTCATCGTGCTCAAGGAATTGAGTGTCTCTTTTGAATCTTCCTCGTTTATAATCGAACCAGAAAGATGCTAAATACTCCCATTTTTCAGTTACCATTTATCGAAATCTCCGAGATCTCATCTAGCCAGTTTTTAAATCGAACGTTTTCACGCTCGTTAATGAATTGTATGCCTCGATCTATAGGACATCCTCGTCTTCCTCGTGTTAGAATTCTTACTCGTATTAATCAAATCTTCGACCTGACCTAGTACCTTACTATTATTAAAATCGAAGCGAGGCAAAGTATCGGACGCCTCCATCGGAAAATTTCCATTCCGATCGTTCGCGGTACGTTTCAATTTCAATGGCTCGTTAGACGCTGGTCGTTTAGCTACTTGATCTTCAGTCCCCAGAATTCGTCGAAAGCCTTTCGCTAGTGGTGTCCGGCGATTTCTCCTTGGTCCTCTTCTCTCATACAGTCTCCTTGTCGAGATTGTATTATTCAGTCGGCTCATGAAAGTTATCGAAGTCACCGACAATCTGTCCTGGTCCGTGACACTAATATTAACGTTTGCCAAGTTATCGGATCCGTCTGCATACTCGCCACTATCTGATACCGTGTGCTTCGAGCTCTTATCAGATCTCGAGTACTTCGAGCGACTGATTCCTGCCTTTTCGTCACTGGTGGTCGAGGTAACGTTACTTTCGACCTTCCTCTCCTTATCTTCGCTTTCGATATTGTGCCTCGTTCGATTTACACAATCGCGGTTACGGTTAATCGTCGGAGTCTCCTTACACTCTCCTTTTGCTAAGTCGCCGTTAGTAGCGTACAACCGGTTACGCCGAGTGGAGCCTCTTTTCAAACTTCTCCATTCTTTTCTCGGAATACTATTATAGACATTTATCGAAGCATTTCGAGCATCTCCCATTTCCTTCCCACCGATTCCCAGAATACCCTTTCTCGGCGCGGTATTGTCGGCACGTTCATTTTCCATTCGGATTTCATCAGCATTCTTGTTGGCAGCGTCATTTCGCTGTTTAATGGTCGTCGAATGTGGCGATCGCTCATGGCCACGCTTAGAAGTAAACCTTTTGCTCTCCAGGCACGTGCAATTGGCATTTGTGCAATTACACCGAGCATTATTCCTTTGTTTCCGCGCCTTGGGGCATTTCGGTGCACAGCTCGCGGCTCTGTTATACTTTCCGTCCTCATCGTTACCCGACTTCTTGCCTGGGTGGTTGCAGACGGCCGAACATGCCTTTCGATCGATAGTGTTCGAGGAAATCCTCAGATAAGGGCTGCCGCAATGATAGCAGATAAATTTTAAGTCTCTCTCGCAGACTATCGTGCTTCTCGTTTCAACACAATTTTTCCCCCTCACACCGTCCAGCCGTTGTTTCGCTTTCTGCATTCGCGTCCGCTTGCAAATCTCCTCGCACCCGACGGCTTTGTGCTTCAGAGACTTATTCGTATCTGGTACGCAGACGTCTATCTTCTTCCCAGAGCAATTTACCCTTCGTGTACTCTCGCGAATAGCATTCTCGCAATGATGGCAGAGCACGTAGTTCGATGCGTCCACCCCTTGCAATGGACTAACATAATTTTGTAACGGACAGTTACAGCAAACAACATTGAGGGACCTTTGAGCTCGAACACTTTTCACAGTCTCGCTTCCTTTATCTGGACTTTTCTCAAGTGGTCCCGTATAGTCGTATTTCACCCGACTCGGTTCCCCTTTTCCTCGACCTCTACGTTCTTTTACCTTCTCATTATCCATAGGCTTTCCCTTTTCTCCATCCTTTCTCTGCTTCGATCTCAACTTCGACTTTCCCGCCAGAGGTAACTGATCGACATACTTCTTCCTGCTCCCCTTAACCTCTCTCAAAGTATCCTCACTCTTTTCTAGCATCCTCCACTCAATCCCTCGCAATTTCGAATCATCGTCCCCATCTTGGGACCCGTCCTTTTTACCGTCAAACCGACAGTGTCTTTTTACATTGCGCTCTGTTTCCGCCTCGTCATCTCCGTCGTAATTGTACGCGTCCCGCGTGCCATTTTTTCTGGTGCGTCGCTGGCACAAGCACCTAACGGGTCGTCGCTGAAGTAGAGACTCACTTTTCCATGGATCGGGAATCCCCTGCACGAAGGGCAAGCCCAGCTCGGTCCACAGCGTGTGAGTGGCGATGCATCTGACGTAACATGGCGTTGGGCCATTTTGCGTGGCACGTGCCTCCGTCCCACCGCAGTATCTTCTCGTGGCTATGTATTCCTTCCATGTGTCTGGAATACCGTGCCGTTCGCCGCTGAAACCGACATTCGCGTTCTCAGCGCGGCAAGGCGAAATCGCAACCAAGGGCCGCGTCCTCAATAACTTCGGCGCGGAAAATGGACCGCGCACCACCTCGCGTACATCGAGGCATTTATTTCTCCGAAGCCGTTTAGCGCACGTCCATTCCTGCGTCCACTCGGTGCAGATTTTAAGCTGCCCCGAATCCCTTTTCCCTGCCCTCTTTTTATAGTTGCTCTGAGAATAATTGATAGGGCAGGCTTGTCGCTTCTTGGAACATCTCGTCACTACGTGCCATGGGAGTTGGGAGACAAACATGTATTAGAAATAACGTCAAATACGCTGTATTTTCATGGAATTAGTGTGCTAGAAAGCGCAGAGTGAAATAGAAAAAAAGAGATCGACGTAGAAAAAGTAAATCAAGGCTTCTTACTGGCTGCACGCTTTGCGCAATTGAAATATTTCGTATGGCGGTTAGACAACGTTCATCGGCGAGCGTTACGAAAGGGCAGCGTCTTACACATCGTCCTTACAATGTAATTGCGATTATGTAACCGCATCTCGAGAATACTTCGTCCCTTGGACAAACTTCTACGTTTGTTCAAAGTGGGATCAACGTTTTGGGATGAATTTTTGTTTGATGTGTCATTCATGCGGTTTTACTTGAAAGAGGTTAACACGCACGCGGCATGTAATGTTGTTCTGAATGAAATTACATCGAGCATACTGAAAATCAGTTCTTACATACAGCCCAATTATATAAAGTAAGTCGTAAACGTGTAGTGGACGATATAAGTTGTTGAAATAATCCGTTTCGAATAGTCCGGTTGTTGGAAATGAATTCGCGATAGGAAATTCTTTCTCGGCACTAATTGTTCCTAGCTTAGAGCAGGCTTACCACTGATGCACATTACTAACATATGTATCTATATATTTCAAGATAAAATCGATTGTGTCAGTTGTCTGTTGCGTATTGTGCAACATTGCGAAGCGGTGGAATAGTTGTTCTGATCAGTGCATGGTAAATCCTACATAAACACGATGTCTTTACTGCGCTCGTTGCCTACGGGCCTCAACAAAACCTCGAAATTAATAACTAGAAGCGTTCCGGCTGTCTCTTATCATCCAAACGTATGTACTTATCGCTTTGATTTAGCGGCGCCCGACATAACCTGTCATACAGTACGTCTTGCGTTAAGTTTGGTAATCAATATCGAATAGTAGCGTCTATCATCGAAGTATATACATAGAGAATTCGACCTTTTCGTTTGACTCTTACATATACAATTACGTTTCTAAAAACAGACATTTTAAAGTGACGATGACACGAGAGTTTCGTGTTAATTATCTGGCGATTCTAGGTTATGTTCGCATACAGTGTTATATAGGTTTAATGCGTATTATCTTCGATGTTTAATAATACGCGCAGTACTTGTCGCCTGTGTGTCATAGATAATCTTAGAAGTCTATACATTGAGGAAACTAAATATAAATTACAGGACGAGTTAGTTCTTTCACTAATATAGCGTTATAATTTTGTAGGTTTTGGATCACTATGAGAATCCGAGGAACGTGGGTTCTTTGGATAAGAACGACTCCAAGGTTGGTACAGGCCTCGTGGGCGCACCAGCCTGTGGGGATGTCATGAAGCTGCAAATTAAAGTGGATGACAACGGCAAGATCGTTGATGCTAAGTTCAAAACTTTTGGATGCGGTTCCGCTATCGCTTCGAGCTCCTTGGCTACAGAATGGGTGAAAGGGAAGACTGTGAGTAGTTTCCTCCTTTAGCGAGCCTCTTAACCCTTCGTGGTCACACCTTCTTATAATCACACATTGGTCACACGGGGTTCACTGTACCCCAGCGTAATTTTTTGAGTTACCATTTTCGTATTTTTGAATCTTTTAACTTTTTAGTGATAATTGTACATTCGTAATACTTATACAGTCATGGTCTAATAGTCTTTTTCTAGAAACATAAATTTTGATTTGATAAAATTTGTAGTTGAAAATGAGCGATTTTCCATAGTTGTGGGAAAACCCGATTTTTTTATATTTTTTTTTTTATTATTTTTGCGATAAATCCCCTTTGGAAGACGTAAAAGTGCGACATTTCAAAACGAAAATTGCTCTTGGGGTACAATACACCCCGTGTGACCACGAAGGGTTAAACGTAACTTAGGTAACAAATACATTTGCTTTATAGGTGGACGAGGCACTGTCGCTGAAAAATACTGACATCGCCAAAGAATTGTGCTTACCGCCCGTCAAGCTGCACTGTTCGAGTAAGTAACGTTTGCAAAGAATTGTTTATTGCTTCTCCTTGTGTCAAGAACTTCGGGAGTATTTTGACGAGTAATTAATTGTCTAGCTATAAATAAATTAAGCTATGAAACTTACCTTTTTCTCTGTTTTTTTTTGTATTATAGTGCTTGCAGAAGATGCAATTAAGGCTGCTTTGTCAGATTATCGCATAAAGCAGCAGGCGAAAGAAAACGAGAGTAAGAGCGAAGCTGGTTGTAAGTAAACCAAGCGAAACGTATTTCTAATATGTTCCAAACGATAGCGAGTGACGTTGTAATTATGTAACACAGATCAGTGTTACATGTAGCTCGCGTAGTAAGTGTACATTTGTGGCCACTATATGCTTTAAAAAATTTCAGAATCTTCACACAATATGAACTGTGATCGAACTTAAAAAAAAAACATGTATCTCAATATATATTTATAGTTTCGTGTAGAAATATTTAGCTCTGCTATATTTTATTTTGTGGAAGCAAATAAATATATTTAATTAGAAAACTGTTCGATTTATAGGATTTATTTGCATAATAACATTGATATTGACGAAATCATTATTCGCTGTTCCGTCAGCCGTTAATATACAACTAACGTGTACTATATCGTTTATTTCTTATTCTATTTCTACGTCAATCTACTTCCTACTCCGAAATAAAACTCGTCCAATTCATTTGACGATACAATCTGAAGAGTACAATTTACTACGGCGAAATCTCGGATGTTAAAGTGACATCATCGTAACAAATACTTTTGTTGACACAAAATGAAGTATCCTAGCAGCAATTTAAACTGTTGACGAAAACATCTCTATTTGCACAACTAGTTTTTACGGGAACCTATTATGCCATTAACGATTACGTACCACTGCAACGTCGGCGACTTGGGGGGGGGGGGGATCGAGAAGAAAAGTGATACATTTTATCTGAACAATTATCACTAAATCTCCATATTACGTAGAACACCGAAAAAAAGGATCACTGAAATAGAGTGAAAATTATTTTCTTTCTATTTTCTCGAAAATTTCTTTGCGCCTCTGTTCATCCTCTCTACGCGTTCAATATCCCCGGCAACATCTTCGTGCGCTCTATAAATCAACGCGGAATAGGAAATGGTATACCGCGAAAGAATCGGAATTTCCTCATAGCCATGATACCTAATCAAATATTTACCCGTGTTCCTGTATCTTTCGCTCGTATAGTGGAATAGTGTTCCGAGAGAGGGGTTTCCTAGAACGCGACGTCGATTCAGGCGATTAAAATGAATGCAGCGCTCGCGCGAGCCCGAGAATGAGCCGGATCGGTGACTCGGGCATCCCTCTTATAACTGTCATCACACCAATTGATGCTTAATAAGAGCGAATATAGACCGAGTCATGTGCGGTTGCAACTGTCAATTGCGCGTCTCAAGTTAATTCGCGAAGGGGAGCAATTAACGAGTTAATTCGCAATTTACATTGTCTACGGCTTTCCATGCTGTTCGCGTCAGTATCATAGTCGATCGAAGCTTACACGCTCTTATCTACGTGACGTCTATATATGTATCTATCGGCTATCTCTTTTCCTCTCGATTAAACACGCGCATATCTATGTACATAACTTTATACGTATAACGTCCGCTGGACAGATTTTCATCTTATTTGGGTGTTCTATAAAACGGGCAATGATATAATCTAATTATATAATGAGGGAGACAATGTGTTTTCAAGTATTGGAAATACTTCAGCCGCGCTTATCGCAACTGTGTAAGTAGATTCCGCGAAAATTTATGTTACACGAGTAACGATACTTCACGTGTACGTTCCTATATAATACATGATAAAAATGTGAAGTACGCGACTTGCTAGGTATTTGAGAAACAGAAGGGGGGGAGGGGCAGTGATGTAACCATGCACTCTCGAAAATTGTAACGCGTGATGTGTTTTTCAAGAGTCTCTTGTATATTCATATTTCAAATTGTAATCGAGTTTATCCAGTTGGACACGTGTCGCGTACCACGCGCCATTGCAAACGTTTCATTCTAATTCCCTGAAGAGTCATCGTTGGACGCACGCACAATGGCTCCTCTGACAAACACGCGCTGCCGCTGATCCGCGATATAACTGAAACGTTAGAATCGCCCTGCTGCGTAATCAAGCGGTGACGTTGCATGAAAATTGTTTGCACAGGCGACCATCGATATCCATTTGTTTCGCGGAAATCGCCTAACAATGCAAACAACAGCTCCATTCATTATTCTGCTTTACATAACAACGCGTAATACGTACCTACTCTCGATCCCCATCAATAACGGATTTCGTGTTAGAAGTTTGAAGATCGGGATAGAGATACGCTGTCGCTACGCAGTATACAGAAAAAGGGACTTAGAGTTACTCATAGCGCCACGAACTAGTTCGTCGTAAAATCGAAAGGGGATCGGTCAGATAAGGGGTCCCTTGAGAGGTGAGTAAACTCGCCCGGATGACTCGCTTCGAATTTACCTTTTCGCGATAAGCCAAGACGCGAATCTCTCTCTCTCTCTCTCTCTCTCTCTCTCGGCGATAAGCGAGTCGTTTTTCCAACATCGTTGTTCGATACCAGCCATCGCTTATCACCTGTCCAGCGCTTGTTTTTCCTACCTCGATCTCACTATCCCCGAAGTGGGACGCGTCGAGCTCGTTAAAATTCGTGGCCTGCGTCCCATTGAGAGGACAGAGCCCTATGCGTTAGCCCGTCCCGTAAATTTTCCATTCCCTTGTTTCCCGTGTCGTGCATCCTCTTTCTCTATGCGGGCCCATAACCGTACTTACGGCAATGGGGGAAAGAGAGAGAGAGAGAGAGAGAGAGAGAGAGAGAGCGATGCAACCGACCGAGTGAAAGGAGGGAAGGAAGAGAGAGTTAGAAGCGTTTGGAAGGGAGGGTATCTTGTAGGAACAGGGGTGGGGGATCGGTCGAATGCTACGGCGGGAAGAGCCGACTGGAGGACGATTGGTATGGTGGGGGTTTGGGTGAAGTAGTGGCAAAGCTCGGCCCTGCGTGATGCACAGCTGATCGGTGGTTCCGCGACGGTGGACCAGTTTTCGTGTGCGTGTCGTGCGTGTGATAACGGCTGGTTGCCCGCCCCCCTGGTATCCGGGATACACGATAGTGCTGGGCTGTCGCTTGAGAATTTCGGCTGTATACATGCCATTGTTTACGCGAGATTTGATGCGATTTGAGGAAGCGTCGAGAGCAAGAGGCACAGGCGGCGGTGTTACCCCAGCTGTTGAACGGCTCGCATCATCGGCGCATTGCGGATCGCTGTCGGTGGCGTCAGGTCAATTACACCGCGGATATTTTCCTCTGTTTCGAGGGAGACCGTTAACGTGTAGAAGGTCTATGACCGGATCACCACAGGCCGCGCATTACCAGAGGTGTGAAATAAACCACGGGCGTCGTGGGTTCGACCAGCGAGAAATTAAAATTGATGAAGTCCGAGGCAATCGGGGAGGAGGACACAACTGCGGATCCTGCTGCAGTTTGTGAACATTGATATTGGTGCACTTGTAGGAAGTTTGTATATCCATCCTAGTGTGTTGTAATTCAGTGCACATTCCTGCTGCGTTCAACATTTCTGTTCTTTCTTTCTTTCTTTCCTTTCCGTTCCATATACACGTATGCATCCAATCGCGCGGCTTTGTACGCTGGTCATACGATAGATTCTGTTCCCGTCCTCCTGGCCTCTGCATAACAGCGATCGGTTTCGCTTTTCCTTTGTACCAATACATCCATGCGTGTGCGTGTGCGCACGCGGGCGTGAACGTGAAAGGAAAGGTCGATGACAATGCAACGAGTCCAAGATCAGGACAATGGGATCAACATCAAATTCGGGGCGGGCAAGAACGGGGATTACACGCTCGTGTCGCAGCGTTCGGAAAACGAGAAGAAAAGCAACTCGAATGGGACCAACAAGCACGGTAAGTCCTTTCCGTAGAAGATTCATTTATATCTTCGAAACGGTCCGCGCACAGATTTTCCTTTGTCACTATGTGCCGAGCGAGAGAGAAACTAATAGTAATGAATCATTGTGATTTCCTCATGACTCTCTACTAATTTTCGAAAATATCGAAATTGAATCATTTTTTTTCGATACAATTGTAATAATTTTTCTATACATTTTTCTTTGATCATCTCTGGTCTTTCTTAATTTCATTTACAAGTTTCATGGGTTCATTTCTGAATTTTTGATTTTTTTAATTTTTCAAACAACGAGTTACACGAGAGGTGCATTGTTTGTTTAGTTAAAAATGTAACGACCGAAGAGGATTTAGTCCCACCGGATGGAGGATGGGGGTGGCTTGTTCTTTTAGCATCCGTCATGGTCAATCTTCTTATTCCGGGAACAGTGAAATCTTTCGGCGTTCTGTTTGTTGAATTTCTTGAAGTTTTCGACGCGTCGCCTGCTGCGGCTGCTTGGATTCCAGCTCTGTGTTACTTTCTTTACAGTTCACTGGGTAAGATCTCCTCTTCTAATGCCTGAAATTTCTTGAAATCTTGTGTAGAAAACTAAACGTGTGTGATTTCTGCCCCTAGGCCCTCTTTCCAGTATATTGTCTGTTAAATACTCCTATCGAACAGTGACGCTGTTAGGAGGAACATTCGCTGCTGCAGGAATGATGCTTAGTTATTTCGCAAACTCTGTGGCCTTTTTATGCGTTAGGTAATTATTAATAACTAGAGAGCGTGTCTAGAACACAATTTACCGTAATTATAAACGTATAATCTTGTCTTTTCTTTTTAGTTACGGTGTCCTAGTAGGAACAGGGGCAGGTTTGGCATTCCCCCCGACTGTGTACATTGTAACTTCTTACTTTGTCCGGTTGCGTGGACTCGCGAATGGGCTCTGCATATCTGGCAGTGCGTTAGGTTCAATATTTCTTCCACCCATTCTCGGAGTTCTTCTAAGAGAATATGGTTACAGGTACGTTCTGTTCCTTTATATTAACGCTTAACAAGGTATGACTTTATTTTCTGTTCGATACACATTGAATTTATGATTCCTGGAAAAATTATGAATCACCGAGACTAAAAGCTGAGCTTTAACTTTACTTTCACAAAATATTGAGTTATCCTAGTCAGCGAGCATTACGTTTATCCGTTAATATTCCTTCGAATATGATTACATTCGACTGTGCAACTAATTTTTCCAACCATCTAAACGAATTAATACACGCCCGACTTAATTCTGACAAAATTTAATTTACCTGTGATTTTGTGGGCTTGACCATCCAATTTCATGCCAATTTCGTAACACTTATGTGCGTGTTACAAGAGTACATACAAGACATTGTGCATTTTTACGTGCATCTTCACGTTCCCACGAAGTTCCTGTAAATAAAGTGACATTGCCGTAAAGAGTTCACATAGTTTAGTGAAGATTTATCTTGGTGAGTATCTATATACCTATATATATATATCATTATTATAATTTTATTGGATATAAATGCGAGGATGACTGATTATATGTATATGCATGTAACAGTTCCTTTCACGGGACACTCGGATAACAGACAACACGCGTGTGCATTCGTGTACGCAACAGTATTATCGTGTATATCTCTGTGAATTTACAGCTTCCATAGCTGTGTTTACAGCTTTTCCGTCAAATCTGTTATACGTGGCTAAAGATAACGAACATTAACCATTTGACGTTGGTTGCACGGTAACGTATATGTATAACCCACACACCCACACCTGTATGTACATAGGAGAAGTATTCGTCGGTTTGTAGAGGATGCGCTAGGCCCGCGACGAATTAAGGCACTTTAAAATATCTTTACACTAACACCCCTTTTTCCCCGAAGTCTCTGCACCGTGAACGGCGCTCGACCAGTCCTAAATAACGAGCTGCCTCCGACTTGTTTAGGTAAGGAGAAACATATTCCGTTACATACGTTTTGTTCTTTTTTTTTACGGTTCTTTTTAGTAACTATGGAATTGTCTACCGAACGTTCTCTTACCATCAGCAACTGACTTTAACGCTATTTCAAATTAGACGCAGTACGCCTTGGCCATTATACGAGACTGTCCATTACGTCGTGGCGACTTTCCCTCATCGTGATAAAGAGACCGAGTTCCTTGGCCGGGGGTGGTTGCTTAAAGTATCACCAGTGTAAACATACAACGCAACTTTTATTCTATCGTTCGCGGAGAAAAGCATCGACCTTCTCGGTGCGGGCGAAACGCGCGCGGATGTCCCGGCGGGGATGCACTGGATTTGCCAGTGGGGCCGCATCGCCGAAAGGGTCGATATAACAGTAGAGCCGGCTAGAATAAAAGTGTAAACTATTTTGAAATACAGAGCCTGTGCCCATAGAAGATAACACTTTTTTTCTCATTCTTAAAAATGGAATCGCTTTGCACTCGTTAGAGGCGGATGAAAAAAAAACTTGCTGCATAGTCGATGAGAAACGACTCCGGGGTCGTATATTTCGTTCTGTGTGCATACGTAATAATCACGTCTGCAACAACCACGGAAACATACTGTTTGACGTTTTAAAGTACTCGCGCATTTACGGCGCGCACGCATTATGCCTCGGACGCGTGACGCTCACGTGTCTGGATTGAACGTGTCATAACGCCGCTGAATAGGTTTTTGCGATAACCGTAGCTTTATACACTGTTTACTTCGCTTACTCTGCATTGCGATAACTTGACGAAAAAAGACGCTTATTTTCGATCGAGGAAAAGAGAAAAAATGATAGACGTTCTTTCCCCTACCATCGCGTGTTACTTTCGTTCTGCCTCCCCCGTTCGCTTCGTTTCGACGTGAACGTGCGAGCGGATGCTCTTATTTCAAGCCGACCAGCAAACGAGACCGGTAGTATATAGATATTGGGTAATAGATTGAAATGTAAGTCACTGAAAAGAAAGAAAGAAAGATTGCTACTCGTGTTTTGTCAACATTTTATTTTCAAGTTTTCTTTGCAGCGACGAGGCACACTGTTGTGTCGAAAGACATTCGCGCTTATCGAATAATTCTAATCGCCGCAAAATGTGTGGAACGCGTTATCCGCGTGACCAAATTGAACGTAAATCATTTTATTATATATATATATATATAATCTCATATGATAGATACGTAAGGTCGTACTCTTTCTGTACCGTCTAAGCGTCCCTTTTATTTTTCTTTTGTTGCAGAAATATGTGGTCCACGGAAGAGGACAGGGGGAAAATGCGATTTCGAAGAAGATGAACTTCTCGTAGCGCCGCGAATATTGTACGCGATCTGAAACGCACGCTAAAAATATAACTTCTCCATCCTGATCTATTTTGAAACTCGAAGGGTGCGCGTATCGTCTTTGATATTCCTTTTTTTCTCTCTCTCTCGCTCTCTCTCTCTCTGTCTCTATATTCTGAAACTTTAAATTCCAGTAAGATACCGCCAGAGTGTTATGTTTGAAGAGATCTCAGAGCACTATTTGCATCACGCTAACTCGTTGAATTGATACGCTGCTCTGCATGAATGCATTCCGAATCACGAGTTTCTGCTCTTTGTTCAATGTTTAATCTATTTGAACAGTTTCAGATTGACGCACAAAACCGGGCGCTCGTCATAGTCTGCGCCTAATGGAAAACGATCGCGGGCGCAGACTATGAAACGCCCTGTATACTACCTTGTAAATCGTTTAAATCAGTATTAAAGCAAGTCTCGCATATTTTCGGATATGTGTGACTTCGTTAGCGATATTTTATCTGTGATAGACTGCGATGTAACTCGGCAACGATACGATTGTCAATGACACACAGAGTCATATGTTAATGTGAATTAATTACCACAGACTGTATTAACGGAGCTGTATCCGAGGAGTATCTGTACTTGATGGTATTGACTTCTATATATATATATATATTTTTTTCTCTCTATAATATATGAACTATAAGAAGTGATATTATATACTTGGATTATGTATTTAAGGCTTATGCAAGGAATATAAAGAATAAAGCGTTTCTATAAACGCTTGGTAATTATTATCTTTTGAATTATCTCATTCGATCACATCATAGTCACATGAACAGTATACCTCGCAAGGTGATCCATCAAATATTTCACTTCATGTTCATATAATTATCAATTGAAAGTGATTGTATTCTCAATCATTAATTAACTGCGTAACTTGGACCGAAACGTTCGTTACTTAAGAACATCGAGCCCTTTAATAACTGCGACAAGTGTCTACCAGTGTTAGCGAAACGTGCCTCGTAAAAGTCAGCGCATCTACGACCGCCCGCCACTTTTGTGTAATTGACTTCGAAGCTACGCCGTTCACTAATGTTTGTTCAGACATCTTCTCTTTTTTCTCTCTATTTTTTTTCTCTCATCCAACAGCCGTGGAATGTCCCGATGACGATATTGTAAGCGATAGTAATCCTAATAATAGACAGAACGAAACATGCTAAAGTCTCTTTTGCTTTTTTACAGAGGTGCAGTATTAATAATGGGTGCTGTCACTTTGAATGTGTGGGCGAGTGCTCTTTTATACGAACCGGTGGAGAAACACATGGTGCCAGCTCCGCCGTCGAGTAAGTCGGACGACCATGACTTGGAGGCCGCATCGATAACCGTAACTAGTCCCGAGGACGAGAAGAAATTGAATAACATGATTTCTTCCTCGAACTCTAACGAGAAGGCTGCCCCGATAGTACCAAAGAGCGCGTCTAGCGTCGCGTTAGAATATTATAAGAACACGCCGGTGCAAGGAAGGACAAGAAAGATAAGCATGCCGACCGGTCGTGAGGTGACCAGCCAGATGCACAGTACGCCAGCTTTGCACGCGGTGCCGGAACGCGGCGACTATAACAGGCTCTCCAGACGTAAATCGCCTTTCCAGTCGCCGAGCACATCCTCCTTTCATTACATTAGCACGCCGTATCACGGGAGCACGCTTTCCGTATTGCAACCAGAGAGAGCGTCCACCCTGACCTTGAACGCCATCTCCAGCACCTTCACACGAAAGCCTACAGACGAGGTGAAAAGTCTAGAGGAGAAGCCACGGAACAAATTCTTCGATTTCAGTCTGCTAAAAGATCCTATCTATCTCGTCATACTGATCTCGAACTCTACGAACGCCGTCAGCTACACGAACTTCGTCATACTACTGCCGGCGTACGCGATCTCGCTAGGTTTCGACAAGAACATGTCTTCCCTTCTGCTCTCGACCGTCTCGGTCTTAGACTTGATAGGGCGCATCGGTGGCTCCGCCCTGTCCGATGTCTCTATGATGCCCAAACACTGGTACTTCGTCGGAGGGTTGTTCGTTTCTGGAGTCTCGCTGGCGTTGCTACCGATCGCTACCAGCTACGTAATACTGTCGGTTTACTGCGGCGTGTTCGGCCTGGCGTCCGGCATTTACGTCGGCATCACCGCGGTGATCATGGCTGATATGTTAGGCACTGAGAAACTGACCTCGTCGTACGGTATCTCGTTGTTCGTCAACGGTATCATACAGCTGGTCGGCCCGCCCATCTGCGGTATCGTGTACGAGCAGATCGGCAGCTACGGGCCGATATTCAGCGTACTAGGAATAATTTTAGTGGGGGGCGCGATGTTGTGGGGCTTCGTGCCGTTCATTAGGAGAAGACAGGATTCTATGGAGAAAGCCGGTCAAGTTGAGAAATTATAGTGCATTTTCACGTGTTGGAATCTTTCGCGGAGAATCAGGATATAATCGTACGATCACTGTAGAAGTTAATATAGACGCGTCTCGGTATATAATAATGAGAATATAATCATGAAATACTGTGATGTTAGAATGAATGTTATGTACATATACTAATGGCACTGTGATGACGTTAATACGAGATCCATACGCACACTTTCAGATGGATCTATAGGGAAACAATTTTCAAAAATGAAGAAGAAGATGAAAGATATATTTTTAAGAAACGCGAATGTTTCTCTTTTTCTCCAAAATTTGGAACTACTTTGCCTTACACGTGGGAGGGAAGATTAATCAGTCTTGTGGACGTAAGTTCTCGATACTAAAACGACACACGTAGGAATGAATGATTAAGTACTCTGTTCCGAAGCGCACTAGTTATTGGTGCTATTGCAATTAAAGAAAGGAAATGCAATAATATAATTTAGTGCACATTTTTTCGTAGCGTATATGTAATTTGTAAAGGAAACGCTCGATCACTTGTTTTTACACTTCCCTTGGGGAAAGGGATAGGCATATGTCTATAATAATTCCTATTGTTAATAAACAGTTGGACGTTAACGATAGGGTCAGTCAATTTCGTTATTAATTTCATTCGTTTACAATTCACCAAAAAATATGCCTTACAAATAGTACATAAGCACTTTGTAATTAATGAATTACATTTATATTATACAATATGTAAAATAAATAATGACACGAAATACACGTACCGTTGGTAGTATCTTATGAAAAGCGAACGAATTGTTTATATCAGATTTGATGTCTGTTTTATTGAAGGGGGCTTAAATATTACCAGGTAAACAGAAATAACAGAATTTAAAATGTGACTCCTTCGCTATGTATTTGTACGTTATCTATGAATTTTTGTACTCCTACTGTTAGAAGTGTAACTTATTTTGGTTTCGGTACTTCTTCAGAGCTAGGGGGAGCTTCACGGAAGTTGGGGAACTGTTCCCACGGAGCAGATAATTCAAATCTACGGAATTCTTGTGCCAACTCTAACGGTTCGCATACTACCCTCTTCTTTTCGTCATCGTAACGTACCTAGTACACAGAAACAATTTTGTTTTAAACGAACTTTGGGAAGAAACACCAGTAAATTACATTATGAAATTACCTCGACGTAACCAGTGAGAGGGAAGTCTTTCCTCATCGGGTGCCCTTCGAAGCCGTAATCAGTAAGAATTCTACGGAGATCTGAATTATGGAGGAAGAATATACCAAACATGTCCCACACCTCTCGTTCGTACCAGTTAGCAGCGTCGAATACGCATTCTGCCGACTCTACAGGTGTCAATTCATCTGTGTACGACTTCACCCTAATACGCGAATTATATCTCAACGACAGCATATTGTAGACGAGCTAGAAATCGTCAAGATATAAAAACACTTCTGACGCATGGTCTTAATGGCGAATAAAGTAACAAAATTAATTCACCTCGAATCTGTATGCTCGACTAGGAACATCCAGTGCTGTGATATCGGATAAATTAAGGAACTGCGCATTGTGATGCTTTTTCAAGAAAGACAGTGTCGGAATGATCCCATCCGGAGCAATCAATATTTCCAGTTCGTCGCCAGCAGTTACCTGAACCTTTTGCACAAACTTCGGCAAGCATTCACCAACGTATTGACCGAATTGCTTCAAATGCTCCAAATCCACTCTGCTGGGCTTACGTATCGTCGCTATTAAAACATTAACGAACTCATTTAGATAAATATTTTTCACGCAACAACGCTACGCGATTGTTGTAAATGTAATACAGAATTTTACATACGTTGACTTTCTGTCTTTTCGGGTGCAGTGGTGCTCGTTCTCAGTGCAGGTAGAAAATTTGGATAACCTATTAATTCGATTTAAAATTTATTACATAATATAAGAACGGAGAAATCACACGGTTAATAAATAGATTTATTTACATTTTGGTGTCGTAACCGGCAAGCTACGCGAGAGTCTCAAACAATTCCTCAATAGAGATGACATTTTTGCAGGAAAAAATCTTTCTCTCCTCAGGCTATGAAACAGACCCACCTACACAAACACACGCGACGTTTACTACGCACGTTAGGGAGTGCCTCTTTAACTGGCAACGACGACTTTTCGCGTCCAGAGTCTTTCAATGGTATACTATTACTAAAAATCATTGTAAACAGTGGCGGATTTAACAGGGTGGCTGATGAGCAGTTGCCACCTAGGCCCCTGCACAGAAGGCCCTCCGCAGGGCCCCGTGACCAAAAAAAATTACGATTACGTATAAGTATCCAAACACTACATTTTTTTCATACTACTACACTTGGCCCATTTTTAGTAAACTACCTCTTCATTTTCCCCCAAAAATGGGTCCCTCAAAAGGTTTGCCACCTGGGCCTTTTTTCTTAAATCCGCTACTGATTGCAAAAGATTTTTAAAAGTCTCGTTATCGAATCTGGTTAAATCGTAATGCAATTAAGGTAGTAGGCAAGGAAGAAAAGAAACGATTATAAAAAGAATGATTATATTTCCCTACTTATTTACATTTTTACATATCGCTGTTGTTAACACGGTATTGCTGAATGCTAGAGTTAAAAAGGATATACAATAGTAGTCTTCGTACAAACATTAACTGCACGCAATGTTTTTCGAGGCACATTGCTGCTCGACTCTCTGCATTTCTACAAGTATAGTTGCAACGGCGTGCCTTAGCTGATGAAACTTCGACAGAGACAATTCAAATATCTGACTCTCCCCGTTGCTAAATGTCCATTCCATCAAGATATGTGGCTCCAATACCCTGTTTAAGATGCTAAAGGCAAAAAGAATAGTAAATAAAGGAATACATATGATATGGCAAACTAAAAATTAATTGTATAATTACTTAGAAGAAATAGTAATATCTATGCGCCATTTGCAGGACGTTAAATGCATGTAGAATCTTGTTTTCTGTAGTAAACCCGTTATCAACTCGGGCCGCTTCTGACCATACACCACTGTAGACAAATCATCGATGCAATCTGAAGATAATCTAAAAAAGAATCTTAGTTAGTACGTCGTATAGTGATTAAACATTCTACATCGTCAACGGGATACATACTTTAGCTGTTCTAATGTCTGCTTGAATTCGACAGGTTTAATAGTCTGCGACGAAGCTCCTAAGTGGATGTTCAATATTGTAAAGATGACTGAGTAGTATTCGTCCAGGGTTTCTTCTGGTACATTACACTTTTGACCTATCCTATCTAGTATTCCTCCCTCTATGTATTCCTGATTGATCGCCTTTACAGCTACTGCAACGAATTACAGCACAAGACATGCAGAGGTGATACAGTTAGAATTTCTATTGCAAAGAAACTTACTCTGTATCAGGGGGCGGACAAACGCCTTTTTCAACTCGGGAAAAACTTTCGTTCTGTTTCCTAAAGCGTACAGAAGGTCGGTTTGATAACTCGTCATCTTTGTTGAAAATTTTTCAGCGCTACTTGTAGGTAATGCGGGGTTCGAGAAGTCAGAGGCTACGTGTAGTTACTCATGATTGTTTACAGCAAAAATTCATTGAAAGATTAACAATCATTCTGTCAGTCTCTGAGAGCTAATAATTTGTTTCCATCGTTTAATGCCATCTACCAGAGGAAGCAATGTCGGTAATTCAGTCTCTGGTTTACGGATATTTACTGGCTCTTAATCGTTACGGGAACATAGAAGGTGTAAAAGAGATGTGACGCGGATTATTCCGTTCGGGTAGGTAGAATATATAGAATGTTATTTAATATTTATAAACAATGGCGTTAGATAGCCAAGTGAAATATAAAGTTTGGATAGAATTATACAACGGACCGTGTGGCCTAATGGATAAGGCGTCGGACTTCGGATCCGAAGATTGCAGGTTCGAGTCCTGTCACGGTCGAAACTTGGTTTCATCTTTTTTTTTCCCGTTTTTCTCTATTATCTCGCAGTGACGTTAATTTATTGTATAAAATAGAATATATTATGCATATTAATAAATGCTAGATTAGTATAAAAAAGGCGAACAGTTGTAATTAATCGAGTCTGTGTAATATAACAGGGAAAAAAAAGGGATTCCTTCGAGCCGGATTTGAACCAGCGACCTATGGATGTCTGATTTCGACTTGCCAACTACAGTCCACCGCTCTACCAACTGAGCTATCGAAGGTTTGGTGATTCACGTGGAATCCTGGAAGTAAGATATTTTTAATCCCCGTAGAATTTGAAAAATTTCAATTAACCTCGAGTTAATTACAGGTGTTACGTCGGGAAGATTGTGTTCGAGTTATGAATCCACGTTTTCATTGCATACAAAGTGTATCCAGACAATTTATTCCGACAAGGCAGATGAGGCTCTTAAAAAGAACAGGACACTTTGGAGTTATAGAGTAAGAATAAAGAATAATATTTAATATAGTGTCAGAATAAGTTTGTATAAAGTAAAAGACTCTCTGCAATCTGTCTCCTCATAATGGGATTACCTTTAAGTCGTTCGATGAAGAGGAACGTGAAGTGAACTAACGTGACCTCGATACATTTCTGTAGATAAAGGGGGATAGAAAATTTAATGTGACGAGAAGACGAAGGAAAGTGATTGTCGCGTGTCCTGACATTATCGCGAGCATAAAGGTCGGAGGTATTTTTCGAAATGCTACCACAGATTTCACGCGCATCGATGGTTACACGGCAACTGCGATAGTAAAATGGAAATAACGATCGTTGCAAAGTTGAATTTAAGCAACGCATTAGTAAACCAGGGAATTAGGGCCATTATCAATAAAGTTAATTAGCATGCATATCGGTCAGGGTTTCGTTGCGTACGTGATCGATCTAAAACATTGAAAATCCTTCTCAAACAGATAAACGATTAATGGGTATGGGTGTGAATGGTAATTTAATTACCATGGCCAATTAGCAAATTGCCACTTCGTAATACTAGGCGATAACACGTGATAACCTCGCAGAAGGTGTTGCTCTATCGCTCAAAGAGAACGTGTTACTCGCTCGAGCATCGAGGACCAATCATTGAATTTATTTTAACTTATGGATTAGAATTGTTATAGAATAATGCTATAGAACGCTATGCTTTCAAAGATTCAAGCAGATTTGCGCGACACATTTTTCAAATCCAATAAGATATCGGCTTTTGTTCCTCCGATAGATTACGTAACATTTTTCTTTTTTGTTTGAACGACCTGCATCGATTCGAAGCATGAACGTGGAAATTCTCTGGGAGCGCCGTTTCCCTAATCAGAACATAGTGAATCTATCTTGACAAGACCGCACCTAAATATCAGTTGTAGCTCAGACGATCCTTCCTTTCAATTTCGTTTCGCCTGTTCATTCATTCAGCAGAGAACAATGGTAATTTCTCTATCCCCTTGATTTGAAACTCCTGTAGACGATTACTTTACGTCTGTGGGTAGAGAACCACTTTTTATCAAAACAGAATTATTCGTTAGAATTAATTGACAGAAGACATTAATAATAAGAAGACATTAATTTATGATAACGATAAAATGTTTTTTGCGCAGAGTGCACAATGTAGCGTCCACTGTGAGACTGAGCGTCGAAGTAGCAAGAGTTCTCGATTGAAGAGGCTTGCAAGGAGAGTGTATCAATAAAATAGCGAACACCGGTGCTCCGCGAAAATAAATATTCGATATTGCATCGAAGCGCATTTCAGTGGCCGCGCAAATACTCGAAGCTACTCGGAAAAAGGCTTTGGCAAATATTCGTCGACACTTATCAGTCCCGGCCCCGAAACATGTGGCTCTATTTTCCAGCTCAATTAAGGCGGTCTTGTTACCGCCGTGCCTCTATTGTACCGCTAAAAATTACGAATTAATGAACGCGTTATTATGGTTTCGAAATTACGTACGTGCGGACAATTGTACATGCATGTGTCGTGCAGCACTGGCATATGGCACGTGAATCGTGGGAACTTGTACGCGCCACGAATCTTCTCCCGTATTAAAAAATTTAATGGCCTGCATCGGGTGCAGTTCTTTCAATATTAATCCTAATACGCAAGGGAGTCCTCCCTTGTGCATGTTGCTTCATTACACGTCGCGTATAGCCTCCCGTTTAATTCCCATTAATTACTCTCAAGCTGAAACATATGGTTCCTGTCGAGCGTAATGTGAGTCATCCCATAAACGTTCGTGAACTGATGAACTCGTGTCTCACGTTCAGTACTCATATATATATATATATATATATATATACATATATAGTGTCGTTCCGTGTCGAGATAAAATTGTAGGTTATGTGAGGACAGTCGAATGCACGGGAAACTTGATTTTTCTCCAGAAGCTCGAATTTACACCAGCCCGGTCATAGCTCCGACGACGATAGCGAAACGAGGATGGAAACGCGTGTCGCCATCCGCCGGCTAACGATGACATAGCGTGTTCCCAATCAGCGTGGGTGGGGCGGAAGGGTAATTCCCTCCAGATCACGCTAACTTCAATGGTCTTGAAGCGAACGAGGACGATGCACAGAGGAAGAACTTAAGGGACAGAGAGCGCGTTAGCAGAACGCAGACGCGAATGTAACGCGCTGCGCATGCGCCCACGTTGATCGGGCTGGAGGACGACGAGAAAGAGGGTGCGAAGGAACGGGCCGAGAACGAAAAGGCGGTAAGAAGAAAATGGATGCAACGGAACAAAGATTGTCATAAAAATATAAATACTCCGAGGAGAAAGTGGAAATCAAGATTACAGCGTAACGCCGATGCAGCTAAAAGACACTCTTACAAAACGATACATAAAATCTTTTAAGAGAAGCAGACGAAAGGGAGCAGTGATTTAGGCACGCGGAATACACGCGACCAACGAACAGGAATTATCACCCGGAATTAGAAAATCACGTTCGGGGGCATGAAATGCATAAGAAAAGTATTGAAATAAGGGGCGGAAGGGACGGACAGAGTTGGAGCGAGCGAACGAGGTTTGATAGAGAGAGGCGACGAGCGTAAAGCTGTACGAGAGAGGTGGCGGTGGGGATGAAACGGAACGAGCTAGGAAAGGTGGCGCTCTCGCGCAGTCTGGCGTCGTCGGGCGACGAGTGCGCGTTGGGGTTGGCGTTCGATCGTATCTGCTCTTCGATTCGTTGTACTCGCCGCTTGAACTCGCGGACATAGTTGGTTCGCCCTTATTATTCCCGGGGAACGTTCCGTCAGTGCCGTAGAGAAGTTCGCACGACGTAATAACAGTGACAACAGGGACTGGTTACGCCGGTCGATGAGCCCCCATAACTTGTGCTGCGGGGATCCTCGCGTACGATGGTCGCCGGCTGATACGAGAAGCAATAAGGTAAAGTTTGATCGCGGGGGCACGGTTTTCCAACCGTTCGACGTGAACTGCTGGCCAGGCCGGTAGCGGATCGATTTTCACGAGGAGTGAAGCGGGAGTTGTATAGGTGAGAGGGAGAGCGAGAGAGAGGGAGGTGGGGTGTAGGGTGTAGAGTGAGCGAGAAGGAAGATAACAGGGCCAGAATGTGATAATGCGCATATATGTGTGTGTATTTTCTTCTTTCTTCCGTGACTTCGACTGTTCCATTCGCCTCTCTCTCTCTCTGGCTCCCTCTATCTCTCTCTCTCTTTATCCCTCCCGCTAGCTCGACCCCCGCTACGTCTATTTCTCGTGTACCTCGACTCGTCTTCCCTCTTCAGTTTCGCAATTCTCTATTTTCGTTCTCTTTCTCCAACCGTTTCGTTCGGCTGCGCTTTCCGCTTTCGTCCGCGTGCACGCGCGCGCGTGTGTGCCTCGTCTCCTGGGTCCGGGGGGGAGGGGTGGGGGTGAGGGAGGCCACACGGACCCTTAACCGGAAGCTCCGGGACACGCTCCGATGATATACCGCATCGACGACATTACCGCGGATTAATGTACGAAAGTAATTCGTTGCTAAGTGGCAGAAATCGATGGGCCATCGAATCTTCGCCGTTAACCTCGGTTAAAACGATTGATGTCTGTGCTCGCCGGTGACAAAGCCCTTAGGAATCTAGAGATCTCGAGAAGTGGAAAGGAGGAAATTGTAACAGTTGACAGGAAATACGGGACTCGACTGGTAGATCAATTTCAGCCATTGTGCGCCCCCTGCGTACGAGCACGGAGGAAGCACGTCGTACGTCGTACGTCGAACCCGACAGATTCGAGAATAATTTCTTTCCTACTTCGAAAGTGATGGTCCGCGATTGGAAAAGGGTTCGGTCTCTTGTTAGACCGCTGATCAGACAGAGACGCTTGAACGGATTATTAGCGGAGGAACGGGTGCGACCTCTGCTCACCAGTGGCACCAGCGGTAATCGCTTTAAACGCGTCTTAAACGAATTAGGATCCGTTGACCGGGGCGAAAGCAGCGTAGCTAGTGGTGACGATCGCCGGCCCGGCGACTCCTCCGACGCCAGCTCGCGTACGCGTGTCGTAATAGTGCAGAATTTTCGGTGTGCACCGCGTCTGTGACCCTCTTCCGCCTTCCGGTTCTCCCCGGTCGATAGACCCGACTCACCCGACTCGCGACGTTGCTATTCCATCTGCCTCCTGTACACGGCTCGTGGGCACGACGGAGACGGGAGCAACGAAACATTAAGGAACGAACAAGACCCACGAAAATCACACGATTCCTATTGTGTGCGCGGGGGCAGGGCGATCCCCTCTGCGTTTCTAACGGGTCTACGGAATCGTGCACACGACGAAAGTATCGACAGTGACAGGGTGACGGCGAGGGAACTCGCGGGGATAATTTCACGCCTTTGTTTCGTAAGAGTCTTGTGGTTGTGAGAGGGCGAGAAGGGGAGGTATAAAGCGCCGCGACCCGAATTAACCTGTACACACCGTAGCGCCAACGAACCGAGTTAGGATTTCCGGAAGGAAACGATGTTTCTTTTGCTCTTCGACGGATCGAGGCCACCGATTCTCACACGTCGGTAATGTCGATTCCGAGCGTTGAACGGATGTAAACAGATGCTGGTGGCTTTACTAATTAGCGAGTGAAAGCTTCGATTCGAGTTTAGTGGAAAATATTATTCAGTTGGGCTGAAAGGGTTCCGTGCAGTAGTATGATCTTCGGATGTATCCTGTATTGAGTTCGGCCAGGGGAACGTCGTTAAGCGATAACGCGGATAAATGAGTAAGTTGACAAGGAGTGATGTAAATTGAATTAAGTGGACTGCAGAGGGGTAGCGATGCAAATGGTCACGTCTCCCAATTAAGCTCGTAACCAGCGAGACGGACGGATTAGCGTGCTCTTTTGCGCTGTTCTCCTGTTCCCCGGGATTTACGGTGAAAAATATTACGTTTCGCTTCGTCGCGGGTAATGATCATCTTTGTCCGTGCGCGTTTTTCAGGTTAGGAATTGCGCGCGACGGAAAGGCGAACGTAACAGGAGATAATGAGCAAAGTTGGAGAACGGACAAACGAGGGCTTTTATACGAGGTAGCTGAAAAGGTCGCGATCAGAGGTTTCACGGATGTCCCAATGGTGAATTCGTAATGATCAGCTCCTCGACAAATCTACTCGACTTCTCCCTCAAGGGATCCATAATGAATACCTCAGAGATTTATCTCACGGCGCGATCTTCAGCTGTGTCTCACGATTTTCGTGAATTCCACGTCAATTCGATTTCTTCGTTGTTAACCCCGGGCTGACCATTTCTGTGCTATACTACTGAAATTACATGAGCGCCTTCTCGACTTGTATATATGTACTTATCTACATATTTGCTTACGATACGAAGTTGTATGTTCGACGTAACGCGAAATAGGTATTTTGGAATCCAGCAAAGCGGTTAATAGCAGAAGAAAGCAAGGAAAATTAGAGATTGTAAGTGGATGATCCTTGGATTCTGCTTCTATTACCAGCTTCTATTTTTAACGCGAAAGCAGCGGGTTATTCGCACTGCGAAACCTTCTTTCGCGGTGTCTGCGGCTTACAGTGACTTTGGACTGATGCGATTAAATCCTGGGGATACGTGATGAGAGTGCACCGCAACAAGTAATCTCTTAGGGTCTTTGTAGTGCTTCGAGATTATACTCTTACGTGCTGGTTTGCCAGTATTTCCCTGTCTTCCCGATATTAGTCCTCGTTATTCTTTCATTACACCGTTCTTGTTGCTCTTTTGATCACGGCGAAATTATGCTCCCCGCTCTCCCGATGGACCGTTCATTTTAATGAGGCAGCCTATATTTACCTTGGAATATACAATTGGCCCGTGCAGTAGGTCAGGCCGAGATTGGAATTTTAAAAATTAAATTTCGGTTTTGTAACACTATCTATCTAATCTTATATTCTTTTACCGCGTTATCAGTTAAACCACCAACGTTAGGTTCTGCTTAGGTGTACCGCGTAAAATCGAGTCAGTATTATAATTAATCATATCAATTATATCTGTACATAGGTATCGGATTACCGTAAAACGTGATCGAGGTAATTTACACGACTTTGCTTTCACCAGGCTTAATCTCTAGCGCTGCGACCTAATTTATCACATCGCGAACAGCGAATTTATTGTCCACCGTGTACTACTGTGCTTCATTCTTGCGTTGTTTTATCATTGCGCAGCACTTAGCCCTTTGTTTTTCATACACAATCGCTCGATATTTACATTTTAAGTAACGGCAAGCGTTTCGGTGGATTCACAGCGTTCTTTAAATTTGCCTGGGGGTTTCATCGGAAGTCTCCGATCCGCGCTTCACGTTCTCGCATAACTTCGATATACAATACCGTGACGCACAGCGATATTAATTGCTGGATGCACGCTCAGCCGTCTCACGTGTGTCATCTGTTGCCATTATGAAAACACAGACATATAACTTCGACCATATATAGCTTAAAAAATACCACGCAAAATATCCGATTTATCTTTACGATGCAAGGCGTACGGTTTCGATTACACGCTTCGAAAGTAGTTGCAGCGAAGGTTCTCCAGTGGGTTCTTAACGCGAGCCATTACTATGCAACGATGCAACTAGTAGCACGCTCTGTTTGCAGAAGCAATTTAGCGAATCTCAAGAAGTTACATACATTGTTAGCTGCGAAATTGAGGGAACCAATAATCCAGCAATTAAACAAGACACTATGGAACAACAGAGAACCACTGTGGCACCTTCCAGCAATTCTCAAGCTCAATTCGTGTCCTCCTAGTTAAAACATTACTGATATACTATAATTGCCTTTTCTGTTTAGCTTAGATCTTTACTCACAGATTGGAAATTGCGATAGGTTTGCGGAGCGCAGTTTCAGCGGTCGCATCGTCCAATACCGGGCGCGGTTAAGTCTCGGCGGCGTCAGTTTGTCTAGCCAGTCGTTCCTTACCTCGACAACCCTCCGTGACGTGGGGTGACGACCCTGCACGTCTGGCAAGAGCCACCCGCGCGCATTTCGTATTTATTATTTATACGCCGGCAAGTGTCTACGTCCGGTAGGCTGGAGCGCGGGAGCGTCCACTTCGTTAAAGGTTTCGTGCCCGTGCTCTTGGCGCAAAATTACACAATTACTGAGGGCTCCCCTCTTCTTTTCGCGGAATAACGACCAAACTTGATCTCGGCCCTAACATTTCGACTTCATGAAACACTGAACCAAATACTTGGGCCCTTTTAAAGTTTGCTTTTAGTCAATCGCGGATGTTACTTGAATTAATTGATCCTACTTATTCGTGGATGAGATTAGGCAGTTCTTTTTATGGGGTTTTTGTTATTGTTAGTTAAGACTGCGGCTATTTATTGAATGAATCGAGGAGGTAGCATCTGCTGGAAAAAGGAAACACGTAATTAGGGTGGATGTTGAATGTCTGTATTTATAACTGAATCGAGACTATTTATAGTCGCGGGCGTCTGTTGTGTTTCGTTTATTATTCACGCGAACGGGGGTGCGCACCCTCCACATGTCAAGGGAAGCAGTTTTCATTAAAAATGTAACGGCACACGTCCAAACACGACATCCTGTGGGGAACGCAATATTTTCGCCCGGTAACCGTCTTCGAGTGAAATCGAAGGGGGACGTTCATGGTACAAACACGAGGCATGGATGTTAACAACTTCTCTTTTCTGTGTTGTCCAGGTGCAATACGAATCCCCGAAAGAGCTCCGTGTTGTTATTACAAAATATCAGCGCAAAGGCTGCACCGCAATTCCCCATATGAAATTCCTGACTCTCGTGCACGGGGCCGGGTTTCGTAATTCGTGGTGCAAAAGAAAGTAAAATGATTCTCTGCAACGAAGTGTGAACATTCTTCCCTAGAGATTCGGAAGCTTATTTTAATCGTTGTTTAAGATTATTTCAATAATTACTCGACGTCTGATCTCCCTATGAATAACGTAACGTCCACGTGGACTAACTTGAATCCGGCAGAAAATCAGCTCCACTTCTCAAATTAACGCATTCGGTTTTAGGCAGAGTTGGGCAAAATGTAATCTAATTACAACTTACAAATTACGATTAAAATGTAATTGTGTAGTTGATTACACATTATTTTCTGTAATCGTTAATGTAGGTGACTGACCACAATTTTAACAACTAGATAAATTAACGATTACAAAAAATAATGTGTAATCAACTACACAATTACAGTTTAATCGTAATTTGTAAGTTGTAATTAGATTACACTTTGCCCAACTCTGGTGTTAGGTAACGTGCTCTGCTGCTCACTCGTAGATACATAGGTAACAAGCAAACTTTCCCGTTCGATTTCTATTCGGACATGATCCATATTGATGGAGCAAGCAGGAAGGGTTAAGGCGTTAAGGGATTAGGGTAAAAGCAGGTAATATGGAACACCTGATTTTAAAAGCTTGTCAAAAGCAGGGGAATTTGTGAAAACTGACATGAGGGGACGAAGGAACTAATGCATAATCATATTTACATAGTCAAATGTAAAAAAATCCAATGGTTTTGCAATTATAATAAAAAAGCTAAAAAGAGTGAAAATAGGTCCTAATATGGAACACCTAGGAAATTTGTAAAGAAAGCTCAAAACTCTACTTTTTTTTTACTACAAATTTATTAAGTAAAAGATATAAATAAATAAGTATACATCATTTTTTCAGAAACTTGTACACCCCACGAAAAATATAAACATTTCTCTTTCAATGATGGATGCCCGACTGAGGCTCAGTTATCAATATCATCGTCTATTGTGTCTAGGGATCTAGTATACACGATTGCCTGGAGAGTTCGTTATTTCTTTATCGAAATTTTACGAAGTTCCATATTACCTGCCATTCCATATTACCTGCCTTTACCCTACCGATACCTGATTCCTCCCGTAACATTCCTCTACATACAACTTGGAACTTGTTCCTTAAGAGGAAAATTTTCTAAGGAAAATTTTAGCAAATTTGTTGCAACACTGGTATCCTCAGGCTCGTGCATTATCTCTGTGTACTAAAAGTTATCTTTAATTTCGACCGCATATTTAAACAATTTATGATATCGGCGCACAGATTCGGTCATATAACAAATATTAAAAATTAATTCAACGCTATTTTGCTAATATAATGTTGAGAGTTTATTTCCAACGTTTCGGTCAAAATTCTGACCATCTTCAAGGAAAGTTAATAAAATCAAAAAATATATTGCGTGTGGTGTTGAAGTTAGTAACTACCGTTTTAAAATCTCTATGTACTGTATGGTAAAACGGAGAAGGAATCGAGGGTTTCCCATCCTTTTTCTACGATATTCCTTTTCCTCTTTCCCTCCTTTTCCACCCTTTTCCCACCCTCCCTCGACCCCCCTTCGACGAATAGACCGATCGAACGGAGCTGCCGCCGATCCCCCAGCTCCCCTCGGTAAAATGGAAACTGTGTTTGGTGAATTGCAGTGATCGGGGACACATCGGTAATCGCAGTGGTCGAGATCGAGGATGGCAAGGGGCAGCAGCGGTACTGGGAACGCGGCGCATCGGCGATGCACCGATTGCACCGTGGCCGTTCATCGCGATGCCGCTGTCGCAGCTCGTAGTGCGTCCCCCCGCGAATCACGATCGATCGGAATCGGGTACAGTAGGAACGGGGACGGCGCTGGAACCTCTGGCAACAACAGCTACGCTACCAATTTCGATCAGGGAGAGGGCACGGCCGATTAGAGTCGCCCCTTTCTATATAACTGCCCTGCTGCACGTGACTCATGTAAGTCCTGCGAACATCCATCGATTTTTAAACGGGCTCCGCGATATCATATACATATATACGTATATCGTTTCTCTTTTTTTTGGTTCGCCCCAGGTCGACGGTAAACGAATAGGAAGTTGGTCAGTAGGGAAACGTTGGCGCAGCATTCAGTTTTATTTTGAATTACACGTAGAGCGCGCGGAGTTGTGGTTTGCAAAGGATTGAAATTACTGTCGACGCAGCTTGGCCGTGACGACAGTGATTATAGATTGCCGCGAAGCTTTTGCAATAAAATTGACGACGCTTTGACGAGCACGGGTTTGGGAGTACGCGGTTAACCTTCGGTTAGCGTTGGAATATCATTTTTACTCACCGTGCAGTCGCTTCTCGTGGCTCCTGCGCCTATGTTTGCGTGATACGATAATTAGCTATCGATGAAACGGTCGGCTTACACGATTCTCTGAAATATTGATTGTATGTTTAATACGCGAAGTGAGTCAGCGGACTCACGAATCTTGGAATATTTATTATCTTGATCGGCGAAGACGATGCTCGATGAAGCTTGAGTAACGAGCCAGGGGAAGTGTCTGGAATTTGTTATCTGTTAAACTAAACTGCAAACAGTGATAATACCTCGGGATCGAAAGCGGCGGGAGAAACATGCGTGGATTATTCGTTCCATCGATCGAATTATATAAATTAATTAATGCTTTTGGCGAAGCCTTCAGCCACGATCAAAGCAGCTCAAATATGGCAGGAAGTTACGCTCTCAAGTGGAATAAAAGTTAGAATGACGCAACAGCTTCTGGCGAAGACACTGATGCAACCACGAGAAAATGTGCAATGAATTTCCAACCGCTTCTTTCCCATCGATAAGTTGCATACAAATAGCATCGCGGGGTAGCTTGGGAATATTAATTCCATCTTCCAGATACATACAATTGAATCGAGTTTGCACAGATGCGATCTCGCGTATCCCTTACGAATGTAGATTAATACCCAGCAAACTTCCCACGCAATTCAAACCGTCGGACTCTTAAGAATCTTCAATCCTCGTCCAATTCGATTCAGTTCCCAGATAGGCATATAAAATTCAATTAAACCGCGTATTTATTTTCCCGGCTTCGGGAGGCAGAGTCGCTTGCTCGGCAAAAAATTTAAGCCTCTTAATATCGAAGTCTGTGTGTGCTCGGCAAACTGAAGGAAATTGAAGCTTCTGTTTCACGTAACAATAGATTAATCAATAGCGTCTCGCACAACGTTCAGATTCACCTGAAACTTTTACCCTGGCTAAGAAGAATGGGATTATTAATGAAATTCATAAAAGCCCGGGGAGGAAAGGCAGATTTCTCTAGAGCTTCCTGCGGAATGCCGTTAAATGCTTGATTAATCTTCGCGAATGATAAATCGTGTTTGAAGATGTCTGCTCCGGTTTCCCCCCCTTCGCTCCGATATCGTACAACGAACCAGGTGCGCGCGCTATCGGATCTGTTTTTTTTTCTCCTTTTGGTAGGCCACTACAGAGAACCATGCGAGGACCTTGACATATTCACTGGCATATTGCTCGCTCTTACACGCGCGACCGCTTAAATAGTGCAAACGACGAATTATCGACCACATCGCGACTGTTTCTGTACGAGCTGCTCCGGACAAAAGGGCCACGCTGGAGAGCGAAAACTTTCGTCACGGCGAGGGTGGTCGATCGTTGGATCGTCGGGCGACGATCGATACAGGAATTTTGTACCTACCTGTTAACTGAGGAACGTGAGCGGACTACTGTTATCCGAAGCTTCGGTTGCATTCGACGAAACGGGGTGGAGTAATTCGACGGGGGAAATTTAATAATTGCACTTGGATGCGGTGTATAGAGTATATTAGATTATACGCGGTATTCAAGCTGGGTAGGACGGAGGGAATTCGCCGCTAATCGGTTTTAAATACACCAGAGGCGGTGCTGGTGAAGAAATGACCTAGTTAACGGGCTAACGGGGGGTAGCGAAATCAGTGAAAGGTGGATTGATCGGGGATCAGAGTGGTAACGAAGATTTATAGTTGGATATCAGGGAACTCTGGGACCCCTGAATAATTTTCTTTTTAATCGTTTATTTAGGTAGCTCCTAATTTTCCTTTTTACGAAGGTGTAAAAAATCGTTATTGATTACGAAAACTAGATAAGTATTTTTTGCGATTTAATTACGAGGAGATGAAAGCATGCACGGGATTTTTCTTTTATACAATGTTGATTACTATCACGTAGTGCAAAGAAATATTTTTTTGTCTACGTAGATACTGTACAAACGGCCCCACGAGAAGGTTGTTTAGATTAGTGTTTTAGAAATAGTGTATTTTGTTTGTGGGTCCAATATTGAGGTTAAAGGTGAAGATACAGCGGTTTCCTGGGAATATGCTCCTCCTATAACCTGTAATTTTGGAGGGGACTTCTGAAAAAATAATTGAACCAAAACTATTAAATTATTAATATTATTATTGTTAATCCAAAATTATTATTAGCGATTAGGAGACGGCGATTTGTATGAGAAATGTTGATTTTCGAGATGCACAGATGGCTGCTTTTTTTATCTCGGAAACTAGAGCCCTCACACTTTACTCCAAAAAGGAATATACTTTGAACATACTGTAAAAATTTCAAGTCGATCGGAACCTCGGTTCTTTCACAATCAGGGCAAAACCATCAGAAAAGACGCACACTAAAAGTTACATTTTATAGAATTACTAAAAGTTACAGTTTATAGTATTACTAACCATGATCCAAAAGTACTAGCCACAATTCGTATTCATCTCCTTGTAATTAATTCGCAAAAAAAAAATACTTGACCTTCGAGCGATTTGATTGCCCCTTAACTTAAGTTCTACGCCCGAGTAAGCACGTTGCGCCGGCTGCTATGTTGGCTGCAGTCCTGCTCGTGTGCCTACGCGCCCGTTTTAATAAGACATTTCCCTCCGTTTGGGAATTGACCTCTGACCGGTTCCCTTTGTGTTACAGAAACCGAGAGGACGAGTGTATCTCGCAGAATGGATTCGTGCGGGGTCTACTTGTCTCAGCTTCGAGCTATGCTCGTGAGGAATCTCCTGCTGAAGAAGCGCGAGAAGCGGAAGACTACAGCGGTACGTGAAATTCTGGTCGTTGCTTTGTGAAAACCGTTAACCATCAATGCTAACGATACCAAGATCAATAGACGGCGACGAGATCGCTTTCACGAGGCACGGGTTCGATCAGGCGTTATCAAGGGGAAGTGACGAAACTTGGAACGTTTTTGCAAAGCTTTCGTTGGATCTTTGATCTTTTCATCCTTATCTTGCTTTGCTTCCAGGCTTCCACACTCGATTTTTAAGCTTGAGCAGTTTCTTGACAATGGAGAATTAAATATCAAGCAATGTACATGGGGATTCTATTCTCTTTTTGGATTTAAACTTGGTTATCAAGCTTAAGGGGGTAGCTGTCCGTTTTTCAACGCCGGCTTCGGGAATTTATTTAACAAAATGGGTGGAACTACCAAAAATAATTTGTAGAATGACAGCATGTTGAAAAGAAGTTCGCTAAAAAATTAGTTGTTTCCTTTCTGTAAATTGATTTTTTACAGGATAGAAACTCACCCGTGGTTCCAACCATAGAGACAACTATAATCGCTAGTTCTGTCTTTTTGCATGGCTATAACAGTCCCCACACCATCACTCGACGGAAAAGAATTTTTTTGAAAAAGCTTTGCACCACCAATCACAACTATGTATATATGCTATAAAAAAGTTCGAAAAAATTCTGAGTAGTACTTTAAACATATCTTAATATGCAGGAAAAACGTTAGACAGTATAAACTTATAGGTTGTGTTAAATAAATTCCCGAAAGTGGCGTTGGAAAACGGGAAGTTACACTAGTGTACGTGCCTCTTTAAGGGTGGATTCTGTTGTAACAGCCCCCGAAAGTTATTAACTTATATTAATATTGCATTAAACTCTTTTGGGGTACAAAGAGGCATATTTAAACTTGCAGACAATATTTTTTTTATGTCGATCCTTCTTATTATTTATTAATTATTATGGAATCCTCACTGCATGCTTCTTTATTGTAACTTTTAATTAAGAAAGGGACATAGAATGATACGTGTTGAAAGTGTCATTACATATTAGTAAAGCGCGTATTTTTATTGCCCCTCATCTCACCATTGATGTTTAACAATTTTCTAGCAGAAGGCATCTTAATCGAGTGGCTCGCGTTCACGGGGGGCGGGACTAAGTATAGACGCGAATACTTATTTTATGTATAAATCGATTTTCTCTACCACCGACGAACTATATTTAGGTTCGCTTTAACCCCTTCTTTCCTCTGTTCTGCCTTATTATCCCAAGCAAGTGGCCACAAAAGTTCGACGAACAGCGTTGGACTCCTCAAAACCTGACCATTGAAATTAGTTCGCACGGACTTTTATAATTACACCGATACCACTCAAGCTGGAAAGAGATAATGTAAAAAAAATCCCGCAGTGCGAGCAAGATCATATTCTCCAGCTTCCCGAGAATAATATTCAAAACCATTTAACGGGACACCTCAGAAACAGCTTCTTCATCGAAGCAAAGAAGCATTTGTCAAACTGGGATTATATTGGGTTGCATAATTATCAGGCGTTTTTTAAACAATATTTATTATGGAAAAAAATACATACAAATTAAACAATGACATTTTGAAATAATTATTCCGCAGCGTAGTCACCACCTACTTCAATAACTCCTTCCCATTTGCTTGGAAAACGGGAGAATTTTTATTAACAAATAACCCCCCAATACAAACGCCTAATAATTCTGCACCAACTCAATATTAGCGCGACCGAAGCCGAGGAATAATCTCCCACAAATGCCAAGAAATTCAAACAACAAAATTCCTCCCCGTATTTTTATCAATCTGAGGTTGAATTCGATGCAGGGGTCGCGAGATAAACTCCCCAAGGTTTAAGCCGCACCCGTGTTGGCACCACTCGAGCCTGGAAAAGGAAACAAGCTCCACCGTATCCAATATCCTCGACGCATGTCCCACAGACAAGAAGAAGTCCACTAGATTTCAGGTGTTTGCGTGGATTTCTAAGGATGAATAGAATATGCATCAGCTGGAGTTGTGGAAGAAACGAAGTAAAATGTTGTAAGGGTAGAATGAAGAGAAAGCTCGCGCACACGGGGATGGTTTGCACGAATGGCGACGGGGTGGCTGCGTCCCGCGGACGTCCACGCCTGCCAATCGTGGGAGGGCGTATTGCCAATTCGTTTTCGGGCCGGTGTTTTTGCGTGAGCATTGTGCCAACTGGGCCAAGGGTCGCCTCTCTCCGTCGACACGGAACTTTTCTGTTTTCACCGGTTTCTCTCCCCGTCCTTTCCCACCTTCCCCTTGGTCCATTCGGTATCGGAGGCTGCCCTGACACCCGGTGCGCAGCGATACACTCGATGAAGGATACCGTCGAGGACAATTATCAGATCCCGTGACTCCCTCGAGATTCTCTTTAACACTAAACCTACCAAAGCAATCAAATGACCGCTTTTGAGACTTTAACAAAATTATTAAATTCCAGGTTTTCATTTTTCTTAAACTTACTCTGAAGCTATTATATATTAGAAGAATAGCTATATATTATAGAAAAAGTCATGCAGTAAGTTCAAGAAAAATGAAAACCTGGAATTTAATAATTTTGTTAAAGTCTTAACAGCGGTCATATTTGACCGCTCTGGTAGGTTTAGTGTTAAATAAGCTTGTTGGAATTGTTGGGGAAGAGTGAGGAGAGGAATCATCATCGTCGATTGTTCCTTCCACCATCTCGTATTTATTCGTTTATTCGTCGATGCTGTTACAAGATTCTATAAAGAATTGCAGAAAGTGTCACACGTCACTTCTTCCTCGGGACCTTCTGCTTCCCCTCCTTCATTTTGAAAATAGCAGGATCGATGACGTTGATAGGACCATTGTTCCACATCGCAGTGGAAATAGTCTCCGTGGGCTCGACAGTAGTAGGAAGTAGCTGTGGTCCGACGAGAAAGTAGACTTGCTCGACCCACGTGGGCAGCGAGAGGCCGGACACGCAGCACTGCCACAACGGCAGACCGAGATGGACCAGCATCATGCGAAAGTAGATGGTGAAGCTGTCAGCCAAGTGGCACCATCGATCCGTCTCCTCTCGATGCAGCCAGATACTCGGCGAGTCTTGCTCTTGTTTCCCGCGATACACCAGGTAGACCTTGGCCTTACCGCTCTCCGGGAAGCACTGCGCGATCTCGAACATCTTGCAGTCGCGAGAATTCCCACGAAGAAGGCTGAAGCTCTCGCTCTCGAGGTCGGCCAAGCTTCCGGTAGAAGACTCTGGCTCTGATCTCTCGAGGCTTGCGCAGGACTCCGGCTTCGACGAGTCTGATAGACGATCTTTGGGGCGAGAGTATTTCTTCAGAGAGGATAGGGGACCGACTTCCATGCGACCTAACGGAAACTCTTCGCCTGCAAAATGCAAGATTGGTATGGGATGGGTTGGGGACAGAAGTGTGATCTCTTTCGGTAGGTTTCCTTCGCGATTATTACTCTAATTCTGTGATAGATCTTGTTCTCGCTGGGTATTCGCCTTGTTAATTTTAGTTAATAATGAAATAATCATTGATAACCTTTAAGAGGTAATACCAGTCTAGAAGCAGAAAAAGGAGACCTAAATTTGACAATTTATTTTGTGAGTATGATAAACGGAATAGAATTTCTTTTCAGAGAGTTTATGTAACACATATTGAAGTACGAAAAATATTTTTTTTTATTGCCATTTTCATACAAAATGGTGGCGACAGAGCTCGTCGTCGAAAAAAGCTTTTTTGAAACCGCCGCCACGGGAGGATGGATTTCTCGGCATGTATGAGTCCTGGAACAAAAAATTAAAAAAATTATAATCTATATATAATTGGCTTTGGAAGTACGTAGGGTTATTTTTTCTAATCAATTTTTGTGGAAGTGGTGCACTTTTTAAGAAATTAATAAATTCTCTGCCTTAAAAATGAGCATTAAATTGTTTATAAAAAAAAATTTACATTCAATCAAAAAACGGCTACGTACTTCCAAAGCCAATTGTATATAGATTATAAATTTTTGTTATTTTTTGTTCCGGGACTCATACATACCGAGAAATCCGTCCTCCCGTGGCGGGGTTTTCAAAAAAGCTTTTTTCAACGACGGGCTCTGTCACCGCCATTTTTTATGAAAACGTCAATAAAAAAATTGTTTTTCGTACTTCAATATGTGTTAAATAAACCCTCTGAAAAGAAATTCTATTCCGTTTGTCATACTCACAAAATAAATTGTCAAATTTAGGTCTCCCTTTTCTGCCTCTAGAATGGTTTTACCCCTTAATGTGTCTTTCCACTGTGACGCCTTGATAAAGTACCGCTGGTTGGAACTTTTTTTTATCACAAAAAGATAAATTGAAGTGTTTTCTAAATTGAAATCTTTTTTCTTCTATTTCCTAGTATTATCCTGATTATTTCCAGAGTGCTGGCTCGAAATTGAGAATTCCAGGGTTCTAGCTATTCTCGATGAAGAGCAACAAGGAATTATTGTGACAATAATATCAATTCCTTTCCATTGAAAAGTTTGGAAATGGGAAAGTATGTAGCGAGTTAAATCATTGATAATTCGCGATTGAGGCATATACTCTGGGGGAAGCAGCGAAACAGCGTGTGATCAGAGTAATGGTCGGTATTGAAACCTTCGCCGAGGGAGGATCACGGGTGTAATTCTCAGAAAGCTTTCCACCTGCTATCTCGAGGTTCCAGAGAAGCTGAAAGCCGTCGATCGACGCGTAGAAGTTCCTAACGTCCTCGGGGAGCGTGCAAGAATGCCGTTGCTCCCAGTTGGCAATAGCTAGGCTCTCGCACCCGTTCCTCCTGTCGACCCTTACATCCTTCACGTATGGCAGGTTCTCCAGGATCTTCACCACGCCCAGCGTCAGATTCTCATAGAACGAATCCTCCGTGACCACGTCCACGAAGATTGACATCCTCGGTACTCTGAACCACCACTGGGGACTCTTCAAACCCCCAGATTCGAATTTCTCACTCCCTTTTACCTTCGACCTGGCATCGGCTTTGAATTTTGCAGAATGGGAATTGGTACTATCTCAGCAGCTTTTCTACGCTTCTCTGAGGCCCTGAAATATATTTTTAATTGAATGATAGTATAGTCTGTTTTACTGTGGAAGCTGAAGCTTAAGGTACAGTGGTTTGTTGTTCAAGTATGCTGTGTTACTATTGCTGGTCTTTTTTCTTCAGACTCTTTGGTACGATTTTTTAGAGTTTTTATCGTACTATATTCTCCACTAGTTCTTTTACCTTTCCTTTGTTTCTTTGTGCACTTGTGTTCAGTAGTTCTTACCACGTTTCACGGGGAGATACCAAGTCCCTTCTAAGGTTCGGAGAATCGAGGTCAGCCAGTCCGTTGTTGATCGCCATGGTGACCGAATATCAAACCTCACCACCGTATCTACCACTTTTCCGTATTCACCACGCCGAGGGAGGGAGGGATGTTTGTATCGAACGCTTGCGCCCGGGGGGTTACTTGCACGACAGGTGTGGGAGAGGGTGCAGGTGGAATAATTATATTCTACACGCACGGGGGGAGTTTCTTTTCAGGAACAACCCCGTTGAATTCTAATAATCCCTCATTTTCAATCAGTCTTAAAATCTATAATTCAGTTGTAACCTCTCACGCCTTCGTTATAATTTTCTTCATAGTTATATCATTTATAATCGGAGGTTTCGGTAACTGAATTACACCGTTAATATTAGGAGCGCCCGATATGGCTTTACCCCGAATAAATAATATAAGATTCTGACTTCTTCCACCCTCTATTCTAATTGTTTTAATAAGAATAATCCTAAATTCAGGATCTGGAACAGGATAAACAGTATACCCCCCACTTTCTTCTTACGCATTTCACCCTTCATCATCAGTAGACTTAACAATCTTTTCACTACACATTGCAGGAGTATCATCAATTATAGGTGCAATCAACTTCATTGTAACAATTTTAAACATAAAAAATATATCAATAAATTATGATCAATTACCATTATTCCCATGATCAGTATTTATTACAACAATTTTACTATTAATTTCATTACTACTATCAGACCGAAATTTAAATTCATCATTCTTTGACCCTATAGGAGGAGGAGATCCTATTTTATATCAACATTTATATATCTCCCTTCTTCGTTCAATCAGTCATTGGTCCACCCTTTGTGCCTTTGAATCTCAATCTTCCCCGAGTTCCTTTTTTTCTGACCATGGATTTTGCGATTGAATTGTTCGCAGGAGATCTTCCTCCCTCTCTGCACCCTAGGCGTCTTGATAGTGGTAAAAGTCTTGCCACCGAATCCGAACTATCCCGCAATGACAACGCAGAGGCAAGAAGGCGGTATATTCGAGACGTTCAACGGCTACAAGAACAACACGGTAGCCGTAGTGCCCAACTCCACGGAAACTTTGGTAAGCGTTTATTAACTGGCAATCCCAGCTTCCGAGTCGCTCGTCTAACGTGACCCGTGGCTATAGTGGTCGACACTATTTTTTGCCGAATATATGATTATGCATAGATTAATTGAAACATAAATGCCAAAGAAAAGACATATACAACCTTCTTAAAAATCATGTGAGAAGTTAATAAGACAGAAACCAATTTGAATACACGAAATTTACATACAACTTTAGAAAACTTATAGCGAGGGCTAATTTATTGCGACACATTTTTTTGACGATAAAGTCTGTCGCTTTGAATAGTTACTTGTTTACTAATTCTTAAATTTGAAACAATACGCTACCTTTTTCTAACTAATAATCGATCATTTAAAACAATACCATTTATGTATCAGATGATACACTATTTACCTTACAGGAATTTTATTTACCTTTTCGCGTAACCGATCGACAAAAAATAATGTCCAGCACTATATCCACTTTGCAGAATTTTCTGAACTCGATGAACAGCCTGTGGCTGTCGATGTGGGACTACCCGGGTAAGCTTCCCTTGAACTTCATGGTGTTCGACACGAAGGACGATCTGCAAGCTGCTTATTGGCGGGATCCGTACAGCGTGCCCCTCGCGGTGATCTTCGAGGACTCGCAGCCGATATCGCAGAGCCTCGTGTAAGATGATTTCTAAACGATAGTTGGTTTTAACCCGAGCCTGCCGTTTCACGTGGATTAAATTGGTATTTACGTGTGGGCCCAGGTACGAGATAAGAACTAATCCATCGTACACGAATCCACCCTCGCCGACCGAATTGTATTCCGCCCCAGTTACTTGTCGGAAGGACACCAGCCACTGGATGGGCGGCGTATTGTCGATAGAGACCGGCGGGTCATGCCCCGTGAACAATTACTTGCACTCCGGCTTCCTGGCGTTGCAAATGATAATGGATACAACAAAGATAAGAGTACGCTCCGAATATCTACTTACCTCCGACAAAAGTCTACTTAGACTTTAGAAAGCGAGCGTAGCACTGCTAATGTGATTGTATGTGTTGGGAATCTGTAGCTAGACACGGGGAACAACGACGTGTCCGTGCCGGATATCAAGCTTGAGATGTTCCCCAAAGAAGCTTTCACCGCAGGTAACTGGTTAGGGCGTTACGATAGATCCTTGCACGTTGAATCATGTTAGAATACATATGGTAGGATCACTCTTGATTTAGGTGTCCACTTTGTACTTATTAACGATCCCTCCTTTTCTTTGCTATCCCTTTGTCAAGGCATATTTCTAAAGATATCTTTTATTTAGACTGGATGCTGGCCTTTAGAGTTGTTATACCTCTCTTTATGGTCCTGGCTCTTTCGCAATTCGTCACTTACCTACTGATCCTGATAGTGGGCGAGAAAGAGAATAAGATCAAGGAGGGGATGAAGATAATGGGCCTAAAAGATTCTGTCTTTTGGTAGGTTTGCATCGCACGGTAGTATATCTAAAGAACTAACTTACAGACTCTGCTTTATCCGAGGGGTTGCATGATCTCGGCGAGATCTATCTTGCATGAGAAATATAGAAAGGCGCGCGTAGAAGTTCTCGGACCTGCTTGTACAATCGAGGAATAAAATTATCATTCTGGTTTCAGGTTGTCGTGGTTCATTATCTACGGGGTCTTCGTTCTGTTGCTCTCCGCTGTCGGGGTGATACTGCTTTTCACGCTGCAGATGTTCCAGCACACACACTTTCTACCGATATTCCTTTTAGTAGTGCTCTACAGTTTCTCGATTATCATGTTCGCTTTCATGATAACGCCGTTCTTCGACAAGTCGCGGGTCAGTGTTTGCGAATGATCTGTAAGCTGCGCCACCGTTACCTCGAGCTAATTACGACTCCTCTGTTCCATAGACCGCCGGAGTGCTCGGCAACTTTGCTGTGACGATATTGAGCTTGATGTACTTCATCCAAGTTTTCGTGAACGACTCTAGTTCAATCTCGTTCTGGGTAGTCTCCCTCCTCAGTCCAACTGGCGTTGCTTTGGCAATGGATAAGGTTTCTATCCAGAGAGAATAATAAATATACTGTAAGATTACTACAATAATACAGAATCAAAAGCTATATTGATTTTCGCAGGCACTTGTGCTAGATTTGCAAGGAGAAGGTGTGAATTTCGACAATCTGTGGTCGGGCCCTGGTATACCCTTCGGAGGAAGCCTCATCATGATGACTTTAGATATCATTCTCTACGCCTGCTTAGCGTACTACTTCGACTCCGTCATACCGAGTACGTACCATATCCTTCTGTTTAATACGATATTGTTAAGAAATAATTTGATACTAAATCGAACATTTATCTCAGGCGAATACGGGATAAAGAGGACCCCTTGGTTTTGCTTCACGCCTGGATTCTGGTGTCAAAGGAAAGCTCCGCGGGTGGGTGAATCGCGTTAGAAAGCGTCGGAAGCATAGAGAAATTGAAAGAAGCAATGATATATATGTATATAGCAATCGTATCTGCAGGTACCATCGTCAAACGGCGAGTCGAACTCCTTCATACCCGGCGAAGAGACCAACCGTGACATCGAGCCAGTAGTGAGGGAGATGAAAGGCCGAGAAGCTATTAGGATAGTGGACCTTTACAAGTCTTATCAGAAATGTCGCAAGCCAGAGATCAAGGCTGTAAACGGCATCAACTTGACGATCTACGAGGGGCAGATCACAGCGATACTCGGGCACAACGGGGCTGGGAAAACGAGCCTCTTCAACATACTTACTGGCCTGACTGCTCCTACCGCCGGCACTGCCTTGATCTTTGGCTACGACGTCAGGGATTCCAATGACATGCAAATGATCAGGAGCATGACCGGCGTTTGCCCGCAGCACGACATACTCTTTGATCTCTTAACACCCCGGGAACACCTTGAGTTCTTCGCCTCCGTGCGGGGTATCCCGAGGTCGATCATAGAACACGAGGTACGTTGGATATCCTCGTAACGTATTCCGATCTTTATATAGAGACGTTAAAGATTCGTTCTACGATCGTCGTGCGATCAGGTGAAGAAGACTTTAAAGGACATCGATTTAACCGAGAAGGCGGACACATTCGCGAAATATCTGAGCGGAGGTCAGAAGAGGAAATTGTCCGTTGGCATCGCTATCATCGGCGACCCGAAGATCATTATTCTTGACGAACCCACTGCTGGAGTGGATCCTTACTCTAGGAGGCAGATGTGGTCCTTTCTGCAATCTAGGCGTCACGGCAAAGTTATTCTATTGACTACTCATTTCATGGACGAAGCAGACATACTGGCAGACAGGAAGGCGGTTATTAGTAGAGGGAAGCTGCGGTGCTGCGGTAGTTCTCTGTTCTTGAAAAATAAATTCGGCATTGGATATCACTTAACGTAAGTTGGAATGTGATACAACAGCATCTGGACAATTACGTACGGGCGTATTCGTTGAAATATCGCAGGTTGGTACTCGAGGGAAATGCGAGGGAGCACGCGATCACCAGGATAGTAACATCCCACGTGACAAAGGCGGAGAAAGCGAGACGGCACGGGCGCGAACTGAGCTTCATTTTACCGCACAACTCCGTGGAGAACTTTGCATCGCTATTCTCGGCGATAGAGCACGAAATCAAGACCCGATCCAGTAGACTGGGCATTAGCAGCTACGGGGTGTCAATGACTACTTTGGAAGAGGTGTTTCTGCATCTAGAGAAGGACGAGGGCACCGAGTGCACGATGGATAATCTATCAAAGAAGATGGTGCGTAACCGTGCGTTGAGCAGGTCGTTATCGTTGCAATCTAAAAGCACATCTTATCAGAGCTTGCAGAATGAAGGTGTTACAGTTCAGAGCGATGGTCAGGCGAAAGGTAAGTTTACTTCGGTTCGTACTACGTGTACGAGCAAGTGATTGGATATTAATTTCATTGCACTTTACTGTAGGCGCAGGAGATTTACCAGACGGCGTTCATTGTGACAGAAACCCTCCCGTTCTCGGCCTCGGATTGGACCCCATAAAGATCCGGCCTAATTTCCTTCAAACCCTCTACGCTATGCTTCGCCTAAGGATACTCAGGCTCTTCAGGAACATCCAATTATTTTACTTCACCATCGTTGCTCCTCTATTTCTCATAGTTCTCGGTCTTCATTTAAACAGCATTCAAACGGCCGAGGTCAAGATGCAGTCCCTCAAGTTGGACACCGGTAATTTATAAGAATAATTTTCTATTACTTATCTTAACCAGGTTAGATCTACTCCTAGATAAATCCTTGAGACTTCTTAAGGTTTCTGGTCCAAACAGTCTTGTTATTGACGAGAAAAAACTTTCCATTGTTGTTTCGAAATCCATTTTACATAGTAAAAATAAATTGAATTTCCGGTATAGGAATATAAATTACCGGTAAAAATAAATTGAATTTCGACCGTAAAAATTTTTTGTTTAAATTAGAAGAGATGATATCGGCGCAACTAGCATAGTTAGTAGACCGAACCTATGCGCCGATATGATCTCTTCTAATTTAAACAAAAATTTTTACAGTCGAAATTCAATTTATTTTTACCGATAATTTATATTCCTCAAGGTACTTGGGTGTATCTGTTTTAGATTTTAAGAACTGTATGTGTACTTTGTTCGTTAGACACGTACGGCACGGAGATGAAAATTTTATACGCCAATAATACCGATCACGATATCACGGACTTGATCGATGGGCTAAATGTAGACGTAATGCACATCGAAGAATATTATGGGAATTTTGCAAACCTGTTAAGAATCGCGCCGCATATGGCCGCTTTCAACGTTAACGAGTATACTGTACAGAAGATCGACTTGACCGTCGCTTATAACGACACCACGCAACATTCCCTACCGATCTTGATAAATCTTCTGTCCAACACCTACCACAGGTCAGCTGAATAATTTACAAAAGTATTTCTTTTCAATCTATACACTCGGGATGCAATTAATACTGTTTCTTCGCGATTAGGTTGATCTCGAACCAGGATAATTTGAAACCAATCGAGGTGAAGACACATCCCTTCCAACAGACTTCTCAGCCGCAGGAATTCAATATCGGCACAGCCAGTTCCGCCGTGTTTATTGGAATGAATTTCGTTCTCTTGCCGATAACTTTAGTCGTAGACATGGTCTACGATCGAGAGGTATGATTCTATTTATTTAAAGTATATCTGGATCTGCACTACATAACGCTCGAATTTCCGTGCTCTCAGATAAAAGCGAAGAACCAGCTGCGCGTGAACGGTCTGTCGTTCTCTATGCACTTCCTCACGTATTTCATCGTCCTTGTCGGCCTGATGTCATTCATCTGTCTCTGCATCCTCGGCGTCATATTCCTCTTTGACGTGCCTTCGCTCCAAGAAATACCAGCCCTCATCACTCTCAGCGGTCTTTTGATGCTTTACTGCCCGTCGTCCATCCTATTCTCCACGTGTTTGAGTTACATCTTTGATAAGATGGATTCCGCCCAGAGCATTCTGCCCAATATCGCAACTTTCTTCGGTCTCATACCGTTTATATTAGTCACTATCCTGGATATGCTGGGCCTTAGTAAGTAGTAATCAAATTCAACATATAATGTTACCTTGCGCTCCGACCCTCCAACATTGGATAATTAATATTCCAGGTGGAACAGCAGCGTTCGTCCTGCACGTGATCTTTTCTTTACTAAACACTCTGTACGTGCCATACGCTGCGGTGTATTACGTGGAGCGAGTCCATCTGATGTGCTCCATCAACGCAGCTTGTCACCATCTAACCATGTCCGACTACCTAACCACGGAAATCATTCTGATGGCCTGCGGCGTGCTTCTGCATTGCCCTCTGTGGTTCTTCGTGCTTCTGTTGCTGGACATTAAGAAGAGCGGTGGCAACGTCAGCGATATATTCAAGCACTTCCTGGTCAGAACACGCTCTTACACTTCGTCCCCAGAGTATACCATTTTGTAATACTAATTAACGACGTTTGTACGAACAGCGCAACGGCGGCTCCATCGGCGAGGAAATAATGGAGAACTCTGACATTGGGGAACACGAGGATTCGGACGTGAAAGCCGAGAGGCACAAGGTTTTCAATCTCATCACGTCGTCGGCCGTTCAAGAACCACCTGTAGTCCTGGTGCAGGTATGAATCTACCATCTGACGAGCTCTGTCGCAGTCCTATATTAAATTGACAGTATGCTTTCGTTAGAACCTGAGGAAAGAGTACCGCCAGAAGGAGTCAGGATCGTGCAGCTGCTGCTCCAAACACGACGAGGAAGCTAGTCAAATACAACGAAAGGTCGCCGTGAGGAATCTCTCCTTAGCTGTCGAGCCCGGAGAGGTATTTGGATTATTAGGCCACAATGGCGCTGGTAAGACCACGACGATGAAGATCATCATAGCGGAGGAGGCGGCCACTCGAGGTAGGGTGCAGATCGGCGGTCACAACATTAACTCCAACATGACTGAGGCTTTTAGACAAATGGGTTATTGCCCTCAACACGACGCCCAGTGGAAAAACATTACTGTCAGGGAGCATTTAGAATGTTACGCCGCGATACGCGGCGTACCGTGGGGCGATATTGGCAGGTGATTCTAATCTGCAGATCCTTCGCGAAACGATCAAGCATCTGCAGAAACATAACGGAGCATCGTTTTACAGAATCGTAGACTTATACCTTACTGGCCTGCAAATACACGAGCACGCCGACAAACAGACCCAAGAATGCTCGGGTGGAACTAGAAGGAAGCTTAGCTTCGCCATGGCTATGATCGGTGGTCCAAAAGTTGTTCTGATGGATGAACCCAGTACGGGGATGGACCCTAGGTCGAAGAGGTTTCTGTGGGATACGATTCTAGCCAGTTTTCAGGTTGATTTCTTTTCTCGATATATCCTTTCTTACTCTTTAAGCGATGTAACTCTATTCATCGGGACACTTTGACGCGACAGGGTGGCAGAGGAGCTATTTTAACCACTCACTCGATGGAGGAAGCCGACGCTCTCTGCTCCAGAGTCGGCATAATGGTGAAGGGAGAGTTGAGGTGTATCGGCTCTACCCAACATTTGAAGAATCTCTACGGTGCTGGATACACCCTTGAAATGAAGCTGTTAGGCGGCGATTGTACACCTACGACACCTTCTGGAGACAGGATCACGGGCTTGAAGGAGTTCGTTTCCAGCCTCTTTCCGGACGCAACCCTCGAGGAGAGTTTCGCTGATAGATTAGTCTTCGCTGTTCCCCAACACGCAGTTAACTCGCTGGCCGAGTGCTTCATGCAGTTGGAGAAGGGTGAGTGGGAGGCTAATAATTGTACGAATATTTCGAAGCTAGTCGTTGCTTTTTATTAAGGAGAACGTTTTGATTTCCAGCCAAGCTCGAGTTAGATATCGAGGAGTACAGCTTCAGCCAGACCACTCTGGAACAAGTTTTCCTGAAATTTTCTCACTACGACGAATCTAACGCGGGGGAATGATGACTCGTTAAGATGAATGTGTTTGTTCTTGCGTGCCTCACAGTGAAATACTCGTGGAACCAGCCGGGGTCGCGCGGAGAGTGTGAAAATTGAATCTTCTTCTCTGTGAAAAAGTGTTTTATTCTACGGTGCAACGACGCGAATGCTATCGAGGGCCGTGAAGACAGAACCGACCTCTGCATTCTAGGTATCAAGTACGTTTGTAATAGTTACAGAGGGGTTTCACATTGTCCCTCGATTCGCGGACTTCGAAGTTACCATGCAAGTGAGAGAATCGTTAATATTTCTACGGTGTACATCGATCGACCTAATAGGAACAAAAAAATATATCTTTCGTTTTCGTTCACGTGCCGATGTTCTGTATTGTTATATTCGTCAGAGTTGAAATCACTTCCTGGAGTGGATATGTCGCGAGAGATAGATGAACGTACGTGTAAAAAAACAAAAAGGGATATCGACGACTTGTAAATAATGGAGACTGTGGAGGATTTTTGTGTCATTATCAGGCAGAAGAAGCGGTAATAATACTATTCAGCAGTATCATAATTTTGAAATTACATTGTAATCTAGTCTATTATCCGATTTCTACGAATAGGTCTGACAATTAATGTTGCTGTGGAATTTGAACGTTATTATCATCGTTATAAAGTAACAGAAGCATCATTTGCAGAGAAAGGGGGTAGCAATGGTCCACGGATCGGTATTAAATTCTTTTCGAACGCAGTGAATCCAATGAATTACCTATCTGTATTGATATAAATATAGAGATTAACCCGCGCAGGGCTATTCGTTTAGTAACATTTATAATTGCTCGTGGTTATTCCGAGCGCTGTTAACAGCGTGACACCATTATTCAGGAAAAGGGTGCCGCCCATTGTCGAGACGAATGTGCCGCATGTACACAATCCAGGTGACTTAATTTTTGTGCATATAACGTAGTATATAGTACATATTTATAAATACTTCTCCATCTCGCGTACGGTCTTTACCCGAGCCTTTCGAATAACGAGAAAGACACGATAGGTTGTTAATCTTGCCTGAATAGCACGTAAGCTGATGATATAATTTAACGCGCGAGCTTCTCGCGACAGAGACGCCTCGAGCATCGACAGAGCAAGTTACATGCAGCGAAATAATAACGTACAGAGAAATTCTCGCGGTCCATGAATTCACTTTTATTACAGAACACACGCGTAGATCGAATCATTATGCAATAATTTATTACGGATTCTTGACAGATCTTATTCTCTTTGCATACTGTATAAAACTTGGGCCAATCATCCGTTACGACTAAGAGAGAACCGTTACAACTAACAATAATTTTTTTATTACATTGCATAGGGCTGTTTCGAACAGTTTTTAACGATTGACGCTCGTAAATAGATTCGAAACGGAGCTAGATATTATTTTATAAAAGGGAGCTTGGTATACGTTAAAGAACTTGTTAATGGAAAAAGATAAAAGAGACGTCTATAAAGACTTTGAAAATGTTTTAGGAAGAAATTCAGCTCTCGAGACTTCCCATGGGGAAAGATTTTAATCTTTTTTTTTTTTAGACACCCATGTGCATATACGTTCGATCATTCGAGACACCAGAATCCCCGAAAGTCGAACGATAGGAATGATAGGGCCACCGTTTTGAAGGACTGAATGAGATATTTTGTAGACGAATAGCGCTGTAGGTAGACAAAAATTTGAATCTCATCGTAAGCGATGTATTGATTTTTGTAAATAAACCTCGTTATAAGAATTATTCATATTATAAATATATATTATATATATGTTATATGTCAGGTATATCATATATATACATATATATGCACACAGACACACGGAAGATATGGAATAAAAGAAAAAGAAGAAAGTGCGCCCAAGCGCTCGCGCGCATTTATAGGGATTGTGTACGCACAACTCTCATTCTAGCTAATATACCACATGATATAAAATTTAGTCAATTATGGAATTACACGAATAAATAAAAGCTACAGACAATTTTACAGGAATCACGTATAAATATATAAATACCCCGTATATTTATATATTTATATAAAGGTACGATATATACACATATACGTATGTCGTTTTTTAAAACAAGTGTCACGATTACGAGACACGCAAGGATATTATAAACATTCCTCAACACAAGTACCGTTGCTACGTTAAAAGAATAGGCATATTCGCATTCACGCCATAGTGATTTATCCATTCTTTTTCCGTCATTTCTGTTTTATCTGTAGCTGTATCTACATCTATCTTCTCCGCTCATATAAATCGCCTGTTTTTCGGCTTTTCCTGTTACACGACTCGTTCACAGCGCGTCGATTTCTCGCGTCGATCGATATATATGTATATACACGTATAAATATAAATATACATATATTGATATATATGTATTTATATTTATATATGCGGTTGAAGAGTTTGTAACGAGAGCAAGGGTCTAAGGGTCACAGAAATTGATTAACTCATCTTGAATAATAAAACAAAGTCGCTCCAAGCGTCACTCAGAAAAATCAAAATTGGATTTTGTATTCGAGGAAGAATGAGAAGATATAGGAACATCAACAGAGAATATCGACGAAGGGTACGATTATGTATCTCTTCTATTGCAAACTCTTTAATTCCCTTCGAAGATACTCCAACGATACAACTTCAATTTTCTTCTGGAATATCTCTGTTCTATACCTAACCTATTTCTACACCGGAGTATGGAAAAGGTACATAAAATATACATGGAGAGTAGCGCAACGCTGCTCCATCATTTCCAGAGTCTATTGAGAAATTGGGTGTAAGTGCAGGTTCGCCAAGCTTGTAACCAGAGAATGTGAAATTCATTGTCCCGTCGGTTGTATAATTTTAATAGGGAATATTATATACATATATACGTATCGAGATACGAATCGCGTTGACTCAGCTTTTCGTTTTGTACATCGACGATCTCGCTCGAGCGAGAGGGACGAGAATGATAGTGGAAACGAGAGGAACGAGGAGGATCCATTGCACCTACGCACCTCGCGCGCGATCTACGGCGATCTACGAGGATTTCGCGCGCATAGAGACACGCACTCACACACCACAAAGAAATTAAGAGAGAAAGAGACTCGTATTATAAATAGATAAAAGAAATTACTAAAATGCGATTAATTAACATTAACTACAACTACACGCCGAATACACCCTGTTGATGGGAACCATCGACCGTGCGGAACTATAGGTATTTGTTGTGTAAAGTGAATGTAATCGATTGGTTAACGGAAGCTTTTTCACCAATAAAAAAAACAGATCAGTTAAACATTTACGGAGTGCCCTTCTTCAAAGTGTTTTTTTTTTTAATTATAAAGAAGCAACAAGGACCCGAGAATCTTTTTGTTTTCTTGGATCTATCCACTGCTCTTTAATGTGTAATTATTTAGAATAATTGATTGTAATATACAGTAGTGGTGTCTTGCGGGCAGAATGAAGTGTCGCAGGTTTTCGATTGTCTATTAGAATCTCTTAAAAATTATTGTACTTATACCTACTTCCATTCTTTTGTTCTCCATTTTTTTTTTTTTTGACACTTGTATTTCAACTCTGCACGAAATGACGTCACTGAGAATCATTTAATTAAGGACTAAACAATTTTTATATGAATGTTTCATTGTATTAGTGCATTAAATTACGGTAGAAGCTTAGGTACAGGGTTTTACAATTAATTTTTATCAGAAAGATGTTCCGAGGCAAACACGTTTGTGTAAGGTTTTATACAGTTTGAAAGGACAATAGCTTCATTCAGGATTAAATGGTTTAACTCTGCATGTAATTTATATGAATTTAAATTACTAATTGTTATTCTGTAAAAGGAAGGATTGTCTTCAAAGAAAACGAATTTTATCTGAAGATTATGAAATATCAATACACACACTCATACACACTCACACGTAGATACACACGTATATACTACATGCTTTCTATCAGGCAGAACTTGCAGAACTTAACAAAAAGTGTTCGCGATGTTTTGTAAACCGCAAGGTTCTATCAACAGATTTCCAATTATCTCTAACGAAGAATATAGCGAGCCTCTTTTACTAAGGTGTTTAGACGATTTGTTTACCAAACGATTCCCGATGATGATAACGATAATAATTAACTCTGTAAAAGGACGCTAGGTCCTCCGCTTCGGATAAATAAATTTACAAACTTTGAATTTATTGTACTATTGTTACATTACAATAAATGTATGTATACAAGACGGTTTACAAAATTGCAAGGGAAATGTTATTTACGATCAGTTTGCTTCGCAATAGCGAGGCCGTGACGGCCACAGTCTTGCAAATATTACGAGCCGGAAACTGGGATACTTTATTGTCGAAAGAGAGACGATCGCGGGACTACGAAATACGTGTAATATTTTGTATACCCGCGTACGGAAACTGAAATCGGAATATTTTACATCGGTAATATTTTACAATGGGTGGACATTTTGTACTTATCCTTGGCCCCTACTCTAAATGCCTCTGTGGTTGGTGATGACGTCTCTCCACCGTTTCCAAACAACTGTTGCAACGTCGTGGCAACGGTAAATTCGTAGTTTTATTAAAGTACGTAACGACGAATGTGGTGAACTGAGAGTCATTAATGACGAGAGTATATTTGCAGTCGTGCCGTACTTTAACGTCACGATACGTTTGAACGCGACATCGAATACCAGTGCCTGAATTATGTATCCTCGTTGTGCGCCGTAAGTTTCATTAAAATTCATTTTCTTTCATTAACCTCGGTTAATGCAAACGCAAGGATTATAAGTGTACGAACTACAGCTTTTGTTTTTTTTCTGATATCGATTTATTTGTTACAAAGTATTTATTTTGCGAATTGAAATAATGGACTACCATGTATTTTGGAAAAGCTCCCTTTACTGTGTAACTTGACGTACATTTGTTTATTCCTCGTAAAAACATGGTACAATTAATTATTACGAATCGTTAAACGTGTGATTTAAAAGCCCTCCTGTATTTATGCTTTAAATCATTTGGATACATCTCTTGATCTTTGTTACAAAATATTGAAAATTACATCGTGGAACGACGATGGTCGTTCTGCCTTTACATCTAGTCTCGCTTTAAATCGCCATTAATGTATAATTATATCGTGTAATATAAACTAGAAACATTTCCACGTTTCCTTATTTGACAAAAGAACTGAAATGTTTATTAACAAAAGTAGAAAAAAGGATGAGATTATACTAAGCAAAATATAAAAAGAACATATCAATCGGAGAAGTAAAGGTTTCTAAATCAATTATCTTTCTATTTTATGCATACCCTACAGTTTCGTTATAATAAATTAGTTACAGCTCTAGTCGAAAGTTTCTTCCTAATGCGCCCCCGAACATTTTCATCGTTCAGGCAAATGATAATACGAAGCGATTCTTATGAAACTAAAATGTTTCCCCAGGATTTCCACGCGAAAACCTTTCATCGAATAACGTCCCCCCTCGTTTGTTCGTGAAATTACGATAGGCTTTAATTATCTATATGGAAGCTTTAAATTCTTATTTATAATATATTACAATAGATCTACCGGTGCAAATAGTTCTTAAAATTCTGGCTGACGGGATTCCAAATTTCACTAAATTTCATGATTAAATTACATTCGAGCCGAATTTTAAGACCGAATAAAATTATTATTATACAACCAACCACTCTCAGTATTCCGTTGAATGATGTGCTACCATCGAGAACGCTTTCCACAAGATTCAACTTTGCCCTTTACCTGAGATCAAAACGTACAAGAATATGTTCAGCGTAATTACTACAAGATATTTGAAAGATGTAGCACGTTCTTCTATTACACCCAACCAACGAAATAATAGTCATTTTTTTTACAAACTTTATTTTCTACAGTCTTACTTCCCGCAAGACGTGTGCAGATTGCGATTCTCGTTTCCGCTCCGCTCTGTTATCAATGATCCGGACAATAAATAAGAATTATTAGAAAAATGCATATCCTAATCTTAAGAAAAGATTCACGCAATCGAATTAAAAGACATCGCACGAATTCGAATAATTTAGAGCTTCCTTCTTCATGTGGAGAGGTAAAGGCGATGATAATCGTTAGCTCCGAAAGCGCAGTTGCACTTTGGGCACTTACGCTGCCTGGTTTCATACCGCGTACGCAAGCAGTCCCAACAGAACACGTGAAAGCATTTCGTTAAAACTGCGTCCTTTCGTTTCACTTTGCAAGAAGGGCACGTTAAAGTCTCTTTATACTCCCGCAGTTCTTCAGCCATCACTTCATCCAAGGTTTCTGCGAGCTCTATCTTCTTCATCCTTTCCACTTTACGCCTCAATTGGGCTATCTCCTCCTGTAACAGAGATGTAACAGTAGCATCATTAATCGAAATATACTTAAGCATCGGCTTTAATAAACCTTACTTGTAGTCTTTTTGTTTTATACGCTTCCGCTTCTAAGGAACTGGTTTTCTCGGCTACGACCTGTTGCGCTTCCTTCATCTGGGAATGATATTTTTCTGGACAAACGGAAACGTATCAAGCAATATCCTCGTTGAAACGAATTGAAATATTGTATTGGCAAATCCCTTACCAAGATGAAGCTTCAAATCGGCCGCAGACTGAGCGCTCTCGATAGCCTTACGTTTATGCATCTCCATCGCCTGTTGCCTCAACGCTAATTCTTTCTCCACAGTGGCCAAAGAATTTTGCAGGAGGCGCTCTTTTTCTTCTAATTTACGAACAACCACGTTGGCAGCCTCCACCTGCGTCGTTAATGTAGACACTTGCTCCTTGAGAACGTCCTGCTCTTCTCTGGCCAGCTTGTGTAGTTGGTTGCTTTTGATCCTCTCCGTCATAAGCTTGAAGTTCGCGTCGTCTTTCTCCCGTAACTGCTGTATCAATCTTGAATTCTGCTCCTGCATGTCTTCGAAAGCTTGCCCAGTTACTTCCATTTCGTTTAAAAGAGCTTCCTCTTCCTGAAACCACACGCAGTTCTGTTCAGCATTATCCCCAGTTCATGGTTTCAAGCAAGATTCATAATTCAAGTAGCTTATTAACAGATTAACGCGATTTTTGCACGGTGCGCACTTATAAATAAATTCTCGATACATTAGCTTACCTGTTTCTGAGAAGCAACTTGGCGCTGAAGCGTGTACGCCTGTTCCTCCAGCTTCTTAATTTTCAGCTGCGCGTCCTCGTCCGCCAGCTTCTTCCTCTCCTCGCGTTTACTTTCCTGAATGGGATACATTTCGTAAAGAAATCTTTGCCTAACTCGGTGAATTATAGGGATTATTAAAGAAAGAGTCTCGCATACTTGGATTTTCTTTAGCTGCTGGCGCAATTCCTCCAACTCTGCTCTCGTTTTCCGCTCGGCAGCCATCAGTTGTACCTTGTCCCGTTGCTCTTTCCCAACACCTTTGTACATGTCCAGCAGCAGTTTCATTTCCTTCATTTCGTTCACAGCTTTTTTCAGTTGTGCTTTCAGGTCCCTAACAAGCTCGGATTCCGCAACTTTCGTGTCCTTTGTACGATGGGCAGGATCGCGGTGTTCAGTTTTAACAGTCTCCTTCTTAATGTCTTTCTCGCGTTTAATATCCTTCTCTTTCTTCAGGGTAGGAGAAGTTAAAGTCAGGGAGTCTGGAGTGCCTTTAGTTCCCTCCCCTTCTCCGACTTCGATCGTTTCAACTTCCTCCTCCCCAGATTCTCTTTTCACTGAAACACCACTTTCTTCTTTGATCTACATTGGTAAAGTTAGAAAAATTTCATTTCGTTACTCTAAACCGTTGCTAGGGTGGTTTCCGCGAGGGGGGATTAATTTCATATTTACCTGCGTAGAACCTGGAAGAGAATTCGACGCGTCCTCCTCTTTCCCACTGCCATCTGAATTATTGCCCTCTTTATTTTCCTGGGATGCCTGTTGGCCTAACTTAGCAGTCAGTTCTTCGATCTCCTTCTTTAGCTGTAATGAACCGCGGATTAATTAATATCAGGCTCGACTCGCAAATATCGTTAAATTCATAGCGTACGTACTCTTGGTATTTCTAAAGAAGCTTCTTTGTACTTCCGTTTGTAACGATGAACTTCGCCTTTAAGTTGCTGATTATGATTCTGAAGGGATGTTATCAGATGTCTCATTTCCCGGTTGATCGGTCCAGTCTGCTCGTTCGCTGCCAAGTTTTGTTCAAATTCGATTCTTAACATTTCGTATTCCTTTCGTAGTTGGGCTAAAACGTCTTCCAATTGTATACACTCTCCGCGCAGCTTCTTCTGTGCCATCAGCTCTTCGCTCTAGGGAGATAAACCGACAGTGAATATACGCACAATCAAAATAAATCGTCGCTTACAAAACATCTTAAAATGCACTTGCCTCCATCATTTCGATATGCCGTAAATGGGCGTTTTTGCTCGACTGTAACTGCTGGCGAGCATCGTCTAATTGAGTTTTCAGTTGCATCGATTCGTTATATAATACAGAAAATTGCGATTGCAAGCATTTGTACTCGGTTGTCTCGACAATTACTGATTCCGGAAGTTGTCGTATCTGTAAATATAAAATATATTTGAAAATAAAATTGAGAAAGTAGCGAAAGTAGATGTGTTAGAATAGCTCTCGGCGCAATGTTTCCCCAGACGTGAATGTTTTATTTAAACGTAAAGAAGTAAAACACAAGAAACAACTAAAAGCAAGTGTAACATGAGTATTTATTGCACATGACATTAGTTTACATTCTGTACCGTGCATTTTAAAAGTTATATGTACAAAAATCAAGGAACTCACATCCATCTTTAATTTTTCTACTTCTTTCAATGTGTCGCGGTGTTGCTGATGCAGCTTGTCTAATTCTTGCAACCTATTATTAGCTAGCTCCCTTGTTTCTTCCAATTCTCTTTGTAAATCTTCGAGCTGCGCAAAATTCAATGGTTTAATTTCCTGATCCTCCGTTGCATGAAATCGATCAAAAATATATTCTCATACCTTCGTTTGTGAAACACTAGACGCAACCAGGGTATTTGGTTTATTGCTACCCTTCTCATCCGTACCATGGATCTGTTGAAATGCTTTTAGCTTCTCAATTGCGTCACCAAGATGGTGCTCCAATTTATCATTGCGTGCTCGCACTTTGTTTAATTCGTACTGGAGATCATCCACTTGATTACGAAGCTCGGCGGCAAGCGTATCCTTTCCTGTTATAGTATCTTGCAGTTCCGACATCTACGGAAACATATATTTATCGGTAATTAAGTGAACGAGAATAGCTTTGTCGAGAGAAATGGACTTGAGGTACCTTCAATGAAATAGTATGATACTTCTCGTGAAGCTGAATATTAATTGCTTGAAGGTTCCTGTTTTCCATTTGTATTTCAGCATTCGCTCTGCGCACCACTTCGTCAATATTTGGCGCCTCTTCTGGAATACACGAATAACATCAATTTTCGTCTGACTTTGGTAGTATTATAAACGCGTTAGATTAAATTACCTCCGTCAAACTCTCCCTTGAGAGCAAGGGTAATTTTTTCATTTCTTTGAGAAAGACGATCGAATGCCTGGACCACTTTAGAAACTGCTCGTTTGGACACTTGCACACGGTTCGCTAATTTATCATCCAACTCCTCTTTATCCCAAGAAGACAATTGCATGAGAAACGACGTGGTGGCTTCGCTTTCATCTAGGATCGCAAATCAAAACACATTATAACTTATACATACATCGTATAACAAACCAAGTCATTAATTCTCACTCTTATTTTCCGACTCATCGGCTGTTTCGGCATCGAATCTCTGAAGCAGTACACGAATGTCCTCGTTCAACTGATTCCAGTAACGATTGACAACATTGAGCACCGCATCGTCCTGCATTTGTCGTTTCTCTAACTGCTCGATTCGTTGCCTCAATTCCGCCTCCACTCTGTGACGCTGTTCTAATCGCTAAAGAAATTCAAAACGGGAAATTCACATACCAAAAATGAAACCAACATTTTGTACCGTAATTAAAAGAATCGGAGGAGGGAAGCTATTAAATAACCTTCTTCACAGTCTATCGCGATAAGTTTCACCTAGATATCTAATATTTTAAAGTGACGATACAGTACGTAGAAACCAATATACTTTTTCTCTAAATTTGAAATATTGCAATTTCGTTTAAGGCTGCGAATGCGCACCCCATTCGAGATCTCACCTGGGCCAATTTTTTATTTTGAAACTGTAGAACTTTCATGTCCATTTCTTCGAGGGTTGATATAGACCCGATCAAGATCGGCTCGAATTGGACTTTTTTAATGGGCGGTTGGGAACCCGAGTCCCCGCTGTCTGCTGGCCTCTTTGACATTTTGCCGGCGGTCTGTGATCCTTCCCAAAATTTACCAAAGGGGCCACCTTACAAAAAGTCACTCTGTAACGATTTATGTATCGTTCGGAGTCTGTGAAATTTGTTATTGATCAAGGGAAGAATTCATACCTCCCGATGTGTATCGATAGCTCCAGCGATCCTCTCCACGAATACCTTGGGACTTTTATATTACTGTCATTTTTAGACGCCCAAAGCCTGCCGAAAATAGCGCACTTTCGACAGACCTTTACATTTTATCGACGACCATCGACAAAAAGTAGGTGCCCATAGCGGAAGCCGCCATTGTGTCACGGCGTTGCATACGCGGCAAATCAAAAAGTAAGTCGAAAACATCGACGTTCACCCGTGATCGCAGAAATCGTTGTAGATGGAGAAGGTTCATGGTTCATGGTTGCGCCCCGCGTTTCCTGTTCGACTTCGAGGATAACATCACTTTCCATACTTGCTACCAGGTGGCTACGAAGAGCAACGATTTCTCGCAAGTCCTCGTAAGGTAAGAATTTCTATATAAAGCGCATGCTCAAGTTCAAATTATATGAATATATTGATTAGATATAAACATAGTGAGGTCTCTGGATTTATAAATCTTTTTTAATCAATTAATGATAGATGTTCGAATAAAAATAAAAAAATAAAAATAAGTATACGAATAAAAAATAATATATAATTCTATGTTCTAGCTTTCATGGTGGGTTGCGCTAGAAATCGACGGACACCGTTACTATAGAAACGAAGTTTCCTATCAAATCCTCCGCGCTTATGGATCAAACCTCTGAACTCAGTGTTTTGAAAGAACCACTGTTCGTCCGGATGGTGAAGGAAGAAGTTCTTCAAAATTTAAGGGAAAGGAGATAAAATGCACAAAAATCACGCGCTCGTTTTGGTTCCTCCGCCTCCTCTGAGGTTCACTTTAAACGAATGGCATCTGAACAATCGCCATAGGTACGAATACTATTGCTTAATACCATGAATTAAAGTTTCTTTGAGTATAATTAAGAATATATATATATATATCGAAACAGGTATCGATGTTCCGAGGCCCAGCAAAAATTGGCGGAGCAGCTTCTGTCCGAGTCCCAACGCGTTTGCGACGTCACCTCCGAGAGAGCGCGAGGCAACAAGGAAGAGACGGACCATAGGCTTAAAGAGAAGCTCGAGGACATCGAGTTTCGGAAAAAGGAGCTGTTGCGTATTAGAAAAGAGGTTCTCCTCGAGAGCGACGCGTTATCGATATATAAAGAACGCATCATGGATGCACTCGGATCCGTGAAAAGAAACGCCCTCGTCATCTGCGAGAAATGCCTCGTCTTGAGGTCTGATTCACGAGAGAAATTAAATCTCCACATCTTCAAATGATACTGATTGTTATTAATGCATCGTTGCAGGGAGCATAGACTGGGAATCGATCTAGTTCTCGACGACATTGGGAAAGAGCTGTTGAAAGAGTGCGAGGTAATAAAGGGAGCTGAAAGTTTGCTAGAGAGGACTCTAGAGCAGACTCAGGAGCAAATACGTCGGTTGAAAGCGACGCTTTATTACATGGATCACGATCTAGAGGACAAGGAGAACAATTTACGTATTGACAGGCATAATTTGACGCTGAGGGAGACCAGCCTCAATTTGAGCATTTACCACGGCACATCGCGACTCGATCCCTCGTACGTGATACGTTTTCTGGTATCCTGATAGCTTTCTAGCGTCATCGAAGAGTTATGCTATTTTTAAGACTCGTTTTTATGCACCAAGGACCATAGAGTTGAACGAGTGGGAAATGCAGACGAATCACAATATTAATGCTGCTTCGAAGGAAGTAAACAGCGCCAGACCGATGCGCTGCTATATCGATACGATCATCAGGCAAGTGATCGACGACTTGAACGATCAGAAGAACTCTACTGACGAGGCTTTCAGGCATCGCATCGAAGAGACGAAGGAAGCTAAAATGAAGTTAGAGATACAGCACTCCGAGGTGTGCCTTTTCGCAATTGCGAAGTTGGAGGAATGAGGTGGTAGAGTCTTCTCAGATTATATTCCATCACTTTTTGTACAGATAATGCGACAGGCCTCCGACATGGCACAGAACATTGAGTGTATAAAACAATCGATCCAGCAGAAAGAATGTTATTTAGCTTTAGCGCATACGAGACTGGGTAACCGTTGTCAGAGACCTGGTTTAGAGCTGACCCGAGATCTGGTAGAGATCCAGCTTGTCAAGGAAGTATACGATCTACGAGAAGTCGTAACGAAGCTGCAAGAAACTATGTTCGATGTTCGTAAAATTGTTAATACCATCGTTAATGTACTTTTATCTACCAACTAATTCTTCACAGGCCGAAGCATCGCTGCGTTATTTACTGAAGACACAGATGCAGATCGAGGAAGACATCAACGTTAAGACAAACACTTTAAAAATTGACGAGGTCGATTGCATGACTCTTCGCCAAAGCATGGATTACCACGCGTACTAAATGTATCCAACGACTCAACACCATTTTATACTCAACATTCTCATTCAATAACACGATAAAGAAAATATCAAGCACCTATATCAATCTTCGAAATAAATAAAAAAAAAGATTGCAGTTCGACATTTTTAGCCTCCATTTGAATTCAACAATAATCCCGCCATTCGGAAAAATCGGACCAACTGCGAGAATCGACTGCTGCCTCGTAGCCACCTATCGGCGCGCTTAGAAAGCGCCATTAATATTAAACACTAATTGCATCTTTCTGCGAATTATTGGTTCGTGGATTTGCGCGCCGTAAAAGCTACTATAGGAAGTTGAACAGTTCCCCCATTAAAAAATACCACGATTGGATGGATTCATACGATAATTCAGGGGTCGATACTGTCCCGTCGTAAAAATGCAAATGGTGCCTGTGTGTGTGCGAGTCTCTTCACCTGCGCGCGCAGCACTCGAAAGCAGCGTCAACTGTTCGATACTGTAGCATCAAGCACTGACGTTAGGTTGAAATCTGGTTGATTTAGTTCGATGGCGGATGCATGCCGCGTAAGTTTGTTGCTCGACGTTACAGTTCCTCGTTGCGAGTTGTAAACTTTGTTTTATATTCCTCGTGTTCGAGTATACTGCACAGCGGCAGTTACATTTCAAGAAATGGCAAGTGACACGATAATTTCGTTGCCCGCGGAGATAATCGTGTACATTTTGGAAAGCAGACAACTCGGGTTCTCGGATGTGATCAATTTCAGCTCGACCTGCAAGCACCTGTATAAAATTGTCCGGAATAATAATAAACTGTGGGAGAGGAAGTTTTTCCAACGGTACGTATATTTCGCATGGAAAAACCTTGGACGATTATACTCGATGCACTGTTGATATTCAGTGGTTGTGACTTTTTTATCTCACGTATCGCGAGATTCCTGCTAACACCACGGTCAAACAACTTGCTTTTCTCTTTCCTGTATACATAGTCGATCTAGTTAACGCGAGACGTAGATTGTTATTTTCGTTCGAGATTATTTTCGAGATTAATTATTTTCTGCGGGGAAATATTAATAGCAATGTTTTAATATCGTAATTCGTCACAGACTCTATGGGTACAGGGATAATGAAATTAAAACGATGAAAAGTAAAATATTCTCGTTTATTTTTATCTCGAACAATGCAAACACTTGTTTTCTTTTTTAATGATAGATGGCCACTCCTAAAGGAAACATATCAAACGAGTCATGAATCACGTCGTAAATTACACTGGAGGGAAGAAATAATAGCTAGCCTGAGCTGTAGAAGAGCCTTGCTTTCCTCCTTGTTGTTTATGTCGGCTACACACTACAGAAAAGTAGAGTTGCCAAATTGCGAGTTCAAAGAATTTGATCCAATGTTTCGTCCAGAGCAAGGCGCTCATCCATTCGCTTATTACTGTCTTGTGGATGAGCTTATCAGCTTGATAAATCGTCCTGCTCCGTAAGTATAACTATATTCTAGCACTAGTCGATCACGAAGTTATTTCGTCAAGTGACTAATTAATATTCGCATCGTTTGCAGAGCCAGCAATTTAACACACAGATATTATGCTCTTAAAATCGTCCGATATTTGAAGCAAAGCCATTTGAAAGACGAGTGGCAAAAATTCATATCCCTACCGCCTGAACAACAGATCTTGGAACGCGGCGCAACTATTATATCGCAATGGAGTCAGCCGAATAAACATGTATCGTACTCGCATATATCGTCGTTGTTGGATAATATCGCAGAGCAGGTGAAAGAGTTACTCAGGCAGCAATATCCGGCTCACTCGATATTCTCGGCCTGGACAGACCAGTTTACTTACTGGAGGAACAATATTATCAACGACAATCAGTGGAGCGTTACAGAAACGAGACAGATAACAGACGTGCTGTGTAAAGTATTATTTGAGAAATTGGGATTTTATGGGAATAGCGAGATGTATTATTCATCGGAAAACCTGTTCATAGATTGTGTAAGTTGTGGAATGATCTATACCGAATCCATCCTTAGAAAAACCTTTTCCGCGCAGGGATGATTCTGAGGAGGCGCTGATTGGTTCGGATCCCCATTTAATAACGTTTTTCTCCGTCTTACCGCTTGTTATCTCTCTGTCAATTGTTCCGCAACCCGCAGTGTTTACATTGACATCGGTCACGTGCCGCCCTTGGACGCTACGCGGTAAAACGCAAAACGATATTGTCGTTCGGTTTCTCTTAGGATGGATTCAGTATAGTGATGTTTGAATGTACTTTATCTCTGTATAGGTAACGATACTTGTTTACATAGGTGTTAGAACGTAAGCAGGGAATTCCTATAACTTTGGCAATAATATTCGAAAGTGTTGCTCGTAGACTTGGCGTACGTTGCGAGCCTGTTAGCTTTCCGTCTCATTTCCTGTTAAGATGGAAAGAAAGATAGTAAGTTCCCAGCTGTTGTAGATACGAGTCATGTTTAATTAATTATGCGTTTCACAGATTTTAGACATTGCTAATTGTTTTGTTTCAGTGGTCCGGAGTTTAAAGACGCGGAGAACTTTTATATCGATGTTTTCAATGGTGGTCAATTTCTCACTAAGGAGCATTGCCCTAGGATCGGTGGAGTATCAAAATGTCCGATAGAGAAGTATAATGTTCACGAGCCGGCGACTACCATAGATGTTTGTAATTCTTTTAACGATCGTTGTTCTACGTCCCATATCGAATTTATCATTCATCCCTGTACATAACAGGTAGTAACAAGAATGGCGAATAATCTACAAATAGCTACCAGGCAACACACACACTTGAATGACAGAACTGCGAGGCTACGCTCTGCTCTTGAACTTCAACACATGGTAGAACCAAACAATATGAACACGATTGTACAGCTGAGCCGTATATATATCTTGCAGGAAATGGACTTAACGGAACTAGTGATAACGCTAGAAAATATGGAGGTATACGTCGTGTCATTATATCATTATACATTGCAAGGATTAGTTTGAATCGAAGCCTTACTAAAATTTGTTTAGGACTTAGAAGTAATGTCGAGGAGACGGGCGAATATTATCTCGGAGGCGTGTCAGGCATGGAAGAAGCATTTGTTACCGGACGTATGGATAACGATACTACTTTGAATAACTTTTAGATAAGACCGTTCAGTAGTAGGTTTTGTTCTAATAATAATTATTACGTACGTATCTAGGAGGAAGTGGAACCAAAACGAAGAGAGCCACCTGTAAAATATGCCGTGGGATTGATAATGAAGCACAAAATACACGGGCATTTATGCGTGATAACAGGGTGGGATGTGCATCGCAAGGAATCGAAAGTATGGATGAATGAAATAAATGTGGACCACTTGGAGGCGAGTACAGATCAACCGTTTTATTACACGTGTATGGATGATGGATCGAGTCGTTACGTAGCACAAGGTAACGGCAACATCATCGTTGCAATTTATTGATTTTTGTAAAACGAGAAAAGCAACGGGATCTTCTTAAGCGGGATGAATCTTTTTATTAGAAAACCTGTCACTGGCTCCTAATCCCGAATGGATAAACCATCATTCGACTGGCAGATACTTCCACGCGTTCAGTAGCACGCATTATGTCCCGAACGTAGAACTAGCTAGGGAATACCCAGAAGATGGAAAGGTTCGTGACGAATGGCTTCTGGTGTACACGCAAAGCGGTATGGTATACGATACCACTTAACAATTTACTCTCCCCCTAACTGGAGTACAAGGTAACGATAATGTAACAAATATCCTTTTATTCTATTACGTATTCCATGCTTAATGATTAAGAGGCCGTGTTATTTTTATAGAAGACGAAGATAGAAATTTCTCGTATTTCAGTTTTAGTATTGAACGTAGATTCGAAGTTGTATATACAAAGAATTCAATGGGGCGAAAAGATACAGCTTGTATGATAGTGGAGTTTGTACAGTTTATCTTGTAGCGTCGAAGGCTCGACAGTTCTAATTTACGAGCTGTGACAATAGAAAAGCGTCACGCTACTACGTACGGGTAAACGTTTTCTTACGTTGGGCTGTGTAATAATGTAAGATAATCGCTCAGAAAACGCGGAGCACCTTCTGACTTCTAGCCCGTTCATGTGTGATATAAATTGTATATGAATAGAATTATTATCTGTAATAAGAGTGAAAATTTCGTCGACGTTTCTATGGTACTTCGTTACGTTTATAAGTATCATCTAAATGTAATAAGCAGCCACTCCTGAGATTCTAAGAAGCAATTTATACTATTTACAGCCTAAAGTTATTTAATCAGAGTTCGAACACACACACACCAAAAAATAACGCAAGATATTTATTTATCTGTGCTCTTTATTTCGTTTCATTGTCGCGGGCAGTGCTTGGCTTATGCGCAAGCGGTCACATAAAAAGTAGTACAAAATTTCGTTTCACAATACTTGTAATACCACAACCATCCAAGAAGAAACAAAGGTAAAACGTGTCGAGTATTTTGATATTAATGTAATATATTAATAGTTAAATTTAAAGAAACTGAAATTTCTCTAAATACATACTACGCGCGTGTAATAAATAATCATAAATAATGTAAAAATTACGCTACTCAGTATGGAATGGTGTTGATATTCTTTTTATATGTGATCTTCAAGTTGAAAAGAGAATCGATCCTCGTTACTTAACGACTAATTAACAGTAAAAATAAAAGAATTGTTTTATAGCAAATACTGAACTGTTAAGTATTTATAAAATGTATAGGGAGCATCTTGAATTTTTATATTTTTAGACAGTATTTACTACCCTCTATAAAATATTGATTTTCAACTGATCACCACACTTATGTTAATACGTTCGAACGTCAGATTTCTGAGTCTTGCTACTTCCTTCTATCGCTTCTAATAACAATAATTAACGTTTCAGTAAACGAAAATCACAGTACACTTGTAACAATAAATACGATGGATGTGATTCAAGGAGAACCTGGAGTGTTACTTTCTTCTAAGGACCTGCGTAATGATAATATTAATTTAACGGTACATCCGCAATTATTCTGCTCTATTAAATACTCACTTTTCAGTAACAGATTTATTGGCAGTATCGCTAGAAGATGCTTGCACAGTGGCGTCCACACTTTTCTGACCTGTGACATTTTAGAATCCTGCGCTTTAATAATTTATATCATAGAAATTTCGTATTACAATATAGCCTATTATTTACTATGTTTATGTTGATACAATACTGGCGCCCAGCTGTAATTATTAGGACTCGGTATGGCATCCGTGGTTGCATTGCTCGCAGACGACGATGCAGTATCGTGTCCTAACGAAAGCGTGGCGGATTTTATGCTGGCAGTGGGGCAGCCATTACTCTTCCCATCCGACGAGATATTTTTCCTGCGAACAGTGTTCGAGCAACTCATATTCGATACGTAAGCTCTCTTTCACCTTCGACCGGATTAAGAAAACTGTGTCACCTTAATTTGTTGAAACAACTGGCAGTGTCTTTCTGAGATATAGGTAGCAGCCGAATTGTCTCTAGTAACAATTCGAATTCCGAGGTCTTGCTATTCTCATTGTTTATCACGCCGACACTGGCGGACGATGACGGCGACGATTGTTGCCGCGACAGCAAATGCTTGGACACGGTTTTATTGCTGTCCAATGCTACTAAAAACGCACACGTCACGAATTAAATATAAGAATTTTATAAACCCGAATTTACAGTCTCCAAAGCTACGCTACTTACCGTTTGGCACTATCAGGTCCGATCTGGACATATCTAATTCGTGAGCGACTTTATTCACTGCAGACAGCTTTGAGAGGTCTTTGTCGCAGTCTATCGAGTTCGAGCGAGTCGCCGGCTCGGATCTCGTCTGACTTCCGCATGCTATCAAACCAGAGACTTCCTGCTGGCAGATGTTGGACAATTGGCTCAGCTTTGGTCTACCGGCGCATAGGATCTGAGACTGGCAGAGATGCGAGGGGCACGCGGAACGTTTGTCGGAATATTGCTCGTTGCACGCTGCGTCCAGCTCGTGGTGCTTGTGCGAGAATGTCGAGGGTCCGTGGGTTGGTAGCGTGCTATTGCAATGCAACGGGCTGGAATTGTGATGCTGCAGGCTTGTTAAAGAGGTCCTCGAGTCGCAGCTGTCGTCCATGTGCTGGTTGAAGCACAGAGAGGCCCAAGCTGAGTTCCTATCCTGTATCTCGAACAAATGCAGCAGCATTATCTCGTCCTCCAAGCTGTCGTTGCCTCGCAATCTATAATGGAGAATTAACTTATACACTGGCATAATGTTTGAAACTGAAAAACTGCGAGCAAGTCTACCTGCAAATATCTCCAGTAGCGTCTCGGTTGGTCTGCTGCTTCGCGCGCTGTTTGTTCTGCATCCATGGCGTTAATTCTGCTACCTCCACGTCGTTCTCTCCTGCAAAACGTTAAAGCAACTGTTATCAAACGTTTGCACGATAATTAACAAGTGTGAAAAGAGTTGCCACTGCCGAATAACAAATTGCGTTAAGTTTCAAATTCGGATTTAATGAAACGAGCGATAGAAAGGTTTCGATCGAAATCTTTCAATAGCTCCGATTATTACAGTATATGCGGTAATATTTATTCTCCGTTGTAAGACTAAATGTAAGATGATTGATGAGAGAAAGAGAGAGAAAGGGGTAAGGAAATTCTCATGAGACTGCTTGGAAGTGATCAGGGAATTGCGAGGTAGGATTGTCTTTCACGAAATCTTCGCCTGGTTTCTCATTCGTGGGATTTTCATTTTCGACACCTTTATCTAACTTGCTCTCCCGTCGCCTATGCCTGTGCACCTCTATAGAACCTCTGTTCGAGCTCGTACCTAATTTAGTAACATCACATCACTACGCTACATTGTACTCCAATGCAAAGAATGATATACAAGTAGCATTGCTAACGTAGGATTCTTAAATACGACAGATTTATTATCATAAAAGATAAGGGATCATTCGCATTGCTTGCCAAAGCAACGGGTCATAGAATTCAACTCGTACCTGACATAGTTTCATCGTCCACGTCGTTCTCGTCATTAGAATTGTCATCCAATAGCGTTAAATGCGGCTCGTTATGTTCACATTCATCCAAATATATATCGTGCTCGCTTAATTCCTGAAGCAAATATAAGTGGCCAATTAAATCGTATCTCTATCTCTAGCCATAAGTTAAATAATTCCCGGGTCTTACTCCGCTATCGCTACTGCTGCTGCTGGACAGAAGATTCAATGGTTGCTGATTAAGTACCGTCGGCGAAGAGTAAGACGGGCACGGAGAGTGAGCACTGGTGGCTTGGCAATCCCCTGCAGAGCCGTCGTTTGTACCGTGCAGATTGGGTGATTCAGGCTCAACCACGCTCAGATTATTCACTCTGTGCTGCTTCAAGCTTGTCTTGGACGAGATGGAGGATAGCGTCGAGGAGGATCCAAGAGGACGCATATTGGATAGCTCTCCTAAGTCACACATGGGCATTAATTGGTCACCGGACATAGCGCCGCCGTTACTTCCGCCAGGAAGCATATTCTGTACCGATCTACCGCAAGAACAAATCTATTAAAGTATATTGCCCTCTATGTTCTGTACAGTATATAGCAGCAGTGGGATGTACCTCGTGGATGTACCATTAGGATAAGTTTCAATGGAGCGAGAAGAATTCGAGTTGAGTAATGGATCTCCAGCACCTTGCGACTGTTGCATCGCCAAAGGTGTTACACTGGACGTTGGCCCGCACAGAGTTGCTCCGCTCGGTACCCTGGTTGCTGTTATAGCATTCCGAGAGATCTCTATCGCCAAACGCTGTGAAGAAACATTGCACTCGTGGACCAACGTGTAAATAGATGAGATTCTTTAATCCAGGTCGCTGTTTCATTACCTCTTTCAACTCGTTAATTTGAGTGGCATACTGATTCTGCACCGTGACCAATTGACTGATGTACCATTGTTGGTCCCTGCAACGCTGATAGAATGTCGGTGGCCGTACCTGGAATCTATTACCCGTTTTTGTATTATAATTTAAACGATAACACAATCAACTGCTGGGATTCCAGGAACAATTAGCCGTACCGCAATATCAGTGTGTCCAACTCGGTGTTCAAGTATCCCTCGGTTGCTAGTAGATCTAGCCTGAAGAATCTATTGTAACCCCAACATTCGCCGATCTCGAAGTCCGAGGCGAATTCTCGAACGATGTTCTTACTCGTGTCTCGAGAGCCTTGGTGGATCATTTCAACTCTGTACTCGTATCTGGGAAACAATGAATTGAAATATAAAGGGGATTAATTAAGGATTGGAAGTTGGATATTATCAGAAATTGAAACTGTTCGTTGGACGTACTTGGACGTTTCTGGTAGACCAGCGCTTAATTCTAGGAAAACGGACAGATAATTTCCTCGTACAACTCCGTTCCCATCGGGATATACTTTTAATCGCCAGCACAATCCATTGACGTGTAAAGGCGCAGAATAAACTGGATCTGCTTTTAATTGGAGTTGAGTAAAGTTTTGCATCGCGAACGTGGCACTGTCGTACCCTGGCACAATTTCGCTGAAGTAACGAATAGACGGTAAGTTCTCTTAGTATATCTGGTATTGAAGGATAAAGGATCGGTTCTTTACCTATGGAAGTCTGCAGGAACAGGGGCAGTGACGAAACTCGTCATCGGTTTCTTTCGCACTTGGTGTATCATCCGCGAGAGATCCATGCTTTTGATGATGAGCTCGGAACGAGCGCAGCTATGCAACTGATGCTCCACCTCTTGCAGCAGAGCTTCCAACTGCTCCGTCTCTAAAGTCAAGGAATTCTTCTGGCCCATTAACGTTAGTAATTTAGCTTTCAGCTGAGAATCTAGGCGAGCTATCATCAGTTCTACCGCATTTCTGATCTCCCTAACTCTTTCATCTTTCGCAGCCCTTACGGACTCAACGTTGCGTTCCTGGCGAAAGATTAGATGCAAATTAATACCGAGCGTCAAGTGCCTCGATGGCTCGCGCAATCTTCGCACGTACCACTTCTTGAACGAGGCTTATCAACTCCATGAGCCTCCTTTTCAATTGCCCCACGCCTGCTCTTATTTGCGTTACATGCTGCTCGTACACCTCTTCCAATGGCTTGAAAGTGTGACCCGAATGAGTGCCGCCCCACAGCGCGCACTGGTGGCATATACACGTGCGGCAGGTCCAACAGTAAACTGATAGCTTCTCGTGATGCACGGTACACCTATTAAAATAATATACAGACATATACATTTCATTCAACAACATCTCAAAAATGTTCACTTGAAATTTTCGATCGAAATTACTAATGGTACAGATTTTATATGCAGTTCAGGGGGAGCACCAATGTGACTGCCTTTAAATAGACGTTTTTTCAAGATGAATTGTAAAGCAGGTATAATAGCCAGAAATGTGATTTCGCTTTTAATTAATAATACATTTATCGATCTAGAAAAAGAATCAATTTGCTTTTCAATCGAATAAACGCATGGAAAATAAAGGGCTAAAGCCGAACGCGCTCGGTGTCAAGCTTTAAGTTCATTTTTTTTCTTTCAAAACAATTTTTCATCCACTGTCGCCACGATAAAAAATGCAAGTCTCGACCGAATCTAAAAATTCAAACAGGATTCTACTCGTAATTACACTGGCTTCCGCGCTACCCTTTATTGCGAATTCTCATACACCCAATTCTTTTTACGAAACATTTTTCTGCGAAAAAACCCATGTTTCGACACATGTGTAATTAAGGAATATCTTTGGTTTTTTGATTTTGGATGATCCTGTCTAAAGTTATCGTGGAGCCAGTGCAAGTCTTTTTTTTTACAACAATGCAGCACGCGATACATATCAGAGGCAGGAGTGAAAAAATTGTTTTATACTCTACATTTGTAGCAGATTAATATGCAAACAGTTTTAGACCCATACATTGTATAGTTTTTTCTAGAACAAATCATAAATGTTACATATGTTTTCGCACGATTTGACCGGCTGATGGCTTAATACGAAGGTAAAGGATTTAACGTTAGATTAGAAATAAACTACCTGTCCCTATTAGAGTCATCGTGCCTAGAGTTCGATATACCAACAGCTTGTAACGTGTCCAGCTGCTGCGTCACTTCTTCCACCCATCTGCAGTTCACTAGTTCGTGTAAATGCAAGGAAGCTCGGCAGTGAGGGCACTGAGAACGTTGCTCCGTGAGCCAACGTCTAATGCATGTATAACAACATAATTTACTGCAGTGAGGACAGAGATGGGCGTCCCTCAACTTTTCCATACAAATGAAGCATCGAAAGACTTCTGCCAATGTCTACAACATACAGAAACACTTGTAAATTTCGAAAATCCATAATATAAAGCGAACGGTTCTCTCTTATATGTAAAATCTCTGGGCGAGTTTTTTTGAGTATGCGATACTGAGAAATTGAAGAGCCTCTAATAGAAGAAATATGTATTTATATTAAATATAAGTTTTAAAATCTAGACGTGGAAATTTACCAACCTCCACACTGTGGTCATCCGAATTTTTTGAATTAATAGACGTTTCTCTGCTGGCCATCCTGTCTGACATTTATTAATAAAAAATTAATCGGATGTTATCGATCGTTAAACGTATCGCCAGCTCTCAAAGCCATGCGAACCTCCGACATATCATCTCGAGCAATTCATTAAAGTATAATCAATTTAACGATACGTTATTTCCAAAACATTTTTATTATTCACAATTGTCACTTATCAACTATTTGACGAGACATACAGGCAATGCTTCTTTCTAGGTACTCTTAAAAATTTGCAGAGGGGATATTCGATATTGTTATGAGATGTTATTCGCCATGAAGTAGAATATTCTATGGTAAGCAGTGTGGGAAACATTTGATTCCGTTGGGCCATTTATTTTGAGATGCTGTAGAAACTGTAGAAAGCGCAATGAATTTATATTCTTAAATTCGAGGGATACAGAGACGAAGTGTTTTATGTTTGACGTAAAATCTTTAAGATTCAAACTCCCTCGCTATTTAAAAATAAATCATCTTTACATCAGAATTTGGTATTTCAAAGCGAAATTGTTGCAGATAGTCTGGTATATCATATACTATAGTAATTCGATTTACTGCAGATAAAAAGTATTGAATAAAACACAATTACAATATAGGTAGAGATAATTTAGGACAAATCGAAACATGTAATTAAAATTTAAATGATTTAATATAATCTTCTATTACATAAGAAGAATGAAATTTATTTTATTGACTATATATTCTAGTGGTCCATCAACGCGCCACTCGATAACTTACGGTGAAAGTTATAATCAAACTAAAATGAGCGTTAAAGGCGGTATTCTCAGACGTTGCTTATGCTTAAGCCGATCTTAAGAATACTCAACGACTGAGAATACCGCCCTAAAATGCGCCAGCCTTAAGGATGTGACCAACTTGCTTTATCTTTATTTTTAACCGCCTTCAAAACGAAAGAGGTTAAAACTTTAGTTTAGCTTCAATCAACTTAGGTCTCAATATTTTAAAGTTGGCGCCAGATTTACATGCGCACAGTGCAAATGATTATTTACAGTGAGAAAAAAAATTCTTTTCAACATTTTGATGTATTATTACTTCCCTTAAATTCTTTTACTCTTGAAATCAATTTTTTATCTTGTATTTGTCCTCTCGTAGGAATCTTTCATCAATTCCATCGTCGTTCCACGATTGGCTGATTTCAAATTTCGCCGGCAAATCGCGCCCAAGTCCGTGGCCCGCCATCAAAACAAAACAACATGGCTGCTACTACGCACAACGGGCAGTAGACCGGGATGCTCGCTAGCGAAAGATTTGATCGGTGAATAGAAAGTTTCGATTGATTCCCGTTATTGACATGATCATCGTACTGTTCCACGTGCTGTACCTCTTCGGCAAATTTGTGTACCAAAGTTATCGGGTGAAGAGGCAGCTTGCCGTGGACGATGTCGTAACTGGTACAGAAACACGATTCGATACCTCTGAGAGGGCCTGCATGATGAAAGACCCAGGGGAACCTCAAGAACACGAGGAGAAACCACTGCGATTTTTCCCGCCAGCGTACGTGCAGAGATATGTCGCTGTTACGGATATACTAAACGACACGAAATATCGAGGAAAGCTACGCAAGGTATCGCGCGCACGTTGCATTTCTATTTACCGATTTTTCTAGTTACCGATCTCTGTTTTCTTCGCAGATTGTCGACTTTGGATGTTCAGAGCTCGAGTATCTCGTCTATTTGAAGAACACCACGGGTATAGAGGAAATATTATGCGTAGATATCGACAGACGAACTCTAGAAGCTTACAAGGAAAAAGGTGCTCCATTAATCGCAGAATATTTACACACTAGGACGTCGCCTCTCGTTATTGAAATATGCGAGGGTAGCGTCACTTATAACGACAAGAAACTGGAGAAGACGGATGCCGTGATTTGTATAGAATTGTGGGTTCTCGCTCGATATATAAATGTTACTTACGCGTGCTCTTGTTCTATAAAAGGTGCGACAAATGTTTTAATGCTTCAGGATCGAACATTTGTATCCAGACACTCTGGAGGAGCTCCCTTATAATATATTTGGATTCATCAAACCAAAGTTGGCAGTGATGACGACGCCGAACGCAGACTTCAATGTGTTGTTCCCGAATTTCTCGGGGTTCAGGCACGCTGATCACAAGTTTGAGTGGACTAGACAGCAATTTCAAGATTGGTGAGATAAGAAAATCCCTTTTCGAGTAATCGGTACCCTTACGTCTGCGTTTATCGTGAAATGTGCGATGTTAACAGGGCAGAAAATATCACCGTGAGGTATCCGGATTACGCGGTAACGTTTGAAGGCATTTGCAAAGGACCAGTGGGCACGGAGCACTTGGGATGTTGCTCTCAAATGGCAGTGTTCCATCGGCTCAGCGAGAAAGATAGCTGTAACGCAGGTGTGGAAGGTTTATTTAAGACGGTTGCTGTGCACGAGTATCCGTTCTGCACGGACAATCGTTCGGACGAGCAGAAGATCCTTGACGAGGCCACGTATTACATCCGCTACTTGTCGTTTCAAGATTGCGAGATGGAGGAAGAAGTGCCGTTAGAGAAATTACTGCACATGTTGCGGACGTTTCGCATTTCGATAGATGTATTACAGACGATTTTAGAAGAAGCTGGTTGGGCGATTACGAACCGCGACATTGGTCCAGTTGTATTGGTGCCGCCGGCCTCGACGTACTCCGACTACAGCACCGTGGAAGAAGCCCTGTGGTCCAACTACTCTGGTACGGACGAAGAAGACAATTGGAACAGAGAGCCTGGACCACCGATCAATTACAACAGACTCTTAGAAGAAGTGTCCCTTCCCAATACTTGGGACAACTGGGGAGAGCCGAGCATCATTATCCCGCAGAATTACTCTGTCACTGAAGACAATACGTCTCTCTTCGATGTAGAAAGCCTTCCGTTAGACGGTATCTCCGAAGTGACTAGAGACGATGAGACTCCAAAAGAGCTTATTATGACCAGCAGCAAAGAGACTCCGGAGCCGAAACCTTCGCTTTCGAGTAACATTGGGAGTGTAGATGATCTGAACGAGTCTTTCATCAACGTTCCGTCAGATTTAAACGAATCGGCGGTGTCATCTGATTCATTTCTTAACATGAAATTGGAGGATATAAAGGAGGGCTCGTTCCTTGAGTTTCTTAATCCCACGGGCTCGCGAGACAGCCAAATATCGAATCGTACGTTAGATTTTCAGCAATACATGTCCACATCATGCGCATCCACGTCGCCCGAACCGTACCTTTGGATGGACCAGCCCTTAAAGGATGAGAGCATGTGCAATCAGAGTATGAGCGCTTACTGGATGCTGAACGATACAATCGATCAAGCAGATGCGTCCAAAGACAGAGAATGCAAAGCGGTGGCGAAGAAAGAGCTTGAATGTGACGATGACTTTCATATTGTATATTTAAACAAGTCGCACAAGGAGAGCGAAGATTCCGATTTGGAAAGTTTAAACATTAGTACAAACGTGAGTACAAGACATCGTGAAACGCCATGTGTTCAGCGTGATGGCGCAGAGTCGAGGGAAGACGAGTCGCAATTAAACAGCAGCGTATCTTACGCAAGTAACACTGTGATAGATACTCAACCGCAGTTCACCAGTTCACCAAAAATTGGCACCAAAGTAATCTCGACAGGCAGCCGAAGGTCCCTCGATCGTGGGGCACAGAAAAGCGGTGGCAACTTATTAAGCGCAATACAGCAACTTCAAGTAACAAGACTTAGTAGCAATAATACATTAGAAAGTAGCAACGCGTCTTCGCAAAGTAATACTGATTCCACTATTCACGTGGAGTCGGCTGTTAAATGTAACAGGATAAAGGAGGAGCTACACAATGACTCTCAGGATTCCACGCATCAAAAGAGCATGGGAATGTTAAAAGATAAGGTGGATAATGCCATCGACAATACGCTTACTAACAGCGACACATCGACAATAGGTTCTACATTAAATAGTGATAAACAGACGACGAAGGAAGCGCGTATTACGGGTCCTTTATATAGCGACGTTAGCGCGAACATTACCACGATTGATGAGGGAAGACAAACCGCGATACAATCGACAAGTTGTAACGCAGAATCTCGATTGACTGATCAACGGCTGACCGTTGAACAGGAATCTCATGTCGATTTGATTCACAAGGGAAAGACTGATTCGAGCTCTGAATCATTAAAGGATATTCTACAGAACATAGATAGTACGCGTAACGATGCCAAAGACGTTAGTACAATAAGTAACATGCCTCTCGTATCTAGCTCTCATAGCGTTGAACCCACGTCAGTATTAAAAGACGAGAAACAAGTCGACTGTAGGGATGTAAAACCAAATGCTCTAGAGGTAGCGGAAGGTATCGAGGCGAAGCCTTGTTCGCCGGAAGAACCGGTGGATACGCCTCCGAACAGTTGGTCCCCGGAAGTGATGGACTCTGGATACCCGAACTCTGCCTCTGCTCAAGATATCACGCCAGAGTACGATCTGTCGAGCATAGCGCAGGATCAGATATCCGATTCTGAGCCACCGAGTATAGCAGAGGCGCCTAGGATCTGTGCGCTGGAGGCTGTTGAGGTTGAGAATGGCGATCTCGCGAACAACAATAGGGACGGGGAGGGTAACAACATGATGGCTGTGCAATTGAACGAGTTAGACGATTTGCAGCCACTGATCGATGTACTGGAAAATGATCTTGAGAATGAGAACGACATTTACGCGTTGGAAAACGATTTTCCCATGTGGCTGTTGAGAATACTCGACATGGCGAATCCTATGGACATGGATATTCAGATGGGGAACCGCAGAGCACCAGGTGATTCTTTCACATCTGTTGTCTAAATTCGGTGCATCAGATTTCATAGCTTTCTTTGTCCTTGTGTGACGAGATTTTTTTCTGTTATAATTAGAAGGCGACGGCGTGTATGGAAACATGGAGCGGGACGAAGGTTTTAAGAGCAGCTCCGAGGAGGATGACAGCGATTTAGAGAACAATGAGATGGGGGATGACGATAACAGTGACGTAAATGAAAACGCAGTAAATAGTGATAGCAGGAATGATCAATGGGCCGCTGGTGGCACGTGATACCATTGAAATGATTATTATCTAGACCTAGACGATACCACATATCCTTCAGTATGCTCGCAAGTGGCTACGGGTAGGAGTGAGAAGGTAATATCTTCTAGACGGTATTTATTTCCTTTCCTTTTACATTCTAATCATTATAATATTTAATTGCGATTGAGTTTCCACGACTACTTGAGATATATATATATTTTTTTAATAAGTTATTACTGGGATATAAGTACAGCGTTGTGAATATTCTAAGCAACGATCGACAAATTTGTTGAGAAAGGGATTGTTTTTTAGTTTCATAGAAGGAAAGAATCATTTCTCTGGTTTTTTTTTCGCTTTATTTTCCACGTTCTTGCATCCCATCTATTGACGAATTAGTGTCTTCGGTAGACGTAAAGCAGTGCTTCATTACCATTTATGATCTGTACGCGGTTGTACATTACCAGTAAGAATTCGCTTGTTACCACTCGAGGCATTAAGGTGTCGACTTTTGAAAAAGGATATATATACATATATTTTCTTACGATTTTCAAGACCTTTTCTCATCGTGTCGTTTGTTAAGTGCTGTAAGATGACGCGCTGTTTTACCTTTGTATGGCATTGCGAAAGTTTATCGATACGTTACAATCTATTTCACCTATTCGTCTACATTTACCTATTTAATAAAGCATTGCGTTGATACTTATGACGGTTGAAAAATCTCTACAAGACTAAAACTGCACATCGTTCCGTTCACGCGATCGCCGATTTTGGACGAACACATATAAATAAAATAGTATCTTCCAAACGAACGGAGTGGTTCTTGGTGTAATAACTCTGGACCCGAGCATCGTTTTTAAGAACGTCGTCAAAAAACACTCGTCAATTAGACAGATACGATATCTTTCTTTATTTCAATAATAGTGGAATGACATTACAAGGTGTACAGTGATACATACGTAGTAACCCTAGAATCTTTACATGACCTGTTAGTAGCTTATCTGTATAGAATATTGGTTTGTCTTCCTTTTAGTATTTACAGAAAGTAGATCTTCCATTTCTTGTAAGATGCAGGACTATCGTTTTATTTTTTAACTATTGTATGAGTCTCTAGTGCGACCATAAACTTCACTTTAGATCTCACATTATTCGGTAAATATTATTTCGACAAACATAAATCCAATTAAATTATTTTAAGAAGAAAGGAATATTATCGTCGCCAATCTCTTCCGTAAGCTTCGCCATGAAAGATAATGGCACGATATTCAACTGCTGAGACCGTAAACTCTTCAACGAACTTTATGGTGCCAGCAGCTCGAAACTACTTAACGCGCGCAATTTTCACGAACGAATGATGGCACTAATTACCAAGCTAAAGTAAATTCTCGTTGCAAGATCGCCAGATTTTTATTAATTTTATAATCGTCACTCTCCCCAACAAGTAATTTGGATAATTTTTAGTTCTTTTCCTGCCGGGTCCAGAGCGGCGATCTTACAACGAGAATTTACTGTAGCTCATGATCTAAGATATGCTGTCGAGCGTTTTCCAACACGTTATTCGTGTCATATTCTCTTGTACGTAACGGGAAGATTCATTAAATTCTGATCTTAATTAGTGCCTTAACGTAATTTATGGCCTTACGTCTGGCTCGCACAGACTCTGTCGAAACGAAGCGCGGATGGCAATTGGATATGAACCATGCGAACTTTCGAAAAGTAGACGAAAGAAAGAGAATGGTATCCCATATCACGAAATATGATAGCACGTCTAATAATACCGTCCTGTTGCTTCGCTGGTAAACAAACGGGGATATGTATAAAAAAAGGAAATTAAACAACTCGATACGTTACGTATGGCGATTCAGAGAGTTGGCTTGAAAGCGCGTACAACAAGAAACAAGACACACATTTCGAAGTGGAGAAACGTACTCGTGTTATTTCGGAATGTCGCCGTAATGAGTCGGTACAAAAAAGTAAATGAAACTGCAGCCGGAACAATGGAATCTCCAATTTTCTGCAGCCTATGTCGCGTTTGTTAGTTGCCCGAACGTACTTGTATATGTACAGCAAGATCCTATAGCGCTTCTATCATGTCGCCTCTTAGACTAGTTTCATACAAAACTTAGCAGCGTACTTATCACTAACATCTATTGTGTAATATCTCTCTGGATTACGCGTGAAACGCGTCCCGCCTTGCTAATCGACACCATTGGCTTGGCGACGGGACACCCTAACTCTCGCGTGAAACGTTTCGCTAAAGCGCGAACGAAAAAGAAGAATAGATTTCAATGGATAACAAATATACGCGACGAAATTCAGGTATAAAATGAGTATACTCGAAAAAAAAAGAAGATAAACTCTTAACAAGAAATATCTCTGGTTCGAATATCATTATCATGGGATAAAGCTGCCCTCGCTAAAAGCGCGTGACAAACGCTTGACGAAAAATACACCGAGCACGTGTCCTTAGTAGACCGAGTAGAATACTACGTGTAATCGTGGACGTTCATTGCGTATTCTAGTTTCTGTCTCAAGTAGATCCCCTTGTAAAATATTAGCTCTTCCTCGGCCGCTTTGCCTGGTCACAGTCACATTCTTTTACATCCCATACCGTGAGCTAGATATCTTTTTAACTTAACGTACATTCAAGGTGTTAGCGTTACCAGTGCTTCTACTCTTACACCGGTCACTTAGAAAGGAAACGCTAGAGGCTAGACACTAATACCGCGATCACCTTGCGTGCATTTCGATTCAGTCTGATACTTACTGCATCACACAACCTCTTTGAGATTATCTCGAGTATCACGGCTACGGGAATGTATCAAGTGATGCATGTCACCTCCTGGTGCGCTGTCCCGTCTTAGATCCTTCATCAAGGATGGGGCCATACCCTCCCTTTTATTCGCCGCCTCTTTTATGCTGGACAACGTTTTACTGAGCCACGGCCAGCTGTTCCTCGCTGCTTGAAGTTCGGAAGCAGTTGCGTGCAACTGATGCGTCAAATCCTATAAAATCAGCCAGGTCGATGACTCTAGACTTTGAAAAGAAGATAGTCTGTAGCAAGGAGATGCTTTGGTTACCTGATTTCTGCACTCGGCTTCAACATGGGCCAGCTTCGTCTGCGCCAGCTCCAATTCTAGTTCTCGCACCCTCTCCTGCACCCTGTGCAACATAGGGTCTATCCGATTCTCCAAGGGGTGCGAGATGTCTGCCAGTATGTTGGACGAATCCATTAAGCAACTTCTGCACTTCTCGCACTTGGAAACCTTAGACTGCGAAGAAGAATTCCTTATAAATATTGTGTGCGAAAGAAGGTTGAAGTTAGGCTTACCCGTAATTCACTGAGGGTGGTCTTTGCAGCATTGTAGTCGTCCTCCAGGCGTTGACAAATCTGAAACAATTAGACGTAGGAGGCATTCTGCTGATATTTTATTTGGAGAAATATTTTGTTTGTATGAGTGTACCTGTTTGTATTCAGTAATGATCACATTGCTACGACGACTCTCTGCATCCGCCCTAGCCACTTCTCGTTTTAGCATCTCTTTAACTTGAGCCAACTCAGCTTCTAGTCTCTGTTTCTCTTCTTCGTTCCTGGCCACTGTGCCCCGTAGCTGCTCCACTTCGTTGCTGTACTCGTCCGCGTTCTCCTGCGCCTCTGTATCGCAGACACGTATATCACACGTCAATTAATAGCCTCCTCCAATGTGCAACGTAACAGAGTAGAACGTAAAACACTATCTATTTATATGTAGAATTTAGAGAGACGTATATTAATCTCGTAGTTTCTTTGTTTGCCGAGGAATGTACTATTAACTATGGTGATTGAAAAGGTACGGTTGCGTAAGAATTTTGTTAGCACAGCCTTACTCTTTATCGAAGCTTTTACCATGTGGCTCATTACCGCGACAGTGAAATATTTAAAAGCAGATGGCTTCGACGCTACTGACGACGGACACGCGATATCTTACAAAAGCAGATACCAATGTCCCACTGCACATTTCCTGTGCAGAACATACCATGGGCCAATTTTAAACTGCTGGCACAGCTGTTAACTACACGATCGCTACCCACTTACAGCTCGCGATTAATGTGTAGATATGGTACTGATAAAATTTGAACCTACTCAAGTTGCATGGAACAGAGTATGCTAGCTGAAAACTGTATTTGTTTTACGTTCTATCACATTTTACGTGATCTTAAGATCGATCACCGTGCCAGTGGAGATGGATGTAATTGTTACTCCACCTAATTTTATTAGCAATATTTATCGTCGCATTGCCAGTGTTTGACGAACGTGTGGATCCCCGGTTAGACTCCGTGAGAATTCTTACAGGACAGTTAGTAGTTAGTAAAATGAAAGCTAAAAAGCGAATAGACATTTGTACAACTGCCTTATCTCATGCACTTCCAACTAAAGCATTTCGAGTGGGACAGGGTGTGCACAGGTAAAGAGACAAAACTAAAAAACGATATTCTAAACGGACGATTTATTTCCAACAAATATTAAATAAAAAAGTTTCTGTATAAAAAATCAGTACAAGACAGTGTAGAATACGAAGCAGTTCTGCCTAGTAAGCATGAAAACATTTATTATATACAAACAACACAAGATTCGAAGGAATTTATAAATATTACAAAATAAATAGTTCGATAAAGAAACCAACAAAGCAGTGTATTAATAATCTTCTAATGTTGTTTTTCCTTTTTCTCTCTCTTTTTTGAGATTTCATTACACTAACAAGTATGTTGCATCTTTATATTTTTTCAATCGCTAATTGTATTTTGCTATACAATTCTTATCGTTCACGCTACGTTAAGAGTTGTATACCGATCAACCACCACCTGTTTTGTACAACAAATGTTTCCTCGGTAACGGAGAGCAAAGTGAATTACTACATTGTGATATCAAATGATTTTTGCGAAGGCCAACTTATAGTAGTTTCTCCGCGAGACTAGAACGAGATACCTTATGCTTTGGTATGCCAGCATATGCGTAGTACGCGAGTACGTTTCCTTTTAGCGTTTAATTAGCAATAAATAGTTTGCCAGTTTTTTTCTTTAGAAATCGAGACTAGCTGAATAACTTTTCCGTTTGGTCTATTCTACTTCCGTAGTCGCGTGCGAATTAAACTTCCATTCAAGTCATTTGATACACAACTCACATAGTCGTGTAAATAAATGTAGATTTACAACCACCTGACAACGTTTCCTCGACCGTATGCAGACTTTGCACTTGCACATGCACATAAGGCAACACCATTCTCCGCTGGCGTCGCACGATTTACCGGGTGTACAGTGGCATTAGTGAGTGTGTCTTTGTGTGTGGCTCAAACATAAAATATGAAGTTACCTTTCAGCGTCATAAACTCTGCCTCGTACTTCTTCAGTTTCTTTAACGTAACCGAGCAGGCTAACTTCATAACGTACCGCGACACCTCTTCGTTCCGGCAACGTTTCGGCAGGTGCACCCGGAAGTATTTCAATATACTCTCGAAATCCAACTGAAGTAGCTCCTTTTTGCACAGCTAAAGAAACATGCATCTTTATCCTACGGCATGTTCCGGGGAAAGAATGTGGAAATTGCAGCTACGCATTTCAGATCTTACCATTAGCAACGCAAGAGCGACTTGGTACAAAGTATCGAGTCCTTGCAAAAGAAACACATCCAGGATATGAAAGACCAGATAAAGTGGAAACCTGGCTGTAAACAGGGTTAAAAACCATTGTGCAGCGAACATGTGTGTTTCTACGCCACGATCACAGAAGTGTTTGTAAAGTTCTGGCAACTGGTCCTAAAAGGGCAAAAGTGAGCGTGAATTATAAATAATCGTTCTCGTAATTGTCTATTCTCGTTGAAAGAATAATCGACTGACCTCTATTAATCTATTAAGCTGATAAAATCGCATGTGGAGATTGTCAAATCTATCCTTGTACAAATCTCTTAGACCGTAGTCGTACATTAATTTAACCAAAACACAGAAGGCTTGTTCCTCCGGCATCTAGAAAAAATACCTAACGTTTTTCTTCTCATTAAACGCCCTAAATAAATCGCTGTTGCAGCCGAAGCACGACGATTACTTACGTGAAGCAGTAAACTAGCAACTAAAAAACTAAGTCCCTGGCAATATCCAACCTCCTCGTCGTACACCGCGTACGCTTTACTTATTCTGTACAAAGAGTCTTGCCCCAATCCACCAGTTTCTTTGAAAAAGTCATGGGCAGGAAATGTTCGGTTAATGTCTCTTAAAATAACGCTTTCGCAACTGCTCTCCTGTAGACGCGCCGTAACACAGTTATCATCTGCATTCATTATCTGCACTTTCTAGTATATTATTGCCCGACTTACCTTGGTAATTAATGTTCTGTATCTATCCATCATTTCTTGCGAGTTATCGCAATTACTTAAGCGCTGCCATACCTCGCCGCGCAGAGCCTCGGGAATGCCTTGCTTTGCAAGTTTTATCAGAAGTTTCGGCCGCTGTTCGTTAACTTGCCAACTGTCCAGAACTTCTGCCCAGCTGGCCAGCTCATCCGCGGAACAATCTTTCGATACTTCGCCCGTGCCGCTCAACATCGGTTCATCTCCGTCTAAAATAAAATTAAAATACATGAGTAGCGTGTTTATACCGTTTATACCGGGTTCTCAGCTAATTCAGATGCAAAGAATCTAAAAGTTTATTTCTCAACCTGAATCTATTTCTTCCTTGGGCGTAAGTGTGTCGATGCTAGTTAAAGAGGGCGATCGAATCAATGATGCTAAATTTAGAGCAAGGTTCAATCTGTTTCTGTCTAATTCTCCTGAAGTTTCTATACTTTGTACTTCGTAGTGGACTTCCGTTCCGTCCCCGGATATTATTTCTTTCGAATTAAGGTAAAATTGCTGTACAAGGTTTCGCTTATTAAAGTACCAGAACCTCTCGTTCTGCGGGAACACTTTGACCGACGTTTCTATTATGAACCTAACGGGTTCCCGGATGTCGCGTATCACTAAATCAACAGCGACTGTCATGAATATCTTCCCTTCCCTGGGGGTCTCTACGTTAAGGGTCTCCAAAGCTGGATCTGCAGGATCCCAGTGCCCGGATATGTTGTAACATTGCTTATCTTGTATTATTGGACCACTGTTCACTTGCATTTCAAGCAACCGCATATCGCTGTGCTTAACATTGCGACCAGGACTGACCAGCACACCGAAACACCTTTCCACTTCCAGCGTAATTCCTCCTTCTTTACTGGACACTTGCTGGATACTCAAGCACACCTGCTTGAAAACGTTACTTCTCAGTTTGAAACAATTTCTGTCCTTAGGAACTGTACCGAAGCTCCCCTTTCCGTCGTCCTCTTTTATTTCCATTGTCACTTCGAAAATAAACACTCGAGAATTGTTTTTCTCGCTTCCGATATTGAAACCATTGAAATCGCTTCCCGTTAAAGAGCTGGTCATCGATCGTGGTATTCTGTGAAATGCTTTGGAGAAACAAGCAGAGACTTGGCCCACCTACAACGAAACAATATACATTCTTATGTTTTACGGGTGAATTTTAAAGTCGCGCATGTGAGGAAAGTATGACGAACGTACTGCTTCTGGTATATCACAACGAAAAACATGACATTGATAAATGGCAGACTCCAATGTATCCCCGTGAGACCACGTGAAAGCAAAACATGCCGCACACGATCCGGAACTTTCTCCGCGTGCGTAAAACAAGATGCGTTGCACTTCGTAGTGCGCGATCGGTTGTTGCGTTGCAGCGTCGTACGAGCTGCAAGCACAGAAAGCGATGACACACGATGCGACATTCTGTTAGAATTCTCTCTGCTTATACTTACACAACGGAACCTTGAGAGCTACTAGGCACAGAAACAGATACTTTGATTCCTAGATTAAGAGACTGCTCTGCGTTTAGTATGCTCATGTTGCGCTGTATCTCGCACTCTGACTTTGGTGCATTTATTGTTGCGGATCCCAAGTAAGTCACACCGTTGAAAATAGTACACTCTTGCTGGACGTGAGCTAGAGAATTTATTTCCACGATATGCATGCTTTACGTTTTCATCTATTATAATTCCCAGCTGTTGTTTAAATAAAACAGCCCTTACCTTCGTCGGTGTAATCTTCCGGCTTCATAATATCCTGCTTCTCCGACGCGATCATACAACAACTTACATCGTAAAATTGACTGTGCCCCACTTTCTTCGACTTTGGTTGATTCTGTTGCACGCTGCTCACAATTTTATAGTCGTTGCTTTCCATCTTCGAGTCCTCCGTCAATACCTGCGGTTTTATCAAAGTTATTCGAATAATTATCCAAGTAGCGACGAATGAATTGTATGCGAACCTCTTGAAGATTATTTTGAAGATCTTCCAGATTGCCGTTGTTGGCAATTTTCAACATAGGTGACTCGAGCAGAGTTTGCTGTTGTTTGCCGTTGCCTCTGTCATTTACGAACTCGTATTCGTCGCTTGTCGCCACTGATTCCACTGATTTAACACTCATACTATCCTCCATAACTATGCCTAGAATATCGAACATAAAATTATCATCGTTACCATAGACAACAAGGATTATACAAGAACTATGTCTACGAAACTGTACATTTCTTAAAAACCAACAAACAATTGAGACGCGAACTAAACAAAGAAATGCTTAGGAGACCAATGGCACTAATGACGGCGCAAGAATCTAAAGATAAAACTAAGTGTGCTTCAACAGTGCGCGCAAAAGAGATACATAATATTTGTATTCTATTTACGGAACGAGATGAAACCAAAAGAGGAATGCACTCGATTCATTATATCGCCCACATATAATATATAATGATTTATTTTTAGCAACCTGAGAATACCATCTGAGTAATGAATTCGGTGATAACGAAACGGGAGAATCTCAACCACCGACGGAATTTCCTGAACGTTCGAGCGCGAAGGTCTCGATTATTTATCGGCACAATTCGTTCGAGTGCAAGGAAATACGAGCGCGTGCCAAAATATTCGACGCGACATCGCTAAAAGTCACACTAACTCGAATTCATAACGTTGTATTGCCAGTCGAACGTTTCGGTTGTTAATCATCTGATTATCATTCTCGAGCGAACCGAGGTCGTCTGTGTGCGTGCGCCGTACGATCTTTCCTTTTTATTTGTTCGCCCTTAGTCGCACCCCCAGCAAAGAACAGGGATTACCCTAACGCTCGATCGAAAAATTGCGGGGACACCGGTGCCTCTTCTCGCTTTGTCGTTCATCAAAGCCGCGGACACACCCCGATTCCTCGATCCTCGCATCGATCTATCCACACGTCCGTACGGTTCCTTTCTCCACCGGGCCCCGACAAACGTTTACATGATTTCACTGGTCGCCAAAGTGATCCTGTTTGACAGAAAAGACAACCTTGGCGTCGGCCATTCGAGCACTAAGGTCCCGGAAGTCTGCCTCGCTACGACGAATTGCGGACGAGGTTGACTCGAAGCGCGCAACAACTTCGAATCGACTCTGACGATTTATCGCCCTGTGCCGCGAATCTTTTATATTTATTTATAAACAGCATCACCCTCGAGTAAGTACGACATAACGATAGGGCGGATGTGGCGAAGCGAAGAAAAAAAGTGTAACGATAAACCGTTCGGTTGTACCTATATAGTGTAAGGAAAATGCAAAACAGAGGGAAAGGAGCTGGATAAAGAGAAACATCAACAAAAAACAATACAATCTGCTTAAAAAAAAACTATCGAGGCGAGCCTTTTAACGAATCAATTGCGTTAGAGAAAAAAACACCTCGAATCCTTTGAATTACTTAAAGGTACATTTATTATATAGTTTCAGAAATAGAATCAACGTTACATGAATTAGTCTCTAAATGGAGGATTAAATAATAATATTATTATTATTATCATCAACGGGAAATCCCTTTAGTATACAATGGTTTACATAAATACATAGTAACTAAAATAAAATACAAAAAAGTTCAAATGAATTCAAATAACACAAAACATAAACAGAAACAATAACGAAAACAGTCTGCAAGCTACAACAGGAAAATTCGTGGCAGCACCGAACAGTAAAGTATATAAACTAAACAGAGAATATCTTTGGAATGTTCATTTAAAGTCTTGATAAGTATGTAATTGATTTGAATTTGGGGCTGTCAATAATAAACGTTGTCGGTAAAGTAGATAGCGAAATTCGAAAAAGTTATGAATGTCTTCTACAGCCCCGACGCGTAGCACGCAACTTCTCGAAATCTATACATAGACATATTTCACGTGACAACAGGTCGCGAACGTTATATATTCATTGCAGCAGCTTTTCTTTTCAAACGTTCGTTTTAATTGGTCGAAACGTCGCCCGTTTCTTTGACGAAACGGAAGTGATTCGACGCCAGCGACAAAGCGGCTTAAACGCGCGCTGGAAACTGTCCCCAAGCGTCGACCAATCAGGTAGCTCGTCGCGTTCATGGCGCGTCCTTGCTGTAGCCAATAGGATCCTCGCTCGAGAGGCAGTTGCGCGAACTCGCCGACAGGTGGCGCGGCTGCGTCGGACAGCGAGTTGGAGTGGAAACGCGTCAGTCCACAGACGACCTCCGTTCCGTCGAATGCGAGGAAACGTTTTTTTTTCTGTGTCCCTTAAAATTTTCGGTCTCCCGCATCGAGGTTCGTTGTAATATCGTGTTTCCAGAGGTGGCCGAGCTTGTGATCATGAAAAGTGTGAGGATGTGCGAGGTCGGCTAGCATCGCCGGGAATCGGGACGAAGTCGAAGACGAGTGAGTACCATTCAGAGATCACGGCTTTTTCCCCCTTTGCCTCTTTTTAGGAGGCGTCGCGTATCTGTCGTCGTTTATAATCTCGCGGTCCACCGCGATACCGTAAGTATCCGAGATCGTCGCCGTGAGATTTGACAGGTTGACGGGCTAGAGACCGTACGCTGGCACGAAACGTCAATGGAGAAACGAGAGGAGAGGTTATAAAGTCAAGAACGGAAATTGTCCCGCACCTGCCATAATGAGGCGATAGCCTTGTATTTCTGTGGAGCATCGTATCGCTTGCTCGCGAACCGTTCCTCTTCTCTGTTTCGTGCTCTCAATGGACCCCTTTAAAACCCGTGAAACTGTCGAATAGCATCTTGACGTTACGCGACGCGTTGTCTAGTATGTACGCACGTACTGTTTGCCTGTGGCACTCGAGCAGAGAAAAATGCAGGTGTAAGTACGTACACAGTTTGAACGCGATACGGGCGCGATGTGTCTCGTTTGTAGACTATAAAGTCGTTTAGCGAGGAATGGTAGGGATCGTGTTGTTAGGATGTCCATCGACGAGTTCAAAAATCAGTGTCCCTCGATCTCTGACAGAGATGGACGGACCAATTCGGGACGACGGTGTATCGCTGGTGTTTAGACCCGCGTAAGTAATTTTATCTTTAGATAAGCTCAATGTCAGGTGGAAAATGTCACCGCGATTATTCACGCGTCATTTCTAGCCGGCCGTGTTACCTCTTGGTCTACGCTCGAAATAACATCGAAAACTCGCGGATTCGTTTCGCGGCTTTTTTTACGAGAGGTTATATCTCGACAGAATACGATCGTTAGTGATACGTGGCGATGTGAAAATTTCTACGTTGTACAGAGTGGACTGAGCAAACGTCTCGGTTTTTTTCATTTTTCATTTTTCTCTTGGAGTAGAAAATTTGTTGTGTCCTTTCGATTTATTTCGAAGTATAGACTTGCCTTCGATCGGAATAATAGAGTTCGTGCACGTGACAGATGGTTCGTTTAAATGAAATGTGAGGATTAACTATCAGTGTCGTTAATTAGGCGTGAAGAAAATAAGAGACGTGTGTTTTATAAGTTTGACTTTATTTACTAAACGAGTCTTTAAGAACATATGATTCGATTCGAGAAAAACACCGTTGACCTTGGTTTCTCCCGTTTCCATTAAATCAGCTTGCGGATAGGAGAGTACTTTCTCCCACCAGTTCCGATTAATTGCCGGTTTTCTCAGTTGAGTTTATTCTCGGCCACAAAGCGGGAATTATCGCATTGTCAACGTTCGACTCGTGTTCGCTATTGGTTAGGAAATAATCGACGCGAGGCTTTCGTGAAAGCTCTCGCGAACAAAGACGACGGATATACCTGGGTGGCAGAGCTTCCTTATCCGCCGAGAATAAACTAAAATGTAATTCTCATTGTGCTTCGTCAATCTTATCGACGTGTATCATCGATAAGCGAACATCCTCTGTTATTTCGATCGGAAAGATCGGCAGTTCCGTGACGCGGGGCGTTTACGTGGCTGTCGATTTATTTCGCGATAAATAAAAGATAAGAATAAGGCGTTACGAACAGCGGAAGGTGGTCTCACTCCCAGGAAACGTTTCAAGCACATTCATTGTTAACAAACCTCTTATCTTATCGGTCTAAATTAAATTCTCCTCCCGATTACTTTACGACGAGTATAAATATTCTAATGCCACTTGCAGCTGACAGTGTGATTTCCCTCTTTGCGGAGGACTCGTGTAGCCGTTCGCGTTTTCAGCGCGCTCAAGGTGCGTTTAATTTACTCCTCGCGATCTGCTCTCGTTGAAACTTTCGCTAACGACCAATCCGACCGACTTTGTGATCTCTTCTCCCTGTAAGTTCCTATATACTAACACATCGATAACTCTAGAACCCCAAAGTCTCCATTCAAACTGTGTGTGCTTCGAATTCCCAGACCTTTTTTGGCATTTCATGCGATGTCACATGTGTAAAGTCGCAGGTGTTGCACGCTATTATCTCTAGAGATTACCTCAGTATCCTATCCCGTTTGATATATAATCAGCCCTGATCTACTTACCATCTCCAAGGCTTTTGTGACCAAAGCAAGTTACGTTGAATCGTAGAAGCATTAGCCTGTGACACCTTTGCTTTCACACCTCGCGCAAGATTAGTATTTTGTGTCAATGTTCGAGCGATTCATGAAAGAATGACTAAGGGACGTTTAATAATTTGTTCGTCTAGTGCATCGTGCGCCTAGAAGTCTCGTAGTCGCCTCGATGGCTGCGGTCACCTAGTTTGTAGCTTGAAACTCGACTCCAGGAAGAGCGCGTTCCATTCGTTTTCGCTTGCTCGCGTTTCCAGCCGCAATTACCATTTTCAAAACAATTGCGCTTGCGTGGCTAGCTCCGTCTCGCCGCGGTGCATCATCTTGTTGCAACTGAAACATAAATATCGGGGTGTACCTCGCGTGGCCCTGAAGCTCGGTAACATAGTAGATACTCGTGCGTTAGGTTGAGAAGTTAGAACGAAAGCTCGATTGATCCGCTCGCGAAGCAGAAACGGTAAAGAGGTCGATGCCGAGTGCCGTTTTTCTAAATCGTGCACGTTGCCAGCCGTTTCGCGAGTTAACGAGATGCAATCAAAGACGGTAGTGTCCGTAAAGGTCGATCGTTTCGGCTTTTTACGCTCCTATAAGGAAACTCTCTCGATCCACGACCCTTGGTCTATCACGCGGGCTTTTTCTAATGGATGCGTCGTTTTAATTTGCAGCCTCGACGGCGAGGATGGCGTACAAGGGTAATTGCTGTTTGTGAGCGTCGGGAGGATCACGGGGAACGATGTCGACGAGGCTTCGACGGAGATCAGCTCAGCGGGCTTCAAGCGTTCAGTCTCGTCGCTTGAGATCATCGACCAGATCGTAGAATTGGATCGGTCGTCGCTAAACGAAACAGCAGCGAAAGGGGGAGGAAGGAAGGGAGGAAGAAATCAGAAAAGGGGAGGAATCTTGGAACTGCTTTGTAGCAGAGTAGTAACGGCGAAATAGGGGAGAAGTATTTTGGTAAAAGCTGGTGGACGATTCGCTACAAGAGGCTCTCAGCCGCGATTATTTAGTAATAGCCAGTGCGAAGCCGCGTTGATGGTCGTGCGCGGTGCGCAATCCTCGTTGTTTGACGCGCGTCGTGTGCCGAAAGATCGTAGGTTTCCCCATCGCGCGTACAGTTTCGCTCGAAGCTGGAGCTGAACGCTCTCTCATCCTCGATTCGCCGCGGTAGCGAGTGATAAACGCGATCAAAGTGAAGTGCGTCCCGGTCGCGGTGAGATGGCCTTCATGATGAAGAAGAAGAAGTACAAATTCTCGGTGGAGGTGAACCTGGAGGAGCTGACCGCTGTGCCGTTCGTGAACGCGGTGCTGTTCGCTAAGTTGCGACTCCTCGACGGCGGCTCCTTCGTCGACCATTCGACTCGGTAAGTGGAACTTCATTGAATGTTTAAGCTTTAGGGGAGAGTGGGGTAATTGCGAATAATTAAGCCACAAAGCAAACGAAACGAAAACTGTGTGAGAAATTAATTTGTTTATTATTTAGAAACATACTTAAAGTATTCATCTATAAAGTACTGTGACAAATTTTTGAAAAATTATAATAAAAATATAGTTTATAATGAAAAAGAAAAACTCTTGGTGTTCGTGATTACCTGACTACCGTGGGGTAATCACGAACAGAGTGCTAAATATCGCGGGAGTCGCACAGAAAGCGCGATTTCAATGGTCAACTTATGAAAAACGTTGCTACAACACATAACTAATGTATTTTTTATAAATTCGTCTTCTTGCGCGGTAGAAAAAAAATTGATATTGGAATATCGGAAAAAATAGTAAAGGCCGTTTTGTTAAACTTTTTTTCTGAGCCTGTAATGAAAATTCAAAAATATCTAGCAGAAGGGAATAAGGTAAAATCGTGGAATAAGGTCGAATATTGCGAAATTCCCGAAATCAGTGATTTAAAAAACGATCTTTACTATTATTTTCGGTATTCCGATCAATTGCATTTTTTCGAAACATTGAAACACGTCAGTTAGCAAACTAATCCTTCTAGCTTCTCAAAGAAACTCAAGTCATTTGGACCAACTCTAAAAAAGTTATGCGATTTTAAACGCCACTATATATATGCTACCTATACGTTGTTTTCGTTTTTCGTTCGTAATTTCGCGGCATCTAAAACGATTAATTCAATATTAAAATTAAGCAAAAAAAGAAAAAGGGTATTCTCATTGACGACACCTGATTTGTTCGTCATTACCCCACGACATTAAAAAATAAAAAAGAATTTATTTCAAGGGTTAGAATCATGATTCAAGAAACACCTTAGTCACAAAATGTTGTTAAAAAATGCTTTATTTCAACCGAAACAAATCCCAATTGTATAATTAATTTAACAGTAATTACATGCAATTGAAAATGAACAAAATATTACTTGAAACATGATGAAAATAATAAATTGTGTTTATCTTGAATAGCGTGAGCGTTCTGAATTTATTACTTTCTGCCCGGCGTTGGATACGACTTAAACTATTAGCTAGTGGAGAGGGAACATCAGTTTTTATTTATTAAAACGCCTTAACCATCGCGTTCGCGATTACCCCGCGTTCGTCATTACCCCCTAGTCCTATCGCCGTTCTTAGACGAAAACAGAGTATGTACAAGCGGATCTCGATGATGAAGTTCCTCCGCTTTTGACTAAACGAACTCGCTAGGGAAAACTGTCGCGACGATAATTTATTTACGCTGTTCGTAGACCTCGGAAGACGTGGGTGCCCGCTATTATCGGGCAGGTAGGAGTATATTTAGCACGGCAATTTTTTCCCTTTCGCGACGTAATAGATCGCGTGCCGTTGCACATCTACGGCTCGTTAAAACCGCTTCTTTAAAGCCTCGCCTCTTGTCTCGCTGGAGACTACTTGTTTGGAAGTTTGTTGAATTGCTAGAAGAAATCGGAGAGTGGGGGTGGATTAGGTGTAATAGAGAACGTGAGATGGGGTGACTTTCACCGCTGGGATAACTTTGGCCATAAAATTTGTGTTTTAAAAAAATTACTTCGGCGTTTATTCTATAAAAGGTATTATTCTCAGACGAGATATAGCTTGAAGTAGGCAATTCAAGTTATTCAAGGAAATCTCTCTCTCTCTTTGAGAATAACACCTGTTCTATAAAAGATGCCAGAGGAATTTATTTTAAAATCTAGTTTTCGGGTCAAAGTTGCCCCATTTAATGGTAACTGAATGAAAGTTTCGATACATTTTCCACAGCAGGCAAACTTTTTGATAAACTTCAAATGTTCGTGGCTGCGGTCAGAGATGGGCAACAAATTATTTGAAATAAAAATTTCCTACGAAATTTTTATTTCAAATAATTTGTTTTCCATCACTGGTTGCGGTTAAACGCAGATGTTCGCCCAAGCGTTGCCAAGCAATAGTTGGCTAATCGTTATATTACACGATGACGGTGTTTTTTTACTGCGTGTAAGTTCGATCATCTTCGCTCGCTCGTCGAGCCTAATTAGAAGTTATGCGCGACGTCAGGTATGGAAATGCCAGATGCAAGCGCATCCACGGCTCTGACAATTGAGAGTTCAGTTTTATCCGCTTAAACGCGGCGATTACGTGCTCGTTTGTCTGCGGAGGCGACTCGGTTGCGTTCTATCTTCCGTTCATGGTCGGTCGATATCCAGGGACGATTTACATTGCAACCGCGTTATGCACGACATCGTGCACCCTTCGACGCGTGGAATATAACGTTTCCCGCACGTGTACGAGAAACACGCGACATAAATTCAGCCGACGGTTCTTAAACCGTTTCCGATGTTACGGCGTAGGTACTCGGGCGGACGTGGCTCGGTTAAAGAAGATGGTAACTTTACTTCCCTTTTATTTCCCTTTATTCGCCTTAACGGCCCCGTAATACATCTGCACGGGTACGAGGGGAGGGGCATAAGAACCCAAAGAATAGAACCACTCCTCCTTCTCGAAGATTCTAATTAGGTACCTGAACTATGGAAATTAACGCGTTTCGGGCCACGATATTTATTTACTTATTTAAATAAACGGGAAAGTTCCATTAGTTATTAGATACTCATCGTAGAGTAAAACGCGGGAACTCGGGAACGCCCCACCATTATTTTACGCACACAAACAAGGATGCATCGACGCGATCATCAGATTCGAACTTGCCTCAGTCGCCCACAACTGCCGCAATAATAATACTGAGGCAAGTTCGAATCTGATGATCGCGTCGATGCATCCTTATTTGTGAGCGTAAAATAATGGTGGGGTGTTTTGTCAAATGGGGCGTACTATATAGTTTTACCCTAACTGAAAGGTTCATGCAGAGGAAAAAGGGGTATCCGTCGATTCAGTGTCGAGATGAAAATAGAGGGAAATGAAACTGAAATTCTTTATTTCTTTCTTTTGCAAGGGTAAAGACTCATTTAGTAAAAAAAAATTAGGAGTAACCGATACAAAGTAGAGACAAGCATTACAACTAAGAAACATTATGATTTATGAAGAACATAACACAACTAGGGTAGATGTCCCAATTACTGTGTGTCCCTATTACTGTCACATTAATTATTTTACTTAATAGTGAAATAATGCGTGCAAAATCGTAAGGGTAAAAAATTTAATGTTAAATTTGGATTCCGTTTTAGATAATAATAGAGAAACATTGCATACTTATATTTATAAATTAATATTAAAAGGTGAATGACAGTTTTAGGGACACTGCACTTCCTTATACATTTTCAATTAATTAGCAATTAACACATACTATTTATTATATAAAAAAAATTTTTTAGATAAAAGAGATCTTTAGCATTATTATGCTGCAACTTGGTCTGATTTTGAGGTTAAATAACTTCTGAAATAATTAACGAAAGTTACGCGATGAGCTTAAGGTGGCATTAATTGGGACATCTACCCTATTTTCTGTAACTGAATATCGATAACGGATCATCAGATCGAGATCGTTAAACGGCAGTAAAAATTTAGCAGAGTCTACAGAACAGGGAAGAAGGAATAGCTAAGCCTTGTTAAGATTGAGAAACTTATCCAAGTTCGGTCAGTTTCGGTGCACGTATCCGTAATCCCTTGGCACGGAACGAGATCGATGCGAATCCGCGGGAAAGCGAGATCCTCACGGAGAATGAGTCACGTACGAGTATATTGTTCCCTCGTCGTGCAACTTTTCAGAGAATCTTGCGAGAGTAGGAAAGACCGGAAGTCCTCTGGACCCGTGCCAGAGCGTCGGCCTCGGTGATTTTATTATTTCGCGATCGGTAGTCGCTGACTCTTCGCTTTTCTCCTGGAATTGGACGCTGGAGAGAGCAGCCCCGTTCCGACTTCGTGTCGCGAGAATTAGAATCCCGTTATCGAGCGTATCTGTCGCTCGGGAACTCCGCCCTTTTCCGACACGGATCGCACAGTCCCCGTCTGTTTAATTAGATGAGTTCGCCTAATTATTCGCCATTAATTATTACTTCGCAAATGCATTCTATGGGCTCCAGACGACAGTTTCGATCGATTCTCGCGACCTTCCGCCGAATTCCGCCCCGTGGATAACTCGTCGCGAAACTTCTCCACGTGGCCGACCTTCGCGAAAGGACCTCCAGCGGCGAGGAGATTCGGAGGAACTGGGTTACTACAGAGGGACAGAGAAGTGGTCGCCAGACGAGATTTTTCGATGTCGGACATGTTTTGGCAGAGTTTTGGATCGCTTCGTTAGAGGTGTAACGATAATAGCGGCTGTGCTCGCGCCACGGATGATTGATCGCTGTCCAAGGGTCCGTCGATCGGGTCTGATTGATTAAAAGAGGGGCGGGAGGGTGTTCCGGTGGAACAATCGCCATTTACGACTTCTCGTTTATGAGGATCCCGCGAATGGAGGCCTCGGCCTTTTTAGTAATCTCGTTAAATCGATGAGATACGAAATTTTCTGCCGCCGCGAGCGTATCTCGATCTCGTTACATTTTCCCATGCTTTTCACCGAGCTAGTTTCTCTGACAATGAGCGCAGACATAGATAGGCGATTACTGCGCCGGAACGAATTTTTCCCTTGTCCCCTCCACGCGATTTGCCGCGGCACGTGAAAACGTTAGACGCGTAAAGACATCTAGGCGAGAAACACGATTCGTTCGGATCTGTGTCAGCGAGAACGATTTAAGTTTCTACGAGATTTCTCTCGCTGCTCCTGACGCGTAGGGGTGACCACCGGGGCAAGTCGATACGTTTCCCAGTTCTGAATTTTTCTCAGTCTTCGTACAATTAATTATTTAACAACAAATATGCTGAAATATACTTTGGTCCATCCCTTTAATAGGGTACACTCGGGTAAATTGGTGATAGTTTTAGAATTTACCTACCTAATAACTGCTAATATTTACATATTTTGAAAGTGAGTCTATATAGGATATAATGATAGGCCAGACATCAGAGAAAAAAATGATAGGTTCACAGAAATTTACTAATTATAGGGTAGATGTACCATTTGTGGCCACTTTAAGGATTTCCGTACCATTCACAGATACATAACTTACAAAAGAATGCGTACACAAAAATAAAGAATATATCAGTGTAATCCAAAATCTACAGATAATTGAAATATTCTACGTTGAACAATGTTTTAAACATAATTATTTAAAAAATCATTATATTATCGTGCCGGACTGTTTTGCACCATTTGTGGCCCCGTATGATTATTAAATAAAACGGGACAACAAAACAGTAGAAATGGTGCCAACAACCCATCCTTAGACAGCTTAATTCATTGTAATGAAAGTGAACTAAGAATACTTAATATATCGGAATAAATAAGACAGTGGCCACAAATGGTGCAGTGGCCACACAAATGGTACATCTACCCTATTTAATTGAAAATATACAAAATTACGTTGTCATGACATACTCTGGTTATTCGGTGATAGTTCTCGCTAGCCCGTGATATGGCCATCAACTACTTTTTTATTTTATTTTATATAATTTTACATTAGTTTATATTAGTTTACATTATTTTAAATTATTTTACATTATTTTATATTGTTATTTTGTGTATAATCAATCGTTTCATGATCATTATATGTCTCAGACGTAAGGAAACAAATCTGGTATTTGCCATCAGAATTTCTCGAACAGCACAATTAGAAACGCAGGCTCGGGCGCACGAAAAATAAGAATTTAGTCACTTTTCGTAAGCAAAAATAACACTGATGCCTTATTGTATGATAATTTCACGAGTAAGACTTGTTAAAGTGTCCTTTTACCATCACTTACATGTAGTTTAAACTTTCCATTTATCTTCTAAAGCACATATAATACATAAACAAACGATCGTCCGCAACTAGCGCGAAAAATTTCACGAATAATGCGCTGCTGGAACAAAATGCTCTCTCTATCACACTCTATCACACTAACTTCAATTGACTAATTATTTTACCAAAACATAAACTAGAAGATCAAGGCTAGGGTTAAACCAACCAGTAATTGACCGCATACCAGTGAATGACCATTAGGCAAAGAAATGTCAATTATAAATTTAAAAATTACTATATGTTTATAAATGGAGTGTAGTTGCACGTTTAATATCCTTTTTTTTTTAGTTATGCGTATTAAACAAACATTAATAAGTACGATTCTTAATAAAAGTATGCGGTCATTTACTGGGTTTCTCATTCAACAATTCGGTCATTCACTGGTTGGTTTACCCTATCTGTTAGCCTTTGTTCCATCTAAATTGCGTCAGACAATTTCGACTTACAGATGAATGAAAAAGTATCACCGAATAACCTGTATCACCAATTTACCCGAGTTTACCCTATCGAAACAACTTCTCCAGCATCGCGCTCCTTCCTCCTTAATCCTCGGTATGCGAGAAACGAATACCGGATGATCCCAGAGCAGAAACGGGCGTGTGCGCAATCAGATCTAGATAAGCCTTTCGATTTAACGACAGAATCGAGCTCTGCCTTGAACCATGACCTTCCCTCGGAATGTAAGGCGCCCGGTCACGAGAACCCGCAATGTCCAGCGCAACGTCAGATTAGAATGCAAATTCGATGGGAAAACCGTCTCGTTCAAGTGGCAGAAGCGACGAAGGAGAAAGAGCACAGTTGGTACCGGAGGTGTCCCGATCGTTTTCTTCTTCGCGTCGAAAGTCACCGACGGACGAAAAGCGACAGTGGGAAGCGTCCGCGGAGAGAAACGCGATTCTTCTCGCGGCAGATAGCGTGTAGAAAGTGCGCGTTAATTCGTTCTCGTCCTGATTCGCGGCGTGCACGAAAATCGAGAGGAGTCAAGTAGTCGCTGAGAAGAAATCCAAGGGGAGGCGTGTGTGTGAGCCGCGGCAGGAGGGTGAAATAGGGAGATGCAGAGGTCGGCCGATGGAGAGACAGCGCGGAGGGAGAGGGCGAGAGATAATGGACAATGTCCTGTCGTCGTCCGGTGTGCCCCGTGTGTGGAAGCGGAGGACCTGACACCGCTTCAATCCGCTGTGATGAGGAAACACCCGATTACAACGCTACGAATATTTCTACGTGTATCCACGGGAACGATTATGTCGATATACCATACGTACACCCTGTCAACCGCCATTGGATCGTATAACCGTGCACATATTACGTGCTAAAGGGTGCAGGGGGATAGCACGAGCCGCGTTCACGAGGGGGATCGTGTGTATCAGGAGCTTCACCCTGATTTTTATCGAGTCGAGGGGTCTGGGTTACACGAGTGTCTTTAGTGTCTTCGAACGTGTTCCGACGCACTAATCGCCCTGGTAGATATAACTCGACACACGCGTGGATAGATAGCTCTTCGAGCTTGGTACTTGTAGCTTGCCCTTCGTTCTCGCGATGGGGCGGGCTCCCTGTTCCTCAGGGCTATTCCTGAGATCGCAGAATAAGGTCGAAAATCGATGATTTTCGGGAATTTCGCGATTTTCCGAACTTATTCTGCGATCTTGAAACGTGTGTAGCTTAGAGCAACGTTAACCGATTTTGATGAAATTTTAAACATGTATATAACTTACTTAGGAAAACAACCAGTGAATGACCGAATTGTTGAATGAGAAGCCCAGTAAATGACCGCATACTTTTATTAAGAATCGTACTTATTAATGTTTGTTTAATACGCACAACTAAAGATATGGGATATTAAACGTGCAACTACACTCCATTTATAAACATATAGTAATTTTTAAATTTATAATTGACATTTTTTTGCCGAATGGTCATTCACTGGTATGCGGTAAATTACTGGTTGGTTTACCCTAAATCTACAAACGGGTTTTTTGAATTTTCATTAAGGGTTCACAAGAAAAAAGTTTAAAGAACGACCTTTACTATTTTTTTTTCCTACTTCGATCAAGTACATTTTTTCAAAACGACGAATCACATCATTTAGCAAACTAATCCCTCTAGCTTCTGAAAAAAACTCAAGTCGTTTGGATTAATTTGAAAAATGTTATGCGATTTTAAAGGGTGGCCGAATACTTTTGCACGCCACTGTATAAGGCAGAAAGTTTAAGTAGGAACGTGTGTTTGTGCGTTTGTCTGTCGTCTAAAAACTTTCGAACCGTAGGTACTCTTGGATCACGAAATGTGTTTTTCAATCCTATCCCTGTTTCTTTCCCCGACACGAATCGCAGACCACGGCGCCTGTTGTTTCGCGTTTCATGAATCATTGAAGACGCTCCGCGGACCAAAGCAATCTCTCGAAGCTGACCGAAAGCCGCGCCAGATCGTCTAACAGGGAAGGAGTCCACCCACGCTCGCTCTTTTACGCGATGGAGCGCTGCGTAGAATCGATTACAATGCGGCTAGCCTCCAGAACGAAATGCAGAAGAGTCGGCCAACCGTTGCTCGACGTGTTTCAACACCGAATAATTTCGCGCGTTCAGTACCTACCTATCCTCAGTGAAACGGCACGCGAAGGAATTCCACTGAATCTTCCGCGTTAAAATTCAAACCAGATCCATTTAGAATTAACCCATTAATCTCATACAAGTCCTTCCACGCAAGTTCTTCCACCTAGAAAATAGAATCATTGCTGTCTTTCTATATTTCCCACGAACGATTTCATTCTCATCCCCGCAGCCGACCAACCCTCTTCCTTTCTCATTGTTACTAGCCTCCGATCTTCTCAGACAAGACTAGAGGTCGTCGCTGAATTATCTAATGTATGTACCCCGAGGCTCGTGGCCGAGTGATTAATCATGATGATCGCAGCTATCAGCAGCGTTGGTCGACTGCGGACGGTGTCCCCAGGAAATCACGTGTTCGAGGCCAGCGTCGGTTAGGAAAGGCGACGTTTGGCGTGGGTGGGCCGTTCGATCGTTTGAAATTGCCCGATGCCTCGCGGCTGCGCTCTCCCGGCAGTTCCCTCTTCATTCAGCTTTTCCGCGGGGTCGGCGAGAGGGAAAAAAGGCGTGGGTGGGACGCGCACGGCTTAGCCTACATTTCCCTCGGTCGCGCCGCGCCGTTCCGCGAACCGACACGCGAGAATTCCGAGGGAGAGTCGGGCGTTCGGGTGGCCGAGTTGGCAGGATATTTCATCGTTGGACCTCGATCGATCCGCCCGAACCGAAGAACGACTCCTCGGGGAAAGAACCGTTGCCTTCAACCAGCTCGATCCTTTTTCGATCGTTTTTCCTGCCCCCTTCGCGCGCTTTCTGCTCGCCTGAACCCAAAGCTCGCCCGTTGCTATTCCGGAATCCTTCTTCCGCGTCCAACGACGCTTGTTCGCTATTTGTAAGCTAAATAAAAAAGGCAGCTGGGATTCTTTAAGCCTCCTTCGTTCTCGGAATCCCGCGTGTTTGTTTTGCGATAGGTATGTCACTGAGGTTAAAGTATTATCTAGATTCGAGAAACTCGAAACGGTGTCGCGTTTCACGGTTCACGTTCCTCGAAGCTATTAATTCCGTTCGATTTCTCCCGATTAAAGGGATCCGAGACTCGCACCGAGTTCTCGCGAATAGTATTGGGTTGGTATATAATTATCAGGCGTTTTTTTTTTAAACAGTATTTATTATGAAAAAAAGAAACATAAAAATTAAACAATAAGATTTTGAAATGATTATTCCGGAGCGTAGTCACCATCTACTTCAATAACTGTTTCCCATTTGCTTGGAAGACGGGAGAATTTTTAATAACAAATAACACGCCAATACAAACGCCTGATAATTCTGCACCAACCCAATAATAGCGTTTCGTGGAGCTGGAAGATAGAGCTTGACGATTATCGTCGCGTTCTTCGTCCCTTTTGTTCTCTTCTCGTAGCGATTCGTGTCTCGTTGCTCGTAAATACTTTCGCGCGAGGACGCTTCGAGGCAGAACTTGTTACCCCACATTTACCACCTCGTCTCTCTTTCACCTTCCCTTTTCACTGTGTTCCTCAAATTTCTCCTGGATGTCCGTCGTCCCGCTTCTAAAGAAGGTAGTACACATCTCTTCCTCGCGTTCTCGGGGACTCTGGTGTGTAAGTATCTATATGTATCGCGCTCGCCTAGGAAACGCTCGTTCCCCGTTGAAACTCGTGATACGCGGAAGTAGACCAGACGTTCATTTCACGGCAGTTATTCCATTGCTTCGGTATACGCGGAAGATGACGATTTGCCAGCGTTTCGGGTCAATTGCACTCGCTTCAGAGGATACCATAATTCCCTCTTTCTTCTGGGGAAATTTCATTCCTACTTTTTATTCTATTTAATTAACCGGCTTATCCGCGAAAGCTTTAGGTACCATAAACTTGGGGAACATTGGCGGTTAATTAACACGTATTAAAGAAGGAAAAAGATGAAAATTGTATGCATTTTGACACTTGTAGTAGATTCATAAAAGATCCAGTGTTATCATAGAATAATAATAATAATTCTTTATTGCACAACACACTTTACAAAAGAAACCATATAAGAATGCGAGAAAGAGGAAAAAGTGAAGAAAAAAATAGATTTGAATAGCACTTATAGCAGAAGAGGAGTGCAAAAGGCGAGGTACAGCTGTCAGTTGTTGTTAACCTAACCATTTAAAGCTACTTAAAACTATCACTAATAGTGTACACGGAGAGTAAATGTAGACAGACAATTAACGCAGTACTTACAGCAAATGTAAAGATGCTGATTTTTATAGATATTATATAGCAAAACGTCTCCCCAGTTTACGGTACTCGCAATCATAATCGAAATACAAATAAGAAACAGGAGGTGTACAAAAAGAAAGATACAGGAAATTGGTTAATACCAAATTTTAATAAGCTTATTTGCGTTTTGTACCTTGGGAGGTATCCACTGAACCTTAAAAGATAGTCAAAGGTAGCCGTCGATAGGGTTCCCTTGTTAACGCATCTCCATCATTTGCCCGCAATTTTCCACGTGGGCGCGGAGAGGTGGAAAAGTCGAAACGCAAACAAGTGCGCGAATCCACAACCCGACCCGGCTTTTCGAGATGTGTTCGCTGCGTTCGAGGATCCTCGTGCTCCCTGAATATTCATTAGACCCGTTGGAACGTGTGCGGTATTCCGTACCGGCCTCGAGTTTCCCCATTGAATTTCATTTGTTGCGTCAGAAGATTACCCTTCCTCCCCTCAGCCACCGTTTTTACCCTCTTCACGAAAACTTGCGTTCAGATCGCCATAGAAACTTTCTTCATACCGACCCGCGTGCCATCAAATCGAGTGAAGTGAATTAAGGGGTTAGGCCACCTTGGACGGAGCAAAACTGCTGTCATTCCTACATTTTTTTTAAGAAGATAATGAATTAAACCGAAAATTCAATATGAAGCCTGTTACCGTATAACTCTCGCCGGAAATAGTACGATTTTTTTCTCCTACAAAATGGCGACGGTAGAGCCGTGATACGCAAGATCTTGGGGACAGACGTTTTCCACGGCGTTCAGTCTCATAGCTATACCGTTTGACTTAGAACAAAAAACCAAAAACATTTATTTCCTATATGCCTAAAACTAGAGAAGTACGTAGCGGTTTTGCAATATCTTGAACATATTCTTTGCAATTGGCACTTTTATAAAAAAAAAAAAAAACAATGCACTGTTTCTCTCCATGTTCACCATTTCGTGACAAATTAATGTTTCCGGATTTCCCTACGTACTTCTCTAGTTTTAGGCATGCAGAAAATAAATGTTTTTGGTTTTTGTTCTAAGTCAAACGATATAGCCGTGAGATTGAACACCGTGGAAAACGTCGCTCCTTAACCCTCTAGTGCACAGATTTTTAATTCAGTTGGAAAAATTAGACTACTCTAATTTGGAGCTGAAAAGACCAAATCCGATGTCTGTTTTCAATTTGGAGGAAATAATAATAATAACAATAAATTTCGCAGCGTGCGTGGCTCAAAAGTGCACTTCAAACTAGATTTCTGTCAAATTGAAAACTCAGATTGCCATGTTTCTTAGACCAATATGTGCGCTGTGACACTACGTTAGGGCTGGCAAATGAGAATTCCCAATTCCTGGATTAAACAGGTGCCCTCCTTAAGGCAGGCGTATGCACTAGAGGGTTAAGATTTTGAAAAAAAATACGATTTTTACTGGCGAGAGTTGTATAATAACAGTGTTCATATTAAATTTTCTGCTTATTTCATTACCGTGAAATGGGGGAACATTGGCACTAGGGGATAACATTGGCACATGCCGGGGTTACATTGGCACCTATACGCATGAACATATAAAGTCGCATTCGAGATCGAGATTTTAGGTACTCAATTGTTTCAACGTTTGCGGTTAGATATCTAATAATCGCCTGTCAAATAGATAACTTTGTTACGTTATACATTATATTATTAATAAGTTATTAATGAGTAATTTAGTAATTTACGATTGTTTTATTAAACTACTCGACTAAATTTTAATATCCACACACGAAAAATGATTAAATTATTTGCTAATCGATTAAACTACTGGACGTGTCTGAACCAGTCTTTACTGACTTCAGAGTAGTAAAACTTAACCTGTTACTGCTATTTATATGATGTGCCAATGTTACCCCGTACCGGCTGGTATTTAACATGTATTAACGAAGAAAATGACAGAAATTGTATGCATTTTAACACTTGTAGTACAATCACGAAACATGCAATGTTATGATAGGATACTTAAAGCAACTGTAAACATTTTAATTTTTACATTATATAACAAAATGTATCAAAAACCTGCCAATGTTCCCCCATTTTACGGTATCTTCCTAAAAAAAAATGCCGAAAATGACTCCAATTTTGCTCCGTCCCTCCTAACCCCTTAACCCAGCAGGATCGCGTCTTGCACAGTGTCGTTCGACCTTGACCGTTCCGCCTCCGCTCCCGGATACTCGCGAGTCGTCCTTGGAGGACCAAAGTTCTCCAGGTAATGGGTATGAATCCAGCGTCACGAGAAAGGATCGTTGTGAAGGGGCGGAGGGATGGATGAATATTCGGGTCGCGGAGAAGCTCAGGGGCTCGGTATCATCTAGCGGCTGACCATCGCGGGGACGCGTCAGCCAGGGCCCGCTGCCAAAGCTACCCTAGCTACCATTTGGACCGAGCGCGTTTCCAGCATCGATTGCGCGACCTTGACCGATACCTCCGTCCCTGGTCGGCCTTCAATGTACGCGTCTCTCGGACTGATACGAATCTGCTCCTCGCGAGACTCGCTCTTGCATCCGGGGGAAAAATGTTGCCCACGCAAATTCCGATGCTGATGATTTATCTCTGGGGAAAAGCCGCTCGCGTTCCCTACATGCCCCGTTCTCCTAAACATTCCTTCCATTTTCGGGATGCGCGCTACGTGCTTCGAGTCTCAAGCTTTGACATTCGCGCGCGCGGAGGAATGGGTGCTTTCAAGCAAAGGATAATTTTATTTACCTACTTACTTATACAGGGGCAAATCGTTTGGCAAATCCCGCAAAGAAAATAGAGGTAGGGTAGATGTCCCAATTACTACCACCTTAAGATTATAAGTGAACTTCATTTAATCATTTCATGTGTTGTTTAACCTAAAAATCGTCTCAGTTTGAAACATAATATTATTTAACATCTCTTTCATTAAAAAAAAATAGTTTTATGAATTAAATATGAAGAATTGATTAATAATTAATTAAATTTTGCGAGCGATCCTAGTGTACCTGTAACTGTCACCTCAAAAATCGTCTTGTCCGAATAACTGCCGGCCCTAATAACTGTGACCAGATATCTAACGGTCCCTATTATTGACAATGAGCCCCGATTACATTTTTTTATACGTTATGTTTTTATTACATAAAATAAATAAAGTGGCAGTGATTGGGACATCTACCCTAGTAGAGAAATAAACCGAAGTAGACATTGATTTGTTGCACCATTCAAGCCTAGGTCGTACCTAAAACGCCGAAAGCTAGCAACCCTCGAAATGACAAAAAATTAGTTAAACCCAATGGGGATACAATAAAGTAACTCTTACATTATACAATTACTAGAACTACCAAGCCCCACAGTGCCATTTTAGCCTTAAAAAACAAGAAGTACAGGAAATTTAAAATAACATTAATTATACTACCCGCTATTAAATAACCCATTAAAAAACCTACTTAGTAAAACTATCAGTGATATCAGCACAATATTGTGCCACCTCTGATCGATAGCTTTCCCAGTCGATTACGAATAAATTTCATACAAACGATACCGGCGACAATTGCATTTTCAGATTTGATCGACGTGCTATCGGTTTCAATTTCCTCGACCAGGACCGTGAATAAGGGGATTGGATACCTTGCTCGATCCATCGTGGACGGTACTCCACAAAATCTGCGAATGCCACGGCGACCCGCGCGCTAGACATTGTTTAGCCGACAGTGGGGAAACTTATTGATTAGTCCGACGCACACGCACGGCCCCGCTGTGCACCGTTCAACTCGATTTCGAGTGTTGGTGTTAGCCACGGCGCACATGCACCTCTTCCTTCCGTTTAACTCTCTCCGCCTCCCTCTCGCGCCACAGTAGACGGTAGATAACGAGCTTCCTTCCACGAAAAGGGTTTTCAGTAACGATCTCGGCTGGGAAAAGTCTCTATAACTCCGGTAACGAGACTCCAACACTTTTTTCTATCTATCTATCTGCGTAACATTCCGTTTAGCGGAATCTTTATCGCTCGATCGAGATTGCGCGAGGGTTTGGGGAATTCCATCTCACGATTTTTCTGTACAAAATTATAAATGACCACATAAGCTGCCCAGACTTGCTTGCCTTAGTTTCGTTCAGTGCTCCGGTGAGGAACATGCGGTCTAGAACTCTCTTTCTTCCGAAATATCGGCACTATGCGATCGATTCTATTAACAGGGCGATGATCATTATGAATCGTGACTTCAGTTGCGTTGATCCCTTTCTGGGATCCGTGACTTCGGTAAGGTCATTATTATTTATTTATTATTTATTATATAAACGGGAAAGCCCTTTAGATACAGAGTGTAAAGTTAATTAGTACATGATTAAATTATATAGGATTGAAATCAATTCTCTCGGAGACATTAAGATACAGAGTATTAAGATACGTTGTTTTGCGTTTATGTTTAGTTTAGTTAACTTAGTTATGTATTTTTATTGGTTAAGTAATTTATTGTTCAGACTCTGTTATTTGTATCTGTCTTGTTTTGAAAACCATGGGGATTCCCCGTAAAATTAATAATAATAATAATATCTTTATGACCCGATTTAATAAGTGGATTCGCTGATACAATCTGCTTAATCGATCTCACTGTGTGGAAACACGTCGGCTCGTTTTAATTCGACGCGCTTTCTCAATTATTTCGGCAGGTCAGATCCGAGCGATAGATATCACTCGTCAGTGAACACATGGTTATTTTTACCACTCCCGAGGCATTTCGCGTGAATTCGGCGTATTCTTTCGTCGATATTGGTACATATTCTGCCTTTGATCGATGCGCTCGATTCGTTCGATCGCAACGGTGGCACGTGAATTGCGCTCGCTGCTGGCAACGTGACTTCGATTGGACGCGGGAACTCATCATCGACTATAAATACGCCATTCGAGCTCCGATGATGTAAAAAATGGAGTAGCTTTTAAAATAGGTAGCGAAGGCCAGCGCCGAGAAAGTGAGATTGATCATTCGTTCCGCGAACAATCCTCGGGAAAGTTCACCTCATCTATCATTGAGAGTTTCGAGGAAACTCTCCAGCGGAATGGGATTTAAAATTCGAGGCTGCTGGAACTTCCAAACGAAATTCTCCTCTGTAACAATTCGCTTTCGTTGAGCAACGCGATCGATCCCCGTATTTTTATTCGTCGTTTCGCTCGCTGCTGCCACCCTGGCCCTGACTCAGCGAGGCTGAATCGTGTTTCTGATCATTTCGTCGGCCGCGGAACACGTGTTACCGTCCTTTATTCGGTCCACCAACGGGACAGTTGACGGCAGCTTCTTCCCACGGAGCCCTGTCTCTGATTTCTCGTTTTACCGCCACGGCTTTATGCGAGTTTTACGCGGCAGTTACCCAACGCGGCGAAAGTGCAAGGTGGTTGGATTCGACGCGTAGTCGTTAACGCACGAAAAAAAAGTTCATTAACACGGGACAGGTCGAGCTTCTCCACGTATCACGGAGTCCAAACTCTTTCTAATTCTACTCTTCCTTTTTAGTCTAGTCCAGTGATTCCTAACTTGTGGGCCGTGAAGTATTTTCTAGGGGGCTGTCAGGGATTTTTGGGCTTTTTTTTAAATGACTAACTTCTTTCGAGTAAATTAGAAAAAACTGTTTATAAAATTTGACTTAGCATTAAAAGATAACACTGATTGAAAAACGTACATATATTTCCACACAATAAGTACCGAGTAGTCATTGAGTTGGTGAGTTATTGTTTCTATTTCTGGCGAAAAATATTAATTAATAGGTAATATTAATATTGATATTAATGTTTTTATTATAGAATGTTATCAATTATTATCAATATGAATATTTTTTCACCCAAAATAGAAATAAAAACTTATCAACTCTTTCGATTTTTATTTACTTGCAACAAATCCAGTGGCGGATTTAACAGGGCGGCCGATGAGCAGTTGCCATCTGGGCCCCTGCTCGGAAGGCCCCACCAGGACCCCATCTTTAAAAAAAATTATGATTTTATCCAAACTATGTTCTTTTTCTGTATTATTACACTGAGTCCGTTTTCAGTGAACTACCGCTTTAGTTTCCAGAAAAATGGGCCCAACCCAGGAGGCCCATCCCCTAGCGTCCTGTCCTCAAAAATGAATTATGATTTTATCCAAACTTTTTTTCTATACTTTTCTGTACATTTACCCCCTTTTAGTAAACTACCCCTTCATTTTCCCGAAAAAATGGGCCCCCCAACGTTTGCCACCTGGGCCTTTTTTCTTAAATCCGTCACTGAACAAATCGCTCGTTCATTATCGGATTTGCATCAAACGTGCACCGTAACCGAAAGACTGTAAAAACTGGACCTGCACCCCTCCTGCAAGGTCCTCAATTATATTCTGAAATACCTATTTTTATTAAAATCAATAATCTTATTAAAATCACCTTACCTTATATGAGGGGGTCGCTGGTTATTTGAATATTACAAAAAGGGATCGCGACCCACAGAAGTTGGGAAAACACTGCTCTACTTCATGAAACATTTCTAATAGACAAAGCTTTTTTTAAAAAACATGGTCAATGCCATCGCGCATCTCTTCATGCCCTCGTCTGGAAACAATTACTGTTTCAAGCAAGATCATCGACTTTTTCACTGGTCTAGACGGAATTATTACCCGGGAGAAGTTGTGTCTTTCCCAGAAGATGAAACCTTACGTGCTAAGTCAGCTGGCAAGCGAGTTGCCCTAGAAAATATTGCCCTTATCGGGGTTTTAACACGCTGATACTTCACGACCAAAGATACACGGTTCCACGGCCACGGTTGTAGGCGCATGGATTAGATTGGCGCGGAACTGAGGAGCACGTCTACTTGTTGAAACGGAGAGGTCGCCAAGGCAAGCTCGCGTGATTAAAGCGCGTCACCGGAGTCAGCTGTGTCGCGTTTCGAGGAGTTCTGTTCTCGGATTGTTTCCCTGAAATGAACGAGAAACTCGTTGGACCAGCACTTCAGGGAATTGCGAGCGCCCTGGCAGCGCTTTGCTTTAACGGAATGGAAACGTTTCCGCGACCTTCTCCGAGACGTCTTTTCCTTGCTGAGAAGTCGCTGCTAAAAATTTCTTCGAAATTCAAAATACAAAAACCTCGATGAAGGAGAGATAAAAGGATAGTCGAATACAGTTGATTGAAGGATTTGACGAGCTCCCGAGCAGGGAAACCGGTTTTAAATGAAAAGGAGGAGCTATTTTCGCTCGACGTGCTCTCTAGACGGCACTCAGCTATTCTCATACCTTGTACTCTTGTTCTTCCCTCTTGTGTGTATCTGCTGGAAGGACTTGGCCAAACGGTACAGCGTAAGCCGTAAGCGCTCTTTGAACCCGAGTAATTACAAAACAGAAAGAAGGAATGGCACCGTAGTGTCAGCTGCAATTTTCCTTCGCAGATGCGGCACACTTGGGTGTCTGTGTCCACGCGAAGGGGTTCCCTCTCTTTCAAACTAGAGCTCTTACTTTTTGACCCGTCGGGTACCCGTCTACCCGAAACAACTTCAAGCCATTGAATGTGGTATTGTTCAATCATTTTTTGCTAACATCAGACTATACCACAGACAATACTACATTCAATTGCTTGAAGTTATCCCGGGTAATTTTCAGGTACCAGTGTACCCGACGGGTCAAAAAGTAAGAGCTCTATTTCAAACTACATAAAGGGCTAAAGGCCCAACAGAATTCTGTCCACAAAGATTGGCAGGCACGCACCTTTCCCTAGTATAATTATAATTATACTAAATTCTAATGCGTATTACCTACTTTTTTATCGCTTTTTCACAATATTGATTTATTTTATTTATTAAACGGATTAGCCCCAATAAAAACACAAGGTAATAAAAATCAGTAATGTACAGGACGCGATACAAAATTCAAAGATGAATACATAAATGCCTGATAACAGTAACAAAAGACATTTTATAGCAACGACGTTCGAAATGAGGATATAACAGACCGCTTAAAGGTGTTAAAGACACAGGATCCAAATAAGTTAATATGGTCAGCTACCTCATTACCGCGCATACAAAGCCCAGAAATAGAATCACTCATGTGGATATTTGGACCGTTCATTTTGAAAGTGGTGTAAGTTCATTTTCTCTTGTTATTTTTTCTAGTTATACATAAAAAATTTACATTAAATTAAGCATGAATTACGTGATATCTCTTTTTTTTCAAAAATGGACTTACACCACTTTCAAAATAAACGGTCTAATTGTTCTATGGACTTCGACATAAAATAGCGGAGTATTCCTCAGCGACCCTGTTCGAAACATAAAAATTGATTAAACCCAGCAGTTGGGGGCAAATAACTTGACCATTAAGAACCCTGAACAGGAAGGTCAAATCGGCTAGCCGAAGGCGCTGATGCATCGTCAAGAAGTTAAACCTGTGCAACCACGGTTGGTAATCGTGATAAAAAAAATATCGAATCACCTAACGAATCACCTCCACGCAGTTTACCATCCCGCAAAATCTGAAACCGGCGTCGGTGTCCCAGTAGATAGTGTTCTCCAGCCCTCCACCGTCCACGAGAGCCTTCGAGTCTCGCAGCAGGTCAACAATGTACTTCAGCGGTTGTACTCCGAACATAACGAGTATTGTCTCAGCAGTCGCGACAGGTTCATTCGCAGCTGCGACTGCTAATTCCTTGAAGACACACGGCGACGTAAGGCGAGCGGAATACTTTACAGTTCCTCGCCTACTTCGAACTCTCTCAACGCCGACCAATTATTTTCGTTTCGAGGGAACCAAAGCGACCGTTAACGGCACGGATTAATTTCCCATTGCGCACCTGAGTCGGCAGAAAATTCCGTTTCATCAGGCATTAACGAGAACACTCGCGAGAAGTCGACCTGCGTCACGGAGCGTTAAGTATTTCGTCTCGGGGTGCTAACAGCGGCATTATTAATCCGCTCGCGTTATAATCGCTTTCATGGCGGCGAGATTCGACGTTATTAATTCATCTCAGCGATCCTCGGGATTTCGTGCACCTGACTCGACCGAAAATTTCACCCGCGCTTCTGTTCCAACTATTTTCCATGAAGCTTTTCCCCTGCACTTGTTGCGCGTTTTGCTGATCGTTTTGTGAAGCTCGCAGCAGGGGCCACGCGTCGAACTTCCGTGGTATTCGAATATTCAGTTTAATTGAATTTTCTTAGTGAAATATGAGATGCATATTAAACCGTGCTTTCTTGCCTCGTCGCTGTGCTTCGCGACGCTTTGTCTCGTTATCTTTGGAGCACCTCTTCAACTTTCCATTCCGTGAAATCACTCGATCGCATCGGTGATTACGCTATCAGGTGGCCTGATCGATGTATCGATTCCGCGAAACACAGTGGTGCAGTGGCGATGGAGAACTCGCCTGGGAAACGAAGACGAGATAAATCGTTGACGCGGAGTCGTAAATGGTACCAAAGTCCTTTGAAACGTCGCAGCAAACTGTCGATAATCGATCGATGGGACTTCGTTCTGCGACACTGATGCGTTATGTGAATTGCGAAGTACGACCAGGCGTGGATTGAACTGCGTTTCTTTGATCTATTTAGGTAAACCCTTTGGCACAAATAAAGTAGAGGTCTTTCTGCTCTGCTCAAGGGAAAAGCAACCTAGAGTTGAAAGGATATCTTCTCATAATCATGAGAAAATTTCACCAGAAGCTATCTGAGATTTGCTGCATGTAAATAACTTATTGTTAGGTGTCCCTTTTTCACGTGATAAAGATAGTAAGGATTCTAGAGATTTGACCAACATAATAATAATAATTCGTTTTTATTACATCAAAATCTACATTGCGTTAATTACCTGTTGTGCAACCTAACTCTATTACAATAAAATAGACTTAAACTTGGAGGATCGACAGAAAGATATGGGACAGAAGACAAAAAGATCAGGAAAGTTAAGGAAAGCGGACAAGAATAAATGAACGGGCAGCACGTTCAAAAGCGGAGATAGAAGACAAGGAACTGTATGTACTCGAAAAAAAGGAAGAGCAAGGATTCCGAGCAAGACCGTGATTGAGATTTCGGCAGCCTCTGAGGTTACGGCCGACGCGTTTCGAGAAAAGTGTTTAATTAATTCCGCCACGATTACCGTATCGCCGCGGTCGAGTTTCGTTTTTATCGGTGTTGCGTAACGCGTTACGTCAACGTAACGAAACGTATTCGAACAGGTTCTTTTCCCTCTACAGTCTACACCTTTCGCTCGTACCATACTCCTCGATCAGGGATCCATGCGAAGGATCCACGCGTCCTGAAATAGAAATCAAACCCTCTTTAAATCGAACACCAACCAACTGACCATTCATCATCTCCTCTGTACAATCTACCGAACAATCTCTTATCTTTAACGAACGTATCGCGGCTCGTCGAAACTGCCTGAAAACCTGTAAAACGCTTGGAATCGACAAGCAGAGTGGCGCGTGCTGCGAGTACGAGCAAAGAAATTTTATCACCGCACGAAAATAGTTTGGGGCCTCCGTTTTCACTCGTTCGCTCTTTATTTCTTCCCATTCGACCATCGCAGCGATTCATTCCGCCACCGTGGCCCCCATTTTTATTTGTTCCCTAATTCCCGTTTGTTTTTTCGCGACCCAATTCTCCAGCTGCTCGCTCCACACCGTGATTCCTCTTTTGTGCTTTGCCCTAGCGCGCGCTCGCCGTTAACCTTCGGTTCACTCCGCTCTCCTTGATTTATTCTTCGGGGCGAGAAGCCCGCGTGACGTTTCTGGAACGGGCGCAGCTTCCTCGCGACTCGAATGCCGATGGACACCGAGGAAAACACTTTTCTGCGCCGTCAATTGACTCTGAATCGCGTTTAAGGAGTCGCCTATGCAGTGTGCACGTGCGTCGATGACGACTACCGTTAATAGCACCGACGACCACCTTACGTAGGCTGCACTCTCTTAGTGTCGGGCTGTTACGGCGGTGTGTTTGCGGGCTTGACACAATCGTGTTGGAATTTTGCTGGGAACAACAGTACTTTTGTGCGGCGCAGAAGCCCGCCGGCGCGACCTCGACGTTCGTAATAGGGAAAAAAGAATTTCCATGTTATAGCTTCACCCTTTAAATGGAACATTTCTCACCCGATTCAATCTTCCATTAGATAATTCAGATATTCCAAGGTAGTCGCTTGCAAAAGTTCGTTAAGTGATGTTAGGTGCACGGAAATTTCTTTTTCATCTACTTCTACTTGAATCAGAAAAGTGGCAAAGGTCGCAGGCAGCCAAGGAAACTACCTTGATTAAAAGAAAGTGACGTAAAAGTGCCGGAAAAAAGAAATGAGTCAGATAAAAAAAAGTTGAAAGAACAATCTTCACTATTCTCTTCACTATTCCGAATCAAATGCAATTTTTTCAAAAAGGCGACAACGTCGCCTAAGTAGTAAACTAATCGTAGCTTTTAAAAAAAAAAACTCAAGTCGTTTGGGACAATTATAAAATAGTTATTCTGCCCCCGCTGTATTTTGACTTTTAATAAATGAAGGCACTTGAATAAAGCGAAGGCACTTCTGTGGCGACCTAATATTTGTGACACCGCGTCCAGCTCGGCGTTTTCGGCAGAAAATTCGCCAAGTGTCCCGCCGCAATCGGGTCAGGCTTGAAGCTGGTGGATTAATAAAGTGGAAAGTGGATCGGTGATACGTGGACGAGGTTCGCGGATGGTTAAAGCGTTCGATTTGCCACTGGAGCGGTAGGATTCGGCGGTGAGAATTGGGAACGAAGGTTTGTCGGCTCGTACCTAACAAGCTAATCAGGCTCGATCGTTTGGGAGGGACATTCTGGCTGGAAGCGAAATGGGCTTCGGTCGATTGCTTTGCTTAACTCGGCTCATTAATTATGCGTATCGTGGCCAGCGCGGTGATTTCGCTTAAATCTTCCCTCGAATTGGGCCAGCGTGCGCTATTGCGCCACAGGCCTCTGCTTTAAGCGCTCCACCATTCGCGCTACCGACACTTGAAAGCACTTAAGGCAATCTGTAGCGTCGTGGCGCGTGAATTCTTCTTCTTCTTCCTCTGCTCGCCCCTGCCCCGTCGTCCAATGCTTCGATCATGCTTGGGGAATTATTCAAATCGAGCCATCAGCGTGGCGCATCAAAATTTCTCTACGTACCGCGTGCGACCGAACCAAAGAGAGGAAGGAAGATCGATGGTCCATCCTTGGAAACTCGAAGCATCTGTTTTGCAGCCGCGATTCCTCAAATTCTCAAGATAGTTAGCGGCGAATTTATGCAGCCTTCAAACGAATATATACTTAGGTATCCGAACTATCTTATTCGGCGTCGAATAAAGTTACGGTTAAAGTTAACGTTGAAACGCTCGACGAATAAAAAAATTAATTTTATTCGTGAATAATCTAAAGTTAAAGTAACTGTTATTCGATCCGTTATTTTAATGATTTTTTTTATTTAGTTAATGCCCAACTCTGTCCCGTAACCATGGAGTGCCGATAAATCCTCGGTTCTTGAACGAAATCCCCGTTAAACTCGCGAAAGTCGGCTCGTAAATAGCCAACGGTTCGGCGAAACGGTTAAACCAGCCCAGAACTCCTTTCCATTGGCGGCTAAACGGTGTCGCGCACGGTGGTCGCTCGATTGTGTAACGTTTCATCGGGCCCGCCACGGTGCTGCTAATTATAAAAGTATAATCGTATTGTGACGACCCGGAGGAGCGCCAACATCGATATGTTCCTCATTGTTCGATTGATTGCGTCTCCTGTAAACACGCCAGCTGAGCATCGTTGATCCAAGTCTTGTTCTTCAGCTCGAAAGAATCGAGAATGTGTGTTCACTTAGTGTCGCTGCGATATTTAACGCCACGGTTATTAGGTGAGCTCGCAAAATGATGGGCGCAGAACGGCGTCAGCCGTTACGAAACGCTCCGCGAGATTTTGCCCGGGGACTTCGTTGATTCGTGGAACAGCAATGTTGCGGAAAGTATTAAGTTTGTTCGCGAAGACAGCGACCTGTAGGTAGGGGAGAGGTGCTATGAAAGGGACACTTTTGTTTAGCGTCCATTTGTGACAATATCATTATAGGTATTTAAAAAACAAGTACATCAGTAGGAAGCGTGTTTATTTCCCTTTAATAATAGTATATTACAAACTGATAAATTGTAATAGAAAATAACGTAATCTTCGATTTTCAAATAAGTGGGGAATGTCCCTTTTATGACTAGGTGGTTTTAAATGGGACAGTATAAGTCATGAAAGCGACACATTAATAAAAATAAATTTATTAAGTATTATCTACAACTATAATTGTAAATCTTAATGATACAAAACAATGGAATCTATGAAAAAATTAACACTTTGTACTATAAATCATCAATATTTTTGACTATCTTTATAGAGTGTGACTTATCGTTAATGCTTTAGCAGCTTTTTTAGTTATAAAGTAACATTTTTTATAAAATTTATGTCTTACAAACTAATTTCAACATAGGAATACCCATGACTGGTAAATAATATATAAGTACATATATAAGTACTTATACAAAAAATCTATAAAACACTTCAATAATAAAATAGTTTAGAATTCAATTCTACTTCAGCAAAAATGAGTTCAATTGTACTAAAATAGGTAGGTATGTTTTCGTATTGCAGATTAAGGATTTTATTATTAATTTTTGACGATAAAGTTTGTCGCTTTGAATAGTCACTTTATTAATTTTTAAATTTGAAGCAGTACGGCATCAACTAATAATTGATAATTTAAAACAATGGCATCAATGTATCAGATGATACACTAATAACTTTACAGGAAAGTAAAATAGTGTCCAGCAGTATATGTGTATGAGAAGGACAGCCATGAAACGGTCGTCCCATTTAAGACTTATTATGCTGTCCCTTTTAAGACTATAAGTAAGTTTAATATTAGATAACCTCAAAACAAACAAAAGAATCAATTAAGCTTACCTATTAAGTATTTTCGTTTCAATTGAATACAGGCTACTTTAATCATATAACACTTTAACACTTTGTATATATCTTGATCTCAGAAAACGACACAGGAAATCAACGAAAATTTTACTTTTACTGCCGAAAAACGTCAACCGCGGATTATTACTCTGTTGCAAGTGAGACCGCAGTGAAGTTTACGTCAAATGACTGTGCACTAGTGTTACCATAAACAGGAAAATAACTTGCATGTGTTATGCGTTTAGAATTTTGGCAATTCAATTTGTCCCATTTAAGACCTGTCCCTTTTATAGCAATCGAGCAATCGCACGCAGCTATTTCGTGTAGGTCGAAAAGTCGGTTACAGCGAAACGGTGGAAGGTAATCACCGAGGAATCGGCTCGTTACGTAACGATTAAGTCATACCTAGCGCGTGGATTTCTATTTCCCGCGCGGAAACTACAATTGTATCGGCAGTTTTCTTTTCTCCCTGCTACCGATCGCTAATTATTCCCACCTTCGCAAGGTTACTCCGCATCGCGAATAATTCCTGTACCCAACGTCATCGACTCCTTTCAGCTTCTCATTCATCAACACCTCTCCTCTTCCTGGAGATATAGGAACAAATATAGCCTGCGTCTTAAAATGTTGGCCAATTCTGACCTCGTCCGCGCGCTTTTTTCTATTCCATCTACGACTCTCGAAGTCGACTCGCAAATTGTTCTGCACTTTATGCTATTCCTGCGTCTTGCATACCTTAGTGCGTGGAGTATTATTTAAAGTAGAAGTTCCTTTTAGTCGACTGGTGGCAGTGTCCTCGTTCTCGCCTCTTCCGATACAACAGCGGTAGGAATGTAATTTGGTCGGGGAACCATTAGGAGAAAGTTATCGATTCAGCTTTGTGTTCATGCCACTGTCACGTGGGGGTGAGCGTTATCAGAAATGAACTCGCGTGGCGAGCTTTCCGCGGACCACGGCCTCCAATATCGCATTCCAGAAGCCGTCGATTAATTCCAACGCTCCGGTTGTCGCTGCCGTTACTCGTCGCCTCTCATACATACTACCGATATTACATAATATAAAATCGCTGTAAGGCAACCGCGTAACTAACTCCTCGCGGGACGATTGGAAATCGGTTCTTTGAATCGCCACGGTCACTAGACCATCAGCGTCTTCACGATTATTTACGTGGAATCACAAGCGATTACGTGGTCCCCGTAAATACGTCCCCCAACAACTCTGAATTATTCAGATGGCATCGAATCGGCCCACGGACTATCGAATTATCGATTGCCTGGAGGTGGACCCTCGTAAAAATTGAATATCCAGTCTAGACGTCTAAAGTCGAACCTGTTTATACGCACGTAGTTTTCGCGCAGCTGTGAGTGGTCCCCTCCCCCAATGTATTTCCATTTAAACGGTTTTCCAGTTTTCGCGAACGAAAAGATTCGCGGCGGGGCAAAGTCCTGAAAGCTGATACCGTTGGCAACGAGGGACCAGCTGGATTACTCGCCTGGTTGTAGTTTTCCTATTTTTCAACTGCGCTGGGTAACCAGCCTCGTTAAAGTCGCGAGGCGACTATCGGGCTCGCGGGAAGATTGAAAGGTACGTACGCGCGGCGGCTAGAGCCGTTCGGCCATCCGTGCGCTATGAAAAGAGGAAAAAGAGGATCCATAGACATCGAAGAGCAGCTTTTGTGCGGCTAGAATGGAGGCACGAAGGCAGCGGAGGGAACGTGGCGAGCTACCACCCACCGATTGTTATGGCAATGTTACGTGTTCGAAGAGTGTATCTCACTTTTGTAGCTGTTCGGTGGTTGGGAACGACCTATGATGCGAGTGTCGCACATGGGTAGTGCCCCTTAAGGGTGGATTATCGTGTAACGGGCCCAAAAGTACCTAACTGATATTTACGAATTTCTTTTGAAGAAACTGTTGTTAATATTGCTTTAAATTCTTTTCGGATATAAGGGGGCATCTTTAACCCTAGTTCGGCTGACGGGGCACCCGGGTGACTATTTGAACTTACTGTTATTTAATAAGCCTATCCACTACTCCTAGCAAAGTGATTCTCCTTCCTGCTACACATGTTCTGAGCAATGCCACTTGTAATTATTAACATTGCTTACATACTATTCGTGCAGATGTATAAAATTAGTCACCGGGGTGACTGCGGCAGCCTAAATGAGTTCTAAAATTCGTCAGCCGAACTGGGGTTAAACTCGCAGAAAATATTCCTTTTATGTCGATGCTTCTTATAATTTATTAGTTATTCGGAAATATTGTCAACCTCTTCGACGCTGTAACTCCTACTAGCGGTACGTATAGCAGCACTTGTCACAGACGTCTAATGGCAAAAGAGAGAAATTTCTTAAAGTTTCTTAAATTTCTTAAATTTTACGCTGGGATTGGCTCTAATTTGAAAAAATGAAAAATTGAAACAGTTATAACGTTTGATAAAAAAAGTAATTTTTTTCCTTCTATTCGGTCCCAGCGTAAGCTATCTAACTTTAAGAAATTACCTATTCATAGAAATCCAATATTGACAATAGAGTATTCCAAAAATAATTCATAAATATCAATTACATTTGGGGGCTATTAAATGAGAATCCCCCATTAAGGCCGTTCTGGAAACGAGGCTGAAGCTGCGAACCGGTCCCTTTAGCCTCGATTAGAATGTGCGCTTTGGCATTGGTCCCAAAGTCAGCCTCTGATTCGTATTGCCCGCGCGTTGCTGCTATACATATAGTAGCCTGTCACGCGGCAATTTCTACGCGTCCCGTTTTGCCGGTCGCTTCGTCCTAGCTTTTCCCGCGCGGACACTTTTTCCAGTAGATCTCTAGGGTGAATTGACCAGTGAATGAACAAACTGACTTTTTTCGTGTATACCTAACAAGAATACTATTTCATTGAAAACAATGATCTTATATCTAAATATAAGATCATTCTAAAATGAAGGAAAATTTATTGAGATAACGGCGATACTAATATTTTTTGAATCTATGAACGTCTAGGTCGCTTATTAATTTTTTTGTTTTGTGGTTTCGCGTGCTGCCATTCACGGCGAGAAACCTAGTAAGAAAACACGTACGATGACAGTTAACCATTATATTGTGTAAATATAATGGTTAACCGTGTTCTGATATAAATAACTTTGTCAAGTTCCTATTATTATAATATATAGATTATATTTTTATATTCTTATGTTAGGACCCTTCCCTAAACTTCCATTCTTCTTTTGTAGCGTTTTCTCGTCGGAAAATGAAATATTATTCTTTGTGTTCATTCACTGGATACAGGGTATTCATTTATTGGGTATTTTGTTCATTCACTAGTATATTGGGCATTGATTACATTTTTATGATTTATTTCATACGCCGGTCAAGAAAAAAATCACAAACAATTTTTTTAGACATTTTTAAAGCCTATTCTGTTACAAATTCTTGTTTCATTAATCAATTAGGACATTAATTCATTTTTATCGTTATTTGAAACTGAAAAAAACGCTTAGCTGTTCATTCACTGGGCAATTCACCCTATCAGGAAACAGGCGAGGAGCAGGGCGATGGGGCCTTGATTAGCATTTCTCGATCGTGGAATTCGCGGCGCGCCTTCCTTTCTCGAGGCTGCTCTTCCCAACACCCCGTGCACATTGCGTCTTTACGTACAGTTACGTACATATTCCTAATGGACGTTGCGTAAGCTCCAAAGCCGGAATTTCGCTAAGAAGCATCGGCCGTGGAAAAACGACTCGCGAGGAACCGCGCGTGCGTTGCCACCGCTGCTCTCTTTCTCCGCTGGGAGAAAGGTCCTGGACTCTTCTTGGATTACACCCGGGGAGGGTGCGATCGCAGCGTGAACTTTGCGAAACGAATGTTTGCCTCTTGAGGGCTGAATCGACACTCGACCAGATCGGGGATAGTAGCGAAGTAGTATCGTTCTTGTCGTTATCTATCGCCGCCTGACACCTATTACGAGAATTCCGGTCACGTTTACGTGCTCGAGACCTCGTTTGAACAACCAAAAGATAGGAAATATAGGTATATACCTATATATGAAGAAGGATACCGTGGTGCCGTGATTCTGAACGGATCTGTCGGCTTGTCGCTCGATGGTAGTGAATGATACTGGGTGGAATTAATAATAATAATAATAATAATAATAATAATAATAATAATACATACTTCTTTATCACACTATCAATTTATGTTACATCAGCACAGAGTTAATTCTGTTATAGGTACATCTGTTTTCCCTTTTTCGTGCAATCGGCGAGATTCAGCGAGATGCTGTTTTTAAAATCTTATCTCGAAATCTTATCTTCATATTCTGGTATGTAGGTCGCCGTGGAATTCTTGACATTTATTAGCGATGAAATAGATGAATGATTTATAATTATTATTTTTATTATTATTGCGACTTTATTACTCCTTAAATGGAATATAGAGATCAATACATACAGAGATAATAAAATTGGAGTAAATGCGAGAGAGCTGTAGGATCTGTTAATGAGCCTCACCTTAAGGACATAAAACTAAGAAACTAATTAAAACTAAGAATTAACTGATCTCCGGTAATAAGTCATTATAATTACCCGTAAATAAATAATATAAATAAATAAACAGTAGCGAAAGCCTGCTCCGGAAGCCAGAGAGAACATTCCAGTACCATCGCGGCTAGCATACATATTTCCATGACAGTGATCCTCTGAGCCAGAGTAAAAGGCGGGCGAGTAACTGGCTAAACGCGAGCGGAGAACGGGCAGCAAGATTCGTCGAGTTGTCGCAAAGCGTAAGTGTCGTGAGAAAGATCGGCAGTGATCGTGCGAACCGAGGGAACAACAATGTCTCACAGGATCAATTGTTACACGTTACATTAATAACGCATAACCGCCTGGGCGACGTCGGTCGTACCTTAAGCGATGATAATTATCGTTGATTCGGCAAGCAAGCCTCGTGTGCCGTCTGTACCGAACAATGCGCGGCACGTGACTGTCGTTACCAATAATTAGCGCAGTCCCGCGGTCGCTCGCGATAACGGCTGATAACGCGTGCGGCGAAAACACGCGCCCCCTGAGTCGATTGCAAATTATCGCGCAATTAAATCTAACGTTCTGAAGCAGTGGGGCGAGGCTCTACTGTTGAATAATTAACGCTTCAAGAACGTAGGTATTCCTTTATTTATTACCAGATGAACGTAATACACTTGCAATACAGAAGTTGGGGCCAGAGATGGGCAAAACATTATTTGAAATAAAAATTTGCGTACGAAATTTTTACTTCAAATAATTTTTTGCCCATCTCTGGTTGGAGCGATAAAAGAATCACGATGCTGCACTTGTGGCCAGCTACTACACCCTGGCAGCGAGTGCTTCTAATTTGCACCGTTTAACGTTTCACCGATTCTCGCTCGGAATACGTAATCGCCTCTTCTCCATTCGCAATTCCTCCGTCTCCGCTTTTCTCCCCTTCGTTCAAAGAGGAATTGATCGCTGAAATTGATGATCGACCTGAGCATTAGAATCCAACGGAATCCCTCGTCACGGTCGGGTCAGCATTGGACTATTTCGAAAGCTCGGGACGCTGGCTCGCGCTCGTCAGAAGGTCTCGGTTAATTGTCGTCTTATAATTAGCCCCGTCTTATTATTAGTGCGTACACACGTTTGTGGGGGACGGAAGTGGAGTCGAAAGCCGCGTTTCTTTTCCTGCTCCGTGCTGCTATCAGCCGCGTAACGGTCTTCCACGGCAGCGTTTCCCTCCGGCAATTCAGACGCGTGCGTTTCGATTGAAGTCAATTCGATAATCGTCCTCCTCGACGAGCCGGCTCGAATTCTTCCGGCTCGTGTCGATCTGGGCCGCGATTCTCGATCCCCTTCATTGCCAGCCCCTTGAAGGATGTAGTCCCGACCGGGCTTCCTGCCCCCCTTGGCACACCTCGATCATCCCTTTTGTCGCGTCCAATTCCATTACTGCCCTCCTTAGTTAAACCGTTGTATCTAGCATTTTTTCATTTTTTGAGATATGCTGAAATATTTCAAGTTCCACACGTCTTTTACCTTTTAAGTAAAGTTAGAAAACTCTACGTGCTTCGTAAAGATTTATAAACAGTCTAATGTATTTAACCTAACTTCTTTCCAAATGGTTAAACTATCTTATGTAAAACAATTAATTAATTGGTACGTTAATAATACATTACCTATTGGTATACTATACCTATTACAAAAAATGATGTTAGGCTATTATGAAATAATGACAACATGTTTTAATTTGAATGAAGGGAAATAAGGACGGTACAATGTAAATTGTAAATGATGAAACTTCAGTTTTCTCGGTTGTTTCAAAATGATAGACAGGATATTTTAACTAAAGAGGGCAGATTAGCTTCGGGAATAATAAGGATACATGAAAGGGCTGCCTCGTGTCCACCTTTCTTCCCCACAAAAACGAACTTTTCACTTTTTTTTAATGACACCAAATTTGATTTCATATTGTAAGCGGATCGTAAAATTGTAAGCGAGAAAAGTATAAGACTGCAACGCTGCGCAATTTTGAAGTAACTGTTGCAGTTATTTATTTATTTATTGTTATATATACGGGTGGGCACCCTTTGGTAAAATATAAAATATACATGAGCTGAAAGACGGAAATATGTACATGTGATAAGATGTACTATACGCGATTATAAGATTAATTAGACAGAGTTGCTGCGCATTAGCATTATGAGCTTGTTCTTAAAAAACATATCGGTGTTCGAGAAAAAGTCAACACCATGACAGAACTTATTGGCTAAGTTACACAGGCGGTCAATGGTGTTATTCTAATTGAAAACGGAAGTGTGGTGTGACTGATGAAAACGTCATCAATAACTTTTGTAAGGGGCCCAATATTTTCTTTTGCGTCCGGGGCCTCAACCGACCTTAATCCGCCTCTGAATATCTTTTACAATATTTTAAGAAGCGTCTCGAAGCGGTCCCCGACCAATTGCTGAAATGGAGCAGCGTGAAATTGATTTTGGAGAGCAAGCCCAGCCACAATCTCATTACGTAGCGGCTTAAGCTCGTTGCCTCTTGAGATGCCTAGCGTAGATCGAGTTCGCTCCTTGTTGAAGCCAACTGGTCCACTCGTTTGCCTTTTCCATCCGTCCGTTCGGAATTCCTGGACAGCGAAATCGCGAGACTGCGTTCCTAGGTGTCCCCTTTCGACACCTGCTGTTTCGTCGAGCGTCCGAGGCCACCACGTCGTCGCTCGACGGCGTGGCGCTTCTCGCACGGGCGGGCATCGATTACGTGGAATGATATAATCGCGTCAGCGGCAGACGCTTCTGGGTTCACGGTCTATCTGCCTCCGACGAGACGACCTATTCCCGGTCTCTCGCATCCACGGTGTGTACCACCATTGTTCCCTTGGATCGTGGCCACTGATCGTGGGCTTTTGAATATTAAGGAGAAGGGAGGAGCAGCCTGTCCGTGGCCTGGATAACTCATTGTCAGTTGGCAAACAAGAGATCCGGTTTCTCGAATCTGATCGATCGATCGATCTCTTTCCACCATTGAGCTCCTTGAGCTCTTATTTTGACAGGTGGGGTACTCGGGGTTAGTGTCAACTGTTCCGAGTGTTAGACAGTTGGTTGGTGGAAATACCTTAGAGCATATATACATGCCTTAAATTATTGACTGTCTCGAAACTGTCGGCAACATCACGCGAGAGAGAAAGACATGTGCGAATTGGTGCGAGCGAGAGAAGTATAGATTCTTAATTCTTTTCTCGTTCGCACCAGTTCGCACATGTCTTTCTGTCTCGTACGATATCGGCGCATGCGGATTACGATAGATTGTTCCTCTATACTTCTCTCTCTCTCGTACGATGCTTTCTGTCTCACACCATGTTGGCGACAGTTTCAAGCTTTCAATGAGATCTAGTAGGGTAAACCAACCAGTGAATGACCGAATTGTTGAATGAGAAGCCCAGTAAATGACCGCATACTTTTATTAAGAATCGTACTTATTAATGTTTGTTTAATACGCATAACTAAAAATATGGGATATTAAACGTGCAACTACACTTCATTTATAAACATATAGTAATTTTTAAATTTATAATTTACATTTCTTTGCCTAATGGTCATTCACTGGTATGCGGTCAATTACTGGTTGGTTTACTCTATATGCTCTAAGGGAAATACTATGTATTCCCGCAGCCTAATCTCGCAACTCGATCAGGCGATTTTTGGTATCGAGCTACTTAACTGTTTCTTTCGGTACTGTCTGTGTTGCTCGAGGATCATCCGACGTTGCAACGTTCCCGTGAATAAGACCAACAAACGTGGACCGTCTGTGCAAACAGTCTGCATTATGGGGCATTATGTTTTGCGAAGACGGCGTCACGGGGCGTGACGCAAACCGCGCTCGTGTCTGCTAAACTGTTTTTGCGGTATCCAGATGATTACGCGAGTGCGCTCGGTTCGGGGCAGAGTCGAACCTGAGGTGCAAATCCTTGATAGGACATCGTGAAATATCTTGTCTCACAGATGATAATTTCGCGAGGCAATTATTTTATTACTTTGTAATTATTTTGTCATTAGTTTCGTTCAATTAGACTCTCGTGAGACAAGCTTCATGATATTTATTCAAAAATCTCATCTCTCGCGACTGTTTTTATTATTTACATTTAATTGTTGATCAGATTTTTGTCTCGTGTAAAATCTCATCATGAATTTGCAATAGCTTGTAGGGGAAACCTGTCCAAAACCGTATACTTAAGGTTCTAGGTTCATAACTTTTTAAATAATAAAACAAATTGGGTAATGAAAACGGTATTCATTAAAGGGTTTTGTAAACAACAAAAAATAACAAAAATATAATTGAAAAGTTTAAATAGGGTACTTAATTACACAATAACATAAAACCTCTTCTTTTTCCGGTTTTGCCCACCCTATGGGGCAAAACCGTATAGTATATATTATCAGTCTAAATCAACAACGGTAGCATTGAAAATCGTCGAGTTCTTCGGATCCTCAGCCGATGCAACCTTCGTGTGCCCACCCACTACACCTTGTACATTGGACCCAATTTTGATCCCATGTTTCGATTGATTATATTCATTATAGCCTTTTTCATATTTTCTGAGTTCCAAATTTTGTCTGGTAGTGTATCTTTTATAATTACGTGGTATCTTGCTGACACCTTTAAAAAAAAAATGGAACACTACTTAGTTTTCCAGCCCTTGTTCGGTGTACGGTTTTACCCCGTACGGTTTTGCCCCAAGACGTAAGAACCCACACTTTTGGTTACAGCTAAATATGAAAATGACAACAATCGGCCACGATCATCAAACTATAGTAGAAATAGATACTGTTAATATATATCTTCATGTAACTTACATTCTAATTACTAAAACACTATATAGTCCACTTGAAGTACAGTCGAAAATAAGATCACAGCACGTAGAAATATAATAAATTTAATAATTAGCTGGAGCGTATGTATTTTGCCACGAGGATCTGTTGATTGACAGTTCAATATGGCGGAAAACAATTGCCAAACGCGCGTGGGGTTCGTTCATTAGTTTTCGGAAATAAGTACGGTATACGATTTTGCCCCGGTATACGGTTTTGGACAGGTTTCCCCTAGATAATATTGCTACGAAAACGCGTAAAGATCGCAAGGTTTGCTTGCTAAAACGATTTTCCAATTTTGGAAAAGGAAAAAGTTTCAAGTCCCCTGGCCAAGAGCCAGAGTAAGCCGTAATTATCATACATTAGCAAGTTATCAACGACCAGCGGTACTTAAACTTTCCTTTCGTCAGACGAATCCCCTCGTTCTCTCACGCCTCCGAAGCACATTTCATTTGCAGTCTTGGCGCTGGCCAGTTTAATCTCTCCACGGCTTTGCGGGGAATTGTTCGCGGTAGGCCCCAGTAATCGCCGCGGTAAATCTGTTAGGTATATAGTGGAAGCGTGTAGCCTTTCACAGGGGCATCGTGACAAACTGTCCGTGTCATTAGTTAACCCTTAGTATCATGATTTCTTTATTTTACTCAGAAAAATTCTTATAGGTCTATTTTTGTCCACACTTCATCTTAAAAATAAGCAAAAAATTCCTAGTGTAACAATTTTTCGTATAAATGAAAAATATGGATTTAACACCAGTGTTAAATCATGCATAAAGATACCTATGTATTATAATGTTAAGCCAATACTCAGTTTTGCAGAATGTTGGACTAGTGTTACATATATTATTATGTTCAACATCAAATTTATTAACAAAGGATATCCGAAATAATTGAGAGAAAAAATAGCATTTACGTGGTATTCTCAGTAGTCTCGGCGAAATTAAGAATCGTAATCAATAATACGAGACAGTGTATCACAGTAGAATTTCTACGGATGTATTTCTGCCCTAAGGACACTTGTTACATATGGTAATAGTAAAGTAATGCTTTAAAGCTCATGAAAAAGACCCCAAGTGGCGTGCATAATTTTTTTTTAATTCGTGTAACACGGGTGTTACACTATGATACTAACGGTTAACGTGCCGTACAGCGACACACTCTGCACAGAATTTACAGATTCGGTCTTACGTAAGCTTCTCAATACCGTCATTATGGCTAAATCGAATTCTAGTGCTCACTGAGTCCTCGCACACGAAATTTTCCATTAAAACAATGAGGAACGATCGACTTTTAATTCCAGCGTCGCTCAAAGTGGCCATCAGCCATCCGTTACGGGAAAATAGGATTTACAGTTCAATAATGCCTGGGCACAAATTTATTAGGTCACATCAGATTACGGCGACGATAAGGTGTAATATTTCACGGAGAGGCGAACGAGCTATGGTGCGCGGGAATTAAAGGTAGTGAATTATCGCGCGATTGTGCCACGGCGAAGGTACACGTGCAAGGTGAATCAGAAATAGTTGCTCAGATTTCACCGTTCGCCGCCGCGACATCCGCCCTGGAAGGCTTTATCGATTCGTTCTTCTGGTTTCAGGCGGATGTTAAGCTGGCGCTTAGTAATCAAACGAAAATAGGCGTGATCCGCTTCAAGTCTGTAAACACGGCCCTAGACCGATCACTCGGATCCGACGTGCAAGCTCGAGATTCTTTTATATATTTTATTTATTTATTTACATGCGGGCAAATGCCCTTTGTTGTTGAATGCACGAGTAAGGTGAATGTCCCAATTTCTACTCCTTTGAAAGATTATTCTTGATAAAGAAGGTGTAAAAATTAGTTTGTGATGAAAATTTACAAAATCAGCCAATGCAAAAACTAGGGTAACGCATACAGTTGTTGACCCCCTTCCCAAAAAGTAGGAAATATAATGTAATGCTTCTTTTATATGATAAAATATATCTATATTTCTGTGGCCCAGATATTTTTGTTCCGAATATAATTATATTTTATCATATAAAAAAAACATTATATTATATTTCCTACTTTTTGGGGAAGAGGGTCAATCATTGTATAGGGGACAACAACTGTATGCGTTACCCTATTTAAGGAAGATATTTCAGGATGTTTAATTATTAGTAAATTGTAATTAAATACAATGCTCTATATGTCCTTTTTTCTGCTCACGAAAAAATAGCGATGTAGGTATATCTACTCACCATTTGTAGCAATTTCTGCTCATATAATATCTTACGTTTTCCAGTTAATACAAGTTACATCTTGTGTGGTAGGAAAAAATCGAACTTTTCACACATTCTAGATGTATCTACCTAATCCCTTAACGCAGTCATATTTTCCTAAGTTAATCAGATATGGAGCGATGAAAAAGGTGTAAAAAAAATTTTATGCACAAGATATCAAATCTGCCATGGTTCTACTTTATTCAAGAATGCGCATATTTAATGTATTAATAATATCATCGTAGATGTAACAAGTTATAGGCATCGAATTCTTAATTTCAGTACTCTTCTAAGTTACACGGTGAAATGAACCTCGTGACGTAAACAAAGCTCACTGAATATCTTCGAGAATAATAAAAAATTCGATGACTAAAATTAAACAAAGAAATTTGAAAGAATAGATAATTAGATAACCGCTATGCGAGCGTTATCGCGCGATTGTCGTGAAAACCGAGCGGCAGTAGCGCGAGTACGGTTGCGGTGAGCAAGGTGCACGGGCCGCGGGAACAGGCCTGCGTTTTCATCTGAACTGGATTGCGAAACTGCGAATGACACACAATCCAGACAGCCTTGGAGCAGCCTTGCCCACGGCTAATGCAACGCTCGCACACGCTCGTGGCCCGTGAATTATACCGGGTGACGCCAGGTGAAAGTCGCAGCACGCTAAGCCGCGGCAAATACGCTTCGAAGCGTCAATCGCCTCGTAGAGAGATTTCGCTTGCACTGAACGTGTCGTGGGAGTAGATCGCGCGACAAGGTGCATCCTCGGCTATCGCTTAGCCTAGAGAACTGGTCTCACTCACCAGTCGCGGTCGTAACGTTTCATTAATCATCCTTGATCGATCGCAATCGCAGGAAGGAGCCTCCGTTTCACTCGGATCTCGCGCGAAGCATCCGAAGCTGATAACCCCTGGAAAGGAAGCTTCCGTTCCGCTTGGAAGCTCGTTCTAATCACGGTGAATACGATTTCCCTTGCCGTTTCGACAGACAACTCGCGTGCTCAGACTTCTGCGCGCAAATCTGACCGCGTCAAAAGGTTGCTGCAAACCGGTGACCATAATCAGCTTAATAGGTCTCCATGGATAGCGCTCAATCGTGGCAAGGACGCGGTGCACATTGTCTGCGAGTTAATTTCGCGATATACTTTAATCCCGTGGAAGGGTGGAGTGTCAGGCGAGCATGCGTGCGCGCGAATACTCTGCACGGCTAATTGCGAGCCTTTGAAACGGTTCGTGATTGCGAAAGGAAATAGGGTGGCGGGTAAAAAATATATATACAGAAGTACGCGTATAGTTATAGTCAGCGTTCACAACGAAGTACATTATTTCCTTGCGTTTCTGGTAATTTTGCAATTCTTACAAGGGAAGATCCCGAAAATTCAAAATATTCTGAAACTTTGTGAATTTGTAAAAGATTTCCTCTTGATTACAACGCAATTTTTGTTTGCTGCCCAAATTCAATCGAAGGGGGTGAAATTAACCCCTGAATATCCGGCTATTTTCCGATATTGTGTTATTATTATTTTTTTATTATTACAAAGTTACTTCTTTTAATTAGATCTATCATTTGGTGAAAAAATTATTTTACAGTTCACAAGTTATAACACAAAATCGGAAAGTAGCCAGATTTTTATGGGTTAGTTTCACCCCCTTCGAGTGAATTTGGGCAGCAAACAAAAATTGCGTTGTAATCAGGAGGAAATCTTTCAGGAGGATATCTCCTACATATTCACAAAATTTCAGAATTTTTTTAATTTTCAGGTTCGGGATGTTCCCTTGTTAGTTTCCATTTGAATGTTAATGTCAGGGAAAGGAAGGAAAGTTTGCACATTCGGTGTGTTTCTTTCTGAAAACGGTAGTTTGTTGGACAATCAGCATCATCTTTTTTTTTCGTCGCGCCATAGGCTGCTGACGTATTTGGAGCAACGACTCGGGTCGAATCGTTGTCGTCGACGATGCCGTCACAGTGCAGTGGCTATCTTTCATTCCCCGCTGTACGCTTTCATTCGGTACTTCCCCGACTCGTCTTTTTTCCTTGTTCCTCTTTCCTTTTTTCGCACCAGTTTCCTCGTATCGACCTCTGACGGAACGACGGAGTTCCCCAGGTCCCTGAAATAATAATCAGAAAATCAAAGGATAGCTCATCGGGTTCTTGGAAGGAAAGTATTTATGAAAGTACAGAAGGAGCGAAACGGAAATCCCTCGCAGCCGTGACAAAGACCTGTTGACGGCCCAACACCGATGGCAACCCGTGTCGCAGTATTCCTTGGTTGGCTCAACGATCGAATTACGGTGGCGCGGTGGTCGAGCTTAATCGCCGTTTCGATCCCGGCCAGTGGAATTCGTTAGAGAACGTCTTCTACAAATTGCTGTAATTAAAAGTTCCTCCCCGTCAAAGATACCAACTTCTTAACGGCTGTCGCTGACGAACGATCGTTATCGTCCTTAGGAACTTTCGTTCGCCTGAAACGAGATCGCAGGAACGCCCGACAAATTGAATACCAGGCGAAATGGGAATACTGATTCGCCCAGGATCGCTTCGCGCAAATGGATTCTTCAAGAATGTTTCCATCGCTCGAGGAAACCCGAGCATCTCTAGGCTGTCGCGCGGTATCACTTCGTTGCTATGTTATGTCTTTCCGTACGTGCGCGATCCAGTCGTCGACTGGCACGCGAGCAAACACGTTAATCGTACTTCCTGCTCCTTCGATCCCCTGTATACGCGTGGCTTTTATCATCCAATCGATATGTAGCACTTTTGGTGGGCGCTTTTTGTTGTGAGACCGTTGCTACGAGACTCGAAGCCTGATTAAGTATTCCTTGCGTAGCAGTTCAGTGATATTCCATAGATGAAGTGATCTGAGGCAGTGATGAGCAACCTTTCAATTATAAATCTATGTGAGAAATAACAAATTCGCCCCATAAAGTAAAATTCTTTGATCATTTAATATTTGATTTGAGTATTTAATAGTGTGTCCCGCAATTGTTTCAGTTATAAATCTATGTGAGAAATAACAAATTCGCCTCATAAAGTAAAATTCTTTGATCATTTAATATTTGATTTGAGTATTTAATAGTGTGTCCCGCAATTGTTTCAGTTATAAATCTATGTGAGAAATAACAAATTCGCCCCATAAAGTAAAATTCTTTGATCATTTATTATTTGATTTGAGTATTTAATATTGTGTCCCGCAATTGTTTCAATTATAAATCTATGTGAGAAATAACAAATTCGCCCCATAAAGTAAAATTCTTTGATCATTTATTATTTGATTTGAATATTTAATATTGTATCCCGCAATTGTTTCAATTATAAATCTATGTGAGAAATAACAAATTCGCCCCATAAAGTAAAATTCTTTGATCATTTAATATTTGATTTGAGTATTTAATAGTGTGTCCTACAATTGTTTCAATTATAAATCTATGTCAGAAATAACAAACTCACTAAATAAATTAAAATTCTTTGACGAGTATAGTTAAGTATTTAATATAATATTGCTGCTACATTATTAGGTTTCCACTTTTGGCCCTCTACGGGTCAAGTTACTCATCACTGATCTAATATATCTTCCGGATATCCAGAATAATTTGAAACTTAAATCACACGGGAGGAAATGCCAACAATGTCCCCCTCTATATCGATAAAAAATTGAGCGATTTCAGCGCCGCGTATTGGACGATTCCGGTCGTCCGCGGAGGTCGAAATGTTTGAGCGTTGCAGGGGAAGATAGGTTACCCTGGTTTCCACGGTAATTGGGCCTGCCCCGTTCAATTGGACAACATTTTGTCCCCGCGCAGTCGCCAACCTCCCTTGGATCCCGTGGACCGAGAGCCATCTGTCAGGGAAAGTGTTGGCCGTGGTTTCATTAAACGCCTCCGCCCAGCTTTTACGAGCTGCCACAATATCCGCGCGTTACGTTCGGATAATCAAATTCGTTGGCCAGATAATGGCTCCGGTGCAGAGAGTCAGGGCTGGCGCCGCTCTGGGCTACGACGTGATCCGCGAAAAAGGATCGATTCAATTTTGCTAGCAGGCCTTGATCGCGTTTAGGGTCGACGGAATAAAGGGCAACGATGACTCGTTTAGGACACCCAGTCAATTTGCTGCTCGAATTTTCTTGATCCTCGCGCCACTGTTTCCATGGATCTTTTGTCGTCGGAGAAAATTCCACGCGAGAGGAATGGAAAATATGATGGAATTAGGTAGGAGGGTCGCACAGTGGTTCGAGTATACTAGATACTAGTTGGACAAAATTATTTTTTCGCGGGTTTGGGTTTATATGGGGTTCAAATTGTTAGAAAACAAACCTGATTCGTATTACAGTTTATTATTTCAATAAAAATATCAATAAAATAAAAATATGTCTAATTCAATTAAGGGAAAAGAACAAAACGACAGTATTGTACTTTAAATATAATTAACAGTTATAACATTATGTCTATTCCTGTAATTTCTGAGTTTTTATGTTTAAAACCTGGTTTTTGAAATCAGTTTTCTCTGCATCGCTAATAAAATAGTGTTTTACTATATGTTCCACGTCGATCCACGCGACAAGGGTTGAATGTACAGAAAGTAGAGACTTTCTAGTTTATTTTAATCAATCGATCGATCTGCAAAAATTTGCAAAACTATATTTTTCTAATTGTTTTCGAGCGCGACGCTCGGCATAGTTTTGCAAATTATTGCAGATCGATCGATTGATAAAATAAACTAGAAAGTCTCTACTTTCCGTACATTCAACCCTTGTCGCGTGGATGGACGTGGAACATATAGTAAAACACTATTTTAATAGCGATGCAGAGAAAACTTATTTCAAAAAGCAGGTTTTAAACTTAGAAACTCAGAAATTACGGGAATATACGTAATGTTATAACTGTTAATTATATTTAAAGTACAATACTGTCGTTTTGTTATTTTTCCTTTATTGAATTAGTCATATTTTTATTTTATTGATATTTTTATTGAAATAATAAACTGTAATTCGAAACAGGTTTGTTTTCTAACAATTTGAACCCCATATAAACCCAAACCCGCGAAAAAATAATTTTGTCCAGCTAGCATGTAGTATACTCGAACCACTGTGGGTCGGTCGGAATCACAGACACTCCGCGCTGGATGTCGACGGATTTCACTGTGGTTCGTCATTGGCGAGGAGCGTGGCCTAGGTCACCCTAGGTGGCTCTCGTTACATCGATATTCAGGGGCTCGTGAATATTTTCCCCGTGGCGCTTAATTCGTCGGTCCGATGCCTAGTCACGTTCGCCCTCGTCGTCACGGGGTCCTTTTTCTCCCGGTGGCCGAGATACGCCCGGAAGTACCGAGCTCCTTTGGTCAAAGGAAAGGAAATATTCAGCGTCCCTTTCTGTTAAAAATCATGCCTCGTCACTTTTGACGAGTAGGATAAAAAGGATGTGTCACACGGTCGTCTGGAGTTCCCCTGGTTTCTGGCGTCCCAGTTTCTCCCCCGACTGGCCGCGAGCTCATTTGCAATTCCTATTTTCCCTGTGAGCACGGCAAACTTGATTAACCTTGAACGTTGTCGTGGCGAAACTCGGCTGATTCGCTTGCGGATGCGCCAACATGCTGATAATAATCTCTGCTGCATCTTCAGAGGTTTGGGAAGCACTGCTGTGGGAGACCACGCACGATTTCTTATCGCTTATCATCGAGGCCGCGTCCTGTCCCTGTGACCCAGTATTCGACCTCTAATCACGCCGGCAGGATGCCACTTGGATTAAAACTTTCTAAAAATCACCGCGCTCTCTGCCCCCTTAACTTTGTCTGCATTCTTTTGCCATGGCTGCTGGTGGTTCGCTTGAAAAACGAGCGGCGGCAAGTGAAATTGTTCCCAGGCAACGGGAGCGTTTGGTAAAAGCCGCGAACGGGCTGTTTATTCTCATTTCGACTGCGACTCGCCTCCTCTCGACAGTCGCGCAAGTGTGTCGAAGCTGGCAACCCTTTGGCGTCGCTAGAGAGGCGAGTGTGTTGCGAGTTGTTTCGAGCAAGCTCGTGGCAAACAAATGAGCAGCCAGTGCTGAAAGCTTTCTGTGGGATTCTTGGCATCGAGCAGGTTCTGCTCGATTCAATGGGTAATCTGATTGTAGATCGAAATAACCGCGTGACTTTTCCACTCGTCGATGGGCGCGTCCAGATAATACCGCTAAGCCTCTCGATCTCGTTAACGAACCTCCCTATACGAGAATACACCGTGCCACCGTTATTCTTCCTTCTCTTTCGCCCCCCCCCCCTCTCTCTCTCTCTCTTTCTCTCTCTCTATCTCTCTCTCTCTCTGTGATACGGGAAGCGGAAAAGTTGTTTCCATTGATTTTCTCCTTCCTCCGCTCCCTTCGAGAACACAGTGTTTATGATTCAGTTCTGTTCATACAGCGTTTCGTACGTGGAAGCTCCTTCTGGGCCCTGCGAGGTCGATATCGCGGCGAGATGAGCGCGTGTCGTCATTCGTTCACATTTATGACCGGGGCTGCTCGGGGACGAGTGATTCGGGAATCCGTGGAAAACCATAGATTCATTTCCCATATCGAATTTAAAGTTTAAATCGACCATATGTTTTAGATGTGGTTGGAAGACATGTAACTCTGGTAGTGGCGCACCCGAAGGGGGGACAGTGAGTCCTAGCCCCCCTCAAGAAGAGACTTTGTAAAAAGAAAAGAAAAGTGGATTTTTCTAATATTATTAATTTTTATTTGATACGAATGGGTCGAAACCGTTTATTACATAGCTATGACGGAAAGTAGATTAGAAATACGGAAAAGCAATAACAGAAAGACAATAAACTGAGTAAAGCGAAGTAATGAGGAAGCAGAGTAGGTATTGCATTCTGCATATCGCTAGGTTAACCGTACGTTTAAATGAATATAAATTTATTCTTTAACACTAAACCTACCAGAGCGGTCGAATGACCGCTTTTGAGACTTTAACAAAATTATAATAGCTATATATTATAGAAAAAGTCATGCAGTAAGTTCAAGAAAAGTGAAAACCTGGAATTTAATAATTTTTTTATTTTTTATTAATTAAGCGTTTTAAGTCGCATCTACATCTATGGTCATTAGCGACTACAATAGGTATATAAGGTTAATTTGTAATCATGTGTCACAAAAGAGGAGCCTGCTTCGGGGGATCAGATATCTCGAAAGTTAGTAGATAAGTTCAGGCGCTAGATTAGTTGTCGAATACCGATGTCTTCAAGAAAGATGAGCACATTGTTGAACATGTTCGGATCGGTGAGCATCTGTGTCAGGTCGGTGCCAATTTTGTGTTGGTTTCGATTTGCCGTGTACTTGACGCATTCCGTCAGTATGTGTTGGATAGAGACAGGTACTTTGCAGGCATCGCACTCTGCTGGTTCGTTCTTTGTGATAATATGGGAATGTGTCAAGTGGGTGTGGCCGATTCTCAGTCGGGTGAGTGTCACTTGGTCTTTCCGATTTTCTAACCGGATTTCGTTTCTTTCTAAGGTATCCTTCCTGATCAGGTGTAGTTTGGTGGTTTTGCCCGTTTTCCAGTTTTCATCCCATAGGGTCTTAACTGCAGTACGAATCAGAACTTTGAGATCATTGTAATATACAGGGGTGGAAACTCCAGGCATTGGTAGTGAGCATGCTGCCTTGGCCAGGAAATCAGCTTTTTCATTTCCTTCGATGCCCACGTGGGATGGTAACCAAATTAGAATAATCTCTTTGCCCCGATTTTTTAGGCTAAAGAGGGTCTCTTGGAGCTCTTGGATAATGTGGTCACCTTTGTTAGAGTCTTTAAGTCCCTCAATAGCAGACATAGAGTCGGTAAGAATAAGAAATAAGGAGTCGTCACTATTTCCTATAAATTTAATTTAATAATTTGTTAAAGTCTCAAAAGCGGTCATTTGACCGCTCTGGTAGGTTTAGTGTTAAATAAATTTTTATAGTCACCTAATGAATTTTGTTAAATTTGCATTGAAAATATTTTTATCCGTTCAACTTGACTCCCCAAAATTAACCTGGTACCTCGAAAGCAGATAACAGTTGGGTAGGATTTTACCGTGGCCATCGACGCAATGTTGCATTGCCAAAGAGTGGGGACGCTAATGTGTCTTCAGGTAGGGGGACTGATAACACGCGTCAGTCACACCAAAACCTCGCAAGTGTCAGTACGTGTGCTGACTGAGTCCCTAGACTCTCTTTCACTACTAATTACATCCAACGAACTCTGCTGCTTTTTTATCGGCATTCCGCGCGCAAGCGTCATCATTCCCAATTTTTCGGTGAACGCTTGTGAAGTGGACTTCGCTTTGAAGTGAAAGTAGACCGGGATTCTCCTTGTCAGCCATGCAAACGAATCGCCAGGGTTTCAGTATCGACCACTCATCTGTAATTCACCGTGGCTGGCATAAACAATGACGGCGTGTAATTCAGCCCTTTGTGCGATTCGATAACTGTGACGTGCGCGTGGTCGCCCAGCGGAAGCTCCTTTGCCGGAAGCAGAGCATTCTGAATATTCATTTAAACGGCTCATTGGCCACAGCAGTCAAAACCTACCGGTGAAAATCGTTCTGTTCTTCCCCCTTCGCTCTAGAAAGTGGTTTCTAAGTCGTTTTAATTGATGCTCCGAGCCTTTCTCACGTGTAACATGATTGCCCTTTGTTTCAGGGAGGAGGTGCAGGAGCACACGGTCAGGTGGAACGCCAAGTTCGAGTTTCTATGCAAGATGAGTGCCAACGCGTCCACCGGTGTCCTCGACCCGTGTATCCTGAGGATATCCGTGAGAAAGGTGGCTGATACTGATCTGATACTCTCTATTTGGTATGCCTGCACCTGTTTGCTCTCTGCTAATCGTCGCTCGATGCCCACAGGAATTGAAGGGAGGCAGGTCCTTCCAGAAGCTCGGCTTCACCGACCTGAACCTCGCCGAATTCGCCGGAGCTGGACTCTGCAGAACGAGGTGCCTTCTGGAAGGTTACGACGCGAGGCATCGACAGGATAACTCCATGCTGCGCGTCGCCATCAAGATGAACATGCTTTCTGGGGACATCCTGTTTAAAGTGTGAGTCTTGTCTCGTACATACGAACAGCAGTTAGATGTTTGGGTTACTCGAGATACTTGGTGCATGCTCAAGTTTCGCGTAAAGTGACACACCCTGGAGTGTACGAGTCAGGGAATAAATTCATCGCCACTTCGCCCTTAAACACCTGTTCAGCTTCGTTTGCTCATCTGTGCTTCGTCAGCTAGTGTCCTCAGCTGTTGACTCAACGTTCTATCGCTTTTTCTCCTCGTATCTATCGCGACTTCTCTCTGCTCTCTTTCCACCCAACGATCGATACCTGGTGCACTGTGGGCTGAAAGGAACGTCTTTTTCAGCCCCTCCCCGTCGTTGAAGCAAACGCAGCTCGCTGTGCCCGGTGTGCCAGGTGTTCCCGGGATGACAGCGGAGGAAGCGACGACGTCTGAGAGGTGTAGCAACCGAGAGGATTACGTCTCCAGCGGCTCGTTAGCTGGGAGCATAGCCAGCGCCAGCAGCGGTTTCGGCAGTCTTCCCAAAAAGAGGCCTGCCCTCTTTTCCTCGGGTAATGCTGGAAATCTCGTTTCACTCAGTAGAGCGGAAACTCCTTGTAACCTTCCGCTCGCGATGGGGGCGTCTGGTCGTTTCACGAGGATCGTGTCCTTTTGCAGAGCTCCTCAGCGGGGCGGAGTCGTACGATCCGATGACCCTGAGCGAGATCGTACCGACGACTCTTCCAGTGGAGACTTTGACTGAAGCGCACACGGAGTCCGGCCACTCCCGCAACAGCAGTAATACCAGTCAGCTGAGCAAAGGGTCCGGCTACGGGTCCTTGAATTCACACAGTCAGCACAGTAGGCAGAGCAGTAGTGGTGACAGTGGCCACATTAGGTAAGGCCGCGCGGCCTCTCTCCCTCCGGGTAACGAAACGAGTTAAAGAACCACCGAGACCGTCGCCGAACCGTTGTCGGTACACAGGGGCGGGGAAAGAGGCACGGTCCTGCGATCTCTGCCGAGCGAAAACAGAGAGCGGCGAAACGTTTAAACGGTGGTTCAGATACCGTCCTAATTACCGTCCAGAGTTCTCTTCTCGATATACTTTCAGTAATACTGAACTTCTCGCGTACTCTAGATCGATCGTCCTAACACTCGCCTCGCAATTCGCAGAGTGCGATTTCATTCTATTCGATTTTTTACCTGAGGCATCTTAAGAGCACTAAGCGTGCATGATAGTAGCGACGGGGGTTTTCCACGGAGGAACGCAATTGCTTGGACGAATCGCGTGCGAATCGCGGGGGGTTGTAGAAAGAAGGCGGCGGTGGAACGTATCATTCGTATAATATTCGAGCTGTGACATCCGTACTAACAACTTCTCTGAAATCGATGCGACCGCGCTTAGCTATATCGCTTTGGAACTCTGCGCTTTTCTCTGTTCTCGATCGACCTATCCACGGAATCTCTTCTCTCAGAATGTTTCTCGACGCCTATCGCTTAACAACGGTTACATAAACGCGCACGTTTTAACGCTAACCCTCTTTCTCTACGCTACACAACATACAACTATACATACAAGGGAGGAATTCGAAAATGGGTCCCCCTTCGATCTTCGTCTACTTTTGCAGAATGGTAGCTAACAGGTTCCTCTAGATATATGCAAAAGATTGGCAGTTGCCGCTCAATGGTTCCAGAGATATAAATGATTGAAGTTCGCAGGGTGTACAGATCGCGTCCCTTAATTTAATTATTTTATATCTCCACGCTTAATATCTTACACGACCCAACAAGGATCTACCAGCTACCATCCTGCCAAAGCAGATAAACGTCAATGTGGCCATTCGAATTCATTCCCTCCTTACACACGTATACCACGTTCTAGCTCGCGTTCGCCAATCGGCCGTCCGCGAGAAAGCATCAGCAAGGATTACCCAGTGGAAACGTCTCTTTTCGCCTCTATTTTTTCTTCTCCTTTAACTAGAGACTCTGGATTCTCTCCTCCCAGGAATATAACTCTTCTATTCCCCCGTGTTCCCCTCGCTCCGTCTTTACATACACCGTATACGAGTTTATTATTATTTTTGCATGCTTGAATATTTGTGTTGTGATCTTTATAGGTCACCCTCCTGGCCGGTATGGGCTCCACGTATTCCCAACCCTTCCCAGAATCTACCCCCCAGCCAGCAGTCCAACAGACCCGACATCTGTCCCGACACAGACTCCCCTTTGTCCTCGTCCTCCCTGATGCTGCTGGACCCACGTAACCGGTTCTGGTCCGCGTCCAGTCCGCTGTCTTCCCGCGGCGGAAAGGCGGACGCGCGAAACTCGGCGAGGACGACGAGTGTCGCGGCCGTCGGGCTGTCGAACCGCCAGGAGGACCAGGCGAGGGCCGCATCGAGAAACGGCATGGCGAGGGACGCGCGCGACGATAACGGGGAGGAGGAGGACGCCGGCGTGTTCAGGGTACCCGGGCCGCACGACGTGCCGCGACACTCGCGCAAGAATTACGAGAGGAACAGCTTCGAGGCGCGAAACGAGCATAACGCCGCGACCACCGGGTCGCTGGAAAGAAACGGGCAACAGAGCGCCAGCAGCGTGGCCGCGCCAGTCGCAAAACCGAGGATCGGTCAACCAGGTTGGAGAAGCATATCGAAGACCTGCGACTGTATAGAGAAGGGCAAAACCAGCCCGGTTTTGCGGCTGGCCGACCAGGCCAGAGCCGTGTCCTCCCCTGATCCCCTTCATAGGCCCGATAACCCCAGAGCCTCGCTACGTTCCGCGACGACCGCCCAGACCCTCAGGTAGGTTTCATTCATCAGCCATTTCTTCTCTTTTGCCAAAGAGTCTTCTTTTCGCCGACACCCACCTTGGCTCCACCTTCCTCTCCCACTTCGAGGTGATTTTGTGCGTTTGAGTTTTCTGTCCCCTGGTCCTTGGAAACACAACGCGATCGCGTGGCGATATGCTCGGTTCCTCGAATCCAGAACCAGACTTGGTTGTGTCAAAGTGAATGTGCAATTGGGATTATTTTTATCGATCTCTGAACGAGAAAGGAATCACTGAAGGATTTATAATGGAGAACTTGCGAGTTCTGTGGTTCGAGGAATCGTTCAGCTGAGTGGGAGAGAACCATTCCACTTTGCCCCGCATTCTTTTCTGTTCCTCACTCGTTCGTTTCCGTTCAGAACACGATCTTCTTTCTTTTATGCAATAGTGCCTACCAATCGGACTGCTTTTCCATTTGAAACGAGCAAAGTTTCTGCTTAAATTATCTGTCACACCCGTTCCCCTTGGAAATGATGCTTGGGTCGCGACGATAAATGATCCACGCGCCGATATAGTTCAAAGCTTGACCATCACAAACACAACAAGACACACTCGCTGCGAGATAAGCTACCGCTTCGCTTCACCCTTGAATCGCGCGTCGGCTAGAGCTGCTAAGTTTCAATAAGTTAACTCGCGATTGTCGACACTAGCCCATGCTCCGTTCGATCGACCAGAAAAGAGGCTGCTTGCGAATAGCGTGCGATCGTTTGGAAGTGAGCAGAGCGTGAATACATTTAGAGAAACTATGATACCGTTCATCATAATCTCTAATTAAACACATCGTGGGCGAAGTGTCGTCAGAGGGTCCAACGCGAGGCACTTGTACTTAAAGTGCAACAGACGTTCCGAAACAAGGATGTGTTTCGTTCAGAGCGCACTAGTGATATCGCTTTGTCCAAGCCCAAGGGCCGAAGTTCAATTCTGTTAGAGCATAAGATTGCGTATGGAATGTTTCTCTAAAAAATAGAATCGCAGTGACCCAGCGACCTGCAGTGGCGAATTTAAGGAAAAAGGCCCAGGTGGCAAACCTTCTAAGGGCCCATTTCTCGGGAAAATATAAACATTGTAGTAGAAAAAGAATATCGAGTTTGGATAAAATTATAATTGTTATCTTTTATTTGAGTCCTGTGGGGTCTTCTGGATAGGGGCCCAGGCAACTGCTCATCAGCCGCCTGTTAAATCCGCCACTGATGACCTGGTAGGTGTTTTTTAGGGTATCGCAAATACTTGAAACTTCCTTCCTGTACAATATTGCTCGTGACCGGCGGGCATTCGCAAACGTAGTCTTTGACGAAGCCTCCACTCGAAAACGAATTTGAATCTGCACGTGGGCCCATCGGCAGCCAACGCTAAACGCTTAAATTCGGTTCTAATTAAATACCGCGAGGAATTAGCATTTCCGGGCGCTCGCAGAAGTTCTTCCCCGCCGGCCTGGACTAATATTTGCGTTAAGAGACGTAGCGCTGAAATATTAACGGAATACATCCGGGACACGAATCAGCGCCGGGGAGGGGGCGTATAGAGTACAGAGGGTGACTCTATTCGAGATGCAGTTAATATCTAAGAGAGAGAGGGGGAGGATGTGTTTCACTTGACGCTTTCACAGCCGCCCGATGTTAACCCATTTAAGCCTGGCTATAAAGAATGCTCATGGAAACTTTACTCGATGCATAAATCTATCGATCCAACCAGCTCGCGCCCCTAACTCTTCGATAGTACCGAGCTTATCCACTCGAGACCGTCGATGAAACTTGCATGGAACACACCTGAGTCGGTGGGCAGAGGAGGCTGTGAGGGTGGCTGGCGATGTGTATCCGAAAAAGTGGGTCAACGGTGCGCAAACGAAACGGGAAGTGCGCGGATAATGGGGTAAAGTGGCGAAGGGAGGAGAAAGAGAGAGAGAGAGCTTTGCTTCCAGTTTGGATGGCTTTGTGAATCCTTGCAGGGGTATTGGCGGAGGCCACCGGAAGCTGCTGGACGGGGCGGGGGGCAAGCTGGCTACTGTCGCAACCAGCCCAGCGGACTCCGAGGAGTCCTCCTTAGGGGTACCGGAAGTCGCTCCACCGAGCTCCCAGCACCGAAACAGCATAACCCCACCGTCAGTCCATGCTTTCGTCTATAATCTGTCCTTCCTCTTTGTGTCTGGCTGTCTCATTTCGTTCTGTGTGCGTTTTGTTTTCCTCCCGCTTTGCCCTCTCGCCACCACGGACGAGTAAATTAAAGAAGACGATCCACGTTGACACCTCACCACGGGCTTTCCTCTCCTTTGTGAGCGAAAGCAGACGGACGCGCGATTCTTCTCAAAGGTCTTCAACCCCTGTGTGCGCTAGCAATGACACGAACTTGTATTCACTGTATCTAAAGACCTTCTATCGCGATGCTCAAGTGTCGGGCGCTCAGGAACAAGCGACTTTTGCATAAACCTGTAACTTGTGCGTCACTTTGGAATATATACGTTCAAGGATTCGTAGAAAACTGTGCAAGCTCGTCGCTCGTGAGGTGTTAACTGTCCGGACAGTGTTAATGGACGAAACGACTAAGGACGTGAAAAAGACGACATTGTAAAATATTTATCAAGAATCCTGACGTCTGTCTCAGCCAATATGCTTCCAGCCGAGGAGATCGTTAGCTCGACTGCATATCCGGAGGGAGCCGTGATAACATTCTCGCGATTTTATGCAAGCCGTTTGAGTCCGACTAATCCACAAAAAACCCGGATGGGCCGTGCGCCGTGACGCGTGTTATACAACGTTATACAATCCTTTGCGCTCTCTGTTCCCGTTCGCTTACGGATTTACATACACGCACTGAATTTCGATAATATATTCCATAACACATACCGATCCGTCAACAAGGGAACAGCGTTTAGTGCCGACAAGAATGCAGCAATTTCTTCCCCGCACATTTCCCCGTTCCAAAGAGGATTTCGAGCGCAAAGTGTTGGAATATGCGTTTAAAGAACGGAATGCTTGAACGGGCCCGGCCTGATCTCGTAGCTGGATTCACGGTGCACGATCGATTTGGTCACAGCCGGCCTGTTGCATGTGAACCACCTGCAGGAAGCCCAGAATCTTCTTAAGCTTTCTCGCACGCGTGTGTACCTACCCTGGCTTGCTCCCCTTCAGCCTGGTTCCTCCTTGCGTCCACGCGCTTAATCATCTCGAAAGCGCGTCCACGTTCGTTGCGTTTTCGTGTTTGCAGCACCCCCTCAGCGTGTCCCCTGTTCGTTTTTATGAAGTCGGCTCGTGTTTGCACGATGCGCTGTGCCGCGACAACTCACGAGTCCACTTTGTGCCTTCCCCCGGACGGAGCACTGGCGCGGAATTACCGTCCGTTCATCCGAGGATCATGAATATTCATCGAGCTCTGTTTTCCTCTACGCTCGCTTGCCCGTTTGAACCGGTGAGCCTCGTGGGACGTGGTCCAGCTACCAAGAGGGTAGCCTGTTTCCGTGCCAGTGCTCGGTCGACTAGCCGTTGCCAGGTCGAGGACGATAAGGGCAGCGAAAGTAACAGCCTACTGGTGTTTGTTTTCGCAGAAATCCTTCGGGCGGCTCTGGTCTCAGTGAAACGGGATCCTTGGACCGTGCGAAGGCCGCGCTGGAGCGCAGGAAGAAGGCGGAGGACAGCACCGGGAACCCAACCCTGTGCAGGGTCGAGGTGACAAGGCCGAACCCGGATTCCCTTATCGACGAGCTCATCAAAGCAACGAATTTGGAGCAGACGGACCTCGAGAGCTCTGAGAGTACGTCCTTCTATAATTACATCTCCCCTTCTCTTTATTAACCCTAGTTCGGCTGATGAATTTTAGAACTCCTTTAGGCTGCCGCAGTCACCCCGGTGACTAATTTTATATATATATCTGCACGAATAACGTATGTAAGCAATGTTAATAATTACAAGTGGCATTGCTCAGAACATGTGTAGGAGGAAGTAGAATCACTTTGCTAGGAGTAGTGGATAGGTTTATTAAATAACAGTAAGTTCAAATAGTCACCCGGGTGCCTCTTCAGCCGAACTAGAGTTAAGAGTGCAAGATGGGATACGCAAAGTCTTCTTTAGAACGATTCTAACGCTCGTGATAGCCTATCTTGCACACTCAGTGTCCCCTTCACCGAGCTCCGTGTCGTTCGCCTTGAGACACCGCAGAGGTGGCCTGAAATTTGCATTTGGAGCCTAAAGTTCATCCGTAACGACGTAGCCACGCGCGTGCTGTGGCGTAACGCAGCCTCGACCAGTGTCGCGTTGGACCTGATTAGCGAAGAAAAAGGGTGGCCAAAAAGTAAAACGCGTGTGGCACGGTAGAAGGGAGCACCGGGAACCGGTTACTCGATACAGTATACCGTATTTAGCGGTATCGAGGCGGTATTTAACTGGCTTCCGTTTTGATTTGTGTTGCAGCGACGGGTCTCCAGCTGTTCATAGCGAAGGACGGGACGACGGCGCTCGGTAGCCACGAGGTGAAGAGCCAGATGCCCGCCGGTGTGTTCAAACAGGTGGTGATGGAGGAGAACAATAGGTAACACGAAGCAATGACGACGCGGAGGCAGTACGCAAGACAGGCCAGCGCCACGTTCTCGTTGGCCCTGGTGCCAGAGCTCGTCTACGAGGCCTACGAGCCCCGGTAGTCGCGTGGACAACGACACAATTATCCTGGACGAGGGAATCGTCAGAGACGGAGTAGACCGGCGACTACAGCGGCGTCGCGAACAGCAACCCGAGCTCCTCCGTCTGAGAAAACAATCGTTGTTTCGGTCGCATATAGCTGTCCTTCCTGGCGTTCGGCGCTTCGTCGACCTCCTCTGCCAAATGCGCTCAAATATTCTTATTTTCTCGTTTACTCTCGTTTCACAAAGATCCTTCGACGCCCGAAGGTCTCAGACACCATTCGCGTTCGGGGTCGCTCCCTGTCAATTGCAAAATCCAGGCTCGAGTTAGCGCTGAACCGCTCGGCGAAGGAAGTAGGACCGCTTAGAACGGAGCGCGGGCGTGCGTTCGAACGATGGAACTAGAGCTCTTCTGTTCCAGCGATGACGAGGGGCGACGACGATACTAAACGTCGTTCGCGCCCCGAGTTAGCAAAGCGTTTTAGTCTGTCGCGTTTAGCCCGGAGATCGTCGCATCGAGCGACGACGAGACGTTGGCTATCCATGCTCGATGAACGATCGTTATGGTCAAACGACGCTTCTCTTTCCGCCTGTGTTCACGGTTCCTTTGTCGTCCGCGGAACGACGAGCAGTCACGCTGATGAAGCGGACCTTTCCGAAGTCGCGCGCCTCGATTCTAACAGCGATCGGGGTTCGCGCGCAAGCCCGCTACGTACAAAACAATTTTCTTTCGTCGCGCTCTCGCTATCGTTTAAGGTAAAATTTCATCTGTAAATATTGTATACGTTATTATATTATATTATACCTACCTACACACACACACACAGACACACACACACACTCGATTCTTCGATTAGTTCGCGCAAAACGCCGACTTGCGTCAAACACGTATTTATTTTTATTCTCGGATTTGCTCCAGTTTATAGTATTCTGTTATTCCAGGGCGCGACACTTCGAGCTACCATTCGCGTCGGTATTATCTTAGTTTGAGAGAAGCTGGGCGAACTGAAGTCGCATAAATTAATTTCGTTCCATTTTGTTCTTCCTGTAAGCAACTACTTTGAGATAATTCTTTGTGTCCTCCTTTGAAACTCTGCAATCTACGTTACATTCACTTTAATCGGAACGAGATATTATGGACGTAAGGATGGTAGCTTGGAACGCCTGGCCCTGCGCGTTATATCCTCGCGGGGTCCCAACCTCGCGAGCTGACCCTTCGTACTTTTAATCTTTTACGCTGCTATTTCGTTCGCGACGAGAAAGAGCGTCTGCTCCGTGTGTCGAGGGGGCAAAGAAAACGAAAAGAAGAGGAACGAACCGATTCCAATCTCGCCTAGACACTTTTGAGTCGGTGGAACGAGAATTCACCAGCAATAGTGCCACAATTATTTAATTCTCGAGGCTGGACGTCGTTTTCCGTGATATTAACTCTCTAATTGCTACTCCCATCCCCCCGTTACCTTCTTCTCCGTTATCCCGGCCCCGGTAGAGTTGAGGATGAAAACGCAGACTTGCCTTGGATTTTCGTTTCTTCGTTCCGGGCTGCGATCGGCGGCGACTGCGTTAGCGATTCGTTGTACATATAGCTGGTAGTAACTGTTTAGGTAGGCAAAAATGGCTGGTGTTAAATGCGTAAGTTATCTTCCCGTAATCGATCGCTCTCGAATCCATCCGCGCTAGCGGTTGAAACGAAAGGGCTGCGAAGACGGGAGACTATTCTCTGTACATAGATTAGCTGTGCCTGAAAATGGTGGAGAATGGATTATGGTGGAGACTTCCAGCTGCGCAAGGGCACCGATCAGAACGGTGACCGTACAAGGATCAGCGTCACCCCCGATCCTTTCCTGGATCCTTGCGACCAGCCCTCGATACCACGTAGATTAACGAAAAGAAGAAGAAAACCATTAAAAAGAAACGTGTGAAGCTAGTAATCGTGTGCACAAACAAAAACGCTTTTCGCTCCAAGAAAGTCTAGCCCCCACATTTCCCTTTGTTCTTGGTCCCAGCCCGCAAGCTTCCAGAGCGCGAAGGTGCTCTCTGGAAACACTGACGATTCGGTGATCCCCGTTCACTCCCCCAGTACCAACTCGTCCACAGTCCCAACACGAGAACAGTATTCCGCGGTTCGTATTTCATTCTCTGAGCTGTTCGAGATTCCCTAATTTCCATTTCCTTCTCAGAGATCCCGGGCTCTCGCGGCTCACCAGCCAGTATTTTCTGACCACCGTTTTCAAGTAGTAGACTAGCTCGGGGGATGATGATACTTTAGTTCAGGAAATGAAGGAAGTCAATTCTTCGCCTCCCCACAGTATTAGCGATCCGATGACAACGTTCCTGCAGCATTTGCGCGGCTAGCTTCCTTGAAAATTCGTTGCCATAATTATTAGACACGTGTCTTAAATGAAACTTAAATGAAATGTGAGGTAGGCAAAGTGGAAAGAAACGAGACTAAATTGCTTCCATCTGTTGTAGTAATCCTTTTCGACTGAATCCAGCTACGATCCCAACGCAAACTCGAAGACCTGCTCCAAGGGAGTATACCCAGAATCCTTGAAGAACCTCCATTTGTTAGAAGCTAACTGTTCAGTGCTAGTGGAACGTCGCGACCTACCCTCGAGAGCCTCGAACCTCCATCCCTTTCTCCAGGTTCGTCCTCCTTCGTATTTCTCCTTTTTTCTACCTACTTTGGATTACGTGTACAGTATTTTTCTATGCTTATCCTACATTGGTACGATTACTGTGCGTGCACGCTGCTCGCGTCGAGAGCTACCAGCTGCAAGAGGAGCTGGTGATAACGGGAACCACTATCAATCAAACGGTTCGATCGATATTTCTTTCAACCTACTACGGGTCACATGAGATTTTTATTATTTCAAACGATTGCGCGCTGTTTGGCGGGTCGTGATTCCTCGTGGTTCTTGCGATTTCGCCCCTTTTCTGTTCGGTATTCAATTCGTCTGACCGAGTTTCGTAAATGGGAGAGGCCCGCGCGACAAGATATTGCGTTTGCTGACATAGGGGATTTCACGATCTGGAATAATAACGTTTATGTGAATTGGGCTTAAAAATTGTGAATCTAAACTTGGTCCAAATTTCAAACTTTACGCACAGCTACGCGAGGTCTAGCATTGTTACATTCGAAAGACTATTTAAATCTTGAAGAGATCTATCCGGCGGCTAATCTTCTCAATATCATTGATGCCCGCTTATTTTTATATTTTAACCCCGCCGTGAAATGCACGGTCCTCCAGACCTTGACCTCCCCTCATCGTCTACGTCGATTTCACCTGGAAATAATTAAATGGACTCCCTCCGCCGCGAACGCGGAGACCTTCGAACCGAAAGATCCATCGATCGGTTTCCATAGATAAGCGGATCGAAGCGCGTGTTCCTTTAATGCGGTTTGAGAATTTTGTAACGTCTCGCTCGGGGCCACCTCTTTTGTGGCTACCTTCGCAATGATTCGAAATCTCTTGTGCTCAAGGTGAAGCAGCCGCCGAGCGAGATCGGTAGCGTGGATCGACGCCTAGAGAACAGGGCCTCTTTCCAATTTTCTTTCATTGTTAAATTTCTCGCTGATTCCTCGTGGACGACGAGTCGAAACGGGGGCCTCGCGCGCGTCATCCCCTAATAACCGGCAGATATTAAACCTTGTGATATTTTACAATACTACCGTAACGATCCCTCGTTACCGCCTCTGCGTATTACGAATTGTATTATACGTATGTTACACGGAACGATTCCACCAATTTTGTTTCGCGCGCCGGCTTCTATAGATCGCCGCCCGCGGCTCACCGCGTGGTCCGTGTCGTCTATTATTTTTTCTCCCCCCGCCCCCGATTTATAATTGTTGACGTTTTGTCCGGATCCTTACTTTGTGAGATGGATGCGAAACTATCATGTGCTGATAATAACACTTTGAAAATCAGATCCTCGTGTGTCTTTCAATTTAGACCACCTGGCTATCCCTATAAAAAAAGCAGAACCAAAGTTTCACAATTACCTGCGACATCAATCCGATTAGATCTAACCGCGGGGACGTGAAAATGTTAACCTTTCCAACATGATAAAAATGTCAGACCGAAGGCCAGGGACCTTGTAGATCGTGCCTAGCGTGTTTGTAGTGTCGCGTCGTTCTCGCTTCTTTGTTAACGCTGCGCGAAACGTGCGACGGTGAAATATCGTTTCGTGTGTAGCTCAAAAAGGATAAGGTGACCCGGCGTGTTTGTTTATCCCGCTGCGGAGGGGTAATGTTCTTGAATTAGTCCGGCTGTCCCAATTAACATGACCGACTGACTGGTCCCGGGCCTCGTCTGAGATGTCGCGCGAAATTCACAGATTTTGTAAGAATTTCTTGCCAAGGACTCCATGCGCGGCCGGCAATTACAAGCTTGTTAACCTTTAACTGTAAATTTCGTCAACGCCACCGTCGGCTGGCATCAGATAACCGACAGTTCTAGGACGAGCAACGTTGGACAACAAGTTACCGAATCCTCAAGGTTGCTTGAAAAAGATCCTGACTGGTTCACGGCCGGCGAACATGACCACCCGATCCGCACACGTCCCCGCTGAAAAACAGGAAAGATTAATCGGCCACTTAGTGCGTCTTGATGTACTACAAATGCTGGGGACAAAAGGTGACACGCAGATTTTATGCGGATTAGTTTCTTTGTGGAAGGATCGGCCAGTGTGAATAATGGAGATAATGGACCCGTGGCGCGCGCGTGTGCTTCGATCCGTGGATCGGAAAAACGAAGGCGCACCTTCGCAATGGGTATACTGTCGAGTGGGGCAACTTTGACCGCAGAATTAAATTTCGAAAGGTATTTTCCTAGCGTCTATTGTATAACAGTTATTATCTTCGGGCAATCGAAACGGGGTTCGATCTAGGGGGCCGCAAGCAGGGAAACTACGAGATCAGAGTTGCGCATTAAGTAAATAAAGAATTATTTAAACAAAGGATCTTAAAATTTCAATAATAAGTTTTTTACTTAAAAGTTGCGGCAAAGTTGGTAGAGAGAGAAAATTAAAATGGGGTAAAAAAGTAGCTAATACATCCTTAAATTTAGTATGAAACTTATAAATTCTGTTTAAATCACCCATTTTTATAATTACTGTTATACCAAAGAAAGCTGCGTACCTATATTAAAGATCTTTTTAATAATCTTAATATATAAAACAGAAAGTCTGTGTTTGTCTGTCGCCTAAAAATTTTCGAACAGTAAACTCTGGGGTCACGAAACGTGTCCCAGCTCATTATACCTAACTAATCCAGATGAATGTGACTATTTCCACAAAAAAATAAGTAAATAAACAATTTTTTTTTAAACTCAGAATCTAAAGTTCGGGTAGTAAAGCTAGTTTCTTTATAAAACAAAAAAGCTTTCGTTATTCAATAAATAACTACAAAAAATGTCATTCGCTGTGGAAAAAATATATTTTAAGAGGTTGGGCCTTAAATCCAAAGCCTACGTAGTTTCTCCATTCGACGCTAAGTACTCGCGAAGCATAAATGTCCCGCGAGGAAAAAAGGGCCCGAGAGCGAAGCGGGACGTCTGACCCGTCCGTATCGCGGAAAAATCGATCCCTGCAAACCAGGAAAAGGAAACGGGCCACTTTCTCTGCTGGTGGACAGTAGGCCGCGGCGGTCTGACTTAACACATCCGTTCGCACGTGCCGATACGCGTTTCATTATGAGCGGGCCGTTATGCGAGCGCTTTCACGATGTAATTCGCTTACTGTTACGTCTAAACGAAAACAAACGGAAAACCGTGGCCTCGGCAACGTAACGACGTCGATTGTTCGCGAAAGACTAGCCCGTTTTACCTTTTTTTCAGGGGTCCCCGATCGGGGACACTGGCCGGCCACCGTGACGCAACTCTGCTCGCGCATCGCGCCCGCAGAAATGCAACAGATTTACGCTCGAGGAGGCCGATCGTTAGAGGCAACGCAACTGCACGCGAATTTCGAAACGCTGGGGTTCGCGAACCGTCAACTATAAATCCCAGCGACCCTTGACTTCCATCGAAGCAGCTCTGCTGGCTGATATACGGCCGGCGGTAAAAAAAAGCAACGCAGCCACTGATTTTACGAGCGAACAGAGTTCGTTCGTAAAATTCCAATGGAATCTTGAATATTCCAGGCAAGCATGGGAAAGAAAATAAGAAAGGTTTAAAGACAGAGTCTTGGGACAACTTTAAAAACAACTCACTTTTTGCATGTAGCATTTATTTATTTATTTATTTATAATAAAATGTAAAAGCAGAAACACAGAAATGAAGATAGTAAAGGAAAAATAAGAAATGGTACCTAGATAGAAAACAAGCAAAAAGGAAATTAACGATAACTGGTACCTATATGAGTTTCCATATTGAATTAATTTTAACATTATGTCGACTCTTTGAAATTGAAATATTTTATTATTATTATAAACCGAAATTGTATGATATTCCGCGAAAAGGATGACAGACACTCGTTAGCCTGGGAACGCAAAATCTCCACATCTATCACTGATTCGAGGAATTTTCGAAGAAGCCTAAAAATGGAACAGTGCCATAGTTGACGAAAGATTTGCAACAAAGTGGAGGCTCGCTCATCTGCAACGCGTTTTCCTCGCGAACTTGGACGTCTCATTATAAATTAAGTCGAGAATCTTGACGTTCTCCGTGATGGGAAAAAACTTGTTGATTGTGGTTTCCTGGAAGACAGCTAATCTCAAATACGATTGCGAATGTCTTATGGTAATGGGGAGGCTCGCGAATAATATCTCTTATTGATTATTGCGACCGGTTAACGGATCCAACGGTAAATAACTTTCTATCTCGGACGAAAAGCTCTCTCATTTCCAATGCAGTACCTTCCGACGAGTTTGGGGAGAAATAACGCGCGTTTTTTCGGCCGCTGCTGTCAACCGATTCGTTTAACAAATCGCACACGATGACGCATAGGGCAATACAAAATTACTATCCTTGATCTTCTGTCAATTATCCACCTGACACATATGACGTTTGCGACTCCGATAATCGACCATAACTACACACTGCGTGGTATTAATTAGTTTTTCTAATCACCCGCCAACATTTGCATGAACGCGAAAATGAAGCCGTGGAAACCTAATACGAGCTCGTCGATCATCGAATTTAATTTGGATGGTGGCACGGTGACAGTATCTGGGCGAACGTTCGTCCGAGGATTTGTGCACCGATTGTCCATAATCCGCTGAAACTTGTAACTTTAGTAAGCATTTCAAGCGCGCCGAAGCATTCGTTTCCACATACGCATAATTCAAATCATCAGGATACTTCCTTGAACCTTAGATACCTACATACTAAACCGATATGGGTATTCATGAGTTGAACGATACATTGAAAACAAACTTTTTTTTTTATTTAAATGGTCCAACTGTTGCATGCAAATAACCCAGTTTCCATGCGTGTAAGAAACTTTATCTCCAAGGATTTAGCGATCTTAGACTTTGTCGGTAGTCCGACGACTATTTGCGTCAGCTCGTATCACTCGTTTTCTTCTTTCGAGTAAACGAGCCACTACGCTCAAGGATCTCGCAGTCACAGAATTTTTGGCGATCGCTGTTGTTCGTCACTGTTCCTAGAAAGATATTTCACTCCAGTGGAGAATAACAGGGGGTCAGTGAGAAGGATCGCTGTGTGTCACAGAAACGGGCGAGTTTTAGCTATGCCCACCTTTCTCCTAATGAAAAGCTTGCGGAAGGGGGCAGTGCGAAACCTTGGCCCCACTCGTGGCTAGAGAAGAACATTTCGGTTCGTCGGGGTAGGTAGGCACGTCGAAACGATTCATGTCAAAATAAAATTCCATTCTCTAGCGCTATCCTTACAATTAGCGTTACATCGATCGTATTTTTTCAAAATTCTGCACAGTGACCCTCCAGTAAATTTCTATAATTACCTAATGAATTTCATTGAATTTGCATTAAAAGTGTTTTTATCTGTTCAACTCGGCCCCCAAAGGTTAAATAAATTCCGTTTAATAAATAATAAATAAATAAATAAATCCTGAGTGCGTCACTGGTTCTGCATGGAATAATATGAACGATTCCACTCGAAGAATAATTTACTTTCGAGGGATTCTTCCCCTATATTTTATGTCTATAAGAAGCCATGAAAGCAGACGCGATTAGTGGCTCGCGGTGCCTGCTTTTCAGACTCGATTATCTTGACAACGAAGCCACGTAAGAAAAAGCATTATTCCATACTTTTTATCCATTTTTTAGATAGGCAAATGTAGTGTACTCATATTTGTCAGAGTTATAAATTGACAAATTATCTGAAAGCTTGTGAGAGGAAAGGTATCGATGTCGATGAATGATTTTAGAATTATTTTAAAATGCAATATAATGAAAGTGTACTCATATTGTCTGAGTTTTAAATGGACAAATTATCTGAAAGCCTGCGGGGGGAAGTTATGGGTATATTGATGATCTGAGAATACCTTACCTTTACCTAGGCAAATGTCTAGATGTTAAATTTTATCTTCACATTATTAAAATGTTCCTGATTATTACAAAACACCTTCATGTACTCGCAGCTCATTTTGATTTCACATATTTTTTTTTATATTGTAATTATTACTATCTTCTATTTTTTAATGATTTATTTTATATTAGGGGAAAGGTGGGATAGTTGATCAGCGGGGATACATACAGTTTATATCACAACTCAAATAATTAAATACAAACAAAGCAAACCATTATTATTATTTTAATAAAAAAGAAAAACTGTGATCAACTATTTCCGTCCTCGAATTTTTCATGTACTTGGCGTAATTTTTTTACTTTTTTTAAGTTTTTTATAGGGATGTCTTTTGCTGCTACGATCAAGTGCCGTGCATCGCTCAGTGGCCGACAGTGGAAAGAAGGGGAAAGCGAATAAAAAGAAAAAGGTGGCCTCTTGCATAAGGGACACTGGTCACCTGAAGAAAATCGAAGCTTTACGCCGTTTACGCGTGCTATTTTCAGAATCCCGCGGACTCGAAGTCGTTAACAGCTGTTACGTCGATCTCGATCTAAGAGCCTTCTTCGCGTAATCTTTGCCTGCTTCCACCCCCGTGCTCCGATTGTTCCAGAATCCATTGAAAGATTTCATCCCTAAGGATCCCATCACGCGATCCCCTAATTCATTATTCGCGACCAGAGGCCAACTTTCTCCGTGTTTTCCCTTGTTTTCCCACACTAATTTCCGCGACCGATGGACATCAAATGTATCAGGCCCCACGGCTTTTTTTGTCCGCGTTCTTTTTACATTCTTTTTCACGAAAACACAGTGGCGGTCGTCCCCGATGACCTTTACGATTCCTTCTTCTCCGTTTCTGGGGGGGAATTTTTTTAGACGATCCCACTAGGCGAGCGGAACACACACGTTAAAGTCCATGGAACAAAATAGGGACGTGCAGAATGGGAAAAAAATGGTACGGCCTGCGACCACGCTGACTCCTTGACTGACAACGTCAACTGACATTCGAACGGAGCCGGATACGAGTTAAGGTTCGAGAATTCAATCTTTTTTAACAGAGATCGTCATTCCCGTAAGTGATAGACTCTGACAAAGAATAATGAATTTCAGATTTATCGACACTCGCGCGAATCGGGTAGATCGCTAAACGCTTCCGTTAAATAAATATTAATAGGACTAGGTAGACTAATTATCAATTCAATCAAAGTCCAGCGTTTATCATTCACCTTCCGTCAGTCGAACAAATTTTTACACGATCTTTTTACACGCAGACTATGTATTTACGGACTTCGAAGTAAAACAGAGGATCCGAGAAATTTAACTTCCACTTTCCTGCAATCGCATACATATAGCGGTTGTTTTAATTAGTCACCAAGGCTCTGCCTAAGAACCTGAAATTCGTCGTTGAAAATGTCAAGAGCAGTATCCGTTTTTCTCCTTTATCTTCGTTATTGTCTTTATCCAGAAATCACGTGGATCCCCCGTTTTCATCCTCTTCTTTTTTCCTCTAAACGAAAAGGCACCGTTTACGCAGCTATTCAGGCGAGCGGAGATAATAAAATAAAGCCGCGCAGATTCGCCCGTCGCGCTTGTAACTCAAGCAGAACCGCCTCCTTGCTCTTCGCACTCGGGGGCAGCTAATGCGATCTAATTCGCGCTTTTTACAAATCCCCTCGCGTTGAATATTTTATGGAAATACCGCCGAAGTTTACGATTAACTTTGCCCCGCAACTAAATATTTTTTCCCCCGCGATATTACGAAATAAGATCACCGGTAGCAGGAAACTCAATGCCGTTTATTAAATAACATGCTAATGATCAGCACTGACCGTGTACGACGCACGGAAAAAAAAGTGTTTAAGGATTCCCGAGCGTCTGTTACGCATTGAAAAGTCAAACCAATAACATTGCAAAACAACTTCCCCAGCTCGGCGACGCATTGGAAAACACGTCCGCATTTTCCGAGCTGTCTTCCTTGGTTTTAGAAAAAAAAGCCTCTTCTTTCTTGTTGGCGTGTCGAAATTCCGGCGTGGCGTGACGTGCTATGAACCGCCGCGAAACCACACAAACGTAAGGTCGAATCTTTTCTCTCTCTGTTCCTTCATAATTCGTCGTCGTTGTCCTCGTACCCGCGGTCAGTAGCGCGATAAATCGCCAATCGAATTGCATAGCGCCGCGAATAAAGACTGACGAGCCTGCCAGCGGCAAGTGACAATGATTCGGACAATATTAGACGTGTACTTGACACCTCCGGGACAATGTGGGTCTGTTAAGCAAACAAGAATACGCCCGTGACTAAATCGTCGTTTCGAGGCGGGCCAACAGAGAAATGCAAATCGCTGGAAGATCCTTCGCTCGCAAACAAAGCTAGAGGATTCCAAAAGCCACCGCGAGCCGTTTCTTCAGGGCCCAGAGCGGGGAGATTGGTAAAAAAGAGAAAATTAAAATCAATAAAAACGTAAGACTGGCAGAAAAGTTACTTTTTCGATCCACTCTAACTATTGCCTACTTTTTAATTCTGGTGGAAAATTAAAAGCTGTGTAAAACCCAGATAAAGTTGAATTTATTTAACTAACAACCAAAAACGCCACACAATATTAAAGAAGACAAAAAATTTACCCATTTTGGAGATGTAATAAAAAATATACCTAGTATTTGGTGGGGGCAAAATTTGTCGGCCCCAGAAACTTTTGTTTATTAAATACTGGGTTGGTGCAGAATTATCAGGCGTTTGTATTGGCGGGTTATTTGTTAACACTATTCCTACCACGAACCGGTCAAAAAGACCGTTTTTAAAATATCGATTAGAATTTCCTATATACAACGTAATTGAATCGCCTTTAAACTTCACGACTTTGCCTCAAATATACGTATAATACATTTTTGAATATTCACTTCTTGTTTTATTGTTTATTTTCTGAGAAAAATTTGTAGTCTGTCTTACCTAACGCGACCGGTCAAATGACGTGAAATGTGTCGGTAGGAATAGTGTTAATAAAAATTCGCCCGTCTTCCAATCAAATGGGAAGCAGTTATTGAAGTAGATGGTGACTACGGTCAATAATCACTTCAAAATATCATTGTTTAATTTTTAAGTTTTTTTTTATAATAAATATTGTTTAGAAAACGCCTGATAATTATGCACCAACCCAATAGTTAAATAAATTCTGCTTTAACTGTCTTTCACGCAGCTTCGACAAATCGAAAAAATGATAACTTTTTCTCCTTTACTGTACGTACAACTAAATAATGTATAAAGAACAGCAAAAATCACTTCTCGCCCAAAACGACGAAAGATTAATTCAGAGCCCGCGTGCGTGTCTTATCGCCCCAGTGAACGATTACATTTAAAAAAATTGCCTAAACACCACGCCCTGGATTTCCCAAGCGGAGCGCAGGACTGCCGAACGGCGGCACTAAATTGAGAATGCTAATTGCTCCGGACGGCGTTTCGCGCGCGAGAGAATGTAATAATTGGCTAGCCGAAGGAGCATTAAACGCGCGGTTCGGCCGCTAGCGCGACCCAAGTGAAAGTTTCCGAAGAAAGGAGGCTCGCAACGTATCGGAGAGGAGTGAAGGTTTTATCGCGGAGATTACACGCCTATCGACCGTGCGTCTGATCCGGGCAGGACGCGTGGCGTCCACGGCCGCGCCGCGCGCCAGCCAGAGAGGTGAAAAGGAGAGCGACTATTTTGCAATCTCCCTTTTGCATAATAATACCCGTTTAAACGACACGTGGCGGCATTAGGAAAGCCGCCCGAGGGATACTTGTGCCCAACTGTTCGCCCAGAAGTTTCCTCCGGACAACAGTGCTCTTGTTGAAAGCTACTTAGTCTCCACACATCGCCAGTTACAAGCCTGAATCCATCGCCAGGACGTTCCTGAATAAAGAAACCATCATCAACCGACAATGAAGTTAAATGGATTCCAAGGGTCGAAGGAAGAAGATGCAAGGGATGATTCAAGCGAACTCTACCTCAGTTATTTGCGAAAAACAATAAGCGATGACCATCGCGCCCAAGAAAGGGCTCAGCGATGAAAAATACTAAGTATAGTCAATCAAGCACCGCTCCGCGCCAGGTGAATAATAAATCGCGGTGGAAACGGGTGGGGTGGCGCGGCGCGACTTCAAAGACAACGACGATGACGACGACGACGCCAGGCAACGAGGACGGCTTGCTTTCCAGTTGGATTCTGTGATTACTTCTCCTGCACGGCAGTCCTTTCCCGGTCGTCGTATCTCGTTGCTCGGCCCGCTGATAGAAATAAGTCGTGCGGCCCGGTCGCGGACACGCTCTGTCTCCTGCCGGTGATCGGTGAATTTCGGCTTCCCGTTTCCACGCTTATCATCCCCGCGGTCCTCCGAGTGGCGAAGGAGCCCGCGACGTGCTAAGACGCTGTTAGAAATCGTGCGGTGCTCGGGATATCCGCGTCGGCTCTGACTAATTCACCAAACAAGAGTGAATTAACAGTTGTCAGTACCAAGACATCATGGGGTGCAGTGGATTACTGCTGGTAACGGGCTTGCTGGTGACGGTGCAGGGCTTCGCGCCCGACAAGAAGGCCATGGAGGAGACTCTTCCAGCGTACGCGATCGCCCTTAACATGAACATCCTCAACGCTAGTCAGTGTCGAAGGGAAATGGAGATGTTTCGGGGCGGCGTGGACCAGGGGTTGCTGTGGAGTCTGCGAAGTTAGTAGACAAGGAATTTCGAGGATCGAATCTCGTTGATCCGGATCTAACGGGGCTAGATCAACTCGTACATTGGTGTTTCGTAATTGGCACCGTTTTTCCGTGCGCGTTTGTTACGCCGGCGATTACGCTTGTGCAACGCGAGGAATTCGCCAAAGTTTATGCGATTACATCGGACGCGGAATTTTTCGTTTCTATCCAGTCGACCATCCACTTTCTTCGCGTGTTACGCAAGAAACTAGTTTCGGTCGGTAGTGCGGAAAAGCAACGCGGATCCGATTCTCCCTATGTATATATTTTCTCGGGATCGCCTGTGATGTACTCCCTGTGGCTCGCGATCATTGAGATCATGGATGTTTTGTTTTGTTTTCAAAGTGTTGGATGCTAGCGGCGAGCCTGGATCTGGCTTCACCGAGGGGAACAATTATTGGCTCGGGAAACGGGACCAGTGTAAGTTTCTGTCGGCCAGGACCAGCATGGCCCTGTCGCCGCAGGTTCGGAGGAATAACAGCTTGTACAGGGACCCGGAGCAGGAGTTTCCGCCCTTCAAGCTTAACTTCTTCACCGCTCATATGGTGCACAACAGCACGTTGCAGTATCACACTACGCTGACCAACGAGGTGAGGGATTGCGGTGTTCATGTTCGAGGCGATTAACCCTTTCTGCTGGGAAATTATTAGGCTAAGTTGAGCTCTGCTGTTTTTTTTTTAATATGCTTTGTAACACAGCTTATAATTAGCTTAGCTTCCAGGTGGATTCCCGGCTTTAGGGATTAATTTTGAAATTAGTTTCGTGAAACAAGTCTTGGGAGTATTGCTATTATTTATAGCTAGTTGTTGCTGAGATAAACAGAATTAAGATTTATTGGGAAAAAGTTATTGGCTTAGGGTAAACCAACCAATGACATTAATACTTGAATATATTTATGTATAACAACAAAACAACTGTTGAAATTGCATTTAAATTTATTTTTCTTGAAATTTCTATAAAATAATTAATTATTCTTATCGTAATTTTAAAAAAAGGATTATAAAATGCAAAACGTGTAGGAGTCCAGTAAATGACCGCGTACTTTTAATAAGAATTGTACTTATTAATGTTTGCTTAATACGCGTAATTAAAAATGTGGGATATTAAAAGTGCAACTACAGTCCATTTATAAACATATAATATTTTTAAATTTATAATTGATATTTCTTTGCCTAATGATCATTGACTGGTATGCGGTCAGTTACTGGTTGGTTCACCCTACAATAAAAAACAAAATAATAGTTACAAATACGGCAAGAATCTATTTGCAAGCGAAGTCAAATCATACTTTTCTATGCATAAAAAGAAACATCAAAAATGTTTGATTACTTTAATTATTCTTAATTTATTCGTAAATCAAGAAATAAGAAAACTGGGTCGCATGTGTAAATCGACCGGCGAGACACCCGCGCAAGGGTTGAAATTTTGGAAACCAATGCGTATGGTAATCTTAATTACCATGATAGTACGAGATATAAATTAATGATTCCAAATGAAATCACATAAGCGGAAAGAGTTAATATTATTCGCGCCGCAGTCGAGATACCGCGCATTAGCGTTAAATATCGAAACGTTGATGATTTATATAGTTTGAATGTTTCCCCATTCGACTCGGATCGATGGTATCCATCCAAGAGCAGTGTTTCAGCGAAACGTCGTTCGAGTAACGATCGCAACTATGGTAATCGTCATACGGGGAACTCCGCAAGGTTTTCCTCCGAAGGCTTGTTTACGGAATCATACGGTAATTCGGATAAACAGCAGCCGAAAGCATGCAAAAACGTATAAATAAATGTAGCAACTGCCGATCTGTCAGCTAAAGAGCTGACGAAGCAAAAACTGCATCTGCGTTGAGTTATTAATCGATGGCAGGAAAGTACAATACGAATACATAAGACGTATCTTGAAATCATGTGGTTCTTTTCCGGAAGTGGAAAGGGACTTTTGAAAAAAATTGCTTATTTTTACAAACTGATGTTTATTAAGTTTATACTAAAAAATTGAACATTTTTAAATTTTAAATTGAATTAACACCACAAAATTTGTCGAAAAAAGCAAGAATCCAAGATCATTTTTTTTTATTACTATACTTTTCTTTACTGTAACCCGAAAGTTGCCCCCGCTGGAAAAAAGTCTGCGGACGCCCTTGGTTGAAATATGCCCACGCAGCTTTACACGTGGTAACGGATGTGACTTATGAATTCAGGTAAACGCGAGAGAAACCGATGAAGCTGTAAGAGCTCCTACGAACATCTATGTACCATGGGATTAGCAATCGGGAATAGCAATTTGAATATGAAACACCTTTATTTTCTCAAGGACGATGTTTTGGACAAGTCTCTTAGAACGTGTGTAGAATTTACAAAACACATTTCTAGCTCGTTATGTAACATTCCTTGCTGGAACAAGGTGTAAGCTAAATTAAAATCACCATCGATTAGAAAATATTAACACGAGCTCATTGGTTGTCCTCGTGCGATACGATCATATCCAGCCTTCCCCGAACACTTTTGTTCCTCGCCTGGGATGATTCACGAAACTTGCGAAATTTAACAGTGTCTCTTGTATTTCAGGACCTGGTGGTACTCGGACTTTGCTTGCCCTCGACCTGCACCGCGAGCGAGTTGACCACCGTTCTAGAGAAAATCTTCCGCGATAGAACTTTGCTGATCAGCCAGCTCTACTCCGCGGACTTCAAATTGCGCAAGGTCTCCAATTTGAGGAACGAAAATCAGTGGCTGCTCAGTTGGAACATAATCCTCATTATGTACGTAAGGAGCGAGAATAATCTTTGGCCCCTGAATGCAGCCAAGCCTCTATACCCCCTCGCACGTCTGGTCCGTTGACGCGCGATTAACAAACGCCGCGCGGTCGACAGCGAGCGATTCGGGGAATCGCAAGTAGTAGTGAAAGTTATAAAGTATTACGTATCGCTAATAGAATATTCGGTGGGAAAAAATATCGAGCGTATTCTTCGGATGAATCGTGATCGATCGACGTAACAATGAATCGTGCCTTTATTTCGTCCCAAGTTGCAGCAGCGGTGTCACAGATTCGAAAGTCTCTGAATTCGTTTGCATGAAATTTTCTACGTGGCCGAGAAGCTATCGACGGATGAGTCCTGAGCGAGGACACGCGCGATTCGGGCTCGCGATGATTGATGATTATCGTATCTCGGCGCCGGGATTCGTTAGCCGGGACAGCGCGGTTTCCCCGGGTATGCAAAGAAGGTGTCCCCCTTTGTTGCATAAGCGGCGGCGGGTGTTCAACTATTGACACGCGCTCGAAGGAATGGACGGTCCGTGATGGATATTTGAATTTCTGCTCGCAGACTCATCCTGCTGTCTGTGGTCGGCACTGCGATAATGGGCACGATGTATGACATGCTTGTCTACCAAAAACGCTTGCGAAAGAAGAGGGACTTCCTGACTTTCGAGAACAATAACACCGCTGGTAAGCTGGATCCTCTTGTGATCAAGCGCTCCTCAAAGTAGTATTTAAAACGTAGCATAACGTCGGTGATAGTGCAAAACCGCAACATATGAGAAGTTTGTAAATACCGCGAATCTGCAAAAGTAGCAAAATTGAGATTTCGCGCTCACGATTGCCAAGCGCTGTTTCGCTTTTTATAAAAGTCACACTATTGATGTTAGTATTTATTACAAGGAGTACTAAAATTGTCCCAAAAAAGTTCAGTCAAAGAAATCCCTTACAATGGCTAAAATATTAAGTTGTTTCTTCCTCCTATAAAATCGGTAAAATGCAGATCCGCGGTATTTATACGCGGTTTTGCACTAATACCGACGATAACCCATTGGCCGCCCGTTAAATCCGCCACTGGCTTTTTATTACTACTTCAAATGATAGCCACCATGTAACTTTGAGCAGCGTTGAGAAGTTTTATTAAGGGAATTACGAAGTGAGATTTCGGATGCTGTGATTAGAATTGAAGAACGAGGCAGATACGAAGCGGGAGCCTGGTCAGGAGGAGGCGGTGATCTCGGACCTCAGACCGGAGAGCATTATCGGGCAGACTCTTATGTGCTTCTCCATCTATTCGAACGTGAAGCAGATATTCAAAGCGGACACTGGCTCGGACTCCATACCTGCGTTGCACGGTATCAGGTTCTTGGGGATGGTGTGGATCCTCATAGCTCATACACTCTACTTCGGAAGCTATTTCGTAGGTAAGGGCGTAAAGTTGCCAAAGAAAACCTGAAATAAATGTATTAGATAAAGGGGGTAGTTTATAGTAGGTATGTATTTATCACTTACATTTCAGGGAACAGGTCCATAGGCTATACAATAACTGGCAGCTTCTTAACCCAAGCGATAAGTAACGCGACGTACTCGGTGGACACGTTCTTCTTCATGACCGGATTCTTAATGGCGTACGCGTACCTGAGGGCGCTAAAGAAAGAGAAGAAGATCACGTCCTGGCCCACGATCGCGGTTCAGTACTGCAGCATGGTCGTCAAACGATACTGCAGGTATCGTATTATTATTCCTGTTCACTCGTTCCACGGTGCGTAACATTTTTAACACTTCTTGCAAATCAATTGCAACTCGATTAGGATCACACCTGCGTACCTGATAACGATACTGCTCGCAATCCTAAACTTCAACTGGTACGAAAACGTTTCGATGTACTATATGTCCGAGCGGATCGCCTGCAACTGCCCCAATTACTGGTGGAGGAACATCCTCTACATCAACAACTTCTTCGACTGGGACGAATTGGTACGAGGAAATTTCGATATTTAAAAATCAAGATTTCCTGTATTCCCTTCAAAAATTTTCTACCAATATGTATTCACCAATATAGTCTTAAGACTATAGCAGCTACTACTCAACAGTCAAGCATATAATTTTCTTAATAAAAAACAATTCGTGCAAAATTTTATTCAAATCGGTCCAGTAATCTCTGAGATACTTTTGATAATGCAAATGCTCGCCAGTTTCCGGCTAGTAATTTTTAACGAGAGACAACCGTTTCAGTGCCTCGTATGGAGCTGGTACCTGGCCAACGACATGCAGTTCTTCGTGATCGGTTTAATATTGCTGATGGTGTCGACCAGGTAAGGCTGATGGTGTCTACAATTCAACATCTGCACTTCTACCCGCTAGACACTCGACTAACGTTATATCTATGGTTCCAGATACATGCGCCTCGCTCTGGGCATAGGCTTGGCCTTAATAATCGCGTCGATATCCACAACCGCTTACATAGCGTATAGTCTAGACTACTATCCAACGTAAGTGTAGAAAATGTTCGGCGTGAATTATTACATACATTTACATTAGATCGATATCTAAATGCGAACGATTTTATTAGCTTGGACACACAGTTGAATAATCTAACGATCATGTACCAACGACCATGGACCAGAATCAACCCGTTCTTGATAGGTTTGGCCACAGCTTTCCTCCTTAAACATTTGAACAATAAATTGCATCTGTCGGCGGTAAGAATGGATGTTGTCGAATAGTTCACTTGCTAGCACAAGCAGAACGATTTTTCACCAACAAGCGGTATAATATATGGTATTAAATATTGATACGCTGTTCTCGTTGCAGACAGCCAAAGCTGCGGGCTGGACCTTTGGCGTTTTATGCAACTGCTCGATACTTTTCGGCATGACGAACAAAGACGTGTCTCTGGCCGCGTCCGTGATTTATACGTCGCTAGGCAGGACAGGTTGGGGCTTCGGTTTGATGTGGCTGACAGTCGCGTGTGTCACGAAGAATGCCGGTGAACCTCTTTCATGAACCTCCTTCGACTAGAAGTATTTAATTTGTAGGAGCGCATTGCACTGTTTAATCCCCGCGTACGTTCTTTGTGCTTCTAGGTATTGTTGGTCAATTCTTGTCGCTGCCAGCATGGGTCCCCTTGAGCAGGCTAACGTACTGCGTATACCTCATGAACCCTTTCCTCATAAACTCAGTATTCCTGTATAGTGGCTACCCCGTTTACGTTGACGTTCTAACAAGCGTAAGTATCAGAGTGACATCGACTTAAAAAGAAAAGAAAAAACATCATTTCCCTTGCGTTCTGCGTGTTACAGGGTGGGCTAGCCTTCGGGCTGCTCTTCATCAGCTACGTTTGCGCTGTGTTTTTATCCGCGATTGCGGAAGTGCCGGCCATACTGCTGTTGCGACTAGCCTTAAGCTCCAATAGACAAAAGAAATGAGTATATATGCAGATCTGTAAATAGAGATATTTCTCAGATATTTATTGGCGCTTTAAATTCGTTCCGTTAATTCGAATTCGTTGTTCCAGGAGCTTGCTCTCCTCACGTTCCTCGACACGCGGGAAGGAGGACCGATCTATAGAGCCAATTGCCCTGCGTCTTCAGTGTTTAAGTTTATAATTAACGAGCGGTCTGTACATAGCGATGCGAGTTTAGTCAATGTTGTATATTTGTACTCTGGCTCGAGGGAGAGGAGGAAGCGCCGAGCTCGTTTGCAGTCGCTACGGATTGTTGAAAGCTGAGGGGCTCGTTCGCGCGCTATGAGTGAACAGGGGAATGTATCCTTGGCGGTGCTGGCGACGTCAGAGACCGATTTGCTCGGGAGGCCTGCTCGCGGCGACCCTCCTCGAGCTGCTTCTCGAGCTGCTCCTTTAAAACTAGAAGCTCCCTGGTTCGTTGGTAAACGGGATCCTTCGACAGCAAACGTGGACAATAAAATCAATGTTCTTCGTTCGTCGAGTAAACTGCGTAAAGTGTAGTAAAGAAAGGATACGAACCTGTTGTCGCATGCTAGGGTTCCACCTAGAGTAGTGACTCTTCCACGGCTTGATATACCTCATACTGGCGATCGGCATTAAGACGGGTTGATAGCTCGGAACGGCCCAGTAGAGGGGATTCTGATAAAGCGATAATTGACTATTGGTGTACGACCACAACGAGACAGTCTTCTGTTTCACTTGTTCCTGTACTCTCTCGCGTTCACTGTATTATAAATAAAAGAACGATAATTATTATAAACATGCACACGGCGACATGTGCGTACGTAGAAAGGCCGATACCTGCTAAATAAGAATGTGCCAAATCTGCAGGAGTATAGGTGATCGAGGATAGTAATTAGAAAGTGTTCGTTGAACTCGAACGCATTGGGAAACTGACGACTTATTTGCCACACGCAGTCCATGAACTGCAGAAACACCGGGGACCTATCCGCGTCGCTGTGATGTTCGTCGCCGTGGCCTATTCTCTGAAAGAAGAAAACAGTAAAAACATCGCGATTACACTTTAAACGCGTGCGTTTAGATTGTATCGCACCTGTTGAAACTTGTGGCCAAAACTGAGCCATTCTTTCTCGATGAGAACCTCGAAACCTTTAATCGTTCTGTAATACGGATCTAACATTAACATGGACAGAGCTGTAAGCTGAAAAAAGTGATGATAATTAAAGGTACATTTTTCTTTGCACAAAGATCGATCTGCCTCGGAATAATTACCTGCGCTGTCCTGTCCCAGCCATCGGAACAGTGCACCAATACCGAAGTCTTGTGATTCTCAACCTTACCAACTATGCGAACCGCTCCCGCGAGAACCGATTTAATATGCTTCAGCCAAACGGTGGATTCTATTCCCGACAGCCACCTGGCTTCGTCGATCGTCGGAAAGCATAATTCTGAAAGGTAATTTCATGATTATCACTGATGTTAACTAACCAGCTAACAGTACCTCTCAATTTCCTAAGGCTCTCTCTCATCACGTGTATATTGTGTATGTCGAGGAACACAAGCTCGGCATTCTGGTAAGCATCCTCGTTCTCATAGCCGCCACCCTTCGCCTTGTTCGCCACCGCGTTAGGCATCGGTCGGGCATCCATGATGAATAATTTGTGGCTCTGCGCGTTCGCGTCCATAATCAGCTGCACGTATCTCTCGTCTTCGCGGCTCCTCTTGCCGCCAACACCTACTAGTGGTTGAGCGCAACGAGTTATCGTCGCCTGGCTCTCTGGATGGATCCACGAGAGAACCGGAAGCCTTCCTCTGCTCCTGAAACCTGCTGACGCCTGTAAATCCTCATCGGTAGCCGCTGCTGGCACGGCCCACACGGCTGGGTAACTGTCGCACACCGAGTACGCGTCGTTGATCTTCGATATCTTCCATATATCGTTATTTACACCCTGAAAAAGAGTTGTTTAGTAGAAGTGGACGTACGAGCGCTCCAGCGAAACTTCTGCTCTTTACCATTCTCTTTAACTCTGCTATGGGTTCGTAAACATTCCAGCCGTTTTCGGGAAACGTTTCGGAGTACTCGAACGCGAAGAGAGGCAGCTTGTGGGACAGAGGAAACGAGTACTGGTGGAGCTTCTCGAAAACGTCCCTCCTGGAATGATTCTCCTGTTTATGAGCGAATCTGAGGTTCCGCATATCTTTGCAGAACACCTCTATCCCGTAGGAGTTCTCGCCTTTGCTGGACGCGCCGCCCACTTTCTCGATCCTACTGACCACACCCAGTGGCACCTCGACAACGTAAGGTGTCTCTCGGTCTATACTTCGGAAGTGTAGCTTGTAATTCGTAACGCTAAGAATTCCTCTGGCTGGCCCTGAGTAGGGGCATAGATAAGTCACTTCGTGGGCTATGCCTTGCACGCGTTCTCCATTCAGAAGCGGCGGACCTGCCTCCCCGCCAGATAAGTTCTGCAAAAACATGGTAGGGGCATCAGGGATTAAGTACGAATGTATTCCTGTACCGATCGGCTTCGATAATACAAATATTGGAAAAGTAAAAGTGACAAAACAGAATTCCTCAACGAAAAGGTAAGACATACCAAATTAACCACATCAAAATCATTTGTATCGTCTGAAAAAAGCAAACTCTGATGATAGGTAGATACTTGAAAAGAAAAGAAATGGAGACTACGTTAACTCTACGCATCCTTACGAAACTCACTTTTACTTGACTGTCTTTTCTTGCTTCTAAAGCAGAGACAATATTATTATCTGTAGAAGTGGAACTGGAGGAAAAACTTTTTGAATGCGACGCTTTGTCCCAGCTTTCCTAAAGAAGGTGAATGCTTGCATACAATTAGTTACGCTTAAATGTACATCGAGAAACCTTATTCTGTGATTAATTCAATTTGTGTTACCGATTCTTGACCCATTTTCGAATTCAGGGAACTGCTCTTGCTGTCCGAGTTGAGGGAATCCGAGCTGGCATTCTTGGAATTGTTCTGCTCTATGTTCAAAAGCTCAGCACTGCCTCTCTTGTCCATATTTCCGATCCGAATGGTTCCTTACACTATTGCGTGGAATGTGAAACTTATGTATAGCTGCGATCGCTACATCTGCAGGAATAAAGGTTTGTCTTAACGTTTGACCGTTTAGTAATCAGAGTACGGCAATAATGAATTCTTCTTAAATACTTTAACCCCAAACTAGTGAGAACATTGCGCGTGAAAGACGATCGCGATAAGTAACAGATTTCTAATGGAAAGTTGTAGAGGTATTATGGAAATGTATAGCAAGTGAACTTGAAATGAGAAACACATTGTGATAGCAACGTAAATAAAGGTTGTTTAAGGTGTTACCTTCCACGCCCAGAAATATTAGAGACACGGAACTTATATGCCGGAAGTCATGTCAATTTTAATACTGTTTACATACCAACAGTAAACCATTACATTAAGCTCGATCCAGTGCGATTAAACAAATTCGACTACACACGCAACCTGTCACTGCGATTTGTGATTTGACAGAATTTGACAACTTGGGAGCTTGAAACATAGACGAGGTATAAGATAGACTGAATTTATACTGTAAATTTATAACGTCGCATGCGACACGGAAATGGTATGAAATATATGTGTGACAAAAAAAATTTATGTCGCAGGGTCTATTCTATAATTCCTCTATGTTTTTAACCTGTTCTCTTGTGTGATACGTGTTATAAGTAGAGCGATTATTAATCGTGTATATTTCTGCTTACAGGTAAGGTAATAACTGTTGTATCCTATTCTCGACGCTATCGGTAAGGTAGGGAACGACATTGAAATGGTAAAAAAAATTTTTGGAGTCGCCAAAAATCCTACACACAAAATATATTTTTATGCAAAATAAAGCTATTTTCAAAATACCAACTCAATCGGAATAGACCGGTTTTCTTACAGTCGGTAAGGTAGGGAACGACATTGAAAAGGTAAAAAAAATTTCGATTCGCCAAAAATCATTCTCGCAAACATTATTTTTATGCAAAATGAAGCTATTCTCAAAATTCCAACGCAATCGGAATAGACCAGTTTTCGGACTGTCGGTAAGGTAGGGAACGACATTGAAAGGTTAAAAAAAAATTTTTCTTCTGTTATAGGTAAGCAATCCTTACCTTTCTAAGCGTCGGTTCGTGTCAACTGGTGTAACGAAAACGCATTGGACGGGGTCAAGAGTGCAGCATTTGCAAATTGGTGGTTTTTAAGTGGAAGTTAAACTTCAGTAGACAATGAAATTATTATATATCACTGTACATTATTCAGAGTATTTTAATAAACCACATGTAGAGAAAAACCGCATCTTTTAATTTAGAACTATAACCTATAACTTCCATCTCCTAATTAAATCACAAATTTCACAATCGCAAGTAAAGTCGGCCTCCGTTGATTAGCTAGCTCTCCGCCTTAGATTCTCTCTCCGAAGGCGCTAACTTAGTGCCACCTCTTTCGACATCATGTTATCCTGTTGCAAAGCTCATTTTAGAGCGTTCTGAAAATTTTTGCCAGATTTTGGAGCGATGTATCAGGAGAACATGAAGCGAAAGGAGGTATGCTGAAATTCTGCGTCGAAAGCCTTTCGAAACATCTGCGACTCTGCGTCGAATAGTTCTCCGCCTTAGATTCTCTCTCCGAATGCGCTAACTTAGTGCCACCTCTTTCGACATCATGTTATCCTGTTGCGAAGCTCATTTTAGAGCGTTCTGAAAATTTTGGCCAGATTTTGGAGCGATGTATCAGGAGAACATGAAGCGAAAGGAGGTATGCTGAATTTCTGCGTCGAACGCCTTTCGAAAAGTCTGCGCCTCTGCGTCGAATACTTCTCCACCTTAGATTCTCTCTCCGAAGGCGCTAACTTAGTGCCACCTCTTTCGACATCATGTTATCCTGTTGCGATGCTCATTTTAGAGCGTTCTGAAAATTTTGGCCAGATTTTGGAGCGATGTATCAGGAGAACATGAAGCGAAAGGAGGTATGCTGAATTTCTGCGTCGAACGCCTTTCGAAAAGTCTGCGCCTCTGCGTCGAATACTTCTCCACCTTAGATTCTCTCTCCGAAGGCGCTAACTTAGTGCCACCTCTTTCGACATCATGTTATCCTGTTGCGAAGGTCATTTTAGAGCGTTCTGAAAATTTTGGCCAGATGTTGGAGCGATGTATCAGGAGAACATGAAGCGAAAGGAAGTATCATGAAATTCTGCATCGAAAGCCTTTCGAAACATCTGCGACTCTGCGTCGAATACTTCTCCGCCTTAGATTCTCTCTCCGAAGGCGCTAACTTAGTGCCACCTCTTTCGACATCATGTTATCCTGTTACGAAGCTCATTTTAGAGCGTTCTGAAAATTTTGGCCAGATTTTGGAGCGATGTATCAGGAGAACATGAAGCGAAAGGAGGTATCAGGAAATTCTGCGTCGAAAGCCTTTCGAAACATCTGCGACTCTGCGTCGAATAGTTCTCCGCCTTAGATTCTCTCTCCGAAGGCGCTAACTTAGTGCCACCTCTTTCGACATCATGTTATCCTGTTGCGAAGCTCATTTTAGAGCGTTCTGAAAATTTTGGCCAAATTTTGGAGCGATGTATCAGGAGAACATGAAGCGAAAGGAGGTATCATGAAATTCTGCGTCGAAAGCCTTTCGAAACATCTGCGACTCTGCGTCGAATAGTTCTCCGCCTTAGATTCTCTCTCCGAAGGCGCTAACTTAGTGCCACCTCTTTCGACATCATGTTATCCTGTTACGAAGCTCATTTTAGAGCGTTCTGAAAATTTTGGCCAGATTTTGGAGCGATGTATCAGGAGAACATGAAGCGAAAGGAGGTATCAGGAAATTCTGCGTCGAAAGCCTTTCGAAACATCTGCGACTCTGCGTTGAATAGTTCTCCGCCTTAGATTCTCTCTCCGAAGGCGCTAACTTAGTGCCACCTCTTTCGACATCATGTTATCCTGTTGCGATGCTCATTTTAGAGCGTTCTGAAAATTTTTGCCAGATTTTGGAGCGATGTATCAGGAGAACATGAAGCGAAAGGAGGTATGCTGAATTTCTGCGTCGAACGCCTTTCGAAAAGTCTGCGCCTCTGCGTCGAATACTTCTCCACCTTAGATTCTCTCTCCGAAGGCGCTAACTTAGTGCCACCTCTTTCGACATCATGTTATCCTGTTGCGAAGCTCATTTTAGAGCGTTCTGAAAATTTTGGCCAGATGTTGGAGCGATGTATCAGGAGAATATGAAGCGAAAGGAGGTATCATGAAATTCTGCGTCGAAAGCCTTTCGAAACATCTGCGACTCTGCGTCGAATAGTTCTCCGCCTTAGATTCTCTCTCCGAAGGCGCTAACTTAGTGCCACCTCTTTCGACATCATGTTATCCTGTTGCGATGCTCATTTTAGAGCGTTCTGAAAATTTTGGCCAGATTTTGGAGCGATGTATCAGGAGAACATGAAGCGAAAGGAGGTATGCTGAATTTCTGCGTCGAACGCCTTTCGAAAAGTCTGCGCCTCTGCGTCGAATACTTCTCCACCTTAGATTCTCTCTCCGAAGGCAATAACTTAGTGCCACCTCTTTCGACATCATGTTATCCTGTTGCGAAGCTCATTTTAGAGCGTTCTGAAAATTTTGGCCAGATTTTGGAGAGATGTATTAGGAGAACATGAAGCGAAAGGAGGTATGCTGAATTTCTGCGTCGAACGCCTTTCGAAAAGTCTGCGCCTCTGCGTCGAATACTTCTCCGCCTTAGATTCTCTCTCCGAAGGCGCTAACTTAGTGCCACCTCTTTCGACATCATGTTATCCTGATACGAAGCTCATTTTAGAGCGTTCTGAAAATTTTGGCCAAATTTTGGAGTGATGTATCAGGAGAACATGAAGCGAAAGGAGGTATCATGAAATTCTGCGTCGAAAGCCTTTCGAAAAGTCTGCGACTCTGCGTCGAATAGTTCTCCGCCTTAGATTCTCTCTCCGAAGGCGCTAACTTAGTGCCACCTCTTTCGACAACATGTTATCCTGTTGCGAAGCTCATTTTGGAGCGTTCTGAAAATTTTGGCCAGATTTTGGAGCGATGTATCAGGAGAACATGAAGCGAAAGGAGGTATGCTGAAATTCTGCGTCGAAAGCCTTTCAAAACCTCAGCGACTCTGCGTCGAATACTTCTCCGCCTTGGATAAATTGCAGGTTTGGAATTTGGATAGGAGTATGTATAAAAGGTATTTCTCAATAATAATACTGTCTGTTTCAAGTTTTTCCCAATTTATTTGAATAAAGTCTTTACAGTGTTACAATAACGTATAAAATATATAATTTTACTTTGTCGGTTGTATAAAATCACTATTTTCTTGTGTTCATTGTTGAGATTTCCATCATTTGGCCCATGTAAAGTTGCTGTCCACGGCGAAATGTACCCAAGTTTTCCCTTATTTGATGCAGCTGAGGTTGTTGTCAAGGGAAGAATGATCTACAAATCCTAGAACAGACAAAAAACGAATTATAGCAACTTGTATGATCTCGAAAATAATACTAAAAGGTTTCTTACGCAGAAAATAATTGCGATATTTATACATGTCGCGTACACAGTTGACAGTTTTAGTAATCTCAGTTTCGTTGGGAATATGTGTTGACGCATATATATATCTATAAAAGTTGGAAAGTTTGGTTGTGTGAGATATTTACGGAATGTCTTCTGTCATAAGGAAGATGTCCCAATTACTGTGCTTTGACACCGAATTGCTCACAACGGAATTAATTACTGACTCCTCTCACTTTAATTTTGCGTGGTGAAAATTTATATTGATATTTTGAACTTTTCTCTTTTTTAAGTACATCAAAGTACCTACATAGGCAACGGCGAATTTGCGTATTCCTACATATAAAGTGACCAGACGTCCCGCATTTGCCTGCATTTGAGCCCTTTGTCCCGCATTGAAAAATGTCCCGCAAAGAGTCCCGCATTGGACATGTAACCTTTTACATTTTCGCAGTGGCATAAAGTTACTGTTTCTTGTACTTCATACAGTATGTGAGACCAAGTTGAATTAAGTAATTTTTTTGTACGGGAAAAAGAAATATTTTTAATTTTGTATCACAAGTACGCATCATAACTATGTATGTATGATAAGTTTGTAACATATTGCAAATATATTGTACATGTTCCAATACAGTACGGAAACGATATCCTCACGGATCTGGTAACCTTTTTTTTTTGCTTGTTTGTCCCACAAAATATCTGGTCACTTTACCTACATATAGTGTAATTGTAAGTAGGCTACACTGCCCTCCTTAGTTAAACTGTTCTATCTAGCATTATTTCATTTTTTGAGATATGTTGAAATATTTGGAGTTCCACACGTCTTTTACCTTTTAAGTAAAGTTAGAAAACTCTACGTGCTTCGTAAAGATTTAAAAACAGTCTAATGTATTTAACCTAAGTACTTTCAAAATGGTTAAAACGTCTTATCTAAAACAATTAATTAGTTAGTACGTTAATAATACATTCCCTACCGGTACACCTATTACAAAAAATGATATTAGGCTATTACGAAATAATGACAACATGTTTTAATTTGAAAGAAGGAAAATAAGTATAGAAAATACGAAAAATGTTAGACACAATTTCGTGTAAAACGTATAAAGAATTAAATTATCTTCCCAATTTGACCTTTATTTCATATGGAATACATTTAAACCCTGCCCAATTCTACATACTACCATATCAGTAAAGTACTTGAACAGAAAACGCATAAAAATTGCAATAGATAAAAAGAATTAGGTTAGGTAAGGTTTAAATGATATGACTTGTTGAAGGCTAAATGAACTTATCGGGAGTTCCAAAAGTGACTAATTAGATACACATTAGAATGAATTTAGTCAGTTATGCACATAACTGTTACGTATCTCACATTCTTCTATTCTAACCTCATTCCTGTACACTTCCATTGAATATTATAATTTTTCAAAGAACTACGACTCTTCTCTACTTGAAAACTATGTATTACATATGTAAACTCTCCAAACAAAAGAACGGTACTCACTTTTCTTTGAAATATTGAATGAAAGAGTGCAAAAAATTTAAAGAAAAATTTACATTACTCCTAATACCTACCTTATTTAACCCTTCATGGGTTAATGCGAGAATGATGTGACTGGGAAGTATTCCGAAATATGTGGGAAATGTAGAAAACTTAATAGACCATTGAAATTATCAATAACTCGTAAATGGTTCTATTTCAAATGCTACTAATATTTCCACGAGGTGCACAGGTTCGCGATATGTTAAAAATCTCTTGTAAAGTAAATCACAGACAGGTTTAAGAGAATACACATATTCTTCCTATCAACTAATGCGAATCGTGCGTATTGTACGGGTTTCAGGGCAAGCAAATCTTATTAGCCGCGTCAAATCGGATTACACGTAGACAGCTTGCTGACCACTCTCTTGCAGATAAAAACCCGTGTTCCGCGACGCTAAACAGAAACTCATAAATCAATCGTCGACTGTTATCCCATCTTTCTCAATGTTAGTTGCACAACAAAAAGCGGTTAGAACCCGCTATATCTGATGGATAGTCTCGAGACAAAAGCCTCGAACTCGACAACTTATCGCTACGCGATATAGAATCATTCCAACGAAAAGAAGCACAGTAGAAATTAGTAGATCGCTCACATTGCGACGTGTGGGGTACAAAGCACCTTTCTGCTGGGGGGAAATTATGAATTTATTTATTTATAAAAAAAAAGAAAGGTTCTTCAACGGAACGAAACATACAGTAGTCACAGTTTGACAGTGATGCACCGAATTCGATCGAGCGTGTAATTCCACAATATAGAGCATATTCGTTAACATGAAATATAAAACTCTCATCATCAACTATATCATATATACCGTTAACTTTGAACATGGTCAACATATATAAATATACAGTCATCACGTTAAGTTAAATGTATATCCATACACAATAGTACATATACAGCGAGTCTATACATCGTATTAAGTAAGATTTCCAGCACATCCGATCTCTGTGTCCTCCCGATATCTGTATGTTTTCTTTTCCTTATATTTCGACGCTTTCGACACATACATAAATGCATACACACGTATATGCTTAGTGTATTAATATATGTATACCTCGGAGTACCTCGCTATAATAATACAATTATACAAAAAAACGTTATGGCGACATCAACGTTCACGCTAGTGTTTCCACGTATTTTGTCTTCCTTCTTGTGTACGTGTCCTGTGTATTCATGTGTGTGTGTGTGTTCTGCTGCTGTTTCCCTTATAGAAATATACACATTTACCAATATGGCGATACGTAGAGACGCTCTACCCGATTAGAAAAAGAGAACCGAAGTACAAGAATGAACGGAAAAATATATGTATATATACGTATGTATATCATATACACATCGAAAAAGGTGTCTGCATTTACACGAGTTACAAAGAACGGAGTATTGGTTCAACAGGCAATGTCCCTCCCTCGCGCGACCCCTTCTTCTAGCCCGCCCACGCGCAACATATGTTTGGCACTTGTTTAGCGAAGAATTCTGGTAGACGTTTTCAGACGAATTCGTAGGATCGCGTCGCAGCGGTATCCCTTTCCTATCCCCAACATCCCAGCATCCCTTAGGCCTTCACCGACGTGCTCGTGTACATTCGGTTCGGTTTCTCGCTCTGCCGATCGCAACCCATGGAAATGTACACGGAATCTGTAGGAACATGAAGAGAAACATCCGCAATCTGTGTCTCCGTCCGTTGGTGGTCAGTCTCCAAAGCCGCCTCATAGGGCTCTCTCTCTCTCTCTCTCTCTCTCTCTCTCTCTCTCTCTCTCTCTCTCTCTCTCTCTCTCTCTCTCTCTCTCTCTCTCTCTCTCATCGACGGATCCAAAGATTCCGAGCTCCGCGGCCTGACTTCTCTCTAACGCGCTCCTCCCTTCTCGTCGACTCCCTCTATTGAAGAGTGTCTTTTCAGTCTTATCTGGTGGTGCATGGCCATCATCCCGGTCACGTCATCTGGGCGGCGTTGAAGCCCCGCTTCCTGGGAGTGGAGAAGTGTTGCGGGCTGGAGATCTGGTACTGCTGCACGAACGGGTTGTTCCTGAGGACGTTCCCAGCTGGCGATCCCGCCGAGTACTGCGACGGGACGGTGATTATACCAGTCTGCTGCAGATACTGCTCTCGGTAGAGGGCTTGCTGCGTCACGTACTCCCCGTTCACAGGATTGTTCGCGGTGGTGTATTGCACCTTCACGCTCTTCGAGGACGGCTGATTGGCGTTGCACTCCTTGTAGCTGTCCTGGTAGCGCAGGCCGGTGGGGGACGACGAGCCGGGCGGCGTGACGTTCTTCAGGCTCTGGGTGGGGCTCTGCGTGATTGACTCCAGCACGTGCCTCGGCATGTTGGGCGACGGGCAGTGGTGGGCTTCCTGCAAGCCGTCCACGCGGTTCGCGTTCCTCATATAGATCGGCGCGCTCTCCGGCCTGCCGCCTACTATGTTCCTCATCCCTTCGCGGTCCTTCGCGCTCAGGCTCTGCCGGGGCGTGTTCGACGCTGAGGTGCGGTTCTTCGTGTCGGTCGGAGAGGCGTTGTTCAACTCGGACATGCTCGACCAGGTCACGCTGGCCAGCTCCCACTGGCGCAGGAGATTCGAGACCCGCTCAGCTCTGGCCGTCGTGTCCACGCTCTCGTCGTAGTCTGGACCCTGAAATGTGTTGAGAGGTTAATATGGGATTCGCGAAATATCATAAAATATTTCAATTTAAGGGGAGGTTCCGGTCTAAGTGTCGATTTTTTTTTTCGAATCTTTAACCTTTTAGGAAAACGTGCTTAAAAGGATTTCTTGAAATTCGTAAAATTCCCGAAGTTATAGGTAGACATTTGAGTAGTGGCAAATGCATGAGTAACAACCGGCCACTCGGCGCTCACGTAAAACTTTAAACGCGTTTTTCTCGAAACAGTGTTCTCAAAACGGTGGGACCTGTATCTAGAAATGTTATTATCCGATTCGACTGAAGCAATTTTTATTTTGAAGAATATACTTCTGGCTGGGGGAACTAGAAAAAATTACAAAAAATTGAAAATTTATAATTTTCAAAGGCGTTGAAAGAACGAAAAATACAGGGAAAAGAGATTTCAAACTTGAAGTGTCGTTATTTTCTAAAAAAAATGTCATTTTTGTAATTTTTTCTGGTTCCCCCCTACCCAGAAGAATAATCTTCAAAATACAAAAGTTTTCAGTCAAATCGGATAATAACTTTTGGAGATACAGGTCCCACCGATTTATATGAATTTTTTGACGCCCTGCCTCAACGACTCCCCAGGGCCGTCTGCAATGATTAATTATAAAACAAAAAATATATTTCTATAATTTAAGACATCCTTAATACAATGCAAAAACTCCCATTAAATTATATATAGTAGCTTTCCTTTAATTAATTCCTAAATATCACCTATTTTTTTGGGCTTCCAGACCGGAACCTCCCCTTAAAAGAGTCGAAACAATTTCAAAATTAATTCAATATACCTATGGCAACTCACATCTCAGTGATTGCTAAGTAATTCTCCCGAAAATTCGCCCAATACCCAAATCCGCCCCTTATATATCTGTCCGAGGAAAGTTTCTTTCCACCGTTACCGATCCCCTCGCGAGCGAATGGGACGTAAGAGAAACGCAGCAATTACCACCGGTTGAGTCGCTCTCGCGCGCGCCAAACCAGAAATGATGAACGAGATCAGGCGCAGAAGGGTCAAGTACGACCGGTAGGTACGCGATGAAAAATGGACGAGGATCGAGCAGAAGGCCACCGCTGGCCGTTCCAGACGATCGAACAGCGACGGGGCGATCCCATACATCCCCGTAGCGCGATAAAACTTGCAGCAACCGATTAATATTATTATTGAGACAAGGCTGCCGCAAGGTCGGGCGAAGCCTTAAAGGGACGTCTATTTTGCATGGCCTGATTCCAACGCGTTCCGCCGACGCGATAGAACGGCCCGCCGCATCGTAACTCGAAGCTCTGATCCCGATATCTTGACGTGAATTTCGGAGGAAGATAAAGCTAAATGGGTCTGAAGGCAGAAGGGAACTCACGTTCTCGATCTTCTCGTCGAGCATCTTGAAGAAGTCGAGCTGACTGGTGGATATCTCTCTGTAAAAATGGAAACGTGCAACTGGTCAGTTAGTAGCTATGTTAAAAAACAGGGCATAGATCCGCGATACGCCGTAGCCCAATGAGAAACGCGATGCGAGAGCTTCCCGCCAGGATCGGCGCGTTGTTGTCGCGGTTATTTTAAAGTGGCACTATTTATTTGGCAGGGCTATTCGAAGCGGCGGTATGGTGAATGCGAATAACGCGTTGCGCAACGCGGACCACCGAAAGGGACTATAATTAGAAGAAGTTGGAGCGGTGGGCAAAGTCGACGATCGACCTTCCTCCACGAGGACAAGGGAGGAAAAGGAGCGGAGTCTCGCGTAGCTCGACGGATTCTCACATTTTCCAGTCCGACGATAGATTCCGCTGCGTCGCTCGTCGCCAGGAGGACCTCGAGAGGGGGGCAAGCGTTCGCGCGCGACCGTCCGCGTCGCTGGGCAGAGCGTTAATTTTCGAAGCAGGTAGTCGCTCGAGGGGAGCAGGAGTGGCCACGGTGGCGAGGCAACGGCCGAAACTTACGCTTGTTGCAACAGAGGACCGCTTCCAGGCGCGCTCGGCTTCTTCTTCGCCTGGCCTTTAACCTCGCCCGTGCCATTCTGCTCCTCGTTTCGGTTCACCTCCACCCCGTTGTTGTTTGTCTTGTTGTTCTTCGCGTTGCCGTTTCCATTCTTCTGCTCCACGGACGCTGAACCTGTAACACAAACGCCAATGGTACAATTCTGCAGGCTACTCGCTGGAGTGTGATGTCCCACTATTTTTCGTGTGGTCCTAACTAGAAGCTTCCCTATACATCCCCCTACAACTCCGTAACTAACTACAAAACTCAACTCTTAACTCTTTCCACAACCAAGGGATCGCCTGGACGGTGTACCTTAGCGGTCCCCATCTCCAGGTGATTAAATTCGAAATCCTCTTCGCCCTACGAGGCATGATATCCTCACACTCATTTGAATCTTAAACAAATCCCTCAAAAAACCTACTTAACTCGAGACCACGTCTCACCCCTCTCTACGACAGATCAAATCAAAGCCACTCTGAAACCTCTCCAATTAAAAACCTCCAAAATCCATCCAAGGGTTGAGTACCCCCTTTGCTAAGTCCCGCCAGATTTCTGTCCTCCGGCACCATAGTCCGACGAATGTCTAAAATCGTCCGATCGCCAAAAACAATCATTGATCCTTGTTCCTCGTTTTATTGCGAACCTATTACTTTAATGGTTCGACCGCGGTCGTCGCGCTGGTTTTCGAGAAAATCACGAAAAACTCCAATCGCTCCGAAATATTTCTAAGTCCTCCGGCACCATCGTCCGAACACAAACTCGTCCGATCGCCAAAACAATTATTGATCCTTGTTCCTCGTTCTATTGCGAACGTATTACTTTAATGGTTCGACCGCGGTTAGATAGGTATCCTACACAATATGAAGTTCAACTTAACGACGTTGGAATAACAAAAACATTTGCTTGAAAGGGCAAATATATTTTTAATGCAAACTAAACATTTATTTAATAGAATAAAATCCAGTTTTCTTTTAGTTTTAGCAAGCCTCTGAAAGACAGAAAATGAAGAACCGACTTATCACGTTATTTTCTCTGCATTGTTCGCACGCCACGCCAATCCACGGGGAGAAAGAAAAGAGCGTCCGGTTCGAAACCACGCAAAAGGAGTCCTGTTAACCCTTCGAGGGCGAAGCAATTGCTGAACGCGCAAGTTCAAGGAGCGTGTCGAGGCACTTTGCTCCCTATTCTGGCGCAGAAGAGTGGGTAGCGAAAATGAGGAGAAATACAAACGTGGAAATGACGGAGTGGCTGCTTCAGCGATGCATCTATGGAAAGGTCGCGAACTCGAGCGTGATTATCGCGCGGAAGCGAGCTGCGAAATAAGAGCGCGTGTGCACAGGCCGAAAGCAATATTCTGTTCGGGAGCGCGGGCGCAAAAAAGAAGCGCATATATATGAAAGGCAGCCGCGGCGGGTGCAAGGTTCAAGATTGCGCTTCGTAAACACGCTTAATCTTATCAACGAGCCGCTTGACACTTTTAAGGGCCGTCACACTCGGGCTCGAGTCCAAACCGAGTGTATTCGATTAAAATAAGTAGACCGACGCCCTAGCCACGGATGACCAGAGCCGAAGAGCAAGCTCGCGGCGAGTCTGCTGCTTTCGGTGACACAGATACCTACGTATCTGGGGAACAGACTCGACTCGACTCGCGAAGCGATCGAGTGTTTGCATAGGAACCACGGAATGTGCAGGTTTTGGGGGGAGTGTCGCGACGGCCAGGCTTTACGAGAAATGTAGATTACACTGGCGCCAGGGGCAAGTGATATCTCAATGAGTTTTTAGTCCCTGAACGGTTCACGTGTTTGTTTTTCCCGAGGAAGGTGGGGCTTACTTGTTTGGCTTCCTTATGGGGCCCAATACGTACTGTCTTATCTCTTCTCGAAAAACAAAGCAGTAGGGAAGACCGGGGCAAGATGACTAATTTTTATAAATACACCATTGTTATTTTGTTGACTTGTTGCGTACCAAAAGTTTACAAATTTCGTTAGGTATACAGGCTTATTTTTAAAATCGTTTTAATTGAATCTAGGTTGTAGTTTTTATTGTATTTAGAGTAGTGAGACGAATAAGTCAACAAACCCCGGCTGCGGGGGGTTTAATATGATGGGGTTAGTTGACTTACATTGATTTACTTTGTAGTTTTCACCCTTTGCCTGCGAAAGACGTATATATACGCTACCAATTTCATCAATATAGTATACGAAACGCGTACATATGTTTGTATCCCCGATCTCCTCTACGTAAAATGTAACCGTAATGAAACACAAGGATATTAAGGGGCCATTCTGGTTAGATGGTTTGAAAAATAGATTATTTTTTTACCATTTTTCAAAAGTACATATTCTCAAGAATGTACTGTTTGTATTTTTGGATTCAGATAAGTCCAACTGCTGAAATCACCTGCACGAGCGAGGCATGAATTTTTAAACATGTTTTCAAAATCGTCTTCGAAACCATTTTAAAAGCAATAATTTAATTACTTTTATATTTTTTACTTACTGTAGAAATGTAATGTAATCAATAGAAAAAAGTTTGATTCCATTATTATAATTCCTGTCTTCGCAATAAATTCCTGAAAATCGCTGAATTTATCGGTGCGCTAACCAGAATGGCCCCTTAATCACCACTACCTATCTCCTCTGTTTTCTGGTTTGTGTAGGTACACTGTAAATTGTAAATTGTAAACTTTCCCTATATTTTCCTTTCCTCCTTTTCTTTTCAATATTATCTCAGCGTAAAAACACAGCGTAATCAAAAGCGATTATATTAATTCCATGTTCTCTATCCAGACATTATTGCAACTCAACAATGAATAATTCATTGTGTGCAGAGTAGAGATTCAGCGAAACCGTGGACGCCCACCGACCGGAAGTCCGAGGGCGCGTCTCACCGGGCCTCTCGATTCAGCCTCGCCGCTCCGATTTTATAGGAATTATTTCCGACAGGACGATAAATGCACGTCCCTGAGGTATAACCCTCACGCACATGTGGTCCATTCATTGGCACGCGAGGCGAGAGATCGAGAGAGGGAGAGAGAGGAAAAGGAGAATGAACTCGGATTACAATGAAACGCAAATAAACTCGGCGACAGGCACGCACGCACACACGTGCAAATACGTGGCTCTGGGTATATACACGTGTGTAGGTCAGTAGGTGGTTTCTCTCTGACGCTCAGCTTATTGTAGCGCCTCGCGTTGCAATTATGTACCACGATCACGACTCGCAGACGGCTGTCGCGCGATATCGTGACGCCCACGCGCCTCAATTAAAACGCAGAGGCGAGCGAGCGCGAACGGACTGCTATGTACTAAATACAGCGATGAGCGCTCCAGCCCCTCTTGGAATCCGTATTGCAGCTTCTCCGGCTTCTAATCGCTCCGAACCAATATCCCCTATCGAGTTCCCCTGCCGCGCCCAACCCAGTTCCCTAACAATTCTCTAAGACTATTCATCTTATTCCTGCGCCGGTGATACTTGCAGACTTTACTATAGTCTCACTTCCCGACTAACTCTGGTCTCGCACTCTGCAATGTCAAAGTATTAGAGACCCGTTTGGCTCTTAACGATGTTAAGCACACCACGTGCTCCAACGTCTGACTTTGTCTTGTTCTTGGGATGTATTTTATCAAGGTCCAAGATCGTTAACCATTTTTCAACTGTTACTAATATTAACCTTTAGTAGCATAGTGTAACACCCTTGTTACACGAATTAAAAAAATTATGCACGCCATTTAGGGTCTTTTTCATGAACTTTAAAGCATTACTTTACTATTACCATATGTAACAAGTGTCCTTAGGGTAGAAATACATCCGTAGAAATTCTACTGTGATACACTGTCTCCTATTATTCATTACGACTCTTAATTTCGCCAGGACTACTGAAAATACCACGTAAATGCTAATTTTTCTCTCAATTGTTTCGGATTTCCTTTGTTAATAAATTTGATGTTGAACATAATAATGTATGTAACACTAGTCTAACATTCTGCAAAACTGAGTATTGGCTTAACATTATAATACTAAGGTATCTTTATGCATGATTTAACACTGGTATTAAATCCATATTTTTTCATTTATACAAAAAATTGTTACACAAGGAATTTTTTGCTTATTTTTATGATGAAGTGTGGACAAAAATAGACCATTAAGAATTTTTCTAAGAATGATACTAAGGGTTAATCAATCAGAACGTGATAAAATGAAGTTATTATTTAAAAGTAACCGAGTACGCCTTACGTCTATCTCCACAGCGTAAAATTAAAGCCATTAAACTGTACACAAATAAAGTTATTATGTATAAAAATAACCGAGTGCCTTATTTACTCCCGTGAAACTGGGCTGAATTCTTTCCTCGTTAATATCTGTTGCGCGTTACTTCCTCCGAACAACAAGTGGTTGGCAGCGACAAATTAGGGGCGACAATCCCTACGTGTGACGCCCGGTGTCCAGGGAATTTATTGGATAATAGGAGAAAAACGGTCTCAGCTGGCAGGCTTTTCCCGCTGCTAGAATGGAGCTCGGTGGAAACACGGGACCGTGGGACGCGCCGAGGAAGATCGTGTTCCCGCGTCTCCGGTACAGGAAGCTTGTGGAAGGAGGGAAGCCATCGATCGCCAATTTGCGGCCGAACCGCCAATTACTCGGCCACGGTGCTGCGTGAATTTTATTTCGCTCGCAGCCGGTGCTCTTCCTCCGCGCGCGCTAAAAGGACGACTCGCGCGTTATCTATTTCCGATCCCGTTCTAGCGAGCACGTTCTCAAAGAGTGTTTACGCGTTAAGCTCGCTTCTCAACCGCGGCTTCATCGTCGCGCCACACGGTCCCATTAAATTAAAGCTTTAACGCCGTTACCTAACGTCGCCTGATCCGTTTACGCGCCACGAGAGGCTGCAATCGAGTTTTCCCAGCGCGGCACCGAAAGATCAATCCATGGGAATGGTCTTCATTCATCGGTCTGGAATTCCCCGCGGGATTCGAGCTGGCATCGTGCCGAAGGTCGATGTACCTATACACATACACGTCGGTGAAATTCCTTAAAACGCCTGCGCGCCTGGAATTCGTCGAGCACCTACGCGAAAGGGGAGGATAAATCGACGGCGTTGGGTAGACTTCCCTGGAAGGGGTGGAAGATAGAAGGGGTGAGAGATGAGGGAAATATGCAGAACATGTGTTTTGAAGGTGTTCCTTGGAAAAAAATAGAGTCACGTAGCAGCCTCACGTGGTAATAAATACTTTACAGACAACTTTTCGGTGGATACACTTCCTCGTGTTCCTGCTACATATCTCTCCCTCGATTAACACTAAACCTACCAGAGCGGTCAAATGACCGCTTTTGAGACTTTAACAAAATTATTATATTCCAGGTTTCCATTTTTCTTGAACTTACTGCATGACTTTTTCTATAATATGTAGCTATTATATATTATAGAATATATAGTTATTATAATATATAGCTATTATATTGGGTTGGTGCAGAATTATCAGGCGTTTATATTGGCGGGTTATTTGTTAATAAAAATTCGCCCGTCTTCCAATCAAATGGGAAGCAGTTATTGAAATAGATGGTGACTACGCTCCGGAATAATCACTTTAAAATGTTATTGTTTAATTTGTATGTTTCTTTTTTCATAATAAATATTGTTTAAAGAACGCCTGATAATTATGCACCAACCCAATATATTATAGAAAAAGTCATGCAGTAAGTTGAAGAAAAATGAAAACCTGGAATTTAATAATTTTGTTAAAGTCTCAAGAGCGGTCATTGGACCGCTCTAGTAAGTTTATTGTTAATAATAGAATTATAGCGACGATTCGAGTGAATGTCCGCGGTAGGGAGCGGGCTTTGAACAGATAAGAGGAAACGCGGGGATAATTTTATAGTGTTCGATTCGATTCCCGGACAACCGCCGGTCGTTCATCTTCTTGTCGCTTTTATCGCGGTGGGAAGCACGCGTAGCGTGTCCGGGCAACCAACGACGGACACATTAGAGAGTTTCGCGGCGATAAATCGTGTTCCTCGGGTCACGCAACAGATCGTGGGGAATTTATGAAAACTTGACTGCTCCTCTAGATTCTTTGATGTTTCATGTTCGCCTTCGATCATCTAGGAAGTTTATCTAGTTTCAGCACCAGTCGCTGAATTAAGCAATAAGCGAAATAAGCATGTGCTTGAGGACGCACCATAGAGATTGTCTGAATTTTAAAATCTAACTTTTGTTAGAAACGCCTAAGAAATCGTACATTGCGTTCAAGTGATCACCACAGAAGGATCACCATAAGGAGGCCTGAAAATCTTTTAAGTGCTCAGAGCCTCTAAGGGTGCGTTCCAATTCACACAGTGAGTGCAGAGATCGCAGCGTATGAAATTTGAAAATGCTACTATGGAGAAAGAAACGTTGTTTACAATAACCTCGATACTATTAAATAATAGTGATGAAAGCGAAAATGAAGATGATTGGAAATAAAGAAATTCAAATAATCAAAGATTGTAGAAACAAACACGCATGCGCGCTGCGCAGTGACTGCTTCACCTCTGAAATTTCTGCGTTTACTGCACGCTCGCTACACCGGAAGTGGCATCCTATTGGTGGAAACTGAGCGAAATTCTAGAGGGAATCTTACGATGCCACCAATTTCATGCACTCACTGCGATAAATTGCAATGCACCCTAAATGTCTTATCCGGCCTTGCTCACCCCCATAAGTCTCCATCTGTACGGTAATAGTACCGAACAACATCCACACTATCCACGAATTAAGCTAGTACACGAGACGAGAACCCCCATAAAGGGAGTCCGGAATGATACATAGATCTCGGAGGATCGACGTTGGTGGAGCTAGTTAACCCTCGGGCGGGCGCGCCAGTGAGAGTTAGCCCCGTTACGCACTAGCGACAAGTTGCCGGCAACTTGGTCGACAAGAGACCAGAAACCTTTGTTGTTCGCCGCGACCAAGTGCGTACGAACTCATATATCCCCGTATACCTCGTGGTCGTCGGCGACTGGTCGCCAAGTGCGTAACGGGCCTTACACGACCAGGCGCAACTCAGTTCACCAGTTGAAAATAATCATTTTAGTCCCCTTATAAATAAAGTATACACTTCAGAAACGGTTTTTCTGTCGATAGTAGTAACTTTTGATTAAATGTGATGGGAAAATAATAGCAATGTACCCAAGAATGCAGTAAATGTATTTAATAACACAAAAATAGTAAAATCAGAAATACGCGGATTGGTGAACTAAGTTCACCGGCGCGCCCGCTCGGGGGTTAAGCGACTGCCTAAATAAGTACGCGGAGGATCAAGCAAGATCGCGACGGTTTCGAGACCCCCATCACAGGAATTACAAAACTTATTTCTACAGAATGATACCAGAGCAGGCTCGAAATCCATTGAAATCGAACGAGCAATTAGGGTTGAAACGAGTTCGTTAAAGAGCCACCCGGGATTGCATTGTATAATTCGTTGATAAAAGAAACAATGTTGGACTAGCGAGAGAGGAAGAGTCCTGTGCCATCGCGTGCGTGCGTCTTCGGCGATTACACTGCTCCAGCAAAATACATAACAGGAGAATTAAGAGAGACAGAGGGATACAGAGGAAAAGGGAGCCAAGAGACTGGCGTCACGCGACCACTGGACGCAGAAATGACGCAAGGATATTTATTACGCGCCGGCATGCACATCGTGCTCCTAAATTTACATCGCGAACCCGATAGCCACGAAGTGGGCCACGCTCTCTGGTAGCCGATGACCGCCCCTATGCATCATTGAGAACGCTCGCGACCTTATGCAGGTATATTTAAGCAGTCCCGCCCGTATATACCCAGAGGAGGCTGAACGCTGGTGCACATGAAACGTGACGTAAAGTTACGCGCGTCGACACTCTTGAGTATTTAAATATAGGTGATCCTGGTGCACGGATGCAGCGATGATAAACGTCTGTTTTCTCCTATGTGCATCCCTGCCCCGTCTGCTCGGCAGCACCTTAATTTAGCGGTGAATGACGCCCACGTTTGTCCGTGGATGACGGGGCTGACGCCGCGGAGCGATTCCAGGGAGAAATTAAAACTAAAGGCGAAGCGTATAAGAGGCTTTGCCAGACTGTAAGAGGAGCCGGATGGTGTAAGTGTAAACACGGGTGAAATTCCGTCACGTGTAGAAATGACGTTCCCTTGAATTGCTAGAGGAATTTGGGTACCTACGAAAATGGTATTCGTTCTGTAATTGAAATCGGATAAAGAAAAGCTGTTTTACTTGATATTTGCAGTGAATTATGATAGAGTATGTACACCCAGTGGCGGATTTAACAGGGCGGCCGATGAGCAGTTGCCACCTGGGCCCCTGCACAGATGGACACCCCAGGGCCCCATTCTTAAAAAAAATTATGATTATATCCTGTGTATATTTTTTTCTGTATTATTACACTAAGGTTTTTAGTAAACTACCGCTTTATTTTTCCTAAAAATGGGTCCCTGCTCAGAAGGCCCCCTAGGGCCCTGTCTTTTAACTCGTTTAAATTCGAGATTAATACAATTTATATTAATTATTTAATAAACTCTGATACAAAAGGTAAAAAATTGATTTACTTAAATAAATAAAAAATTATTCTTTTACAATACATCATTATATGTAAATAAATTTATTCATAATAATTAATAAAACACTCTCAACTTATATTACTTATCTTAAAATAAATATTCCTTCAACACAAAAACATGAATATTAAATTAAAATTTCAAAAATTAATTTAATTGTTTCAGTGTAAAAGAAAAGATTTACATAAACTAAAATTTTCCACAAGATACACGTTCCAGTACATTTACTATGTTACGACTTTCCTCACTTATAATAAGAATGACAGGCAATTTGTATACTAAATAAAATTCTTTTTTCTTTTTAAAAAAAAACTTATGATTTTATCCAAGCACTATATTTTTTTTCTATACTCTTCTGTACACTTATTCCCTTTTAGTAAACTCCCTGTGTTCATTTTCCCGAGAATGGGCCTCTCAGAACGTTTGACACCTAGGCCTTTTTTTTTAAATCGGCTACTGGGTATACCTAATTTAAGAATCGTTGCAATCGGTCAGCGAGTGCCAAGAACTTGGCGATTGCTTCCTGGAACAGAGGAGCGTCTTAATACTTCTCCTGAAATGTTCCCCAACCCCGCCCTCGCAAACCTTGGCGTCTCATTTCTTCCACTCCGGATTTCCATTTCCTCCGACGGAGCAGGATATATCGCGAGAAAACGCGAGCTAGACGTTGGCGATCGATTACCAATTATTCGCCCTGTCCGATTCCATTACGGTTCTACTACAGCTGCATAACGTAGCAACTCCATTATCGCGGTATTATCGCTCGATCTTCTTAATCCCACCAAAGCTTCTGAATCACCGGCTCTTGTACATTGATCAATCAGATCCATAATGATCTGTGATATCACGGCTCGATGCAATCCCGGGCAGAAAGGATGCACCACCTCTAGAGTAGAGGAGACCGGGGTAAAGTGAACATCGGGGTAAAATGAGCTTTTTAAATTTATTCTTTAATAATAGAATATATTAACAAATTTTGGGGACGTATTAAATGTTTGTAATATCACACTGATAATTATGCACATTCATTACGTCCCCAAAATTTGTAAATATATTCTATTATTAAAGAATAAATTAAGAAAGCTCATTTTACCCCGGTCTCCCCTACCACGAAATTATCCATTACGTCGGAACGGGATCAAGTTCCTTGCCTGTTTTGCGGCACGGTGGTCTCGCAAAAATATGTTTTTTATTTTTGTCTTTTGTTCGTTTTGGGATTCGTTTCTCTTATGAGGAACCAAATATAATCTCCCATCAGTGTCTCATCTCCCAAAATCCATGATACCGCCGCTCAATACCCTTCATATCCTGATGGAATCTTTATTCAAAATACTTGAAAAATGTACAAAATGAATTAAAATGGAAATAAAACAATATAATGGAAAAAAGAAACAAAACCCGAAAAAAAATGAAATTTTAGTGTTTTCACACAATTGTCACGAGCCTCGCTTTTTCCATAGATTTTCTTCAGTAGTACCTTGTTTTATTTGTAAACGTGCAGACCATTTTTGCGATTTCGATTTTTCCCAGATGATTAAATGAATTGTTGGTGTCAATTTCGGTGGAAAAATGCCTTTTTTCACATATTTCCATGGATTTCGCCCTAAGTACTGAACCGCTATGAAAATTTTGTCAGATAGATTTGTTGGTAACTCAATTATTTATCTTTAATTTGAGACAATTTTCGACCATATCGGTCATTCGCAATTATGTGAGACCACCTTTTTGACAGACAGGTAAAGAGTTCACTTGTCGATATCTCGAAAACGTATCCATAGAAAATTATTCTAGACCTTATTTTCGGAATCGACGGGCCATTTTACACAAGAAAAAAATTGTGGCATCTGCTGCACAAAATGGCTGTAAACTATTGTAATCGAGGCTGAATCGTTACGAGGAGCAATCGATCACACGTTTAATCCATCGGCGTCAGATAAGCGCAATCTTTTGCGTAATGGCTAATGGGTTGACGGCACGGCGGAGGAAAAAGAGCGGCACGATAATCCGCGATAACGAAGAAAGCTTTCGTATCTCCTTCCCCTTTCATTCCACGATGAACAGGATACGCCAAACGCTCGATTCTTTCGACTACGATAGAAGTACACAGTAGTACTGGACTTATTTGTCGATCACAGGTTTATTGAACAAAACTCTCCCTGAGTCAAACTTGTTTCATTAATATTCTAGTATTGTAAGTCCGGGAGAGTTCGACAACTTTTTGGAAAAGAAATTGTAGCATCGTTGTTTTTCACATTTTTATCGTTTTATGCACATTAAAGCAAAGCCCAAGCAATTTAGGGTATATATATCTTGCGTCAGTCTTGAAATATCAACACTGGCCGGACTCTCCCGGTGGTCGAACTCTCCCGGAATTACCCTATAAAGGAAAATAACCAGAAACGCGCGAGCGATCATATACAGTCGATCTTTACAGAGACACACCGCACAATGGCGACAAGTGAAACAAAGGAAATACAGAAGGTGCGATATTTAAATAACTTCTAACACTCACTTACACTTCTCATACCTATTATTACAATCAGAAAAAATGTCTGGTTTTGTCAATCACGTTGCCGTGACAATCCTGCACGCTACGCAAATTTACGAGTGGCAGAATAAATACTCCCAGCATTATGCCTTTCAAGCTATCGATTCCAGCGAAATTCTCTTCATTTCGGCGAAACGAGCCCGAGCAGGATCGCTTTGAAGGCGTTCCTCGGCCTTCCGGAAGAGCAGGGCGAATTCTATTGTCTGGACGAAAATAAACGAGGCATTGAGACGCTGCTCGGCAGCGGCCCCATTAAAATAAGGGGAGTGGAAAGAAAAACAAAGTGCCGCCCAGTTTCTTCCTCCCTTCTCTTAGAAAACGATTACCAAGGTTAATAATACCGAGGGACACTGAAAGCCGTACGACGCGCATTGAACCGTTCGCGGGTGCGCGATTCACCAAGGCGTACATAACGAACGGCAGGCGTAATTAACTGCGACGCAATTAGCTCGCCTTCGACAGCGCGAGATACGCGCGCAGGTATTTCCCCGTGGTCCTAGTGACCAAAACCCATCGACGCTCTTCCCCCAAAATCGATTCGCCGAAATTTTTCAAAGCGAGAGATCAATGGATCGATGATCGACGAATTTCAGACATTATAAACTAGAGACACTGTAATAAGAGTCTGAACACGAGGAGGTCACTTTTTGATTGGTCCACCATGTTTGATCGAAATCCCACGAGAGAGAAAGAGATATTCACCATTTCACTCTTAACCACTCTTAACAATTTATGTCGATATTTTACTATCTATTAATCTGAAAATGTGCATTTGGGTTTTTGATTGGCCCGCCATTTTTCATCTATTCCCGCTGATTTTTAAATCTGTCAATTATACAAAGATAATGAAGATATAAAGTAAAAAACCAAATCTTGTGTTCTATTTGATATATGTTTTTTTATTATACTTATTTAAATGCGCAATGCAATTCCACAGATTTGCTGCCACAAACGTAAGAGTTGTTAACCCTTCGTTGACACACCTCTTTTTTTCAATCAACTTTGACATACCTGGGTGGCTCACACCCAGAGCAATTTTTGAACGAGTGGCATTCTCATCCAAAGAATCCAATTATTATGAAAAAATCATGGGCCACTTTCAAGGTCTCTAGAATATATTCCAATAATTTTTTGTTTGAAATTTTATCACACTTTTTGTAAAATAATTCTAGATTACCACATATCGAGAAAAAACGAAGAAAATCTTTAAAAAATTGTAACTTTTACAAGTTTCAATATTAGGAACTAAAAATCTATAGAGTTGATGTTCAGATATAATATTTTGAGAGAAAAAATAGTTTGTAAGTCGGCTTTGAAAAACAGATATTTATTTTGCATATAGAAGGTTCACAGCGTCAAAATCAGATTGTGGGTGTCTCACACCCAGAGAGTCAACGAAGGGTTAAGAGTGGTCAAGAGTGAAATGGTGAATATCTATTTCTCTCTCGTGGGATTTCGATCAAAGATGCCGGACTGTCACTCGTGTCCAGACTCTTATTACAGTGTCTCTGTTATAAACGAGTGCGTCGCGCCACTTCCTCCACTGCGAACTTCGTTTTACCGTATTCGTATAGTAGATTGTTCGGAAGAATGCTGACATTTCATAGTGAAGGGACGACGAGTCGCCTCCGATGGGAAAAAATTTCGAGGTCCATGATGCGAATCGCGCGGCATAGCAAACCCTGAGAACGTATCACGAGCGGAAGTGACCGTCGTCCCTGAGGATTTTTTTTTTTAAAAAAGAGTATTTTCGCACCAGTATTTCAAGACCGTTGTTGGACATTGACTTATGATAGTAGGGATTTGTTCCATTAACGACCGCAGGGCTTTGCGAAAGTGATTGAATATTTCATAGAAAATTCAGTGAACTGTTTTGGAATTTTTCCAGTGAAGCATTACGAATGGAATGCATGTCTTCGAGCTGGATTTCCATTTTCCATATGCGTTCAAATTCCGCGAGAGTTTCCACCAGGAAGCCACGAAAAATGATCGCGCGTGCCAGACGTGACGAAACCGTGACGGAATATTGCCGGAAGACGGTCGTTGTTCACGAGCGACTAACGTAATACAGGAACAAGGACGGGAAAATCTGAGGGCGACGCATTCACCTTGGATGCGCGAGCCGTGGGTACACAGAATCACGAAGGCCGGCGATAAAAATAAAGGAGAGAGATCGACCGCCTCGTATTTCGAATAAACCGTGGGAATTTAAATATTTTCTTCTCGGCCACATGACGGGAGGGATCGAGCGCAGTTTCTCGATTTCTAGTCGTGTCTCTGCTCATCTCTTTCAATTTCAGGAAAGGGATTCCTTATTTCGCATTTCTTGAAATAGGTAGGCATATATGTAGGAAAGACCGAGGCAAAGGGAGCCTAAAAATATTCAAAGTAGAATAATATTTTTCCTCTCTCAATAAAGATGTGTAGAGATAAATTTGTAATATACCTAATTTAAACACTACTATTGACAAATTACGAGTAGCAATACTTAGACTATATTAAAATACAACTTGTAGGATATATAGGTAATTATTAACCGGTTAACTGGCAATGTATCATATATAACTTTTTTTATTTTCAATCGATTTGAATGAAACTTGGTATGTACTGGTTTTTGGGGTCGCTGAATCTGAATTTGGCATTGGAATTGTAAAATTCAATATGGTAGACTCAAAATGGCTGCTAAATATTAAAATATTATCGGGATTTAGAAAAATTGCATATAGTAGTTTTTGGGGTCGCTGAATCTGAATTTGGCATTGAAATTTTAAATTTCAATATGGCAGACTCAATATGGCCGAACCAAAACGTTGTTTAAAACTTAAATAGCAGATTTGTTACTGCGTTACCAAAATTTTTAAATATACCTTATTTTTAAATAACAAATGAAGAAAGCTCTACCCCGGTTTCCCCTACCTACCTTTTTGATCTCGGAATTCTATGAAGGTACGTGAATTCACATTTCGATATTAACACGAGTTTCAGTTTCAAGCTCTATAGACGAAGCATCGGTAAATACCAGTGGCGATCGATTCGATAAATATTTGAAGGCATCCGATGCGGCTCACTTATAACCGGAGATGAATGCGAAACAGCTGTCCGCGCGAGGGAAATAGCCTCGCATGCTCGTTGCACCGTCGGTGCAACGAGACGAAAATGTCCGCGAAGGAGAATGGAGAGAATCCCGATTTACAATGTACAGATGGGGTACGATCGATCTTTCTCTCCGATGGAATCTCGGCTCGTGATACCGCCAATATCGCGCTCGTCTCCAATACGAAGTAATTGAATTTACAGAGAAAAAGAAGCGGAAGAGAGGCAAAGCGGTGCAAAGGGACCAAGTTAATTTCATTCCCCCCTCCCGTTCCTACGTTATGCAGATTCCTCGACGTCGGGGCACCCAATACACGGGGAATATACATATATTTCCGTCGTGGTAAAAGCTTCCGCCCGAGCACCGCCGCCCTATTGGCCCCTATGAATTATTCATGTCGGTGTGTGGGTGTCGCGTGCTATAATTCGATGCTTTCGAGGCCTCCGCCTAATAGATTCATATCGTGTGTGCACCCGAGACGCGTGCACGCATGTAAATTGCATTCCGTTACTGAATCTCCGCGTAATTCTAATCGAGGAATAATACCTAGGGGAGACCGGGACAGATTGTAACAAAAAAGTTTTCAGACTTTTTTCTTGAAAGTGTTCTCCTCAATCAGAAAATAATTTGCGTGATTTACTAATTACATATGTGGTGAACTGATTGCGTGAAAATACGTGACAAAATCTTGGACACTTAGACATCTAGCTTCATCTTAAACAAATCTGAACCTTTGTTACAATGTGCCCCAGTTCGAATGTTTTTAGGCGACAGACAAACACACACTGTCTGTTTTATATATTAATTCTCGTATAACGAATGAAAGGTCATTTTGATCCAACTCTGACAAAGTCTGTCGCGATGATATATTTGTGTTGGCATTGGCAAAATATAGTATATGATGCCTAAATTGCAGTAACATTATTTGTAAAAATCATACAGGAGATACACCTATTTTTTATACCAAATGTACATAAATAAATTGTTTTACGTATTTCTTTGTTAATAAATTTTAGTTAATTTGAGAAATTTTAATTATTTAATAATTCATTTTATACTAATTTTTTTCGTGAAACCGGTGTACCATAAAAATGTTACTATGGGTCAAACTGACCCTGCATTCGTCTCACGCGACCATATCCACCATTCGTCTTCCGAGGGTTAAGATATCCGCTACCTCCGCGAATAATCGCGTTGGTTTGACCGAGCACTTACCCTTTCTATAAATGCCTACACTCTACGGTAATCTCGATAGGTATACCAAGACATATCTCGATGACAAAACGTATCTCGATGACAAACCACACGCTACCTTCCCATCTCCGTCTTTTCCATAAATACTTGATCGCGATTCTCCGATCTGGGATCTATATTTAGTGCTCGGGCGTGATTCGTTAAGGAGCTGCACGTGCTCGCGGCAAACGTTCGCACTGTTATATACCCGTGACGATCGATGTAACTCGATGATTAACCACGGTAGCAGACAGATCTTTCGATATCCGTGACGTGGAATTCCAGTAATAACGCTCGCGCGGGAATGCGATTACTCAACCTTACCCGAGCACCGTAACTCGCCGATCCCTGCGACGAATACCAATCGTCCAACGGTTACTTATGTCGCTGGGACAGGATAGCTTCATCCGCGAGGGATGCTGGAGTAAAAATGCCGTGCAGAGGTAGGTATTCGTAAAAAATAGGGGAAGAGTATGACTATGATTAAATAGGTCAGCGACGAACCACCAGCCAGGCAACAAGGACGGGCATGCGAATGATCGATACGAAGCCGCATCTTTTGATAATCTCATTCAATAAAATCCTGCTTCGGAGGCTTAGCCAGCTTCGCGGAATCCACCTGTACAATTAAATTAGACGTATCCCTAAACATACATATAGGAACCGAAAGCGACCGTCTCGTGCAGAGCCGAATTTACATTTCAGGGGGCCTCAGGCTGAATATTTGGTGGGCCCTCGGTTAAATGTAAAAAATAAAATGACGCTGATTTTATTTTTTTTTATCATAATACTTGTATAATCTAAATAAGAATTTAATTTCAAAATTAACATTGAATATCAAAACTAAACATAACATTAACATAAATAAACATTAAAGATACAAGTTAATAAAGATAATATAAAAAAATGCTAATTTTTCGAAGAAAATATTTAGAATGAGGGGCCCCCAGCTAAACGGGGCCCTAGGCTTCAGCCTTGTTAGCCTAAGGGCTAAATCCAGCACTGGTCTCGTGCCCAAGACAAATTCTTACCGAATTGCAGCGACGCCCGAAATTCTCCGGGCCCTGAGAACGATATTTATATTTTTTTATTCATTTAACCCAGTTGTATCTGCTATAATGATTAACCTCTGTACAGTACAAAGTAATGAGAAATAATGGTAAATATATAAAACGTGACCTCGACCAGTTGCCACATCCCCCGCGGCACATTTACAGGCAATCAACGCGAAATCGCGAGTTTCGATCGCGTAATAACCGTAGGCTCTCGCGTTGTTTACCCGCTCGCCTCATAATCCCACGGACGAAACGCTAAAAATACGAAATGAAATTCGATTCGTAATGGACTCGCGGCGGACTCTCGATAGAAAATCGAACAGCGGCCCGCCACTAGTTGATTCACCTAGCGCACGTCTGCCGTTAATGCGTCTTGGCAGCAGACGGGGCCAAATATAGGACGGGACTTTCTATCCATTGTGACTGTGCGACCGTCTTTCTCGAGCAATCGCGCGCACTGCTTCCACCGATGACGCTCGTCGACCGTTCGATCGCGATCGTCGATGGATCTAGCTGGAGGGAGACGCTGGCCATCTGGGTGATTTCGGATTAGAGGGAACGCTTCGCAGCGCGCTGATCCTTGCCAGATGATCGCAGATATTAACTATTTACGCCCGGAGTTTATTTAAACCCGAGCTCCGGCTCGTTGCAAGTCCCGACTCGCGGTCCAAGTAGTATTATTAGAGGGTCCATTTTTTTTAAGTATAAAATCTAGGCTTTCCGCAAGGTTGCTTTTCTACTAAATATGTTATATAATAGCTGTGCAAAATTTCAGACTAATCGGGTAATATTTCAGGGGAAGAGTTTCTGTCTGTTTTCCAATTAAAGATTGGAGAGCTCACCTCCACGTAGATTTGAGGGTACTAGTGAAAGCTATATTTATACTTTACACAAAAACAAATATTTTTTACGCTATCAAATAGTAATATACACTTCATTGTGTAAAATAATGTTGCAAGATCGTAGCGACCTGTAAATATGGTTCATATGTGCCAGTTTTTTATATCTTTGATTTTCTGTTTTTTCTTTTATTCAGTCTCTAAAGTGTGTTTTATAATTATACTAGCTTTACTACTCAGCTTCGCCCGGAATTTAGATTCTGATTTTATAAAAATAATGTATTTCTTTTGTGAGAATAGTCACATTCATCTGGATTAGTTAGGCATAATGAGATGCAACACATTTCGTAACCTCAGAGTTTACCGTTCAAATGTTTTAGACGACAGACAAACATCACTTTTTGCTTTATATATTAAGATTGATTAATGCTATTAACTCAGGATAAAGTTGAACGTGCTTACCGTAATGCGTTTGTTTTTCTTTGGTTTTGTATTTTATTTTGTAACTTATTGAACTTATGTTCTATTTCTATTATTACTGTACATTGTCATCACTCTTCGGGTTAGACTTAAAAACAGCAAATTGCCGCCGAGTCTTGCCCATTACTTCTCTTTGTATTTTGAGAATGTAATAAAGACGTATTATTATTATTAGTATTATACACACTTCTTTTGATTTATGGAACAAAAGCAGGCTTCTGGAGAGCAACGAAAAATACAAAAATAAAATTCCATGAATCCATGGACCACTCTAAGTCTATTCTAGAGCATGCTGGAGGTCAGTTTCCACTCGGCTGTGTTTCGTGAACCGATGCTCCCTTGCGAAATATGGTATCTATGGTTACGCCGCGCCGTTTTCGGAACGGAGTTCGAGATAACTTCGCAGACTTCGGGGATCATTCAAAACGTAGCAGATGTTACGTTCGGCAAGGCAGCTCGGTGAAACTGGCGTTCGTGGCACAGCCTTGCGTCCGATACGAACGGCAGGCTAGTTTAAGGTGAACGACTCCCGAGGCAAAACCGCGGATCCATCGATTCGCGAGAGACCGTGCGGTGGCTGTGCTCTACTTGGCGGCGCCAGAGAAACAGGGAGGGATCGATATATCCGAGCGCGGAGACAATGCCTCGGCGCGATCGAACACTCGGTCTTATCCGCGGCCGAAATTGACCTCGATACAGCGCGCTATCTGTCCCTGACTCGCACTCCTCTTTTTATCTATCCACTGGGGACTGATCTTTTTTAAGGCGACTGATAAGCGGCGAATACCTTGCCGCGTGCACGATGTCCGGTATCCTAGTTTCGTGAAACGAGGCCTAACACTGCTCCATAAATAATTCAAGCTTCTCGTTAAAGATCGACCTGCTAAATACCCGCGAGCGGACAGCGGCGAGCGTTTCACCGAGCCTTTTCGAGCAATTTCTGAATTTGAAATAATACTCGAACCGATTCGGTACTAACAAGGGAAGATCCCGAACACGAATATTCAAAAAATTCTGAAACTTTGTGAACATGTAGGGAATTTCCTCCTGATTACTACGCAATTTTTATTTGCTGCCCAAATTCACTTTAGAGGGGATAATTGACCCCTGAAAATACGGTTATTTTCCGATTATGTGTCATAACTCGTGAACTGTAAAATAATTTTTTTGTCAAATGGTAGATCTAATTAAAAGAAGTAACTTTTGTCTTGAAACCGTTTCTCTATCCCTTACAGTTCGCGAGTTATAACACAAAATCTGAAAATAGCCGAATTTTCAGGGGTTAATCAGGAAAAAATCCCTTGCAAATTCGCAAAGTTTCAGAATTTTTTGAATTTCCGGGTTCGGGATCTTCCCTTGTAAGTACCTATTGTATCAATGATTCCCCTGAAAGAATTAAGATCGAGATTCCTCGCCCACTTTCTTCCTTCGCTTCCTTCCTTTATATTTAATCCTTACTAATATATAAAACTGAAACATTGTCTGTTGTTTGTCCTTCTGTCACGCCTTAACGGATTTCATTGAAATTTTGAATATTCATTACATAGGCCCTAAATTAGATCATAGGCTATTTATTTTTTTCGTTTAGGCTTTATCAAACATCATAAATAATTCCCGGGTGAAACCAAGTAACGGGTCAGCTAGTCATGAATAAAAATTAATTTTTGACAGTATAAAAAATTAATATTCATAAATTACCAATTAACCAATTCGGCCGACCCAAATTTGTCGCTCTGGGCACTTGCCCTGCTTGCGCCCCCTAGATCAGGCCCTGTGCAGTAAGTCAACTGGACGACACGTTTCGTCAGCAATCATTAATCGGGCAAACAGCGGAAGGAAGCGATACGCGCGGCGAGATTTACAGGCAAAGTAGGAAAAGAGACGCGCCGCACAGTGGTTCAAAAATGGGAAATTTTGGAAAAAAATTGGGTTCTCTATGTATTCTTATAGAAAATTTTGCGCTGATTCCGAATATATACCATGTTCCTATACCTAAAATAAACGATTCATGTGTTTTTTGGCCAAAAACCATGAAAAATACATATCACAAAAATCACATATTTTGCGATATTGAGCAGTTTTCTTCTGCCTCCATGGAATTTTGTCCAATAGAAAAGTTGTATAGAATTAAAATATGCGTTTTAAATTTTTTAAATTTATTTTTAACTGTCAATATTCGTTTTTTGAACGGATTTTGTACTTGTACAATGTTTAGGCAATTTTGTCTAATATATCTATATATATATATCAGTCAACGATATATTTTCTATACAACTTTTCTATTGGACAAAATTACATGGAGGCAGAAGAAAACTGCTCAATATCGCAAAATATGTGAAAAAACGTGATTTTTCATGGTTTTTGGCCTAAAACACATGAATCGTTTATTTCAGGTATAGGAACATGGGGTATATTCGGAATCAGCGCAAAATTTTCTATTGAAAGACGACACCCACAAGAGCGATCGACGGTCAACAGTAGCAATTAGGTATTAACCTTTTTTTACGAAAAAAACTTACAAAAACGTTTGCATACGGTACAGACGGTGATGGACGGTGAAATTTTTTAATGGGAATTGTACCTCAAAATATGTACTTTCAAACCTTTCCAGTGTCGTTGCGGAGGTAGACGGAGGTACCTGAAAAAAATGGTGATTTCTAAAACACCTCGGTATTCTTTGAGATATTGTTATATTCTGACAACAGTTTCAATTCTACTTCTTTTTGCTCTACACTATGTAAAAATGAGTAATAAAACTACTCCGGAAAAAACAGGTCCACTTAGTGATATGTAGAAATTTTGGCCATACTTCTTTAGTGCGAGTTTTTCCGCACTTATAATCGGTTTTAGAGGCTAAGTGACAGGAAATGATCAATACATAACCGATGAAAAAACATACCTGAAAAAGCAATACGAAATTGTGACATGATTTTTTGAGTTTTTTTCCGCCTCTGAACCACTGAACGCCGCTGTCCGTAGAATGGTAGGATATTACACGGAGCTAGCGAGGAGGGCTCGAATTACACCACGGTACTGACTGGTTCCGTGGAAATCAATACATCGACGACGCGACGATTGATAGCGATTCCAGGGCTTGCCAGACCAGGTTGCTTGCCTATCTCTCCTCTTTTTCTCTGTTTCTCTTTTATAGAAGCAAAAGAAACGAGAGGAACCCGCGACACTCGGCGGCCTCCGCAACCTCTATTAAGGGCGTCGTGCAATTTCTTCGCGGGAAACGTAATAGTCTAGACGAGAAATCTCTCTTTCTCGTAGCAGGCAGAGGAAACCGGAACGCTCAGCGTTCGGAATGGAAGCCGCTCGTAATTGAAATTTATTGTGTACACCGGCGGCTTTCGTCGATGACGATCATCAACAGCCAGATTGAAATTTACCGCCACTCTACGATGATAATTACGCCACCTCGACTATGGTCCCTGAGGAACGCGAGGTGCCCCTTTGCTTTCGAGCTACTCTAAAGTTGCGAATCCACGGTGAGGCAAAAATATCGTGTCTCACATGAGACAATTATTTCATTATTTTTAAAATCAGTTTTTTCGTGAAACAAGTTCTATGATATATTTTTAAAAATCTCTCGCGACTATTTCTATTATTTACTACATTCAGTTTTTGTTGAGATGTTTGCGTTGTGATAGAAAAGTCTCGTGTAAAATCTCATTGGGGATTCGCAAATTTACGAAGAGTTTTGCAACGATCTTTTGCACCTGCAATTCGAGCATACGACACTCGCCTTGTAATTGACGACGCTGATAAACGCGGATCACCCACGACAGTGCGGCGTCTGCGGAAACGTGTGGCAAAAGCTTATTGCCTGGCTCTTATATCGTTCCTCCGAGAAGGAGGCATTTTCCCAAGACGAAACTCGTCTAAGTTCTCCTCGAAAGTTTCACGATCAGGGAAGAAACTTTTACTTCTATACAGGAAGATTTCGCGCGGAAGATAGATACCGTCAGCTGTCAATAATTGTTCCACTGTTTCCGCGGCAGATATGCAGGCTCGGCGGAGCCAGTTTCAATAGCGTATAATAAATTTTTCAAGTAAAACGATTGTATTTAATTTCATAAAAAATACAGTAAAAACTAAACAGTAATTGAAATAAAATCGTGGGGCAGGATATTTAATCGTTTATTCATCATTTCATCGACGCTTGATTCTGCAGGAAATTGATTCATATTCTGTTATGAAATATCCTGCCCCCACGATATTATTTAAATTATTTTTTTAGTTCATTTTTTATCAAATTAAATCAAATGGTTTATCTTAAATTTTTTGTATTATTTACTTTTTAGTGTTTTAGTTTTGATTTGTGGTTATAGGCTGATTTCAGGTCGTTTGGATTTGTATATAGATGTACGTGTTTATTTACTGTGGGGGATGCAATTTTTTCACTCCTTCTAGGCTGTTTTTTTTTTTAAATTATATTGTCATCATAACTACGTACGCCTGCAAAGTTCCAAGTCTATGGGATTCGTAGAAAATCGAGTTTCTAGATTTGAACCAAACATACATAGGTATATACCAACAAACAATCAAACACACATACAAGAAAGAGTGGGTCGAAGCTGAATAAAATCATTTAACCCATAGCAACATTTCTATGTATGGTACATAGGTTTCACGAAAAAATTGAATATAAAATGAATTAAATAATTAAAATAACTAATATTTATTAATAAAGAAATACCTAAAAAAAATATTTATGTATATTTGGTACATAAAATGGGTGTATCCGCTGTATAATTTTTGCAAATAATGTTACTGCAATTTAGGCATCATATACTATATTTTGCCATTGCCAACACAAATATAACATCGTGATAGACGTTGTCAAAGTTGGATCAAAATGACCCTGCATTCGTTGTACGAGGGTTAAAAATGGTAAAACGTCTTCGAAATTCCGAATGTGGAATTCCGCCTGCAGATATGAGAATCTAACACAGTGCCACCGTAGAGAGATGAATCTAGCCCGCTTAATCTAGGATGCCTCTAAATCGGAATCGTGTTGACTCTACTCGAAAAGTAAAACAAATGCACGCGAATCCCGCCCTCAGGTCGTACAGTGAAATGAAAGGGGAAGGAGGGAATACGAAACTGCTCCCCTGGAAATGAATTCGACGGAATTGCGAGTACCTCCATAAAGTGAAAGTGTCTTGGGGCGAGGAAAGCGAGGAGTAGGAAGCTTTTCGCGGCGGAAAAGCTGCGCGTCGCCATCAGGCATCCGCCATGTTGTCAGGCGAGAGCGCACGGGTGAAACCACTGAAAGTGACACCGCGGAAACAGGCAGATATTTTTTCCAAGTCGGACTACAGGTGATACCAAGGATCCCGCGTCCTTGGCGGGCGTGCCGCGTGGGCGTGTCCGCAAGGAGAGTTCTTTGAACGGGGAGAGCGAACTTTGAACCGCGCACGCTCGCGGAAAGTTTATATCGCGGCGAAACGTTGACGCGAAGCGATAAAAAAAAGAAAGATTAGTTCCGCCCGACGAAGAAATAACAAGCCTGACGCTCCAAAGCGATGCATACGGTCGGCGAGCTGATTGTACGCGACTCTTCCAAGAAAACCGAATTGAAAACGTAGAAGTAGATATTTCCACGCGAGCCTTCATTCTCGAGAGAATCGACTTTGAAAGTAAGAGCGCAGAGGCGCCACCGTTTCGAAGTTGATTATCTGAAAAACGAGAGCTCTTAGAGAAAAGTTTCATTTCACGTTCTCGGTTGGTTATTTTCGAAAGGGATCGAGGAGTCGATCTGCACCGAACACTATGCTCTTCGGACTGTTTTCTTTAAAGCTGCGTAAAAGATGCAACGGTTCGTTTTGTCGAGTAAACGCGAATCGTAAAAATCGTACTGCTGATAACGATTTTAGACAGAGCGATAAACAGCTGGTTAAATATTCTACGTGTCTCGGCGAGCAACCTTTGGATCTATTATAACGCATCAACTAACAGTCAAAGCAAACTCCCTCGTGCCGTGTTATTTTCGAGCTATTAATTGCCAGAGCAAATAAATAATTATTCCGCTAGCCTGGAGTGTCTGCGTTGTTGAGCCGACGTGTTTTGAAGGATTCAAGAGAATACTGCGCGTCTCGTCTTTGACCATTCAATATTTCGTGAAAGAGAGTGCGCTTAATCGCGCACAATTAAATACCGCGTAACCAGCGGTGCATTAAGCTGCTTAGGTGGGTGGACTCGGCCAGATAAGACTGGTTCCGTACGTAATAAAGATTTTTATTAGCTGATAAGGAGCGAGATACCGTCGAATATCGCGCTCGTTATCTGCGCGCGGCGCACTTTTTACCTGCGAGGCGGACTGTTATTCCGAAAACCCAGCGCAGAAGACGCGCCTCCTCTCACGTGCACCGAGAAACGAAAACAACTCCGCCAACGTACTATCATTCCTAAAAACCATTGCTAATGCAGCCCGGCGTCACGGTCCGTAATTCCGTAAACACGCCGCTCGGTTCGCCGTTGATTAACAAGATTAAGTCTTGTTTCGCGCTTTTGCGATGCAAACACGTAGTACTACGTCTTATCTGGAACAGGATCTAAGTGTCACAGCGCTACCACTTTTCCGTGCACCGAAAGTGGACGTTACGAAGTAGAGGAATGAAATACGTGTTTCCATATGCTATATAGCTATGGATAGTCGTTGTATAAACAAGAATTAATCACTGACACAACGCAATTATCATTGCCGATCGCTGAACGAGCCTGACAAAGTTCACCTCCGACAGAGAAAGGTCAGATGTAGAAACGGGTGAGGGGCATGCTAACGGCACCGAAATACAGACGACCAAGGGCGACCCTCGAAATAAATTACCCATTTGCATGAATTAACCCGACGGGTCAGTCGTCCCCGGGAGACGCGTTCATAAAAGAGAGCGCGCAAAACCATGGCCGCCCGTGTTTCTCTAACGCCCACGCCACTGCGTACAATATAGCGCGCTATGTATAGAGGCTGCTCTCACGGCTGTCACGAGCTACGCATTTTTCCCCAGGTTTCCTGAGCCACCGTGATCGGGGAGTGCCGCGGAGGGGAAAGTGACGTCGACCGCCGTGGCGTCGGGTTAGATCGACCGAAACTCGTTCTTGATCGGCGAGGATGCGTCCCGCGCGACGCATAAATCGCGTCTTCGTCGTCACCGCTGCCTAATAAAACCATCGCACTTGATAGTTTCTCTAAAATTAGAAATAGCAGGCACATCACCGTCCGTGGAACGTTTGCCTCGTTTGAAAAAAAAAAAGTAACTTGAAACGCTTCGACGAAGGGAATTCGAAGGATTCGATTAATCTTTATGTTGACAGATCGCGACAGTGTGTACGATTGAATGTGTGTACGTTTCAAAATCGTCCGAGTGTATCGATAACGATTCGAACGCGCCCGAAATGAGCATCCAGCTTGTACCTCATTTCTCAAGGCCGTCGGAAACGGAAAGGCAGAAATGGCTACGATCAGGTTTTACCGAGCGCCATGTATTCCGTGGGATGGTTAAAAATTCACAATTCAATATCGCCGGCATTACGCATAAGTGCACAGATTACGGTAGATTATTTTCACCACTGATGGGTATGTAGAATATTGAATTGCATAGCGAACGTCCATTGGTTCCTTGATTCCATTGTTATTCTGAGTACAAAGTGGCGCACGTTGCACGTTATGCTTCGCCGCAATTATTTGAGTCACGCGGCACGGAGCCGCCGCGAAGCCTAAATTCGAAGCACGAGGAGCATTCGCCGCAGATTTTTCCGTGGGGTGAAGAAACTCGAAACAATGCAAAAGCCGGATACGTGTTTCGCTGAAGCAGCCGCGTGACTCACGCAGCTGCAAGAGGGAGCACCGTCGCCACGACGCATTCCACAATTCTCTTCTCCGAAAGACCGCGAAACGCGAGACGAGCTTCCTAAATTAGATGCAGCCTAATTCGAGGGTAGAATTACTCTACGTCCACGCTCGGCGAGCACGGCCCTCCCTAGCACAGAAATGCGCCCATCGCCGATCGCGGCGTGTTTACAAATGGCGATTCGAGGCATCGTCACGTGAAAGAGTGAGGCTTCAGTAACGCACAAAGCTATAAATAACTCCCCGGCTCATGGCAATATCGACACGTCACGTTCCCCGGATCCCCACCGCGATTTAAACCGGTAGATGCGAACGGAGGGGCCTTACCTTTCGCCCGACGGGCTAAATGGGATATGTTCTGCCTTAACACCTTCAGCCACATCTTCGCCCCTTTCTGCTTACTCTCGAAATCCGACGTCCTGGTGGGACGAACGGCCTCCACCCGAGGGAAATGTCGATTCGACGCGTTGCAGAATCGTTCTCACTATCACCTACCGACGACAGTCTACCACGCCGAGCGCCGGTTACTTAACCTCACTTTTTTTTTTTTTGCGATGAGTTTACAGACGCGGGCGGATCGGTAATAGATCGTTATTCACCAGCGATCGATGGAGGAAAAACAGTTTGTTTTATACCGACGAAACTGGTTTTCTCGCGAGAATCGAAGATCGAACGATGCTCGCACACGAAATTGCCACGACAGACAGACACCGACGCTAGAGAGGCGCGACCCTTTTATAGGCGGGACAACGATCACGTAGGCCTGCCGTCGGCTGCTCTACTACCGAGCGCGATGATATCGGCCCCGGGCCTTGGAACTTGTCTTGTTTACCGAGTAAAGACGACGCACTGGCTCTAGCGTATTTTCACGAGACGCGCCGTACAGCACTGTGGGAATCCAACACCAGAACCACGAACGTACGCGCGAACCACCGAAGCACTTTGACCGTTTGCCGGCATTACACAAACGCTCCCGCTTAAAAGGCGGCAACGTCGCGCGACGCTGTAAACCGGCAGGCCAGCTGCGCGCGCAGCCCCTCGCGCTCGGCGGAAAATTGAAAATTGCGCGAAATATGATACTCCGGATTTAACGATCGGGATCACGAGCGAGTGGATCGGTGTTTGTTGAAGGGGCATGGCGCTCTTCAAATTTTAATTCGCTTGCGGTTACGTAACGCATCGAGCGGTATATTTATCGGCGCTCAAGTTCGAAGCAGAGTAAACACTTTCTAGATAGGCAATTGTGATAATCGTACTGTATAATTTCGTAAACAAGCCGATTGTTTTTTGTATTTCCTGCTGCCACCAGAAATTTGCAATTATCGGCGATAAGGCGCGGGTAAACACTGGGACTAAGGTTTATCTGAAGCTATAGGTTGTTCCAAAATAAGCGGTGCAGTTTAATTTAATAATTTCTGAAGAAGAAAAATGCGCGGGAAAACACGCGATCGTTCCGAGTATTTCCCAAGTCGATTTTCTCGAAAACGACAGGGGGGGATTAAATCCCTCTGTATTCTTGTGGAATATTTTTTCAAGCTGACTCGCTCTGTACCATCGATACTACGCCGTACAACGAAGGCTCTAAAAAATTTACCTCCGACGCGCGCAACGTGCTCCGTTTGTTTCTAGCGCGAAGCCGATATGACATAACGAACCGCAGCGCGGTTTAACGTTCACCTGTTTACCTATTATTACGTTCACCTATTATTAAAAGTCATTGCGCTTAAGTAGTAAAAAATAACCAAGGATGCATAATGTAGACGGGCGCGCGAAGTACGCGACAGTATGTACATGTACCGTAAGCAAAGCAATTGTAACGATATAAATATCAGAATTATCGCGCCGGTTATATTTAGCTCGCAGACGGCGATGGCGATAAACAACGAACCCGCGATCCGGCGAGCGATTTCGAGACTCGCGGCCAGCGTCCATATTTGTTTTCATTTCCCTTTTCATTTCGAGTGCAGCTCACGTGCTCGACCCTCACCCTCGCCAATAACGGCGCGGATCGTTCGAACGTTACCTATTGACAATCGGCTTAAAACAAGCACGACTCAAAGTCATCGACATGGACGAGGAAAAAGAAGAAAACACGCGAGAGTGATTCGAGTTGGCACATGCAGGTCGCTTGACCCTGCGGAATAGAGAATCCATCGGCGCTTGATAATTTATTTCTGTAGAAATTGCGGCGTCGAATACTGGAAATAGAGCGAGCGTTGTTTCGATGGAGCGATGCGCTCTGTTATCAGGGAGGTGTAAACTGCGATGCGGATTCTCTTTGGCTAGAATGGTAATAGGAGGAATAAAGGAGGACTAACTACGAAGTATGCCAGGAGTAAGTGCATCCGGCACTTATTCAGCACCGTCGCCTTGTAGCAGATAAAAGGCGGGAAGGGGGGGCCAGTGCGCAACGAAACACAACAGGTTCCTGAATGTCAGTTTACCGTTTGGAAGGTTACGCTCCCCCTTTCGCGCGACCTAACCCAAACAGACTAATCCACCTCGAGCGATGCGCGCCGAAGAAAAGTATCGATCGGCCATACGTGTGCGTGGATACGCACAACCCTGTCGTCGCTCTACTGAACTTTTTATTATGATTATGGCAGAAAATCAAACGATAAAGAGTCGGTTCGACGAAGCCTCTTATCTGGTAGATGTCCGTCGTAGCGCGACTGTCACTCATCACGTGTTCCGATTTAGCAAACACCGTGCACAGATGAGTCAGAAATACGATTATCCGGGGACTCGGGGGAATACTTTCGGAGCAATGTTGTGGGGGAAATCCCCCTAGTGTTGGACGCTTAAGGTTTTTTCTAAGAAGGAAATAATATTAAATGAATCTCCTTAGCTGTGCACTCGCGAGTGGAACGTGTCGAAAGCTAGATGTTGTTATTTCTGGCCCCTCTACGGCTTGCGCGCAATAATGGCTCGGTGGCGTTTCGAATATCATAGATATAGCTAATAACCGGTATTGGGTGCCGTTTGGCGTTAAAGAAACTCCCCCTAAATTAAACAACTCTACGTCGAAGATATTTAGACAATGAAGAAGTGAACTCTTGTACATACGCGTTTGTTTCGCGTCGAATTACCTAATTGCTCTAACTTCCCGCTACTGTCTTCGTTTTTACTTTACCTGTTAGGTGATATGTGTATTGTTTATCTGCTTAGTTTTACTGGCATAGGATTTTGATTACTCCTGAGATAAGTGGAAAATTTTAAAAGAAATTGCGATGTGATTCTCGTTATTTAGGTCTTAAGATCTGGAGTGCAGTCTAATCTAAAGAGTTCAAAGTATACATCATTCTAACACAAAGAATTGCGGTTTCTTACAATTATAAAAGCCTTCCGTAATTTCCTCGCCGAATAAGGTATTAAAGTAACGCCAGAATGAACCACATATCTGCCAGGCGAAGGAAACCAGGAAACGTGGAAGAAGTGGTGTCGCTATTTTTAATTTCAAAAAATGGATACCCCTTTTCTAATCTCGGTAGTGAGTCAACGATTGCTACTGACTCAATGATAACGGCAGCGCTGCCTGTCTCCTTGCGTTCGATGAACGTTAAACGTTCTAACGAGAGGACCTGCAATGTCTGCGAGATACGCATCACACGGGAGCGGTACTGCGAGAGCCTGCGTTAAGGGGTCATGCCTAGTTGGCAGGCTTGATTTTCGGGAATTTTTTGTGGAAAATCTAATGTATATTTTTTAAAACTATTTGCTTATTTTAAAAGTACATATATTCATCACCTCTCAGTAATTTTGTTATAGAAAAATATTGAAAAATGAACAAATAACTGCTACTCTCCCGGAAGCTATTTTTTTTGCGGTGAGCACGATTTCTCAGAGCCGGATTATCTGAAATCGAAAACTGAAGAAGATTCTGTTAGTATATGAGTTTATCTAGTTCGTGAACGAAGGATTTTTCAAAAAAATGATTTCAGACAAAATGGCCGTCGTTTAACTCAAAAACGTGATTTTTCGATGTCTGAATTGTTCATTTTTCGTGAATTAAAAATAGAGTTCCCATCAAAAACAAAAATCCTTCGTTCACGAACTAGATAAACTCATACACTAACAGAATCTGCTTCACTTTTCGATTTCAGACGATCCAACTCTGAGAAATCGTGCTCACCGCAAAAAAATAATTTTCGGGAGAGTGGCTGTTATTCGTTCATCTTTTAACATTTTTCTATAACAAAATTACTGAGAGTTGCTGAATATATGTACTTTTAAAATAAGCAAATAGTTGTAAACAATATACATTAGATTTTCCACAAAAAATTTCCGTAAAATCACGCCTGCCAACTAGGCATGTCCCCTTAATTGAACAACGTGGATCGCGGACTTAGCCTCTAGAAGAATTCGCGGCGTCCAAACGAATTTCTGCTTTGCGAACATGGCGAGAAACTTTAACTGTCCTTCAACGAGATTCCAAGGTTTAAATTAATGTTGGCGAATCTCAGGCTAGATTGCGATGGACAATGAAGCAATCGAGAACCCTGAAGCTCCATTTTATACAGTTTGTGATTCATAACGTGTAATATTAGTAAAAAAAAAATCTACATCGTTTGGTGCAAATCCGAGGAGAAATGAGCGATTTATTGCGAATAAATAGACATAGAAATATGAATACTTGTATTATAAAATATTATTTCGCCAAAAATAGAAATAAAAGCAAAGGTATCAACTGAATAACTATCTCCTACTTATTCTGTGAAAATATCTATTTTTCAGTTAATGTTCTCTTTTTAAAGTTAACTCAAAGCAATAATTATATAAACAGTTTTTTTTAATTTTCTCTTTACTGCAAGGTCCTCAATTAAAATAATTACGTACGCGTAGAAGCTAGACGAGTTTCATATTGACCAACAATATTTCTAAGGTCACGTAGCACTAGTTCTGCAAAATTGTGCAGAAACGTGATTTGCTAATTATTTTGGGCACCGCCAGAAATCTTCGGTAGCCTCTGTGCCAAGACGCGAGCGATTTCGCGCCAAAGAAAAGCACCGCCCATAGCCGCGGCGATTTATGCCTTTCGTCGGAACTCACGCCGCGGGTGTCGATGCCCCAGATTCAGACACATCTGTTTAATTACAGTCGCCGAGTCAACAATTACGCGGGGGATCCAGATTGACGAGCAAGCACGCCAATTACGCGAACAATGCCGTTCCCTCCACCACGTTCAGCCAGCGAGGGGACCTCGACGAACCCGCTGTTACATATTTACGTTGGCGACACGACCTAGGCTACGATTGCGATACAGTTTGCGGGACGGGATTGGTCTGGGGACGACGGAATAACCACGGGAGCCAGGACAATGCGCACGCTGCGCTTCGACAGTAGGACTAATCCAGTGTCCCAGGGCACTGATTATGATTAGACTACTATTTGCTGGCTAAAGCTGACTGCGGTGTTGGAGGAAGGTTGCTCCAGTGGTCGAGTATTAAATCACCCTCAAATTCAACGTAAGAATTATCCGCCGGACACTGAATTTTTTGCCGATCGGACGGCGTATTGTTTCAGATATAGGAATTTGTAAACGAGCGGCAAACTTTATCGTTAAAAAAGTGTGTCACAGTAAATTAGCGCTCGTTATAAGTTTTCTAAAATTCTATGTAAATTTCGTGTAGGGGAAATATGGACAAAACCGGGACGGGCTATTATTTTTAAAACAGCCTTAAATTTTCCCTCGTCGTTGCAGCCACATATTGTCACGATGTGCATTGTTCCGTCAAGAAAAGATGATTGTGTTACAAGTGTCCTTACTAATGTTATACCGACTTGTGTGTTTTTGAAGGCTCTGATCTAATTGTCGATAGTTAAGAAACTTCGACACTTTTGACAGTGTTCAGGTAAGTACTTTTTTGTGCGAATTATGTTAATTGTTGCATATTAAAGTGTAGATAACTAAGACAGTTTGTTTATACTTCGCCCTGGTATTGTGACTAATTCGTAATATTTACAAAATTGTATGCTGGGGTAAAACCGGGTACCCGAAAAAGAGGAAGTTATCAACATTAAACTAAATCTTAAGAAAGGACTACAACTAAAGAGAAAGAAAACCACAAAATTAAACAAAATACAGAAGGATAATGATAACGGTGGTGATGAAGACGGTGAAGACATTTGCATTTATGTCCAACAATCCTATGCTTCATCCAAATTGAATGAGGATTAGGTGCAGTGTACAGTTTGTTATAAGTGAGCCCACGAAGGCTGCACTGGTTGGGGGACTGAAGAATTGAACGAATTCCGTTGTTATAGGTGCTAGGGTCAGTTTTTACTATGGTACCCGGTTTTACCCAGGCCATGGGATAAAACCGTAAAAATTGTATTTGTTATTGTATTAAAAAAAATGGGTATATATGTACTATTATTTAATAAAAGGTTTATTCTAATGAATCCTAATTTCAATTTCTTTTATCGTTAATAATATCAAAGTTATAAGCTGTTATCCTTAGCGTCCCGGTTTTACCCATATTTCCCCTACTCAAATTCCTTTCTCTGTCTTATTTACTTCTAACATGATTTTCAAGAAGATTGTATATGCCTTCTCTTGGGCATTTATTTTCAGTTAATGTATACTCGGCAGAATATTGTGTAGAGCAATATAGAGATAAGACTTAGTACGATGCCACTCACCCACAGCTTCTCCGTTTTTCTTTCCGCTGTTGTTTTTATTCTTCTTATTCTTCGGATAGATGTTGCCGATCTTGCTTTGCCCACAACCCATCCTGCTCTCTTACAATCCTGCGACTTCACTTCCCACTGACTTGCGCGTGGTCTTCAGTCTCCGTCGCGCGTTGCTAACACTCCCAAGATGAGAAGATTGCTCGCTAAATACTCATAGAAAAATGGTGGCTACCGGGTCAACATAAACATCCGTATCCTCCACCGTGCCCTAGCCACCGAAAGAGTTCTTCTCTCGCACAAGAAATATGCTAAGCTCGTGTCTGTACACAATACATGAAAACTCTCCAGTCAGCGATTCAGTCTTTTCAGGAACCAGAGACCGTCCCGTTGCACGGTCTCCGCGGGCAGTTTCTTCTCTTTATAACGAATCCCCCTCCGATACGTTCACTGACGTAGTCGAAGCCGGGAGGCGACCCTCCCGATGGTACAATTCGCGGGGAAAGAGAAAACAGTCTTTAGAAGACGAGCACTTCGAACCCGGCGCAACAGTGGCCTCCCCCTGGCGCAGGAGGAAATGATGGTTGTTGAGGGGTTCGTTTCGCCGTGGCGCCCGCGACTTAGTCGTCTCTGGCTACCTGAGCCAAGGCGCCCAATCCATTTTGCGTTCCCTCCTGCCTGTTCTACCACCCCATCGTTCGCGATCTATCATCTATCCCATGTCCAAAGAGGCCAGCCGGGCATCCTCCCGCTCCGTCGATCTACACATTCGTTCCTCAGCCACTGACCGCTACCCTCAACCAACTCTCCGCTCGCCAACACCAGAGTCCTCCACTCTACCTACTGACCGAGTCGTTTGAGCCGTCGATCGACCAGGACTGCTCCATCGTAGGGTCAACGACAGAAAGCAGTCTGGAGATTCTTTGGATCCCCAAACTAGAGGTCCCTGGATAGCGGTGATCGGTTGAGAACACCTGACCTTCGAGAGTCCTCGGAGGAGGCAGAAATTCGTTCGAAACCCCTCAGCCTTCTCCCACTATCGGGATGAACGTCTGGTGAACTCGTCGATCGAATTCGATTCGATTACACTGGCCGCTGCAAAGGAAAACACAAGATTAGAGCTGTGACCGACGCGGTATCACCGTGGTAATGAGACGCGAGCGTGTAATTAGCGGCGCGAACGCAAACACGCCATGCATTTACTGATAATAGCCGTGTGGTCTGCGGCTGCCAGGAAAATCGAAAGGTGAACGCGCCGTGTTTACGTTCGCTTCGAGGAAAACGCTACTGTTTGCCTTCCTCGACACGTTGGCTCCGCTTGCGTACGAGTGTCGAGCATTCGAGGGCGGGTTGGGGGACAGAAAAATTGCTTTCAATGAAAAATGGTCCGCTGCTAGGTCCGCCCCAGCAGGAATTAAAATTCAAATACCGCGGCAGGAAGTAACGATCGAGAATCGACCAGCCCGCGAGCAATCAGGGTTCACCCGTGAAAATCCACGGACGCGTGAGCCTTCGTCAATAGTCCGGCGTTGTTATCGCAATTCTTATCGTCGCGATACAGCGCGCCGTTTCTTCGTCACAAAAGTTCTTGTTTCCTCGTCCACCGGCGACTACTGCCTCGATAACGACGCGAGGCAGAATATCGAAATTATCCAATTCCCGACGCAGAGAGAAAGCGACTAAATAAGATTTCAGTGAATAAACGCGTCGCGCGGTAATTAGAGAAGAAGGGAAACTCGTTCGACGTGTATCGGATGCTCGAGGAGCACTCGATACCGCGGCGGCGTAAAATTTATTCGCCGCCATCCGTTTCCCTGTTTCTCGGTCAATGTCGCCCGCTTCGATTCCCCGCCCTGTACACGATTAATTAGCGGCCTGCATTACGTTACCACGATGTTACCCACTGGCGAACAACCTCCGACACAATAGCGGCGGGCGGTTAATCGGATTTCGCTTTGCCATTCACTGTAATTACGCCAATGTATAATCGATGCTTATCGATCCCCTACGCGACGACGTTTTCAATTCGACAAGTTGCCCCTCGCTCGGCGCGACAACATAGAAGAGATTACCACTCATCTATCAGTGCTCTCTGCTTATAGAAACACGATTAAACACCAGGCCTGGAACAATCTGCCAGCGCACCGAGCCCTTCTGCTAAATACAATTACGATCTCTCCCTTTCGCATTTCTCGACTCGTGCCCTCTATACAATCGGCGAAATACATATACATATACCTACGACACGTTACTGGATCAGCGAGGGGCTCGGCTAAGCCCCGAAACACGCGCTACTATTTTCGTCCGATCTATCGCGGGGCTCGATACTTAATCACGCCCGAAAAACGGGGATCCACCACCCTCGCTGACCACAACGCGTGACACTCGCTCGAAAATAAAGGAACGCGAAACATACGCACACGCGCGAGCGCCAAATTCTACTACCGGAGGGAAAAGATTAAACCCGATGTCGTTCCCCTGTGGAGGATCACAAAGGGACGTGTTAACCGAAATTCGATTCCAAGTCGACTAACCTCGTTTCTCGCGCAGGAAGGCGAGCGACCTCGGCGATGTCCACCTGTTCACGGCGATCACAAGCGAACGGGGGCTCTTTACTCTATTCTACATACCCGCGCGCGTGTACGTACATGCACGGCGATCTAATTCGCGTATGAATTCACGACGAGACGCGAAGGACGAGGAAACACAGACACTTGCACTACGAGGTTCCAGCATCGACTATTCAGCCGGCCGAGGCGCCAGCTGGATTTGCGCATGCGCCCCCCCACCCTTATATCCCACGGCCACGCGCACGGGTGTTGGGCAGCGTCGTTGATCTCCTTCACACATGCAAGCGTATTTATACAATTATACATATACCTCGATAGCTGACTACTACAGTTGAATTCCGTACGATGCACGTATGTAGAATGCGTGTGTGACGACGCGTTCACTCACACGAGTATCTAGTTCATTCGCGACGTAAATAAACTATGTTTAACAAAAGCAACGAATTTATTTAATTCGTTCGCTGCATCGATTCATTAAACATTCGCCCTATTTCGCGAGCCACTTAATTCCACGGTGCCGAGCGACTTTTTAATGTAAAAAGGCAGGTATGCTATGTAATATGAATAGATATGTATAGAGAATTGAAAGACTGCTTTGACTAGAATTATTCCACCAGCAGGGTAATAATATTATTCCCGTTTTAAATAGTGGAGAAGTAGCTTGGCTACGGGACGACCTGACGCGTTTTATGAAAACGTTGCCACTGCAGATTCCAGGAAGAGTTAATCTGGCATTCATAGACGACTCGGGTAAAGGGCGGAGGTGCGAGAGCCTCGGGGAGGATTACCAGGATCCCGCGATGACACGACCTTCCGGCGGGGATTCCTCGTTTCCATGATTGCGCCGAAAGCTGGCGTTGTCGTAACGGTACACGTGTACCCGCCGGATTAACCGATATTTTTCGCAGCACGAGCTGATCGTACCAGCCAAGTTAAATAATTTCGAATTAATCAGGCTTGAGTCACGCCACACAGTGGGTACATCGTAGTACCACGCGAGCGTTTTCTTTTTGGCAAATATTAATACGTGACGTTAGTAACCGTGCTGGAATATTAAACCGATGGCGCGCAGATGTCGAGAGGAAACAGCCTGCTCATATTTGCTAAGTTTTTATTTAAGAGGATTGCGGAGGGGCATAATACGACTCGAATTCCTGCATTCGATTTACTGCTCTTTCGACGAATCTACCGATGCCTTTGTGTCGGCTGCTAAAAAGAATCGTCGACGCTCGAACGTGACGCGTGCTCGATTCAAATGCAATTACAGGGGACTTACGTATCGACTATACAACTGTAAACGCGTGCACACGTTGGCATGGCTGAGTGTGTCTAGATCTAGGATGACCATGCCATTCGCTTTCTTCGAAACGATCCTTAATCGGCGGTAATCGTATTTAATGCGATCAGTGCAATCTGAGAGTCGATCGTGATCCTTGTAATCGATCCTCGCTGATAGTTCTGCACCATTTCGAAGCTACGATGGCTATACTTCCGATTAACCCTTCGTCGTCACACGGGGTGTATTGTACCCCCAAGAGCAATTTTCGATTAGAAATGTCGCACCTTACGTCTTCCAAAGGGGATTTATCGCAAAAAAAAAATTTAAAAAATCGGTTTTTCCCACAACCATGGAAAATCGATCATTTTCAACTACAAATTTTATCATATCAAAATTTATGTTTCTAGAAAAAGACTATGAGACCATGACTGTGTAAGTATTACGAGTGTACAATTATCACTAAAAAGTTAAAAGATTCAAAAATACGAAAATGGTAACTCAAAAAATGACGCTGGGGTAGAGTGAACCCCGTGTGACCAATGTGTGATTATAAGAAAGTGTGACCACGAAGGGTTAAGTACCTATAGTATCAAGGGCGGATCCAGAGGGGGGCGATCGCCCCCCCCCCCCCCAAGAGTAATAAAATAGAATAATATTATGACATTGTGTACTATTCTGTATAAATAATTAATGTGAATTTAATTATTTGGGCTATAGTATCAGATAGAAATATTAAAATATAAATTACAAGCAAATTTTAAATCTTGCAAAAGAAGGTTAACAAATGTACTTATGTACTTTTACATATTTCGCCCCCTCCAAGGCAACGTCCTGAATTCGCCACTGTATAGTGTTAGGGAACACCGCTTTTCTACTGGAAGAATAATGACACTTGTTTACACGAAGAGTCAATTTTTTATTTTTTCTTTCTTTTTCCCATTTTTTTTGTCGAATACAATGATCAATCGGTGGTTGCGATTGATTGAATTAAGTATCTCCAATTCTCAGCCACGCTATCCCGTCACAAGACACGCGGTTCGCTTGACAACAGCGTCACGTAGCCGAAAATCCTGTTAACGGAGAACGCGACGTCCGTCCATCGATCAAATGAAAAAATGCTCGCCCAATCGGTTTTCGTGTCAGACCCCGTTTTGGAATTGAAATCTCTCGCGTGACGTTCAGACTTGCCCCTTTTTCAAACTGACTCGACAATCGTCCAGTTTCAGAACAGTCGAAATTTATTAGCAAGTTCGAATTAACTCTCGTTTCTTGCGCCGAGTAGAACGTCTTTATTTCGAACACTTCGAGGAAATTGAGTCCTTTGGAACAGAATGCCCCTTTTTCTTAAAGACTGTACACGAACTGACTGACACGAAAACGCGCTCTATCGCCTGCAATCGCACGGAAAACCCTTCTACGTGTACGGCACACACTGAAGCAATGCAGAAAAGGAATGTCGTCAAAGAAAATAGTATTCTAGAGTTCGATAATGACGTAGAGGAAGATCGATCGCGGACACCGCGAGCTTTATCTTTACCCTCAGTCGTCCATTTCACATGCTCGATTAAAGATTCAGGTCCTTGTACACATTTCTACTTGCGTTCGATGCTCCTCCCGCGAGGGGATGCATCGTCGACTCCTATCGATGCGTCGGAATTAAGATACACGAAGAGAAAAGAGACAGTTCGCGTCGTTAATCGAGGATTATAACGCTCCGCAGAGATTCGGAAGGAACAGCTTTACAAATTCTCTGCTAAACGGTGCAATTGCAAAACGACCGTCCCGGGCGTTGGTTACAAAGTAATCGCTGACAACCATTAAGAAGAGCTACGCCGCCGAGCTTTGCGCAACACGTCCTCCTTTCTGACGTGCCTTCGTTCCGTTTTCACGACATTTTCGTAGCATCGTTAATTACGTTTCGAGGAAGCGTCGTTCAAGTGACGACAACTGCGTTTGTTCGCCCCGGTTGACGCGCTCGCCGCTACTTTCCATTCCACCCTCACCCTATTCTCATTCTCCCTCGCACGCTCCAACGCGCTCTCTCACCCATGCGCACACGCTCGTACACACAGCACCCTCTCTCCACCTCGATGAGATTTTTCAAAACGCGCCACTTAATTCACTTCTTCCCTCCACTTCTATTCGTCCTTTAGTTGCGACTCATCACACCGGATTACACATAAATAAATAAATAATAAATCGGGATGCCGCGTGCTTTAGAAATAAGATCGTCACTCGTTCTAACTAGCGAATTTCGAAGATTTGCTGTTAGGCCATTTTTTACCTCCCTTTAACGCTTTGGGAAACGCAAGAAGATTGATTTTTCTAATGACGCGACGAAAGATTTTCGTTACGTACCCTAATCGGTTTCATCGTTGGTCTTTTTACGCTCCCCTGTATTTACTTTACCGCTCGTCGGGCCGTTATCTGGAGCACGTTTCAGCCATAACAAAAGCTTATGATCGCCACGTGTAACCGGAACCTTCGATAATACGTAACAAGTTAATTGGTAATCGGTAGACTCGAAGTGAAGTTCGTGCCCCTTCCTGCATGGCGAGTCTCGAACGACGGGCTAGAGCTGTAATTATTCGAATATTGAAATAATTCGGACACGAATAATTCCTTCGAATATTTAAATAATTCGAATACGAATAATTTCTTCGAATATTGAAATAATTCGAATACGAATAATTTACTCGAATATTGAAATAATTCGAATACGAATAATTTCTTCGAATATTTAAATAATTTGAATACGAATAATTTATTCGAATACGAATAATTTCTTCGAATATTTAAATAATTTGAATACGAATTATTTCTTCGAATATTCGAATAGTCAGGAGCATTCGAATATTCGTTACAGCCCTAGTAGAGAACTGAATTACAAAAGAGAAAGTAACGGTACAAATTAATAAATAGTAAAATACGAGGAACAACGGTCGACTACAATATTAGGAAATGGAAGTTAGTCGATACACAAGAGTTACACAGATTTAGGCCTCGATTCAATTTTCAACTAATGACTCGCTAAAGATCTCCTACAATTGTAGCCCCGTATCATTTGTTAAAGTCTTAGAGTCAAAGGCCAAATACACTTATCGCTTTTCACTTCACTTTCGCTTTTCCTTGCCGCTTGAACGCGATGAATCCTTTCGATCTCGTTCAATTTCATTATCTCATGGAAACAGAGTATGTAAAACAAGAAACAATCAGTCAGACGTGACGATTAGTGAGAGAAATAGTTACCAAAGAGGAAGAGAAGTAATCGTAAAATATTAAATATCGCTATTACTAAAGAATGCCTACTACCCTCACTTAAAACCTCTCGCCTCTGAATTTTAAAGGCGACGCACAGAGATCTCCGGTAATTCCAATGAAACTTATTTACAATCTAGCGTTAGACTATAAATTATATGTTATAAAAAGGAACAATTGTTGTGTGAGCATATTCAAGACGGTAGAACGAAGGAAGTAGGTAGAAAAATCACTTCGCAAAAATACTTGACAGACGAACGACGGCCCACGCGAATTAAATATCGTTACCCCTATTACTTAGTTTATTTTTTACATCCTTCACAAGGATCCCACAAAAGTAACAGACCTCTATAGCGACGCGCGCGCCTGTATTACGCAATGATTTTTATGAATATGCATTTATACACGAGCAATACAACTCGTCCCACTCGATAGATAGTAAGTATGCAAAGGTAAAAGCTACACATTCTTGCCGCGAGACACGCGGCTTCGCAAGATCGCTCTCTGTTCGTTCCGCGCTGCTTGCGTTAAGTGTTACAATCACATTGTTACAATCTACATCGAGCAAACAGTCACGACGCAGTGTACCTAGTCGGAAAGAATTACATAGATTGTTCGTAGCTAGGTTTATTATGATTCCCTCTTCTTCCATCTCGTTCTCTAAAATTCGTTAAATATTCGATTCACGGAAATCGCGTCAGACTCATTGGTTCGGGCGATACTTTTTCTCTCTCTCTATATGTTCCCACCGGAAGGGTAAAAGGAGAATGCTCCGAACTGGAAGTTCACTGGAGTTTTTGGCGATGCACAGGTGTATACAAAGTCGTCAGATTGCAGCTGCGTCCTGTTGAGGTTCGGCTCGGATGCGGATCTCGTGATTTTCGGTAGCCCGCGCGACAGGCCTTCTAGACTTGCTAAGATCTGGCGGAATATCGGTCTCTCCTCCCTGGAGAACTTGATGCAATCCTCTGTCAGTCTCCTCAGTGCTTTTGGCGTGTCCGAACGCAATTTGTTCAGGTCGGGGCGCAGGTTCCCGCGTCCGACCATGAACAGTATTTGATCCTTGTTGTTAACATGGGAATACGGCAGCTGACCCGATAACAATTCGAATAAAACAACGCCGAACGCGTAGACATCGGACTGGAAGCTGTACGGATTTTCCTCTTGCATTCGTATCACTTCTGGCGCCATCCACAGTATAGATCCAGTTGGCTGATGGAATTGCTGGGACCCGGACCACCTAGTCTTGGCTGTGGCTAAACCAAAATCCCCAATCTTTACAGTGAGGTCCTCGTGCAGAAATATATTGTTACTCTTCAAGTCCCGATGAATAATATTCTTTGCGTGCAGGTAGTCCATACCCTGCGCCGTTTGCCTTCCAATCTCGATCAACGTGAACAGATCGAACTTAGTTTCGAATACGTGCAAATGTTTATACAACGAGGAGCCCTCGCACCACTGAGTAACAATTGCCAGCTGCGGCTTACTAACGCATCCCATAAACAACAGAATATTTACGTGCCGTGTTTTCCGCAGAACTGCGACTTCGTTTTTGAACGCTTGTAACTGGGCAGCAGTGGGTATCTTCACGTTAAGCATCTTCGCAGCCACCGGTCCGTGCCAGTGAGCCTTGTATACCGTTCCAAACGAGCCTGATCCAATGCGGGCAGCGAATAATATCTCGTCCGCTGGAATTTCCCAATCTTCTATCGATTCTCTAGGTGCCAGCAGATTTTTAGAGGATTCATCGGCTGATCTTGCTCTCGGTCGCTTTGGCCTTAAGGTACTGGTGGGACTGGCCTGCGTCGACTGGCTATACTTTGTCGGGCTACTACCTGGCGACACTGCGGTTTGATTGATACCAACGGGGCGACCTAAGCTCTGAGATCTACTGTACTCGTCTAGATTCGCAGAGTCTCCACTCGGTTTCACCATATTAAAGCAAACGTTAGGCGCAGAGCTGGAGCGATCCTGTTGCCCCAAGGAACGTGGATGCCTTTGATTCCTCGAGGGAGCCAGAGACGGGGACATGCTTCTGCTTAAACTGTAATCAGAAGGAAGTTGCAAAATCCCGGTAGTACTTTCAAGATTGTGCGCAAGCAATGCTTTGTAGTAAGCATCCTGCATGCGTACTTGATGACACAGGGCGGGTACTCCACCTGCACACCTTTGGTGGAATCTATAATTGCACGATCTGCAGTAAAATCCCTGAAAGAGGAGCTTTCTACAGCACTCGCAGAACGCCAGCGAGAAGAAAGTCTTGCGCACAAAGTTGTGCGATATGGAAGTAGTTATGGGAAACTTGTCCAAGATCTCCACCGATATTTCATCGCAATTCAGTAAAGAGATATCTGTGTCCCAAGACGTAAGATACTTTGAGTTGTCCGCACCCAAGATGTACACGACGCACATTTGCGTGGTTAAGTTCCTCAATTTCATCGCCTTAGCGAGCGCGTCTCTTAAAGACAGTCCTTCGCGAACCTGCACGCTCGTGCGCTGTTGATTAGGCAAATACGCCCTGAGCAGAGATCTCATCGGAATTCTATGGCCTCTAGGAGTGGTGCTGGCTTCGCGCGATTCGCTCTCCGATATAGAGGCGCTGCTGGACACTCTTCCAGCGTTCAACATTTCGTTGAGCTTCTGCTCCTTGGACTCTAGATCGTGCAACTTACTGGTGAGCTCCTGGTACTCGTTCAGATATATAGAGGGTGGATGTTGGAATCCGGCGAAGCGATTGTTCAGTGCGTCAATGTTCTGGCGAGTAACATGTATCACATTTTGGATATTTCTCAGCTCGTACCTTAGAGGATCTGTGTCCAGGTAACCGTCCTCGGAGTCGCTGAGTTCCCCGGAGTCCGGGCCACTGCCCCGTGACGAAGACATGGCTAGTCGTGCAGGTGAGCGCGACGGCTTTTTCCTCTGCCGACGGCGACGACCAGATGACAACGTCGAGGACGAGGGGGACGGCGACCTGGTTGCCGCAACCTCGAACCTACGACACGAGAACTCCGTGTACGCGTTCTCACGGATCGCCGTGCAATACCTCTGCTCGCCGATCACGGCCATCTTCTTGCTCCGTCGGGCAGCATCCTGGGCCGCTGCTGCTGCGCCCCGGAACACCTTGGTAGCCTCGGCGCTACCGGTCGCCGCCGAATTTTTCTCCCCGGCCTTGTGACGGCTTTCACCACGCCGCTCGTTACCGCTCGTCGCTGTTCCCTCACCTCACAGTCACACGCCACTCGCGGACGCGTCCTCGCACACCTCTTCTCTACTTTTCTTTTCGTTGCTTTATACACACACGCGCGCGCGCGCGCCTCCTCCTTCTCTCTCCTTCTTCTTCTTACGCCAGCCGCCGAATCGAACCTACTTTCCGATGCCCGACTTCACAGCAAACGCCTTCCGTCTTTCCCTGGGCTGCACCGTTCTCGCCGCCCAATCGAGCGAATCTACACGTGACCGTAACGTCGCGTTCACTGTCTTCCCTATCGCTTTCCGTTCGAGCGCGATCTGACCCGTGATCGGGCACGAAACTCTTTCCTTTCTATCCTTCCTGCCTGATTCCCCCTCGACGCTTCTTCTCTGCAGCCCTACCGAAAGAAAACTGGCACGAGCGATGCGGCTCGCTTAGGTTCGGCGGACTTAAGCCGCAGTGATGGGAGGGGAAACACTTAGTGGTGTGATGGTAATGTGTGCGTGAACTGATGTCAGCGCTAAGCCAGCCAAGTGGCTCCAGACGTGAAGCTAAGCACGGCCAACCAGCGTCGTCGGGAAATAGATTGGCGACGCTGGTTGGGTTCGCGTCTAGGGACATTTGGCTGGCGTCAGTTCACGCACTAGTACCACCATTCCTGTAGGTGTTTTCCCTTCCGTCACTGTGGCTTAAGCTTGCCGAACCCGAGGGCCTATGTTTCTTGCGCCGGTGCTGCCAACAATTCCGCCCCCTCCAACTAATTTTCTTCCTGTTCCTCCGTTTGAATTCTACCTGTTCGCTCCGTGCATGCTTCTTTTACAAATTTTACACTACAACCTCATTCTTCCCTCATTTTTCAACAATTTCTCTACCAACATTCGAAAACTGCGATTCGTCTCCCACACAGATATCGCTAACTTCGTTAACATTGCTCTGCTGAATTTAATGCGACCGAAAAAACGGACTAAGTACTCTCGCTGCTAATATCTTGGGTCTTACATATATATTTCATTGTTTTCTAAACGAGGAGGGAAATTTGATGGGACAGGTGTAATTTCTTATGTATTTATTACTTCGTTTTGCGGAAAAGGGGAAGGTACACGTTTCGGTTCGTATTTTCGTGGTGTGGACATGTTCTGAATTTAATCACTTTCGATATTACTTTTTGATTTGCTTTGATATTTATTAATATCCTCCTATGGACCTTCGATCGCTTTGCTCCCTTGTCAGTTAAAACGGTGCGTCGAAAGCTCTCTTTACACTCTCCTCGACGTACGGCCGTTTAGAGTAGGGCTCTATAATTCAAGTTCAATTTTTCTGTAAACACAACCACTACTCGCGTTACGTTTCTGATGTCACTGCAGACGTGCTTTGACGTCAGCAGCGTACGGTCCGGTTACCTAGGCAACAGAGGTCTATCGTAATTGGTCCAACGCTTGCGTACGTAAGTACTTATTCGTTACGCGTATACCCGGCGGCGGCTAAAAAAAAAACATTCGAAACATCCAAGGATGACTCGTGGATCGGTAAAATTGATTCCCTCGGTACCCTCCGATCATTTCGTCACGCGGTACGCTAATTTACTTTCTCTCATATCTAAACACCGGCATAAATTATCACACCGATATTATTCGGCTTCACATTATGACCGCTGGACTTTGCACTTGCTCTTTGCTCGGAAAAGAAAATGGTAGTTGGTAAAGTTGCTTTCGTAACAGGTGTGTACTTGAAACAGATGCGAGCGAAACAAGAAAGGATCGAGATCACAGTTACGCGTACAATAATGATACTTGAGCATTGGTTTAATTGCAGGCGCGGCAAGCGGTATCGGCAGAGAAGTATGCCGTATTTTGGCGAGGCAAGGGGCGAAAGTTGTCGCAGCTGATCGGAATTTCAAGGCTGCGCAAGAAACAGTTCAGTCTTTGAATGGTTCGAACATAAATGATTATTCATATCTTCCGTTATTGTTTACTTTGATTGATCATGTATAATTATGCGATTTCTCATAGACTCTGAACACCTGCCAGTGAATATAGAAATCTCAGACTCAGAGAGCGTCAAGGAGGCATTTCAAAATGTGAGAACCAAGTATTCAAAGCCTCCCACTATCATAGTCAATTCTGCAGGCATCACTCGCGATCAGTTTCTATTGAAACTTAGCGACGATGACTTTGACCAAGTGCTCGATGTGAACTTGAAGGGAACGTTCCTTGTAATGAGAACTGCTGTCCAGGAAATGATCGCTGCGGATGTAAGCAATGGTGGTTCGATCGTTAATATAAGCTCTATTGTTGCTAAAATGGGCAACATGGGGCAATCTAATTATGCTGCCTCGAAAGCTGGCGTAATAGCCCTCTCAAAGACTGCTTCCATTGAATTTGGACAGTGAGTATTAGAACAATAACTAGCAATACATCGCAATGCTAGAACTTCATAGAGTACACTGTCATTACAGATTCGGGGTCCGTGTTAACACAGTTCTACCAGGGTTTATAGAAACTCCTATGACAGAGGTTGTACCCGATAACGTGAAACATATCTTCATGAAAAGAATACCGCTCCGTAGGATGGGAAAGCCAGAGGAAGTGGCAGAAGTTATAGCATTTTTGGGATCGAGCAAGGGCTCCTACGTCAATGGAGCATCTATCGATGTTACAGGGGGGATGTATTGATACTTGTTTACAAGGGTACAGAAATGCACTCGTTATACGAATACTTGTGAATAAACGTATTCGAAATATATATTTTCCAACCAAGTACATCACTTTTTCTTTCCCTTCAGCTTCTTCGAATGCTTGTGAGCTTTATGATGCAACTTCTTCTTTTCCTCTATGATTTGCTTATATTTACGTTTATTGTATTTAGAAAACTCGGCGTCAGCCATAAGTTCGTCCACGATAGTTTTCTTGCGCTCTTTCTTGGTCAAGCGTCCCGAATAATATTCCAGTGGTGAATCGACAACTTTACCAATCTGGAAGTATTTTGGCAGAACCTTGAGATCGTTCTTCTTATAGAAGTGTTTCGGGTCTAACGCGGATCTCATTTGTAGGACCTGAAGGTCGTGTCTGATCTCAGGCGTCATCTCAGGAGGACGCATGTTAAACCAATCTTTGCCCTTGGTTAAGGCACGCTCCTTGCGTCTCTTCAGTGTCGCCTGCCTCTTGCTCTCTTCGTAAGGTGGCACAGCTTCTTGCTGCTCGAAGCCAGGCTTTATAACGCTTTTTTGTAGGACCTTGTCCACTGCTGTCAGTTCCTTTGTCAGACGAGCAACGTTCGGAGCGGGCCCTTTTCGTTTCTTCCGCGTATTTGACCAGCCCATATCACTCTCGAATTCTTCAAGATCGAGGTCTTCGGTTCCGTCGCGCTTCGTCTTCTTCTTTGGGGCGTCATTTTCAATTAGATGGTTCTCTACGCTGAAGCCGTTCAACACCTGTATGCCTGGTCGATCAATGTAAACATAAGGAGCATTAGAAAGCTGACAAATGTTTTCAACTTCGAGGAACGACAGAATGGAGGACGAAGTCAATTACCAGTATTTTCAAAGTCCAAATCATCGTCGTCGCTTTCTATCAAGCGATCTCTCGTCGCTAACTCCGCTTCGCCTTTCGTGTCAATTATTATATCCATTATTCCAATGAATTGCCAACTGTTTACTTCTTTAACATCTTCTAAATACACGCGCCAGGTTTGGTTATGTTCTACAGTGTTCTATAGTGGGTGCATTCCACTTGTGCCCAGCATAGGCCCATTCATAATGGGTGCGTTCAGCGGACGCAACTGTTGAGTGATCTCACTAGATTTTACTCTACAACTGCACGTTCATTGGTCGACGCGAGTAAAATCTAGTGAGATCACTCAACAGTTGAGTCTGCTGAACGCACCCAATCATAATTCATATGCACTTGTAGACACGGAGCAGTGAAGCAAAGATAACGGCGAAAATATTGTGGGCAAAAGATAATACAAAATGATGGATACTACTTTCTCTGCGAATAATTCTTGCACAATTATTAATAATGGTGCAAACATGTTGATTAAAGAATTGCAATTTCGTAAATTTGTATACATTACTGAACCCTTCTTCTCATCGTTATTTTGCGTGACGTCACGTTGATGATTATATTTTTGTGCGAAGGCAGTTATCTGGTGCTTTGTCTATATACATAATTATATATGGTCTAAGTTCTATAGGCCGGTATTTATAGCGACTATGAATACCGGCCATAGTGTTCTAAAGTACGTTTGTTTGGATCACATGCTTCATGCTGATTTACGTATGCATTTCGGAACGTTCGTCTAGCTACTGCGCATGCTGGAACGCAGATCTCATTCGAAATTTCAAATTTAAATCCCTCGATAGATATTCGAGCATCGACGAAATATGGGATAGACCTATCACGCAATGTACACGGAAAGACCGCAGCATCATAATAGCGACAATCAGCGGCAATGAACGCGCATATATGTTTTCGATGTCGCCATTGCCCATTGTCGCTATTATGATAGCGACAATCAGCGACAAGTATATTATTGCATTATGAACATAATGCAATAATAACTTATACCAGGGTTGTCTAACTGACGACTCACGAGATGCCGGGGGCTCCGCCGCCTTGCGACCACGCTGACGATCGCAGTGGAATTCGTCCGTCCGTACACAGACATAAATACATTCGATTGCTACGGCCGGCTACGGCCATACGTTTACATATAATTATAATTAATACGACAATACGAACTGATATATACTTAATTTTACTCGTTTCTGTGAATGTGAACGTGCACATTGAGGACGCGTCATATTATTGACAAGGGATGGTATATCCACATCAATTTTTGTTATGGCCATCCTTAACAGCGAAGATAATGAATGGTCCGCTAATCTTGACCGATATTTACTTTTTATATTTTTCATAACGGAAAACGCACTTTCGCATCTGTATGTAGAACCAAACATTGATGAAATTTGTAATCCCATATCCACCAATTTCTTCTGATAATAATTTAAAAAACTCCTGTCCATATTCATTTCTGGCAAGTACGAACGGATCTCCTGGCACATTACACAATTCATCTCGATAATACATTTCTTGGTCTTCGATCTTACATCCTTTTGGATTATTAAAAATTATAAGCTCATTTTTTATTAATGTATCGAAGACCAAGAAATGTATTATCGAGATGAATTGTGTAATTTACAAGGAGATCCGTTCGTACTTGCCAGAAATGAATATGGACAGGAGTTTTTTAAATTATTATCAGAAGAAAAGTATCCGAAATTGGTGGATTTGGGATTAAAAATTTCATCATTGTTTGGTTCTACCTACAGATGTGAAAGTGCGTTTTCCATTATGAAAAATATAAAAAATAAATATCGGTCAAGATTAGCGGACCATTCATTATCTTCGCTGTTAAGGATGGCCATAACAAAAATTGATGTGGATATACCATCCCTTGTCAATAATATGACGCGGCCTCAATGTGCACGTTCACATTCACAGAAACGAGTAAAAGTAAGTATATATCAGTTCGTATTAATTATAATTATATGTAAACGTATGGTCGTAGCCGGCCGTAGCATTCGAATGTATTTATGTCTGTGTAGGGACGGACGAAATCGACTGCGATCGTCAATGTTTAGTAGGTGTGGAGCAATGCGGCGGAGCCCCCGGCATCTCGTGAGTCGTCAGTTAGATAACCCTGACTTATACCGTTGTATTCGGGAGGGTCCATAGAATAATTTGACGCAAAGAGCAACCGAATAACTATTACCGTTTCGACACAAAAGATGTTGAAAGTTGAAAATTTGCAGCTTTTTTTTCAAAATCGAATTTTTCAAAACTGAGGGTGATGGCGACAAACAGTTTACGAATTCGTGTTCAGGGCGAAAAACTCTACCAAAATCACCCAGTGGATATTGCGGAACAGAAAAGAAGTTTCATTTTCTTGGACTGTGTTATTTAAGTAATTAGAAATTCGAAATCCCCGTAATTAGACACCTCTGAATGGCAGTATTATAGTTTGTCATGAATTTTCATTAATACCAAATAAAGGCGAGAGAGAGAGAGAGTGGCAGGTGATTCTCCAGTATTCAAATTCAAAGTTTCTGATGGATTAATTAAACAATTACAAATAGCGAATTCCAAAATATGTAGGTACATCTGGATGGTAAGTTGATTGTTTACTTTGAATTTTCATTAATAACCAATATATGGTCAGACCGAGACTTATTTTTAAAGTTTCTGACCAATTATTTAATTAAAATTTTGAAATTACAAATACGTTAAGTACTTCTGGATGGCAATCAAGTTGCCATGAATTTTCACTAATAACAAACTTATAAAAATCTTCAAATAGTAAAAAAATTACGCCAAGTACGTGAAAAAGTCGAGCGTGGAAAAGAATACCAAATAAGTCACAAAAGAATAGAAGATAATAACAATTTCAATATAAAAGCACATGTGAAATCAAAATGACAAAAATACATATACACAGACATTTTAATAATGTCTAAGAATACTTATTATCAAATATGTCTCAAAAGAATAGAAGATAATAACAATTTCAATATAAAAGCACATGTGAAATCAAAATGACAAAAATACATATACACAGACATTTTAATAATGTCTAAGAATACCTATTATCAAATAAGTCACAAAAGAATAGAAGATAATAACAATTTCAATATAAAAGCACATGTGAAATAAAAATGACAAAAATACATATACACAGACATTTTAATAATGTGAAGATATAATGCAACAGAAATACAAGGTACTCGTGTCTACTATTGCAAAGAAGGAATGAAAAAGTATAACACACTCACCGACCGTTGCAAACAGTCGCACTGCTATCCACGCGGCAAACATCCCCCTTCGCTACTGCTATTCGATCAACAGGCCAATGTGCCGCAGCTGCAGCGTCAGTGAATCCGGTCCTCCATCCTGTGGACCTAGACCCTCTCTAGGGCCTATGCTGGGCCCTCTCTAAGGCCCCTTGGGCCTTCTCTAGGGCCCACGCACTAGGCCCTTTCTAGGGCCTAGAATCTGAAAATTGAAGCTAATCGAAAATTGGACTCTACTTCCGCGATAAAAAAGCGATTAGAGCACCAGTGCTCTAGACAAACTTTGTATGCGCAAAAAAATGGCTCTAGTTTCGCAAAGAAAATTCAACTGGAGCTTCGGTGCTCTGAACGAGTCTTAAATACGCAAAAATTTCACTTCAGATTCGCGGTAAAATTACTCTAAGTAGGAGCCGCGGTGCTCTGCAAAATATGTAGATGGATGCGAAAAAAGCGGGGACTCTACGATCGCGTTACGCGCGATCAAAAAGGATCTTGCTAGACTGCAAGATTGCTAGGGCGACTAAGGTTCCACTTCAGGAACCTTTTCAAATTTTTCGCGGAGACTCTATTCGACTCGATCGATTCGCGTTATTTTACGAGTTATTAATCGGAATTGTAAAAATCGCGAGCAACTGTTGTATTGATTTAATTTTCTGGCCCTCTTCTCTAGGGCCTAGAATCTCATTGGCAGGTCTAAGCTGAAAATTGAAGCTAAGCGAAAATTTGACTCTACTTTCGCGTTAAAAAAGCAATTAGAGCACCGGTGCTCTGGACGAACTTTGTATGCGCAAAAAATTGGCTCTAGTTTCGCGAAGAAAATTCAACTGGAGCTTCGGTGCTCTGAACGAGTCTTAGATACGCAAAAATTTGATTCCAAAGTCGCGGTAATACTACTCTAAATAAGAGCCGCGGTGCTCTGAAAAATATGTTGATGGTTGCTACGAAGACTGGTTGCACTTCAGGAACCTTTTCAAATTTTTCGCGGTGACTCTACTTACTCGACTCGAATTATTAATCGGAATTGTTAAAATCGCGAGCAAATGTTGTATCAATTTAATTTTCTGATTTTAAGACAGACACATGCATGTCACTATTTACGAGTACCTTGTACGGTCAGCTCATTGGATTCTGCTCCTTTTCCAATACATATGCGCGACGGTTAGTGGCTCGTTCCATATAATTGGCATTCGTTTTAGGAACATTTCTGCGATATTTCGTGAATATGGTTTAGAAAAGAGCCACGTCACGAGGCTACTTCGCGAAATATTACACAAGTGTTCCCGCATGTCGCGCATTTGTGTTGGAACGGTCAGAATCGAAAGAGCTGGCTACCCAACGTTTTCTACAGAAACCATTTTGTTCTATTGCGTGCACCCACGTCCAAGAAATTATAAAGTGACTTACCGTTCGCTGTCATCAAGAGTACTGCATCTCTGCACACTTGGTACCCTTCGGACCAGCAACCCTGAAACCAGCACCTCTTTAGTCATCCGTCCAGCAACAATTAAGATTAATAAATGAATTACTTCCTTGGCACAATAGTGAGTTAAATTTAGAATTTAAAATATGTATATAAATTATTGGTAGTAATTTATTCATTAATTACATATTTTTTTTCAATACATTTGATATAATTGTTTTATTGTTGCCGATAATAATTGGTATAGCTTTTTCAACTTTATTTGGACGTCAAATTTTGGGGTATATTCAGAATTGAAAGGGGCCAAATAATGTTGGAGCGGCAGGGTTATTACAACCTTCTAGTGATATTATTAAATTATTAAATAAAGAATCTTTTTTTATCGAAAAGGTAAATTTAAATTTATATTTGTATTTTGAAGAAACGGTATAAGAGATTTTGTATAAGAGATTCATTTATTTTAATTTTTGATGGATAGTTGTTAATTATTCTGGTAAAATAAAAAATATAATTATAATCCCCCCCAACAATTGAAATAAAGATAAGTTAAGAGAGAAGATTTGAAAAAACTCACGCGAAAGGGTTCAACTTCAGAAATGTAAATCGTATTTAATACGTCAAGCATCCCGAATGATTGTGAAATTAAAAATAGAATAGTTTAGAATCTTAATGGCGCTCACTGCTATCCATGCAGACAAGCATCTTCCTTTAGCAGTAGCTATTAAATGATATAAATCAATTTTTCATGGAATTTCCTTCATTATGGTCCGAATTACGTCGTTCTTGGTATTAGTTTCATTGGCGAAACATAAGGAATCAATTGGAGTCGTTTTCGCAAAGATCTGATGAGAAATGCGGATGTCAAAGATTTCTCACTTCTTAATAAACCCCTTCGAGGGTCGAAAGTCATAAAATTCAGTGAGGTACTGCGGGGGATTGTGCTCGCCACGGGGTACCAGGCCGCATCCATTGTCGGGCGTAGCTCCAGAATCACCCTGTATTTCTCGATCATACCGATCGGGCAGAGCGGTTCCTTTCATTTCCAAAGCCACCGTCAGATCTCGACTCCTTCGAGTCTTGCACCTACTGTTCCCTACACCTACAGTCTCATTAATCCCCCACCTCATTTCCACTCTTCATTCCTACCCCTCCTCACTTTCACTCTTTCCCCTCGGAGAAAGTGGCGCTCGTCCCGAACGGAGGATTTCGCTGCGAATAATATATATTTTAGAGCTTTCGATCATTTTCAACGAAACGAAAATATTTCGCAGACAATTATGTTCCTCGGATTCACGGTGGCGTCCTATACCACTAGACTGTTCACCAGCTTGCTCTTCGAGGCTCCTATGGTATCTCTACTGAGAATAGTTCATCCCCTAAGACAGTGGAAGAAGAAGTAACTCAAACGTAGCACTAATTACCTATATTTTCGATCTGTAAGGCCTATTATTAGTACGCGATCGACGTCACCGAAGGATATTTCATTTTTATTTAGGTATCTGTTTCGTCGCTAACCGAATCGAGTAATTTTGCTTGGTTGCTCCGATTTCTTATTGATAGCAGCTAGACGACGCGAGGCAACCGGAACGTTACGTAAGGAGCTCGAGAAAAAGGAACGAGATCTATTATATATTCGTCTTCGCTGGAATATCCGTGGATACTTGCTGAAGAGGCGACGCCTGCTTCTGTAACCAAAATTTCGATTAATTTAATAGAAGAGACCGTTTTATTACGTTTTAAGAAGAAACACAGATCGAGGCGATTGCTCGCAGAAAGGGGAGAATTTAACAAGCAGTTCCAAGGAAAACTTGTTTAACAGCTAGAAGAGAAGTCGGTATAGGTCGGTGTATGCATAAGTAGACTAATTAAAATTCATGACTAATCTCACAATAGAGGTAGCGCAGCGTGGATAGTAAAAGAAACGAGACGACGGCATCCTTCAGACCGACGCGACGGTTCAGGGACCCGAATAGGTATTTCTACAAAATCCAAAACTCGCTGTACTTCTTTCCATTAATCCACCCTGCGATTGAAATCAAATGCAACCAACCAATCAAATCTGTAAATATCCGACGGTTATCCTTCACCTTGGATTGCTCATGGGTAATTCTGTGACGAAGGAGCGATGATCGATGGAGCTGTTCCGAAATAGAGGTGAATCGCGAGAAGGCCGGAGACTCGGATCTTTGAAGGTGAATCAAGATCTCGTTGGGTAGGTTCCAAAGGTCCTTGGGCGCCACGAAATTACAAATATCCCCTTTGAACAGTTTCGACTTTCCAACACCATGCACATACGTCGCAGAACAAATATGCAACTCTGATAATTTAGAGAGATCCATAATTAAAACGATCATAGTCCTTTAACCATTCTTCCCACGAAAAAACGTCGGAAACGATCGTGAGTGTTATTAGTCAATGGCTCCAGGAAAATAGAAAGCAATTAAAGAATCCTTGTAGAAAACACTGTAGTGACAAAATTAATATTTTTTTTATCGGAAAATCTTCTATGTGCCAATGGTAATACTATAGTTTAGAATTTTATTGCAATTTCCCTTTGTAAATGAGTTATCAATAGTGGTAAAATATGGTACCGCTGGTGGGTATTTAAATAAATGGCACCAGGGTTTTCTACAAATACAATTCTTTCTTTCACGAATTTGGATTATATTAATGCAAAGAATAGACAATTTTCTGATGCATTTGGGTCGTTGCATACTCAAGCACATTTAGCAATCAAAACAAATGAAACTCCGGAAATGATTGAAAGTCAGGAAAGTTTTTCTCTTCTGAAAAAATTTGATTCTTGGCACAGTGTTTTCTACAAGGACCCATCAACATGTATCGTGCTGTCAAGGCCCATTAAATTAATTCGAAATGCAGCAAAAAAGTATTATACGAACGAAAAGTATTATACGTTGAAGTCGAGGTCTCAGCTTGTTGTACAAGCTATAATGATGAGACGGAATCGTCGTGACTAATAATAAGTAATGATATTATTGTCTTACGTCGACGAAGTTCGTGGCACATTAAGGGGTACTGTAAATTCCGGAAAAGCAGCCTGATTTTTGAGAATTTTTTAAGCGAGTATAGTGAATGGAATACAAAATCGGTTTGAAGCCCTTTATTGTAAATACCTTGAAGTATGTTCCCAATTCTTTCAAAAATTTTTTAATACAAAATGGCGGGAGCACAACTCAAAAAAAGAACATTTTCTGAAAAACAGTGTTTCGCGGCCGGAAAGATTACTCCTTCAATTTTTGACATAGAACAAAAAAACCAAACATTTTTGAGTTTTATATAAGACGATCTCGGGAAGTACACGAGGAAAGTAAAAAAATACTGTTTTTTGTAAGAATGGAGCGTGATTGAACAAAACGTTTCAACAGTTTCGAGGTCGTGTCAGTTTTCTGTTTTGTTCCATCACGCACCATTCTTATAAAAATCAGTATTTTTTAATTTCCTCGTGTACTCCCCGAGATAATCTTATATAGAACTAAACAAAAATCGTTTTTTATTCTAGGTAAAAAATTAAAGGAGAAATCTTTCCGTCCGTGGAGCACTGTTTTTCAGAAAAAACTTATTTTGTTGACCTGTGGCGCCGCCATTTTGTATTAAAAAATTAAAAAAAAAATTGTGATCATACTTCAAGGTATGTACAATAAAAGCCTTCAAACAGATTTTGTACAGTGGCATTACCCCTTAATACAGCGCGGTTCAGGAACGTAGACAGGTTACGTTTTGGAACTTTCACTATTCAGTTAGCTAAGTTTAAGCCAAATACGGCGAAGCCCTAAAAAGACTTGCCTCCGTTTGCCACACAGGACCAACAGCAACGATGCAGTAGCGAGAATGTGCTGCAAGAAGAAAACAAGGGCTACGCGTGTCAGTTATGTCAACTACTACGTCGCGTTCGATTTTCACGCAACTCGCGTTGCAACGGCGCGTGCCACGAATACGAACTCGAACACCTTTAACGATCTTCCCAATGAATCGAACGAGATACATAGCATTGATGCGTGATAACAGTAGATGGATAGTTATGGAAATTATTCAAAAGCGAGGCGTTTACCGTTTACGAAAAGAGCGGCGCACGCGGGAAAGGAAAACGAAGAAAACGAATTTCAGCACGAGCGAGCAGCCAATGACAGGGTTCAACGAAACTCCCATGCCAGAGAAAGGGAAACGCTATTCTAATAACACGAAATTTCCCGGTGAAACTCTTGGTATTCCGCCTATTGGCTTTATCGTCGATTCAAGGCGAATTCATGTAAAACATTAAGCGAGAGCCTCGCCACTCATCGTTCTTAACCGGCTCCTGTAAATTACCCAATTTATTTAACACCCATTAGTCTCTTAAGAACCTTTATAATCTAAATAAGCTTCCAGTCTAATATCCATAACGTCTATTATCTCTATCGATTAAACTATAATTAAGGGAGAATAACGTGAAACGTTCATTCATTATGATTTTGCGATTTCTAGCATATTTCGTTGTTATTCAAATGCCCCTATTCAACGCAAGATAATGTTAAAGATTTGGCGTAGGTAGGTGGTTAAAAACCAGAAAATACCCCCTCTACGCTGGAAGAAAACACTCAAATTTCCCTTTACCCTTTAATAATTAATCTTCTATCGAGTGCACTGGACTCTGGACGGTGGTCCCTATTTCCATATATTTCAAAATGGCACCATACTTTTTCATGATACGGAATCCCGCTTGATACGGAACCGTGGCAGAAGGTACGATTATCCTCTCGATCTCTATAGGATATTACATACATCGTTAGGTCTCGCGTTAGCAAGCCGGGTACCAGTTTCTTATCCATTCATCCGTTCTGACGCGTAAGAGCTAAACAGGAAGCTTGGTGGTGGAACTAGTGGAAGCGCTGGAGGGCACGGGACGTTAAGTAATTCCCATCAAGGAACAGGCTTAGCTTTTCAGAATCTACTACCTCGTTCCTTCGATGGACACAAAATTATGCTAATTGTAAGCCACGCAAGTTTGAAACCCGGAGCCGCGGACGGCCGGGCAACGGTGCCCGCCACTCTGGCGTTCACTTTTCGATACGGGGAGGTTTCTGCCGCCCCACCACATGCCCCCTCGCACTTTCATTACTACCACGATATTCATCCGGCAAAGCCATTTTTCTACCACTGCCAGCCTCGTCGCTCTAGCTGTTCCATGGCCATCAAAGAAGTAGGTGCCACGCGGCCTGTCTAAGGCGACTCCTCTTCGAGACACCCGATAACAACGTCGACAACGTCCGACACTCTCGTCCTCATCCTCTCGCGCGCACGCTGGGCTTACGATGGTCGAAACGAAAGTGCTCCGCGAGCAAGTAGCCTGGAAGCACCCGAGAATGCGACTCGAACGATTCACGTGACTTTAAAGGACCTGCACAACGTCCCGTTTTTATCCTTCGCTGAAAGGAATAACGCGCGTTGACTGTGATTACCAAGTACTCTCTCTGCTGTGATACTCGACTGCAAGGGTATATCGCTAGCTTGAACAGGCTGACAATGATTAGCTGAGACTGCGAGGCTAGACTTATCGCGGGAGACTTTATTAAACCAGTGTTTAGTGCGGAAGTATTCTGTAAACTAGTGTAAACCATGAACCAGCCGTGGCTCTGCATTCTGTTCGTGTGCCTCGCGAGCCGCGGTGTTAAGTCCTCCTCGAACGCGTCGGAAAATACTGGGCAGGACCATGTTGGGTACCATCGGACTGTGTTGGACTTTGAGAGAGGATCAGGGAGGAATTGGACCAGCCTGTCGGACGCTCTGGATATCTTCGACGTCCGTCACCTCGCGAGCAATTGGACCGAGGGCAAGTATCCTGTAGAGGAGCAATGTTCCAAGGACGTGACGAGGTACATCGAGGGGCTGAAGAGGAGCGAAGTATGGGCGCTGAAAGGTACGTCCACTTCCAAAGTCACCTAATTCAGACGCGGCACCTTTCTCCGACGTTCCGCGAAACGAAGCGACGCATCTCCCGGCGCGAGCAGAACCTTATTTCTGCAAGTAGAAAGTGTAGGTACGCGTTACGTGCGGGAACCGATGTAATTGGCCCGTTTGCTTTAACAGGGATCGTGATTCCGTTGGACTTTGGCAGAAAAGTCGGGTCGAGCTGGATCGCAGGCGCGTGTAAATACTATAGTTGGTAATGCTTCGTGCGGGGACTTTTGGGAGGAATTTCATTTGTGTCCCAGGGTTCACTGGGTTTAAGTTTTTGAGAGGTAAAATTCCCAAAAACTTGAGTAAGGAGAAGAGGGGCGTAGAGGGTATCTTCTTCTTACCACTGGCACGCCGGAACGGATATGTGTGCGCAGACCTTTACCTCCCAAAAACTTAAACCCTGTGACCCTGGGATCCCTGGGAGCAAATGAATTCCGTTCCCAAATTCAAAACAAATTCCGTTCCGACGTGCTAGTGGTAAGAAGAAGAGACCCTCTACACCTCTCTTCACTGAACGGATATGTGTGCGCAGACCTTTAGGTTTCGAGACCTCTTGCACCGAAGATTACCTACAGCTGCCAAGTTTCGGAACAAGAGTCCTGGAAAGCTACATACATATTACCTGCCAAAAGAAATGCGAAATTTCTAGTTCCAAAGCTTGAAATCTCTAAACTTTGGGGCTGCCGCTTTTACGACCACGCTAACCCACTTCTAGGTACCCGTGGAAATCTCGCTTTCGTGAGGAAATCGAGAGTGGATATGCCTCGGGCCTCGCCATGGCATCTGCTCGTTCCCCTCCGGGGTCAGTTCCACCTGGTTTACCTACTTTCATCGCGAAATTTCACTTCTCGCGACAGAAAGAGCTCGGCTAAGTAGTTGCTATCGTCGAGCGAGCCACGAAACGCTTTCGACGTTTTACTTGCCCCCACGGTCAATGCCATCTTCGCGCCTACGATCCAGCAGCGCCGTTTAATTCACACTCCTGCGTTCTATCAGATCTAAATCAGATCAGAACGAATCCGCAGTATCGATTGCAATGCAACGCCGAAGAATGCCAATAAACGCGTGCTCTACGTACGCAATGCCTATGAATAACCGGTAGTTTTGATCGCCTCGCGTAGCACCCACCCTTTTCGAAGGACTCGTCAAGGTACAGAACGGATGCAGGTGAAAGGGTCCAGACTCTGGTGGGTCAGGGTCGTTCCTTGGTCTCCGCACTCAAGGAAACCAGACGCGAACACGGCGATAAAAGGAATCAAGCGGTAATCGCTGGCGAGTAGGAAAATAACGTCAGCAATCGCTGCGAGCGCTTTCCCCCCACGTTAAGTATTAATTGCGCGACAAGATCACACAGTTACGGCGAGTAAAAGGTCGACTGCCAGGAGAAGTGGGGCAGAGAGAGGAACGGAGGGAAAAGACACTCGAGCTTCGATTTCGCGAAACGAACGCCGAAAACCGGCCGACATTACTGGTTTGCCGTCTGCTTTTTTTCCACTGGGGAAGCAAAGGAAAACATGGACGGAGGAACGTTGCGATCGCTTGCGCAGGCGTCCTTACATTTCCAACTGCTTCTCTTCTTCACAACGAAGTCGAACAATGGAGCTTGAGTCGTTGTCGATCGAAATAATCGTCTCGATCAACCGCGCGTGAGCCCGAAAAGGAACAAACTGGTTTTTACATACATACCACGGTACTTTCCATGTATACATGTATCCCGTTACGAACAGGTCCTCCGCGCTGGGCCAGTGCTGCCGGATAAAGATCGAAACACACATATCCGTTTCGTGTCAATACCGTTCCGGCGTGCCAGTGGTAAGACGAAGAGGGGCGTTGAGGGTCTCTCCTTCTTACCACTGCTACATCGGAACGGAATTGACACGGAACCGATATGTGTGCGCAGACCTAAACGCGAGAAAGCGAGTCCGCTGCCGAAGCTCCAGCCGTTTCCCGAACGTGCTTTCCGCAAAGATAGATAGAGAGGAAAACATAAGTCTCTGCTTGCTTTCTACCTCCTCTGGAGAGCAGAATTTCGTCGGGGCTCTATTATCGTGCAACCTTAACCGTTTCCGGTGAGAAGTCTCCTCGATAGACTCTCCCCAAATTCCCTGGAGGAAAAGTCCACGGCGCCTCGACTTTCTCCTCCGTCAGACCCGCGTGCCTGCATTATCGTTGCAGGAAAGGTAAGTAGGTACGCTTTGTGACGAGGAAGAGACGCCAGGAACATCACCGTTGTGATATTTCATTCATTGGGAACACCGCGGCTAGGAACATTGCGATTTGAAGTTTTAAGTTTAAGCTTCCTGGCCTGCTTGTTAAATCATCGATGCTCGAAGCAGAGGCTGGTAGGAAGCGGGAGGCAGGCGAGACGAATGAATTTCACGAAAAGATGCCGCGTCACGTTGCTCGGTTTACCGTGAGTCAATAGAGAGCTGGACTTTTTCTTTCGACCAACCAGCAGCGAGTAATTAAGCGAATACGTGTCCTTTTGGACCGCCACTGAAGTACTTATCTACATATAAGTTTGCTTAGTGAAAAGCAGACGTTAAAACGAAGAGGATACAGCCGAGCGACCGAGTAATTTGATAATTACACGCGATAATCGCCGACATGGCCGCACGCTCGCCGCTTCCGCGAGCATCTCCAGCGAATCGTGGAAAAACTGAGGATAGAAAGTTTGAGGAAGAGGAGGCCCGCGAAGGAGCACGGCCACCGATGCAGAGAAACCGCCGCAATTATCGAAATTACGTCACTGCACGTGGATTACGCGGAAGGCGGGCTTGCGATCGCAACTTTCACGTAACCGGAATTTTCTTCGGTAAAACGATCCCTCGAGTTCTCTTTTTTGTAAATGACATAAGCGCCTCGCAGCTCGCGAACTAGTTAACGGAATTTCTACGCGCGCTGACTTTCCTCGGCTGTACAGGATGCCTAAAAGCGTATGGTACAGCTGACAGGAAATTATAGGTTTAATCGAAAACGTTGAGTAAAGATTGCTTGTAAGAAGCCTCTCAGCTAATTGACTTTAAAAGGCTTTTTAAAATCGGCGCGCAGCATTTAGTTTGGAATCCTCTGTACAGATTCGTGCCTTTATTTATAATTCATTTCTTTAAGCCTTCTGATGACCTTACTCTGCATTTTCATTCGTAGCTTAAAATATTTATAATAGATATGAACTTGTAATATTTCATTTAAGGGGTCTTCCTACCTTGACGGACGAGAAATGATGCGAACTTTGGGAATTTTTCTAAAACAAAACCATTAAATATACCTGTTTACTTGCAGCTTTGTGGCTTCATTTGTCAAAATTGTATGCAAAAATAGTGGTTATATCCGGAGTTATAGCGCTTCGAATAGAGCGCCTTACAAAAATCCAATATGCGTATTGTTAGCATAAAATCAGCCGTCTGAAATAAAAAATGTAAAAATTTGTATAATCTGTATGAGTCTGGCTATCGCCCGAACTAGATTAAATGAGAAATACTGAAAAGTAACAAAAATGGCAGCGTCTAAAACAGACATAGCAAAATCGCGTTTTTTTTAAGTCGCGAAAGTCTAATTTTGCAACAGCCCCCTTACCCATCTACTGAAGACATGTGTCAAGTGTGAAGCAAATCGGGTGATTGGATTTTGAAGTATCATTCTAATAAGTTCGAGAAACATCGTTTTGAGAAAAGCGTGTTTAAGTAAAGTTTCAGGTCCCTTTTTATTTTAATAATTTTTTTAAAATATTGTCTAAATATGTAGAAATATAGGCATAAATTTTCAATTAATATAATTCAAGGGTTTCTCTTAAAAATAATTCCGAATATCGCGCTCCTTTTTAAGCCGTCAAAGTAAGGAGACCCCTTAAAACTTTATTTTTAAAATACCATTTTGCACCTCTTGTCAACTTTACACTCTAGGCAGCTACCTAATTTTGCCAATAGGGACCAGCCCAAGCTGCCTCTGTACGATATCTAGCAATTAAACTGCTAAATTGTAGGCGTCGAGGTAACTGTACTCAGTACTGGATCTTTTCTCGCGTTTGATTAATGTTTCGACCGCGTGCGTACGTACCGATTACGTAAGCGAGATAGGTACTCCCTCGTGCACTTTCTACGTGCTTCGCCTCTAAACGGGTTTCCTTGCACGTAAACTTGCACGAGGCAAGTGGAACGCGGCCCTATCGCCTGTCTATTTTACTGGCGCACTTCCGAGAAATTTCACGCAGGCACTTCGAGTCGAGACGAAGCGAGCGATGACGCGGAATCCAGATAACGATCTTCGAGCAATTTTCACGCCAGACGCTTGTCAGAGTTTGTGGAGATTTTAAAAAGATACCAGAAAGGCTAGAAAACAGCCTTCGACTTTTACGTAACAGCCTAAATACGTGACGACCAGTTTGTTCCAAGCATACTTCCGCCAAATCAGGCGAACCTTTTCGAATGCAAAATGAATCGCGCGGCACAGCTGCGTTCTCTTATTGCGCGCTGTGGAAATCGGAGGATGTAGCTTGGGAGGTGTGGGTACGTGTCGAAGGTGAATTCTAATTAATTCTGCTTGGCAAATCATCTGATCTATTAGGGAGGGCGAGCAAACGTAACCGAGGACCGTTTTCGCTGACTGGTCACCAACTATCTACTTACGGGGCTGCCTTCGGATAGCGATAGATCGTGGTAAGCACCGCGTGCGACGCACAGTGTGTCGAAGTACTTACCTACTTACATACATGTATATTCGCGTTCGGGACAAAACTCATAACTTCTGAATTAATCAGTTTTCGACCCAAGTGCCCTAATACTTTTTTAAAACTCAACTCAAAGATGATAAACATTTAAGATAGAAAATTGGGAAAAGACATTAACCCTTCGTGGTCACACGGGGTGTATTGTACCCCAAGAGCAATTTTCGATTTGAAATGTCGCACCTTTACGTCTTCTAAATAAAAATTTTTTTTAAAAAATCGGATTTTCCCACAACCATGGAAAATCGCTCATTTTTCAACTACAAATTTTATCATAGCAAAATTTATGTTTCTAGAAAAAGACTATTAGACCATGACTGTATAAGTATTACGAATGTCCAATTATCACTAAAAAGTTAAAAGACACAAAAATACGAAAATGGTAACTCAAAAAATGACGCTGGGGTACAGCGAACCCCGTGTGACCAATGTGTGATTATAAGAAGGTGTGACCACGAAGGGTTAATATGGCGAAAAAAAGTTTTCGATAGCTTGGAAGGTCTTAAACATAAACGAAGGTAACTTAAAAATCAAATTAATCAGATGTACCGAAAATTCCAATAAGTTTCAAGCCTGAATTTTTACAAGAAGTTAGAAAATACAGTAAAAATTGTAGGTAGTATTAAAATCTACGTTCCTTTATTAGTATTTTAAGATATAATAAGCTATGAGTTTTAGACCTGAGTAGAAAGTGAAAAGTACGAAACTTTTAAAAGCCCATTAAGTAGGTACGCGTCACACTGTGCGACGCCAGAGCAACGCGTCGTGCACGTTTCACTTCACTTTTCGACGGTCGGAAAAGTTGTACATACCTAGCCGTGCGTTATAATTTCTTCTCCGGCGAAGATCACGCAACGCTGAATTGCGCAACGAATCGACGATCGCAAGTTCTAATTTATAGTTATCGTTTCGACAATTTTCGCTGCATCATTCTTCTCTCTATCCAGCCACGCGACCTCGGTTTCGGTGGAGCACCGTTTATACCACGAATCGACGTGAAACGGTGTAGCTAGGTTATGACGCGGGGATATTTTGAAGGAAACCTGACGGCAACCACGCGGCTGGAATATGATTTTAGTCTAATGTATGCTCGAAAGACAAGCACGTCCGTACGGGCATCAATATTGCAACACGATCGGCTATGTAAAGGAGAGCCTTTCTCTTTCAGAAATTACTTTCCCCAGCGGTGGCCGGAACGTGGCATTTACCACGTTTCGATCGATCAAAAATGGACGGTAGATTCTATTGTCACGGTCAATGATCGTAGATACCTCTATTCGTAGTTTGCCAGCCGGAAACTGCTCGTTTAGGATCGATCGCGAAAGGCAACCCGAAATTAACCTACTTTGTAAATACTTTATGGCTTCGCTCGTAGCAATCTTCCACTTGGCAAAATATCGGTGTTTGGGTGGCGGGTATTCAAGGCTGGATCGACTGGAATTTCTCCAAGTACCTACCTACTGTCTGCGTTTAATCCAAACATGATTCTTAAGGACGAAAGCTATTTAAGTATCGTTGTTTCAACAAGCAAATAAATATTAAATATTACATTAGGACGGTGGAAACTTTCGTTCGTTTTATCAAACCAAAGTGTTCGATTAAAATTTTAATCAAAGTAGGTTCCTTAACTAGCTTCCTATTCTTTAAATAAATTTTTATAATCACCTAATGAATTTTCAACTCGGCTGTCCCGAAGATTAAATCCTGAGTGCGCCGCTGAACTAAAGTAAAGGCGAGGTTACAGTAGCGAAACAATTGCTATTTAATTGTAAACCTAACCCTTAACTAAAGTTTTTAAAGCTAAGAACTAAACTAAATCTGAAGGGACTAAAGTTCGTTGGGCTATATGAGACAAAATCTCGAAATGCCGCTTTGGGCATAGAATACATGTATTGATGTGATGTAACTATCCCAAGGAAAGAATAAACCTAACCTAAATCTGATACAAGTAAGAAGAACTAAGGTTACCTACACATGATCTTAGCTGTAGTAAAAACAGACATTATACTTAACAATGCATTCACGAACCTTTGCACCGACCTACATAGTAGGTTTGAGCTAGGTTTCTTCGCGATCAGTCGCAGCGAACCGAAGCGAGATTTTTCAGCAATACCTATTGCGCCAGCCCTTGAACTTTGCCAAGAAAACCTCGACCATGAGCGCAAGAATACGACTAAGTAGGATACCTCCTTGCAAACCGGTCGCGCTCCTTGCACGGAACCTATCGAATTTTCGTTTCCTGCTCGCCTTTACGAAATTATTTTAATCCATGGAAAGCGGAGGCCGCCACAGTGGTATTCACTCTCATTCTTCCCTTCGAAATCTTTCCCAAAGGGAGCAAAATGAAACATGCTCTCATTCCTCCCTACATTGAATCAAACTCGGTCGGAATGCGTTAGATCAGAAACTCTTGAATTTAACCCTCCGAGTACGAAACCCACGCTGATAAATCATTAATACGAGTATATACATATTCACGGTCGCTCAAAACCCTCACCGAGATACTATGGAACCGGGTTTGGATATTTCATATACGAAAGAATAATAAGAAGCTTGAGAATTATAAAAAAAATGATATTTATCAGTCGATATTTATGTTATTATATGTATTACAAATAATAATAATAACGATAACGGTAAGATAATATCAGTTTATTTAGTAGCCGTCAACTACATACCTACTTTGGTATGTAGTTACACCTACTTTGATTAAAATTTTTACTTTTAATCGAACACTTTGGTTTGATAAAACGAACGAAAGTTTCCACCGCCCTAATGTAATATTTAACCCTTCGTGGTCACACGGGGTGTATTGTACCCCAAGAGCAATTTTCGATTTGAAATGTTGCACCTTTACGTCTTCCAAAGGGGATTTATCGCAAAAAAATAATAAAAAATTTTAAAAAAATCGGTTTTTCCCACAACCATGGAAAATGCCTCATTTTCAACTACAAATTTTATCATATCAAAATTTATGTTTCTAGAAAAAGACTATTAGACCATGACTGTATAAGTATTACGAGTGTACAATTATCACTAAAAAGTTAAAAGATTCAAAAATACGAAAATGGTAACTCAAAAAATGACGCTGGGGTACAGTGAACCCCGTGTGACCAATGTGTGATTATAAGAAGGTGTGACCACGAAGGGTTAATATTTATGTGCTTGTTGAAACAACGATACTTAAATACTTACATTCGTTAATGCCCCTCGAGCCTCGGCAACGCAGTCGTCTCGAGCTTCCCATTGTTGCCCCGGTTTATGACACCCCCGATAGCTAAATGACCGCTTAGGTATTTCGGGAGCCCGTGAACTTGACGGCGCGGCAGACCGACTCGGGTCACGTGCGACGAGTTCAACTTGACTTTCACACCCCCGACGTCGAATCACGCGAAACATCGCGGCACGCTCGTCGAATCCATTGTTATTCTAATTTCCACGTGACTGAACGCGATTTCCATGGCGTACGTCATTGTGCGAGCGGAATCGATAATTATCTTGCCCATCGCGGAGATCGCGAGCCGAAGCGTGTGGAGCGTGCAAGGTCAAGATCCACTTTCCAATCGAAATTCGTCGGTTCAACGAGGCCAGACGGGGTGCGAAAACTGCGAAACCCGATCGCGTTACAAGATCCCCGATTACGAAACAGCTCGGCGGAAATCTCGGCGAATCTGTTTTCGCGTGGAAGTATGACGCGGCGATTTATCCCGTAACCGCAATCTATCGTTAACGCAACGAGCCCCTGTGATTAGACTAGCAGGCTCAGCACCGTCCGCGATTAGATAATGTTACTTTCTTCTCGAGTTAGAAAGTCTGATGAGAGGAAACTGTTGGGTACCCGGCTCTCGATGCTTGTCGTAACTGTTTTGTAAGAAAAATTATGTATGTATTATCGGACGAGCGTCTCTTATGAAAGTGTAAGCGAACGCCGGAGACCGTTATCGACATCGATTGCGACACCGATGCACGGCGCAACATCTTGAATTACGGTGAAGCCCCCCCGATTGCACAAAGGGAAGGATTGCCTGGCGTGCCGGCTCGTAGTCCTTTTTGGTATCCGCCTTCGAAACGTGTTCGCCGGGGACTTACTTTCGTCGGAATTTCAAATCGATCCGGAAATGGTGGCTCGTCGGCACGGAGGGAAAGTATCTTTCTTGGACGATGAAGTGGGTCATCGTCGACTGCTTAGTTCATTCCATTCAATGTTGGAAACGAACAAAAAGGCAGAGTTGATATTAAACTGCTGCTCGTCGATCGACTGTCGTTTCTTTTTCATCCAACTCCACAGGCTTGTAGTGTTTACATAACCCTTCGAGGCACTGAGAACAAAAACGGACAACAGTGGCGCACTCGGCGGTTAATCTTGGAAGGAGCCGAGCTGATAGGATAAATATATTTGTAATGCGAATTCAATAAAATCCTTCCTTAGATGATTATAAAAATTGATTTAACCCTCGGGCGGGCGCGCCAGTGAGAGTTACACGACCAGGCGCGTGGTGAACTCAGTTCACCAGCTGAAAATAATCAGTTTAGTCCCCTTACATATAAAGTATACACTTCAGAAACGGTTTTTCTGTCGATAGTAGTAACTTTTGATTAAAGGATATATAATAGGAAAATAATAGCAATATACCCAAGAATACAGTAAATCTTCCCGAGACGTAATCAAAGAAATATGCGGATTGGTGAACTGAGTTCACCGGCGTGCCCGCTCGAGGGTTAAGGAATAAAATTTGTTTTTCGCTTTACAAAGCTGTTGAATCCTACTTCCCTTGGCCCCGTCTGGGTGCGCCACTAATTATATAAATGCTTAGGGCGGTATTTATAAACGTGTCTTAAAATTAAGCAAATGCTTAAGCATTCGGCATCCTTTACTATGGTACTAGGTTAGTAGAGGATGCTGCATGCTTAAGCATTTGCTTAATAATATATATACACCGCGGACCTACTTCCGCTTTAGTTCAATAAAATCGATGGACGAATAATAAAGCTCAAATATGTACTTAATGCCTTCAGGTTTAATCCAAATATGCGCTACCATAGGTACGCAGTAAACCCCTCAATATCTGGCAACAATCCTACCAGTTAGACAGAACAAAACTCCTGCCTCGAAGGCAGTCTAACAACGAATCTCTCGATACGGCGTTCTTACCGTTCTGCCGTGACTCTCCGGCTCGTTCATCAGTCGTACACCTTCAAATAGCGATGAAACACCCAGATACGTCCAGTAGTCGTTGCCAAATCAGAAACAGGCTATTAAATATCTGTAGCCCAGAAAACGATCTTCAATATTTCGCTTGTGCCCACCGATCACCAAATGTAGGGTGCTGGTCGAAATAATATATACACCGCGGACCTACTTCCGCTTTATTATTTGCCCATAGATTTTATTAAACTAAAGCGGAATTAGATCCGCGGTGTATATATTATTTCCACCAGCACCCTACATAAAATGAAGTAAAGTAAAATAAAATAAAATAAAAATGTACACTTTTCACCACAAATGGAAATATTTTAGAACAAAAAGAAATATAGATTTTTTTCTCAAAGGGTTAATGCTCCATCTGTTTAACAGTGGATGACGCCTCGGGGAGGTACACGAACAGTTTCCTTTGGGGAAACGCGTACTACGTGGGATCGTTCACCGAGTGCGTCTACCTCAATGAAGACTACGAAATGAAGATCGCGGAGGGAGCGGAGGATGTTAACACACCACCGGTGAAAAGAAACTTAGGCCTCGGTGGGAGAACTATTTGGAACGGGGTGAGATCAAGCAAACCGCCGTACAAAGTGGGCTTCTACATGATGACGATTTCACTGAACGCCACGGTGGTCCCTGTGGTAAACGATGAAAACCTTTCATGTTCTATTTGCTTAGCGCATAGCGAGCATTTGCGAGCGCGTAGAGCATATAGTGTACGCACAATATTTGTTACAGGCGAGAATAATATATCTGGGAGTGTGTCTACCATTCTCCTGCTCCTCCTCCGACGTGTCCGTGATAGCAAAGCTCGCCGCGAGCTCGCTCGCGGGAAAACACTCGTTGATCGAGAGGATTCGGGACCAGCACAACATGTACAACATGACAGAGGACCCAGTCTTCTGGATTCTACTGTACGTTCGTTCAATTGTGACAGTATGAAATTTACCTTAGGCACAAGGGATTAGAAAATTCAACATGTTTCAGAGGCGCGACCGTCGTGGTCTTCGCCTGCATGGCGGTCGGCACCGGGTACGACCTCTACGTAACGAGAGCGTACGCCCGGAGGAGGAACGTGATGTACGATCTCGAGAGGCACGCGAAGCTCGAGCAGCTGGCCGGCAGGAACCAGAAGCCTCTAAGTGGTAAGGTTGAATGTTCTTGCTCGCATTTGACTGCCGGTCACCACCCTCCTCCTATAAACAGAAGGGCGATTAACACACTCGCAGCAGACTTCACTACCACAGGACAATGACTGTAGCAGAGACAGTGACTTTTATTATTATATTCCGTAGCTATTGAAGGTAAGGTCTACCTTCCTGTTCCAGCGGCAGAAGCGATCATCGGCGGGCCCCAATCGTTGGCGATTAATAACAACAACGATCACGAAGGCAGCCTGCGATCGGCTAGCCCGGAGGAGCAGAAATTCAGTAAGTAGCCGTTTCAGACAGCAACCAAAGAGACAGGCGAATTATTCACGCTGCTTTCGAACATGTTCGCAGGCCTCGTCGGGGAGCTGCTCATGTCCTTCTCGGTCCGCGCGAACGTGAAGATCATCTGCGACGGCAAGGTCGGCGGGGATACCATCAGCACCATCCACGGTCTCAGGGCGATATCGATGGCGTGGGTGATCCTGGGCCACACTTGCATCACCGCCTACAAGTTCGCCGACAACATGGAGTACCGCAAGGTCGTGGAAAAGAAGTTTTTCTTTCAAACCATCTCCAACGGCCCGTTCAGCGTCGACACGTTCTTCTTCATGGGCGGGCTGCTCGTCAGCTTCCTCTTCTTCCGCACGAACGCGAAGGGGGACTTGAAGACGCTCACCCAGGGCACGCGGGGCTTTGCTTCCGGCACTCTCAAGTTCATCGGGCTCCTTCTCTACCGCTTCTGTAGGCTCACCGCCCCGTACATGTTCGTGCTGGGCATCGTTCAGATCTCCATGAAGTGGTTCTACTCGAACTCGGTGTTCGAGCCGCCGAGCGGTGATCATTATAACTGTCCGAATTATTGGTGGAGGAACATGCTTTATATCAACACCCTGTTCCCGGTCGACCAGATGGTGAGTCCTTCAGCCGTTCCCTTTATCAGAAATCTGCCATTAACACAATTGAAAGGCACGTTACCGATGTGCTTATCAATAAGATGTAGAAGAGAGAAATTTCCTCATTGAAACATACGACCTCTTTCAGTGCATGATCTGGAGCTGGTACGTAGCGGACGACACCCAGTTCTACATCGTCGGCGCTGTGATTCTGATCCTGGCGACGAGCCACTTCAAGACAGCGACATTCGCGACGATCGCTCTGCTACTCAGCTCCTGGCTGACCACCGGTTACATCGCCCTGACGAACAACCACATGCCGAGCCTGGACGACCCGTTAGCCCTGTTCGACAAGATCTACGATAAACCATGGACCAGGTTGGGCCCTTATCTCATAGGCATGTCGATCGGGTACTTTCTCTTCAAGACTGATTGCAAAGTGAAGATGTCCAAGGTAACTACTATTAACTTTTCCCGCTCTCAAATGCTATGCCTCTTACTTACTGCCTCCTACTTTTCAGACAACTGTCACTGTCGGCTGGCTCCTTTCGTCGGCGTGTCTCCTGAGCTTGCTGTACGGCTTCTACGAAACCGAGCTCAGTCCCATAATGGGGGCCGCTTATTCCTCGTTGAGCCACAGTATCTGGGCTCTTGGTTTATCGTGGATCGTGGTTGCCTGCAGCACCGGCTACGGAGGTAAATCGTTAGGATTTAACTACATAATACAGTGTAGAAACTAATATTCATGAGGTTCAATACTTACAGGATACGTGAACAGTATTTTGTCAGCACCGGTTCTCTACCCAGTCAGCAGGATAACGTACTGTGCCTACTTGGTGCATCCCCTCGTGATCAGAGTAATGGTCATAAGTATGGACACGCCGTTCCACTTAGGAAGCTATACTATGGTTGGTATAAACGTACAAAAATCTTCGCTTCTACTTCTCCAATGGAAGCGCGCTAACGAAACGACACCGTCATTTCAGATGATCAACTTCTTCGGGCAGCTGGTCGTGTCATACTTGCTGTCGTTCATCATATCCTTGTCATTCGAAGCTCCCGTAGTGAGTATGTTGAAGATACTTTCCCCGAAGAAACGGAAACGCATGCAGTGAAGCGGCCGTCCGGCATACGACGAACGCGTCACGCAAAATTATTTATACGCCTTTAAAATACACCGATCGGCCAAGGAACATTGATGCGTTACAAACACGGTGTAAGAGTCGCGTGCATTTCTGCGTTACTGCAAAACGCGTAGTCTTAACTTTTCTATGTATTGTTACTTATGAAATAAATTATTTGTCTCTTTGTATGTTCGTATATTTTCACAGCTCAGAATACATACTTGTATATAAATTATTGCGCTCCACATTGACGCGTGACGTCGCTCTTTACAGAATGCGGCGAGCAGTCATTGATAACTCTCAATGTTTTCACCGCGGAGAATAAAAAAAGAAAAAAGTATAAACAATACATTTCATATTCCACTTTCTATCGCAACTTCTGTACCGATGTCGACAAAGTGGGGTCCCTGCCTCACGTACTCTTTAAACTTCTGCATCGTGCTCGCGTCGAATATATTCGGTTTGGCTTGAGAGAGCCGACTAACAACTTCGTATTTACCGTCCTTGCACGCCTTGGTGCTTTCAGGGCTTCTCTCCAATAAAAACTCCGCGAGACCCGGCTGAGAAGACATGTACTCTTGACCCCACGCTTGTGAAGCTAAAACCGCCAGTACGTCGAAACCCGCTTCGCAAATATCTGGAAACGGCTGCCTACATATCCCTACGATCATGCTCAACGGATCGTCGTCGTCAAGAGAGTCGAACCATGACTTCGTTAAAGACAAGGCTCTGTTATCCTGCTCTGATTTCTGTACATCGAGTATAAGAGCTAAAGCGTAGAGACCACGAATACGTAATTCCGTAGGCATTCCCTGTACAATTTCACTGATCTTCTTTAACGCGCACGGCATCGACTTTCCAAAATCTTGCAGAGCATATTTACCTTCCACGCTCGATGCTATGTAACCCAACGTGTCTAACGCGACGCCAACGATAGTGTGATCCGGACTCTCCAACACTTGGAATAACGCAGAAGCAACGACTGGATATTTCGAGAAGATTTCGTTCGGCCACTGATGGGCGACGTTTCCAAAAAATTTTATCAGACCAGGAATTAATAGATTCGACAGTGGATTCTCATTAGCTTGTGCTATTTTCTGAACTAGTTTTCCGAACACTTCCTGCTGTTCCAAATAACTTAATCCTTCCTCCGTCGATGATAAATATCTTAAAGTATCTAACGCGGACACTTGCAAGAGCATGTCTTCGCTTTCGAGAATCTCGAACAAACTATTCAGAAATCCTGATTGTGCGGACGCCTCTAAACCTTCTTTCGAAGATATCGCTATGTCCACGACGACTTCGTACACACGAAAGCTGATCACGTTGTTCTTTACTAATAATCTAGCGAGACTCCTTAACAATTCTCCTTTGTACACGATCTGCAATCCGTCCTTATTCTTGCCGACCTCTGTCATAATACGCATCGCGCATTTGGCTACTTCGAAACTATCGTCCGCAATCCTATTTGCAATGGCCACTAGTAAATTCGTGTCCGCTAGTAACGAAGATATCTTTCGTGGGTGAGAAGCGGTGCACAAAATTTCATGGAGTACGAGGGACCTGACTAAGGCATCCTGGTGAGTTATCAATTGAGACAATTGCGTTGGATATCTGTGATATACTTCCCCAGGTTCTAACAGAGCGAACAACGTCTTCAAAATATCGCACGCAAGCTCTATAACCTCTCTGCAAGGGATAAATTAACAGTGCGTTAAATCTGTCAAGATATGAAATTTCTAAATACGATGCTTGAAAATTAGCGATGTCATGGTACGGGTACCTGTCGTTTGAGGTTAACTGAGCAAACAATTGACCAAAGTCCAAGGTACAATTCATCTGTTCGGCGTCTCTGTTTCTTAAAGTCTTCACCACGATCCCGATCTCCGTCAAGATCTCTTTTTTCTCTTCATCGGTATTTAGTTCGCCGAGGCGAAGCAATTTTGTTTGCAACTGCTCCCCCATTGTCGGCGTTGTCAGTCGGCGTATTGACATTACTCTATTAAGGCTGAAACAGACATGTCCAGCAATTTAAATAGTTGAGTAACGAGTGAATTAGTATCTTTAGTTTACCGTCCGTGGACAATGGTAAAAATTTTAATGGCGAAAATTTTGTCGTCATGTACTGCCAAACTTGGCATACCCATGGACATAGGAAACATGAAACTTGAAACTTCTTTCCGCAATCACCGCTTCCCTTAAATCCTTGATATCATAATACGAATAGACTATAAATATATACTGTTTTATTCCAAATGAATTTAACATTTATTATACACAAGATCTTTAATGAATAACGAAGATTGCTTCTGTATATTAGAAATTAGCGATACCCAAGCATATACAAAATTCTTTACATTTATTAATTGAAACAACGAGCGTATGTATTTAAGAAGCTCTCATAAAATGATACAATATTAAATCGTTCATACGCAATTTCCGAGGAGCAAGAACATCTCCAATTTTCATTTTCACCGAGCTGATTTAAATCGCAAGCGTAGAAGCTGGTGACTAAAATTGGTAAAACGAACGTTAAACGCGTGCGCATACAGCGAATATTCACTATCCCCCAATGCGGAAATATAAAGAGCGCAGCGGTGAAAAATCATTTTGTAAATACCTAAGAGCGATAAAACCAGAGAAATTCGCTCGAACGTATTCTTATCTTTGATCGAGAAAAGAACGTTACACGCACGGACATCTGCGCCTTTCTAGGGGGTCAATGAGCTTTTGTATTTTGTAGTCGACCCGAGCAGTGTCCACACGGGCTGTATTAACTTCTTCCGACAGCGTGCTTTTCTACGTCACAAAACGTTGTTCTGTATGGTTGTGCTCCGAGTTGTTGCCTTTTCAATTAGCGCAAGGTAATAGGTGAATGCACGTAATGGAAATTATACGAATGAAAACACAATTTCTATATACTTGCACGATACACAAAGACAAGCCGTAAATCCCATATTTTCGTGTTACCTTATCGGGTCATCGAATGATACCCGTTACTATCTCGATATCTCGATGCGTAAGAACGCATTCTGTGTGCGTGGAACGTAGATGTCGGAATTCTTTATTTATAAACATTCGAACACCTGATCTGTTTTCAACGAAAAGGGGAACAGAAACATTGGTTACACTGCCCATCCTAATCACAATCTTTTAAACAATGATTTTAGGGAAAGGTAGCTCGATACCACGAGTTTATCAGAGCAATTATTATTATTATTATTATTATTATTGTTACGTAGATCGGAAATGAATATATATATATATATTCATATATATATATATATATATATTTCGATTAGTTTCGGTATTTCAATGTTTTATACCTATTCGTTATAGTTTGCAGCATTGTGTATTGAAAAATGGCAGTAGATTTGGAGCCAAATGATCCGGAAGTACGGCTATCGCAGTTTCTATATATTGGAAAAGAGTATCCGGATTATCAGCCTGGCAACTGGTTCGCTCATAACTACTTCTTGGCTAGAAATGTTCCATCGATAGAGGAACTGGCTGAGAATCCGGAGAAACAGTTGTTGCCGGTTCAGATAATCACAAAGGTAATGTTTTATCATTGATAAACTATATCAATAATTTGACTGATACCCATCTTCTATAGGCATGCGAAAGCGAGCTAGTTCCGAATCCAGAAGCGTTAGTATTCGCTCTTGCAGTTTGCTGCAGGCAAATGAAAAGCGAAAGTTTGCGACACTCGGCGTACACTGCATTGAACAAAATCTGCGTGTCTCCGCAACATTTTATTTTGTTCATAAAGTTCGCATCGCAGATTAGTAAACAGAAGGAATTGGATGCGACCAGTAGTTTTAAACACGGATGGGGCCAGGGTTTAAGGAAGGCTGTAAATAACTGGTATTTATCGAAAACCCCGATAGAGCTGGCGAAATGTGCGACGAGGTACAAAGGCAGATACGGTTGGAAGCATAAAGATATTATAAAATTGTCTCATCCTGTACCCAACAATCCTGGTACTTATTTCGTTGATTCACGTAATTCTGATAAATAATCAATGAAGTTGGCAGTAAACAGTAAACTATTAAACAGGGAGAGAATTGGTCCTTAAGTACATAATACGTGGTCTGGAAGAAATAAAAAACGCACACAGCGAAGACCCCACGATTACAGAAATAGTGGAGTACATCGAACATGTCGAGGATTTCAAACACTGTACGGACGAGGTTCGAGCAGCGACGCTTTTGGAAGTGTATAAATTGACGTTGGATCATATACCTGGACATCTGCTGAAGTCAAAAGAGGCAAGACCATAAATGACTTCTTAATATCCTTGCATTATGTATATACGATACATAATTTCATTATAATCTCTAGGTTTGGAATGCATTAATACCGTCAATGAATTTAAACTCGCTTCTAACCAACCTGCAAAGAATCCACAATCTGGAATTACTGAAACCGAACTCGCCGACAATTTCTAAAATAGTGGATCAAGTCACTTGCGAAGACTATATTACCAGAGACAAGGTTCACCCAGCTTTAGTGTTAATTACAATAAGAGACTATGAAAACTCTGGAAAGTAGGTAGCAGTGTTTGCAATTTTAAGTACCAATGCTACTAAGAAGCAACCGTCAACGTCTAACGCATGATTTCTTGAAAAGGCCTCTGACGTACGAGAAAAGGAAACTCAGAGAACAATTTGATAGACCTCTGCCAACTCCGCCCAAATCGAATTCCAAGATCATCGATGCTCTCTATAAAATGTTAAATCTTTCGTTCAACGTAAGTACAGGCTCCCTTGCGCGTCATGATTCTCGTTACACTAATTTACCAGTTACTTTTTCCAGCACCTTCAACCGACTGGCTTGCGTTACATGGTGACGATCAATATGAACAAAATAATGTTGGAGACGCGTACTTGGCGCAGTGGTAACGTGAACGGTGCGGAAGCGGGATGCATGATTGCACTTGCCCTTCTTCGCAGCGAGAAGAACGTGACCGTTGCGACGTTCAAGAACGTTGGAATCCATACTGTTAATATCGATAAGACAGCTTCCTTTGGTCAAGCTATAAGGAGATTAAAGCAAATGCCTGTTGGGACTGTAAATTTGGGTAAACCAATGTCGTGGGCCGCTTATCAGAATAATAGATACGACGTATTTATTAACATCGTTGATCAAATATTCGAAAAGTCTGATACTTCCGAAGAAGCCCTTCGAGCATACAGGACAAAACTTAAGCATCCAAATACAAAGTGAGTTTTATTATATTACTCTATTGTAATTGTAATTGGCATTGTAATTTCATACGCCTATGTATTTCCAGGTTGATAAATTGTGCTGTATGTGCTTCGTCCACCTACCGTAAGGAAAAACGTGACAAAAATATTTTAACGATTAACGGCTTCGACGCTAGTGTCCCTATGGTTATACAGGCTTTCGCAAAATCTCTGTTTTAATCATCGCACGCCTAACGATTCATTATCCGGCAGGTAGTACTAGCCGCTAATCGAGGACTAAACTTCGGAATATCATTTTCACGGTATTGTTGTCAGTTAAGGACAATAGTTGAACAAAGTTCTATAAAGTACTTGAAAATTGTAGCTAAAATCATTTTTAACGCCAGGTTTCTGCGTATTTATAACTATCGCAGAGACCAAGACTCGAGCTTCGAGCTTCTATCATTGAAATTAAAGAAATTTAATGGCGATGCACGAGTATTAGAGTATAAAGAGAAAGTTTGAAAATCTTTTAAAACTCTACCGAAAACATTGTTTAGCCTACGATACTTTCTTCCGTATTATTGTCGATCGACGCTACATGTTCAGTTTACAATTAGTACAAAACCGTACCCGTAAGAAATTATTTACATTCTCTCGTCTTTTCATACAAGAGAAGGGACGTTTCGGCATTCATGATTCTTCGTCACTAAGTAGCTCGTAACGATATATAATTAATCTCATATTCATACTAACACATCAACGTTATTCAACGATATTTACTGCATGTTTTTAGCATTTAGAATGAGCTGTGTATAACTATTTGGACCGCGATTTCATTTGTGTTCTATAAGGGGTGGTCTCCAAATGAATTTTCTAAATATTTATTTAAACGAATGGCACACAGATGAACGGGCGAACCAGTAATTGGAAAGTAAATGAATGTGATAAATCTGTGATCGGCGCTCATTTGATTGTACGAAAGCATTTCGAGTAACACGGACCACCCTGTATCATTTAGGAACAGATACACTTTATCGTTTTCGATTATATATAATCAGTTGCGCAGCTAAAAAAAGAATGTAGGATAAGACTGCATATTAGGTACGAACGAGTATCTAAAATAATGTAAGGTGCATTTTTGACTACTATCGGTAAAATATTTACTTTAGTATATATATCATTGCCTGCTTATTTCCACTGGTTGGCGGTTAAGCTTCTCTATAATATCTCTGATAAGATATATATATACACGTAGATAGGTAGATTTAACGTGATTTTTAAAACGACATGTTTCCGAGACTGGTGCGTCTCTGATACAAAGGAATAAGAATTGAAAAAGAATGAAAAAACAAAAAAATAGTTGAAAAATTTCCCACTGTGATATGCATTTAGCCCCAAAGAAGTATAGACTTACATTAGTATAATTTTACTATTTTATATTTCATATTTGCCATATCCAAAGTAAATGCGACAAATATTAAATACAACTACTGATATATAATACTGTGATACGAAGTACATTGTTATTGTTCATATTAGGACGAAAGGCTAAGAAGTAAACGTTGCCAGGGGCGCACCAGATCTCTGCTTTATTTGTTGATTAGTGATCTACACTTATTAGTGCGTCGATTTTCTCCGTTTCTCCTTTAAAAATTGATTCTTGCTCGATCCTTGAATTACCATCGCCGAAAGTCCTTTGGTTTCCAAAGCGAGAAGCAAAGCTCTTCTTAACGATATATCGCTAAAAAGTACAGCGTGGATGAATTCTCAGGTTCGACGAACATTTAAATTAAGTGCTTAATATTCACGTGGTCTTTGCAGCCTGCCTGGCCATTCGAGGATCGATATCTGATCGACTATTACTAATTTTACTACGCGCAGAATATAGCTGTATTTTATAGTTTCTCGTGTGAAAACAGAATGGAAACAAATTTTAAGGGTAACCACGTTCTTCTCAGTCACAAAAGATATCAAGCGTCATACATACGCGTTACTAATTGTAAACGTAATCGATGGGAGCAATATAAACTGCTACGAAATTAAAAAAAAATATTCTTCCATCGATTATATTCTAAATAGGTATTCCATTTTCCGAAAGAAGTTCACCTTGTAACCATTAATCTTAGTTGCGCGATGCCTTGTAGGGAACATTGTAAATCATAAGTTTATCGAAAGTAATAGTATTTTTTAGACAAGTTTTTTCTAAGCGAATTTCACCGGCCGATAATGCGCTTAAAAAGAAAAATTGTTTATACCACGATGGGCAGTTAGATCGCGTGTCATCTACCTACCGAATGGAAGATACTAAAAATGTTTTCTTCGCGAGAAACGTTGCGATAGCGAACGTAAAGACTATCGCGCGTGCGTTAGTTACTACTTTACTCATTCAGAGTAATAGGGATGTATGCTACATCTGTATTCGTAGCTTAATCGTATTCATTGATATCACACGTAGTAGTCTAATGTACAAGAGTGTCCCATTTTATTTTTTACATAATCGTCTCGAGTATTCCTAATCGTTTTGAGGATACAAGAAAAATGTTGGAGGAATGAGATTTGTTTTTTATCCATTTTTGGGCATGTTTTATCATCGATGGGACATCCCTGTACATAATTTTATCTAACGATCGAAGAGGAAGAGCGCAACCGTCGCGCGTTCCGATTAGTTTTCGTGCAATGAAAGACAGAATTTTAAATTACACATCACCAATGTCATCTCTTCAACTGCCACTCATTTTATGCATCACATCGGATAACTTCTTATCGACGTTAGCAACGGTACTAATAACTTTTAGCAATTGTTATTCTCGTATTGTAACGTGCAATGTTTAAGAGCCGTCACGTTCTCATCAGTCGACGCTTCAAATCGACAATTCATTTCCTGTCGTTACCTGTAAATTAGACGCGCTCATTGTCTGTTATAACAATACGTCCGGCGAGTTGAAAAAAACAAAAGAGGCGAAAAGCTGTAATAATGCAAGAACAGCGACAGCTGACTGAAGGAAGCGTGTACTTCTGCGGTCTCTTCTCACAAAGTTCACTCATTTCAGGCTGCGCTGCTCCGTCTAACTGGAATGAGAAAAAAAGAAAACAATACGTTGCATGTGTTCATACTAGTTACCAAAACGGGGGATAAAAGAAAAATATTTACCGTGAAGAGGAAATGAAAAAAAAATAATAGATGAAAATTCCGCATCGCGTAGCAATGCATAGGGGGTGTAACACGCGTTATTACGTTACATTTTTCGTAACGCAAGAAACGCGATAGATCTGCTTCCTTGTCAAAAACGAACATTTGGTTTTATTCGAACCGAGACACTTGATTTCGATCAGGAAGCGCGGGTGTCGTCCTGCGGATACGTAATTCGCAATTGTTTACGTAATGGATCAACGTATATGAATTAATACCACGGAGTCTCAGAGTATGCACGAGTACGATAACAAGATGTTCCTTAGGATTAATGAGATTAAAACGAGAAGAGGGCCATTGTAATCGCATTTTTAGTGAATCCTCCATTTGGTAATCCGGGAAGAGAGCGCTCAACGTTCTGTCGCGTGTAATGTCTCTCAAAGCAATGCCAAAAAAAAGGATGTTAAATTTTTACCGTACAAAAGATAACGAAATACCTCGTCCTGTTCTCAGTATCGGCGGATACAAGACTGGGAGATACACTAATAATGCTCGCAAAAGAATTGAATGTCTGAATTCACAATTCAATACAGGATGCCTACTTTTCGGCCTTACTTTTTTATAAAAAGAATTAGAAAAGAAAATGTACTCTAAATGCGTGAAGCGAACGTTCTTACATTCTATGTAACGTGCGCATAGGTGTCTGTCGTTTAATTATTCGTTCGTCTACGATTATTGTTGCATTAGTAAATAGGGAGAAGAAAAGGAACAATGCGGACGCGCGTACAACATCGTTCTTTTGCTAATCAGTTTACGCGTGAGAGATACGTCGATGGCCGTGAATAGTATTACTAATTTTTACAGTCTGTATCGAACGACGCTGCTTTAGAAACCGCAGAGCACCGAGAAAATATGCGCCGCGAGAAGTGGTCGGTCGCGCGAAATCGACGGCTAGATGAAAATTCCATTGCGAAAGGAAAACGAAATGATTGTTAACCGGATTCTGTCAGTTATTTTTGTACCGTGAGAGATCTGTGATCTGTGCGACATAAACGAAATGTGCGTTTACTGTTTAGTGAGTGGACCCCTTCGAGCAAACAAAAGAATATCAGGAAGCTGTTCAAGAGTACGTTCTATCATTATTATTATGATTACGTATTATATTACGTCTGTTAATATTATATTTCGATAAAAATAGATACAATAGGCAATTAAAAGTATAAAGAACTAACCCTGTCTATAAATTTTCAACTATTTTTGTTATATACAATCATGAACTGTATCTTCGAATAAAATTCGTTCCAAATCCACCGTGGACACATTCAATTCCCTTGCGACTCACGAGGAACGCTACACTGCTGTCTGTAGCCCACGCCTGAACTCGAAGCGACTTTTATGATTTACTGAAAAAATGTTTATTTCGGTGATACTGAGATACATATGGACATCCACTCGCCGCCACACAGACAACGCTTATATTGTACATAGTACGATACAGCTCTTCCTAATAAAACAGGCAGTAATAGACGCAAAAATGACGCATACTTGCACTAACAATCATTCTAATTCGCACTCGCCCACGCAACCGCACCCTGCATCATATAATTCGTAACTGCTTGCAGCCACGCGATCTATTTAATCGATTACATGTAATGGAAACATACAAAACGAAATTAAGTGTAAAATAAATTAACGCGCGGAATCTTAATCTCGGACACTGGCGACGACGCTACTCCCGAGAGTAATATTCTTTCCCGTTTAAGTGTACTCGTTTTTTTTTTCTTTTTTTCATTTTCATATACCTTCTTGTTATGGAGAAGATCGGGCTGTGACCGTTAATTATGTTACGCGACGGATTTACACAGAAGTGGATCTCATCACAGGCCGTGTAATGAACATAACAAACGTTCGTCGATCAGTCTTTTATACTCGACGTATCAACGATGCATTAAACCTCTGCAGCGCGCTTCGCATTAGAGATTTCGGTGAGAAATTCAGTCCAAATTAGGACGAGAATACATGCACCGGTTGCTTTACAGTTAAAGCTCGTCCTTTAGATCGTCGTCCTCTCCGCCCGTGGGTGGTACACCGCCGCCTGCACCCTGGTACAATTTCGCTATGATGGGCTGAACGATATCGGTAAGCTCCTTCTTCTGTTTCTTGTACTCCTCGGGGTCAGTGTCGGGATTATCCTCGAGCCACTTGATCTTCTCATCGATAGCCTCCTCCATCTTAGCCTTGTCGGAATCAGAAATCTTCGAGCCGAGCTTCTCCTTGTCGCCCAATTGATTCTTCAGGGAGTAAGAGTACGACTCCAGTTCGTTACGCGCTTCGACTCGTTCCTTCAACTTCTTGTCGTCGTCGGCGAACTTCTCGGCGTCCTTGATCATCCTCTCTATATCGTCGGGGGTAAGTCGGTTCTGATCGTTGGTGATGATGATCTTCTCGCGATTGCCGGTGCCTTTGTCCTCGGCGGACACTTGCAGGATACCGTTGGCATCGATTTCGAAAGTGACCTCGATTTGAGGGATACCTCGGGGCGCTGGCGGGATACCGGTAAGATCGAATTTACCGAGAAGATGGTTGTCCTTTGTCATGGGACGTTCACCTTCGTATACTTGAATGGTGACTGTGTGCTGGTTGTCTGACGCAGTGGAGAAGATTTGCGATTTCTTGGTCGGAATCACGGTATTCCTAGAATAAACAAGAAAAAGGTTTATTCATTTCCACGGGTCGAATGATTTTTCAATGAAAGTAAAAGATGAAACGGGTTATTCTTACCTAGGGATAAGTTTTGTCATCACACCTCCAACAGTCTCGATTCCCATAGTTAGTGGGTTCACGTCCAGAAGCACAATGGCGTCCGTATCTTGTTCTCCGGAAAGTACGCCTGCTTGAACAGCGGCGCCATAGGCAACGGCTTCGTCGGGATTAATGCCCCGGGATGGTTCTTTACCGCCGAAGAATTCTTTCACCAATTGCTGGACTTTGGGGATCCTGGTGGATCCTCCGACAAGTACAATTTCGTCTACGTCTTTCTGGTGCATGTCAGAGTCTTCCAAAACTTTCTGCACGGGTTTCAAAGTGCTGCGGAAGAGATCCATGTTCAGCTCCTCGAATTTGGCACGAGTCAAGGTTTCGGAGAAGTCTTCGCCCTCGAAGAACGATTCGATTTCGATTCTCACCTATTGGAAGTAGACAAGAACACATCGTTAATATAAAGAGTCTCATCAGCTGGAGCAAATTTCTGAGGAAAGCTTTTTACATACTTGGTGGCTGACACTGAGCGCCCTCTTAGCTTTCTCAACTTCGCGACGCAGTTTCTGTAACGATCTGCTGTCCTTGCGGATGTCCTTGCCCTTCTTCTTCTTGTACAGCTTGATGAAATGATCCATAACGCGTTGATCGAAATCTTCGCCACCCAAGTGAGTGTCGCCGTTTGTCGCCACGACTTCGAACACTCCATTATCAATGGTAAGCAAGCTGACATCGAAGGTACCACCGCCCAAGTCGAATACCAAAACGTTCTTTTCTCCATCTTTCTTGTCTAAACCGTAAGCAATCGCAGCAGCAGTGGGCTCATTGATAATTCTCATCACAATCAGTCCAGAAATGGTTCCTGCGTCTTTGGTAGCCTAAATTAAAAATAACCAATCAATAATCCTCCCTCCACAATTAAATCGAAATTATTTTGCAACGAAGCATATGTTTCGAGCTTACTTGTCTCTGTGCGTCGTTGAAGTAAGCTGGCACAGTAACAACAGCGTGAGTAACCTTTTTACCCAAATATGCCTCGGCGGTCTCCTTCATTTTGCCGAGAACCATGGCAGAGATTTCTTCAGGTGCGAACACTTTCTCTTCGCCGTTAACCAGCACTCTTATGTGCGGCTTGCTGTTCTTTTCGATCACTTTAAACGGGAAGAACTTGATATCGTGCTGTACGGCACGGTCCGACCATTCTCTACCAATCAATCGTTTGGCATCGAAGACAGTATTTTCTGGATTCGTGGTCAACTGATTCTTGGCGGCATCTCCGATTAAACGTTCGCCGTCTGCAGTGAACGCCACGTACGAGGGTGTAATTCTATTTCCTTGATCGTTAGCTATGATTTCTGCTCGTCCATTCTTGTAAACACCAACGCTGAAACAATTACGTTTCGAATTGATATTTATTAGATACAAAAACATAATCTCTGATAAAATGCATTTTTGATCGCTCTCAATTACCATGAATATGTCGTGCCCAAATCGATTCCAATGACAGTTCCGATGTCCTCCTTCTGAATCTCATTCTTCGCAGCGGCGAAGGTCACTGCCAATCCCAGTAACAGCAGAGCTTTAGCTCCCTTCATTTTTCTTGGTGTAAAAGCGATCCTACGAATCATACGAAAATAAGAAATAATCGCAGAATTGTTAAGTCATTCGCTTGGGGAATATATTAAAAGCTGTTTGAAAGATATCGCGAGCGAAATGAAACACCGATGCATAGAAGATTCTAGTAGGTACCGACATTCGAAGTATACACGTTACAAATATCCGAAGACTGTATGAAAAATCTTAAACAACACGAAACATCAGTTTCGCCACAAAGAAACGTGACCAGTGAGGAGGGCGATAAATTACACGAAAACTATTGTCCGTCTATAAAACACTCGATTCCGGTGCGTATCATACGGAACACTTTGGAGACTTTTGTCAAACGTTAAGAAGAAAAGTACATAGTTGGCGAGATATTTATGAACGTCACTATTCGCGGATGCTAAAAAAAGGATAATTGAATATCCATCGCGCGTACTACGAAGGAATTACACTTTTTAAGCAAGACGTGGCAGACACCGAACGCTCGATAATGTTTCAAGTACGATCTTCAGTGATTTATCGATGTTAATTTTCAATCGAATAAGGAGTTATTACTTTCAGCACTTACCAGTTCAACAATTATGCGTGCACAGTTTTCTTCTTTCTTTTTTAAGAAACCCGATAACTTCGGAGCAAGCTCAACGAGCAACGGGAACAAGCAGGAATGACTGACTACAGGCCGATCTCAGTACTGGAATATTAACGAGAAAATTTCGTCGTGGCCAGAGCCGATTGGTCGCCGGGAACCAGTGCCAATGGAATGGGGCGCGCTGATTGGTCGACGTATATACAGTTGTCTTCTGTCGATAGGCCCACGTTTCTTATACACAACGGTATCTCGCTTCTGGAAATTTCGGGTGCATCTCCCATTGGAGGGATCGGTGCCAAATCACGGGGCCACGTAGCGCCGCGAAAATATATTCAACCACTTGTTTGTAAGAAAAAGATAAAAATACTTATGCAAAAAATTTTGAGTAGGTATATCGTCGCGCAAACTTCCTTACCGATGTATAAATAAATATACCTTGCGTATAGATATCTTATTAAGACCCCCCTTGCAAAACGCTTCGTTCTATTAATTAAAAGCGTTGCTAATTGCTCGAAATACTTCGAGTCAATACCCTGATAACCAGATCTGGCGGCAGGATCTGCCGGCAGCTGCGGTGCAGTCTACGTCCGCATTCGACTACGGATCTGCCGGCAGAGTCTGCGTGGCAGGGTCTGCCGGCAGATCCGCGGCAGATCCTGCCGCCCGCCTGACACATCCAACAGCGCCATCTGTAGGCCGCAATAGCCAAACAATTCCCTCTGCGTGACGTCACATGGACATACGCACCAACACATGTGTACGGTGATTGCTGTAGGTGTATCCCTACTCCCACACAACAAGCAAGCAGATTCTACAGTTTATTAAATAATTAATTCTACTTATTTCAAAAAGTATTTATTCATTGTTTAATAATACATGATTGGCGATTACAATTGTTACAAAATAATATAGGGAGCGCATATAAATTTGAAGAAGAACATTCAATATTTACATTTATAAATTCACATGCAATACGTCCCGTAACCAGTGGTACCTATTAAGTGCGATATCACAAAATTTTCTATATTTTCGACTTCTTTTTTCCTGTAGAATCACCATATTCCGTATTGTGTTAGCGCTGAAAACAAATAGAACATTAGTATAAAATTAAACGTAACATATGAATAAACAGGATACATGCGATACTTACTTCAGCTCCATCTCCGCACAGCACACACCCTAGGCGATCATCCATGCTCCTGCGAACATTAACATTTATAATAAAACATGTGTTAAATTATTATTTACGAAACAAGACGTTAAATATTTGCACTTCGCGCATAACCCTATTTTTCTGTCTTGCAGATAATGTGACTCCCGATTTCCGCGACGTAGATAATTGGAAATTATTTAATTCCATAATTACGTTTGCCTTCTGGATACGTCTGGATGATTTGTCTGGATATTGATGGATGAAATGACTTGGAATATTCTTCGATTTTGCCGGCACTGACTGCCACTGCCAGTGACTGCCACCCCGGACCACGAAAACGAACGCAAACTGGACGTAGATTGTTGACCAATCACGAGTTTCGGTACTATGGCGCAGCCAATCCGAGCGTAACCCACTGTACCGCCAAATTGTTACACGTGGTACATCTACATACCGTTTGTTCAAAGTGGTATCCGTCGTGCTTGAAGACGAATGGTCGAAAAATATTCTATGTGATCCTAAAGCATCAATATCCAGTCAAATCATCTCGAAGTATCCAGAAAGCAAACGTAATTATGGAATTGAATAATTTTCAATTATTTACAAAATAGTAATGTAAATAATAATTTAACACATGTTTTCTTATAAATGTTAATGTTCGCAGGAGCATGTATGATCGCCTAGGGCAGCGAAGATCAGGTGGGCGGTCCGAGGACGCTAGCATCCATGCGTCTTCTACGGGCTGCGTGGAAGAGGGTGCTCGAAGCCAATGAAGCGGCGGGCATGCCACGGACATGGAACCTCTAGTAGTGTACGTGTAGGCTCGTACCCTTAAGGTGAAGTTCCAGGACGCGTGGCTCGTCGACTCACGGTCGCCAAGCCGACTCGCCGAACCTGGACTAGCCAAGCCAGGAACCGAGCCACGAGCCGTGGAACTTCACCTTTAGGGCCCAAGAGCACACTACTAGAGGTTTCCATATCCGTGGCATGTCCACCGCTTCATTGGCTTCGAGCACCCTCTTCCACGCAGCACTTACAAAACGCTATGGATGCTAGCGTCCTCGGACTGCCCACCTGATCTTCGCTGGCCTAGGGTGTGCTGTGCGTAGATGAAGCTGAAGTAAGTATCGCATGTATCCTGTTTATTCATACGTTACGTTTAATTTTATACTAATGTTCTATTTGTTTTCAGCGCTAACACAATACGGAATATGGTGATTCTACAGGAAAAAAGAAGTCGAAAATATAGAAAATTTTGTGATATCGCACTTAATAGCTACCACTGGTTACGGGACGTATTGCATGTGAATTTATAAATGTAAATATTGAATGTTCTTCTTCAAATTTATATGCGCTCCCTATATTATTTTGTAACAATTGTAATGGCCAATCATGTATTATTAACACGTTCCCTGCCGCGTGGGGCGTATACGCCCCACGCTGAACTTTCCGTTCAAGCCATTTGGTATTATCATTGTAAAATGAAGAATTTTTTAAATTATGATTTTTGCACTATTTTAATTATTGTAAGGCATACGCCAGAAACAAAATACAAATGTAAAGCGTGGGGCGCATACGCCCCACGCGGCTTGAACGGGAAGTCTTCAAAAAACGGTCTGGCAGGGAACGTGTTAAACAATGAATAAATACTTTTTGAAATAAGTAGAATTAATTATTTAATAAACTGTAGAATCTGCTTGCTTGTTGTGTGGGAGTAGGGATACACCTACAGCAATCACCGTACACATGTGTTGGTGCGTATGTCCATGTGACGTCACGCAGAGGGAATTGTTTGGCTATTGCGGCCTACAGATGGCGCTGTTGGATGTGTCAGGCGGGCGGCAGGATCTGCCGCGGATCTGCCGTGGATCTGCCGGCAGACCCTGCCACGCAGACTCTGCCGGCAGATCCGTAGTCGAATGCGGACGTAGACTGCACCGCAGCTGCCGGCAGATCCTGCGCTCTCCTGGCAGACCCTGCCGTCAATCTGCTTGCAGACGGCCGGCAGATGGTTATCAGGGTATACTATTATTTGGAAAGAATGAATGAAAGATCGATACAGGCATTCGTAGGAACCTCGATGTTTATACATATTTCTGATGCAATATAGCGAAATCTAACGGGACTTGCTTTCCGCTTTGATTGACGTGGTGGTACACGCAATCGCTCTCTGCTCCGCGCCCTCTATCTTTAATAATTTTTTACGGATAAATGGATGAAATACATTCCTAGATACGGGGTCTTTATTTAAAATATGAAAGAACCGCTGCCGTTTCATTACGTACAAACATTGTCAATATTTGCTTTTTGGTTGCAACATATCTAGAATTAAGGGCGTAAAATATGTTATGATGCAATCAGCGCCCGCTCTTCTCATAGACAGAAGAACTTCGTTCAACACATTTTCTAAATTGATCGCACCGTTGTGAGCACCATGATAAAGCATAGCGTATTCTCCAGATACTTGATACACGAACATTGGATACTCCGGATGCGCATCTTTGGTGTGTCTTACGACATCTAAATAAGGCAAACCTGGTTTCACCATAAGCATGTCAGCTCCTTCGGAAACATCTCTAGCCTTTAAGCAGATAATTTAACAGTTCAATTTCCTGGGGCAAAGTAATGAGATAAAAAGAATGTAGGATAGAAAGATGCTTACAGCCGCTCTGGCAGCTAATCCGTTACTTCCTGGAGGTAGTTGGTAACATTTTCTATCTCCAAACTGAGGTGCCGATTGAGAGGCATCTCTGAATGGTCCGTAGAATCCTGACGCAAATTTCACGGCATAAGATAAAACTGCTACTTTGTTAGCTAATCCAGCTGCTGCTAATTTTTGTTTTATTGCACCTATTCTTCCGTCCATCATATCAGACGGAGCCACGATCTGCGCTCCTGTATCATGCAATTTCACGAATGATAAGTCAGTGGTGTTTAACTTCGCTTTACTCGGATTTCTAGCGAATAAAGCTGTTTGAGTATTCGAATATTCGAGTAGCTCGAAATTCGAGCCGAGCCGGGACTCGGTTTCCGAGCCGAGCGCTCGAATGAAGCTAGCGACTGGAAACAATCGGGTGGCTCAAACGATCCATATGTTTCGTTCGTCAATCGCTACCTTCACTATGCAATCTACTCGGATTTTAATCGAACCGCTCGGTTCTTTTGAGCGCTCGGCTCGGATCGATTATTCGAACCGAGTATTTCCCGGCTCGCTTGTTCCGAATACTCGAACAGCTCTACTAGCGAAAGGCGTATCTCTCACCAGCAGCGTTCACAGCGATTAAGCGCAGTGAATGGAAGGGGAAACACAGGAGTGGTGGTTATGTGTAGTGATGGGACTGATACCAATACTATTGATGATATTCAATCAATTCGACGCCAAAGTACTCAATAGGAAATATCGATAAGCATCGAAATGTTATATACTTGGTATCAATCATCGATACCGATTCTTCTTCAACCGATACCATATCAATACTATACCGAATCAAAACCAGTTTGATACTTTACGAAATTATCGATACTTATTTAATACTTACGAAATTATCGATACTTGTCTCAGTCATTTGGTAAACATTTAATATTTACACTTCAGCGTGAGGTAAATATATTGCAGGTATCGATATTCTCGTATAGGTATCAAGTAGGTATCAATATTTTTGTGTAGGTATCAAACAGGTATCGATACATTCTGATATGTAAGTATCAAGGAAGCATCGATTCCTTTTGATACCTTTGACTTTGATATGTATCAATACCAGATTGAAATTTGTAGAAGGGTATCGATATGTATCGATACGGTATCAGCCCCATCACTAGTTATGTGTGCGTGAAGTGTGCCTGGATTAAAGGGGAGGCTAAAGGGGTGCTGCAGCCCCACTTTACGAGGGAGGCCCCGTTCTAAGCGATTAGCTCACTAAACCCCCTTCCTCCCGCTGTTCAACCACGGGGGGCCCCGAAGCTTTAATATGTAGCCCCAGGCTTCAAAAATCAACCCTGGGGGAGTCTTGAAGCTGTGATAACCACGGGCCTCAAAAATCTTAATCCAGGCCTCAAAAATCTTAATCCGGGCCTCAAAAATCTTAATCCGGGCCTGCACTCCCACATAACCACCACTCCTGTAAGTGTTTCCCCCTCCAATCACTGCGCTTAATCGCTGTGAGCGCTGCTCACCAGCTTTCGCATACGCAACAGCAATTTCTGCGATCCGTGCGATGCTAGCTTTATTATTTATGCTTCCATCTTCGTTCAAAATTCCGCAATGTCCGTGAATAGTATAAGGGCACAGACATACATCGCACGCTATCAATAAACCAGGGAACCACTGTTTTATCAGAGGCACTGCTTCGATAATGGGATTCTGTGGGCTATCCGCATTGCTTCCTATATGATCCTATAAAAAGCATAGAATATTAAATAATCCAGAAACATTTTTAATCCATCGGGATTACCTTCTTCAAGTGTTTAGATACTCCGAACAGTAATATCGATTGCAGCCCCTTCGAAACCAATGGTTGCAACATTTTCCGTAACTGATTAATGCCATACCGGTAAACACCTGGCATACTAGCAATCGAGTCCTTAGCATCCTGCTCGTCGCTGAAAGAAAGTGTAATGCCTGTGTCGCCTTGAGTGTACCAATTATCAATTAGCCTAGTTCAATTCCTTAGAAGCGACCAATTATTTTCCAGTGATGCTATCTATACATTCTCTCATATTCTTACGTAACGGATAAAAACCTACTTTTCACGAAGATGAAACTGTTATAATTCTTCTCATTACTTCATTGACAACCATTTTGCTATAAACTAGAACACACACTGTTGTCCATATGCGACAATACCAGGTGTATATATGTATACATATTTATGGAAGAAGCGGTAGGTTATGAATCGTACTTACGAGATGAAAATTGGATACATAAGATTGTTAACAGTAATCTCTACATTCGGTGATTGCCATTGCCGTAGAACGGGATGGAAAATTCCGCTGTGGAGAGTATGCTTGGCCTGAACTTCTGTCATTTTCCTTTACACCTGCGGGCTGCGGCTATACCGCTTTCGATCGCACAAAAATGTGCCAATTGGCTATGTACTTTCGTACCACCTAATATATGTATATGGTGAAAAATAATTGTTTTATTTAAAAACAGAATCACTTCCTTTTCGTAGGATGTAATACATAATAAAATACATTAACACATTAAAAGAATTTGAAATTATACGATTTCATTACCTCTAGTTTCTTAATATCTTCGGATAAATTAAAAAGAGTGTATTACATACGCCTTGCTGCTCCCTATCGATAAAAATTCAAACATATCTTCTCTGGTCCTCTTGATACGTGCCTCGAATTGCTTTGAATTGCAAAATTTATCGTCAGCATGATAAGCCAAAGTGACTTATCGTTGATTATTAAATCCTCTATTACGGAACATTAATAAACAATTGTAAGAATATAACTGCTTTGTTTTAAAGCTCATCTATTTAAATATTTGTAAATCAACCGCGCTATATCATTTTTATGGACGAGGTCAATTAACAAATATTATGTACTTCAAAACGTTGCGCCATTATGTAAATGACGTAATTAATGCTCCGCTCGCCGCCCATACAGTTTATTCCCCTGTGTATTATCCCGATTGCTTTGTACAACCATATCTTATTTACGATCGCCTGGATGAGAGCTCGATGCTTTATAAATGCTAAAAAGCATTTATAGATTATAAAATGCTTTTCCAATGAAATAAATAAATGATTAATTACAGGAATATAATTTAAAAAACTACCTTCACGCTTTCTCGTTTGAAATTAGCGAGCGCGACGCAGTGATATTGTATATATGTACTGCATATACGAAATCCTGTGCCCTATATCCAGTACATATTAATGACACTGACCTACTCAATTTGTAAATATCCACAGGTTGCCGGCAAAATTAATATAATTAATAGAAGATTAATACGCGATAGTTGAGAATGTTACGAAAAATAGAGAGCGATCGAGTTCGGCAGGAAGACGAAATTTTAGCGCTTTCAAGTATTTATAACAGTAATTACGAGTTTTCGTATATTCACGGAGATATAATAGAGTGTTATTGTAATATATTTCTTGAAGCTAGTTCATTAACGTTGAGAAACGTTTACAAAAACGACAAGAACTTGGAATCTAGTCTGTCCTCCGAGTATGTTGTCATGTATCTACCACCTGTTCGAGTATATTTAAAGCTCCCCGATGATTACCCTTCCAAAAGTCCGCCGAATTTTTATGTCACTACTTCGTGGCTATCCCCCTGGCAAATATCATGCGTTTGCCAAAAATTAGACGAAGTATGGATAGATAACAAAGGGCAGGAGATATTATTCCTGTGGCTTGAGTTTCTGAGGAACGATCTTCTTAGATTCCTTCGCATTACGGATGTATTAGACATTTCATTCTTGCATATGGTATATTATAATCTAGAAGATTACTTTAAGTTGAATCTAATATTTGAAAGCGACGCTAGAGCCGTGTATAACACGCTATACGTCGATCCGATACAATTTCTGATTAACTACGACAAGGGTCGGCGTAAGACTGAATTTAAAAATAATTACTACATATGTATTATCTGCTTCGACGTATACTGCGGAGAGAAGTGCATAAAGCTTAGCGATTGTAGTCATATTTATTGCAAAAAATGTATGCAGGAGTATGTAGCTATAAAGATTAACGAAGGTACTGTAAATAATTTGATGTGCCCTTCCATAAGCTGCGATTCTTCCATCACAATCCATGAAATCAAGGATCTCTGTCCAAATTTATTCCCCAAATACGAAAGTTTATCGTTAAGGATAACGTTGAGCACTATGAAGGATGTAATATATTGTCCACGAATTTCTTGCCAATGTCCTCACGTCAAGGATACAGATGATAGTTTGTTAGTTTGCGCTAAATGTGATTACGCCTTCTGCAGTTACTGTTATAAGGTATGGAACTGTCTATTTCGGTGAATAGGCTTCGTTTGTTTGATTGTTTTTAACGAGTTATGTATCAGGCATATCACGGAGTTTCGCCATGCGATATAACAGCGTACGACGCGATGAAACTCATTCAAGATTATCAAAATGGAAATCAGCAACAGAAAAGATTGCTAGAAAAGAAACACGGAAGAAAGCAAATACAGATAATCGTGGAGAGACACTTAACAGTCGAATATCTAAATGTACATCTTTATCTTTGATTCGTATGCATTCTTATGTAATATCAATCGTGTAAATGTTTTATTTACAGAAAAATGCCAAGGCTTGTCCGAGTTGTCGAACCATGACCGTGAAAATTTCTGGGTGCAATAAAATGACGTGCCTTCATTGCAAAGCTCGATTCTGCTGGCTGTGTGGAAAGCACATTACTTCGTACAATGCGTACGATCACTTTTTGAATGCGAATAACGCTTGTTACAGACTCTTATTCGAGGACACGCATATGAATCGCAATATGCAGATGTAACAATGGAAATGAATTTTTTCCAGCTAGAATAATATGAATATTATATCAAAGAAAGGATTAACTTTTCTTTATCTTTATGTATCAAACAACTGCCTTAATTATATACAATACGTGTATACAAAATAAGATATATCATTTATATCAATGAGCAATAAATCACTATTCTATATACTAGAGATTTGTGTGTTGACTTTGGATTCAATCGCTTCTTGGCGTGTGAACTTCTACGGTGGCTTCCGTCGCTAATTGCTCCGTGATGATACAGACATTTGTTCCCGGTCTTTGGTGATTCACTATGTTATCTACAATTTCTCACGAATACTATGAAAGTTCTAAAAAGCAAGCCTGTTTAAGGGGACTAGGCAGTCGAAAAATCGATTTTTTTTTTTACTGCAATTTCCTTTTCTGAATAAAATGCCGTTTGATTTATAGTAAAATTTGCAAAATTGTAGATTTGGCAGCTAAAAACGTCAAGCGTCGCCTTTGCCCAGAAACTTTAAACGCGTTTCTCTTCACTTTTTCCTGATTGCGAATGAATGGAGGTTCAGATCGTCTTGGAAGAAATTACAGGATGTGTGAAACATGTGTCATTTCCGGGCAAACCTCTGATATGGTACGTAAAAATTCAAGATTTTCATGAAAAAATTAAAAAGTCACTGTATTTTAGTAGCGCACGAACAAGAACGAATTTTTCTCGGAAAAATCACCGTTTTTCAGCCACCAATCTCATAATTTTGATTTAATTTTTGTTTCTATAGGTTTGCCTGGAAACTATGAGTCCAACAAACAAAAATCACACCTTTGAAATCGGATTACATCACATTTTACGACCGATATTAAGGCAAATCCACAGAAAATCGTTAAAATCTTTACCTGTCTGCAGAGCGATTTTTAAAACACATATATATTTCATACCAATTCTTTTTCAATCTGTATAGTAGTAATAAACATTGAGTAAAAGGATACACCTGGATTTGCTTTCACTTTTCTACAAATAAATAAAGGACAGAGTGTCTTTCTCACTAAAAACGACTGCCTAGCCCCTTTAATAATATCCGGAATATTACCTGCACATTCTTTATCGCACTGTAATAATCTCTGTTTCTCGTGAAACCGTGCCAGTTTCAGTTCCACGAGCTTAGGGCCGAATACCCAATATCCGATACATCCTCCCAACACAAGAGCAATGTTAATATAAACATTGTAAGTCATAACAGCCAACATTAAAAGGTAACCGACGAACGTGTGTATAAACCAATGAAATGCTTGAATGCTCCACGTAGACCAACGAATACTGGCGAAAGTACAGATAACATCAGTTTATACCAGCAAGATTAAGTCGCTTATTTAATTTAAAGAACTTGAAAGTATTCACGTACCATCTTAACGAAGATCGAGCTCCGATAGACCTCGAGGATATTTTTGATAACAAAGAAGAGTTCTCCGATGTTTGAGCAGTCTGTCTCTGTACCAGAATCGTAGCACTGTGTTGTATCTTAATCTGCAAGATTTTCATACCTTCGTATAATATTGCCAATGCTGTCAGACCTAAGCAGGTGCACAGAAAGCTCGAAACTGTAGTAACATTGTACCCTGGGAATAGGAAACTACCTAAATTGTTTCCGAACCAAAACCACATATGCATCTAGCGGCAGACACAGTTTTAACAGTTAATTTGCAATAACAATTGGAAAAAGAGAAACAGGTGAGCGAGGTTATACGTACTGTAATCAAAGTGAGTCTTTTGCAATGTACAGTGAAGTTTCAGATAATTAAATCGACCGATAAGGAATGTGTGTGTGTACAATTCTGTGTTCTACATTCTGCACTCCACCTAGCTTTACCCACTTCATTCTTAATGACTCAACTGTACATTATTTATGGCCCATTGACAAGCAGGCTATGCTCACATTTCAAATTGTACAAGCATCCACCGTTTCGTGGATGCTCCGACTGCTACGGTTAATCATTACGCTCCGCGAACTCGTTAATCAGGACACCGCGTTCGCAAGTATTATAAAATACACACGAGCGAAAACGCACATATCTCAAATAGCAAACACACGTCTAAAGACGCTTAAAATACATCTTTAAGACGTCTGTGTTATGTGGGATAAGTAAATACGTGCTGTTTCATGAAATGTTAACGCGTTACCACACGGTGGTAACCCCACTCCGATCGAACGTAGAAAGTCTATTCGCATTCTCGGAAATAGACCCGCTGTTCCTGCTAATAATTGCAGCAGACAGTCTGCTGTAGCCTCGGCGTTGTTTCAAGTTGCTAGGAAGCGCGAAGTGAGGTGAGGTGCGTGAGTGCGATATTCTTTGATTGATATTCATGTCCCGAAGAATCATGAACCAAGTGCTCGTGAAATGATGAACTAAGGCTACACGGCATACTTATTCCTGTAATTCCCAACGAAACACGCGAGTCCGATGTAGAAAAATTGGTGGAACGCCGTGTCGGACACGCACCGATCGTTTTCATTGGTCAGCGCAACGGACAAGCGTGCGCTTGTAAACATTCCGGGGATAATTTAGTAGAAATAGCCTATCGCGTGGAGGGGTATACAGCTGATTGTGAAATTTAATCAGGAGCGCGTGGAAAAAGGGGGCCCGGTCGAATTGGGGGGCCGATCGGATAAAGGCAGAGCGATTTGAGTGAAAAAGAGCCGGAAGGTGGCGGATACGGTGAAGCAACGACAGCGCTATCTACATCGTTGGGACGAGCAAGCGTGGCTAATCAAAGCACCAAAAGGTAAGCCGTAAGGGCTGTTTATTTTTGGGTTTTCGTTCGTCCTGCGAGGCTTTTTCACGAGTAATGTGCTTCCTGGCCGTGTCGGACTGTACATCGTGCTTGAAAATCAGTTGACGAAGCAGCAATGACCACGAAAACGTAGGTGAATCTGCCGGACAGGCCGTAACGTTGAGCATCTTTGCCTAGTAAAGTGAAAACTCCATTTGCTCTTCCCCCCCTCGCTCTTAGCCTATCCCTCCCCCTCTATACACACACACACACACACACACACACCCCGCAACCAATCTTTCTCCTCCGCCGTGTGTATCTAGTTTCTCGTTGGCGCCTTTCTAACCAATTGCCAGGCGTGCACCGTGCACCGACGTGTGTGTATATATGTAAGTGTGTGGGTTTAATATACTTACCTAGAGATATATCGAGAACTTTTTCGCGCACGCAACTTTACGCATTTTACACGCGCGCAGCCCTGCGCCTTTATACGCGGACGCGGTGATTCGCGGCGAACGTCTCGACGAAGAAGTATTTCTAGCGGTTGATTCTTTATTCACAGGAAAATGAGCAGCTCCGAGGAGGTATCCTGGATTTCGTGGTTTTGCAACCTCAGGGGCAATGAATTTTTTTGCGAGGCGAGTATGCTTGTTGTGTTATGACGCCTATAAGTATTTGCACGTTTTCGCATCCGCCGATGGCCACATAATCTTTCGAGGTTAAAGATTTTTATGTTGTTGATATTTCCACGGGAACCCCGTAATCCCACCATTAGCCAGTACAACGTGCTGCGCATTCCGCGATTTCTCCACGAATCTAACGCGAAACGATTTAGCGTTAAACGCGGAGATCGCTGAACTCCTCGCGTTATTTACAACGGGCGAATGTAACGTTCTTGCAGGTCGACGAAGATTATATCCAAGATAAATTTAATTTGACCGGACTGAACGAGCAAGTGCCGCATTACAGACAAGCGTTAGATATGATTCTCGATCTCGAACCTGGTAAATATTTGTTGGCCCAATGACAGTAAATATCAAAATTATTTTCAAAGTCGTGTTCCGTTCCACAGATGACGATTTAGACGGCCACCCGAATCAGTCAGAGTTGATCGAGCAGGCGGCGGAGTTGCTTTACGGATTGATTCACGCCCGTTATATCCTTACCAATCGTGGCATTGCACAAATGATCGAGAAATATCAAGCCGGCGACTTCGGTCATTGTCCACGTGTATATTGCGAGTCGCAGCCGATGTTGCCATTAGGTCTTAGCGATGTTCCTGGGGAGGCAATGGTGAAAAGTTACTGCCCTAAATGTATGGACGTTTACACGCCCAAGAGCTCACGGCATCATCATACCGACGGAGCGTATTTTGGTACAGGATTTCCACATATGCTTTTTATGGTTCACCCAGAGTATCGACCAAAACGTCCAGCGAACCAATTCGTACCTAGGTAAGGACGATACGAGTATCGTAAAGCTTTCCTCTCTTGCGAAAAGTGTCAGAGATTCGTTTATAAGATACGCGTCAAATTTTGCTTTTTAATCATAATGTAAGAGCAGGATTTGCATATTTCAAATCATGTTAAAGAGACAAGCTTAATATTTTTTCAGGTTATACGGCTTTAAAATTCACCCTTTAGCATATCAGATTCAACAACAGTCTGCGTCAACATTTAAAACACCACTGCGGTCTCTTAATTACAATAATGGGAAACGTTAAGAGCATTATAATATAGTCTAGAACATTTTTTTCATTAATCATAATTCCTAATTTCGTCCCTAAGGATTAAATAAAATATTATTTTTTATATCGCTCTTTATACATCTTAGCAAGGCGCTAAAATGCTAATCGTTTCCTTCACCATCGACCGACTGCGGGATTAAGCCGCGACACTCTATGCTTTTCGGACTTTTCCACGGTATTTATAGTATGCCGAAAAGATTAAAGAGTGATATATCAAATTTTTAATGCTCGTTAAGCGCCATGCTCGTTTTTATTTGAATTTTAGTAACAATTTTTCCTTTCGTGTTGAAAATCATATTTGTATCGTTACATCAAGTCTTGTCCATTAAAGCAACAGATGAAATGCATACTTAGGATAATTATTAGGGTGTAAGGGAGCAGATGAGAATCATGAATAGAATATATCCGTTAGACGAATTTTGCATCTCCGTGATTGCTGCCTTGTACGTCCTACGCGCGAGGGAAGTCACAGGCGAAAGTATTGACCGTGAAATAGGGGGCAGGGCATCCCGAATTCATTATTCATACAGAGGAAACGATACATAAATTCATCATTTCTTAAATGCCCTTTTAATTTAACAACGGAAGAAAGGGATACGAGCGTGAACTAAAAGAAAAGGACAAAAAAAGAAGCAATTTATTTATACATGATTTATCGTAATAATAAAGTTCGGATAAACGAGATACGAAGTAAGTGTGAAAGCAAAGACTACATACTATTCTGTAAAATCTTCTTTTCTATCGCAGCTGTTGGAAACGTTACGTGGAACATTTAGCAAGCAGAAAGAAAATTCCATACACTTTCTGAATATGACATGTATTTAACGTGAACGGTACATATTTTAATATAGAAAAATAGAAGTCATTAATACAATTCTTTTTGTATTACGGTTATTATAAATATTCCAAATTGTTGTTTGCATTAAATCGGATAAGTTGTGTATCATTAAACTTATTAGTTCTTTTTTAACAAGTATTGTATTTAAACTCTAATTTATTTAAAAGTAATATTTGCATAAATGAAATTAAAGAATGACAATATTTCCTATTGCATTGTGTATTCAATTCTGAAACAAATTTTAAACAAGTCCAGTTTTTTCCATTATCGTGCTTTGATATATCCTGACACTATACGTACTAAGAAGGTACGCGCATTAGAGTTTTTAAAAAAAATCTGACACTGAAGAAACATTAAAAAGTACCTTCGAAATATCTAATTTTTACAATTTCTGTAAACTCTAAGTGTATACAATCTCCGGAAAAGTTTGTGTTAATAAATACGTTGTATTTTACGTTAAAAGCAGTCATCATCTCTATTATTTAGTCGATGTCGTAACGTGTTATGTAAAATATTAATTCTATTATTTTCTATTTTTATTTTTACATCGTGGTGTAACAATAAAAATATTTTTATATTTATTTCAATTAATAAATTACATTATTTAAGCGTTTAATATGGATCGTACATTCGTAAGTGATTTAAAATACGCGCCAAAACAGCTCCACGAAATATCCCTAGCGCGGTGAACTTGCGCAGCACTGCAAAAGGGAGCCAATCAACGCTCGCCTGTAGAATTCGAATCTAGTGACTTGTCGAAAAACCGGTAACAATACAAACAGTCCGGCATCGTAAAAGTCAACCTTCTCTTTACCAGTGTTTCGTTGTAAAATGTATAAAACCTTTCTCGCAATAGGTATCTGATAATCACCACATTGTGCCTCTACCGATACCTGTTACAGTTATCAGTTCAGTGCGAAAATTGAAGTGATTTTCACAATTATATGTACGACGATGCTTTCTGATCAACAAAGGCTAAGTAGTTCTCGAGAGTTTTCGATAGCTTTCGCGAAAGGGAAAGTGCTTCTACCTACCGATTCACCGTTTATCATATGTGTTTCGAATTACACTTTGCTTTACTGATCAGTATTATACGGGAATGTCGGATCTGTCAACAAATGCCAGGCCTACGTCGAGTGGCATGAGTTATCAGAGTCACGCAAACTCGAGGCCAAAATTCCAACCAATACGCGTCAAGGAGTTGTTACACTATTATGAAAGCGACGACGACGAGAGCGAGGATAAAGTACAAGACTCCGATACAGAGTCAGACTCCGACGAGCTTCAGCCGCTGCCCCAAGACGATAGTATCGAAGGTGAGAAATGTAATTACTATTCAGGCTTAACTTACGAACTTTCACAGACAAATGTTCCTACGAAACCCGAAGAATCTCCTTCGGCGAACGATATCAAAGAATGTGAGATGAACAGCGTGATTCCCGAAGTACATCTTTCTATACACAATAAGTGTAACGTCGAAATCTATGATAACAAAGTCAAAGACTCCGAATTGGGCAATCGTAAAACATCTTGGTCCATCAACTGTGATGTTAACATTGATGCTAAGTTGAAATTTCACGAAGACGAATGTAACGGAAGAAGCCAGAGAAATCTGAACTCTGAATTAAATCATGAGCAATTAAGTATCGAGAATACTCATCCACGAGAAGAAGTTTCTCAAAGCGAGGAGAGAAATAGTCGTGTCACCCATGGAGACGTTAAAAGAGAATCGAACGGGGAGCAGCAAGCGTATAAAAATGATTTTCAGTCCACGGATCAACAGAAGCTTTGTAGAAAATCGATTAACAGCGAGTTTAAATCTATCACGAGCTGTAATTTACAGAATGCAAACACAAAAGTAGAGATGCTAGAACAGAGATTAATAATAAACGAAGAACAAGGGCGGAAGGAGAATATCCCTTCTACTAATAAATCAGCGACGTCCGATGTGGAAGCATTATTAAATTCCGTAGAACAGTTAGCATTGCAGACTCCCTTAAAACACGCACCGGCTGGTTCTTCGCGTCCAGATCCTTGTTTCTCTCGTAGAAATATTGTTCAAACGCCGCAGAGCAAATTACCAGATATGTCTAAGAATCATGGATTAATAACTCCGTCTACGGTTTCATCCCACTGGTCTCAGAATAGTGTAAAGCAAACGCCACTTCAAAATAAGAGCGCCAGTGTGAATTTCATGCAAACTCCAAATTCTGTTTATTTTCCATCGGGCATGATAAGGCACGAGACTCCGAGGTATGTAATACTGGGTGATAATCTGGGTGTATCTGCTACAACTAGTCTCTTTAACGATTATTTTATTGCAGGTATTTGAATATGGAGGGTAAAGTTAGGCAGCCTTTAGCGGATGCAGGAAGTTTTCAACGGAATAGTATTGCGAACAGGTGTTTGTTACAGGGCTCTCAAGTGTCCAAAGTAAACACAGTCACACCTAAGCCCAAAAATCAAATATCCAGTGAAAATTTAAATAACAAGACGAGCATGGCCAAGCAAACATTTAAAGGGTCGGAAGATGTCGCGCAGTTGGAGTCGGATGTTAATGAGCAATTGAAGCAACAGGCGGTAGTAGAGAAAATAATATCAAACAGCACGCACGATACCCATTCTAATAACGATAATAAGGAAGCTTTGAAATCAGTACAAAATGAATCTGAAAGTCAGTATCCAGTAGTAGCAGTGATTAGTAGTCAGAGCCAGCAGCAAGAGCCGCCGAACAGGACCGTGGAAAGTGGGTCGGGCGTACAGTTTTCTATGCCCAGTAACATCCTCAAATCGAAACAGAATAAAAGTATTTTTGTAAAAGGAAAAGAGTATTTGATCTTGGGCAAGCTCGGTCAAGGTATGAGCGGAGAGGTTTTGAGAGTACAGGATGTATCTACCCCCGAGTTGCGTGCCATTAAATGTGTTAATCTGAATTGTATGGACAAGGACTCGGCACAAGGTTGCCTGGAAGAAATTTCGATGCTGCGTAAACTGCAAGCACCATGCGTCGTTAAGATGTTCGACTAGTAAGGGATTAATTTTGTAACATATACATTCCACGCGCAATACGTGCACTGACAGTTACATTCAAGTTTTCTGCCGTAGCGAGATTAAGTACCCCATGGTCTACGTTGTAATGGAAATGGGAGATACCGATCTCAGTCGCCTTCTAAAAACGATCTCGCAAGAGAAACAAATTCCTCTCACGATGATTCTTTATTACTGGACCGAGATGTTAACAGCCGTTAAACACATACACGATAATGGTAAGCATTTTAATATATAAAGATTTCTTACAGTTTCGCGTTATGTTCGTGTATTGATACAGGAGTGATTCATTCGGACTTGAAGCCAGCCAATTTTCTATTAGTACGAGGAAGGTTAAAGCTCATAGATTTTGGAATTGCTTCTAGCATGAACGCAGACATGACGTCTGTTGTAAAAAACTGTCCAATCGGAACATTAAATTATATCAGTCCGGAAGCGCTGATGGACATTGGCGGAAATTCAGATTCTCCTACGCAGAATGTTAAATATAAGGTACGAGAGAGATGGACGGTATAAATCTGTATAAGTCTGTATAAAAATTGTTCTACAAATATGTTTTTTTTCCACAGATTAGCTTTAAGTCGGATGTGTGGTCGTTGGGATGTATTTTGTACAGTTTAGTGTATGGTCATACACCATTTCATCATGTCCGTTCGCAATGGGCCAAGGTGCACGCGATAACTAATCCGAAACCAAACATTCATTTCCCTGCAACGATGCCATCGGCAGAGGGCGACAAAGCTATACCGTCGCCGCCGATTTTAATCGATGTGATGCGTAAATGTCTTCAGCACAATCCAAAGGCACGGCCCACGGTGGCCGAGCTTTTGCAGATACAATACGTGCCGGCTAAACAAGAGCACATATCAACATCGACCCCCGAAATTCCGGCAAACATTTTGGTGAAGATAAAGCACGCATTGAACGAGGACGAGTGGCGACAATTAATAGAGGTTCGGGATTATAACTTATTAAACTTTTTATATCCTCTTTACACAATACATTTGTATTATAAACAAAATAATTTCTTTTCTGGTTTAATTTTACAGTTTATTCGTTTGTTGTTTCGTATTCTTTAGAAATGATGATCAATGGTATTTTAATGTTCCAGGTTTTGGAAAACAGACGGTATACATAATACTATGAGAAATTAAGTACTTCTAATTATGTACATAGGTAGTTTATACATAACAACTGGCAATAATACATAGGGTGCTTATTCAAATGTACTATAGTAAACGATTTAATTATTTGATTATTGGTTTTAAAATATAAAATTGTATCGTGATACGATTTAATTACAAAATCCACTTATGCTTACCTGCGGGATGCTCGCTAAAGATATTGCAAATATCTTGAACAGACATTGCGTTTACGAATGAAACACTGGCGGTCTATTAAATTAAAATATCTTTCATTTTTTATTATCACACATTCACGCATACAAATGACTTGATTTAACAGAACTGGTACACACTCACGAATGGCTATTGTGCTAGATAACAGCGTGATTGAGAATCTAAAAATACATATCTACATGTTGCTCGTGAAACAATGTATTCCGAATCAATTCCTTTACAATTATTGTTTTTAGATTTTTTAAATAATATAAAAGTATGCAATATCCTTCGTACCACATTCTTTTAACGTATAAAAAAGAAGAAGCGCGGAAGGTTCATCATCCCCTTCGCGTTCTCTTGTTCATCCAAAGTACTGTTTTACATTCTCGTAGCGATGCATATTGCACAATATGCATATTGCACGTAATGCATAACTGTGAATATCGCCAGTCAGTGCATTGTCGTTAGCTGCCAGTATTGAAATAGTCTTTCACCTTTTGGTAAAGTCATAGAGTTCGGTCTCTCGAACGTCAGCATGATGTCTTTCACCTTGTTCTTTAATTCACGATCGAACAAGTGGCCACCGGTCCGCTCCAAAGCGGATGCCATGTCGTACTCGACGGAGGGAAGAGGCTCGCGAATAAAACGAGCAGCACTGGCGATACTTGGCACGATGTGCCACTGCAGAGCTTTGATCTCCCACAGACTACTAAGAAGAGCGTTACTCAACAACGGGTCCCGCTCCTCCATCAGGAATGGATCTCCAGCACCGTTATTCTCTTCCGAGGAAATCTCGCCTTGCGGATGATCGATCAGACGTTTCAAGCCAGGATGCCTGAGCAGAAGGTTCCCGACGAATAGTAAGATGATAAGAATATCTTCGGGCGGCGCGACCAAAGTTAAACGCGCCAATCGTTTCGCGAAGGCAGCGACTAACGCCTCTGGTAAGTGCCTGAAAAAGAGATGGAAAGAAACTGGGTCATCTAGTGGTTATTTATCAGATATGAGGATGCCGCCACAAGGTATCGCCAAACACTTACGTCGAACTGAGGAAAAGATCGGACAAGTAAAACAAACGAGCTTTGTACTTGGTGTGAAAGATTTCCGGCTCGAACATGGAATAAAGTTTGGCAAAGATATTGGGATATTCCAGATTGTGTTTAGTAACTAGTAAAAAAACGCCTTGCAACGCGAGTAAACCAATAGGCCCATCGGCGTCCAAGGAATCCATCAGGAAATCTGTTAGTAGAACAGGCTTCTCTAAATGTGGCATTACTCGTTCTAATAGCACTACTAATAACTGTTTATGTAACTGCGGGGTCAATTCCCAGTGCATGACACAAGCCCAAACTTTATTCAACGCTCGCCTGGCCCCCGCTTGGTCCCACACAAAGCTCTTAGTATCTGGAAAAGGAAATAAAATATACAGCATGCTCGTGGAATCGCAACTGAATAGCGAAATCTTTCCCCACCTTGCTGCGGACCGCATAATAAATTCTTATCTTCAGATATATCGTTCTCTGAAACACAAATTAAAATCATTGTAGATCGTATCAGAATTTACAATATTCAAGCTCTATCGATTCCTACCTTCGGATTCCATTGGCAGTGGTAATTTATGTACAAGTTCTAGTAAATTCTTAATGTACACTTCGTGCGGCTGCCTCTTCGGGGTGAGAGAGGGAAGACATTTCCAGGTATAATAAAGAGCATCGGGGTACTCTATGATCTCTTGAAATCTAGATATTAAAGCGGCATTGTCTTTTTCCGGCGATAGCAAGCTCATCAGGATAGGTTTCAACCGATGTAGCGGAAAGTAGTACCCCAAATTACCGGTCGGTTCCAGTGGATTTTTGCCCTCCTCCGCCATGAGCTTTAAAGCGGTAGTCAGAGCCTGCAGTTGAACGGCAGGCCGACACTTTTCTATCGATAGAAGTATCTTCTCCCACGTCTCCTCGTAACAGTTCCTCAGCCAGTTGACGTATCTCGCTTCCGCGCTTGGCTCTGTTTCAGAAATCTTATGGAAAAGCTGTTCCACGTCCCCTAATATTTACAAACCCAAAACTCTACGTTCGTTATAATCACGTTTAAGCTTTGTGTCAATGCAGATGGTTCTCACAAAATACAAACGTGCGGAGATACACGTATACGTATACATGTTGTCAAACAACCGGGATATATTCGAATAGTTAGGCGTACCTGATATCGTGAGCGTTATCGTGCGCTCGAGATACATGTCTCCTCTTCTCAAAATCTCCACGAATATCGTCTCTATCGTGAGCAGGCAGGACGAGGTGGATTCCTTATAGAGGGTGATCAGGAATTTTAGTAAACGACATAACCTCGGGAGTCTCGCGTATCCCGTGTGTTTGAAAATTCATCTCTGAAATCGCACTTACATCCCACTGAGCGATTATGTCCACTAAATTATTCGCATGTTTCCTCGATGCTAGAAATTCCTGTGCCCTTTGCCTTAATAGTTTCGACGACATCTTCTGGCTGGAGGAAGCGCCGGGAAGATCTGCTGCGTCCGCCATCGTCCTGCACGGAGAATTTGGTAATGGCAGAAGCTTAGATATCAAAAGGAGCACCGTGAACGTGCTCTCCTTCGTATTTTTATTTCCGTCTTAAAAGAACTGTCCACTGCACCCTCTAAGTTCGGGATATCTTGAAAGAAAAAAAACGGGAGGACTGCGTCCATCTGCTCTTGTTCGCGGCGGAACCAGTCGACGATTCATATCATTCTGCTCGTTCGGTTAACATCTCGAGCTTTCCGAGACTGATCGTCGATGCAAGCAAGCGTACGAAGCATACGGAAATTTCAAGCTCCCTTGCGTTAAGACTTGCGAGACGAGTGAAAACAGAGAGCAACGCGCACGTTTCGTTTTGTCCACGCGCGAAGCGAGTAAGGTTCACTTGTTGGATTGGAGAGTTTAATATAAGAGCACGCTGTAAGTAAACGTTGCATAGTATTATTATATTCATACGCGAAGGATTTCGTATAAATTAGCATTTAACGTGTAATTCGAAGGATTTTGTTCGTGGTATTTACTGTTCGATGCAACCTAACCTCTAAATGTGATCGATAGATTTGCTCTAGGATATTGGCTTTGAGATGCAGTATAATCGTGTTTTAATTAGTTTTGTTATTTCAAGTTTATCGTCTTTAATATTGTATAGATGTAACAGCTAACCTGGAAACTTCTTTCGAACTTGTTTTAATTCAGTTCGCTGTTAATATATGAACACCGTGTAGATTTCTTATTGATGTTTAAGAGTAACATTATTCTAAGCGATGATTTTTTTGGGCGAGATAGAAAATGCTAGAAATTACGTGCAACGACCGTCTCGGTAAAAAAGTTAGGGTCAAATGCAATCCGGATGACACGATAGGTGATTTAAAGAAATTGATAGCTGCCCAAACAGGAACGCATTGGGAGAAGATTGTTTTGAAGAAATGGTACACGATTTTTAAGGATCACATAAAGCTACAAGATTGTATCCTTTTTACGTTAAATATATTTCCCATGTTGCATGTACAATTCCGGATAATTCTCGACGCTTCTTCCTTAACGTAGCGATTTAGATGAAATTCACGATGGCATGAATTTAGAACTTTATTATCAATAACTAATTAACGATTACCACTGAGTAAATTAAAGTTAAATACGGACACGATAATATTAACAGTAACTTTTATATTTAAGCGTTTCAGGATTTTATATCTTACAATAATATTTAAATGTACAATGTATATAATAGCTATACAATAAACAAACGTCGACAGCAACGGTACAAATAATCCGATTCTGCACCGTTGCTGATGTTCGCGCCTCGCAAACTTTCCTGCTCGCAACTGTTACTTAACATCTAAACATCGCTACAAGTTTTTCTTTTTCTTTACAAATATAGCCTTTCTCGCACTGCAAAATGTGAGATTTCACGTTAATACTTTGTAACCAAGGTTTTCAGATTGCTCGACAAAACATTTAATCTACGCTCTTTGAAACCTGGTTACATCACTGTAAATTTATCACTAATTCAACATAGGTGTACTACATTAAAAAAAAAAAAATACGCGAGTATTGAAAGTAACAAAAAAAAAAAGAGAAGAAAACACGATCGTTTAACTTATTCTCTAGCGAGCTTTAGATCCGTCGCAAGATTAATGTGGCCTCTTGAACAATTTCTCTGTCCTGTTTACCGAACTTTCAGGTTCCAGCGCGATCCTACCTCTGTTGCTTAAGAAGTCTCTTATGTGTTGCACTATCAAATCTATCGCCACTGCAACAAAATATAAAGTATAAATAAACGATCGAAGATTGCTCGTCCAACGACAGGGAATTGAATTTCTTTATTAAATTACATTTTACAGTCTAAACAAAATGGTATATCAAATTAAACGATAGAAACTATAGTTGTCCCGTATAATAACAACATAATTCTAATTCGGGTTAAATTGATTTGAGCATGCGAGACTAGAGAACTGAATAAAGAGATTAGCACCACATTGGATGACGCAATTCAATGTCTTTGAACATGGCAGTATCTGCTGCGTAACGCACTGCTTTAAATTAAATATATCACAATGTTGAAGGATTATGCTCACTTAAAATCATTTTATATAAAATTTCGATTGTGTGTTCATATGGATGCGCGAAGCATCGAGAAGTTGCTACAAAATAACACGGTATAAAAGATCTAAAATGTTCAATAACATGCGGAATTGTACATACACACATACTTACAAAGGTTCTTACATGTAAATAATACTTAAATCTCTCTTTCTCTCTCTCTCTGTTTCTCTCTAATATATTAGTCGTATGTGTAAATTCGAGTAATCATACAAGATCGGGATTACAATATTTGAAAAGGTACTTTGTAAAATCATGCAGTACGTCCACATTTTAGGAACAGTGTAAATTCAATTTAACCCTCGCACGAGGGCCCCAGTGGATGCACACATATTTAAAAGCAATGCTCTCCGTTGCTTAGTATAAATGTAATATAAATACAGTTTTGTAAGTATAGAAAAGACGTGTTAAGTATTTGGAACGAAAAACAGAACAAGGTTCAATGTTACTGCAAACATGATTACACACAAATGTTTGATATATATATATCATCATCATCATCATCATATATATATGTATATGTATATCAAAACGTGGTGCTTATAAGTGAGCTTATCATGCTTAAATCATCTGCTGAGCGTGTTGGATGATGTCGAGGTACGCCTATGTTGGTAGATGCATGGATGCTGCCCGGATGAGTTTTCAGCCTTTTTCAAACGCAAAATGTCCCAGATGTGGTGCACTATAAGGTCTATTGCCACTGCAAGCATACAACAACCAAACCATGTACGTTTTCATATATGACCTTAATTCTCGCACTAACTTAAAAGACAGCTTGTTTCGGCAGCCTTTACATACCAGGCAGCACCCATGAATAGCTATATAGACACGTACAGATATAGAGAATAAAGATTTAAGCTGCCTTACTATTTCAGGTCTGCACCTAAATTATGTTAATCGACATGCTTCTCTAACGAGCGATGAATGTTAAGCATTTATGTCCGTATGAGTGGAATTATTATTATCACAGTTAACTCTTTGTGTCTCATAAATTAGGTGCAGGCTGGATGATAATGAATTCAGGTTATGACATAATGCAAATTTATAATAAAAAAGTTAATGCTTGTTACACGTTTAATGCAAAAAAATAGTGGTAAAAAAAGTCCAAAATGTAATACTATACGTAAAATTATAGCCTTGCGTACAACAATTCACATATATATCGTGGCAATGTTACCACATATACCTGTATTATCTGCGCCCCTTGGTATAATCACATCCGCAAATTTCTTTGTAGGAAGACAAAACTCTTCAAAGGCGGGTTTCACGAAATTCATATACTGGTTTAATACATAATCCAAGTCTCTCCCCCTTTCGTTTATATCTCTTGGTACTGCGAGAACAATTCAGAATAAATTCCAACATATAGAGGTGTATTAAGGGGTAATGCCACTCTAGAGCCTGGAAAAGCAGCCCGATTTTCAGAATTTTTTATGCGAGGCTTTTATTGTACATACCTTGAAATATGATCACAATTTATTTCTAATTTTTTTAATAATAAATGGCGACACCTCAGCTCAAGAGAAGAAGCTTCTTCTAAAAAACAGTGTTCCACGGCCAGAAAGATTTTTTCTTCAATTTTTGACCTAGAACAAAAAACCAAATTTTTTTTAGTTCTACATAAGATTATCTCGGGAGGTACACAAGGAAATTAAAAAAATTTTTTTTGTAAGAATGGTGCGTGACTGACGAAAAAGTTTCAAAAATTTCGAGGTCGTGGCAGTTTTCTGTTTTGTTCCATCACGCACAATTCTTACAAAAATCAGTATTTTTTAATTTCCTCGTGTATTTTCCGAGATAATAATATAAGTATAGGACTGAAAATTTTTCGGTTCGTTTTGTTCTAGGTCAAAAATTGAAGGAGAAATCTTTACAGCAGTGGAACACTGTTTTTTAGAAGAAACTGCTTTTGTTGACTTGTGACGCCGCTATTTTGTATTAAAAAAATTTTAAAAAAATTGTGTTTATATCTCATAGTATGTACAATAATGGCCTTCAAACAGATTTTGTATTCCATTCACTATACTCGCGTAAAAAATTCTGAAAATCAAGGCTGCCTTTCCAGGCTCGTCTACAGTGGCATTACCATTTAAAAAGTCAGTAAGAGTCGTGTTGTTACCTCTTCTGGCCAGCCTGATATCTGAATCAGTATCCACAAAGAGTTTCATATGAAACAGATCTCGTATTTTAGGGAAATAGAACACTAAAATTCCTTCGAACAGAACTACGTCAGCTGGGTAGATCGTCGTAATCTGATCTTTTACTCTGAAACCAAAAGATACCATTAGCATCGCGTCGTAACACGTGACTTGTAATTTGTAATGGCAAAGGTATACGTACAAGCTGTTTGTCCTGTAATCGTAAGCTGGTATTTCGCATTTCACACCAGCCAGTATGTCCTGTAATGTCTGGAGTATCAAGTCATTATCGAATGCGTCGGGGTGATCGAAATTGAATTGACCCTTTTCAGCTTTCAGCTTTTCAGCTGGTGTAAGGTCTCGATAAAAACTATCTTGCGAGATACAAACTACTTGTCGTTTCATGTGATCCATATCTACTTGCCCCAGTTTCTCCATTATACGTTTGCATACGGTCGACTGAAATCACGAGGAGAATGCTAATAATTATAGGTTTGCCATAATTGCAAAGCATTGATACGGAACGTTTAAGTGCTAAATAAATAAAACATGAAAAAAGTGTGCAGGTAATGGGTTTATTTCGTTCTGCGAGTATTAGTGAAATACGAGACGTATGGCAACCCTAAATAATTGTGAATCCCGCGATCGATTAATACATCGAAGGACCGTGCAACTTTTCCGGTTACACGGTTCTCTTTCACCGAGGTTAAGCGATATGAGAATTGCATTGGTTCGTAGAATAATATGTAAAATTGATAGAGTCGTGTTAAGGAGGTGTATCGAAGTGTTACTCACTTTACCACTAGCCGTGCCGCCTGAAACCCCGATTAGAAAAGGTGTTTTACTTTCTAAGCCGTTCAGTTTCCCATTGATACCGAAAGACATTTTCCGCGGTGTGACGATATTCATCGACATATCTGCCATCGTGGAAAGTTCGCTTGTACGTTCCGTACTTGGACACCGAATTCGCTTCGAAGATGATGCTGAAGGAGCAGTTGGGCGCGTGACACTGATCAACCTACCGCTAATGCTGCCGATGGATATGCAACCACACAATCTGATGCAAATCATTAAATCCGATCGCGCGCGCGCGCGTTACCGGTAGTTTCAATTATTTATAGAGGGTGTTCACGTTGTCTGTGTCCATCATTTCTCTTACTAGACGAACGGTACTACGATGCACGTACTTATAATTGCGCGTAATGATGGGGAAGATATCTAGCTGTATTTGTGCAAGGAGAAGGCTAACTTGAATCGCTAGTAGAAGGTCGGACAAGAAATTCAAGTTTTGAAAGTGATAAGAGAAGGAGTGATATAAGGATAATGTTTTTATTTTCTCATAGCGTACAAATATATTAAAAGAAAGTTTTACTTATTTGAAGAAGATTTTCCTCAAGCGAATGCTCAAGACGCAACTATGAATCTAGGCGGCATCTTGAGCACATGCTTGAGATGGTCTTGAGATTAAGACGCGACTGTGAATACCGCCCTAAATGCGTGACTACAGACGAGGTATAGGATAGACCTATCACCAATGCAGTTTTCTGTCACCGGTTTGGGGCTCCTAGGACCCCTATACCAATTTAGTGTCGCATGCAACGTTACCGGTGAAGTTTCGAAACAGATTGTCACGCTACGCGTGGTAGGAATTAGAATTCAACACGTGTAAAAGCACAGGCACAGACGAGGTATAGAATAGATCTATCATCTAATGGAACTTTGTGTCACCACCCGAACTGTGTTACCGACCCATAATTTGAGGACTGAATTTAGCGACCTCTGCCCATGAAGAGCGTCCAACTCAACAAATACTCTGAAATGTGTTGAAATGCTGAAAGGTGTGTTACGTGCTTGTATACGTGTGACTTGTTTAAAGTGTGAGTTTGACATAGGCTTTCGCTACGCTACGCTTTGACTCGGTTTGTCAACGACTCATGCGGATTTCTCTTCAATAATCCATTTCGGGGATCAAGACACTATGGCGCTCAAAATCTAATTCTTATAAGCCTCGCAGAAATGTGCATGATGCATGAGTGTCGTAGGGTGCATGGATGCAACTGCAAATCGAGCATTGTTTAATTTCACAATCATACGGGATGCTTAATGTGTCGAATACGAGTTACATTTCTGAAGTTGAACTCTCTCGTGTGAGTTCTTTCAAATCTTCTCTCTTAACAGTAATTATTACATTCGAGTCATTAGAAATTGAGAAATTTCAACTTGCATGGGAAACAGTTGAGGTCTCGATTTCTCGATTCCTACACCAATTAGTTCGACTACTGGACTAAATAGAAAACCGTTTAACATTTCACTGGAATATATTATCATCTAGAAGATTTTTTGACGAAGCGTTGCCTAGTGTTTGATCATATATCGCAGTGATAAAAATACGTGTAGAATGTACGGGGTGCACGACTGTAGTTGTGAAAAGTGAATATTTTGCAATGGACATTGCTACAGTGGCTCGCAAAAATATTCGGACACTCTTTAAAATTGCATAACTTTTTTCAAATTAATCCAACCGACTTGAATTTTTTTGAGAAGCTAGAGGGATTAGTTTGCTAAATGATATGATTCGTCGTTTTGAAAAAATGCACTTGGTCGGAGTAGCAAAAAAAAAGAATAGTAAAGGTCGTTTTTAAACTTCTTTTTGTGAATCCTCAATGAAAATTCAAAAAACCCGTTTGTAGATTTAAGTAAGTTATATACGTGTCTAAAATTTCATCAAAATCGGTTAACGTTGCTCTGAGCTACACACGTTTCAAGATCGCGGAATAAGGTCGAAAATCGCGAAATTCACGAAAATCAGCGATTTTCGACCTTATTCCGCGATCCCCGGAGACAGCACAGAAAACTCTGATGGGCAGGAAGGGTAGATTCTACTTCAATTATCATTTTCTTGGAAAGTAGCACAAAGTAGCACCTAATTCTTTTTGTTTCTAAGAGGGAAGGGTTGATTCTTTCATATGATATCAATTACACCCATTACAAGTGGTTGCAACTCATTAAAATATTATGAAAAGTTTGTTAACATTTTACCCGAATGTATGGTCTTAATAAAATACACAGCTATGTAATTAACTTTGAAACTAACTTAAATTGCACCTCTTAAAGAAAAAAATTTCAGAATCGTGAATAAAAACTATGGGAAACATAAAAGTTTGTGATAAGCTCTTAACTTCTGCGATTGTGGCAAAATTTGAGCACCAATCACATGAAAACAATAGCAAATAGTACAAAACAGGGTTTACCACAATATAACACAGTAACTAGTACCTTAGTATGTTAGTAAAATGAGAATTGTAATCGGCCAGTAACTCCACTTTTCGAAAACAAGGGTCTAAATTCACGGGCCTAGCACGGGCCTCCGCGGGTTAATATCACTTATATTAATTCAACTTAAAGCCCGTAAATTTGCGGTTAAATTGAGCCAAATTTCATTAAAATATCTAGAACAGAACCAAAGTTATAGATTTTTGATCGCTGCCGGGTCGTTCTATCCCATTGTGCGACGCCTAAAAGGTGTCTTTAATATCAATATTTGACGAAAATTAGTTCTCGCGATTGCTTCTCTTACTTGGACCTACTTTCCGTGGAGCTTTCATTAGCTCTCGTGTTAATTACGTGCTCACACAAATGTATAGAGAATGAGTATTCATTTTATGTACAGATGTTAACACGGGATTGGTATCGCGACATTCTCGAATGTATTGCGAAGCTTGTACAAAGTTTTCCAATAAGAAACTGTATACCACGTAAGTAATTTACGAATATATTACGTTTTACCAGCTTCATTAAAGTACACTCTTGTATGGAGATGCTACATATTTTATAAACGACTGAAATATATTACGTGTAATATTTCTATTTTACCCGTAGCAGAACGTATGCATAGAAACGATTCCAGCTTTGGAGGTCACCTCTGTTTAGATGGCTCGGTCACGAGCCGCGATATATATATATATATAATACGTACGCGTGTATTACCTCGCGTCTCGCGAGGCCTGCTCGTCTCCCCCCACCAAAGCCAATATTCGCCGAGGTACAGCGGCGGGCGCGGGGGTCATTCTCTCCGTGGACTTCGTTCTGTTAAGACGTTTCGCGATAGCTGCGTACTTAAATGGTACGCGTACATTATCTGTCGTCACATAATTACTTCTAACCGGTATTAGTCTTCTTCTTTACTATCTATCGTCACTTGCTGCAACTATTAATACACTTTCGTCCCGAAATTGATTAAATATCGCGAGAAAACCGTTAGATGTTCGTCGCGTATTCCCTTCGTTGCTTCACCGATATTTCTGTGCATTTAGTGCACACATATCGCGTCTCGGTATTCAGTTACATCCCTTTTCAGGCATATTTCAAGCTTATTGCTTAATTGACGACACTTTCGTCCCGAAATTGATTAAACATCGCGAGAAAACCGTTAGATTTTCGTCGCGTATACCCTTCGTTGCTTCACCGATATTTCTGTGCATTTAATGCACACATATCGCGTCTCGTTATTCAGTTACATCCCTTTTCAGGTATATTTCAAGCTTATTTCTTGTTTAATTGCCTTACGAATGTTTTAATGCTTTTGTTTCAAACTTGTTGCATCGTTCGATTACAGACGTTGAGGCGAGAATCGAAAGCCAAGGGCAGGCGACGCCATGACACTTGACCGTTAATTTGAACGGTGCTTGGATGGCGTCTGGTCATTCCTTGGAAAAGGAAGGTGGCAATATGTGTGGTATACGTATTTTTCTTGTTATTTTATTGAATCATTGTTGGCTGTGAGGTTGATGGGTAACTTTGCAGTCGGTTAATATCAAGATCAAATGGGAAAAGATTGAATTATGATAGGTAAATTGAATAATTTTAATCAGATTTGTTTAAAATTTTTAAAATGGCGTCAGTACATGCTTACGAAATATTGGAATGATCGAATTCTATTGCATTTCGGTCGCGTTTACGTAGAATTCAATGATATTTCAATGATTTTTAAGAATATATCTTTATGAAGCTGTTGTAATTGCATTTACGTTCGGTTTTGGATGCAAGTTTTCTTCTTTATGTATAGAAATATCGAGGACATGCCATTTGAGCATGAATAATTAACGAATTTTGATTCTTACCATGAGTTTTGAATATTTATAAAGATCGTGATTAATAATTTCAAGTATTATTCGAATAACACGAACGTGCTTACAACTTTAATGTCGAAAGCCACTACTATGATTCATTTAAATGTAATAATTATTTCTGAAGCAGTATATTCTGGATAATATTGTATTACTGAAATGTAAAGCTGCTCCTATCGAGCGAGCATTCTTTATTTTCGCATCACACCTTGTATTCTAAATAACAAGGAGCGAAAGTCCCTTGGCTGGTTCCAAGAAAAACAATATTTCCTCGCGACAAATACTCGATGAAACCACACCTACCTCCACTCTCCTATCCTACTTATTTTTCAGAGATTGTGACCGCGCGCAATGCGGCCAAATAGAGTCAGTGTTTATGACGTACAAAGTTTTTCATTTTGAAGAGCACAGTTGCTCATAGTAGATTGTCGTTAACAATTTGGGGATACGCGAGGGTAGAGTCAGTGTTTTCTACGCAATTATTATTCTTTCTCGAGCGTCGCGGCTCTGACTTTCCAATCGCGAGAATAGATTCAGGACTTTGTTCGCCAATTATGATCTTTGGGGCGCGTTGGTAGTCTATTATTTCTTTATTTTTTTTACTTTTGAAAGCGAAACTCCTTATCGGAAATTAGAGTCAGGCATCAGCTGAAGAGGAGATTTGTGCGCAGAATTTTAATAGAAAGATGTAAGTATCTATGTATTTCATTTAATTCCTTTAAAGTAGAGTTCATTCTTCCAAATTTTAGAAAGAAAAAAATTTTAAAAAATTAATTTTTAGAATAGAATCACCAAGAAATGAAAAACTAACGAAACTTTTTATCACTTAGACATTTTAAGAAAAAAATTTTGTTAATTTTAATTTTTTTAAATTGTTTCTTAAAATGCCTAAATGTTAAAAAATTTCGTTAGTTTTGAATTGTTTCGAGGTTCTTTATTAGAGTTGAAACAATCGTAACTTTAGAAAGAAATTATAATCGTGTTCTGTTCCTTCGTTACAGTTTGGGCGCAGTTGAGCAGCTTGATGACTTCTTAGCAGTTTGATGACTTCCTCTGAGCAGTAGCAGGGGTGTTGGCGCCTTCGTCACCGGGGCACAGCGAAATGTGAGTGCGCATGCATTATGGTTCCTCTGGTCACTCAATCATGTCGTAGGACGTTTGGTCCGAATCGACACGAGTGACTGGTTGTATACGTGCTTTGGCGAGCATAATGACCGCGGGCATGGTAACCATGCCTGTGAATTGTAACATTTTGTCTGTGTATGTATTTATTAGACGAGGGCTAGGGTCTTCTTGTACGCCGCGTCTTTTCAATAGAATCAAATTATAATTATAATTTCCAAGATAAACGGTTCCTAACACGAATGTTTATCATTGATCATACATTGATGTAGATATTTATTAAATAATGCACGTAAAGGTGCATAGCAATTCAGAAGGTATTGGTATGAATATCAATACAGCTGAATGCTAATTTTTATGTAGCGAAGAAGTCTGATAATTTCAGACTCAACAGCTACGATTATTTTTTATTTAATACGTAGTGGAAAAATCGGATGCCCTCCGATTTCGTCATTGCGACGATTCTAATGACTTGAATTTCTTTTATTTTTCTGATATTACTTGTTCAAAAGTAACTTGATGTCTAAATGATGATAATAGACATAAAAGTGTAATTCCTTTCTTATAAAGGTCACTCGTTTGCGCACACAATTGAATAATTAATTTCCATGTGCAAGAAGACAATTGAGGGTGGGCAAATTTCAGATTCAAAGTAATTAGCATGAGAACATACTTTCTTGTTTTATGAAATTTACTTTGACGATGGAATAGCCCGTTGTAAATTCTTAACTTAAAGTAAATTCTTCATGATTTAGAATCTTTTTCTTAAATAATTCAATTTTAGAGTCCTTTTTCTCGCTAATTAAATGTCGAGTAGAGTCCTTTTTCTTGATCTAAAGTAGAGTCCTTTCTTATTTATCGAACTTTAAAGTATTCACAAGTTGAAAGTCGAGTCATTTTGCTTAATAATGTAATATGAAAGAATAATATCCTGCTAGACACTATAGAAACTAATCATATTTTCTAGTTGAGGATTTTCAGGATATCTTTCCGTACCCATTGCCTTTTAATTCATCCACGTGCCCATGCGCTACTTGGGTGAGTGAAGGCAATGGGGCACGATGACTTTCTTTACTAAATAATTACATGTCGGCGGCTGGCATTGCGTTAGTGTATCGTGCACGTCGCATTTTCCACCTGTGTGTTTGTGTGGTTAGGCGGTGGAATTAGCGGCGGTGAAAGATTTTCATCAGAGACCATGTTAACGAAACTATAACATTATATTATTATTCATTACAATAACGATACCAATGTATCATATTCCTTGTTGCACACGATGATCATTCTAGTAAATAATCTTGGAATATGAAACTTAATCAATCTCATATAATCAAATCAGAAAGTAATAAGGATTGATGTATGTACATAATACGTACCAAGCACATTATCAAGTAATCCATTGTTTGAAATTGAAAATAATTAATTGCTATTTAAATCATACTTATACGCAATGGTCACTGCCTTTGTCAGCCGATTTCAGTGAAAACTGGTACGTACACTTAGAGTGTGATTGTAGCCAAGCTCGGGTGACGGAGCCGTCCCGGGACGGTCTCTCTAGTGTAGGCTTTTGCACCCGGGCGGCGATGCTTGAGAATCGTGGAGTGGGTTGGCTGATGATTGTGTTTGAGAGACTGTTTTGCCATTTTTAAATATAGGTGTTAGGTAGAATAGGTAACTTACCTTCTGGTACGAATGTGTGACTTAAATATAAGTAGGTAGGGCCGGGGCAGGTCATCGTATTCTCTGATCGCATGTTCCCCGCACGATGACCTGCTTTCAGGAAATTTGTGAGAAAAGTCGACGGCCAGACTAGCGCGAGTGGGGTATGCCCTCGCTTCTAGCCTCGCTATGTCGACTTTTTGACGCCAGTGGGACATTGCACATTGTCGCTGGTCGCGGTCGCGAAGGACGGGCTTGGGCACGCTATTAACTTTCAGAAGGGCGCACCGCTTGAAGCAAAGAAGTGGCCAAAGAGCCGAAGATAGCCCGGCCAAAGAGGCCACATCATGTGGGCTACGAAGAATGGTCCTGCATCCTCGGGTGCAGGGTCATTCTTCATAGGTATTACTTTGCCATTATGCTCGTCGGTAGTTGTAGTAGTAGTAGTAGTAGTTTGGTTGGCGATAGGCTGACCCATCGATACCCCCCTCCCCCCTGAAATTGAGCACCCCGCGTTTTCAATTAGTGTTGCGAAAAAGATGACGGGGCTAGTTAGCGTTGCGACTAAATGTTGATGACGGTTTGAATTAGCGTTGCGATTAAATGTTGATGACGGTTTGAATTAGCGTTGCAAATCAAATATTCCCCGCGTTTGGTTCCAGCATAGTGTTGCGAAAAAATATCGATCGTGGTTGCTTGTAGTGTTCCGAAAAAAGAGTCGCGATTGTTTTTGAGATTGTTCTAGTATTTTGAAATTTGAATTGGAGTTACTAGAGTTTGATTCATTGTATTACTTTTGATTCATGGTATTCTTTTTATTAGAGGGACATTCCACGCGAAATCGGACACTTTTCGGAGAAACATTTCGAATGTTGCTGGAATTCGAACATGTTGTAGTCTTTAATGATATTTAAACGTACCTCAAAGGATTTTTCAATATTTTGAAAAATGTCGATTTTGCAGCTGTTTGAAGGTACGTGCTAACTTTTTTCAGTAAATTATAGTTATGGAAGTAGTAAATTGAGGGAGATGAGCTTTACGGTGCTTATAGAGAAGACATTGAAGTTTTAAGAAAAAATTATTTCAGTTTAAAATATAAAAATTTGAACCATTTTTGTGCAATTATTTTAAACAAATGCAGTTTTTTTAACACCGGGCGCGATTTTAAAAATCCCTCCAAAAAGGATAATATAGTTCTATCCTTCCCCTTGATGGATAACTTTTAAAAAATATGGACATTTTAAAATTGGCCACGTAAAAATTGTCGAAAGTTGGCGCTGCGTCAAATTGTACCGGCTCGACTGCTATAGGTATCTGTTATTCTTATACGGTGTTCTCGAATATGGTAAGTATTTGTAAAAAATTGAAGAAGGAAAACTTTTACTGTTTTTTATACACAACATAATACGCTAACTCAATTTTGGGTGTTCGCAATATTTTCCTTGAAACGAAGGCGACGCTCAGTTTTTTAAATGGAATGCTATTAAATATTTAGCATTCCATTTAAAAAACTAACGGTCTCCATTGTTTCAAGGAAAATATTGCGAACACCCAAAATTGAGTTACCGTATTACGTTGTGTATAAAAAGCAGTAAAAGTTTTCCATCTTCAGTTTTTTTACAAATATTTACCATATTCGAGAACACCGTATAAGAATAGCAGATATAGCCGCTTGATAGCTAGCAGATATAGCAACGTCAACTTTCGACAATTTTTACGGGGCCAATTTTAAAATGTCCATATTTTTGAAAATTTGTCCATCAGAGGAAGGATAGAACTATATTATCCTTTTTGGGGGATTTTTAAAATCACGCCCGATGTTAAAAAACTGCATTTGATTAAAATAATTGCACAAAAATGGTACAAATTTTTATTTTTTTAAACTGAAATAATTTTCTCTTAAAACTTTAATGTCTTCTCTGTAAGCACTGTAAATCTCATCTCCATCCATTTACTACTTACATAGCTATAATTTATTGAGGAAAAGGTAGCCCTTACCTTACAGCTGTAAAATCGACATTTTTCAAAATTTTGAAAAATCTCTTGAGGTACGTTTAAATATCACTAAAGACTACAACATGTTCAAATTCCAGCAACATTCGAAATGTTACTCCGAAAAGTGTCCGATTTCGCGTGGAATGTCCATAGAGTTGCGATGCGACTGATCGCGTTTTTTTAATTACTCGTCCTAGTTTGATTCTTGATATTTTTTTGAGGTATTGTTGCGATGATGACTGATCGCGTTTGTAATTAGAGTTGCGACCCCCAGACCCCAATGCCCCGAAACTGTTCTGGGACATGTCTGGAGACATGTTCCTGGGAAAAAAGAGTCCCGAGCTGCTGGATTTGCAGCACAGGGGACTCTACACAGCCTTCAGGAAGGTTGCAACGAATTAAAGTTAGAGTTGCGTATTACAAGACACAGGTGCACTAAATTTTTATTAGTTTTGCGAAAAATGAAGCCACCCATCTGGTGGTTCTCGATAGATTTTTATATTTGTTAGAGTAGTATAGCTCCTTGGGAGCTTTTTCGTTTGCTATTCTGGATTTGTATTGAGTATAGTAGAATTTTCAGTAATGAAGCACCATCCGGGAATTTTGAAGTTGTTTGAGAAATTAGTGCTGCGAGTAGTCCAAAGTCCTAGTGACTGTGCTCGGGAGTTGATTTTAGTCTGTAATAAGTTAGCGTTGCGAAAGATAGAAACGGTCCACTCACGGGTTTCTTGCATTAATGAGTGGCCAATGATCAGCTGCCCTTCTGGCTACTGATCATTTTTTTCAGCAGCCCTAAGTGGCTGCACCATCCTCCTTCTCCTATCACCGCCTATCCACCCTTGAATCGAGTGTTTGTCACTGGAAATATTGTTTTAAAAGTATATTCATATCTTGCAGACAAATGTTTTTTATTCTGTTTTAGAATATTTTTAAATTTCAAGTTTCAATTTTCATGGAATGGCATTTGAAAAAATTTATTTTGTGACTGAAAGAATGGCGATGAAAGGTGTAATTCATTATTTGTAATAGAAATCGCAGCCTTCTGACACACCTCCGTTCAGTTGAAGTTCTAATTAGAGTCTTTGAAAAGTAGTAGTAGCTATTCCTCATTAGCGTTGCCGATTTTTGCATAGTAACTTCGTCCTTCCTTGTATTTATTTTCAGATTGATAAGAAATGTAGTTTTTTATTTTTATAAATTTTCAACATTCCTTTGCATTGATCAAAATTCACCCGCGATTGTTGCTTAATTTGATGATATTGAAACGAAATTTGCACTGAAAAAGTAGGTAACTGCAATTCGGCACTTTATATTGATAGTAAATTTTCAATATTAACACGTGCTCGTTGTTGCTATTTTCTGTATGACAGTAACTTCAAATACTGTGCAGTAAAGTGCAATTATTCCAATTTTCAACATTTGCATAAATGTTTTTGATTAACTATAGTATATTATGATTGATTGTCGATACATCAACTTTGAAGATGCCAATTAATGAGGAATTAGAAGGAAATTATTGAGTTGATGTAACAAAGCACCCAATGTGCTTAATATTATGAATATTAATTGTTTCGGAATGAAATGTAATATCATTAGTAGCTTCTTTTTCACGAATTGCTAAAGTTTTGATTGCCTACTTTGTCTGCTGACAATGAAGCAGTATTTTTTAATCTCTTCCTTCTTTCATCTTAATACCAAATCGATATTCCATATTGAGTTTTGGCTTGTAGCTTCAAATATGATATTTCAATATTTGGGCAATAGTGATTCAATGAAAAGACTAGGGTAGATGCATCATTTGTGACCATTTTAAGGTATTGTACCAGTTTTGGCCACTTCTTAAAAAATTTAATATTTTTCCGCGTAAGCAATACATATAACCTTATCTTTCGGGCGGTATACTAAATAAAATATTTATGATGTGAAATTCACACAAGAATGATCTGCAAGCAATTTAAAAATAAGATAATAATGCACATGGCCAAAAACAGTGCAATAGCCAAAAACGTTACATCTACCCTATATCTGTTGAAATTACATTACTTAATCGAGATAGATTGTAGGTACTAATTCACTGAGAAAGTTTCTGTTACAGATATATTATGTGTGAAGATTATTTCAGAAATATGATTTCAGATTCATCATCCTTGAGAAACGAAATCTCAAGGAATTTTTATTAATAGATACTTTTGAGAATGTTTCAGGTAACATCGTGGGTCCATCGAGGGAAGTAAGAAACACATGACAATTTCAGATTTTTATTAGGCAGGTCATTATTTAAATTTAAGTAGATATGTATATGATGAGGTAATGTGTTTAGTGGCCACATAGAATTAAGTAGTTTTTAAGGAAATAATTAAACACTGCAGTGTTTATAACTAAATATAACTAAACATAAGTAGCATATAACTAAATATAAGTAGCAATTATTAAATACGAGCGCTCGTATAGGTAGGAATTATTAGTATTTAAGTAAGCATAGCAAATATACACTGGCATATTTCCTAGTAATGAATGGGAAATAATAATTATTCACTAATTAGGAATGAAATAAAGAAAAAAGGGGAAAACTTTTTGCTAAATAATGATATATCATATAACATATCCTATAATGATGTACAGTGGCGGACGAAAGAAAGTTTACAACTTTTAAAATTGCATAACTTTTATAAAATTAATCCAAACGAGTTGAGTTTTTCCGAAAAGCTACAAGGATTAGTTTGCTAAGTGACGTGTTTCGTCGTTTTAAAAAAAAATGCACTTGGTCGGAATAGCAAACAAAAATAGTAAGGGTCATTTTTTAAACTTTTTTCGACACAAAATTACATTGCGTGATAGGTCTATCCTATACTCCGTCGATGTCTATACCTCGTCCATCGACGAAGTACTATAGGATAGACCTGTCACGCAATTTAATTTTGTGTCACACGCTCGGGGGGCTCGCGAGCCCCCTTACCATTTTCGAGTCACAACCAACGTTATCGACTCAATCTAAAATACGATTACAATGCTACGAGTCGTAGGAATTAAAATTAAAATTTATAGTGTTATGACTAATTTAAAAAAATATGTTGTACAATTCCATTCACTAATAGATTTTTGTACATAGCTACTATAATAGACAAATTAGGCTACTAAAAATATTTTTCTTATTACAAGTGAAACTTGAGAATATTTCGACGTGGAGAGCTACTTTATGGGGGCCAAATGATGGAAACCTCAATAATGAACACAAGAAAATAGTGATTTTATATAATTTATACTTTATTGTAACGCTGTAAAGGCCTCTTAGGCGAATAAATTGAGAGAAACTTGAAACAAACTGTATTACAATTCAGAAATACCTTTTACACATTCCTATCCAAATTCCAAACTTGCAATTAAAAATACCATAGATATTTGAAATTGCAAGTTTGGAGCATGCAGCATGCGTGCATTTTTGAAAGCAACTCTTATATCTGATTAGAATATTTGACAAGCACAGCTATCGGCTCGGTTTTCACCGATTACCAGGTCTCACCACGAGGAGGTTGCTGCGTTTCGAGACCCGTAGAGAGATAGATGGAATCAAAGTTCCGTCGATCTCCCTATGCATGAAAACCTTAGCTTACTAAACCAAAAAGATGGATGGAAGCAAAGTTCCATCGATCTCTTCGGTTTCGAAATACAGAAATGCCAAGCAATCACTCGATTGAAATAAATTCAGCAAAGAGGGAAAGACTACAGGTGAGCATAAAAGAAGTATTGGATGGCGCAGTTCCTACCACCCTAATGTCCGAGTCGAAAGGGAAAAGCGCTCGGCGTCTCCCAGAGGCGATTCCGGTTGCTCCGACTCATGCAACCCGCCAGGAGCACACTAGGTGTGACCTGACTCAAGCCGGCTTACGCGGAGATTGGGTAATCGGACCAGGAGACTTACGCAGGCAGTGTACCCAGCGGTACACCCCCTACGCCCGAAACTTTTCCCTTTGGACTAGAACACCAGAGGATGAAACTGATCCACCCATACCAATTCCATGCCCAGTCGCTTGCTTCCGAAAACGGAAGCAGCGGCGACCTCCTCATCCGAGTTGAGGAGCCAACGTAAAAGCAACAAAGTTAATAAAATTCTGTGACTACTTGGCCCGTTACATGAAAAGCTTTGCCTACTAAACCAAAGAGTTAGGTGGAAACATAGTTCCATCGATCCCTTTGGTTTAGATATCGAATCTAGGGATCTGCCAAGAAATCACACGATTGAAATAAATTCAGCAAAGAGGGAAAGACTACAGGTGAGCATAAAAGAAGTATTGGATGGCGCAGTTCCTACCACCCTAATGTCCGAGTCGAAAGGGAAAAGCGCTCGGCGTCTCCCAGAGGCGATTCCGGTTGCTCCGACTCATGCAACCCGCCAGGAGCACACTAGGTGTGACCTGACTCAAGCCGGCTTACGCGGAGATTGGGTAATCGGACCAGGAGACTTACGCAGGCAGTGTACCAAGCGGTACACCCCCTACGCCCGAAACTTTTCCCTTTCGACAAGAACACCAGGGGATGAAACTGATCCACCCATACCAATTCCATGCCCAGTCGCTTGCTTCCGGAAACGGAAGCAGCGGCGACCTCCTCATCCGAGTTGAGGAGCCAACGCAAAAGCAACAAAGTTAATAAAATTCTGTGACTACTTGGCCCGGTACATGAAAAGCTTAGCCTACTAAACCAAAGAGTTAGGTGGAAACATAGTTCCATCGATCCCTTTGGTTTAGATATCGAATCTAGGGATCTGCCAAGCAATCACTCGATTGAAATAAATTCAGCAAAGAGGGAAAGACTACAGGTGAGCATAAAAGAAGTATTGGATGGCGCAGTTCCTACCACCCTAATGTCCGAGTCGAAAGGGAAAAGCGCTCGGCGTCTCCCAGAGGCGATTCCGGTTGCTCCGACTCATGCAACCCGCCAGGAGCACACTAGGTGTGACCTGACTCAAGCCGGCTTACGCGGAGATTGGGTAATCGGACCAGGAGACTTACGCAGGCAGTGTACCCAGCGGTACACCCCCTACGCCCGAAACTTTTCCCTTTGGACTAGAACACCGGAGGATGAAACTGATCCACCCATACCAATTCCATGCCCAGTCGCTTGCTTCCGAAAACGGAAGCAGCGGCGACCTCCTCATCCGAGTTGAGGAGCCAACGTAAAAGCAACAAAGTTAATAAAATTCTGTGACTACTTGGCCCGTTACATGAAAAGCTTTGCCTACTAAACCAAAGAGTTAGGTGGAAACATAGTTCCATCGATCCCTTTGGTTTAGATATCGAATCTAGGGATCTGCCAAGCAATCACACGATTGAAATAAATTCAGCAAAGAGGGAAAGACTACAGGTGAGCATAAAAGAAGTATTGGATGGCGCAGTTCCTACCACCCTAATGTCCGAGTCGAAAGGGAAAAGCGCTCGGCGTCTCCCAGAGGCGATTCCGGTTGCTCCGACTCATGCAACCCGCCAGGAGCACACTAGGTGTGACCTGACTCAAGCCGGCTTACGCGGAGATTGGGTAATCGGACCAGGAGACTTACGCAGGCAGTGTACCAAGCGGTACACCCCCTACGCCCGAAACTTTTCCCTTTCGACAAGAACACCAGGGGATGAAACTGATCCACCCATACCAATTCCATGCCCAGTCGCTTGCTTCCGGAAACGGAAGCAGCGGCGACCTCCTCATCCGAGTTGAGGAGCCAACGCAAAAGCAACAAAGTTAATAAAATTCTGTGACTACTTGGCCCGGTACATGAAAAGCTTAGCCTACTAAACCAAAGAGTTAGGTGGAAACATAGTTCCATCGATCCCTTTGGTTTAGATATCGAATCTAGGGATCTGCCAAGCAATCACTCGATTGAAATAAATTCAGCAAAGAGGGAAAGACTACAGGTGAGCATAAAAGAAGTATTGGATGGCGCAGTTCCTACCACCCTAATGTCCGAGTCGAAAGGGAAAAGCGCTCGGCGTCTCCCAGAGGCGATTCCGGTTGCTCCGACTCATGCAACCCGCCAGGAGCACACTAGGTGTGACCTGACTCAAGCCGGCTTACGCGGAGATTGGGTAATCGGACCAGGAGACTTACGCAGGCAGTGTACCCAGCGGTACACCCCCTACGCCCGAAACTTTTCCCTTTGGACTAGAACACCGGAGGATGAAACTGATCCACCCATACCAATTCCATGCCCAGTCGCTTGCTTCCGAAAACGGAAGCAGCGGCGACCTCCTCATCCGAGTTGAGGAGCCAACGTAAAAGCAACAAAGTTAATAAAATTCTGTGACTACTTGGCCCGTTACATGAAAAGCTTTGCCTACTAAACCAAAGAGTTAGGTGGAAACATAGTTCCATCGATCCCTTTGGTTTAGATATCGAATCTAGGGATCTGCCAAGCAATCACACGATTGAAATAAATTCAGCAAAGAGGGAAAGACTACAGGTGAGCATAAAAGAAGTATTGGATGGCGCAGTTCCTACCACCCTAATGTCCGAGTCGAAAGGGAAAAGCGCTCGGCGTCTCCCAGAGGCGATTCCGGTTGCTCCGACTCATGCAACCCGCCAGGAGCACACTAGGTGTGACCTGACTCAAGCCGGCTTACGCGGAGATTGGGTAATCGGACCAGGAGACTTACGCAGGCAGTGTACCAAGCGGTACACCCCCTACGCCCGAAACTTTTCCCTTTCGACAAGAACACCAGGGGATGAAACTGATCCACCCATACCAATTCCATGCCCAGTCGCTTGCTTCCGGAAACGGAAGCAGCGGCGACCTCCTCATCCGAGTTGAGGAGCCAACGCAAAAGCAACAAAGTTAATAAAATTCTGTGACTACTTGGCCCAGTACATGAAAAGCTTAGCCTACTAAACCAAAGAGTTAGGTGGAAACATAGTTCCATCGATCCCTTTGGTTTAGATATCGAATCTAGGGATCTGCCAAGCAATCACTCGATTGAAATAAATTCAGCAAAGAGGGAAAGACTACAGGTGAGCATAAAAGAAGTATTGGATGGCGCAGTTCCTACCACCCTAATGTCCGAGTCGAAAGGGAAAAGCGCTCGGCGTCTCCCAGAGGCGATTCCGGTTGCTCCGACTCATGCAACCCGCCAGGAGCACACTAGGTGTGACCTGACTCAAGCCGGCTTACGCGGAGATTGGGTAATCGGACCAGGAGACTTACGCAGGCAGTGTACCCAGCGGTACACCCCCTACGCCCGAAACTTTTCCCTTTGGACTAGAACACCAGAGGATGAAACTGATCCACCCATACCAATTCCATGCCCAGTCGCTTGCTTCCGAAAACGGAAGCAGCGGCGACCTCCTCATCCGAGTTGAGGAGCCAACGTAAAAGCAACAAAGTTAATAAAATTCTGTGACTACTTGGCCCGTTACATGAAAAGCTTAGCCTACTAAACCAAAGAGTTAGGTGGAAACATAGTTCCATCGATCCCTTTGGTTTAGATATCGAATCTAGGGATCTGCCAAGAAATCACACGATTGAAATAAATTCAGCAAAGAGGGAAAGACTACAGGTGAGCATAAAAGAAGTATTGGATGGCGCAGTTCCTACCACCCTAATGTCCGAGTCGAAAGGGAAAAGCGCTCGGCGTCTCCCAGAGGCGATTCCGGTTGCTCCGACTCATGCAACCCGCCAGGAGCACACTAGGTGTGACCTGACTCAAGCCGGCTTACGCGGAGATTGGGTAATCGGACCAGGAGACTTACGCAGGCAGTGTACCCAGCGGTACACCCCCTACGCCCGAAACTTTTCCCTTTGGACTAGAACACCAGAGGATGAAACTGATCCACCCATACCAATTCCATGCCCAGTCGCTTGCTTCCGGAAACGGAAGCAGCGGCGACCTCCTCATCCGAGTTGAGGAGCCAACGCAAAAGCAACAAAGTTAATAAAATTCTGTGACTACTTGGCCCGGTACATGAAAAGCTTAGCCTACTAAACCAAAGAGTTAGGTGGAAACATAGTTCCATCGATCCCTTTGGTTTAGATATCGAATCTAGGGATCTGCCAAGCAATCACTCGATTGAAATAAATTCAGCAAAGAGGGAAAGACTACAGGTGAGCATAAAAGAAGTATTGGATGGCGCAGTTCCTACCACCCTAATGTCCGAGTCGAAAGGGAAAAGCGCTCGGCGTCTCCCAGAGGCGATTCCGGTTGCTCCGACTCATGCAACCCGCCAGGAGCACACTAGGTGTGACCTGACTCAAGCCGGCTTACGCGGAGATTGGGTAATCGGACCAGGAGACTTACGCAGGCAGTGTACCAAGCGGTACACCCCCTACGCCCGAAACTTTTCCCTTTCGACAAGAACACCAGGGGATGAAACTGATCCACCCATACCAATTCCATGCCCAGTCGCTTGCTTCCGGAAACGGAAGCAGCGGCGACCTCCTCATCCGAGTTGAGGAGCCAACGCAAAAGCAACAAAGTTAATAAAATTCTGTGACTACTTGGCCCGGTACATGAAAAGCTTAGCCTACTAAACCAAAGAGTTAGGTGGAAACATAGTTCCATCGATCCCTTTGGTTTAGATATCGAATCTAGGGATCTGCCAAGCAATCACTCGATTGAAATAAATTCAGCAAAGAGGGAAAGACTACAGGTGAGCATAAAAGAAGTATTGGATGGCGCAGTTCCTACCACCCTAATGTCCGAGTCGAAAGGGAAAAGCGCTCGGCGTCTCCCAGAGGCGATTCCGGTTGCTCCGACTCATGCAACCCGCCAGGAGCACAATAGGTGTGACCTGACTCAAGCCGGCTTACGCGGAGATTGGGTAATCGGACCAGGAGACTTACGCAGGCAGTGTACCCAGCGGTACACCCCCTACGCCCGAAACTTTTCCCTTTGGACTAGAACACCAGAGGATGAAACTGATCCACCCATACCAATTCCATGCCCAGTCGCTTGCTTCCGGAAACGGAAGCAGCGGCGACCTCCTCATCCGAGTTGAGGAGCCAACGCAAAAGCAACAAAGTTAATAAAATTCTGTGACTACTTGGCCCGGTACATGAAAAGCTTAGCCTACTAAACCAAAGAGTTAGGTGGAAACATAGTTCCATCGATCCCTTTGGTTTAGATATCGAATCTAGGGATCTGCCAAGCAATCACTCGATTGAAATAAATTCAGCAAAGAGGGAAAGACTACAGGTGAGCATAAAAGAAGTATTGGATGGCGCAGTTCCTACCACCCTAATGTCCGAGTCGAAAGGGAAAAGCGCTCGGCGTCTCCCAGAGGCGATTCCGGTTGCTCCGACTCATGCAACCCGCCAGGAGCACACTAGGTGTGACCTGACTCAAGCCGGCTTACGCGGAGATTGGGTAATCGGACCAGGAGACTTACGCAGGCAGTGTACCAAGCGGTACACCCCCTACGCCCGAAACTTTTCCCTTTCGACAAGAACACCAGGGGATGAAACTGATCCACCCATACCAATTCCATGCCCAGTCGCTTGCTTCCGGAAACGGAAGCAGCGGCGACCTCCTCATCCGAGTTGAGGAGCCAACGCAAAAGCAACAAAGTTAATAAAATTCTGTGACTACTTGGCCCGGTACATGAAAAGCTTAGCCTACTAAACCAAAGAGTTAGGTGGAAACATAGTTCCATCGATCCCTTTGGTTTAGATATCGAATCTAGGGATCTGCCAAGCAATCACTCGATTGAAATAAATTCAGCAAAGAGGGAAAGACTACAGGTGAGCATAAAAGAAGTATTGGATGGCGCAGTTCCTACCACCCTAATGTCCGAGTCGAAAGGGAAAAGCGCTCGGCGTCTCCCAGAGGCGATTCCGGTTGCTCCGACTCATGCAACCCGCCAGGAGCACACTAGGTGTGACCTGACTCAAGCCGGCTTACGCGGAGATTGGGTAATCGGACCAGGAGACTTACGCAGGCAGTGTACCCAGCGGTACACCCCCTACGCCCGAAACTTTTCCCTTTGGACTAGAACACCAGAGGATGAAACTGATCCACCCATACCAATTCCATGCCCAGTCGCTTGCTTCCGGAAACGGAAGCAGCGGCGACCTCCTCATCCGAGTTGAGGAGCCAACGCAAAAGCAACAAAGTTAATAAAATTCTGTGACTACTTGGCCCGGTACATGAAAAGCTTAGCCTACTAAACCAAAGAGTTAGGTGGAAACATAGTTCCATCGATCCCTTTGGTTTAGATATCGAATCTAGGGATCTGCCAAGCAATCACTCGATTGAAATAAATTCAGCAAAGAGGGAAAGACTACAGGTGAGCATAAAAGAAGTATTGGATGGCGCAGTTCCTACCACCCTAATGTCCGAGTCGAAAGGGAAAAGCGCTCGGCGTCTCCCAGAGGCGATTCCGGTTGCTCCGACTCATGCAACCCGCCAGGAGCACACTAGGTGTGACCTGACTCAAGCCGGCTTACGCGGAGATTGGGTAATCGGACCAGGAGACTTACGCAGGCAGTGTACCAAGCGGTACACCCCCTACGCCCGAAACTTTTCCCTTTCGACAAGAACACCAGGGGATGAAACTGATCCACCCATACCAATTCCATGCCCAGTCGCTTGCTTCCGGAAACGGAAGCAGCGGCGACCTCCTCATCCGAGTTGAGGAGCCAACGCAAAAGCAACAAAGTTAATAAAATTCTGTGACTACTTGGCCCGGTACATGAAAAGCTTAGCCTACTAAACCAAAGAGTTAGGTGGAAACATAGTTCCATCGATCCCTTTGGTTTAGATATCGAATCTAGGGATCTGCCAAGCAATCACTCGATTGAAATAAATTCAGCAAAGAGGGAAAGACTACAGGTGAGCATAAAAGAAGTATTGGATGGCGCAGTTCCTACCACCCTAATGTCCGAGTCGAAAGGGAAAAGCGCTCGGCGTCTCCCAGAGGCGATTCCGGTTGCTCCGACTCATGCAACCCGCCAGGAGCACACTAGGTGTGACCTGACTCAAGCCGGCTTACGCGGAGATTGGGTAATCGGACCAGGAGACTTACGCAGGCAGTGTACCCAGCGGTACACCCCCTACGCCCGAAACTTTTCCCTTTGGACTAGAACACCAGAGGATGAAACTGATCCACCCATACCAATTCCATGCCCAGTCGCTTGCTTCCGAAAACGGAAGCAGCGGCGACCTCCTCATCCGAGTTGAGGAGCCAACGTAAAAGCAACAAAGTTAATAAAATTCTGTGACTACTTGGCCCGTTACATGAAAAGCTTAGCCTACTAAACCAAAGAGTTAGGTGGAAACATAGTTCCATCGATCCCTTTGGTTTAGATATCGAATCTAGGGATCTGCCAAGAAATCACACGATTGAAATAAATTCAGCAAAGAGGGAAAGACTACAGGTGAGCATAAAAGAAGTATTGGATGGCGCAGTTCCTACCACCCTAATGTCCGAGTCGAAAGGGAAAAGCGCTCGGCGTCTCCCAGAGGCGATTCCGGTTGCTCCGACTCATGCAACCCGCCAGGAGCACACTAGGTGTGACCTGACTCAAGCCGGCTTACGCGGAGATTGGGTAATCGGACCAGGAGACTTACGCAGGCAGTGTACCCAGCGGTACACCCCCTACGCCCGAAACTTTTCCCTTTGGACTAGAACACCAGAGGATGAAACTGATCCACCCATACCAATTCCATGCCCAGTCGCTTGCTTCCGAAAACGGAAGCAGCGGCGACCTCCTCATCCGAGTTGAGGAGCCAACGTAAAAGCAACAAAGTTAATAAAATTCTGTGACTACTTGGCCCGTTACATGAAAAGCTTAGCCTACTAAACCAAAGAGTTAGGTGGAAACATAGTTCCATCGATCCCTTTGGTTTAGATATCGAATCTAGGGATCTGCCAAGAAATCACACGATTGAAATAAATTCAGCAAAGAGGGAAAGACTACAGGTGAGCATAAAAGAAGTATTGGATGGCGCAGTTCCTACCACCCTAATGTCCGAGTCGAAAGGGAAAAGCGCTCGGCGTCTCCCAGAGGCGATTCCGGTTGCTCCGACTCATGCAACCCGCCAGGAGCACACTAGGTGTGACCTGACTCAAGCCGGCTTACGCGGAGATTGGGTAATCGGACCAGGAGACTTACGCAGGCAGTGTACCAAGCGGTACACCCCCTACGCCCGAAACTTTTCCCTTTCGACAAGAACACCAGGGGATGAAACTGATCCACCCATACCAATTCCATGCCCAGTCGCTTGCTTCCGGAAACGGAAGCAGCGGCGACCTCCTCATCCGAGTTGAGGAGCCAACGCAAAAGCAACAAAGTTAATAAAATTCTGTGACTACTTGGCCCGGTACATGAAAAGCTTAGCCTACTAAACCAAAGAGTTAGGTGGAAACATAGTTCCATCGATCCCTTTGGTTTAGATATCGAATCTAGGGATCTGCCAAGCAATCACTCGATTGAAATAAATTCAGCAAAGAGGGAAAGACTACAGGTGAGCATAAAAGAAGTATTGGATGGCGCAGTTCCTACCACCCTAATGTCCGAGTCGAAAGGGAAAAGCGCTCGGCGTCTCCCAGAGGCGATTCCGGTTGCTCCGACTCATGCAACCCGCCAGGAGCACACTAGGTGTGACCTGACTCAAGCCGGCTTACGCGGAGATTGGGTAATCGGACCAGGAGACTTACGCAGGCAGTGTACCCAGCGGTACACCCCCTACGCCCGAAACTTTTCCCTTTGGACTAGAACACCAGAGGATGAAACTGATCCACCCATACCAATTCCATGCCCAGTCGCTTGCTTCCGAAAACGGAAGCAGCGGCGACCTCCTCATCCGAGTTGAGGAGCCAACGTAAAAGCAACAAAGTTAATAAAATTCTGTGACTACTTGGCCCGTTACATGAAAAGCTTAGCCTACTAAACCAAAGAGTTAGGTGGAAACATAGTTCCATCGATCCCTTTGGTTTAGATATCGAATCTAGGGATCTGCCAAGAAATCACACGATTGAAATAAATTCAGCAAAGAGGGAAAGACTACAGGTGAGCATAAAAGAAGTATTGGATGGCGCAGTTCCTACCACCCTAATGTCCGAGTCGAAAGGGAAAAGCGCTCGGCGTCTCCCAGAGGCGATTCCGGTTGCTCCGACTCATGCAACCCGCCAGGAGCACACTAGGTGTGACCTGACTCAAGCCGGCTTACGCGGAGATTGGGTAATCGGACCAGGAGACTTACGCAGGCAGTGTACCCAGCGGTACACCCCCTACGCCCGAAACTTTTCCCTTTGGACTAGAACACCAGAGGATGAAACTGATCCACCCATACCAATTCCATGCCCAGTCGCTTGCTTCCGAAAACGGAAGCAGCGGCGACCTCCTCATCCGAGTTGAGGAGCCAACGTAAAAGCAACAAAGTTAATAAAATTCTGTGACTACTTGGCCCGTTACATGAAAAGCTTAGCCTACTAAACCAAAGAGTTAGGTGGAAACATAGTTCCATCGATCCCTTTGGTTTAGATATCGAATCTAGGGATCTGCCAAGAAATCACACGATTGAAATAAATTCAGCAAAGAGGGAAAGACTACAGGTGAGCATAAAAGAAGTATTGGATGGCGCAGTTCCTACCACCCTAATGTCCGAGTCGAAAGGGAAAAGCGCTCGGCGTCTCCCAGAGGCGATTCCGGTTGCTCCGACTCATGCAACCCGCCAGGAGCACACTAGGTGTGACCTGACTCAAGCCGGCTTACGCGGAGATTGGGTAATCGGACCAGGAGACTTACGCAGGCAGTGTACCAAGCGGTACACCCCCTACGCCCGAAACTTTTCCCTTTCGACAAGAACACCAGGGGATGAAACTGATCCACCCATACCAATTCCATGCCCAGTCGCTTGCTTCCGGAAACGGAAGCAGCGGCGACCTCCTCATCCGAGTTGAGGAGCCAACGCAAAAGCAACAAAGTTAATAAAATTCTGTGACTACTTGGCCCGGTACATGAAAAGCTTAGCCTACTAAACCAAAGAGTTAGGTGGAAACATAGTTCCATCGATCCCTTTGGTTTAGATATCGAATCTAGGGATCTGCCAAGCAATCACTCGATTGAAATAAATTCAGCAAAGAGGGAAAGACTACAGGTGAGCATAAAAGAAGTATTGGATGGCGCAGTTCCTACCACCCTAATGTCCGAGTCGAAAGGGAAAAGCGCTCGGCGTCTCCCAGAGGCGATTCCGGTTGCTCCGACTCATGCAACCCGCCAGGAGCACACTAGGTGTGACCTGACTCAAGCCGGCTTACGCGGAGATTGGGTAATCGGACCAGGAGACTTACGCAGGCAGTGTACCCAGCGGTACACCCCCTACGCCCGAAACTTTTCCCTTTGGACTAGAACACCAGAGGATGAAACTGATCCACCCATACCAATTCCATGCCCAGTCGCTTGCTTCCGAAAACGGAAGCAGCGGCGACCTCCTCATCCGAGTTGAGGAGCCAACGTAAAAGCAACAAAGTTAATAAAATTCTGTGACTACTTGGCCCGTTACATGAAAAGCTTAGCCTACTAAACCAAAGAGTTAGGTGGAAACATAGTTCCATCGATCCCTTTGGTTTAGATATCGAATCTAGGGATCTGCCAAGAAATCACACGATTGAAATAAATTCAGCAAAGAGGGAAAGACTACAGGTGAGCATAAAAGAAGTATTGGATGGCGCAGTTCCTACCACCCTAATGTCCGAGTCGAAAGGGAAAAGCGCTCGGCGTCTCCCAGAGGCGATTCCGGTTGCTCCGACTCATGCAACCCGCCAGGAGCACACTAGGTGTGACCTGACTCAAGCCGGCTTACGCGGAGATTGGGTAATCGGACCAGGAGACTTACGCAGGCAGTGTACCAAGCGGTACACCCCCTACGCCCGAAACTTTTCCCTTTGGACAAGAACACCAGAGGATGAAACTGATCCACCCATACCAATTCCATGCTCAGTCGCTTGTTTCCGGAAACGGAAGCAGCGGCGACCTCCTCATCGAAGATGAGCAGCCAGTAAACGAGCAACAAAGCTAATGATTCAGTGACTACTTGGCAATATTACATGGGGCCTTAGCCTAGGCTTCCTTAGATGTCTTCTGTCACTCCCTTCCCCGCAGAAGGGTGAACCTGAAAAGCTGAAACAATCGAACACGTTATATTAGCAATGGTGTAATATGCTTGTGGGAGAACTAAGACAATACATATTAGGCTCGTACCGATCGAGACCAGAGTGACCAGAGTGACCAGGGTGTCCAGGGTGTCCAGGGTGTCCAGGGTGTCCAGGGTGTCCAGGGTGTCCAGGGTGTCCAGGGTGTCCAGGGTGTCCAGGGTGTTCAGGAGCTCCCGCGTACCCGGAGGTCTTGCCGGCTCGGAGGATCGACGACGACTGAGGATTTGGAGGTACGTGTGCACTTTGGGCAACAACAGCCGCAATCACAACAAGGTCGACGGTTAATTTCATTTGCGAAAGCCAGTTAATTAATCGATAAAAATTTATATTTCCACTGAAATATTCATTCCAGCGACTATTACTATGAAAAATCATGTTAACAACATTTACCCTGACCACCCAGTATAAATAATTATTAATTATAATGGATACAACTCGAGATATCACGCAATTAGTAACATTTGGCCTTGGATTTGTAAATGATTTTCTACGCTGAAGGAATTCTCTTTTATTCTCAATGTTTAATCGTTCGATAAATGAATGTTAATGCTTATACATATTATATAGTATTATTTATAATGTATAAATACATTTTAGTTGAACTGGGTGTAAATGAATAGCACTTCGAATCTACGTATATGGCGAAAACTTCTAAGCACTTCGAACAAGATTCAAAGCTTAAAACTCTTGAAAGTCTTAATAAATCTTGAGTTTTTATAGGTCTTGGAAGTCTTGGATGTCTTGAAAGTCTTGAAAATGAACACCCGGTTGCTAAAAATTAGCCACGTTGATCGGCCAGAGGGTTTCGCCAGGGTTGCAGTTTACGACTGTATTGTCCCGCGAGTTGTCGGTGAACGTAGATACGGGTCCAAAACCTACCAAGCTTTTGAAGCAAGAGTTTCAAGACTTTCAAAACCTTCAAGATCTATAAAGACTCTAGACTTTTCAAGACTATCAAGAGTTTTAAGCTTCGAATCCTGTTAAAAGTGCTTAAAAGTACTCGCCTGATATTCAAGACAGATTCGAAGCTGTTCAAAGCACTTCGAATCCAATCACTACCTGCGGGAGTGTTAGTAACAACGTGAATTTTTAATACTTTTCGGCGTACGATACGTGAAAGGGTTCTACGACACGCAAAGTACTAATAAACAATGTCATCTTGCAATTTATAGCTTACACGGGCTTTGAAGAAATACCATTTTTGAGCGCCATAGTGTCTTGATCCCCAAAATGTATTTTCGGCGAGAAATCCGCGTGAGTCGTTGACAAGCCGAGTCAAAGCATAACGTAGCAAAAGCCTGCCTTCAAACAAGTCACACGTATACAAGCACGCACACACCTTTCAGCATTTCAACCCATTTCAAAGTAGTTGCTGAATTGGACGCTGTTCATGAGCAGGTGCCACTACATTGAGTTCTCAAATTATGGGTCGGCAACACAGTTTGGGTGGCGACACAAAGATCCATAAGGTGATAGGTCTATCCTATACCTCGTCTGTGCCTCGTCTGTGCAATAATTATTCTCACAAGGTAAAGTAGAAACATGACTCAATAAATTACCGACTCGCATGAAGTTGCATCATCGCAGATGTTTTATCCTCCCATGGTTGCAGGATTGTCGAGTGAACGTGGTTTTACGTGTTTAGATACAGGCCTGAACCATGCGGTCAACATTTGGTTTGGTTATTCGGAGTGATTTGGAGTGCAGCACGTGTAATAGTCGGAATAAAATCTTTCACTTTGAATTTGTGTTCTAGAGTGTCATTAATGTATGGAGCGTGCAGTAAAGGGCGTAATTATCGAAAGCGTTAGTCCATCGCCAGTCAAGTGACAAAATGCAGATGAAGTTAAGGGCAAGGCGGCAGTCTGCGAATATTGATGTAATCGATGTGGACGATTTAGTTTTAACGAGAAAAGGTGGAGGTAGTATAATCGATCAACGGCCAGTCTTTTCTCACGACGGAGAGTAAGTTTTAATTTAACCACTACAGCGACCTTAATGCTTCTTCCTCGTAATATTTCCTACGTAGCGCACAAATACAAAAACTCAATAACGAATACATTACACTCTCGTAAAATTGAATCACCGCCACTGTTCTTATATCTACTAAAATACATTCTTTTAATTTCTCCACTAATTCATTTCCATCTCTGCAGGACATTGTACATAGTGTGGAAATATGTCATAAGAGCTTATAGCACGCAAACCGGAGACTTTGTTAAAGAATTAGAACCTGCGAACCATCGGATAGCGGGACTAATAGTGCACCCGGAAAATCCTAATGCCGTTATCGCTTGTACCGAGCACGGGGAGCTGAATTTCTGGAGCTGTCAAAGTGGCATTATCACTAAGAAATTAGTACGATTATTAAACTTATCTCATAGAAGCATAAGGTTTGGTTTAGCGAAACAGCTTCTCGAATGTTTTTAATCACTTCGTTGTTATTTCTTTTCTCTCTATAGAAACTGATATTCCAGGAAGAACCAAAAATAAGAACCTTTCACATTGTTAACTATAAAACTTACAAAGGAAATGAGTTGCGTCAAGTGCTTGTAACTTACATTTCCAAGTGTAACGCAAAGATTTATATAGCTTTATTCGATTTAGACAACGGAGTCTGTACAAAGTCCACTTGTATACCGTAAGTGAAGGTTCTTAAAGTTCTCCGATGGGAAGGCGGTAATTCAATTCGATTCTTTATTTGCAGAACTGATTCCCATGAATATTATGTTGATATAATTGGGAATCATGGGGAGAATCTAATAGCCGTGCTTCACGACGTAGATCTGCACATATTAAATCCGTCGAGGAACCTTGTCGATAAACTGTATGTAGAATCAACTAATAAACGCTATCTATCATTGAAGAAATAATGGAACAGCGTTGAAATACTATTGTAACGTCCGATCGCAGGCACAAGACAGGTAAAACAGGCAGGATACCGACATGCCTCGCTGGACATCCAGAAGAAGAGTGCGTCGCCACGGGAGACTCGACGGGTCGCGTAGTAGTGTGGAAGAGTTTGTTTCAAGCAAGACCTTACACAGCGGTTTACCACTGGCATACTTTACCCGTGACGGAAATTGCGTTCAGTAAATCAGGTAATATACAGGTGTTTCTACATTCCTTTTAATTCCGATGTAATAACGACTGTACGCCATTAAACATAATTGTAGTGATTTCATAAAATTTACAGGTGGTCACATGTACACTGGCGGAGGAGAGTGCGTGCTGGTGAAATGGGTTATAGCGAATTCGCACCAAAAATCATTTCTCCCTCGATTACCAGCACCCATTAAACATCTTACTATCGCCCCAGACAATTTATACGTTGCTGTTTCTACTTTAGATAATGGTGCTGAGATCTTTTAATAATTATTGTTCTAGTATTTCAAGTTCTTCTGTAACAATATTTCACGTTCGTTAAAAATTACAGGTATCGTGGTCGTAAATCCACAAAGGAAATTGACCTCTGTAATACAGAACTTCACGTGGGGTGTGGCTCTGTCTTCCCAAGACTTATTCCCCGCTGGCCTCGTTGTCGATCCGCGTACGAATTCCCTTGTTCTGAATAGCCGCACTGGACATGTTCAGTTTTATAACACTCGTACGAAAAGCTTACTGTACAATGTAAGTAGCGATTCAAAATATAATATCTTACAGAGGATATGTGTTGGAATAAATACGATATATATAAATATCGATGTATTTTAGATAAATATTACAGCACAAAACTTTTTAACCCAAGAGCGTAGCGTAATCATCGTGAACACAGAAGTCACGAAAATAGCTTTAAATTACGATGGTACGTGGATGGCGACTGTCGAAGAACGAAACGATAAAGTGTCATGTATAGAAGTAAGGCTTAAGTTTTGGATGTTTGACACTAAACAGCAATTGTAAGTATAGAACGTAGTTACGCTCGTATTCGATTGAGAAGAGTCCTCGTGGAAAACACTGTAAGTGCTGAAATGAAAAAAGAAATCATCGGAAAGTCTAGAAAGTATAGAATCTGATTTTTGGCACTTACAGTGTTTTCTACAAAGAATCTCATCAAATGTCACGAACATTTTTATGAATCTCGTAGGTTCGTATTGAACACATCGATCGAGCTTCCTCACGAGGGAGGCGTGAACGCTTTACGTTTCCAACCAAGTACGCCTTTCGACGACGATGGAACCGTAGCGGTCACAACTGGCAGGGACAAGAAGTTTAAACTGTGGAACCTTGTTGAATCTTCATCTACGTACAGTGCGTAAACTTCACACTTTTCGTTAATGCACTCGCGACAGCCGCTACTAATTGTAACACTTACGATTGTCGCAGAAAAATCAAAACACTGGCTGTGCCACAGTATAGGGGATTATAGAAATCTGCCTGTAACGGATGCCGCATTCTCGGTAGATGGTTCGTTAGTGGGCATCGGTTTCGGTTGCAGTGTAACGATGTGGACACCCGATACCTGCACATTCAAGTGCAGCTTAACGCACAGTCAATATCAGCATCAAGTAATGTAAGTTACCATAGCAGACGATAGCGATGTTAGTCAAAGAATAACATTAGCATTATTACTCAAACATGATTAGGCGAATCGAATTCGGGAGGCAAGATGCCTGCCACCTCGTAGTAGCAGCTTCCACGGAACACATCGCTGTCTGGAACATCTTATCTCTCACGCTAATATGGAGCGTGCCTTTGCAAGTCGCCACGCTTGCAGCAGATCCTAAATCCACATACATGGCCGTATTTACCAGTGATAATTCACGTAAGCTTAAACGCTCTCCCGGAATGTGAATTAAGCTTTCATCCTCTTTCGCGTATTAATCTACCAATTTGTTTCAGTGTTCGTATTCACGCCGCGCAGATCGAAACCCGTTTACACGAGAAGCACTGTCATCGAGAACTACAGTTCTATCTTAGGCGCTACTTTCGTGCCGCGCCTGCAGCAGAAACCAGACTCCTCCGACAGGCAGTGGCAACGAAAGTCGCAGCTTTTCTTTTTAGATTCTAATCAAGTATGTAATAGAATGCGCGAACGCGATATCGATTTGCACCGCGTACGAGCGTTTTATCTACTCTGTTCGTTTGTAGGAATTATTGACGCTAGAGCCAGAATCCGAGGTGGCCATTTCGCTCGAAAGTTTGTCGACCAATTCCGTGCCCGCCACTGCTTTCGCTAACACGATCGCGGCCAAGACCGTCGCCGACAAGGAGACAACGTCGTACACGCACGAACAACTAGGAATACGGGGGAAGGGGATGGTGGAAGAAGTAAGTGGTCTGAATACATTTATGCAACTGCTCTTTTTATATTAAGGTAAAGCACGTCAACAGGTGAATAATCCATTTTGAAGAATACATTTGCAATAAAAAACATAATTTTATTCTACAACACATTCTCATCCTACAATGAGATCGAAGCGCATTTATACAGTTTCCCATATAATACGATATAAATAATTAACGTAGAATTACGAGTGACATTAATAACTTAGTGAAACGCAGGCAAGCTTTATTTATTCGTCTTCTGTCATTAGGGAAGGCTTAAGTTACTAGTTGTCAGGGAGATTGAATGTAAAGTTCCTTCCATTACTATTTGCTCCGTTTGGGTCTACGCGACGAAGGCATAGAGCTCGAGTGAAGTCTTAAAATTACAGTCTTGAAGTAAACGATGTGCCACGAAGAGTTAAGTTACAATCTATGGTAAATGACGGTTGCTTCTGTTTGTCAGCCGGTTACGTAGCTTACGCTGTCTCAGATGAACTTAAACATGTGTAGTAGAACGTTCAGAAGAGCTGATCGTTGTAGCTTGAAGTAAAGGGACTTGTTGGTAGCCATAAATCCTGGATGTCGGGGCTTTTGTATTCGTCAGTGTTTCCTTCCTAGACGGTAATTCCGGCAGCGACGTACCAAGTCGAATTTTCTGTAGCGCAGGCAATGCCATTGCGGTATTTGTCGCATGTTCTCGATCGCCTGCATGTTGTACATCTTGAAAATAAATGATTGGTAACGTTGAATAAATCTCAGAAGACCTTCGGCTAGCGCAGCGTATAAATAAACCGGGCAATCGTTCCGTGGGTATTTATAAATGAATTGTCTCGTGAAGTGATTCTGGAAAGCGTGAACTCTGTTACTGTTTACAGTATCGTGTACCACCTACAGTTCAGCCCGATTAGATATACCAATACAAGTGGCGAAAGGAGATGGATTTAACAAGTAATGCTAGTGATCAACGTCCACTTAAGTTTGCAACGTTATCGTGTGCGGCCCACGTGCCTCCGTACAAGGAAAATACGAATCTTATTTACAGCTATTGATTCGGTGAAACGCGTTTAGGCCCCTCACCGTTCGCATGGTATCTTGCCACTGATAAACGAGTCACAACAGTATTTATTAATCTCAGTCGTTGCTGGAAGGCTCAGCTTTTGTTCGTTGGTAATGGAGATACCAACGACCGAATTATGTCATCTCGAACAAAATACTACTATCGGTAAGCGCGTGTGGTACGTGTATCTATTTGCCCCATTTGATCAACGCAGGCTCGACGATAACACTCCGCGATTGTTACGAGAGCGCGATTTATTTGAATCTTTAGCGAGAATGAAACGAAACAGATTGACTTCAAGAAACTTTGCTTCTCTTTTAGGAGCACGCCTCAATTGCCAGTTTTCCGAATAGTTGGCTTGCGAAGCAATAGATCAGCACGCTCACTCACGTTTACATCTTTCTAGGCTTGTCTAGCGCTCTTCCTAACGTTGCGCACGTTTAATTTGCGGCGAGGAGCAAGAGTTTACGAATCGAGGCCCCAAAGCTACTGGTAGTCTACACGCTAAACTCAACGCGGGGCTGAATTTGATGGAAGTAACTCGGGAAGAAAGATGTGCATTGAGATCCGGGATTCTGGAGTGCCAGTAAAGGAAATCGGAGAACATGGACATGCCGAGGCACCGAGGGAACAATAATACATCTCCCATAAAATGTTAAAATGAGAGAAATGTAAAGTTGCAGGTGGTTCCGAGCTACCTCAATTGACCATCGATCTTGCATTAATTAATGCGAACCTCACTGAGAGAACAGAGCACAAGGAAAAGTACTCACTATTTCCGGGTTGCTGGCAGGGTATGCAAACGTAGTAGTTGCCAGGAACAAGATTGCCACCAGGACACACGACACAAAACTCCATGCCGTTAACTTCATGCCCGGAGATTGTTGTACAGAAAGCAGAGAAGCTTCTGATCGTTGCACACTTGGGGAATAGATAGCCGGCTTCTTCTTCAAGTACTCCTTCAATAGAAAAGCCGCGAATATGCCTGAGTTATTTCAGAAGAATTCCAAGGGCGACTTTGAAAACGGTTCCAATTATTCGATTTACTTTTTCTTGCGATACTGAACAGTATGCACTACTGAGATAACATTCACTAGTACTTCTTCAGAGGTGAACGAGAATCAAGAGATCTTCGGGGGAGAAGTGTTCCTCGCGTGCTCGAGCGTTCGACGTATGACTGACTTTGGGAAGTGGCCTCGCCATGATTTAATATAGGAGCTGCTACTCCACACTCCCACCCTCTCACAGCGTTCCAGTTGTCCCTCTGACCTAGGGCATTGTCTTGGATGGAGAACCTGCACGCTTCGCTTCGAGGAATTATTTTCATCTTCGTGGAAGCTGTCTGAGATCGACCATAGATCATCTCCGAATGATTCATAAAAAAAATCCCACCGTCAACCCTGCAAAGTGCACGACACAGTTGAAACTACGGGGCGATCTGTCGCTCGTTCAGCGGAGAACTAAACGAATCCGAGGAAAGAGAGTTGCCTCTGTTTTCCGAATGATAATGGGTCCGTGATCATTCATACAGTTAAATGCAGTAGAAGCTGGATTCAAAAATAGAATGTCTGGCTCCTCATGAATACATGAGAGAGATTGCGATATCACGGCGGTCGCGCGAGGTACCCTCGAGAACAATAAAGTCAGCCTACGTGTGTATCATCGCTGCTCGATGGAGAATCAATACCACGGCAAGTTTCTCCCTCGAGTTGTTATCGGTGGAGGACGCGCAACAAGTGCAGGCTCGTCGAAACTTGGCGGGCATTGTCGCCGGTGGAATCCGAGCGATAACATCAGCCTTCTCTGAAAGTTAAATCTTGCCCCATTTGGAGGCTGCGTTAGTCTGGAGGCTAAGCAAATTAAGGATCATCACCGCCCGGCAGCGGTCCTTAAGGCCGTATGATCTCTAATGATGCCGTTGCGAAGAACGTGGACGCTGTCTCTAATTAATATTAAACAAGCTCTCCAGATAGCTCTGGATATTTTTCAATTGCCTGGCATTCCTCAGCGCAGATATTAGACAAGTAGCCGGCTCGCTTGCCAGAAGCTGTGCATTTCTTAAATACTCTCTCTTTTCTTAAACGCGACAAAACGCATCTTCCTCGTTAGCCGAGGTGTCCCGGTGACGTGATAAAGCGGACCGTAAAACGTCGTAGCGCGTAATTAATTAGGCACGTCGCTACTTACAGCGGACGGATATCCGCCAGCCCGCCACTTTCGTTCTTACTGTACAAATTGCGTCAGTTCCATGGAATCGCCGAGCCTTAATTGTTTACCAGCTACCAGCGTTTCTACTACGTTTCGTATTCTCATTCAGCGTCATCGTAGGGACTGGCATCTTCCATTGACGCAACGCCAGTTCTTCTTCATTGATCACTAAACGTATAGCGAGGATGGATCCTCATTTCTTCCTTGACTATCCAGCAGTCTTTCAGCTCGTGTTTCCTTTAAGATGCTCTGCTATGTTAATCTAGTATCGAGTTTCTACGTTGCAGTAAATATAGGAGATTGCGTGCAGAGCGCGGTGGCGTTTCTTGGTTTAATTAAGTTTTCGATACTTCAACCGAGATTAACGAGCGACGTCGAAGTTACGGCGCACGAAGAATCAAACTTTCCACCGCGCCGTTCCTTTATTCATTCGCGTTACAAAGGGGGAGCATGGTTTTCAACGTCGCTCTGGAATTGCTCGCAAATGTTCTGGTAAAACCAGGTCAGGACGAACCTGTTGGCGAGCCAGGAACTCTTATCTCCCGCGGGAACTGTCCTGATTGTTTCGTTACCTATTAATAAAATGGTACACGCTGGGGGCGGACGTTCCGAATCTCTAATCTCGTTAAACTGTTTTAAACTGGTCGCCTCTCTTCGTATAAATTGCATGGAATAATTCTTCTCCGCAAAAACAAGTCCATATGAATGCTTGGAGGATCGTTTTTAGTATATAATAAAGAGGTGATTGTTTGAATAAAAAGTAAGGGTAGAGGGAAGAGCTTCAGACTTTGCTTGGTAATTTTTCTCAGTTATTTTCTTGTCGTAGGTATGTTTGATGATACACGCGTATTTCTCGCGACTCTCTGGCGAAAACTGGTGTATACCGAGACAAAGATTCGTGTAGGTAGTAAAAGACGCGTCAACCTAGATCTGAAGTAGAAGATTACAGGAATTGCAGAAATTTTGCGTTCGGGGGTGTGCCTGCGTCAGCCTTAAAACTAATTAACTAATCGGATCTGGCGAGTGTCACGAGTCTGACTAACGTGTAGACGCATTTCCAATTCCACGTAATTCTTTCGGTCAGAGTATTGTTTTCGCTTGGTTACAATTTTGTCTTTATTACTCGAAGAAGAGAAACCTCCCCCTTCGTCACTGCAATCCGATGCCAGATACACGTGTCTTCTACTTTCAGCTTTTTTACAACGTGATAAGGGGGAACAATTAAAAGTATTTAGCCCCTGGAATGCCGTGAATTAATACCAGCAACGTGTTTCAGCTCCTCAGCGTCTCGGCCCACACTTTGCCGCCTATGAAGATGCTCTGTGCATCTTTCATTACTTCTCTATTGATGTCATCGACGTCGAAAGCTCAATCAACGGATGACAGGTAATTTAACGACTCGTGAAAGAGCTATTCTGGCCTCGTTATCATTTATTAAACTTTCATCCTTCTAACGTCACCATTTTTTAGAGACGACAAAATGCAAGTCGACGACGAGTCAGCGGGCGAGAGCGAGGAGGAATCCCCGCGCCCAACTAAACGCGAATCTTCTCCAGTCGTTGAGAACGATGATGCGGACGAGGCGAAAGTGCAACTCCGTGACCATAATTGGTACTTCTTGTCCACCATACTTCCGGGCGAAGAGAACAATTGAGGAGTGACGAGGAAAAAGATAGACACCAATATTCCATCCTAATTAAATCCCAGTAAATGAGAGTGGTGTGAGTTGATGATTGAAATATAGTATTCGATACACGAAAGTAACGGAATCTCTAGAAATCTTTTACTTACATCACTTTCGTTCTCGGGGGCTCTGTTATATAGAAAATAAATGAACGAGTATTCAAATTCTTTAATGAAATACGTAAATGAACACAGGTATAAAAATATGCAGCCTTTATTTTCTGTATACTATTTATTACATACTGTCGGAGAAATATATAGTGTTTACATTTATATACATAAATATTTGTATATAATATTTTAATATTATTTATATACAATATTTGCCATTGTGTTCTTCTAATGTGCGTGATTATTCTTTGGTCGTAAGAAGTTTTAGTTTCACGTGGGTTTAGGTAGCTCGTCGAGTCGAAAGCTAAGCTCGACCAATTCAGTAACAGCGTCCATTAGTCTCCTACCGTACTCTGGATCATTCTTGATGTTCCGCAGCACAATCTCGTCTCTGCTCTGGAACACGTATTCGCTGTACTGGTCAGGATCATTCATGATCTCCGCGCTCAGATTCTCATCCAGCAATACAGTCTGATGATACGTAGCCGCTGTGATCAGAGCAGCTAAGCGTTGCTCTTCTATTCCTTGAGTCAACTCTGACCAAGGTGGAACGTCCACGGACGTGGACTTCGCTGAACTCAGGGTCTCGCGAAGCACGTTGTAATAATGCTCCAGCATAGCCCGTTCCCAAGTTTCTCTAAATTTGTTGTCGGTGCAAAGGTAGAGGAACTGCGCAACGTCGTGCCCCAACGGTGAGTACCTCAGCAATTGAAAGTCTACTAACAAACACTTCGGAGGTACGTCGTCACTGAACATGAAATTATTCCCCCATAGATCTCCATGACTGACCACGTTCCTTTTTGTAGGTGACATATCCAGGGCCGCGTACACTTCGTCGCAGGCCTTTGGTATCAAGCTTGCATCGAGGCCAAGCTGCCTTGCCACAGCGACGATAGCATTAACACTCACGTCGAACCAGGCACGAGTCTTGCCAGTCGGACAGAAAGCATTCTCCACAAAGGCGTCCGGGTACATCTCCTTCAGAGACACTCCAAGGCGTGCTTCTGCCAAAAGGGAAGACGCGTGCAGTCGTGCAATACTAGTCAGACCAGAGATGACTAGCTCCTTCGTGAACAGCTTGTTCCTCATCGAGTATCCCTTGGCGCCCAGGTCTTCGAAGACCAGCAGGTTCTCCTTGACCAAGTGGCATGCCGATGTCCATGGCTCGCCGTTGTACTCGCTATTGAGTTGGGGAATTATGCGACGGTGGAACAATCTTTCTTTAACGAAGACACATTTGTCGGCCACGTACTCGGCCTGAGCGGGCACGTCATAAGGAACCACTTTGACAAAGAAAGACAGGGTCTCTTTACCATTCTTAGTTCGAACTTCTACGGAGAGCCGTTGGTGAGATCCCAGAAATCCGAGCTTCCCGTCAGAGTACGGAGCCAAAGAGAACTTGCGCACCTTCGCTTCACCGCCTAGCGAGCGTTCTACTACGCGCTGAACTTCTTGGAAGCTCAGCAAATTGTGGTATACACTAGTCTCGGGGTGCACTTCGGTACCCACGTGCACCGCTGCTAGCTGTACCTGCAGCTCCGACGTTGCCATGATTGAGGAAGTAAATATCGCGGAAACATGTTCCTCTTTATATAAGTAGTAACCGCGAAACCTTTCATTCAAATCGTATCTATGATTTATTCGCAACCACTACTTCTCTTCCTGGCGCGTGTGTTTAACAGCAAACACTTTGAAGATAAAGCAGCGGGGGAAAAATGCACACCTTCCGAATGCAAGTGATGAATCAAACATAGCATTTATTAGTAGTACTTTTCCATCTTTCATTTTCAATGTTTGTAATAATTGGTGCATCACGGAAAAGTACAATACAGGAACGTGGCAGTAAATCAATCTTTAATTTTAATACCCAGGCCTGAAGCATTTGCTCTATGTTATCTTGTCCCGGCGGATAAATAACCAGTACGGTATCTCGAAGATGCTTAAAATACTGACACCCATGAAGAGGCCTAGTGCACTTCCGACTGAAACTAAGAATAATAATTGCGGTTTCTAAAATTATCCAAAGGTTTATCTAAAATATGTGAAGAAGAGTAGACAGTAGACATTCACCTACAACATCCAAGAGGTCGTTCACTACGTATCGACGGTACCTTATGGTCGGATGCGATAGTAACGAGAATTGAAGGCGCGCGTAAGAACCGCCCGGGGAGTCGTACTCGTAAGGTTCCATTCGATTTCTACAACCCAATATATCACCTTATACCAAAACCTTATATATTCACATAGCATACATACTTCGGAAAATGCATTCTACTAAAAGAACTGAGGAAGATAAAGAAGATAAAGTAAGCAACTCTGGGATGGCCCGTTGAAGTATTCTCGAGAGACACTTTGTTCCCTCGACTTGACTCTCCCAAAGTATATACATTCATAGATTCAGATCGATCACCCTGTAGCTTTGAAAGATTCTAATTCTTATATGTTTCATACAGGACGATGGCTGTTCCCTCGCAATCCGCCAAGCATCGTTCATCCTTCACCGACTGGGACGTGATATTCGCCTTGTTGGCGATTATACAGACCATCTCAGTTCCGTTGCAGACCCGTGCCCCATTCGGTACAAAGTAGTAAAAGTTCACACAGCCGCAGAACTCTATCATCCGCTCTATGATCAGCTGTCGGGACCACTCGGTGTTTTAATACCACTAGGGCTACAGATTCGACAGATTAAATTGAACATGGACGTACTTCGATGTAACACGAATCGCTGCTATAAATATCGAATATATTATTGGGCAGCGTTTCGTGCGGGAAGCGGCAGCTTCTGTGTTTAACTGCCACTGTCTTCACGCCGTCCTCGTTGAACGTGTCGTCCATCGTGAACCCGACGTGCGTCGTCTTCCCACCTTTTATATGTATCTCGTCCATTTCGACATTGGTGAGCATCGGTAGCTGCAGATTGTTGAGAACGTGCACCTGAATTGTAAGATCGAAATGGGACGTACGTAATTAGTGGGATGAAATACTGTTAGGCTAGTACTTTCTCAACGAGTAATCTGTTAGAGCTATAGCATTCCTCTCGAATAGTATGAAGGAATTACTATGCGCTCTGCTACTACGGATGTAACTCTTAAAATTCATTTATATCTCTTTTTTTCAGTGGTATGGATATAAAACGTAATGGACAGATACGAACAGAGAACGCCCCGAGAATCTGTTTCTTCGTTTTCGAATTCACGTGAACGTCGACGATGAGATCCCCGTATTTCACAGTTCGATTGACGAACAATTCGACACCTGGTTTGCGGTTCTTGCTAAGATGGAACGTGTTAGTAGCGATGCAATAACCGATACCAGTTCTCTTTAATTCTTGAAACTCGCTGCAACAGTTGAATCTCGCGTTATTCCATGCACAATCGGCTAACATTTCCTTGCAAGGCACTCTGATCTGCGACAAATAATTGGACCAGGAAAATATTTAACGTTCGCACGCGCCTTTGGTTGCTAAATTTGTTTGGACAGGAGGAAAATATCACGCGGAAATTTTTTCATTATCTTCTCTGTTGTGATTGTGAAATGAACGGGTGAAACATCGCGCAAATAAGAAAAGATATTTTCTGACCTCCTCGTAAGCAGATAATAGTTCCGCCGCTGTTGCCTCGAGCAAGTAAGGATTGGTGTAATTCGTGAACATGCCTGGGTTCCTTAAAAACAGGCTTAGTTTAGCTTCAAATTATCTCCGATAAATGAAAATTCTTTTCCATAGATAGAGTATAAATAATACTTTGAGGAAAAGTAGCTAACTTCGATCTACCCTCGATGCCTGTACTCGCTAATTTTTCTCCAAAGAGTTCTAATCACTCCCCTCCGTCATTCTGATTTACTTCACTGCGACTGACATGTGTTACACACCTTTTAAAATACTTGGTCTTGATCGCTCTAGTAGTAGAAATGCAGAAAGCAATCGCTGGGAACGGCGTCTCCCAATCGACGAACAAAGTCTCGCTAGTCACAGCGACAGGATAGTTAATGTAATTTCTCAATACATCTCTGATCATTATTGCACACCCGTACCAACATAGCGCGCAGGAAATCAGCCAGAAGAATCTGCGAGTAGATCGCTGTTGTCAAAACGTTTGATACAAGCTTTTGTAAGCTTCGAGTTGTACGAATCTTGTTACGGGGGATGTTAAAGTACGGTATGGTTTACGAAAGATACAAGTATATAGGGTAAACCAACCAGTAATTGACCGCATACCAGTGAATGACCATTAGGCAAAGAAATGTCAATTATAAATTTAAAAAATACTACATGTTTAGAAATGGAGTGTAGTTGCACTTTTAATATCCCATATTTTTAGTTATACGTAATAAATAAACATTAATAAGTTCAATTCTTAATAAAAGTATGCGGTCATTTACTGGGCTTCTCATTCAACAATTCTGTCATTCACTGGTTGGTTTACCCTATTCTTTTTCCATTCAATTCTCTGATGAATGAATCTTTACCTTTCAGGATAGGAGAGTCGATCGTCCGCCAGATATCTGACGCCATGAATGTTGCAGTTACTTAAATATTGCTTGATGATTTTCCACCACCGAATTGGTTGCTCCCACATTGCTCGTTTGTGCAGACAGACGGTATTGTTGGACAACTATTTTGTGCAGAATAATAGAATCGCGTAAACCGTGTTTCTAAGCGAATTTAAATCGATCTACCAGAGTGCACGTTACTTTATCAATTATATATGTAATCTCTCGTCATTTGAACCGCTTGCACAACGCGACTATTTTATCGCGTAAAGTATCAGAATAGAGATGTAATGAATTATACAGACGCGAAGGTAATGGAATATTTATCTGTGCTGGATTTATTTACGATATTTGTGTCTCTGTGTAAAAGTAGCACGTCTAAATTTAGATTTAGCATAGAATTTTTCTTCGGTATGAAAGGGTGAGATTGCGCGGCAAGTGTTCGATTATTTATATTTTTTTGGTCTCTAGTTATTACATTAGTTCTTTAAAGAAACAATGTATAGAAAAGTGCTATGAGGTCTCTATTGTAAGATGCAACTGCAAAAGGGCATAAATTATTTATAGAGAATTCATAATTCATTGCGGAACACGAGTATTTAGTAATAGCGAAGTCACGCTCGTCATCGTGTCCAAGGATTATTAATAATTGATTAATTAGAGATAGAATAATCATAAATATTATATAGAAATGTAGTCGGGGGTCTGTATTTTAAGATTCGACTGCAAAAGTTCATGAATTATTTCTAGAAGATCTATAATTAATTAAGAGAGACGAGTATGTAAAGCTGCGATTTCATGCTGACGCTCGTTTTGAGCGTCAAAACCAGTCACGTGATCGGACCACGACTTTCAGCGTCAAGCGGAAAAGCTAAACTCGGTTAAGCTTCTCCGTTTGACGCTCGTTTACTCTGACTCACTTGTTCGTTGGTTGAACATCGGTCTCGTGATTGGTTTTGACGCTCAAAACGAGCGTCAGCATGAAATCACACTTTTAAGTACTCCTCAATTTTTCCTCAAACTCCTTCAATTTTTCTAATTGAGTCGGACAACTGTTCAAAATAACAACCGATATGAGACAGAGAGGTAATTAAGAATCTCTATTTTGAGATGCAACTTTAAAAGTTCATAAATTACTTTTGGAAATTTAATTAATTAATTTTCCGTGGTATATATTAAAATTTAAAATTTCATGCGCAACTTATGCGTACTCTTACCGCCACTAAATTACATGTTAGTAGCATGAAATCGTTTGTAAATAGCTGTGCGCATGCACGTGGGAGAACATGGCGGTTCGCCGTGTTTTGGTCCCGGCAAGTGTGAGAAATTCGTTTTGAGGTTATCCCTTTAAAAGTACATTTTAATCCCAATTCAGGCAAGACAGTTAGCACGTTATTCTAAAACCTTGACAGTGCTTTACTATTTATATAATCTACTAGTGAAAAGAAGAATGGGAAGATACTTTCTAAAATTTTCCTATCTCGGTACGCGCTACAGGTACAACAAAAGATACTTGCTTTCAACAATTCTATCAATTATTTATTTGTTTATGTTTTACACTATATACAAACGCCAATATTTTCTATGGATAACCTAGAAACACTAGATCTTAACCGTGAAATTGTTTAAAACAAGTGCAACGCGCGAACGCCAGTTGTAATTTGTATCACGAATTTATTCATTCCATTTCAATTTAGAGGACTGCAAAAAAATGTGATACGATTCAACGAAACGATACGTGACCCTGATACCATTCAAGGAGCTATAGAAGACGCTCTCGCAACATTAATACCAAAGTGTTCGGAATGGCCGAAGATAACTCTCTCCAGCAGGTGAATCACGTTGCACGATGTTAACTACTTAAACACTGTACGCAGTCAGATAGTAAAACAATTACATAGTTCTTCAATAATTGTAGAATGTAAATATGTGGTTTATAGGACAGACATCGGTGTGCATGCTTTGTGCAGTACGGCCCACGTTGACCTACACAACAACCACAATTGTCTGTATGATCCCAATCGCGTATTGACATTTGTGAATCGTTATTTCTTTAAATGCAAACACGATATCAGGTAATTAACGTTTCTACGCTAACATATGGTTCAGCTGTTACAGTATTTCTGACGAATTGACTTACTGCCTTTTCTCAGACTCTTGGAGTTCATTCCAGTGACGACGGACTTCCATGCAAGGCATTTTGCGAAATCTAGAACATATGTCTATAGGTTTATGAGAGCCAAGGACCAGAATGAATACAGAATACCTATATCGGAAACGTCGCATGCTTACCATTTGAGGTATTACTTAAGGGGACGTCCGGTCTAAAAATCGATTTCATTTTTCGAATGTTCAACATTTTAAGAATACGTGTTTAAAAGGATTTTTTGAAATTCGTAAAATTCCCGAAGTTATAGGCATTTGAGTAGTGGTGAACGCGTGGGTAAACCCGGCGCTCGCGTAAAGCTTTAAACGCGTTTTTCTCGAATCATGATGTTTCCGAACAGTAGACAGCATAACAAAAGAAATTATTAACCGATTCCAAAAAACTTGGTGGCATTTTTTTTGCATGTTTGTGTTCAAACGTGTACCAAACATCGCCAATTTGCTTTATTTGTCTTCTTAAAGGCTGATGCGATAGCGATTGATATAAGCTGTAAGAATATTTTTGGTTTTTCGATTTCAAACAATCCTACGTCGAGTTCTACTGTCTACCGTTTACGCCTCTTTTGTTGCAGCAGTGCACTGAGTGCCACGTAAAATTCGAACCATTATAGGAAAATGAAAAAAAAATGTTTTTATATCCTTAAACAACGAGTAAAGAAAGATCATAATGTTTTTTTACTGCAAGTTGTATACTTTTCCGAAAAAAAATCCTAAAGATCATCTATTTTTCCAGCGTTTTGACCAGACGGTCCCCTTAAGTTTCTACAAGAAATGCGTTTATTTTTACGTAAGCAACGTCATTCTCCACTTTATCATTACTCTGCGCGCGTATGCTTGTAGATCAGAAACGTTCGACATAGAAAGATTGGAACGTGCGACACAACTTTTTATGGGAATAAAGGACTTTAGGACATTTAGCGCAGAGGCGAGAGCAAACAAGCCTATCCAGTATGTAAGACAATTGGACGCATTCACTGTAGAAAAAGGTCAACCGCTTATGCCGTTTGATCCCCTGTGCCAAAATTTTGACTTTTGGAATATTACCTGTAAAGCAAGGTCCTTCTTGTACAACCAGGTATACGATAAAGCATAAACGATTATATCATTATTTCGCTCTAATGAATCTTTTTGCAGGTCAGGCGCATGGTAGCTGCTTTAATCAATGTTGGTACTGGAAGACTAACAGAAAGAGAGATAACTATTATGTTACAAGTCCCGAATCACCGGAATTGGGATCCTAGGATACAGATTGTTCCGGCGCATGGTTTATATCTCGCGAACATAGAGTACTCTCAAGAAGAACTAGATAAATGCATCATAGAATTTAAAGAATCTGCAGACTCTAATTACCCTAACACAAGTATACCAATATATGCGAATGAAGTACAATAAACATTTAAAGGGATAACCAAAATATAATCAAACTAATTTCTCAATCAACTGAATCTTCTTCAGCTCTCTCTAAATACCACTATTCATCTATTAAGAATGGATCTAAAGAGTCTCATAGAGAATAAGAAGTCACGCTTGAAATCTTGTAAGACCGTTGTGACAACTCCGCTTGGTCAAAGATACGAGAAAGTTAATGGGGAGAAAAGGGAATTACCAGCTGCGACGCCATTCGTGGTTGACGATAAACCTGACTTACAGGTTGCGCGCGTAACGCCAGGCTTGTTTCTAAGTTCGCAGGACCCAGTTGCGAATATAGAAATTCTACAGGAATACGAAATCTTGCGTATCTTAAGTATCGGTGTTGAAGCGACAGTTAAGTTTGACGGGATCAAGTACTATTATTGTGATTTATTAGATCTACCGGAGTCTGATATATCAGTGACGATAGAGAAGTGTGGTAAAATTATAAACGAGAATCGTGGGGAAAATATCCTTGTGCATTGCAACGCCGGCGTGTCTCGTTCGCCAGCGATCGTAATTTCTTATCTGATGACTGCGGAAAAATTATCTTACAGCGAGGCTTACGATACAGTAAAGAAAGTGAGAAACTGTATCAAACCAAATGATGGGTTTGTAAAACAGTTAAAAATGTTGCAAGCTGTTTCGGATTAGGGCTGGGACTATTTGTCGAATTTTTCGGTATTCGATTATTCGAATACTTCAGTTGCTCAATTATTTGACGAATATAATTCGAATATCCAAGCACTCGAATAGTATGGTGTGAATTATAAACCAAGTTCTTTAGGTTCATTTTCTTTACAAGATTTTATATTGTTTTAGTTGTGAGTTCGTTAGTTTGTCAGGATGAAATCTTGTAAGCTAATAACATGTTTTATAATTCACACCATACTATTCGAATACTGAAATATTCGAGTAGTATTCGAGGACTGAAATATTCGAGTAGTATTCGAATACTTAAATATTCGAGTAGTATTCGAATACTTAAATATTTGAGTAGTATTTGAATACTGAAATATTCGAGTAGTATTCGAATACTTAAATATTCGAGTAGTATTCGAATACTGAAATATTCGAGTAGTATTCGAATACTGAAATATTCGAGTAGTATTCGAATACTTAAATATTTGAGTAGTATTTGAATACTGAAATATTCGAGTAGTATTCGAATACTTAAATATTTGAGTAGTATTCGAATACTTAAATATTCGAGTAGTATTCGAATACTAAATATTCGAATAGTTCCAGCTCTATTCCAGATGTATCATAAGCGCGCGTAAAACGGATAGTATGGGGATACGTGTAAAAATAACACTGTTTTAACAATAGATTAAGTATGTATATATTGTTACAATAGAATTCATGTATTATGCCATTATGTGTACAGAGAATATTATTTTGTAATTACAATAATTCGTATCTATAATTCATTAGAAAAAGGTACATTCATGCACAGCGTCTATCAAATTCTTAGCCAAAACTAAACTTATTAAAATTGCTAATTCTGGCGTTTTTCTTATTATTTTTTTTGTCTTTTTCTTTGTATAAACCATGCATTGGAGATGACACATAGGTCCTCGTACCCAAGTAGTTTTATATAAAAATTACTGTAAATCTAAAAAATATAAGTGAATTTCTGTATACATGATCTATCATTTTATTTTTTCTGTGATAGTAGTATATTATTGTACGCGGAGTACAATATCTATCATATTGATCATTATATATATGTATAGTAATATAATTATTATCAATATTCTTTATATATACGTGTATACATACATATATTTATATATACATATACAGATATACATATATATATAGATATATATAATCGTATTTATATATAATCTAATATTCACATTCCTCCAACAATTGAAATGAGCTGTCTCGAAGAAAATAGACAAGGCACTTGAACCGAATATCTTTTTTTCTTAGCTAGTTGGCCTCATAAATAGTAGAATGCAAAGACTTGCACATCGTACAGCAAACAGTAAAATAGAAGTAGAATAAATAAGAAACGGCTGTTCAAAGAATATTACGTATCACGTTTAAATTACAAAATATTTCATGATTCCTTCTCTTTCAGCAACGACGCCAATGATCCTGTGTCTCGTCTTTGATGTTCAACTGCATTAGAGCAGTAGAAAAATATCAAGGCCTTTTCTAAAGATTATGTTCCCCCGACGCGTATACCCGTCGTTACCTAAACACCTCTCTCTGCATGTTAAAGCCCAGCATTTTGGGCAATGTACAACGACCACTTGATTTGCTGGCAGATTTATCGGGTGCCGCTTCGTGACCCGCCGCGATCCCGACGGTATAAAGCGACCTCCCCCTTATTTAAACTAGCTACTTAAAAAGAAACGCAAGAAAATCGTATCTAGGAACGTTTCCCTTAGAAAGACCTTAAAGCATTTACGTTTCGCGAAAAGTTTCATACAAGACTCTAATACCGTGATTAAGGTTCGAAATCGATTCCACTTAAGTGCAACGCAACAAAAAAAATGCAATTTATGTACAAAAAAAGTATAAATAAGTTAACAAGAAACATACGCCCGGTTGAACGGTGCGAGGGGCATTCGACCGGGCAATCTACACGGATATAGAGACGATCTGAGAAAATATATATAATACACGACGAAAAGAATTCATCCCTACGAAGCCACAGTCTTTAAGTACAACATATCTGTACCTGAAAGGCATATCTCAGCGGAAATAAAAGATTACACGAAATTAGATGCACTCGTAAACGCATCCTGCGTCTGACTTCACGTGTGTGTGTCCTGTGTGCGTGAGTGTGTGTATGTGTACGCGTGTTGTATACGTTCCTAACATGGCGAGAAACTTAATTAAAATATCATGCGTTACAGTTACAGATCGATAGGATATCGGTATACGAATTGCAAATATAAACACCATCATCAAACGTTATGTAGTAAACCAGTGTCAGAGTCCAATTGAGTGGCCAGGTCGTATGCAGCAACATCAGTAATGGAACAGGGAACCACCTAGCACTAATCTCTCGTGTGTATGTGTGTACCCTTTTGTAATTGTTTGTCAGAGGAAAGTTATCGTACCTTGTTACCTTATACGTTTCATTGATTTTTTTTTGTTTAACTTGATTAAAACTTCTTTTTCTATACTCCTTTTAACGCTTAACGCCCCACGGGCCGTCGGGATTGGCCACGGGCACATGCGAGTAGCCAGCGAATTGTGGGAACTCCTCAACGCTGGCGGTGTTCGGGGCGCTCTGCGGTTGCTGTTCCCAAGGGCCCCCTTTCACCACGAATCCAGAATTTCCCAAGGTCCTCTCCTCCCGCGGAACCGTACGTAAATTTTCCCGGTACACGTTCTCGCAGATGTCTTGGAACTGCAATTCAACGAGCATATTAGAGTATTAGACCGTGCACGTTTACGCGCTAGCGGTGGGGAATTACCGATGGTCGATGGGCCAACTCTCGGAGATTCTTGATAGGGTAAATGTACCTATTACTGCGGGTGTCCCTATTAATGCGGTATTTTTCTCTACTAAGATTAAGATATGAAAAACTAAACTCTTCGTCCCTCCAAAAATTTTATAATTCAATAAGAATGTATTCTAGTTGAAGAAACAAACACATTTTCCAATCATTCTCCTATTTTTATCATCTAAGGGTTTAAAGAAACGATCTTCACAAAAGGTACAAAACAGGCCATTTTTCTTCTGTCCCGACTACAAAAGGACTGATGTTCAAATGATTGTACATCCATCATAATGCTCTAGATTGAATCGGGAAAAGTTTTTTTATTATTTATACTCGAGCTCATTTTAGAAGGAACTTATTCGCGCATGTAGAATGAGCTCAGTGGCTCCGAGGAAGCGTTTGTTTGGGGTATAGCCAATAGTAATTTGTTTCGGCACCAATGAACGCCAACGATTCGTCGGTCGGCAAGTTCCTTCTAAAATGAGTTCGAGTATAGATACCTTCGCTATTGTAAAAAAAAACATAAGAAAACACTTTTCTTACATTCTTAATAAAAATATTAAGCCCTCAGCATTAGGTACATTTAAATGGAGGAGGGGCCCATTACTGCGGCACAAAATTCAGCGAATGTCCGTAATACTGCGGTGCTTATCACCGGTGGTCACCGGTCAAACTAAAGCTAACCTAGCTAGGTGCAAGGATAGGCACAGTCTATTACACCTTGAATTAGGTATACGAAGGTTTTATTCTATATATTACCTAACGAACTATATTTGTTGTATACCTAACTTTATATATATATATTATTTTGGATAACCTCGTGTATTTTGTTAGTTCTTAAATAAATAATACATTAAGTTACTTTCAATGATAAAGTCATAATCATAAAAATATAGTATTTGAAATAACAATTCTTTAGAATCGTTTTTACACATAAAGTGAAACAAATGCTAATGAAAAATTGTATTCAATAAGAATACGGCTATCCTCTGAACCGGGATTATTAACTAAAATTAATTTTTTATAAAATGACGCCATGTTAAACAGAAAACCGTCCGTTTTCTTCCCGCAATTGTGATTCTAATTTGTTAATTAGAAAAAAAATTGTGTGGATATATTTAGAATTTCAGTTCGAACGAAAGCCATATTATTATTGAATACAATTTTTCATTAATCATTTGTTTCAGATGCCTATGAAGGACAGAATGATGGTAATCAATTGGATGTCTCCGCAAAAACGCACATTTTTTCAGATCTTCGTATAGATATCTCACACTAATTTTTTCGCAACCACAAAATTTGCAAATATTGTTAAAAGGATGATTAAAATTTTAGAATAAATATTGCGTTCTACACTTACTTCGATTGCCAACAAAAAATTCTGAAAGACGGTAAAGAAACTCACGCGCTAGACCATCCGCAGTATTGGGTACACAGTAATTGGTACAAAATAAATAGGTACAAAATGCCATTCTTTTGATTTTTCGATATTTTTATATGTTATATGAGGTTTTGGGGGTTGGCGATTTTTTTTTCGATTACAAAACACATCATTCATGAAAACAAAGCACCTAATGAATTGGTCTTTCATAAAAAATCATGAGAAATAGTCGAACAAAGTGCGACTCGACCTTGTCCCCGCAGTAATAGGTACATTTACCCTAGTGACGACTATCGTTACTTACATATTCCTTCGCCAGATTCAGCAAACGATCCTTCGCGTCGGCTACATTCTCCTCTGTCCCCACGATCGTCACGATGTTGGGATCGGGATCGGTTTTTCTCGGGAATTTAATGTCCACTTTAAATTCGTCCATTATCTTGCGAATATTTCTACCCTTCGAACCAATCAGACGCGAGTGCACGGGGGCATCTATATTCACTTCTTCTTTTGTTAAGCCGTTCTAAATTATATGAAAGGAATCGTTGATCAATAGTTATCGTTGTGTAGAGTTGGAGATTTGATAAGTACACTTACCAATTCGTTAACAATTTTCATGATATCGCCACGCGCGCTGTAAGCATTGTCTTTATAACCGATGATTGTAATGGTGTGCTCTTCAGGATCGCCTTTACGCGGGAAATTAATTTGGACGTCATGATCGTTACGTATTTTATTAATCACGGCTCCCTTTCGTCCAATTATTTTTGGATGATACTCTGGATCAACTTCGATCTAAAATAAAATGAATAGAGCGCTTAAACTTGTGATATTCTCACAAGACGTAATTAATAAATACAAATCATGATACCTTCAGTTCGAACGATTTCAGAGCTCTGTCTTGTCGATCGGCTTCCAAGGCCGTGCATTTATTGAGAATAGCTACTTTCGCGTTCTCAACGCATGAAGGTGTTCCACAAATCTAGCGAGTAGAATTACAATATTAGTATCTGGGATGGAGTAATTAGCTTTTAGTGTAACTATAGTGTATATACCGTGATGTAATCAAGTTTCTCTTCTGCGGGAGATAACGTGATATGAACATCATACGTGTTCATCAGTTCGCGCACGTCACGACCCTTCTGCCCTATTATGGAACGATGAAGATCGAACGGCACTTCTACCTAAAATCGGGATTTTTTTTATGCAATATTTAATCGTCGAATTATTCAATATTCTCCGTTGCTCTATGTTATTAATCAAAAAGCTCACTTCTATTGTAATCGGTACAAGATCGAGCAGCGCTTGCTTCGCAGCTGCAACATTCTCTGGTTGCCCCGTGATTCGTATAATATCACAGGCCGGGACAGTTTCCGCAACTTCTCCGTTCTCGCCGTTCATTTGTTCTGACACGCGGTGTTCATCTAAAACGCGAACACGTCAGTGAATGAATCCGATCTTTCTCAAAGTATCGTGCCGATAGAATGGAGCTATTTGTACTGACCATACGTTTCACGATCGGGGAATTTAATTTGCACGTCATACTCGGATGTAATCATCTGCACCTTGCGGCCCTTTGCCCCCATAACTGTGCGATGATGTTTCTGAGGTATTATGCATTCTTCTGTTACCATTGATTCCTGAAAAACGAAGTGACGTTTAGAGCCTGATATCGATCGTGAGCATAGATTCATCAACTCACCAATTCTTGTACAATCTCTCGCATTCTTTGCTTCGCCGCCTCTATGCACTCGTGCGACCCTTTCAAGATGACGCGGTCGCTATCGACGCCAGCTCTTGGAAACGAGATCTGCACTCCTCCGCAATCATCCGCGATACGATGCAACACCCCACCCCTGCGTGCTACGAAGTGTCTGTGATGCTTCGGATCGATACGGATTTCGCCCTCGGTAATATTATCCTGCGAAGCAAGTGTGTTTTAAAACGTTACTCGACTCGTTCGACTATTAACAAGTGAAGCTTGATCGATTAAATTGAACGAATGCTCTTACAATTTCTTTGATTGTTGCTTCTAGCTCAGCCTTAGCTTTCTCGATGGCCTCTTTCTTTCCCATGATAGTAATCACTTCTTTATCTTGGTCGTCGTCCGTTGGGAATATGATACGCGCTCCAGTCGATTCTCTTATCTAAGAAGCATAAGATACAAAAGGGATAACTTGTGATTATATAGAGTAACGAACGAATAAGTGGCTTGCACACGGACCTTCTTAATATTGGCACCATTTTTTCCAATGAGGAATTTGTGATGTTGCACTTTGGCACGGACTTCAGTCGAATAACTAGACAATTGCTTCTCGTTCGTCAGCTCAAGCAGCTGCTGCTTTGCCTTCTCAACGTCCTCTTTTGGCCCCCTAATAACCACCTGAATATAACATAATCAGAAGAAGTTTAATCTCATCGTTTCGACATTAAGAATATTTTTATCTTCGGTTAATAGATGAAGAACCATTTACCTTGTCGCTTCGGCTTTCCGCGGTGGGAAACTTAATCGCAACGCCGCCGCAATCTTCCATAATAGAATGAATCAATTTCCCACCGGTGCCAATAAGAGAGTTGTAGAACTTCGGTGGAATTACTATTTCATCCGTAACAATGTTTGCCTAATAGGAACAGGAAATATTTCATATAAAAACTAATTAGCAATCTTATCTCTATAGATACGAAAACAATTAAGGTACCAGCTCATTTTGTATCTTCTGGATCATTTCCTTAGCTTTCTCCACATTCTCTTTCTTTCCGGTGATAGTTATCACATCGCTTTTCTCGCCTTCGGCAGGTAAATCGATCTTCGTTTGAGTCTCTTCTCTGATCTAAATGGCAAATGTAAAATGAACAATTAAGGTTCGGCTAATAATTTCCCAGTGCCGAGTACCAACCTTGCGAATATTCACTCCACCCTTTCCAATAATGAACTTGTGGAATTGCTTAAAGATGGGCACTTCTAGCACGTAATTATTCTCATTTAATTCCTTCACCAACTTCATTAAATACTTATGGCACTTATCTACATCTTCTTTAGGCCCTCTAATTTTCACTACGTCTCCTTTCTCGCCTACCAAAAAATATTTTCGTTTTTCAAATACTTTTACGCAAAACTAATCTGATCTTGAATATATTCTTTTTTTTATATATATATATATATAAAACAATGCAAAATGAGAGATGCGACCTGCACTCTAAAAATGCACACCGAGCTCTCATTGGCTAAGTGCCAGCGAGGGCCGAGGTCTTTCAGATGTTTGTACCTGGCATAAATCCGAGTTCTAGTTATTGCATATATCACGCTACATACCTGGACCAGGAATAGTAATCTGTACTTGATTAAACTTATCCCGGATTTCTTTAATATTATCCCCTTTATTCCCGATGATACTAGGATAGTAACGGTGATCTATTATCACATCTTTCTCCTTCTCGTTCTCCAGTTTCTTCACCATTTCCACCAGCTCCTACAGTAATTTCAAAGAAAGAAGGAAAGCGTAAAAATTAGATTAAGCGCTATAGTACGTATTTTACTAAGTAGACATTTCGAACCGTTTGAGCTTTCAGTACGCCAGCAAGATTCCCCTCTATACGAATGACGTTACTGCCGTCATTCTCAGAGATATTAATGACAACACCGGTTCCTTCTTTCACGCGATTCACTGGAAAAGAAATTACCACGTTTACAGCGAGCATGCAACGTATTGAATCGCACGATTTTTAATCGCTCCAATGTAAACACCAACTCACCGTTGCATCCATTCTTCCCAATAATGTATTTATAGAATCGGGGATCGACGTTTAATTCTGTAAAAGTGAGCTTAGATATAAGATCACTAGCCATTAACTCGAGTTCATTTTGTGCTTTTTCTACTTCCTCGGGGGGGCCCTCGATTTTAATCTTATCCTCCTTTCCGGTGAACTCCACGTTCACTTTTGGCATTTCTTGGGTAATACGTTTAATATTCACACCCTTTCGTCCTATTATGTATTTGTGAATCCAAACGGGTGCTTTCACGACGGCCGTGCGAACGCTGTTTGCCTTCTCGTACACTTTATTCAGTGCTACAGCAGCGGATGAATATATATCATTACCATTAGCGAAAGTCTAGATGTTTAATCATCTGCAAATTAGTGATTACCTTGGCCAAGCTTTTCCTGAGGACCTCGCAGGGTAATAGTTCCCGTAGGTGAATCGGACGCGGGCATTTCTACGCTTACACCGGTCACTTGCAGTATCTCTGCTATTGTACTACCACGAGGTCCAATTACGTATTTATGCTGAGATTTTGGAACTTCCACCGATACTGTGGTACACCTTTTCTCCTAAATTAAAAATGTAACTTTAATTTCGAAACGCGTGACACGGAATTTAATTCCCATGGTAAAAAAATTCTACCATGTCTCTGTAGATGGTTTCGATCTTTTGCTTCGCAGCCAAGACACCCTCTTTCTCGCCAGCGATGGTAATTTCGTCCTCTTGGACAGAGGCAGGAGGAATATTAATTCTAGCCCCAGTTTCTCCCATCATAGCATTCAGATTTTCGTTATGCGCACCATGGATAAAGGGATGATATATCTTTGGCACGGATATTCTTTCGAACGCTTTTCTCGACTATAGCATAATCCAACGTGGCGCATTTTTTATTTGGTATCGGAATAACTTGATCGAGAAAAAACATGCCCACTCACCTGCTCGTCCGAAATTACTCTAATCTCGTGCTCAGCCTTCTCTATACCCTCCTTCGTTCCTGTGATCGTTATCGTGTCTGATTGATCCTGCACAGGTGGAACATTTATCTTTGTCGCAGTCGTCTTCTCCAGATCTTTAAGTCGCTGCCCCAGCTTTCCAAGTATCCAACGGTGATGGTCCTTAGGAATGCTAATTTGTTTACTCGCCTACAAGAAAACGAAGTTCTCAAAATCTTTGCGAAGCATGATTAAGCATCGATAGAGTCATTGTTTACGTGACTTTAGCTTAAGATCAAAATATAACGCTCGACCTGGGTCTGAAATGTTGTTAAAATTCGACGCTTGGCTTCCAACACCTGATTCTGTTTACCAGTTATTAGGAATGTAAGAGATTGATCCTTCGATGATGCTATTTCAATGATCGTGTTCGTCTCTTTCATTATAGTTTTACACGTACGTATAGATTCGCGCTCTCCAAATTTGTCGCTATGATCAAACTTGCGCTCTTCCCCGGGTACACGGAACATCTAAACGAAATAGTAAAACAAGCATAGAATCATAAGAATAATAGTTAACACGCACGTCGTGGCCGAACGGTTTATACCTGTGTGATAGTTACGCGTCCAAGCTGTAAGTTATTATTTACGGAGAAAATATTCAATTTTCCTGAGCCTGAATTGGCTTCAGGAAGAACTGGGAATGTCTCATCGTAGGTAGGTAGCTCGTAGGCCGTTCCCTCTTCCATTACTGACTGCTGCTGCATGATGGGGTTGTCCTGTTTCGTGCCAAGTCCTTACAGTAGCACTGAGATAAAAAAATTACAGAAAAACCCTTCAATAACTACGGACATGTTTCTCTCCAGCAACTTTACACAACGATCAATGCCCGCTAATAGTCACTCCGATTTCGAAATACAAGACATACAATTTACAAAGATATAAATCTACAAAGGAGTTGAAAGGTACAATTCATTTTATTACGATCACGTTTATCAATGCTTGCCCAAAATGAAATAGAAAACTCCGAAACGTATTTTATTTTTATACCGTTATTTCGTCGAACGGAATTTATCGATAATTGAAGAGTAAGAATTAAAGCGCAATCGTAGCTGGCGCGAAAATTTCGGGGAAAGAAAAAGAAGGGGGTGAGGGGATACAAAAAATCTTAATGGGAATCAATAGTCATGCTATATCTGTGCTGCAAAATTTCTTTTAATGGCATACGTCTTTTTACGCGAGCGTACTACCGACGTCTCCGTGGTAAAGCTGCGCAAGTTAATGCATCGTTTGGCAGCAAGGATTCACGGAGAATTATTCTAAACGGGAAATAGGAAAGCAGACTCGAGTTAAATGCCAGCATGTCAATGACCAGCGCGCTGGTAATCGAGCACCGACCACCATATGGAATGGAGTATTCACTTGACACGTCACAAGATCGCTAACCTATGCCGAAGACGAATGCCGTGCACGTTGCACGGGGCGAAAAATAGCGCTCGTGAATTTCCGTATGATCGAAATACGAGGCCCCTCGTAATGGCAAGGCTAGCGCCGTTATGTTCAGAGAGAGAGAGAGGTGGACAGAGAACGGGAGAGAGAGAGAGAGATAGATAGATAGAGAGAGAGAGAGGGTCAGTGCATGGACAGTCACGACATATATTTGAAGAAGCGATACTCACTCTACCGTAATAAAGAAATCCGGCCAAGTAATATACGCGTATTACGAAGCCAGTTTAACAGTGATTTGCCTGAAACATTAGAAAATCCACGCGTATTAGACACACTAGTGAGAGCACTTAATCTAATTCAATTATCTCAACGGGCAAATAATTGTCCACTACCGTCGAGAACGAACGTCTTTCCTTACCGGTAACGCAAAGTGAAATGAGATAAATACTGCCCGACCGCGAAATGTTACTATGCTATAGGGATATCGAAATGCATCCCCGTTGCAAACCTCGCGGTGCTAAAGAATACTAGTGACGTTGCACTCGAGAGCATCGTTTACCAATGCGTTTCCCCTTTTTATTTTCTTGCTCCTCGCGATATGCACGAATTTTAGGTTGAAAGGGAATTCTATTTGTAATAGCTGAAAACCGAGATACATACTTTTACGAGAGTAAAAGAGCGTTACCTTGGCGAATATGTTCTGCGATATAGGTCCAGACTTACATTCTGTTAAAGGGAAGATGTATCGTGAAGAATGTCTCGCGTTGCTTTCATTGGGACGATAGAATCAATCGGTGCCATTTAATTTAACGTAGTGACGTACGCCTCGTTTACGTTACAGCGAGAGAAAAAAAGAGAAACAAACAAGCCACGTGGGCGCGATGCTTCACGTATTTCTGTCGTATCGAACGCTTGTTTTCAAACATGACCTGCGAGATAGGTTGTCAAATTATGATGAAAAAAAAAACCCTCGCAGCTGATTCTTTACTAGATATGTATGTTTACTATTGTGAGTCGTCACGTTGTAGAGTGTTATTTAATGGAAGATAGAATTGGGACTTAGTCTATGAGAGGATGTATTATGAAAGAAAGAACGTGAAAAAAAATATGCCCTGATTTCGTGCCCGATACGCGCTCTTATCACCGATCGGGTATATTATATTTAATCTGCGTCATTATATAACAAGCTAGGACGAAGGTTAAGCATAGGTCATCTTTCAAATAAATACTTTTCCGAACCCGACGTTTCGGCTGACAGAAATTATGCCGCAGAACGTTAATCGCTCAGGGCCATTTATTGGCGCGATCGACGAAGGGACGAGCAGCGCTAGGTTCTTAGTAAGTCCACGATGTTTCTTCCCTTTGCATTTAAATCGCAACACAATGAAAATACCGAGCGACTAAGTAGAAGAGATACCACAGTGGAACTTGAACTTCGAATAGATGATGGCCATGCAGTTATATGATCGTGTTTACTTTATGATAATATGTATCACAGTACACACTAAACGTTACTTCATACTTTATGAGAATGTCTCTGTGCGCTATAGAATCTTAATTCATTCCTAACTCAACGATTGCTCGCTCCATTTATAAAATTAGCAAATTTCAAAGATAGTACAAACGAAACAGTTTGAATTCACTTGAATCTCGATTGGTAACATATCTGTACAAAAGCGTTAATAAAAATGAATGTATACAAATATGGCTGATTGTGTATTTCGGTTTAGGTGTTCGATGTTTTACGCAGGAAAGTCGTAGCTTCGCATCAAATCGAAATCAAACAGAAGTACCCGCAAGAAGGATGGGTGGAGCAGGATCCGAAGGAGATTTTGCAGGCTGTTATAGACTGCATAAAAAAGACAGTGGAAAAATTGAAAGACATTGGTCTAAGCGCTTCGGATATCAAGGCAGTTGGTATCACCAATCAGCGGGAGACAACTTTGCTATGGGATAAAGATACCGGAGAGCCTTTACACAATGCGATTGGTAATATACGTTGTTTAAACGATGTTTAAACGCGATTATATTAGCAAAAATATCAATTTTCATGCCTTACTTTTCATATCGAACGTTGCAGTATGGCTCGATATGAGAACAACTACAACTTTGGAGGATATACTAGACAGTATACCTAACAAGACCAGAAACAAGAATTATTTAAAGCCACTTTGTGGGCTTCCAGTGTCGCCGTACTTCAGCGCCCTTAAAATACGTTGGCTTATCGATAATATACCACGAGTGAAGCAAGCGGTAGACGCTAAGAAATGTGCTTTCGGGACAATCGATACGTGGCTAATTTGGGTATACCGATTAATTCAGTTTTATTACTATATTTGTTGTACAATTACTGTAACTGTTGTTTATTACTCGTTACACTGTCCTTGTATAGAATCTTACGAAGGGACAGTTGCATGTAACAGATGTTTCGAATGCATCCCGTACAATGTTAATGAACATCGAGTCGCTGAAATGGGATCCTCTGTTATGTCGATTCTTTGGAATTCCGCAACATATCCTTCCCGAAATACGATCCAGCGCTGAAGTCTATGCGACAATGTCGAATCCCGAGGTTCTCGCTGGTGTACCTATCGCAGGGGTGAGCTATTAAAGCGACGGCTAGACTCGAATGTTGATTTTCAGTTAAATTAATGTCTTTCTTTTTTACTCGTACGCGTAGTGCGTAGGTGACCAACAAGGAGCTCTCCTTGGCCAGCTGTGCTTGAAACCTGGACAAGCGAAAGCTACTTACGGAACTGGGTGTTTCTTGCTTTATAATACTGGAAATGTTGTAGGTGTTCGCTTTTCGATATTGTGCTCGCGATAGTATTGTAGACTGAATCGATACGAATTTCAATTTATGCTGCGTTGATTTCAGAAAGTAGATTCAAATCAAGGCCTCATAACGACTATTGCGTACAAAATGGGTAAATCACCGCCGATTTATGCGCTGGAGGGTTCCGTTGCTGTGGCTGGAGCAGCCTTGTCGTGGTTGCGTGATAATATGCAACTCTTTAGTAATATCGGGGAGTTGCAAGAAATGGCGGAATCCGTAAGGTGTTCTGGGGATGTGTACTTTGTCCCGGCATTCTCTGGATTATACGCGCCGTATTGGCAACAGGACGCGCGAGGGTGAATGCAATTTTGATAGTAACATTTAAAAGACTTGCTATTACTGTTTCTTAATATTCTAACGAGCAAGTAAAAATTTCTGATTTCTCAGGGTGATCTGTGGTATCACTGAAGACACGCAGCAGTACCATATTATTCGAGCAGCTTTGGAAGCTGTCTGCTTTCAGACAAGGGACATCTTAGAAGCGATGGTGAAAGATTCTGGGACGAAATTAACAGAGCTACAGGTTGATGGTGGAATGACGGTCAACAATTTGCTTATGCAGCTACAAGCAGATCTCACGGGAATAAGTGTTGGTATGCAGAAATTCGTAGCGAAGTTTAGTATAAGATTGTACTTATATTTTAATATTTAAAAATGTTTCTACAGTGAGGCCGAATATGGTGGAAACTACGGCATTAGGCGCAGCTATATTAGCTGGTATCGGAGCAGGCGTCGTTGATATCAGTGATGTGGATGCGTCGCAGGTTACGAAATTCACGCCTTCTATAGGGGAGGATGGTAATATCTTTTTCTTCGACGATATGATAGCGTACGAGGAAGATTTTAAATAAGTAGTTTTATATATTCATGTTGCAGAGCGAGACTTGAGGTACTCTAAATGGAAAATGGCTATAGAGAGGTCAATGAAGTGGGATTGTTCCTCCAGTTTAATGAGTGATTGAAATCAAATCGAAATGTAAGTATGGATAATAAGAACGTCTCTTGATTAGAATTCAATTAAAGTAGCAATCGAAATAAATACAACCTTGCACTTTCGAAATGAAATATAAGTGTATACAATCATTTATATAATATACCATGGTACATATATAAAGCAACTATCAACTTGAAAAATAATTATAAACAGAGGGCCCAACGCTATATATCTACTCCATAAAATGATGTTCCAAGTATATGCGATACGTAAGAAACGTGTAACACCTTGTAAAGTTACATGTGTTTTATTATCGAATATGTTAATTATACATTGTTACAAATGTTTCTTATTTGTTATTAAAGAAAGTTAGGAAAAAATAGAAAATTGAATAAATTGAATATTGTTATGTGGAAGATTTTAGTTTTTACGTACTATTCGCGGAGTTCCATATTGTCGTGACATAGCACCACGTGTTTTAAAGATTTTCCTCTTCTGTGGTATATCATCGGATTCCTATTCGTACAAAATAGTATTTTAAGTATGCAATTAGGTGAATAATATACAAAAGCGTCTTTAAACAATAATACCTCTTTTTTCTGCTCTTGCTTTGGCTGTGATCCTGCAGTCGATTGTGTTACTTCTTTGTCTTTATCGGGAGAAGAATTTTCCGCGTAATCGTAAACCTGTAAAAATAGGATCATTTAATTCTCTTCATTGCACGATGAAAAAGGGCAGATGAATAATACCAATGCAAATTATTATTAAGCAATATCACCTTAGGCGCAGAATGCAAATCGAATCTAATCTTTTTCTCTGGCCTTAGTTGTGATAATATCTGTAAATTAAATGACGCACGTAATTACATGGTACAACATTTTTTATGATCGCGCACATTACAATTTACCTTCGGTAATTTGCGATTAGTTTCTGAATTTTTGAAATCATATATGCAATCTAGCTTTTCTTGACTCAACATTTCTTCTATAGCTTTGAACGCTCTCTTTGGGGTGGCGATCTTTTTTTCAACTTGAGAGTGTTGTCCTCCTCTTTCACGGCTTTGACTTAATCTTGTCTGACTTCCCGTTTCGTACGTTCTGATCACTTCTGCGAACTTCGATTCTACAAACAATTGTGATTTCTCCTTTAAATTATCCTGATCTCCTTTTGCACTGTGCTGGTTTACTCGTCTGTTCAGATTCTCTTCGTTCATTTTATTTAAATCTTCATTTAACTTGGTGAAGGCAGAATTTTGCGTGGCTATTGTTTTCTTCATCTCGGACAGTTTTGTATCAAAGTCTTTCTTCAAAGTTGACACTTCTAATTCATGTATCTCTTGCAAAGATTTCTGCGAGTTCTCTAATTCCTGTTTAAGAGAAATCAATGAAATTAGTTGTTTCAGTATTTACGTTCTTAATTTTTATTTGTAAATATACCTGAACTTTTGCACGTTTCTCTAAAAGTATCGCTTCCTTTTCCTTCGTTAAATTTTCATTTAACTTGGTAACAGCAGATTTTTGCGTGGCTATTGTCTTCTTCATCTCAGACAGTTTTGTATTGAAGTCTTTCTTCAAAGCTGCCACTTCTAATTCATGTTTCTCTTGCAAAGATTTATGCGAGTTCTCTACTTCCTGTTTAAAAGAAATCAATGAAATTAGTAGTTTCAGTATTTACGTTGTTAATTTTTACTTGTAAATATACCTGAATTTTTGTCAATTTTTCTAAAAGTATCACTTCCTTTTCCTTCGTCAAATTTTCATTTAACTTGGTAAATGCAGAATTTTTCGTGGCTATTGTCTTCTTCATCTCGGACACTTTTGTATCGAAGTCTTTCTTCAAAGCTGACACTTCTAATTCATGTTTCTCTTGCAAAGATTTCAGCGAGTTTTCTGCTTCCTGTTTAAGAGAAATCAATGAAATTAGTAGTTTCAGTATCTACGTTCTTAATTTTTATTTGTAAATATACCTGAATTTTTGCGCGTTCCTCTAAAACCATCGTATCCTTTTCCTTCGTCAAGATTTGAATCCTTTTATTTAATTCCACCACTGACATTTCTTTATTATATTTTATATCTTGTATAGACTTCTCGAGTTCTATATTACGAGTCTGCGTCTCCTTTAATTTATTTTCCGCATTGAGAAAATCAGTTTGTATGGTTTTGTACTTAATCTCAATCATATCGAGATCCTTAGCCAAACTAGATTCTATTTCCTGCCTCGTTTCTAAATTATCTCGAAGTCTGTCGACCTATTACAGAAATAATATCAACTTTTTCATATATTGAAATATCGAAGCACAGGAAAATAGGTATCATGCTAAGTTGTTATTACTTCTTGCACTTTTGACTCCAGTTGCTTCGACAGTTCCTCTTTTATATCAACTAATTTCTTATACTTTGCACCTAAGTCTGCATTTTCACATAACAGTTCCTCGTTCTTATTCCTGTTAGAACATAACTCGAACGTTAGTTTTCACATAATTAAACCGTTCATTTGTGGACTCACTTATACGTAGAAATCTCTTCCCCTAATTTCGCGATTTCTGTGTCCTTCTGCTCGAATAATTTCCTCAAATTTAGCTCCTCTTCCGCGACGCTCTTCAGTTGCAAAAGCAATTCTTCGTTCACCGACGTGAGTTTCTCTTGTTTCTGAAATCGCGCATGTATGATAACAACGTGCAGTAACAACATACATAAACTATTATGTTTACACTCGAAAGAATAGATAATACACGTTTTCCCAGTTAGGAAAGATCGTTCGTCCATTACGTAGCATGTAGATTACAGAAAAGTCTAAAACAGACATCGAATTTCAAACCTTTATTAATTCCACTCTTTCTTCCGCATGAGCGTTATTTAAACGCTTCATGTCCGAAACTGCATTGCTTCTGATGTTCTCCAACTGTTTCTTCAACTCGGCTTCCACGATCATTATTTCCTGTATTCTAATAGCATCAAACGCGAGATTACTAAATAGGTAAGAAGCAGAGCTGAGCTCTTTACTAAACAATTCTTCCAAATACCTTTTCTCTTGATTTATTACTTTATTTTCAGCTGCGGCAACAATGCTTCTTTGTTCTTCGTCTGTATAAGAGTATCCAAAACAATTAACTAAATTAAAAACGAATGCACATAGTCTTCAGTTCAACATTAAATCTTGTTACAACCTTTCAGTTTCATGTTACTCAATTTCTCCTGCGCTTCCTTCATCGCCGACTGTTGCCTGAGAATAACTTTGTTGTACAACGCGGACAGATGATCTTTATGCTGTTGAAATCCTTTCAAGCTTTCGGATATCTCGTAGTAATACTTGGTAATCGATTCCCAGTCAGTGTTCAACCTGAAAAGATCGTATCAAGAACATCTTATTATTAATCAATCCTTCTAATCTGTTTCAATTAGGTCACGAGGAATGATATGTAGCTGTCTCAATATCTCCTCCTTGGCCCTGAGTTCGGCCTCGCGGGAAGCAGAGAGCGAGGATATGGTCTCCTCCGCGACTTGCAACTTCTTCTGCAGTAGCTGAATCTTCCGCTCTTCCGTCGCGTACACTCGCCGCATTTCCTCCGCCATCAAATTCTCCTGCACCTGTGTATTCGCTCAATTTATTAACAGGGAAGTAGCTTTCACAGGGGTAGTGAAGCTGCGTGATTGATCATACTCCCTGCGGTTGCGACAAAGGTGTCGGCACACCTGTATACTTCGACCATTGCCCGATCAACGTGTTAACGAATTTACCGCTCGGACAGACTTTCGAGATTTTCTCCAGACTTTCGCCGTGAGACGGTGGGCCCTTCCGCTTGTTGCTCTCCGACATCGATTTCGCTTCCTTTCGGTAGGATCCTGTGACAAGGTTTTTGTAGATATTAAAAATATGTAAGGTGATCTAGTATCTTAATATATAATGCAGAAAGCTTCTATACGTTTGTGTGTTTATCTGTCGCCTGTAAAAACTTTCGAACGATAAACTCTAGGATCGCGAAATATGTCTGACTAATCCAGATGAATGTGACTATTTTCACAAAAAAAAATTTTATAAAATCAGAATCTAAATTTCGGGCAAAGTAGAGTAGTAAAGCTAGTAATCTATAAGCTCTTTAGATGGACGTTAGAAAATCAAGGGGAAATGTTAATAGGTGGGGGTGTCAGACATTTCAAGGTCGTCTTCCCTAATTCCCGATTTTTTACGAATTCAACTTTTTTCGTAAAATATTTCATTGTAGATTAAACTAAGTACGATATCTGTATATTAGAACATAATGTATACTTATCGGCGTACCGCTACTCTGAGGCGTCTTTTGATACTTATCGGGACTATTCTGAGGAGTATAATGAATTTTACGCTTAACCTCCTCTGAATGCGTTTTCGCGTCCTTTCTGCTGGATCCTACGTAAACATCACAAGGTCATTTATATTTTTATGTCAGTCGCGAATCGACGACTGTACAATTTACCGTATTCTTGTGGCGTCCTGTGCATTTTTTCTGGAGTCGCTGTGTAGGGTCTTGAATCAGATTTACGATTATCTTCTTCCATTTCTGTGCTTATTTTGCTTACTATTTGACGAAGATATAAACAGAATAATGCAAACGTTTGGCGAGCGTAGGTGCAGAAATTGTTTGCGAGCTGTTATTATTCAACTTCTTCTGTACTTACATAAATCTGTATTAAATAAAATAATCTCATGAAACCGCTCGATTCAAATGGATTAAAACGGATCGTCGGTCTACGAGATCGGACTCACTGGCGGGCTGACCAATTTCGAACTATACTACGTGAGTAAAGGTAGCTTCCACAGTGACACTCTGGCGCGTTAATCTTTCACTCGTATATACTACGCGAGACGCCAGCGTTCAATGTAAACGTAGTTACTATTAACGTAGTTACTGTTGATTTACTAAGTTTACTATCTATTTACTAATATTTAAACTCGATCGTGATCCTGGAAAGAATATTCTCAAGAATAATCGCCGTCACTGTTTCAACTACAAAGCACCGTTTAATTCTAAACAAGATACTTTCAGTTATTATTACAACCGTAATCCAATAATTACAATCGACTGATGGTCATTAAACCCCTTTTCGTAGATCCAAATAGACGTCAATACTACTAGAGTATTGAGGAAAGTGACGCTTAAAGGCGCAACCACACGCTCGGCGAGGTACTACATGTATTTAAGTGGATATTCGGTATTCGCGAACTACCAAACATTCGCGCGAGCGTCTGTATAGATGTTCGCAGTCCCGATTAGGAATCGAAACGACGAAATACTATAGATACTTTGGCGAGCAGTTTCCCGAATGCAAATGTGTGGTTCCGCCTTAAGAATCGTTTGAATCCGACGCGCCAAGTCGACTGCGCATCGCCATTGCGCAGGTGAACCCCCAGTCACGAGGCTACATACTTGGTTTACGGTTATTTACCGATCATTTTCAGCTAAGTATCTATGCAATTATAATCCACGCGATTTCAATGGGCTAATCAGTGGAGTCATAAAATACAGTGTCGTAAAAGCAGAGCGATTAGGACGGGCTGAATTATCGAACGAAACAGAGATTTACGATGCGCGAAAACGATCGCCGAAACGTAGTCGCGAGCGCGGTAAAGCGTCTGCGCACTTCTATCGCGCATCTGTCACTCACTCGCCGGGATAACTTCGCCGATCGCGCAGTCCATCCCCCTCCCTTTCTTCCTCGTGGGGTGTCTCGCGAAGGAAACCCGTGGCAGTGTGAGAACAGAGCGCTGACAGGTGAGGTAAGCCGGGATTTGAAGCCGAGAGAATACGACAGGTCGCGAAATGAAGGAGCACGAGACGACAGGAGCCAGTCAGAAGAAACCAACGAAACTGAGGAACCTCATCCAGAAGACCGAGGCCTTCGATTCTCTGCACGCCAGGAATGCCGAGGTAAGCGACGTGCCCTTTAAAAATATATTTCCATTCCTGTTTCTCTATCTTTCTGTTAGTTAAGTTACTGTGCCTTTAAAATTTTTAACTTTGGGATAACTCGTTGCCCATACGCTCGCCGGAGAATTGGTGCGGAATTTCGAAGGAATTGCGAGTGGGCGAATTTCTAACGGAGCGAGTCAATACTATCGAAGAGCGAGTATGAGTTTGGCCCACTAGTTGCGCGGATAGGGGTGTACGAAATGGTCCGTTTAAAGTCATTGGATAATTCAGAAAACGAGGAAGTAAATATTCGGGTATCGGAAAAGATTTAATTGCATTTAATGTAGGAATGTTTTTGTGAAATTTTTTTTATGCTCGTGGTTTATCGAGGATTTATGGTATAGGGTCCCCGTAACATTTGATTAGGCGCTGGATTTAAATATTGCGGCGAATATAAGTTCGCTAATTTCTAAGTTAAGAAACTCCAAAGTATTGTCTCTCTTCTTTTTTTAATTATTCTTCTTAGGATTACTGCTTCATTGTTTAAGTTTTTGATAAGCGTTAGCGATAAAATAACAGAGAAATCTTTCTTTTTACCCGACTGCGGCACGCAAAGGAGGGTAAAAACTGTCCGACTGCAGATAATTGAGTTAATTTAAATTGTCATCTTATTATTATTTTTGTCATTTTAGTTCGCTTTTTAAGCAGTCGGGTGTTTTAAATTTTTCAATTTTTTTATTACTAATAAATCTTTTCAGAGAACACTGTGCTCCAAGCAAGTATGCCTCGGCAGCGTTATGCAGTTGCCGACTCACGGACCAGAGCCTCGTTCGAAACAAGAAATCCTGCTGCAAGCAAAAGATTTCCTCGAGCAGTACTTCTCTTCCATCAGAAGGTACCAAAATCTTAAGCTCAATTAATCATCGTAAATCTGCGATATCCAGGTACCAGCGGTACCAGTTCTAAAATATTGAAATACCGGAATTGACCGAAAGCCCAATTATCTAAAACCCAAATTTCAAACATAGATTGAACAGCGAGGCTCATCGTTCACGTTGGGAATACGTGCAAAGGGAGGTTCTAGCCACGAGTACCTATCAGCTGACCGAAACGGAATTGGTTTTTGGAGCGAAATTGGCTTGGCGTAATGCTGCCAGATGTATCGGTCGTATTCAATGGTCTAAACTTCAAGTACGTAGCCCCGCGGATTCTGTAAGATTTCCAAATCTAATCGTTTTCAAATATACTCTTAGGTATTTGACTGTCGCTACGTCACCACGACCAGCGGAATGTTCGAAGCTCTGTGCAACCACATCAAGTACAGCACTAACAAAGGGAACATTAGGTAATAAAAATCTCGCAGACCTGGCGTAGCGTGAAATTATTATTTCTTACTCGGCGTTAAATCCCCAGGTCTGCTATAACAATATTCCCGCAACGCACAGACGGGAAGCACGACTACAGAGTGTGGAATCAACAACTGATCGGCTATGCCGGTTATAAAAATCCAGATGGTACCATAGTCGGGGATCCAGCTAATGTTGAATTCACAGAGGTAAAAAAATCGCGACTTCTGATTAAGATTGCATTTTTAACTCTGCGATTGTTAACTGCATTCAGTTCTGGAGTTTATATTTTACTAAGATATGCATACATAATGATAATGTTGAATTCACAGAGGTAAAAAAATCGCGATTTCTGATTAAATTGCATTGTTAACTCTGCATTGTTAACTGCATTCAGTTCTGGAGTTTGTATTTTACTAAGATATGCATACATAATGATAATGTTGAATTCACAGAGGTAAAAAAATCGCGATTTCTGATTAAGATTGCATTTTTAACTCTGCGATTATTAACTGCATTCTGCTCTGGAGTTTATATTTTACTAAGATATGTATACATAATGATATCGTTCGTACAGCTGTGCATAAAACTTGGCTGGAAAGGTGCACGGACGCGTTTCGACATACTGCCGTTGGTGCTATCAGCGAACGGTCACGATCCTGATTACTTCGACATTCCCAGCGAGCTCGTTCTCGAAGTGCCCCTCAGTCATCCGACGTAGGTATCGCTGTTAATTATCAGCAGGGATTCCCAATGTTAATCGACTTGCAACGTTAATCGTTTGTAACAGATACGATTGGTTCGAGAAGCTGGAGTTGAAGTGGTTCGGTGTCCCCGCTGTGTCGGGAATGGTGTTCGATTGCGGAGGATTGGAGTTCACAGCTGCGCCGTTCAATGGGTGGTACATGAGCACTGAGATCGGAGCAAGAGACCTCTGCGATGTTCAGCGATACAATTTGCTGGAGGTATATTTACGCGCTAGTTTGTAATCTTCTATTTACCTACTTTTTAGTAACAAAGAATAATTAGAAACTTGAGTGAAGTATTATGTCGAGAAGCAAATAAAAAATGGAATATTGTTTACAGACGATAGCAACGCATATGGGACTCGACACGAGAACGTCCACTTCTTTATGGAAGGATAAAGCCATGATAGAAGCTAATCTTGCTGTGTTGCACAGTTTCCAAGTATATACATTTTACTCTCTGTTCGGTATTCATCGCGAACAGTAATGATAAATTCAGATGCTTTTTCAGATGAAAAATGTGACGATCGTAGATCACCATACTGCCTCGGAATCTTTCATGAAACATTATGAAAACGAGATGCGATTGAGGAACGGTTGCCCAGCGGATTGGCTGTGGATCGTGCCGCCGATATCGGGATCGGCTACGCCTGTGTTTCATCAGGAGATGGCTCTTTATCATCTAAAACCGTCATACGATGCTCAGGTGTTTATTTGAATTTATCCTACGCGCGTATTACGTAGTCGGAGGTACATACTTTATTGCGCGACTCTAGGACCCTGCTTGGAAGACACACGTGTGGAAGAAGGGTCGAGATAAGAAATCGACCTCCAAGAAACCGAGAAGAAAGTTCCATTTCAAGCAAATTGCAAGGTAAACCATGATAGCAATGTAAAGTATGACGGCTAAATTCATAAATGAATTGTGGATAATTCCAGAGCTGTGAAATTTACATCCAAGCTGTTCGGGAGAGCCTTGTCCAGGAGGATAAAAGCTACAGTGTTGTTCGCCACGGAAACTGGCACGTCGCAGATGTACGCCGAGAAGCTCGGCGAATTACTGGGACACGCTTTCCATTCCCAGGTATTTGTTACTTTAGCAGACTTCTTCGCGGGGAAATAGTGTCTGAAAAATACTTGAAGCTATCGATTCTAGGTACTCTCCATGGCAGACTACGACATCAGCAATATCGAGCACGAAGCTTTGCTGCTGGTAATAACGTCCACTTTCGGGAACGGGGATCCTCCGGAAAATGGCGAGGTAAACATCTCGCTTATAAATTAACTATGATTCCACTATGACGCCTCCTGATTTCCAGGCTTTCGCTCAGAACTTGTACGCAATGAAGATGAACGAGACATACATTAATAGTGGCAATAAAATAAGGTGACGGTGTATACGTATCAGGTTTTTGTATCACGATGCAATTTGCCTTCTAATAATTCGTATTCTGGTTACAGCTTGGCATCTTCGAAATCCTTCATTAAAGCAAACAGCCAGTCGGAAGTAAGTCATTCTAAGAAATTAGATAGACTGGATTCGCTTCGTGGGTCCACCACAGAATCCCAAGCGGAAGATACTTTCGGACCCTTGAGTAACGTTAGGTACGCGGTACTTTAAATCAACCTGTAAGCACGAGATCGAAATTTACAATAATTTCTGTTCAGGTTTGCCGTCTGTGCACTGGGATCGTCGGCCTATCCAAATTTCTGCGCATTCGGTCGCTACGTGGATAACTTGTTAGGCGAATTAGGCGGAGAACGATTGTTGCGATTGGCGCAAGGAGATGAGATGTGTGGGCAGGAGCAAGCTTTCCGAAAATGGGCAGCTGATACCTTCGCTGTTCGTATCTTCACAGTCGCACGATATATTCTTACTAGCACGTATTCTTCACAGACTTTGCTCTAGGTTGCGTGCGAGACCTTTTGCCTGGACGACGACGACACTTTGCTTGAAGTCGCTTTGTCATTAGGATCGGAGGCATTGACAGCGGCGACTGTTCGTTTCGTTGAAGCTGACCCCCAACCAATTGGAAAAGGTACGCTTGCTTATTCGACATTCAGTTACTCATCGAATTGTAACCAATATTATTTCAGCACTGAGCAAGTGTCACAATAGGAATGTAACTACTTGTAACATGTTTCGAAAGACGAACTTGAGTGGTGACCCGATGAGGTGATTATATACGATCGATCGATAATTGTATAAATCTATTTTCAATCCGTATTCCCCTTTTCACAGCGGGACCACTTTACTTCTGGAGTTGGACGATATAGCGAGCATAGAGATATCGTACAAGCCTGGTGATCACCTGGGAGTTTTCGCGTGCAACAGGCCAGAACTCGTAGAAGGAATTCTGAAACGAATGGAGATTCCTTTTGACCCAGACACACCGATCGAACTGCAAATGCAGAAGCAGTCTCATACGCCTAATGGTTTGCACGAATAGTATTAGAAATACCAAATTGCTATTCCTCGGTGATACTCATTATTTTAAATTGTTAAATAGGTATTTTAAAAACGTGGGTGGCTCATGATAGGTATTTGCCTAACTCCGTGAGAATGCTACTAACCAGATTCTTAGATATCACAACACCGCCGACACCGAACCTTCTCAGATACTTCGCTGCGGTAGCTACCAATTCAAAAGAGCAGGCACAACTTAATCTTCTAGCTTCTGTAAATTTCCTGCTACTACGCACTCAGCGAACAGATCTTCAAGGTTTTAAAAAATATTAAGTAACTTCGTTTCTAACACAGGATCCGGCAGCCTATGAAGACTGGAGACACTGGAAGTTTCCCAACCTGGTAGAAGTACTAGATGAATTCCCATCTGTGAAACCGTTTGCGCCGTTGCTACTGCTTCACTTGACCCCTTTGCAACCGAGATTCTACAGTATCTCTTCGTCCCCGGATGTACACCAGGGACAAATACATCTCACTGTCGCGGTTGTACAATACAAAACGCAAGGTACTCGGTTTTAACACTTCTCTGTTGTATAGTTTGTTCAGGGAGCCAGTTATTTGCGAACAAAATGTGTCAGGTGGTTCTGGACCAGTTCACTATGGAGTTTGCTCTAATTATCTGCGCGAGATATCGGACGGAGAACCTCTCTACGTGTTTGTACGCAGGCAAGTCTACGCGCACCACCTATTTGTATTGTTACATTGTACGCGAGATAATATCGTCGTTTTCTGTGTCCAGTGCGCCTAATTTTTATATGCCGCCTGAACCAGAAGCGCCTATGATACTTGTTGGGCCAGGTACAGGAATAGCCCCCTTCCGCGGCTTCTGGCACCATCGACTTGCGGAAATGAAGTCTCATCCAGGTACCATACGTTTCATTTAACAGTATAGTCTTAATGAAGAAAAATACGGAATTGAAATTTTATAGAGCTCGAGTACGGGAAGGTCTGGCAGTTCTTTGGTTGCCGTCAAAGAAACTTGAATCTGTACAGGCAAGAGAAAGAAGAAATGGTAAAAGCTGGAGTCTTAGACAAGGTCTTCCTGGCCCTTTCTCGAGAACCCGGGTTGAAAAAGGTTTCGCATTTAAAATGCAATTGATTCGCTTATAAAAATCTGCGTTTATCAAACACTCGAGGTACTATCTTTTCGAACTTGCTTGTTTAATTATCTTTACTCCGCAGACGTACGTGCAAGATTTAATTCAAGCAGAAGCTCCACAAATTTACAACATGCTGGTGTACGAAGGAGGTCATTTTTACGTTTGCGGTGATTGCACGATGGCGGAAAATGTTTATCAGACATTGAAACAGATTATACAGACTCACGGCGAACTGACGGATAAGCAAGTCGAGGCGTATATGCTGTCGCTGCGGGTATGTCCCGCGCAAGTCCGTGATGAAATAATTGATTGGGACCGTGTATGAGACTTGTTACTTTGCAGGACGAAAATCGTTATCACGAAGACATATTCGGTATAACGCTGCGAACAGCGGAGGTGCACAATCGGTCGAGGGAAACGGCAAGAAGTAGAATGGCCGCGGAGCCCTAGATTCCGTTGTGCTACACGTAATCTTTAAAAGTTTTAAACAATACGTAGATAGTGTTCGATTATGCATATCATGCAACCTTTGCAATCTACGCGCAATAATTGTAGTATTCAAAGTATTACTACTTGTTCTCTGACATATCTAACTCACGAATCTCTAGTAATATTACATAATACGATCGTATATTTTTGATGATCTTGGATATCAATTCCATTCGGTAAATATCAGAGGAAGTAGCGTATATTTGTTTCCAGTATAAAAGAAAGGCTAAAGATACATATCCGAAATACAATTTTGCTCATTGGAGAATTATTAAATCTTTCGACAATTTCATATCTGTAATAATACATTATCGTAAAGGTATAAAGTATTTCGTATAAGATATTGAATATATCACGTTGCATTTATTAATCGAGGTTTAACATGTTACGTTCCACTTTCGTGTATGAATGTACATAACATAAATTGTTCCAATATAAATACAACTACACGCCTATAACCAAGGTATCGAGACTTATTTACAGTGAAAGACGTTATAAATAATTGAAATATATATATAATTTATTTCATAGAAAAAATTCTTTGGTTTCAGCACATGCTGTTTCACCAAATACTATCAGTGGGTTGGTTACGCATTTTTAATTCACCAAAACGTACATATATACGTAACCACGTTGAAGCAAAAAATACACATGGTTGACTAACTTCTTTTTCTACTTAATTATGCAGTAGCGCCAAGACCCGGCTTCTGTTTCTCACTAATGTTAGCTAACAGTTTCTTTATTTCTGCGATAGCTTTCCCAGGATTCAGACCCTGTTTAGAGGGAGACTTAGATTTAGTTTTCAAGTTGATAACGATTATTGACCTTATTATTCCGAGACTTACCTTTGGACAAGTGCGAGTGCAATTCATAATAGTGTGGCAACGAAACACTGAATACGGGTCCCTCAATTTCTCGAGACGCTCCGCTGCTTTGTTGTCCCGCGAATCAATGATCCATCTGTAAGCCTGCATAAGAACAGCAGGCCCTAAGTACTTATCGCCGTTCCACCAGTACGACGGACAAGAGGTACTGCAGCAAGCGCACAAGATGCATTCGTAGAGACCATCCTACGTCGAGATCGAATTATAAATCACAGTTAACAAAGTTGAGAATCTTAACATTTCGTTATGCCGCGTTTACACCAAGGCGAACACGAACAAAAACATTGTTCGCGAACGTTTTCGTCTGTTCTTGTCGTGTCCACACCGCCGCAAACATGAACAAAACTCAGTGTACGAATCGTATGCGAACGTTTTGTTCTATTTGCGGCATTAAACGCGGCATTATAGCGACAGCATAAGTACAATTAGTAAGTTACCAATTTCTTTCGGTCTTCAACGCTTTGTAAGTACTGCTTAGATCCAGCTTTTGTACCATCGCCACGCTGCAGCCACGGTTGTATGCTCTTATATTGGTTGTAGAAATTAGTCAGATCCGGGACCAAGTCCTTCACTATATACATATGCGGTAAAGGATAGATCTTGCTAGACGAACTTACATTGGTATCAATTTTGCTGAAACAATCGTAGATACAGTTTGTGTTCTAGACATAATTTTTCTTACATGAAGCATTTGATAAAGATGCTTATTAAATACCTAATACACGCTAATGTGTTCGTACCACCGATGTTCATAGCACAGGAACCACAAATGCCTTCACGGCAAGACCGACGGAAAGTCAAAGTTGGATCCATCTCGTTCTTAATTTTAATCAGCGCGTCCAAGACCATAGGACCACAGCTGAAATCCCATTTGTTCCAAAGTCCAGAGGTGTGAAAGGAAATAGAAAATTTCTTCGTTAAACTTACCTGTTCAAGTCCACTTTGTACTCTTGCATGTAGGGCTTTTCATCGGACTTGTCTGGGTTCCAACGGTAAACAGAGAACGTCTTTAGCCTGGCTTCAGCATTTTGGCTAGCCGAGGTGCGCAAACCTCTAACCTGAATTTACAAATATACAGATAGAGGTTTCCTTGAAAATGATTAATTGGGACGTGCGAACCATTCGCGAAAAGAAATTGATTTTAAAAGATTAAACTGGGTCGGAAATGTAACAACATTTCCGACCCAGTTTAATCTTTTAAAATACGATCGTGTAACATTAACCTTATCGGTGTATAAAAGCTATTGTAACACTGCTAAAATTATTAACAGTAAACGAAATATATAGAATCGCGCCGAATGAATGATATTCCTTCGTTAAATCTCTGCCAAGTGAAGTGGGAAACTCAACTTATATAATTATAATCGGTTACTTTCGATGGACTTACGTTGTTGCGTGGGTCAACAAATAATTACTCTACGCGGAAACAATAATTACCGCTGGTAATTAATTGAAGCTTATCAAAGTACATTTTAGCAGTTCGAAAAGAAAACAATGGATCTGACATTAGGAACAGGGTGGATTGAAGTTAGGTTTGGTTATCAACTTTTGCACAACGCGTTGCAATAATGGTAAGAACATATGACGGCGAAGGGATCGTTCTATTGTTCAACAATAACGTGTCCCGAGTACTCACTTGTCGAAACACATTTCTACAAGTCTGCGGTGCGATGCCAGCCATTTTTGAAAAAAATGAATCGAATCGGTGAGACGTTTGCGGTGCCTGTGTTATGTAACCCTTGCGCGTGAGGGTGTGCCAACCTTACCGGCTGGCTCACTGACGTAGAATTACGTGGACGCGAGACAATTGTCAAATTTCGCTTGAACGTCGATAATTCTATTCTCTGTGATTATCTCCGACGGGATTGCGCATACGTAAATGCGAAGCTTGCTGTTTCTTCTTTTTAAATCGGGGACAGAATTCTGTCGTCTAATAAAAATGTAATCGATTTGGAGAATGATAATTGAGTTATATAATTTATTAGTTAATAAAGAAGAACAGAAGCTTTGTTTCAGTGCGTGGAACCAATGTCTCGGACAGACCCGTTGCAGATTACAGTTCGATAGGGAATTATAAGAATGTCGTATTATTTTTAAATCCACTTGCAGCCAGTGCAACTCGCACGTGCTTATAGCATATATATATATAGGGTACATATGTATCCGCATAGTTTTATCTTCGATATAGTTCCGCGTGTATTTATACATGCTCGGGTATAAATATTATAAAATCCATTCTTAGTGAGAAAAATGCTTAGTAGTGCGGAAACGCGAAAACAATGAAGTGCAGTTCTGAAAGTAGATAGCGTTTGAAGGCCATGCATTTGTATTTGGAGTTATAGTTTATACGTGTGTAAATTTTATTAATATTGAATAGTTGTAAAGCGTAACCAGTTTATTTGCCATCATGTATAGGTAATGTTTTTAATATTATCAGGATCTGTAATCATCTGCTGTTCGTTGAGTGCTAGTATATGTACATATAGGTTATGTTTCTAGTCTTTTCGTGGTTTTACATCACTTTACAGAATGTGTAATTCATTTAATTTGGGAGTTTCTTAACGAGGATGCATGTAGGTTAGATTAAATATGTCTAATCATAGTGACAAAAAATTAGGGGCGCGAGAACTGCGACGGAAAATGTGTATAACCTAGCTCGCACGAATTTTTAGTTTTTTAACCACGCCTCTACGCCTTTGTACCTCGGGTAAAGAAAAGAGTAATGATTTCTGTCCTTTATATTTTTTTATTTCTCATTTTATCATAACTTTTGAATCTTACGAACGAATGCTGTTATCTCTTACCCATCTTAATCATTGGAATAAGAGTTTGCAAATTCACTGAAACATAAAGGTGCGTTTCCAACTGAACATTCGTAATTTGTCATTAAAGTCATTTATTTTAGTTATAGTGAATGGAAAAAGTGTTTAACTGGACTTTAGATCGAAAGAAATAATATTATTTTCAGGCGTATTTTATTACTCGAAAGTGTTATACTTCAGAAAGAGAGTAATCGTAAAAAGCAATGTATCGAACGAATGTACAGGGCGGAAACTTCGAAAACGAAAGAATACGAGGGTCGTAAGTTAATAGGGTGAGTTCTACGAAGTTGACGATTGGATCTCTTATTATAAAGAAGAGATTGCAGGAAATTCTTCTTATACACAGGTTTTCGATGGACCAGATATACGATGTTGTAGCGGACGTGAAAAATTATAAACATTTCGTGCCATTTTGTAAAACGTCCCATGTTTTTTCCAAAACCGACGACACCCAGAAAGCCAATTTAGTAATAGGATTTCCGCCTATAAATGAAAGTTACACCTCGAAAATAACTACGATAAAACCACATTTAGTGAAGGCTGAGTGCACAGATGGAAAATTATTTAATCATTTGAACACGTTGTGGCTTTTCAGTCCAGGGTTAAAGAATAACGCGCACACGTGCGTTATCGATTTTTCATTATCATTTGAATTCAAATCAGTAATCCATTCCCATTTATCGAATTTATTTTTTAATGAAGTCGTCAGGCAAATGGAAAATGCTTTTCTCCAAGAGGCCAAACGCAGATATGGTAGACCTTGTATAAAAACAGTACGATTAGAAAGATGACAAATTTTATCGACTGCATGAATAATTAGATATTGTAAACAATAATTTGTAAATAAAACGGAATCTCCTACAAATATTTTCGCGTTATTACTACATTTTTGTTTGAAATGTCTACATACTTATTACATAGTTTTTAAGTAGAAAAAAGGGCCAATTCCACTTGCGCCCAAATCGCAGAGTGGAATTCAATCGCAATCCTATCCTCCATTCTATATAAGAGTAGACCTACGTCTCTACCGATTTGCGACCGATCTGCGCAGCTCCCACGGATCTGACAAACGCGATTGGTGGTAGCACTTTCTCTGCCGGTTTCCTACCAATCAACAGTATATTCTTGCGCAGAATGAGTCTACTCTAAAGTGGAATACAGTATACTAGCGGTTACAATTTTACCGACTTCGGTGATCGCGTTGTCTTAGTTCCCAGTGTCATCATTCTTAAATGTAGGTTGCAGGTCAGAAGTATTTGATTTCTCACGAAGTCGGTATTTCACTTCGTGTGACACGGACTCCCATAAGATATGATATTTCACGTCTGTCCTGTCCTATGCTTCGTCTGTGATATGTGGAAACGATGATCACAAATTGAGGCAGCGAGAGTAAAAACGGACTCACCCACATTGAAAAAAAATTTTTTTCCTAGTTTATATGATTAGTAAAGCCAATTGGAATACATTATTACTAGTGGCGGATTTAAGAAAAAAGACCCAGGTGGCAAACGTTCTGAGAGGTCCACTTTTTCGGGAAAATGAAGAGGTAGTTTACTAAAAATGGGCTAAGTATAGTAATTTGAAAAAAATGTATTGTTTAGCTACCTATACCTAATCATAATTTTTTTGTTAGATGGGGCCCTGGGGGCCATCTGGTCAGGGGGCCAGGTGGCAACTGCTCATCAGCCGCCCTGTTAAATCCGCCACTGATTATTACTAATTCAATTTCGAAAAAAAATGTGAGTGAGCCCGTTTTTGTTCTCACTGCCTCATTTGACAGTAACTTATATTTTACAAAAAAACATTGTCGAATAGTAATGGCTAGGTTATTATTTTCACCTTAGCCAATATTTTCCCATCAGATTTTCAAATTAAAGAAACCATGCGGAGCACGATGCTCGGCTATTGTAAGGGGAATGTATAGCTAGTGAACAACAGGTGCTCGAAAGAGGAGTAGGATAATCGTTGCAAGAATGGAGAGACAAATGCGCAGGCGTTGGCTTACGAACACGACCGCAGATCGACATTACTTCGAAAATGAAAAAGAAAGGGGGGAAAAAGAAGAAAGCGTTATAAATCGGGCCTGGGATCAGTGTCCTTAAGCTGTTCGAGATAAGGTATGGAATAATATCTATACCTATTGATAGTGGGTCGTCACGAGAGGAGGTCTGGGTGTCTATTATTGTAGATAGTATTATTTCTTTCCCTACCCGCTTCTTTCCCATTCCCCTCTAGCGATGGGATCGATCCCATGCTTGTGAATTTCGATAGGGCGAACTCCCGCGTTCAAACAATGCCACGCGTTAAAGTATCATGCCTCCAAAGAAAGTGCCATTCCCGTGAATCCTATGACTGTGAAAACTATAGTCCCTACGCAGAATTTTCCATCCTGCCCGCCAAAAAGTCTACCCACTGATCATATCACTACAGAACTATACCTTATATTCAGTGTATTTTCGTACCACACGCGCGTATTTATTTGTAATTCTGCCATGTATACAAGACGTCCCAGAACGTTTGCCACGTGGGCCTTTTCCCTTAAATCCGCCACTGCATATATCGCGTATTATTACTACACAACTGTACTGTCTTACTCATCAATATAGTACCATCACTCATTACCATGCAACTTATCATACAATACTATACACGCTCTGCTACGTTACTATACCCAATTACTTTGTTCCCGCATACTATACTACCGCTACAGTTCAGTAATTTCCCACCACCCCTCTAAGCAGGGACTCCTACCGGTACGTAAAATACCGGTATTTTTCGGTTGTATCTTCGTCTGGGACTTAATACCGGTATAACGCTCATACCGGTATTTCGCCAATACAGCTATACCGAAACCGATATCATACCGAAACAGATAAATACCGAAACCGATATTGTACCGAAAAAAATAAATACCGAAACCGATATCGTACCAAAAACAATAGGTTACCGAAAACCGAAAGAAATACCGGTATTTTTTCGGTATTCTTTTCTGTAATATAGTAGGTTTCGGTATTTTCCTACCATGTTACCGAAAAGAATACCGAAAAAATACCGGTATTAAGTCCCTGCCTCTAAGGCCACTCAGCTGTCACCAGATCGTCATTTTCGCATGGCGATTTACAGTTCAGATCCTGTCCCGGGGAAGCAACGTTTTCAAGGTCCCGATATCACGAGGGTATTGGTCCCATCACTATTCGCATCCTCGGTCGCTTGGCACCCGGCATGTGCGCGGTGCAATCGATTCCAGAGCCAACGCATGCCCTCCTCAGTGTTCCCCGATGGAAGACTACTCAGTCGGTGGCACTGCTGCAGCCCAACAGGACGTGTACGGAGGGAAACGGTCTAAGGTGCCGTCCCTTTCCAACGACAACGATCATCGTTAACCACCAGTGGATCCAGAGCACCCGGGACCCGAACGATCGAAAGCAAGATGTACTAAGGGATCGAAGAGGATCGAAACGCGTCACGCCCAGGTAAGCAAGAACGGCACTTCCGTTAGTTCCGTGCAGAGGACCCGCCGCCACGAAGCGCCACGCAGGGTTCCCGGGGGTGGGGGAGAGAGAGAACGTGACTACAACCTGATGCTTCGAATCTCCATTGTGCGAGTGGACGTGGTCGGTCGTTTCTCAATCGAACAGTTACCCTGCGAAAGTTAACGTTACCTACGATTGCATTGCAGTGGGAATCGCGTAGGTATTATACATAATTAGCTGTTGCTCTTTTCTTCTGTTTACTCTTTGTAATTTCCACCGATCGGCGCGCGAGCAATGAAATTATCGGAAATCAGGGCCGCCCGAAGGGGAGGAGTGTCCTTTTATTAGAGTTCATAAGCAATTGGAGTAATTAGTGGAAGCTGTGAGCGTAGTGGAAATGATTGGGATTAGGTAGCAGATTGTCAGGCTTCAATAAGCAGCTTTCAGATAGAGGGGTGGTAACTTGTCTCGCTGTTGCGTGTCAGCCGGCTGGACGTACGCGTACGAACGGTTGCGTGAGCCCAGGGGCTTGCGGCGTTACGCAAAAGTGCCCTGTACCGCGCCCTTTAAAGCGATCCCGTGTCCGTCGCAACATCCAGAGGGGTGATTGAATAACCGTGCGAGTTATTCTCGAGAGGACGACGCGTAAAATTAACGCTTTACCTTGCTGGGAACGGCAGTAGTACCACTGAATTACTGTGATGAAGCATTTAATGCAAAGGATCTCTTGAACAGCTTGCGCTTAATCGCCACGAATTCGAATTTTACAGACACCCCACGATTATATTTTAAAATACATTTAGATAAGAATATGCTTCAGTTATTGCTGCGTATATTTATGAATTCCACGTCACGATATCTTATAATAACAGTTATAAAACTGTAACGTTTCTGGGATTTCGATCGTTGTAAGTCCGAGTCGCTGCGAGTAATTGCGTCTCGGCGCAATTCAGTGGAATGAGCCAATTAGCGAGCACGAAAGGTGCACTACAGGGTGATTACATAAGAATTTTATCGTAGTAAACACTCAGCCACATACATATATCTCAGTTGGGCAGATGATCCTCGAATGACAGGAAACAGTAACTTGCTTAAATTAATTACACTTAACAGTACACAAACACCAGAGGATAACATCATTCCCTTGCTTCAAAGACAACCCTCTGAAGTCTCCCACCCCTATACCTATCTTCCTCGCGAGCCCGTAAAGAACAAACTTCTGCAATAATTGAAAATACCCCACGGGGTCGACAATAAACTTTGCATTACAAATCAAAGTTTACTACGTAGAAACTATAATTCTCTACCGTACGATACAACTTTTCATGGACGCTCGTGGACTTTTCGCGTCTCCCTCAGCCGCTCTAGTTTCCTTTCTTCCACGCGAAGGCGGGTGATTGCGATCTGGTTGAAAGGAAATGGGGCTTTATCGGTAAGAGACGTAAATTAGATACGCAATTGCAGGAACATCTATGGGCCGTAAACGGTGGTGGCGTGGAAGCTCGGAGCTGCTGGTGCTCTTCCTTCTCCATCACGTTATTCTGGGCGACGGTGATGTCGGTGAGTACGATCATTCCGCCGCAGGCACAAAAGGATTTCCTTTATGGATCCTCCGATATCCTTGGAACCTAGAATAAGAAGCCTTTTTTTTTTTAATAAAACTGAAACGTTGCGAGAACAACGTCGGGCATTTTTATGGAGGAAAAGCTGAGATACAATTTCGAATGAAATTATACCAGATGAGTACACCGGGCACGTAATTCTTCCATTCGTTCGTGTCGTCGACTGCTCGATATTACAGCGCAGCGCCAGTCTGCGTGGAAGTGAAAACGTGAAGCTGAGAAATTAAATTCCTCGCTGATTTCATATCTCTCGGAGCCGTCGCGAGCGATTAAAGACGATTTCGTTTTCTCTCGGCTTATACCCCCTCCGCGAGAACTCCGTTCCTTCCGGTCAGCACGTTTTTCATCCAGTCACTGAAATCCTCAGGATTTAGAAGGGAAGACTGGGTACCATTGTGCAGACGGATTGATCTCTCGGTCGTTAAAACGAAGAATATCTCTGGGGAGAAATATCGCTTGAATTTATTTTATTTTAATTCAACCTAGGGTAGAAGTCACAATTACTGCCAGTGTCCCTATTACTACCACTGTATTTATTTTAGTTAATATAATGTAACGTGTAAAGAATAGTGTACAATGACAATAATAATAAGAAGAAGCAGAAGAACAGTCCCAATTTAATTATAATTGTTTTGCACTATTCTTTATACTTTACGTTTTTATTAAGTAAAATAAACAAAGAGGTTGTAATATGGATACTGATAGTAATTGGGACATTTACCCTAGTAGTTATTATTTAGATCCTCTTTATTTTATGAATAATATCGGGAATCTTGAGTAGAGTTTGATATATTTCGTTGTCACCTTTTCCTTCGAAGAAAGTAAATTCGTGACCGTTCTTGTTGCGCATGCAAATTTCCCTCCGAGACTAAGTATTCACGCTTCCGCCAGCTGTTTCGCCTTCCTTTGCTCCCGCGTGCAAAGCGCAATTATCGATTAACGCGTTCGTGGAATAAGTAAAAGTAAATTCGCCGTTCCCCGAGCGAATAGTAAAAGGTAACGCAAAACTCATCATCCGATTTTCTTAGTCTATTACTTTGATTTTAAATTAAATAACGTGGCGTTTTTTTTGTGTTACAATTTATTGAGACTTATAACGCCACTCGAATTTTTATTGCCTTTGCCATGGTATTGTGAAGAATTTGTGGGCCCAGATTTTCGATTCCGTGTTCAATATGGTCCTTTAATTGTTGTAAAGTCTGCGGATTACTCACGTAAACCAATGCCTTCAAATGGCCCCAAAGAAAAAAGTCTAAATTTACGTTGCGTTGTAGCACAATTTCTCCGCGTTCGTGAAGGTTCCACTTATTTAAAACTCATGAACAATAAATTTCGTGATTCCCTTCCAGTGGCGGATCCAGAGGGGGGCGCGAGGGGCGCCCCCTTCCCCCCAAGGGAGAAATATTTATTTTAATTTAGCAATACGAGGGAAAAAATGATAAATTGATACAAAAAGAAAACACTTTTATTTAGCAGAAAAATATCGGAAAGGACCGTGGTTCATTTGTCAGACCCACGCCCCCCTCAAGAAAATCTTGAATTCAGCTCTGCGCCCCCCCCCCCCGAAATCCTAAATCCGCCCCTGTTCCCTTCTATTAAAATACCTAAACATCGCCGACAAAGCATCGCTACCTGTTACCAAGCAAATATCGTAAAATCGTTGCACAATCGCGTGCCAATAATCCGCAAGAAAAATGCGCACCATGGTTACCCAGTGGGAGATAATTTAAAAGCGTTCGATCTGCCCTCCGATCGCCCCATAAAAGCCGTGGAAACGATGGGGAAGTTCTATATAAATTTCCATTCGTTCAACTTTCATTCGCGTGGGAAGTAACAGCTGGGAGAACAACGCCGATTACTCCATTTGAAGTTTCACTTAATCAACCGTGTGGCAGGGGCGGAGAAGTAGGCTACGCAAACTGTATGTCGCGAATATTAGCAACGAAAGTTTGAAGAGGTTTCCTCGCTCGTTCTTTATTGAGGCGACAGGGTACTCCAGACAATCTTGCTGCCACCAGTGGAGAGGAAGATGAGAGAAGACGTCGAGCGGCAATCGTTCCTCCGATATCCCTTTTCCCCATATGTCCATTGAAAATTCAAAGTCAGCCATCGATTTCCTATCAGCCTCCCCCGATGCCTTGAGTCTGCCCCTAGGACGAGACGTCCCACCTCGTTACTCGGATTTCACCCTCGCCCCTGCGAACCATGCAACCAGTCCTTACGGTCCAGATTAAACTCAGCCATTATTGCGCGGCGACCTTCGAAATTCGACGTTTCTTCGGGGAACGGAGAGACAGAGGCGGCGTGGAACTCTGCGTGCTCGATATTCACCCGCTACCCACTCGACGATTATCGAGCTGTACATCCCACGCGGCCACCGCCTTTGCAAAACTCGCCTCCACTCTTTCTGCCCTGGATCTGCTCCCACCTACCGCCCTGACCCATTCAGGTGTCTCTTCAGCTCTTCCTGCCTAGGCTGTAGGACACTTGGTACATTCTTCTCGCGAACCCTCGTCTTTCTTCGTTAATCCGTGCCCCTCTGCTTCTCTCCTTCCGTTTCTTTCTTGGCTCACGAATCGGTGGGAACAGAGAATCTCGCAACCCATAGCTCGCAAGGCGACACTTTCAGGGATGCTCGACGGACAGGCGAAGGTCAAAGGAAATGAAACACCGTCTACCGTCATTGTAATTCGATTTTGTTGGAAGAGGAAATTTAAACTCCAACCGCTACCTTGGTGAGGTATTCCAAAATTATTTGTATAAATTCCCTCTGCCTATACTTACCGATCATTGATATTGGTAATTAGGCAATTCAAGCAAAGATTCCTAATACTGCATTTGGGGGAAAGTCATTGTGACGCGTCGAAAATAAAAGCTATTTTCAAATTTAAGTTTTTACGGAAAATCTTTATTATCAACTGAAAATACATATATTTAAGTTATATTTTATGCTTCTATTGGGTTGGTGCATAATTATCAGGCGTTTTTTAAATATTATTTATTATGAAAAATAGAAACATAAAAATTAAACAATAACATTTTGAAATGATTATTCCGGAGCGTAGTCAACATCTACTTCAATAACTGCTTCTCATTTGCTTGGAACACGGGAGAATTTTTAATAACAAATAACTCGCTAATACAAACGCCTGATAATTCCGCACCAACCCAATAGATTGAAAAAATGTTGGGTAGTATGGCCACTACATACAATAACGTTATACTCTGGAAAAAATTACAAACCGGGCGATCGTGAATTTTCCAATTTGCTTGGAATTGAGAAATTCGAACGTTTTCTTCAAGTATATTACAATAGCTTCAGTTAAGCATACAGATTTAAAAAAATATTCATTTTTAAGAAATGGCGAACATTGAAAGAAAAGTTATGAAAAATCACCATGTTTTTTCAATCAGTTTTTACGATTAGATGAATTATTCAATCAAAACACTTGTGGGCTTACCTGAAGATAATTTTATTACAAATATTCCCTGAAAATTTCAAATGAATCCAATAAAAATTAACTGAGTTATTAATCCACCCGTTTGAGAAATGCGGTTTCAAGATAATCGCATTTAAAGTTTTGACAGAGGTTACTTTCTGCAATCCCAGTGATTCTCTGCCTATTTAGTTCTAATCAATATTTATAAGCTCATAATCCCCCTTATTGTATACATTTGTATTCTTCAACATAAACTTTTCGGTCGATTGACACCAAGTTACTGTTTTTACAATTCTTAGCGGTGCGCTACCTGTACAAAACCTTCCGCAGCTCCCAGAATTTTTCGAGATCCACTTTGAATTTGTGCAAAATATATTTTTCAGACCCCAAATATCATGAAAATGCACAAAAAGAAAAATCAGGAGAAAAAATTCACAGTGGTTCCCCCCTTAAACGAGCAGACGGAATGAGTTTTACAAGAGATTTTCATCTGTTCCCCAGAGGGTGATCGAAGATTTATGACCGGTGTACACGCGGTACATCCGCAAACGAAGCCCTCCGTCTGGTTGCTCGATCTTCCAACCCTTATTAAGGATTAAGCGACGCTCGCGTCTGGGAAATGGGAGTAGGAAAGCGGCCGCTATTTCTAATTAGTGAACGTATTGCGATCTCGGCGAGGCAACCATGGAAAACGTGCTCGCGAGAATCGAGCCGTGAAAATCATGACGCAGACACGATTTGCGTCAATCCGTCGCGAACAAAACGAACGGCGAAACCCGGGGCGTTCTGTATACAGCATTACGTAATTTCAATTTCCGATCCGTGCGGGGGCGTTTCGAAAATTAGCTCGCAGGTCCCATTAGCTAATTGGAAAGAGGTTCCCAGATTTTGTGGGATCGTCCGGCGACCGTGAAATCTTTGATTCTATCGGGAAGGAGTATTTCAATTTCACCTGCGTCTAATTTAATTTTCATTGGGAAATGAATTTAATATTGCTGAGATTACAGAGAATATCTTGCGGGGCCTTTCTAGTGTAGCGCCTGAAAAGAAACTTAATTTTTGGGGAATTAAAAAAAGAAATATATGTTGCTAATGAATTTTGACGAATTCCTTATGGATGATTTTTAAATATACTTTACGTTTACACTCTTAGGGTGCCTGTTCAGCAAAAGCCTCTGCAATCCTCGGACAGAAACTTGCTACAATGGTAACGCCTAACACCCCTTTCTTAATTAAAATATCTCGGAGCGTGCAAGGTGGATGAAATGAATATCTCTTTCTATCGTTTTAGACTTGGCATTCGGCAGATGTTTACCACTTTACATCGACCTGAACGACGAAGATTACCATCAGTGAGTATCCGCGAATGTCCATTCGCAAAGTGTGTATGAATTATTAAGAAAAAGTGGTCTCACCTTAATCAATTTTCTTTTAAATATATCCTCCTCATGTTTGCCACTAAATCAGTTCCCTGCAGCGTCATTAACACGTGCATCGAGGCAAACAGAATCACTCACCTTCTCCTTAAGCTACTGTTCCACTTTCGCTGATTTCAGCTAGTGGAACGCTCGACGCTTAATCGTACGGCGTCAACGGGCGCAAGTAGTAACGCCCTTATATGATCAGACGTTAACGAGTGATGGCACCGTTTCACAATTTACTACTGTCTATTAATAGTTACAAACGCAAGGGAATCCTATTGTGACTTCGAGTTGAATATTTCGTTAAAATTATTCAAGATCGAAATATTATTATTGCTGTTACTAGCAACAATTGCTCGATTTATAAGTTTCACAATTAACTTACAAATAATTACGCTTTGTACACTCCGCTATTACGTGTATAAGTATGCCCTAAAACTGATAAGTACATACTTGTAACCGATGCCACTTTTCTGGGTGAGCAGTTTCTCCGTTTTATCGTCTGATCATAAAGTGGACCGTACTACTTCCTCCTCATTCATCGGCAGCGTAAAGTTATTTTACTCCACGAAGCACAACTGTTCGCGTTAAATTTAAGTTTCCCAATGAAGACTACTTGCGCGCGGACAGGGTGTAATTGACTTTCCATGTATCGGTACAGTTAATTCTCGACCTTCAACTCCGTTCCCCCTTTCGCACGATGAAGTATTAATTTCTGAAAGGGGCTTTACAATATTCCTCTTATTCCGATAGGTACAATTTCGACGTGGACGAGTTGGAACTGTTGAGACTGCAACTGGAGAGGCTACAAGCGGATGGCTACAAATGGACCCACCCTTACACCCAATGCATCATGCAAACGTCTTTACACAATTTGCGTCACGGGTATGAGATCGTAGTCTGATCTTCTAGAAGGATATCTTTTCCCAAAGAATCTGATTTATCTATTTTTTTCAGGGAGAATTACGACCTCAGACTCTGTCAGCATCTGAGGCAACGGGTACGTTTAGAGAGCGACAATGAAATTGAGCAGACCAGGGTAAGCGACCCAGAGCTTAGAACTGATGATAATCACAGTAACCCATAAGCAGAGTTGAGTAAAATGTAATCTAATTACAAAGTACGGTTAAAATGTTATTGTGTAGTTGATTACACATTATTTTCTGTAATCGTTAATTTAGATAGTTGATAAAATTGTGGTTGATTACACAGTATTTTTTGTAATCGTTAATTTAGGTAGTTGACCACAATTTTGACAACTACCTAAATTAACGATTACAGAAAATAATGTGTAATCAACCACAATTTTGCCAACTACCTAAATTAACGATTCCAGAAAATAATGTCTAATCAACTACACAATTACATTTTAATCGTAATGTGTAATTAGATTACATTTTGCCCAACTCTGCCCATAAGCTACTGCCTATTGATCGATAAACTTCCTGCTCAAAGGTACCCGCTATAGCCATAGTGAAATTCACGCCGAACAATGGCAATTCTGGCGGCCAGTTCGCCAACGAATTGTTTTACCCACCCGGAACTCCTAGCCAATACCTCCGCGGCACGCTTTACGAGGACGAGCCCCCAAGGTCGCCTTTCAAGGAGCAACCCAGAGACCCCGCCTCTGCATTCTACAGGTCGAGGTACCCTCTCAGCTCTTACAACGAGTACGACTCTTTGGCCAGCGAGGAGAACTACGATGACCCCGAAGGCGAGCCACGTAACGAGCCCCTGGCCATCGACGAAATTGACGACAGGCTCTACCGAACCAGGCGACAGCCCTACAGCCCCAGGGATTACAACGATGACGCCATCGCGTCGTTAAAGAATGCTCTGGACGAGGAGGAGCTGTCGGAAAAATTCACCGATGACAGAGATCCAAATCCCATAGACAGTATGCCTGTCGAGGAGTTGGAGTTTCTAGTGAACAACAAGCCTCCGGATCGTTACTTAGAGCAGGAGCAAAGGGGAGACGACTTGGACGTGGAGTACGAGAAAGCGTTCTCTAGGAAGTACAAGCACCCAAGGAAATTGTCGGAGCTCTCGAGCTCGAGCGAATTTCTATTGGAGAACGTGAAACGTAATTCTAAGAACGATGACTATGAGAACGAGGACTACGAGGACGTTAATGACGACGACGAGTTGCCTCGGAAGGATACTTCGTCGGTGGAGAACACCATGTACACTGAAGGTGGTCTCGTGCAGGCTGTCGATGACAAATCTAACGAAGATACGGACGGTAATATTTTAGAATAACTGATAGGAACTTGTTCGTGAGTATTCGGGATATAAAGCTGAATCTGGTTAGTAGAAAACGCGTACGACTCTCTGTTGGACGATGACTTGAATGAACTTCTGTGGAGGCGAGAGGTGGCGGGTTTTAAGAGGAGAGAACGTTTGGACGTGAAGAAACCAGGCCCACCTTTCTCGACGAATAATTACGCGTTTAAAACTCCATTAGCGTCTAGTAAGTGTCTGTAGCAGTGATAAGCAACCTTTGGCTCGTAGCGGGCCGAAGTATACTAGTCAGAGAATTTTAATTTATGGGGTGAATTTGATTTGCGGGCCCCAGGTCGTTAATCGCTGGTCTATAGTACTCGAAAGACTTTTCAATCGTTACTTAATGTATTCATCTAAATACGAACAATTACCTTTACAGCTCTGGAGGATGAAAATCAATCGGACTCGTTCGAAACTGAGCAATATGTGAGTAAGAATGGTAGAAAGTGAAATAAATGATTGGATAATGTGATCGCTTGAACGCTACCTTGTAGAACGAGGTGTTACTAGCACCGTTAGTGAAGAAGGAAGTGGCGACTGGACACGAGCCGGAGGATACAAAGTCGTATAACAATGTGGACTTGGATCACGTGTACGTGGAGTTTCAGCAGGCCTTTCATACGTGGTCCGAGGGCGAGCACGTCGTCAAAGAGGTACAGTAATAAAACTCTCCTTCGAAGCACTTACTCAGAGGCGCAGATAAAAGCAGTTCGATTGAATCTACAGGTGGGGAAATTGCTGGGGCTAACACCTGGAGCGTTGACGGACATCCGAGTCGGCAGAGCTGAAGTGACATTCAAAGTAGTCAGAAATAATAAGAATTACAATTCCACCGACGTCGTTGACAAAATAGGTGTGTGCTAGCGCTCTGCGTACATATGAACGATAATCATTAATCTGTCGATTATATTTCGGTCTTAGATGATATACGAGGCAAGTTACAGGAAACCCTGGGCGCAGAGGTGGTCCGTGCAGGCATAGGTGACAAGGTTCATCTTAAAACCATACTTAAAGCATGAAACTACAAAGACATTTAAGTTGCAACATACACTGCCCAAAACAATTAGAGGATCGTCTACTTAACTAATATCGTGACTCGATAAGGTACCCTACACTTTCGAAGCTCTACACTCTAAATAAGCTAGACAGTCCGTAGAAATTCCATTAAGCGAACGTAGTATTCTATCCAACCCTATACAAGAATTGCTTTGAGCAGTGTATTTAAAGGATGTATTTAAAGGAAAGATGTATTTAAAGGATTTTGTTCGGAATGCTCCACTGAATAGAGATTAACCGTGGTATCTTGTTCGAAGGCTAAACTGCCTGCCACGCTGGAGGTTGCCAGGGAGCCGGAGATGAGTTCAAGCCTGTTTGGTGCAGTGGTGGCCGCGGGTGGTGCAGCTGCTGGCGCAGCAGCAGCAGTCACGTTGCTGATCGCTCGACGTCACGCTAAGTCTAGAGCTAAGCTGGCAGGGCTGGCCACGCCTGATCCAGAAGCGTCCAAGGACTACCAGGATCTGTGCAGAGCGAGGATGCAGGCGAAACAGCCAACGGACAAGCCAGAGTCACCCCGCATCGCTAGCTTGAGTCGGGAAAGCGAATCTAGTAATCTGCCATCGAATCGTTCTAGCACGTCGTCGTGGGGAGACGAGTCAGCTCTAGTGAACATGGACATATCAACGGGGCAAATGGTTCTCGTACGTTCATACATTATTAAATAAAATGATTGTAAATTTTCGACCGTAAAGAATTTTTAAAACTTAAAAGTAAATGTTATCGGCGCACTGGTTCGGTCTATTTTTAAGAGATTAAATAAAAGCTATTGTGCAATTTTTAAGATTAGAAATTGCATAATAGCTTTTATTTATTTATCTCTTAAAAATAGACCGAACCAGTGCGTCGATAACATTTACTTTTAAGTTCATATATTATTCTTACGAACGATCTCTGTTGTACACGGATAATATTTATGATAAATATTCTAGAGCTACATGGAGGATCATATAAAAAACAAGGACCGATTAGATCAAGAATGGACGGTGTTGTGCGCGTACGAAGCGGATCCTTGCTCCACCGAAGCCGCCGAAAGCGAAGCGAATGCTAACTGCAATCGCCCCGGTATGGCGGTTCCCTACGACCATTCAAGGGTGATTCTGAACGACCTCGCTAATGCCAAGAACTCCGACTATATTAACGCCTCCACTATTGTAAGTGATTATCTAAATAACAGCAATTACTTACGGACACACTAACGCCGACTACAATAATGTGTATACCTCGTTTTCACTATAAATTCATTGAAACGGAACTGAAAATAGAAGTCGGTAAGTCACGCGACGAGCATGTAGAACTTGTACCATTTGTATTTACGAGCACCCTCCGAACAGTTTGACAATGCGGCAATGCTTTCGTTTGATAACGCTTTCGGTAGACATTCCTCCATCGTTGCGAATCGAAGCATGGCAATTGAGGCACACGCAGAGAGGATATTATGGGATGCGGGTGTAACTTGGCAAATGAATTCGACGCAGAGAAATATAATATAAATATTCTGTAAGGCAAGCCTGTACGCGGACATTTATTCTACAATCTCTGCGCAACGAGTTCGCCCCGGAAGTTACGCCCACATTTTTACAACACGCAATATGCAAATTGGCAGTCTAAAGTATCGTGCCTAGTGTGCACTAGTGTACGCAATAGCTCTGATCGTGCGAAATGGCTTCGATTGCAGGACCTGGTAGAAGCAGGTTTCTAATTTTTGTTTCAAGTGTTCAAGAATCATAGAGGAACTCACGAATTAGCAAATGCGCTTTCTGTGCACTTTGGCGAGCCGTGTGACTTGCTTTTGAAGGAACAAAGGGTGACGATGAGGAGGTAGTGTTTTACACTAATTGTTCTTTTCTTCCTTAGACGGATCACGACCCTCGGAATCCAGCTTATATCGCCACTCAAGGACCTCTGCCACATACAACGGCGGATTTCTGGCAACTCGTTTGGGAGCAGGGCAGTGTCGTGATTGTGATGTTAACTAGACTCACCGAGGAGGGTGTAGCCATGTGCCATCGCTACTGGCCAGAAGAAGGCTCGGAAACGTACCACACGTACGAGGTGCACCTCGTGTCCGAGCACTTCTGGTGCGATGACTACTTGGTGCGCTCTTTCTACCTAAAGAATCTTCGTACCGGCGAGACCCGAACCGTCACGCAATTCCATTTCTTATCCTGGCCGGAAAACGGTGTACCCTACTCTACCAAGTCTCTCCTGGAATTCCGCAGGTACGCACCCTTTGATTTAAACATTTTATATCCGCTCTTACGCTCCTTATCGTTTCAGAAAAATCAACAAGTCGTATAAAGGCAGATCGTGCCCCATAGTCGTTCACTGCAGGTAAACAAGCTTTCTATTTAAATTGTCACCTTTTCTATCAGGGTAGAAGTCAACCGTAATGAGATATAATAACTTGTTTGTAGCGATGGTGCCGGTCGCACTGGAACATATTGTTTAATCGACATGGTCTTGAACCGTATGATGAAAGGAGCCAAGGAAATCGATATCGCGTCTACTTTAGAACACATAAGAGACCAGAGGCCCGACATGGTAGCGACAAAACAACAATTTAAGTTCGTTCTGATGGCCGTGGCGGAAGAAGTACACGCTATCGTCAAGGCTTTACCCGCACCCACAGCCGAGAAATCTCCTCCCACGGGACCCACCACTTCGACGAAGGAAGGCCAGTAAAATCAAGACTCCAGATTGCAGCGGGGCGGCGAGCTAAGGCAAAGTATTAATTACAATCTATTGAAAGGAGAAACATGGCCAAATATTTCTAGTCGATTATAATCATATCTACGAAATCTAGAATCAATTTTCTGCTTTCGTTTCCTATAAGTTTCCACTTCAAAATACTTTCGAGGTGTTGGTAAAACCGCGCGAACGGATTACAAAGCTTTGCTTCAACTACGCTTTACTCGAGAGCGTCGAATTCTAAGTTTCACTCTGGAATTCTACTAACACACTCGTCCTAGGCGATGATACACAAATGATACGTACAAATTACATTGCTGGACAGTTATTCTAGGGAGCAGGAGCAATCTGTAATGTTTATTACGTATCTCGTTTTACTACGGCCTACTTGAATGATCAGGTACCAAGCACATGGATTCGAAAGACTGAGCTATGCAGCTGTTGGGATTCTAAACGCTGGCTGATAATAGGATCATTTGTACTATGTATTCTTATAGAATCGCCTTTTAAAGCGATCTTTGTAGTAATCAATGTTATCAAGTTCCAAAGTTATTTTGCTACCGGAGATCAGCGCTTAAGCTGGGTTTATACCTGACGAGTGACTCGGCCGAGTCACGAAGAAGTAAAAATCTTGGCTGATTTGCCCATCGGATTACTCGGTCGAGTACTAGAATATGCGTTCAGACGGGACTCACTCGGCCGAACACTCGTTAGGTGTAAAGTCAGCGTTACCATCGATTATGTAGCTCAGTCTTTATGCAGCTTCTTCCTTCCTTCACTTTGCGAAGCTAGCGTTTAAGTGAAATTGAAATTACGTTGCTTCCTCTCATGAATGACCTCACGAACGTGCTTTACGACAGCTTTAAACAGAATATTAAAATATATTGCAAAGTAATTAACATAGTTCTATCTGCTCAGTCAATTCTATTAAGCGTGCAGAACGCCAATGTTCGAACGGGATTAATTGAAAATCTTTTGAATTATGCATTCCATTAGATTGTTATATCTGCTTGTTTCTCACCGATTTCTTACCCCTTTGCGAAACGTACCACTCGATAGATAAAACGGGAAAGAAGCTTTTATTTTTGAAAGACAAGTCTCGAAATCATAGTTTTTAGAAATTGAAATCAGAATTTTTATACTACTGTTAAATATTCTAAAGAATACGGCTTTCGACGAACGACTGTTACTTCCGCAGAATGAAATTTTATTCGGTGTTAAATATAAAAATCGTACGTGAAGGGCCGCGGGAACTATGTATTTGTCAGTCTTTTTTCTACGCGTACGAGAAAGGATGATCGAGCTGCACAATAGTTACGGGCGTTTATAATTAAGTATCGGCATTGTCGAAAATTATAAGAGTAATGTTTTATCGGTGTGAAAATATGAATTATAGTATGACCACGTAACATAAACTTAATGTTCTAATATCAAATGGAAGTGTCAATGAACAGTCCCCGAATGAAATGTCCAATCATCATATCGTGATAATGATGTTAAGCGGTATGTAAAGAAGGAAAAGAAAATATAAGCATACATGTTTACACGAGGTATCATCGATATGGCAAATGATAAATAGAAATGCTGTCGTTACGTTAAAGTTGCAGCAATGTTGATCCTGTAGATCCAGCCTCCCACAGGATCAGTAGGCTGTGTTAAAGGTTCCTTTTCCTCTCATTGTGCAGTACGATTACAGTTGAATAATATTTTCTTCTTCGTGACTTGCATTTCGCCCTTTCTTTCTATCTAAATTAGGAATCGAACTTTCATTCTGGGCGGGAAACCATAAATCGAATTAGACAAGTGAATCAGTTGTGGTAAACGAAATAGAATACAATACAAAGAACTTTTATTTCCAACATTACTTCCGTTCTGGAAGGTTCCGTAATTGGCACATCTAAATACCGAGATATTAAGAATATTAATTGATAATTTACAATTTGTATATCACAATTCGCCAGCGTGTTATAAATTAAATACAAACGACATACTGTGAAGAGAACGTGAAAGTTTGCTTGACCAAACGATAAGTTTCATTAGCCTTTGTTAGCACACATTCATATAACAGATTCTATATTTTTATGCAAAGGAATGCGTCTATATAAGATGAAATAATATAGTTATATAAATCTATACTATGTTACTCAAAATGTAATACTATATGTGTTATAATATAATAAATCACTCTATGTTCAAATCAACAACGCGCAGCGTGTGTTTGTGCCTTAGTATTTACTGCCGCTTTACTCTATTGTAAATCTTACGTATCTGTAAGAGCATTTTGGACATTACGAAACCAGTGAATGTTATAAAACAGCAATATAAATACTTAGGAACCAATACTTATACGATTCGAACACTTATACACGGAATGCATGTTAAGATGCATTTGTTAAGAATTTGTTAAGATGGTTCGGATCAGTCGTCTTGGAAAGTGGTTGTAAATGTATCAGGGAACAAAGGATCCCAGAGTCCTGAAAAAAATGATAAGGCTTATAAGCAACGAACGGATATCACTTTGCATTTCCACTAACAAACTGTATCTATGAGACTACCTTCTGGTGTATCTTTCCTTTCATTGTGCACAGTTCTATGGCGGGAACACTGATTCTGCCTTGCTCTTATTTCATCCTCGGAAAGTCCCAGGCTAGCGTAGTACTAAAAATAAAGTCTTTTATAGGAAATTGTTCGAACTGTGTTACAATCATCGTTGTAGATGCATGACATAAAAGAATATTACGAAAACGCTGACTTACAATCCAATGCCTTTGTGCAGCAATAACAGAAAGAGAATTGTATTTCAATATCGTTTGGACTAACCGCTCATATTAATCGTTTTACGGTAAAATAATAATTCCATGTTACCTGTTTACACTCCCAACAAGAAACGCCAGTCATCTTTGACCTTTCAGATTTACTCTTTGATGGTCTGTAGTTAGGGACATCTTTTTTCTCAGGTACTCTGCAACAGAGGATGTATGGCTATAAATGTTTTATACCTTTTTTTTTATTTACATCGTCGGTGCTTACATATCAAAGCTATCCATAAGACTCTTCTTTACATGTGGAAATTGCAATATTTTGCTGTGGGATACTTTTTCTTTTAATGCATCTACGTTACGAGTAGGATTTTGTCTAAGGTTTTCCTCTATGTTAAAGAACGTCTCATCGTCGCATGTAGAGGAATTACAGTTTTGCGATTGACTGGTCGATTCAGAAAGTTTTAGTTTCTCCGCTTGATTGTCATTCTCTGCATTTTCTACGCTTCTAGTTTCTTCTACTGGGATAGACAATTCGGTATCAAAGTCGGAATCCTCAAAATATACATCTTGAGAGGTAACAAGCAACTGAGATAATGGAGAATTTGTAATATCCACAGTGCTTGGGATTCTTTCAGGGTGTAAAGGAGCATAGGTTTTTGATCTCTTAATTAACTGAGACTCATCATTTTGCGTAGATGTGTCTACAGGCAAACGTTGACTAACACTGGCCTGATGGATCTCAGTTAAAGGCAGTTTTGTTCCAGTTTTATTGTCAATAATTTTATCAAATATAGAATGTTTCTGAATATGTCTTGCAGGATTCTTTCGCTTCAGTCTTAGACTCTTTATCTTTAAATTGCTCTCCACACCGTGAGTAGGACTGGTTTCTATTATTTCTTCGTCCATCGGTTTAATTCCATTCTTTGAATTCCCTATCACATTTTTCGCAGGCGTAGGCGACATATGTGGTCTCAGTGCATTCTCTTTGCACACTTTATAAGCTGCATTAGCAGTAGTGGTTTCCTCTGTTGGAAGAAATACAAGCTTCGATTGTTTTAACATCTTACCACTTTGCAACAACGTAGTATCAACGTTATACAATTTACTAACTCCCAATTTTCTGGGCATCTTAGATATAGGCGTACACTCTATTTGGTCATTATTATTATCAGTAAACGAACACTCCATTTCTTTGGAGACATCTTCCTGGGTGTTACTTATCAAAATGGTATTATTTTCTTTCATTGATAAGCACGCACTACTGTCTTTGGAATCATCTAAAATAGAACGATTCCGCGCAACGCTGCTCCTTCTAGATTTAGAACGTTTTCTCACAAGTATTGGACTTGTTAATAGCTCGTCGCTTACTACTTCGTTCTGAACGGGTTTATTATCGCTTAAAACAGTATCGTCACTGTCTGAAGTAAATTCAGAACTGAGCACATTCGAAACTCTCTCGTACGAGGATGTAGTCGCTTTTGTATTTTTAGCCGATGCTTGACTCGCGTACCCTTCTGATGTTTCTGGCATTCCGCTATCAAAATACACACGCTCAGTGAATAAAAAAGAACATTGCGCATGGTCACCGATAACAATAATAACAGAGACTTACGCAACTTCATTTTGACGTTCTGATTCACGTACTGCGAACAGAATCTTAACATCGATATCTTCACAACGTTTTTGCAATTTTAAATATTCATCCCATAATTCTGCAAAAATAAGAGTAATTGATAGTTTAAAAAAAATGTGTCATTAACCCTTCAGCAGGCTTCTGCTTCAGGGTTAATTACAAACTGTTATTTACCACTACAACTTATATTGTTGTTACATATTATCACATAACATTTAATTAAATGAAAGCCAATAATAGAGAAGGAATATCAATATAACACTAATTAATGCGCAAAGTATAGTTTAAAATGCAATGAAAATAGATCGAGAACATACTTCGTTGCGGGGAAACAGCAGACATATACTTACTTTTATATTGCTCGAATGCTTCTCCGAGTATTCCAGCGAAACCCTTGGTAGCATTTCGCGCGCATTCATTTTCTACGTAATAATGAAATTGTAGAACGTCCGACGTAGCCATCGATAAAGTAGACGAGGTTAGGTGTATTTTTTTTTTCAAACAATTCAATACTCAATCCTTTTTTTTTTTCACTTGCCATTAAATTACTTCGCTGCGTTTTTTATTGCACATATAGTAGTATCACAGCGCGAACATTGAAACGAACAGGTTGAATAGAAGGGAAAGATTTATTATTCATGTCCCACACTGTGTTGTCGTACCGTTCATCACTTCACCGAACGATCACTTGCGCTCCCTGGGCCTGTTTTCGAGTTGCAGCACAACTCGCCATAACACCGTCACGGATCGCATGCAGGTCGCCGGTACAGAAGCACACATCCTAACCTCACTTTCACAGTGTACGTGCTCTCGTAACCACTTCAATCTGAAACGTTCGTGAAAGTTTTGCGTTAATTCGATTCCTGCTCTCTGATCTGGTGGAGAAAAATTCCTGCCGTCTCAAATAGTTCTCACTTCGTGTAAAATGCATCCCTTAGACTTATGTAATTTTGTAAGTACCTAACCAAAAATATGTGTATTTTACAGCGTTAAGAGTTTTAAATGCGAACGATCATTTCTAGCGAAACTATCGCGCGTCTCTCGACCTGAAAGAACCCTCCTACATTTCTGTACTTTTGTCTCTTTATTATATCTTGATAATGCGTTATGTACATTACATCCTGTAGTTACTTGCATAATAAATAAGCGTAAATATCTTATATAAAAAAATCTTATGCAATAAATAAACGTTCAGAATGCATCCGATATAAGCTATTTTTCCAAGTATCTTCGTCTCTTTTTTCTCTTTCCGCTAATGAACTCGTTCATTGTAACAGAACATATCGCTTAACATAAAACTGTACGCGTAACGATGAATACTTTAAAAGGAAACTGTTTTTAAAAAAAAAAAACAAATAGAAAGAAAAGTGTCTAGAAAGAACGTTTCGTTTTAACTTCTTGTGTACATACATTTTACATCCATTTCCGTGTATGTACATAAATATATTAGACATTCCTAATGTCGGAAATAAATCTACAATTAATGAGAACTAAAAGGGAAAACTTTAAGACTTTAAAGCTCTTACGTTGTACGTCGCATAAATGTGCACTATAAAGAGCATGTCGATATTATTAAAGATACAAGTACCGTATTAAGTAACTGGTCAGATATTAATGGTATATCAGTTATATACAAGTATACACCGAATGTGCACTTACAGTTTATGAACAGATAGTAGTGTCTATAAACGACTTGGATGCAGTTGTACTTCCATGCCTAGTTAATTTAAAAAATAGCAATTTAGACCTTTTTCAACTTTATACAAAACATGGCTTAGAACGCTGTGAAGAGTTATTATATACAAATCATTATGAGCTGAATGCTGACTGAGAGGAAGTCGAGGGCAGGAAAAGGTTCTGCGTCAGGCTGGATGCCGGTTTACCTGGGGGTCGGGTGATAGCAGGGGAAGGATTGTATGTTTCCAAACCATAGCGCGACATGAGCGCCAATAATGCACTGCGAACACCAGCTGTGGCCAGCTGCGACCATCTTCCAGAGCTCATCGCATCGTCGCCAGCATAAACGGCGTGTGCATCAAAGTTTCCCGACTGAGATGTGTTCGTATCTGGAAGGCGTGACATTCGAAACGTCAGTACAGCATCAAGGGCGTAAATGGAGAACAAAGGGATGTAACTCACCTAAAGATGGTGGATTCAATACAGGAAGATGAGATTCTAGTTGCCCGCTTGGTCTTGAGTTCGCAGCGAGCCGGAGTTCAGCATGCAGCTCTCCTAACAACTGTACTACTTTTGGATCACTCTGCAATCAGAAACGATGGGTAACATCGCTGTTACACAGCTGGAGACAGTTGAAACGAAGATCGTTAAGGGTTTTACCTCGTTATCCGATCGGAGTGACATGAGATCATCGACGCGAATCGGTTTTCCCTGATTTAAGGCATTTGTAAGAATATTTAATTTTCGAGCAAGGCTATCTTCCGTGCATAGTTCTGTCATATGAGTGCTAGCGTCTCCCTTGGGTCGTGGTTTAACCGGTGGAGGACTAGCATAATAATACGACGACGGTGAGACCATGAATGGTCCGGTTTGATTAAACAAATTGTCTCCCCCGTAATGGGATTCCGCACCGAGTCGATTTTGATGGGAATTGTAGCCTGCTTCCATTTTTAAACGTTTCGAAGACCTGAAATCAAGCGGAAAGGTATATTAGGAAGATTATAAAGAGGCAACTAGGTATCTTAGCAAATGCGATTGTTTATAAAAGTATCATATTGAATGAATTTTTTAAATACATTTATATGGAAGACGCAAGTAGTTAGTATATTCAATAAGACGTATTATAAATACTAATATGTTACGATAAAGTTCGTAACTTGCAGAGACAATTCTTTGATCGCTAATGAAACTCTGTAAACTGACTTATACTATGTTAAAGCGAAGCTAATGTTGTTAAAAGAAACCATGCTGTTCCAGACAATAAAAAATCGAGCTATATAATACTAAATAAAACTTCGCAATTAGTTGAATGTTATATAGACACTATAGATACAAGTGGTAACACACGAATACCCAATAATAACACTTATTTAATACTGAACGAAAGTCATGCAAAAAGATGATGTAACTTATAAATGTGCATATCGAAGAAGCAAGACTAATAAACCATTAGTTCATATGGATATACATGCAATTTAATAGGCACAGCATATCAAACTTTATTCATATTCTGTAAATTTTATTTTTTTTTTTTCACAATTTCATTGCATACTTATTGTTTATATCTCTACGAGTGAAGTAACATGACAGAGCTATTCGATAAAGGATCACGAATATAGAGGTCTTAATATAATGATCATTGAAATTCATTGCATCCCCAGTCTTTTCTGCACAAAACGATCAAGCATTTTTATTTTAATCGTAAAGCCCAAGCACATGGATTTTGTTATATGATACACAAAACCAAAGTCTGATGTGAATTATTAAACTGGACACCCTGGGTATAAACATATAATCGTACAGATTTAGAGCATTCATTACCTATTTATATTCTTATAAGTGCTATAAAATTTTCCCTCTATCATTCAGCCACAATAACATTATTTCCTGAAACATAATGTTTTTCTGATTAGATATTTTGCCAATTTCCATCTGCTTATAATTACTATTGTTTTGTATTTAAAGTGCATGTTGCTTTTTCTACAAACTCCACAGTAATTGCTTATCATGGACGATGGAATGATGTGAACATAATTCTCCATGTAGTAGTATATTACATACCACATTAGTATTACTATATGCATTAATGAAGTTAATATATACATAACCAAATGCATGCATTCTACATATTAGTTATATGTATATAATAACTAAAGTAAATGGTTATGTATTAGTACACCTTTTATGCTCGAAATGTACCATTTATTTTGTGTACAGCTATTAGAGTCAGCCTGCGCGTGTATTTTCTAAATACATAGTACAAAAATAGTTAACATTCAGAAACTTGAATTTAACACGAACATAATCATACAAATTAAATTAATTAACAACGAATTTTTTAATATGTGCTACTAGAATAACAATATTTAAAGATACTTTATTAACGCGCCGAAAAATCGCGCTACTTTTACAAACTGTTCTTTTCATTCTGCTGTAGCTGCATGACTTTTTTTATACTAATTATAGTAAAATAATTGTTGCAAGGTATTCGAAATCTTTTTTTAAATTATTATCTAACGTAGGAAACATAATTTTATTTATGTTTCTCGAGTGCAAGAAAGTTCTGTTAAATTGCTACCATATTATGCGCAATAATTCTTTATATTTATTTCAATGATTCATTAAATAATCATGTTTAACGAGTTGAGTTTATCAAAACTACTTTAAAGCAGCACACATCATTAGTTATACATATTCATAATGTCCTCTTAAATTCCTGTGCCTTAAAATTCGCTGTTACGTAAAGAGGCATGAATTTTGTAAAAACGGTACGCGAAATGACGAAACTCGTGGAATTCATAATGGGACGTTTATTTTGCAACGAATTGCATGAATTCTTTTATCATCCATTTGCTATCATTCAATGTCATATAGTTTCATGTATGAAGAAAATTGTGACACTCCTAATCTTATCTCATCCAGTCTGCGGAATAGAGTGTCATCGTAACATCAACGTGCTATTTATTTTCACACGCTCTACATAAGTGTAACAGATATATAAAAAAAAACGATCTTTCTTGAATTCATTGTGGAATAAGTAGAAAAGTAACATGTACTTTGCAGCACATTTTGGAAGAGTATTGTCATTGTGTACAGCATCATAGTGTATACTGGTTTTTAAATTCATTCCCAAGGTCCCAGTGTTGTCAGATATGATACTTTTTTTCTTTTTCTCTCTCATTTTTTTAAAAGGATTATGGTTACTTAACAGTTCGTAAAATTAAAATATAGACGCATTGGCAGGGGCTAAACAAATTAAACGATAAAATATTTTAATAACATTGGAAATTCATTGCCCAAAAAAAAAGATGTTAGGCGAGACGCCTTTTGGACATTCAGTAAATATTTTTATATTACAGTAATTCAGTATTATTTTACATTACGACGATGATACATTAGGTTTGTCTAAATTCCGAATTTCATTATAAGAATGGCATCACAATACAGAACGCATGCAAATAAACGTGAATATATTTAACAGAATATCAAAAACCTTGCCATTCGTATATTGAAACTTACGATAACTATCTACATAATACAGAGTAACAAACTATAACACAGTTGCGGAATTGTGACCTATTAAAATATACCTAATCCATAAATGTGAATGTTTAAATAAACTGAATTAACGTAAATAAAAGGAATTATCGATGGTGATGGTCGTGTGACGTTAATATTTCCGTAAATACATTCACATTCTCCTTTTTTTTTAGTCTCGGCTCGTCGTATTCCGTATCTTCAATCTTCCGACCGCCTCTTCTTTGTATCCGTTCGACCTATTTACACTCCAAGACTTTTAAATATTATAAAGATCGCCTATTCGTTCACATCCTCATTCGCTTCATATTACTATCTCATACGCTTGTAGATATCTCAATCTGGTAGTTTAATATGAAAATTTAACAATATGAAACTCCAGCAACTCGGATTCCGTTTTATTTACAATCATACAACCTACTACTCTTTTTACCTTTTTCCTTCGTTTTCTGTCTTTTTTTGTTCAATGGTTCATTGCCCAAAGGTGAATATTTCACAGATATATCTATATATCGTTGATACAATTGTGGTCACTGACGACAGTATGCATATACATGCAAGTCATGTAAATGCATCTATGGATTTCAGAATAAAATTGTACATATGTGCATTCTCTTTCTTTGCATACACAAACATGTAGCAAAATGCGTATGTATGTTGACGTATCTATGGATTGCCAAATATGTACATATTTATCTATTTCTGGTCAGGATATTATCAGACGCGAAAAGTGTGTCAATTCTCAAGCTCGTACGATCCACTTTCTAAGGCAATTGATTAAATTGGATCACAAACGGATCGAAATAGGAATTACTCGTTGGTTTCTTTTACATAAATACCTATAACACCCTTCGAACCGAATAAAATATCACTTAAAAGAAGAATACTAATATAGCGTTGTGACGACCGGTATGATAATTTCTTTGAATCTTCGATACACGTGTTACTCTAATATCCGAAGATGCCAGCCACGCAAACGGTTAAACTGCTATCAACATATTCTGCCATGACAAATGTGTCGCCGTGAATTTTTCTATGCACTCGAAAGTGTTTTTGTATGCTTAAGAAACAAAGTATTTTGCGGAAACATAATCCCTGTGCATGGAAACCCCCGCGAAAAGGGGTCACGATGGATGTACATTTTCGTATCTTATAATTCCATTGTCTCCGCGCTATAGAGCCACCCGTCGTGTTTGAACGACTGTGAATCAAACTAAAATTAACTTATTCCTTTTATCCAACTATCGAGAGTAGCATGCAAACGGACGACGAGAAATTAAGATACTACAACAGTTACGTCTTCGTTCATTAAATAATAATATTTCTATGACAACGCACTTTTTGCTAGGAAAGAAAAAAAAAGTAAATGCCAAGCACAACTGCGGATACACAGCCATCTACGTGTGTAAGCGATTAGTATCTGTGGTCAGTACTGGATCGCATCCCAGTTTGTGCGAATATGTCTCTCTACGGCTACTCACCCCCCGACATCGGATAGATCTTCAATAGCCTTATGGGGACCTCCTTTATTTGGTAGAGGGAGCAGAGGTATCTTTCCCGCAGAGCTCTCTTGCTGTTCCCGTAGCTGGCGTCTTCGTTTTTTGCTCCAGAGCTCGTGACAGTCTTGCCAAGTGGGAAGCTGGGGCGCTGGCATCCTAATTTGTCACGCAAGATATGTAAATTTCATGAGCAACAGACATTATTAGTATAAACGACATCAAAAACACTACAAATAAACTAAACCTTATAATCCTAAAGAGTTTCGTTCTATTATATTCCAATATGAATGCAAAAAAACAGATATAACTCTAACTCTGTAACGTATCTTACAACCGACTCGATGAAATAATATTCCCTTTATAAGCATATTGGAATACAGAAAGAACACATACTGCTCGGGTTGAACATTTTTCAGCCAAGCACTCTTAAGCGCGTCAGCGGCCGTTATTCGTTTTTCAGGATCTAGCTCCAGCATTTTGTCTAGGAGATCCAACGCCGGCGCCGGCATGAACGAAAAGTCTTCTCGCAAGCGTCTCCTGTGCGACTTTTTTGGCTTTAACGTGTGCCACAACGGCAGTTTTATCACAGAGGGCCAGACGGCGGGAGTTGGCGTGCCGCAGACTCTGGAGATCATCTCTAATTGCATCATTTCTACATTGGCCTGATAAGAGAAATCAGAATGTCATAACAGGATCGTCAGGATCGAAAAATAGAATGTATAATTCGGCTTCCTTACTTGGAACAGCGGCTTTTTAGAAAATAATTCTCCTAGAATACAACCACAGCTCCACACGTCTATAGCAGGCCCGTAACGCTCCTCGCCCAACAATAATTCGGGCGGCCTGTACCACAAGGTGATCACTTTGTTCGTGTACGGGCGCTGCCTGTCCTCGGCGTTATAAAGCCTTGCTAGTCCGAAGTCAGCTAGCTTCACTTCCCCTCTACAATTACACAATCAGATTGTAGAATTCGAAAGCAAACAGCCCTGCGCGGTATGGTTTACGTACTTGTTGTTCATCAGAATGTTTGAGCACTTGATGTCTCTGTGTAAAAAGTTTTTACTGTGGCAGTAATTCAATCCGTCTAACAATTGCTTCATAATGCTCGCATTATTCATTTCGTTGAAGTCGACCATACCGGATTCTAAAAGGCCCATCAAGTCGTGATCCATGTACTCGAACACAAGATAGAACGAACCTTTGTCCTACGGAAGAAATAAGTTAACGGGACGTTATTTGCGTTTCGATTACAGACACCTGTACGGCGCGCGTATATGCTAACGTTGCGGCACCTTTCTAAAGTCTAAGGCATCCTGTTTGTCCGTGACGATTTCCCTCAGATTTACAATATTCTTGTGATTAAGTTGCCGCAGAATTTTGATCTCGCGCACCGCCGTGATGGGGAATCCCTCTTTCTCGTTCTCCAATCGAACTTTCTTCAACGCGACGAGTACACCAGCTCGTTTGTCCTGGGCCTTGTAGACTTGCCCGTAAGTACCCTCCCCTATCTGCGCTATAACTTCGAACACGTCGACGCAACGCTCGCCCCAGTCTTTGCCGCCGGATGCGGACATAGGCGTGTGGTTGTTCCGCGAGCCTCTGCGCTTCAAGATCTTTGGTCTCTTTAACTTCGGCTTCGGTGGGACACGCTCGACTTTCGTGCGCGGCGGCGTCGCGTTCGGATCGTCTTCTCCACTCAAATCTTCCGATCCAGGGACAACTAGGAATAAAAATAGTATTACTTGGATCGTTTCCAAGTTATTCCGCGACGACTGGAAAACGACGGTGATAGAAAGAAGAGGGAGTGGTTTACCTGGTGGCATAGGTAAATCTTTAATACTCTTCTTCTGCGGTGGTTTCGGCGTTGACGCTGGGAACTTCATTTGCGCCTTGACGGGTGGACTTGGCGAGCGACTCGGCGGCGAGTCTATGCTCTCCAGATCGTTTTGATTGATTCCAGGTGGTAGCGGTAGTCTCGACAAGCTTTTCGTCTTGAACGCTACGATAGGAGGTTTAGGGGGGTCTACGGACTTAAGAGGAACTAAATTGTTAGGTGGATTGAACTTGGACATGGCCGTGTTAGGCGCTGGGACCGGAATCGGTATAGGTGGCGGTGGGACAGACAAGTTTGGGAGAACAGGTACTGGTACAGGAATAGGCACTGGCATGGATGCTTGTGGTAAACTTGCTGCGTTAGCAGGCTCAGAGTGTGGCAATGGAGGTACTTGTACATTTGTGACCGATGGAAAGCCCGGACTATTCGTGATAGTCATCGGGCAATTACTAATCGCAGGTGTCGGTGACGTATATACAATTGCCAGAGGTGGTTGGTTACCTCCAGGCATTAAGTTCGTCGCACTGACAGACTGCATCATTGGCAACGGAGGCGTTTTCCCTGAGAGCCCATCGTCTACCACTGGGACAGGGATATCCACCACATCGACAGACTTCATGCTTTCATTTGTCTTCGACTGTTCTTTATGATTCACGTATTTGTCTTTATTGTCTGTGGAAGCTTTATTCTCGGAGGACGTGTTACTAGCATCCTTATCGTCCGTACCTTCTATTATCTGAACCTCGTCCTGATTGACAGCCTTCTCTTTGGCCGCTTGCAATTTCTTGTACGCCAATTCCCTCATATTCCTGTCTTTCACGAGCTCGGCGAATAAACTAGTCTCACTAATCTTCGCCTGCACTCTAAGGTTCCTCGCCGTGATACTCGATGGACTTCTCGCCCTCGACCTGTGGGGGGAAGGGGAGGGTATTCTCGAGGGGCGGGGACTCTTCGACTTGTGTTTCCTGGCAGATTTGTGGGACTTGCTGGGCGAGCGTGATTTTTTCGGCGTGCGACTTCGTCTACGTGAACGCGACCTTGAGCGCGACTGCATCTTTCGCCCCCATCTTCCGGGGCTCCGAGATCGCGAACGGGAAAGTGGCAAATGCAACCTAGACAACAATTTTATTTTTTGTACGACAGAGGGACAGCGGAACCTTGATCGCCGCAACTTAATTCGTCCGACCATTTATTGTAACAGATTTATAATAGATAAAGATATAATACCTGCTGCTGGTGGGGCTCCTAGTTGACCTCGACTTTCTCTTGTCCCTTCGGTCCTTCTCGTGGTGCCTGTGCCGTCGATCGGAGTCGTCTCGTCTTCTACGTTTATTCGAAGGTGGAGAACTAACGGGATCTCTACGCCGATGGCCCACAGGGCTTGGGCTAAATTCCCGCCGCCTAGAGGATGGACTAGGACTGTGCCTGAGTCTATGCACCATCGGACTCGGACTGAAGTCTCTTCTTCTCGTTGGGCTATGGTCCCTTCGCCTTGACGGTGGGCTTGGGCTGTGAGGCCTCCTACGACTTGAACTAACAGTGGGCCCCGGACTAACGCTGCTACGCCGAGTATGAATACTAGGACTGTGCTTCTGCCTCTCGGGAGTATGCTTCATCGTGGACAGACTCGCTTTATTACTCTCCGGCGTTGTTGTTCTCGGCGGTAAGAGAGGGGTGTGCGGAGATTCCGGCGGCCTCGGAGGAAGCGGTGGTGGTGTTACATTCCGGGCTTGCCTTGTCATTTCGATTTCCACGTCGCTCAAGCATCTCTGCTCCTGGGGCGTCGCGGGCGATATCGGCGACGTACTATCTTTCAACGGTAAAGGCGGTGACTCCGACCAATTTCCAACCGGCTTCTCGTGGTCAGGGCTTACGATAATTTCATCGGCCATGCGATGCGGGCTCATACTGTGAGAATGCCTCTTCGACTTTCGTTTCTTCTTCTTGCCAGAACTAGACGAGGGACTGAGGCTTCTCTTCTTCTTCTTCTCCCGTTTGTGCTTCTTCTCTTTTCTTCTCGCGTACCGTCTAGACTCCTCTTCGTACTCGGGTGTCGCGCCGTGCATCGCCGACGGTTGCTGTTCGTTCGGCGAATAATGTCTGCCGGAATGCCTGTGTTGAACTGGCGGAGACGGTGAAAGGCTAATAGGTGATGCACCGAGAGCACGCACTGGGCTTCCGCCATAGTAACGCCTCTGTAAAACTGGCTCAGGTACCTCTCCGTCCGTGTAGCTATTACCTCTACTATCTTCGGATTGAATCTCTCCAGCTTCCGGCTCGGACAAATCTTCGCTACTCACGTCTGAGTATTCGACTAAAGGTTTAATGATAGAAGATGCTACAGTTGGGACATTCTCTATGGACTTATCTCTCGACCTCTTTTTCTTCTTTTTTCCAGAATTCTTCCCTTTCCCATGCCTTCTATGCTTCTTATCGGTCCCTTCGAAACTGTGACGATTTATATCGCTTCCTGTACTGCCTCGCCTGCGCGTTCGAAATCTTCCATTACGTTCGGCTCGCTCGATATCACGACTGCTAGGCATGTCACCTACTAAAATACACAAATGTTAGTAATATACCAAGTAAGGAAATATTATCGTTCTCTTATTCTATTAGCTTACATAATTATCAAAATAATTATCTGTATACTTTACATGTTCATGCGGCTCTTCGCATATTCTTTCTCAAGTTTAATTATACAAATACAATCAGGGGATATATATATAACACCTTACTTATCGAAAGACTTACTAGAGAAACAATGAAACCTGATTGAACTGTGTCTATATTGCAATCAGCGAGTATGTAAATACATTATCGTCGGGGAAATTGCCATTTAAATCGACTTCAAAGTAAAATGCAATTTAATTTATAAATGTTCACATTATTTTGCCACTTACCTTAACATAAATCGGTATAGAAAGTTTTAAAATATTATAATTATTTCTGTTCTCCTCAATACTTTGATACTGATCGTCATGGATATAACACACATACATAACGGTACGCACATGTAAAGAGGGAAGGCACACGAACACGCACATGTACAGTTTAGTCGACGTAACAATATTCCCGAGCAGCGCGATTCCTCGGGAAATGTAAGGAAAAACGGTAAATTTCGGTGAGCCGCGATGTCCACGGGAGAAAACCGAGAATCTAGCTGACGCGAGCCTATGACTCGTCGGTTTAAAGGATATTTTCTAGAAAAGAATTTTTCGGTCGACCTACCGCAGCCGCCATTGTTAACGACTGGGTGGCAAGGGAGTTGCCCAGTTTTCGCGAAAGAAAGTCATTTACCGTTTTTTTTCAACGATTCGAGAGCCAATGACGTATATCGCTACTCACGTGCAATGTAAATCCTGTGATATCACGCCGATCGTTGGGTTCCTTTGCATCGGGCTGGTCCAACGTAGCGATGAGTGCGAATGGTTACGTTCGTTGCTCGGTAAACAGTTTCAGCACATATTTCGTAGGCCACGAGTGAAGTTCGATAGATATTAATAGCTATCGTGACAATTAAATGTTCAGGCAATCATAATTTTATAATTTTAGCAGCCGATGCATCATATCTCATGAATTTTCTTTGGATTGTATTTGGCTTTCTCATAAAGGTAGCTCAGTAAGTAGAAGCCATTAACCATTAGCACGTCATTATTGTCTGACGTAACAAGCGACCAGTGCTGCGCCCTGCCGACTAAATACGGAATAACCGAAATTGCAAAGTAATCTTGTATAATATTATGCTCGATGCAATTGGTCCAATTGAATTTACTTAATCTCCGTGTTTGTAAATAGAAATATACCTGAAATCAGACAGCAATCAATTAATACAAATAGGAATGGAATAAAGAACAGCAATATAATACATATTACTTCTCTGTTATATCATTAAATCAACTTCGAAACAAATATATAATTCGGATAGTATCCTCTAAACATTCTTTCTTTATCAACATAGATTCCAATATCACTTTAACAACACAATATTTCAACTTTTGTCAGCTAGCAATACTTATAATTACAAATACACGAAATAAACTAGATATATTTTAATACCTGCGCAGGAAAAAGGTTTCCTCAATTCTTCCCTAATAAGTGCCATTATAGTTGTTTGCGATTTTACTACATTAAAAAAATTTCTTAATACCATTTCTATTTCTCCAAACTGGATTCATGAAAATGCTGCATTACGCAGCTGAGTAAAACGCCCTCTAGTTTGTCTACCTGGAACGTTGAAGTTGCAACGCAAATGTTTGTCGCACGATAAACTTAAAGGGCAAGAAATTGAGCCAAGTATCAATAAGCCATTTAAGTGATTGAAGAGTATTCTTTATCGTGCTTTTGTGCGTGTCGGACAATCGAGAATAGCGAAGTATGGGGGAACGTTACAACATCCACAGTCAGTTGGAGCATTTGCAATCGAAGTACATCGGTACAGGCCACGCCGACACAACCAAGTTCGAGTGGCTCGTGAACCAGCATCGTGACTCCTGTAGCTCTTACATGGGACATTACGATCTCCTCAACTTCTTCGCTATTGCTGAGAACGAGGCAAAGGCACGCGTGCGATTCAATCTTATGGAGAAGATGCTGCAACCTTGCGGCCCACCTCCAGAGAAGCCAGAGGATTAAATTTCCTTCGAAACGCGTTACGCTCCAACTGCCAACGACAGTGATTAAAAATATAAGTACTTTAAATTAAACCTGATTCTCCTTATCTTTCATTCATCGCCCAAATTCAATTGCGTGAAAGTGAATTCGGCGTAACTACGATTCCAAGTGATTTCTACGCGCGCGGGAAAATAGATTGTTTTCAAATAAAGACTTCGGTCTAACCTACACGCAAACATCACGTGTCGATCACGTTTAACGTAGACAATATAATTCGTTTAATTACTTCGACAAAAAAAAGAATGCAAATATTCTGAGAATACAAAAGAGTTATTTTCGAGATACAAGAAATTGTAATAAACATTTTAGAGTGACATCTGTGGCATAGATAAAGCAAGTAGAATATAGTGAAATTATCTAATCAAAATGCCGATTCCGTGTTCAACGAATTGTGGAAAAGATGCTATCCTCAAAGTAAGTTAAATAATTTCCACTCTGATTTTATAAACTTTCCGAGCAGATGTGAGAATGATTGTGTGCTCTTTGTTGCAGAGACCTAAAACTGGGCATGCCTTGTGCAAAGAGTGCTTCTTCGCAGCTTTCGAAAGCGAGATTCATAATACTATAGCGAAGGGCCAGTTATTTAAACCTGGCGAGAAGGTTGCTATTGGAGCATCGGGAGGGAAAGATTCTACGGTACTTGCGTATGTTCTAAAAACCTTGAACGAGCGATACCAATATGGGATCGATCTGTTTCTTCTATCGATCGACGAAGGAATTACCGGTAGCTTGTTGGAAAGATTATTACAAAGATCAGAGGCTCGAGAGACTCGTTCTCAATACGTTTATATTGTTTCAGGATACAGGGACGATAGTTTGAAAACTGTTCAACAGAATAAAGATGATTACGGATTACCATTGAAGATACTATCTTACAAAGAATTGTACGGATGGACCATGGATGAAATTGTGGCAGAAGTATGAATATATATCATAATCTTCTGTTAGAATTATTCATGTCAGGGCTTGAAAACTGTTATAATATCGATTTCGGTTCTGCAAATGGTTGTGGAGAACCTTTATTCCAAATAATTGTTATGAAGAACAGAAATTTTCAACTATTATCTGTTTCGGTTACGGTTCTTATTTCCCTCCTGATATTGGTTCCATAACAGTTATTATTTCGGTTCTATATCGGTTCCATAACCGTTATTATTTCGATTTTGATTCTAGAACCGATATAGAACCGAAATAATAAGGATTATTGAGCCGATATGAGGAGGGAAATAAGAACCGTAACCGAAATAAATAGTAGTTGGAAATTTCGGTTCTTCATAACAGTTATTCGGAATAAATATTCTCCATAACCATTTTAATCAGAACCTTTATATAACAGTTTTAAACAGTTATTTTCGGAACCGTTTCAAGTCCTGATTCACGTCGGACATCTACTACTTATATTATTCTTTCAGATCGGTAGAAAAAGTAATTGCACGTTCTGCGGTGTCTTTCGGAGGCAAGCATTGGACAGGGGTGCGGCTCTCCTCGGCGTAGATTGCATCGCGACGGGTCACAACGCGGACGACATAGCGGAAACGGTTCTTATGAATATCTTAAGAGGTGATATCGCGAGACTACAGAGGTGCACTTCAGTTGTAACAGTAAGTCTCCCCAGAAAACAGAGCAGGATAAAACTTGTGTACCGAGCAGAATAATAATGAACGCTTTGCTTTCGTTGAAGTCAGGAGCGGATTGCATAAGACGATGTAAACCTCTTAAATACGCTTACGAGAAGGAGATAGTAATGTACGCGTATTTCAAGCGTTTGGTATATTTCTCAACGGAATGCGTGTTCGCGCCAAATGCATATCGCGGACACGCGAGGACCTTTCTTAAGGATTTAGAAAAAGTTAGACCTTCTTCTATATTGGATATAATTCATTCCGGTAAATAAAATTGTAACATAATTGCATTATCGCAGCTGTTATTAATGACTGACATATAATCAATGTGCTCTGTTATAGGAGAAACGTTACAAGTGAAAGATACTATTAAAATGCCTGAGAGGAGAACTTGCTCGCGATGTGGATTCGTTTCAAGTCAAGAAATATGTAAAGCTTGCATCATGCTGGAAGGTTTAAATAGGGGGCTACCGAAGCTTGGTATTGGAAAAAGTAACAAAGTCATACGAATAATGAATTCAATTAAGAATGTTTCGAACGGAAACGACGAAGACAAAGATAATAACAAGAAGAAACCGCAAAATATAGACTTTTGACATCACGCGTACTACTGCAAGCTACTGATATACGCAATTCAATAAAAATATATCTTATATTCTCTAATTTTTCTTTAGATTAATTTAACTAAGAAGTCAGCAAAGTCGATGGTAAGTTTAATACAGATACTCTCGCATTTGAATAATTCCAATTGAAACAAATTTGGCTCGAGTTCCAACCACTTCCAACAATTATTTTATTCCTTAGAAGTACATGTTCGAAATTTCCGATTATCTTTCAATTTTTGCAGACACGCCGTAACTGTTCACCGTCAGATTTTCGAGAATATTCATTTATCTTCGATAAATATTCTTTTTTACCAAGTAACAAGAAACTATCGTGAACTGTACCTTAAGAGCATCATGTTCATCCTGATCTTAGATGATATATGCGGCAGCTTTTTGCTCGATGGGTGCTCTACACACAGGGCAATCGTTGGTAATATCGTCGGAGCAGTCTTCGCACAAGCAGACGTGCCCACACGGAAGAAGAATAATCTCGCGGGGATTCGTGCGACAGACGACGCACAACTGATCTTCTCTCAAATCTGTATCCCTGACTCTCTGCCTTCTTTCTTTTCTAGAAGCAGCAAGAGACTGCCTCAGTTCATCCGCTAATCTTTGTTCCGTTCTATCTTTCCAATAACGTCGAAACACTACTCCACCGATTAGCAATCCAATCGCGCCGAACATGAAGCACAGCAATCTAAATCGTGCCACGACGTCGTGAGAAAACGTTACGCCTCTGTATCATGGGAGCTGCATATTTCACTCACCTATACGTCTTTTTACGGTCGTCTAATTTTCGAAGTAGAGAACTAATCGACATGCTTGTTAAATAAAACGGAGTGCCATTCAACGGACGTTGCAACGTGAGCGTCTTAGATTTCGATCTCGCTAATTCGCCTATACCCGTGATAACTGCTCCTTCGCGAAGTAGTTCTTCCGTGGATTGTAAACCGCGTTGGCGAATACCTACAATCAGTAACAAATTAATCGTATTCGATGGAGAGTTAATTATCCGTGTTCTCTACCTGTAAAGAAGCCCCATAAATGATCCGCAAATGATGGGACGCTCGGTTCGAAGGTATTCGACACCACATCCAAGTCTAAAATGTCTGCCGACAATGGTTCTAATACTTCTACAGAATGAGTGCCGCGTTGCAAGACAAACGGCACTGTGTTATATACTTTATGAACTGTTCGCTCCTGGTCTGTCCTAAACGTCGAAGGGTATATTTGCTAGTTTTAATTTCAGGGATGTATGAGTTTCGGAAAGTAATAAGAAAGTTCAGCTGTACCAGAAGCCGGTAGAGCTTCTAGCTACGACATGTTCCTTAATTTTAAGCTTTTGTACAACGCCGGTTAGTTTCCTATCATTGATGCTGTTCAACGGCTTTCCTAAGGGTTTTACAATTCCGCTGATAGCTATGTAGCTTATCTTGTCGTCGGGGCTCTTGTCGATGAGCTCTTCCAAATGTGGGCCGACTTGGTGGAACTCTGCATCCTGTAGAGAAACTGAACGTTTTGAAGTATTTTTGAGCATTACGCACAGCGTTATAAATACTGAGAAATTACAATAGCCAGACTGAGAGGGTTATGAGGTTAGATCTCGAAGGTATAAACTTAGTCACGATTTAACGAACAATCCTACCGGTAATTAATCCGTTTACCTTGACTGATATAATTGCACCTTTGCAATGGAAGTACTGTTTCAAGCAGATACCGAAGATTACACTGTCAATTCCAAGGGCTATTATCTCGCCTAAATAATCCATGATCAGGTTATATGTTTACAAAGTATTGCCGTAATATTGTCCATTTTTGATATTCCTATTGGCGCTTGTGCAGCCACATTGGTTCCATTCTAATTCAGTATACCGAACGTTACAACGCGTTATTTTCGATGTGAGTTAAAGCCAGGTAAAACAAAAAAATTGCACCCCCGACCGGTTGAAAATAACGTAAGAGGTAATCGCTAGCGTGATGTTGTCAGAACTGTTGAGTTAAGGATCATGTGACACGCATAATTGAATTCATTTCTCTAAGTTGGCGTGTCCGAATGTGCGGGTTAAGGCCGCGTTCAGGTGTGTAGGGTTAGAATATCTTCAGATTTAAAACGAACTACAGGAAGTTACTGAGTGAATCAATTAAGTATCTATATATTTAATGACACTAGTTTTAGGGTTGTTGTCTTTCCGTAAATTAATTAAAAGGAAACTCAGGTTTCCTATAAATTACGAAGTGAAGGTTGTAAAATAGTCTAAATGAACGAAGAGTCATTATACATCTATTAAAAAATTGTGTATATTTGTAAATTTGGTTACAATCGTTACCGGAAATGAACAAAATTGTATATCATCTAAATTAGAATCCTTTATGCAACCCTTCTTGAATTCGACGTTTTCGAATTCTTCGGGGGTGGCGGTCCCTTTGCTTGATTGAACTCTATTCTTTTTGCTTCATCGATACCAAAGAGGAGATATAATAAAAGGCTTCACTCCGGGCGGAACCTGTGAAGTTCTTACTTGACCTTGGCATTTAAATTGGTTGGCTATTCGAGCGGGATATTCAAATCGACAAAATGTACCTTAACGCAATTGGCTGATTATTGCCGAAGTTTACCGATCATTGCCGAATGGGCATTTAAGTTGGTTGTTTAATGATTTCGATGGACCTGAAGGACAGTGCCTAGTTCCGGGGGGTTACAGCGAAAGACGGAAGGGGCTGCGATTTAAGTCACGACTGGTGGTGTCCTCTACAGCCGAGTATAAGTTTTAGAAATAGCGTCCTTCATTGTATATCCTTATGACGCTTTTGTCCAAAACGGTGCAAAACAGTCTAACAGCGTTGCAAAGTAACTCGCATGTGTGTAGTGTTTATATAAATAATTCTCTTATTATTTGGGATACCTTCGAAATTACGTAAGTAATAATACATTTTTTAGTAGAATAGTAAAAGTATTATATTTGAAGGTTAAAAATTGGTATAGGAATATAAAGAAGAATTATCGCGAAGTAATCTTGAGAAAGATCGGAAAGGGCGTGGATATTAGATTCGTGCGTAAAGAAATTTTATTGGTAACGTAGGGACATTCGAACACGTATAAACAGTACGTATAAAAGTATAAAAAATAAATAGCGACGGCGTTGCGACTCTGCAAGTCTCAATGAGAGCGAATTCATCGTAATGCGTTCCCATCGTCATCGGGGAACACGGCTACGAGTCCAATGATAATAAAATCACTAGAGACAATGACGATAATAATTAGAATAATTAGAATAATAATAACAATAATAATAATTGACGTTGTACTTAATCTAACGATAAATCTCTCTAGCATTCGCCACGCAACACATATACTTCGCGCGCAGGGGCGCGCGCGCGCATTCGTTTCTCTTCTTCATTCGAACGCTGGCCGTTTTTCAAACTTAGATATGACGGAGATCAATGCGATAACATTCAGAGTAAAGTAAATTCCCCGGATTTTCGAGTATTCATCCACGGACATCATTCATCACGCGATTATCCAATATGTTATTTAAAGAATATCAAACCCCTAATAAATACCCTCTTTACATCTTGCTCGATTTATAACGAAATTGTCGTCCTGCAATTTAAGTAAAAATAAGAAGAAGCGCTCTTTTTCTATGAACAAGCCATCGTTTCTTTTCCTCTGTACATTCAATCATAAACACCGCGTGCCTCTTAATTCTCATCACAATTGCAATCAAGATGATCCTGCATCTAATAAGTCGAGAATAGAGAATAAAACTTTCTCGCGCGAAGTTTCGTTCTTGAAAGAATCGGTTCGCGTCTGCCACGATCTGACGATTAAAATCAATTTTTCTTAAAAAAAAAGATGAACGATGCCCCGTACAAAGAAATTTCATTTCACCCTTTTGACTTATATTTCAGAAACGCAGCATTCTCTGCGAAAGCAACATATTTAGATAGCATACGGCACTTGTTAAAACGATTTTGCTGCGTATTCGTATAAATTAAATTCAAACAAGCGGTCATTATCGTCTCCAATGAGACGCGTTTATGACGAAAGCTTCTACTTTTACAAGGAAATACTTGGCTTCTCGCTTCCGGCGCGGTGTTACTCGTATCTAAAAATTTGTTAGTCGTTCGATTACGATGAACGCTTTCTGGGAGCACCGTGGACCAGTGAGACTGGGAAATTTAATATTTCCGTGCACGATGCACGTCAAATGTCCCACCGTGCTCGAAGGCTTAATGCTGTTCCGTAGAATGTTTTCGCGATCCCCTTCGGCTAAAATTCTTTTCGCTCGCAAGTCAACTCGCAATCTATGTATGATCGCCTACAATTGTCGGACTTGGTGCGCTCGCGATTGAGGTCAATCGCGTGCGGGGACCAATATTGGTGATTGTTCGGGCACTTCGCGCACGTGCTCGCGCTTGATGAATCCTTCAGGTCGTATAAACGAATTACACTGTCATTACGCAATGGCTGCATGCACCGGGATCGGCAGCAATCAACGCAGAACACGTATGCCTGAATAGCGAATACACCCGTGACATTGTTTTACAACTGAGCGAAGTATTCGAAGGTTTCTACGGTGGAAACACGTTCGCACAAAAGCTGGCTGTGGATGCCATTTACACTGCTCCAAGTAATTATAATCGGAGGAGAATCAATTGACTGTAGGAACCTACTGAGAATATATATTCATCGTTCTTTTAAACGTTTACAATGGTGTTCAATTAACGAGTGTATAATTTCTCGCTGACCTCTACAGTCTATTTAATTTTCTTCCACTACAACAGACAATGTTTTTAAAGAATCAAGGAGTGCAAATGAAATTGTGCTCCGGTTTCTACGATAATTATATGATATATAATTATTTCAAGCAGAGTATTAAGTATCCATTACTCAATTAAGATGAAGAGTTCGATGACCTCGACTTTTCATCTTACGCCGCGCACGCAGATTTTTCTACCCGATGTTTCGAACGTATAAAAATATCGAAAGGCGCCTTGTGCGTTGCTGTGTTGGAATCTGGTGCGCGTTGGTTGAACGATTAGTATGGCAGTACGACGAACTGAACGCAACCAGGCATGGCGTCAAGCTGGTTAAGACGAAGTGGTATAATTTCGACACGACTCACGTGCCAAGGCAGTGATCGGATAAAGAATTTCTTCGAAATAAAATCCACGCATTCCTACATAACAACGCGGCTGGTCCTAATCCCCGATGCTTCGCCACAGCATAGAAAATCGTGCGACTAACCCGTGAACTCTTATCTTCCGCATGTCTCATCGTGCTTCAGTAATCTATCTAAAAGTTCCTCGCTCGATATCTGTACAACAGATTCGCGTTAGAAGCACACGCCCAATCATTTAATTGCGCGACCGTTTCAGCTCGTTCCACGAGCGACATCATCACCACCGAGCGTCTTTCGCGTTTAAAGTCCAATGAGATTTGATTGCTGTTCCCGTTGCTGGCTCCTTCGTTCCCACTAGGCTAGCCCTAGAAGCATTCCCATTGCTAGTCACTTTGTCTTATCTACACTCGCTTAAAAACCGATTACTCAATTTCCCCATCCATCAAAGCTCGGTGCCCCCGCCGGTCAGCATTCGAATCTTTAATCGTCCCTGGTCCCACGAGGGACTTCGTTCCGCCCCTAGCATCAAGCATGCTTAACTCTTTAATCGTATCCACTAGTATCCTTCCATCGAAAAGGGTCTCTGGCTTCGTCCCGCGGTCATCGAGAACCTCTATTATTCTCTCGTTAAAGCGTTGAAATTGCGCAGGTCCCGAGCCCGGCGCGTCTGGCATCCTCGGTGCTCTCATGGAGCGTCTCGCGTGCTCGTCTTCTGGATGCTCCCCGGATTGGGTCAGCAGACGATTGTCAAATGGGGCGCGTGTCTATGCTTCGCTGGAACCACCATCTCCGGTTTAGGAGAAGCTTCTTAGGATCCATCGCGCCCGAAGGCTGTCGGTTTCGTTCAATGTAGATTCGCCTCGAGTCCTCGTCCCGAGGACGCGACTGAGGGGCGTCTAGGCTGGGACCTGCACCACCGGCCTACCGATCGGCACCGATATCACGTAAATGTCCACCTTCTCACCAGTAGTCTTGTCCACGATCTCCCCGTAGTTGACCGAGTCGTATGGCGGAGGCGCGAACAGGTGGTATGGTGGTGGAGGTGTCTCCGTCACCACTTGCCCGCCGTTCATCACCTCCGCCCGCTGGGAACACGCCACCGAAAGCGGCCTCCCGCCGCGGCGACAACACCACTCCGAGCAGCTGACTATGAGGAAGAAGGCCACCAGGCCACCGAATGAACCGATGTACCAGACGATTGACCACGGGTCCAGGGGATTCTGGCCGTCCCCGTCCACTGAAACAAACAGAAATCCACCTATGAAGAAAGAGAGAGACGTTAATAGATACGTCCAGAAGTGAAGCGGCTCGGAGATGTCTTGTGATAAAAGGGAGATCTCAAAGGTCTACAATCTACACCGATATGTATTTCATCGCGGCATAGTGTCGAATCGAGATGTAGCGATCTAGGGTAATGGCGCATTTAGGATTTAATCTTGGGGGGGTGTCGAGTTGAAGGGATAAATATATGTTCAATGCAAATTCAGTGAAATTCATTAGGTGATTATAGAAATTTATTTATAGAATGAAATTTAGTTTTCTTTTTTTCTTATAAAGGTACTTCTTTCGGGGGTGCCAGAGGGGAAGATCGGTTACTCGAACATATAGAGTTTTTTGCAACCGCGCAGATTTGAAGAGGACCTCGATAGAAGTATTGAGCAATTTTTCTTCGGGGTGAAAACATACCTTAAAGCTTAACGTGGGATTTCCTACTTTCCTGTATATCTTATTATTATAATTTATTTATTTATTTAAACAGGATAGATTAGTCAAATCTAGGTTTTCACTAAAATTCAAATTATGACTACTCCCAACTTAGAGTTACTCAACACAATTTAACTAAATTTTCAAATCTTGGAAACTACAGTAGATATAAGAAAAATTTCAAATGAAAATTTAACGGATCCTACTCTCTATACAGCTATGGCAATATTGGCAATCGATTTGTTTTAATGAGCAACGATTTTTTTATTGAAACCACAAATTTTAAACAACCTTTGACTTGCCAACGAAACACTCGCTATATCTCAGGGAGGCACTGTACTATCCGAAAGATCGCAGCCAGAGTTATTACTCTCGATATTTCGCCCCGAGTGAACGCCGAGCTCGATTTAGCTCAATTACCCTCACGTGTAAAGTCTCATGTAAATTACGTCTTTCGATACTGTCGATCGGCGAATGGGTGCCGGGCTAATGAGCTCAACAAGAGTTAACTAGCCGCTCCGTAAGACTATAAATAAGCAGCAATGAGAAACCGGCGCGTGGAAACGTCTACCGATACTCGGCTGAAGTGTCACACTGCCGAGCATGGGATCAGCGGAAGGCGAATTGAAAGATAGATAAACTGACGGCGAGCGATTACCGACGAAACCAGGTGCCCGATTTCGACTCGCGGGTGCACCGATTTCGGTAGTGATGCGCGATATTGGTCTCAACTACCTATCGATAATGCATACCGATAAATATTTTTTCGTTCATTATCGATACATGAAATATATTACTCAAAAAGTATCGATATTGGTAATATCGATAATTTTTTTTACATAATCATCGCGTTCAAACACTCAAGCCACCCACCGATGTTTAATTTTGTAGGCCGGTAGTTTTCTTTCGATACTCTGTCCAGTACTCACTTATTTTATTTAAATTAAGATTCAAAATGTTAAAATGATAACAAGTCATTTAATTTTCTAAAATTATAAAGCAAAAAAAAAACACCCGCAACCCCCTAGATAATTATTGGTGTTTGAAATATCGATATTCTGACAAGCAAATATCGATATATGCAGTTACCGATAAATATTGCGCATCACTACGTTCTGGAACGTTTCGAACGTGTTCCCCGGACGAACATGGCATAAGTAGGTATCGCGTGGAAAGTTTCCCGAGCACCGGTCGCCGTCGTCCGCGCGACATTAGCGATTCTGATAGCGGGATGATCGCTATTGCCGCTAATACGGGACATATATATATCCTTTTCGGAAATATTCATGCGAGAGGACGCCCGTCGGTTTCATTAATATATTAATGCAGAGACGGGCTCGATCGAGACGTCGATGAAGAATAATGTATGAAATCGAGATAGGAATACATATGGGTGGCTGACGCTTCGCGGGGTTACTGTAGCGGTTGCATAACGCTTAGAGTAATTGGAAGATCGGTTATTCAAGTAACTGTTGACTTAGGAGATCCTACGTACGCCGCGACTCGGTCGGAGATATTAACGATTACCGACTGGGAATGATTCTTCTATCGAAATTGAATCGAAACAGTGGAATAATTGTCTCCGACAGGAAGCTTCGTTCTCGAGAAAATCGGTTTCGCAAGTGGGCTGCGCCTGGAGTTGCCACCCGTAGATACTTTAAAATAAAGTATCTTACGTTATTATAGGTAAATGTACTCTATACTTTTGAATAACAATAAACTACGCGAAAATACTTGATTTCACAATTAATGATATTACGTGAAACGTAATGCAATATTATTATCTTCTATCTGTTCCCGCCACTTCAGAATTTACTGAGAGAGTTTTCTCTGTCATGAATGTGAAGTGGCGCGATGAAAGAAACAAGGCCTCTCTCAATCAAATAAAAAACGAATTATTTATATATTTCAATATGAATATTGAGTGCAATGATGTCATTGAGATATTTCAAATTAATAAAAATTTACTCTGCAATGTTGAAAGCAATAGAAAATATGTTTGGAAGATATAAAAACTAATAAGATTAAAATGTACTTTTAATTTGTTGAGCGCATTTTTTTGTACACCCCACGAAAGCAAATGTACGTTATTTTTTTGTAAAAAAATGTGGCAATCCAAGCTGTGGTCTTTGCAGGCGCATCCAGGCAATCTTCGAAGCTGATTTTCTCGGAAACTATCACTCTTACGAGGAAATTGTACTCCACCTTTTCGATTTCTTTATTCGAGTGGGAGGGGTGGGTTTAGACGGTCACCAGGGTGCTCACCGTTGGACGCGTCGTTCCCTTTGGTCTGCAGGCTTTCTTCCTTCTCGTTCGACTCCGAATCAAACTCGATCAAGAAGACCGTCTCCCTGCTGTCGCGATCGTCATCAGTTGTCGAATGGTCCGGGTACTGGTGGCTGTTGATAGCTTTATGAATCACCTCGTTGCTCTCCAATGGACGCTGAGCGCCGGTGACATCGTAAGTCGACACTCCATGAACTGCAATAAGACACAGATGCGAGCGTGAGCGATTGTGAATGATCTAGGAATGGCGGAGGTTGAGAAAGCATTAAAAACGAGATCCCAGATTGCTCGTCTAGCTAGGGTTGCCACCTTTTTACAGGAAAATAAAGTACAAAAAAAAGTACGCTAAAAAAAACTAAGAGTACATTTTAAACATATTAGTTTCTATTTCTTCCAAATATATTTTTTATTGTTTTAGCATTACAGAGCAATTCTTTATCATTTTTATAAAGATTTATATAGATAAATTTACGCGTAATAACGTAAGATTCTTTATTTTAGAGTACGGGTGGCAACCCTACGTCTAGCTGTTTCAATGCGACACTGTCGGCCGAAGAAAATAGGGATGTAGTAATTCGCACGCACGTGTAACGCAGATTTCTGTCAGGGCTTTTGAAAGATTCAAGCTTTCACCTTCTACGGAATTTTATACAAAGAAAAGCGATAACTCGAGCGATTCGGAGAAAAATACGCGAGCTGAATCTACAGCGTTGCCATCACAATTTAAGAATCCAAGGGTTAACTCATTCGATATCCACTTTTTAATCCAGAGATTCCGCAAGATATTTCTTAATTACGTCGCACGGGATAGGATTAATCTGTGGATTAAATTGCACAATGTCACGAGTTCGAGCATCGATGTATTTTAGATAAAGAAGATCTCCAGCTTCGATGATAGAATTAACGGATTAGAATCGACATTAGGGGCCAATATATCTCTCATACTGGATGTCACATCGGCGCCACGTTTGCCCCAATTCGCCGAGGAGCGGGATTCATTTATCTCGGCACCTGCAAACACCGCGAGCACGATGATCCACCATGATTTACATAAGGTTGCCAACGGTGCCATTTTCGCTTTGAAACTCCACGTTTGGTGACATTTTTGCAGTCTACGGTTTTGCTGGTAATTTCTTCAGGAATTTGATAAATATTACCCTATAATCTTAAAAAGCAGTTGATTATTCTGCAGCATGAAATTACGTACAACAAAGCTTCCATTTTTCGGACGCAAAACGTTAAATGAATTACAAAGTTAAGCTGGCAACTCATTAGAAATTCGACGCGAAAGTTTTTACTTTTATTTAGCTAAATCCGAACAGAAGAAAATTATTGGACAGAGCAAAGACAGATGAAAAATAGAATTTTAGAAAATAAGCACATTTTATTTTCTCATAAATATACTATGTCATATGTGCACTTTTTTTATATACATAATTCTAATTATGAACTTCAGAAGTTACGAGAAAACTTAATTTAATTTGTTTCTTTTTATATTTTGTTAAGCAAAATAATTTGTGTTTCCTTGGAATTTCTTTTATTTATTTTTGCTAATCCTCCAGGCGAGTACTGCGCAAATGCTGGCAACCCTATTACACATCGGGGATATAAGCTCTACCCGTTTTCTCCGCTCTTTCGCGGAACAAAACACGCGTCAGCATCGCGAGCTTCTCCTACGAAGCGCGATTTTGTCGCGTCTCGCGTAATTACCATCAGGCCAGTGCCACTGATAACTGTTATCGCGAGACGTCTGCTGCAGCTGGATAGAAATGTCAAGCACCGTGGGCGCGATCGAACGCCCCCTTCGGTGCGCGTTGTTTCTTTCTATGTCGGAGTTCACTCGTTCGGACTTTTCCTTGAGATAAAACGAAGCCAGAGACGAAGATGGAATTGTAAATATTCTAGCTCAAGGCATTTCGCTTTAATCGAGTGTATGGGGTTTATAACTTAATCGCGGTTGATTAATTATTTAGTGAGATTATCGACTGCTAGGCCCCTCGAATTATGATGACGCATCATCTATCCTTCCTTTAAAATTGAAACCGATCGCAATCTTTATTGACAGACTACTCGGGAGACGTGAAATGCTGTTAAGTGTGATGTCATACTTTCAAGAGTCCACTCGTACTAAATGACGGGCGTTAAAGGCGGAGGTTCTGAAACACTCATCTCCTACATGTTTGTTACACTTTCAGTCATCGTTGCGCAATTCAAGCCCATTGAATATGATACGCATCCTCGAAACCTCTTCGATCCACGCGAGTGTACGTTTGGTCGCGATTAAAGCGACGAGAAAGAGAGAAAAAGGAAGTCGTTCGCGTTTCAGTTCACACAAAAATTCGAGTCCACACTGACACGATTGCATGCTAGGTATTAATTTCTAGGTAGATACCTAGTTGTTTCTTTAGATCCTGCTGTTTCACGGTAGACTAGCCATTAGATGATTCAATCTGACGGTATATTTATGTAACTTTTGATTTATAGTGTCATCATTCTTCTACACCGTTTCTCTAATTTTTGTAAATACACTGAACCAGCTTCAGGGCTGAGTTAAGACTTTTAGAGGCCCTAAGCATTTAAAGGATTTTGAGGCCTTCTTACGCAGGATAATCGCTTCAACGCAATGCACGATTTTTTAAGGGGTCATGCCTAGTTGGCAGGCGTGATTTTCGGGATTTTTTTGTGGAAAATCTAATGTATATTTTTTACAACTATTTGCTTATTTTAAAAGTACATATATTCAGCAACTCTCAGTAATTTTGTTATAGAAAAATATTAAAAGATGAACGAATAACAGCCACTCTCCCGAAAGCTATTTTTTTGCGGTGAGCACAATTTCTCAGAGCCGGATCATCTGAAATCGAAAAATGAAGAAGATTCTGTTAGTGTATGAGTTTATCTATTAGTTCGTGAACGAAGGATTTTTGTTCTTGATGGAAACTTTATTTTTAATTCACGAAAAATGAACAATTCAGACATTGAAAAATTATGATTTTGAATTAAACGGACGCCATTTTGTCTGAAATCATTTTTTTGAAAAATCCTTCGTTCACGAACTAGATAAACTCATATACTAACAGTATCTTCTTCAGTTTTCGATTTCAAATGATCCGGCTTTGAGAGATCGTGCAGTTATTCGTTCATATTTTAATATTTTTCTATAACAAAATTACTGAGAGTTGCTGAATATATGTACTTTTAAAATAAGCAAATAGTTGTAAAAAATATACCTTAGATTTTCCACAAAAAATTTCCAAAAATCAAGCCTTCCAACTAGGCATGACCCCTTAAGCATTTTCGATAATTTGCTTAAAAAGTGTTTCTAACAAAAGTTGAATTTTAAAATTCAGAAAATTTCTATAAAGTCCCCTTTCCCTTGATTTTCATATTGGTTAATCCAGGACTGACCAGCTCTACCACAGCAGTTGCACAGAAACGATCAATTCCCAAACAAGGATCACAGAATGAAACAGATTACTGCATCTCGCGAAGCGTCTGGGACGCAGATCTTCAATTTGCCTCGGAGAAATTGCACGGGACACGAGTCCTCGGCAATTTCCCGCTCGCCCGTCTCTGCCGATCATGTTTCTCAGAGGTCACTCGCAATTAAGGCACCTTGCGCGGAATCATCGTTAATAGTTTCGCGCTAAGTACAAAGTCCTCGGTGGACAGTGTGATGCAGCGTAAAATGCGTGCGTTACAGGAATCCACGTAAGCGCGTCGTCTCTCTCAAGGAGGGAACGATGACGACAAGGGGCCTCCGATTTCGATCAGGGATAGCCTGAAAATTATTGGCGTATCGAGATTGGCGAAATGAAAGTTACATACTAAGCCCCAACTTTCTCCACAACGAAAAATCGAATGGTCTCTATTTTCGGTGGCTCTATCGTGCCTGCTTTCGCAAACGTTCTTTAGCCAGAATTTCACGAGGAAAATAGTGACGAAAAAGACCGCGACAGCGGCTCGCGATTACAGCGAGCGCAATTCATATGATTCACCCCTGTCACGTCCATCTCCACCAGGTAATTGCAAACACAACACTCCATTCTGCGCCTCGTTATTATCGTATTAGCCCTAAACGGCTTTTAAACTGCCCAACAAAAGGGTGCAGCATAGTGGCGAGAATATCAAAAATCGACGCGCCACGAAGTAAACAGGATGTCCTCAGAGGCCACGAATTTTGGTACACCAATTCGATACACAAACAAGCCTCTCAGTGACGACATCGTATCTCAAAAGATGCAACAAAATGATAACCACTCGTATACTTGCTCGCGGTGGTCCTTGATTTGTCTTGTGACATTTACGACGATCGTTGAAGCGAGGAGGACTAACGAGCAATTTGTCTCACTGAACAAACTAATGCTCACGAATCTACGCATGCCGCAGTGGAGAGATCTCGTGCAAGAACTACATTATTGTTCCGCGAAATAATGTCCCCGGTGTAGCTACTTCCATGGCATAATACTTTGGCAAGAAAAGGCTGTGAAGGCGAATTCGTGATGGCTCAGTGTCGTCAGTGTCGGTAATTGAGACAGATTAGGACAAGTGTGGGTATTACTGTGGACTTTTAAGGTAGGTTAATTTTAGAACCATCGATACGCCGTTCAAATGTTCCTCCTTCTTTTTTTAAAAGAAACGTGGGACCGTAATAATTCCATAAAAAAATATGAGACCGGGTTAATAAGCACAGTTAATTAAAAACACAGAGATTTGTCGATCAATGTCATGGCAGGAGTTACTGTGGATATGCATGCATTACTGCGTGCCAGTTACTAACGAAATTCCAGTTACTGCGCATCTATTACTGCGGTCGGATGACAGGCAAAACTTAACCTTAGTACAAATATCACTTGTAGATAGAAAAATTATTTGGTTCACAGTAATACATGCACATGGTGTAAAATACTGCACCTAATACTCCGGTGAGAAATAAAAATTAAAACTAAAATGTAGACGACTGATTTACTGTTTTTCTGAAGAAATAATTCTTATTCTATCGAGCAATAACTCTACATTACATGTATTACTGTTAATAACAAAGATATAAATGTTTTTCAAGTAGGTGTTCATGACCGTCATATCGGGAATCGACCGAAGTTTCGCCTTGACGAATATCAAACTACGATAAAAGAATTAATAATAACTTGGCTGTACATATTTATTAATAATTATCTGTAATACAGTTTAAAATAATTTTATCAAAAATTTTCAAGGGATTATGTATTTTCCAACATTCAATATGATCTGTTTTGGAATATCCGCAGTAATCGGGGCATCCGCAGTAATAACTACACTTATCCTAGTGTAGGCTGCTTCGTTCCAAAACAAGGAAGCGATACTTTTTACCACTGACACGTATGAATCCGCCTTAAGGATCTCGTCTCTGTAGGCGGAGGTCTCCCAGCATTATTTCTGCGCGCTCGTAACAATGCCGCATTCCTATCACTTTAGAAGGAACGGCCCACTTCGTAATCCGTTTTCTGCCTCGCATTCGTGGAGAAACACACCAGCGGTGCTTGATAAACTTTTCGCCCAAAGTTCCTAATTTTCCCGGACGGAAACGCGCTTAAAAGTCATCTCGTTCCGGCGTGCTCACGAAATGGTTACTCCTGTTAGTACAGTCTGTTGTTTCCACAAAAGTTTGCTCTCCTGGGCCTCCACGAGAAATATTAAAATACGTCGCGTACTTCGCGAGGGGATCGGGGTATTTTCAAAATTGCAGTTCAGCGCGAGAAACTGGGTGGTAATTGTGAATGTAGGTAATGTGGAACGAGGTAGGGGCGGTTTTGAGTATAGGCTAAGTAAGATGCAACCTACGGCGGCAAATTTTGGAGAGAGACAAATTTGGGGGAGGACTACATTTTTGGGAGCGGCAAATTTACGAGTGTGATAAATTTTCGGGTGCGATAAATTTTGGAAAGCGGCAAATTTTTGGAAACCACAAATGTTGGGGAGCATTAAACTCTTGGGGAGCGGCAAATTTTGGTGAGCGATCAATTTTGGGGAGTAATAAATTTTAAGGAATAACATTTTGGGGACCATCAAATTTTTTGGAAGCCACAAATTTTGGAGGGCGGCAAATTTTGAGGAGCATCAGATTTTGGAACAGATTTGTAGCATCAAATTTTGGAGGGTGACAAATTTTGAGCGACAGAAATCGGAAAAGGTTTAAACACAAAGGCTTGAGACAACTTTAAAAACAATTTCCTTTTTTCATACAATTTCGAAATTGTTTCTGCTCTCTTAAATTACAATATTTAATAATATTTCGCGGAAAGGGCGGCAGACACTTGTTAACCTACTTAGGTGCGTTAAATCTTCAAATCCACCCCCGGAAGGAGTTGAATCCTAAGAGAGCTCGTGAATATTGACGCTCCTTTTGCACGACTTATAAAATCATTCGTTCATCGATTCCGAAATGGTACAGACACCAATTTCTCCGATTCACTATAATTCTCCCTTTGTCTTTCGTCAATGTCACAAGGAGTCCAAGTATAGATATCTTACTACCACTGAGGCCTAGCACCTTGGTTATCGACAAATCTGCTCGAATTACACAGAACGTTCTAGCAACCTTTCATTACGTAAACATCAGGGATACGAACAGTCGATACAGCGAGCATTTCGACGAATTTTCCAGACGTCCTATTCTCGCCCTATTCTATTAATCGCCCTCAACGAACAACACCGGTGTATCGAACGTCCTCGGATCGCCCCGTCGATCCCCTCTCCCCACAGTTTTCCCAGCGCGGATGAATCTTCCACGTCTCGTTCCAGCGAGCGTTGCGCAACCGTTGTTGCATTGACTAATAATCTACAAAGTCCTCGAGCCTGACACTCTCGTAAAACTGTTTTCCATTGTACACTATTCCTGGACGCGTGCGTCTGCCGTTAATCATCCAGGCTTCGCCTTTACTACGCGTGATAAAGTGTAATTCACCGCTCAACGAACAATGGTCGCGCGCAGAAAGCTGGCCACGTTAATTGCTTGTTATTCGAGCTTCGTTTTTCGTCGTCTTCTATCCCGCCGCTTATTAAATTAGTGTTTCCCGTTCAACCCCACCTCCCGGGTAGACAGATGGTCGATTGGGGGTTTTTGGACATTTTTTCTCCCCAATTAGATACAAACCACACGTGTACATACCGCTGAACAAATTTGGCACTATTATAAATGCGTACAACCCATCATTAGTATTAAATGATAAGACTGATTGTGAGACGCTTCAAGCACCTATGCATTAAGGATCAAGGAGCAAATGATAGAAACTGAAAAGATTTGTTGGCAGTTTTTTAAGGTTTATTGTTGCCAGACGTATTACAATATAGATATTTAACATTCAATAAACGCTTTCATAAAAAAAAACAGATGGTCGATTAGGAGGAAAAAGGAATATCTGACAATGCCCTTTTCGATATAATCCGCCAGATATTGGAACAAGCTAACGCTTTGAAATTGTGTAGCGGTGAAATTACACAGCTTTCATTCCCTGGATCAATCCAGGGACCGCGTAAAAGATTCAGGAACGTTACAGTAATTTTATACAAATTTCTGTGATCGGTGTACGTCAGAGAAAGCCTATCGCACCTTACACTTTGTACCCCCGCGTATCAGTTACTTGATTTTGGAAAATGTGATGCAATTCAGCTGGATCTCAGATAGTCCACGAACGTGACCCGATAATCTTTCTAACAGTCATCAGACTACTCAGCGTCAGATCTGTGTTTATTGCACGCTAGATGCAATGTGGTCAGCTACCACTTTTCATTGAAACAGCGTGTGGCTCCCAAGAGGAAAACAAGAATATCTAATGCAATCCTATTAACCACGAAATTAACCAACGAGACGATCTCGACGATCCCCTCGGAGGTTGTGTATCTCGAATCTATAGGGGAGACCGGGGCAAAGTGACACGAAAAAAGTTTGAAGACGAATAAAATTTTTCCCTTCATATAAACATGTGTGGAAATAGATTTATAATATAATTTGAACATTACTATTGATAAATGACGAATAGCAATACTTAAAATAAACTTAAAGTATATTAAAATTCAATTTGAAAAGAAAATGCCAAAACTGACCACTTTACCCCATATATGGGGTAAAGTGACCTACTATCCGGGGTAAAGTGAGGTGCAACAAAATAAGAACTTTAATTAAGGATATAGGTAATTATTAACCCCTTGCGCTGGAATGACGTGTATAGCACGGCAGCTTCTGGCTTTTCTGCACCGTGGTTGTCAAAAACTGTGGCAGATATTTCATTTTTTTGAGGTTAGATTCTGTTCCATCACGCCGCGAGGTTTTCTAGCCAGCAGACAGGTTGGGGATATTGCGCACATAACCTGCGCATTGGTTCTTAGCAGCCATTTGCAGCTCAGTTTACCCCGGTCACTTTACCCCGAATGTGTACTCAATGGAAAATTAATTATTTAATAATGTTAGTATTAATGTTTTCTCAAATGCGTGTACATGTATGTTTAGAAGCTTGTTATAAACGCGCAGAAAAAAAATGGAGTTAAAATAACATATTTAAGACTCATTTATCCAAAAAGCTAAATTGAAAAGAAAACCAATTGGAAGTCACTAAAACTTCATTTTTAATTTTTTAAATGAATATCCATTTTTCGATATCTGAATGTGCATAATTATCATTGTGGTATTACACACATTTATTACGTCACCAAAATTTGTAAATATATTCTATTGTTAAAGAATAAATTAAGGAAGCTCATTTTACCCCGAAGTTCACTTTGACCCGGTCTCCCCTACGTATATCTGTATGAAATATAAATATCACAGTTGTTTCTGAATTAACATAGAAGCAATCTCCTCAATCTCTCCTACAATTTAGTTTTCGTTTTAGGATCGAGGAAACTCTGGATCAGCCTCGATATTCTCAAATCCACTCGAGTCGCTCGATAAAGTGAGTTTTTTTTCAAAACGACGTGGGCATCGAGACGAAATCGTGGTGACGATAGTGGTGTACCAGGGTCGAGATACTATCGTGCAGACGTTTTATCAGGTTTCAATTAAAAACAATATGTTTTTCGGCGCGATAACTGCAGGAATAAAGGACCGATCGATCGGGGGCCCGAGATCTCCGATCAGATTTCGTTCTATCTGTCCCCCTCCCAGTGGGATTTTTCGTTATAGAGGGCGATACACCGCGGGATTCACTCCGCTGGCCTTTCTTACGTAAACATAAGCATTCTATAACAAAACTTTCGGCAGCTCGCCAACGGCGGCCGCGAACGACTGCCAGTATTCGATTAAATCTTTCAGCCGAGTTGTGAATGATAGCGCCTGCGTTCATGGATAGGCAAACAACCGTGCAATTAAGACAATCGCGTAGAATGATACTCTGGCGTTGCATCGGATAAAAGAACCACCGTCACTAATTGCACGTTACGTAATCACGCGCGCACGTGTATTCGGAGATATACTATACAGAGGATTTCTAAGTACACATAAAGTGCCCTCCCCCCTCGCAAAGTAGCATCCATCCTCTACAAAGATAATGAAGTAGAAATAAGTAGCTTGACGTATTCCTACGAAACACAGATACGCTGAGAAACTTCTCCTGAACGTAAATGAAAACCATCAGAGATTTCCTTTTGTAGATGTACCATTTGTGGCCATTGCACTGTTTTTGGCCATGTGCATAATTATCTTAGTTTTAAATTGCTTACAGATCATTATTATGTGGAGCATTTCACATCATAAATATTTTGTTTAGTATACCGCTAATATAAGGTTACATTTATTGCTTACACGAAAAAATATTATATTTTTTAAGAAGTGGTAAAAACTGGTAGAATACCTTAAAATGGCCACAAAAGGTGCATCTACCCTACCTAGCGATAAAATTCAAGTACCCCTAATTTCATCCCCTCCCTCCCCATATCGCGAGCTATCCGAACGCTAATAAATCCCATATCGACCCTCGAAAATCTTAAATTCTTTTAAAGCTTTCTAACGTTCTCTATTAACGATCAATGAAAAAAGAAGGGCGAAGACTCCTGAACCTCTTGCGAAGTTCCAAGAAGTCAATTAGCTAGATCTATCCGTGAATATTAATATAACGGAATTTTAATCTGTGCCTATGAAGAGGAGCGAAGGTCAGGTGCAGCAATATAAATATCAACGGCCGTTAATAGATACGTTTCTCAGGCCTGGATCGTCCCGAGTGGACGGCTCGAAAGTTGTCCTCCAGGGCCGAAAAGGATGTAACAATTATCTCGGATCTCTGCCCGTGGACGAAGACCTTCGAACCAGCTCCTTTGTTTTCGGCCGAGTTCAGGCTGACAAGAAGAAACTTGGCTGGCGCCCAGGTTCTCGCGATCGCCGTGTATTATTATCGGAAGTATTGTTACCTGGCTCCAAGTGGCCCAGCCATTGTTCACGGCGAGCGCGATCGACGAGAGCCCCACGGAGCTTCACCCGACCCTTCAGCTTCCGTTCCAGAGCCGAGGCATGCCGATGACTCTCCGCAGAATTGAGATAGCGCATACGGCAACCGAGCCACCAAATGTCGGGCCGTACTTTCTGTCACCGCGAGAATTCGGCACGAAGCCGAGACGACGAAACGTGTCGCGGTTTTAAATAACCAAATTCACATCGCTCCAGCTCCTGTAGAATAGGCCTTGATCTTTCGCCTACCGGTTCTCATTTCATTAACGATCTGAATTATTCAGCTGGCGGGTAAATTATTCCGTGACGAAGGATCTATGAAATCGACACTTGGCGCGTGATTGGTGCACGGGACATTCGAATCTCGCGAATTCATATATTCACGAACAGAGATTCGAATCTCGGTAATGGGATAAGAATTTCAAAGGTGCCTTTCTGATTTTCTTTAATCCTCTCGATTTTTAGTAAATAACTGTACCTACTTCTAGTCGAAGGCACCGCTGGCTTTGAGTTAAACGACTTTATAATCCGTCTCCAACATCTGCGCGCCCAGATTCGCGAGTGTGGCGAGAAGAAACGGTTGTTTGGTCGGTAGACGGGCAGCTTGATATTCACGCGGCAAATCTTTTCAGAAACCGGGGACAGAGTACAGCCACGTGCGTGTAACGGTTTATTGAAGCTCTTTTCGCGATACATGATGAATATAAACGCTAATAGGTCCCAGGACGTCTGCTATGGGAAGCCTGGAGGCCGGGCCTGTCGCGTAGAAATTTAACGAAACGGATTAGAATAATGCCCATTAGTCTCAAACTGGGTCACCGATTAAATCTCGTGATTTAAAGGTGGACAACGGAGGGTGGCAGGTTTCGAGGGTAATCCCTTTGAATAACCGGTGATACAGTAAACGTTGTTGCATTGTTGCTCCCACCTAACATTTAACTCCTTGGCTGCTGACAATTCAAACGCCATGTGCGGGACTCCTCTACTCGCATCTCTTAACCATTCTCGTTGAACGCCCGCGGGGCGGTCTCCGCACGGACTGTGTTCAATTAAAGAGTCAGTAGTATATTCGTGCAGATTGAACGTATAAGAGACTCTGAGAAGAACGAAGAAGAAAGATGCAAGTAGGAGCGATTAACAGCAAATCGAACGACGCATTGTGCCATCGAGAAGGGCCTTCATTACCGACGTTGTTCCTTCTAGCTGAAAATCCAGACTTTTAGGCCCTCTGGGCTGCTCATTACGGAGTAATCGCCGCGCGTTTTCCCTCGGGGTGCAGGTTTTCCCTAAAACGCGCCTCCAGCGGCTATTACCGCGAGTGACTACGTCGACGTTAAATGGCATTTTTCGTTTATCCAGCTGTCACTGATTCACCGACAACCACGAGACTTCCTTCTAGTCCGCGTCACCGCGGACCTCGGGACGGCGATATCCCGAGGAACAAAGGAAAACGGACAGTAAAACTTGGGTGCCTTCAAAAAGTCCTTGTACTTTTATACGGGCAAACCGGTCACGTGGACGTGAATTATCGAACCTGTCGATTACTTCGCGCCCAGTCCAAACAAGCACCAACCATAGCTGCAGGAGTGAATGAAGCGCGAAACACGCGTATGTGACACTTGAGCCAAGTTATACAAAAATTGACTAAATTTATATAGCTTGAAGATTTTAATTGCTAAGTAAAAGTAGCTTCATTTCTATCGGGTATATTCCTTTTCCTGTTATTGTTTTACAGTCTTTTGATGGATTATTTAATAGCGAGTGGTACAATTAATATTATTATAAATTTTCTGTAGTTTTTGTTTTTTAAGCCTAAAATGGAACTGTGGCTTGGCAGTTTTAATAATTGTAGAGATTGGTAATTTTTTACAAAATGATTGAATCTGTACTGGGTTTAACTAATTTCTTGCCACTTTGAGGGTTGGTAAAGGGTTGAAGGTTGGCCGTCCTTAAATTACGTACGGGTAATTTTTGCGATTTCTTACCCCTCCCTCCCTCAGTATAAGAATTCGTAAGATTTGATATTCGAACCCCCTCTTTACATAATATTTTTTGCACTGAATTTTTTCAGTTATTGAAATTCTCTCCAAGGTTTATATAATTCATTTAACTCGGTTTCGGGAAATGTAAATTAAAACTACTTTTCTGGAACATTAATGACAGAATTTGTATTTATTGAAAGTTAGTTTAAAAAAATATTACGTAAGACGCTAGCTGACTAAGTAAAAAATTCGTGGCCTCCTTCCTCCGAAAAAAGCCTTACGTAATTTAAAGAGGACCCCTAACTTGGCCCACTCGATCCACGATGATCGATCGATAAGGAGATCGGCCTCGGATTAGCGTTATCAGTCGGCCGATCGATGTGGATCGTTCCTCACGTGGGACGTTCCAGCACGTGACTATTTGTCGAGCATCTCTCCTTCCATGCTTTTGGGGCCATCCTTAAATTACGTAAGGGTAATTTTGACGATTTCTTACCCCCTCCCTCTCCCAATATAAAAATTCATAAGATTTAATATTGTAACCCCCTTCTTACGTAATACTTTTTACATTTAAATTTTTCAGTTATTAAAATTCTTTTAAAGGTTTATCTAATTCATTTAACTCGGTTTCGGGAAATTTAAATTAAAAAGCTTTTCTAGAACATTAATGATAGAATTTGTATTTATTGAAAATTAGATTAAAAAATATTACGTAAGACGCTACCTTACTCCCCATCCCCCTTATAAGAAAACGTAAGAAATTCGCAACCCCCAAAAAGCATTACGTAATTTAAGGACAACCCCTTTCAGAGTTTCACTTATATCGTCCATGGGGATGAAGTGTTACTCGATGGTTTGATATTTAGTGTATCTATGCTGAGTGTACATGCACCGTGCTAGATGATCCCGTCTTAGGCGTGCACACGCGAGCGTCGGTTTTCTGCAGCTGCAGCAGTTCACTACAATATCCAATCGACGAGGACTAGTCTGGTTTTAAAAGGGCCACTGGCAGGCCGCCAATAGGGCTGACAGAAAGCGACAGGCTCGTTAACGGATAACCGACGACAATTAAGGTAAACGAATCGATCGGTGAAGCCTGGTGCGCGCGTGTAATTAACGCGCAAAATCAAATTCATCCGCGTCTCGTTCCACCCTTTCTTCTACAGGAGCAACCGAGTCAATCGTTATTTCAGTATGGCGAGGGAATCTCTACACGGAACTAGGGAAAGTCGATTTTTCCATTCGCGGACATTGCTAAGAGCGATCTCCGCAGAGTTTATGCAATCTCTGCAATGTGCTCTTAGTGGAATTTCAGTGAATTAATGATGGTTACACTGTGATTGAAATGGTAGAGTATTCATTGGACAGTTCTTTATAAAATGTGTTTTTTAAAGAACGATCTCGTGACTTTTTAACTTTGCGAATCCAATTTGGATGTTTTCGCATGGAACATTACAATGTGTTTTGGTCTGAACTGCTTGGGTTTCCTTAAGGGGGAACACCACTGTGAAAGTTTAAAAAATTTCGATTTTTTTTTCTTCACTTTCTTTATGTTTAACTCTTCAAAAATACTCTCTGAAAATTTCAAGTTGATATTCGAAGAATTGACGAAGATACAGTGCATTTTGTGAGACGCGTCACGATGCCGTTCCGAGCGCGCTATGTTAGCGGCAAATAGCGTGCCGACATTTTTCTTACCCACTGTTCCCCCACATTGTTAAAGGTTATAAATTTTGGGTTTTTCCCGTTTTTACGCACGGTACGCTGTTCGTTCGAGAATCGAAGAAATGCAACCGTTGATCGGGCATTCGAGTGACAGTGAACGTCACGAACGGAAGTGTGATTTTTCCCGTGCAAACTTTAAACGCGGTTTTCTCGAAACGACATTTTTCTAACTGATCGAATCAATAGCTCTGTCAATTTTCATCCGATCGACTTGAAATTTTGATAGGATCTTTAAAACAAGAGTATCTTCAGTTGTACGTACCGATTTTTTGATCGAAAACATATTTTTTTAAATACGCTCGAAAAACTATCCATTTTTTTGCGGATTTTCGAAACTTTTTCTTCCCAAGCGCACCATTTTTACAAAAATAATTTTTTTTAAAAATCGGTACGTACAACGGAAACTACACTCATACCGATTATATTAAAAAAAAAAAATTGATTTCAGAGTTGCCGTTCCAAAGATATCGTTTCGATAAGCGACCTATGTTTTCTTGTGAGGGATGTAGGAGATTAACTGTATATGGAAATCTATGCATGTTTTTCTATTACTTTTTTTTTTATAGTCTCTTAAGACATTGTACTAAAGATAGGTAATAACAATTTTATAATAAAACTGTAAGTTGTCCCGTAAAAAAATCTTAAAAATGGGCTCATTTTTCCGGCCGTCACAGTGGTGTTCCCCCTTAAGGAAGGGTAGGATAATTTCTTTTGAGGTTTACTTGTTCAGTTATCCTTCTATTCAATTTTTAATTTTCCTATATTGCTGTTACCAGTCAAATTTTATTTTGTTTTGGGGGTGTTTGCGGTTTATAATCTCGTGTGCCGTAATGTATTTGGTTTGTCATATTGTAAATAATGGGGTCTACCCGTAAAAGGAAATAAATGAATTAATATTGGGAATAATGATAAATAAATATTGGGAATAATGATAAATAAATATTGGGAATAATGATAAATAAATATTGGGAATAATGATAAATAAATATTGGGAATAATGATAAATAAATATTGGGAATAATGATAAATAAAGACAAGGTGTAATTTATAAATTCTATTTTCCATTCAGTACTGTAAAAAGCACCTGTTCCCTTCTTTGAGACGCACACTTTGTAAAGAAAACTTCAATCTTTCACAAAAACTATGGTCGAAAGAGAAATGACCAAAGTCCTAAAGAAATCAAACCAGACGAATTGCGTTCGAAAGTTCATCGATCAAAAATACTCCGAGGGAACCGAGATCCGCTCGATCAGATTCTGTCTGCTAACCGATCGAGGCCCCAAACAAAAATACTCCGCGATATTGAAAAAACACTTGTACCCGATCGTAATCGTCCGACAGAACGTATTCGAATTATGCGAAGACTGGCTAATCGACAGGAAGCCTCCCGAGTCCCGATAGCCATCGGTAGGGATTAAAGCGTATTTTTCTCAGCGGTGCCATAGATCGAGAATGCTCGAATCGCAGAACGGTAATCGGGGCCAACAACGATCTCGACATAACATCGCGTATCGAAAATACGCGAGCTTATAAAAAATACAAACGCGCAATCGCGATCGCTGTCCGTCGAGTGACGTGGTCGAAAATTTTTGCCCAGGTAGATTGAGGCGATCGAAAGTAGGTGCCATTCTTTTTTAACGGGACCCTCTGCCTTTCGGTTAGGAATACCGTTTCTCCGTGAATCGCAAGCGAAACGGTTCCTCCGTCACGTTGAAGCGGATGTTTCGTTACGCCGCTGATTGGTTTTCTTTTTTAATTAGAAGGATATATTAGCAACAAAATAAAACAAATCTCGGTGAAATTTTAGCCCCCCAGATGTATTCGAGTGTTAAAGATACGGACATGGGATAGGTTGAGGGAGATAGGGAATCCCTTCTGCGTCATTATGTCGGAGTGGGGTCCCTATCGAATCACTATTCACTGCCATGTACTATTTCTCGTATTCCACGAGAATCGTAGCTGTTGCGTTTAAATAAAGAACACTGATCAATAGAGTCGGCTCGAAGCTTCCCCACAAGTATACATATACCTACAAAGATTCTAAGTACTTTCCTATCGCAGAAAAATTTCCGCTAGAAGCAAAACATTTACCCATTTCTTCCAAAAATTGTCTAACCATCTCAAAGCAGAGAATCTCTAACACCAGGATTAATATTATTAATTTCCCAAAAGTATTAAAAGAAATACCTATCACTCATTTACTTAACACAAGTTAAATCACCTAAAAGATCCAAAGAAATTTATTCACCATAAACAACTGGAACGGGATAGAAGAGAGGATTCCCTTCTATTACCAATTACACGTCGAATCTCGCCGGAGCAAAGTTCATTGAACGGGCTGTGGGCTGATACGGAGGATTCGCCGTCAAAAGTGGTGTACGGAGCGAACTTTGGAGCGCTAATTCGACGCCTATCTGACACCGACGGTTTATCGATCAGCGGGAATAAGTCACCTCTCTGATTTCTGGCTTTCGTTAATTACCCCTCGACTTATAAATAGCCGGGCATAAATAGAAGGAAGCTTTCGAGATACGATTCGATAAAATCTGCACGTCCGCGGACTTATTGTCGACGAGGGGAGCGCGAATCTAATCTGCCCGCGCGTTTGTGAAGTTTCTTTTTAATCCCTCGCAGATAAAACGCATCGATACGCACGCGCGGAACAGCGGGGGGTATATCACTCTTTCAATCGAGCCGTTAATTAAGTTCCCGGGCCAACGCACCTAACGTACTTGCACCGAATATAGGGACACCAAACGTAGACGCGAGCGTGGCAACGATTCAACGCTGATCACTCGCCAAGGCACCGTCCACTGCTGGCAATCCGCGATGTTGGAGGTTTAAATCTATCCCTTCGACGTGCAGAGGCATCTTAGAATGAAACGCGCTGTTGTTGATCGCCTCGACTCTCTCGCGCCATTGCTATTTTTAACGGGGCCTTTCGTGAGAACTTAGATGAGACTCGACCCGCTCGCGTTCGATTGTCATTCATCGAACCGGTGCGGAGAGGTTCGTCGATGTGAGTCGCATACAAGGGGGAATGAAAGGGACGCTGGATAAGATTTTTAGTAAACAGCGCGGCGATCGAAATGGAGGATCGCTTGGTCAAGAAACTTTCTCCTCGGGAAGGGGTCCGACACTGTGGACGCTTGAATGCACAGTTGTGAGATGTTTGATAGAAACTTTGAGCGTACGGATTGTGGGGTTAATGCATATGTGCATAGAGATTTCCGCAGGTTTACTGTTCAACTCGATTTCATCGGAATTTAAACTGTGAATGGGTAAGAATAATAAGAAATTGAAATGGAACCAATATAATGGTTAAAGTCTTATATTAAACTTTCTTTCGATCATCAATTACTTAACAGTACCACATCATAGAGGAATACTTTAAGGGGTAATGACACTGTAGAGTCCGGAAAGGCAACCTGATTTTCAGAATTTTTGTATGCAAGTGTAGTGAATGGAATACTAAATCTGTTTAAAGGGTTTTATTGTACATACCTTTAGGTATGATCACAATTTTTTTTAAGTTTTTTTACATTCACAGCTCAACAAAAGAAGCTTCTGAAAAACAGTGTTCCGAGGCCGGAAATATTTCTCTTTCATTTTTTGACATAGCACAAAAAAAAACAATTTTTTTAGTTCTATATAAGATTACCTCGGGAAGCACACGAGGAAATTAAAAAATACTGTTTTTTTATAAGAATTATGCGTGATTGAACAAAACACGGAACTGACTCAAACTCGAAATTGTTGAAACGTTTTGTTCAATCACGCATCATTCTTACAAAAAGCAGTATTTTTTCATTTCCTCGTGTTCTTCCGGAGATAATCTTATATAGAACTCAAAAATATTTTATTATCTGTGGTAGGTCAAAAATTCAAGGAGAAATCTTTCCGGCCACGGAACACTGTTTTTGCAGAAGAAGCTTCTTCTGAAAAAATTAAAAAAACATTGTGATTATTCTTCAAGCCATGTACAATAAAGCCCTTTAAACAGAATTTGTATTCCATTCACTATACTCGCATAAAAAAAATTTCAAAATCAGGTTATCTTTCCGGGCTCTACACTGTCATTACCCCTTAAATACTTTAATACCCACATCTAAAGAGTTTCCCACCCTTCCCGAGGAACAAGATCCTCCAAAACAGTATTTCAAGCTCCAACAATTTCAACAATAAAAATTTCCCCGGTCTAACCGTTTCTCACCAATTTCTCTCCATTTCCAAATCTCCCATTCACAAGCACCAGCGTTTTCGCAGAACCGCGACGACCCAACTCGGAACAACAAGAAAAAAAAACCCCGACGCGTTCACTGTTTACACTCGCCCGTGTTATCGGGCCCGCGGCAAAGTCACAGAACCTTGCCAGAAGCTTCGACCGAGGTAGACGGAAAGAGCAAAATAATGCGCCGCGCGCGAACGCTGAACAACGATTCTGTGGCTGACGTTCGGCGCCACGTGAGGCCAGATACCGAAGCCGTCGAGTCTTCGATCTATGCCCGTCCTCGTGATCGCCGTGACGTTTGCCTATGTCACGAGAACCACAGCGCCCGAAGTCCTCGACCTTTCCAATAAACTCGATGCCGAATTCCCGCGATATTTTCACGAACGAATAAACCGTAACGGTCCCCGTTCCAGCGAGCAGTATTCTTATGACTCACGGATTCCTTCACGAAACTTCTGCCCACGTACAGTTATTCGAATCGCTCGGTTACGAGAGCCAAGAGCGGGGCTACAGGACGGTCGGTGGCTAGCGAAGTAGGCTAGAGCTTGCGTGCGATATTATTGTACAGCAGAAATTGTTATTACCTGATAGAGGAGCGGCGAGAAAAGCCTGGGTGGTGGCGACAAGCAGCGAGACCATGACGAACAGGGACCACGCGAGGACGATCATCCTGGATCGAAGTGATCACTGAGAAGTACCGATACCGACTCGATCAGCTTGCCAAACTCGGCGCCGCCCCGGGCTTCCACTACGGCCGCGGTTTCGCGCACCTGACCGGTATACAGGCGTGTATATATCCGTGCTCGCGGTGTCGTGGGTAGCGGGCAGGCAGACAGGCCAGCGGAGCTGCTATACCGTGCAAGCGTGTGCGCGCGTTCCCCTGCAGCCTGTGGTAGCACGTGTCCCGTCCTCCGGGCTCTTAATTCGGCGCGCCGTCGCTCGATCTCGAACACGTTTCTCTGGGTGAACCGGGCCGGTGGGCTGAGACTCGGCTTCGCCGACTTCTCCGACCAGTTAGCCAGCAGTGAACTGCCCGCGCTCCTGCCTTGGGCATCGTAATATACATAAAGTCGCCAGATAAGCCGCGGCGGACACCCCACCATCGAGGTGTCCCCTCTTTCATGCGTTGCGGGCAGCATGGGGCCATTCTCGCGCGCGCTCCCTCGCTCACCTGGCGAACTGGCGATGGAGCAGAGCTTTGAAGCGTCTTCCCCTCGAGGCCAGCTTGTGCGCGCCGCGGCTGTACACCTGTTTTCCAGCAGATCGACAACCCCAAGCGCGAACTCTTCGACCCCTGGACTCAAGTCGCCCGCCACTTTTCGGAGACTTTGATGATGGAAGTTGGAAGAACTGGTGGTAGTGGTTTTGGATCTGCTGGCGGTGAGGGGGTGTGATCGGGTTGGAGGAATTTATAGGGTTGATGGCTGTTTCGGGGGAATTTAGGGGTTGGGAATTGTTTTTGAGGGATTGAGAGTAGTTGTGGAGAAATTAACGAGAGCTGGAAGCGGGTTTTCTGAGTGGAGTAATTGGTGGTGTAAACATGCCCCTAAATTCGAAAATTTAGAAGTTTAAATTTGAGGATTATGTTGGTGTAATAGAGGTAGGGGAAATATGTCTAAAATGATCCCTCGGGGTAAAATGATTAATGGATGTTCTGCGGCTATTAGTGCTGCTATTTCTTAATATGTGTTTTAAAATAGAGAAAATCCAAATTTCTGCCTTTTATCTAAGGTAAGGTCTTTTTCAATGTTGTGTAACTTTTGTCACAAACGGCTTAGTGTGACAACTGTTTCTTTCACGAATTTAATGACAATTCAACAATGATTTAGTGTCTGTTTCGTTACCGAATGTATAAATTTGACGTTATATGCAACCACTGAATGTGAGGTGGATGTTTGGGGTAAAATGATCCCGGGAATCCCAGGGTGTGCGCGAAAAAATTTGATGTCTGTGAAGCCATTTCACAAAAATGTGAATAAAAAATACAATTAATCAGGTAGCTAAATTTGATCTAAGCCAATAATAAGGTAGATAAACTAACTTACAAAAACTACTTTACTTATATTTAAATAATGCCCCTTTATATTTTTCATATGAAATACGCCTTAAGAGGATCGTTTTAGACACCTTTCCCCTACACGTAAAGGGTTGATTCGCCTTCAATGAGCTTTAAACGCGCAATATTGATATTTCTTTTTGAGCAAGACTAATATTCGAAAAGCCACCATTTCCGTAAGCTGAGAAATAGCGATAAGAATTTCTCTCCCCATCAACCCTACCCGTCACTATCTCATTAAGCACCACCGTTCAATCAGCCTTTATCGAAACATTCAGAGAAGCCATTTAGGTCCACAATAAATGTGAAAACAACGCTTCTAAGATAGATATTAGTCGCGTGACAAAACTGACTTGGGAGATAATAAAAATCTTCCCGGACCACAGCGCTAAATCCCGCGTCGAGTAATTCCAACAAACTGGAAGCCAATAAACAAGCGCATTCTGCTCAGCGTTTTCTATTCCCGAGCGATGATTGATCTCGAAGTAGAAAAATAAATACACGAAAGTATTCGACGGTGCTGGGCCCGTGGAAAATGGCCCCGCGTGTTACAGCGCGAGCTGCAACGGCACCCCTCAATGGCACTAACGTCCAAAGGTCCCGAGGCGTCGCAGATTATCTCCGTTCTAACGTTATCGTATCGCGCGGTACGCGTGCGGGCGAGACGTTTCAACATACGACGCGGATCCTTTATGGAAAAGTCACCTGACGCGACGAGTAATTGAATAAGTCATCCGGCGTGTAATTGAGTACTATGCAGCACTGATTACACACCTCGCCTCTGTATCGGTCCCGGCTTCTGCGAAACGTCAAATTAATCAGGTAAATAACGCGACGGCCCGGGAAATGAAAATGGACAAGTCTGACGCGAAAAGGCAACCGAGTCTCGACTGTTCGAGTTCGAGGAACTGAATGATGGAGTTGGACGTTCCGAAACGAAATTTCGCTAAGGAAACTGCGCGCGCGCTGCCAGCACGGGGAGGCTCGTTAAGCGTCTATCGCAAACAATTCCATTATCTGGCAATTACGAGCCGACAGAACCGCGGGGATAATAAATCTAATTCCAAGCGGTTCTAGAATGTGCGCGTCGTAATATTCGCGGAGAAACTGGGAGCCATTCTTTTCCCCTGACAACTTCGATATCGCGGTTGGGTATAATTTTTCATTCGCCGGTATAGATGTACAATATATCCGTCAAGAATAATTAACATTGTCCTTCGTAATTCGGTGTTAAGTAAACAGTCGAGCACGAGGCAATCGGGAGCGTTGAATCAACCGTGTCACGAGAGTCTGCAAGAAAATTTGCAAGCGTGAAAGCATCGTCGAGTGGGGGCGTTTAATGGCACTCAGATAAGAGGCAGACGTGGAAAATAATGTTTCCAGCGGGCATGTAGCATGCCCCGAATATGCGGGAGAAATATGGAACGGAGGAAAGCGCGGTGTGGCAAAAGGATTGCACAAGAGAATGGTCTAGGACAGTGTTCAGCAAACTCATTAGTCAACAGAGTCAAATATCAACAGTACAAAGAGTGAGATTTCTTTTGAGAACCAAATTTCTTAAACTTAAACTATATAGGTAGGTACACTGTTTATTAACTTAATAAACTTTAATTATAGTTTTAAGTCTTAATTAAAATATAGGTGCACTCAATAAAACTTGATATCATATTTAATAATGATCTTATTTATTGATAAAAATTAAATTGTAATCATTTGTGGCAGAGCTGCATTCAAGGGGCCAAAGAGCCGCAGTTTGCCGACCACTGGTCTAGGACCATGTATAGCACGCTATTATCCATCGAGCTTTACTATTTATATATTCATTGGAGGCTGGCGAATGATTATTGTAAACCGTCGACACCTTTCGGTCTTCTTTTGTTACAATTTTTTTCCAAGTTTCCTTCCTTTTATTTTCTTATCATTCGTAATTGCTCGGGACGACTGTCGAAAGGCAAGCAAAGGAGTGTCCAGGCCAGCACACGATGCATCGCAAGTTCACTGCCAGAGATTACTGCCAAAGCTTCTTCTGCGCCAAGTTTGAATTTCGAGGCCCCAAGCGTTTCCTTTCCCTTTCTGCCGCGGCTTTTGCACGTCCAACGGGGCCGGCTCTAAATGTCACCGCACGTCACCGGTGAGAACGAGTCGTATTATCATAATCTGGTCGTAGGTGCAGCTTACGCTCGCGTATCCTGCTAATTCCACTTTAAATATTTTCGCCCCGGACACGGTCTTCCGGGGACTTAATCTCTCCTCGTGCGCTTTGTTACCTTTAATTACCTGGTTCGCGCGATGATTTCAAGCCCATTACCACATCGATTACACGATCGCGCGCGTTGGTATATTGAGACCGAGCCGCGGGACTTGCTGGACATCTTCTATCGCGGCAGACGATCGAGGGAATAGCGTATTTATGTTAACTCACTATCTGCTTGCTCGATAAACTGATAACGTTTATTTAGCGGGGTCATAGATCGCTGCACGAGGAACACCTGCGGCTATTGTTTCTTTATCGTCTCCATTGTAGTAGGCTAAGTCGGGGAGAGATGGCCCACTTCTTTTAAAACAATCAGTACACCGTAAATTTAGTGGTTTTATAAAAGACAAAAATATATTTGCAAAAGGAAATACATTTAGATAAATAATATAAAATTGAATTACAAAAATAATCATACATTTAAAAAAAAAAAACAAATTGGAGTCTATGCGAAAGGAACTCGACTCGTTTGGATTAATTGTATAAAATGTATGCGATTTTAAGAGTTGTAAACTTTCTTTCGTTCGCCACTGTAGATCCTACTAGCAAAATGTATCCGTATTATTGACAGATATGCAGAGTACCATTTTTAGAATTGAACAGTCCTTGTAGAAAACACTATAAATGCCACTTTGGCAAAGTGGCACTTGCAGCGTTTTCTACAAGGACTCTTCAATTGAAACATGAAGACTTGAGAGTCTACTCCAGAAATCTACATAATTAATAAAAGTATGAAATTTCAAATTCCCCCTTCTTCGATATTGTACAAGCTTCCTTCGAAAGTATTCGACTAGAGATCGAATACGATTAATAAAAGTCACCACGCGGCTAGAAGAAGATTCTTCCCTAACCCCCGCAGGTGCACGTAACCCTTGAAGCTCGAATTGTGGGTGGCGTTTCGTCCAGCCACCTCCAAATGACCCTACACACCACCCTCTTGCCGGATCTGGACCACTCTCCTTGCCTGAATCGACGAGCTTCTTTCATAATTCTCCTTTTACCAAGCGTTACACGAGTGCCACGCGTTGGGGCTAACTTATGTGATACTTGACACACTGCTACCAGCGATAACGAGCCACCTGGAACGAGACTAACGAGCATCTCACATTTCCTATGATGTATTCTGCCGCTATATACTGGCATGTAGTACGGGGCGATAGCTCGCGGTTGGGGATGACTCACCGCATCTTCGGCATTGTCTGCGCGAGCGCGTGCTCGAGCCCCGGGGGGATCTCCGTTTTCCCGCGATTAAGGAATCATCATCGGACCCCCAATCATTCGCGCTCTGACTCGATCTCAGTTAGCCGACTAACGCAACGTTTCGTGTTAACAGGTAAGAAGGGTTGCGTCAGAAGGCGTGAGCGTGACTCGGCCGACGCAAATGATCGGTGAGGATCGCGTAATAGATCATGTACTTTAAAGCAGAGATGAGCGAAAAATTATTTGAAATAAAAATTCCGTACACGAATTTTTGTTTAAAATAATTATTATTATTATTTTCAACGAGAATACCCTTTAGTATACAAAAAGAAACAATAAACATGATAATTAGTATAATAATATAGGAGTCTGGTAACCTATTCTAACTACGTAAGCATAGTGTGAATTACGCATCGGGGACAGTTATTCGGAGAGTCGACTGAGAACTTTGTGCCGGAATGAATCGCATGATATGGAGAACAAATCGATGTCAGCGAGATATTGGTTTGCTGCATAGGTACATAGCTCTATTGATGGGGTCGGCTGTGTAGTTAAAGTACCCAGGCACCTTAGACAGAAACAGGGGCCTGGAACGCAGTTGTCGTTGCGGGGTGGGAAAGCATAATTGTTTATCCATCTCTGTTTTAAACCCGCTTTCTGATGATTCCCACGTTTCAGCGATCGAAGCTACTTCTTTCGAAGAACATTGTGGGGTCTATAGACATTTCAAGAGTCGTTTATTCGTTTACCGAGGGATCTATGATTTTTTAGTGGGCCTGGAGTTACCGGATTAATTAGCCCCACCCTAGCGCAGCTTAACTTCGGAAATTGGAACCGGCGCTTTGCACGCGGGAGCTTGGCTTTAAGTACATTTCCGATCTTTCGCGTCTGCAGCTCCACGAATCTGTGTCACTTCGATGAACGCTCGGAAAGTGAGGGTTCTCATATCCCGAGTAATTATGTTTCCTAATTAGTCCGCGCATCAGTGACCGTGGGTGCAAAGACACCGACGGATAAGAAACCTTGTCAAGCCCCTCGACACCGGTCTTCCTTGTCGCGTTGACTCACGCTCCTTGGACCATTCGATCCAGCCTCTCGCCATGTTGTGTCACGCTAATTCCGACGTCGTGGCGTTCTCATCTCGGGCAATGCGGAGTATGTCGAGTTGGAGACGTGAATGAGGGACGAGAGGAGAATTTAGAAATTTAAGAGATATTAGATTACAGGGGGATGCAGTGGCGGATTCAGGACCTTGTCTTGGAGGGGGCGAAATATGTAAAAGTACATAAGTACATTTGTTAACCTTCTTGTACAAGATTTAAAATTTGCTTGTAATTTATATTTTAATATTTCTATCTGATACTATAGCCTAAATAATTAAATTCACATTAATTATTTATACAGAATAGTACACAATGTCATAATATTTTTCTATTTTATTACTCTTGGGGGGGGGGGGCGATCGCCCTTATCCCCCCCTCTGGATCCGCCCTTGCGGGGGATGCAAAATGGAGAGGGCATAGTTTATGAGCTAACAATAAATTGGGGTGGATAAGTATTGTCATCTAGGAGTACCATGAGATGCGCGATGAAGTTTGTTAACCGAAAGGGAAGAATCAGCTAACTTCCCTCACGTTCCTATCGATTTTCTGATAAATTAAGGTGTCAGCTTGAGGAGCTCGTCCACTTTAATGAGGACCTCGTAATTCTCCGGTTATCAGAACGACAGCGTCGCGAGTCTCAAGGGTGGTTCCAACACAGGAACTCTTCTGATCGTCCAACATTTACTCGAGCCCATATCGACGGGTCCGCATCCTGCGTATCAACCACCCACCCGCGCCCCATTGCGTCCCGATAATTCTTCCATTGGGTTTCACGGCACGTGCTGCTGCATCACGCACGCGAAATGAAAATAGACGCATCGTCTCTCTGTTACAACGCGGCCTTCGGTGCATATTTGCTTACAAGGTGCGTCTTAAAAGCACTGTAAACATTTAGCGATCTATGCGCGAGCTGATTGCACATCTCGCTCCGCTGCGCGCCAAGCATCGAATCCACGCTGACCGAAAACAAAGTCCGCAACTAATATTTTTGGAAGCTTCAGTTGGCATCAGTGGCCTACTTTACAAACCCTGCAATCTGTGGAACCTAAATTTTAAAATACAATTGCAAATACAAATGCAGTAAAATATAATACATCTTTCTTATCACCGCTAACGACTCAATCGCAGCGAACATCGACGCCCTGGTTTGTGAAAAACTGTCCGCGAAAGGCTGTCCAGCAGACGAACCAACGATGGCCCCTTAATATTGGGAGGTTTAATAGTTATTCCGTCGATCCGTTCTAAAACGGGACACAAAGAGACGCTGCACGTGTTCGGGCGACATTATCAGTACGTGGCTGCGTGGAATACTTGATAGAGACAGGTGAATTAATTCAGCGACGTTGAAACGCCGCGCAGCAAAAGTCTGCGTTTCAATGGGGCTATATTTAGTCGTCGCGCGATTGTTTGAAAAAATGTGAAGAGGCGGTGAGACGCGGTGGATGATGCCGACGAGTACGGTAAATTTCATGCAGCAACCGGGAACTCGTTTGCAAATTAATGGGACAGAACGACACGCGTATTGCAACGTCCCGATGGCCATCCTCCTCGTGGATACGTTCTAAACAATTGAGTAACTGGCACTTATGAGCGTTGATGCAACATCATAAGCAGCTTCTTCGATTCTTTTAGCTGAAGCTATTTTTCTGAGCATGGTATAATAATAAAGTTTCATTCGGGATAAAAAAGAATCATACGTAGCAGCTTTGTGAAGCGGCTGATCATCGAAGTTGCAGGGGTAGTCTTGTAACTATTGGTATCGAGCTTAGCCTGGAAGATGGGAGGATCTGATTGACCGAGTCGATTGCACGATACTATTTAATTTTATTAGCATTTCGTTACGAGTGATCTGAATGCGCACACGTTCCAGGTACTCTATCGGATGAACAATGACGGAGCTCGTATGTCCTAAAAATAACCGGCGGCTGAAAGTGAATCTCGCGATCCATCAAAATTTGACATGCACGTGATCTCGCGTTCAGGCCAATTTATCACATCGATGGTGTAAAAATCCCGATATCGTGCGCTTTACATGCCTCGCTAATGATTCTATGTGCACGCCTCGAGCTCGGTATGAAAACGATCGAGATATCGATGCACCCCCTCGTTGGCGATAAATTTACGCCATGATTTCGTAAATCGGGGCGATACGGACGGCAATAAAGATACCGCTTTATCGAAGAGTATTATTGAAAGTGTGCAATCTCGAAGTGATTTGAAAAAGGAATCATCGCTTGCGCGCTTCGTTGCAGAAAGTTGTTTATCCTTCGAGTTATTTATTAGAATTATTATCCTCCGGGAAATTAAAATCGATGGTATGGACTTAACAGTTGCTTATTTACAAGCGCGATAATTTTTAATCGCGTTGCGTCACTTTCGGTTGCTTCGCAAATGTATACGATATGAATTATAGAATATATCGAATGTCGTACGGCTTGCCTCGATTTATTAAAAAGCCAGCCTTGCAGCTGTCCATCATTATCGAGTACTTACTTCCCGCGTAATTTCGCACTTTATCAGAAATTCCCGGTATTTGGTAAGAATAGGTATGTACTTAAGTAAGTGAACCGATATGTAAGTACATATCGGTTCTCTTTTCGATGCAGAAGTTCGTTTCTTTCCAGCTACCGGCTCTCTATTATTAAATTCCCCGATAACACTGTAGTATCATAAACAGGAACTGATTAAACGGGAAAGTCGGAGAAGGTCTGATCGCAATCTGCGATATCAATAATTGACGGTCGGATTAGAGCATGATGTATGACATTCCTGTATCTCCTTCAGACTTTCTTCCCTCTTCCATTTAATCACACAATAAACAGGCGGTTCTAGTAAATATGTACCATATATCCCTGATCGAAGAGAATCCTACTACTTTTAGTAGGTTATGTCGCCAGGTGGCAATGGCACTCGGAAACGTGGCTTTGGCGAAAGAAGTTAATATCGATTGCAGATTCTACAATATCGATCAATGATATCTCTACAAGTTCGCGAGATGCATTATCAGTGTCTATTATTAGCCGTTGTTGTGCTTAAAAAACGATACGATCTCTTAATCCCCAGTCACCTTTCGTTTTCACGTGTTTTTGTTAATCGTGCCGATAATCTTGCTCGCTAAACGTCGATCCACGATTCTTTTATTAGCCGCATGGAGGCGCAGCGTAAGCCCGGTTTCACACGGCGATATATGTATCATTGATTCTATGGCCCGGTGCAGACTGGTGCAGACGAGCGGCATGCGGCAGTTTGCGGCCGCGTCAATACGACAATACTGTCGCAAAATATACATATATTTTATAAATCTCTCCATATACATATATGTACTGCTGGCACACAACGTTACATTCACGCGGCGGCAAACTGCCGCAAACCGCTCGTCTGCACCGGGCCTATGGTGTTACATCGATCATTATGGAACCTTTCACACGACGATACTCGAAAAAAAACAATAAAAATCCGCCGTGTGAAACCGGGCTAACGGTTGATAACAGTTCATGCGACCTCTGTATTTGCCTGCCAATATCTGCCGATGATCTCCGGCTTCGATATGACAGATAATATCGCGGCACGTACTGAGGTCATCCGCCGTATGTGTGTTACGACAAACCGTGCCTTCTATTTTTAACCCCATCCAATGGGTCTACTGATAAGCCGCTCCCACGGAAGTGGACAGTCGATAACGGCTCACCGTTAATGCTTCTCTTCTCTGCCTGCATGGCGGACGTAAAACGCGTAAGTGCCGCCCCCTCGCTTTAATGATCCACGGGGATCTCCCGACCTGTGATGCCAGATCGGGGACGGGTTCCCTCGGGAATTTCCCCCACCTCGCGCATACTACGCCGGAGCAGCGTGTCCGTGAGCTCGGCGCTTCGGAGCCCAACTCATGGACACGCAGCTCCGGCGTAGTGTGCGCGCGGTGGGGGAAATTCTCGAGGGAACCCGTCCCCGATCTGGCATCACAGCTCCCGACGGGGTCGGAGAGTACGAATGTCGGTACCGATGCAGCTCGTATACAAGATACATTCTTCGTGGGCTACTGGGACGAGGTATCTTCGCGTGAATAAGTGACCGAATTATACAATCAAGTCCGCGAATCCGTTAAACTCTTCGAGGAATTGTAATGAGGCAGATACAAGCAATATAAAAGCCCCCCAAGGCATGGAATATTTTAGGTTATAGCAAATTTATGAGCGTCATTTGCTGAGAAATCTCAGCTCGTGAAGTGGCAGGATATCCCGAATGTTTCGTTACGATACTATTTATAAAGATGTTTAATCGCTTTTGACGACGTCAGAGCATCGAAGTTGTGTACGCTTAACATTATCGGGTCCGATGATTCATTAGTATTGCAATTATTTAACAATTTAACTATTAAGCAGATAAAAGAACGCGTCGTAATGTCCCGTGGCGTATTACGTGAATGGAAATGAAGAATAAAAAATAATTTTAGTAGCACTGGCAAGCAGCTCTCGAGGAGCTGATTGTAATAAAAATGAGCCAACAATGTGAATGACAACAACAGTGAATGAAACATCGGTTGAATGTTAAATCTATGTACATCTATCATCGCATCGATCAACTGTTTATGATCTCGGACCCCGCCAGTTACCCGCTGCATGATTTTTAATAAATAATTCGCGCTCGACCTCGAATCACATAACAGATACGTGTTACAGAGTTAATTATGCAACCTGGGGCTCATCTTGCGCAGAATTGGTATCGAGGCTACGGTAAAATATTTTGATCGGCCCGCGATAAAGAGTCGAGCCCCCGCCATGAACGAGAAGAAGACTTACGAGCATTATTATTTCACGCGGATTGTTATCGTCGCGTCGATCTCGTCGCTACGTATCTATACGCTGCAATTACCTATACGAATTGCTGAACGCGTGACAAAAGAAACGCGGTTATCGATTGGTAAACGAATTTTATCAGGGTTTCAAAATCATTAGCGGCACGCCACCTCTTAAATGATTACACTCGCCACACCTGCGGCAAGGATCAAAGTTCCCTTCCCCGATGGGACCTGAACTTAAGAAAATTACATACCCGTTTACCGCTGAACCAGTGATTATCTAATCCTTATCTAAAGAACCAGATGATGACATCTGGTTACCTTAATTGTATTGTATTGTATATGATGGAGAAATCGCATGTCCACAATGGAATATATGTATCTCATAAACGAACATGCGAATTCGGAAATTCAAAAAATTCTGAAACTTTGTGAATATGTAGGGAATTTCCTGCTGGTTATAACGCAATTTTTGTTTGCTGCCCAAATTCAGTCTAAGAGGGTGTAATCGAGCCCTGAAAATCCGGTTATTTTTCGATTTTGTGTTATAACTCTAAACGAACTGTAAAATAATTTTTTACCAAATGATAGATCTAATTAAAAGAAGTAACTTTTGTCTTGCAAATTTTTTCTATTTCTTATAGTTCGCGAGTTATAACTCAAAATCGAAAAATAGTCGAAATTTCAGGGGTTAATTTCATCCCTTCGAGTTAATTTGAGCAGCAAACAAAAATTTCGTTGTAATCAGGAGGAAATCCTCTACATGTTCACACAGTTTCGGAATTTTTTGAATCTTCGGATTCGGGATCTTCCTCTGTCAGTGAAACTAAGTAAGTACCTATTCGTGATAGGAAACGTTCTGTGAAATTGGAGGAAATGAAGCTCCACACGAACGGAGATGTTGGAGGAACGAACGAGGAACAAACAAACGATAACCCTGAGCATGGACGTTGGAAACAATAATCACTGTGATTACCAAGCTTCTTAATGATCAGCGTCTGCTCGCTGCTACGTTAAAACTTTCACGTAGGCCCCTCGTGCTTGGAACGTTGTACGTCCGAGAAGTTACGAAACGAAGTAAAAAGTGAACGTTTCTAAGAACGTATTTGATGATGAGAGAGAGAGAGAGAGAGAGAGAGAGTAAGAAATACTTGCAATTGGTAAAGTGCTCGGCCGTGACTAACTATTGGGAAGGTATAATTAAATTTCAGAAGTTTATACAATAAAAGTGAATTGTAAAGAATATCCGGAACAATATTCCAAAAAATTAAGAGATGTAATTATAATAGAAATAAATGAGATATCAAAGATCATTAGCTCGGGTAAATGTAATGTGCTGGTCAACTTACGCAATTTCCTAACGCGTACACTTCTGTTTCGCGGGTAGTAGTTAAATAATAAATTTTTCTTTATCAGTAAACATTTACCTACAGGAGCGTCTGACATTTGTTTACTCTTTATTATCTTCTCGTGTTATAAATCTACTGTATCTGAAACGTTTGTATCGTTCTAGTACTGTTTTGCAAAGGAAGAAAAAATAGTCATTCGATTCATTATGTTGCATTTAAATGTTCCTGTCCCAATTTGTTACACATTCCAAATTACATAGGGTACGTGTCTCGATTACGGTGCCCTGTTTAAACTTACGATGTGTTTATACTTAAAGAAGCTGTACAAAAAACTCGCATAAATAAATAGGGAAAGAATTTTTCTTAAGTAAGTTAAACTATTAATGTATGTGTACGTACAGCTTTTTTTTAGAAGAAATCAGGCAAAGACCCATTCGAAGCATTATTGAACGATATTAAATATGTATATACAGGAGAATAATAAAGAGAATGCATTGAATAATTGCTGTAACCTATTCTCGAATCTGTCGGTAAGGTAGGGAACGACATTGAAATGGTAAAACATTTTTTTCGAGTCGCCAAAAATCCTTCTCACAAACGTTATTTTTATGCAAAATGAAGCCATTTTCAAAATTCCAACTCAATCGGGATAGACCGGTTTTCGGAATGTCGGTAAGGTAGGGAACGACATTGAAATGGTAAAAAAAAATTTCGAATCGCCAAAAATCCTTCTCGCAAACATTATTTTTATGCAAAATGAAGCTATTTTCAAAATTCCAACTCAATCGGAATAGACCGGTTTTCGGATTGTCGGTAAGGTAGGGAACGACATTGAAATGGTAAAAAAAATTTTCGTCTGTTATAGGTAAGCAATCCTTTCCTTTGGAAGCGGCGGTTCGTGTCAACTGGTGGAACGAAAACGCACTGGACGAGTGCAGCATTTGCAAATATGTGGTATTTAAGTGGAAGTTAAGGGGGTAGACACGGGTAATGCAGCGCGCTGTATACCGACACAATCTGGCCCGAAACATGGGTTTAGTAGAATACGCTTTTCGTCCTTATATGAGCGAATTTTGGGCTGGGCGAAGTCTTATTCGAAAGACGAAGGTTCAGTGCAGTGCGCTCTGGTCATGGTTCGACGAAATTGTGTTGATATCTAATAATATGAGTGTTCAAAGTAGAGCAAAAATCGACAAAATACATACGCATGAATCCAAGTATTTTTAGGTCACTAAAAGAGGTTTGTGACTCAATCGATGACCAGAGCGCGCTGCACTGAACCTTCCTCTTTCGAATAAGACCTCACCCAGCTCAAAATCTGCTCACATAAGGACGAAAAGCGTATTCTCGTGAAACGCATTCCCAAATACGAGTTCCGCCATATTGGCGATAATACAGAGCAAGTCACGTGACAAATTTAGTTGAGCTAGTGGATACGAGATGGCGCCTACTCGGGAGGACTGCCAACGTGGAATCATAGCAAAACTAAAGCGTTAACTGGATACACGAGACTAGAGCACTAAAGAGGTGAGTATGCGCATCCGCCATATTGGGTCCTTTGGAGAAAGAAGATTATTGAGTACCCGCCTTTTTGAGTATTGTCAAATTCGTTTTATAAACCAAATATAAACTTAAATGTAATAAAATACTCTAATAACGTGTCATGCTACCATGTATCAATATCAGCAACGCATATTTTGTTTATAAAATGAATCTGACAATACCCAAAAAGGTGGGTACTCAATAATCTTCTCTCTCCAGAGGACCCAATATGGCGGATGCGCATACTCACCTCTTTAGTGCTCTAACGAGACACAGTAAAAGCGTGATGCAGTCAATGCATGCATTTTCGGACGATTTTAGGTTAGGTTATATGCATTTTAGGCATATATTGACTACGATAGAAACTGCTGGGAACTGTGTACATTTACTAAATTAACGCTTTTACTGTAACACATACATCATATGAAATCACTTTCGAATTTATGTTATAATTAATTATATGGCCACATTATTTAAAATAAAATGGACAGATTGGAACTTTTTTACTAATACTTGAAATATTGATATACTGATCATATTTTCACAATGTGGAAGTTACAGCAATTATTTGCAATTATTGCTCGTATTATTATTCTTCCGTCTATTGTATATAACATATAACAAGGAAAAGTCTCCAAATCGGTCAACAGTTAACACCCCGATTTTTTTATAATTATTTACGGTTCTATGCAGAGATGGACATTATTTAAATAAAAGAATATACTTCCGAATGGCCCCAGTGGCCGATCGACACGAGGCTTAGGGGAGGGTGTATACCTTAAATCTAAAATTCTATTTAGCTTCGGGTATTTATCAGTTTCCATTGATTATTAGAAGACCGTTCATCTTGGGCTTCGAATAATTTTTCATCTTTCATTCTATCTTTATCCTAAAATCCTATTCAGATATATTGGCCGGTAGATTCGTTTTTGCGAATAGCGAAAAAGCCCCCCGAGCGTGTGACACAAAATTACATTGCGTGATAGATCTATCCTATACTTCGTCGATGGTAATACCATTTCAGTGCAGAAAAAACCTGCTCTAATACTGACTTGCCGAATCGGCCAGACCACGTGACGTGTCTACCCCCTTAAACCGGCGTTGTTATGGACGCGCATTGATGGGGAATGTGAACACCACTTCAAATAATTTTTTAACTTATTACGTGATTATTAATCGTGTGTATTTCTGCTTGACAGGTAAGGGAATTTAAAAGGCGTTACATACAGAGCCGTCTTAACAGTATTGTAGGCCCTGGACTAAGCAATGCACTGCACATCCACGGGAATAGGACTTAAAATCAGAATTGTGGGCCCCTACTGCCATGGGTCCCCTGGCGACTGCCCAGCGTGTACATGCCTAAGACAGCACTGGTTACATGCGATCATTGACTGCATTTTGGAGTGTAGTCACGGATTTGAAAATTGCGCAAGACATGGCATTAATAAAGCCATGAATCAGAATTATGAATTTATCTTCACATCTATTTATCTTCTATATTACAAACGCATTTGTAAGATTTCATTGTATAGTACTTCACTTTTTTCAATAAAATGCAGTTAAGTGATAAAAGAGCACTATTATTTACTAAGCCTTTCTTTCCCACTACTTCCTATCCTGCTTATTCCAAATCACATTTAAAAAACATGCTAAACAGAACACCTAAACTTCCATGCTGAGCTGCTTTTAAAACTCTACGTTAATGCATTGTTTTAAAGAGCAAATTCACTCGTTCTGCCACCTCTTTCGACATCATGTTATCCTGTTACGAAGCTCATTTTAGAGCGTTCTGAAAATTTTGGCCAGATTTTGGATCGATGTATCAGGAGAACATGACGCGAAAGGAGGTATGCTGAATTTCTGCGTCGAAAGCCTTTCGAAAACTCTGCGACTCTGCGTCGAATAGTTCTCCGCCTTAGATTCTGCCTCCGAAGGCGCTAACTTAGTGCCACCTCTTTCGACATCATGTTATCCTGTTACGAAGCTCATTTTAGAGCGTTCTGAAAATTTTGGCCAGATTTTGGATCGATGTATCAGGAGAACATGAAGCGAAAGGAGGTATGCTGAATTTCTACATCGAAAGCCTTTCGAAAACTCTGCGACTCTGCGTCGAATAGTTCTCCGCCTTAGATTCTGTCTCCGAAGGCGCTAACTTAGTGCCACCTCTTTCGACATCATGTTATCCTGTTACGAAGCTCATTTTAGAGCGTTCTGAAAATTTTGGCCAGATTTTGGAGCGATGTATCAGGATAACATGAAGCGAAAGGAGGTATGCTGAATTTCTGCGTCGAAAGCCTTTCGAAAACTCTGCGACTCTGCGTCGAATAGTTCTCCGACTTAGATTCTGTCTCCGAAGGCGCTAACTTAGTGCCACCTCTTTCGACATCATGTTATCCTGTTACGAAGCTCATTTTAGAGCGTTCTGAAAATTTTGGCCAGATTTTGGAGCGATGTATCAGGATAACATGAAGCGAAAGGAGGTATGCTGAATTTCTGCGTCGAAAGCCTTTCGAAAACTCTGCGTCGAATAGTTCTCCGACTTAGATTCTGTCTCCGAAGGCGCTAACTTAGTGCCACCTCTTTCGACATCATGTTATCCTGTTACGAAGCTCATTTTAGAGCGTTCTGAAAATTTTGGCCAGATTTTGGATCGATGTATCAGGAGAACATGACGCGAAAGGAGGTATGCTGAATTTCTGCGTCGAAAGCCTTTCGAAAACTCTGCGACTCTGCGTCGAATAGTTCTCCGCCTTAGATTCTGTCTCCGAAGGCGCTAACTTAGTGCCACCTCTTTCGACATCATGTTATCCTGTTACGAAGCTCATTTTAGAGCGTTCTGAAAATTTTGGCCAGATTTTGGAGCGATGTATCAGGATAACATGAAGCGAAAGGAGGTATGCTGAATTTCTGCGTCGAAAGCCTTTCGAAAACTCTGCGACTCTGCGTCGAATAGTTCTCCGACTTAGATTCTGTCTCCGAAGGCGCTAACTTAGTGCCACCTCTTTCGACATCATGTTATCCTGTTACGAAGCTCATTTTAGAGCGTTCTGAAAATTTTGGCCAGATTTTGGAGCGATGTATCAGGATAACATGAAGCGAAAGGAGGTATGCTGAATTTCTGCGTCGAAAGCCTTTCGAAAACTCTGCGTCGAATAGTTCTCCGACTTAGATTCTGTCTCCGAAGGCGCTAACTTAGTGCCACCTCTTTCGACATCATGTTATCCTGTTACGAAGCTCATTTTAGAGCGTTCTGAAAATTTTGGCCAGATTTTGGATCGATGTATCAGGAGAACATGACGCGAAAGGAGGTATGCTGAATTTCTGCGTCGAAAGCCTTTCGAAAACTCTGCGACTCTGCGTCGAATAGTTCTCCGCCTTAGATTCTGTCTCCGAAGGTGCTAACTTAGTGCCACCTCTTTCGACATCATGTTATCCTGTTACGAAGCTCATTTTAGAGCGTTCTGCAAATTTTGGCCAGGTTTTGGAGCGATGTATCGGGATAACATGAAGCGAAAGGAGGTATGCTGAATTTCTGCGTAGAAAGCCTTTTGAAAACTCTGCGACTCTGAGTCGAATAGTTCTCAGCCTTGGATATATTGCAGGTTTGGAATTTGGATAGGAGTATGTATAAAAGGTATTTCTCAATAATAATACTGTCTGTTTCAAGTTTTTCCCAATTTATTTGAATAAAGACGTTTACAGTGTTACAATAACGTATAAAATATATAATTTTACTTTGTCGGTTGTATAAAATCACTATTTTCTTGTGTTCATTGTTGAGATTTCCATCATTTGGACCATATAAAGTTGCTGTCCACGGCGAAATGTACCCAAGTTTTCCCTTATTTGATGCAGCTGAGGTTGTTGTCAAGGGAAGAATGATCCACAAATCCTAGAACAGACAAAAAACGAATTATAGCAACTTGTATAATCTCGAAAATAATACTAAGAAGTTTCTTACGCAGAAAATAATTGCGATATAACTGATTTTCGGGAATTTCGCGATTTTCGACCGTATTCCGCGAACTTGAAACGTGTGTAGCTCAGAGAAACGTTATCCGATTTTGATGAAATTTTAGACACGTATATAACTCACTTAAATCTACAAACGGGTTTTTTGAATTTTAATTAGGGGTTCACAAAAAAAGTTTAAAAAACGACCATTACTATTTTTTTTTGCTACTCCGACCAAATGCATTTTTTTCAAAACGACGAATCATATCATTTAGCAAACTAATCCCTCTAGCTTCTCAAATAAACTCAAGTCGTTTGGATTAATTTGAAAAAAGTTATTACCACTATTACCACTATTACCGTGCCCCCTCGGTACCCACTGGCTCCCTCTGTAACTGCTAAACCTAACCTTACTTTCGATTCTCAGATAGGGAGAACAAAAATTTTTTTTGTTTCTTTTTGATTTATAACAAAATTTGTTGTCATTGCGCTTCATTTTTGAAAAAATCGACTTTGAAATTCTTGACGATACATCCAGAATGTTTTATCCTAGACTATAATGGAAGAATGCAATCTAGTTACATTACGGCGGCATCGTAATATCCCTAGTTTTAGGGCAAGTGTTCACAGCAACGAATAGTCTCATTGGATACGTACCCTAATTTAGGACGCGACATTAAAATTAATTCGCCCTAACGATTTAGAAACAATACGTAGTATGCCATCTTATAATCATTACCAATGTAAAAATTGGTAAGGAACGGAACTTGGTTCTCCGCTATTATTTTCACATTCGGTCGGATGTTATCGATAACGTGAACGGGCTACGCGCGTGTTACAATATAAAGTTAAAAGCCGTGCTCACGTGTTGAAGATAGAGTCGGGCGGAATTTCTGACGGGAATTTCAGGGGTTGCCTGCTGTCAGGTTTCGACGCTGCACGATGGATTCCATTCCCAGAACGCACGAAGGTTTGTTTGTTGTCGACTGTATTTACTAGCGATCCGAAACAGAAAATGTACAATATGATTAGTTGCACGAATTTTATTATCGTTTTCTGAATTGCGATTTATTTTTTCCACCGTATCACCGTAACGAATAGTACCATGTTAATCTGCAGATATTGAAGCACAAATAAGAGAAATACAATCAAAGAAAAAGGAGATTCAAAATGTAGCGGCAGAGAAGGATCAAGTGGGTCTAGGGAAGACTGGCTTCTACGATCAGGACATTTACGATGGAAGTAACAATAAATACGAAGGCTACGTTACATCAATTGCAGCCAACGATGAAATTGAGGTAATTTCATTAATTTCAGTTTGAAAATACGATATTTAACTGCGTTGCTCTGTATTTTCTCAGGACGAAGATTACGAACAAACTACATTTAGCACTAATAAGAGACCCGGTTACAATGCACCCGCCGCATTGCTTAATGACGTTGCACAGGTAAGGAATATACGAAGAAATGTTATTACTAATCGTACTGGTAATAGTAACGCTGGTAATATTTAATTGCTTCGTTGTTCAGAGCGAAAAAGATTATGATCCCTTTGCGGATAGACGACGACCCACCATAGCGGATAGGGAAGATGAATATAGGCAAAAAAGACGCAGAATGATTATATCTCCCGAACGTGTTGATCCATTCGCAGAAGGTTGGTATTTTCTTTCTTTTAAGCTATGAGTTATAAGAACAGAACAGGTAATTAGACATAAGTGTGTTTACATATTACCGTTTTTGTTTATATTTTGTAGCAGTATAATGAACTATGATAATTGCTGTTACAAATATCTTTACAGACAGGCAACAGATTTTTTACTATTCATAATCGAATATATTCACAGTCTCGAATTATCAAATGTAGAAAATTCCATACTGATTATATCGCGACAAAATATATGCACAACAAAGCTTTTTATCACTACAGTTTATAAGAAAACGAACTCATTAAATATATTGCAACGTACCGCAAAGAAGGAGTCAACTTGACTTTAATAAAGCAGGAGTATAATCTCACGCGTAAGCGGCTAATATAATTTCTCATTAAACGGTATATCGCGCGACAAGATCAATCCTACTTCCATACCAAAAGCAAAGTTGACTCTTTCATATCATAATGCTATATACATGTTCGAAAAACAGTCACCACACAAAGTTTTCAATAGTTAAATGGCAACATTTAATTACTTTCTTTTCTCTATAATTCACTGTTATTTCATTTTACGATTATCTTTATAATCTAGAATTTTGTCAGATAAGCGAAATTAGAAATATACAACGTAAAAGCAGAATACGCAGTTCCCCTGATTTAGTCGAACCCTGTTATATAATCTTACTCACTCGGTAAGATCATACTCTGTCCGTCTTAACCAGTAAATAATTAATACGAAAGTTTCGTCTCGAACGATTCACGATATATGTAGTTCGATTCGCCTATCATGCATTGTATCTGACATCTTTAATTCACTGAATGTTTCTGTAAAGTCAAAGTTTTCACACACTGACTCGTGTAAGATTGTATGTTCTTAGATAAGCCCTATGTACATATATATAGAGTGAAGATATTAAGTATATCGATACTACAGCAAGCACGAATTATTCCTAACATGTACAGATTCTACCTTAAACGATGTATTGTAATCCACGTTTCCCATACGAATGTTTAAGTAATCAGTACATCCCTATATTGCTGTAGTATTAGCCGCTACAATAACTGAGGAAACGACGAAGCGCATCCCTGCTTCCCGAAAAACCTGAGGCACCGCAGCTTGTATAAAAAGTTCTCATCCAGTTCGTAGACGAGAAATGTTGCCCGGAACACTGCCTCAGTTATTAGTAGCTAATAGATTTAAGATTTCTTTATGCTCAGATTATCGGAGCAATGAGAAGTAGAAAAAAACTGGCTTGAATGAAGAGAATGAATGCGACTCTTTCAAATACATACTAATGTATACATTTTTTTCCAATCTTAGTGACGGTCTGCACATTTGGAATCATCTGCTTACCGAGGATACTATGTCGAAGGTTAAGCGAGATTGAATTGTCACAGCATTACAGTCACTTCGTATAAATGATACAATGAGACTTAATCTTGTTTTCTATCTTGATCACATATCATTTCCGCGCGCCCCCTTTCTTAGCGAAAGCATTTACGTTCGGCATCTTGATCGAAACCTAGACAATGGTATTCCATTGAGCTCTCATTGTGTCATGTGTTTTTCGCGAGAACGTAAATATTGAAAAAAACTAGTATGAGTGGTTGGTGTGCAAATATTATTAATAACAAGAATGAGTTGATTTTTAGATGGCTAAAGTATTTTTCGATGTGGAAGGCTTGAGCAGGACAGTGCTCCCTATGGCACCAAATCTTCACGTACGTATGCTATATGCCATCTGCTGTTGCAGCTCTCTAAAGTCCGTTGTGCGATTAATATGATACATTTGTGATCTCTTTCGGAAACCGCTCTGTCGCTTAACTTAATGGTATATGCAACGTGGAAATGAGAGTGAATTCAGTAGTTTACTTAGAATATGCGCAAACATATTCTGAGGGCATTTAAACAATGAATATTATAATAAAATGACTAGGTATGTCAGAAGTTTCTGAAAATTTGAGCATTCTTCGAACGATTGTCTAATGGTTGCGCTTTGCGTGACGTTTGATTCTTGATTACAGGTGGCAAGACTCCAGATATCGGTTCTAGGACGTACACTGAGATTATGCGGGAACAATTACTCAAAGGCGAAGAAACTGAGGTACATTCAACACTCCATTCAGCTTCCTTCGTTAAGCCGGAATTCCACCGAGAAGCTAAGCTATGCTTTAGCTTAGCTTTTGGTGGAAACAGTTCCATAAGAATGTATTGAGAAGACATAAGAAAACGTAGCATAGCATAGTTTAGCTTCCCGGTGGATTCCCCGCTTTACTCCTGCAAGAGCAATGCAAACATTTATACGACTACTGTTCCGTGTGCTTACAGTTAAGAAAGAAACTAGCAGAGAAAGCCAAAGAAGGAACATTAAAAGCAAACGGCGAGCCCAAGCCCGCGCCTAAGAAAAGGGGCCGTTGGGATCAGACAGACGACGCTCCGACTCCGAAAAAGTCAAGTGGTACCACTGCCACGCCAACATCCTGGGACAATGCAGATGTAATAAAGAACTAACCCCCGAGCTTATTTCCGAGCCACGTAAAACGAGTTACCATTAACTCTCTTTAAATACCAACAGGTAACACCAGCTGCGATTAGATGGGACGAAACGCCTGGTCACGGCAAAGGTGGAGAAACTCCTGGTGCGACGCCAGGCGTAAGTACTAGAATGTGGGATGCTACTCCAGGGCATGCAACGCCTGGTGCGGCTACTCCTGGTAGGGAAACCCCGTCTCACGAGAAAACTGTTTCGAGCCGTAGAAATCGTTGGGATGAAACGCCGAAAACTGAACGGGGTATGTTCGCGCTGTAAGTGCCTCTGAGACATTACAGACCAAGCTAACGACATCGGGAATCTTTTCAATAGAAACGCCCGGGCATAGTAGCGGCTGGGCCGAGACACCGAGGACAGATCGCGTTGCCGGGGATCTAATTCAAGAGACACCGACGCCGTCTGCTAGCAAACGTCGAAGTCGGTGGGACGAAACACCTTCGAACCAGACACCCGGCTCTATGACGCCGCAGACCCCAGCGACGCCCCTTGCGACTCCGCATCAGACTTCTATTCTAACACCTAGCGGAGTGACGCCAACCGGACCTAAAGCTATGGGACTGGCCACCCCAACGCCGGGACACCTCATGTCCATGACGCCGGAGCAGCTCCAAGCGTATCGCTGGGAACGAGAGATCGACGAGCGAAATAGACCGCTCTCAGATGACGAATTAGACGCCCTATTTCCACCTGGGTACAAAGTTCTGCAACCACCTGCGGGTAAGCATCGGGGATCATTATCTACTCCGAGACTACAATGATAGAATAATAATAATCAAGCGTGTATTCTCCTACGATAGGGTACATACCGATTCGTACGCCCGCGAGGAAGCTCACTGCTACGCCAACACCAATCGCCGGCACCCCGCAGGGATTCTTTATCCAGACGGAAGACAAAACCGCAAAATTCGTGGACAATCAACCGAAGGGGAATCTGCCGTTCATGAAGCCAGAGGACGCACAATATTTTGATAAATTGCTAGTCGATGTTGATGAGGAGACTCTCAGCCCCGAGGAGCAGAAGGAGAGAAAGATCATGAAGCTGCTTTTGAAAATCAAGAATGGCACACCGCCGATGAGGAAGGCTGCTCTAAGACAGATCACAGACAAGGCGAGAGAATTCGGCGCGGGTCCGTTGTTCAATCAGATACTTCCTCTCCTTATGTCTCCTACGTTGGAGGACCAAGAGCGTCATCTTCTCGTGAAAGTCATCGATCGTATTCTTTACAAACTTGACGATTTGGTCAGGCCTTATGTACATAAGGTGCGTATGCTAATTTTACGCAGCATTGTCTGCCTAGGAGCTCGGCGAACGTAAAATATAACTTGCGTTTCAGATTTTGGTCGTCATTGAACCTTTGCTGATCGACGAAGACTACTATGCTCGCGTAGAAGGCAGGGAAATAATCTCTAATCTGGCGAAAGCAGCTGGTCTAGCGACGATGATCTCCACGATGAGACCAGATATCGATAACATAGACGAGTACGTGCGTAACACGACCGCAAGGGCATTCGCTGTGGTCGCATCGGCGTTGGGAATCCCTTCTCTACTGCCGTTCCTCAAAGCCGTGTGTCGTAGTAAAAAATCATGGCAAGCCCGTCACACTGGCATCAAAATCGTACAACAAATCGCTATTCTTATGGGCTGCGCTATATTGCCGCATCTGAAGAGCTTGGTCGAGATTATAGAGCACGGTAATTAAACCATCACGGACTACTGAGTCATTCTATTTCAAAGGAAACGGTTAAAAGACGTTGAATTTCACAGGTTTGGTCGACGAGCAGCAAAAAGTTCGTACTATCACAGCTTTAGCGATTGCCGCGTTGGCCGAGGCAGCAACGCCTTATGGTATCGAAAGCTTCGACTCTGTTCTGAAACCGCTCTGGAAAGGTATTCGTACGCACAGGGGGAAAGGTCTTGCTGCCTTCTTGAAGGCGATTGGTTATCTAATTCCTCTCATGGACGCTGAATACGCTAATTATTATACTCGCGAAGTGATGTTGATTCTCATTCGTGAATTCCAGTCGCCCGACGAAGAAATGAAGAAGATTGTTTTGAAGGTAAGATGATCGAACAATGGTACATTACTGTCTAAGGTTTCCCGTGGCTAAAAATGTTGCAAACGTTCCCAATAGGTGGTGAAACAATGTTGCGGGACAGATGGTGTGGAAGCGCAGTACATCAAAGATGAGATTCTTCCTCATTTCTTCAAGCACTTTTGGAATCATCGAATGGCTTTAGATCGTAGAAATTATAGACAGGTAAGTATCCCGCGTGTAACCAAAGCTTCCGAGAGGCTGCAAACGTTCTAACTCCTTGATTTCGTAGCTGGTCGACACGACGGTTGAAATCGCGAACAAAGTTGGCGCGTCGGAGATTATAAATCGCGTGGTGGATGATCTGAAGGATGAAAACGAACAGTACAGGAAAATGGTTATGGAAACTATTGAAAAGATAATGGGGAACTTGGGAGCTGCGGATGTTGATTCCCGTTTGGAAGAGCAACTCATAGACGGTATCTTGTACGCCTTCCAAGAACAGACGACAGAGGTTTGTAGTACTCGAAATACTGCGAAAGCTTCGTTTATGCGAATCACTATAATGAATCTACTTTGCCGCAGGATGTCGTGATGCTGAACGGTTTTGGTACCATCGTGAACACACTGGGGAAACGAGTGAAGGCGTATTTGCCGCAGATATGCGGTACGATATTGTGGAGATTGAATAACAAGTCAGCGAAAGTTAGGCAACAAGCGGCTGACCTAATCTCGCGAATTGCTGTCGTCATGAAGACCTGCCAAGAGGTAAAATTGATTTTCACAATCCACTGTACGAATTGCTTACTAATAAAGTACGTTTGCATTACCAACAGGAGAAACTAATGGGTCATTTAGGCGTCGTGCTTTATGAATACTTGGGCGAGGAATACCCCGAAGTGTTGGGTAGCATTTTAGGTGCGTTGAAAGCTATCGTTAATGTCATAGGAATGACAAAAATGACACCGCCCATCAAAGACCTGTTGCCGCGACTTACGCCAATATTGAAGAACAGGCACGAGAAAGTCAGTGTCGCTTCGTAAAAACATTCTCTATCTATATATTCAGATTCTAAGATGCAGAAGTTACTAAATAAAATTTGGCACGTTCCAGGTACAAGAGAATTGTATTGACCTGGTAGGTAGGATCGCAGACAGAGGCCCCGAGTATGTATCTGCCAGGGAATGGATGAGAATATGCTTCGAGCTTTTGGAACTGCTCAAAGCTCACAAGAAAGCGATTAGGAGAGCTACAGTCAATACCTTTGGCTACATTGCAAAAGCTATAGGGTAACTGCAGACTATTAACGCGAAACTCTAACTAGCAAACTCTGCTTTAACAATCTTTTTGAAACGATCATTTCTGTTTGCAGTCCCCACGATGTGTTAGCCACGCTGCTGAACAATTTGAAAGTACAAGAACGTCAGAATCGCGTGTGTACTACAGTAGCCATAGCTATTGTCGCGGAAACTTGCAGCCCGTTCACGGTGCTCCCTGCGTTAATGAACGAATACAGAGTGCCAGAGCTAAACGTGCAGAATGGTGTGTTGAAGTCTTTATCGTTCTTGTTCGAATACATCGGAGAAATGGGGAAGGATTACATTTACGCTGTTAGTCCGTTGCTAGAGGACGCGCTCATGGACAGGTAAAGAAACGTCCATGAAAACAGCTACCGTCTTCTATGGACACAAGGCCGCGGTTTTTCATTTATCGTTATTACTGTTACAGGGATTTAGTACACAGGCAGACTGCATGCGCTGCCATTAAACACATGGCATTGGGTGTTTATGGTTTCGGATGCGAGGATGCACTGATACATCTGTTGAATCACGTGTGGCCCAATGTCTTCGAGACTTCGCCGCACTTGGTGCAAGCATTTATGGACGCTGTAGATGGCTTGCGTGTCGCTCTTGGACCAATTAAAATACTGCAATATACTTTACAGGTATGTAACTTGGGAAGAAATTGTTATTTGAAATCGTCGCTTCGAGATCCATTGGATTTCATCGAAGTTTCTTAACGCGATGACTAAGAGGACACTGACGATAACATTCTTGAAATTGCAGGGATTATTCCACCCGGCGCGAAAAGTACGGGATGTGTATTGGAAAATCTATAATTCCCTTTACATAGGCGGGCAAGATGCTCTGGTTGCTGGCTATCCTCGAATTATGAACGATCCAAAGAATCAGTACATTAGATACGAATTGGACTATGTTTTGTAATAGTTAAGTATATATGAAAGATGTGTACCATACATTTATATAAATGTTCACGAGAGTTAGTATCATTCGCTTACTTGTTTGTAAAATCTGCTGGATAGTTTGTACGTCACATAGCACACATAACATAGTCAGAACGGTGAACTTCAAAGTGCATATTTATTTCTCAGACTTCTTTAAACGAACTGTACGCAAATCTCTTTGACTTGAAGATCGGTTCTAATCACAGACTCACCCGACAAGAAATATATGTCAGTCCTACGAATAAAATGTTTCATATCTACACGATATTTAATTTACTTTGTGGAATTTGATGCCCGTTTAGTCCTCCCCTTGAAAAAAAATAGTTAAAGTTTCTCTCTTCGTTAATTTTCGTCATCGAGCAGTTACTACGAGACTAGTGGGAATTATTTTCAACTTTAACAATGACGCATATTGCGCAAGACGCTCGCGCCCTACACTTAGCGATTTTACCATTTTTAAATGTAACATAATATCTGTTTTCTTCTGCGAAATATATATATGCTTATCGATCAATGAAATTTTTGTACAAAAGCTGTCCAATGTATCGAACTTCAAATTGATCTTGCTCCGGAAACTAATATAAAGTGCATATGCGTAAATATATAATCTTACGTTAGTAGATAATACTTTATTGTTCCCTTCCGGGCTACAAAGAACGTTCTTATACATTTTTATTCATACGTGTATCGCTCGTCAAGATTCTGACCCTCTCTCTATATATCTCCCCCTTTCTCCACAACTTCTCGCTATCATTTGTTGCTGTTCTCTCGTATTTGTATTCTCCTACTGATATTTTGATTATATTTGTTAGAAAGTGTGTAAATAATATTTCATGTCTGATTAATCGAGTTCGACATCAAGGGTCTATGTAAAAAGGGTACAGTTAAACTTAACAAAGACTGTTACGACAGTATATCATTTTATCGTGTAATAACAAAGAAACTTTGGTATAAGAAGTATATAGGAGTAATTAATGTAGTGGAGTCTGTTACTACAATGAGAACATAAAGAATAGTTTGATTATAGAATTACATTAATATAATATACATATGACTTGTAAAAATTATTATGAAGCTAAGTACTTGTTATTACTGTTTACGAATTTGCAAGAGCAATTTATATTGTGAGAAGCATCCTTCGTTAATTTCTTGAAAATTTACTTTTGACTTATATATATATATATATATATATATATATATATTTCTCTATGCTTTCAAAATTCTTAATCTTAGAATTTTAAAAATCAGGTTTGTTTACGAACTTTATAGTATATAAAAAGGATTTTTCGATTCTAATTTCAACATAGCACCAGACAGTAGACACACTTCTAAACACTGAAATTCGGTTGCGTTAAAGCTTCTCTGTAAAACTTATTACTGGGGATGGGTTTCTCGAAACCCAAGAAAGTTTTGAGTTTCGAGAATTCGAAACTCCCGAAATCCAGATAAAGAAACTTACAAAATCAATTGTTAAAGAATTGTTCGCGGCGTGCTTCGAGAATTTTCATTTTGTTATATTTTTTATTTAATCTTATGATCAATAGCGATTTATGCAAAACTTTCGTTGACTTCGGTTCTCGGGCACTTCGAGTTTCGAGAGTTTCGAAGCCTTAAAAACTTTCGGATTCGAGAATTTAAAAATTAACTTCGAACCCACCCCTATTTTATTACTGTAAATCTATGACTGCAGTGTTTTATAGAATACTGCAGGATCTCGCAATTCGAAATTCGCTGTTACAGAATTTAAATGGAAATAAAAAGACAGTTAAAGAGACAATGTCGTTATAGTGTTAAGTATTCATTTCTCCTTACACCCGCAAAAACTGATAAGTATTGGAACACACATACACGGTTATCGTAGAGTGAGTTGATTTGATATAAAAGAAAAAGATCGATAAATATCACAAGCACGCGTGATCATAACATACGATTCTCGATGAAAACTAGATATATCTCACCTTGCATCCTTTGCACTAAGAAATCCCTTTCTTACACAAGCTGCATTGAAATATCCGTTTATCTCTCGTTGTGTAGTGCGATCAAATTTACAATAGAATATCGTATATCAATAACTTTGGTAAATGACTATAGAATGCGAAAGACTGTCAGTCATTTCTACAGCTAATAAAATTCTTTTTTAAAAGTATTTCAAAATCGTAGCTTCCTAGTTCTATCATAGCAGATTCACATATAATGGCCCTCCCTTTCGGAATCAATATACATAATTTATGTACCGAGGGTACAGAAAAATAGCACTGTACTAATTTCAAAATGGAACATTCCGTTAACCTTTTCTCAAATCCTGTTGCATTTTATGTTCGGTAGAAAAGAAAAATTGCTACCAACGTTTCGACAGTTTAAAATTGTAAGTCATAAAAAAATACATTCTAGCTTATAAAACTGCCCCGAAAATTATGGGTCATAGAAATTTCTCGTGCGAAAAGGAATCTGGGGTTCCCTTACTTTTTGCAGTCAAACTTCGTTGAAGATGCGGCCATTTAAAACGTCAGAGCTCAGCTTCCGGTCCGTGGAACTTGAATTTCAGTTGCAAGATGTACTCACGCGCGATAGAAATAAACACAGATTTTTATTTGTTACGATAACTTTAGTATCTTATTAGTATAATTTAATATCGTCACTCGAATTTAAACTTTTATTTTGGTTAGGAAACTTAAAGGAAGCAACAAGTCGCGTGAACTCTCCGGCGGCCGAAGTAATACTGAGTGGGGATTCATCACCATTGGTTACACGCTTCGCGGTAGCCAATAAACGCAGAGAAAGAAAGGAGGGAGAGTCGTTGATTGGTAGGAGCCGAACTCCGCTCAACTACGAAACGACATATATTATTCCATTTCTTTTGGCGCGAGAAATTGAATGTCCCGGCTTATCTCGTATTTCTGGAATACCCTCCATACGTTTAATTATGCCTGTATATACGACGTAAAAGAAGGTAGCCGAAGAAATTATGTTTCTCGTTCGATATACGTTATCGACTTAAGCAATCTCACAGAGGCATTCGAATATCATTCTGGAACGCGAAACGAAATGCGCATGGATAAAGTGATATAAAATACGCTCGACACATCGGATTCTAAACTTGTCAATGTTGAAATGAAATTTCAATCAGACCGGCGCGACAATCGCCGCTGCCTCGCCCCTGCTCGTTTGCAGCGAGGCGCATTTGTGCCATTTGTTTGAATGCGGATCGTAGCACTCGACGGTACGAATCGTGATCTGTGTTCGGTAAAAATCGATTTCCTGCGACAGATTACCTCCTATGACGTAGAGCCGACTGTCAACCGCTGCGACTGCTGGGTACGCCCTGCCCAGGTGCATGGGCTCCACGTTGCTCCATTTGTTCTGGAACACAGGAAACGACGAAGTAGAGAATGTTAAACAGAGTAAAGCTGTTCGAGTACTCGAATATTCGAGTAGCTCGAAATTCGAGTCGAGCCGGGACTCTGTTTCCGAGCCGAGCCGAGTACTCGCATGAAGCGAGCGGCTGGAAACAATCGGGTGGCTCGAACGATCCACATGTTTCGTTCGTCAATCGCTACCTTCACTATGGAATCTACTCGATTTTTAATCGAGCCGCTCGCTTTTTAATCGAGCTGCTCGCTTTAATCGAGCCGCTCGGTTCTTTCGAGCGCTCGGCTCGGATCGGTTATTCGAATCGAGTAGGGTAAAGACACCAGTAGTCGACCATGTATCAGTAGTCGACCACTTTCAGAAAAACATGAAAAATAAGGTTTTTAGAAGTGACGATCTTTTGAACAGAGTGCAGTTAGAGTGCAGTTAGAGAGCTGCACTTTGTTCAAAAGATCGTCACTTCTAAAAACCTTATTTTTCATGTTTTTCTGAGACTGGTCGACTACTGATACATGGTCGACTACTGGTGTCTTCACCCTATATCCCGGCTCGCTTGTTCCGAGTACTCGAACAGCTCTATAACAGAGATCGCGTTACCCCGAGTTTCCCCCAAGACGAACACAAACAAAAACTTTATTCGCGAACGTTTTCCTCTGTTCTTGTCGTATCCACACCGCCGCAAATAGAACAAAACATTCACATACGATTCATACGCTGAGTTTTGTTCATATTCCGCCGGAGTCGACAAGACTAGAACAGACAAAAACGTTTGCGGACACTGTTTTTGTTCGTGTTCGCCTTGGTGGAGACCCGGGGTTAGAAATTACCTTCTCGAAAGAGTATCGTTCCACAGACGTCAAGAATAACCCATTTTTATTAGTGCCGCCGATAACGTAAAGATACCCATCGAGAATGCTGATACCCATTTGAGAGCGCGGCGTGAGCATCGGAGCTAAGGAAGTCCATTCCCTAGTCACTGGATTGTAACACATTACATCTTGACGATGTCTGCTGTCGTGCGTGCAACCGCCCACTATATATATCAATCCTGCGAAAGTTTTCAAAGGTTTAGCATCGCCTGTTACCTGCGCATGTGTATTGGTTTAAATTCAAAGAATACTCACCTCCGTAAGCGACCACCCCCATGCTAAATCTCGGCTCCGGAAGTTGTCCATCTAGTGTCCAAGAATTGGCTATTGGATCGTATACTTCAATCGATCCGCCAATATCGTCGCCCACCCAACCGCCGAATGCGTACAAGCTATTGTCCAAGGCACAGAGTCCAAATTCACACCTAGGCTTTTCCATACAGGCAAGCGGAGTCCACACGTTATCACGTGGATCGTAACATTCGCAAGTGACGGTAATACCGGATTCCATCTCTCCGCCAACAACGAACACTCTACCATCTAATGAAGAAACTCCTGGTAGTATTCGACCTATGCTCATCGGTGCCACTTTGCTCCATTGTCTGTAAGAGCGATCGTAAGATTGGAAGGGAATTAAAAGTCTCTAAGTAAATAGAATGCGATTGTACCCTGTGAATATATCGTATTTCTCCACTGATTCATAAGTACTTTCGATAACCCTGCAACCACTGTGCTCCGAGTGCTCGCGCCTCGAACCGCCGATCAGTAAAATGTTCTTCTTCACGCAAAGCCTTGGTTGCGCGTGAAGAGACACCAGACACCCTTTGTTCGATACTAAATCTTTCTGTATGGATCTCAGCGCAACAAGGAGGCTCGCGTCTTTACACTCCAAAATAACTCGTTCTAATTCCGCTATTGAACACAGCCGTAAACGTATGTGACCTAATATCTCGAATACGTGACACCGTCTCGATGGTATGTCATGGGTGATCCAGTTGTACGCAGCTTGGAAGACCTGAGGTAAAAACATTAATTGTAAATCCACAGATAGAAACTTTCAGCTATCGTGGAAAAACACAAACCTGGAATTCAGTGTCGATATGAATATAATCGCTGCTGAGAAAATTAACGAGATGCTCTTTGGGTAGATCCAGAAATTCTTCCTCCAGAGAAACTTGAGGGAAATTGATGTGTATAAAGCGTAGAGCGGTCTCCAGAAGACTCAATCGGTTATGCGCTTCCGCGAATCTGCAAAGTAAGAGTATTTCAGAAGACTGTTCCACGGAATACTTTGGGTATATTTAATGGACGCTAATTTCACCTATAAATCCCGAGAGCGTTCGAGTAATGCAGCTGCTGCTTTAAATAGACGATACAACCAGACACCACTTCGTCCAATTCTAGCATATCAGCAGCTGCGAACAACTCTTGGACATTATCCTGAGTAATATCGACGTTCCCAGTATAAATGAAATCCACCAGTAGCGACAGGATATTAGCGGACACAGAATGAATCTCTATAAGCTCTTGCTGCTCTTCGACAAGGCCGCCAGTGAACATAGCATTAAAATACGCGCTGCCCGCTGCCAAGACCGATCGATGCGCCCTAATGACGCAACCCTCGGCGACGAGGCCGACATCGGTGAACTGATTGTTTAGTCTCTGGGTGTTCAAGTTCCTCAGTACTTTCGGAGCAATAACATTCGGGACGTCGGAGGCTTGTTTCGCAGGTTGCGCAGCGAAATCCATATTGCTGCAATTATGGCCATTCTTTATCGATGGCGTCGCAGCATCCGCCATGAAACCATCGAGTTGGCCTTTATCAGCGGTTCCTACTGACAAGATCATTCTCATCATCGTGCGTATCATCGTATTTCTTAAAGCACTCGACGGAAGTAATACTTTCCAATTCTACATAATTATGAGCAACATACAGCATTTTTATTTCTCGAACTTACTTATCAGTGAAGTAAAATATACGAGCAAAATAAAACTTCGAGATCTTAAACTAGTTTTATTTAATCCAATACATCGACGTAGAATAATAACAGAACTGTGTCACGGAAGCAAACGGGCGGTTTTGTTAGTGAAAATATTAAAGACAGTGTACTTACGGCATATACGCGAAAGCACCTTATAGACGCTGTGAAAGGATTTGCTATTGTTTTTCCCTTTTAAACGCATCACTGCTATCACATTTTCACGTGGCTTACTATTGTTCGACGCCACTTTCCAGGCTTGTAGTATATATGCTCTAAGTTTCCAGGCAGTTCAACCCCTTCGCGATGCTACCAATTAGTAGCTAATTCGGTAATAAGAAATCTGACATATGTCAAATAACCTGTTTAACGCGTGAAAGTAGCCGCAAATGAATCCTTACTAATAAATACGACGTTCGCACCACACCTAAGAAATTGTGATACAGAAATATCGACCCTCGGCTTAACACGTATTATCGTCTGGCGATATCTCCGCTGAGCCGTGATTCCGCTCGAGACTCGAAGATGAACGACCGATTACTTTTCTACTTTTACACATTTAAATCGAAGCATTCTGCTCACTCACTCTGCTCATTCGATTTTGGTAATTCAATTATGAGTTCATTGCCTCGCAGTTATGCCAACAATAAGTCTCACGTACGAATATGGCGAGGGGATAATTAAACAGAAAGTACGATAATTTTTCCTACCCGAGGGTCTTATCTAGCTCCGTGTTTTCAAACGGGTATTACTACATCAGCGTTTAATTCAACGGATAAATATCGTTAGATTCTCTTGAGTCAGCTGATTTCCATTTGTAGTGGCACGAATGGCATTCCACCTTCAGCCCTATTCATTATGCACAAGGAACGTAAATCATCACGTTTCGCCTGAAATTATAATAGATTGATATTACTCCGGACACGGCGTCTTTGTATTAAAGACAATCGTTCCTTGCTCCCCTCTCCGGGAGTGTAGATTTGAAACTGTATAGGAAGCCTGTACCACTCCGTTTGTTTCTTTGTTCGACGAAAAAGCCTCGCCGAAAGTTAAGGTAAGGCAGCTGTTTACTATCTTTTTGAAAATGAAGAGGATCCTATGTTTCTCAATTGTGCGTTGTGTTACAGAGCATGGGCAATCATGACGAGTTCTTAAATCGTATAACAAAGTCGTTATACTATTCTAAATTACCGATGACCGATTGTCTCAGTTTGCCTGTTATCGGTTAGTACGAATCGTTTGCATCGCCTTGCGTGGGATGATACTGTGGCGATGTATCCCTTTAGTTGGTTTCCAGCGATGTTATGTAATTGTTCGAATTGTTTTCTGGTACAGAGATTATGTAATTATAATTTCCTTTTAGAATTGGCAGCGGAACTCTTTACCGAGGCGAGGAGCGGTCATACGTTGGAACGACTGGATGTGGAGGAAGCGAGTAGAATCTCTAGAAACGCGTGTGTCTCGCCTTGTTCCCTGGTCTTGGCTTTGCTGTACTTAGAAAGACTGAAAGACTGTAATCCAGAGTACCTTCAACGAGTGGCCCCCTCTGAGCTTTTCCTCGTTTCATTGGTATTAATTTGAGTCGCATTGATTTAAGGGGAGGTTCCGGTCTAGAGCCCAGAAAAATAGGTGATTTTTAGGAATTAATTAAAGGAAAACTACTATATATAATAGAATGGGACTTTTTCTATTGTATTAAGGATGTCTTAGATAGTAGAAATATATATTTTTTTTTATAATTAATTATCGCAAACGGCACTGCGGAGTCGTTAAAGTCTAGGCGTGTTTTGAACACGTATTTCTTAAAGGTGGAACATTCGAAAAATAAAATAAATAAAATGATTTTTAGACCGGAACCTCCCCTTAAGGATTGTATCGTGGTTCGGGAGATTACAATATGTATTTTGTAGATGGTGGCGAGTAAATTTCTGAACGACGAAGGGGAGGAAGGTGAAGTTTTTAATTTCGAATGGGCGCAATCTGGTGATTTAAGTATAATGGAAATGAATCAATTGGAAAAGGACTTTCTCAATGCCATTGTAAGGGAGTTATACGATCGCACGCCATTCTATTATAATTTAACTGGTGAATTTTACTGATAGTCGTATGAATTTTGTAAACTACTTAGGATTGGACGGTTTTCGTTAGCAATCAAGACTTTTGGGAAAGACTACAGAGGCTGGAGAAAGATATAGCTTACAAAGAAGCACGTAAAAGGGGCTGGTTTTCGTATACGGAGTTGAGTTGTCTAATGAATTCGATGGAGCTAATAACCGTGGCGCACGCCATGATAAACATATCGTCCATATGTTTGGCAACGTATACCGCGGGGATAGTCACCCTCCTAGGCTCTGCTTTAGTCGCGAGCTACCTTCCAGGGACAGTACTTAGCTCACGGCAAGCAACAACAAATCCTACGAACATTACGAAAGTAGATTTAAATCCGATAATGGATACAACAGTAGAAGCTGCGTCAGAAAATGTTTTACCCACCGATTTCATGCCGACTTTATCGAATTGCAATGAGACTCAAGAGTATTGCGAAAGCACCGAATCAAACGATACTGTGAACGAGCGCTGGGAATGGTGGCTGAATTCAGTTATGACCTGGCTACCGGAATATTCAGGCTTGGAATCTAAACAGACGTTGCACACGATAAAGGACGAAATCAGGCATACAGATTCGTTAATGACACCTACCAAGTTCGTGATAGACAGTACCACGTTGAGGCAGGATAGGGACGAACTTATAAGAACCCAGGATTGGAACCAAGTCCTGGGCATAGATTTCTTTCTGGACGACTGGAGCTATTACGTGAATTACGTCACGAAAATAACTCGGGGTCACAAGTACTGAAGATTAATTGTCCGAATTTTAGAGAATTAACAAAACGTAACACCTTCGCTAGAGAAAAGAAAGAGTATATATTTTTTGTACTAACTTGTAAACGTATGAATAATTTCTATACTAACAAAGTGATTTTTTCAATAAATACCATGAGACACGCATAAGTGTGCTATTATTTTTAAAGCTAATGCAATCCTCGAGAGGCAAGTTTCGCAGGAGTCTCGCAAGTTGCGGTAATAGACGGAGAATTAATGAAGATATAAGACACCTATAGTACATCTATTGCTAATGCTGTTAGTACCATTTCGATGATACATTAAAGTTATCTTATATACATTCGTACATTAAATACATTCGTTATTAGAGAGAATACAATTATATTACATATGATTGTCATAAATTAATATTGCAAATAATGATAAAAGCTCCATTTATATCATACATAGTAACCGGATGATTTTTCCGTCTCCATTATTACACATCTACTTGATGCGCAAGAAAGATCTTTTAAACGCCTAATATTTGCAACTTCAATCGCTATTATGGAAATACGCAAACATGGGAATAGGCGACATCCCAATTATACATCCGATCGTAACTCCAACAACTCGTCCCTAAATTGTTAGAAATTATTTTCCTTCTTCCTCCGGCGAAGCATTTTTTTAAATAGAATATAAAAGCAAATATCATACCACATTAGCAGCTAGTTTTGTTTTAGGCAGATTTAATTCGATGGAAGTAAGCTTCGGTGCTCGCAATCCGACCTTTTGTGCAAAAATTTCTACGTAATGTACAGATCCGATTCCTATTATATCGGACACCGTGTTTCCTAATGCGGCCGCTGTCATAGTGGATATCGGAAATCTTTTATTTAACATTATTTCGATCTGATCCCCCTGAAACGAGCAAATTACACACTGGAGAATAAACTGTATTAAGCCTGTGATACGTACAGCGACAATCATGATGAAGTTGTCGAGAAAACCAAAGCCGATGAATGGAATTGCGTTCGCAATTCCAACTGTAAGAACATTAGCCAAGAAATTTGAAATTATCATGTCTTTCAGATACATTGATACTTCAAGCGTAACATGAAGCTTCAAATACGAGATACATCGAGTTTCGTACCTAATACTAGATCTCTCGTGGTCGGTCCTGGAATTTTTTCAACTGTAACGGGAAAGAGCAGAATATAAATGGGTGTGCTTTCTTAAAGAAACAAGGATCGCTAACAAGAAAATACTCGGTTACGAGAAGATAATCTTCACGTTACTTACGAAACACAAACTAGTTTAACATTCATGCACTCGTTTCTTTAGATATGCAATGGGGATGAATTAAAATGTATCATTAAATAATAATTAACTCTAAACATTCATATGAAAAGTGCCTGCCGAAGTTTTGTGAAATCTATTCGATAGAAACTCAAGATTCCTAGGACGATCGACTAATTAATCACGTACACAAGATTTTGCGAAATAAAACTTTATTCAAACCAAAGTACATTCTTTTTTACCTAAACATTTACATTAAAGTTTACTAAATAGTGCGTAACATATGTTAAAAAGAAGGAGAATTCTACGCTATAAAAAGAGCATTCTTGAGTTTGTGCAAAATTGCGGTTCTACGGGAGAATGTGAAAAATCAACTTAAATAATGGAAACTGTGTTTGTAAATATATTTCAACGATTTAGTCTTATGTAGTGGAATTTGTAAGATTAATTACCTAAAGCCTCGACTTATTTTTACCTGGCTATTCAGGAAAGAATCATACCGCATTATGTTCATTGAAGCGATTCCCGAAATATGATAAATGTATTCGAGCTTCTTAATCAAACTGTAGAAAATCCTACCGAAGAGAATGGTACGTTTCAGTTAAAAAGCATGAGGCGATTGTTCGTTTAAAGGGGTAGGTTACCCTTGATAGCCCTAAATCAGGCCTTTTTTTCAAATGCAAATTGTAAAGTAATAAATAACAGTAGAGAGAACGTTTTTTTTATATTTTTAATCGTTATTCTATGAGCTTTAACACAAAAAAAGAAAAGTCTAAATATCTGTATGTACATAAAAGTTGTGAGTAAAAACGTAAAGGCGCGTACGCGGTGCACCGTTTGATAGTGGACATAAAATCTCGAAAACCCCGTCAACGATTTGGATGAAAATTTAATGAGAGATGCAGAACACCATTCCCTATGATGTGTCGCAAGCAGATTTTCGAGATAAATTCTTAAAAGAAAGATAAAAAATATTTTTCATACAAGAAATCGATACAATCGCATTTTTCAACATGTATTTTTTTCGAAAATCTGTAGGGAATCACATCGTAGGGAATGGTTTTTTGCATCTCTCATTAAATTTTCATCCAAATCGTTGGCGCAGTTTTCGAGATTTTATGTTCACCATTAAACGGTGCACCGCGTACAGGCTTTTACGTTTTTACTCACAACTTTTATGTAGATAGAGATATTTAGATTTTTCTTTTTTTGTGTTAAAGCTCGTAGAATAAAGATTAAAAATAGAAAAAAAGCGTTCTCTCTACTCTTTTCTATCACTTTACAATCTGCGTCTGAAAAAAGGCCTGTTTTAGGGCTATCGAGGGTAAACTACCCCCTTAAAGCGCAGATTTCCCGAGTGTATTACCCGTGAAAAAGTTGCGCATAATGAAAAGAGCAAGTCTCCATAAATATTTATCATCGCATATTACGTTCTTATCCAGAAAATATAATTGAAATGGCTCTAATTGAATGATATTATCATGTATACCGCGATAAAGATAGTATCAATGTGTATAGAATGTGATTTATTACCTAAGTGTGGCTCTGTAGTCTTTTTAAAATATCCAGAATGTTCAGTGAGAGTACAAGAGAAGCAAGTGAAAGAGTTAGGCCATAGAATTTAATAGCATATATAGTTTAACATGCATTAAACTTACAGCGTGATATCCGTGTAGAATGCAACAGGGGGAAAAATTGTATACCATTAAAGAACAATGGGAATTACACTGAATCGCAATATGATAATAATAAATATCTCCACTTTTCAACTTAGAATTATTAGTAAATTCATATATTATTCCGAATTATTATTAGTCCATCAAAGTCTCCAATATCCAAAGAAAATTATGTTAAATCAATAGTGATATTTTGGACCAAAAAGTATGCTACAACCGTTGCATACCTTTCCCACCAGGTTTTCAAGTAAAAAGCATATAAAAATTATAGCATACTCCATTCCAAACATCTCTGTTGATTTAACAATATCTCTTACGCACACTAGTAATATAAAAAATGTTATTGAATCTGTTTTAATATTAGCAATTATTCTCAATTAATTATGGTAAAAGTTATTTTGGTGTTCCTACCATACTTGCGTATCAGCCAATCGTCAGGCACTCGACAATATTTGCCCGTAGCGTCCACGGTGCCTAGCGAAGGTATCTTGCTAGGTCTCCCGAGTTCGTTGCACCACCGGAAAACTGCTAATTGACCTGAAAGAAGTAAAGCAAGGATATATCTGCGTGGTAAACATTTCTCCTGTATATTCTTCTAGCATAATAAATAATTAGTTACGTTGAAATCCAGCCTTATCCTCGTCGGACTTAGATTCTTGCAAAGCGGTCAGAAAGAGATCACGTTCCTCTGCGGTGAGTTTGGACGCTAGCTCTTTCGCCTGCTGTTTTGTCAGAATGCCAGGGAAACTGTCCACTTTGCTTTTGCTGGTGTGACAGGTCCTCTGTACAGTCCGCGTATCGGCGATGAGCGGTGCTGGCAAGCATTTTCCTAACAGAAAATCATTCACACAGCATAGTTTTCGATGGCGATGATAAAGGCGCGATATATTTCTACCGAAATACGCTATTTCCCGCGGGATCAGAATCGTTAGACCAGCGATGGCTGTGACCGTCATCTTTCGATCGAAGTTACCGGAGGTCCTTTAAATATTATTTTATTCAGAAATAGCTAAAGTCGGGCAAGGCTGCAAGAACACGCGCCACGTTAATCCGCGGAAACTAATCAACTGAGCCGCTTGAGAATGATAAAGTTTCAAGTGCAGATGTTAAGATTAACGCTTCGGAGGCAGATAAAGCCGCATATGTATCTCTGTTCGGATCAACTGGCGGTGAGTGATTCAATCCACTCGATCCTGTCACCGCTGTAACTAGTTGTCACTAGTAGTCGAGTTCCGTCATGTGTCGGACACAGCAGTGATGCAAGAATCGTGGAACGTGCAGGGGCGGATTTAGGAGAATTTCTTGGAGGGGGCGAAATATGTAAAAGTAGATTTTTTAACCTTCTTTTACGAGATTTAAAATTTGCTTGTAATGTATGTTTTAGTATGATATTATAGTATGATATTATAATAGTATGATATTATTAAAATAATTAAATTCACGTTAATTATTTATAGAGAATAATACAGAACGTCGTAATATTTTTCTATTTTATTACTCTTGGAGGGGGCTCTATTGGCCCCCTCTGGATTCGCCCTTGGAAACGTTGGACAAGTACTTATCCCCACTATTATTCCCGTCCGTGTGCGTTGCTTGTTTGGCTCTTTCCTCAAAGAAAATTTAAAAAAAAAATTAAAACCGACTTCAAGAAAATAAAAATGCATTAAAAAGTAAAAAATAATTTTTTCCCTTATTTAACCTATGACTCTCATATATTTTAATTCGGCGCCTCATCAGCTGCACTGTGTAAATCTGGCGCCGACCTGAAAAATATGAGTAGTAGATTAGATAAGGAAAAAAATTATTTTTTACTTTTTAATGCATTTTTATTTTTTTGAAGTTGGTTTTAATTTTTTTTTAATTTTCAATTCTTCTCTAAAAACTTAAAAATAATTTTCTACATATACATAAACAGAAATAAACACAAATTGAGGTCATAATTATAATTATAACTGTACACGAAAAACTCTTGTCGTTGAAAAACAATAATTCAATCGACAGTAATGCATTGAAAGGTGAAAAACGTATGTAAGCCTCTACAAGTCATCTTTTTATTTATTCGCTGCTAAGGAAATTAAGCATTGTCTTATTTATATAACTGAAACTTTCAGAAGCTTGTCGTTAATTAAGTACACCTTCAAATTCCAAACAAATGATTTAGTATGCCGCACATTTCAAATTAGAATCCTTAGTGCGCGGACACCACCGCTAGGTGCCAGAGCAAATAATTTGCGCGCTGTGTTCTTTATACACTAATTTCATTTAGTGTGGCTGCATGAGAAAGCATCGGAAATTTAAATCACAAGAAGCTGTCAAATACGAGTTGGCGTATGTAAAAGAAAAATTACTTGGTTCTATTTCCCGCGAATATGTTTTAAGTACGCGGTATTAAATGTACGAAGATATCCAAAAGAGATGAAAACAAAAAGTATATACTATGTCATGACATTATATGGATCGTGTATATTGATTTGAAAGTTGGCAAAGTATTTGCCAGCGATTGTTTTGTACTTCCGAAGAAGTATGGCTCGCTCTTCGGTGTCGGCGCAATGTGATTTGGTTGCGTCCTACATGGACGGTGTTCACGTAAAAATTGCAGAGGCCTATAAACCTCCAAGGAAGGTGTGCTTACCAGCTGTATATAATAACAAACTACCGGACATGTCGAAGTTGACTTACGACTTCAGTTTGGAGCGATCCGTGCTCGAAAAGGTAGAGTATAATTTTGCGTAAACAATGGGCAGGAACTGTTGGAAGTTTAATTTCTAGATGACCGAATGGCGTAAAGTTAGACAAGCGAACAATAAAGCACGCGTCGCCCGATTAGACGAAAAGAGGAAGAAAGAGAAGAAAGAATTCTCCCCGCCTCCACCACCTCCGCTACCTGACACCGTCAAACAAACACCTGTAAACGCTCCTGTGCCGGAGACAACGATTCTTACTCCACAGCCTTTATCTCCGCCTGCGAATGATCTCCACGACGATGTTAAAACGAATGGTCTCGATTTCGCCGATTTTGATAACGACACCAGCAGTCCTTTTGACAATATGGAATTAAAGACGATTAATGATATGGAAGAACTTGCACAGGTTAACGGAAATGGATTTATAATCGTTTAAATAACGAATAGCGAATCTAATATGTTTATTGTTATACTCTTTAGGTGCTACAACCTACATCGCAGTGGGTACCGCCAGCAAAATTAGAGAGTATACTGAACGACTTAACCATTAGCGATCAGAGCGAAGTCTATACCGAAGAGAAAAATGATAATAGTAAAATCGAAATGAGTAATCAAGAAGAAGAGAATGAACAGGAGAATGTTAAACACCGAAGTGTGTCTACAATTGTACAAGAACTACAGAGGGACTTAGAAAGACCTTTCATGGAGGTAACAGTATTTTTTAAAAGACTAGACTGTTTATATGGGGGACAAAAGTATGTGGACAATTTTAAAATTTGACGACGAAAGTTCACAGACAAATCACGTTGGATAAATCGGTCACAGATAACACTGCGTGTTAATGGATGAAAACCGCTGGTTTATCCGCGGATTTGATCGAAACTGTGGACTTTCGTTTTGCTGAAAGTTTTCTCAGTTGTCATGCAGACTCGAACGGAGTCGGTTTTTATCTGCAGACAAAAACTGCACGTTAATGTTGAACAACTGTTTTGTCACGCGGTTGAAGTTTGTCAGGAGAACCGTGACGGTATAAATCGATCATAGACATGCACCACTAACATGAAGTTAAGTCCACAGCTAATTTTGAACGAGTTATACGATTTTACAAGTGTCCACACACTTTTGTCCCCCACTGTATATATATTTAATTTTCCAATTATCTATCTGTTATAACAGGACTGGAAACCCTGGCCAAATTTACAATACCCTAACACCACTTCCCACAAAGCATCGAAAATAGAAGAGCCGATAGTATCGAATCAAGTTACACTTATGAATTTATTACTGGACTTAACGGAGGAGGACAAGAAACTAGCTCGCCACCTAAACGACATGGGTTTCCCTTTATCGAGAGCTGCTCGCGCCATACGCGATTTGGGTGGTCAAGATAACAAAAAGATCGTGGAATACTTATTGGCTGTGCAGTCCTTAGAGGAGATAGGAATTTCCGAAGAGGACGCTGAGAAAGCACTCGCCCTTACAGAGTACAATCAAGAGAAAGCCAAAGTTTACTATAAAAATCTGTGCACTTTACGCGACTTAGGTTTCCCCGAAGAGGAAGCATCTGCCGCACTTTTAAAATGCAACGTCGATCGCGACAGAGCTTTAGACTTTCTCATAGCTTAAACGTAGGACTGCGTAACGAATAAATGAAAGAAACGGTCTAAAGAAACTTTCTACTTTGGAAAAGATAGAAATTTACTAGAAATCAAATTTTCGAGCCGTAGAGAGACGTGCTATTTTTCAGAGCAGACATTCGGTGACTAAAATATTTATAGCTTGTTTGTATAATAGGAATTCGAGCTACTGGTCGCTGTAAGATAGAACGTTAGGTAAATATTTTTAAATGATATACATTGAGCAACTGCCGATAAACGTTTAAAGTAAATGATAAAAGATCGTTGAATCTAATTTAAAAACACTACAAGTCTTTTATTATTACATTTTAAATATATAATATTTACAGAATTGCCTATTAAACGAAGTAAGTAACATTAAATTATACGATGCCAGTCATGAATAACTGTCATGTTGGAATGTTTAGTAAACTCAGACGCACATCTGCAAAATTAAGATAAATCCTTGATATTACGTAGAGATGTATAGATAACATTTATCGTACCTTTTGCAGCAGCATAAAGCGACCGTTGTCACAGGCTCTGTGTGATGGCTGGCGCCAACGGTAACCCAAGCTTCTGTGAAGATTGGCTGCTGGCATTCAGCGTTCACGCAAATACTAATAGGTCCATTGATTAGCAAGTTGCAAGAGGCATGATTTATAGGAGACATTGCGAAGTCAAGTACTTTGCAATTATTTATGGCAATCGGTTCATAGCGAACAGTTATATTTATAGGTGATGTAGCAATATTAAGCGTATGATTATACCTAGAATTAAGTATCGAATCTTTGCATTCAAGTATCAGATGGCGCCGAGTTCTCGATGAAAACGATATAGTCCATGAAACTACGGTATTTACCTTTCGCTGTAAGATTTCCTCAAAGCTAACTCCCACAGGGAAACAACTGTGCTTTCGTGAACATTGTAAACCTTTAAAAGTTGTCGCGGCAACACAATCAGAAAATCAGTATCTTTTCCGTGCAGTGCATTTATTTTTATGTTCAACTTTATATTTGTACGTAACACAGTGTTCTCGTAATTGGATTTGAAACATCTAAGATTGTATATACACGCTTATTTATAAATATAATAACAAACGCGAATTTCTTAGAATTAAGAATTTAAACGGAACAAGAAATCTGTATTATGCATTAATTTATATTAAAAGGTATAAATGTACCAAGTTACATTTTTCTGTTCTACCGTTATTTCGTATTTATTTTACACTTATAGATATTACTCACCCATACCCTAGAATACCTCTTTGATCGTACGTATACGAATCTTGAACTTGCGAAGTTAACTGATGAAGAAGTGGGTAGGACAAATAATTCAAATATAAGTTCGCATCGAATCTAATGCAAGGGGACGATACAAATCCATTTAGTGGTAAATGCCTTAGCCTATATAAAAGTTATTCTGCATAAAATAGATGCATTTAATACCGTTAACAGAAAGTCTTATCTATAATTTATCTGAACGTTGTGACCGTTTCTATTTATTCCATATAACAACCTGTTAGAACAGACGGAGATCACTGATATCTCTGGCGATAACGTAAGTCTATTAGGTAGTTCCATCAGGTAATTGTTATCCGCATTTAACTCTTTCAATTTGGGCAAAGAACCGATCCATTCTGGTAACACAACAAATCTGTTTCCAGAAATGGAGAAAATTTCTAAGTTACGCATTCGATGCATTTCTATAAAAAGTATGGAAAGAATTAAATTAAATACACCCTGGTGGAGGCAGAGTTTAGGGACTTACCAACTGGTAATTTATCTATTAGGTTCTGATTCAATAATAAAGATTTCAAATTAACTAAGTTCCCTATACAGGGAGGTATTCGCTCTAATTGATTAGCGCTCAAGTCGAGGGCTGTTAACTGAGTCATCTGACAAAGTCCCGGAGGCATTTCCCTGATCAAGTTTCCATATATGTATAAATTGGTGACATTGAACAGTTCTACGATCCACGGAGGCAACGTCGTGAGCTTATTCCATTTTAAATATATTTCTTGGATGTGGCTCCCATAGATTCTTATCACCTCGGGGAATTCAACGAGGCTCCGACAGTTCCAGTGCAATATTACCTTATCTTTGATTTCGTTCACCATTTCCGTAGAATCTGAGTCCATTTTTAAACGAGTTTAATCAAAAGAATGTTTTAGACATTAAATCGGAGAAGCAGATTCTGAATTTCTGAGGTTGGCAGCCAACCTTCGGGGTATGCTCAAAATAACTTGGTCTGCTCGAGGGATTTATATTAATAACCTATTATAAAGCAATGTCGTTTGATAATAACATTGTTATATAATTATTATATATAAATTTCTATCCACAGGCTCGAGAAAGGGTTGTACGTGATCTCGGTAATATGTTTAAACATCGGATGATATATACATCGATTACACGATCTTTGAGATATAAAATAATTGGTATCAGTTGAAAAGTGTTACTCATATTTATTTTGCCTTATACGAAACATTGTACTTACTGCTTCCCTAATAATGATGAATGAAAGTAGATAGTAGAAATAGAATTACACAGACGTGATAAGCTGTCACATATTTTATAGAATTCTAGAGAAGAATTTATCCTCGACACGTTGTGTGAATAAATACGCGATTGTGTTGGAGACAACAATTGAAAGTAAAGGCTATATCTTTATTTATCTCGTGTATTGAGATGTGCTTGTACATATCCATTGTTTATTTCCGACTCTTACCGACAGTTTATATCCGCAAGAATCAATACATGTTGCAAAATGCATGTAACAATGCTATAGACACGCGGGATCAGCTGTTCGAGTTGCATATATAGTGTACTCGTTCATTAGTATACCGAGTGTTCCAGAAAAATAGTACGAACTTAGAACTCGTAAAAAGAAACAAAAAATGTCTTTTTTCATTAATGTAAATCTATAAATTTACACTCTTTGAGGTATTCAGTTTTTTAGTTTGTAACATAGTATAGTTCATTATGAATGTATATAGAATATGTGTCCTTGTCACAAATTACTTTTGTTTAAATTTTCAATGATACTAATATTCTTCTGATGATTTTCTTTGTTTTTGCTGATTTCCTTTGGTTTCAAATTCCGCGTATATATTAATTTAAAATGATTCGTTCGAATTTCAAATGGAAGAAGTTTTAAATGCAGCTGGGCCAGGAGCGGATTTGGAGATTCAACAAGCGTGTGCCGCCCTTTCCGCGAAATATTATTAAATATTTTAATTTAAAAGAGTTGAGACAATTTCATAATTAATTAAATATGACAACTCAAATCTGAGTTTTAATGTTGTTTCAAGCCTCTGTGTTTAGACCTTTGCCAATTTCTGTCGCACAAAATTTGCCGCCTTCAATATTTATCGCTTCCCAAAATTTGCCACTCCCGAAATTTATCACTTCCCAAAATTTACCGCTCCCCAAATACGTCTCTTCTCAAAATTTGCCGCTCCCTAAAATATATCGCCCCTCAAATTTGATGGTACCCAAAATTTGCCACCTAAGGCTACATCAAAATCCACCCCTGATCCTGTCAGAGTACTTGTAATCACACAGAAAACTGTTGGATTGCAAATAATAAGACACCATATTAAAGATATTATATAATACTTAGAGAACCGTTAATTACAAAGTTATTTGTTCCCTTCAATTAATTCAATTATCCACTTATAAGTCTGCACACTTGATGTATTTCTGGACACCTTAAAGTTCTGACAGGTGGGAAACGAATCTACGTCGAAAGTCTTATCGAAAATACGATACATAATTTCTTAAGTTTTCTCAATATCTGTGAACTACGAAATATTTGCCAAATATTAAACATTCCCGAGTATCCACATCCGTGTATTATCCGTCGAGGCATGTAAATTGTAAACGATAAGTTCATACAATACGTGTAAGTATGTACAGTTTCATACTCTTGTGATTGATGATTCTGCTTCATTCTACCAGGCGACGCTTCTGGAATCCAATGTCATTTCCCACCCTGCTCGAGATCTAACCTAAATCGGGCACAGCGTTATATCGTTTCAAACACATCTCCCTGAAATTCTCGTCTGTCACGCATTTCGAAAGTAATCTGAACTTATCAGCGCCCAAAAGTTGAGTGATAACTTCCTTAACGCAAGTGACGCATCGTTCGATGAAGGATTACATTATTTGTACTTCAATTGCGCGAAATATTCTCTTATTTCGGTTACACACCGAGATAGAACGAAGGAAGTGTCATTAATAAACTGTCCAGCTAAAGCTCGAGTATCATTTATTTTATAGGTGGTACTTATAAGTTAACAGAATGTTGAAGCGTAAGTTTGACGAGATGGATGCAGCCACTAATAAGGCACCGGTGAAAAACTCGTTAGACTCGGACGAGGAGGACGATGAGAAGGACGAGGATACCTACAATGTGATGCACGAGGATGACTTCGAAGGTACGCAGAGATATACATAAATTAGCGTAGACAGAGAATTCTTTGTAGGTATCGATTTTTATTGGATGCGTAGGTGTCGAGGATGGGCCTACTGCTGCGGAAACGAACGTGGGTTTCACGGCGTTTAATATGAAAGAAGAATTGGAAGAAGGGCATTTCGATAAGGATGGCCATTATCTTTGGAACAAAGAGAAAGAGATTAGAGATAATTGGTTAGACAACATTGATTGGATGCAGGTTCGTAAAATCAATTGAAAGATGAAAGTCGACGAAGTTCTATGGAGTTTCTATTTGCCATGACGAAACGTGACTTTAATAGCGAACGAAAGCTGGATACGCTTTTATTTTCATAGGATCTTTCTTGCTCGATGACTGTTACATATTGAAATATCAGAATATGTTTTCATACAGCAGAGAAATAGAATTATCTGTAAACCTGCCTTGTTTACTCAGTGACGCAAAACATTACTAAGGCATAATCTTGATAGATCAAACCGAGTTCCGCAGCAAGCGTAAAGAAGGATACTGAGAGCAGTGAGAAACACGGATTGGCAGATAGCGATAGCGATAGCGACGAAGATGGTCCAGACATTATGTTCGACCCGACTCAGCTCTATAAACAGATATTGGAGTACTTGAAACCCGGCGAGACAGTTTCCAAGGCTTTGTGCAGGCTCGGTATGTGTTCGAATCGATTAGATTCTACTTTAAAGAATGCGTATTCATTTTAACGATCGTGCGTAGGCAGGGGAAAGAAAAGATTGACCACTGCGGAAAGATGGAAGAAAAAAAAGGAGAAAAAGGAAGTAGAGGACGACGAAAATTCCATTAATATAACAAAATTAACAGAATTGGCTAATGAACTGTTGACGCGTACGGGGAATATGGATATATATCAAGAAAGTTATGAGCAAATCAAAAAGAAGGTAGTCTATCGCGATGGAAGTATAATCACACGTAGGAAAATTTCAAAGATTCTATCGCGATGCAAATGTTTACAGGTCGAGCTGGGTGAAAAGCGTGCGCATCCTTCGAAACAGGAGGCGGAATTGGATATGTACGCCGACGACTTCGATGAGAAAGAGAAAGCAAAGTTGGATGAAACTGAAAGTAATTACACTTCTCGCGTAATTATACTCGTGCACAATTACGTACACGTAACGCATTCGATATCTACTTTCAGACAATGTCAAAGGAGCAGCGAATTCCGAAAACGACGAGGCTAAGGAAGAAGAAGTGACTTGGGAGTTAAAGTGGTTGCAAGACGAGAACGCTGAAATCCATGGGCCACATACGACCCAGCAAATGCATGAGTGGGCGAAGGAGGGTTACTTCAAGAGCGGCGCGTGGGTGCGAAGAACAGGGGAGACTAATCAATTTTACAACGCCGCGAGAGTGGATTTCGAACTTTACCTGTGATATTCCAACGTAGCCATCCGATAAGAAAGAAAATAGTATCGTAACTTTTCGGAAGCGACGCTGAAAAGCTCGACACATCCATACACTGTTCAACTAGCATTCTAATTGACTTTAATTAAAGTGTCAAATATGTACAATATTGTTGTAAAGTTTGTCGAACAAGCATTCAAAGCAATTACTATGTAATAAAACTGTGAACTCGTCTGTATTTAAATAATCTCGCCAATAACGATACAGTTCATTCCACACACGTTGAATGGACGAAAATAAATGAAATGTCCGTACGTAATACATATCGCACGAATAAAACGTATTTGTGAAATATGCGCAGCGACTTATCTTCTGTACTATCAGTCTTCGACGAACTCCATGTTGAAATGTCCAAACTCAAGACTCTCGAGTTACGCACCTTTTACGGTGTACTCGCTTTGCTTGTTTTCTTTACCGTTTTACTAAAGACCATCCGGTTGCGGCACTTAAACGTGTGAAAAAAAAACCAAACTTACACTTCGGCAACTTCCTGCGCTCACGGGAGGGGAGAGAAGAGGTGAAATTTATGGTCCCCGCGGCGTGGTATTTTTAAACAGGATTTTATCCCTAAAGTAAATCTATTTGTACCCGTGCATGAAAAAAAAACTCTCGGCTATCCCCTGTTTATTCAACGGAGTGCAACTCGGCGTCCTCTCGTCCGACGCTTTTGTGTTTTTTAAAAAAATAAATTCTCGAAACTTGCCAACGCTTCCATGGTATTCACCCACGGCTACGTCATAAGCGAATAACTTTCCCTTTCTAGAATAAGGAGATATTAATATCGACGACACAAACGATACACAGAGAAGGAGGATTGGACACATGAGACAATGGGGATTACAATAGCAGAGATAGTCTACACAGCGAGGCAACACAGCGAAAGGGATCGAACATGTTCTACCGTCTATACTGAATATACAATATAACTTTATTAGGTATCTTAAACATTTTTATTAGCAATGTATGAAATTTCTATATGGTTACTTAAAATATTTCGTGTATGTAAGTACATACATATGTACCCGTGAATATGTGTATATATATATACCTTTTTTTGTTATATATATATATAAATCGTTAAGTATAAATTCGTAGCTCCAGCCCAAAGTTCGAACGAAATTTCGAGCGGAGTTTCACAAGACGAGGCTCGCTCCTTGAAATTTGAACGCGTAGCAAAAGTCGACTGAGCCCCTATGGTCGTCGATCGGAATTGGAAAGAATTTTAAACACGACTTGCGATACATTATGCAAAATACGAATTTACGTCTACGTTTTATCGAACACCGTAAATCGTTGCGCCTTCGATCAAGCGTCAGGACCATCGGTACTTTCGCTACGCTCGATCCAAGGAGATGCTATGAGATCGAAAAAATCGCGATCCTCCCCACCGAGAAACTAGCCAAGTCCGCGTATCAGAATTCTGCGAATCAGCAAAGTATAAAGTCGTCGAAGGCCGGGAACTGTGCCCTCGACGTTTTCATCTCACCTGGCCCTTTTTAGAGGGGAGGGGGATGAAGAATGCATGAGAAAGAAGGCATGAAGCGAACGACTGTACAGAAAGGCTACGAGCGGACGAAACTATTTACAGGAAAGATCGACATAGGTTAGGTTCGGTGCAATGACAATTTGCGCGGAGATGAACGGAACAGTTACTTACACGTGATTGGTCTTCGTCGGTTCACGAGGACGCGACAGTGGCTAAGGGTGCACGGAAAAACGAGCAGACAAAGGGACGAAGAAAAGGTACGAACGGCACAAACAGTGGACGCATTCAAGTAAGCCGGTTTCATAAACGCACGTAAATACAGAAGCTTGTAACGAAGCGCCTGCCATCATTGTTCCGCGATAAATCGTTCGGGAAACGCTGGTGTCGATATTGTCTTAATTCTAGCCTTAATCTAGTACTAGCTCCATTAAACGTCGGATACACGAGTAAACGCGGCTGAGCCGACGGACACCCTGGGCGATTCAGAGGGAGTTGCTCGGGCACCGCTGGAATTTCGCAGCGGCGCGTAAAATAAATCGTTACAATATCCTAACCTATTGACACGTGTCCGAGGGGTCGCAAGGTTTTCTATCCCGAGCTCACAGAACACAAATGTACTATTTATTATCTATAGAGGTTTCGAGAACCTATTAACTGCTAATAATTTAATAACACAAGGTGTAACAGTGCGATTCCTCGTGCAAAAATAAAACCTTGCAACTTACGTCGACGAATTGCAAGTACTCCATCATAAGAGATCGGAACTTAAAAGCTCAATGAAAACTAAGATATAATCTACTCCGAGGTCATCCCTGCCTCTTATACAGCGACTTACTCTCAGCACAGTCGCTAATTATTAAACGCAGGATACCAAATAAGTACTCTCAAGTAACTTTAAGTCCAAACGCGCAATTTACGTCCCCCGATTAATATTCTAATGCCAAAACGAGCTTAAACGCCCACCAAGGAGAAAGTCGCTGTACAACATATACCGTGACCGAGCAATCTCCCTCGGAAGGCGGGTGTCGCCTCGGCGGCGGCACCCTTCATCAGGGATATTAGCATCGTCGAAAAGGCGAGTGAACGAGCAGCACTCGAGCGATCGAGCGACGGGCGTCGTTCACCAGCCCCAGAGGAAGTGGTGAAGCATATACACGTGTCGCCTACCATTCCATTTACAAGCGAAATTCCATCCGAAAAGGCTCTCGAGAGTTTTGTATCTTTGCATCGTTGTTATGAAACCGGCGGTGATAATGTAGAGAGAAAGACAGAGATAGAGATAGAGAGATAGACAAAGACAGACAGGTAAACGAACAATTGAGAAACAACGGACACACACAGACGGACGTTTTCACGCGTTCGAGGAACGTGGTGCGCATACGACGTTGCGTAGGTTTCATTCTATGTACATACAAAAATAGCCGTCGAACAGGGGCGCGCCCTCGAAACCCATCGGAATCCCCCAGGAGCAAAGCCGGAAAAGGTGGGGGTTGCCCGTCGTGGAACGGAAAGAGGAAGCAGACTGGTAGAAGCCGCTTAGCCCTCTTCTGGGTCTTTCTCGCGCGATCCAGCCCTCCTCCTGGACCACCCTCCCTTCTTCATCCTCCTCTTCTTCGTTCTTCAGATCCGGGGAGTCGCGTAGCGTGGCTAACTACCATGACTAACGAGTCGGGGCCAAGTGCCACCGAAGAATCTTGGCTAACCGAGCGGGAAGGTGGCTCCGACAAAACGTTTCCTGCTCTAATATTTTCGGCCGTCGGAAGGTGGTCTTTTCTCGCCTCTTCTTACTCGCGCGCTTTGTGTTCACCTAGAATTGGTCGCTTATCTACGTTTGTTCCATGCTCAATGAGAATTTTCGCCAGTGATCTATCCATTTATACCGCTCCTGAGCAGTGGCGCAACTAGAGGGGGCCAAGAGCCCCCGGCACCCTCAAAGAAAAAGGAAAAAGGAGTAACCACGACTGAAGTAATTCACAAGTTACTTCTATACTGTACCTAATTCAGAAAATTATTTAAATGTATCAAATAAAAGTTACTGTAACTTTAGATTATTGGACGAATAAAGTTAATGCTTTCTTTCGACTATAATTTCTTTAACTTTGATTCCTTATTCGAAATTTTTATTTGAATAAAATTTTCGCCCATGTCGGATCTCCGAGCACTTCCTATCTATTTTCACAAGCGACGCGTGACACTGATCTCTTCAACCCCCTTTCTCCGAGCCACTCCTCGTAGTTTGACATCGAAATGCCAGGGTAAGTTCCATTCCCCGTGGATAAAATCATGGAACACGGCCCGCCCTGTTCAGCGACTCAATCATCGAACTTCGCCGCGATAGAATTAAGTGGGGGAGGGTTTCACGTCGACCCCTGACATATCCCGACAGTTCTGCACTTTATCGATATCAGCGGCGGAAGGGGCGCGGGTCGTCGGGATATAAAACGTGCAAACGGAAAGTCCCGGCGTAACCAGATTGCCACGGAGGAGCCGGGGACGCGAGCAAGTTTCCAGGTTCCGACCGATCGGTTTGGGAACTTCGTATCGGAAGCTGAGAAGTTGCGCGTGATGGACGACTTAGGGCCAGAGGAGCCAGCGACTTCTAGGTCAGTGGGGCCTTCTGTTTTCACCCTTGGCTCGGCCCCTTCGTGGTATCGGTACTCCGCGACAGGGGATGATGAATTTTTCAGACTCGTCTGGTCCTGGCGAGACGCTCGGGGAAGAAATACCAACGACCCCGGAACCGTCCCGGTTCATTTCCCCGGGAATCACGTTCTTACAGGTGGCGCGAATATTTCATCCCCCGCTTAGCTCGCTCAATTTTTTATGCCGCCACCCACGCGCCCGGCTGCCATTGCGGCTGAATGGCAACGTGAATTAAGCGGCTGAGCGTCAGGCGAATTGGTGGAATTCAACGCGATGGGGGTGCACGAGGGAGTACAGGATACCTACTGCGTACATGCAAAGCGGTGATTCTGTTTCACTCACTCTCGAGTTGGTACAATACAGATATATAATTAAATTAACTATGTATATTAATGAATCAACAGTTGCTAAAGTTGCATTCAAATTAATAAAATTAATACGTGCTAATTTAATTATTGGGGGATAATTAAGTTAAATAAATCGTCAATTTCTCGCCCCTCGTTTGCAATTCTGTGGACTCGATGCGAAGATAAGATAATTGTAAGTTATACAAATTGTGCGTTCTTATGAACTGTTTTCTTGTCTCCACGTAACTCGCTTACGTTTCATGTAAACTCGAATCCGTCTCACGGAATTCATAGATCCAGCGTTTACGAAGCCATGGTCACAGTTCCCCCACGGCGAGTTGAATATTTAACGCGGAAACTTTGCCTATCGAGGAGCTATCTAAACGGGAGGCTTTAATCAGCACGGAATTCGATATTCCGCGAGAATTTCTCGACGGCCGGGTGACGCTTCGAGGACACGCTCTCGACGGCGAAACACACGCACACAAACACAGAGCACGCATACAGACGAATCGCCGTGGATCGTGACGACGAGTTCGGGTGATCATCCCGCGGCTTGGTGACGCCTGCCGACGGCTCCAGTACGGGACCACGTGAATTCGAGGGCGCGACACCCCTCAGCGATATTCCACGACGGAGACGTGCGCATTATCTTCGTGATGCTTTAAGTACTATATTTTCATTTCCTCTCTCATTTTTGTATTCAAAACGTAACATCTTTCCAAACTTAACATCATAAATTAATAAATAAATATATATATATATATTATTTATATATATATGCTTATGTCTGTATAAACGCGTGTAATCTCGTCTCTAAATATATCCAGTGTGTAGTGTGGTGCCTACGGTTAAAGGTCGCGTCTATTATTGCTTCAATTTACAAGATCCTGATGAACGGTCCTCTCCATCGGCCGTTCGACGGGCGGGACAGAGAAGTGAAATGCGGGGGCCCGTTAGTCCCCGCGATTCGAAACATCGCGCGTCATTTTGCTCCCTTAAAAACATGGAGGAACGGGAATCGACGCGTTCCCGTTATCTCTTCATAAAACGTCCCCCGTTAAAATCCTCGGCTGAGGTAGGCGACCTGGCACGCTAGACATCCGTCGCCCAGGTTTACACGGCCTAAAGTGGACCCTGAACGAGGGAACCGGACGGGGGTGCAGGGCGAATGTGTGCAAAGGGTGCACCGTTGCGCGGGTGAACGTAGAGGAGAAGACGTCCAGTGAGACGCAGCCGGATAAAACATAGACGGAGAGCGATCTCGAGGGGCGGGATGCTGTCCTAGAATGGTTTAAACGAGCTAACGAGACGCTGCTTTGATTTGATTTGTCACTACGTTTAAACGCGAAATGAACGCGGAACACGGCGCCCCCGACAATTTGCACTGAACCAACGGGAATCCGACGCAATCCGTGGAAATAAATACGTTCCCGGTTGCAACCAGCACGTTTGCGCCCCCGTACAATTTACATTCCAAGTCGGATCGCGCTCCCTCTCCGGCCCGCCCGTCTACGCGCTCTCCCTAGCCAGCGAAAATGCATATCTGGTTCACCGGCGGCGCAACTATCTCGGAAGACATTTCATTTTCAGCTGCATGGCCGCCGTTCGGTGGCGCGTCACGTGGCAGCTTCTGTCCTTCCATCCTGGACGAACGCTCATGGCCCGCTAATCGTGGTCGCTCGATTGTCCACGATCTTCAAGAGCGGCTCTAAAATCCGCCTCCTCCCTTGGGCGGGGGACAGTAAAGGCCGAGTTTCCTGGTCCCACTAGTGCAATGAAGAAGTATGCATCTGTGTCTCTGTTGCACTAGTGGGATCGCCACGGCTAGGAAACTCGGACTAAAGGTGGCCTTTCCAATGAGCGGCTGGCGACTGCGGCTGGCGACGCTTTCACTAGTGCAAAGGAGAAGTATGCATCTGTTTCTCCCTTGCACTAGTGGAAGCGTCGCCAGCCGCTCATTGGAACGGCAGGCTTAAGGCTGTCGGATTCGCCACCCGTCCCTGCGGACACTGGAATCGATACTTCCGGGAAGGATTACCGTATCACGGCTGATCTCGCGCAATCAGTTAGAACAGATCCAGCCTTATTAGAGCCTCGCCTCTATCTCCTCCGATCGCGACAACGATGGATCCACCTCGAGGGGCATTTCTTACGGTAATCCCCTCGCCAAAACACGGATTACGCGTCGAGTGTGCGCTCCGTTCGCGGTGGCGGCTCTTTCTCGGATTCCGTTACATCGGGTCGACGGGCGCATCAGCCCATCGGCACGGCTCAGCCTTCATTGTCGATGGCACTGCCTCGTGTTGGTAGGGAGAATCTGCCAGAGGGAGCCGGAGGTGTAAAGGCGGCGGAGAGACAGTGGTTCCGTGTCCCCAGGGGACAGCGTTGGAGCTAGGCAGACGGGAGACCTGCCACTCCTGCTTCCACGTGTCGCGGTGGGGAATATTCATGGGGATAAGTAACGCGGGGATGCAGGCGCCGTTATTGCATCAGCCCCCGCGCGGTTACCGCGAAGCGCCCAGTCTGCCAATGGGCGAAACGAGCCGAGGTGCGTTTGAGGAGGATCACGGCCCCCTCGCTCTTGTTTTCACAAGGGAAGATCCCGAACCCGAAAATTCAAAAAATTGTGAAACTTTATGAATATGTGGGGGACTTCCCCCTGATTGCAACGCAATGTTTTTTGCTGCCCAAATTCACTCTAAGGGGGTGAAATTAACCCCTGAATATTCGGCTATTTTTCGATTTCATTTTGTAACACGCAATCTGTACGAGATAGAAAAAAAGTTTCAAGACAAAAGTTACTTCTTTTACTATGCTGTTTCATAATTATTTAAACATCCAGTTCAGATTTCACGTGAAAAAACCCATTTTAGAAAACATTAATTTTTTTTTGTTTATAACTTTTTTCTAATTGTTTAAACAATTGATCAAACTTTTACGCTTTGATAGGTCTAAATAAAAGAAGTAACATTTGTCTTGAAACGTTTTTTTCTATCTCTTACAGATTGTGTGTTACAAAATGAAATAAAAAAATAGCCAATCTTCAGGAGTTAATTTCACCCCCTTAGAGTGAATTTGGGCAGCAAAAAAAATTGCGTTGTAATCAGGGGGATATCCCCCACATATTCACAAAGTTTCAGAATTTTTTGAATTTTCGGGTTCGGGGATCTTTCCTTGTCAGTATGTACTGCTCGGTACAGACAGCAAGAGGCTGCGAGCTCAGACGAACACTACGTGAGGCTTCTGTGGAAGCGGAGGTTGGTAATCATAGTCGTAGTCGTAGTCGTAAGCGCAGTCGAGTCTGTGAACGGCTGACCTCGGTGGAACCGGGGTTTGGGCGCGATAAGGCGACAAGAGTTCCGGCGGCTCATCCCGCGGATCGCTCACGTCGGCCACAGCGTACACGCCCTCTTCCGTTGGCTGCCTTGGCTCCGCGTCCCGGTGACTGACGCGGGTGTACCTGGGCGTCTCGTAGATGTTAGTGTCCTGGGGCTGGCGGCTCGGCTGGCCGTTCTTGCCGCGAGACGTGTCGTACGGCGTGTCATCACCCAGGGCTAGCAACCGCCGGCTGTAAGACTCCGCGTTCTTGTCCACTCGGTTGTTGCTCCTGCCCACGTAGACGAGGAACTCCGGCCGGCTAGGGGCGGCATACGCCAGCCGTTTCTTCCTCCTCGCGTGGGTCTGACGGGCGATCACCAGTACTATGACAACGGTGGCGGCGATGCTGCCGGCGGCCGTTAGGGAAAGATAGAAGAAGGTCAGACTGCACTGCAACGAGCCCTCCGGCAGGGCGATCAGCGGCTTGCCGGCGAACTGCTCGTCGGTGCAGATGATGTCGTGGGTATCCAGCTCGAGCCTGGACTCGTTCCGTAGCTCCTCCGCCCTGATCACGTTCCACAGCCAGCGCATCGAGCAGTTGCACACAAGGGGGTTGCCGCCGACGCGCAACGACAGCAGACCGTCCACAGGGAACTGCATGTGGTGAAGGGTAGAGAGGCTGCAGCGACGCAGGGAGACCCACTTCAGGTACCTGGCGCCGAAGAGAACGTTGAACGGCAACTCCTTCAGGCCACGGTTACCGTCCAGCGAGACCCGCTCGAGATTCACGTTGTCGTCGAACGCTTTCGGGTGAACGCTGAGGATCGAGCAGTCGTTCAGCTCGAGGCTCCTCAGCTCGTACAGATTGCGGAAACCCAAGGCGTCCAGGCTACCCAGAGGGTTCCTGCTGAGCACCAGCTGCGACAGTACGCGCAGCTTGGCTAACGCGAACGTCGGCACGGACGTCAGATTGTTCCCAGAGATGTCCAGCTTGAGCAGACCGGGTAAACGGTCGAACGTGTCGCCGGCGATATTCCGGATTACGTTGTTGGCGAGGTTCAACGTGACCAGAGACGGCAACGGGGGCAACGAGTCCCTGTCCAGTTCCTGTATCAGGTTGTCGGACAGGTCCACGTTCTCTAAGCTGGGGGCCAGCGCCAGGTTGTCGGTCGGAATCTCCAACAGCGAGTTCTGTTTGAGGATTAACGTGCGGATCTTGTGCAGATTCCTCAGCAAGCCGCTCGGCAGGCTGGTGATGGTGTTGTCGCTGAGATTCAACACCTCCAGCTCGCCTGTGCTCTTGAACGCTTGCTCGTCCATGTCGGAAATGTTGTTGCTTGCGAGGTTCAGCTCCTTTAGGGCTGCCAGGCCTTGCAGCGCGTTCTTCGCCAGCGCTCTGACCGCGTTGCCGCTCGCGTTCAGGGTGGCCAGCTTCTTTTGGAAGACGAAATTGTCCGAGCCTAGCGTGTGGATGGCGTTGAGGGTGAGATCTAGGGTCTCCAGGTTACCGTAGAAGCCGAACGACAGGTGGATGTTCCCGACGCGGTTGTTGGACAGGTCCAGATGCTTGATCTCCGGGTTCAATTGGATCGGCACCACCTCGAGGCCTGCGTAGGCGCAGGACGCGCGCAGGCTCTCGTCGTCGCAGCGACATTGGCTCGGGCAGAGACCGTTCGCGACGACTGACATCGCGACGGCAATCGCTATCGCGATTGGCAGCGTCGTCGCCGAGGGTCCACGTGATGCCATTCCATATGAGCTCCTCCTCGACTGGAACTGCCCTGCAAATCAAACAACAGGGGCCATTCAGTTGACGTTCCACTCCGCAACGAGGCTATTCAATAACGTCTAATTTCTGTTTCGAGGAAAATCTCCGCGGGTATTGTGCCTTTAATATCGTGAGTTTCTGTGATATTTTACTGGACCCGAGGTCAATTAGTATGTAATAAAATCTAATAGAATTGCTAAGTGTTTCTGGGAGCCAGAAGGAATTAGAAGCCATCTTCAAAGATAACACTGGCAATTTTTTATGAGGAGCTTAGCCCTCAGCTTCGTAGAAGATATGGAAGTGGCAGAGAAAAGGGTAAAAGAATTTTATGAAGGTCTATCTTCCCATAGACCCGAGGTCAATTAGTAGGTATTTAATAAAATCTAACATAGTTGCTAAGTGTTTCTGGAAGCCAGAAGGAATTAGAAGCCATCTTCAAAGATAACACTGGCAATTTTTTATGAGGAGTTTAACTAATTCCTTCAGCTTCGTAGAAGATAAAGAAGTGACAGAGAAAAGGGTAAAAATATTTTTTAAAGGTCTATCTTCCCAAAGCTTCAGTCCCGCGTAAGTGCAATTAACGCAAGCAAGTACCTTCCTTAAAATAAATATTCCGAATTTTCTTAAAGCTTCCCAAGTTCCCAAACAGTTCAATAACTCGAGCACAAGCTCCCGAATAAAAAGATGCGGTAAACCGTAGCAGGTTGAAGTCGAGCATGTCGACTGTTCGAGCATAATAAAGATCCATCCAAGCATCTTGTCCCCATCAATAGCAGGGTCCTGATTATTGGAAACAGCCCATGTCGGGGACGCGCACTGTCGTCCCCTACAAAATGCATCGAACAACATGTCATTGGTCCAATGCCAGAAGGCCACGCCGATACAACTCAACCCCTAACTCCGCGAAGTTTCGAGTTACGCGACCACTCAACTTTCTATAGCTCTCCCTTTCCACACTTTTCTCCGCGGAGATAAAGACGCTTTCCTCTGACGGCGCTTATGTTTCAACCAACCGAGGTCTGTTAACTTCAACCCCTCAACGCCATCGCCTGCGATGTAGACTAGAATATTGAATAGAGACCTATAACCTCTCACTGACATCACATACATTGCGTACCTCGCGTTATTTTACTTCATTTCGCGAGTAAATGAAAAGAAACTATTACGCGGTCCCAAAGCCAGGAATACTTCATCAAGAAGCCATAACAGAACTATAAAACACAAAGGACAGAAAACATTGGGCATGGCTGCATTGAAACGTCACCAGTCGACAATATCTACTACAACTAATTATTCAAGATAGCATTGTGTCGCATAGGTATGCTTTTGTTCAGCATGAACCACCGGTGGCCCACGCGGGAAGCAGGGCGCGTTTAAGATCCTCAAAGTGGATTAGATAAATTCTCAGAGCCCCCTTTCTGGATAACAGTGGTTTCCCCGTGGAGTCCCTACACTTCATAATTACTTCTCACTAAAAAGAAGCACCCTCTCTGCGCCACCAGTAACCCTCCACCCCCGGCGACGTCTTATTTTTATTACCGAAACGCGCCAGCGCAGCCTCAGACGACACCCAACTCCAGGACACCCTGTATATAAATCGCAGACTTAAAATAACCCTTTCCACTTTCATTATTGCGTGCGCTATACGCGGAAGAGCGCTCCTCTTTGGCTGGGATCGCCGGCGTAATTATGTAAACGATATTCCCGGAGGCGCGGGCACGGTTCGGTATAAAAATCCCGGCGGCCGAAAGAGGAGCTTTGTAAACGGGCAACCCGCGAGAACGTAACTACCCTTTAACGTTCGCCGGTTTGCTGCACAAACCCGATGCAAGTTTATTTACGGACACCTGCGCGTTCAATTCGCGCTTGGGTCTCGCCCGTCCAGCCCCGGGTATTTCAGCCCCCGTGCGGCGACTTTTTCACGCTCCCCAAAGTAAATAACATTAGCCCGCCGACGCGAGAGGGACAACGATAACACCTCGAATAGTTCAGAGAAGCGGATCGCTCCGAAAATTAACAAGTCGATGAAAACCAGTATTCCCGTCGTCGTTTTTACCACCCCACCCTGGAGCTCACGTGGACGTAGATAGAAGTTGTGGAAAGTTGGGCGAGTACACGTTTGAGCATGAAATGGAGAGCCACGCTGAGTTAAAATCGATGCAGTTGGCTTCGTTTCGCCGGAGGAGCAATTTTGGGATGTAAAAGAGGCAGTCTTGAATGTAGCACAGAAGGCGAATCTGTCGGTTTCGTGGCTGGAATGAAGGGATTTGGGGAGAATTGTGCGACGATAGATGTTTGTGTTTTTATGGAGTAGATAGGGGGAGTTGCCTATATCGCACTGATTACGTAAATGGCACCTCATCAATTTCGGTAATTAATGAATATATATTACATCTGATGAATATAAATTACATCTGATGGTAAACATATCAAGCAAATGAGAAATGAGTTTTGTTCGTGATATAAGATATAAGCATTTAAAAAATCAAGTGTGATGTAACTAGTGTTCCTGATTTATCGATATTTTTCGCATCTCGAGAAATGAGAAATCAGATTATATTTCTAAAAAATTCTTGAGAATTCTCAAGAAATTAAAAAAATATCGCAGAATTTATATTTTTGGAATAATGTTGATAATATTTATCTAAATTTGTATTCGTGTCCGACTTACACAAAACTTGTGTAAATGAAAAGAGCAGATATTAAATATAATTGATAAATTTTTTTATTTAATATAAAATGTGATCAAGGCGAAACATTACTTTTTTGTTTTAAACTAGTTATGTCAAAAGCACTATGTGTCTAATGTCGCGTCACCCAATCTACTTTTTTTTGTGACAAAATCTGCAGCTGTAGAAAAATTTCTTTCATTTTGAGTGGACGTTGGTTTAATTGTATATAGAGCATCGGCGATACGAAGAGAAATATATTGCTAACATTTATTACTGATTGTAGATGTGTTTATATATGCACGATTAACACACAATGTAAACTAACTGAAAATACATAATCTAAAAACAAATGGGATTTATAATAATTTTCCTACCCTGAAGATTCTCGAGAAACACTGTAATTTCTCGAGAAATGAGAAATAAGAAATTAGAAAATTTCTCGAGAAGTTCTCGAGAATTCTTTCTCGAGAAGGAACACTAGATGTAACTTTTTACCAGAGAAACAAATTAATAACAATTAATTTGCTCTGAAGAGAAGGTTAAACATATAATTGTAAGTGTCTAAAAGCTCAAGCTACAATATTGGGGGGTCGACCCACATCGTGTAACTTAATATACCTACACTTTCCCATATTAGAAAGTTACTCGCCCGGCTTTGGAAAATAAGGTCAGATTAAAGTCACATCCTCTTAATCGGGTCCACCAGCATTTTCGGGACACTTTGCTCTCACTCGACATTTTCTAACTTATTGTACAAACCAACCGCTGTCTACGATAATACTTAGCAAAGATCAGAAACAGCGTCAAACATTGAACCTCGCAGATTCCCTCCCCTTGGATGAATTCCATGCAAAAAAGTGAATTACGTGTGGCGAAGAAAGTTGGAACAGTTGGTTCACGGCACAGCATGAGAGCGACCGCTGATAATTTCAATTCCGTAACTAGTCTCCTGGCAAGTATTCTGCAGTGGGATGTTCCCCGAAAGCCTCGTTTCGGTAAGTGCTGGCAGTGGCAGTAATTTTTCACGTCCCCCTTTCTTCCCTCTGCTCCCTGCTCGGCGGAATAACAAATGGTGCTGATCTCGCTGTCATGTATAATGCACAGATTTACAGCATTCCGCCTATCTGACAGAGCTATACGTCTCTCCCTGCCCTCAGCTCTCTCTCTCTCTCTCTCTCTCTCTCTTTCTCTCTGTCTCCCAGGGCCGCGACAAAAAATAGAGAGAGAGTGGAGAAAAAAAGATACAGGCGGACGTTAACATCCGCGGCATGTAATATCCCGTATGGCAGCAGGCCCGACGTTATTTTCTTCCACGAGAAATCGGACGTTTTTTCCTTGGACCCTACGCCCCACCGTTGTTCGAGAGTTAGGCCTGGAGGAGACAGCGTATTTCTTGGGGTGAACGAAGGGCACCGTATCCACGGGAAGGAAGTCGCGAGGAATAGGGTGAAAGCGGGCTTTCCTCGAGCTGGGATCAAGGGGGACGTGATTACCTCGAGACTCGGGCTTTCTGGCCATCGCTATAAGCGACATCAGCCTGATAAACAACACTTGTCTACGGGCAGATAAGGGCGAAGGGCCCTGCATTAGCTGGGGGAAAGGGAAGGATCTTTCGCCACCAGGGGAGGGAAATATTTGTGCTGGATGCTTCCGTGAAATTGGGTTCGAACTGTGCGGTGTTTGATCGCGTCAGTGGAGTCTGGTTTATTGCGTTTCTTCCCTTGATTCGATTGCTCCCGCGATTCTTGCACCCGGGAAAATAGCGTAGGGGTAGCGAATAGAGGATTGGTATGAAAATCGGTGCTGGTGATATACGTATTCAAATTCTTCCTCCTCCACTGTCTCGTTTACTTAACTCGACAAGCTTGGTGTCTACAGTTTCTTCAGAATGTAAAGCAGTATAGACAGAGATCTACTTTCAATCTTCAATCGACATACCCAAGAGAAATATTAAAGATGGGCGGATAACGTTGTTCCATATAATATACTACATAGCCTATGTCCGTCCCAGAGTATGCAGGAATAACGTGACGAAATTTTAGGAAGATCGGTTCAATAGGTCTTGAGTTTTGCGCGAACAGAAAAATCGGCTCTCTCTTTATATAATAGTATAGATTTATATAATAATATAGATAATCGTCCCCATCCGTCGTCGATTGTGCAAGTTTGTCTCGTGTCTACGTTCTTAGCCTCGTTACATCGGCTCGCCCTAAATTATTCAACTGTCCCCGGCCGGCCAGAAACACGTCGTTCCGAGATTCCCCGTTTACCGATAAAGAGCGAAATAAATAATAAACGGAGGCGTTTTCTTGTCTAACGTGGACGACGAAATTTGTCCGGGCATGCATAATACATGGCGGACGCGGCATCGAACGAGGCACCTAGGCTGTGCTCTGCTGACTTCTTGTCTATAATGGAATCTGCGCAGTCCGCCCAATTTCGGGGCCGCGAGGGTGGTCGGAGTGGATATAAAGCAAAGAAGCCGCGGGTAACATATAACAGGCCAAGTCATTCAATTTACAGGATCCCCTTTTCCGTTTCCAACTCATCTCGTTCCAGCCTCGGCGGCTCCAAAACTGAACTGAAGATGAGCCAAACTCATACCCAGACTTGGCTAACCACCGACCGAGCCCGTCGGGAGCTACACCCTCCGCAGTGATGGCTGCGAGCCACGCGCGAGGTAATCACCGACAACCTGAATAGCAAAAGTTTCCGATTCTAGTGCGAGCTTCGTAACAGTGTTTTCCTGGTCACCCACAGAGTAGAAACAAAGTGTGCGGTAACATTTTACAACGGGTAACATCGTGCGTGTAATTCACTGTGAAAAACAAAATTTCGCGAGGATGTATTAGGTACCAAAGGAATTCTTCATTAATGCTTGAAGAATTTAAATACTTTCTATTGGCATTTGCTGCTTAGGAAAATTGGGAGATTTAGTTTGGATACACGTATTGTGAAATTAGTGGTCAGAAGTTTAATTAACTTACGTTGGTACCACTCAGATATTTCTGATGGAAGTATTTTACTTTTGTTACCGTTCAGAGTTTAAACTTCTGTAAATATGATATATCACTACTGTATATACATATGAAGGGTAAGGAGAAAAACGAGGAATGTTTATTTTTCTGGACTTTTTGTCATTTTTCGTAGCAACTGGAACTACAGAACTATTGAATAACAAAGGGTTATTAAGTTCAAATAACCCAGTAACAAAATGCTTAATTTTCTGGATAAAGCTGTTTTGTTATATACATCTGTGTTGCATTGCTTCGAATGTTGAAAAATAAGAATCGCTCTAACGTTCGCACGCAACGGGAGCTGGATTGGCAACAGACTCACGATTTAGGATCGCTTCGAACGACATTCACTGCGCTGTAAAGAAGCTAACGCGCACCGATGGGGTCACGTTCACACGTTTCCGCGTCGTTATTGCGACGGCTCAGAGTCATTAAGTGGAATTTTTGACGGAACGGAGGTGATAATCCTAGACTCGCTCCACTTTCTTGCTGCGTCAAAAGAAAAGTCATTAAGTAGAGGGCAACTTGAAACTGGGTTGTCTGTCCGAGAAAAACCTCTCGGGGCATCGTGCGTGATATAACGCTGGCCATGTAAAATTCATTTGCCCGTCTAACGACTTGTGGACTTTGAAAATTGCAGTTGAAAAGTCAATTATCACTCTGCGACGGAAATATGACGTGGAACGAAACGAGACGCAGAAATAACCCCCATGAATCACTTCTATAGCTTCAACTTCCAATGATAATAAAAAATCATATTAAATTTAATTCGATTCTCACGACATATTATACTTCAAATAATTCGTCTGGTCCCTCTAAAATAAATTTATGCGACAGGACGAAATTCAATATCTACTCAACAGTAAACGTGAAAAATATTCCCATTCCATCGCTAAGAAATTTAAACAAAAGGTATCATTTAAATATTAATCATCCCTTAATCAGCGCTTAAACAATCACATGAAGTCTGGAATAATCCCGCAGAATTATTTCTCCTATATTTCCCTTCTTTTCATTCGAAATTGTTTTACAATAAAACATGCGAAAGCATCTTTTCAAATATGCAATAAATTTACTAACAGCTCCAGTACACGTTGAAAACAAATTTGTCCCGACAATGTGAAATTAATAAAGAAGAGTCACCGAGACTCGACGTGACCGTTTACTTCACAAAGTGGGACGTCACCAATAAAGGGTTAACGAAACATTCACTCCACCCTAATCATACACGTTCCACTTACACCCCCAAACTCAACCTCCCCCAAAAAGAAGCTACTCACACCTCTGATCTCGCGCGACCAATTCATTTGCACACAAGCAACCACCCTTCCTCGTCCTGCGCCACAAAATTCCACCCCATCTCCCTGCGAATGAAACAAGAGTCCAAGCACGAAAAAGCGTGCACGTATACGCGACTTAAAAACCGTCTCCATGTCGGAATATTCATGGGGCTGCGACCAGTAGACGCTCGACCGAAAGAAACGCGACGCTATAAACGACCACTGCCCGGCAATTAACCCAGATCCTGCGAATGCTAACGGATCAAGCCGTTAATAACGGCGGACGTTCGGCACGCGAGTAGTATAGGTCCGCGATTGGAGCGGCGCGTGCACGGGTCTATACAAATCGCGCGAATCGCGGCTGCAATTGAAATGCTAATTCGATTACCGCCCACTCCCAGCGGCCAGTGGAAAAAGTCGCAGGCCAGTATCATCCCGTTGGAACAGCTAACTCGATCAGCATATTTAAAAGCGCAGGGAAATCGGGGAAATTCGTTAAGGGAGCTAGGGTCTCCGCCGCTGGCTTTAATCTAACGCTCTCCCAGGCCGTCTTAATGAATAGTCCCCGGACCGTGGGTGAACGACGCGCTCGCAGCTGGGAATAAATTACAGGTCCGTAGACCGGGCAACTGGACCCCTTAACGCCGAGCCCCTCTCGCTTAATTTATGCATTTCTTGACCCGTACAGACCCGTCGGATTCCTACCTGTTGGTCCCCGCCCGAGTCTACCACCTGTTCGAAACGGATCCCTCCTACCTCGCCGAGGAAAGAAGACGAAAAAGTACTGGGTGTCCCAGAAGAAAGTGGTGAAAGTTAAGGAAGCCGAAGCTAGCGTTTGGGGTTGAAAAAGAAGTGAAACACTTGCTCCAGGAGTTATCGACGACTTTTGTCTGTGATAGAGTGTCTTTGCGAGTGTTATAACTCGCGAACTGTGAGAGATATAAGTTACCAAATTAAAAGAAGTAACTTTTCTCTGAAAACTTTTTTTCTATCTCAGAGTGAATTTGAGTAGCAAAAAAAATTGTGTAATGCAAAGCTATGTATCCTCTACATATCCCCAAAGTTTCAGAATTATTTGAATTTAAGGGTTGGGGATCTGTAAGCTTCTAACTCTTTACGACCACCCTCTATACGTTCCATTTACATTTTCGAGGGCAGCCGAGCGATTCGACACGACAGATGCCTCGTTAAGTGCTCGTGGAGTCGTTCGGATGGCCGAACGAACGCCTTCGGATTTAACGGCGTTTAACGAGCCGAGGGGCTATTAATTTTCGGTGCAGGAGGAGGCCGATATTTCCAGGGAACAACAAGGGGCCCATGGAATTCCCTCGCCCGTCGGACAGCTGTTCTTCCCAAAGCGCAATTTATCTCCGAGTCGATATCGATATAATTGAAAGGAGCGCGCGCGCGCGCGGAAGGGCCGTCGCCGCGGGGGCGTCCGATAATAGGCGACGTCCGATCGAATATTATACACGCGGAAGAGGGCTATCACTGTTCGGGAGTCGGCCAGCGACGATGGCCGCTGGGACGCGCCATGAAATTTTCATAAAACGATCAACAGGCTAGGGGTACGACCGCCGAGAACGCTAGTTTGGGCGATCGTCGGGAGTCGCCTGCTCGTTCGAGGAGCACTCGTGGCTGCCAGGAAATTATGCAAATGACGGGGAAGATTCGCCGATGGCCTGGAATCCTGGCGCGATAGCGGAACGGGGTGCTGCGAGCGATCGCCACGGGAAAACGGGTGGAACCCAACGAGCGGAGGCTCAAAGAGTATATACACGGTGGCTGTGAAATAGCTGGTCGGAGGCCAGGCATTCTACGCGGCTTTAAGATCGGGGAAGTGCGAGAAGTCGTTGGTGGGATACTGCCTCTCCGGTTATTAAAGTGGCAGATATTTAAGTTTCCCCTTGCGTCGACGTTTTGCGAAGTATAGGAGACGGTGGCAAGATTCTTGGGGCGTTTGGAATATGCTTTTCGTTAGGGGATGATCTAGTATCTATATGTATTTATGTATCATTTATAGACATTGCTGAGTTATCCCTTCTTAACCAAAGCTGCTCTGAAATTCATTCCCTTCGATTAAGACTCGAGGCTTTTCTTTAAAGCTGATCTTTCATCGTCAATTTCCAAGTGATTCGAATCCCATCGGTATTTCCGAATCATCCAGTACACACGCGTGTACTAGCGTCAGAGCGCCCCTTGTTTCCCCATCCGGTTCGCATTTCCAGAAGGGGGCTGCCACTCGATCGGTCATCGAGTATCTCGAAGCGATTCCACCGCGGCCGCGGTCCGTGCCTGGTGAAATATTGCTTTACGCGGCGTCGGAGGCCGTGACGACGTCGGCGTCGGGAGGAAGGAGAGCGCGCGAGGGTTCCCCGAGGGTTTGGGCAAGGCGGCCGAGCGGCGACGGGGATGCTTGCCAAAGGAGGAACGAAGAAAGGGGACACGCAGCGCGGAGGTGGAGGAGCGTGGTCTCGTGAGAGGGTAACCGAGTGGGAGGGGTGGGATGAAACGAGTGGGAAAAAGCCCTCTGCAATTGCAATCCGGACAAATATCCGGAGCCGAGACGAACGGCGGGTGAACAAAGAGAAAAGAGAGAGAACTGGAAGCAGAGAAATTGTTCGGGTTACTGCGAAACGAAACGGAACGAGACGAAACGAAACGAAACGAAACGAAACGGAACGCTTTTCTCGCTCCTCTCTAACCCTCCCCTTCTCTCTCTCTCTCCCTTACCCTCTCATTCACTCTCTTTATATATATACATACATATATATATGCGGCAGTCGATAAACCGCGCCTGCGTAGCTCAAACACAGAGAGCCACTACTACCCCTGCTGCTGCGAGGCCTGGTAGACTCTCAGGGGGTGCTTTTCTCCCTGCACGCATACCTCCGTTCCGCGTACCCGCGCAGGGGTGTGGATTAAAGATATTAAAGATACCCAGGTCCGCGCGCGTCTCATCCATTCTCCTTCAACCCAACCACCCCCAGCTTCGTCGTACGTCCACCAGTCACACCCTTCGCCTTTCATCCTCGCGATATCACTTTTTTCCCACTGTCCCCCGCGAGTGTCCCTTTCAGCCCCTCCCACAAGAGCCCCCGAACCACCGCGCCTTTCTATTTCCTTTCCATTCGTGTTTTCTTTCGTTCCCTACTTTTCTCTCTTCCACGTTTCTAATGAATATTAATCGCGCCCCCGCCACGAACAGATCCGCTTTATCGGTAGGAGTGGGCGGCAGGGAATATTTACGAGCCCCGGCACCCCGTAACATCCTGTTGCTTTGAGAGCGGAAAAGCAGCCGCACGTAAATTCGTTTTCGCATGGTAAACGGGATCGCGACGCGCCTCTCCGCTCACCACGGCCTGCCGACCTCCGTTCTGCCGTGTCGCAACCCCGATAATCCACCCCCGCGCGCCTCGTTTTTCCCCGGCACGCGCGCCCAAGACGCACACGCAATCGATATCTCATAGGTACACCCCCGCGTTGGGGAGAAAAAAATCAGCCCTCCGCGAGGCGGGCTCCGTGATTTTTCGCCCTTTGTCACCGGCGGCCATTCCGCGTGCACACGCGGCCGGGAATTATGCCCGTTGAATTATTTAGTCGGCGTTTCGATCGCCGTTGTGGAGACCGTCCACGGATGAAAATGAAAAAAATACGCTTCCGCGGGGATATAATTAGTTCTAGCACGCCCGCACCCCACCCCCGCGGCTGCAATCCCTTCGGCTGGATAGCAGGGACTAATTAACATTGCATTAACGACCGCTGATCACCACCCCGCCCCAAGCTCCTTCCGCCAACACTGTGCGCACGTAAGCTGTGTACAGGGATCGGCTAGGGGTCGTGCTGTTGAGCCCTGAACCCGAAGCACGGGGTGAGTTATGGGAGGTTAAGGGGGGAAACCACTAACCATAATGCTGGTTCGAAAAAAAAACGAAATTTTTTTCGTGCCTTTTCTTAATTTCAGGGGTTTCGATAAATTACCTACCCTTAAAGTATTAAATTAAAATTTGGAGAATTAAGGGAGTTATAGATTGTTTGGTGCGGGTAGTACAACGGTCGAAATCAACCGTTCGCAGATGATCGGAGCTCCTTTTAAAACTTTGAACGCGTTTTATCTCAAAACAACGTTTTTGAAACTGAACGCACGGATAACGCAGTTAATTTTCCCCTAATTTACATCATTTTTTTCATGCCGGTTACAAATAAGATTATCTTCAGATAAACGTTCCAAATTTTTTATCGGGTAAATAGTTTCTCGTAACATTTAAAAAAATTCCCATGTTTTTTACTGATTTTCGGCACTTTCATTTGGAAAGTCCGCTATTTTGTAAAAAATTATTGTGCTTTTAAATCTGTACGTAGAACTGAAAGTATTGCCTCAGATTCTAAGAAAAATGTTATAAATTCTTATTTTAGAGCTACCTTTGCAAAGCTTCAGGTGCGCCAGTTTTAAACAAATTTCTGAAGGTCTCAGCATCGGCTATTGTGGCTACAATAATCAATATTTCCACATGATATTTCGAGAAGACTTTTCTTCAAGATATGTACATTCTACTGCCAATAAAGATATTTTATAAAAGCTTTTCATTCGCCAAAAACAGAGCCCCGAAATTAGCCATTTTAACCTTTCTGAACTCGCGTGATTTTTCATTGCACAATGACTCGCGTCGGTCTGTGAGGCCGTGTTTTACCCGTTGAAGATATGATATTAATTCTGTTGTCATCCCAATAACAATTTAGGAAAGTACAAGGCGCGGGGGTCCGGCTATTAATGATTTCTCAAAAATGAGTGAATTTTGTATTCGCCGGTCTGTGAAACCAACACGCGAGTTCAGAAAGGTTAACCAACCCCTTCCTTTTTCATGTTGAGAGATCACGCTAAGGGAAGAATAAGCTCTGCGCGTCCGGGTGGAACAGTTGAAAGTGAAAGTAAAACCAAAACACATTCCCAAAGCCCTTATTTCTGTTGCACCCTGTATAAACACGCACCTCACCCGCAGAATTCAAATCTGACAACCGCGTGGGAACATTCGGTCCCCGGAATAAAGCACGCACGCCCCAGAACTGGAATTTATCGGGTTCCATCGGGCCGTCCCATTTTTCCCCGCGCGTCGTCCCTTCCACGCGTAACGGAAGGGTTTAATGGCCCCCAATTTTCCAGCGAATGATTTATTTTACGACTCGAATGTTAATTACCGTGATTTTTCTGCGCGCAGCGTAAGGCATGCCACGTTTTCACCGACCATAAAGCACAGCAACGTTCAGCGCGTCCAAGGAGCGTGATTTACGCGTTCATTAAAACACGTTCAGCCGGACAAGGTTTAATCATCGACGCGGTTTCGAGGGAAGTTCCGGTCCGAGGAGCGTTCGGAATCTTCGAGGCTATCGTCCTCGAACTAGACGAGAAACTTTCTCCCATCCCCCTGCGCGCCCACCCCTATCTTCCTCCCCTTTCCCCCTTGTTTCCTGTCCCTCGAGAACTTCCTGCCTTCCTTCCAGCCCCCTTTTACCTGTTTTCGCGCGAAACAGTGAATACCTCCATCTGTCAGTCAGGATGTGCTGTATCGAATTACAGGTGTATTCCGCGGGACCGTTCGATCGGTTTGCGGTTACGGGAAACCGGAGATTAAACGCGTCGTTTCTTCGTTTTTCGCGCTGGGTGAAGCAGGCGCTAACGGTGGGCTTGGGGGAGGACGAGGCTGGCGTATACAGTCGATCGTTATCAAATGATTACCGCGTTTCACGGCTATCATCCCCGGGCGGTGTGTTAAGCGGGCCGCTGACTGTAATTCAACGACACGTTGGTCGGCTGGTGTGGTCCGCTGGGCTACCTCTGTTTCCCTCTTATCTCGCGGACGGCGATGTGTCTTAATTTTTTACAGCCCGAAGCCGGAATATCTCGCCAGCCGTGTTTTCGCCCGGCGACGCCTTTCTGTATCGCGTTAAACGCGGATTTATGGCTTCGCGGGGAACGGCCGCGACGTGTATATTCTCGCGAGGAGTAGGTACAGTAATTATTCGCGGGAATGGAACTTGTGAGTTCAGGGGACGCTTGGACGGGTATAGTCTGTCGCTGGTGTAAAACACAGGTTGCGGAATTCGGAGATAATCACTGCGGTGGTGGGTGGATGCATAAGTAAGATTCAGACGAGACGGTTTAAAAGTGTTGGGGGTTCTATGAAATATCTGGATACTTGTTGATAATTTATCAATCCCGTTGGATGAAACGGTGCGCCATATTGTAGAGTCCAGGATTTGAGATGGATACAGTGGTGGGTGAAAGAAAGTTTAAAACTGATATTGTTAATATATTGGTATCATATATTGCAATCCCTCAATCTATGTGGCATCAATTTTAAGCTACAATTCTTTCTAATGGGACTATTTTATTTCTTTTACAATTCACAGTCTAAACTTTCTCTTCCACCACTACTGTACCCTGACCTACAAATAAGAGCTCCGTAGGTATCTTTTGTCGTTTTTCCACGCTCTGGAAAGAAGAATGAAGAAAAGAGCGTAATAGCGTTGGACTGGCCGGCACAATCTCCTAATGCGAAAACGTTTGGGGTTTCATAAACCAAAAGCTTGAAGGAAAATGTATTCGCGGGCAAGCAGTTATCTCGCAAAATTCGAGAAATATGTGTGTTCTTGATTATTCAACAATAGTTTACCAGTTGAGTTACTTTCTTCTTACAATTAGTATAATTCTTAATTTCGTGTCGGAACATGTGTGTACGTCATATGGAACATACCGAGTAACATAGATGAAATTGATAATGACGATGACAACGATAATGGGAATGCTTATTTCGCGATGGTAATTATAAAAATAATGACAATGAAAAGTAAACCCAATGTATTCGCTGCATTCAGTGGGGACACGAAGAATTTGGGGCTTCCGACGTAATATTCACGCGCCCAACGTGTAGGAGACGCAGAAAGCAGAAATAAATTCCAAAAATGATATATATTTATTTATTGTATCTTTTACTTAATAAATCTTCATTTTTAGTAAAAACATGTCAAGATTTTTGAGTTTTCCTTACACATTTCCTAGGTGTTCCATATTAGGACCCATTATTTCGAACGGCCTAATATCACTCTTTTCAGTTTTTTTATTTTGCTATTATAGAATCGCAAAACAATTGAATATTATTACATTTGACTATGTAAATATGATTATGGATTAATTCCTTCGTCCCCTCATATCAATTTTATTAAAAAAAAAACAAATTCCCCTACTTTTGACAAGCTTTTGAAATCAGATGTTCCATACTACCTGTCTTTACCCAATATAACATTAAAATACCAAGATAAATAACTGCACATTGCAAGAGTTCAAGCCACACCCCGAAAAATCTCCCAAAATCCCGTTCCACCACATCAGAACTTTCTGCCCGAAGGAATCTCGAGGCATCGGCTAATAAAACCACAACAGAACCGCGTAGAAGTCCATAGCCGTTTCATTGGCCTCTATTAGGCGTACGTTCCCGTGGGATACTTTCCCCGACCCCTTTGTTCGATTGCACAATGTTGTTGGTCGTGTGGTAAGTAATCGCGCATTGTGCCTGCGCAGGATGAACGTCAGGGGCCCGTTCGTCGCGGTCTGAGTCAATTAATGGCGCGGTTCCCCGAGACAAAAGAACTGCTCCTCGAGCGGGGGCTCCGTGAACCGTGACCTACCACCGAAGGGGTCCGTAAACAATGGCGGTTGGCAAACAAAGTTGGTAACAAAGGCAAACACGATGCCCGCCCTTCAACGTGTCGCGCATAAAGTTGAAGTGCAAGGTACAAGTTCACAGCCACCGCCGACGACGTTGCACCCGCCTCCCCGGCTAAGCTTAAATCGCGGGCTACCGCGCGGTAAAGGTGGTCCGCGAGAGGCAACATACGCGCGCGCCTTTATACGGTCAAGTTCGCCGATAAATCTTCCCTTATCGCGACTCGCGTGTGCGCGCCGACGTGCACGCGCGAATGAGCGAGAAAACGCAGGAAAACCATGGCGAGATTTCACCCACGACGGCGACGTGGAAATAATCCCCGGTTACAAAGTCCTCGATCCTCCCTCGATCGCCACCCCTATGCCTGTTTCCCGTGGACTTTATAGCCTCTGCGAGGCTTCGCGCGACGGATAGAGTCGTCAGGGACCTTAAGAGACGAGCGATTAAAGGATATATTTATACACCACAGCGCGACAAATTCCACCCGCACCAAAACACGATCGGTTTCAGCTTATTTCGGGGATACGATATCCGCGAGGGAGGACAAAAATACGCTTCTGTGTCGAGGCTCTAATCCTGGGTGCTAACGGTGTAGGCCGTTGTTCTCGGGAGGTTTTCTTCGTCGATTTTCGGTGTCCGCGGTGTTTTGCATCTCTAATGGTTCGGGTGGGATCGTATCGCGGAGTCAGGGAGGATGGACTTTGAAAGAAGGCTGCGGGACCAGCTGCAGAGCCCGTGCTGAGGAAACGATTCGATTCGGGGATAAAGCGGTTAGAAGACCCCTCCATCTACATCCATCCTCCTGTTTCTCCCATCTTCCGTTCCATCTCTACTTCTCGGGCCCTTCTAGCTTTCTGTCTGTCGCTTTTCCCCCTCGTGCGGGGAGGGAGGGAGATGTGTATCTCTGAAAATAGGATTGGCGCGGCACGCATTGTGCCGAGGACACTGTCTCTTTCCGCCTCCGTTTCACCGAGCCTGCCCCTGTGTCTGCCTTGTATTTATAGCCCCTCGGCTTTTCCACCGCGCTTCGCGCCCCACGACCGCTTAATTCGACCGCCCGCGAGAATACGATCTACCCGGCGAGGAGAGGAGAGGCATCAATAGCCGCAGGCGAATGTCTTCCACCCTGTGCACGCAACAAGAGACGCGACGCCAGGTGGACCCGCTCGCTACTTTTGTAGTCCTCTTTCACCGACCGACAGCGAATAGAATGATGCATGCTGAAGAAATGCCCCGCGCAAGTAGGCGGACAGGGGATGCTGCTTCGTGAACGACCCTTTGCTGGGAGTCTACTTAGGGGAGAGTTGCCTATATTGTATCACTTAAGACATTTTACGTTATATTTCATGTTTGGTACTAATTTCAACGCAAATGACTATTGGATATTGTAGCTTGATCTTTTAGGCACTTATTATTATATGCTTTACCTTTTGTTCAGAACAAATTAATTTATTATTAAGCTTTTTGTCAGATACTGTAAAAGGTACGATTTAGGCAACTGGTCTCCTAAATCGTACCTCCATTAAAAATAGTATCAATAACAAATAGAGAAGATAATATTCAACGTAAAGTAATGATTATCATATAGTTACGTATACATGTGTATGTGGATCACACACAGGCCACAATAATCTATGAATGTAATACACGTATATAAACTATATAACATACGAGTTGTCAAATCCTACTGGTACGATTGCAGTGGTACGATTTAGGAAACATGATCGATTTATTTATAAATATCAATTTAAACTTTATAATGAATGTAATATGTACTTAAAATGAATGTAAAATATTCTACATTAAATCAGCTTTTAGACAAATACAAAAATACAGAACAAAATTGCATTGTTTGATTATTATCAGCTAAAATAAACTGGTAAAAAGTTACATCAATCATACCTGATTTTTTAAATGTTTGTAGCACGTACAAAATAGGGTGTAAGCTCAAAAGGTGTTGTTTCTATTTCTTGTTTCGCATTTACTTGATATTTTTAAAGAGAAATTTATAGAGAAATTGATGAGGTACGATTTAAGTGACCAGTACGATACTGGCAACTCTGCCCTACTTATTAGGGCTGGGACTAATTAAATAATTTAATATTCGAATATTTTACAAGTATTCGAATGCCACGAATAAACTTCGAATATTTGAGTATTCGAATACATCAGTATTCGAATAGTATGGTGTGAAGTGAATCAAAATTAGCTTACAAGATTTTACCCTGACAAATGAACCTAAAGAACTTGATTTATAATTCACAACTTACTATTCGAATACATCAGTATTGGAATACTTAAATATTCGAATAGTATTCGAATACTTAGATATTTGAATAGTATTCGAATACTTGGATGTTCGAATTATATTCACCAAATAATTGAGCAACTGAAGTATTCGAATACCGAAAAATTCGACAAATAGTCCCAGCCCTACAGTACTTATAGGGAACGCGAGGAGTAGCCAATGCGCGTATAATAGCGTATTTACGTATAAGAACGTAGGATACTTTTTTTAATATACGGGTGGCAACCCCGTGACTGACCCGACGTCCAAGGATTTTAGCATTTAACGGAATAACTGACTCCACCTCTCAATTGATATTTCCCAATGGAAGCGCGTAACAAAGTTGCCCATAATGGAATCCAATTCGCAACCCCTGTAAATAACGAGCCGGCCCTTAGATTCCAACTTTCGCGTCGCTCCTAACTTCCTCGGAGCTCGAGGTGGCCCATGGATGCAGTCGAATCCTTTCTTCCTTCGCTTCCAATGCAAATACGCGAGGTTTCCCCGTCTGAGAGGAAAATGGCTTCCATTTTCCGCCGCTCCGTCCATTCATTTCTCCGACGAATGATCTATGCGCTGCCAATAAGAAACCTCTTCTTATCGCCTATCTAATTCTTAATTCCTCCAGGCTGCACGTTTTACAACCCAGACAGGTTCAACTAGGGATTAAGTCTAACAGAGTCCCACTGTCTATCGCCTAATTCTGAATTACTCCGGACTATACATTTTATAATCCTCACTGGTCTAACTGGGGATTAGGTCTCGCCGAGTGCCATTGTCCACATCGGCGTCCGGAGCCCCTTTTCAACCCCCTTTCGCTTTTTAAACACTGAACTGAATTAAATTTATACTAAAATAGTGAATATTTTCAATGACAATTTTAAACTTTGAATCAAATTCAACAAGAAAGGCAAGAGAGCTACTCAAACTCGCACCGCCTTTTCCGCGATCCGATTCGTCGATGTCATCCCCAGGGTTCTTTTTTCATTACTATATTTTTCTTTACCGCCACCCCAAAGTTGCAACCCCACACCTGAAAAGAAGTCCGCGAACGTCTCGTCACTCGTATAATTCTAAATTACCCCAGACTGTACCTACATTTTACAACGTTCCATCCGCCGCTCTATATCCATTTTCCACCGTCGATTTAACTTCCTCCACCACCCCTCCGAATCGGGGCTGCGAAAATATCCTCGCCGCGGTGTAAACTGTCCCGTCCGCGCTTTCATCTTCCTCCCCCTTTCCCAGACCTTTTGCCGCGCATTTGTGGCCCATTTTCACAGGCCACGGTTTTTAATGCGGCCGCCGGGATACCTTTTCTCCAGCCACGGGGAAACTAATCGGGGGGTGGAGACCGGCGTCGCGGCGTGCACGGTCGAGTGCGTCCGTTCGTTCGCTGCGCCAGGTGCGTCGTCATTTAACGCGAGAGACCGATGGAAGTCGATTGACGGTACAGAAGGTGGTATGGGGTGTACGCGGACACGGTCCCCTTCGTTATTAAAATTTCTCACGGGTCCCTTTGCTCCATTTTCCCCGTTCCTTTCCCGCTTCACCCCGGCCCCAACGCGGCCACGGGTTTGTAGAGAGGGTACCGAGGCAGCGAGCGCGACTCCCGTGATAATCATACTTTGCTCCGGTCTCTCATTGTCGAGGATTCGACTCGCTCTCCTGCCACGTCCCTGGGATCGATTCAGAAGCATTCGTATCGGGGACTTTTCATCCTCGACTTCATACCCTCGGCGACGGGGTACGCGAGTCGAGACTCGTGCCCGAGGGAGAGGGTGGTTCGTGCACCGGCAGATTTCTATCGAACTAATGATAAGAGTTATGTACCTTGGACACTTGATCGTTTGCTTTAATGCGTGGGGCTGGCCAGTTGATATCCTATCTTATTTCTGCGCGGTTATTTATATTCGCGAAATAAGGGTGTAATAAAGATTTCCGCGGAGGTTTCCAAAGGATCGGTAGATTCTGTATGGATAATAATTCTAATTTCCGTTTTATGGTATCCAAGTAGTCGATAGTGAATCCCTTGGATTATATAAAAGAATACTTAATAGGGGAAGATATTGAAGCTGCATACACAGAGTTTGATGACACTCCGCAGATTTGCTGAATAGTGAAAAATATTTGACTCGTATTTTTTGTTATAGACAATCATCCATGTTGAAGGGGTGAAAACAGCAAAAATAAATTTTTCGCGAATATCTCTAGAACTATTAGTCATAGGACAATTTTTTTTGAAGCGTGATTTTTTTAAAGATAAATCGAGCCCCCTGCTCAGTTTTTAAAAAATTTCAAGCCCTGTGTTTTCAACCCCCAACTTTAGTGGCTATTTTCACCCCTTCATGGACGATTACCAATAACAAATGATACGTGTCAAATATTTTTTACTATCCTGCAAATCTACGGTCTCATCAAAATCGACGTTTGCGAGTTCGATATGTTGCTTTATTAGTATGCACGGGGTAAAAGACTTGTCTCGAGTATTGCGTATTACGGTATAGACGATACTACCCTCCAAGTTTATCCCCTGTTCTAAATTTAAACAACTGACCGCGGGAATAATTAAAAGCCAGACACAGGAGGGAAGTGGATTTTCTCAAGAAACTTTCATCAGTGCTTCGCACGCGGTCTGACGCTTGATCGCGCCCAGGGTGCGTTAACCGTACGCGAAATCCGAGCGAAATCAATGCACCCTTGCTCGCCGGCCAAGCGAAGCGACCCCGCCGCCCCGCGGGATAAAGAAAATCGTTTAGAGGCGGGCGAGGCGAGACGCTTAATATTAAATATTATCCCCGAAGACCGGGGCAATCTGCGACGGTAGCAGCGCACACATCGGGCATTATTAATCAGCCATTTGAACTGAAGCAGAGAAGTGTTTGTCGACAAGAGCGAGTGGACGTGCGCATGATTTATGAACATCGCCGATATTGCTGGCACGGGGTCGCCGGGGTAGGTATTGCGTTTCGATGCGTGCGCGTCGTTGAAGCTCTTGAAACTCCTCGCCACTTCTACACGGCGAGCTGGAAATTCAGTTGCCGGGGGAAAAGGGATTACAGGAACGACCATACCGGCGCGTACTTAATACCTGGCCGGCGATATAAGCCGATGTTAATAACACGGCAGGAACATTTTTGGCTTGGAGAAAGGGGGTAGCCTTCCACGGCCTGCAAAAATAGTAATATCCCGTGAAGGGGGTAAGGGTGCATTTCATTAACGAGCCTCTCCCTCGCGAGGAAGCAGAGTTATCAGGATTAGAAGTATCCCCCCATCTTAATATCAGGAAATTAATTATGAAGTTTGAGACCGGCGGAGGGAGGCTGTAATACAGGGTGGCCAAGTCAAGGTGCAATTGGCCAGCTGGTGATTCCTTGCGAAGGAAGGAGTAGAGAGTGTCTAAGGAATTTGTTCCATTGGTCGTCTAGTTTCAGAAAAGTGATTTCTCGAAGAGATAATTAGAATCTTGAGGGGGTAAGTTGAAAAAGAATTGCTTTAAGGCTTGAAGACTTTGGGGTTTGGAAAGTAGAGTAATTCACTCGTGATGATTTAAGAATAAGAGAGGAATATTGTGCTTCTACTACTTAGATATTTTATTTTATACCTAAAGGTACTAAATAAGCACAGCTCCATGTTCAAAATGATTTTCTTCTAGAAATATATGTAACTATGGAATTGCAAAAAATGTATTGTATATTTTTCTAATTTCTTCCTCCCCTTGTAGCACAGTTTACAAAACACCCTGTATATTTTTCCCGAGGGCGGGCTGATTGTTTAATACATTTAACGGTTCGTGGCATCGCGAACGTTATCCGAGCGTATTGGCGATAAACCATTGAACCGTGGTCGCCTTTGTGTTCGCTGATTTTTGCGAAATCGTATTGCTAGGGGATGGTCGTTGGCAATAATGCTTCTCATGTGCGTTTTAATTCCGAAACCGATTGTTAAAAACGCGTGATATTGTTCGGATCAATTGCATGGATAATTGCTTCGTGCTTAATTACCACGCTCGACGCTTCGATGAATTGCTAATCAGAATATTAATTACTCATCTTCTCCATCGCGAATGATTTTTTTCTAAGACTCAATACAAAAGAGGAAATGAATTTATTTTGTATGCTACGTGCCTTCTCCGAATAGATTCCACAGCTTTGGTGTAGTCTTTTGTTGTTCGAATGACCTTACAAGTGCTCACGCCGAGCACTGTTTACATTCCGTTCGTTCTCGCGAGACGTGTTTCAATGTCCTTGGCAAATGTGTATCTACGTGTACATGAACAGCGCGTTCACATCAAGTTTTTAATCAAATCGATCCACATACCCACGACTCGAGACTATTAATAGGACATATTGCTCGATAGGTTCCCCTTTTTTCATTTTTTAAGAAGATCGATTAAGAACTCTTTCTACTTTATTCTTTCTGAGCTGCATAAGAATCTCGGACAGATTTCTTATCAAGATAGAAGCAAGACAATAACTCTTATCTAGCTGCATATTAACGCTGTATATTGTATTTCCAACTTTTTCGATGTTTCTAATGTTTCTATCTACTTTTGTGAGTTGCATGACCATCTAAAGGTCCTTTATGCATACTAAATAGGTATAATTTTCAGAATTCAAAGGAGAATTAAATATAATCTACACCAAATTTCGACCGCATTCTTTCTAGCAGGGAAAAGGACTATTTAACCGATATGCACACAGTGGTGCTCGTTACAATTTATCCGCCAGCGGAAGGGATATTATTTAAACAGAATTATTAGCATTTACACTGCTCAGAGTAATTAGAGAGCCGCGCACTCCAAAGGGCAGTGCACGCCGCACAAACATTTAGCAAACAGGAAACTTAATTAGTCCCCCGGAATGTCTGAAATAAATTCCCTAATTATTCTAACCAGTACACTCAGTATCCCAAAATTTACACAGACCTTCAACTGGCCCCACCACGATTTCCCTTCACCCCTAAATTAATAAACAATGCCTCGTCCCGCTATCAAAGCCATAATTCAAGTCTGGATTCATTTCCAACAGAACCAGACGTTCACCTGGCGCTGTTGCTCCAGTGGCGAGCAAAAGGCTCATTCTTTCGCGGGGCACAGCTGACTGCGTGCACCCTTAGGCGGGCCTGGCCCGTGACTCATTGTCGCCTGCGTACGCGGCAGCATGCATAAAGAGGAATGGTTGCGTGTACTTACACCGACAGACGTGGAGTTTCAGTACGTGTCCCTGGAGTTGTGCACATCGACCTGGCCCACCGTTGATTCTGCACGCACACGCGCCCGCCCGGAGGTCCGCGGGCCCCGAATGTCGCGCGAAGCCTCGATCAACTGGCGCACGCACGTTTCATCCGGCCGCGGTGATCGTGGATGAAGTCGGGCCCCGAGGAAACGAAGCCTAGGGCCGGTTCTCTTGAGTCACTGATGCCGCCCAGCCACGTGACTACCCATCCGCGAGGCGGGGAGGGGGTGACACTCGGAATCTCCGCGAGACACGGTCTCCGACCGCAACAGACGCGGGGTGGTGCAACGCCGACCGACGAGGCGACCAGTATCGGCGAAGAGAACTCGCTTCGTCGAGAGACGAACGATGGAAAAACTGCTGGGGATGCGTGCGTATGCTTCGCCACGCCGCGAGAGCAACTGAGACAGAGGGTGGTTAGGCAGCGCACGGGACAGACAGGGAGAGAGACAGAGGGTGAAACGGATGAGAGGTGACAGGGAGAGAGGGATAGAGATAGGAGAGAAAGAGATAGAGAGAAAGAGAAGAGAGGAGGAGAGGACGAAAGACCGCGGTTTCTCCCTGAGATTTCCAGCTGCACTGCAAACGGGAACGGTCACTCCTCACTGAATCGGAGTTTGGCTACCTACTCGCGGCTGTGGGACTTTGGGATCTGCGCAGTGGCTCTCGCTCGCCCGCCACCCTTCCCCTCTCGCCGCCAACATCGTCGCCCACCACCGCGACTACCGACGCTCCCACCACTACCGCTGCTAACCCCAACCCCCCTATGACTCCTCGGGAGCTGCAACCCTAACCTCGGGCCAGCAGGCAGCGCCCCAACAGCGCCGGCTGGAGAGAGGCTCCCCGAGGCAACGCGTGAACGCGAGATTATTCTTACTCGCCGAGAATTACTGCTTCCCGACGAACTTGGCCACGGAGATTAAATCTGGCCCCGCGCACCGAGGGCGGGCGTGGACGAAGCAGTCGCGAGTCCAGGACGACGCGCACGTCGGCGAGGCCGTGCTCCCAGGACGACGATGCAACCGGTTGAGGAATGATGCATTAGGCGGTTGAGCGATGAGTGGGTTCCGTGGGTTGGCTTGCTCCCTGCAATGGGGATTGTCGCTTGGTTACTTAGCACTGTATGATTGGGGGTGTGATTACAAGGGGAAGCTGTAGTTATAAGTTCGTTAGCGTCGCAGAAGAATGGTAAAAAAGGATCGTGTACGTAATATGTAGATTAAGAGTCAAGTGACGAGAACAACCCTTGTGAATTTTTCATGTTTTCTAGGAGAGTACACGAATACTCTAGCGTCTTGAATTTTTTTAAAATATTAATAAGTCGTGGATCTCGTGACATTTGAGAAGGGGTGTTTTTATTGTGAGACCCTCGATTGAGGTTGGCTGATTAAAATTATATATCATTGTTTATCGTGATAAGGGGGTTGTTTATATTAGCTCGAGAATTATCGGGACACAGAAATACTTGTGTTCTCCGCTTTGTAATTACTGTATTCTCGCGTGGAATCTGTAATAAATGCGTTGCAATAGTAATAAAATGGTGGGCAAGTGAAATAGGTGGGCTGTGTACATGAAGCTTTTTTCCCCCGATTCACATACTTAGAGGAGTACATCTAATATAATTCAACGTTATCGCGACAGAATGCAATAAAAGGACACTCGCGCTGTTAAGTGTGAAGTTAAATCAGGTGTTCGTATAGAATCAGCTATAAATTCTCTCACGATCGTCTACGTGCAATGTGAGGAATGCTTCGAGACCAATTCTGGGAACACTTTGTCCTTCACACCTTCGTACTGTGTGTCAAGAGCTTTATGGCTGACATCGGTTCTCGGCTTCTATTGTAAGAGCGAGGCTCCTAAATAACCAGCGTTTAAACCAAATCCCCGATCCCCCTGTTTCGAAAGGGAAACAATCCTTTCCTCCATTAAATCGCAAAACGTTAGAATAATTCCAGTACCTCGTTACAGTCCTCGCAATCCCTACAAATTAGAATCTCGCAACCTTCGTTCCATGTACACTTTAAAACCGGAATGCTGTGATACTTTATTTTCGTAAGAGATCGAGACGCTTCGATTCCTTCAGGAGGAAGCAACAAACGCGACGTAATTCCCCGGACAACCCGTTCGATGGTCTACGAATATATTCGTGAATGGAAATAGAAGGGAGCGGATTCCAAGAAACGGCGAGCGAAACTTTACAACCGAAAAGATTTTCTAAGAGAGAGAGAAAAAGTATCTCGTCGCCGGAGTCACGCTTACCAAAGTTCGTTGCTCCGTACATGTTGTCTCCGCGCGTTCTGCGGCACGCTGGCTGGTTGCCAGAGTCATTCTCACATAATTTCAGGGGGATATAAGCGCGAAAAAATACACGGGACTCGCGGCCATAATTCCGCCATAAATCCATAATACGGAGAAGAATGATCGCTCGTGGTTCTTGTCCGAGTGAGACGTTAACGTGACTCGGCTTAATTAAATTTCATACGCTCACGTGATACCAGCTATCGCTTCAATTCAACGGGATCGCTGAAACACACGTCGAATGGGTTATATACGCGCGTCCATTTTCCTCTGTTCCGACGCAGATGCTACGATAATGCCCGCAATCGTACGTTTTGCTAATTAACCGAGAGACATCAGATAACGAGCGTTACGAAACGACAGCGGTGGAAGATCTTATTTATATTAATAACACGCTCCGCGCAGCGTGTGCACGCGCGCGAAGGTAATAATGATAAATATCGAATCCTCCAAGATGGAACTAAATTAGGGAACGATAATTGTGGTTTTCGTCGCGAAGAAATGCGGTTTACTCGTTAAGTGGGACAAATGAAACTTTGTCGCCCTCTGGCGTCGAATGGTAGGAACGAATAAATTGGTCGTGCATGGATAAAGTAGACCGCTACCTTTTTCCCTAAGATTACGGAGTATGTATTCACAGGAACCCAACGGACCAAATTTTGAAACGTATTTACGAAAAATACTTGAAGTAAGATTAAACGTGTTTTCGAGATGAGCTTTTAAAAAGATAAAGAAAATAAGGATTGGAAATTCAATATCGTACGGACGTAGGATAGACGTCTATTCCAAGAATTACTAATGCAGACCAGTTTCTTCTGGTCGGATACGTATAAATTATAAACGAATGCAAGAGTCACATTAATGACCTTAAACTCTGATAACTGCATTAGTGCATCATGAATAAACAGCGTGATTGTGCAATTCGAAAACGAAGTACACACGTGTACAGAACGGTTGCGTATAATCCGAGGATGAATATAAAACAGTCTATATAAAGCTCGCATAACTGCACGAGTTATATCACATCTACACATTTTTAATTCCTTTATAATACGTCAATTGATTGTGCTCGATGTTTTGAGCCTGCCACCGACAAGTCGATCTTTCTTCCGCGCCCGCGTGACCCATGAATCAATTGAATTTATTAAATCATATACTCGCCATGGAATATTCTTAATACGCCCACTCGTACATTCTTATGCTCCTCCAATCACAACCTACGTTTTTATCATTCAATTTGAAAGTGAAGCTTCCATTCAAAGGAACAAGACGTTCCTCAATTGTTCGGTAACAAAAACTGATGTTCATTGAGCTGTATAAGATAATATCTTCAAGTGTCATCTTTTAGTTTTACGAACAACATAGTATACTAAGAGAAAATAAAAACTTTAACCTTAACCTTAAAATCAGAAAAGGACAACAAAGAGATTCATCACTTCTCGTAGTGTTACTTGTCTGAATTTACAAACTTATCATTACCGTGCAGTCGGTAAACCGCGAAAGTAAACGTTTCAACCATCGCAAACGAATTAATAGATGTACGAGAAGATAACGGCCCAAAATCTCAATTGGGCCCGGCTATATATATTCCAGCAACCTTGCGCGCTGCAACGTTTCCAAACGATTCCGTGATCGCTCGTTCCGCGAGGCCGGAGCGAAAAAATTGAGTCACGGTGCGCCCGCTGTACGAGGGAAATTAATCTGGGCGATAATTCAGTGGCACGTTATCGGGAAACCTAATGTCAATTGCAAAGTTAATCGATGCCCCGGCGTCTCGCTCGCTCCCACGCCATGGAGATACGAGCGTGGGGCTGGCAGGTCGTTGTTCCTAGTCAAGATCATGAGATCCTATTCCCGACGTTTCGCAATGCCTGGCGTAATGCCTGACCTCCGCTACCAATTCGGCCGAATGCGATTCTTCAGAATTCGACGCGCCGCACTCATCGCTCAATCACGCATTGACTACGTGAACAAACGTTCCCGAACGTACGAGTGACACGTACCATATCCAAGCCATATCGATTTCCCATTGTCCTCTATGGCCATTCAATACGCCTGCACGTTTGTCGTATTATGATTGGCACAGAGATATCGTATTAACGTAACCTAAAATACTACATCCGTCACCGTTTCGAGTGGGTACACGGAAAAATCCGCGGAGAAATTGCGATTCTCCATGGGACGGATCGTTAAAAACTCCTAGTTTATTCGGCACGACAAAGAAGAACGTATAGGATGACTTTGATTAATGCTAATCGCAGAGGAAACCAGTTTTTTTGTCCAGTACTTTGCTGGTCGAGTGACTCAATTGCTCGCCCCATCTCCCGGTTTGGCCCTAACCTAAGTTGTGCACCTTGACCACGTATGCGATACACGTGACCAAATGTACCTTAGAATTTGCGTAAACGTGCGTGAAACAACTACGCATTGCTGAAAGTTATATATACGATAATCTTATCTCGTGATAAACAGTGTTTGCGCCTGAGCGTCAGACGAGTGTAAAAAAGATCGTAGAATAAAAATATCCCGTTATTCATTTAACACGCTTATTAAAACCGAACGTCAGGCATCAAACGTTATTGCCAAAGATAATCGTTGAACGAAATTGGGGGGCGCGCATGCGCGTGTTATGTCACCGGTGCCTACTTCGGAGTTAATCGTTACTACCTACTGTTCTGTTTGGTATAGAAACTGTTATATGTGCGTTTGATTAGAAGAGTATCAAGAAGAAAGGAGGCTCAAACATTAAACTACGAATCAAGGTAAACTTTTAACTAAAACCTTTAATGTCCTGGAAGATGTATACATTAGGTTCAAGGCAAAGTAGCACCGATCGATTCATTGATTTCTCAGCTTGTATCGCGCTGGCGATATATCGCATAGCCTATGCAACGGGATGCTAATTATTTCACGATATCGTCCGATGTTTATGGAACGCAAGATACGTTGAAATTCGCGCAGATAATGGATAATCAATATAGCACGTGTCAGTCGTGACACATCCCATGCGATATTCCCATTACTCAACCGCATCGTACCTTAAAACCACTCCACAAAGAAGAGATTCTCGATATATCCAGCGGACATTTCTCGGGTTCCAGAAGCATTACGTGTACACGAATTAAGCCCCACTGAGCGGAACGTGTTTTTAAAAAGGGTTAGCTTTCGCGCGCATGCGTTTCGAGTGTGTACATCAAGATTGGTAGTATTCTCCAACCCTTCCACTTCAATGCTGTGTTACTAAGAACTCGAGAGTATAATCGTATCAAGGAATCGTGAATATACGCGGAATTACTAATCAACATCCTTTGGAAGGAAGCGACTCCAACAGGTAAATTACGGCTCTACGAAGTAGTAGGAGGTTAGGACAGTCTGACGGATGAGAATTTCAATCGCACTGAATTTTTACTCGGAAGCAATGGGACTCGGGTGATTGACAAGGGGGGATGAAAGACGGTCGCATATGTGCGCGTTCAATCGTGGCTTGCAAAAGAGAAAGGGGGGAGGGGAGCATAACACCCCGTGAAGACGCGCGTCGCGAGACTAATGCGACGCAGAAAGAACGAGAGTGCGCGTCAGTAGGTTTTACCCTGACCTCGGTCAGCCGGACACGGTTTAATTTAACCGGGGTACCAGCAAACTCAGTTCAATCTATCTTTGTCCAGTGCCACGCTCGAATCCGCCGCTACGCTCGCGGCTTTAACCTCACTTCTGCCGCGGGACGGAAGGATAACATCTATTCGGTACGTGAACATGTGCATTTTCGACCTGTTTGCGGGACGAACTCCACACGCAGCGTAAGTAGCGGTGATCTCGATCGGAATCGACGCCCGTCCCGATAATCCCCGCCCGTGGATCGTAGGAATCCATTTGCCTCTGCGAGCACCGCGTTTCTTATGAATATTCATTCGACGACACTCGCTCGATACCCATGCAAATCCCCCGCAGTATCCAGATTCAAAGAACAGTAGAAAAGATTTGCGAACCGAGGCAAATGATATTCGGTCGCGATACACCGTCACTGTGATTCACGTCGATAACGTGGTTCTCTTCAAGGCGATCTCTCAAAGACATAATTCCCTTGCTAACCGAGCCGTGTACTCTGGTTTAAGTTGTTAATTATGCGAAGTGTTTGCTTCCCGATTAGAACAAACGTACGTGTCACAGTGATTCACGCGATCGCATCTCGGGAGAAGGGGTTGGGGAGCGTGAGGAAGAGTAGCTTACAAACTGTAACTTCGTTTTGAATGCATACCGTGCTGCAGGAGACGCTCTATGTGTTACCGACTCGGGCAAGATAGAGAACTCGATAAGAAATAGATCTCGCGGAGCCGTAGATAAACTGTGGATGAATGGGTAGCGAAAATGTTTCTAGTCGGGTCTTCTAACGAAAGCAGTCGGGTTCCACGTAAATTCCGCTTCAAGGCGTCCTCCGCCGCCGATGTTTGAAAACCCCGGATCGCGAATAAAGGGGGAGGATATTTGCAAAAAGTATGAATGTCTCGTCTGGAGTCTGAATGCAAATGACCCTGTGGTGGTAGAGGGGTTGCTGGCTCGGGGATGGAATTCAAAAACGAAAGATTTGTGGCGCCAAAGGCGAGGCGACAGTGAGAAATACAAGGAGGAATCGAAAGGGGAAAATACACTTCCCCATACCAGGCAGAGTCTGTTTGATGGGGGGCTTGGGGGGGATGGGCGGATGATAATGGCCCAGGGCCGAGAGCGAACTATACGTGGAGAGCTGAAGGGGCAGTGGAGCGTGGAACGCGTAGCATTCTGGCGGAAAGACTTCCGCTGGGCTTCGCCTGTGAAGTTGACTGCTGGCCAGAGGCGTCGCCACTTTTCTTTGTGCCGGCCTTCGCTCCCCGGCACGAAAACTTCCTCGAATGTTATTCATCGCTCTAACGAAGATGATTGTGCTCCGCGAAATTTAATGCGTACAAATTACTCCCATTAGCCGGAGCATGTTTGATCAACGGACCGATGGTAATGCAGATGAAGGCGCGCACTAGCTGTACCGCGCTACACATGTATCATTTATTCTCCACAGTCACGTCTCCCGTTGTTCCACGATTTTAAATAATACCCATTACGCCGTTTTAATTGCATACGCGTGTAATCGTCCGCTGTTCCTCGCTGCACGATTTTATTTTCGAGATTAAAATTACCATTGCTTACCGATGGAACAGCAACAACACCAATTAAACCGTTCGGCCGAATAACGGGAGGCCGAGTTACCCACGGATTTAAGGATAATAATAATTTAGGGAATAAAAGGAATACGTTGAATGGCTTCTTTTAAATCAGGCTTATGGGAGGGAGGGCAAGAAATGGTAAAAGGATAGTGAAGTGTGCTTTACGGAAACGATTAACGATTCTGGCTCAACGACCTGTGGCGCCGTGCATTGTTGCTCGGAATTACCGACCGCCAATTGCGAAGTCCGTTCTTAACTGACAATTGTTCCACTTGCTTCGGACCATTAGTACTCGCCGGTTATCTTGTTGGCAATGCACTACAATGAGCATGGTCGTCGTAACCGAGCCGAGTAAATCTCGACATCAGCGACGTATTTCCCTTCTTTTCTGCATTCATCCGCCCGTTTCTATACCGCATGTGGCCAGACAAATAAAACAATTGTTCCCCCCCTCCCGACTCATTCATTCACGGCCAATTCACGTTCGCAGCGAGGCATCCATGTTTTCCGTCCCGAGGGGACTGACGTTCAAGAGAAAAATATGAAATAAGACTATTATTTGAATAAAACATTGATCGCGGTTCATTGTGATTGCAGATATATCGCGCGATCGAGATGATGCTAGGGCAGCTACTGCTGATGGTCGCCGTTGCGACATCCACGCTGGCCTACAACGGCGAATTGGTGGAGCAGGAGTGCCCCATGGACTGCCACTGTCATTATTTTCGCGTCAACTGGGTGACCGACTGCTCCGAAAGCAATTTGACGAGCATCCCTTACGACGAGCTTAGCCCTAATGTCTACGTCCTGGATATGAATGGCAACAACATCGCGCGGCTCGACCCGTTTCCGCAATCGATCAAGATAAGGCGTCTCCAGATGGCGCATAATCGATTAACCGAGCTCAGCCATGAATCATTCGCTGGTTTGACTTATCTGCTCGAGGTGGACTTCTCGTATAACGAGATAGCCCATGTTGACCCTGAGGCGTTCAGGTAAGGATCGTTCAGATTAACGTGCAGGTGGACAGAAGTGCTAATCGATTTTAATTCGAGGGAGGGTTCGCATGTTCGTCCTGCGAAATCTGCACCCCATTTGCATTTATTCGAACGTCTCTATCCTTCCACAGAGACAGTCCCGGTCTCATCACGCTGGAGCTTCAGAACAACCCGTTGGACGAGGTGCAGGGCCATTTCTTGAATTGCCGGACTCTTCTCTACCTGGATCTGAACACCTGCGGCATCCACCGCCTGAATACGCAGTTCTTCCACAACACCACGAACTTGAACAAGCTCGACCTTTCCCACAACCCTCTGGGGCGAATCGAGCCTGGCCCGTTCGACCATCTCACCAATCTGGAGTACCTGAAGCTGAACGGCTGTAACTTGACCTACGTGTCCTCCGCAGCGTTCGCCCACCTGGAGAACCTGCGCGAGCTCGAGATGACTGGGAACGACTTGCGCACTCTGAGCTGGACCAACATGCTGGCTCCATTGATACGTCTAGAGCATCTGGACATCAGCAACACAGGCATCACGAACCTGCCGGGCGACGCTTTCGCGAAGAACCTCTACCTCCGCCAGCTGGTGCTCGCCGACAACGAGCTGTGGCACCTAGACGTTGGGAACACGCTTGGCCACAATCTGCACAACCTTCAGTCGCTGGACCTGTCCAACTGCAACTTGCAGGACCGTTTGTCCGAGGAGGCGTTCAGGAACGCCAGCAAGCTGCGGGTTTTGAATCTGAGCGGTAATCCCATGTTCGCTGCTGACCTGACCGTGGTTCTACGTCACTTACCAAAGCTCCACAAGCTCTCCCTGAGCAACTGCAGCTTGCGACGCCTGCCGAACGCGTTCCACGTCTTCGAGCACTTGGAGGAGCTGGACATCTCGCACAACCCACTGTCAGACGCGTTCGGCAGCCTTCTGAATCCTCTGGAGTCGTTGGAATACTTGGACATGTCCTACTGCAGCCTTGGCTACGTCGGCAACAACACGTTCGCTTACATGACCACCTTGAAGAAGCTTATACTGTCTGGCAATAAGCTGCACACCCTTGAGGAGGGTCTGTTCGCTAATCTAACGCGGCTGGAGGGCCTGGAGTTGAACAAATGCGACTTGAAGACACCCATAGACCCCAAGGTGTTCGGGGATCGCGTGAGCACTGATATAATCGAGCTGAGCCTCAGCGGAAACCCTCTGGAGGTCCCTGAGAACGAGCCCCTCCTGCCACCCCATCTATCCAACCTGGAGATCCTCGATCTGAGCAATTGCAACATCCGGCATCTGAACGAGAACCTGTTCTCGCGATCGAGGAAGCTCACCCAGCTGAATCTCTCCGGCAACAACATCTCCGGAACGCAGAACCTTGCTTGCCTGAGGAAGCTGCATGCCCTGGAGCATTTGGACCTCAGTAGCAACAACCTGAGCTCGATTAGCCCGCGAGTGTTCAGGACGAATCCGCGGTTGCTGTCGGTAAATCTGCTTGGCAACCCGTTCGTCTGCAACTGCTCGGTCGCGGAGATGTGGGACTGGGCGGTGCAGGTGAAGAACAACCTGCACGTGCTGGTGGGCAGCCAGCCGACCAACTTCGAGACCGGCGCCGCGAAACTGAGGAAGAGTCTGACCTGCACCTACGGCGAGGAGACCTATCGCAGTATCATGGAGCAGATCCGCGCCAGCGGCGACCAGCGCAGGCTGCGAAAGGGCGACATGGCGCCCACCCGCACCTGGGCGAAATACGTCCGCGAGTCGAGCTGCGGGCATAGCTCATGATATATGGTGAACAAATTTCAACATCCTTGGCTGAGCGTCGATTACGAAAGAGCACGTAGACAACGGCACGAGCTCTAACGTACCTTGACGGCAGACAGGAGGCGCTCCCGCTCGTATCTTTAACTCGCTGAGACCTTCGAGGATATAAAAAAACAGAGGGGTGCCCAGGCGGCGATCGATTTCGCGGCACGCTTGGCAGGTCTTCTGAATCGAAATAGTTATCTACACTGTGGCCTGTTTTCAATAGTTACGGGGATAAACATTGCTCGTTCACTGAAAGATCATATTAGAAACAGCTTTCTGCCGTTCGAAGGCTGCTCTTATCTGTCTGTTGATAAAAATTGTGACTATTGCCGATACGAAGCCGGGTGGATTGATCACAGAAATTAGGTCTCCTTCGCCTGAACTTCTGACGATAACGAGAATGGACGATCTGTATTTGAAAAGGGTGTAGGATGTTGCGCACTTTTCATCAGTATCTAATTGATTTTTATTGGGAGCCATCCTCTATGCCCCTTTTGATTCAGAATTACCTAACGAGGTTGCTGGAAACGTTTACCAGCTCCTGCCCCCTCGGTACCCCCTGCGTACACTCTTTGCTTCCATGGCGTACAAGTTTATTTTTGTAGCCGTCGTAGGATTAAGATGTGTATGCGCACGAGACGCCGGGATGTTGAAATGTATTTTCTACGCTCTACCAACGAGAACGATGTACATAAGTTAAGGTGTAATATCATCCGCGTGCATGCCCCGTTGCAGCGGAGTCTGTCTTACTCGCCGGGCGATTATTATTGTCGCGGGATCAGTCGACGTAGTGGCCAGCGAGCAAACCGATTTACACTTTCTCTGCTTGAAAGGGATTCTTCGCGCTCGCCCGTCCGTCGCGCGGTGAAGCTGCAGCTTGCCGGGTTTCGTCAAAAGGGCCCGTTGTCAAGCGATTAGCGGGTCGAGCGCGCGACGATGGGTGCTGGAGTTTCCTCGAACCGTACAGGCGAGTGGTTCGCGAACAAAATGGTCCTAGTCGTTTGCATTCTGCTAGTCGTTGTACGCGAACCTGTTACGCAAGGCGCGACAACGTTTTATTTCTATATATTTAATGAGGCCAATTGCAAGTTCCATGTAAGTTCTATTATAGTTTGCCCTAAGCTGCGTTTATCATGCGAGTAAAGCCGGGAATCCATCGAGAAGCTAAGCTATGCTATGCTATGCCATGCCACGTTTTAAAAAAATTAGCTTCAATACATTCTTATGGAACCGTTTCCACCAAAAGCTAAGTTAAAACACAGCATCGCATAGCATAGCTTAGCTTTAGCTTCCCGGTGGATTCCCGGCTTAATATCTATGCCTCGCGTTTACTGTTAAGTTGCCAATTAGTCGCCAAGAAATGTTTGCCTCCATTCAAGTTTGTCTTTCTTTACGGATATAATATTTATATGTTTTCAATGTGTCAGTAAAGCTGCCCCTTTTAATCAGAGAGAGTCCTCTGATAGTGCCCATGTATAAATAAGGTGCCCCGTGAGATATGTAGTTCGCCGTGTAAGCCTCGTCCGAAATGGACAGTTGAGGATTCGATTCTACTTCAGCATACCGAGACTTTTATCAAGGTAACACAAGGAATATCGACTCTAATTGTCTATTAGCAGCGTCGATCCTTACAAATGTTTGTTAAAACAGATCCCCTTTTTCGCTGCCGAGTTTCGGGCCACGCGACTAAAATCGGGCGCCCTGGTTACGGTTTCATTATGTTCGTGAAATGTATAAGACTGTGTTTAATAAAGGAGTCGTTTTTCTTGGAACAAAGTGGTTGTTTCCTTCTGCCTTAGATTGCATTATAAAAAAAGTGGTTTTTAAAATGCACGAATCGTTAAAGTATTTTAGAGATTAGTAATTAGAGATTATTGATGGATACGATAAATGTACAGATAAAACTAAGACAGTAAAGAGCAATTTAAAAAAAATAGCAATGTTATTAAAGCTTGTGTCGCGTTATTATTAGCGTCAGAGCTTGAATCAGTTATTATAAAGATTTCGGTTTTTGACAGAGTTATGAAAAATCTTTATTCTGAATAACCGTTATAAAGAACCTAAATATCAGACTATATAAGTTTAAGTTACGGTTCCTATATAGCTCTGTAGGGTAAACCAACCAGTAATTGACCGCATATCAGTGAATGACCATTACGCAAAGAAGTGTCAATTATAAATTTAAAAATATTATATGTTTACAAATGGAGTGTAGGGTAAACCAACCAGTAATTGACCGCATACCAGTGAATGACCATTAGGCAAAGAAATGTCAATTATAAATTTAAAAATTACTATATGTTTATAAATGGAGTGTAGTTGCATGTTTAATATCCCATATTTTTAGTTATGCGTATTAAGCAAACATTAATAAGTACGATTCTTAATAAAACTATGCGGTCATTTACTGGGCTTCTCATTCAACAATTCGGTCATTCACTGGTTGGTTTACCCTAGTTGTACTTTTAATATTTCATATTTTTAGTTACGCGTATTAAGCAAACATTAATAAGTACAATTCTTATTAAAAGTATGCGGTCATTTACTGGGCTTCTACATGTTTTGCATTTTATAATCGTTCTTTTAAAAAATACGATAAGAATACGTAATTATTTTAATAGAAATTTCAAGAAAAATTAATTTAAATGCAATTTCAACAGTTGTTTTATTGTTATACATAAATATATTCATAAGTATTAATCTCAAAGATCCATAAATTCAACAATTCGATCATTCACTGGTTGGTTTACCCTAACTTTTATTTTTCAGGTTCTATATAAGTTTAAAAAAAATAAAAGTTATTAAATCGGTTCTATAACCAGTTTTGGAACTTATATAGAACCTAAAACATAAAAGTTATAGAGCTATATAGGAACCGTAACTTAAACTTATATAGTATAATATTTAGGTTCTTTATAACGGTGATTCAGAATAAAGGTTCTTCATAACTCTTTCAATCAGAACTTTTATATAAAAGTTTGAAACAGTTATTTTCGGAACCTATTCAAGCCCTGATTAGCGTCTATGCTTGGACGAGCCGGTGATAACTACCACGCGATCGACCGCAAGCGTAGACGTGCGTCTACGTGTCTGCGAATAAAGAAATATGAGATGTAGACACTATAGCGAAATTGTAACATGAACAGTCTCAAAAGGTCTGCGGTTGAAAAAGAGAACGACAGACGGCTTTCGCCTGGCGTGCTTCCCAATACATTTTTCTAACAATCTAAATCACGCGGTTCTATATATTATCCCACCTATCTTTCAATCCCGAATACATATTCGGAGAAACCATTAGAAAACTAATTCTTGGGACGTATCGACCACTTACATTAAATCGATTTCCAAGACGCGCTACTGGAAACAATGGAAGAGCCACTGCCTCTCTTCGAAAAGCAACTAAACTACAATTGAATTGAACGCGAGTAATTCCCACAGCTGCCTGTTTGGTTCCTTGAATACCTCAAAACAGTAACGCATCCAGAAGAGGGAGTAAAAAAACATAGATAAATGTAACCACGACCGAAGGAATTCAAGAGCTTCGTATAAAGAATAGAAACCTGGATGTTATTATTAAAATAAATTTTTATAATCACCTAATGAATTTTATTAAATTCTCATTAAAAATATTTTTATCTCTTCAACTCGGCTCCCCCAAGATTAAATCCCAAATGCGCCACTGTCTCAAAAACATTACCCGCTCGGCACTCATCAGAAGCAACTGCGACGACGCATGAGCGTACCCCACGAACGTACCCGACGTGTAATAAAGTCAAATTATCGCTTCGCGTTCCTCTGTCTGTGACTTTACCGCAGTCGGGTGAAAATTGCATACCGCGCGAGTCTGATAACCGTCGACGACCTTCTCCGCTAATTTCCTACATAATAATCTTCCATTTAAAAAACTAACTAACTTCCTTTAATGCGCTCGACTAATGCCCGTTAAAACACTCATAATGACACTGCGAAGATAAGAGGCAGCGGCGTGTCGCAATAGCGCAACATCGCCGATCGGGCCAACTTGTCCACGATAGCAATAATCTCGTGGATCAAACGTAATGCAAGAATGGCCCCTCGATGATCGAAGCAGCGTTTACGCCGCCGCTCGGGGCGTATTGGTCGCGGGCGGCAAGTGCAGACCGCGTTACGAATGTCGATACGAAAAGTTCTGCACTGACGTTATATAACTCGCGTTACACGGCTCTACGTGCACACGACGAAAGGGGCCGTGTACGTGTCTCCCAGAGGCTCGTCGCACGCACGTCTGGGACGAGTCGGGTTTCGCCAGTGTGGGAGCGGATCCGCTCGTGCGCACGTGACCGAATCTCGAGCATACACACCTATGTGCGAGCGTGTAGCTGCAGTGGCTATCGGTACCGCTCGGCCGGCTAGCGAGGCTAGTTGGCCGTCCAATTATTTGAACGTCATGCGCGCGGTCGCGCGACACTATATGAAAGCGTCGCGATCGGTTGTTGGCTACCGGCGTTCGACGTGCAAGGATTGTCAACGGTCCTGGCGATCACCGGCGTTTACGCCCAACCGAGCCCACTTAGACGTATCGATAGAGCACAAGGATGCTGAACTACATCGAGCCACTCCTCGACATCCCGACGGTCTACTACGGGGCGCTACTGGGCTTCGGATTCTGCGTCTACTACCTTTTCGAAGTGGTCAAAGTGAGTAAACATGGTGGAGAAATGTGGATAAGAAGGCATGCCAGCTTTGTCCCCGCCGTTGCCGGTATTGGCCACCCTACCGTGCCGAAAATATCGCCGAGCATGGGTTACATTTGAACGAGCCACGGTGTAGAAATGAAGATTGATCAATTAATCATCGATGGTTTGATTGAAATTGCCGACCTTGCTTGGTCCGATTTCCCAGTCGCGATTTAAAGGACAGTTTATAGATTTCGTACGAGAGTTGTGAAATGTGGTAGCATAACGTAAGGGGTTGTACCTCGGACGTCGAAGTTGATGCTTCTTGAGCTACGAATGTATAGATTGCGAGGTTTTTTTTATACAAGATACGTTATGGCTCGTAGATCGATTGCACTTCTATATAGAAAAGCATCTGCTGTAGGAACGTCGACTAGGATTCTGTACCGTATTACGAAATTAATTGTAAAACGTTTCTGTAGTGGCATTACACGCAGTGACGTTACTAAAGCCTTAAGTAAAACTTGAAATTAGATCGTGCAGCGGCCGTTATCGTTTATACGCAGACTTTTAACCTTCATTACTCTCAATCAGCACCGCGTTTGATTCAGTCACGCGTATGCCGTGTCTGGCTTGATTCTATTTGATATAGTTTCGACGGATAAAGAATTCCGTTCGTCGACTGTGCAACGTGTTTAGTTGATTTTTGCGACGATTAAGGGTTATTGACACTTGCTCGGGGATACGTAACTTCGATCTCCAGGCGTCCCCTGGTCTACGATTGAACGAGAATAAGTCTAATTGAAGGCGAATTCATTCGACACTCCCTACATTCGGTGCCCGTAAACGCACACGAGCGTTAACTACGTATGTGTGTCTGATGTCATTTTCGCTCGCGGTCGTCGATTCATCCTCGATGCATCAGTCTGCTAAATTTACCGCATGGAATGTTTCGAAAATCTCTATAAAAGGAAAGCAACTACACGGTGAAGTTCGAGGCTCGTTGGAACGAGCATGGCCCGGCATTTCGAAATATTGCGACGCCCCTGGCCTCGAGCAAAGTTTCATTTCCCTTATCGCGCGCGTTAAGCATCGGCATCGCGATGCATCACGCCGATATACTATCACTATTTCCGCGATACGACTACTTCGAACTTTCGCACGACCCTTCGTGGTCTGTACGAGCCACGAGGAGCTGCACAATTTATTAATTTGACCTTAAAACTCCGAGGCGCTCGCCCCGGACGAATTGCCAGAGCTTTGATGCGCGTGTGCGCACCAGGCACAAACGCCGGAACAGGTAACTCACGCTCACCAAATAGTCAGCCGCGAAGAATAACACCATGTTTCAATAGCAGACCTATTCACGCGTGCAACTCATCATGTTTATGAAATAGCTCGCTAACGTTCTAAGAAACTATTGTATATACCTAAAACTGACGCAAACTGTGAGAATGTAATTTGCAAATTAAATCCGGGCCGCGTCACGACGAAATATTATTCCGAATAAAAAACGAACTTCGAACGAAACGTTCTAGCTGGTCGTGGAAATTTTTCCACGAGATTCGTAAGTTGTTTAATCGTACTCGCAGAAGTATTCTATTAGTCCAGCGTCGTAGAATGGAGCAATTTAGGGCCAATTATAGAGCCTCTGCACGCGATCACTGTATTGAGCTCTTTATAAACATGTGTGACGGTTGGCCATTACAGTTTTTTCCACAACAAAAGCGTTGAATGGCAGATAATGCTATATTTGTTGTGGATTAATCCCGTCCCGGTATGCTATTCACGCGGTCAGCATATGTTACAATGTTAGAAACATGATTATTTTCGTTGCAAACGTGTCATAGAAACAGTTGAAAAGTATGTGTATACTCTATGCGTCGTTAAAAATGCCTACGTGGAAAGTGTCTTGCCAAAGGTAGAACAGTGGACTATTAATGCTCAAGAGGCACGATGCGAAATCAAAGTACACTGATTGTTTCATTAATCTCCACTTCGGAGCGTGATCTATTATAGACGGGCGAGTGGAACACGAGCGAACGGGCGTCGCAAACGATAAGATGCAGATTCGATTTCATCGAATTACGGTCTCGAGCGTCCAGGCGATGGACAATGGCTCGGACACTTCGGTGAATCGATAAAAATGACGAGTGTTTTAAACCACTTTCAGACGCCGCTGCTGGTATGCGCGAACGGACCGTTCCGAGCGTTCCTAGAAGAACATGTACCGCTGGTGAGGAACAAATTCTGGCCTACCTTATGGTGCTTCGAATCAAGAGCGCAGACTATATTGGCCAGCCTTCTTAGGTCGCGAATATTACCGTCGATTCACTATCGCAGGTTGGTAAGTCTACCTTTAACTTCATACTTATTAAAAACTGAGAGTAACTACTTCCCCCTTAATTTAAAATGTCCTATCTGGCATTTCAAAATATCCGAGAAAACTGAAGATTTATTTTCTCTGTACCGTCCCTGTAAGAAAAATAATTAAATCAGACTTTTTCTAGATCTCTACGAAGCACTGGGGGTTTTATAACTTTACTTACACGGTAAAAGACGTGTGTAGCTTCAAACATTTCCACTTCGCTTGAAAAATTGGAACACCCTAGATAGAAAATTTTAATTAAGGAGGGCAGAATATGTTTTAACGGAAACACAATTTAATTCGTGAATATTGTAGTAAACATGCGGATTGTACATACAAGTATCGAGAGAGATGGGGGAAAGTGAGATGAGCATAAAGAAAAATCACAGGCGATAATAAAACGACCTCTTCTCCTCCCATCTCCCTCGATTCTTCACTTACTCGATTAGCTGAGCTTCGAAGTTGCAGAATTTAAAATGTGTCACCTTGCACATTATCGCGTTCTACGCCGCACGACGATTTTAATAGATACTAATTACTGACCACTCTCGTTCGAGAAAACTATAGCGAGCTAATTACTAACCACTCTTGTTCGAGTAAACTATTGCGAGCTAATTATCTCGCTCGTTCTCGCTGCAATTAACTAATCGTCACGCAGAGAGATCCTGACCTTGGCGGACGGAGGTGAAGTGGCCTTGGATTGGGCGGAAGGGGAATCCTCCGCTATTTCACCGATCGTGATCATCTTGCCGGGGCTGACCGGCGCTAGCCAGGCGGAGTACATAAAGTGCCTTGTCTCCTCCGCGAAAAAAGTCGGCATACGATGCGTCATCTTCAACAACAGAGGCTTAGGAGGCGTGGAGCTGAAGGTACAGTTAGCACGGAAACGTGCGGTATGCTTTGCGAATATACGGAAACGTACTTAACGTGTAATCATCGGATTGCAGACGCCGCGGATGTACTGCGCCGCCAACAGCGACGATTTGTCCGAGGTTGTCGAGCACGTGAGAAAGCTTTACCCCCACGTGCCACTCGGGGCGACTGGAATATCCATGGGAGGGTAACGAAGCCTTTACCTAAAAAGCAATTCAATTCCTAAAGTTTCTATAAATCATAATCGGTTCTTTAAAAAATAGCAGCAACGCCGCAATGAGCTCTGTTTGTAATACTCCTTATACGCGTTTACTTACAGATTAATTCTAGGCAATTACTTAGCCCAACAGGGAGCAATGGCGAGAGGGAAGTTGAAGGGATGCTTCCTCATCTCTGTGCCGTGGAACGTGTTCGCCGCGACGAAAAACACTGAGGAGAATTATTTTAACTTGATGATGAACAAATACTTGGCTGGCACGCTGCGCAAGAACATAAAGCGTCTGCATTACGCGACGGAGTCTGGATTTTTTGACGTTGATATCGAGACTATTCTTAAGGTAAGCTTAACAAAGTCTGCCTTATGATATAAAAATTCTATGCGAAGGGACTTTGCCTCTTATTACAGTTAATTTAATTTCACTTGCTTATAACGATCGCCTTTGTGAATCAGAGCCAAACGGTTCGGGAATTCGACTCGCATTTCACGGTGAAGCAATTCGGCTACAGAGATGTGGAGGAATATTATTCCAACGCAACCATACATGATAAACTGCATCTGATCGGTGTGCCATTACTCTGCCTGAGCGCCGCGGACGATCCGTTCCAGCCGGTTCATGGTAATTAATCTTGGATATTGAAATCTACTTGCCCAAAGTATGAGGTCTCGCTAAAATAATGTATCCTTCCCGTCGGCGTCTAGCTATTCCGCTGAAGGAGATATCGGAGACGAAGAACGTAGCTGTTGTGGTAACGTCCCGCGGCGGTCACATCGGTTTCTTAGAAGGCATGTGGCCGGTGAAAGAGGAGCAATACATGGGCAAACTGTTCTCCCAATTCTTCGCCGCGCTGTTCACCAGCGGCGTGGATCACCAGGTGTTGTGACGAACATGCAAATTAAACTTCAAGTGCATCTACGATTATCGATCCGACGTGTCTCCTCTAGGTTTGGGCATTATGTAAAAACGAAACGATCACGTGCCATGATTAATCGCGTTCAGGGTATCGCACATGTGATGTGAATAGTTATAAGAATTGCACAACACTCGCCGCTTTTATGAAAACCGAATTTTTATCAATGACCTATGCGTTAGTCACTAATTCTATAGGTATAATTTTTATAGCGCGTGTAAGCCGTCGTAGGAACTAAATGCGCACATCCGTTTACACACGCGTTTACATTACAGGCGATGTTGTATTTATTTCTCGCGCGGCAAGCGTCTGCCACGAAGGCTCCGTGGCCGATAATCGCTGGGATTCGAGCGAGCCAAATCGTAGTTTAAAATGCTCTTTCTCGGAGAGCTATTTGCGCAACGCATTTGCGAGAGCATCGCTTTCATTGATACGTTCTGAAGGAGTACAGAGACACAATCATAGAGCGTGATTAGGTGGATTCTACATGTACACACGATCATGATACGCGAAAGTTCCTTGTTTAAAAGAATAATTTATATGGTTAATAGTGTTCGTGAAAGAAGGGACTGGTCCCTTTTTCCAGCAATATTAACGACATGCATCTATTTACACAAGTTCCATAATTTAGAATAAACCACGGACAAGGCGATTTGTAAGAATGAAATATCATTGTGATAGAAAAGCTGTCACAAAGAATTGTAAAAAATTTACGAGGTATAACCGCATCGTATTGTATCTTCTTTTTTATTTCTTTACTATTAAAAGCATATAGGACAACCAAATACCAATGTCATACGTTACTAATGAAATGTATACTTGTTATTTAGTATTTAATAAAAAAAGAAATTCATGTATTAACTCTATTCGCCACCCAAATCGATGATGGGTACTGTTTACTAAAACACAGCTAAATCTCCGCCGCACGCATCGACGAGTGCGTGCGTCTCGTGGCCAGTAGAAAATATATGAACGGTATCGGGTAAATTGCATAACCTTTTTATTCGTTACGGTAGAAATTTTCCTCCTGTATAAAATAATTTGCTAAGAAGCGCATTACATCATTTTAAAACAGTATTTTGCAATGTGTACGATAAGAGTGTAAACACACTTTCCATGTTATCGCGTAACGTTCTTAAACTTGTTAAAAGAGATTTAAGCGTAGTATAAAATATAAAAATTGTTTATACTCTCGACATGTGTTACAATTTAAATTCCAAACCCAAAGACTTGACAATGAACGTTAAAATGTCTGTACTTTCATCGATCTGAAACAACAAGCGTCTTGCAGTAATAAGTGCCAATAGATGATAGACAGTAAACAAAGAAATAAATTATTAAATACTAACCACTTTCATAGTTGGCTTTCCACCACCATGTCCAGACTTAGTGTCTATTCTAATGAGTAATGGATTTGTCTGCTCCGGTAATTCCCCAATTGTATGTTGCAACGTTGCAATAAGCTTAAGGCTGTGCAATGGCACTACGCGATCGTCGTGATCGGCAGTTAATAGCAACGTAGCTGGGTACTGTCCATTTTCTAGTACCCTCACATTGTGCAAGGGGGAGTACTTTAAAAGATTCTCAAAGTGTTTCGGATCATCGGAACTCCCGTAATCAGACACCCAAGCAACGCCAATTGTAAACTTATGGAAACGTAACATATCCATTACCCTGTATTTAAAAAAAAGATATGTAAAATAGAAACAAGTTTATTAAATATTACGAATTCGCTATGTACGCTTACCCAACTTGAGCAACCGCGGCGCCAAAGAGATCGGGTCTTTGATTCACACACGCGGCGACTAGTAAACCTCCGTTACTCGCGCCCAGGATACTTAATTTCGATGATGTGGTGTAGCGATTTTCAATTAGGTACTCGGCGGCGGCTTGGAAATCGTCGAACACGTTCTGCTTGTTGAAGAATCGCCCGGCATTGTGCCATTTTTCTCCATATTCGCTGAAATCGATTATAGGGAATGCTGCAGTGAATGTGAATATATTTAATCAACATCAGCAATTCATTCGGCTTACCCTCCGCCACGAATATTCGGAATTGCGAGGACCCCGTTTAAATGCTGGACGAACACTAGCTTCGTGACGCTAAACGTAGGTTGAATGCTTACATTAAAACCTCCGTAACCATACAGTAAAGCCGGCATGGAGCCGTCCAAAACTGCATCCTAAATTAAATCATCGTTATCGATATTTGTTTCCCATTGTAAAGATAGAAGAATAGTGCCGCAAATACGTACATGCTTCATTACTATAAACATTGGAATCTTTGTACCGTCCTTACTCTTGTAGAACACCTGACTAGTCTTGTACAAGCTCGGATCGAAGTCCTTCACTTTAATTTCTCGTAACACCTGCGAACGATAATTATGTACATGGAATTTTTAAATTTTTATCAATTGCATTTTATCGAGACACGTATATCGCTAACCTCCGGATCTTCGTCTTTTTTCAGATCAACTCTGTATATAATACTAGGGATCAAAAAGGATGTGAACTGGTAGAATATCTCGGAATATCTTTTCTCCCCGGTGAATGTAACTACTGTGCCAACATCTAGTGGAAACGTTTTCAGTTTGTCGCCAGTTTTCAAGCTGTGTAATTGTAAAATATTCTGCAAAAGAGAACTCGTAGTATTATTAACGTTACGTCTTTATTTTTTCGATAATATTATAATTTGCCGTGATATAGATTACTTCGGAGTAGTTTCCTCGCTCACCTTGACATCTTCAATGTAGCAAGCGACAAACTTATCACCATCAACAGCGCAAGCCCAATCCAATACATTATCAGCGTGCTCTGCTAAAACATCAACCCACTTCTCTTGCTCGTAATCCAGTAAATCTATAGCTATTAACTTGTAGTTCGGGGCGTTTTTATTTGTCCGAAATATAGCCTTGGCGCCATCGTTCGTTACATACTATTTAACAAGAAATGAGCAGTGAATAAAGCGAAGAAGATTAAAGCTGTCTAACGAAATCGCTTTAGTAGATATTACTAACTTCATAATCGGCTTCGAATTTATCAACAACTTGAGTTAATTGCAGTTTCTCATCTAATTTCGTCTCCGGCTTCAATTCCGTGAAGTAAACTAAATTATCCCTGCAGTCCTTCACAGGCGTGATAATTAGCCACTTTCCGCAATCAGAAACTTGTGCTCCTCTGATCGTTTGAAAATACATAATGTGAGAACGCCAGAAATAAGTATAATCTTCTTAAAATTAAACAATTACGTTACTCACATCCTCCACAAAGGTTCTTCAGGGAAATCAACTACAACAACATCTTCCGAATGCGGTGTGCCAACAACATGGTAGCATAACTTCTGGTTCCTATTGCCTTCCGTCTCCGAGCCATCAGTTTTACCCTTCTGGTCTGGATAGCATCCATAAAAGATTCCACGGTGGTCGTGAGTCCATGCCATCGGAGAGTACTTGACTTTCTCTAAGATTTCTGGATATTTCTTGCCTGTATAAACGATTATTAATAGCAAACTTTCCCTGGGCATTCGCCTAAAAGTAAATTGTATCGACCATACCAGTTTCAGTATTTATAAAATGTATTGTACACCAATCAGAGCCGCTACTGGATAATCCATACGCGCATATGCTACCATCTTTGCTAAATTTACAACTAGTAATCGCAATGGTACCGTCTTCCGAGAATGTATTCGGATCTAGAAATACTGTTGGTTCGCTGTCCAATGTATCTTGTACATATAAAACACTGGAACGATACATGTATATTCATTAGGGTGTTCGATTTAAACAAATGCTTAGAAATATTACCTTTGGTTCTGCAAGCCAGTATTCTTGTAGAAATAATATTTATCTCCGTGTCTAGCTGGACAAGAGTATTTCGGAAAGTCCCATAATTGTTTTAGTCTATCATGGATATCCTGACGTGTCTTGCAGGACGCCAAGTACGGCTTAGTAATGGCATTCTGGGCATCTACAAATGCTTTGGTTTTCTCAGAATCTGGATCCTCCAACCACCTGTACGGATCTGCTACCTATCGGATATAATAAAATCATGTACTCTTGTAATATTAATATATTAGTGTTTCTTCTAACCTCGGTTCCATTATAAACATCGACGGTGTCGTCACGATGCGCTTCGGGATACTGTAATTTCTCCATTATTTCTCGATTCCCTGTGCGCTCTTGTACCGAAAGGCCCGACACCTGAAATTCTCAGAAAATGGTGTAATCAGACTTTATCGCAATAATAACGATGGAACAACTGTATTGTGATTAAGAAATCTCACTTTAACGGTGGAAAAGTGCGATGCGCGGATAAATTGCGAGGGGTTACGACCAGTGAATTTCAATGTAATCCGATAGACGGTACTTTCGCGCAAGCAGATTCTCTTTATGGTATTTACAACGACTAACGACAAGGCCATAATAACACCGGCTTCACCTATGCGATTATTCGTAACACGATTAACTCGGTGTTCACGTTCAACGCGCGAGTATTAAATATGAAAATTATTTGATTTGAAACGGTGAACGTTTGTGAAGCGACCACTCTTCGCTTCCACCCAACACGCTTCCTGAAGAACGCTTCAATTTGTAGGTACTTAAAGGGATAATTAATATATTATTGAAAAATGCGCATTGACGCGAGAAATGATTCTACAAAGTGTCACCATTCGACTTCTAGGTTCTCTCCTCCACATTTCATCGAAATCATGGAGGGAACCGATCGTAGGACCCCTTTGTTACTTTGAACATCCTTCGCGCAAAAATATATTCGCTATTATTTACACGCAATCAATAAGATTGTATTTCTGTTTTCTGCACGAATAACAAATAACGTCGTAAAAAACGAATGTGTAGAGAGAATGTATAGCTAATCGTATAAAATGTTTGTAGATCAGACGAATATTAATTAACGCATATATGGAGCCGGCGTACCACGCATGATTAATGAATATAGGCGCCTTATCCGTACATCTTAATTTGGAATAGTTTATCGAAACAAAATGTTTTTGTTAATTAGCGCACGGATTAAGACGGCAAACGTGTCAATTAAAACTATATATCTCAGTTGTTGATAGATTGCATGAAAATCGAAACTAAAAATGGTTTATTTTTATTTGTATCCAACCGTGAATGATATATATTCGCATATTTACTTATATTTACGCACGAAACCGTTGATACCTTTCAATGCCTTTTCACTAGTACGCGTACAATATTTAACTGTCTAAATATAAATAGCCTGCTATTCTTTAAGCCGTTTCTTATAGATTTTCGTGCGTTGAATACGAAGCCGCAAAACGTTTGTCGCCATCACCCCCAGTCCTATTCGAGAAATTCGATTTTGAAAAAAAAGCAAATTTTTAAATTTGAACATATCTTGTGTTCAAACAGTTATCGTTATTCGGTTGTTTGTTCCGCCAAATTATGCTATAAACCCCCGAGAACACAACGATATAAATTGAATTATAAACATTTAAATATGTTTAAACGATGAAAGGGAAAAGGACACCCGAAATGCACCAATTTTCGCAGATATCTTTCTATATATTTCAAAAACTAAGGGTCCAGGAGAAAGTCTGACTACCGCACGCGATGCAGCAGACATTTTTCCCCCGGAAACCATCAACAGAAGTGGTAAAACACTTTTTCTTTTCAATACAGAAACGAAAGAGTTTGGCAAAACGTGTGGCGCCAACAGTGATAGTCAATGGCAATGGGCTCGTCCACTGCCGCTCAGCATCACAGAATCGCGTAACGCGAGTGACTACCACTGTCCACGCCGCAGATTTTGCCAAACTCTTTCGTTTCTATATTGAAAAGAAAAGGTGTTTTACCTCTTCTGTTGATGTTTTCCGACGAAAAAATGTCTGCTACATCGCGTGGAGTGGTCAGCTTTTCTCCTAGACTGTTAGTTTTTGAAGTATACAGAAAGATATCTGCTAAAATTCGTGCATTTCGGGTGTCCTTTTCCCTTTGATCGTTGTTTAAACATATTTAATGATTTTAATTCAATAATAACTTACATCGCTGTATTCGCAAGAGTTCATAGCATAATTTGACGGAACAAACAACCGAATAATTATTACTGTTTGAACTCAAAAGATGTTGAAAGTTTGCATTTTTTTTTCAAAATCGAATTTCTCGAAAACTGAGGGCGATGGCGATAAACGATTTTCTGATTTGTACTCCGCGCCCAAAAATCCATAAGAAATGGCTATTAAATGTTACAGATCAAAATGGCTGTTAGACAGTGTAATTTAAGAAACCGAGAATCCTCGATGAAACGAGACGAAACATCCATCAGCTGATGTGGTCGATAAAAATCGCGGAGTTTTGTATTGCAATTGTTGCCACAAACGATTTATCTACAACACTGCTACAAAGCCAATAACGGTAGTGCACACCACGCGGAAGGGTAAGGAATACATATTGTATCTTTATCAATTGGCCTTAATTACCCCCTCCTATGGTCGGCGACGTTAACTGACACGTAAACGTAACTTTTCAGTAGTTTTGTCTGGTTATCAGGAATCATGGAAGCACAGTGTCGTATACAATACATAAATGCAAAATATGTTTGAAGAAACGAGACGTTGATATGCGTGTATAAATTTGAGTGATTTACATTGTTATGCCACTTGAATGCAGGCACGTATAACAGGATATTTTAATACGTACTATTTCCGTAAATTTAGACGTTATTTTCTTAAATGTAATTTACAAATTCTTCGACCCTACCTTATTGTTAGATAAAATAAAAATTCAACTCTGACTTTACTGAAATCGATAGAATTTTTTATCAATGTAAGCAGATAACTATCTCAGGTAGTATCTAACAAGAACCCAGACCCCCACTTATATTTCAAGAGCTCTTGCAAGGTGTAAAAAAAGTTCAATTATTAATTACAAATAGTAATAAATAATGTATAAAACGCATATGTATATAATTTCGTATACACCGTGAAGAACGATTAAGAAAGAGATGGAAAAAAATATTGACAAGTTACAGAGGGGGAGAATCGAACACGCGCGTGAAGGCAACAGACGGACGAATTCGTAAGCTAACACCTTAGCCACAGTACCATTGTACTTCGCCATGAGAAACGTTTGCAAAACAGCAGGTACATGCAGTGGAAAATTGAAATATCTAAAAATCTAGCAACTTATCAACCATATGCAGGAAATATACAGCTCGGTTCAATATTTCAACCCCCGTGCCTCTGTATAAGAACACTGAAACGTGAGTGTTACACTTTCACTCTACCCCACCTTGTAAGATTCTAAATATATGACTCACGTGTAAAGCTATCCATTTTCGAAGCGACCGTATTCACAGAAATACTCACATTTAATAGCAATATTCCCTCGGATACGTAACGTTCATTGACGACAGCGAAAGAGCTATTTACAGAGGGGCGCGTATGCCGATAATTACGATCCTGAAATAAACGCTGCAGGAGGGTGGGCGGATCACGAAGAGTAGGCGAAGAGAGTCTCGTCGGCCGATATCGCGCGCGGGAGCAGCTGTACTTTGCGCTGCGAACTTAGATAACCTCTTGCGTGTGTTCAATGCACCCCCCCTCTACTTTCTCCGACCACACGGAGCTCATATAATATCAAAAGCCAATGCCTGGCTTATTCATTACGAGTCCGCGAGTGCGTCGATGAATTTTGGCTGACATTCGTAACCGCGCACTACAAAGTCTCGAGAGTGCTCGAACCGCGCGTGCCTAGCCTGCGACCGTCCTTGGGAACGCGACACTACTGCCCGCCGTGACAAAATCGTTGCTACCTACGCGTGCCGTTCGTCGCGCGTAATTTGAATGTTTCTTTTCAAACTGCCAGCACACGGAGGAATGCAAAAGGACTGCCGTGACTGTTTAGGTATCCGATACCGTATCAACTCCCTGGACCAAACGTGGAAGTGGCTGCACCAAACAATCACACTTCACGATTACCTCATCTCCATAACCGCCAGTCAATCCGACGTCTCGAGACGAACCTGCCATTAGGGCTGCTACCTGCAGACGTAAATATTAACTGCAACCAATGCTGATACCAACTACGTGCAGAGGTAGCAAAGCGCCCCTCGGAAGCTCATTATAAACAAAGACTGATTTCAAAAGGCCAGAGGCCGCGCGGTTTTCTGGGGAGTACGGTTGCTCGTATCGGTGCCTTCGCGTGCTCCGCTCCACGATCCCGTTCGGCTCTGGAACAGGCGGCGAGAGAGGGGAGGTAGAGGCAAGGAGGAATAGGGGTAAGGGACTAGAGAAGAACTTGCCAACGAGAAAGATGTCTCTGATAAACAGATTTCTGATTGTTGTGGAGCGGAGAGTTCGATGCAGTGATCTGACCCGAGTGGCCAGATTCTCGACGAGCCTTAAGGAAAAGCAGGGTGACCCGAACGACTCGATAAAGAAGTCAGTATTTATATCGCAATCCACGAATGTGTTCACCAATTTAGCGCTAGAAGATTGGCTCTACAGGCATTATAATTTTACGAATCATCACGTGTTACTTCTGTGGCGTAACGATCCTTGCGTCGTGATCGGACGTCACCAGAACCCGTGGATAGAGCACAATGCTCAGCTGGCTGAGAAGCGCAGTATAGCGTTAGTCCGCCGTAACAGCGGGGGCGGTACCGTCTACCACGATAACGGTAATCTGAATTTGTCCTTCTTCACGACGCGGGAACGATATGATCGGAAATACAATTTGGGGATAATCACGAGAGCCCTGTATCGGGAATGGGGCGTGAAAGCTGACGTTAATAAGCGCGAGGACATCGTCGTTGAAGGGGAATTCAAAGTATCCTTCAATGTAATGTATACATGACCATTAATTCCTAGCGATAAGGGTGTTCCAAAAGTACGTTCAGAATAGCTCAGCATTGTCATACAAATCTCATGAAACCCTTTACCCCTGACTTTACGATATAAGTTCTATTGGCTTAACAAATAATGCTATTAAATTTATCTACCTTAAGGTGCGTTTACACTGCGCGTCATTTGATAACGCAAATTATTGCCTGCATACAATATTGTGATCGGTATGCTTTTCTGTTTATATCAGAATTTGTATTAATGTGTCGAAGGTTTCTTCAGCGCACGTACTGTCATCGAAGTGGCGCCATCGAGCGTCGGCAGATTATATTTTTTTTTTTTATTTCAATTTTAATTTAATTTCAATTTTAATTTTTTATTTCAATTTCAATTTTAATTAACTGCTATGCGTAAGTTAAATGATGTTGAGAAAGAATATTGGAACAACCTAATTGACAGTGGAGCTGCGCGCTTCACGAAAACGCGACCCGTTTTTCCTTAACTCTAATTAAACGCAGGTGTCCGGTACTGCTGCAAAATTAGGGCGACCGAATGCGTATCACCACTGCACACTCTTAGTCGACGTGAACAAATCAGCTTTAAGCCTAGCCCTTGAAAGAAAAGAGGTAAAAATTTTTCCCCAACGATTTATCATATTTTTCCGCACAAAGTCCGCTGGATCAGTTGAATGATGATACAATTATGTATGTACAGTGTCTTGAGATTAGTGCTATACGAAACTATTGCTAAATGGTAAGAGATATGGAGAAATATAACTGAGCTTTCTTTCTTATTCTTCATTTTGCATCCGATATTAGTAGGGGGCAAAATATTTATGCTTCTTGAACGCTGGTTTGTTTGTTTTGTTCCTCTCGTAGAAACATGTATCATTATTTATCACTGGTTATTATTGGTCAACACCTAATTGCAATGTTTATCCGAAGACAGCCTACGTCTTCTTTCTTCTAAGTAAAAATGAGAGAGTGTTTTTACGTTACAGAATGGTGTGGAAACAAATGCCACAGAATCTACACGGTCTCCGATAAAGAACTTGATAGATGTGAATTCGCACATATGTATGGACAAACTTATCAATGCGATTGGCTGGGAGTACCTCCGTACAAAAGTACTAGCTTTGGAAGATGGCGGGCAAGATCTCATTCAACGTCAAAAGGGATTCCAGTTCATCAATCCCACTGAGGACTGGTTCCCAGGTACAAAATTGAATCTTTTTGATCTGCATACATTTTCTAAAGTCTATAAAGTCCCTTAGGAATTGAAATATAGCCAGCTATTTTATAATCTACTATTGTACTTCCAGGTCTGAACGAATTAATAAGCACATTTCGCTCGTGGGAATGGAATTACGGTAAAACACCGAAGTTCAGAGTAACGCGCGTTTTAGATGTGCTCGGCCAAAACGACAAGCTCCATCAGTTTAATTTGGTACTAGAAATACAAGATGGTATCATCGAGGAGATCAAGATGCGGCTTCCGGCTGGTTTGATATCTAACGATTTCAACGAAGACGCGAGCGTGATAAGCGATCTGCGTGGTACAAGATACGACTACGAAGTAACAGAGAATATAATAGCCGCCATTGGCTGCAAGACTGTTACGCTTAGTACAACCCAAAATCTAGACAAGAGTAATATGATAGCAACGCAATGATTAAAGCCGCGAAGCGATCGCGACGATTGCTCCTAGATCGCTATGTCTTACTCAACGTAAGCTTGTACCGTGTAAGGCTCCGCCAAAAGACTTACCCACACTTATCGTTAAATACATATATTTTAGTATAATTTGCAGCCATGTACCTTAGATTATATATCGTGAAATTTACATTTTTACACTTTCAATGTGTACGTACGACTACCATAAATCGTTTATGTTAATAAATCTTGTTTGCGAACATATTCGTTAACGATTGCTTATCGCCAATTAGTTTACTGAATTTGCTTGGGAATCCTTGCGAAAAAAAGGAGAGTAATATCCCGTCACTTTGATTGACGATCATTGGTCGATGACCGGGTCGTTAATACGCGACGCGCAATAATCGTGCGCAGTATCATCGGCGAGCAGGTTAGTATGAAAAAATTATAACGAATGAAATGTTGAAATTCGAACGGCTGATAAATTATGTAGCTAGCACGATATTTATGCGTGCTCTGTCCCAGTGACGGCACAACAATGAATTGCCACTTGTAGCTACGTGCACCTACCTCTGTATCCGGTAGCATTGTTATTCAAATTGTTGGCTGTCTGTGGGCAACGATAAAGAGTCGGTCGTAACATAACCTCTCGATACGGCGGCGGTGGAGTACCCGGGCACGATCCTACAACATTCGCGTCACTGTCTATACTGTCCCGTAGGTACGAATTCAATAACAAAGAGAGTCCTTGGGAAGGGTGATTGAGTGCGTCACGACGCCGGTGCCTTCGAGAGCACGAAAATTTGCAAGACAGCCAAACGTAGGACGCAATCATCCCAGTTGCTAGGCCCAGCAAGAAACCGACAGCAAGGAACGAATACGGTAAACTACTCCTCACTGAATCGACATCGTTCGTCGCGTTCGTGACATTCCCACGTGTCGGAGTTTTATTCAGCAGGCTGGCGGTGTTGTTTTTCTTAATTACCGATTTAGCTCCATGAAATGTCTGGTTCTTAATTGCCGAGCGATGGTAATTCTGTTGTTTGCTTATTGGCCCGAGAATCATTTTCTCGAATTTCTTCGGGCCTGCTTTCGTGCCGCAGACTTCGTCGAATTCGATATTCTTGTGCTGGAGGTACGTCTGTAGATCGAACATGATTCTGTTGCACGACCAAGGGTTTCTGGAAGAAAGTTTTTAGTTGTTGCATTTTTAGTGGTCTCTGATGTATCTACAAATGATAAAGGATCGCGCGTCGAATAGTATTTCAGGGGAACTGTGCTTAGAACTGTAAATCGAGCGTTATTGTGACGAAGCAGGAATATGGGAAAGGTAGTTTTTAGTGGAACGTCTGGGTAAATTGATGAAGTATACACGTTTAAGGAGACTCGCTTATCGTACCCTTCTAATGATAACTTCTTCAAAAATTGCGACGTCTGCACGACGGCGCTGCTCATCTGAATCATCAAATTGTTCGAGAGATCGAGACGACGGATATGCGTGAGTCCATTGAACGTGTCCGAAGGTAAATGACTAATCTGACACGAGTCCAAGCTTAGCTCCTAGACAGAAAATGTTTTCCCACTGTTGAAATTGCAATTTCTTCTGCGTTCTCTTTCGAGAGAGGCCATTCTAAGAAATGTTCGATCGTTCCCGTCATTACCGTCAGCCAAAAGGAACGCAACTTCGGTACGTGCGAGTTAAAATTATTCCTCGACAGTTTCAGGATTCGTAAATTGCTACTTTCCGCGAAGACATTATCCAGGATATCATACAGATGATTCTTCGTCAAATCCACCACCGTTAGTTCCCCGAGATCAGCGAAAGCGTTCAGACCGATTTCGCTGATCGCGTTTCCAGAAAGATTAAGATACTTCAGACTCGTCAAACCTGCATTCTAAAACGATCTCAGTCACTAAATATAAACAACGATGCTTAATCACCTAAACAAATTCCTATAACACGTTTAATTTTCCTTGCAGATAAAATGTTTCATCGAAACTGGATGCTTACCGCTAGCTCAAAATTATTCAAATACGATATCACATTATCCGACAAGTCCAAGGCTTGCACGGTGCTGGGTGCACCTGTATCTATGCTGTAAAGATGGCGGCCTGTGCAAGATGCGCGCTGCAACTCGTACCAATCGTCACACACACAGAACACGGGGCACGTTTCCGACGGTTCGATGGAAACTACTATGCTGACGGAATTTAATAGGAGCGAGGCGACCAGACAAACGGCTACGCCGTCGGTCATGGTAAATAAACCTGCCTGACGAACCTCCGGGAAATTAATTGCAACGATATTACAAGCGCAAACGATTTGAACGTAGCAAAATCACTTATGATAGGGACTCTTCGCGTTTTCATGAGGCCTCCGATTGCCTCGCAAACGTAATCTTATCTCCCAACACGCCTATGTGTATATCGCGGCGACGGCGATGTGTTAATGATCGAGATACACGTCATCGTGTAGCGTCTTACCGTTCGCCTGTTTCTTTTTCGACCGATAAACGGGAATAATGAATTTCCACGAAAACTCTACAAGATAATCTGGAATCGAGGGGAGTGCGTAGTTATCTACTACGCAAAAGTGTTTGTCCCTTTTCTTGGATCCTCGTTCGCATATTTGGTCGCTGAAAACACCGGGGGATCTGGAGGGTAAACAGGATGCTTCCATAAACAGGTCGCAAAGGAAAGTACAGTTAGGAATTAGGCGTTATTTGTCGGGGCGGTTGTATCAATTCTTTTAAACCCACTGACACGGTCGGCGAGCAAGAACAATAGAGAGTTATCATAAACAGAGGGCAATTCTTTGAAAAACAAGCTCGCCGCAAACCAAAACCGACGACCGTGATAAATTTCGTTTGCAGTGGTTGGCGTTGGTAGGCAACAGGAACGAATTCCATTTTTTCTTTTCGGTGTCGAGTTCACTTGGGGCGTAAATATATACGTATTGAAATCTTCGCTGGAATTGCATTAAAATAATGCCTGACGATCGCATCGAACAGTGAACCCTGACCTTTTCATTATTCCTTCAACCGAATTTCATTGTCTCAACGTTACCGTGCAACAGGTAACCCTGAATTTCTTCTACCCAACACGCAGACTCTATTAACAATTAAAACGTCATTCGCGTACGAACAACAGAGAGGCAACAATAAAATCCTATTCCCTTCGTGTCCAACTCTGCCTATTTGCGCTGCGCCGTGGTCTTGTCGCTTCAGTGAAAGTACGGCCTAAACTTGCGTAATTGAGTTAACGCGTTTCTTAATTGGTTGTTATTAAGGAGGGAGGAAGGGGCGAGTGGATAAAAGCTTTCCAAAGAAAATTAACACGGTACATTTGATTTGAGGATCGGCTCTGTTAGACAGGCGTAGCGGAGATAACGTTACAATGCCACGGTGCCGAGCGCAATTACGTTTCTTTATTAGACGAGAGGAATGGCAGCCGGTGGCAATTAAATGTTACTCACTAGCCCTTGGCACCTCTTTCGAAGCCGCAGCGAGGGGTAGCGTCTCAGTGAGCTAACAGCGCAGCGTTTATTGCGCAACATCCACGGAAATAAATCTAGGATAGGCTGCTGAGAACGCGTGGACCGTTGCCTTCTATTCGGCCTTACCGTCCCTCCCCGCCGGCCTCGTCGCATCTTCCGGCCATTTTCATTGCTCGTCCTCCACGCGCCGCCATGACAAGCATACAGTATGGGCACCGCAACTGGCTGCACCCGATCGATTCATCGGCGTCCGCCGGTGTTTTCGTCCGAGAGCCGGCTTACCGGCATCGCACTCCTCCCCCCCCCCTCCAGCCCCTCCGTGTCCCCCCTAAAATCGCTCGCAATGGACAAAACGATCACGGTCGTGCACCAGTTTCCGAAAGCGCGATTACTGCGCATCGGCTAAGAAAGTGAATCTTCACCTTCCAAGACCCTCCACTCGGCGGTGTTTCGTCACTGGCGCCCTCAGCTGACGCGAACCACTCGTAATTCGACGTCGCTGCAATTAAGCGTTAAATCGATCGCGAGCACACGGGCAGGAGAATGACGGGCGCATAGGTCGGAATAGATCCGCCGGCACGGGATCGAATTTTCAAGATGTATCCCCGGCCGGCGTGCCTTGAATTTAGTTACGCTCGTATATACTCCTCGAATGGCACGCATTCGTTCGACGACCACGCGGGACCATGCACAATTGTTCGCGATGCAGTGACAAGCCTTGGAAATAGTTTCGAAGGTGAGGTTCTTTGCGACACGTTCCCCGAGGCTCGAGCGGCCAGCGGAAGATATTTCACTCGCCGCGTGTCGTCACCGACCTTCTCAGCTGACGTAAAATGGCCGCCGTCCACTGACAGCTGAAGCACAAACACGTCTTTTCTCTGCTAAAACGTGTTCTATTATCGCGAAATCGGCCCCTTGCCTTCTCATGCAGACGCTGTGATACTTTGACGCTAAGGTCCCCGTGAAATTCAGGGTATTTCATTAAAATGGTGATACAGTATGGTATCGTAGCGGCAGTAGGAGTGTCTTGGAAAGCAAGGTTTCATTGGCGACAGCTTCGTAGATGTCGGCAAGACTGATCACTCGCCAGGATTTCGTCACAGACGTTCGCAGCTGATGGCAAAATGACCGCCCTGTGCATCGCACGCTACCGGCTGATCGCGAGAGTTGGATTTACGGAAATTGTACGGAATCCGCGATCGGGCCTGCATGCCCAAATGCTGGATCGTCGGTGTTGCAGGGAATGTAGGTGCATAAAATTTCGTACGGGTTTGTACAGAAAAGTCCGGCGTACTTTGCGGCTTGCGCGCGGCGGAAAAGAGAGGGACGCCAGAAGGGACGCCGAGTACAGGAGTACGAGAAGTGGAGAGGGCTGGGGATAGTGGAGAGTCTTGCCGTGCGAAGCGCTTTGGCTAGGGTTCTGGCCTGCGATTTTTTCCCGTTCTTCTCGTTGTCCCGGGCGGTCGGCCAATGAGAGTAAGTAGGTCAGCGCGCCCGTCCAATCGGCGCTTGAGGCCGGGTCACGTGGGTTTGTTGTTATCTATCAGCTGTTTTTCCCGGGCGGGCGGGCGGCCGGCCGGCGCAGTGAAAGCCGCTTGCTTAGTCTCTCCTCAGTCCCTCCCGGTCGCTCAGCTGTGCGTCACATGTCGGGTACCGCGAGTCCCATTCGTGCCCGTCTGCTATCGTATCGCCTACCGCTCGCTCGCCCAGGCCACCGTAAAACGCCGGATTTCCACGCGCCGGCAATCGTCGGTCATATATTATGCTATCTACCGCGTGCACGGCCACGTATTATAAAGAATCAATCACCAAGTGCCTGGAACATGCGGACGGCGTGACGAACACGGTGACGGGCGACGGTGCACGCCGTTTTGTTGATACGCTCAGTTCTGTGTTCAGGCCGCGAAGGCCGCCGCGTCTTGCCGCGGTCTAGGAATCCTTTTTCTATCGCGATCCCCGCGATCCCCAGCGCGAAGCTGCCGATCGGTAGCCGGTGTGTACACGGAAGTTCTCGTGTGACGATGACATAAATCTTAAAGACGTATTCTCTACGCACGACGAGCCAGATTAAACGGGCTCGTAAAAGGGTGAGAGAGAGAATCAAAAAAATCAAATCGTCGCAACGTGCCGGGTGACCCGTTTCCGGGAGTGCGTATTCGATTGTATCCAATCGATTCGTACGTACAATATCGATTGCCAAGCTACTTGCATCGTCTCCCACGTGTGTGCCAGCAGTCAGACTGTCGCGGATCGGCGCGCACGGGTATTAACACGTCTCGCGGCGTGATCGATCATTGTTTATCATATCGGGGTAGTGTCTGTCTCGTGGTATACGAGTCGAAGGGAAGACGGAGGAGGAAGTAACGCGTGCAAATGAGATTTATGAGAGACAAATCGGTGGAAGGAACTTTAACGAAGATAGTGCGTCGCGGTGACCCGTGAAGGTTCAGTGCACGCGCATCGATAGACAACGCGTATCGATCGATAATCAACTATCGATCCCCGCCGGCTGATCAACGAGAAGTCGTCCAACAGCAGACCCCACGAATAATGTCGACGGGCAAGAGGCTGGCGAAACGCAGCATTATCGGCACCAGAGTGTGTGCGCCCGGCGAGGACGGCAAGTACTACAGCGGCGTCATTCACGCGGTGAAAACGCCGGCGTCGGCCGCCTCCGAGTCAGGCCTCAGCATTACACCCAAGACTCGTTATTCCGTGCGGTTCGACTCCGTGCCCGGCGGTCGACCACCGAGCCCCAGCACCGAGTACTCCGACCGCGACCTGATCGGGCCTGGTTTCGGCTCCGTCACCACCGCGCGACTTGTACCCGGCCAGAAGGTCTACCTGACGTACAACGGACGGGAAATACACGCGGAGGTCACGCAGCATCGGGAGCACCTCGACGAGGTGGACGTCATCATCGCGCCGAACGGGCAAGAGGTGAGCGATCTACATATGTATATTGTCGATTCTTTCGGATGTATTAGGTTAGGTTAGAAAATGTTCAACGTAGGAAAATGACGGTCGGTGGGGATTGCTTCTTGAAGGTTAGGTCGGCAGGTTGAAGTTGCGAATACTGTTTTTGATATTCTTAGGTTAGAAGACGTTGATACAAGGAACGCGGAATATAATATATTGGTGAATTTTGAGAACACGGAAATTGCGATCGACGCGTATGAACTTGATCGTGGCTGTTCGCAATGAGCCTTTGAGGGAAACGATTATTGAAATCTGAAATTTTTTTTAAATGTTTGAAAAGTGTTTTTTTAAGAAATGAGAGAAAAGTTCGATAAATTAATATATTAGAAGTAATCGATTTTGAGAGAATGCTATACCAAATCTCGATTTTGTCGCCCCTTCGAATTTCTCGGGTTAAGATCACATATTTTCGGGATGTAGTTTTCTGTACCCTAAAGGAAGATCGTCAAATGCAGGAAAATTGAAAATTCGGATAGAACGTGAATCTTAACATTCCCCGAAACGAAGTTTCCCTTTTATTTACGTGTAACAGTTTCATCGTCTCGCTGTTTCGAGTCTCTTAAAATAGATTCGCGATGGCTTTTTTATCCTCCATAAACGTCGGAATATTCTTCTAAAGAAAAAGGAACAAAGGTTCGGCGAGTGGGGCACGTTAAGTGCAACGAGGTTTGATACGTCATCCATACACCCGCCGGATCTCGCTGCATCCGAGCAGGTTAGCGCGCATCAGACACGCTTGGTACACGCACACGCACGCGCAGAAGCCGCGCTCCTCCGTAGGCCGGTGTCCCACACACCGATAGACCACTTTCCAGAGCGGGGAAATGCGTTTCTCGCCGGCGATAACACGGCACCGGCTGTGCCGACGGCACGCCCGGCGAATTCCAGCGTATTTCCTCCTTCGTTTGGCACAGTGGCCCGATCCGCGGCTATTAGGGAACGCAAGGATCCCGTGTTGACAGGCGCCGGGGAGTTGCCGGGCGTGCTGCGTGCGCCGTTAATCAGAAAATTTAATTTTCGTGACCTCGTTCCGCAAGCGGACTATAGAGTGGATGCTCCATTTACGCGGCGCGCATGAGCGAGACACGCTACTCTGGCCCGTGCTCGAGACGGGATAGAGAAGGACGGACGGGGACGGACGCGTTACCTTGCAACGATGCGTCTGGATACGAGCGCGGGGGACCCCACACGCCCGCGGCGTAACCCGGTGACGATCGAAATCCGTTTCGCTGGCGGATCCGGCGATCGCCGAGAATATTCCAGGGTAAAAACGGTGGAGGAGAACTGGCAGGAGCAGGGGTAGGGATATATTATCCCTAGTAGACGAACAACAGGTTAAGGGGAGGTTCTCCGGTCTAGAGTCCAAAAAAATAGGTGATCTTTAGGAATTAATTAAAGGAAAACTATTATATATAATTTAATGGGACTTTTTGCATTGTATTAAGTACGTCTTAAATTATAGAAATATATTTTTTATTTTATAATTAATCATTGCAGACGGCACTGCGAAGTCGTTAAAGTCGAGGTGTCAAAAAAATTCATACAAATCGGTGGGATCTTTATCTCCCAAAGTTATTATCCGATTCGACTGAAACTTTTTTATTTTGAAGAATATACTTCTGGCTAGGGGGAAACCAGAAAAAAATACAAACATGACATTTTTTTAGAAAATAACGACACTTGAAGTTTGAAATCACTTTTTCCCAATGTTTTTCGTCCTCTCAACGCCTTTAAAATTACAAATTTTCAATTTTTTTTGTAATTTATTATTCTTCAATATAAAAAAAGTTTCAATTGATACAGGTCCAATCGATTTTGAGTACACTGTTTCGAGAAAAACGCGTTTAAATTTTTACGTGAGCGCCGAGTGGCCGGTTGTTGTCCATGCATTTGCCGCTACTCAAATGCCTATAACTTCGAGAATTTTACGAATTTTAACAAATCCTTTTAAACACGTTTTCCTAAAAGTTTGAACATTCGAAAAACATTTAGACTGGAACCTCCCCCTAACTGATGGGTTCGGAGAAGGAAATGGCTGCGCCTCGTGGCGCATCCACCGCCGGTGCCCGTCGATTTTCGACACGCCTTTCTCGAGTTACGGACGGGGTAGCGCTGGCTTACTCGCGCGAGCGCTCGTGCACCGCGAGAACGTTCCCGTGGACTCGTAGAAAAGCGTGGCGAGCGCAACGCAATAAATACCCCATAAAACGAGGGATAGGGCTATTACGGTCGGTCAGGCGTAGCGAAGAAATATACGCTGCCTCGATACCGCTATGTGGGCGCGGTTAGATGCGTAATGAGAGGCACTGGCGAGCGCTGGCCTGCGCGTGTATGCGGGAGAGTCTCGGTTTATGCGCGAGGCGAGCGCGAGCAGCGTTGCTCTCCTGTGCACCGGCTACCGGTGACCCCACGTGGAACGCATTAGCGCAATATCTTTCTACCTCCGTTAGGTAGCTGAGGCGTGACCGCAGTTCCATTTCGTGGAAATTTTGCCGCACGCTCGCTCGGCTAGCTCGGGGGGAAAAATCAACCGGATCTGGTCAAACCGAAGTGTCCGGTTCCGATGTTTTTACGCTCGGCCAACGGCTCGCCTCGTTCACGCGCGGTCGAGAAATCACCGCTGGGTGGTTTCTTACGGGCTCTTACGGTAGCACTCGGCGCATAACGTTATCTACCGGCAGCAGTGTGTAGCGAACGTGCCGGGAGTATTTATCCCTATCGTTTATATCGCGTAATTAACGTTCGCGCCGGAGATCGCTTTTATAACAGGCGGGATGGAGGGGGGACTGACATTTCTTACCCTTCTTAATAACCTTTAAACGCAGGGTGTCACAATTAATGCGCCGGTACAGTACTTTGACGCAAGCGGTCTCCCGCGTCAGCGCCTGTTTTCACATGCAACACGCTAGAGACTTTCAATGACGTCCAAGTTCACCGAAGCGTGAACCGGTAAATACCGGGCCAGCGTTTATCTTTTCGCGCGGGCACGCGTAAATGGTAGTTTTCGAGCTGCCGTTGGTCCCCCCCGGAAGGGGAGTAATGCGCACTCCACGAGCGGTTCGCTTCTCGGCCTAGCGTTTTCGCAACCGGAAGACAAAGGAATTTCTCGGCGGTGCTGCGCGTTCCTTGTATCGCAGCTAGTCATCAAAGCCACCGATTGTTCCGCGATCGAGTCACTTGAACGCCCGCTACGCTCGTGCTTCCAGCGCCCGGGATGTCGCGCAGGAGGGAGAAAGAGATAGGAGAGAGAGGGAGAGTTGAGAGCCACTGACGCGTGCATTTCACTCCGCGGGTGCGAGAAGGTACACGCGCAACATTGTACGTGTAACACGTTCCGCGGCGGGAGTGCGTCTCTCGGGCGGCCGTTACGCCCGCGATCCATCGGCTCTATCTACGGTCACCACGGAAATATCCGACCCGCGGGGCGCATTCGAAATAATGGCCGCGTTTAACGGTGTCACTGGTCATCGGCACGGGCGTGAGACGATTGAGTAAGAGATTCCACCGCCCGGTGGACGGGCTCGCGCTCGCGCGTCCCCTTCACGTACACGCCCGGCTGTGCGCGCGGATCCAAAGATAGATATCCCGACAGTACTGGGCTGACCGAGCGCTTCCTAACTGGCCTCGGCTATATGTATACACATACGGGCGCATCCGCGACAACCGGCGCGATGTAAACAAGTCCCGGTACGCGTGCTGGGCTTGTCCAGCGGATGACGTAGTTACGCGGATGTTTCTCTTCGCAGCGCCGCCGATCCCCGAGCCTTATCTTCCCGACCGCTCGCACTTCCGGTAAATACGCCTTATCTTCCCACTGGCCTCTCCTCCTTTTTCGCATCTCTTCGGGGCCGAACTTGCTCGGCGAATCTTGACGCGCCTGACTCCTCCCGTTCGGAGAACCGGCGTCCATCCAACAGCTGCTGAGAGCCCGCTGATACCCGATGTATAGTAATTCATTGCTCTAGTTGGTCGCGCTGCAGCAGGTGGTCAATCTCTTCGCTGGTCTCTCCATCTCCCTCTGTCTCCTCTCGATCTACTATATGTCTGAGATTGGGTATCGCCGCCGAAGTTAATTAATTGCTGAACGTTAGGCGAAGTTTGTGATTAATCCCTGTAAGGAGTAGGGCTGGGACTATTCGAATGATTTAATATTCGAATATTTTACAAGTATTCGAATGCTACGAATAAACTTCGAATATTTGAGTATTCGAATGTTATTATTCGAAGAGTATTCGAATACTTGGATATTCGAATAGTATTCGAATACTTGGATATTCGAATTATATTCGTCAAATAATTGAGCAACTGAAGTATTCGAATATTCAAATACCGAAAAATTCGACAAATAGTCCCAGCCCTAGTAAGAAGTATGCAGCTTGGATCCGTCCGAAAGGCTTTCCGCACCGGACTCTTGTCTTGAACGTACATTAGGAATGCGTGTTATGGTGTGGAACAGGTTTGAGTCGTGTAGCAAGGTGGAAATTTATACGCCTGAAAGAATTATATCGCGTTGGTAGGTTGATATAACGATGTTTAAATTGGAAAGCAGGATTATGCCCCTGTTCAGTCGGCTCTCCTCGCGTACCTTTAATTTGCGTAACGCCGCGCGTCGGCGTGCCGGCTCGATCCACGGCGCACGCGCGCCTCGGCGACGGGCTATTTAAAATAGTATCCGAACAGGCCGGGATCTACAGTGCGTGCTCCGCTGCACGGGATTATGTCATACGTGCCTGTACCACTTCGCCGGTAAATAGGTTACGCAAGATGGATCACGGATGGCCACTCCGCATAAGTATTAACCTATAGCCACGAACCGGCCGGCCGGCCGGCGTCCGTGTGCCCCTCTATGTCGCCGAGTGGAAACTAGAGGCGGCGCAACCACCGCGAAACGCCACTTCTCGATCGCAGCCAACCGCTCCGCGTTATAAAACGAATATTCCATTTCTATCGCTGCCGTTCCATACCGCGAGCAGCGCCTTTATCGTATAATTCCTATAATCAACGGTAGAATCTGTTCCCATAGCCGGCCCGAGTAATATCGCCAAGAAAGCTTGCTGGTCGAAACTCTCTTAGCCTCAGATTCTTTATTTTTTATCTTAATACATGCAATTATTCCGGGTACTGCCTGTAATTATGCCACGGAATTTCCTACGGCAGCTTACAATCTGGGGAACAGTAGATAAACGTCCGTGTGCTATCCTGGAAAGGCCGGTTCGGAAAATGGGCGTCTGTTTAGCATCGACCCGTCTGGTAAAAATCGAATATGCATGAGGGAGGGAGAAAAGCGTGGATCGATACAGGGATCCGTGGCAGGATTGCTTTGCGTAACGAAACCAGAAGAATTACCGTCGAGTGACTCGGGCTCGCATGGACGGCCTGAGAACGGTTAATTACGATCCTTTTCTTTCTTTTAAACGCGCGTATGATATTCTCTTGTAGAAAGATACAGAGACACGGCACTGAAAGTTATGACATAATTGCCCACGGAACAACGATCACCTCACCTTTCTCCTCGTAAATGCGCTGCGAGCTTGATTTCGGCGTTTGGAAACAACATGGCTGCTAGCTACGGCGACCGGCCGTTGGAGGCACTGCATCCTAGCCGATCGCTCGTAAAGTCGGTCATAGAGTTTACAATGCAACGCCTTCTCTTTGCTCGGCCCATACTCCACGCTCTCCTCCCTCCCTCTCTCTCTCTCTCTCTTTCTCTCCCTCCCCTCCCGTTCCCCTCCTCGATTTGGTTTACCGCGATTGCGCCCGTGTCGCAATCATTAGCACGCTCGAGTACAATTACCTTGGATATTGGAACAGGTCTGTGGCAGCGTGATGCATATGCATCGCGCGCGCAAGGCTCCGCGGTCGAAATGGGCGCGTAGTACGCACGAGACGCGCGGACTTTTAATAAGCTGCACGCCGAGCCGACGACGTGACGGCATGGGATTGGAAAATGGGACGCGCGTGCCGCTACAATTACCCGGAATCGACCGTCGCGGATTCCATCGGGAACGCGAGGCGGTCGCGGCGCTGCTTCGCCGAATCGCCCACGCTTCGTGTACGCGCACCTTTCCACGGGCCTGGTCGCGGCATTTAAGCAGTATTGGCCGTGAACGAAATTTCATTGTCCGCGGGAAAGTGAATCAGCATGCCGCGCGAGATCCGTGCCAAAGCGTGGGCCCTTGATCGCGAGAATATAGTATGGATCGATGAGATCGGCTCGTAGGTCCCACTTTTCCTTCATGCATATCTTTGGCTGAAGGCTTAGCACGCTTAGATACTCGGAGTTGAATATATCCACGTATTTCTTTGATATATATTTCTTACGCGATTTTAGTGGAATGTTCTTTGTCTATTAAACTTGAGCCTTTACTTGTATTCCTTATCGCGAAATCTTCTGTTTCAAAGCTTCCGCGCAAGTAGGGAAAGGTAGGGAATGGATTATTTACGAAACTTCCCCCACCACCGAAGTCGATTCTATCGTAGAACGTCTCCTGCAACGGTTCGGCGAATTTTCGTGAAATTTTGTCACGCGGCGTTTGAGCCGCCGCAATGGAAATTTCATTTTCATTCTCGCAAGATCATAGGAAACTCCGCGAAAACAGCTGATCACGGGCAGAACGTGCGTAAGTTTATGAATCCCCTCTTCCACCCGACACTATCGGCTCGTAAACGAGTCGCACTGACGTAACGATGCAGCACGCGCCGTAAATTATGATCGATAATGTAACCTTGTACGTGTGCGGAGGTAACATATGGTAGAATATGCATCAGTTAAGTCCTCCGGGACTTTCTAACAATCCTCGCCGATAGTTGACAACTATCAACTGTTACGCGACCAACAATGCAATGCAAAACTGCCTCTACCCAACACTCGCCCCTCTCGGCATAATTTCACACCATAAATTGGGCATCTTAAAAACCAGCGACCATAGTATCCAACAGCACTTTCCCTTTGCTCCAACGATTCAACGAAAACAGCATTTCTTCGCAAACAATACAGATATTCAGGCTCAACCGTCGAAGTTTAAGAAATATCGGCTGGTACATAGAACACCAAGTGAATATGGTAAACAGAACGCAATATGGCACGTTTCTATCGCTACCATGGAGAAGTGCGCTCGCATGGGCCGATGGTGCTGCCCCCCGTAGGCGGGCGATCGGCGGTACGAAAACTTAGTTCGCGCGTGGTATTGCATAGGACACAAGGACGCGAGGAAAAGTGGCGCGTATTTGCACCGAGAGAAAAGCGAGGTCGGGCCTTTCTCAGAAATGTGGGTCGAGATGGTGCCGGTCGCGAAGCCAGGGGAAGCCGGCGGTTGCGTTCCACGCGCGAGATTCACAAAGAAAGGCGTCACGTTCCGTTCGTCCCCGTGCGAACGCCAGCGCAACGCGCCATGCCGGCTCGCGCGCGGCTACGTTACCGTGGTGCCGGGAGAAAGAGAGGCTCTCTCGCGCGCGGGTATCCCATCGAGCCTCTTCGTTTCCTTCTCCCTAACGTCGTCGCGCTGCTCTTATTTCTCACCGCCCGGCGACTTTCCAACAACGTAGCGATTATGTGGAGCGGGCTAGACGGCCTTCTGCGCCATCGATTAAACGATTTTGTGCTGGCGTCCGCCGACGAAAAAAAACAGCTGTCGAGAGTAGGTGGCGGCGCGGGCTAACCTATACGACGTCAGACGACGATTTAACAAGATGGATGAATAAATTACTCCTACGAGAGGCAGAACACAGCGGGCGTTCCTCGGCTAGTTACACGGTAGGATAAAAGTAACTGTAATATAGTTGGATCCTCCGACAAGCCTTTAAATACTCGATATGTAATATATACACATTAATACCCAAGACACTTGCGACGATACAAGAAGTATCAAAGGGCGAATACGCTGTGGGTTCAAATTGCATATAAAATACTATTTGCATCGTCGCAGCTGAAGAAGTCATTTAAGTCTCTATTCTCAGGGCAGTTTTTCCTTGCCAACCAGAAAAATTATTCTCTGTTACCATGGATACCACTTCTTCCTCCTGTATGCGCGTTTATTCCAAAACTGTTGATTCGATGGCACGCTACCGGCGCGGGGAGTGGGGGAGTGCTGTCGAGCGCGTGAAAAAAATGAAAACAAACTTTCGCTGCGTGCGGAGGAGATGCTTACGAGCGTCAGAGTTCGCGCGGCGATGGTTGAGCCGCGTGTAAAGAGACGGAACGAGGAGGTAGAGAGTCGTGGGAGGTTAACGGGGTTCGGCGGGGCAGGGGGGCAGGCTTAAAAAGGGGCCAGCGGAGGGGCGAAAGGCGGCCACGATACTCTGTAACGGAGAGGAGAGCGTGTTGCCAGCGTACGTTTTACGCAACGTCGCCTGTGATATAACGAGAGTGGCCGGGGCGGAATAGCGCGGCACTCGCGCGCGTAGGGGCACGCACATGCGTGGACACGGGAAGGTGCATAACGTTGGCGCGCGCCCCTGCTTCTCGCGGGCAGGGATCCGCGCGTGGCGGGCCGCGCCGCGTTCACCCGGTTTCGCTGGACCCGGCTGAAACACAATGACCCAAATGATATCGCGAAGCAGGTCGCAGCCTAGATACCGCCGCGGGCCGGCCTTTACCCTCCCCCCCTCTGTCCCTCGCGCCTTCCTTCTTTCCCCGTCGCTGGTCGACAATCGGCGAGCGTGGCGGTATCTCTCGCCTGCGCTCCGCGCGGACCCAGATTTTCACTTTCGCGCGGGTGAACGTTGACACTCTCGCCTTTCGATAAACGCGCGCGAACTGGATCGAGAGTTACTCTCCTCTTACGCACGCGTACGCGGTACCGTTCGCTGACTGTTCGGCGACGAAGCTTCGACTTCACTCGGATCCTGGAATATAAGTTAATCGTAGGATGCTTGTCAAACTTTTTTGGGGGGATAATTCGGTCACGATGCGTACGTTTAGTACCGTGAGGCGGTAATGGTAATGCAAGAATTGTTGTTTGAATTTATCTGTTATAGATTGGGGATTTGCTCGGAGTAGATTAGTGGTACGATTATATGTTCACATGGGCGTTCGGAAGGGGTGCAAAAGGGGCAGTTGCTCCCCTGGCTTGTAAAAGAAAATTGCTTATTTTTCAAAATTGCACTGTGTAAATCTGACGCCGACTTAAATAATATGAGAGTCGTAGATTAAACGAGGGAAAAAATTATTTCTTACTTTTTAGTAATCTTTTTTTAATTTCCAATTATTCTCTGAAAACTTAAAATAATTTTCTACATATACATAAACAGAAATAAACACAAATTGAGGTCATAATTATAATTATAACTGGAAGGTACGGGCGTCCGCGAGGGTGGGGCAAAAGGGGCAGTTGCCCCCCTGGCTTTTAAAAAAAAACCTTATTTTTCAAAACAGATCTTTTTTTAACTTTATACTAGAAAAGGGAATATTTTTAAATTTCGATTATAAATTTTTAATTAAATTAGCGCTACAAAATGAGTTAAAAATAGCACGAGGGGTATATTTTTCTTTACCATCATCCCAAAGTTGCCCCCTGGAAAGAAGTCTCCGGACGCCCTTGTATATAAACTCTAGTAGACTTTCTTGTGACCACTGCTATACTTTGCTGTTACGAAAGAAAAGTTATTTTACTGGACTTGGATGTACTTAATTGTGCCTCGCGTAAATTGAAAGTGAAATATTGATTGGGGAATGGATGATAGTGCGAGTCGTAGTTTGGAATCACCGGCTTAACTTCAGTTCTATTGCGTTTAATTTCCGGGGTCATTGGAGGCCCCCGTTGCACATGAAACATCGATATCTCTCTGATAAGAAAGAGTATAATATGTATTAAAAGGAACTTGGCAGGCGTAACGAAAGTAGAATATGTACCCATTTGATATTAGACTACGTCGGATAATTGCGAGTGGTGCCGTATGTGCGTATACGCGTGTTCGCACGAGCAAATGGCATATAAGCATACTCGATGAATGAGTAAGCCTCACTTGGACAATAAACTTCCTTTGTTTAATGTCTCCTGACGAACCTCGCAGAGAATATAGCACTCCATTTATCGAGGAGGCTCGACATCACTGTTCGGACACTTTCGAAAATTTCAAATTACTTAAAATTATTTACTTAACGTATAGAATTTTTGTCTCTAGCTTTATTAAAATTATCTCGGATTCGTCATAAAGTACTGCGAGTTGCCCGAAAACTATAATATATTCAGCTTGGACTTTCCAAATTACTACCTCGGTAATGGGCAGAGTGATCCGTGGGGGAAAACCCAGGCTGTCATTATTGCCTGGAGCCAGTACAAAGTTAACCAAGCGGTAGTATTGCAATTTATGAGATACGTGGGTAAGGCACGCTTTTCTTCGTTTGCTTTTCCACGTGGACGACGTTGCACCACGGCTTCTACGGATTACCGTTATCACCGTTGCGTGACCTGCTTTTCGGTACGTACCTTCTCTTAACGGGGAGAAACACCTAAGAGACAAGGCAGACGGAAATACCAGAGCAATCGCGCCTCGTATCCGTTTGATTCTCAGAGAAATTTTTTATGTCTCCGGTAGAAATCAAATATTAGGAATGGGGGCATTTCTCTGTAAGTACCTGCTCCCATACGATCTTCACCAGGCGGCTTTCAAATTGTTGGAATACGAATCTCTAGTAGCATTGCGAATTTAAATCACATTTGCATATAACTCTGCTTGAACAGGTGTTCCCTGAAATCCACCATCAATTCAGATTCCTCAGGAATATAATTAAAGGTGCTAGGTGCTTTGTTAAAGTATCTTAGAATCTTCCCTCCGAGAGGGAGCGTAGATTTCTTAACACGTTCGCGGACGTAAATGCTATAGCATTCATTTTCATGATGATACAGAATTACATGAATGCTATAGCATTCAAATCGATTAAAATATGATAATCCGACTACCCTTATAAAATGTGTTTAACCCTTTAGCGCCAAACGTATCATATATGATACATTACTTTTTTTTGCCGTTTCGCCGTTTGCATTCGCGTTTCGCTGTTTGCAACAGTTTAAGTGATACATGTTTAGTGTAGTTTTATTCACTGAAGAAAGTTGGACCTATCTGAACCCTATATTCTTTGGTTTTATGCATTTTGACCTCTGAAAAAAATAAATTTAAAAAGCAATAAAATTTTTTTTTGTTTGGAAATATATCAATTCAGACCATTTTTAACGATAAAAACAAATCGGGATATTTTTCCTTCAACGGGATCTAGGTGCGGGCGCTAAAGGGTTAATCAAATTTCGAATATCACAACCTGAAACACCTTGCACCTCGCTGAAACTTTTAGTGTCCGCGAACGTGTTAATCTATTTTTTGAAGTCGTCCCTCGCCAGTTCTGTTCTAATTTAAAAACCATTTAGACCTTAGACGATCCCATATTCCATATCCAATACTTTCTTCGCACCATCATCAGTAGAATAGACAATCACAAGTTCCCCGTTGCTCTCGTATCAATCCCATACACTTGATTCTCTCTCGCAACAACGTTCCTCGAATTCACGCGCCGCTCGTGACACACTTGGCAGATTTAAGGCCGCCCGCTTCGTTTCCCAGCCTCGTACAAATTTGAACAATAGCCGCGTCGACGTTCCGCGACGGCCGCTAGTGACGTGTGCCCGCGCGGTGACGCGCAGATAGTAGGAAGAGCCGATGACAAGAGTGTCGGTGCCATCAGAACTGAGGAATTACTCAGCGAGCGTCACTCGCGGCTGCCAGCCGTTTCCACGTCACCATTCGTTTGAAATAGACCGCCGTCGAACGGAGCGCGATGCGATCGATCTGCCACGTTCCCTGACATCATAACTCTTCCGGATTTCGAATCGAACTACTGGAAACGAATCCCACCACGTCCAAAGAGATTCCACTATAAATTTTCTAAAGAAGTCACACTGCACCGCCGAGAAGATTTCAGTAGGGTAGAAGTACCGTTTGTGGCCATTGCACTCTTTTTGGCCATGTGCATAATTATTTTATTTTTAAATTGCTTGCAGATCATTATTCTGTGGAGAAATTCACATCATAAATATTTTGTTTAGTATACCGCCCACAATATAAGGTTATATTTATTCCTACAGGGAAAAATATTATATTGTTTAAGACATGGCCAAAACTGGTACAATACCTTAAGGTGGCCACAAATGGTGCATCTACCCTATAGTATTCCACCCCGAAAGAGGTCCCAAACGCAATGTTCACCCCCGAAAGAATTCCTACCGCGCACCCTTTCCCTAAAAGGCCCGATCCTCGGCCGCAAATAATCCCCAGGCGAACTTTGCTCGGCCACGGACGCTTGGCCAACTTCTCCATCGCGGAGTGATTCATTTCGCGTCCCATTTACGGCCGCCCCGGCTGCCATTTCCCATCTGAACGCCGCCAGGGACAATGGAGCGCGCGCTTCGTTGTTTGCCGGTTTTTGCGCGCACGCGGCAACATTATCTGCCAGCTGCTAATCGGCCGCGCTCGTTCGTTCCTTATTCAGTGTCGTAAGTGTCGGGGATAACAGCGGCGAATGGAGTAGGGGCCTGTCGACGGTGTTTAGCAGTGACGTCACCGGCAGCAGCTCGACACAGTGACACCGATTGCCGGTTTCTACCGGGAGGAACAATCAGGCCGTCCAGCTGCTCCGCGATTCCTGCTGCTTCTGTTGTCGCGATTGCCTTCACTCGTGCCCGGCGAGCCACGCGACGTGCACACGTCGCCGATCGCGGGGGCAGAAGTATGTATTTTTAGCGAGATCAGGGTGGACCTCGGACTGGTGCAAATGGGCCCGTTCGACTCTGGTTGCTCTGTTTTACCAATTTTACCATTTTTGGGAATATTGGGCCTTAGGCGAGAAGCTTTAGAGCTTTGTTCTAAGCTCTAAACTAGGTTCAGGAAATATCGAAGAGGTATGGGGAAAACGAATGTCGACCGGGAGAAGTGGACCTTTGAATTAATAATTGGTCCAATTGATTTGGTCACTTCACTTCGTTTGGTCTGGGACGAAGGGAGGAACGTAGGACTATTGATAACGAATTTGCTGGAAGCGTACGAGGCTTTGACTGGGGCATCATGATTCGATCGATTCTGGTACCAAGGAAATTGCTGTAAATAATTGTGAAAAATGGTAGGAATCGAAACCTTTTATTAGTAGCTTCCATGATCTAGGATGTTTCGAATAATCGTTAAAGAGTTTCGAAAGGAGGAAGTACATAGTATGCTTCATGTTTCATATTCTGCAATCATTCACTTTTTAAAATTAAATAAACAACTTGGATGATAAATGTTTCTTTATTGATTCATTTGAAACGTAGCTCGGAATCCGTGGTTCCCAGAAAAAGTTATAAAAATTCGAGATTGCCTTGAACGACTTGCACCTTGCGTTGCACACAAACTCCCCACATTCTGTTGATAAGATTCGTCGTTTCGCGGATCGTTGCTTACGTTTCGGGAAACGTCGACGTATGCTTTATCTCCGCGAGATAATTGCCGCACGCAGTTTCCTCTCGATGTGACGACAGAGAAAACGTACAGAAAATTTCTGATCCCAAGTGGCACAGAGTCCCATTATCTTCGATACTCTCGGCGAGTATTTTCTCCTCTGTTCTGCGCAGTTTCATTGTCACTCTTATCAGCTGGCGAGCACAGCTATTCGGAGCGGACGTTCCACGCTGAAAACCGTCTATGATCGCGCGATAATCCCGATACCGGTCTCATAGATCATTGTTTTCGTTCTTCTTGATTAAATCCGCCCACCAAGGCCGTCTTTTGTATCGATCTTATCAAGCAATCAGCTCGAATGCGTCGCGGGTATTGTTCACTCCCCCTCTATGTCCATGCGTCCCCTCCTTATCAGCTGGTCAACCGATGTTTGTGAATTTTTTGTTCATAACGCAATATTTCATTCCCCGCCTTTCACCACACCCAAACAGCCGGTCGCCTTCTTTTCCCTCCGTCGCGGTAATCGGGGAAAAATGTATCGCAGGAGAGAGCTACCGTGCTGTACCGCAATAACATTTGCAATTTCATCTCGTTCCTCCATCGTTCTCTCGCTTGGAATGGAACTGAGGGTTGCCTGGCTTTGGTCTTAAGCCGTTATCCCACGTGAATTTCCAAAGGTAACTTTGTCTTGAGACCAATCTACACTTCTAACGAAACAGTAGCTTGAATATTCAATTTTGAATTCCTAAAGCAACGATCCCACTTGCCGACGCGTGGCGCAGATGGCGGGCATGCGAAACATAGTTACAAATTAGCTCACATTTTCCGTTAGATAGTCCAATTGAGTTTCAAGAATTATGCTCCATGCGAAATATTCAGTTTTATATTACACAAGTGGGAACCCGGCTTTAGTCGCCACAGCTGAACTTTCACTTGCGTTACATGTGTAACTTGTGTTACATGTGTAAATCCAACGTTAACTGTGTTCCACGCGAAGTGTCCCAAAATTCTGTTCCTGTCCCACGTGTGGACCCGCCTTAACTCCCATCGTAGAAGGGCCAAGACAAGCCTCCATCCTCTTCGCTGCAACGCATCGAGGGTGAGGAACGCGTTATCAATTAGTTCGATATGAATCTCGATGTAGGAATCGTACGCCGGGTGTCGTAAACAGGAATGGCATTAACAAGCTGTTTCCATCGATCGGCGATTCGCATTGATAAGGAGGTTATCGGCGGACGAGTGTTTACCTATGGAAATGAAAATGACGTAGGGCAGTTTCGACATTTGTTGACCACATTTCGATTGATTAATTCCCCTCAGACCGTATTTTCTCTGTCCACGAATGATTCTATCCACTGTGGATATAACGAGAGTTAATTTAATGGCTCTATATCCCCAAATAAGAATTCACCTTTCGGTACATTTCTCCGTTGCAAAACGGAGTTTGGATATTTATTTCAATTGTTCTAGATCAGATGTCCAGGAACTCGAGCATATTTCTGGAGCTCGGGTGTTGCTTTTGGAAATTCTTCTTCTGCCCTCAGTAGATTAATTTATGTACAGACAGCGGAATAATTTTCCACAGATCAAATTGGATCGTTGTGACTAACGTTCTCGAAATTTTCCAATGGACTTGTCGGACGCTTCCGTTATCTTCCTTGTGCTCTTAAGCCCTGGCACCGTTGGCATAGTCAAGGAAACGCATTAGCAATGAACCTTCTAGATAAGTAGTCGTATGTATTTAGCGTGGCGAGCAGACAGCCTAAGGTCGAACGAAGTGTCTTGATTTTTCAAGCGGCGGTGAAGAGTCATTCGAAACCCATCCTTGAGATTTCAATCCCCGAAAATCCCATTTTTTAACACTCCCAAAATATACACTCCAAGCGTCGAATTAATCGTTAAATTAATTAAGATCGCGGGTCTCGTAATCAAGCTACATTTTCATATATAAACGACACGCGATAAGGAGAGTTTACTAATTTCAGTCAGATAAACGTAATCTCGTTATTCACGAGATCACCAAAGTAATCGCGGGTTTCAAGAAATGCCCACAATATTTTCATTTAGTTCGGAGGTCCTTTATTTTAGATAAGAAGTGCCCTAAATTTTTCATGCAGATAGAAATTGCCTATCGAGTATCGAGTCAATTAATCGTTAATTAAGATCAGCGATCTGAAAATCGAGCCTTACGAGCGACTCTTCCATCGGATTGGTAAATCGTTTGGCTGTGCAACGTTTATGCTTGCTCGACGAAACCTTCCGGAGCTCCTCTGGAGAAAGGAAAGAGAGGGGACCGGGACTCTGTCGTAAAATAACTCGAACTGGTCACCGCGCGTGGTATTGCCGGTGCGCTGACTAAGTTTTCGACAAGACTGAACTTTTCGCGGCGTCAGAACGCTTACGTCGCAAGTTGTCAATGAGCGGAGGGCTGGCTGGCCGATGTTTGGCTAATCCGAAAGGTAAAGTCTGCCTGGGATGGCCCGTGTACACGGCGCACGCACCGTCGCACCGTTTCTTTAGATACAATTATCTAGCCCGTCTCCTTGTTCTGTCAGCAAACAGCAATTATCTGCCTGAACTTTGCATCGCGACTCTTTCTTTGCACTAAAGTAGGCACTGTTCCCTATTCGGTGGTAATTGATGCAGAGCAACCGAGGAAGCATGAAAGAATTATATCGTCACTAACTAGTTACCATTTAAAAGTAGGCTTTGCTATGGACGCAACGTGAAGAGTTTCAAAGTCGATTTTCTCGAGAATGAAGCACGATATCAAAAAAATTTACTCTTTCTTTTCGACTTATAACGAGCAAATAAGTCGAGAAAAAGGAATAAAATTTTTTGATATTGCGCTTCATTTTCGAGAAAATCGACTTTGTAGTTCTTGACGTTGCGTTCAGTTGCGTATAGGAAAATCTATCTTTATGTGAACGGGGTCTTTGAGGACCTAGATTTAATAGGTAATAATTGTAACACGTGTAATTTAATATTCAGGTTGGGTCAAAATGGACCCCGCGTCGGAAGGCTAGGGTTAATCGTTGAAATACAATTGTTAGAATAACTCCTTCTGATTGAAAACAAGAAAAATTCTTATTTCTTAAGATTCGCTTGGAATTCTTTTAAACATCGCTCCACATAAGTTGTCCTCGGTTGGAGGTACATATGTACAGATTCGTGGTGGATTCCGATAGTGCCTGCTTCCACGTATCGCGATTCCGACCAAACGTTCTTGCTGAATATTGTATCGCGCGGAGTTTCGAGGTACATACCGACTTTGTACCGTGTCCCGAAGATACGGATAAGATCGGACGACTGCAGCGCAGCGAACTTTGACTAAGGACTCGACTGCTTGACGAAAATGTTTAAAGATAGACTTTGAAGAGCACACAGAGTGGGAAGGGGGGTGGAACGTATTTTGAATTTGAAAGCGAGCTTGTCAGACACTGCGGTCTCTGGTTTAACGGGTAAAAATATTTTCCTTATTTCGCGCCAGGCGGTCTGAATTAATTCGGTATGCAACCTTCGGAATACACTGGCGGGGATCGTGTTCGATGGAGGATTTTTCTGGGCCGGAATTAATGAATTCAGGAACTGGTAATTCTCGAGGAAAGAGGACAGTATTTTTCGTGTAAGAAATTCGTACAAATTGAAGACAGATCGTAGGAAAATAAGGGTGGATAGGTCATTAGTGGAAAAGTCTTAAGAATTGGATAGAATGTATTTCCATGCATGAGGGTGTTCTGTAAGTGAATAGGTAATAGTTTTTGAAGCTTTATCCCTGTAGGTAGGGGAGATCGGGGCTAGTTGATACGTTATTCTGTTTTCAATTTTTTCATTTTTATTTGAATTAATTATTTAATAACAAATATGCCAAAATATACTTTTTCGTGTGCCAAAATATAATTTTTATGTTAAACGATTTTATTAAAAATTCACTAAAAACTAAAAAATAATTCTTTTCTTGTACTACAATTTTGAGGGTGTTTTCTCACTTTAAATAAAATCGTGGAACAGGATATGTCACAATAAATTCATTTCGACGCTTGATTCTGTATTAAATTGATTCATATTCTATTATGACATATCCTGCTTCACGATTTTATTGAAAGTGAAAAAACACCATCGAAATTGTAGTACAAGAAAGGAATTATATTTTAGTTTTTAGTGCATTTTTAATAAAATCATTTAAGATAAAATTTTTTTACATATATTTTATTCTCTATATAAACGAAAACAGTTAAAAAATGATTGTTAACGTCAAGGTACACAGACGTACGCTGGATCGTAGTAAAGAATTGGAAACAACAAACTTCACATAGGTTCAAAGCCATTCGAAGGATTAGCCACAGCGAGAACGAATGTACCAATTCTTCAAAAATTCAACTCCTAAAGCTTCAGATCCCCCATTCGACAAAAATATCATGTCTCACATGAGATTAATCTCATCAGACAATCATTTCATTATTCTATTATTTCTTAATTATTTCGCCATTAGTTTCGTGATATATTTGAAAAATCTCATCTCTCACGACTATCTCCATTATTTACATTCAGTTACTCCTGAGAGTTTTGTCTCATGACAGAAAATCTCATCGCGGGTTCGCACCTTAAATATCATTTGAAGGATAACGAAAATCACTATTGTTCACCAGAGAGAGAGGACCCTACCCAGTTACCCAGCAGTGACCTCAACACCGTATTTACTGGACGCCGGGTCTATTTTGACCCACAGCGTCACTACAAGCATCCTCATCAGCTCATATCATCTAAAATTCTCATTTTCCTTTCGAAACCCCAATCCCCACATCACTCAAGAACACAACCACCCCTATCTCATCCTCACACCCCGTCTAACCTCCGCTAGCAGCGCCACGATCCAGCATCCGTCACGAAAGATCACGGCGATGGATCCCTGATGCAACAACACCGACGCGATATGCAAGTGGCTGTCTTCGCCAAGCTTTGTCCTTTCCCGCGATTGGAGGCCCCCCTCCGTTCCTAGATTCCTACATGCCCAGTTTCCTAGCAGACGCTCGTTACTCACGTTCAGGTGCAGTCTGCACGTGGAAACGCGATTACGAGGTTGCGCCATTAGCATCGGCACCCGGCCAATAACGGCCTCGCCGATCACGGGGGAACGGGAATAGATCCGCGGGGAACAAAGAAATCCACGGACCTCGAGCGCGTGTGCCAGTCCAGTGGTACAGAGGGAGATAGAGGGGTAGGGGGAGAGACGGATAGATAGATAGGAGGCCAGATGAGCACGATTCACGTGCGCTCTTTAGATAAGGCGGCGATGAGTGCTGCGATCCAAGGTGCACATCGTCTCTGCTGCAACCGATTCTGCTCGTAACTAGGCGCTGTCGATGCTGATCAATCTGTGGGTTGTCGGTCCACGGAAATCGGCGTCGATGCGTGGGGAACAGGGGTCGAAAAAGTTTTGGAACTTTTCAATAGGTTCCATTTAAAACATGGGCCGCGGAACTTTTTTTTAAAAATGTTCTCACAGTATAAGTTCCGATAAAATAACAGTTCTTGAAAATAAAGGTTCTAGTTGGAATGGAACTTGTAAAATATAAAAATAACAAATTTTCTATAACAGGAATAGATATTTTGCTCAACAATATTAAAAAATTTCGCAGTCGTTGTAACAAATACTTACTGAATACTATTCAGTGGATAGTACTACAACAATATTAAATAATATAAATTTATATTCATATATTCTATTATTGAAATATAAATATTATAAGTTGTAAACTTTCTTTTTCTCTAATTGAAAGTTATAAAAAAATGTTATTTAGGTATTATTCTTGACAAGTTCTCTTTTCTGTTCAATACTTCTTATGAAACCATTAATTACTTATGTTATGGTTTCATACCTTATATTAAATAGACATATGAAGAATATGTCTATTTAATATAGTTAAAGAAAACTAGTATCTAATAGTTTAATACTTTTCTTTATCTTGTGAAAACTTTTTAATAAATGTTCTAATATAACTTGTTTCCATGGAACTTTTATTATATAGGTTCTAAACTATCTGTTCCATAAGAACACTTTTTAAAGAAGTTCTTAAAGGTAACATTTTTTTCAATAAAAATTCCACAGGAACAGATATTTTCTTAAACGAAACATATATGTTCTAACAGAATTTTTTTAAAAATGAGGGTTCGAGAACTTTTTCGATCCCTGGTGGGGAATCTAGTTTTAGCCTTCGAGCCTTTTTGAAAACTGATACGGTATTGTAAGGAGCTCGAAGAAGTGTGCCATAGAAAAGGGGAAAATTTGTATTTTAGAATTCAGAATTTTTAATTGAATTGCAGGTGGAATTTTGAACGGTCTCGTGGAAAGCCTCAGTAACCTGGGAGTATTAATATTTGGTTCTTCCTATCCGCACCAATTTTAATCCCAGGGTACTATAACCCTGGACGAAATTAATTATTCTGCAATACTGTACTACTTGATTGTCTGTTGTTCCTGTACTAGCACGCGGTATAATCGAAAGTGCACTTCATTTCACTGCAGCTGATTGCGTTTTTATCTCTAAGAAGCTTTCGCGCTGCAGCGTCCTTCGGATGGCAATGCTTCAAGGAGGTCGTCTTTCAGTAAGCTGAAGCTTACATTTTCTGTTGTACGACTTATCTGAATAAACGGAGCCTAAGACGAGGGACGGCGAACGTGTGAATGTCCTCGATTACGCAACGGTTGATTCTCTTTTAATATCTTGCTCCCCGGTGATACGCACTGATAAGTACCGAGCGTCCACTAGCGTTTATCGTTCTCCTATGTTATACGGTCAACAAAGCGGCAAGGGGAGCTCGCGTCGATCTTGTATAATTGACTATCAACAGAGAATTCATTGCAGTTGTTACTTCCGTGCAATTAAACGGTACGGTTGTACCTACCTCCCCGCGGGTCTCGTTTATTAAGATCCTCCTAGCGGCAGTTTGAATTTCGCGCAGCGCTGAACCTTGCATTTTATTAGTTTCTTTTTTTTTAACACGTTCGCGAACGTGAATGCTATAGCATTCATTTTCATGATGATACAGAATGACATGAATGCTATAGCATTCAAATCGATTAAAATATGATAATCTGACTAACCTTATAAAATGTGTTTAATCAAATTTCGGATATCACAACCAATTTTCAAATAAAATGACTGTCAATTTTTGCACCTCGCTGAAACTTTTAGTGTCCGCGAACGTGTTAAATACCTCTGGCTGCGTGGATTTTCACGCTACTAGATCATGCACTGATCTCTGTCAGCAAATCTCACGCGAGATTAAATTCTTCGGGGATTAATTATGCTGTCGATTATTATGGGTAGATTGAAAAGGGAAGCTCGTATGATTCGCGACGGTTTAAGAATATCCTTTGTCTCCGAGGAAGTGTATCTGTGGCTCGCGCCGAGCCGCATTGTGGTATGGAAAAGGGTAAACGGAATGCAATGCAAAGCGGATATGCAGTACCAAAACTGGGCGTGCGTTATCTCGCGGAAAAGGAACTGTCATTGGACACAAGGTACGCGCGTGTCGAAGGATGGGCTGAATCACCAGTTAGTATTATTTCGCGGCGGCAATGACAAAGGTCATTCTCCAATTACACTTTGATAGGTGCGATTAAAACTGGTGATTAATTGCGCACGAGGCAAACTGTTTCTTCTAATCAAACTGCGCACCTCTCTCTGGCGAACGAAGTAGGTACTGATTTTCGTTATCCTTAGACTCGGTAGACCTGCCAATGTCTTTGTTACACTGTCAAATAATTAACTGCGTGCACCTAAAAAATAATACTCTACCTTTAGGATTTCAAATCGTAAATTATTCTATGACAATTTAATTGCCTCTCATCCGCTATTAATACCTACCCCTGAAAATGGGGCAGTGATCACTTGTCAGACACCTAATTAGTTTCCATGGTCAGTTGATCGGAATAAGGGGCCATGCTTAAATTACGTAAGAGTAATTTTGACGATTTTTTACCCCCTTCCTCCCCCAGTATAAGAATTCGTAAGATTTGATATTGCAACCCCTTCTTACGTAATACGCTTTACATTGAAATTTGTCAGTTATTAAAATTCTTTTAAAGGTTTATCTAATTCATTGAACTCGGTTTCGAAAAATTTAAACTAAAATGCTTTTCTAGAACATTAATGATAGAATTTGTATTTATTGAAAATTAGATTAAAAAATATTACGTAATACGCTACCTTACTCCCCCTCCCCTTGTAAAAAAACGTAAGCAATTCGCGATCCCCTGCCCCCCAAAAAAGCCTTACATAATTTAAGGGCGACCCCTAATGGAATATACAGCCTCGAAGAAATCAAGGAGAGCCATCTTTCTCGTTCAGGATTGAAAGTCGTCGACTCAAAGATTACCCTAAATAGTCTAAGGTATCTAAACACAGTAGTATCTTCCACTCCTACGAGCCGTAGATTATTGCAATCTACGCAACACCTTCACACCCAAGACCCGTGCTCGTAGATGATCGTCCCGAGTGTCGTTCGCCCCAGTTTCGTATCAGTACTCGAGCACAGTCACTGCGAGCGGAGACGTACCGTCACCAGGAAAACCGAGCGCGTCCACGCGCAGAAATAACCAAGAACCTTCCTCGCATGACGTAACCGTTGTTTTTCTAAAGCCTCGCTATACACCTCGTAATAATCGCCCCTGTGATATAAATGCTTATCCATGTATCCGATTAAAGGCCGTCGCGCATTTCGGGGAATCGCAGAAATAAATAATAATTAATTCATTGCCGCTGCGCTTCGGTCATCAATTGTTTGTAAACTCTTCCCTCCGCTCTCGGCCAAAATGCACGATGCAACGATCCAAGATCTCGCGCAAGTAGGAACGCGACTTAAGCTTCAACCTATTCGCCCTCATCAGACTCTCATCCCAGCGTTGCAGCTTCTTAGCCGCAATTCTGCGGATGAAAGTCGAAGGACAAGGTGGTCGTCTTCTGTCCGAAGCTCTCAGAGTTGGAATTCATGAAATTAAAGCCATTACGGCTGACGTCAGAGCGCGCGAACCTTTCCCAACGTTTCGCCGGGACTTCCTCGAGCTGCGCCGCGCGCTTTCGCGGAATGACGTCAGGGATAAATTATCAGCAACGTTCCCGGATCTTGCGAAAGGCTCGCGGGGACCAACTGGCTGTTCCAATTTCTTCTGCCGACTCGCTCGGCTGCTGGTCAACCCCAAATAAGTGTCTCGCGAAGGAATGCAGCGTTCGAGGGCACGTGTTTATCTCGCTCTTTCGTCCCCCGTTTATCTCGTTCCAAGTGCGATTCAACTTCCCTCATTAGTCACTCGTCACGCGTCCATCGATAAGGAGCCTCTTATCGAGCGCGCGTTGCTGAAGGAACTCTCGATGCCTTCAAGTATCGAATTACTAAGTAGGAACTTTATTACTCAGTTCAAAATTATCAATGCTAATATTCTCGGAGTACACATCGTCCTTTATGCGAATGAAGGCCGTCGCGCATTGTGGCGAAGCGCAGCGATACGAAGAGAAAAATTTATAAATGAATTAATTATATTATTACTTTCTTCGATTCACGACGACCTTAACTCTAAGGTTCGCGAGGTTTCAATGCACCGAAGGTCCCCCCGCAAGGTGTAGCAATTGATGTTTAACCCTCATCCGTCCCTCGTGTCAATTTGACACAGGTATCCCGTAATAAGTTATACTGTTCTATTATTTGGGAGTCTTATATGTAAACAAGCTGTATGCTCTACACATCGTTTTATTTTATGCGAATGTTGTGAAAAATCTAAGATGTACATGTTAACTCATCAATTTGAATAAAAAAATATCGAAAAATAACTGTTTACCTTGTCATTTCGTCGATTTTATACCATTGTGTCAATTTGACATCGGGGGTCGAATTGACACAATGGTAAAAGATCGATGAAGTGATAAGGTAAACAGTTATTCTTCGATATTTTTTTTATTCAAATTGATGAGTTAACATGTACATCTTAGATTTTTCACAACTTTTGCATAAAACGAAACGATGCACTGTACATACTGCTTGTTTACAAGAATCACTAACAGAATATTATAACTTATAACGGGAAAACTTTGTCAAATTGACACGAGGGACGGATGAGGGTTGAAGGAAAAAGTACCTATCTGTCGCGTGGAAGCTAACAGTGGAGCTCGCGCTGGGAAATAAGAGGAAGAAGAAGCGGAAACCGCGTTCCAAAGTGCTTTTTGCTGCTAAGCCTACAAAGGGTGCCCGCGATCGTTATGCTAAATCCTATTCGTCGAAAAAGGGGAGAAGTCGAAGGTTACCGTTTCAGGGTTAAGCTCGGCATTGAGAGACACATAACTAACGAGATTATCGTAAAACCACGTCGCGCTTCCGTCTTTCTACCGTCGCTCGAGGTTTCCAGTCTCGACGTTCGCTGGTCTTCTCGTTTTTAAAGGACACCGCGCGTGGATTTTCGCGGTGACGGTAACGTAGCCCAGGAGAAATGGCCTCGTTCCCGGAACCCGCGCTATTTTTTAACTGTCCCCGGAGAAAGACGCCAAGCAAAGTGGCGCTAACTGGCTCCGAAGTGAATTTTACGCGGACCGTTACGCGGACCGAATCTCCGCGCATTCTTCGATCGAGGTCATGGCCTCGCGAACGTGGCCGTTTTCTCGCCGATGTTCGCGGCATTCTGCCGCGATGATAGCTTGAGTCAGTGAATGGCACTGGCACCTGCCTAAACAATTGTCCCACCATTGGGCTTCTTCGGTGTTTCAGTTGTATTAATTAAAGTTGTATTGTGTTAAGGGCTCTTTTAATTTCGAGGGAATCGTAGGAACGCTATATTTCCAATTTTATGGCATTATATTTTTTGTTTATGTATATATGGAAACTCCGTTGGTACATAGAGAATAGAGAAAAACCGTAGAGGATTAATATAGAAAAGTAGAAACACAGTAATGAAGAAAATGAAGGAAAAAGAAATAGTAGATAGATTGAAAATAACTTAAAAATATGTTAAACGATGGACGGAATGCTGAATTTTTCAATTCTTGCATTTCGCGTGTCGTAATTAAAGAGGCTGGTAGTAAGCAGAATTTTTAATTTTCAGAAAATAGTATGTTTGAGATTATCAGGTCTTCAATTTAGCGATTGACTATCAGTAGGTAATTTGAAAATTAGTTACCCAGAAATCGCTTTTGTTAAATAGAGAATTATTCCATTCGGAAGAATTCCAAAGCATTAGAACTGAGGAAAATACAATTTTCGATTTCGAACAATGCCATCGGAATTTATTTAATGTTTTCTGCTCATTTATATTCGGTGTAAGATTCGGCTCGGAATGAAGGCTGGAGAAGAAGCGCACGTTCGCGGGTTGTTTCATCGAGAACAGGTGTACACCAATTCCACGTTGACCTTTCATGATTGCACACGGGTGCCCGTGCAGGTGTTCAAACTATGCGCGATTATGAATAACAGCCATAGCTATGAAACGGGACAATGGTGACACGAGCTGCCGGTCGCTCCTACGAATTTCACGGCAGTCACTTTTGCCGACGTCAGTGCCTCGGAGGAATCGATAATTACTTCCGAGGCTCGAAAGAAAACACGTAGGTGATCGCCTACGCGCGTCACATGTCTACGTCGATGATAACGCGAGAGGCGTGGGATCTCTCATCTACCGTGGATGGAATAAACAAGTATACCAGCCGTGAAAATTCAAAATTCTTTCCAAAATTCTGAAAATTAGGAGAAAGGCCATTGCTCCAAAAACTTAGAAGCAAGTTCAAATACGTAGGTACCGTAGGGTGTGTTTCAAATTTCAATTCACGCATACTGCGTATGAAATTGGTGATATCGTACAATTTCGTAGAATTTCTCTCACTTGCCACCAATACGATGTCACTTCCCGTGCAGCGAGCGGTGCAGTGACTGCTTCTCCTCTGAGTTTCTGCGATTGCTGCACGCTCGCTGCACCGGAAGTGGCATCGTATTGGTGGCAAGTGAGAGAAATTCTAGGGAATTGTACGATGCCACCAATACGATGCCACCAATTTTATGCGTAGCATGCGTGAATTGAAACACACCCGCAAACTGAGGGAACATTGGTACTCAATTAACATGTATTAAAGAAGAAAAAGGGTACGAAAATTGTTATAATAGAATATTTAAAGCAAATGTAAAAATCTTAATTATTAAATTACATAAAATGCCAATGTTCCTCCACTTTATGGTATCCAACGATTTTTGTTCTTGCAACTTTCGAAGGCAGAAGCTACGCCATCAGCGCCAATACCGTAAAAACAGGGGCCATAAGAAAACTATTTACCCATTCAAACCTCTCAAGAGATCGGAAGCTTGAAAACAAACTTTCATACCAGGACCCCAAACTCCCATCGCCAACGATTACACTCGAGCTGTTGCGTCTCGTTAAACCTACTTCTCTGTCGCTCCTCGGAAGCCTTCAGTTTGCCTGTGAGTCCTCGATCGAAACACTCTCAGCTCCGCGCGAAGGTTCTGATTCATGAAATCGTCATGTCCACCACGCGCGAGGGAGCAATCGCGTGGCCCTCGCCCGCGAGGCTCTCCCACGAGCGGCCGAATGGTCTGCTAGAGTTGTATCGCGCTTTATTCGTCGGCGTTGGGTTTACAGTTATCATTGTTTGATGGAATGCGGCCTTCCTTTCCTGCTTCATGACGAGGCCAGCCGTCCGCGTTTGCAGTCCCACGGCAATATGGCCAGACCAGGAAAAGCCTTGGACCGCTTCGGGCATAACGATTTCGCGGCTGGTTTCGCTGTAAGCCTGTTGCATTCCGTCCTGGTCAACCTTAACACCGAGAGCTTTTAAACGGAGCGATAGGCAGAGCGGGGCAAAAAAAGGAGCGATCTTGTCGACGATTGCAGGTGTTTCAGAGACCTATGGGGCAAGCAGTGTCCGTCGCGAATTCCGTTGGACGATAACGCGCCCTGGTATGCGGCGATCGCGCGCAACCTTGTCGATTGCGACAGTTTAGGGGGCCTGCCGCGAGTTGCAACCTTAAGGCGCGTTCCTACTTGCGCGATGTGGAGCTTGGAATATATTTGGCGGTTGAATGAAACGGCAGTTATTTTATGGATAGTGTTGTTTGAATTGGTGATTTGGAGGTGGGTAAGGGATTGGGTGGAAAATGGAGTTGATTGCTCAGCTGCGGTTCCTTAAGCTGCGCTCCCACTTGTGGAATGATAACATTTGCTATTACGGGTAGACTCGTTTCTTTGGCGATCGCGCGCAACCTTGTCGATTGCGACAGTTTAAGAGGCCTGTCGCGAGTTGCAACCTTAAGGCGCGTTCCTACTTGCCCGATGTGGAGCTTGGAATATAATTGGCGGTTGAATAAAACGGCAGTTATTTTATGGATAGTGTTGTTTGAATTGGTGATTTGGAGGTGGGTAAGGGATTGGGTTGAAAATGGAGTTGATTGTTCAGCTGTGGTTCCTTAAACTGCGCTCCCACTTGTGAAATTTGCTATTCCAGGTAGACTCGTTTCTTTGTGGAATTGTTGGTGTACTTATGTAAATGAGCATTGGTGGCTTGTTTTGCAGAAGTTGCTGTTGATGTAATATCTGTTCCGTGATGTAACTTGTCGCGTTACGTTCGCGCAAAATCGCAGCACTTATCAACGTAATAGCAGCTTGAATAATATCAGAGATACTGTAAACCACAGATCCTTGACGTAGTAAGCAATTACTGCGTCACCTTTATATTCCCTTTCAATTTTGTACGCTCGCTTCACTTTTCTACTTAAGTGGCCTGTAGAATTGCAAGTGTAGAATTTTATTCATCCTTCGGGAGTAACTCTCTTCTGCCAGGGATGAAGTAAATGATACGTTTACTGCGAGTTCGGAGTAGCGGGTTGAGCACGAGATTCGTTGAGGCCCGTTCAAATCTATCCAATTGGAGTGCAGTTGCACAAGTAGATTTCCGTTGCTTAACGCGAAACGGTGTTGTCGTTGCAACACCCTCGGAGCGGCGAAACTCTTCAGCCCAGCGATTCGGCGGCGCCCCGCGCTCCGAGCGTGCCTTGTAAAATGAAGCAAATGCACTTTCACCCGATATTGCGTTTCGCAACCTTCCACCGCCGTCGGACGAAAGTGGTAACGTCCCCTCCGGAGAACGTCACGTTTCCATCGTTCCGCCCGACATGCAGCGGGCCAGCGTCTATCAAGTAGCAAAAAGAAGATCGAAATCTAGACAGAGGAGTGTCTTAGCCGCGCGCACCATTTCGTTGCTCCACAAAAACCGGCGATTTCACTTTGTCAATCGACTCGGCCGCTGGAGCTGGCACGATTAACGAAGCTCCGTGGTGACGAGGACCGCACGAATTTATCGAGCTTAAGCCTCTGCTTTGGAGTCCTCTGTGCGCTATTTGTTAGATTCCTGCGGATCTAGGGAAATATAAGTAGGAGTCTCTATTTGAAGTCCAAAGGATAGCTTAGCGGGAAGATTTTATATTTCGTGTCAACATTATAAATTTAGCTTTCTTTTGGTAGTGTTATAGAGTATACGAAACAGAACAATTGAAGAGTCCTTGTAGAAAACACTGTGAATGCCAAAATTGAAAAACAAAATTTGGTGGAAAATGTTCTACGTACGAATGACAATATTATAATATAGAATTTAATTGTTTTCTACAAGAACTCTTCAATTTTTATACCTATTTAAAGTTTCCCTAAAGTTATATTAAAAAATGGAAAGACGCGAGAAGTTTGAGGGTTGATTTCACCCCATTCAGATTGAACTTGCGCAGAAAAAGGAATTGCGGAGCTTGCAACAAGGTACAGCTCCATCTTTACCAACAGTAAATTAGAAAAAACTGTTTATAAAATTATTGCTTTGGCTTAACATTAAAAATATAATTATTATTTCCCACAACAAGTAGTAGTTATCGAGTGGATAAGTTTTTATTTCTATTCTTGGCGAAAAAATATTCTACAATGAAAATATTAATATTTCTATTTTAATTTATTCACATTACATCACTCATTTGTTATCGAATTTGGATAAAACGTGCACCCCCGCAAGGTCCTGCAATTCCTCCTCGCATGCTCCCACATGCTCTACATTACTAAGTTTCATCGACCTCAGAATTTTCGAGTCGGGAACGCTGCCTCGTAAGCAATCGCGCAGCAGTACAAAGAATTCACCAGCTTCGGATTTTCACTCGCACTTTTCCGCCAGTCAGCACAGCTGCATTCCACGGCACATCGAGCCTGAAAGCTCTTCCACGGCGACCCGTCCCCGTCAATTAAATCTTGCCGCGGAGAGTCGCTCAGCCGCGTGACGTCACTAGTCGCGAGTTTCGTGCCTCGTTATCTAACCACGTTTACGCAAGCGTGTTCGCGAACCACGCGACCATTGTTGTCACAGAGAGGAGAAGGAAGCGTGTGGCCGATGTCTGGTCGGTTGGGTTCGATCCGGGTACCGGCGAGGTCGACGACACCTCGCCTAACCAAATTCTCCTAGCCGTGAAAGACTCGAGCAGCGACGAAGGTGTGCGAGCGATGGCCGCGTGGCCAAGCACGCTGGAAAATGCAACGGGGCGGGGGAGGAGGCGATAGAAATTTGAAAGTAGCTTGGTGAAAGTGCGCTTGAGTGCATCGTGTGCACGTGGCTCACGGCCACGGAACATGGCGACCTCGAGCGTAGATATACACTTCCTCCTACGGCCCACTTCCTCCCTACGTTTTCCACGGATTTCCTCCCCCCACCCCCTTTCCGTTTACATGTTTTCCACACGCGCCCTTAATCGCCCACTCGGCGCTGCGTGGCCGGGTGACCTTTGAACGGTCTTCCTTCCTGCCTGGCCTTTAGGCAGCGGAGAGGGTTCAGCCGTGAAGAATGTAGCTACTCTGTCCCATCGGAGTTATCGAGCTTCCATAGGGAAACCAGCGGTCGGATAACTGTGGAGTTCTTAACGATCTCGCGGTTGGATCGAGTGCTTCCGAATGTTTAATCAGTCGGACCTGTAGGTCGCCCTTGGCGATGTTCTGGCACACGTTTCTCGCCGCGTGCACGTGAGGAGGGGGCGGTCGTTATCGAACGGTCCCTTTCATGAGAGCTTGGAATCGCTAATTGGCGGTGGAAATTGGTGGTCGTAGTTTCAGGAGCGCTTGGCTACCACGGGTCGAATTGTTCGCGTTTGAGGGAACGCAGTCGGTGGAGTGGATCTGATGGAGGATCTGTCGCAGCGGCTTGGGTATAATGGTGTGTTGGTGAGATTGCTTCGCGAAGGTGCTTCGGGGCTGTTGCGCTTTAGGAGGGGGAAGCGAACTGAGGTGATGACGGAGGGACGAATGTGCGGTCAATGTGAGGAGGACACTGAGGAGTATGTGGCTTCTTTGGGTAACACGTGCTGGGATTGGGGAACTGTTTGCTTGGTATGGAAGGTGAAGAGAATTTTTAGATGTTCGTGCGATGGGTATAGTTGTTAAAGGGTAACAGTTGTGAAATTACGGGGCACGCAGGAGGGCTTCTGTATTAGATGGAATTGAAATATATACTGGGTGTAGAATGTTTCAAGTAGGCACTGTAGGGGCAAGTGTCCAAGATGGAGTTGTTTGAGCGGGCGATCCTGTAATTGCGCTGATCAAACAAATTAGGGGTTCGGGTTTCTGGCCAATTCGCGAGAATGGACCAGGTTATTACTTGTAATTATAGTAATCAGTTATTTGCGTAACTGATTTATATCGAACAGTGCACCTTGAGCAGTGCAACGCTGCTCAATATAGAAACTCTCTTTTTTACAAACAGTAATAGTCGAAAGAAAGTTTAATACAAGTGGGTACTTCTGCGTCATCGAAATTTTCTGCAATTTTCGATTTTGCAAGTAGCTATGCCAAGAAACGAGTCGCGCAAATCAAAACTCGTGAAATCCTGTAGTTACAAAAAAATAGAGACAGATTCTATCATTCTAACAAAATGGTGCTACTAAATAATTGAAAGTTTGAAATATTGTAAAACATGCCCAGAATAATAGTTATTAAAAAATTTAATTTTAATTGATATTATTATTTAATAATGAGTAACATCTTCGTGTAATTGTAATTCGTGAGGAAATTAAAATAATTGAATTAAGAAGTGGGATATTATAAGTATTAAATTGAGTTACGTTAAGTGACGTTAGTTCAAAAGAATGCAATGAAAAAAATGTTTCTGAGATTATGAATAAAATTCCCATTTCATTAATTTTATTACTGTAAGAGAATGAAAACCTTGGAAGTTAATATAATTTAACAATGTACCCCACTGTATATAAGTACAATCACTTCATGTCTCCAAGCAATTTCCTCAAATCTACCCAAGCATTCTTCTAATTCAAGTATAATCTACCTCCAGTATTCCTCCCATATAAAACTTCCTTTCACCGCAACAAAATCCCATCATCCACCCAAGAAAACCCCTCCACGAAATGCCAAACATAGTGAACCTACTCCGTGAAACACACCGAAAGAGTCCCCACCCACAGAAACTCCTGCTAAAGTCATTTAATTAACCGCACCAATACGCCGAAGCGAAAAAGGGGTGGTTTTCGGTTAACCCAGCTCAGCTAGCTAATCCTCGAGGGAACTGAATCCAGCAGCTGCTTATATTTCAAGAGCCCCATGAACATACGTTACTCCAACTTCTGGCCCGTCAGACACGAAACTGTCCACCCTTTCGCTCTTCCCTCCACACCTATTCCTCTGCGTGATTCGCGCGTCATTACCATCCGCGCGTAATTGAAGGCTTCAGCGAATGAACGATGCGCTCGCTGAGTGAGCCTGAATCCCCGAGCGGACCATGGCGTGCGTGGCATTCTACAACGGCGTGTATTTACATGCCGAATTCAGTGGCGCGTGATTCCTACATTCGTTCGCCTGGCATTCAGCGGTGGATTAAAAAAGTTACGTAAGAACCGGGCCCCGTGTCACGTTCCCTCATCGACAGTGTCAATACACGAAGCGACTGTGTAGCGGAAAGCTCTCAGAGTTAACGAAACCTCGGATCGCAGGCTTCCGCATTCGGTAGTCACTACCGAACTTCGGTGCTAGGGACTTCTGGGGAATTGAGACACGGTGACTTGATACGAGTTCCTTGATTCGTACTTGCTGGTCGGTAATGGGGTGTTTCGCGAGTGGCTACCACAGTGGCCGAGACGAATCGATTCGCCGCGAAAGTTTCATAATTACGGCTGCACGAAAGCAGTAGACGCGCGGCGTTCGTCGCGCGTAACGTTTGCTGCGGGCAGAGCGAGCTGATTCGATTTTAATCGGCTTTTAAATACGTGGCCCAGAGGAATGGCCGAGGGAATCGGGGTCAGCTGACTTCGGTATGGGAAAGGAATCGTGTATCTACGTTGTACCTTCGATAGGTAAAATGTTTCCACGCCCGTGAACCGATTTGTTGTCGCAATTCTAGCTTCCTCTAGCGAATGACGAAACTCTGGCTACGTGGATGGATACCAGACTTCTGCGCCGTTTTCGTTTGCTCGAGACGCGTTTATCATCGAGAGTGACGATAAGAGAGAGAGAGAGAGAAAGGGATAGTGGGTTTTAATTGAAGGAATCGAGAGACGCTCGACAGACTGAACTCGGTTCCCCGATATCAGGCGACCGATTCTATCGGCGATAAGCGCGACAGCTGTACTCGACGGCCGGAAAGGTGCTGGCTGATCGCCTGGATTAGGCGGAAATTAATTGCGATATCTGGGACGTTGACGAAAATTTGTCTGGCCGATTGATTGCTCCCCGCGGAGGGGCGTAGTTACCTTGATGACTGTTATGTTTTGTCTGCGTTATCGGAGCCCTCGCGGATGGACGTTTCGCAGGAGTGACTATGTAGTAGTATCGCACACGGCTACATTAAACGCTTGTTCGAATAGAATAAAATGGCACCGTTAGTCAAGCGCTTATTCAAAGGAGTACGCGGAAATACACAGTAACGGGAAAGAATATTTTCCTATGGAATAATTTCTTTCAAGGCAGTCAGCAATGCGAAGACTTATTAATAATTCTTCGACACTACGTATTCCTTCATTTCTATCATAACACGTCGAATACCAACCCACTGCAAAGATTCCATCACCTACAAGCGGCTGAACGCGTGAGCACATTATTCCTAAAAAACTGCAAGCCCATTTTCTCGAGGTCCTTCTAGCGTCCATCGAAGGAGGAACGCGCGATGAACATTCCGAGATGAAAGAGAGAAATCTGCTTCCTTCTAGCGAGACTAGCCGGCCTTTCTTGCCCCGCGAGGATACACTCAGAAGACATTCAGCTGAAAAAGGTCGCGCTTCCCTAATGATCAGCCGCGAGTATCTATCACGCCTAACAGTATCGTTATTTTTCAACGCGCGTTTCCGCTACAGGAGATGCTGATTTTTTTTCATCGATCTCGTTCCTCGCGTCTCGGGACTCACCTGCATCTCCTGGCACACCTATTATTACGATATTTAATGGTAATCAGTTAACTCGCTCCTCGAACGTTTAACGCGCAGATTAGAATTCGCCGGCTGCGCGCTCCAATTCGCGGATCAGCGAGTAACATTGAAGCCTGCGGGACGTCTAAGTGGATGGGCGTCGAGTCATCCTTTTTCCTCTTCGCGAATACATACGCCCTGGGCAGGAATTCGAGGCGGTTACTCGCGCGTATTTCTCGTGGATTCTTATTATTGACCATAACGCGCTCCGCTCTCTCTCTCTCTCTCTCTCTCTCTCTCTCTCTCTCTCTCTCTCTCTCTCTCTGTGACTGTTATGCGTTGCTCGGATCGAATGGCTGCATAGCAATTATTTAAATGATATCCGGCCACGAAGCTGTTTGTCATATTGCCTTCGTCGGAGCCAGGTGTCAGACCCTTTACCGCAAAGGTGCGTTTGTTTAAACTGCTGCGACAAGTCGCGGAGTTAGTTTTAGACTTTCGGGTCTCCAGGGTGGGCAGCTAGTGGGCATTTTAGTTGAGTGCGGTGTGAATAGACGTTTTTATTTTATACAAAATGCGAGGGAAGTTTTGGGTATAGGCTAAGTAGGTTGCAGCGTAGGGCGGGAAATTTTGAATGGCGGTGAATTTTGGGGAGCATCAAATTTTGATTGGCAGGAAATTTTGGGGAGCATCAAATTTTGATTGGCAGGAAATTTTGGGGAGGATCAAATTTTGGAGAGCGACAAATTTTAGGGCGCCTCATATTTTGGGGATCGTTAAATTTCGGGAAGCGAGTAATTTTGGAGGGTGGCAAATTTTTGGGAGCCTCACATATTGGGGAGCGATACATTTTTGGGAGCCCCAAATTCTGGGCAGCCTTAAATTTTGGAGGGCCTTAAATTTTGGAAAGCCTCCAATTTTGGAAAGCCTCCAATTTTGAAGAGCATCAAATTTTAAGGAGTGATAAATTTTAGCTGAACGAAATTGGAAAAGGTTTAAACACAGAGGCTTGAGCCAACTTTAAAAACAATCCCCTTTTTTCATCTACCGAATTAGCAATAACTCACATGTGAGTTGCCACGTTGAATTTATTTTGAAATTTCTCGACTCTTTTGAATTAAAATATTTTATGATATTTCGCGGAAATGTCGGCAGACGGTTGTTAGCTTAGGGGCGCCAAATCTCAAAATCCACCCCTGATAAAATGGCTTTGGAGGAGTTTAACTTTCCGCTGATTATTCGGGTAAGCTTCTAGGGAAATTGATGTGCAGAGTATGTGATAGGTTTTAAATGAGATAGTGGTGAATGGATTTTCATAGTGGGTAACTTTATAATGCCGAGTGAAACTGAAATTTCGGGTGTGACACTCGATCTCACGTGGACACGTCCATCCTGTTGCAGACGATGAGCTTGACCAAACGTATAGACGAGGTCAGGTTGCTCGAGTCACGTAAGAGCGCCCGGTTGGCCGACCAGGATACTGATTTCGCTAGGCTCGCCGATATGGCTGGTGATCGGAAGCGGGCCTCATCTCACTCCATCGACGTCCCACACGTGATTGGGTAAGTCTTCAACCTCTTTTGATAACCATTTTCTATATCTATTAAACCGGCGGTTCTTAACCCGTTTAAATGTCTTTAGTTGTCGCGGAGACTTTCAAGGGAACATCCCGAACCCAGAAATTCAAAAAATTCTGAAACTTTGTAAATATGTAGGGAATTTCCTCCTGATTATAACAAAAATTTTGTTGCTGCTCAAATGCACTCTGAGGGGGTGTAATTGACCCCTGAAAATCCGGTTATTTTCCAAATTTGTGTTATAATTGGTGAACTGTAAAAGAATCTTTTTACCAAATGATAGATCTAATTAAAAAAAGTAACTTCTGTCTTAAAACTTTTTTTCTATCTCTTACAGTTCGCAAGTAATAACACAAAATAGGAAAATAACCGAATTTTCAGGGGTCAATTTCTACCACTTCGAGTTCTTTTGGCAGCAAACAAGAATTGCGTTGCAATCAGGACTTAACCCCCTACATATTTACAAAGTTTCAGAATTTTTTTAATTTCCGGGTTCGAGATCTCTCCGTGCTACAGTCCTAAAGTACGTGAAATATTTATTTGAAATTGCTCATCAACGGTTTTCAAATTTAAAGAGAAAGGAGAAATAAATAAATCCACATACTCCACTTATAATATATTCATTGAAATGCTTCCATACGAATTGAAATCCGCAGACCACGGGTTAAGCACCGCTGCATTAGACTATTTAAAATTCCATAAACTGTGTCTACCGTCAGCCCCTATCATTACCACCCTATCGATCTATCGGTTAAATCAGTTCGTACAACGAAGCACTTTCATTTCCCATCGTAAATTCGGGCGACGCAGAATTTATACAAGCCCGCACCGAAGTCAACGTGGAAACATCAGATACCAAATACCGCAGTGTCCAGCGTACAGTCGTCAGACGTAACTCGATTGGCAGAAGTCGAACTTCCTAAACTCGACCTATCCCTATTATACTAACAGTCTAACAAAGTTCACTGCCAAAGTGAAGCTTCACACCGTGTGTCCAAAATATTCCCCCTTTCCTCCCAAAATTCAAGCTGCAAAATTGATTCACGAACTATATCATGTATACCCCGCAGATACCCATATCCCATCCCGAAGAGTTCATCCCGAATCTCCAAATCCTGCATGCGTTCCCACGCCTGGCTGGCCATCTTGAAGGAGCTACCCTGGAACTAAGGACTAGTCCCTGTGAGTAACCTGACAGTACCCTACAACTCGGAATTCTTCAACTTCCTTTTAACTCCGCCAGAGTGAGATCTTATCAGCCCCCTCCGCGTTCTCCAATCATTTATTTTAGATCCATTCGGAAACTCTTCCGCGGCCGTGAGAGGGTCGTAAAAGATGATATACTGCGCCGGTGGACACCGAGCGCGACTGCGGTCTCCCTACGAAGATTCTTTCTTTCGCCTCGGACCGTTCCAAGTTAGATTTAGTGTCGACACGTGTGCGACCGCGTCTACGCGTCCCCCGATGCACGCGTGTGGGTGCAGCGTTCCGCCCAAAAGATCGAAGGTATCCGCCTGCAGTTTGAAAAAGGCTGCGCGCACCCACACGTTGCAACCGGGGGAGAGTTAAAAGGCGTCTGGTTGCCGCCGATCGTTAGACCGTGAATGCACCCTCGCCGGACACCTGTCCCTTCGCCCTTCCACCACACGCGAGGGTCGCCGAAATGCTTTTCTTCTCTCGCCCTCGTTAAACGTCGTGGAATCCGATCCAACTGTCGCGATTCGGGCCCTCTTGAAGGGGGCGGGTGGTGAATTTCGTGGGATCCTCCTCGGTGACAGAGCTCACCCTGAGTCGGGCAAGATCGGGTGCCTTGACCTCTGTAACCGTGGGTTGTTAGACCGCGCGGTGCATGCGGGTGGACGGTGACGAATTTTACGACTTGGACACCGAGCGGGGAGATTTATTTTATTTTAGAAGGTGAGTGAGCTTTGGGTGCAGGGGTGGTGCTTCCTCATCGAAGAATTTTCAAAGTTTTGACGTTGCACTTAAGTGGGGTGTACATTGCTGTTTACAAGCAGACATGAGCGTAAAAGTATTTGAAATAAAAACTTTGGGACTTAGGATGTCTACTCTGTGTGGAATAATTGTGAGGAACGTTGGAAATTGGTTTAGTATCTCTAGCAAATTTTACTTCATTTGGAGTTTTAAATTAAAAGCAATGGAAGTTTAGAAAGACTTTCATGAATTATATGAAATTTTTAATCCTGCAATTAAATTTTAATATAATTTAGCAAATTAATTAATCTTTAACTACTCAATACGGCGGAGCGAAACTATGAAAGCGAAAATTTAAATTTGAATTTTCAGTTGGCCAGGGTGCGGGATAGTTGCCTTTTGATTAACCAAACAGAACTGTGAAAAAATCTTGAAAAAATATTCATGTCTGGAGATTCCTTTTTCTCTTAAAAGTGTACAAAATAAGATTCACAATGTTATTTTTTCATTTTTAAGAGAAAAAGGAACCTGCAGACATGAATATTTTTCCAGAATTTGTTTACAGTTGTGTTTGGTTAATTAAAAGACAACTATCCCGTACCCAGGCCAACTGAAAATTCAAATTTAAATTTTCGCTTATATAGTTTCGCTCCGCCCTACTACCCAGCCCTATTCAATCTGTCTCTACCAAACATCACACTTTTGCAAATACAGCAAGTGTCCTAACGCTGAGGAACCGCACTGTACATTTTAGGAGACGACAGAAGAATAACGCAGTAGTTAATATATTCAGCATCCACCTGATATTCCACCAGTAAAGTGCAGACTGCAGCGAGCAAGCACCCGGTGAAATCGAATCAAATCCCCCCAAAAAGTGGCCAGTCTGGGGATCCTATGAGCCGCTGAAAAACCATCAGTGAGGCAGCTAGCGAACAGGAAGCGGAGTTAGCTGTTCAAACTCACGCTTTCCACCCACCTGCGACTCCAGATCCCTATCTTTCGGACAGACAGCCATCCCGTCCTTTTCCCTCCGTGAACCTGTCCCTTTCCAACCCGGCTTCTATTCCCCCCAAGGTGGTTTCCCTCCTCGAGAAGGGTGGAACGGCTGTTTCATGACCGACGACCGATGCCAACGACCTCCTCGACTTTTCGTTTTTTCCCCCTCTGCTTCTCCTTCTTCTTCTTTCTTTCGCTCCGTGAACGAAGTCGTGCACGACCGTGCCTCGAAGATCCTCTCACAAAGGACGATCGCGAAGGCTGGGAAGGGGGAACTCGTTGTAACGTCCGGTGGGCCTCGGCGGGACCAAGTTACGCAGGTAGACGGCCGGTGTTTTCGGCCGTGGCTGCACCTGGCCCTGGCACGACCTGCCCCACGTGAAAGGAAAGGTCACAGGAGAGAAATCGAGTGCCTTTCGAATCTCTCGGTATCGATGACGAAAGCATACGTGCGTCTCCAGTTCAACGAGACCTTGCGTCGCGGCCAAGGATCTCGACCCGTGAAACTCATCTGCGAACCGGGCCCCAGCTTCTTGCAAATATTTACCAACCCTTTGATCGTCTACCCTTGCGCGGGGATGAACGAGTGAAGGGGTTTGAGTTGGGAACCTCTCCTTTCGCACTAGTAGCTTATTTTTCTGAAAGATCGTGCGGCATTTTCTTCATCGTTATTTTCTTGTGCCTTATACTTCGAAAATTTTAAAGGACAACTTTCAAAATAATTCACTTTTCTTTCGTGTAACAAATTAGCAGTAACTCATATGTGAATTGTCGCATGTGAATTAATTTTGAAGTTGTCTCAACGATTTCGAATTTAAGTATTTTTGATATTTCCCGGAAAGGGGTGCCAAATCTCTAGATATTTTCTCCTGTAGCTTGATCTCTGATGCTGGAATGTTACAGTGGATAAAAGTGGGAATTGAATTCAGAGAAAAATACTGTTTCACGAGGGTGATGTCATAGTGGAGAAAGTTACCGAAAAACTCTCTTGCTCCACATTGCGTCCGTAACGGTTGTCTTGCTCGATTTCAATTGGCTCTTTTGTTGAATACTCAAACTGAGTTCTTCTCCGCTATAAATAGTTCAATTCACTGCGCGAGCTTTGTGAACTCATTCATGGACAGTCAATTTTCTAACGTGTCACTCGATGCAGTATATTTAACGCTTTGATTAACGTCGGGGGTGTTCACCCTGTGCACGCTTTCGGCGAGCCTTCAATTCGAGAAATATTCTGGATAATTCTGAATCTACTAAAACTATTTTCTGCATTTTCGGTTTCAGTTTGTTGGCACATTATTACTGGCTAACTTTTGTTTGAAAAACGTTTTTATCAGTTTATCGGGAATACGTGAAAAATTGAATAGATTGTTTAGACTTTAGAGCATATAAATTTTGGGGACAAAGGACAAGAAATTAATAATTTCGATTTTTTTTAATACATTGTCTAAATTAGTTGTATGCTATATGATGCATACATCTGATCACAATAATGATTTCGACTGTTTTCTCCATGTTGAGCAATTTCGAGCAATTAAATTTGACGCGAATGTGAAGCTTAATATGCCCCCAATTAATGTACAAAAAATGATGCAGGTACTTTTTGCTGCTTTTTTTAAAACTCAAGTCAAAGATGACAAACATTTAACATACAAAGTTGGGGGAAATCATTAATATTACCAAAAAAAAGTTCGGCAGTTTGGAAGGTCTTATAATACTAAACATAACTTATCAAAATCAAATTAATCACATGAACATTCGACAAATATCACGTGTTTAAAGAAATGCACCGAAAATTCGAATAACTTTCAAGTCTTATTTTTGACAGCAAATTAGAAAATTTAGTAAAAAGTGGGCAGTATTAAAATCTACGTTCTTTACTAGTATTTTAAGGTATAATAAGCTATGAGTTTTAAACTTCAATTTTCATACTTTTGTCCACTACGCGTCACACTGTGGTTCGGTGCAAAAAATGGAAACAAATTCCAATTTTTTTTATTCGAAGTATTTTCCTAGGCTATATACCACCTTTTGCCACTTCTCTGGTAGAAGTACAAGCGGAAGACATTCCCGTAATACATCGATAAAAATTAGAATCATAATGGGGCACGTCTGTTGCACTGACTCATCCAGAGCCTCTTCCATTGGCTATCCCTTTTTGGTCGAGCCATGAGTTCTGTTTCGACCTTTCACGCGAACATCTCCGGCATCTCCGTAACTCGTGGAAGACCACATTTTTCACGCGTAACGAGACTGCAAACGATCTAGGTACCTCGGACCGCCAACACATCATTTCCTCCCTCATATCATCCTTAGCTCATAGTTCGCGGCTGTTCCTGAGGAGGGATATAGTAGAAGCTCCGTCTCAGTTACGAGAGGATACAGCTTACGGATCTGTACTCTAGGTTCTTCCGCGATAGAAGCAGCTTATCGCCGCTGTGCCTTATTAAAATCGTAACAGCCTCGCAACACTACGCTGCTTTTATGGCGGGGGATTAGAATTTTGCCTTCTGTCGCTTATTAGCAGCGTCTGGAACAAATGAGATTAAATTGTTAGGAGAATTCGTGGTTCTACGGATTTCTGTTAATATTCTGCTGGCTTCTGGTTTCTTACATTCAAATAGGGGACTTGTTATTCTTCGTATTAAGTATTATTCTTTCCTCGCCACCTTGGTCCCCGATGTCTCCATTCTATTCTCATAGATACGGAATACTCGTAGAAACACTCACATCTCATAACAGAATACTCGTAGGAATGGAAAGCGTTTAAAACTTTACCGAATTTTTATTAAAGAGACCTACCATTTTATCAGAACTTATAAAATCAAAATTCTTCTCTAATCCACGCGATGGAACATTCTGCCAAAGAAAATGTTAACAATCACTATCAGATGCAAGTACTCCATCGCTTTTGGCATCTCAAGTTACACAAGTTACCATGTTACACGCTGCTATTTTGTCGAATTATAGATTCTGTACCTGAAATGTCGAAACCCCAGAGTCTAGTTGCACTCTGCTGGCGGTTCCATTAAAACTGTGCAGCCGCGTTTACGGTGGCGAAACTCGAAACGCGGGCGTAACAACTGAAAGTTTGTTCTGCGGCAACGGGTGCAGTGAGTCAGTAGGTTAGCTTACGTAATTTCGGCCAGCAATCTCTGCGGGCGAGGTGGAGGGTTTTACTGGAATTAGGTCGATCAATACTGGCGCCGCTATATGGGTCAGGTGCACTACCACGTTCTGTATATGCCCTAGCAACCCCCGGACCACCCACCCCCAGGACTGCGATTGTCCTGTTTCGATCCCGGTTACCGCGCCGGTGCCCCCCATTGCTCCCCCATGCCCCCCTCGCTTCCCTTTCGTTTATTCGTCGCGCCTCGGCGTGCTAATTGAGCCCAATCCGCGTCGGTCTTGACGAGCGTTCTCGCTGGGAGTCAAATTGGGTGGCCATTTAGATCAGTGGAAACAGCAATGGCCTCCAGACATCGAGCCGTTTCCACAGCTGCTTTTGAGAACCTTTCCTTTCAATGGTACAATGGTAGAAATGGTAATTCTGGTAATAGTGGCATCATTCGCGTATAGTAATTATTGAAGGAAAGTTCGAACTGTGAACGGTGACAGAAGCCAGGCAGAATTGTATGTTCAAATTTATATCTATATTTATAATTACGCGAAGGTTGGGATTGAGTTTGTTGTGTAGAGTGCCACTGTGGCTTTTGGCTGAAAGGAGTCATTAAGATTTTCGGGTGTCATTAAGAGCGGAGGAGTTTCAGGGTAATGATCATTATGGTTGTGGCACTGTTTGTTGCTATTAGTGTAGTTGGATGTTAGAGAGGATTGTGAAGGTTTCGATGAAGCACGCCTTGGTGAATGGAGTCTATTATGCTTTATGTAGGCTTGTAATTAGGGCGGCCTTGTGATTATTATCCAGCTTTTTCTACCTGAAAGTTGGGTCCGAAATTGTTCCCTTAATGAAGCTTCTGAATAAGGTCCCCGCCTATTAAGATAAGAGGCCGAAAGTATGTTAATTGAAAATAAATATGTCTGAAGGCACGGTGTGTCGCTTGGTCGGGACCTCGTGTTGCAAACATAGTAAATTGCTCGTTAACACCAATGCATTTCAGTGGGAGCATGAAGATGGATGGAAGTTCTTCAGCTTCTTAATAGACCAGCCTTGTTTGGGAATCCAGGGATAGTTGGTGCGCGATAAATCTAGCGGACGTTACCTATATTCTGATAACAAATTAATTGAAGTCATATCGGTGATTACAAATATGGGTTATGGGTCTCTATAAACGATTTCTAAATCTCCCAAGTTTTAATGAAGCAAGTTTACGACGTTCGAATCCTAAAATCAATTAAAATTTCCAGCGCAATTACTTCACACCATATACTCGAGAATATTTCACTCAGAATAGCAGTTCAAAGCTAAGCCTACAAAAAGGCAACGTCTGAAGATACTTAACCAAATTTTAAACAGTGCATTCCACACACTATTATACACCCAGCGCATTAATTACATAAATCAAAATCCAAATAAACTCGCATATCCCCCAGTTCTCATAAAAAGACAATCCCTCGAGTACACAACTACAGGAGCGAAAAAGTAACGCGACTTTCTCGCACAGAAGAGACCTACATAGCCCCCAAAGCGACGGCAAACGTGTGAACAGGTGTTCAAAGACTTTCACTCGTGGCATACGCTAGCTCGAACGATTTAGGTACACTGCACGCCTACCAATTCAAGCTATCGTCCGAACACGAACCAAGAATATTTCGCAAGAACAGAAGGTAGCCTCTGGTAAACTCCCATTCCCAGAGCTTCCACCGGATCTCTCGCCTTGCCATTGGATTTTTTCTGCCGGTTATTCCCCGCGGTGCCGCGATCCCCGCGCGCTCAACTGACCTAGAGCAATCCATCGCCAGCGGAGTGGCTCGAAACGAAGGCTTCGGAAGGCTAGAGTAGCCAGGACGAGGCTGCGACGAGGAACGCTAGAAGGTGGGCCTCTGTCAACGGTGTGCAGCCTAGGCGCACTCCTCAGCCAAGGTCTCGAGCTACAAAATATGCCAACGAGCCGCGTGGTCTTGACCTACAGAGTATCGCGCGACTGGCAGATGTCATTTCTGTCTGTTGGCTCTCTTAAGCACGAAGCCTCGGCATAGAATTGTTTTTACGAGCCTGGCATAAAGTGTCCCTCCCCCTGCCTGCGCGTTCAGCGCCGCTGCGTTTGCCGAGGCAACAGTGGCTGCAATTGCAACGATGCATGGTGGGATAACGCAGCGAATGAATTATGCGCGCTGTAAATATAGACAATCTACTAGTTTCTGAGGATTTGGAAGTGATACGAGGAAGCTCTGCAGAGGATTAACCTCCGTTGTACTGGGCTCTAGTAGCAGATTAACAAGAAGTATAACTTTCGAGGTTGAAGTTCAAGAGAAGACCATCAAAATCGAATTCCCATCCAGACCTCAGAATTTAATATTTCCTTCACCCTCAAGCAATACAACGTTCAAAATTCATAATACCATCAACTAACCCTGCTTCCCCTGCTCTAGAAGAAAATACCTTCGCGGTTCCACCGCGCGCCACCGGATAAGTTGCAAGATGGCCGCTCCGGTAATTTCGACCCCGGGGGTCATCAGTTTCCACCAGAGTAAACCGAAGGTCTGTCACTCTCCTTGGTCAGTTCCCAAAGTCGAGAGTCATCAGTGGCTCGCGACCTTCCGCGCTCCGCAAGGTTGCCAGAAAAGGAGTGCAAGTGATCGCCGGTGTTCCGTCGGGGACGCGATCGCGGCGGGCTAGGGGCACACGGCGGCGTCGGCACAAGAGGGTGGCCGAGGTGGCCTAACAAATAGTAGGTCGTGCCAGGCTGGGGCCACGGATCTGGGTCGATCGATAGAGCTACGTAGCCAGCGGTGCGGAGTCGCATCGGATAAATGGGTCAGGTACACGATGCCACGCGCCTCGTTTTCATCCTTCCTGTTTCCCTGTTCCCTCGTCGCGCCCTCTTTCTCCGCGACGCTCTCCTCCCTTTCTCTGCCCCATTTCTCTCCCCTTTCTTCTCGCACGCGCGCACGCGCATATATATATATACACGGGGCTGGCGAGCCGCGGCCGCTCCACTGCGGATGCACGTGCCGCTGCATACGGCGTATGTACCTGTTGTAGTACTTGGCAGCCTCCGCTACTTGTTGAGGTGGAGGAGGAAAGGGGAGGAAGAAAAGGCGAGGAGGATGAAGACCGAGGGTTCCCTGACGACGCTCTTGGCCCTACTCCCACTTGGACTGGTCAGAGGGGGTGGGGGGTCACTCTCTATCCAACGACGAATCTGGGGCAATGAAACAGGGAGTGGTGCACGTGCACCAACACACACACGCGCGCGCATGTCTGGGTGCGATGCATGCACGAGCCGCCGTTATTGTGCGCAACGAGAATCCAGAGACCTTGTCTCCGCTACAACTTTTCTCTCGCGGGCCGCCCCCGCTCTTTCAGCCGGCTTTTGTTCGGGCAGAAAGAACAGCTGAGGGTGGGAAGGGATTATTTCGGCGGAGGAAGGTCGATGAAATAACGCGACTAATTGGATGACCTTACGCGGGGACCTCGGGAGGATCGAGCGAAGGGAGGTCTTCGGGGTATCTACATACCGAGGTGCAATTAACAAGCTGGCGGAGGGGCGCTTTGTCGAGTAGAGTGTCTTTTCTTTGCTGGTGGAGGGGACAATAGGCGAGTATTGCGAGATAAGCCTGAAGGAGCTTCGTACGTCTCTTCATCAATTCTGCGGAGGCTGAATAACAGCTTTCTGAAATGTGCAAGCATTATGGGACACTGCCTGCATAGAGACGAATACCTCAATCATCTTTTCAGAAACCTCGAAGAGGTTCCTTTCCCCACAGAAGTTATTCTAGCTTTGGCCAACATCTAAGCTTCCCGAAATTTACTAAATCTAATTCCATAAAACAAGTGTCAAAATGCATAAAATTGTTCTCCTCTTTCTTCTTTGATACATGTTAAAAACTAGCCGGTACGGGGTAACATTGGCACATCAGATAAATAGTATTAACAGGTTAAGTTTTACTAATCTGAATTCAGTATGATTAATTATTAATACGTAACAAAGTTATCTATATTGAAATCTCGATCTCGAATATGAATTTATATATTCATGCGTATAGCACTCAAACTCAGAGTGTTAAGATATCCTTTCCCCGAAGGGCACAATGGCGTGCGATAAAAGTGATAAGTTTCCAAAGCGTTGAAAATTTCAATGGCGCTCTTCTATTCACCCTACGTCACCCGTTTCAGCAACGATTCAATTCCAATGTAATGGGGTAGCTGCCCAAGCCTCGGCGTAGGGGCTGCCCCCCGTAAATTCCAAGCCAGTGGAATCGGGGGAATCGGGTCAACGAATGAGGTCGCCGTAGCCGAAATCAGGTTGTGCGGGTTGTCCTGCCGCGGAATCAGGTCGCTCGATACAGGCTATGTACCGCGTTCCTGTATCCCGCCGAGTGACCGGTCGTCCGACTCCCGTAACCCGGATATCGTTTGGAACTGGATCGATGCACTTGCCACGCGCCCCTTATGGGGGTGCTGGCTGACCCCGCCGCGAGTCGTGTCCTGGGGCCGACGACGGGCGCAGGATGCGGGGAAGCGCTCGGAATATGTAGAGCGCTCCATCCATCATCCGCGATGGAGGGTGCAGGAGTGCGTTTGCACGTACATAAAGGGACGTTTCATGGGAATTTGGTGTACTGAGAAGGGGTTAGTTAGATATCATTTGGATTAGAATTGACAGGTACTGCGTTCTGGGCAGCATCGGGGATGAATTAGGCAATTAATTATTTTGTAGCTATTTCTCGTTAAGAACTCCGATAGTATTCCTACATTGTTACGTGGATATTATTTTATTTAGATAGTATTCCTATATTGTTACGTGGATATAATTCGTAGAATCTACTCAGATTGTTTAATATGCACTTCAGTGCAAATCTAGGAGGAAATCAGCCCTTAAGGAGTCATTCTACTTGGATCAGTTGAAGAATTAAGCTACTTGTAAAGATTTTTTTCCCAGTACTTACAACATATAATGAATTAAATATTTTTGGTATTTATTAAGCTACTCTTATATTATAGAAAACAAATTTTAGAAAATTTTTTCTAATTTGTTTTAATGTTTTTTTACGGCGTTAATATGCCACCTAAAATAGAGGTATGTTCATGGCGTAGGTGCAATTAACAATTTAATTAACAATTTCTGTCGAGAAATAACCGAGATTTTTCTTATGAAACACCCGAGAATACATCCTTTTGGGTGTTTTGTCAAACTTTTTTCAAACCGGCGCCATTTTGTTACTTTCCAACAAAAATTGTTAATTGAGCTAAGGGCTAGAGTGATACTCATACAGATTAAGAATCTTTTGGAATTTTTTATTTCGGATAAGCCTAAGCCAGGAAGTCACCTACTCCAATGAACCTACCTCTCTTTTTTATGTGTCACATTGACACTATAAAAAAATTAACACAAATTGCAAAAATTCATTTAATTTCTTTGTACAATATAAGACTAGCTTAATAAATACCAAAAAGAATTATTTCATTATATGTTGCATTTACTGAGAAAAATATTTTTAAAAATAGCCTAATGTTTCAGCGGTACAAAGTAGAACGACTCCTTAAAGTTAATCTAGTTTTTCGTTTTTTTTAAATATAACTTTGTAACGATGCGATATAGAAGAAAACTTTAAATATAAAATCGTTCAGTTTTTATGCCCTATTCACCCTTTCACAGTGAATTTTCGCAAACAAGAAAATCGCTCCTTACATTCCCGCGAGGTTTCATTAAAATCAGAATTTTCGAGTTGCGAATATTCCCTGTCAGACATTACAAGAAACTTGCCACATTAATGAACGCGGATGGTATTGTGCTTCGCGCCCCTTCATCCCTCATTGGAGACACTGGATTCACAGTCGATGTCTGTTAACGAGCAGAAGGAACGTTTGTAGCTCCTGTATACTCGTTTCAACGACCTCGTACGCCGAACGTCCCTCAGCCATAGCGAATCCCGTGGATCGTACGGTGGTGGGCTAGCAACAGAGTTTTCCTAGTGCAGCACGAGTCGCTGACCCAGTTACCCGTCCACGGGGACGGCGTATCCCCGAATATGGATCAACCCGCTTCCCGACCCATATAACGGCAAGTGCATTACGGTTTCTGGGGCAACCGCGACCTGTGCACCCAGCCCAGGACACGGAAGAGCCTCTCCTCTTTACGCCCGCCTCTCCCAGTCTGATCGGTGTGCTCGCTCGGGGAAAATTAGATCGAAGATGAAGCGACGCATGCTGTACGTAAGCGTTAATCCACATTACAGTAGCATAAAGGTGCAAATCCACGGCGGGACAAAAACATCGTGGCTCGCACGGGACTTTAATCTCACGAGATAATTATTTAATTCTCTTTTAATTATTTTGTCTTTAATTACACGAAACTAGACTCTCAGACCAGATAAGTCTCACGATATATTTCCTAAAGTCTGATCCCTCGTGACTACTTCCATCATTTATGATAGAAAAGTCTCACGTAAAATCTCATCGTGGACTCGCACCTTTAGAGTTGGAAACAAAACATCCGCCCATATATATGTTGCAAAAGATCATATATTTTTTCAAATCCATATCTCGCGACCTTTTACGACTTGTTGCTGTTGCCTGATAGATGTTAGCTTTTTAATAGAATCCTGTAGGAACAGCGGTATATTTTAAGAGTGTTGCTTTTTGTGCTTCGTCGATTCTACGATTGACAATCGCATGGATGGTGTCTAGAAGATCGGGTCCACTTGTAAGATGTCTGTAGAGGGTACTTGGCAGGTTGTGGTACAAAGTAGGGCTGGGACTATTCGAATAATTTAATATTCGAATATTTTACAAGTATTCGAATGCTACGAATAAACTTCGAATATTTGAGTATTCGAATGTTATTATTCGAATACTATTCGAATACTGATATATTCGAATACTATTCGAATACTGATATATTCGAATACTATTCGAATACTGATATATTCGAATACTATTCGAATACTGATATATTCGAATACTATTCGAATACTGATATATTCGAATACTATTCGAATACTGATATATTCGAATACTATTCGAATACTGATATATTCGAATACTATTCGAATACTATTCGAATACTGATATATTCGAATACTATTCGAATACTAATATATTCGAATACTGGTGTATTCGAATAGTGTGGTGTGAAGTGGGTCAAAATTAGCTTACAAGATTTCTTCCTGACAAATGAACCTAAAGAACTTGATTTATAATTCACACCATACTATTCGAATACATCAGTATTCGAATACTTGTATATTCGAATAGTATTCGAATACTTGTATATTCGAATAGCATTCGAATACTTGTATATTTGAATAGTATTCGAACACTTGTATATTCGAATTATATTCGCCAAATAATCGAGCAACTGAAGTTTCGAATATTCGAATACCGAAAAATTCGACAAATAGTCCCAGCCCTACTACGAAGAAGGTACCTCTGAGTTCTCCTGTAGTTTAATCCCTGCATGCCTCATATCTCAGTCCCACTGGAACAGGTAGCCTTCCTACAAGAAAACAGTCAGCTAAATTACACCTCGAGTCGCACCTATCTTCCACAAAACCAACCGAAGCTCCCGCATAAGCCCAGCGCTCCTACCTCTCCGAAGGCAGCGCATTATTCGACCTTTGCCTGTCGCGATTGGGGCTTAATGGGTCTAATTCGAAGCGTTCAGACGATCCTCATTAAGTCCTCCCTTCAGACGTCATTGAAGCTAATCGGCGCTGCGCCGTTATCAAGGATTTCAGAAGATCGTTGATCCACGGATGGTCAGCGTTGCTTTCCACCATCCTCTCGCGACACGTGGAGCTCGGGGCTCGTCCTTCGCTCGGGCCGGTTGCGTAACGTTACGTCACCGTGCACGCTGATAACGCTGGTCGTTAACGCTGCAGGCGCGTGCATAGCTCCGCGTTTTCCATCGGGCCAAGGTGGTGGGAGTGGTTGCAAGATCGCCGCGGATTTAAACGCCGCGAAATCAGCCGGTCGCCGATCGAGGTCAGGAAAAGTCGCGTGGGTAAAGGGTTCGCCGCGTGCAGTTCGCTATAGCTGGCTCTGGCTGCAACCCAGCTTCGAAAAGCTCAGCGCGGCGACCCACCCTGCAAAAAGACGAGTCGAATCGGAGAAAGGGAAACGATCGATGGGAGACACCGTTTCCCACGCTCCAATTTTTCTTACGACCCCGTCCCTCTGCCGCGCAATTAACGGGCAGAGACGTCGAAAGATTATCCCTCCTCTCGGGAATGTTGACCGTGTCCAAGTACAAGGCAGCGTGGATCTGGTGCACTGTGTATAGGGGCAATTAGTACTTTCTCTTTCGTTTCTGTCGATCATCTTCGCGAGGACTGAAGTCTCTTTAATCGAGCGGCGAGGACACGGGGCTTTCGACCCGTCAGTGTCACGCTGTCAGTATTTTCGGGCGTTTTCTGATACTTGACGCTGATTTGACGCTTGACTTCTGATTTTTGACGCTCCACGGCGAGCAGTCATTCGTTAAAATTGTCTTTTCGGGCGATCTTAGTAGTAGGAAGGTATTTGTTAGTTATTCTATTTTCATTGAAGGAACGTCGGTGGACGTATTGTAATACTCAAGGCCCAGCTGAATTGTAGTAATAGGTCAGAGACACTTAAATTGTAGTATAATCAAAGGGAGATAAGCATTTGCACACCTGGTCATTAGCTATCGATATGTTAAAAGTCACTTAAACTCATCGGTCTCCGTTCTTAATTTATTTTTTTTCTCAGGAACGGGTAAGATCTAGTTTGTGACAGGAGGATTAAAGACGCAGAGTAGAGAAACAAGCGTTACCACTAACCAAAAACAGAAAGTAACAGGAAATATGTAAGGGATAATTATAATGACTTAGGGAGTATTCTGGTCTAGCGCGCGAGATTCATGACCATTTTTCAGAATTTTTTTGGGCAATGAAAGCAAGTGTACTACACAAAGTCTTAATCTAGTCTAAAATCTTAATCGTCCTTTTAACTATATTTAGAATTTTTTGTGTCACGAAGAAATTTGTGAATATAGTTAAAAGGATGATTAAGATTTTAGTAAAAACTTTACGTAGTACACTTACCTTCATTGCCCGTAAAAAGTTCTGAAAAATGGTCATGAAACTCGCGCGCTAGAATACCCCCTTTAGTCCTATTTACAATTAATATCGCTCTACACACGCTGTCTTTAAAAGAGGAAAGAGATCAATGGAAGGGATCAATGCAAACTTGGAAGTGTAGAAGAAAGGTCTGAACACTACAGCATGTCTAATAGTAAAATTAATTAAACCGATTAGGTACGTGCGGATTGCAAACCATTACATTTCAACAAGAAATAAAAAATACACACTCCAGCGTTTGGATATATATTCTCCGCACAATGGAACAGTATTTTAAATTCAGTTCTATCAAAAACCATTCCTCCAGGTGATGCCCCCCACGCAACAACCCCGTCCATCCGTCGCATCTTTCCTCGCTGCCCCAATAGTTCCATCAATCTCACAGCTCCCTTTATACCGCCTTCAACTTCGTACCCAGAACTCCCCTCTTTCTCGCACAAACGGTCCCTTCTACCCCCTCCGCCCGACTCGAGCCTCTTACTAAGTTCGACACGATTCCGTTGCAATTAGCGTGTTCCAAGGATTATCGCGGAACAAGCGCTCGGTTCCGCTCGGCGTCCGCCGTAACGGTACCCCGTGGTTCCCCTCGAGGTCCAATCTCATCCCCTCCCAAGCCCAGTCGCGTATCCCCTCGTGCGACTCGTATTTCCACATGGTGAAACTCCACCGGCCCCTCCCCCCTTCCACCACGGTACCGTTTCCCCAGGTTGTCGCGATCCGATGGTAATGATCGAGCGATCGCCCGCGCCCCTTCCCCCCGACGTGCTTTCGCGAGCAGCCTTCGGGCTGTCGGCGGCACTTGTCGGAGCGTGCACGTAGCCAGAAAGTGTTACTTTCGAAATACCGCCTAGTACGTGCGTCATTCCTCGCTGCGGGGTAACACCGCGACGTTTCACTTTCGACTCTCGATGGTACCGGTCCGAGCGGAACGGCTCAACAACCGACGGCCTTGACTACACCGTTTCGCGTCGCGTTCCCTACTCCTCGCGGGGCATCTATCGCGTGCACGCGTGCACGCCAGCGCCTTGCAGCGACACAGCCACTTCGTGGGGTGAAGTAGAAGGGGGAGGGGGGCAGAGTCGCCTGGCACCCTTGGCTACGTTACGCTCAGCCGAGGCGGCGGGAACGTGTTCGGCATACTTTTTGGATGCTGGCACTCGGCGGAACTGGGGTGTGCAGGAATGGGACCGAATATGCGCGGACTTGTAATAATTCCTGACGGGGAACGTGTAACGGTGACTTTATAGGATGTTCGATCGTGGGTAGGGATTTAGAGGGGCCGAAGGTATTACAGGGATGGTGACAGAGCTGGGCATTATTCGAAGAAATTTTTATTCAAATAATCTTCTATCTTCTATCTATCTTCTTCTTCTATATATATATATAAATAAAAATGTAAATGTTCGTTTGTTCAAAATCTTAAATCTCCGAAAGTTCTTCACCGGTTGCTTTGAAATTTGGATACAACGTTGCATTCGAATACGCCCGTGTTTTTATATACCTACCCAGAGAAGGGGGGTATGAAAAGGGGTGAAATGTGTCATGGAGTCCTCAATATCTCTCTTAGGCCCGAAGCGAAGCGCGGGGTATTTTGCTAGTATTGAATAAGAATTGCGAATAAAACGAAGTTATTCGAGAATAACGAATGATCTTTTGTTAAATATTTTTAAAGCAAATTGGATCAAATTCATTAGGGGAGTATAGAAATTTGTTTAAGGAATAAAATCCAGTTTTCTTCTCTTTTTACAAAGCTCTTCAATTATTTCAGCCGTGGTTGCATTAATTTTCTTTTTCTCTCTTCTTTGCAAGATACCAAGGCCCGTTGCTCCCCTCTGGGTACGCCATTAGTTTGGATATTACTGCTTTATATCAATATAAATTTGTAATTGGTGGGTTTGCACCCTTTTTATCTTCATGGATATTATTTTTCAGGGGGCACTTTTTAGTGCTCTCCGCTTTTCTATTCTTCAAGCTGGCAATTCAGAAATCTATTCAATACACTTTTTGATATCACTAGCTTAAGTCGCTGATGTGTTTAAATAAGTGCAACCTTGTAATTCGTAACGAAGGACACGCGTGCTGGCTGTTCTCTCGTGGATATCGCTTTACACAGAACTTGAGTGGCTACCAGGTTAGCCACTATATCTCTGCAAGCTGCCATACACACCGCGCGCTTGTTCTTCGGTGTACGAGCTGACCCGACGGCAGGGGGCACGCCGCCTTCTCTGTTCCGCGTCCGCTCGTTCCTCGCGGCTCTTCGTATGAAAAGCCACGCTCGGCATGAAAGTTCCCCAGGGGGGACTCCCCGGAGAAAGAACGTCGCGGAGGTGAAACCCGCGCTCGGTTTCTAGAAAGTGCGCGATTCACCGGTAAACGCCATACGGGGCGACGGTTAACCGTCGGTTTCATGGTGGTTTCGAGCCTGGTGCATCCGGATTTGCTGATAGACGATTCACTCGAATGGCCCGGGAAATTATATCTACCAAGACACCAAGTGGCAAATGTGTTCTTCGCCACTGATTTCGGGAACTTCGCGAATTTCGAACTTATTCTGCGATCTTTAAGCGTTTATAGCTCAGACCAACGTTAACCGATTTTGATGAAACTTTAGGCATGCATACAACTTACTTTGATCTACAAACGGGTTTTTTTAATTTTTATTACAAGTTCACAAAACAAGTTTAAAAAACATTTACTATTTTTTTGCTATTCCCACCAATTGCATTTTCTTTCAAAACGACGATACACGTAATTTAGCAAACTAATCCTTTCAGCTATTAAAAAAAAGTCATCTGGATTTTAAAAGTTGTAAACTTTCTTTCGTCCGCCACTGTACATTCAGAAATACCTATTTATAATGTGCAGAGCCGGATTTACCTTTCAGGGGGCCCCAGGTTGAATATTTGGTGGGACCTCGGTTAAATGTAAAAAATAAAATGACGCTGATTTGATTTTTTATCATAATACTCGTATAATCTAAATAAGAATTTAATTTCAAAATTAACATTGAATATCAAAACTAAATATAACATTAACATAAATAAACATTAAAGATACAGGTGAATAAAGATAATATAAAAAAATGCTAATTTTTCGAAGAAAATATTTAAAATGAGGGGCTCCCAGCTAAACGGGGCCCTAGGCTTCATCCTTGTTAGCCTAAGGGCTAAATCCAGCACTGATAATGTATTTTCTTTACCTGATTTACCTCAAGCCTTTAATGAAAGTCCTCGTACTTTCCGTTGACTCCTTTCATCCCCAGTTTCGCGGTTTATTATCAAACACGTGGCCGTTATCAGTGGGCGTTGCTCCGAGGACGCCAATATCGATTCGATTATTCCACGGTAGCAGCCTGATACCCGATCGCCGCGGATAACGAGGAAAATCTACCCAGGCAATTTCCTAGAAAGTCAGGGTCCCTATTGATCACCCGGTGTCGAATGTCCTGCGACGACCATTCGATCTACTCGCGAGCAGCGTGTCAAGGGGTGCCGTCCCGCGCTGGCTTCTCCGTCGACACCCTACCAAATTAAAATCACGGGCCGTCGTTTGAGTCGCTCGTTGAATCGTTAACGCGTCCGCTAACTTCTTCCGCGAAACCGTAATTTCGAGCGGCCACTCGCCAAGCCGCCAATCTATCGCGGCATCTTTACAGCTCTTCTCGGAAAAGTGGTAATTTACAGCGTCCATCGGGACATTATGGTAGAACGACCGAGTTCCCGGCTACCTATGCACTACAGCCAAAGAACAACCACTGTTTCACGCAATTGCAGGAACGCGAAATTCCACGAACTTCCTGGCGAAGTCATTCCGTTACCGTGGGACTCTTATTCTCTTTTACGGGCGACAGGCCCCCATTGTCGAGACACGCGTCTATGCTTTTTTAAAAAAAAAAACTAAGAAAAACGCTTCCCCTTGCGAAACAGCGCGTTCATCTACTAATCTCGTTCCGTTACGCCACGACGAATCGTGTTACGTGACCGGCTTTAATCCCCGTCATTCCTCCTCGCGACGTGCGATTAATCGCTCGCGCGTGTTCGTGCGTGCAACATTGTTGGGAGATCGGTATGACTTCGCGTGAATTCTGCTTGGTCACTAGGAACGAGGCAATTTCACTGGGTATTGAACTGCCATGGTATTATCATCGGTGTATCGGTTCACTCGTTACCACTCTAGGGGTTGTCTCTCGTGAGCTGATCGAAAGTACGGTTCCTTTGACCCTCGGAGTGCAGTAATATCGCTTTGAAAGTTGGATGCATGCAGTGCTGTGCGGGGAACGCCAATAGGCGTTCGGTGACTATGGTTAAGAGATATGTATATTTGAATCCCGCACGTGAGGTATGCTTCGTGGTCTTAGGATCGAAAGGGTTTGAGTTCAGTGTTTTGTATTATATAAGTTTCGTTGAGTGCGAATGGTTGGTGTGAATTTGATGGAGGTGTAAGATGTTGTGCTACGATTTCGTGTGATTTGGGACTGATTAGAAATGTGCATTGCTATGGTTTCAGGTCCCGGAAGCGGCGACCCAGCTCGAGCAACGATTCAGAACGCTCGTACAGCGGCTGGAACGACAGGATACCCCATGGCTGCGGTCGCGAGGGTTGCCGTACCAACGAGCGCGGCGACTGCATGGACGAGTGCACTGCCGCCCTGGTCCTCATGTCGCTCTCATGCTCCCCACACAGTCCTCACAATCCCCTGCCACTTCACTGCCAGCACAATTACGGTCAGTATCATGCGGCGAATGCTTACTAATACTAGGAACGCCGGCAATTGATCCTAATTTTATTCGTGAGCCGCGGTCGTTCCTTTGCCAGTGCCTCGCAAGAACGAATTATAACGACCGAAATGCAATTGCTACCAGTTGCGTTCAATGTCTGGGGATATTGAATCGACGAGCTGGAGATATCTGCCGGCGCAATTGGCGTCTTTAATTCCTTCCCCTTGCGGCTTTGTTCGAAATAATTGCAGGCTCGCCTCTGGTGCTTCCATAAAAAGAGCCGCCGACGTGAGACAACTGTGCCATTTTATTGCTGCGCTCAATGAAAGCTCGAGCTTCAATATCTATCAAACAGAGTTAAATCGCGAAAGTCTTAGGTGATGTACAAGGGTGCCTTTTTTCAGTAATTTTACCAAAAAAAATTGCAAAAGGTGGCAGACCGCTGAGTTAAATAAAAACATTTAATATATTTCTACTTTTAATAAATACTTTGGGTCAATAAAGCGAACGAACTTGAGTTATAATATCTCTTCATGAAAATATTATTGATAATTGGCAAAGAATTTTCTTTTAACTCTACTGATATCCCCTTTCACGAGCTATGCCTGTGTTACAGGAGAGGCGTTTGGGTGAGCAAAAACCCCGGGTTCTAGAATCCTCAGAAATCTGAAACCCTCAAAGTGGCGCAGAATCACTACATCCTGGCAACCCATTCAATCTAAACGTTTCATTAATTCCGCGTACTCTATTCCCCGTTATCAGCGTGGAATCTGCGCCGTGGAGAAAATAATTAATTGAGAAACCACCCCTGTTCCCGTCGATAGGTTCCTGGGGAGGTCGAGGAGGAGGGAGTGGCGGCATGGTCGTCGGCTCGCCAGGAGTCGGTGGCACGTCGAATAGCAGCAGCAGCAGCAGCGGGGCTTCATGGCGAAGTGGCACCCCCAGCCCACCCCTCAGCGACGAAGGGGCACCGACAACAGGTTCCCTATGGCCGACCGCCGCTGATCCTTCGCACAATCAGCAGCACTACCCTTACAACGCGTCTGGCTCGTCGTCGAGCAGCACCCCGGGCTCCACCACCACCCTGGACGAGGGCATCGTGCCCGATTACCTCGAGGAGCAACACCCACGCAAGAAGAAGGTGAGCACATCGCTAGCACGCGCGCGCGCTCTATCGATTAATCGAACGGTCTCGTTATCTGATAAAATTCAAGTGCAACGCTCACCATCGGTGTTGCAACGTTAATCCGCAGCTGGTGAACTTGGCCTTCGTGTAACCCATAGGGATTATCTATCATTCTGTCGATGCGATTCCAGGAACAGTTTCCTCGTTCTCTTTCTGTCTTCCGTGTCGCTCTTTCTGCTTTCCAACGCGGCGACGATGCATGTCATCCAATCATCATGGATATATTTAACCGATTACTGGTAGGGGACATTTATGGGTGAATATTGTATTTTTGCTTTTTGCTTCAATGGTGGGTTAACAGGTTTTGGAAATATTAGTTCGCGTTAGAATTGTAACATTTTCAATTGGAAGTACTTTAGGAAGGGCTTCTATTTTTGGGGATAATAACATAGCAAAGTTGGGGATTTTTTTTAAGAAACTAACGATACGATTCATCTGAAAATCAGGCATAACTCCTTTATTTGTTATGAACAATTAATAAAAATAGCTGCAACTTCTTCAAAGATGCATAAAAACGTGGCCCAAATTTCAGACAAATAGAATCGCTAGTTTCTTAAATAAAATCCCAAATGTTGCTACGTTTTCAACCCCAAAAATAGGACCTCTCCCCACTTAATCGTTATTGAGATTTTGTGTACTTTCTCAGGGATTCTCAAGTTTGTAAACTTCCTATGTAGATCAATCTCTCTCGTATTGCGCTCGAACAGTGGATTTCTTTGCGGTGTTGAAAGTCAACTTTTACTTTTCCCTCTGCTTTGCGCCTCTTACTTTCAGACCCATTTTTTTCCCGGTCAAATCGTCTCAGTAACGCTTGCACGTAGTCAGGCGAAATCGCAGGCGAGTCTAAAGAACTTCGAGATTGGATTAAGAAAGTTCCTTTCGTCTTCGCGAGATTGCTCGTTAATGGTGCGATATCCTTCCTGGAAACAATTTCCCAGCCTGGATTCCAATTGAAATCAGTGTTCCCATGCTGGGAGTTGTTTCCAGTGCTATCATACGTTCCCTTAAACTTGTCCAAGGCCTGCGTATACTAGTTTCCAAGTCAGAGATTCGTATCTTCTATCGCTTTGCAAGATGTGAAAGCATACTTGAAAGGTCGAGTATGCAGCTCGGTCCCGCGTTTCCCTCAGACTCCATAATTAGCAAGTGCCATTGGCCAAGGGTCAGTATTATTCATCGTTTCATCAAGATAACACTAGCAGCTCAGAATACGGCATGTAATTACATTTAAGAAAAATAGTGTATTCAACTTTACATTTCTCTAGATGCAACTGTTCAGCTCAGATCTTTTCCTTATCGAAACCTATCTCAAAAGATAGCATTGCAATAGATAACATAACGCTGGGGTACATTGCAGATCCAATTAGAGTCCTCCAGCTCGAGAGTATCAAATTCTTCGATCCTCCTTCGATTCTCTTTACATCCTCCTCCGGCCGCGGAAAACAATCCTCCACAGCCATACACCGGTGTCTAGCGTTCGACCTTCGAAACTAGTTTCCAGCGTGCTGTCACCGGTTCCATGGACAATGTTCCTCTTGCTAGCTCGTCTTCTAAAGTCTCCAACACTTTAAGCGACGCAGAATTTTAAGAGCTGCCTCTTTAAGTCAGTCAGCCCTTCGTAAAACATTCAAGGACGTTCCAGCAATACTGGCGACGCATTTCGACGTTGATCCCCCAAGCAGGCTAGCTCGGACTGTTTTGAAGCTCGAAGGAGGAAGAGCACGCTCGATAAAGCCTCGCCGCGGCTTCGACCTAGAGGCTACCCCGATAACGGTCTCTTATCATCCGTGAACATTCCGTGGATCCTTCTGAATGCCCGAAGGTTATCACCGCTTCTTCGCGGCCGTACAATTAAATCGCTCGCGAGGCGTGGCGAACTTATCTCTCCGAACTTAGCTCCTTCCGCGTCGAAGGCTTACATTTAATTAACGTCAACGAGACCGATAAAACCGCCGCGTTGCGTAAGTAGCTGGCGCAACTCGCGCGTAGGGCCCCGCCACGACCAGTACATGTGATCCGCAGCAACGATACCGAGGCATCCAGCTTCCTCGTGCATCCAATCGTTCTCTTTATCGCTGAGAAAGTTTAAGTACCGAGTGTTGCTTGAACCATTGAAGTGTGGGTTTATAAAACCAAGTGTACAGAAAAATTCTTGTTCCACTTGGGGAGCATCCGTTGTTACACGGAATTGAAAAATAGTCCAGGGGTTGAATAACAAGGAATTGAAAAATAGTTCGGGGGTTGAATAACAAGGAATTGAAAAATAGTCCAGGGGTTGAATAACAAGAAATTGAAAAATAGTCCAAGGGTTGAATAACAAGGAATTGAAAAATAGTCGGGGGTTGAATAACAAGGAATTGAAAAATAGTCCAGGGGTTGAATAACAAGGAATTGAAAAATAGTCCAGGGGTTGAATAACAAGGAATTGAAAAATAGTCCAGGGGTTGAATAACAAGGAATTGAAAAATAGTCCGGGGGTTGAATAACAAGGAATTGAAAAATAGTCCACGGTTTCAATAACAAGGAATTGAAAAATAGTCCAAGGGTTGAATAACAAGTAATTGAAAAATAGTCCAGGGGTTGAATAACAAGGAATTGAAAAATATTCCAAGAGTTGAATAACAAGGAATTGCACGGGTATGCCGCGAAGTCTACGCAGCATCTGTTTGCCACGCGATCCAGCTGGTATCTTGGGTGTTTATTAAACAGCATCTCCACGAGGAAAGCTGTTGTCGTTTCCTGAGAGACTTGTTGTTACTCGAGATTTCGCTAATGGAGAGATGGCACATGGGGTGCTTGGGGATGGTTAGGTGGCGAAGGATTCCGATGGGGATGGATGAAGGGTCGATAATCTTTGGCTGCTTTCATTTCTGCCTTGCCTCCTTTTATTTCCGTTTTATTAGTCAAGTGTGCTGGTTTATCGAGAAGCGGGGATATCCCACAATTACGGGTGTAATTGTTGGTCGTTGGTGGAAATTCTGTCTTCTCTCCTTCAGGCGCATTTCGCCGTGATCTCATCGAAAGTTGAAGTGAAATCGAGCGAGCTGGACATTCTTTCGCGTACGGGTTCTCGCCTCGTAAAAATTCAGGGTCTTCGTTCGGAGGAGGTAACGGTAAGTCGTAATCGGTGGATCGCAGGTGGAGTTGCGGGATCTAAATGAAAATCTAGACGCGAGCCACGCGGAGAGATCCTCGATCGTTGGAACCCGGCAAGGCCGAAACCGTTATCGGCGTGCGCCGCATACGGTGATTCCCTGGGCGTGCGCGGTAGAAAGGCTGGATTTACCTTGTCGACGTCGGGGACCATCGTCGTTTCGTAACGACTATCGATCATTCTGTAATCGGGGGATTACAAGGCAGGAAGGAGCGATCGATCGCGAGTGGTTTTGGCACGGACGTCGGCCCTGACCGGCAAGAAATGCAGTCGCAACAGTTACCGCTACTTTTGCGTACGTTCGCGGAGCGAAGTTTCGAGCTCATCCTCTGCAACCTCGACTATCGAGGGATGCTGACGTATGAATAGCAGTTTGTTACACATTGAGTGTAGACACTGCGTCAGTTTTTTAAATACAAGGAACTACTGTGCGGTATCTTAGAATTTATATTATATTTATTAGAATTTATGTCAATGAACAGCGTTGGGGTCAAATGGAGATTTAGCCCTGCAGTGCACACGTTAATTAAAGTTACATCATCGAATACATTGGGCCTCACAGAGCCATTCCTCCGAATCCAGAAATGTATGGATATTTTGAGAAAAAAAATTTTAGACCGCGAGATTTATTGCACTCAATCGTCTCGAACACAAATATCTCTTTAACCCTTTAAGGTTCAGACTTAAAGTTGTTTTCCCAAAAAAGTCAGTCGAAATATGATTTTCTCGAGGTGACGTATTCGTCAAACTGGGCGCTAAAGGGTTAACACTACGAGCGATCGTTAGACTTTTGTGAATCTTTTTTGAATATCATAAGAACGGTTTACCTGCATCTAAAAATTTATACACCATATATTGGAGGTATCTAATAAAATGGACTAGAGATACTGATATAATACTTAAAAGCTCTATTGTTAATACACTGTTAACTTCCACAAGAGAAAGTACCAACACTTTCCTAACTCTCCACCTCTTGACTCCGCAGAAATTCAGTAAAAATCAGCCGAATGTTTCGTGACCCCCAGCTTCTTCAACCCATTTGACTGATATACCGAATAATCGATAGTAGGTCAGTGACCTGATTTCCCCCCGAATATCTTATCCCGAGTAGCGCTAGTGTGCATCGGCGAGTGCAGGCTGCATCAGGCGGACCACTGGCCCGTGCCAAGTCCACGTCGATGACATAAGCCTGGACCGAGCCAACGATGTAAACACGCGCGGCGGTTTTCGGTATTTCGTAAGGTGGCTAACAAGTTGAACCTTGAGGTATTATCGCCGCGCTCTAAACTTAGGTGCTGCACGCCGGTGAGCGCGCCGGCGGAGGACCGGCTACGAAAATAGCTGAGCCCCGCAGATGCTGGTCCCCGCAATCAGCCTTTTTTAACACGCTCCCCTTATGGTTTTTCAGATTCGGTCGAAAGTGAACCGCGACCCGATCGAGAATGGACCAACGAGCTGCGCCACTTACGAGAGCGAGCAGGTGAGTGACATTCTCTTTCAACGTCCTGGTACCACTGAGAGAGCACCATCGTATAAACTGAAAAGGTTCTCTCAGTGGTCTAAGGAGCGATCAATGATCCACTGTCAGTGGCGGATTTAATACGTCGGCCGATGAGCATTTTATTAGGGCTGGGACTATTTGTCGAATTTTTCAGTATTGGAATATTCAAATACTTCAGTTGCTCAATTATTTGGTGAATACAATTCGAATACACAACTATTCGAATATACAAGTGTTCGAATACTATTCGAATATGTAAGTATTCGAATACTATTCGAATATGTAAGTATTCTAATTTTTACCCACTTTACACCATACTATTCGAATACAACCGTATTCGAGTAATAACATTCGAATACAACCGTATTCGAGTAATAACATTCGAAAACTTAAATATTCGAGTAATAACATTCGAATACTCAAATATTCGAGTAATAACATTCGAATACTCAAATATTCGAAGTTTTTTCGTAGCATTCGAATACTTGTAAAATATTCGAATATTATATTATTCGAATAGTCCCAGCCCTACATTTTATCTGAATACTATATTTTTGTGTCCCATAATTTTCATACCAAGCGCGCGTAAATTTATCTGTGATTCTGCTATATATGCAGGGTGTCGCAGCACCCTTGCCACCTGAGCCATTTTCTTTAAATCCGCCACTGCCCAGTCTACTTCTCTGTCCCTTTTACGCCTGTGGGAGTTAGGTACTAATTCATAGCCCGCTCAGTGGATTTCGAGCAGATCGGTTAGCGCGTACTCGGTACCGAGTCGGATTCCTCACCGATACTTAGATTAAGTGGTTATACCTAGTTAGGAGGTCGAAAAAAAGAACAAAATTTCAGAAAGATTGGTGTAGTAGTTTTTGAGATATCTTGTTCACCATTTTTAAAATGGCTTCTTGGATGTCGTTGTATTTTTATTATAAACGTGAATATTTTTCTACAAAAAAATTACCAAATGTTCTCTAAATGTTGCTCTTGCAAGTGCAAAAAGTTCTGTACAAATATATGCTTCCGCTTTTTCAAAAAAAAATTCACAAACATTCGCCTTTTTTTCGGCCTCCTGACTAGGTAGAACCCCTTAAGGACCAACCAATCATCGTCCCTCGACAGCACGTAGAGCCTTTACAAACATTCTCCCCTGACTTACACCGTGGCCGTGCTCGTCTTCCTCCGTGCACGGAGGACAGCGCGGCCGACTTTCGTGCAGCCGACTCATCCTTCCACGAGTCCGGGCTTAAATGCCAAGTAGCCATGGATCCCTGGGATCGTCGAGAGCCTTCGTGACCCAGTTAGCCGAAGGTTCCTCCTACTTTCACCGACCGCGAAGTCGACTTCGGGCTCATTCATCTCGGGCGGAACGCGCACCCGGGTCGGGGTACCGTTCGAATTCCCTTTTACCAGCGATCTACGATCGAGCAAGCCGGGGTTGCACGCGGAGACGCATAATTTTCGAGGCCCCCCCGACCACTTTCACTGGCCGCGCGAGCGTATCGCAAGCGTATCTGCGCCACCTGACCCGGCGGCCGAAGATATCCGCGCGCTCGGCGATCAAGGTCGCCGGGACTGCCTAGATTCTTCCTGCCTAGACTCGTCAGCGTGAAAGGTCGCGTTTAGAATACTAGAACGGACCCACAGCGTTCCCATATCGGCCTCCCATCAGCTGGGGACCGCGATGCACGACGGGCCAGAGGGGGACCGGCCAGGAAATGCCACCACCGTGTCACGATTCCGCTCCCCTCTCTCCCGTCGGGGCCCGAGCCGCGCTGCCAAGCGCATGCGCCGTTGCCGCGCACGCGTTGCACCGGCCACGTTTTCTATCTACTCTCTTTTGTACTTTTATCTGGCGGCCCGCTCGGAGTAATCGCTCGCGGAGATAACGCCGATAGCGTTGGCTCTGCTGCATCGACTTTTACAATCGACTTTATCGCGACGCATCGGGGACCGATCCGTCGCTTCGAGGAAACTCGTCTGCGCTGCGGGCGCGGCCGGAAGCCGGAAGCGTTGTTCGAAGCTTCACCGTTGCCATTTGCAATGGTGAGCGGGTTGATCCTTGCGGCAGCTAGCGCGGATTCCTTGGGGATAGATCTCGCCGGTGTGGCAATCGTGGTTTCAATGGCAGCTGTCGAGGTTGTTCGCTGCTTTTCGGTCTGGTGGATGTATTTTCGTCTTTCTGTAGATTCTGGCTGACATTGAGAGCAGGCCAGCTTTGTAGCATTATACTCGTAACCTTGGAGAACGGCTCGAGGAGCAATGGGGTTTTTGGGGCAGGGCTGGGTTTTAACATTGTTCTCCGGAGATGTTGGTACGTTAGCTCTGGTTATCATAAAGTAACTGACCGTACAGACGGTATACTTGATCTACCTCAATTCCTCCAGTTTCTTTTACGCCTTACAGATCACGATCCTCCGCACTTTAATATTCCCCACTGTGGCAGGTTATGATGTGTAATCAAAACACAAGACTCTACATATCCCCAAAGATTCATACCTAATTCTTTGAATTTCCATGTCGGGGGACCTTCGCTTGTAATTCAATCTAAGAACCCAATTGTGAGTTAAAAACTAGAATAAAAAATCTAAATCATCCCCAAATACATTCAGGAATAAAATCACAGGTCCAACTGAATGTCGCGCCCGGCTGACGAGAGTCGCCCGCCGTTCAAGGGATTAATAAATTGAATTTAACAACCACGCGCGATGTCGGGCTCGTTAGTTTCCCAACGAAACACCGCGTTTCGCCTTGGAAGGTGCCAAGGCTGCCCTATGCAGCCGCGAGGGTGCGTCTGCGCAGAGAATATCGTTCCGTCGCGACGCACGCCTCCGCAATGGACCTAGATCTCTAGAGCCGCGGGGGGAACCGGCGCCGGCGATGCACCGCGTCGCACTGCACACCACGTGACGTCACCGGTGGCACGTGCCACCCCTCTCGCCCTCCGCCGCCCGTTGCGCAGCGTTACTCTACGCGCAGGCGGCCACACGGGGAGGAGGAGGAGGAAAGGGAGGAGGGTGGAGGCGGCGGTGCAGGGACACGCGGGGGACGGTAGTTAAGGTCACCGTGGCCCTGACTGCACGCGCGCGAAACAATATCCGTGTGCAAGCCGGCGCGGATGTATGCGCCGCGCGCGCGCGCTCGTCGAATAGAACGCGCACCGGGGAAGATTTATTTCTAGTTCCGCGATATCTCTTTTCCGCTGCTCCTAGCCCCCCGCGACACGGCGAATTCGACACGCGGGGCCTTGACCATCGTTGCCTCCAAGGCCCCCTTTCGTCTACCTCATCTCGCCCTTGCTTGTAAAGGATACACTGCGACCGATCGACGGGACGTACGATAGATTATTCCGAGGACGTGGAATCTTGGGGGTGTGCGGCAAGAAAGGGTTGCACCTTCAAATTTATGTCTCATAGATTAACTCTCTAGTGCATAGATTTTTAATTCAGTTGGAAAAATTAGACTAATCTAATTTAGAGATGCAAAGACCAAATTCGATGTCTGTTTTCAATTTGGAGGAAATAATAATAATAAATTTCGCAGCGTGCGTAGCTTAAAAATGCACTTCAAACTAGATTTCTGTCAAATTGAAAACTCAGATTGACATGTTTCTTAGACCAATATGTACGCTGTGGCACTACTTTAGGGCTGGCAAATGAGAATTCTCAGTTCCTGGATTAAACAGGTGCCCGCCTTAAGGCAGGCGTATGCACTAGAGGGTTAAAAACCCCTGGGTTAGCTCCTCGATCTTGAACAGTAGAGGGTCGTTAATCGATTTCGGAAGAGGGAAACGCTCATGAATGTTCCGAGACGTAATGGGTTCATATTTGGCTGCGTCTGTCTATGCGACGAGGTTTTATATTTTTACGACCCGCGCAGTATAGGGTAAGTGTGGGTATTACTGCGGATGCCCCGATTACTGCGGATATTCTAAAACAGATCATATTTAATGTTAGAAAGTACATAATCTCTTGAAAATTTTTAATAAAATTATTTTAAACTCTATTACAGGTAATTATTAATAAATATGTACAGCAAAGTTATTATTAATTCTTTTATCGTAGTTTGAAATTCGTCAAGGCGAAACTTCGGTCGATTCCCGATATGGCGGTCATGAACACCTACTAGAAAAACATTTATATTTTTGTTATTAATAGTAATACATGTAATGTAGCATTATTGCTCGGTAGAATAAGAGTTATTTTTCCAGAAAAACAATCAATCAGTCGTCTACATTTTAGTTTTAATTTTTATTTGTCACCGCAGTATTAGGTGCAGTACTTTACACCATGTGCATGTATTACTGCGGACCGACCATTGCGCCACCTAACCTTTCTTCCGACCGTATTCACTTCTGTCTACGTAACCTGCAAAGGTATTAAGGTTATGTTTCGCCTGACATCAGACCGCAGTAATACATGCGCAGTAACTGATTTTTCTTTAGTAACTGGCACGCAGTAATACATGCATGTCCGCAGTAACTCATGCAATGACATTGATCGACAAATCTCTGTGTTTTTAATTAACTGTACATATTACCCCGCCCTCATATTTTTTTATGGAATTATTAAGGTCCCACCTTTCTTTTAAAAAAAGAAGGAGGAACTTTCATTCATTTGAACGCCGTATCGAGGGTTCTAAAGTTAACCTACCTTAAAAGTCCGCAGTAATACCCACACTTACCCTAGTCTGGCAAGGTTTCCGGAACGTTTCTCGGAACGTTCGTTGTGTTTGGGTAGGAATTCACGCTCTCACTGGGAATTCTCCTTGACAGTGGAGCTCTGAACTCGAAATAGCTGCTTCTGATTCTGTTATTAACCACCGCGGCACACTTCGCTTCGCAACTTTACGTACGTTCACTTTTGCGATTTTTATATAGCTGCTTAAAACTCAACTCCAGTTCATGACGTACAGGTATATATTTAAGATCGATTCTATCCTCTAGTTACTAAAAAACACCAACCTGTTAACTATACGAAACACGTGTAATTCCTTTTCTTTTATATAGAATCTGTTTTCCCTTCCCACTGATTTATATCAGTCTTCTATTCGCGCGTATAGTGCTCGACACTATTTTTTGCCGAATATATGATTATGTATACAATAATTGAAACATAAATGCCCACGAAACAGCATATACAATCTTCTTAAAAATCATATAAGAAGTAAATAAAGCACAGAAAACAATTTGAATACACGTAATTTACATACAACTTTTGAAAACTTATAATGAGGGCTAATTTATTGCGACACATCTTTTTGACGATAAAGTTCGTCGCTCTGAATAGTCACTTGTTTACTGATTCTTAAATTTGAAACAACGCACTATCTTCTTCTAACTAATAATTGATAATTTAAAACAATGCTATGTATATATCAGATGATACACTATTTACATTACAGGAATTTCGTCAACTTTTCGCGTGACCGATCGGCAAGAAATAGTGTCCAGCACTATATGTATCTCGAGCACGGGTTTCCCCTTAAAACGGTAACAACAAGTAAATAAATAACACACCACGCCATCTCGCCGCGAATCGTAAGAGGAAACGCAATGAATGCGCTTCATCGTAACTGGAAAAAAATTCTCTGGGAACTGGCGTTACGTTAGCTGCCGGCCAATCAATTACGTAAATGTGCATATCGTTTGCATAATCCTAACGAAACAGATGGAAATGCGAGAGAACTTATGCAAGCATGTTTCCAGTAGATAGTGCCCGAAGACAGACATCCTCGAGGATGTAGAAAACGTCCATCCTCGAGGTGCGCTTTCACACTCTGACCCTTTCGGATAACGCAACAGGTAGGCGTTCCTTATCTCCGACGCTTCTATAAATCTCCCAAGTTCCGTCGAAATTGGGGGCCGTTTCGGTGGACGTTCCCAGTCAGCCGCGGATGTCTCGATTCATTGCCAACGATGCACATAGCACATACGCACACGCCTCGAGCGCTGGGATGTCGAGCCGTATTGTGACACGTCCGCCTTACGTAATAGCATTGCGTAAACCTGACGTTCACCGTAATGTCTGTCGTACGTATTTCCGCGCGCCCGGCAACAACGAATCGAACTTAGCCCAGCATTACGATTACGCACGCCGGTTCCCCTTTCCTTGCCAGCTTGCGTCAATTTTCTTTAAACACTTGTATAATGTGCTTTCAAACTCGTGCGAACTAGCAAGGCAGCTTTACCCATTTCTGTTCAATGGAATCGCGATATTCTCTGGTTCCTAGTACCACTAGTTGGGTATTAATTTCTGACGAAACACTTTACTATGAGATATGAATAATGTCCTTTTCTCTGCGAACGTAATCGTTTCATAATTCAGCAGTGTGCCCTAAAATTATTCCTTTACTTTGTAATTAAGTTCACCGTTCAATGGGATCGTGATAATACACGTATATGCATAGTTACTTTACAGTAGTATCACTAATTAGTTGTGTATAATTTTCTAATAATAAATTCTGCCAGGGGGACACGGTGTCGTCCTTCGTAAAAGCGACTGCCTCGTAATTCATACGATGTAAGAACAGTTGCATCGGTAATTAAGACATTTTCGTAATGGGTTCCGTTGAGCGAAATGGTCAGAAATCGCTTGGCCGGGGGCGAGGAAATTCTACAGAAGCGATTGGAATGCGTGAAGCGGCAACTTTTCCGCACCGAATCTACTTGGAAGCCCGTAGAATGCGCTCGGTTTCGCAAGCAGTCCGCTATTCGCAGCGCTTTGGCATCGTCGATTCATTGAGCAACTTTCCTTTCCTATATAAATTATATAACTGTCCCGCTAGCAGCTCGATTCATCAGAAAGTATCTGTTGTTTCGGAACTTGGAGAACCTTACCGATCAAACAATTACCATTATCATTTTTCATAATTAATCCGCCCCCGCTATAATCTAATCTATATTCTAATCTACGCTGAATATCCCCAGATATTTCTAACGGTACGATACCAATCCACCCGAGCTCCATACCAAACGATTCCACAGCGAACACGCGCGAGCGAGCGCGGCATGACATAAGTCAGTGGCCATGACATCGACATTACGAGCGTAGCGAACGCTTCTGCGATCTTCTTTGTTTTGATACGTTCCATGCAACGATAAAACCATCCGATCCTTCTCATCGCACGACTCTAGTCGCCTGCTTGAAACTACGGGCACTTAGGGGCCGTCATAGCGAGCATTCTTAAACACCCACTCGAACCCCCCCGCTGATTATGCTCGCGAATATATCGTTCTCGTTTAATTTCGATCGTCAATCGGCTCACGGAACGACGCGCTCAACCTTCGCCAATGCCAGCCCGATCATATTTAAAGCGGTTGCCGGAATGCAACGGGCCCGCCTAAAATTAACACCGCTCTAGGAGTCCAACCTCCAAACTGACGCGAATTGTCCTCCGATCGGTTTCGACGTTTCGGGCACGCGATTATTCCATCGGGCTGCGATACACGAGGCGCGACCGTGCAGAAATAGTTCGGACACGCGGACGCAGCATACGTTGCTCTGGTGATTAAAGGTCAACTTGCGTTCCCCTCGTTGGCACAAACGCAAGTGACATTGGTGCTTGGAGAGACTCTTGTTTCGCGTCTGATGGCGCAGACACCGAACGACGTCTAATGTATTATTCCAAACACTTTTTTGGTTTAATTAGCGACTGAAACCGTTATTCTGGAATACAGAAGGATTAAGGGGGTAGTGGACTATTAGTTTCTTTGACGCTAAATTACTTTGATATCAAACAATCGTTATAGTCGTGCTTTTGACAATCTATTGTGGGCACGTTTGCGAGGATTTACAAAAAAAAATCGTCGGAATGTATAAAATTGTCGAAGTTATTAATCGCTGCTGCAGGTGGTATATATCGATTCTGGTGAACCAATCATCCGAAAGCAAAATGCTTTGAGGTAATTATTCTATACTCAAATATCTACAGTGTGGAAACTTGCCGATGAATTCTGAACAAAAATTGCGAAATCTATTGATTCGTGTGGAAAAAATATTTTTTTTTCATATTTTTACGGGGAAAAAATCGTCTTTAATCAATCTGTTTTACAAACATTCAATGTTGATGCGGAATTTCTACACGATAGAGAATGGAATTCTACAGCCCCAGTTAAAATTTAAAGTGAAAATATTCGTTGGTTCAATAGTTACGATGTACACCGTTTCTGAAAATGGTGTTTCGAGAAAATGGGCTTCAAAGTTAAGTGCCCTATGCCAATACCGCTCTGCGAGGCCGTTACTCGACGGTGCACACAATTACGTTCGCTGCTATAACTTCGACAATTATTTGAAATTCTTCATAAAATTTTTATAAAGAATAGGACTTCTAAAATCAGTAAAACAAAAGTAATCGATTTTCTGAAGCTGAAATAGTCCACTACCCCTTAAGATATTAGAATCGCACGGAAGGGGAATTCAGTGCTTCTAGGGATACTATATTGTATCCAAAGCCATGTCTTTTTTCACTGAAATGCAGTGTCCTAAAAATGTTTCTTTTTTATTTTATCCACAAGTCAAGCGATCCCCGCGTCTCGGCTTCACTCAGCAAACTTCCATCACTATTTACCAGATCCAAGAATGAAAAAAGTGTAGAATCTAGTCTGAATTTAGTTGAAACCGAGGGCGTTATAAAATAAAACGAAATTGTGAATATCAACTTTTACAACGTCCTCCCTTTCAAACGATTCCAGACTAGATTGTCCACCTTTTTCACTTTTGGATCTGGTAACCCTAATTGCTTCGCAATGTCTCCACTCAGAAATATCTCAATTTCATCTTCGAAATTGATCTTGCGAATAATTCTCTTAATTGATCGAAAATCCAGAGACCTACACCGTCTGTCTCCGACAGCTTGCAACACTTGGCTGCTCAGACCCATTCCCGAGATCGAAGGAATGCAAACGCGGAGACAATGCGTGCAAGCTCCTGGGAAGGCCAAGAGGAGATGTATATTCATCAAGCCATCTCCTTGGAAACTATAGCTTCGCCGACCTTGTAAGGATTGACGCCGCTTCTAATGAGCAAAGAGTTACGGTGGGGAGGGAAACTGCGCCTTCGGTCATTATAAAACTCGTACCTGCCCGGAAGGAGTCGAGAATTCCTCGACGTGACGTTATTTTCCATCACGTAATTCATTTCAATTTCACATCGCGCGCCCGAGCGCGAAAGGCGCGTTACTTCATCGTGATTGATCGTCAACGGTTTGTTTGAGCGTCGGGCTGATCATCCGCGGGTCTGCATCACTTGAGAGTGCCTTTACCCTTGTCGCCCCCATGGCCAATTACGATCCTCCTCGCGAGTATTCGCAGAACGGTTGTCGAACTTGTGCCATTGACTCTCTAAATGGACTGCTTTGCTGCTTTAAACGTAGCACCGTTGGCAAATGATTGATTATTCGAGAGAAAGCTCGTTTAAAGGGCGAAGCAACATCTTGGAAATAGGGAGACTAATTTAAGAAAAAGGCCCAGGTGGTAAACGTTCCGAGGGGACCATTATTCGGGAAAATGATTGGGGAAGTTTATTAAAACCGGGCTAAGTGTAGTAATACAGAAAAAATATAGTGTTTGGATAAAATCATTTTTTTTATTAAGGTGGGACTCTAGATCTTCTTAAAACGCTGTATATTTTGCTAAATATTAAACAAATTTGCAACGAAATTCAAAATTCGGGCTGAGCAGATCGGTAGAGAATATATAATTACGAAGAATTTGAAATAAAAATTGTCAAGTTTACTGATAAATTACGAGTTATAGACTGATTTGGAGAAATGTTATTACGTACCACTGTGCGCCCGTTAAATCCGCCGCTGACTGGAGCATCCCTAGTGGAATCTAAAATGTAATACAGTTTTTCACAGATCAAATAGCGAGTTGTACGTAATCATCTGCGGCAGGAAAGCTTATCAGAAAGCACATTAGACGCGAGGAAACTAAAGCCATCTAAATGAGCAGATGAACGGCAGTGTACTTAATGATTATCATCGACGCGTGCAAGCAGTAGCACGCCACTTCTCTGCCCGTAGTTCCTTATCGACATTAAAATTGTACGTTGCGCAAGCGATTGTGTAAGAGTTACGGAACATAATGACGAATCAGGTGTACTTTATGAAAGACTAATTATTAACCACGTAGAAGAGGTAATCCCCGTTTGATAATGGATCCTTCCGTACAGAATGCCTTTACCTGCTTCATAGATAACAGCTCACAACTTTACTCTGAAGAGAGCAAATCCACAAAATCCCTGAACAAATACCGCATAAACGCCTCTAAATCTACACGCCGCAATAAATCACGCCCTTTAACTTCCCTCAAATAATTCAATACCATCTCCGTTATCCGATAACTTCATCTAAAATCCTCGCCACTTCAGTTCCTTCGTCTCGAGCTTCTCCACTGACCCTTTCCCCCATTTCAACGCCCTTATTATCCCACCGATGAGCCCGCAATTATCGATCCAGCAGCATCCATGGTCAAAAGCATCGGCAAACCGCCCACGGTTGGTTTACACGCCTTGAGAGAATTATGATTCCCCGCGCAGCCACGGGGGAACGGTCCCCTTGACGATGATGGACGGCGTGACGCGCGCAGGCGCGCGCTGCTAGCGTACCGATCAGCCGGCAGAGGGCCAGGCCGTGCAAGGGGGGTCGGCCGCCTCGCAGGGGGCCCCGTCGTTAGACACTTTTCTTTCGGCGGGAGAGCCAGTCAAGGCCGTACGCTCGCGAATTTCTCGGCTGCTTACCAAACAGAACGCCAGTGGTGGGGGATGAGAGATGTACGGTTCCGGGGCGATGTGCCTCGCGTTACCCTAGGTCCTGGTAGTCTTTTTTACGCACGCCAAACGCGCGCACGCCGCGGCCAACAGCCCGGACGAGCGGGCTTCCTTAACGAGCGGTCATGAATCCGCTCGGGGCCGATAGGCCGTCCGTTCTTCTCGCGGAATCATCGCCTCGACCCCCGTTCGCACCCGTGGTACGTACCCGCTACCTGGCGGGGCGCAGGCGTGCTATCGACCGTCCCGTAGACTCCACCTTGACCTCCACCGGCGAACCTGGCTCGAGCAATTAAAGCTCTCCGAGGGCCTTGGCTCTGCTCGAATCGACCCGCTTGATCAGCGGGCGATCGCGCTGGGGGGACGGCCCCGGCTTTCCTTCCAGCTTGCTGGCTATCGCCGATACCCTTGCCCCGAGAAACGTTTGAAACGGGGCTGCTTCAGCCGACGGGTCGCAGAAGAATCGTTATTAGCCTGCGCTCCCTTCTACTTTTCTTTGGACTCTGAACGCTTTACGTGAGTACTGAGTGGGACTTGGAAATCTCTCGTTCTCTTTATTAAGAGTGGAAGTTTTACGGAGTGTTGGGAGGGGCGACGAAAGTCCTCTCGGAAATTAATGTCACGCGGCCAAAAATGGGGAATGCTCGCTCTTCGCCAAAGTGCGCGGTAATAACTTCGTTATGTGCGCTTGCCAGTTGCCATGAGATGCCTGATCACGCGCACCGCGTGTGATTGTCAACGACAGCGCTCGAGCTGTTAGCATTTGTGCAAGCAAAGTTATTTCACCGGTTACGTAGTATTTGAAGTGGCACTTATGCACTTTCTGCCTTGCGTGCCTAGTACCTGAGCACACTTAGAGCTGCATCTGCGGTACGTCATTATTCCTGGGTTTATGATGAGACTTTCGTAAGACCTGGGTACAATCTTCTCCTGCTAAATTTCTAACTGTGAAGATCCGAGGGGGGTGCTGTCTAATGTGACTTGTGTGTGTAGACCTCGTTATGGAATATTAATATGCAGCGAGTAGTTGTCGTTCTAATTCGCCTGTCAAATCTTCCAATTCTGTTAATTCAATTATAACAACTGCGCTTTGCCAACCCTTCAATAATATTCTACAGCTTCCAATTTCACTTGCACAAGGATCCTTATATACAAGGATTCAATAGTAGAATTAATTACCTAAGCCGAGGAACATTCAACTCTGAATAATATTCTCAGTATCGAATCGAAAGCAGAGTTGGGTATTAAATTAATAAACAGATTTAAATTGGTATATAAATAAATCGAATGAATTTGTATTCGAATAATTTCGAATAAGGATTGAATAAATTTTTAAATTTTATTCGAGGACCAGTCGAATAAAACTTTTTTCATATTTCGTCTTTATATTCGTCGACGATCGATCTGGTTCCTCAAAATCGTTTTTGAATGCTCAACAGCGCATGCGCCACGGGGAAAGAAAAGGATGCCCGGGCACATCAGCCGGCGCGCTATTTACGTAAGCCGTTTCGACACCATCGCAGCCCGATCGCAATCGGTTAACTTTCTCCCTCGTATCGATCTCGGGTCGGAAAGTCACATATCTCCCCAGGGAGATACTTGTTCCTCCGTGAAACGAGCTTATGAAAGAGGAGGCTACACGCGTGAAAGGGGAAAGTGCGCGTCGGTTCTCTTCCAACCACCGCAGAAAATTGCGTCCCCCTTTCACCCGCGCGCGCGTTTACTTCTGCGAAATTCGTCGCCCTTTGCTTTTCCTTGGTCGCTACGCGTCAACCCGTGATTCCATGGTATACAAGTCGTTTCAGCGCGCAAGGGAGGGAGTCTGAGAGGGTAGGAATTACAACTCGAAAGTTTTAATCGCTACAGCTGTTTATTTTACGAAAATGTTTTAGTAAAATACATTTAATATTCTATGTATTCCAACTTCTCCATTTTGAGGCCAGTTTCATTCAGACAAACAAACAAGTTTAATATAAAAGATGAAGTATTTAATAAATTGACAAAATAAAATAAAAAGTAAGAGCGAATTCAACTGAATTTGCGATAAAAATACACCACTGCCATTCCTGATTAATTGTTTCCATCACGGGAAAAGGTTTATTAATATCTTACTTAGAAATTGATTAACTTTTGACTAAGATTGTCACTGAAATTCATTCTTACCCGTGATCTTCTAGCATAAAAATTTGATTCACAAATCCGCCGTACCCAACATCCTCGAATAACTCCGTACTAACTTTCCTCGCGCGTCAATGAAAGCTACTAGCGCTCAGACGATTATATTGTACCGTGGCCAGTAATGGGGCCAAGTACCTTATCTCGACATCGGTCTGCCCAGTTAATAAAACGGGCACACGCGATATCTCTGATTCTTGCTGTGTCAATTGGTGTGCAAATGAAAGGTGCGAGGGAGTCTGAAATTTAGTAAGCGGAAAACTCGACGCGAATCTAGTAAATCAACTATCGATCACAAGAAACGAGAAGACAGAGCAACGATAATATAAGTGAATATTGCACACGGCGAAGAGGATGTTCCCTTAACGCCGTTCCGGCACCTAATACCGGTCGTTAGCTACACCTGTGATATTTGAATCGCTACCGAGCCGTTATTCCTCGTGAACCATGAAGGGGATATACTGCATTCCATATTAGAGCATACCGTCGTCCCTACCGATTTGCGACCGATCTGCGCAGCTCCCACTACTTCGGTATGCTCTAATGTGAAATGCAGTATAGAAAAAGCAGCAATTAAAAATCCCTTTCTTTTTATTTGAGAATAAACCTTAAGCGTTCATTACTATATAGAGAAACTCCCAAAATATAAATTACAATAATAATATCAATCGATTGACAACTTCTACAAATCGAGTGCAAACTCTACCACCCAATATCGACTCAACCACCGCTATGAGGTGTTTTATTCGACGCCGAAGGGTTCCAGAAGATCCACCGATCTCTTGCACTCCTCGACGCCAGTTTTCAAGCGGCGGTGGATAGCCAGTTGGTTTCTTCTGCGCTGGGAGTAACTGTAAACTGGTCCTATGACGGGGCCGCGCCCAGCCGTGTGTTGCTCAACTTCAGGTAAGCCGAGGAGAACCGGTGTGCCCGCGCTACGTGGCAAGGCCGTTGACAGCGTCACGGGGATCAATCGTTGTCACGCTCGGCCTGGGCAAAATCTGTTGCCAGCTGATCCAAGCGAAACGCGACGTGACCAGCCGTCGAGAAAGGATCGGAAGCATTGGCCAGCAGGTCGATCGTTCGCCTGTCTATCTTTCGTTTCCACTCCATCGGCGATCGTTTTCCCCTAGCGATCCTCGAGACCGCAGCGCTCCCGATTCTCCGTTTCCAAGCCGCGGCGTCGCTGTGCGCATGGAAAACGAAAGTCGGCTGGCTACTGCGCAGCGATGCACTTTTACTTGCGCGCAGCGCGCGGCCACTGGCGAGCTTCTACTGAGGGAACTGGTGGATGTCGAGTGGGAAACGTTTCTTTTTGGATAGTTTCGAGTGATATAACGCAGCGGCGCAGGAAAGAAGGGGCTTTGTCAAAAGAAAACTGGATTTCATTCTTTAAATTAATTTTTATGGAATTTGCTTTAGATATTAAATCAAGATTAAATCCTGAGTACGCCGCAGATATAAGGGTGCTTTTGGGTATAAGTTATAGAGTACAGATATTCCAACAGTTTTCGACTGTGATTCTGTGATGAAGCATTGAGGGAATGGGGTTCTCTGTGCTCTCGACTTCTTGCATCATAGACTACTAGATAGTATCAAAGGGAAGGAGTACACTCGGAAATCAATGAACGAATGAACTCTGAAATAATATTCAAAGGAACGTTCGGCATTCCGTGATTAAATTGCAAAGTAGTCCTGCCCTAGGGTAACGTTATCCTCGAACAGTATCCTTTCTCTTCGCCTCGACCATTCGGTGTAACCGATTGGCCAGCTGGGAACTCGTTCGGCACCACCCCCTTTTAAAATTTGCGAAAGCAACCTTGATTCTCTCCGGCGCTGTCTCTTGTAATCCGCCGCTCGACTGGCCATCCGAATTCGATCGCTCCAAGGAACAGCAGCTAGGTCTGTCACGAAGGAGATCGCTTTTATCTCGAGTATAATAAAAAAACACGATCGTACTAATGTTTCGCCACCGATGTGCGCATTGTTCGCGAAGATAAAGATACATCTTTTTACGTGGATGTATATATAGAAGGATGTTTGCGCGAGGCAAACGGAGAATTTGATGCGATACTGATTGAAATCAACGGGACCGTGCAAGTCAACATTGCCCGCCGATAAGGATGCGTCGTTTGTCTTATCGTTCGCTGCACGATAAACCGCGAATTTGAATACAACAGCCGTTTCCTTCTCGTTCGCGGCCCGACGAACAGTTCAATACATGCTTAATCAAGGAACATGGGCCTTGTATCAAGGTTTCGAAAACACGCGGAGACAAGTTCGCAGGCAGGGGCGAATTTGGGGATAAGCTAAGTAGGCTGTAACCTAGGACGGAAAAATTTTGGAGGCGGCAAGATTTTGGGGAGCAACAAATTTTGTAGGGCGGTAAATTTGGGGGAGTATAAAATTTTGGGAAGCGAAGAATTTTGGGGTGCATCAACTTTGAGGAGTATAAAATTTTGGGGAGCGATAAATTTTTGGAAGCGATAAATTTTTGGAAGCGATCAATTATGGGAAGCGATCAATTTTGGGGTGCATCAAGTTTGGGGAGTGTCAAATTTTGAGGAGTATACAATTTTGGGGAGTGATAAATTTTGGGAAACGATCAATTTTGAGGGAGTGGAAAATTTTGGGGAGCCGAAAATTTTTAGGGGCATCAAATTTGGGGGTACGGAAAATTTTGAGAAACATTCAATTTTGATGAGCGTCAAATTTTGGGGGCAGCAAATTTTGGGGGGCGAAACATTTTGGGGAACATCCAAATTTGGAGAGCGATCAATTTTGAGGAGCTGCAAATTTTGGGGACCATCAAATTTGGGCACCGTCAAATTTTGAGCGCAAGAAATTGAAAATGGATTAAACACAGAGGCTTGCAACAACTTTAAAAACAATCCCCGCGTTTTCATCTACCGAATTAGCAATAACTCATATGTGAGTTGCCATATCGAATGAATTTTGAAATTGTCACGACTCTTTAAAATTAAAATATTCTAGAGGCGCCAAATTATTAGGGGCACCAAATCTCTAAATCCGCTCCTGTTCGCAGGTGGCAGCGAGCAAACACGGTGTAACAGACGCAGACGTCTACCCGCGCAGCCGAATTTTATTTTCCCAAGTGCTTGCCACCCTCCTGTTTTATCTCGCCGGAACGAGATCGAGCTTGTTTTCACGCGCGTCCCAAGAATCGCGTGCAGCGTTAATACAGTTGTAGGAGTGAGCTAAATGGCGGATTCGAGAGCCCTGTACAGGAAGCGAGGACAATTGAGTCTTCTAGTCGCGGTATTGGACAGTGAAATGACCGTACGAGTCATTTTACGTTCGTGACTATGGAGAACTCAATGTTGAAGTACCTTGTTGTCTCTTTAATCGGTCGATTTTAATCAGTCGACAGGGCAGAGGTGAAACATCATTGTTTCACTTGCTGGTCACGTTGTTACTGGTTGAGTATAGAATTTAAAATGGGACAGTGCGTTGTCCCTGTGGTTGAAAATATAGGTAAAGTTTGCAGAAGTGTTGATCTACCGAATTTCGTGAAGGTAGGAAGCGGAGAAATTCGAAAAATTATAGAAAGCTAGTTTTCGAAGAAGGATAAAATTGAAATAAAAAACCGGCAACTTAGAGTAATGGATGTTGCATGAATCATCGTATTACCAGTATAAGATATAGGTACCAAAATTAAAAAGATAAAAGGGAACTCTTCTATGACAGCAATAATTTTACACGCTAAAACGATTAGCATCGCTAAATCGAGAAGCTATCCGTCGTCTCCAAGAAGTCCCTCACTTCGCCAGACGTTGCTTCATCGGATTATCACCTCTTCCGTCATTTCGACAGTCTCTGGATTGATAAAAAGAAGCATTCGCACGTGATGCAAGAATCCATCGATTCCGAGGCTAAATACTTACCGATCCTCAAAGTGTTTTCCCTTAGACCGAGTCTTCAGACCCGCGCGTAACGCCGCCGTAACAATCAATACAGCAAATTTACGAAATGGAAAAGAATATTTATATGCGCACGGTGTGACGGGTCAAAACAGACCCAGGCCTCGACTCCTGCGCAGTGCATCGAGCCACTCGAGGGTTAACATGCATCATTCCCATCGTATTTTCTGTCTCTCGCGGGACGAGCTGCGCACGACCTCAGATTGGATGTTGAACCATCCACCGTCCGATAGCAGACGGCAGACGGTGCCGTCCAGTTTGGCAATAACAAGTGAGCCTCTCACGATAAGAGCTCGAATAAATATTTCACTCTTTGCAGAAACGGGGCTGGCCTTGGAAAGCGTCCTTGTTCGATACGACGGCGAACAATCGCTCGCTCTTTCGCTCGAGAATCGGTGAACGGTAACAGTCCGTCACCGCTGACAGCCACCTGAAAAAAAGTCGCGTAATGCATGCGAGCAGCTCGACGCGTTTCGAAACGTTTTTCATACATGACCCAAGCAGAGGCGGCACGGTTGACGATCACGTTTCACCGTGGGCCCCTTGCGGCAATTAAGCATGAATGACGATCAAGCTCATCTCGTCACCCAAAACCGTGTTTCCCACCTGTAACGGTACCGCGTACCGGTTTCGGATGCTCGTTGATCCTGGAAACAGCCACGGACTGTCGCGATTAACGGGCGATTCTTTGGAATTTAAACGAGTCAATTTTTTACAAACCGGGAACTGTTCTAGTATAATAACATTCGAATACTCAAATATTCGAAGGTTATTCGTAGCATTCTAGTAAAATATAATATTAAATTATTCGAATAGTCTCAGCCTTAGTATGGAAGTCAGTGGTCGCGTTGGTTATTGTGTGCTACTCGAGAAAATGCATTGTAGGGACTGTGTGTGTGTAGGAGGCTGTCATCTTTCTTGTTACCCTTTTCTGGAATTTCTAGTGACTCTGCATCTGGGACCATCATAGTGGTACTCAGAGATTGTTCAAAGCATCGCGTAATTGAGTAGCATTGAAATTGTTTTATTTCACGGCGAAGTCACTCGAGCATTATTACACCATTGACTCTGTACCGTGAGAGAACGATCGACTCGATTCTCCGTTTCAATTACTCCCCCGCCAACAATCCACCCTCCTCTGTCTTCCTCGATCGATTAAAGCCAATAGCCAGTACCGGCACGAAAGTGCAACTGCGCATTAAATTAGTGTAATTAGGGGGCATAATTAATCCCTGTTTGAAAGTAGAATCATAAGTTATTATGCTAATGCCTGGCACTTCCCGTAGACACGTGTGAAAAAAAGGAAGGCTCCGCGGGCGGGTGGTGGTATCGGTGGTTATTTAATCAGCCCCCGCGTTTTCTCCTCGAATTCTCAGATGCTCGCGGCTGGCGACGGAAAAGAAACCAGCGCGCATGAGAGCGCGCGCGCGTATCGCGGAAGAACGAGCGAACAAGGTAACCGGTCGGTTTTTACCGCACGGTGGAATGTACTCCGAGTCAAAGTCAAAGTCAACGATAAGACGATAAGCAGGAAGAGCAAGCGACCCGGCAATTTGCGTCTCGTATCTCGCCGCTTTATCCTATCTTGTGTCTTTCGTGTTGGCTCATTATCTCCTTTGTTGGCCAGCTCGCCCGCGGCGATCATCTCTTTAGATATTTCGATGCCTCTGTAGAGGGACTTTTTAAACGTTTCTTACTCCCGACATTCTTCGAGGCGCTCAAAGTCTCGTGGCCTCGAATAATGTTGCGAAACTACTCGAATTTCTTCAGAAATTAACAGGCCAGAGATTCGAGCAGGTATCGTTAATCGTTCGTTCCAAACCCACCTATACATTCGATCGAAATGCGAATTGTATCACAGTGGATTTGTCGCCCGCAGGCGGTGAGTAGCCGCCGGTGAGCTAGCGTCCTCTGTTGTTTCGTGGAGGCGCCGTGAGGGATGCACGCCGCCGAACGGAGACGTAAACAACGTGTCCGCGCATGCGCGACTCTTCCCTTCTGCGCTCTTGCTCTTGAGCGCATCATTTTGTCCTTCTCCTTCGATGCGTCGCTCTCTGTCCCGCCAACGGGGCCAGGCAACCATCGTTTCATCGCGTTCACGCTGGTGGCGCTGACCTTCGGTAATGGCGGCGATCACGCCGGTAAATCGAGATTTATCACTTGTATCTCGACCGGAGGAAAACCACCGTTCTGGCGATAGAAAGTCCCGGTAATTGGGGAATAATGAATTACGATGGATTTGCACTTTTCTCCTTGCCGGGACAGAATTTTCGAGGCATCCCTTCGTCCCGATCGGCCGCGGATTAAAAACAGTTGAATATCCTGACGCAGTTACATCGTGACTCACGGATGTTCAACCGTTCTCCTCCCTCCTCTCACGTGCTCGGAGCGATTCTCTTTCTCTGTTCCCTGTGTCGTCGACCCCTGTTCTTGCTTGGAAATTGCGCCGAATCGCGCGAGTTCCAGCGTGTCTCTCTGTGTCCGTAGAATTTCGCAGCGTTTCAATTTCTACGGATTAACGACACCGAACAATGCCAGAACTACACCGCCGGCCCCTGACTTTTTGTCTGCCCGTATCAACGGACCGCCTCCTCGTGCCTGGCATTCGAAAATAATAGTAGCAGCCGGTCCGTAGATGCGCGTCATTCAAGGTGGCAACGTTAAAGCGCGAAACGATTTACGCGGGAGCAATAATTTCTACGTTTTACTACCGGTTGGAGGTTAGAAGGGGGGGGGGGGGGGAGGGGGGCATAAAATACGCGTGGCTGAAGATCGCCTACGGATCGTTATGGGTTTTTTCGATGCGTCATTTCGTTGCCCGAAGAGTACAGCCATTACCGAGTCTCTTATCTGTTGCTCTAAAAACTTTCTAATCTCCCCGCCGGCCGTCACTCCCGTGACATCTGCTCGGCCCTCGCCGTCGCGATATCCCCCATAACAAACCCATGGATTTTTTCCTCACTCGCCACCCCGTATATGCCCCGTGTGTTGGTGCGTAAAGCGTTTGTGTGTTGCTCTGAAAAGGGTCAACGTCCGACCCTCACCACACGCCACGGATCGACGCGCCAACACACAGAAGCCTGGTTTGTTTTGGTTTCCCGGGCGTTACCCTCGCCTCCCCACTTCTCTTGCCGACCGAGAAGTCCTCTCCTCTCTTTCTTTCCCTCTTCTTCGCCCGCCCTCCTGCGCGCTTGGTCCTCTTTCACCCAGGCGGTTCCCGCGCGGCCACATACGACCGCCTCTCTCCGTGAAAGCCTGCCCGGCGTGTGTAGAAGTGACGATGCGATTCCAAAATGGGAATTGACATCGAATTATAGCGTGACGTCAAGGATCGTACACAAACGCGCGTCGGCGGGCGCAACAATACGCAGCGGTAGCACGGGGGAAGATGCGTTCGTCGACTCGCCGCGACGCATTTTGCGTAAAATTGAGGTTAGAATCCGTGGGACGGATCGACGCCATATGTAGTTAGATCGAAAATTGTATCTGAACCATCGATATTGGTATTTCAATAATAGGAATGCAATGATAGTTGTAATATTATGGTAATAACAATAGTAAAAGTTTTATTATAGAACAGATACAGGGAAAGGGACAGAGGCGGATTTAACAGTAGGCGCACCAGGCGCGCGCCCGAGGCCCCGACTTCTGAGGGGCCCCACAAAAACCAACTTTCCACTTTTTTTTAATGACACCAAATTTTATTTAAGCGGATCGCAAAATTGTAAGCGAGAAAAGTATAAGACTGTGCAACGCTGCGCAACTTTTAAGTAACTGTTGCAGTTATCACTAACTTTTGTAAGGGGCCCAATATTTTCTTTTGCGCCCGGGGCCTCAACCGACTTTAATCCGCCTCTGGAAAGGGAACATATTGCAAAATGCAGTGGTTCATGTAAATGCGTGGAAAGAAGGGTAGAGCTCTAGCGCTGCTACTACCGCGATAGTAATGATCGAGAAATGGTTTAACGATCGTTTCCAAAGAAGCCCAGCGTGACGAGAGACGCGCGGAGAAAGCGAGAGCCCACCGGTGGAAAGCAAGTTGTCGCGGCGCGACTAGCTTCGGATCGATTTTCGTAGTTGTGTCGCGCTGGTTGCGTTCACCTCGGCGGTGAACGCTCGATTCGATGCCGTAGCGCGGCGCGTGCACGGTAGCCGGCACGGTGCGAGGCGAAACAAACACGCCCGGCGCACGGAGAAAGAGGGACCTTGCTTGGAATTTGCATTCGCCGAGCGGCGCGGCGCGGGCCGGTTCGGCGTGGATCATCGCATGCACGGGTCTAATTATAAGCGATTCGAGGCTGCGCCCGAAAAAGACGCCAGACGTGCATGCGTGACTTGATAGACTGACGTTAGATTCCAGAGGGCGTGCACGCCCGTGCGTGCTGCGTTTCCTGTAGGACGTGTGGGGAACCGTCGGGAAGATAGAATGGTAGCGCAAACGAGCGTAGATAGAAGACCGGCGTGCTCTAAAGATCACGCGTGCATCGCCGTCCACTATCCAGTTGGACAAAGGATCGACTCGTTCGATAGGGAAAGTTCGGGGAACAAAAGCAAAATCTTGGCAAATATTTTTCCTCGCGAACGCTTCGAATCCATTACTACCAATCGATTCATTGCATCAATTTTAATTCACAGAGAAACTTTGGTAGTTTGCATTCAAACAAAAATACTCGCGAGCGGTTCGAACCCGTCACTACTTTCGCCAAATAGCACTCAGGCCCGTGCACGCGAGCTATTAACCAAGGAACGAAGCGGGGAAGTGTCCCATTCCGCAGGAAGTAGCTGAAAGTCCCCCGAAAGTCGATTCTTTCTTCGATCCTAGGATAGCCATCCGGACTGCCGGCAACATCGTATCCGTTGCACCCACGGACGACTCTAGCACACGGCAACCCTGTCCGCTTACTCATCCCTGGCCAGCTCGAAACACCGCACGAGATCGTCTTCTCCTCGGAAGATTTACATCTCTCTTTCTTCTCGATCGCGGCTTGTTCCTTTTTTTTTTCTTTCACCGTCTTGCCAATGGGACAGAGCGCGACCAATCGCGACGCTCGGCATTGTATAGCGCTCTCGCGCGCGCACGCCGCCGATGCAACCTATTAACGACGCAGTCTACTCCAATTTAGAATCTCTTTTTGCTCTTCATTCGAGATCCGCCTACCTGTCGATTTCAGATATTTTAAGAGAGCCCGGCTGCCGAGTGTTTAGCAGGCCGCGATGGTAGATTGAGTGGCCGAGGGCGGTCTGTATCCACGATTACGAACGAATGTAACCGAATGCAGCTCGAAAGCCTGCCGCGGCGAGAGGGAAAAGGATCGGGCGCGCGGGCTGACTCGTTGGAGGCAAGGCAGGCAAGGCAAAGCAAAGGGAGAGCATTGCCTGCCAACCGGCATAGAAGGTCTGTGACCTCGGTAATGCCTATGCTACGCCGTACGCCGGCTGCCCGCGTGTACCGTTCCAAAGGTGATGTCACGGGCAAAAAGATCCTTGAACAGGCGAACAATTTTTCACGGGAGCAACCGTTTTTCCTGTTACCAAGTTACCTGGAAAACTCGAGGCGTTATGGGAATTGTCCGCATAGGCGGTTTCCGTGATTCACGCGCGGAGGAAGGACTCGCGTCCCTGTGGTGTCCCGCGCTTACGTTTATTTTCCAGTTGTATCGGTTCTTGTTTTTAGCGCCCAGTGTGACGTATACGTCACATCATTTTCAGACGTATAAAAATATCGATAGTCGATAATTTTGGGTCCCAAAAAACGGTTCAGTTCTTTAAATGGCTCTGAGATGTAAGCCACTGATGCGTTTACCGCTGTAAATAATGTTTACAATAACCATGCAAACGTTTCTGGCGAATGCATGTTGGACATTTTTCGATAACCTAACACGTTGCTCTTGTTTTCTTTAAACATTTGAGAGTAAAATTATTTTTTTACATTTTCATTTGGTAGGCGCGTGTAAATTAATTGTTATACTAAAAGAATAATGCTTGTAAAGTTTGATTTATGAAAGATAAATTGCTGTTTTAATCCGTACACCCCCAGTTTGATGTATACGTCACATCGAGGAAATCATATTTCGACTAGCTTTTTTGGGAAAACAACGATGAAGTGCATGTATTGGGACCATTTTTCTGTTAACTAATCGCAAGAAATCATTTTTTTCCGCCGAGAAATGTGTCTGGGATTTAAAGGGTTAAACTTCAACGGAGGAGACTCCTTGTTTCAGACTTCTTTACTGTGTATCAAATTGGCTCAGTTTTTACATCGCGCCTCTTTTAGATGCCTCGACTTCAGTGTTAATGGCACAGATTTCCTAATCCATTAATCTTGTGCCAACAGCTACCAGATCTACAATGCTTATCCGCGGCGATAAAATCTCCTATCGTATATCACTTCGGATCAGCGCAAAACTTACTTTCCCCTCAATTGCATATTCTTGCACACCCATTGTGTTGCCGCGCAGCTGCTTACCGACGAGACATTTACGACTGCAGTAATTTCGTTGTTTAGCCTCCCCCTTACACGTGTACGCGGTGGCATACAAGAGGCGAGCATCCTTAGAGGTAACATTCATACTTTCACAGTGCTAACGCACAGTGTCCTCTTATCACTATTCAATTCGAACGTCAGGCGCACAAATGCCACCGAGCAAAATTGTTTCTCGAGCACGGCGACCCTTCATAAACCTTTCAAACTTACACGATCTTTCAAGAAATTACCTCGACTTCCAACTACTCAATCATTTTAAGAAAATGTAGCAATGGTAATTAGGAGGCTCTAAAATTCACCCATCACAATCGTGTCACTAACCAAGACTTACAATTAGCCCGGAGCCTTAATTACTTAATTAAACAAATACCAGCAGCATCCCGTTTGGCTTAAGTTTTGGTTTAATAGAAACCGTCCCGTTTGGAATAGCAAATACTAAATAATAAATCGTCCAAGCAATGCAGCTATCCCGTTGCGCACGCACCGCGAGGGATTTCGAAAACCTCGCGGTCGGCCTCGTGGTGGCTAGTAGCTTCGTATCGTTCCTGGATCAATAGCACGTGATCGTGGCACAGCTCCGCGGCGCGCTATCCGGGCATATAAACAAAGAAACGCGCGCGCAACCGCGCAGGCTGAACCCCCGCGCATCGATTTCCCCTTTGGCGGGAGCGCGAGTGCCGGCTCGCGTACAGGCGATTCACGCCAGGACGCGTCGATCGTCCAGCCGTGAGGCGCCCTCAAAGGGCTCGATGTTATTTCCCGAAATCATTGCTAGCGATCGAAGTTGCCCCGCCAACAGCCGCCGGCTCGATCCGCTCGAAATCCACTTTTTGCCGCTCCTTCCGTCGACCGGGACGGGGGAAAAACCAGGGGCACCCGCGAGGCTCTCGTGCGTTGACCCGTCCCCGGCTGATGTAACCGTAACCCGTCGTTTCGCCGTCCTCAGCGTTACCTATGCTTTCAGGCGAACGCGGCGGTGGTGTTCAAATGCACTTGGCCGGGCTGCCTGGAGATCAAAGCGACCGTCGCGCTTATCGAGGAGCACGTGCGCCAATCACACTTGGGGTAAGTGGCGAGCCTGTAAGGCGCAACAAGTCCCGTGAAAATCCGGGGCCGTTTACGAGGTCGTACGCCGATTGACCTTGAACCGAGCGATAAGATAAGTTCGCGGCCGGCGAACGCCGGTCTCCTTGGTAAAGGGACGCGCACGATCTTGTTATGCTGCCTCGTGAAGTACGGCATTGGTGAACAGGGGATTTTGATGGAGTGACGTTTTGCAGGCCGAAGAAGTCGAAGGGATATGACAACGAGGAGGACGATGATATGTCAGACCATGAGGAGGAGTTCTATTATCAGGAAGTCGCTGTGGATCATATGAGCTCGCCGCCGACGATGTCGCACCGGGACATGGCCAGGCCTCCTCACGAGGATCCAGAGTACCAGAAGCAACTTCGCTTGGAAGCTATCCCTGCCGCTAGTAACAATAATGCTGAGAGCGTGATGGTGGGGATCAGAGAACGGAACGCAGCGTTCACTATTTCACAATCGCCGGTGGGTAGAGTGGCTGCGAGGGGAGATTGATAGTAGGGCAGGGTAAAGGATGATTCCTTGCGAAAGTATAAGCGGGGAGTCTAGGAATGAGATTCGAAATTTGCTACGCCTTTTGTTAACGTAGAGGACTTGACAGTCAGCTTGTTCGATTCCGACACTCTGGTAGGAATTGTGGTTGCCAGTGGCGCACTCAGGGGAGAGTTGAGGGGATACAGATGTATTTAATTTCAAACTCAGGAAAATTTGTTAGGCGATTAGAAAAATTTATTTAAGGGTTATGAGTGCCGTCTTAATCTGAAGGCGAAAGAAGCAACTGCTTTGGGTCCCCGGAGCTCAGGGAGCACGGGAAATTGTAAAAGCTAGGAAAAAATGGAAATGCGCCCTCTAACTGGGATGGAAAGAAAATAACGAATACACCAAGATTTAGATTTTAAAGTGAGGCTCTTTTTTTGTGGAATGGACACCACGTTTAATTGTATTTATTTTATTGCTTTAAGGGGATATATACGTTCTTGGTGCCTAATAGTTCATCAATTTTGGGAGACTTTTCTCGAGATGTGTGAAATAAATCGAAGATTTTATAGTTGTATCTTGTTCTTGGGGCCTTTGTTCATATAAAAAAAATTATTTGACGCACTTTTGGCCGTATCAGCATCATAACTTCGACAATTTAGAACCTTTTTTCACGAACTTTGCGTTAATCTACGCAGAATGACATTCTCTAAAGGCCATCGTGTTAGATTTTTAAATTTCTATTTTTTAACATTTTTTTACCATTTAAAGATCGAAATTGTAGACGAAAAATCGACTGCTTTCTTTAAAGTGGCATCATTTTTTTATTTTTTTTTTAGGAATTCAAAAATTTGGTCCGATGGGGCTCGCCTCAGGGCTTTCGAAAACGATAAGACGGCACTGACATACGCCTAGGACCGCGAAAAGAGGGGACTTTTGTACCTATAAGTACTTTCGTTAATCCAAAGTCGGAATGTGCACTTAAAAGCTTATAATTTAAAGAATATTTTACAACAAATGACGATAATTCATGTTGTTCGGCGTGTAGCTGCTGTTGAACAGAGCAGGATGGACACATAAGGAGTTGGCGGTGGCAGAAATATCTGCACTGGGTGTCGTCCAAACGAAAAAAAGAAAAATGTCTCTTGAAGTATGTAAAAGAAATTAGCCTTTATCATACGCTATTTTGTTTACAAAAATGTGTGTTTGAACTTTAATTCAAACTCGTAATGCAATTTCTGAAACAAGTTTCGTCAGTTTTTTAATGATTAAAACCAAACTGTGGCTATTACATAAAAATCCGTATGATAAAGGCTAGATATTGATGTGAGAAAAAATCGTCCCAAGTTTCATTGAAATCGGTTGAGTAGTTTTTGAAATGTCATTGGCAACGATTTGCAAAACGTAGTTTCGAGAACACCAAGTTTAAGGTACAGATTAAAGTGAAAGAAATTTTCTCTTTAAATTTACAAAAATTCGAAAAAAAAACAGAATTGACCTTCGTTTGATGTTTTAGCTTCGCAAAATTCTTTATTGGAATAATTCTCTTGTATCAACCATTCTAGGTGTATGTAACCCCTTAAAGAATAAAATCCAGTTTTCTAGTCTTCTGACAAAGCCCCTCCATTTAGGGGGTGCCAGGGTGGGTCTCTTGCCCCCTCTGGGTGCGCCACTGTGGCCACTGTGGCACGTAGGGTTTTCTATCTATTCAGGAAAAGATAGAAAACCCTACGTGCTCCTTAGAGATCTAGAAACAGTCTAATTCCTTTATTGTTTTACAACGAGGGCACATAGAAAATAATAAAACTACAAAAGAATTCACGAAACAAGTACCAACCGCGTGAAATGGTGAATAATTAAATTTTTTGTTTAAATCACCCTACAGGTCGTAATTTTTCAGAAAACTTGACGATTTCTTTTTAACTTCTTCGCAATTAAATTCTCTATCGATCTGTCCGGCCGAAATTTACAATTTCTTTGCTGTTTTTGTATATTTAACGCATTATACAACAGTGTTACAAGATCAGTATCAGTGGGCTCCTTTCAGAACAATTTGAAAAAAAAGTCATACCACACGTGTCATACGCTGTCAGAATCGAACGAGTAAATTGTACCAGCCCTACTACAAATCAACCCCTCCCCGTTTAATGGAAACTTGCGCGCAGAGTGTAGCTAATTAACGCGTACTACATAATCTTCCATTTCCAGGGGACGCCGATCAAGCACATAAAGCTGTCGCCGAGGCCGTTCCAGGCGTACCAGCAGAACATGGGCCTGCTGACGGTGTCCACGGGCAAGATGCCGTCGTCGCCGCGGCGAATACGCGGCGAGACAAAGAAGTGCCGCAAGGTATACGGTATGGAGCACCGGGACCTCTGGTGCACGCAGTGCAAGTGGAAGAAGGCCTGCAGCCGTTTCGGCGACTAGGCCAAGCGACCGCCCCGTTCGTATGTCCGCGGGCGGAGATCGTCGCCGAGCCGACCCCAGAGTTTGCCAATGCTACGTTAAAAAAACAAAAAGAAAAAAAGAGCAGATGAAACACCTGTCGCCAACTGCCAATCGCCGGCTCGCGGTGGTGGTCGTCGTCGTCGTCTGTCGTTGATCGCGACGGCGACAGTCACAGGCGACACTGGCGCGGGAGGAGCCGTTGACCAGAGTGATCTTCCGGTTCGCCCAGCGCGTAAAACAGCAGCGGCGTCACGGGGCAGCCCGTGACGAATTTATCGTCCATCATCTTCCAAGCACGAACGGTTCGCTCTGTCCATCACGAGACGACAGCCGTCTTCACGGAGAGGCGCTCGCGTCGGCGAGCGTCGGAACGCCTGTTCCTGTTCTTCTTCTACTTGGTCCCCGGTCAGTCGTGTTCCTTTGCTCCCTCTTGCTGGGACGGTTCGAATTATGGAACGGACAGAGGGGAGAGGGGACACGCGTTTGGCGGGTGAAACGTCGATCCCATGACGGATGGCGGACGGTTGGAGAAGGGCCGACGATTCTTAGCGAACGGGGGAAAGGATCGTCAACGCGTCGGCGCTCGAGTGATAGGGAGTAGAGAATTGAACGTGGAAGATCGTTGCACGATCGCCGAACCACTTCTTGGTCGCTCGTCGGGCATTTGGCAAACTCCGTTAGGGTCATTTTTTTTAGACGTAATCAAGGGGGTATCGATTAGTAGATAGCGAATAATTGGCGTGCGGGACGAGGCATCCTTAGACTGTTGCGCTTTCTCTGTTTCCCTTCCTTTCTCTCTCTATCTATACTTCTGTCTCTCTCTTTCTCTATCTCCTTATCCCTGTCTCTGAATGGACGAGAGCGCGGAACACGGCCTCGTTTCCGGTTCGCCATAACGAAAATTCTTTTGGTTCGGTACGTAGAAGAGACACGCGATGCCCAGGCGAGCACGCATGTCCCTCTCGATGTGCTGGTTCCCGAACCGACTCTTAGGTCATTGCAATAGGTCTTCCTTCTTCCGGTGAGGGCGGTCACCGCTCGATTTCCCGCCCTCATTTTGGTCCCCGTGAGCCGATCGTCGCGCGATCCTCGGCGACTGAAAATCGCGTGCCGCGGAGGAAAGGAGTACCACCGCCGCGAGGTATCGCGCTTGTCGATTTCAATAACATTTCGTAGCCATCGCAGACACCCTAAAAATATGTGACCCATAACTCGACCGTTCGCTCCGCACTCGATGACCTGCAAAATATTCAGCGACAAATATAAATCTAGAAATCGATGGGTGACACCTCGCTCGGTTGCTGTAGTAATAAAATCAGTAGGGGGTTGAAGAAGGTAGCGAGCTCGAGCGGCATGGGTTCTTAATTAAGAATTTTTGAACGCTGGCATATTTAGAAACTAAGCGCACCGTGGCGAGCAAGCGTCCCGAGCGCGGAGGCTCCATAGTGATCGTCGAAAATCGTATTAGTACCCTCAAGGATATCGCTTTACACATCACTTGAGCATGCCCCGAGTACGTCGCTACGCTTCTTCCGCCCACCTAGCCGTGTTTCCCTCCATCCGCGGCGAGTATCGCTCGATCGCGTCGCCGAGGAGCGCCCGACAATACACAGCGAGAATCGAGGACCGCGAGGAAGAAGGCCGGACGCGTCCGAATTCGGTGTCGACCGATGGTTCTTCCTGGAAGGACGCAGGCGTGCAATTGGAACGTGATTGCGTCGAGCGGAGCTAATTGTGATATTTTTCTCTAAATTTTATCGGATATTGAATCGTGCGCCGACGGAGGCTGAGACGGACGAACGAGGATGCACGGCGGCGCATTCGGTGGCAAACGCGAGAATGGTTGGAAGCGCGCGTCGCAACCAGGCGGAAGCAAAATTTTATACACCAATTATTATACTGCCAGATAAACAATTCAGCGAAGCAAAAATGATGGGGGAAAAAAATGAAGGAGACGTGCGCGAGGAAAAGGACGATCACCGAGGCTCGAGGCGCTGTCCGCGGTGTGTGTTCTGTGTGAGTGCGTCGAGCACAGGCCCGCGACATCTCTCGACGACTTAAGCACGCGTTCGCCAACGAGGGAGCCTGCGCGCGCGAGACGCAGGGGCCTCGCAGTTGAATCGATCGACGCGATCCACCGACGGCCCAGATCGGTGGCACGCACGCGTGCGCGCGCAACATCGCCGAGGCGCGATTTTTTGATCGCGCCCTGCGCTCCTGTAGCCGTCGACGTCGTTAAACGTGCTCCATTCTCGCTTTCGATCGTTCGCACGACACACGCAAGCTGTCCCAAACACGCGGCACAAGCTGACCCGGTATGGAATCGGCTCGAGAATGTCGAATAAGACTTTCCTACGCCCAGCGTTCGATTTCACGACAAGCAGACGCGAGTAGAGCGCGCGCTTTATTTTTACCGATCAACTCGCGACTTTTTCACTTCGCGCCTCTATGTTGTTCAATGAAATATGTACTCTAATATTTATTTATTTTTTTATTTTCTTACTCGGCGGGCCCCTTGACAGATTCTCCTTTCACAACTGTTTATCGTAACGTTGGAGGATAATATTTTTTACATTTATATTGACGAATGAATTCGACGCCCCTCGTGCTTGACGCACTGTGGCGTGCTGATCTTTTCGAAAACGAAGGTGCGTAGGAAAGACTTTTCCGCAACGTTTCTGACACATTTCCACAGAGGTGGATGTGCGCGTCGGGTTGTGCCGCGTGATTCCAAGGCGCTGCGTATAATTCGTATTTGTAAAAAAGGAAATGAACGAACAGATTTGATCTCTATGACTTTTGCGACGTGGCAGCGGCGCGATATCTCCCTCGAGTTCACCTTCGACCGATCGCTTCTGGGGAACGATCATCCCGCTGCCATCCGGTCGTCAAATTTTTAATCGATTCTTTATTATTATTAATTTTATTATTCGTCTCTTTTAACGGTGTAAACGTTTTACACGTCTCGTCGCTTGCTTGGTGAACAACGCGAACGATAAATTCGAAGGGTATTTCTCAAAGACTATAATAGGGTATAGAAGCCAGTTTTCGACGCTGTTCGAATGAATTTTTATCAAAACACATTCGCCCGAAGATTCGTTCGATTAAGTTTTCCTTCGAGATCACGAACGAGACGTATATCATTCGCGAATAACGAGATCCGCATCTCGCACGAGACCATCTCCGTCGTTCCCGAATGAAACTCGTGCCGCTCGGCCTGTTTTATACATCACTCGAACGAAACCAACATCCCCCCGTCTCAGAACTCTGGCAAAATCGTTTCGTGTCCGTGAGAGGGGATCTACTTCCATCATGTCGATCGATGCTCATCTTCTAGTACAATTTTACCGCGTAGCGCATTCTTACGTCGTTTCTCTCGCATAATTTTACCGTACAATTAATCTCACGATCGCGCATCGATATTTAATATATTATCACCGTTATTATTATTGTCGCCCCGTTAAACGACAACCGTTACTGAGATTAAGCCACTCGTTTGTTAGAACAGGGCACGGTGGAGCGTCAATTAAACGTTTATCGATCGGTAAGATTTCATTTACCGTGACTGTAATCGACAGTTTCATGGCGACAATTCAGTTTTACTCGGAGCCAAAGACGCGTCTCCAATCCATGGGTTTCAATCGAGTTCCCCTTTCGATCGGTCCGGCAATTCGCGGTGAACGCTGACGATAGTGATAACGATAAGAGGATCCACCATCGGGGGAATGGGGGCTGTAAAGTTTTAAACCGTTCTCTTGCGTTGTCTACGTACTTAGGTTTTTCTTCTTTTTTTTTAAACGTTCCGAATCGATGAACCGTGCAACGTAAATCGGCGTGGACTCTAACGAATCAATGAGGAGGGTTTCGTCGAGCGTTGCGTCGGTATGTCAGCTGTGCTCGATCGAACGGAAGAACCAGCTGGTGTAGAAGTCGCTAACCGTCGAATAGCGTTGCAATAGCGAATGGACGGGTTGTCGGGAAACATAACCGAAGGGCGATTCGCCGGGAACCATCGCGAGACAGTTTTCTTGGTCGATGTAAAAAGAAAGGAAGAATAGAATAGAAAGTAATTGCCGTCCAAATAGGTTCCTTCTGTAGGTCAAAATTGTCATCCGAAATGGTTTATTGGGCGTACAGTTATCGATCGGTATAAACACCAAGCGGAGAAACGTTGGCTCTGAAATCCCAGCTGGATTCGGGCATTTCGAGTGGCGAGGAAAAAACTCCGCAAAGATCGAGCGGGGTCTATTATAGAACGTCGAATAATACTACCGATAAAAGGAGAAATCTTGTTACACATTTAGTGAAATATTGAAAGATTCAATGGGAATCGAACACCTAATTATCCCCTTCGTTGTTCAAACTATGAAGAAGTGGATAAAAGTTGAATGGAATTAATGTAATTTCTCTAAACACAATTTGTTCCATGTACTCTTCACTTTGAGTTTCAACTTTTACACCGAGCAATAAAATTGTTCGTGCCTTGAACAGGGAGGAATATAAATAAGCGTTCCGTTCGTATTAAATCAGCCTGTACTTCACTGTAAAATGTATACATTTAATTTGACTGGCGTTTTTGGAGAGGGGCAGATAAAATCTATCCTTCTACTTTTACACCTGCGTTTCTGTCTGCTATTATTTTAACGCTCAGAACAATTAAAACTAATTGACACTTTCTAACACGATCTTCGCGTGCCACCGAGCAAGTAGTATTATCCGACACGTGTCAGACGAAGTCCATTTTCCCCAAAGCTTCCGGCAAAGCTGGCTCCGAAACCTGTTCGCTCTAACGCTCTCGCGCGGACTAATCATAGAAGCCTGGGATAACTGACGCTGAATCCTTTCCGTCTCGACGGGTGTTTGAAAGTAAATAGAATTTTGGCGGGAATTGAAGCGCAAGGCACTACGCGGCTAGCCCAAGTACAAGATTAACTTTTGTGCCATTCGAAATGCCAAATATTCCCTGTTCACTGTCTTGTTCGTGAAGTGACATTTCGCAAAAAACGTAAAAAAAGAAAAGGACGATATAGTGGAAGGAAAGGCGCGCTAAGGGGAACGATGAAATGGTGTAGAGAAGCTCTCCGAGGGGAACGCGAAGACGCGTGTGATGAGAACGAGAACTTAAAATGATTCGTAACGGAAGCTTTACAGACTTAAAGATACCTCAGGTTTATTTCATAACGAGAATGATAGGCCGGGGCCGTTGCGATCGAAGCGAGTCGCCTCGATCGAGGGGGAGCGAAACGCCACCTGTCGGTGCCAAGCATCGGCGCCGATCGCTTCGATCGCGACGGGCCCGGCCGATAGGCACTGAAATTATATTTCGTACGTTATACCTTCCTCGCGAAGCTGAACGTGTCAATATTACTTAGTCGAATTCGTTGCATCGAGTCGAGGGACCTCGCTCGATATATTGTATAATATTGTAATCGCATTTAAATAGGTCGCCTGAAAACGTTCAAACGCCGGGGACGAATTTAGGCCGAAATTGTATATTATAGCGCCGACTACACTCCGCGCGGCAATAGGTAATTACGTCGCTCTCGCGTCTACAGTGTTGCCGGTAGGGGGATTACCGACGAGCGACGTGCGCTCGATCGCCGTCGATCTTATAATATATATATATATATTCTACATCGGGAGTTCTCCTGCGCGCCGGGCAGCCCCGGCGCTCGTATTTGTATTTCACGGGGATTCCCGTGCGTCGGACTGCGCGTTTGCGCAGAGGCGTCCCCGCGTCTGGCAACACTGTACGCTGCGACGGCGGAGCGTAGTCCGCGCGCGTATTAACCGGAACACATATATATTCGATCGATTCGACCAGCGAGCCAATTAGGGGCGATCATATTTATATATCATATATATATGTATATATATATATATATATATATATCAAACAAGCCAGCAGACAGCGATCGCCCCGTAAGGATACCGATCCAGGGCCCTGTCCAGCATGATCGCCGAGATTTCGAAGGTAAAAACAATCGTCGCGGATAACAATGGCCGGGAATTATCATACCAAAACGATCTCATATCGATTTTAATGAAAAAAATGCAATTTTCGACGGTGCGGTCGACCGGGTGCTCCGTTTAAACCGCCCGCGCTCAGAATGGCGACATCTGTAGGCGACGAGATTTGTCGTATGTACCTGTTTAAAAAAAAAAAGAGAAAAATGAAGAGAAAAAAAAGGAAAGCGTCGCTGTAATGATGAGACCAAGACGCGCGGCGTGCGGCGACTAATTAACAGATTAGTAGCCGATGTCGGTTGAAAAAGAAAAAGAACGCGAGCAACCCCCTGCCTGGCCGGGAGTGGAGCGTTATTGCGCTTGGTCGACCGCACGAAGCAAAGACATATTATTATTGATAGTATATTATATTATATTATATATTATATATATTATTATATATTATTATATTATATTATTACCATTATTAATTTTTATTAATTATTATCATTATTATTATTACCATCGTCATCGTCATTAGCAATCATTCTTCGAAGGTACACGAATACCGTCTGTCTAAGTAACCAGCGCGTCAAGTGGTTGTCAGAGAACGCGCGATCCTCGGATGCGTTTCTCGCGGGACTCGTTAGTATTACGCCAATACTCCGTGTCAAATATATGCGTGTGTACCGTTTAATTCGCGCGCCGCACCGTCGCGCCGATCCAGCGCGCAGCGGCGAGCATGCGCGTCGCGCCCACCGCGAAATACGAAGAGCGCTGGACCACGACTGAAGGCCATCGCGCATTTCGGCGAAGATTTTGTTTAGAAACAATTGGCGACCGAGGCGCCGCGACAACTAATTAATTATTATTAATTTCCTCGATTCGCCGAAATGCGCGAAGACCTTAAAAAACCGACCAGCCACTCTTTCCCCAGATTTCTTTTCTTCTTTTCTCTCCTCGAACCTCCCGCGTGTGTCTGTAATATATTGCTGCTGCAGGCGCTTTCTATTTATCGACGACCAACGCCGTCTCGTGTAATAAACGCTGCGGTTATGCCACGTTATAAGACACACGGATTATTCTAACATACATACACCCACACACACATTGCATAGCTATATACCGACTGAAGGATGAATTATAAAAGAAGAGACGTCGGTCACGTTTCAGTGTAAACTTTATCGTCAGACTCCTTATGGTAATAAACCTGTCCAACAAAACCGTACCGAGCTTATTAACTCATCTTGTCCGTTACTTCTCGCACGCTTGTTCGCGCCGCGGATTTTTAGTTCTCTTTCGTTCATTCGCGCGAGCGAATGTTTACGCGTATCGTTGCAAGTTTCGGTAAATATCGTTCTTCGCGGGGTTTACTTTTAAGAGTCTCGCGGTAGATGAATTGTTTTAATAAAGGCGGAGGTAATTTAGGAGTCGAATAATGGACTAATAACCGTGCTATTAGGTTTTAACGGCATCGCGACGTGACGCCGCGCTGGTAAATTTTACTTTCTGAATTTCGCTTGTCCCCTGTTCTTATCGATTATTTATTAGGTAGTGTTAATCTTATATCCACGAGGCAATAAAATTAGCGGCGTATTAAACGCGTAGCTTGTATGTTATTACGTATAATATTCCATTGTGATAGTAACGTAGAGTATAGCGATTAGAATTAATACCGACTTACCTTCGTTTCGACTGACAGAAAGTCTTTCATCTGTGTACCTACCGCATAATATTTATTTCGTTGCTCAAAAGAATATACGTAATTTGTCGGGGGATGGGCGAGAAAATTTTATTACCGCGCGGTGTTTTAATACTCGTGCCATTAATGGGACATAACCGCAGCTTCGTGTATTCACCACCCTCTAAATAGAGCTACGTACCAACCCCCGTAGGGATATTTTCCAAATTCAACGGATGATTCTCTCCGAACGACCACTTTATACACAACGCACAATCGATGTCTACGATGTTACTCTATCGTTCCATGGATCCAATAGAAAATCAAAATATTAATGCGCTAACGAAATCTGAAAACCTTACTTCTCTGTTAACTTATCATTGTTGGATTTATCTGACACACATATGTGTGCGAGTCTGTCGATCGAGATAGACGGAGACTGGAGTGGAATTTTTAATAGTTGCCGTTTATCCTTAGACGAGAATAGCGAGCAGGCTGATAAGAGAAATATATCGAGCGGTGTTTAATGATAAAGGACAGCTTCGATGGATATTCCTACGAAATTCGAATAAGCCGGTATAAGTACGGCGATCTTAATCGATCAACCACTGTCCATTGAAGTGTTACATTCGCCTGTGCTCGTCGAGAACAGTGCTCTTAATTATTCGCCCCCATCGGGTGTATGCAATATTCCGTCGAAGGCGTCGCACTGTCATTGATAGAATGGAAACAAGGTAGAGGCGTATCGGATAGTCACGCTCAGTGGTGCACTTGGGATTTAATCTTGGGGGTAGTCGAGTTGAAGGGGTGAAAATTGTTTTAATGGAAATTCAGTAAAATTCGTTGGGTAATTATAGAAGTTTATTTACGGAATAAAATACCGCTTTTTGTTTTTGTTACAATGCCCCTTCTTTGGGGGTGCCAGGGCCCAGTGCGCCACTGGTTGCGCTGAATCTTTATTAGCAACATCCTTTCGACTGTGGAAGTTGGTGTTCGTAGTTTTTATCGGTATAATACAATCACTGTAGCTATTAGCAGTATCGTTACTAGATTAGAAAAAGAATTTAGGAAACGCTGCAACGAATCTTTGGATATTATTAGCCGTACTATTGCGTAAGGATATCTGCAGTGTGATATGGGTCAGGATAGATTTGAAAGAATACGAAGAAGTTAAAGCGGTGTCTCTTAACGTGTGTCGTAACGTGATCTATAATGACGCTGGTAGCGGTGGTGGTGCGTGCAGGGTGGTTCGTTATGATCGTTTTTTTAACTATTTTTAAGTAAATGTAATAATCTCAGTGTCTTGCGGGAAGAAGTTTTGAAAATTTCACTTTCGAAGTCTCGATGCCCCATTCGCGATGATAGCGGCGTTTTCTTTTTAATGAAACCTCCCTGTACACAGAGTTATCACGTCGCAAACGCAATGGTCGTCAATTTCGAAGCGTTCTATCCCCGAGGAACCTTCTTCCACGCGCCCGAGACCAGAAGCGCGGGATTCCCAGGGAATGATTTCGAGTAGCGATGGGTTTCTCGAAGCGTCGAAATCTCGGAAGCTCAAAAAATTCCCGAGTTTGCAGAATTTGAAGCATTGAAATATTTTCGTGATTCGAAACTCTCGAAAGTCAGATAAGAGAAGTGAATCGTTCGCAAGGTGCCTCGAGAATTTTTATATTGTTACATTTTTCTTTAATTATAGTCAATAGAGATTTATGCAAAAATTTTGTCCACTTACGAAATAGAATCAACACTTCGAGTTTCGAGAGCTTCGAGCGTCGCAAAGTTTCGGATTCCAGTTTCGAGAATATCGAAAAAGTAGCTCCGAACCCACTCAGAATTTCGAGCGTGCACGCGCACGTACGTCGCCCCACGCGTCGAATTAGACAATAGACGGCGGCGTGTCGCGTTTGTTCCATTAGGTAAAACGACTATTAAATTAGGCTACGCAACATCGACGCGCGACACGCGTACACGAGACTCCTTTTACGCAAAGACTGTCCCCACGCCCGCGTTGCTATTGTCAGCGTCGCACAGGCGTGGTTAGATAATAAAGCATATCAGAATTGGGCACGAACATCGAACATACGTTTTACACGGCTGAGACGCATTTCCATGGCGAACGCGCACGATCGTCTGTTCTGATACCGGCGAAACGACGAACTAACACTGAATGCTTGTAACTAGGGCTGGGACTATTTGTCGAATTTTTCGGTATTCGAATATTCGAATACTTCAGTTGCTCAATTATTTGGTGAATATAATTCGAATATCCAAGTATTAAAATACTGATGTGTTCGAATAGTATGGTGTGAATTATAAATCAAGTTCTTTAAGTTCATTTGTCAGGGTGAAATAATAACATTCGAATACTCAAATATTCGAAGTTTATTCGAAGCATTCGAATGCTTGTAAAATATTAAAATATTAAATTATTCAAATAGTCCCAGTCCTACTCGTAACCCACTCGATCCGTCATTATTTTCTGCGATCAGTTCAAAAGACAACTCCTTGACACTATACCCACGTTCTGTCGGAATTCGATTTACATAAGTATATGTATAAATACACACATGAACGAAGAGGGTTCTTCAGACACAACTAGAGATTACTATATTGTACAAGTCTGTCATGCGAAGCTGTTTGTAAGGAATATTCCCGACACGGTCGTCCAGTTTAACCGTTCGGGTGCTATAGACGCATGCATGTGCGGGGAACGCCCATGAGCGTTCAGTAGCTGTGGTTAAGAAGTAGGGCTAGAGGGGTCCCGCACGCGGTGAGCGTTCGAAGCGACGGCACCCGAGGGGTTAACACTGGCTCGTACTGTTACTCGTCTAGTGGAGCGTCCGAGTATAATGTCGTCGCGAGAGCGAAGTACCGAGCGATATAATCGACCCGCCGAGTCGTCGAGGGCTCATGCAATACGCTGATAGCAATAGGTGTACTGTGTATTTGTACGCGCCTCGATATCGATGCTTGTCGCCATGATGTAAATACGGATTGAAAGGATAAGAAGGGCCTTTCATGATCGTTAGAACAGCGGCGGTAGTCCGTGTTACAAGTAGAGTCTTCGCCGTAAATCGTGAAGAGACGTCGAAAAGCTTCGAAGAAGCAAGTTTCTCGACGGTAACGAGCCAAACCCCGAATGAAACCGAACCGACCCGAAGAATCGACGCGAGGAGGACTTTTCTCTCTCCTCGAGTTAATCACGAGTGTAACAGGCGAGTTTGCATTTCTTACGCGCAGCGTAACTTCGCCAGTAACCGAAGTTCGCTGAAAGTTTATTGAGCGATTCAGCCGCGGTCCCTCTTACGGCGTTGCCTCGAGCCCATCGGGTGCGCATATAGCGCGGCGAGGGCGCCTGCGTCGTAGAAACACCTCCGCACCGTGTCGATTTAACAGCGTTCCCTTCTTTATTGTTCGCCGGAATACATCGCGGTCTCGTATTAAGTTCGCATCCCACTCCCTCCTCGTTTTCGTCGACGCAGTTTCTGCCTCGGGGTAACGACTCACCTGGATGCGCTTCAAGTGGAACACGCGATGCTCGATTTTCCAATAAGTTTAAACACTGTGATTGATACCATTCTGTTAGAGAATTAGGTAGAAAAATTGTCCCTTGGAGAAAGCCTCGATTGACCGCGCGACCACTCGGGGACGTGGCCATCGATCTATTACGAATGGATCCGAAGCAAGCGATCCTTGAGAATGTCGAGTTGATTTTCCTCGCGTGAAACGATCGTGAGAGAAGTGGCGCGCGGGTGCATTTACGAGAAACGTTCGCGTCGAGTCGGGCACGAAGGTGAACACAGAAATGGAGTAACGCGACGGAGGAGGTATGCAACGTGCGTACTCGCGGCGTAGGGATGAGCGCAGAGGTGTGGAGACTAAACGATGACATCGTGGTTCAGAAAATGGATATATTGTACTATAAGGTGAAGAGAAATATTTAACTAGGAAGTAAGAAATCTCAACGCTACCCGTACGCTAGCCGAATAATATTGTATAAGCCTTTTGAGATGATTATTGTTATTGTATATGTATATACATATATTATATATGAGCCGAACATAAAGATCGTAGATGGTAGCCGAACCGATCGACGACGATGACGATGATGAGAAACGAGATAATAATGTAATGTAGCCGTACGATTAACATTATCGAGCATTATATTTTATTAATAATTCTGTGTTATATATATAATAATGGCCGGTTATTATATATATAATGGACACATAGACGTACCTATGTAAGTATTGTGTTACATAGAATATATGTTATTACGAACCCTTCCGTATCATTGTTTTTCACCACCGACACCTTTCGCGCGTTTAACGAAGTTACTTAAATAATAGATAGGGATTAACGATCGCTAAATTATCGCGCGTGATTGGGCAACGATGATTGCTCGCCGAGGGGTGGTAGGTGGGGGGGATTAGCGAGGCACATGGTTAACGGATCGCTGCAATCGGTGGATGGTATTTAAAGAAACATGATAAACTGCGTGCAGAGGATTCGAGTAATTAAATCTATTTCATGATTATCACAGCATTGTATACTTGTATATGGTAATTGTATTTTAACAGTGAGGAAGACTTAGGATCGTATGTTTTAAAAATAAAGGCTACATTATTGCTTTGATGAAACGTACTTTTTATTCTTCTTTGCTTCTCGTTCGGCGCACAGCGACCATTGTGCAAAATAATCTTAAAATTTTTTAAAAAAAATTATGATTCGTTGGAGGACGCGTGTGTATCGTTCAGAAATTTAGTCCAAGGTTTATACTTCGTGATCCAACTATAAAGTGCATCAATTATTTATGGAGCCCGTAATTCTTTAAATAAAACAAGCAATCAGAACGGACACTTCGAAAGTTTTTATTGAAGTGAATAAAGAAATGCATTCTATGGTTATCTAGTGGTCCACAGGATGAACTATTTAATTTTAATTCTAACCGCTAATGGCGTTATGGTCGCATACTGTTCTCAATCGATAACATTGTATGCGACACGAAAATGGTAACACAGACGAGGTATAGAATAGACCTATCAACCAATGTATGTTTCTGTCACCGGTTTGGGGGGTCCTAGCATTGACAAAATATAGAATATTTCATCAATGGTCCTAGGACCCCCTTACCATTTTAGTGTCACATGCAACGTTACCGGTAAAGTCTCGAAACAGATTGTAACTAAATTAGAATTCAGCACGGCTAATACTAGGTTATGGTTTGAAAGACGAAGCCCGCGATTTACAAATGTTTCTGTTAGAGTAACAATTTAAAAATCGTCTTATGAACATAGGTATTCCGTTCAACGGAAGAGAAAGAAGGATGAAAATAAAACGATATCACATTCGCCTTTTAACCTTGCTCCCCTATTCCGGTTTATTTAACGCAAAACAAATTTCATTCGCTTGTAATAACGTAATTTGTAAAAAGAGTGCTTAAATGTTTTTTAAGAACATCTCCCAGATAGGACTCGACGTCTATGAGCCGTCTTTAAGACATCTGTTTCAGACTTTCAAGACGTCTTAAAGAAGTCTGTAGACAGACATTGAAATGGTAAAAAAATTGTTTCGAGTCGCCAAAAATACTTCTCACAAACGTTATTTTTATGCAAAATGAAGCCATTTTCAAAATTCCAACTCAATTGGAATATGTAGACCGGTTTTCGGACTGTCGGTAAGGTAGGGAACGACATTGAAATAGTAAAAAAAATTCTTCGAGTTGCCAAGAATCCTTCTCGCAAACATTATTTTTATGCAAAATGAAGCCATTTTCAAAATTCCAACTCAATCGGAATAGACCGGTTTTCGGACTGTCGGTAAGGTAGGGAACGACATTGAAATAGTAAAAAAAAATTTTCGAGTCGCCAAAAATCCTTCTCGCAAATATTATTTTTATGCAAAATGAAGTACCAACTATGAATACCGATTTATATTCCTAATTCGTCTGTTATAGGTAACCAATCCTTTCCTTTGTAAGCAGCGGTTCGTATCAACTGGTGTAACGAAAACGCACTGGACGAGTGCAGCATTTGCAAATATGTGGTTTTGAAGTGGAAGTTAAATTTCAGTAGACAATGCAATTATTATATATCACTGTACATTATTCAGAGTATTTTAATAAACCACATGTAGAGAAAAACCGCATCTTTTAATTTAGAACTTTAACCTATAACTTCCATCTCCCAATTAAATCACAAATCTAACAATCATAAGTAAAGTCGGCCTCTCCGATGATTAGTTAGTTCTCCGTCTTCCATTCTCTCTCCGAAGGCGCTAACTTAGTGCCACCTATTTCGACATCATGTTATCCTGTTGCGAAGCTCATTTTAGAGCGTTCTGAAAATTTTGGCTAGATTTTGTAGCGATGTATCAAGAGAACATGAAGCGAAAGGAGGTATCCTGATTTTCTGCGTCGAAATCCATTCGAAAACTCTGCGACTCTGCATCGAATAATTCTCCGCCTTAGATTCTCTCTCCGAAGGCGCTAACTTAGTGCCACCTCTTTCGACATCATGTTATCCTGTTACGAAGCTCATTTTAGAGCGTTCTGAAAATTTTGGCCAAATTTTGGAGCGGTGTATCAGGAGAACATGAAGCGAAAGGAGGTATCATGAATTTCTGCGTCGAAAGCCTTTCGAAAACTCTGCGACTCTCCGTTGAATATTTCTCCGCCTTAGATTCTGTCTCCGAAGGCGCTAACTTAGTGCCACCTCTTTCGACATCATGTTATCCTGATACGAAGCTCATTTTACAGCGTTCTGAAAATTTTGGCCAAACTTTGGAGCGATGTATCAGGAGAACATGAAGCGAAAGGAGGTATCATGAATTTCTGCGTCGAAAGCCTTTCGAAACCTCTGCGACTCTGCGTCGAATACTTCTCCGCCTTAGATTCTCTCTCCGAAGGCGCTAACTTAGTGCCACCTCTTTCGACATCATGTTATCCTGTTACGAAGCTCATTTTAGAGCGTTCTGAAAATTTTGGCCAAATTTTGGAGCGGTGTATCAGGAGAACATGAAGCGAAAGGAGGTATCATGAATTTCTGCGTCGAAAGCCTTTCGAAAACTCTGCGACTCTCCGTTGAATATTTCTCCTTCTTAGATTCTGCCTCCGAAGACGCTAACTTAGTGCCACCTCTTTCGACATCAGGTTATCCTGATACGAAGCTCATTTTACAGCGTTCTGAAAATTTTGGCCAAACTTTGGAGCGATGTATCAGGAGAACATGAAGCGAAAGGAGGTATCATGAATTTCTGCGTCGAAAGCCTTTCGAAACCTCTGCGACTCTGCGTCGAATACTTCTCCGCCTTAGATTCTCTCTCCGAAGGCGCTAACTTAGTGCCACCTCTTTCGACATCATGTTATCCTGTTACGAAGCTCATTTTAGAGCGTTCTGAAAATTTTGGCCAAATTTTGGAGCGGTGTATCAGGAGAACATGAAGCGAAAGGAGGTATCATGAATTTCTGCGTCGAAAGCCTTTCGAAAACTCTGCGACTCTCCGTTGAATATTTCTCCGCCTTAGATTCTGTCTCCGAAGGCGCTAACTTAGTGTCACCTCTTTCGACATCATGTTATCCTGATACGAAGCTCATTTTACAGCGTTCTGAAAATTTTGGCCAAATTTTGGAGCGATGTATCAGGAGAACATGAAGCGAAAGGAGGTATCATGAATTTCTGCTGCGAAAGCCTTTCGAAAACTCTGCGACTCTCCGTTGAATATTTCTTCGCCTTAGATTCTGTCTCGTAAGGCGCTAACTTAGTGCCACCTCTTTCGACATCATGTTATCCTGATACGAAGCTCATTTTAGAGCGTTCTGAAAATGTTGGCCAAATTTTGGAGCGTTGTATCAGGAGAACATGAAGCGAAAGGAGGTATCATGAATTTCTGCGTCGAAAGCCTTTCGAAAACTCTGCGACTCTCCGTTGAATATTTCTCCTTCTTAGATTCTGCCTCCGAAGACGCTAACTTAGTGCCACCTCTTTCGACATCATGTTATCCTGATACGAAGCTCATTTTACAGCGTTCTGAAAATTTTGGCCAAACTTTGGAGCGATGTATCAGGAGAACATGAAGCGAAAGGAGGTATCATGAATTTCTGCGTCGAAAGCCTTTCGAAAACTCTGCGACTCTCCGTTGAATATTTCTCCGCCTTCGATTCTCTCTGCGAAGGCGCTAACTTAGTGCCACCTCTTTTGACATCATGTTATCCTGATACGAAGCTCATTTTACAGCGTTCTGAAAATATTGGCCAAATTTTGGAGCGATGTATCAGGAGAACATGAAGCGAAAGGAGGTTTCATGAATTTCTGCGTCGAAAACCTTTCGAAAACTCTGGGACTCTCCGTCGAATACTTCTCCGCCTTGGATAAATTGCAGGTTTGGAATTTGGATAGGAGTATGTATAAAAGGTATTTCTCAATAATAATACTGTCTGTTTCAAGTTTTTCCCAATTTATTTGAATAAAGACTTTTACAGTGTTACAATAACGTATAAAATATATAATTTTACTTTGTCGGTTGTATAAAATCACTATTTTCTTGTGTTCATTGTTGAGATTTCTATCATTTGGCCCATATAAAGTTGCTGTCCACGGCGAAATGTACCCAAGTTTTCCCTTATTTGATGCAGCTGAGGTTGTTGTCAAGGGAAGAATGATCCACAAATCCTAGAACAGACAAAAAACGAATTATAGCAACTTGTATGATCTCGAAAATAATACTAAAAAGTTTCTTACACAGAAAATAATTGCGCTGCTATGAATGTCAATGAAATATACTCGTATTACTCGAATCTTCGAACAACAAATAAAGATGAGTTCTTTTCAATGACCTTTCATGTATTGGTACAATATTTTACTCGACTCTATTCCTAATAAAGCTCTATCTATGACAATATCAGAACAAATAGAATTCAAATTTCCCTCTCTGCTTTATAACTGCCATCGCGACGTCGCGCGGTGCTGCGAAATCACTCACCGAAATCAGGAACGATGTCTGTCTACCAAGCACATTATTTATCTATGTTACAAATTCTACGATACATCTAATCATAGTATGCCATTAATGTTGTGACGTGTTATATTTTTTTAACTAAACAATCGGCGAGGATTGATCACGAAGATTGGCTGAGAACGTACAAATACCTTAGGTAAATTTGATCAGTGTCAATCGCACCGCCCTATTTGTCACGATTCTTACCATGCTCATAAGTCGAGGAGGTTATACGCATATCCCTTAGTTTGTTCCATGATTTTAGCTGCTCGTCAAGATACCACTTAATCTGATAAACGATCCTCCGTAACGTCGTGAAATGGATATTTACGCAATTAATCAACACAGATTTCACTTTTCATTCCGATCTTAAGTTATCGTTTAGCATATAAAGAAAATTCCGATCGAGGTGTTATCTGAGAAGTCTTATATTGCAACAACCTTGAGTTTGTTGCAACGATTGCTTTTAACGATTCTGTGGATCGATTAATTCCTTCAATTACGAAATCACGATTTTATATGGGGATCATTGCGTAACGAAAGCCCCCTGATTACCTGCCCCCGTGAATTTGAGCTTGCTGCGATGTTAATTTCTTCATTTTCTCTTTATCTATTTAAAAAACTGTTTGCGATAACGCGCGCTGGAAATTGTACTCCCAGTGTTGTTAATACTATAATTTTAAAGTATAAACAATCATCCTATGTACTCGGAAGTTTGTTAATGTTCTCCGTCGAATAAACTCAGTTGTTAATCTATATTCTTTATTTTGTATTTATGATTTGTAGCGTCGCCACTTTGTCACGGATTTTCCATTTGATTGTTTAGAGATATCTTGTATCGGAAAGCGTTGTGTAGCGTCAGGCGTAAACTATGGATTATAGAAGGTGTTGGTGGTTTTCCTGATTAAAAGATTTTTGCAGGAAGTAAGATGATGCAAGATGAGCATCTCGGTGGTCCAGCGAGACGAAATGTTTTCAGTCAAGCGATAGGAAGAATATCACAGGTAGATAATTTCTATATTCCAACATTCCCTTTTCATGTAATTGGCCTGCTCGTTGAACGGTACAGAATAAACTATGCCGCGCCACTTACCCGATCATTGTAATCTGTTATCGTGCCTGTGTTGCAGGTATATCAAACATATTTGGATCTGTGGACGCCCCATGTAATATCGAGATGGACAGTCGCATTATTCCTATTATTCCTTTTTATTCTGCGTATATTTCTTTCACAAGTAAGTTGCCAACGCCTGAAAATCAAGTGACGTCGGTCGGCAGAGAATATCGGAAGTAATATTGTGTCCTTCTGCTTGCAGGGATGGTACATCGTCACGTACGCGTTAGGAATTTATCATTTGAATTTATTTATAGCATTCCTCACTCCTAAAATCGATCCAGCAATGGATTTTGATGGTGAGTATTTAGGGCTTCATCTAGGACTTCATTATCGAATTCCAGATTAACGAGCTATCGCATTATATGAATCGAATCGCTGTTATTTTCGAAATATCTGTTCAATAGATGTTTGTTCGCAGATGGAGATGGACCAGAATTACCCACGAGATCCAACGAGGAATTTAGGCCATTTATTAGAAGGTTGCCCGAATTTAAATTCTGGTATTCTGTGATGAAATCGACGGTCATAGCTATGATATGCACCGTGTTCGATTGTTTCAATATACCAGTATTCTGGCCCATACTTGTTATGTACTTCATAACATTGTTTTGCATTACTATGAAGCGTCAAATAAAGGTAAGCTGTCGTATTCTAATCTACAGTGCTATATTTCTTCTACATTGCTATTCATTTAGACTAGTGCTTTCCAACTTGTAGGTCGCGAGATGTTTTCTGGGGGGTCGTCACGAGTTTTTGGGTTTTTTAAATTATATTCTGAAATACATATTCTTCTTTACCGCATTAAATTTACCTTAACTTATTATACGAAGGGTCGCGGGTTATTTTAATATTATTGAAGAGGATCGCGACTAGAAAACGGTTGGGAAACACTGATTTAGACTGATTGGATCGATTTAGAGAATATAAAAATATAGAATTAATGAATTAAGGTAGTGTAATAATTATCGCATAATTGGTAGTAATCCGCAGCGAAGAATAATTGAATTTTCTGCTAATTTACAGCATATGATCAAATACAAATACCTGCCCTTCACTCACGGGAAACCAAAGTACCAGAACCACGAGGATACTTCGAGGTTAATACCTTCAAAGTGAATAGGTGTGAAGTATGTTTGGCGATGGAGGTGCATAAACGTGTAGATTTCTATTTTCCCCAGTACCGTGCGGGAAACAACACATCCTTGAATATCGAAAGCAGTCAAATTCATTTCTTTCAATGACATTCACGTACCGATAAGATTCATTCGCCTTGTACGAGAGAAGGTTTAATTCACGAACGGTGTAATGCTAAAGTATAATGTTGTATGGTATTTAAACTGAATTGTCGTAATATATTTGTATCATAAAACTTGTACAAAGTATTGTTAGGTCTTACATAAACGTGGACACAGTAACAATATGGACAGTACGCAGTTGTTAATGTAATATTAAATTATCCACTGAATGTAAAGAAGAAGAAGAGAAAAGAAAAAAAAGAATAATGATAATTCATATACATAAGATTCGTAATATAATCGCTATTTCATTTCGTAATCTCGTAGTAGTACCGTTTTCGTTCTCTCTCGATGCTTTTTGTTCCGTTTGTTACGAACATTCCATGTATAAGATTACGCTTCTTTATGTACTTCTTACAGTCCTTGACAAGTTAGAATTTTACGAGAATTTTACTTTCGATTCCATTTTATTTCGCTCTGCGAAGTGGTAGTAACAATTAAAAATCATGGCTGCTAGTCTCCTTTTCAGTGACACACACACACACACACACACGCGCTTGCGCACTTACACGTAGTATAACGACTTAGTTTGATAGAAATCTCTGCTGAAAAGGAAATCAAGAGTTGTCCAAGTGCTCTAGGCATTTAATCAGTTCTGGCGAACAGATCTAGTGCCGCGGAGCAATTTAGTTCAATTTAGTCTTGAAATGAAACTGTTTTTTATATCAGCATCGCACTAATATATTCGTGTGGATGCATTTTATCGGAGATAGGTTTATTGAATGGTAATCACAAACGGCGATACATCGAATAGCACGTACCATTTACGACTTTCCTCTAGCTCGTCTCTATACAAATTTTGTATATACAAAGTTGTTCGATAAACAACACTCGCGGGTTGCTGACGCAGAGTAAAATAAATATTAGGTCCTAGTACCATCGGGGGATGACTTAAAAGTCCAAAGATCATCTTTCACGCGGCATCTTATGCAATATCTACTCGATAAAACAATGTTAACTTTTATTCGCCAATGGAAGTAAAAATTTCTTTCATCACGCAAGAAGTCGTACCAATTATCTGTTTTTTTTTGTATTCTTTGGTTTGCTTCTCATTCTTCTAACCATGTAACCATCCCGACGAAGTCTTTGAACTTCCGACTGATCGACTTATGTTACACACTCTAATCTGTATAAAATACGAGTTCCTCCAATTATATCCGAACGCAAAAATAAAGTTTTATGTCATCAGGTACGCTTTCTACGGTCTTTCACCTTGTAGTTACTAACAGTAGTCTCTTCTGGATCTTTGACTTCCGGCTGTAGCGTTACACCTGTTTCTCTGTTTATCTATTTCCTTTCTGTTACCAAACATATTCCAAAAACAGCTTGCTCATTAGTCGAAATTTGTTCTTTGAATTTAGCATCGACCATTGTAACGCACTCTAGACTCTGTAGATATACGCGCACACAAAAACCTCGCACGCAAATCTGTGTAACAAAGTTTATAAACTTTAATATATGTAAAATAGAGTAAAACTTAAAGCTTAGCGATATGTACACGACTTGGGGGAGAACGACGCCCACAGTCTAACGGAAGCGATTGTTAACACGTATTTACAATATATTTTCGATACTCAATAAAGCTGCTCGTGATTGCGACGAAGTCGAAATAAAAGTCTGAACATCAACAGTTTCTCGCTATGCGAATACTCACTCTCTCGAATGTCGATCGAACGCTTTATTTCGAGCAATTTGTTCGCACTTCTTGATTTCCATTTTCTTTCTCTTCGTTCAACATGACGAAACTGAACGGAGATACTTAACAGCGGTTAAATGAGTAGCGATTACCGTACGTTTACAAGGAGTGTTTCTTTCGCGTGCAAATATTTCGTTTGTTTCTTTAGTGCACACACACGTTTTTTTTTGTTTCTTCTGTTTATAGTAATCTCACATCGACCAATGTTCAAGAGTTGTCTTTTTCACACAACGAAGGGAATTAATTCCTACGCTTATAATACCGTTTAATTTTTCTCCTCGATCGCAAACAGTACTGGGTAAAATAACGGATGATTATCGTGGGACTTTGAGCGTGATTTTTACAAACTAAAATTATGTTTAACAATAGGAAGAAAGATTCTGAGCGACTGTAACACAGATTAACAGCAATAAAGTCTGTCGTGGATATAATTTTTACCCAGTACGGATTGCAAACTTCACGTTAGCCATCGTACACAAGAATATATATTTCTTTTATATTTAAACCCTCGGCAGATACGACGGGAACTTTTGAAACTTTCCACGGTGCCCAGCCCATGGTATTTCATTTAACTTATTACAGTCCCAGATCAGTAATCTACAAAAGCAACAGTTAATCTTCTGAATTCCCAGTTTATTCTATCAGCTAAATCTGCTAAATACTAGATAAGTAGTAATAATCTACAATAACAAAACAGATAAAGCAGGAAAAGATCAATAAAAGAGGACTATCATAGGAAAGGAATTAACAGAGGATTACTTGCTCTATCTCTCTGATACGAAAGATTCCCCTACTGACAGTAATACAAGTAACAATTTCAAAATATAAAAATCAAATCCCCACGCGTCCCTTGATTTTAATCAACTTCGTTTTTCCCAATTCGCGCAAACCTCGCGCCGCAAAAAGACAAACAATCCCCATCGTACCTGGCGACGGTTAATTCCTAAGTTCAACGTACTTATAACATACTTATTCGAGATTCTCGAACTGTTCAAGAACGGTGACCGAAAGCGTCTCATACTGTTTCTCTTCTCTTTTTTACAGGAGTCCGCTTTTGGAAATTTGAGTGGCGTCGTAGCGCGTTCGAACAGAGATCGATGGTCCCTGGGTACGAACGCTGTGTCTAAAAGCGAAAGAAAAACGAAAAGAGACAAAGGGGTGTACAGACGGATGAGAGCGAGGGGGGGAGGATGGGGGCGTGAATGGACGGGAGTGAATGGAAGAACGAAAGGGTCGTTCGTTTCTTTCTCCTTTCTCTCTATTCGATATGGCAACTCCAAATAAACTTGTTGAATCATTCTCGTACATCCAACGATTCTTGCAACCCCTCTGAACCATCCCCAAGCGACTCGGCCGTTTACCGTTTAAATGAAATGAAGGGGAGAGATGGGGTGGGTGTCGGTGAGAGTTTTTTTTTCGATTTTACTCGTTCAGATCCTCCGAGATCGGCTTCTTCGATTTATCTAGGAACGTGGCCGTTGTGTTTAAACCTATCACTGTGGTGGTGGTCGTTTCACTTACCGAAGAGTCCCTTTTCCTGTACGGAAGCGACGGCGGGCAGTACAATCTGAAAATCACAAGATTCAGACCTCTGACAGCTGAGCATTGTCGCGCGCCCGTTTTAACGATAGACAAGAAGCTCTCCTTACTTCGAGGGCTCCTTACTTAGATATGTCTAAATGCGAGGATTAATAAAATAGCAACTAGGTAACTTTCCTGAAAATTCAACTGGGTTAACATGGGGCGACAACAACGTGCCTCCCGTTTCTACGGTTAAGCGTAGCCGCAGCTGCGAATGGCGTAAGACTATAGTAGTTAAACAGAGGGGATGAAATACCTTATACTCTCTGTTCTCGAGCGGGGTGACCAATTGTTATAATACCTTCTTTCGGTATCCAGATCGCGAGCGGTCGTCCATCTTACTATGTGATGTTTCACTGTGTTCTGAACCTCGGTGTTCAAGAAACAATAAAATAGCGCGACGAACAGGCCCTGAAAGACATGGAATTAGCAGCGATAATAGGGATGGAAAGATAGTGAAGTGGCATCGCAGGGTTAGTTATTCTATGGTAGAGAATCGGCTTGAAAGAGACCAAATGTATATAGGGAATGTATTCGTCCCACGTTTAAGGGGCGAAGCAGCCTCTTTCAGATCGAAATCGCTCGTTCTGCAAACAATGAATGTTGCTTGGATAAACATCGAACATGAAGGGAATAAAATTGCTGGTAATTTACAAAGGAAGCTGGGGTAATCGGAAAGTCAGAAAATTATGTAACTTTGTGTGCAAGTAGAGTAGATCGTGTGTAAGAGAAACATATTTTTTGTTGGTGCCATTGTGCGGTTTTGGGGAGTGAAATCACCCCTTGAAGAAAGATAGAATTTTCTTCTTCGTGGAATATCTCCAGAACCGGTGAGAGATATCGAGAAGTTTAAAGAAAAGTTGCATTAATCGAATTAAGGATTGGTGGGGGAATTTGGAAAGCATAGATTCTTCGATAATTATTTCTACGCAGTTTTTCAGATATAAAAAAAGATGCAACTTTCGTTTATACTTCTTTTCGATATCTCAAACCGTTCTCGAGATATTCCACGAAAAAGAAAATTCTGCCTTTTGTCAAGGGGTGATTTTCCCAAAACCGCACCAACGAAAATTCAGGATTGCCTAACTACACGTGGGAGACACAAGCAAATGTCAGAAGGGTGGGTGTTAATAGAGAATGGAACTTACAAGTACAAAGTACCTCAAATGCAGAGTAAAAAAAATTACCCGACGATTATTCAAGTAACAAATCCAGAGAAACGATAATTCATATTTAAATCCTTTATTCTGCACCCTCCACTTACATTTCACATGCGAACAACCCCAGAGCATCGATATTTAACGAACCCATTTAGCACTCACATTCGCGTAAAATTTTCTACCCTTTTCTCGCCCACCGGAATTCACCCTCGTACCGTTATGTTAGCAGGAAACACTGAAGGCCAGGGAATAAGGTGCGGGGAGCTTCGGGGGATGGATTTGAAAGAGGAAAAGGCGTATCTGTGTATCGTCAAAGGGGAAGGTAGCAGCGTACATATACTACTAGCGATGAAGCGAGCAGCCTTTGGGAAGTTGCTCGCGGAAAGTTCGCTCTCGTAACGAGATACTTCAACCAGTTGCATTACCTGGGAAGAAAGTAACACGGCACGAGTGTAGGAGAATGCATTAGCAACCTGACCCTCGGTGGGCCCTGTCAGCACCAGCACGTAAGTCACTCCGAGGAGCGGTATCAGCACCAGCAGAGCCTTGCTTGCCTTTCGATATTGCTGCGTCTCCGCGTTCGTCGTCGACCAGAGCTTTGTTATCAGCACCTGCGGCACAGAATGGTCCTCGAGTTACGGGGCCACTGCCAGGGGAGGAGATCTGCTTGATTCTGGGCTCGCGATGGCGACGAAGAGGAGGGAATCGTTATCAAAGGGCGACGTTAATTAAGGGGGAACCCTATTTTGTGGGCTGAAAATAATTTTTTTTTAAGAAACTCGCGATTCAATTCATCTGGAAGGGTTTAGCCGGGTAAGCATAGTGAAAACGGCCCCAGAACCAATGAAAATAAATAAAACCTTAATTCAGATGAATCGAATCAATAGTTTCTTAAAAAAAAAATCCCACATTTTGCTGTTTTTAGACCTAAAATAAAATTCCCCCTTAAACACTACTAACTGTCGTAGATTGTTATCGTTTGCCACAAATAAAATTAAAAGTATCTTTTAGCGTTAATTGCTTATTTCATTCTCCCATCCAAAAGCATCCCTTGCAACAAATATCTGTGCAAAGACTCGTCGTTTTAAGTGCCGAATCGGTATAATCTTGTATAATAAACTGTATCTGTGATTTGGATATTAAATTATTGTTAAAATTCAGAAATTAGTACAGTTATTTGCAAGAGAATCGAGTAGCTCGTTGGTAGATTTCAAGCGGATCGAACGCGATTTTCGCGGTCCCGGAGCGAGTTGCTTGGTTTGAGAGAAGTTTTCCGCGGTACGTAATTGACTTGTCGACCTATTGCACGGTTTAATTTCCTCCCTTATGGCAACGAGTGTTCGTTGCATTAGCTTCAAGACCTTCCAGCGTTATTGGTAATTTTACTCGTAAAGGCGGCCGCTGTCGATAATGAGATCGCTGCGTACTCACCCACATTATCATGAAAAGGAACGCCACGTTCACGCCGAGCACCAATATGGCCGGGCCCTGATAAAACCAGTCGTAAGGGTGCGACACCATCCAGGGGCAGTGCTTTCCTAGAGGAACTTCCTGCGAACCGCGTGCACATTTATTACTGCTTGCTGTTCCGCCTGGATCTAGGCCAGCTTTACGACTACCGTAAACATCGGCATTGCTTCGTAATACGCGACTGTCGACGCGCGGCGCGATAGTGATTCTTAAGTGGGACGACTGTCATCCAACCGAGACTTCCCGTCGGATCGATCAATTATAGCGCGGGCGAACATCAACTGGCTGCTCGAGGACATCTTCGGAGTTCGAAATTGTATTGGCCGGGACTCCTCGGTTTATTGGATTTCCTGGAGAGCTCCCTGCATCGGGTAGTATTACGCGAAGCGATGGGATTAGTGGGTAATTTGGGGTTTGGATTTTTGTGGATCGAAGCAGGTGAAAGTTTTTAATAGATTTGTTGGAATAATTATTTGAATTTAACACTAAACCTACTAGAGCGGTCAAGTGACCGCTTTTCAGACATTAACAAAATTGATATAATAGCTATATATTGCTTATAATAGCTATATATTATAGAAAAAGTCATGCAGTAAGTTCAAGAAAAATGAAAACCTGGAATTTAATAATTTTGTTAAAGTCTCAAAAGCGGTCATTTGACCGCTCTGGTAGGTTTAGTGTTAATAGATTCGCTGGAGGAAGAATTGTAAATGAAGATTTTTTGAGAAGTGGAATGCGTGTGCTTGCAGAGTTGCGTGGAAGGGCGAGGAATAAAGTGGACGGCGGAGATATGGTAGTGGTAACTACTTAAGGGAACTAGGCAGTCAGATCGCTCGAGGATTCGGTATTTTTTTGCGAATTAATTACAAGGAGATGAATACGAATTGCGACTAGTACTTTTGGGTAATGTAAACAATTTTTTGGGGGGGATATATATGTGTATATGATGGCGCTACAGTTGTGTGATGTTTAAGCGTTTTTTCTGTGGTTTCCCCCTGATTGCGAAAAAACCGAGGTTCCGATTGACTTGAAATTTTTACGCCATGTTTAAACTATATTCCGTTCCGGATTGTGCTTCATCATCAAGTGTAGGATCTCTAGTTTCCGAGATAAAAAGAAAAACAGCCATGTGTGTATCGCGAAAATTGACTTTTATCGTGTAAATCACATTTTCCTAGTCGCTATTTTATTAATTTTGGTTTAATTTTTTTTCTGAGGTCCACTCCAACCGTTGTATTATTATTTTTAAGCTCAATATCAGGATAAAACCAAAGACACTTTTTCTAAATCACTGTACAATCCACCTCGTGTGGCGCCATTTATAAACTAGATATGTAGAAAGAAAATATTTCATTACTCTACGCGATAGTAATGAACACTGTGTAAAAGGAAAAGTCTGTGCTTGCTTTCATCTCCTTGTAATTAACTCGAAAACAATACTTGATTTCGAGTGATTTGACTGTTTAGTCTCCACGCTTCGGCAACGATATGCCAGTGATTACTACTTAATGAACTCGAGTAGCGAGTTGATCTCACCTATCATCGTCATTTCAACTATCAGGTCAGTGAAACTGAGGGAATTCAGTCCGATTCTGTTTAAGGGGTTATGCCTACCTGCAACATTCGGAAAAATGGATTTTTGGGTTTTGACATTTTCTTAAATTACAACATCTCAAAAGTATTGTGTGAAAGTTTAAATTTGATCCGACCAAAATTGGCGGAGCTGTGCGAGTTTTAGTATAGGTATGTCCTGGAGGATGTAATCCTAACTTAAAACTTTAAACGCGTTTTTCTCGAAACTACATTTTCAGAATCGGTGACCAAAATATCTAGAGAACCGCTGCATCAAATGAATTCACCTTTTGCAGGCTTATTCTATATATAAAAATCTTGTCCTTAATCGTGGCTTTTTCATTTCCGTTCCGTAGTTTTTATTTTACAGATGAAAAATGAGCGATTTTTGCAGCGAAAATCGATATTTTAATTTGAACAGCCATTTTGTAGCAAATTAATTTTCAGGATAATGAACGATTAAGAACAAGATAATTTAATATACTAACTAAATTCCTTCGAATTTTTTATTTCAAATGAATCAAGTCAAAGTTAGAGTGGTCACCGCAAACTACTGAAAAAAAATCGCTGCCGGGAAATCACCGATATTTCTTTTATTTATTCATATTTCCCATTGGAATAATTACTACAAGTAATATAAGATGTACATTTTCGAATACATAAAAGTTTGTATAAAAAAGTTTTCCCCCAAAAAATCCTGAAAATACTTGCTTTTCCCGACTTTGCAGATAGGCATAACCCCTTAAAGAATTTGTAATCAGGCTATATTTACCAGGTATACCAATCTCCCCTATTTCGCTCTAACTACCCCCGACGCAAGATCATCAGCTGATAATCAAAGAAATTAAAGCTCCCGCTATCAGAGTCTAAAATCCATAAACCCATCCCACCAAAATCAACCCGACATCAAGGAACGCGTGGATCTGCGAGAGCCCAATTCCTCGAACGAAATTAAAAGCTCGCGCGTTTGCGTACGTTGAAAAAGAGATCTGCCAGTAGCTGATGCAGACCGACGTTTTTCTATCCGCGTATCGATTAAACAGCAAACGTCAAACGGGTTGCTCGAGTCTACCGATCGGCAGCCTAGCAATCTACCCCTACAAATCTATCCCCTTCGGGTCAACGGTGCAAATCGATCTTGGAAACTCTTTCGCCTGGTCTAGCTTTCTCTACACGTCTACACTTCCCTGGCGCGTTAGCAACGATCCCGGCTCCAGACACCGGCGATATTTCTCGATACATCCGCCTGTAAGCTACGCGACGTTGGGAGGGGAATATGGCCACTGTACTCCGGCAATTTCGATGCCAGCTATTCCGAGAGGCTGCCCTCACGCGTGGTGGAGGGGTGGGTGAATCTACGCGCCAGCTATTTTCCCGTGTTTCCCTTGGCGGCGCTCGTTTGTATACGATGTTTGCGCGGATCATGGGACAGACAACCTGAACACACACCGCCGTTCTGTAGCTACAGAACAGCTGCTCCCTTACCTGGTTCGCCTTGGTCAGGATCCCCTGATCGAGCGACTTCGCGATACCCCACATGGCGATAAAGAGAAACGGCATACCTGAAATTAAATCGATAAGATGCTCTGTATACACTGGGCGTCCCGCTTTGATTTTACGATCAAAACTCTTGGATACTATTCTCGTCGCCTTCGATTAGCTTGCCCTGTTTTCTTAGAAGAACAAGATGGATTATAATGTTCGTAAACCTCTTGCTGATTCGTCGAAAGCAACGGAGACGCTCCAAGGGATCGTAAATCGTGGGACATCTTGTGTATAGGGTGTTGTAGAAAGAGGAAGCTGAAGAATTTTGTTTTTAATCTACTATGTAATAGAGGCACTGATAAATTCTAGTATTATAATTGATAATATACGAGAAAGTATATAAAAATTAAACAGTAAGAAGTATAAGAACCAATGCGATATTTTATCCCATAGATCGGGGGACTCATTCACCCTCCCCCATGGAATTAAATATTCAAACGCGTGGAGAGTCTGGTCTCTATTTTGAGTCCAAGCAAAATTGCCTCTGTCCAAATAAATCAGATCAGTAAAGGAAAGTGAGGCCTTCTTGATGATATAGACTTTTCCAATCTCTCCGATGTTCGATATCTCGAGTGCTCTCGATAGGAGGCTTAGTGAAAAAATAAACAGAAGCGTAAGTCTCACCCCAGCCAATGACAACGCACAGCTTCAGTTTGATATTGTCACCAGTGAATGTCTTCACCACCAGCAGGAATAGGTACAGTCCTGGAACAGAGCAGCCCGTTTATTTGCTCTAATGCATAATTCATTTATGAGAAATATAGAATTGAGAGACTATTATATCACGAGCTGTAGTTAAGTTATTACAGTGTGGTACGTTCGACTACGATTCGGCTGACAGCTGATTTCCAATTCGCGTAAATCAGTATAGAGAGTGAAGTCTGATTACCTTCCACGAACATCCAGAAGTAATTGGTCAGCTGGAAATAATTCAGCAGAGATAGGAAAACCACGCAGGTCGGCACATCAGGCTGCATGGAAACCTGTAAGTAACAAGTGCTTTTTTTAAAAATTGAATCATCAAATAGTATCTGCAAACGATCGGTACTGGTGCACACATAATACTCTACACTTGTGGAAAGGACAGGTTCAATGTCTATGCAGTAGTGGTCGAAAGAAAGTTTAAACTGCGAATGCTGATGAAAATAAGTTAGATTCGATAGAAAAAATTGTATCTTAAAATTTATATCCTATGGAATATAAATTTATATCCTATGGGATATAAATTTTAAGATTAGAGGGGTTTTAAAATAGATATTGTCTATGTCACCTGTAAATATTCTGGTTTCTTCTTTTTCTTTGAGTAATAAAGACGATAATAATAATAATAATAATAATAATAATTATAGGTAAGTATAGTAATAGTATTAAGTAATACTGGTTACTAAATAAGAATATAGTACTTATAGTATTAAGTTTGATGCGCAGGCAGACACGTAAAGATATGTATGAATTTTAAACTTTCTTTTAACCACCTCTATACGACATTTATTTCTACAGAACTGTAGAAGACCCCAATTAATTTCTGAATTAGTTTCTGGGTAATCATTTTTTGGAAATGTTCGATTCTATTAGAATAATCACCTGCGCTAGTGAACAAATACAGAGGAAGGAATGATCAAAAGCTTCAGATGTGATAAATGTTAGCATGCAGCTTCATTGACGATGTACACATGTTTACGTAACGATTTCATCGTACACGTCGGCCTTTTAATTATCGAAAAACCAGAGCCGTGTCGGCCACTCAGCGGCCGTAATTAATTTTCCTTTCCACTGGCTCGTTAGCGAGGCTCCCGGAGATTTTGCAACTAATGGAAAACGCGTTTGGCCCTGTCAAAAATGCTCTCTGAACCGGGAAGAATCGTTTTCTGGCTAATTGATCGTCATTGCATACTTTTATTAATACCTCTCTTCTATTCGTCGATTATTCCTCCAATGCAGAGAATGAATTCTTTTTTTTAAGAAGCTCTTTCTACGAATTAACCCTTGAACAATGGATAATTTGGTCTGTAATTTCATTCGCACACTCCTCTTAAATTAGGGTCCTTTTAAATGAGGTTCTCATTTTCTTATCTAAAATCCCGGTCTTTTTCAAGAAATAATATTAATATCATATTCAGTATGGGTCCAAATGGACCCTATATCAAGGGTTAAATTCGTAAGAAATACAGTCCATTCAAGCAATCAATATCTTAGCACAATGATCAATTTCGTCGGATTTATACCATTTGTCATTAAGTATTCTGACTATGCAAGTGCTACGCCGCGCAATTATGCAGAGCTTAAAGCACACCGACCTGTCGAATGGAGATGTAATTTCAGGCTTCAGCAACAAGTGGCGGAACTGCAGTTCTCGCGCAATTTTTTTCGTGTAAAAGGCCTTTGAAACTTTGTTTGCTTGGGCGTTCTTGTTTCTCATTCAAGATTCGCATTGAAAAAAGGAACGTTTGCTGGAGGGGCAGAAATGTATCTTTCATGTACGTCGCTGAATATGGGTGTGTCCTGGACGTACGTGGCAAGGCAGAACGATTTTTAGTGCGAGCAGAATTGTAAAGAAATTTAAAAGTGAAAAGACCTGCGTCACGTTGTTGAGAATCCACATCAGGTCTGCTAGGATGTAGGTGAACATCAGGTTCGTGTGTATCTTGTTCCTGACGCACCTTAGTTCTCTGAAACAAAAATTTATTTAGTTAGTAATATGATTTCCTAAGAATTAATAGACATGAATTATTTCTGCTAAGGCTGATAGATGTAGAGAAATATGCAAGGACTTTTCAAATAAAAATTCAATAATCCGAGGCTTTTATATTTGCATCATCATAAAATTTAATTTACAATAATTAATATTCTCACGATTATGGTCAACTATATTCCTAATCGAATGTAGAATTCTATTAAAAATATTACACGTCCCAGTGCAGCGTATAATTGCTACTATAAACACCATATTATTATATCACTACACGAAAATTTCGCAGCATGTATTCATGAACTGTACACCTACCATTAATTCGAACCAAGTAGAGTCAAATTAATACGCGCTATCAAGTTTCATACTATTATGTTGTGACCTTGTTAACAGTCTCCATAATGCGATATAGCAACCTAATATAATATTCTGCAAATACTAGCACACATTGAACAATTTTTAATTACCTTCTAATGTCAACTCGTCCGATTCTATTATTACCCAAGAACCCTTTCAAACGCTCATGATCCCTACGTCTATGGCTAAATGAAAACGATTTCGACTGAAATTGCTCGGTATGGAGCTACTAATTGCATTCACAATCCAATGTAGTATTCTATTGCACAGGTCTGTAATAACGCCACATACCCTGCACTGCGCGAGTACATCTCCGCGCTAATAACGCAATACTCCGTGCTCCGTTTCGAGCAGTATTAAACTTCTCATTGCGCTCCATAGGTCCCGTGCTCGAGTAACATCTGACAATACTCGTAATTAGTAATTACTCCAGTGCGAAAGAAGATCCTTCAGTTAAGTCAATTAAGTTGCACCCTCTCTACAACTAGGAGTACTACTTTATTCACGCCACGTTGGCAGGAAAGGACGTATAAAAACGACACAAGCCAAAATCAGAATGTTCCCTCCCTTGTTTCCCACTTCAAACAATCCTCACTGAACGCTGTTCGTTCCAGGTAACCCGACAGTTTTCAATAAAAATTGACGACAAAGAGCTTCGATATATATTCGCTCAGCTTTTCGCGGAATAAAATGTTTGAAACGGCGGATCGTTTCCGCGCCTCCTCTTCCGATTACACAATGCAGTCCGTTTCACATTCTCTATGAAATTATTCCTCCTATTCTCCGGTCTCACGTTTCTGTTGCAGCACATTCTCCTGCGTCCCCGCTGTTTTCCTCGAGTTTGCCCGTTCGTGCCCCGTTTCACGAGTCTAGATTATGATCGCTGTGGTATAGGGGATGTTTGGTAAGGGAGTTGTTCCGCCCGGTAGCGAATCAGGGACGCCGCGGATTATTAACGTGGAAGTTTAAAGGCGCGATGAAAATAAAGGTGGCTGCAATATAACGCCCAGGTTCGCGCGTATATCACATTCCGCGCTTTAAGTGGTTTGGCCTGCAGTTTTGTCGCTTCTAAAGTAAGATAAACGAGACACGAGGCGCGGTACAAGCCGCCGAAGCGGTTTCAGTGGTACGAACGAGGATTAGTCGGACTTTCCAGGTTCCATCGGTCGCGGGATTATTTCGACCGTCTGAATAACGAATTCCACCAGCCACTCGCTGTTTGCTTTGCATCCGAGCCTGCTTCGAAATGTAACGGGAATAAACTACCATTTCGTTAATTGAATATCGTTATTATTATTGTATTACCGGCGGGGAGAGATTTTATTATTCAACAGCCGGAGAACGTTTCGACGTTTCAGTATTTAATTCCAGGAAATCTTATGTTCCGAGCCTGGCGGGGAAGCAGAGGAATTGCAGAATTTATAACAATCGAGGGAATTAATTCTAGCGACGCACGCTTTGGTAAACGTTAACTTTTTCATGTGACGGAAACCGTGAGTTTATTTTTCAGTAGAATTGTTGAATGGGGGATGGTGATACCTTGTTTTTTTTTCAATCACAATATTGTCGAGGACTTTTAAAAAAACGGGTTGATTGGAAATGAACTGGCGCTGGCGTTGCACATGCTTCCACTCGCGGTACAGAAATCTTTCGCGTTCGAAAATACTTCGATGTAGAGAAAGAACAGTTAATTGTCGAATATTGTGTACATGTACGCCATGTTTGTAACAAAAACGTGACGTTATTGAATTTTGGGGAAGGGGGATGTTGCGTTTGGAATAGTCGAGGAATTTCTATGCTTTATTCTGATTTGCATTTTCAATGCATCGCTCTTGATTCAGTGAAAGAGATAAAAATGAAAAATAAATCGCCAAAGAGTGTGGAACAAAACAGGGATTTTAAAAAATCCTGTTGCTTCGTGAGACCTCGTTTTATAGAGCGTGGTTACGGACATCGATATGTGCATCTATAGTGAAGGATATGTATATTTATCCATTTTGCTTGTTTGCAAATGAATAACAAAGATCAATATTTACGAATACAGACTGCAAATTATCGATGCATAGGTACTAATATTAGGTATTAATATTGGTAATAACGGTTGCTTGTATTTATTGATAAATACCGCTGGTCATCTATGCTCATCAATATTAATATTCGTAATGCAAGTTCCCCACGTGTAACTGTGTTAATCCTAACAACGGAAGTTGCTGGTTCATTAATGTCATTATGAATACCACGGACCATTGCCACCCATCGATAATCTGAATTTAACAGGAAGCACTGACACGAAAGATTCATAATGTGTTTCGGTTACACGAGGATGCAAATGGCTGGTGATATTATACCCACGAAATGCAATTTGGAAAATCTGCAGTTATGAGATTAGAACCAAATTTTCTTGTGAAGTGTCTGCTTGAATGGTACATGCTACGTTGGAACAGAAATAAATAAGATAACGTCAAAATGCTATTGTATGACATATCGCATTCTGTTCCCCTTAGGAAAACGCAACGCCTTTGTGGCTCGAGATAAGTATGGGGGGAAAATATATTCACATACTTTCTAGTGCTTTCTATCGTCGGTGAACGAGCGCTATACAATATATGTCTGAAATATTATAGCTGCTTGTAAAATATACTCAGATATTATAATGCTAATAAGATATATTAGAAATTAGATTTACTAGTACTTAACGTAATTATTAGTATAAGTACTTATAGTAGATTATAATACTAGTGTTATAATATGTAGTAGTTAAGAATTATAATATTATATTATATAGTATTATAACTAATAGTTGTAATATTAGTTACAATAATACTTATAACTAATACTAATTAATATTATAATTAAATATGAAGGGCCCTACAACGTCTACTATCAGTAGCATCGGTATTTTACTGACAATTGTGTTACCAGTATCTTCAGATTTAGGTAAATCCAATGAAAGAAGTGGCACAACGTGATTTCTTCCCGGTTGCAGGTGATAATTCATCCGATAAGAACGTACCGAGATAGCGCGTTTATTTATTATTCGGTGAGATTACGCCGCAAAACTGCATCCGTGCAACGTAGAAACACAGCGGAAGCCCGGTGGCTATGCATATTTATTTCAGTACAGTTATGGCTTGAACCAAATGTGTCAGTTAACAAGCCTTTACAAAAATGTTCTCTCGGAAATTTACAGACAACAGTGGTTCAAACGAGGGAACAACGATAACAGAATTCCCTTTGCAACTGATATGTCTAGAAATCCCTTGTCCTGTGAAGACACTTGCTAAAACAATTGCAACTGCATTATATTATAATAAGTAAGTCTCGATTAATTCAATTGCAAGAATTTCGCGCACAAGAGTATGATACTCTGAAAATAGCAAGGTAGAAAGAACAACCCGTTGCAATTATGGTAATGCGAATATAAATATGAATTATTTCAGTGTAGTAGAAAAAAGAATTCGCACAACTGGCTACTTTTTCGTCGAGTTGCGCTTGCAGAGTACGCAAGTAGGTGCTTTCGTCGTGGAGGTAAAATTCGCATTCAACTAACTGCAGTTGAAACATCACCCAACGTCAGACGAAAATAAAAAAGCAACGGATTAACCGTAAATGCAAAGTATCACGAGAAGCTCCACTTTTCCATGATGCACACGACCGCAAGCCGCGTGTTAATTCCCTCGAATTTCCTTCACCCTGCCTCGTGTTTCATTCTACTTAACTGTTTCTCAAATACACACACAAGCACACAGAAACGCAGACAGTTTTATCTGCTAAAGGGATCTCTGAAAACAAAGCACCTAGTTTTTATGAATTAGCTACTGTTAGCAGGCATTAGCCAACAATTTCGGTTGCCATTAGCTTACAACTATAACTTTGTTGAACGACCCATAAAGTCAACACTACGATATTACAATGGCGAGTGCTTGGCTGCTGTAACTGATTGTGAGGTTGCTTTCAGTAGCGAACAAGTTGTTCCAACCAGGCCCTGGAAATTTATGTTCTCCTCGACCCTCGAGTGTTCCGCCCTCAGCTATTTGCGTCACGTGTCGCTTGTTCACGGTGCTCCTATTCGCATAGGAGGTATTCGTTTGCGATGGTTGTTACGCATAATGTTGCCCAGAAGTGCTCGAAAATTGTTCCCGTCCCGGTCTGTCTATCCCTGACTTCCTTTTCCTATTTCTCGTGGTAATTCCCAATTCTAAACGTCAAGCTTCTTTATCCTGAGGTAATAACAGCACTGAATTAATCTGATCACTGATAAAATATTATCTTCGAAACGAACAATTTCATTTTCCTTTATAAATTAAATTTATTAATAAATTAAATTAATTTTATAAAGAAAATTTATTAAATTTACCATAGGTAAATTTTCCCTTCTGTGTACAGTAGAAATATTTATTTTAATTATTCTACTTTTATCCATAATACAGAATTATATGGTATTGGACTTGGATGAATTAATTTGCAGTTTGTTATTTGTTTTACCTCTACTCTTCCTAATTGTGTTTTTTTATCTGGTAACTTTAATTATGTAAATATGAATTTCCGAATTAAGTGTTCTATCATTCAAACTTTAGTGTTCCCTTATTAATTCGGATAATGGTGATTCTACTTCGCAATTCAAAGTACCAATCGCAGGATTGCAACTTAATACGTATGGCATATTTTATATTTTTTACATATTTAATTATTGATTAATTGTTAATTATGATAATCCACATTACCACAAACCCTGATTAATATTCAATTCGGAAATATATACAATTTATTTAATACAATATTGTTATCAGTAAAACATGTCATGCATTTGTGAGTAACTGTATGTCAATTTCACAGCAAATTAAATTCGTTTACTCAGCGAATGGATAAAAAACAAAGGTGAAAGCCTGAGAGATATTTCGTTTCCTCGAACACTGCATGGTTCGTGTGTTCTACCAGCATGCAGTGCACCGTGGCGTCCATAATTTACATCCATTGGGAGCCATGGACTCGCCACGGAAGTGTATGCTTCAAATCCTGAGCCCGTTTAATAAAATATCCGGCGTTCCGTGCGTTTGCTGACTTAGTACGTATTTCCGTAATAGGCGATCCCCTGGTTACCCTTTGACCTCGAAGCTTGGGTAGGTTCTTTGGTCGTGCTCACTGTACGTTAACAATTTCGTGGCCTTACACCTGCCGTAACTTGTTTAGTTGGCATAGAATGAGAATATACTTCTCGAAATTACTCTCTTTCGTGGTTAAGCACAGAGGTACTGGTAATGGGACACCTTTCTGAGGTAACGCTGCAAATCGAGCAGTTTGTAGCACAAGCTTTAAGAGCGACGACATTAATTTCATCTTTTTGAGGGTAGAAATCATCAGAATTGAAATACTCTTTGATTAGGGTTTGCTACTGGCTTTGATAACTTCAAAAGTAAAGAAGAACAGCACTTGAACAACTCAAACGGACTGAATGCTACCTACAAATATTATAAAACAGAAATCTGTGTCTTACAATACTGTAATTTTAATTTACGTGTGCACTGTAGGGTAAACTACGAAAGACTTAAGTTTTTATTTGAAACTACCTAACCAAAGAACAGTAGGAAACACGCGTTACGGGTTAGCTACCGTCAGGAGGTAGAAAAAGAATCGATTATTTGGGAATTTATTTCAGAAAGTACATGCATATTTTTATGCAATGGTTTTTGTATTCAGATGAGGTACACTTTAACAGGTTATTATATTATATTTTGGTATACAAATATTTAGTTATTGCAAAACTACAACTGATTTCCCGGAAGCTGTTTTTAACAAAAACTCCAAAACCGCTTCACCAATCTTTCTGAAACTTCATAGGTTTCTTCTAGACATTAAAATCTAGTCTTTAATCGAAGAATTTGTTTTTCTAATGCATAGTTTTTATTTTATGGATGAAAAATGAGTGCTTTTTCTACGAAACACGATCATTTCACTTAAAACATCTGCCATTTTGTACCAGATTAATATTTTATAAAACGGAACGATTAAAGACTAGATAAACTATTGTACTAAATAAATCTTCATCGTTTTTATATTTTAAATAGCGCAGTTCCGAATAATATTGGTCACCGCAAAACGTGTTTCTAAAAACAGCTTCCAGAAAATCATTTGTAATTGTGCAATAAATAAATATTTTTATACCAAAACATAATATAACAAACTATTAAAGTGTCCGTCATCTGAATACAAAAACCATTGCACAAGAATATGCATGTACTTTCTGAAATAAATTCCCAAATAATCGATTCTTTTTCTACCTCCTGACGGTAGCTAACCCCTTAAGTCATCGCAGAAACCGTGATCCCAGTAGATTTTCACCTAAAAAAATATCGATGACAATAGCACTTGTGAGGGAAAGAACGAGTTAATCCACCTTCAAACATCTTTATACATACAGAAGACGAGCCTGGCAGACAGGTAACTTGATTAACAGATTAAGCTCGTACCCCATTCTCGTTTGTTCAACTACCATCCCACGGAAACCCGCGCGTTAGGCGAATACGCGATAGTCGTTCATGAATAAAAAAGCCGTGATCCGTCAGAGTCGTGATCCGTTTCTCAAAGCATCTGCATTTCCCGTGTGTGAACATCCGCCCCTTCCTCCACAGGGGGTTAATAAATGATCCAACGTTCGGAGCCGAGTGAAATGTCATTTTCTTGCTCGTTACCGTGCAGTGGGCATCCCTCTGCCGCGGCTCCACGAACGCGCAGTCGTGCATGCACGCGGGCCAACTCGGTTTGCGAATACTTTCCGTCGATTTCCTAGGGTCCAATCGAATCGATTCTGCCCGCGACCCGCCCGTGTCGATACGCAACTCCGAAGCATCCCCTCGACAATTGCGACGACCTACTAAGCGACTTTACGCAGGGGCGTAAAGTTAAAACGGGGGGTGGGGGATGAAAATAGGGGTATAAAGAGACGCTTTTAAAATTAGCGATTTCGGAGGGAGCTTCTATCCGTTGGAGAGTGATTTCGCGGGAGAATTCTGCGCCCCGTTGGGGGCACACCCGAGAAATTCTATCGCGCAATGTTCTGCATATTGCATAACTAATTACCCACGGTGTCTCGTTGCGTTTTTATCAATGCCACGTCTGGGAGCTTTATCCTTATATTCCCAGCGAACTCCCCTCGGCTGGAAAGCTCGCTGGGGAGCGTTTTTCTCCCTCCGCGCTGTGGAAAATACAAAGGGCCTGCACACCTTTCGCGGTGCTTCGCTTTAGCGTAGAATTTTAATATGCGCATAGTCTTGTGACTGCCCCGCCCGACGGCGCACCTTATTAGATGGCTGATTTAATTAATTGTCCTCGATGGATGGCTGGCATTTCTGGGCGAGCGGTGGTATTTTATGGAAATTGTGGAGGTTACAATTCGATTAACTTTCGCGCAACCCGTAAAGTTGTTTCTGATTTTCCTTTGTCGAAGGAGCTGCGAGGAATAACCCACTTACCGAGGGGAAAATTAGTCATTCATTAGATCCATTAATTTAACGACTATCGTGCAGGAATAAAAGCAGATCAAAATGTGCGACTACTTTGACTCTCGGCGGATAAATGAGGGATACATTACTGACACTAAGCTGGTGGCCCGATAGTTTAGGCTTTTATCTTCCTCACTAATCTAACGCTAAATTAAAGCTAAAGCCCCTGACGCTTAAAGAGCAACGGAGAAATTTCGAACACGGGGGAAGAATAGAACAACGAATGCTACACGAGTTTTCATCCTCAGAGGTATCTACCCCAGCGTTCGTCCCCATCGATTCCCTTGTGTTATCCCGACGGAAATGAAAGTGAACGATAGGAATGTAAATTGCTTACTTGCAGTAGAGGAATATCGAGACAGCGACGATGAGGGTGAGCAGGGAGAGGCTGTAGCCGACGAAATAAATCGTCGTCGAGATGACTTCCACGCTGCCCTCGATCGCGGGCTCACGAACGTCGCTGCATAGGCTGTAGTTGGAATACTTGTCCCAGGTGCCATCGCTCATGCACCAGCGACTAGCGTTTTCTGAAAAAACAATAGAATACTTCAGTTCACTGCCTAGGGTGACCTGTCCAGTGAGTGAACGCTTAAGCTGCATGTCTCTTAAAATTAGTATTCAAAAATCATTATTTAATCCCCTGAATGTTATTGCTGTAAGCGAGCTGTTTTATTAATAAAGTCAGACATTCCGGAACACAATTCTAGCAATGTTTGACAGTTATAACTTTCATTAAAAGTCTGGCAGAGAATTAAATAAAAAATGTGCCAATGACCAGTGAGTGAACATAAATTTCTAATGAATGAACAAGGTTACCCCAGTGAATGAACGGGATAATAACAGTGGTTAGGTTTCCAATGTATTTAGACGATATTTTGTATAAATAATTTTTCATTCTCCAATTGCAATAATATTATTGATTTTATACTTTACTAGTCTTATAAGATCATAACCATGCAGAGCTGAAATTAATTTTCTGGCGTGGGTTAATAAGAGAAAACCTGTCAAGAGAAAAAAAGACAGGTTAAGTTGTTCATTCATTGGTAAAGTAAGAAATGTCCGCGTTTGCCAGTGAATGAACGGTCGTGAGGACAACTGATGAATAAACGGAAATAACGCCGTATCGGATATAATTAAACGGAAAAAACGCTTTTGCGACATATCTGTAGGTCTCTAGTCTAAATTTCAGTGTCAGTTTCAACGTGAAGTGAGTGCCATAGGTGTTATTTTTCGTATTATATGAGCAACGTTCACTCACTGGACAGGTCACCCTACGAACCTTGTTATTTTGAATATTCTTTTAATCGGTTTATATTTCTGTGGAAGGTGGAGGAAGGGAGCGTTGCATATGTTCGATTAAATATTACGTTAAAGTATTCAGAAAATTCGATGAGAACTTTAGTTTCAACAGTTTTCTCATTTACGACTTTGAATAACGACAGAATCGAGCGCTGCCAATTTTTGTTTCCTTGAAACTCGCAACCCCCCTGCCGGTCGATACTCCCCCGGACTTGCATCATTTAAATATGAAATGTCAGAAGTCTCGTCGGCAACAGGAGCGACTGAAATCACGGATATTCAGCGATCCCGTCTACGGGCAGGCGATATTCGTGGACCGAGTTTGCATTATTCAGGGCCACCGATGAAAGTGGCTGCGTAATCGATGAGACTGCAGGAAAGGTCGTTCTAGAAGCGAATCGGCGCATATAAACGAGCTTTCTTAATTTACCCGAGGCACCATCGCGCCAGCCCCCGGCACGTGGATCGATCAACTAAGAAACACTGCGAGGAGGAAACGGAACCGCTTTGTCAGATATCCTTTCACTCCAGCTGTGAAATCAAGCTTGCGAATTAATTACGCGAGGCTCGCAAGGGGAGGTCACTTTATCGCAGGGGATGATAAAATGAGAGGAGATAGGGCTTGGAAGACAATTTTCAAAGGATTAGGAACGTCTGAAGTATTTTCTTGATTTTCTTCGAAAACTAAGTATCGCGTGAATAAAATTTTCTGTACCATCTTGATTTGAGGTTTTTATTATTATTGTTTCTTCCTGTAGGAAATTAGAGAGCCTTTTGGATAATTGTAACTGATGAGGGCTAATGAGCAAAACTGATTCATAGATGCATTGGGAGTTTTATCTTCAAATGCTGTTACTAGAATTCTTATTTTTGAACTCTATGAAGAGTTCTCAGGGCCCTATTTTCAAAAATATTATGATTTTATCCGAACACTATATTTTGTTTCCTGTACTACTACACTTAGCACGTTTTTAATAAACAACCTCTTCATTTTTCCGAAAAAATCCGCCGCTGCTATGAACTCTGTCCATATTGCGTATAATATCGTAAAAAATAATATTACGTCGTGTTGAAGGTATTATTTCAGTTCTTCAATGTGCAGACTCTGATAACAAAAACTCCAATGGATCCAAAAATAGTCTTGTTTTTTGACTTGCATGGTAATTCGTTGGAATTTGATCCGATTACCTTTCGACGTCTCCATCGATATTCCTGGTGAATGGAATTCGCTGGTGCTTTTTCTCTCCACTTCGAACTTGTCGCAAAAGGAACGATAGAATACCGCGAATTCATCGAAAAATATGAAAGCCGCGTTCTCAAACGACGTTTTGGAAAAATCCCTGAAAAATCGCCGCACTCGAGTGTCAGTTTCTGTTTCTAGTTTTGACGTTTAACTGATATTTCGACAACTGCGTCTTTCGAAGGTAATATTAATCGTGGCATGAGTTCGATCCCGACCAATTTCCATGTCACGCTACCAATATCGAGAATTTCCTCTTCTAAAGCGCTTTTAAATAAGCTTTTCCGTGTAAAACGATACTCCACGGCCGTGCGCCAGTTTGAAATTCAATCGCGAGGCGAATGTAAGCGCTCTGTAACTCTGATAACGAAACAGAAACTTGCTCGTTTAAATCGTTCGATTTTTTTATATTCATTACGCGACGCGATAAATTTTGCTAATGATAGATCGAGAGTTTTGAAATATAATCTATTCAATTCCGCAGAAGAAGTAAATTCCTACGATTTGAAATATAATGCATGCGGTTGTCAATTAGTGAAAGAAAGAATACTACGTGTACTAAAAATTGGAGGCGTTCTAAAAATTTTCTACTTGTTACACTGTTGTATTTTTAAAAAAATATTGCTTCAAGGTACACTGAGGATCTCGTCTTTTGAAGAAGTGACTTTGAAACACGTGAGAATAAACTGTAGTAGGAAAACTTGAAGAAAGTAGAACGAATTTATACGATTAATAGAAGGATAACTGAACGACACCTTTCATAATGGATGCAACGCTGCAGTATTACGAACAACTTGTTCCGCTCCCTTTTCCAACAACCGGGATATACACACGACTTTTTATTCCACCTTTCCAGCTTATCGTTATTTCTCCCGCGAGCTTTAGCCCCCATTGTTCGTAATTGAAATGCTGATTATGAAGCAAGGAAATTACTGAAGTCAAGAAAGAAACTTCCTCCCCCAGGAAACTTAGCAGCGCTCAGCGCGGTATTCAGAAAAGATGAAAAAGTTTGTTGAAAGAGCGTAACGAGTAACACAATAAATCATTGTTCCAATGAGAGGAGAATAGCAAAGTGAGGATATTAATATTTGTCAATCTCGCTTTGCAATGTACAGGTAACAAGAGCAGTTGTGTGCTCACAATAGAGAAAGCATATAATAAAAATTGTATGAAAGAGAAGCTTGGAGATTTCAATGTACTTTTCCTATTCAAATGATAGTAAAGTAAAACCCCATTTATGAGAATTTTTCAGTGCGGGAATAATTCCACGATTCGGTGTAGCTTGTTGGCGAAACATGTTGGCCCGTTTTTCAACGAGCTTCATCATAATCTGTAATCTCCTAGAGTGTATCTGCATTATGATAATGTAGTTCCTTTAGAATGGGTGTCATCCCATCCTGGCGAAACTGAATTTCAATCTAACGGCTAGATTAAAATGAAATTATTTAGCATAAAATGTTTAGCATGAAGAGATTCCGCGTTACCCAGCGGTGGATTTTAATTCTTAATGAGTCCCGGAGTTCTCGTATCGCGGAGGATTTTTATTTTAGAAACCTGCTTCTTTAGAATGTATATCTAATTTGTACCAATATTCTGTTTCCTGAGAAATTATAAATCAGTTGAAATAGATCAGAGATGGGCAAAATTTTTCTTTGAATAGAATTTCGAATAACGAATAAAAGTTAAAAAATTACCCGTCATGTATCGAATGAATAATTTCTTTAACTTTCATTCGTTATTCGAAAATTGATTTAAATAAAAATGTTGCCCATCTCTGATATGAAGAGACTATTTCAGTTTTTCCAACTACTTCTTACTTTCTTTATGCTCAAGTGTAAGATTAATATCAATATTTTCTCAAACTTAGACTCTTTCCCTTCCACGTCTCCCTCTCCACTAATGATCAAACACCTCTTCGTTAACTAACTTAATTAACATTTCGCCATTACCGAACGCTGACACAGTGAATGCAGCCGACAAAAAAAGAGTAAAAATTTCGTCAAACTGGAGACTGTATCCATTGTAAAAAATAAGCACCGACGACATTTCACCCGCGGCTAAGCGCCGAATAATAAATCCCTACGTGGGAGGAGAATTTCTTCCAACCCAACAACGCAATTTCCTTCACCGAAGAAAATATAACAGCCAAGAATTAACAATCTTAATTTCACGGGACTGGAAGCATTCTCGTAAAAAACTAATAACAAAGCACACAAATGTTACTTCATCCAACAATACCAAATAATAAACTTTCAGATGGTAGAAAAGTTTTCCTCAAGTTTCTTTTAGTTCGTGCAATTGTTTTCCCTCGCCTGTTACGAAAATAATAATAAAAAGGTCGTTAATCAGCCGGTATCAGCGTCGACGTTTGTTAAATCCCGACGGACCGTTTATCCCGTGAAAATAATTCCCTAGCGAGTCGGCCAAATTTTTTGTCCCTTTCTGCCTTCGCCGGGGCATATGTTTCGCTTGTCACGCTCGCTCGACTTTATTGCAGCCGCGCCGTTGCGTCTGTTGTGCACGCGTGTGTGCCAGCAGCCAGCTCGCGGGTGCAGCGGACAATCGAGGAGCCGGAGATTTGCAGAGACACGGGTATCAGTGTTTCGAACGCCAAGGGGTAGTACACCAAGTGCCACGGGGGTCCCACCCTGGGCGGCGAGAAAAATATATTATCTCTGGGAAGTTTGGAACACGTTCGCACCGTCTCGCTTGCGACTGCGGACTCTGATTTATTTCACACCCCTCCGCTCGTTTATCTGCGTGAATCCCGCGCAACAAATATTCGAGGATGTTCGGTACAGTAATGGTAAAAAAAGATCGTAAACAAGATTGTTCCATTAGAAAGAATTGTGTATTAAAAATAAACGAGTAGAGTAGATGCACCATCTGTGGCCACATTAAGGTATTGTACCAGTTTTGGCCACTTCTTAAAAAATATAATATTTTTCTGTGTAAGCAATAAATGTAACCTTATATTTCTAACGGTATACTAAACAAAATATTTATGATGTGAAATTCTCCACATAATAATGATCTGCAAGCAATTTAAAATTAAGTTAATTATGCACATGGCCAAAACCAGTGCAATGGCCACAAACGGTACATCTACCCTAGTTTAGTATTAGACTCGTTATGCAGGCGTGAAAATGTGAGATTTAAACATTGTTTTGAATTTTGAATAAATGTAAGTTTGAGAAGCCGGGACATATTTTAAGCTGCACTGAATCAGTTCTTACGTATATTATACACTTCTATTTCGCAGTTCTAATGAATAAGGTTTCTGCAATGATATGTGCAATATGCTGCTTGGAATATTTTCAGGAACTAGGTAACTACTTAGGGATTCTAATTAGAGATATCACTATCGATATTGTGCACGAAAATTGTTTCCGGTTAAATCACGACTAAATATGCTAAGTACATAATACCCAGCACATGTACCACCCTCCCAGTAGGCCACTGTTTATAATCCGTAATTCTCCGTAACACGGAACAACTCTGATTTAAGCTTCCCTTGAACGATCGATACTCGTCTAATATGCGCGCGTATTTGACGACTTTAAAAAGCAGAACGTGCTGGCCAGACGAGTAAAAGTGGCTATCTCCTAAAGAGGAAGATCCGCGACTCAGTTGTACGATATGTAATTGTAATATCTTGTAATAACACCCTGTATATCGCTGATCACTGCGGCCGTTAGCAACTCATAAGAAAACGCTCGAAAAACAAAATAGCAAAAAAAATAGGGTAGATGTACCATTTGTGGCCACTTTAAGGATTTCCGTACCATTCACAGATACATAACTTACAAAAGAATACGTACACAAAAATAAAGAATATATCAGTGTAATCCAAAATCTACAGATAATTGAAATATTCTACGTTGAACAATGTTTTAAACATAATTATTTAAAAAATCATTATATTATCGTGCCGGACTGTTTTGCACCGTTTGTGGCCACGTATGATTATTAAATAAAACGGGACAACAAAACAGTAGAAATGGTGCCAACAACCCATCCTTAGACAGCTTAATTCATTGTAATGAAAGTGAACTAAGAATACTTAATATATCGGAATAAATAAGACAGTGGCCACAAATGGTGCAGTGGCCACAAATGGTACATCTACCCTAACATATCTCATATAGAGAAATTGTAGAGACGGCGTGACGGGCTGACCGATTGATTCTCTGTCATTATAATTAAAGTAATTAAAGTTATATTTTTTTTAAAAAAAAATAACTGTAGCGAAGTTCCTTGAATCTTACACAGTCTTCAGTTTTAATTCTACGCTCGCGTGAACGAATGCTGCGTCTGCAATGTTCGAACTGACTTGTCGATAGCGATCAAGTCTGAGATCAAGTAAGATGGTACTTGTGCGAGTTCCAAGTTGACATCGTTTAAAGAGGGCCGAGAGGTCTTCCTCTGGGGATTTGAAAAATTAATGAGAATATTTCGCGAATATCTCGCTGCATGGAGGGCCCTCGTAGTGGCTTGAAGGATACACGCCCTTTGGAACATCTCCAGCAATTTCCGGGATTCAGGAGCTCGGAGCCCGTTAAGCTGCTAGACGAGAGCTAAGTCGATTGCATTACAAGATCGTACATTAATTATCTGGCCACGCCTACGTAGCCGTGATTAAAGCGCAACGTAACGAGTTGTCTATCCTCCGGCTAGGCCCCATTTCTCGAGGGGGGTAGGAAATTGTTGCCGCTACTTCTTAGTTCACTTTAATAACCGTTCGCCAATGTCTGAGGATCTAGTATAAGGGATAACGTATGCTACTTCGAAGCACTTTTGAATGGCTTCTGTATTTGTAGTTCGAGCTGCAATTGTTATACGACGGGGGTTAAAGGTAAGCTTGAAAGTCATATTTTTATTTGCTGCGTATCGAATTTAATACTAACAATAAGCTTTACATGTTATGTTGGGATATCACTGGCCTATTTTATAACACGTAAGATATCTTAATATATAGTGGCGGACGAAAAAAGTTTACAACTTTTAAAATTGCATAACTTTTTACCCTTGGTTCAAATGACATGAGTGTTTTTTTAGAAGTTAGAAGGATTAGTTTACCAAGTGAGGTGTTTCGTCGCTTTGAAAAAAATGCAAGTGGTCCGAATAACAAAAAAAAAATAGTAAAGGTCGTTTTTTAAACTTTTTTGTGTGAGTCTGTAATGAAATATTCGAAAAACCCATTTGTAGATTGTAGTGTTTGTGTTTGTCTGTCACTTAAAAACTTTTGAAGAGTAAACTCTGGGGTCGCGAAATGTGTCCCAGCTCTCATTATGTCTAGTTAATCCAGATAAATGTGACTATTTTCACTAAAAAAAATAATTTTTTTTATAAAATCAGAATCTAAATTTCGAGCGAAGCCGAGTAGTAAAGATAGTAATATATAATTCTCTCTAATAGAAATCTATCTTATTTCTGTCACCGTTCGTAGTTTTAGCTTTCTTTCAATTACTACATTAGCTCATCAGGATTCTGATGATGCAGGTAATGGACAGAAGCCTCGAATGGTATTAACAGACCATGATCCACGAAAGCTTCGATCACATTATTGAGGATTGTTGCAGACCGTTGCAGTTTCAAATGAACCACCAGTGAGGTAATAGGAGCACCTGCAACTTATTGAATGATTGCCGATGCATACAGTAGCCCTGCTTAATACAAGTTTAATTAAATGAACGAAGGAGAATTAGCAGTTCTCTGCTGATGTGAAAGTTGCTGCTCATAATTAATATGCAATAAGTTGCCCTAGTAAACAGAGAAACACACGAGTCGACACATCCCAAAGGCAAAGCAAATCGTTCTGAAGTTTCTTTAAACTCTATCAATCTTAACTAGCTCCATTTAAATATAATAACCTTCAATTTTAATTTCCCACGGTGAACATTAATCACATTAATCCAACGCGGTGGGAGTATAAGTTTCGTGGATAACAAACGAGAACTCGCAGTGTCTGACCACTTGCAATTATATTTCGTGAGACGTGAAGTGTAATTACTAATTTCGAGCTACCTCGTCCATGCCCCGACTTTCACCGAGATCTATCAACCGATTGTCATCGTCGACTGCTGCTAATTCGCGGAGTCGAGGTCTACGCAACAAAATTCATTTGGAAACAGCGTGCGGAGGGCGGGGCTAATTTAACGAGATTGGACGTTTCACGCCGATATTTTGCAATTAGCTGTCTCGGTGACAGATGTATTTAGTTCTCGCCCGTCAGTGTCCTCGAGTAATGAAATCACGCGTGGGACGAACAGTTAATGACTCTGCAAAATAATGAACGGTCAATCGATATTTTAATACAGCTATCCTTGAATACCGCTACTGAATTCCACTATTATTACAGTAGCAGTGAAAAGAAAGTGTAAACTGTGATGGTATACTGGAAATATTCTTTGCATCACTCGAATAAACACGTTATCACTTATAAGTACTAGGAAAATATTATTGCAATAATAATAGTGATAATATATTATATAATATTATTATTATTATTGGAGGGGTTGTAAAATAGACCAATGGCAGCAACATGATACTTAAAGTCTAGTATGAAGTTAGTTATGCAGACATATAAGAGCTTCAAACTTTCCTTTCAACTGTACATGGAAATATAGGAATCATTATTCGACCAGGGTTTTGAGTCTTCGACTGTCTGATGATTGGAACGCCCCCGTTAAATGATCGATCTCGAGGCAGACACGCCAGGCTTCCGGTTATTCCTGGGTAACGTTTCGTTTCTGCAGTTCAGGGACGGCTCCGCGAACTCGTTTAATTTCCATGGGACGATGGGAACAGCAGTTCGACGCCAGACTTTATCGTTCCGTCTAGAACGTCAAAATGCAGTTACGTGGCTCGAGATTGTTCATGCACGTGCACCATTATCATCCGTATCCGTCGGCGAAACGGCGATGCTCTGGCCAGAAGCAATTAGAGTTGTCCCTTCCATGGGAATCAAAAGCAGTAAATTCTGCGCATGGAAACGCATAGAGAAATAAGAGATAGTGTGACGATAACTGGGCAAAGACTAGCTGTGCTTGAGAATACTAACGAACGAATCCTCTTGTCAAGCAATGGTATAAGATATTCTTCATACTTTCATATATCATATTTTATAGTTTTTATAGTTTCTCTAAATTCTTGGGAGTTCAAGAATCGAGGTGTTAACCTCAATGTGTTATATAAGAGTTTCGCGTAATTTTATAGACTGAGATTCTATCTAGTTTAAAATATATGGATTTTCTATCTAACTCAAGTGTAAGCTTATTGGAATGTTTGAAGAAGAAAGAGACGGCTTTACTGTGTGCATCGTGGCCGAGGAATTTTATTCCTGGCTGAGCGCAGGTGGATATTCACTACTTGTCAAGCGGCCGACCACATACCGTTTCATCCACTTCCCACTGCCTGACCCCGCACGGACTTATACTACTTACTCGGCTGCCATGTAGAACTCGAGCGCTTCTCCACATTGCGAACTGCATATTGAAAGTTTGAACACGGGCAGACACTGCTCCTTTCCATTAAAAATAATGCAATTAAACAGTCTGTAACTCCAATTTCTCGCGCCAAAACGATTCGTGACAAGTTGGAGGGAAAGCCGGAAGTGAACGGTACAGAAAATGTCGTACAAATGGAAAATATTTTTCAATTATTTTCCTACCTGAATACCTTTTGTTAGTTACGGAGATAATTTTACGTCCATCAACAACTTTTCACGTCCATCCCATATGTTCTTTAAAGCCTTCAATATCGCAAACCACTTCGTAAAGTAATATTACATTTAGAATTCACGAGAGAGTACTATTACAAAATAAATATTACGAGATATAGAAAAATTGCTTCTGCCAATTATAAATTTTCAAATGACATCAACAACCCACTAAAGAGGAATACCCCCAGATAAAATACGCAGCAAACTAAATGGGTAAGGGTTAATCACGAGGGATCCAATAAAGGGTTAGACGTCGGGCAGCAGCTGGAGCAGAGAATTCAGACGTTGGCCAAATATACCAGCACCGATATCGAAGCTAAATGAACACACTGTCCGGTTAATTTAAGCTGTGTTCTATACAGGCCACGCTTATCCTAACCGCCCAATCATCTTCAGGCTATCGATAACACCGCAAATAACTGTCTATCACGCTCATAACGACAGCGCTTAATAACCTCGAGGCGCTTTATCAAGGGCACTGAACCTTTCTCCCACCACGCACCCTTTTCACTGCCACGCTTCGTCGGCTTCTAAATTTCAGATAGTGAAACGGTGAGAACGTAACATCTTTTTCATCCCCCAAGGAGGCTCACGGGCTCTCTGAAAATCCACTCACGAATTCCTCGGGGGTACAACAAGCAATGGAAATTCGTCGATAACGCGCGGTAATTCGCGGTTCCTGCAGGGCCACGAATGTTAGGCGACACTTTGTCTGCTTTACCAACGTTGAAATCCAATTACCGGTCCGGCGCCACTAACTTTTAATCAGTAACGTGCCTTCCACCTTCCTCCGTCCCCCTTTGTAGCCGTGTTTTGTTGGAGGACCTCATGACGTCGTAGGGACGCAAAAAACCCTATCCCTTAATTGGCACCGGGCGAAATTGTGACCCCCGCCAAGGCGGAAACGGTAAATCGGATTACCAGCTGCGTAGCGATTGCTTTGTACCGTCGGTCGCCTATCGAACTCCGCGGTAATTCGATTTTTCCGGTCGCGTCGACCTGCCACGGGGATGACTCCAATCGCGAGCCTTGGCGACCAATTAGTTACGTCCCGTCGTAATTCCAAAGTGAATCGTCTCCATTGAACATCTCCTGGCTGATTCGGTACAGTAAATCTTTCGGGGACGGTGCTTGAAACATTTGCCGTACGCCGTGTGCGGAATCCTTTCGGCTCCGTTTGTTCGCCGTACTCGCGCGACGCCCATCGGCGTTTCTCGCACTGGCATATCGTTGGCTTCTTGGTAAAACTGTTAAAGTCCATTTAATTTTCAGTAGATTCCAGTTTAATGTTCGATCTACTGCAATAGATCGGGTGATAATAAATTGAAGGCTATTGCAAAATACATCAGTTTCTCCCCATACGGATTTTTATTAATTTATCGTTGTAATAAAACATAGAAAGTAAGTAATTGCTTCCACTAATCTTTAAGGATTTTAGAATGGAATGATGGACTTGGTCAGTTTCACCAGTAACCCAACCCTATATTGTTTATCGTGTGTACTAAATCTAGTAGAGTTTCAATTAAAATTTATTTTAGAAACTCCATCCAACTTCTATTGTATTACAACGCCATAGAAACTAGTAATTGAATAATTGAATAATTTCCTTATACATGAATCGATGATAAACCTTGTGATTCTAATAAACTTTGACGAAACTTTTCACGCCACCGACTCAATTTTGCCTCGCGGGCGTGCAAATCGGATATCGAAAATCGAAAAATCACAGTTTCGTATACCAAACGCGGCCATTGTTTGCATTTCACGTCCCAGCACGGGGATTGTCGTTCCGCATCGATATCCACTGTCAAGATTGCACAGCCAGACCTTATCGATCGACGCAACGCTCGCTTCCTGCCCCGAATCGAAATAACGAATTTCGTTTGCAGTGGAAAAATCTGCCGGGGCGCGCTTGTACAGAGTCGTGAAATTCGCATTAGCGAGCCAGCGACGCGATAATTCGCGCTGCTCGACGAAAACTGTCTACGAGGGTGTACTAAGCGTCATAAAACGGCGAAAAATCTAGCTTCAATTTATTCGAAGTGTGATAATAAAATTCACAGCATCGTAACGCTATAATAGGGCAGCTGTTTATTTGGGATAATCCATTTTACCATCCATAAACGGGGATATCACGAGAAATATCTCGAATTGTTCTAGCCGAACGTGCGGGGGTTGAAAGTTGTTGAGATTCTAAGTAAAAATTCACACATGGGTGTTGAAAGATTTAAGTGCGAAGGAAACTTCGTGGTCAAACTCATTTTCTGATAATGGATCAAATATTTTTATATAAAATTGTATTTCCCCGTTATGGAGCTTTGCAGCAAAGTGATTTCTTTGCGCAGGTGGTTCAAGTTTTCGAAGATATGAATTAATAATCTTGAAAATATAAATTGTTAAAGTTTCAGGGTTAATGTTGCTTTAAAAAATTGCTAAATAAATATTGGGTTTATCTGTTCCGATACATAAGTTGGCTAATATTATTGCCTGGCAATTTTCATCCCTTTTGAATGAAAGATTCTGTGCGCCAGCTTCTCGTATTTGTGAAAATGAATTTCCATTCCTGGCTGCACTTATTTCCGCGCCGAGATTAGCTTAAGCTCCAGCTGCACGTTAATGACAGATTTTAAAGATCGATCCAGTGAGAGGATTAACAGAGAAGTTGGTTGGCGGATTTATTTCGAAAGTTCTAGAAAATCTTCGGGATGCTAATCCTTCCACCTCGCTCACGGATGTTGGTGATTCTTTCCACGCCATTATCTCACGTCCTCCATAATTTAGCTCGACATTTTTATTAAGAAGCTGGCGATGTTTGCTCCTTTTTGTAAGTTTGTGCGCAGCAGCCTTGTGGTTACTTTTCTCACCCTGGTCGTGGGTAAATATAAAAGTGTGGCTTGCTTGACGCCATCGCTATATATAGGGGGACTTGTTTTCTCATTCGAGGAGTATTTTTCCCAGGGAAGTAGAATCTTGAAATTCCAATATCTTAAAGTTCAAAGATTTCAGAGGTTTAGGATCTTAGTGTCCTACAAAGTTATAGTTCTAAAATTTGTGGGTTCTGGAACTCCGAAGGTCGAATATTTCACAGTCCCAAAACCTGAGAGTACCAAATCCTTAGAGTACTAAATCGCCAGAGTCCCAAAAGCTCAGAGTAACAAATCCTCAGAGTACCAAAACCTGACAGTTCCAAAAACTTCAGAATCCCGAAAACTGAGAGTCCCAAAACCTCAGAATACCAAATCCCCAGTCTCCCAAAACCCGAGAGTTCCAAAAACTTCAGAATTCCAAAACCTGAGAGTTCCAAAACTTCAGAGTACCAAAAGTTCAGAGTACAAAAGCCTCAGAGCTCCAAAAACTTAGAGTCTCAAAACTTGAAATTAATAAAACCTCAGAGTATCAGAACTTTAGACTTCCAAACGTTGTAACAGTTTACACAAATGGTCATCAAGAAATCATTGATTATACACAGAGCATACACAGATAACTGCAGTGCACCTCGTTATCAGGAGCAAACTAATCCCTCCTCCCTGTCTTGTCGACGAAATCCGATTCGCAGTAGTTACAAATCAATTGTCACTGAACCAACTGGTAATCTCTCAAATACTTGCCAATAAAATCCCTCGTGACACATGGCATGACACATGGTGCGACCATGTCAGCAAACAGATATTAAAGCAGCAATTTTCATTGCTAATCTTAAGTAAAATACAATGACTAACTATAATCATCTCTTTCCGCCTACCACAGATATTACTTCTCATAAAACCCGCTTATCTCAACAAAATCCTTTGTATCCCCAGACATTAAAGGTTTCATGGATTTCAACACCTAATTAATTAATGATACATGACTGACACACGATCGTTTCAATGTAAACATCTAAAAGTTACTCAAGCCTAACACAATAAAAATTCATATCCTTACATTATACAGAAGATGTACATAAAGCACAGAAACCGCATAAAACATTCATGAATAACATAATCATTCCATTTCCAGAAATAATATTCATTAATCTTTGAAAAAATACATTGGATATGAACGTAGAAGATAGAAAATTAGAGAATGTGACGAATGAATGTTTCAGAGGAATTGCATTTTATTTTACAATATTTAATCCTGCCACAGGTCGTCGTGTAAAATCTGGGTCGCTGAAAATTTTGCAACTATGCTGCAGTCGCTATCCAACCTTCGGCGATGTGTGCTCACTCGCTAATAAATTTTCTTGTACAATGACTCGCGCTAATTATCGCGACCCTCACCAGCTGATATCGCCGACCGATATTTAACTTTGCCTAGTCAGACAAAATTCGTCGTCCGAATTTAAATATTACTATTAATTTCATTAATAAACGACGTCTATATTATTCTATTACATTAATAATTACGTTACAATAACTTATTATATATTAATTCGAATACCAGAAACTAAATTTGCGAAGGGATCTTCATATTTCAAATATACTCTCCGAGGTCCCACTCAGTTCCTATTTTTTTTAAACAACCTTCGTACAGTACTATTCAAGGACAGCAAGGGATATTTAAAACGTCTAGAAACGTAAATAGGCGATAAATGCAAGAAAAATGTTGGTTCACCCCTAATTGAGATAGTCATAGTATTTGTTCAGCGCAGCGACAGCCGAGTACGATTTTTATGTTTTCCTTCGATTTTCTTTAACCCGTTCCAACAAGCTTAATTTGATTTCTCCAAGCTCGTGGTTTTATTCCCAGCCCTCCCACCCTTAAAAGGCCCTTACAATACTTCCCATTACAGCGTTGCGCGGAAGTCGCTGAAAGCAGCCACTGTCCCGGCACATTATGGAGAATCCGTGTATTTTGCGCGGCAGCGTTCGCGTGATAAAAGTTCCGCGCGCATAAAATATCAGCGTAATGGTACCTGATCCCCCGATATTACCACGGATCATAAATATTTCTGAATCACGTGCATCCGCTAATTATCTTGTGTCGTGCATCGTCATCGTCTCTGAAAATATGGCGACCCGTGCGGCCGTTATCTCCCCCGCAATTTCTCTGTTCGAGTAGACGCTGAAATTTTGTTTATACGCGTGTCGGTAAATACGAACGATGGGGAAGAAGCACGATGAAGATAGACTATGTCTCCGCGGTTCCCTTTTTTGTGGGGTAGGTTAGGAGTTTTCCAATGAAGCAATATGAAACGATGAAAATACTGTTAAAAGGCAATTTATATTATATCTTTGTCGATGTAATATTGAAAATATCTACTAATTGAAAATTAAAGTCGAATATCGCACGGTTGTCGAATGATTTATATTGCTAATTTCCAGCGCCCGGAGAGTTAATAATCGGCTGGAAAATGTGAAACCAGTTGGCACGAGCCGCGCGTGGGCATACGCTTCGCTCTGAGGCTGTAATTAAACTGTAGCTCCTAGAAAGCTGTGATGATCTGGTAGTAAATGTAATAGGTTCGCGATAGTAAATGTCTACGCGCTGTTTACATGCGTAATAGCTAAGGAATGTAAGTATATTACTCGTAAATCATGTATATCTAAAGTTCTGCGCGCCATTATTGAGACCATGGTATTTTTAACGAAAAGGAATCTTCCAATCGTAAATGTGAATCAGTCTTCGTTAACTTAACGCGTAGAATGGTGTTGCACTTAAATCCTTATACCTTCGTAAAAGTTTGAAAGACGAATTGCGATAATTATTAGCTGCGATAAAGCAAGGTGCTACTAAGTAGTTAAAAGCCCTCCCTGCACTTTCCAATTTATTGCACCCTTCGTTGTGAAAAATACCCCTGCTAAGTGCTTCGCGTAGACATTCATCACGAAAAACTACTCTATCCAGCACTAAAACACCCAAAAAGAATTTGATCCCTCTATCGGAAAAGGTGTGAAAATACGACTGAGAAACAAAAGTAGCTGAGAGGAATAGATAATGGCTTGCATTTATTTAGTTAACGTTTTGTGTTGCAAAACGTCTTAAAAGAACGAACGAATCTTAAAAGATTTTGCAGGTATGTTCATTTTATTTTTTTACCAATAAATAATCTGTTGAACTAAGAGCTACAGTAGCGGACAAAAAAGTTACCACTTTTTCGACCCACCCTAATTCTATTACTTTTCAATATCAATTCAAAATTGTAGTATATGCCTAACATACATATTCTGAAAGAGAATTGAAAGCTGTATAAAATCCAGTTACAGTTGAATTTATTTAACTAACAATCAAAAAACCACACATAACAATAAACAAGACAACACACTTTTAAAGTCAACAAAAAGTTACCACTTTTGAACATAAAAACATCTAATATTTTGTGGGGGGACATTTTGCTTTTAGGACAATCTAAAAAGTTGCTAAACGTGGTAACTTCTTTGTCGGCCCCAAAAATGTGTTACCCCCTTTAATATCATACAACACTTTTGCTTGTCAGTTAATTAAATTCAATTTTAACTGGATTTGATACATCTTTAAATTCTCCATCAGAATATGCATATTAAATATACCACAGTCCTAAACGTATGCTAAAAAAATAACAAAAATAAAACAAATCGAAAAAATGGTAACTTTTTTGTTTGCTAGTGTAATTTGCTATTAGCACTATATTGTTGGCATTGTAAGCTATTTAAACCACTACCTCTAGCATCATATGTTTACAAGCTTGTTCTACAACAATAAACGAGAAATCAGAGAATAAAATTTATTCAATTTCCGTAGCTATCATTTTATTATCCCCCCTCGCTTGAATTGCTTGTACCAAGGGAACAAGTAATTTCTCCAATTGCCTTCAGACTATCTGCCCTTTTTCCAGCTGCGACGGGCAAGCATTTGCAAGGAGATCGCGTTATGCAAAGTCAGAAACTGTCGGGGCATTGGCGTGCTGGGCTCTGTATCCATTCCCCACTTCCCAAATTATTCCTCATTCCCCATGCAGCGCAGGTACAGCAGTTCCACGTCAGTCCGGTGAGATACAAGGTATTTGCGCGAGTTAGGTAGTAACACATTCGCGAACACGTATCTCCTGTGATTTCCAGCTGAACCAACCCCCAGCTCACCTCGATTACGCTTGATACAGTTACACCAGCGATAAATCGGGCAAATGCTCGCTCCAACCATCAATCATCCCTTTACTGCAGCACGTGCCTCTTAGGCTTCGCTTTTTGTCGGGAAGAAATATTCTCTCACAGACGCGCCGTGAATGTCGACCCGCGACTACAGATAAATGGACTTTTCGTCGGAAATTTAGTGTTACACATGGGATTCTAACGACAGAAGGAGTAAAATCAGTCTTTTCTCTGTTCCATCTTGGAATTATTAATACAATATAATATTTTCTGAACTTCAATAGGGTAAAACTATACAATACGCCCCACTATTAAAGAAACATCTGTAAAACCAATATTTTTTAATAATTCTTTAAATTTTTTGTGTAAACACATTAAGTGTTCATTACTCTTCACAACTACACCGAAATTGTGATAAGAACATAACTGAAAATAACTGTAAATAATGATTTTTCTGAACCCTACATGGGGCGTTTTGTAACACAGTCGTCAGGTAAAACGCCCCACTTATGCGGCATTTGTGGCCGACTGAGGCAAGTTCGAATCTGATGATCGCGTTGATGCGTCCTGGTTTCAGGGCCACCTTTACCAATGGGCTAAATGGTCTATAGCTCAGGGGCGCCCGTGATCCAAGGACGCTTAAGAATCAAATATGTTGGAATGATTTTTTCTCTTCAATTTTGGAGACAAAAATTTCTATCTGGAGCTAATTTATATATTTTACATTTTGTTCGTGTTTGCTTTGGTGGAGACCCGGGGTTGTGATGTATTGCCTTGCATCGATTGCGAAGAAATTGCACCCTTAGGGGCTGGGGCGCCAAACGTTTTAGCCCAGGGCGCTCAAATTTGTTAAGACGGCCCTGTCTGGTTTATGTGCGTAAAATAACAGTGGAGCGTTTTGTCAAATGGGGCGTATTGTATAGTGTTACCCTATCCTCAATAATATTCTAAACTTCAAATGCTTATTTGTAGAAGCTGCTCATGCAAACCTCCCTTATGATGGAAGAATACAATCTAACTGGTCACTAAGAGGGTCGTGCTCGCTACTAACCACCTTCCCCTGAGACCTATTCTGTTTCCCCAAAATACAAGCACCTTTCCCAAGCAACCCCCGCGAATCAATAACAAAATTATTCTTAAAATCTCGCATAAATCTACGTCCAAGAAGAAGGAGTCACCAATTGCTCTTGAATTAACTGGGACAGAGAGCTCGCCAGCTCGCCCCAGTTATATCCCTCATCGCTCGAGTCGATGATTCTCCGAGTCGTCCTCGATTCGAAAGGAATTGCGAGCAGTGTATCGGCGAACGGAATTCCCGGAGGTGTCACCCCATTCGAGGATCCATCTTCGAAGCTTACTACGTTACGCGTATCGAGCGTTCAAGAGGACCAACACTCCGTAGTGTGTCCAGATAAGTTCCACCCCCTCGCCCCTCCCGTCAACCATTGTACGCCCCTGTTATTCGCTTCTTCTGCCCCCACGATGGAGCGTCGTCGCGTCGCAGGCAGCAAAACACCGTTTCCTGTCCCAGGACACCTCAAGGACAATTCGAGCACGATCCACGACGCAAGAACAGAGGCCACCGAGGTCCGCTTTTCACGGGAAGAATTGGTGCGGGGGAGAAATGTCCCTTTTCTGCGGGCAGCATGGTGGACGTTTAAGGTTGCTTATAAATCACGACGCGAAGGTTCATCGCGATTAGGGTCGGCGGGACCCTAACTCTTCCCCCTTGGATGAGAGAACGTGCTTAGAGGCTGCATCTGAGGGATGACGCTGCGGTTTACCCTAATTCGGGGGTGATATGGAGGTTAGGGTGTAAGGGACACCTCGAAGGGTGGAGGTCGAGCGATATTTTAAAAAAAGATGTATTTCTTGGTGGAATAAGATATGGGGCTTATTTCCGGTGATGTACAGCTGTGGTCGCAGGGTAGTTTAGGTTGTGAATGGTGACAGAAACGAGACAGAGACGAGAGTTGGAAAGAATTATAGTAGGTACTGGAAATATTTATTGCATCACTCTCTCTGAGTTGTGGCTGCTATGTTTTCTGGTATTAGATTAGTTTATTCTATTTAATTTTTTGTTAATGGGTGCCTCGCTATGTAATATTTCTTTCTCAAACTGAATTCCTTATTATCGTCATTTTATTCGTGATTCCATTTGCGCCAGAATGCAAGCTCAAACGTCTCCGAGTCAGATTTCCTGAATCTGGCGTCCCATCTCGCCCAGAGAATTGCCGATCCTCAGTCGTTATCTCGCCGTTTTCATTTCCCAGCCCGCCGAATCTATTTCTATTATACTAATTTTACTTCCCCATTTCCTCTCCAACTTCTACCGACGTTTTCCAAAAGCACCCTTTCAGCGAGCACAGGTCCCTCTGTTCCCTCGATTGAAATCTCGCAATTTTCTCTCTGGAAACCTCAAAGATCTCTCTATTAAGAAGTTTCAGGAGGAGGAAGAAAAGGGAGTGGATTGGAAAAAGGCACGGAAATTTAACGGGCCTCTATGAACAGATCTTGCTGAGGCTTTGTAATGCTAGAGATCGTCGAGCAAGATAGATTTGCTCCTCGCAATCTAATTTATATCTAATTAAATGATATCAGATTGAAATTTCTCTGATTTAAGTCACAACGAGAATGGTACTTTCCACCAAACCTTGCAACTCTCCCATCTAAATCTCTCAAAGTTTGACTCGTATAGAAAAATCAAGAAGCAACTCTCATCCCCTGAATCGTAATTCAAATTTCTAAACCTTCCTGTACACAAGTGCGAAGTAGAAGTCTGTAGCTTTGGAGAAGTAGCGAATAAATCACGTTCCCGTTATCAACTCAGTTTCTATTACCGCTTTGAACAGCCCCATAAATACGAGCTCGTGTTCTAAGGTGATCCATAGGAGGCGATTGAAACAACGCGTATATATACGTCCAGTGGCTTCGGGGAGCCAGGATTGTTCGGGGCGGTTCCTTTATACGAGACAAGAGGCAATAGCAATTTTTCCACGCGGCCCATTACGGGGCCATCGCTTTTCCCGTAACAGCGCGAATAATCGTATGAGACTCGACGTCTTATCGTATTTCACATTACCACGATGGCTGGCAGCTGATTACTGTCCCTTACACCTTATCTAATCGCACAGCGAATCTCACGACGCGATTTCGACCAAGCAAACTGGGACACCCCCACAGAACTTTAGGGGGAAAGAATAGTATTGCTGGACCATTTGTGGCATCACTCGGTACTATTATAAAAAGTGGCGTTTTAATTGCATTGATTTGTACGTCGGAGTGCAGATAGCAATGAAACACGAACGTAATAAAAATATATGATTCCACTTAACAAAAATGAAACTAAAGTCCATCCCCTAATTTTTTTTATCTAACACTTAAACTATGGAGTACATTCGTGCATGTTTTAAAATTCATCCTATTTACTATTACTAACTGCACTGTGATGGATACTATTCCACTTCGAACACAGTACTATTCGAAAACAAGAGAAGAGGAGACGGATCACAAACCAGGCCAGTATATTCTTCTTTCCCAGTAGATATTCAGATCTAATTTTCCGCTGAACGAACACGAATGACGAAGTACTGGCCTTCATACTTTTCAACCCCTTTACATCTCTCTCACAGCATTCTTCTCATATGCCGTAGCTGAAACCCGGTATTTTTCTCTCGTTAATACGGCGCTTCCCTCGCGGATGCGATTCATTCTTATTAATCAAGCGAACGCCTCCCTCGAAATGAATATCGTGGAAACTTCTGGCGTACCAGCCTCTGGATAAATTCTCGCGTGCTTACAGTTAGCCTCGGAAAACATTCCAACGACTAACTCGCTTCAGTATAATGATGCTAAATTGTTCATTCTTCATAGTTAAAGCGCAACCACAAACACGAACAATTTCGTGGAGAATATTTGATTTATATCAAAGGAGATAGATGATAACGGCGTGTAATGCAAATGAAAATGATTCAACGACCGCGTCGCGGTCGATTCGATCTGTTTGGGTAGCAAAATGGACGGTCGCTGAAATAATAAGCGCCTAATTGCCGCATCGCTGTTTCGAGGTACCTGTGCCGTGTGCTACGCGTGTGAATGAATGTGTAAACACTGTCACGTGCGGCCTCGTAATTAAAGCTCGTCGAATAATCATTGTCGACCCCGATGACCGCGGTTAGGGACGTCGTTAATTCACCCCCGATAGCCAGGACATAAACCGCGCGCCACGCATGCTTCCACGGTGTGTGGCGAACGGGGCTTAATTTACCGGAAACGATGGCCCTCCTTTGTGCATTTCATTGATGCCGCATGGAGATTCATGATTCTGGATGAACTCTGGCGAGTCGCGAAGTGGTTGGTACCCTTGGTGTCGAAATCTTTAACGTTTTCAGCGGGAGGATCGTAGAATGGAGGGGGTTCGAAAGGAAGTGTGGGGAAATAAGATTGAAGAGTTAAGGAAGATGGAAGAAAGGAAAACTGTGTAATGAAGAGATGCCTGTGAAGTAATAGTTCTCGAGGGAATCTACTTTGCAATGTGGAAGTTGGAGAGTCAGGAGTTATTTGGGTGGAAAATTTTGAAGGATTAAGACATTGGGGTGGAGAAATTGAGGAACGAAGGAACTGAAGAATTAAGGAATTGGGGTGGTGAAATTGAGGGATGAAGAAATTGAGGAACGAAGCAATTGAAGAGTGAAGAAATTGAGGACCGAAGGAATCGAAGAATGAAGAAATTGGGGGGGTGAAGAGATAGAAAAATAGGGATTGAGGAATAAAGAAATTGGGGGAAGAAGAAATTGGGGAACGAAGTAATCGAATTCAATTAATGGAAAGATAAATTGATAAAACCTTGTTGCTTTAAACTATGTACTTTCTAATTCAAATAACTTTGTAACAAGATTTTTCTTCGGTATACTAAATCAGATTATGTACAAAAATTCGCGAAGAAAAGCGTCTTCATATTCCCGTACATTTGTCACCCTTCAGTAGCTTTTACTTAATATACAATAACGCTGCGCACAGCGTTTCCTTTCAAGCTTCCATCGCGAAATTCCACTACGTCATTCGCCATTCTCTTGGTTTTTGTAAAAGGGTAGCTGGAGGTCGTGGAATTTCCACTAGGAATCTCTGCAATTAACATTTCCATTCCGTTCGCGTTTTTTACCTGGCCGTGACACAAGTTCTTGGCATTTTTCATGGGTATTTCAAACGCGACTAAGCCGGAGCACATTATCACAAGACATATACAGTAAATATGAGGAAACAGGAGCTAGAGTGCTGTGATTTTGATAAACGCCACAGTAACGAGGGATCTTAACCTTAAGATTTATCGGAGTATTAGTTCACCCTTCACGCTTGGAGAGCACTGTGCGCTTCGTCGAGTGGTTGCCCAGAGAATTAAGGGGAGCGTGGGTGGGCTCGTGGTAAAATATTTGATCACACCTCTTTGGGGGATAACGTCAAGAGCATTGACTAGATTTATTTCTCGCTAACAGACGAAAGGGGTCTCCCGCAGGGAGATACCTACTCACCAGCTCCAGCAGAGGGGAAAACATTTCCCCGAACCTCGCGAAGCGTCTGCCATGAGACGCGATAGACGAGGCAGTGAGACAGGGAAATAGGGAGAAATAAGTACGAAATCATGGGTCTAGCAAGGGGAAGGAAAGACGGATACAACTCCCAGAAAATTAAATCCATCTCAATATTCCATCATGCTCCTCAAAGTAAATTGGTGGGCCACGAAATCGAACGAATATCGCCAACCCCTTCAAGGATTCAATATATATCACGCAGAGCACTAATAGAGGTCTATCTCCGTCAGAGTCTAGAGAGCACTTACTCGCTCTGTAAATTGGGTGAAAAATACTCACTCAGGGTAAGACGAGAAATTATGTCAGATAATTTCTCTAAGAAGACTCTCCAAGATGGAACGGGTGATTCTTCCTCCGCGCAGAAAGGATATGAGCCCTGGGATCCCCTTTTCAGAAGACTATTAAAATAAATGTATCTACCGGGGATGTTCGAATAAGCACACCGATCTTCGTCGCCGACGATTGGACGACCGGATTGTTACCACAATAATTCTCAGCACTGGAATGCGTCGCGAGGGGGAATGTCGTTTCGACCTAATTTTCGGAACGATTTAACGCGCGATCCTCGCTATCGTTTATCGTTGCCACTCGGCGAATATTTGATGGCCGCGTTTCGCGATTTACCGAACACGTCAAACGAAACACGGCATCCCGACGCGCGGGAACCGATTTAACGCTCTAATGGCATCGATCACAGACGGATGATAATATTCGTTATGAAAGATATTACGAGCGAAATCTATTCCTCTGTTACGGGAAACGGCAAACATCGCGCGAATGGCCCAGTGGCTCTCGATATTTATCGGATATTTCTAATTATCGATATCGCAGAGTGCTGTGCTTCCATTGAGCCACTGGAATACTGTCTAAATTATATGGTGCCAATATCGAAGAATATTTCCTACAAAAACTAAGTGTCAGAGTGTGAAAAAGTGGCGCGAGTTCTTTATAGCCTGGAAATATCTGCATCGTTCAAAGATCTTTATGAACTTATATTTTCTAATAATAAAAATAATCTAGATGTGAAGTGTAAGGGGAAAAGATGCGAAGTATAACGTATTTTATTGGTGGCAATTGGGGCCGAAGGGTAATAAAGTAGAAATGTCCACATAAAACAACGTTAAAACTTTGGTGTACTGGTTAAAAACAGAACGTCCACCCTCCACTGGAACAAAACAAGGAATGGCCCCAGTCTTCCTACTTGCACTACATCAAGACTTTTTATAATAATAGAAGTGGACATTTATTTTGATACAGTATTCTACAATGTTCTACTTGAAAAATAATAAAACAATGGAAAACAATTGCCTTTTTGCTCAGTTCTTTTCTGATGTCCAATCTATCTATCTTCTATCTTCTTCTATCTTTTATCTTCTATATATCTATATATCTTATATCTATCTATCTATATAATCTTCTATCTATATAAATAAAAATATAAATGTTCGTTTGATCAAAATCTTAAATCTCCGAAAGTTCTTCACCGATTGTTTTGAAATTTTGACACAACGTTGCATTTGAATACGCGCGTGTTTTTATATACCTACCCAAAGGGGGGAGGTTATGAAAAGGGGTGAAATGTGTCATGGAGTCCTCAATATCTCTCTTAGGCCTGAGGCGAAGCTCGGGGGTATTTTGCTAGTTAGATTATAAATTATTCATGTTATCAACAATACAGTTAAGTTCATCGAACCTTGTTTCTTTGCCTCGTTTTTCCCCTCACCCTTTACGTGTACTTTTATCAAACACCTGCCCCCGCACGTGCAACAAGTTGCAACTGTAACAAGTAATGCGCGGCTAAGTAAGCGATAACATCGTTCGAAGAGGTGTTTCCTCTGATTATATCGAGCAGCGTGTTTCTAATTTACATAGAAAAGGCCGACGAGAGGGGGTGGGGATAATTAAAATCGTAGCGATGATTACAATCGCGTACAGAGGGGTGAGAGCTGACGAGGGTGGCTGTTTAAGCCGAGAGCGACTGTAATAGTCTTGCTGAAGGTAAGTCGAGGAACGTCATGTTGAATTTACAACTTGAGATTATTCGATGAAAGATAAATCTCGCTACTGAGACGCTTAACTCTCAGGGAGCGGGCGCGGCGTCTCGTTGCTCTCGGTTTCATTGTCGACCTGAAGTATCTATATAAACATATTTGAGATTGATCTTTGAAATGTGACAAGGCCAAGACTAAAGAATTCTTTCAAACGTCGCGACGTGTAAATTCATTAAATCTTCGTTTCAATCGTGCTTTATGGGGGTAAAGGGCAGTTCTATTGAACTTTGAACAAATTTCTACTGTTTGAGGTTTGTAAATACCCTATATACGACGATCAAAAGCAATTGCACGTTACGCGTATGAAAGCGATTAAAAATGCAATCAAGAGCTGTCCGTGTTAGCGTGTGTTTGCATTGTTAAAAGTATTATATTCAATTTCACTTCCCATGGTTCGTGCAACGTTGGAACAATGAAGCACGAGTGCTTTTACGTGTCGCGCTGTATAAGCCAGTTGAAATTCTGCCTAATGAACGTGAATATTTCCCATCGACTTTCTGTAGTATTCATTCATACACGGGAATATTATCTACAATACTTTAGCAGGTTTTAGACCTCAACTAAACATAGTTTTGAACGATGCTTCTATCCTTATTAAAGGGACCATTATTCCGAATTCCACGCCACAAATGGTCTGACGAGATCAGAGACTCAAAACCGACGTGCATTATCCAGCCACATTAATCCTGAATTCGAATGCCGTCTGAACGATCAAAGGGTACTTAAATCCCCGCCCTCACTTCTGAAACATCCATTTAGCCTTCGAGTGAGTCACAGAGCCACAAGATTCCCTCTCTTGGATCGCACGATCCGTGGTCTGAAAGCGTGGAGATTTACTCCGAACGGTTCCGTGAAACTTTCTTTCACTTAAATTGAAAGCTTCGATTTCTTGATACGCGAGAAGCATCCAAGAGGTTATTAAAAACATTGGAACACCCGAACATTTCTCACATCATGAAACCTAAATGGCATTAAATATCAAAGTTCGCACAAAAACGCTGCAGAAATGGTGATACTAAAAAGGGGCCGTCCTTAAATTACGTAAGGGTAATTTTGGCGATTTCTTACCCCCTCCAGTATAAGAATTCTTAAGATTTAATCTTTCCACCCCCTCCTTACGTAATATTTTTTGCATTAAATTTTATTCAGTTATTCAATTTTTTTAAAAGGTTTCTATTCATTTAACTTGGTTTCAGAAAATTTAAACTAAAACTACTTTTCTGGAACATTAACCCTTTCGCTGCGGCGTACATTTCCGCGAAAGTGCTTTTAACTCTTTTTTTTATTATATATTTTTTTTGTTTAAATTGTTGGTGATGCCGTCTGAAGTCGGCGCTAGGATCGGCGGGTCGTTCCGTGACGTCGGATATATCCGGCGCTCGTACACACAGGTCATCAGATGGATGCCGTATATATCCGGCGCTCGTAACGAAAGGGTTAATAATAGAATTCGTATTTATTAAAAATTATGTTATAAAATATTAAGTAAGAACTGATTCCCCCCTTGTAAGAAAACGTAAGAAATTCGCGCTTCCCTCCATCCCCCAAAAATCCTTACGTAATTTAAGGACGACCCCGAAGGGTGGACTTTCATAGGAGACACAGTAGAACCGCACGCAATCCACACGTGGGAACCCAGCTTAACCCTAGTTCGGCTGACGAGGCACCCGAGTGACTATTTGAACTTACTGTTATTTAATAAACCTATCCACTACTCCTAGCAAAGTGATTCTCCTTCCTCCTACACATGTTCAGAGCAATGCCATTTGTAATTATTAACATTGCTTACATACGTTATTCGTGCAGATGTATATATAAAATTAATCACCGAGGTGACTGCGGTAGCCTAAATGAGTTTTAAAATTCGTCAGCCGAACTAGGGTTAAGACGCAAAACACTGTGAGAACCGCTCTTCCCTCGATGACTACCCTGACTAATGAAAGTGCTTTCTTTAAACCACGAAATTCTTGCTCCTACCCTCGAGACAATCCTGCGACGACGTGAATACGACTTCAAAATATGTGTCAAAGTTTCCCCACACTAAGAAATTTCCCAAGAGCCTCTGTTTCGCGGTATATTCCGGACTGACCTTTTCGTTAATGCATTCCATGCTCGCGAGCACAGACGCACACGTGCCTCGCAGGGAACTAAACGAAATCCTCTTAAAACCGTGACCATGCCTCGCAATCAGTCCGCCGCGATGCACTTAAAACAGAGCTGCTACCTCCCGCTCCCTGCGTACGGGAAGGCAAATAATTGGCCGAGCATGTTACACAAACGTGATAAGTCGAACCAATCTACGGTCATCGCGGAGTCAACGTCGAATCGATCCGAAATTTCGTGCTCCACGCGCCACGTGATGCGTCCCCTAGTGCACTCGATCGTTGGCTTATGGTTAACCCTTTGATTAATTTAATTCCCCGTCGTTACCTCGCGGCCGGTGTCACTGTGCAGCGGAACACGTTGGCCTCTCTGTAACAGCTATTTATCAATTTTCCCGTGCCACCCCGATCCGGGCCCTGGTTAACAAGGGGAGTGCACGTGGTTCGATTCATCGACTTGACTGAGATTTTGCGTAACAACTTGTTAAACGGAGTGCACTAAGTAGGTACTAAAAGTTTCGCGAAGGAGAATCGAATTTTGTTTCGTTCAAAACAGGGAAACGAGAAACTGGAGGTAGAAATTTAGCAGAACTGCCATTTGTATATAAATAATTATCACGGTCTAATTCCATTTTCATCGCTAGATATTTATGGCCCCATTGAATATCTGAATTTCCACGGTGGCACAGAACTCGTTAACCAACTAATGACTACATTTACATTAATCAAACTAGCATCCTATATCTTTGAAATCGATTGTCTCCCAATTTTTTTTAATAATACAGCCGCCCCACACCTTTGACAGATTATTACGCAGCCGGTGCACTAATTACAAATTTCAACCGAATCGGCGATCCACTCACCCTGTTATTATTTAACCCCTCGGTCGACGTTGGCCATCGACGCCGAAATATCGTTACGCATTTCGAGGCATTCCGAGCGCAGTTTTACGCGCTCCGTTCCACAAGCTATGATTTCGTTAAGCCCGCGAAAGCACGGTCGCCTTAATGAACTTGAGTGGAAACGGCGTTTGAGTGGGTCTACCCGAGGCCGAGTGCTTTCGAAGTATCCTTTGGCGGTTGCCCGAGGGTGGCAGGGGGTGGTTCCCCTCGAGCGATGCTGTTAGCAGAGGGCAGTCCTGGTGATCTACGTCTAAATCCAATTATAACCACCGATCGAGGATCTATCGACGATTCCTGCGGACCGAGCGATCCCTCTGATCGCCTCGTTTTTCGCGCCCCTTCTACTTCCAAAGCCCAATCCCTGGCCCCGCGAAATCGTATCACCGCCAGGCTCGCCGAAGGCACAGCAATATTTACGGGAAAACCGATGCTCGGGATGAATCGTTTCAATCTCTGGCAGCGTAAAATTCGAAGGGCGCTGTACAGTACTAGAAACATTTATTCCACCGCTCGAATATTTAGCCTGTATTCACTCCCGCCTCATTTAGCGTTAGTATTAGGAAAGTACTTTTCCGCGATTGTTGTTAAAATATAAAATAAGTTGGATACCAATAAATTGAAAAATCAGGAAAAATGGACACTCTCTGTTATTTCCCCTTAGTTGTTAAATATTTTCGGTACGTACTGTACTTTTCGAATAGTCAATGAATCAATGCAACAATAACTCGTAAAATAGCTAGTGTCCTTGAAAAGTTGTTCATAGAATTTGAGTTACGCTCTAGTTTTTACGATTGCGGCTGATATATCGTCGACCATATCCCTAGAATTTCGTGAACAGCACAAATAAAGTGTTGCTGTGTTATTACTTGGAGACAGTGAGACGTCTCGTGTTAGCGATGATCAAACTCGGTTCTTATCAATTCTGAAGCTGTCTTGGGAAAAAGTCTGTAGGAAAGTTCAAAGGGTATTCTTCACACGCGGCCCCCTCAACGATAACCATACAGCTTTTCATCTTCGTTCTTTAATAAAGCCTGATTTTCTCACGTTCCACGCATAACTCTGGTCGTAAAAAGTTTGACGACATCTCGCGATGTCTGACTGCGCGGCTTCGGTTCCGTTTTCCCGTACCTAGGCTGTTGACTCGTGTTCAAGGCCTTTTAGACTTATTTTAGAATTTCGCTGGCAGTGAAGAGCGTATCGTATCGCACAAAAAGTCTCATTTTTTCTCGAGAAAAATTGCTCGAGAGGATCTTATTTAAAATAATAATGTGGAAAGTGGATGAAAGTCAGCACGTAGATTGTAATTAATCAGGGAAATATCCACCTTCATTAGTAGCACACTCTTTTCTACTTTATTTTGTTTTTTTTTTCAATAAAATCTATTAGAATGGTCAATTAATTCTGAAGTTATTTTTATAAATTTTTGTCAAGTCAAGTTAATTTCACAAACCACAATTTTCGTGAGTTCCTTGGCTCCAGAACGAAGGAATTGATGCGAGTCCTCTTTAATCTAGATGGAAATTATACAGTTTATTGCAACGTAAGCACGTTTCTATCTCACGGAAGCTAGTTTTCATTATTATTCTATGTAAACCCTGCTACGAGAATTAATTAAAAAATAATTATTCCTCTTTGAAACAATTGATGAGCATCCGCGAGCCTGCGCTAACAAGATGCAAGCCCCTGTGAAATTATTCATTTCAAATTTTTCAAAAAGACGTTACGCTTTAATCGCCTATTAAATATTCCATAAAAATGTCACGTTCTTTCATACAGTAGTGGTCAAAAGAAACCTTAAACCGTGAACGCTGACAAAACTAAAATAGTTCCATTCGAAACAATTATATCTTCAAATTTATACATTAATTAACTTTCACAAACTATGGTATCGGCGCACAGGTTCGGTCATATAAAAATTGTTAAATTATTTCAACGCTATTTCGCTAATATAAATGTTTGTATCTATATTCCGACGTTTCGGTCAAAATTCAGACCATTCTCAAGGAAAGTGTTAGATAAATAAAAAAATACTGCGTGTGCTATTGAATTTAGTCGCTACCGTTTAAACAAAACGTGCGACACGCGAGCCGGTTGACTGGTGACTGAGGTAAACAACAGACAAACCAAGAGAAGGTGAACTAAGATGTGGCGAGGAAAGACCGTTAAAATTTACGAATTCTATAAACACCCAAACTCCAAATTGTACTGCCCTGAAAACTAACATTCTTACTTATGTAGTGAATTCTACATACACTAGTAGGTGTTAAACAGCACAAATTACATAAAATTAAAATGATATGTAAAGCCGTCAAATCATAGTAACTATACTAAAGGGATTCATTAGAGAAATATTAGTTATATTAATTATATTAATTAACTTTCCTTTAACCACCACTGCACTCCCAAAATTTTCATTCAAACTACACTCATACGATTCGCTCTCTATACTTCATCCTCGTCTCTAATTCTAATCCCAAATGAACCACCACGTCGGATTACATACACGAGCCTTTAGCAAGTACCTACATCAAGAATATCTGAAGAAAGTTGCAGCACGACAAGCTGCTGACATCGCCATCCCTTTCAGAAGCCCACGTGGCAGTGATTGCAATTTGTACAAACTACTGCAACGTACGTACAGTTGCCTTAAGACAATTCCCTTTTTCTTGTAAATCCGCCGTCGACCCCGAAACGACGAAGACGAAGGCTGTCGTAAAAATCCTATTCCCCGCGCACGGCCGCCGACTTCGTCCTTTTATTCTGGCAAGTTCAACCTGACAATTCGTTGCAGCCTGAAAGCCCCTCTTTATTGGATCGTGTCCCGCGGAGAGAATCGCGCAAAAATGTTGCAACGGGGCAGTGAAAGAGGACCCTCAAAGAGGCCGTCCGTTGTCTCCGGCGCTTGTGCACATACCCGAAAGGGAATATTCCATTGAATTCCGCGGTTCTTTAAAGAGGGAAAGCGACACGACTCGCGGAGCATATTTCTGCGAGCTAACAGAGCCAGTGCATTTCCACGTCTGCGCCCTGATAAAAGTGCTGACGGGGGAGCATTGGGCCGATAAAAGAAGAAACTCGACAACGTGTTCTGGGTACGAAATAAGTGAAACGCTTCGTGTACTTTACTCAAGATGCTACTATTCGTTTCAAACTATTGTTTTGGCTTTTTATGAAGAATTCTGGGTAGAACAAGACGACGATGACTTGAAAATTCTACGTAGTTGAAATGTGTAAAGATGTTCCCTTTTTCATGATTTTAATAAATATCTTGACCATTTGTTTTGCAGCTCGCGTGCATTTGAAGCTCGAGTTGGAGGAGCTTTGGTGAATGGGAGTAATTTGTTTAGTGGAGTACGCCGAAGGATTTGAAAGACGAACTTCCACGTCAACTCGGCGCAGATAAGGCAACCTTTTCGCCCCGGGCGGATTTTCGGATTGGCGAGGTACACCGTAGCGCAAACACGTGCGGTTCAACTTTCAGAAAGCTAGGTATTCATGATAACCCACGAATCTAATTACTCTCACCGACGCGTAAAGTTATTAACTGTAACGTGATCAAAATGTTGCGAGTTCTCGAAACTCGAAACCGCCGCGTCATTTTCCACGCTTCCGCGCCAGTTATGAATTTGTTAACTTTGACCGCGGCTCGCTGTGAAAAGAAAACAGAGCGAGAAAGGGATGCTCTGTTTTCCTCTAACTGGACGTCTGATTTTTCGCATGTAAAATCACATTTATCGCCGTGCTTTCATCGCGACTGTACGTGGACTTGCAAATGTAAATATTCCGCGTGGCGATAAGCAATTCTTGCACTTTTTTTTACCGCAGTTCGTTCGAGTTCGAATATTATACACGGAACTTCAGTTTTCAAAGGGAATGGGGAAGTGTGACGAGAAATTTCTCAAAGCCACTCTAATGAAATATGGAAATAATTGAGCTGCATTTAATTTCGCGTAATACTTTGGAGACGGAGCTCATTTCGTTGCAATTTCGAAATTAATTATTCTCGCAACATCTTCTGTATAATTTAATATTTGCGTTACCCACGATATTTTCTCCATATTTAGAACCGCGTCATTACAAAATATTTCAAGACCTCCGTCTAGGTTTATATACGTTCGCAGAGGAAATTTCTCTCAAACTTAAAAATACTCTGAGAAACTGTGGAAGCTCAAGTAGGTCTAGAAAGATTTGTAAAAATTCCCTTCACGAAACTGCCATGCAGCACAGAAAGCTAAATTTTAGAAACAAAGGGTATGTAACGTTCCTTTCTGAAAAGGAACTAACATTCCCATCTAGAACGCTTTCGCTGCGCGACAGATCCCTTGGGATCGCGCAAATTTCACAGAAAGCATTCTTTTGCAATTCCGAACGCAGAGTGAGTACTTCTGACAACGGGGATACAAGGGACGTTCTTTGTTACACTATCCTTCAGAAGTTTCGGGTCATTAATTTAAATTCCACTTCCTTGGCAGTAGGAATTTCTTAACGTTCAAAGGGTTTGGAACCCTTTAAAGTATCTTAGAGACACGTGTCTTAGACAAGACTTTATAATGTTCTGACAGTCTTCTATGAAAGGAAAAACACATTTAATAATCAATTTTTTTATCTCTAAATCTTTCTCCATCATAATTCAATACTCCACTTCTACTTTTACATATATTGTAAGTCCGGGCGAGTTCGACCACTTTTTGGAAAATAAATTGTAACATCGTTGTTTTTCACATTTTTGTCGTTTTATGCACATTAAAGCAAAGCCCAAGCAATTTAGGGTATATATAAATTATAGTGTGCAATAATTTCAAATATTTATTTTCATTTTCAATGAAAAACATTGGCACTGCAACTGGTCGGTCTCACCCGCATGTCGGGGTTAGACCGTCCACCCACTACGAGTAATCAAGGTAGCGATCGACCACCTTATCAAAAAAAATTAAAAACGAATACATACGTATTGTTGGTGTTACACTGTAGTTATATACATATTATATCCCCAATATCGGAAGAGAGTAAATAAACTTACCTGTTTTTCAAATATCTCCCCCACTGTAAGTTGGTCTAAAAACTTTCAGCCTCACATAAAGTCTTAACTGTATCTAATAATTCAAATATGGATTTGTAACAATGGTCAATGTGAGATAAACAACAAGCGCCTTCATCTATCTTGCGTCAGTCTTAAAATATCAGCACTGGCCGGACTCTCCCGGACTTACCCTACTATATAATTTCCAACTGTATTTGTTTCTTTCTATCTCCTCGTTACTTTCGTAATGTCTACTAGTACAATAAAGAATTATTATTAATTTTAAAAAACCTCAAAAATTCACGGTAAACAGCCCAACCACAACTCACCCTTAACCACCAGTCACTTTCACGTTTCATAATCTAAAACTCGTGGAAGTCTTTTCGATTTCGGCGGAGGGTCTCAACCTGGCCGAGTAATCATACAATCCCCAGTCATGCATGCCACATCCCAAACCTCGTGTCCGCGGCGATATTCGCGATTCCGTATTCATACGGTAATTCCGAGAGCGAAACGTGCTCAATAAGATGGCCGATGACAACCGACGTGCCCCACGGAATCGCGGGATATCGTACTTTTCGACGTGGCGTCGATTCCCGGTCCCACGCAGGCCGGCGCAGGAATACGTTATTCCGCAGACGGATTCCGCTTTTAGCACCCTCTCGTCGGATGCGTAACGGCGTCGTAAAGCTACGGCCAATCTGCCGGCCATTACATTATGCTCTTCCATTATGTATACATATGTAGGCAGCTACGTAGTGAATTAAAAGGCAAGTGGAACAACGGCCGCGGGAGTGGTGTGCAGCGGCGTGTCTCTTACATTTATGAATATCGTGAGCTGTCGTTATAAATCGAGGCTGGTAGACGCCGTTCGTCAGGATCGCAACGATTCGCCTATTTCCTGTCGCATCCTGTTCCAACATACCCTTTAAAGGTTGTAGGTGCGTTCGAGGCGGGAGCCAATGTTAAAGGTGGCACTCCAAAGTTTGGAATTGGTGTGGGGGGTAGGTATTGAAACGGGGTTGAGAATTTTGGTAAAGTGGGTTTTCTTAATTTTCTGGTGTAGTTTAGGGTAGCCTGTTTGGAAGGTACTATGATTTGTAGGATTCTATGGCAGAGATGGGCAAAAAATTATTTGAAATAAAAATTTGTGTACGAAATTTTTATTTGAAATAATATTTTGCCCATCACTCTTCTATGGTAGTATTAGACGATAGGAAATGTTGGATAATAAGTGAAGTTTCAAATATGATTTGAGAAAATATCAGGAATCACTAACAAGGGAAATTAGGCAACCCGGAAGTTCAGAAAATTATGTAACTTTGTATGCAAGTAGAGTAGTTCATGGGTAAGACAAACCTATTTTTTGTTGGTGCCATAGCACGGTTTTAGGGGATGAAGTCAATCATTGAAAAAAGGCGGAATTTTCTTTTTTGTGGAATATCTCGAGATAGGTGAGAGATATTAGAAAGAAGTTTAAACGAAAATTGCATCTTTTTTTATATCTACAAAACTAAGTAAAAGTATTTATTGAAAAATCTATACTTTTCAAATTACCCCCTTAATTCGATAATTATTTTTCCGCAGTTTTTTAGATTCATAATAAAGATGCAACTTTTTTTCAAACTTCTTTCCAATATCTCTCACCGTGCTCGAGATATTCTGTGATAAAAGAAATTCTGTATTTTTTCGCGGTATAGCGTCAACCAAAAATAGATTTATCTTGCGAATGAACTACTCCACTTGCACACAAAGTTACATAATCTTCTCAACTTCCGGGTTGCCTAACTTCCAAGCAACCATTGTCCTTCGTTATTGGAAACTGATAATAGTCTATGAACTTCGCTTATCAGCTTCCCATTAACCCCTTGAAGCGAGGGTACAAGGAGCCATTGATATAACCATTCCATTTTTTGCTCGCAGAAAGAATTCTTTCCACACCTTTCCCGCCTTTTTCTCGACTCGAAAGAGTCGTTAGCGTTGCCCCGTTAATTAGACGAATGCAACGGGGATCCAATTCGCGTTACATAGTTCCAAGCTTAATAAAAAAGGAAACTCAAAGGGGAGGATTGAACGGACGGAGGGAAAGCGTGATTGTGTGAATCGGGGGGAGACGTTTGTCATTGTCGATTGTATCGCGAATTAATTCGCGAGACGCCAGACGCGGGTCAACATTGGTGGTTACCGAAACACCTCGTTGAATATTCATTTTAAAGACGCCACCGCGTATTTGCAATGGTCTGCAGACAGAATGAGGGAAACCGCGACGATGGTTCGCTTTCAGCGACATTACACGACGCTAATGTAATTTGATCTTAAAGCGGTGCGAACAGCTGCACACCGCTGCTTTCGTAATTAACTTCCCATCGTGCGGCGGCGTCCGTTTTTAATTAAAATAGGATATCTTCCAGTCGTTGGGAGGCTTATTGGGGGGAACGCAATGGAAAAACTATTACCCTGCAACCTTGCAATTACTGCAAGAATATCCCTTTCGATGCAAAGACCCGTTTCAAAATGGTCGCTACACGAGTCTTGTTATAAGATCTTTTTCTAGAATGATGTCTTTTTCCTGCGCTCCTTTCTCCATTCTATCATTTCGTGTCCTTTGCTCCGTGTCGTATCGAGAAGGGTGATTTTTCTTTAGACTATTCTTTTTCAGATACTCGTAGGATTCTTGTTCTTCAATTAGATGTCGTTTAGGGCCAGAGAAATGGAAATTTGAATTTTCTAATGTACGTCAGTGGGATGCCTGTTTTTGAGGTGTAGCAGTTTTTTTCTTGTGTGAAATTCTTAAGACTCCCACGATCGTATACAAACCCCCATTTATTAACTTTGTTTACTTCGACGCACTTGTTTACTTCACGCGTCCACTTCGGTGCTCCCAGCATGCACACAGTTACGGCTTCTAACAAGGGGCTTTTGGTTTTGGCATGTCACGTGGAAAGAATTGCGTGATGCAGGCAAGAAGAATAGGGGTTGACGTGTGAAGGAAAAGGCCGTGAATTGAGAGCGGGACGTAAAAGGATTGGGGTGAAATTGTGAGCTGAGAGAACTGAGGGTTGAAAATACTGAGTATATCTAGGGTGGAGGAAGTATTAAGTGTGCAAGGCTTGGAAAAAAGTAGTCAGATTCTGAAGCTACTGAAAATATTGAAACTACTGTTTTGGGAGATCTGATAGTTCTTAGAATTCTGAGAGTTTTTAGATGCCAGAGAGTTTTCAGAGTTTACTGAGTTCAAAACGAATGAAGAATTCAAAGAAATGAGAAAATTGAAAACTAAATAGAAGGACTCACAACCAAAAGATATAAGAGAATGGATTGTAATTGCATTACTCAATTATTAACCCTTCCTTGACACTCAGGGTGGGAACCACCCATAAGCTGATTTTGACACTTTGTGCCTTCTATATGCAAAATAAATACCTTGTAGATTTCTGAAGCTACTGAAAATACTGAAACTACTGTTTTGGGAGATCTGAGAGTTCTTAGAATTCTGAGAGTTTTTAGATGTCAGAGAGTTTTTAGAGTTTACTGAGTTCAAAACGAATGAAGAATTCAAAGAAATGAGAAAATTGAAAACTAAGTAGAAGGACTCACAATCAAAAGCTATAAGAGAACTAAGAATTAGGCACTAGGTGCCTACTAAGAACTGCTTTCCCACGTGTCTACCCTTTCCACAACACTACAAGAAGCACAATACTATACCATCATTCCCTATTCAAGGCTTTCAAACCCTATCACAATAAATAATACTCAATCTAATGGCCTCCACATCCACAAACAACCAGGATCCCCCCTTTCGCAAAAGCTCAACCAAACGCACCGTGCAAAAGGAATTATCGAAATTCGTTCAGCATATATTCCTCAAAACACGCTGCAACGTGATTTGCTCTTAATACAATTAACGCGCCCCCGAAACAGCGAAACAAGGAAAACGGATAATCCCTTAATTAATGTGCAATTACGCCTCGCCCCCACAAAACGCAACTGTGTTCGCACGTTCGGTGGCCACTGTGCGGAAAATTCTCGCCCATCGTTCGCCTCAACTCGATTTCCGTCGACAATACGCGGCAGGGAAAAAGATACCGCTTGAACGTGACGTGACGTTTAACAGTGACGGCGTGGTAGTATCGGATTTGAACACAGTCCCCGACATAACACGGGTTTCATGAGATAGATATGCGGTAACACCTGATCCGAACGCATATAAATCGCGGTTTGATATTCCCGCGATGCCGTGTGCGCGGCCGTTTCATGGATTCCGCGTTACGAAGAGGGCGGATCATTAAAGTGAAAGCTACTCGCGTGAGGAACGTGCCGACGGTTACGAGCCACCGCGTATACCCTATATCGATTGTGGATACAGACAGGTGGAGAAGAGAGAAAAAAAAGCGAATAGACTTTAAAGATTTCCCGAGCTGTTATTCCTTCTTCCCTTTACGCCTCTCGTTTTCTCAGTGGGTTCTTGCGGGATCTAGCTGGTATTACGCGCTTTAGACGTTCCTCCCCTCGGCTTCCTCGGTGAATCCGAGATTCTGATTCCTGATTAGTGTCGAGTGAAGTTGAATTGAAGTATTTGTTGGTGATGATGTTTCGCTCAGAATATTCAAATGGACCGTGGTGGATTTAAGAGAGTGTTTTGGGAAGTCACTTGTCCAAATTTAATTCAAGATTGTGGTGGCGTAAATCTCCTCTGAGATGGTTTAGAGTTTTAAGGCAGAAATTATGAAAATTGAGAGGGAAATTGAGTAGCGTGGTTTGTATATGTAGTTTGTTCGTGAATTGTATGTGGATGGTTTCAAAGTTGCTCAGGTTTGTATGGATACGTGAAAAGAAGTAGATGGTTATGAGTAATAATCACCGAGGGCGCTGGCTAAGTGAGAATATTGAGAGTACTAGAGGAGGTAAGAAAATAGAGAGAGTGGAGAATGCTAAAGCAGATGAAGCAGAGGGAACTGAGAGTAGAAGTTTGGAATGTAGCCAAAGATGGAATTCCAAAAACCCTAGAAATTCTGAAAATACTGAAAACTCTGAGGATACTGGAAATTGTGAGAATCTTGAAAATTCTGGAGACACAGAGTGCGTTACGAGTGCTTAGAACTCTTAGAAACATAAAAATTTAAAATTGTGCATCGAAAAAAAGAGAACTGAGGACTAAGAATTTATCGAGAATTCTCTTACCTGAAAATTGAATATTAAAAATTGAGTACTGAGGACAAGCTATTGTTGGAATTATGTGCATTAAAAAGAGGAATTTCTTCTCTGAACTAGAAACTTGCAGATCTACCAATATTGCATTTTTGTAACGGTGCATGGCATTCAAGATTTCAAAATAATTCGAATATGGATGCTGGTGCTCCATTTCCATTATTCCCCGAGTTATGGGATGCCTATTGTTACTTAAAACCAACTCTGCAGATTCGTACAGATGATCGATCAATAAGGAACTATTATATAAACACTCTGCAATTTGAAACCCCACTTTAAAAATATATTGAAGACTATTTAATAATTACTACCAGCTGCAGTAATCACTATAAACAATACCATTAGCCAAAGCCATCAAACTCAACTATTTTTAATTCACTTTTCCTAATCTCTAAGATTCCAATTTCGATCTTCGATTACCATAAAAATTAAAAAAATCTAACTGAAAATTTGCTTACAAACGATATTTGTTCACGGAGTGTCGCTATTCGTCGAAAACGTCCACGGTCCTCGCAGTGGCGTGCTTTTCAATTTCACAGTGGAGTGGACAGATGAAATCACGCGATTCCAGATAAAACATACTGGCCAGAAGCTCGACAAAAATTTCAAACAGATAAGGCCTTCAAGTTTTTTCCAGTTTGAAGGAGAACAAATAAGCACCGCTGCTACTTACTGCTTCAATTAATTTTGATATATGGAATATGATCGAAGCTCGTTGTTTGAAGGTTTCTAGGCAACCTCAACAATTCATGTTTTGTTGAAACAAGACACGTATGCGCGTGGCGCACTTTTATCTCTACTTTCAAGTCGTCCTCTGCTGTAATAACATCAGCCACAGACTTATAAAAATCGCGCAAACAAAGTCGCAGTTGAAAGGACTTGCAGTTAATATTTCTATCGTTCTTTATACAGAATCGTTGGAGCAAAGTTAATTATACGATTGAAACGATAGTCTATCAGCAATCTGATCAACATTTGAGAATGAAGAGTCTATTAGAGGATCCTCAAACCTCTCCCCTTTAAATCTGACGAGCCCAATCTCTTCCTACCAATCTTTCCTCGCTTTCCAGCCGATTCAGCTTTAAGGAATTGAACCGTCAAACTTCGTACAGAGGGGATATCAAATCCTTGCTAATACGCAATCATCTCCTTACCGTAATTACCATCGATACCTATGCAAATTTTTCTTCGAGTCGCAGGGGAAAATTCCACGGCGAACGGTTTCAGATAATTGCATTTAATGAACGCGAATGAAATCGAGTTGCGACTGATATTTCGGATGTATTTACAAATCAAACTAATGATGTTATTGAATATTAATATTAATATGTACGTTATTATCTAACTTTAATTTTTAAACGACTATTTAGGATTTTAGGTACTCTACTATTGAAACATTGTAAAATTTAAATACTGTAATATTTAAAAATTGTTAAATATAAATGATTAATATTTAAATATCGAAGGTCCAAATGACAAATATTGTAATATCTAATTGACCCTAATACCCGACTACCCCGATATCTAATTGCCCTAAATCCGCAATATCCAACTGATTACCCCCGAAATTCGTAATTGAGGGATTTGATGGAAAAGGCCTATGTGCCCTTTTTCCTTAAATAGTTTAAATCGGCTCAGTTATATGTTACATATATAATATATCAAGGACATTACGTCTCTCGCGTTCAGATTAGCTAAATGCTGCTTTATTACGTAGAGTGATCGACACGCAGCTACATAGTCGCTAAGCTGTCGCGTTACCGTGCTGTCGTGCAATAAGTACTTTTGTTTCATAGAGGATTATCTGTCAACGAGGAAATATGAAAACTGAGGCGAGTATCGAAGAAGCTAATTTAGGAAAGAAAAACATTGATTTGTAAGCCAGCCTGCTGCAAAAAATCGATGAAACTAAATAATACTTACTTAAAACATAACATTTTTTATTTATTTTGGTGCTTCATTTTGTATCTTTTATTTATGCAATGTAATGTAATGTTTTATTTAAAAAAATATGCAACGAAGTGAGTAAGCAAAATTATATTTAACACTAAACCTACCAGCGCGGTCAAATGACCGCTTTTGAGACTTTAACACAATTATTAAATTCCAGGTTTTCATTTTTCTTGAACTTACTGTACTTACTGACTTTTTCTATAATATATAGCTATTATATATTATAGAAAAAATCATGCAGTAATATAATAACTATATATTATAGAGAAAGTCATGCAGTAAGTTCAAGAAAAATGAAAACCTGGAATATAATAGCTATATATTATAGAAAAAGTCATGCAGTAAGTTCAAGGAAAATGAAAACCTGGAATTCAATAATTTTGTTAAAGTCTCAAAAGCGGTCATTTGACCGTTCTGATAGGTTTAGTGTTAAGTAACTAAACAAAGAAGCAATTTTGTTACGAATTTACCAGATTTTCTGAAAAAGGGCACATAAACCACTAGCTTAAAACTTACAAATAAAGACACGACTTCTGTCCAACCACGACTTCTGTCTTCAGAACGTTTAAAGATCAGGGTAACTACATCCTTAAATTAATTTAATTGCATTACTCAATTAATAAGTTACACTATAATGAAAACATTGAAATCGATATTCTTCAAGTAGCATTTCGTCGTGTGTGTCATTTTCCCACCGAATGCCTCAATTATCATTACAGCTATGTATCACATATAAACATTACACTCACGCGTGCTGTCGTACCGGATACCATTCAGCTCCTCAAGGCATGGCAGCGTGGCGGTGGTCCCCGGAGGCGTCTTGGGCCAGCACAACAAGGAGTCCCAGTCAATCTCGCAACCCACCAGCTCCTCCAACCGCCTCCCAAGGGACAGCCACTCCAGCTCCTCCTGGTGTTTCACCTCCAGACACTTGATCGCCTCAGGGTTCAGCGATTCGTTCAACTTGTTGATGTAATTCAAAGCGTTCAGCACGTAATTACCGGCGCCATCGAGAGCGGTCTCGTTGCCCGGTTGCCTAGCCATGTCCGACTGAGGCGAGCCGTGCCCTCGCGCAAGGTAAACACTGCCCTTGCTCGCGTCGAGTTCGTTCACTTTCGCCGCGCCGGCGAACAACGTCGAACAAGATAATCAAAACAACCACCGCCTACCAAATTCCACCGCAATGACATCAATCATCGCCCGCGCACATCCAGGCCTCCGTGCCGAGTTAGTATAACGATTCCTATATCTCGATCGCTCCCACGCAACTTGAATACACGGGGGTGTGGGATCAGCGAAGTCGATCGAAAGGATTATATTCTCTCCACGTAGTTCTGCAAGGTCACGTCCCTAATATCAATCGACCTCGATTCTTCCACCATTCCCAACACGCTATTATTCCCAGCGTGTTCCTCGAAAGAAGAAGATAGCCCTGACCGTCCAAGGGATTCCTCCTGCAATGCTGGCGATCCCTTAAGGCTCGTTGCCATTAAAAGAGGGGTTGGTTAATCCTCCAGGATCCAGGAATATGCCGCGAAGGCAAGGATATCAACGAGAGGATCCCACGGAATGTTTAATCCTCGCGCATACTTCTTCAGATTCCCGCCTACCCGATCCTCTTCACCCGCCCGCGCAATGCAGCTTAGAACCAGGAACCTCGATTCCAGTTAAAATAGAAGCGAGTCCCCTAGGTGGTTTTCAGATAGATATTACTCGTCGGGTTCATTGAATGTTGCCTGGGGGGTTCTTGTACCGCAGAACTACTCTTTGATCGGAGCCTCGGTACCTCCTAGATCCTCAGGCGTCGCTGGATTTCCAGAGAGACAATTGCGCGGCGGTTTCCAGTAGCGGGTAAAATCGACTCAGCACGCTGGGAAGTTCCTTTTACTGCGAGCGTTTAATCCCTCCACTGGGAAGCTTCTCATTAACCCAATATTACTTTGGGGAACAATACCGTTAATGCGTCGCGCGAGGTGCTCACTCGTTTCTAGAATTCTCTTTCCTCATCGTCGAAGGACCTTTCACCCTCCGGCCACGTCTCGCCGGAATGCAGTCCCTCGAAGCGCAGAGTTGCCAGAGCTGCCAGCCCGGGGATATCTATCACTTCGAGGACTAATAATCCAAGTTGCAGGACTCCCCTAACAGGTGTTCCATTTATTGTCCGCTAACACCAGCGTCCTCGGAAACTGTTCTCGGAAGCGACGGACAAGGGGGGACCCGTCTACTCCAGCCGCGACCTGACGGTATCTTCAACGAACCGCGGCGCTTCCAAACTTCCCCCGAACTTCTCGCGCGCACCTTCCGACTGTCCACCCGCCTCCTGAAATTGATAGTTCTTAGACAGAAGATTATCGCTCGCTGCTCTCGCCCAAGGCTCCTTATAATCAGCGCTTAATAGTCTCGCAAACGAGTTTGAAAACTTTCCCGGGTCTCCGCCTCGCGATTCATCTATATGTTAACTCGGCGCGAATCCCCCTAAGCCTTTCCTCAGCCAACTTCTTTCCAGCCGGGTGGTACTCGATTACCAGCGAGCCCCCAGCCGCTCCTATCGTTGCTCGCGGAGTGAATTCCGAGAACCACTATCCCCAACTATTCCCTGGTAACGCGCTTTCCACGGATCCATGAATTCCACCGGCGAAACCCTCTCCGCAGATATAATTCCTGTTACGATCTCTCCGTCCCGCTCTGCTCGCTCCCAAGCACCAGAAATACTAGCAGCTCTTCAGCAACGCTCTCCAGGTTCGCCGCATCCCGCACCATCGTCCCCAGCAGAATCATACACCAGAGTTTTATTATCCTCGAAACACGCCTTTCCGCGGTTAGGGTCACTTCTTCCAGGCTTCAGGTGTACAGTTCCCTCGATCCTACCCTCGCGTTGCCAGTAGCTAGCAACTATTAGTGTCTGTTTTGCCAGTCGCATTTGCGGTACGTGGAACGCGAAACGATGGGGGTTCGTCTTTCTTTCGAACGTTTCTCGCGGCTCGACAGGCTACCGGCGAGCAGTGACACGCGACTGCCGTCTGCACGTGCTCGATCTCGCGGCGAGGCTTCCAGAAGACCGGCGCGTTGGCCTCGAGGAAGCTGCGTCACGGTGTCCTGGCCTCCTCGTGGAGGCTGTCAACGGCCGCAGGAGACGGCAAGCCGCTCTGATATGGATTTTCGCCTGTACCTGCAACCGACGAGGGCACCTGCCTGGCCTACGGTGCGTGCACAACTAGGAGGAGCATGCGCCACCATCCTCTCTTCTCTGCCACGTTCTCCTCGCCCCTGCTAATCCCACTGTCCACGCTGACGGTTCTCTGTGCTGCTTCGTCTCAGTTTCCTAGTTGGGAAACAGCTTTACTGGCGTGCTTTCGCGTCGAGGGATTTCCACCTGCTGTATGGCTTTTCAGGGATGCAGTGAAAGTTTTGGCTTCGGTTGCCAAGATTTCCTTGGCAGTAAAGGGCTTGAGGGGGTTGAAAAGGTACTTGAAGAGGTTGCGTATTTTATTAGCATTTTCTAGACTGTAAATTTATGTGTTTTATAACTTGTACTTTCTTTTTTATAAATGAGCGATTCTTTTGATGTAATCTCTTCTTATTCTTTTCACAGTTTCTCATTGATCGTGTCCACTTCTAGACAACTCTGTCGCTGCTCTTATGTTTTATTCATTCGCTGTCGCGTCGGCTGTACCATGCACCCCGTTTCCACATCCTCTTCTCTATTTTCCCAAGTTTACCCATCCCTCTCGCGTTTGATTGGTGTTTTAATGCCACGTCTCCTTCGCTTTGAACGGGACCCACAGGCTAATGAAACATCCCTCTCCTCCTCGGTCACTGCGGCGTGGCTCTTCGCGGATCGTCGTCGACCTTTTCGCCGCAATACTTTTCGAATTGCCGGGGTATAAAAGGCAGATACGCTATCGAGTTTATACCCGTGCCCGTTCCTCGCGAGCAATATTCCTCATAACATCGCAAGAGGGACACTCCAACGGCTGTAACCTACCCTCCTCTCTCCGGCACTCGATCCCTCGGTCTCTGCGCCCTAGCCTTCGCTCTGCTCTTCTCACGCAACCTCGATGCACGCTCGTGCGAATTTCGTGGCCACCTGAAATCGAAATGGTTCATCTGTACGGGAGGACGTGGACGAACGTTTGCGAGTCTTCGCGCGTTCAACGAAGCGCCCTTTGAGTTTTACGGAGAGAAATTTTCCCCACAGTTCCCTATCACAGGGTAAAGAGATAGGAAAAACTTCTCTAATGTATCTGGTATGCATAATGCAGACATTACTTTACGTGGGTTCCCAACTTTATTGAACACTCGTGAAGAACTTTCGATATCGTGTCGTAGAATCCTTGACTCCGCGATTTACAAGGGTACAGTGGCGCATCCAGGGAGAGCCAAGGGGCCCCTGCCACCCCCCAAAGAAAAAGGAAAAAGAAGATATTAATGTAACCACGACTGAAGTGATTCAAGAACTTTGTAAAAAGGAAACATGGATTTTGTTCTTTAAATGAATTTGTATAATCATCGAATGAATTTTAATTAGATAGTTTAGACTGTGGACGTTGATTTAAATAAGAGAATTCTATGAGAAGCGTCAGTCAAAATTTCTTTGAGAAGTTCAAACGAAGAATTAATTAGTCAATCTGTGTTTCCTTGCTTCGATGATAACAATGCGAGGAATTCCGTTGCTCTGGTTTCTAGGTTTCAAATTCCTGAGAACTTGATTCCCAATCTCTAAGCAATCATCCAGTGTACCCTTTTCAAACCCAACCCCCGCGCAATATCCATGCACGCGTACGCGCAGCCATCGTCGTTCAGGGACATTGCAGTGCTGCCTCGTTTACTCTGTTATTTCTCGCCTCCGACGAAAACAAAGTGCGACGCTCGACATGATTGAAAAATTTATAGGGCGATTCCGCCATCGACTTTAAACTCCGGCGTAAAAATCGCGCCACCCCTTTTTGTCCGCGATTCTCCTCCCCCGCCGCGCTTCGACTCGCCCTTGTTCGCCCCTGACACGGTGAATTATCGCCACGATCGACGGAAAGACGAGTGCTTACTGCTTCCCGAGGGTGGAACCGCGATCCCAGTTTGCAGCAACGAGCGAGACTAAAATTATGGCAAGCGGAACAACGTGTTCCTCGTGAGTTACAAGGTTTTTCAAAAGGAAATAAAAGAAGCAGAAGCTTCGCCGCGGATTCAGTTTACAGTGCTCAAGTTTGGGAGGGGTGGTATTAGAAAGTTATGTGAGGAATTTGAAATGATTCGAGTTTAAAATACTTCGAAGTTCATAAATTAATTTTTATAGGACGATTCACAGATTCGATATAATAAATCCAATAAAATAAAGTTGGATTAAATAGAACTAAATTCTTTAACATAAATCAACATTTCGGGAATATATATATTTATTCTGGTTGATTTCTATTACATTGTGAATTCGTGAATCGATTTGATTGTTGGGAATCTCGATGGGAATCTTTCGTCCCGATTTCTTCATTTTACGGATACGCGGAATTATACTGGTTCCCGTGTAATGTCGTGATATAAGAAAGACGAAGCTCAGACGGTGTTAATGGGGAATTTAAAAGGGTTGCGTGACGAACAGCTAAAGTTCAAGATGATACGGATGGAGATTGACGATAAACCCTGAGGGGCACTCCTATTGGCTGCGAAAAGGTTTCCGTTTCGAGGGATCGTTTGGAAATAGAGTTTACAGTCTGCCCATGCTGAAAGTTGGAAAGTTAATTTCTTCGAATATATAAGGCAGCATGGGAAAGAAGAACTGAAGAATATACAGACACATGGTACTCCCTAAACTACACAAAAAAGAAAGAAATATTTCCAAATCAACCCTAATAAAGATAGAAATGATATTTTCATTCCAATTTAAATTAGACTTTTATTTCGTCTTCTTAATCAAATCAAATAAATAATATTAGAAGTAAATTTACTAAATAAAGGAAGGGGTAATCCTACTGGTAATTTGCAATTCTTCTATACCCCTCCAACGAGAAACTAATCTAGATCGTTTACGACTTTCAAAAATGGATTTAAAACTGTCTATATATCCCCATCAGGGTTGATTCTCGATCCTATGTTAATTGAACATTTATTCTCCATTTCTGTGACAACAGTAAAGCCCCTAAATATGCCCACCCTATTTTCACACACCACCCTAATTACCTACTAAAAACCCTCTTCGATATTTAAATATGTTTGCGTCATCTAATTTTAAAGGATCGATGCAGACAAAATTGAACTGTATATATAGAAATATATTTCACAGAATCTTAAAAACAAATCTGGAATTTTTAATATCCAGGCTGCACCCATTATTTCGTTCGATGTTTTAATAACATTATCCTTTTGGAATTTTTAAATACTCCTCGACATTTCCTCTTCCCATCAATCCAAATATTTGCATGGACAATAAATATTGTACGAGCGATAAATAAATCTGGTATAAAGTGCTCTCGCGCGAACGTGCATTTATTTACTCGTTCTATAATAACCAACGGGAAGCTGGGGTAATAAAGCCAAGCGAGCCACGATGATCATACCCCGAATTGTTACAAAAATTGGACAATAAAATTCAAGAATATCGTGGCTAGTTTTATGTCTAAAGTGGAAGCTTTAGAAGACGTGGAAACGTTTCCTCGTGGACTCTCAAAGGGATCAAAGTTCGTGTAGATCGTAACAGCTGCTGGATCAGCTCGGAATCGAGATCCACGAGAGCTGCTGGCTTCGGGTATTTAACACTAAACCTACCAGAGCAGTCAAATGACCGCTTTTCAGACTTTAACAAAATTATTAAATTCCAGGTTTTCATTTTTTTTAACTTACTGCATGACTTTTTCTATAATATATATTTTGATGTGTTGAAATTTGTATTTGAAAAAGTAGTTGTGGCTAAAAGCGATTTTTTTGTTAAAATTCACCAAATTTTTAATTTTTATTATGAAGATGTAAAGATTTACAAAAAATATTGGCAAATACATATCCTCTTGGGTGCGTTACATCCCTTGTTACCACGAAGGTAATGCGACTGTCCCCTTTTCGATAATGTATAATAGCCATATATAGTAAGTTGAAGAAAAATGAAAACCTGGAATTTAATCATTTTGTTAAAATCTCAAAAGCGTTCATTTGACCGCTCTGGTAGGTTTAGTGTTAATCTGAACTCTGTTTCAAAGGGATTACACGAAGGCTGAGGTAAGTTATCCCCGCTGGTTTGTGAGGCTCAACCAAATAATTTGTCGCCCCCCAACTTTGACAATGTGTTCTTTAAGTCCTGCCAGACAAATCCCAGGTGGTAACTCCAGCTGCGAACAACTCCATGACGACAAGCAACGAGCAGCCGAAAGTTCCAACTAGAGGAACTGCTAGAGGAACTGGTAGAACTACTAGGATAATTACTAGGAGGACATATCACCCTATTTCCACACAGACACCTTATTTCATTTCACCCATTTCGTGTACAGAAGGAATGTTAATAATCAACAGGTTATTGTTTCTTTGCTAGCAGAATGAAACTTTGCTTTACTGAAAGGAGGTCAGGTGTAAATGATTAAAACTAATCATTGCTTGAAGCGCAGGTGTGTAAAACACGAAAGAAATTGTTTAAATGCTTATAGACGCTACTATTTCGGTATTTAATTAATGCGTGCTTGAGCAATGTGCTTTTTTATTTCCGTTATTTTCATTCCTCTCTCTTGGCTGGTGATTGAGGAAATATTTGAACGATTGCAACAGGTTATCGGTTGAAAGGCGAGGGCAAAATGAAAGCCAGAATATTGATTCCCACGTAATTTCCGTTCCATCATGTCCAGTTATTTAAACGATGAAATTGACCCAGAATTCGCAAACAGTCTGAATTGTCTATATTCCAGGAGGACTGTGCTGTAACCTTGTTTATGTTTCACCTTCGGGAAAATTGTTCCTTCGAGAACACGAGCACTCTTTTCCAAATTGCTCCTCCAACTTCTCCCTTTCTCACATTCAATATCGACCATTTCCTCCGCGATGGGGCACAATGGGTTTTAAGATGTGTAACCAAAAATTGACAAAGACTACACCAAAATTATTTACGAATATTTCTAAAAAGTAACAGTGTCTTTCTTGTCGAACATTTTCATTCAACTGGCTCCCAACTCTTCGTAATTGAATTCTGTTTAAAGTAAGATACCATAGCTATGGAAATATGAAAGTACAGACCGGAAACTGTGACGAAACTTATTTAAGCAACTGTATGTAGCATTATTATTGAACACGGTCGTGGAAGCTGTGCAAACACTTTTATATCGCTTCGTTTGAATCGGACGGAGAAAACTTCAACAGCTTTGAATAGTTCTTCGAAGACACGGATAAAGTATGATAAAAAAAAAATAAAAATAGTGACCAGCGGTGCACTCGGGATTTAATCTTGGGGGAGCCGAGTTGAAGGGATAAAAATACTTTTAATGCAAATTCAATAAAGTTCATTAGCTGATTATAGAAATTTATTTAAAGAATAAAATCCAGTCTTCTTTTCTATTTACAAAGCTCTGGGTGCGCCACTGACTCTTTTCCTTCTACAATTTAATTAACCACGCAATCAGTTAAAAATGAAACGATATATCGAGTTGTCATAAACAATGACTTTTATTTCTCGAAGCTCCTTCAAAGAAATGTTTACATTCTCCTAAAGTAGTAGAATAATCAATAAAAAGAATATGGTAAGTATCGAGGAATCCTCGGTGCTCGGGCAACATTTATACCACCTTTTTATAAAAAAAAGTTCAAGATACCTACAGAATTCCTTTTTATCTCCGATAAGTAGCTGCTCGTTACCAAGCTGACAATAAACTCTGAAGCTGGGGACACTCTCGATCGAGCGAGCAATTTCATTTCGTCGTTTGAACGACGTCTAACTGATAAAGAAGACACTCCGCCGTCATAATTGTCAAGTTACTCTGTGCGGCACTGTCCCCCTCACCCCGATCAAATCGATGACCGGGAAAATTAACGAAATTACGAGAGAAAGCAGAGAAAGGGGAAGCATCTGTCGAGCGGGCGCACAATATTGTCTCGCCATTCGGAAAACTCGCCGCGGAAGGATGTCTCTGTCTCTTGATTATCGAGTTACGGTATCTAATTAATTTCTGGTCGAACACTATCAAGCCGACACACCTATCTTTGAGAGCAAAACACCCCGCGGCACGAGCGTAATTGAATTCATTAATCCACCTTGCTCCACTACCATCTACCAGCTCCCTCTTTTTCTCTTGTAGCTGTTGGAGGGTGACTTTGCCGTCCTTCCATTCAGCTCCGCTGCATCTCGTATTACGGTGAACAAGGGCACGCTACCTCCTTCACTTTATTAACGTACGATGTTTAACGACGGCACTCGTTATGCGCCGCAAAGGAACAATAATGCGGGAATCCTTATTCCTTCGAAGAAATCGCGGCTTCGAAGGGAGTTTAATTTTTACCAAGGGTGTGTTACAGTATCTTTAATCGTCGAGCTTGCTGGGAGCAAGAGCTCAATGAATATTAACGACAAGATGGATAATAATTATCTCGTGACAATTAAGCATTAGGTGCGCGATTTACCCAATAATTTTTTAGAAATTATTCATCAGGCTTACTGGAATTCAACTGCAAGTGTTCTTTGGTTTAATTCTGTTTAAATTGGTAAGAAGAGGAAGAAAGGATCTCGAAGAAGATTCACCTCGCAAGCTAAGATTCTTTGAATTTACAAAATTTTGAACCTGCAATTATTTGCTACTCCCATACTAAAATTGAGGAACTTGGAACAAGAGGGGTGCAGCTTCATTTCGGACAGTTTTGGAGTTACGACGTGTAATATATGTAAAATAAATTCTACACCGTTTGATGCATGTTTGATACAAATTAATAAAAATAGAAATATTAATGTTAATAACTACTACTTATTGTATGAAAATATACATTTTTCTGTTACTGCTCTCTTTTTAATATCAAATTAAAGCAATGATTTTATAAAGCTGCATCCCTTCTGCTGCAAGGACTTCAATTACAGAATTCTTGGGGGATGGGATAGGAAGAAAAAAATACATGAGACATGAAATTACTGTTTTCTTTAAATTCAAATAAAGAGACTACCTTCTTCTACTCTTTCCCAATTCACTTATGCCTCTACCAAGTGACGCACACCCGCACGTTCCTCTGAATATCACCCTTCTCAGAAACACCCAATCCAAAACAATCGATTGAAATTCAGCTCCACTCCGTACCAGACATCCCGCCACAGGCTGACTTTACAAACAAACGAAACGCATCAAAGTGCACGGTCTCGCAAATTCTATTTCCGTCGAAAGCTGGGCGCCTCGCATTTTCTAGCCCGCCACCATGCAGCGGTAAGCGACTTATGTAGGCGGAACGACTTGTAAACTTTTTCCCATAGAAAACCTGGATCCAACCACCCTCCCCCGGGCCTTTTTTTACCCAATCGCGATCTCCCTTTTCTTTAACTTCGCCCCTCGAGCCTATTCAAATTCACTCGTAATTTCATTCCTTTTCAGACAAACTCCGAGAGAGATGTAAAAAAGTTGTTGCCACTATGTGTCTCTCTCCTTCTTCAATATTATGTTAACCCATCATGGTCACACGGGGTGTATCGCACCCCAAGTGCAATTTTCGAGTTAAAACGTCGCGCCTTTACGACTTCCCAAGGGGATTTATCGCAAAAAGAGAATTAAAAAAAATTAAAATTCGCTTTTTCCCACCAACCGTGAAAAATCGCTCATTTTCAACTACAAATTTTATCATATCAAAACTTACATTTCCAAAAAAAGACTATTAGACCATGAGTGTATAAGTATTACGAATCTACAATTATCACTGAAATGTTAAAAGATTCAAAAATACGAAAATGGAAACTCAAAAAATAACGCTGGGGTACAGTGGACCCCGTGTGACCAATTTGTGATTATAAGAAGGTGTGACCACGAAGGGTTAAACGCAGAGTCGAAACGAAGGCTGCAGCTGGGTTAGCAGCCAATATCTGTACGACAGATCGAATTGTGGACCTTTTTTATACACAAAGCTTCTGTTGGCTGGTGCTCCAATAAGAATTCGCCATCCCGTTTCAGCGCTGTCCACTTGAAAAATATTCCTGCTTTTGGATTCCAGCCAATAGTCCCATGGAGCTCATCGTTCATCTTCCTACGCCCCTCGTTCTTATCTATACCTTGTCTTATAATAAAGGCAGTCCCATCCTCGGCCATAAATCTCGAGTGGATCGGCCTCGCTTTTACGATTTCCTCCTGCTCGTTTCGGCTTTAGTCGAGGAACGACGGAATCTCCTTCGAAGCAGCTACTAGATACAACGATCGTGTCTCAAAATTCGACTCGTTCATCCAGCCGATCATCGTGAAAGAGAGCAGAGACGTTTTCGTTTACTTGCAGGGCAAGTGGGGAATTAAATTGGAGTTTCTCGAGGCGAGTTAGCTTCGATACTCGCTGCTGGGTGGCTCTAATTGAAATGAAATTCTAAAGTTCTTTAAGGGATGGAGGATCGATGTCAAAGACAATGAGGTAACGGGGAAAATAAATAAAGCTGAAAGGTAGTAGACAGTGCGGAAGTTTTAATAGTCCGAGAGTGTTAAGGAGCTGAAGAAACTTTTGGATATTTAAGCCCCGAGTTCCGCTAGGAGTTAAAATAGCCAGCGATTCGGAGCTGGTCGAATTTGAGGACTAAACTGGGTTAGTTCCGATTTGGAGGAAATAACAAAGGGCTTTTGTTACTCCACGAATAGGTAGAAAAAATTTCACTCGCTGTCAAAATGTATGTTTTAAAATAATTACTTATAATTAAATATGAAGAATCTTGGGAATATTCAGTAATGAATTAAGTGTGGCCTAATTTATAATCAAGAGTCAGTGAAATTTATCTTACTATTAAACTACATAAATTGTGATTAAGGGACTATACCTAGTCAGGCGACCGAAAAGAGACGTATGTTTGTGAATTTTTTTAAAAACGGAAGTATATGCTTTTACAGAACTTTTTGCACATGAAAGAGCAACATTTAAAAAACATTTGGTAATTTTTTTGTAGAAACATATTTACGTTTATAATAAAGTAACAACCAACATCCAAGAAGCCTTTTTAAAAAGTTGAAGTCCTGATTTTTTCAGAGAAATCAAGATTTCAACTTTAAATAGCCACCATTTTGTTTTAAATTAACATTTCGGAAATTCCCTCTGTTAATCAGAGGATACATTACTCTACTAACGAAATCTTTTTTGTGTTTCGTTTTTAAATAACCTAGTTCCGAATGGCAGTGCTAACCGCAAAACCAAATTTTTAAAAAGGCTTCTTGGATGTCGGTTGTTACTTTATTATAAACGTAAATATTTCTCCACGAAAAAATTACCAAATGTTCTTTAAATGTTGCTCTTTTAAGTGCAAAAAGTTCTGTAAAAATATATGCTTCGACTTTTTCAAAAAAAATTCACAAACATACACTATTTTTCGGCCTGCTGGCTAGGTATAACTCCTTAAGTCACTTACTGATGTTAAGTTAAAATCATCCCAAATATCCACCAAAAATAAATTCTACGTACCTCGAGTTATTACTCCTACACATTAACAACCATTCAACTGTGCACTGAAGACATTAATAACGATTATACCGCACAGGCATTAGTAACGATTACCCTGAATTTCAGTAGTATAGCCAGCGGTATGGCGCGACAGGTTGCACCGAGGAAGAAAAAGAGCCGGCCGGGCGTTTACGCGGAGGATCGTTAAAGATTCGTAAGATAAACAGCGTGAAGCAGGTGAGGAGGAGGTCTGATATTACGCGTGAAAAGGCTCTCGAGCTTCGTCGACCTAGAAATGGTTTACTGTCTACGTCAATGGCGAAGAGGGAATAAGGTTTTAAACGAGATAGTAGGCGGACTCTTTAAGGCTGGCGATAAAAAAGCAGATCGACCGTTCTCTTGCGTCGAGTGTCTCGCCAAGTGTTGCTCTAGAATTAAGGGCGAGCTGCCACGCCACGCAACATCAACGGAAATCAATCACCAACTACATTCGACACGAGCCAAAATGCATTGGAATCTGATCTTGTTACGATCTAAAAATCCATATCTTTAAAAAAAAAAAGTGACGTTAATGGGAGGTAATAAGTTTGATACTGAGGATGGGTCAAAATGGACCCTGCATCCTAGAGTGTCAAGTATACCAACCATCTACGGAAAGTTCGGGTGATGTGTAAAGAGAAAGAAGAGTTCCTTAAATGAGAGTAATAAATAAAGTGCAGAAGCTGTAGAGTTCGTGGAAGCTCGTTACCATCAACAAATACAAGGCTAGAACTCTAATGCATACCTCAATTTACTATTTTCATGTGTGTGTTGTGTTATTATTGCATTCTATGCCTGCTTCACAGACTCAATTGTTCAAATTGGTGACCCTCGACTAGTACTAGGATGGAGCCGAAACGATCATGCTACTCTTCTGACGTGTTGCGTCTGATTGATTACACCTAGCTCGCGTTATCTACTTCATTGTACACAACGGGCACAGCGGCGCAGATCTGTGCTCCAGTCGAAAATAAAGAGTATTTTATCTAGGTAATTTTCAAATAGAGCTGAGTAATTCGATGAACTTCGAATGTTCCTCCCATTTCCGCGACAGAATCGAGTGAGTAGAAAAAAGAATGATACTCTGGATTTGATTTGATAGAGTTGCGAGAGACATGATACCGAAACCTTTTAGAAATGTCCTTTTCGAAATCGTCTGCTATTCGCCCACGCGTTCTTCAATGTAATTTGAATCCCATTTCCTCGCGGAAGGATAAACCGTTGGAATTGTTAGATCCGCGAGGAACGGTGGAAAAGTACCATTTCCAGCTGAATTCTTCGCCATCGAGCGAGACAGTCGACGACATTGAATTAACGATCGTCCACAGTTCGCGCGAAGGCAATTCGCAGAGCGATCTTCGTTCCCGGAGCCCTCGATTTATGCAGCCGCGAGTTCTGCCTCCCTTTCCGAGTGTAATGAGGTGGAATCTTAAAGACATCGCAGACGAATAAAAGGCGCAAGTACCATCGATATTCTATGGATCACAGGTGTGATATAACCATCGGAGCTTTACATCTAGTTTACTGACGCCAGTATTTCTGTAAATACTGCGAGCACCAACGATACGCGCAAGTGATTGAAAGTGTTCAGTAACAATAGGGTAGATGCACCATTTGTGGCCATTTTAAGGTATTCTACCAGTTTTGACCACCTCTTAAAAAATATAATATTTTTCCGTGTAAGGAATAAATGTAACTTTATATCTCTGACGTTATACTAAACAAAATATTTACGATCTGAAATTTTCCATATAATAACGATTCCCAAGTAATTTAACAGTAAGATAATTATGCACATGGCGAAAAACAATGCAATGGCCACAAACGGTACATCTATCCGTTATTCCCGTAATTCAACGTTTCATGTTCCTTCAACCAACGAAATTCCTCGTTTCACATATCTACATAACCTTCCGTTCGTACTCGTAAACATTCGACATTCGTTTAAGAACGTCCATCGTACAAATGCTCCTCCATTAACAGAAATTGAAAACCGTATACCAAAGAATTACTTCCCAAAAATATTTCTCTAACTTGTCAAGTCTTAAAAACCTACCCATCTCTAATAGCTTCGACATATGTATATACATTGGAGTGCTATTAGGTTAACCGGCAACAACTGAAATCGAATGTTCCGAGCGCCACTGGACCACACTACACGTATCTTCGCGAAAGAAGTTCTAAATGGCGTTAGAAAAGGAAACTATATAAGTACTGTGTCTCACCTTGCGAACGATGTGCCTCCGTATCGAAACGTCGAACGTCCCGCGACGATATATTCTATACGAAGGCTTCTAACCGCCGTTTACGCCGCTAACGAGCGTCGAGCAATCTCGCGGTACTTTCGGTGAAATCGACGAGACGATGAAATCGCCGCGACCCTTGCGCTGGCCGTACCCAGTTTCCACTGAAGCTACCAGCCGCCGGCAAAATTTGAAAATTGCCGATCTAGATTGACCGACTCCTATTCGCGTCGGTCATAAAACGTAATCTGCCAATCAGCTTCACCCGCGTCCCTCGCCGCGCACGCTCGTACACAAGTGGTCGACTCGCGCGATACCAGGCTGCACCACGATTTCCTGGAGCTTCCGCGACCTTTGATCTTTATTTAGAATTTCGCGGCAACCGGCCGCTCGGTGCATAGGAATGTCCAAACACGCCTCGTTTATGGCGAAATATACCGCGATGCACCTGGCTCAAAACGATACGCACGACTGAGGGCGTGTAAACTGGCGCCGTTACGCTTTCAAATTCCCCGAACACGCTGCCGACAGTGGCGCCGTAATAGCCCTTCATTGCCCGAATTCCTCTCCGGCGGTTATAGAATGTCGAGGGCGTCACGTGGTGCCGCGGTTATCGATACATGGTATCGATTCGAGGGATTTTTTAATGGATCGCGATTTTTTTCTTTCTCAAGGCTCTGAGGCGCGAGACACGATCTTCTTGTTACGGCGTACGGCGCGCTATTTACGTACGCTTTTGCATCGAGACACCTCCCGACGAGCGACTTATCTTTGTCAAATATTAACACTGTCAACGCAATCTCGGTGTCGCGGAACAATGGGTGGTTTCGTCTTTAAACAAGAATCACTCTAAATGAATATGATGTAATTATTCTTTTTTAGATATAATTATGCTGCTTCTGTAAGGATTTATGTTTGCAAGCGTTTATGATAGCAAGACTGGATATAGTTTGTTTGATTCATTGTAGGAGCTGGAAATCAATTTAATGTAAATAAATAATTGAAAACGAACGTTTTCGTATTGTTATCGAAATCGAATATAGCAATATTGAAGAGGGTTTGGGTGACTTAATTAACTTAATGTAAATGTAAATGTATAACTTCGTTAATAAAAATATTCAAGAGGAAAGTTACCTACTGAAAATTACGCATGCACTGAAAATAAATAAAAGTTTCACGATAAATGTATTTTTTTCTTTTTTTGTAATTGCAGATTTATATTTCTCCGATTTCTGTAACGCACGTAAAAAATGTCTAAATATAAAATTAATTTTATTAGCATTTTCCATTTGCATTTATTTTCCATCCCACTAAAATCTAAGATAATTTCATTATTTTACTTTCTATGTTTGCTCCTCGAAGGCTGATTATGCTTGCAATTAAAAAGAGACGATACACTATCTTTCTAGATACAGAAGGCACGTAAATTACGTTACGCGTACGCGCGTATAGTACGAGCAACTGTGAGCCTCGATAAAGATATAATTAGAAATTTCGTAAGTACCAAAGCGTTTAATAACAAAGTCTCAATGTTGTTACAGGACGTTTTTGAGAAATATTTATTTTACATACCACGCAAGGATAACGTATCTTTGTTCGAAGAAATCTACTACAAAAATATAATATACAGAGTTGCTATAATACAGACGCTTATTAAGTAACTTTAGTTTAGCTAAATATACTCCCCGCCAAGCTTAATACATTCTGTACATTATTAACAGAACTACCTCCCCGAGGGGATTACGAACTACCGAAACTTTCCAAACCTTCCTCCGTCGTGTACGTTCTGTATCCAAAACATTTTATCTCCCCGTCGACGATACATTACTTATTGCGAATCATCGTAAACCTATCCACACCATTAGAATAAGCTTCCGTGGCAGAATTGAGTTCCATTACATGGCGCAATTTACTTCTAGTGCTTGATAGCCGAGAAATACTTAAAAACTCGCCCATCACGGTTTGTGCACATTATCTTGCGACTCGTTTTCAACTTCATCAGCACATATGCACACTGAATCCGATATATTCCCACCTAAAACAAAATATCTTTGTGAGTACGTGATAATAGATTGCTTAGTCTAGTGGAGGAAGATGCGCAGCATTTTGTTTTAGACAATTACAGCTTTATATATAATATATATTATGACTAGGGATGGGTTTCTCGAAACCCAGATAAAAAAGAATATAAAATCAATGACTGCCTTGCGAATTTGAGTATTGTTACATTTTTGTTCGTATTCTGTTTCACTATGGTCAATAGGATTTGTGCAGAAATTTTGCTCGCTTCAGTTCCCACAGCAAGACTCGGGCTGAGCTCAGCCTTACAAAACAGAATCAGCGCTCAAGTTTCCAGAGTTTCGAATCCGAGTTTCGAGAATTTAAAAATTATATTCGAACCCACCCCTGATTATGGCCCAAATGTGTTTATAACTAACACTACTTTCTTATTTCTGCAAAATTTAATTCTCTAAAAGAGAGAAATTTACTCCTGATAATATTAATATCGTATTATATACTAAATGATAAAGATGGAATGATTCGATTAACAATCCCATCATCCCAGGAATGTCGTCGTGTAAAGTCATTAAATTGAAATCTCTTTTAAACTGTTCAGTTGCGTTCGAGTTTAGTACTGCGAAGTAACGTAAATAAATCAACTGAAATTAACTTCTATCAGCAGGCTAATGCGTCCAAATTATAAGAGTTGTATGATAAGTAACGCAAAGATGAAATAAAATGGTAACAGGTGTTAGTATTAAATAGATATTATTGCCTGTGGCATCTTACATGCAACTAATTACCGTGCAAGAACAACAAGACATTTTTATGCTATGTCTATGTTGAAGAATATCGTTTTAGTAGGCAAGCTTCATCAATTTTTATCCAAAACGAAGTATAAATATATGACGCGAGTTAAGATACTGCACTCACACATGTTTGCACGATATTTCAATGCACCCAATTAATAAACCATAAATATACTCGCAACGAAATATCAACGCTATCCTTGGATTTCTTCGGTTTTAAAAGAGACCGAGGGGACCAGCAACAAAACCAAGGTAAAATGGATAGTTAAGGGTGTAGTTTTCATTGGAATAAAATTAAGCAGAACAAAACGGAGAATATAAAAGAAATACGATCTACACAAATCAATATAAATGAAAAACAAATATTTACCCGATAATCAATTTAATTATCTCATATTCATTAATCGCTTCAAACGTTATCGACGAGCGCTCGGTTTACGGATTAAAAGTAAAAAATTTCAATATACCATTAATCTTTAAGACCCCCCTACAAACTACAGTACTCGAGAAATAATAAGAAAAAGGGCTTTTCGAAATAATGGATTGATCCGGACTCTGAAAAGAATGTTAGTCAATTTAAATTACACTTCACCTTTATGATTTGATTTCATAATGTTCGCTCAATTATTAATAGTTAACTATTCTCAACAATTATTACTTCGAAATTTCGAAATAATGTTCAAAGGGGGAACATTAAACTGATTATCGTATTAAATGGAAAAAAAGGAGAATGATGAAATCATGAAAATAAATTATATACCGGGTATACAGCGTACTATCAGGGAAGGCCCAGTGATGCGATTTATAAATGCGTTGATTCAGCTTGCCCATTATTCTTAGTATCTAGATATTTGTCTGCAAGAAAGATGTTTGCATATTACACAACATTAACTCAACGTACATTCCCCATCGGGCCATGTAAAACACTATGTCAAATAATACACTGTGCACGAGATTTAACGTTTAGGGTTCACCATCCATGTGTCCTATTCAAGTTTCACTTCTAAAGTTACGTTATAAAATAGGAGCACAGGTGCAATAACAGCACGGTATTAAAAACTAAACTGGAAGCAAAAATTAAAGCTTCCCATAATAATACCTGTTCGAAGCAACGAAATAAAATCATATAAGCATTTATATTTTTAAAAGAAAATTCAACTATGGATCTCTCGTAGTTGTTCCGAAGAATATTTTTATGAATATAATGTACTCTTTCTCTAGCTACTGATACTAATGAATCGTGATAATATTTGTTAACACATTAAGCACCATACTGGCGACGTTATGCAACAAGATACACTAAAGAGAAAAAAGTGCTTCTTTTTAATGACGATGTAACAAAGTCGTCACTTTTTCGGACATTTCTTCTTCTTTTGTTTAATGAGAATGTGTTTCATATACAAGAGCAGGATTACAGAAAAAACATCTGAGCTCACTGATTTTAAAAAGTCAAGCGTTATGGCACTTAACATGTTAAAAGCAATCAAGTTATAACGCCTTCTTACTTTTGACACCGAAATTTATCCATTTATCGCCAACGTTGAGAATAATTCATGCACTGTGCAAAAATAATCAAATTATTCACAATCTTAGATATTAACAGTGTAATTGACGACAGCTCTTAACAAGAACATTATATTTGCGACGTTCTCCGCCATAGAATATAAAATTTCGCGAGATCGTTTCGGTAGGACGGGGAATTTATCATGGATTTATTTTGACATCATTTGTTAAATAATCCGTCCTGCAGTTAATTCACGAGTTCATGTTTTGATGCGATACTACGTTATTTTTCTAACGATATCAATATTATTCTTGCAAAAAATTCTCCGGATACAAGACAAAGAAGGGAATTACAAAATTTGTACCGACCTCTGTATAGAAGTATAACGAACATTAAGCTGTATTAGTAACGATTTCCATACAAACATGCAAATAAGATGCCAAGACAAAGGTTCTTTCTCTCTTCGAATGTTTGTACGTAGCATCACTTACCTGCGATCCTAAGATCGACTAACGCTTTATCCTTCTGTATGTGCAGCGCGGTGAAGAAGAAGAACAGGCTCCCAATCACTTCCACGAACATCGTGACGAACAACGCGTATTGCAGGCTGCGAAATTCGATGAGCGTGTCTTCAGCTTCTTGTGGGACTTTCATCTGGGCGTTTAAGCTCTGCTCTGTACGAAGAGCCGTTTTCAGACCCTCTGATATCTGAAATCGATCGAGTGCGCAGAACATCGTTAGCAATCAGAAGTTTGTATATTCGTGTGCTTGCTGTCGCCAATAACTTTCCACCGGTGAACACTTGGATCATCAAATGCGCTCATTACGCCTGGCTAATTCAGATGAATGTGACTATTTTCACAAGAAAAAGAAACTGAAAAAAGTGTTTTTCAGAAAATCAGAATTTAAATTTCGGGTGAAGTCGAGCTTATGTAGAGCTACTTGTCCGATAACAGAGAAACTTGGGAAATATGATTCTTTAACCGCAGAAATGAGAGAATGAAAGTGTGATTTATGAGTGAATTATCAAGCAAATGGATATTTACCAAACCAATGAGATAAGGACTTCCCGCGTCTCCGAAAGCATGCGCGATAAGTATCTGGAAAGCTGCGGCGGTAGACCTCCTTGTAGGTATCACTACGTACTACGCATTCACAGATAAGAGAATTTTAGAAATGCACTTTGGTCAAATTTGCAGATTTAAAGAGGTACGGAGATTTTCAAAACACGTACCAGCAGTATGTCTGCCACAATAGACCAGTTTAAATTCAACGATAACTGTCCGAAGAATATTAACGTGTAACATAAAACAGAATTTGTATTGACAGTTATGCACGCAAAGAACAATAACGGCACACTGATCAGAAGTCCTACGGCGCATATCAGAGGATCAGCCTGCGGCCACCGTACTCTCAATCTTTGGGCCATGAACGAACCTAATGGTACACCTATTAGCCCGGATGTCATTCCGATTAATCCGAATTTATACGCAACACTGAAACATTTCAAACGCTGATAAGAGCAAATGATTTTCGTAACCGCAGGTGCGAAAATAGACGGAGATCAAATGAGGAAAACATACTCATCTTGATTCACTTTGTTCCCGTTGGGATGTAATGAGAAACCTAGTTTCAAAAATGTTGGAGCCCACCAAGCCAGCGCGCCAGTAACGAACGCTACGCATGTGAATCCAATGGTAGAAAGCATAAAGCTTGGACTAGAACGTAAAGAGAAATTATGAACGGAGAAAGAAATATAGACAGAACGGTTCATACTTACAAGGCAAGATCCCCGAAGCCGAAAATTCAAAAAATTCTTAAACTTTATGAATATCTAGGGGATTTCCCCCTGATTACAACGCAATTTTTGTTTGCTGCCCAAATTCACTCGAACGGGGTGAAATTAACCCCTGAAAATTCGGCTATTTTCCTACTTTTTTTTATAACTCGCGAACTGTAAGAGATAGAAAAGAAGTTTCAAGACAAAAGTTACTTCTTCCAATTAGATCTAGCATTTGGTAAAAAAAATTATTTTACAGTTCATTTTCAGGGGTCAATTACATACCCTTAGAGTGAATTTGGGTAGCAAACAAAAATTCTGTAATAATCAGGAAGAAATTCCCTATATATTCACAAAGTTTCAGAATTTTTCGAATTTCCAGGTTTCGGGATGTTCCATTGTTAATTGTATAGTGTCTACTATCTTACTTACTTCTTGATTAAGGCTTTCAAGTCAGTTGACCACGCAGTGCTCGTCAAGTGAGCTCCGCCTTCCCTCTCTCCCCTAATAGGGTCTCTTACGATTGTAAGTAAAAAAATAATTGCTATCACGCCTAACATAGGGGTGACGCGTAGGCCCCATCGCCAGTTGCCAGCAGCTGTCGCTGTTTCAGCCCCTATTATGTACCCCAAACCACTGGAAATCAAATACACAGATTAGTACACATTTCATACTCGTTGTTTGGTACGTCGGGAGCGAGCTTTACATAAATGAGAGAATTTAAGCTCACCTTCCCACTGGTATCGCAAAGTAAAATAACGCGAGCATTTTAGATCTCACATCTTTAACGAATAAGTCGCTAATTATTGTCGGAGCAACTGTGGAATAGCTAGCTTCACCTATTCCAACAAGAGCTCTAAATACGAGAAACCATCCGTATGACTGAAATAATGTTATACGCAAGTACAATACACAATTACACGAATTTTTCATTATCATGCATAAAAGAATTCTCGCAAGGGGAGAGAAAAATTCATCGGTATTCCATTATCCCTTTTCCTACAATACAGCGAATTATAGCTAAGAAAATTAGACTTAAAAGCAAACTGTTTTTAACAACGATGCACGATTTGAGGGTAATAGTCTCGGATCTATTTTTAGTCGCTCATCCTCCCAGATTAAGTCTATTGTTACCCAAAGTGCTGTAGTTCAGAAAGCGATCGTTCCTCACGAGTAGCAAAAGGGCGAAGGGAAAAAATGAGTCACTGGAATTAAGCTAGGCTCTCGTTAAGCCTCTCCTCGGTGCAACTTCTTTTCGCACTTACATCTAGGCTTGCGTCGCCTCAGGTTTTCCGCACCTGAGGGTATCTGAGCTTACCTCGGTTCATGTGTTTAGTCAGTTGCTCACCCCGGGTCTCCACCAAGGCGAACACGAACAAAAACATTGTTCGTAAACGTTTCCCTCTGTTCTTTTCGTGTCCACACTGCCGCAAACAAAGCAAAACATTCACATACGATTCATACACTGAGTTTTGTTCATGTTTGCCGCGGAGTGGACACGACTAAAACAGACGAATGCATTCGCGAACACTGTTTTTGTTCGTGTTTGTCTTGATGGAGACCCAGGGTCAGAGAACCTCTTCCTTCCTCTTTTAGCGCCCACCGAAAGCGGTGGCATTGCATCGACTCGCACTACGCCTCGCCTCTCTTCCTCAAAATATTCTCGAGGAAGAATCCGCGGTTCAGAGTCGCCCCAAAGCAAGGCGAGGCGCAGTGCGAGTGAAATTATCAAAATACATAAGAAAAGCATAGGAAGAATAAAACGAGGCGAGGCATCGTGAGAGCCTACCTTTAAACATCGTACTTAAGAATTACCTTCATATAGGAGCCAACAAACGTGGTCAAACCCCATAAGAACACACCACCGGTCATTATAAGCGTCCTGTTATAACGATCCCCCAGGTACCCAAACAATGGTGCGAACACCATATAAGTTAAAATAAATGCAGTCTGCAATAGCCCAGACTCGTCGTTCCTAATTCCGAATTCATCTTGTATGTCCGTCAAGATTCCTAAAACAATCGCGCGCAGCTCTCGTGAGTTTCTTTTATCCTCGATTGGAAACACCAGAACAGATTGGAAGTTGTCAGTGCAACATCTATTCGGAAGGTACTAACCAGCGATCGTGAAACGGTCCATGTAATTGATAAGATTGACAAAACATAGCACTCCGATTGTGGCCCAGTCACTCCTGTTCATCGACCTAAGATTCGTCGGCATTGTTCCTTTTATTCGTCTTTCTCTAGATGTGTTCTGAGCATTCTCCGCGTTTACCATGTGATAATCATACGTTGATATATTCGAAGTAATGCCCTCACTAGCCATAACACAGAGGAAACTCGTATCAGTACTAAAAGCTGTTTACATCGCCGCGAAATTGTTCTATATAGTTATAAAAATGTACAGCTTAACCTTCCTGCATCATGGTTTAACCTTAACAGGGGACGGGTCTACGATGCAACCTATTTTAACGCACTGCGCCAACATCACTGACGCCCAGTCGTCGCCGAACACATCGACGAAATTCACCGCCTACGCGACCGCCACGATTTGCAAAGTACGCTTATTGACTTATCTCCTGCAATGTGATATCGGTGGCGTGACACCTCGCAACGTCACGCCTGTATATATGCGAACATAGTCAACATAGTCCGGCTTGACCAGCCTCTCCACAAATGGAGAAAATAGAAACGGAGCGTCCGGGGACCGTTGCACCGTCTGGCGGTGACGCCTCTGAATAAAATTATCTCGTTGATAACACAGCTAACTGTAAATGAGGGAGATAACGTTCGCTAGAAAATGGCAACGTCGCCTCTCTCTCGGAATTGGTCGAGTGGGAGGTGGGGATACGTTTGCTTATCTTCCTATTTAATTAGAGATAAATAATTTACTGTTGATTGGTATTAAAGGTGACTCGTCCGTCTCATGGTGCATTGCCCCCTCAAATCTGATTCTTATGTAACGAACGACGTTACTTAGGGGCAGTGATGGGTAAATCACTAGAAAGCAACGTAATTTACCGTAATTTACGTTACGTGACATACGTGTATAATACTAAAGTATCCTGTATAAAATGTCCAGTGGACCTGCCCCGGCAATATAGAGCCTAGTAGGGAAGTTCCCACATCTTTTTCAAAGTTTATTAGGCTCTTATATTGTCGGGGCAGGCCCACTGGACATTTTATACACGTATGTCACGTAACGTAAATTACGTTGCTTTCTAGTGATTTACCCATCACTGCTTAGGGGAATTTGCACTTGGAAACGGATTTGCATTAATATCACCGACTCGGGCATTTTGGAACGCGCGATCGTAATCGATCCATTTCGGGGAATCGCTCTTCAACGGTTAAAACATACGAATGCGCATTGGCGCCGAATAATTCGGTAGCGTCACTTTGAAATATCTTTGATAGAGCTGAAATTATTATGCTAATGAAAAATTTGAAGACTTACATAACACAATTTCGTAGTAATGTGAATATATATTGATATTTGAAAGCGGGAATTGATATTTCAAGCATTACCAACTTGTAATTTATGTAACGCAAGAATACGAAACCATTTCCGCCCTCGATGTATTCCCAGGTAGCACAGGACGTTTTAAAAACGTCCATTTTACGTCCATTTTATGTCTGAACGTCCACGGCTTGATTTGGGAAAATGGACGTTTTAAAAACGTCCAGAAAAGGTACTGAAAACGTTTTAAAAACGTCCAGAAAAGGTCCTGAAGACGTTTTAAAAACGTCCAGAAAACGTTCTGGTTTGTGAAAATGGACGTTTTTAGGACCTTTTCTGGACGTTTTTAAAACGTCCCGAACGTCCGACCTGGACGTTTTAAAAACGCTTTTAAAACGTCTTTGTGCTACTTGGGTTATTACAGATTCGAAAATTCAAAAATTCAAACTCGTAGCACCGTAACGACACGAAATGTGCACGATTTGAATTCTGCTTCGATATGTAGAAACAATTTACTGTTTTTAGCAATCACGAAGTGTTAGAGAATCAATGAAAGAAGAGGAATAGCCCCTTTCCTTCCGCTTAACATTTAATCGCGCAAAATACACTTATTTACGGAAATCGCGGCGGACGGCAGGAAGGTGATGTCTTTTGGAACGAACCCGCCCGCTATACGTTAAAATTTTTATTTTTAGAAGACTGTGAAACTGACAAAAGCGCGGCGCCATATTGCGTGCTTGTGTTTGGTTACTGTTCTGGCGCGTGGTCGAGAATTGTTATATTTAATTAATTACCATGTCCGATAACCAGGTAGGTTTCACCATTTTAATCAGCGTTTCGTTAACGACAACGCCACGCTATATAAATACCTTATAACATCCGAGCGTGCGATCGTACGTTGAGTCTAATCGGTCTAACCTTGCGTACTAGGAGCAAAAACCCGAAGCCGGCCCAGGCGACGCGAATTCCGAATACATCAAGCTGAAAGTCGTTGGAAATGTAAGAGCACGCCGTTCGGTCAACCGCATCTCCGCTATACTCCAGCGATAATCGGGGACCGTTTTCATCGTTTCACTTTCTTTTCTTCTTTTTAGGACAGCAATGAAATTCACTTTAGGGTAAAGATGACCACTCAAATGGGCAAACTGAAGAAATCCTACAGCGACCGTGTGGTTAGTTACCTGCCTATTTCTTTTTCCTCGGAATAAACGCTTATAGAATTAATCTGAAACAGTAGTGATAGATTTTGAATAACAGACAAAATGCTCGATGTGATTTTTGGAGATCCAAAGATTCGCGGAAAGTAGCTTTACTTATTATAGAATGTACGACGAATGATCGAGAGATTCTTACTGCTTGTATTTTATTACGCGTGCAAGCGGTGTAACGAGTGGAAGCAGTTTGAATCGGAGAATTTGAAAGTAGACGATTATTTATCGTACATGTACATTTATGAAGCTTGAAATGTTAAACACGTGCAGTAAGTCTGCAGGGGAATTATAAATTACGAAATTTTATTCAGGGTGTTCCTATGACGTCGCTCAGGTTTCTCTTCGACGGTAAAAGAATTAATGATGATGAAACACCAAAGCAGGTAATTTAAATTCAAATATCTACAAGTATATTAGCGGAAGGGCGAACCGAGAATATATACACTGCTGTAAAATAATTCTTAGAATAAGAGAGCTTGTTAGTAATAGCAGGCTCGTCTAAAATACTAATTCTAATAAGTATTTACTAGCTATGGAACGGAGCGTTGCGAGATTAAGCTGTGCTTTAACAAACATTGTGATATTCTTTCTTTCAGCTGGAAATGGAAAATGATGATGTTATCGAGGTGTACCAAGAACAAACAGGTGGTCACTACTGAAGAAATTAAATCTATCATTCAGTTTTAATACCTTTTAAAGTGAAAGTGACTATCGTAAAGAAATGGACAAGTTTATCAGTATGTATATGTATGTTAAAAAAGAAACATTATGTAATTTGGGTTTTTTTACGTAACATTTCGATGTACTATTCTACATTCCTGTAACGAGGCAAGTTTAAGGACCATCGACAGTCAGTTTCATATGATGTTATACACTCACCCATGCCAAAAGGAAAGCAAAAAAAATGAAAACAAGAATCATGCCTTAATGTCGCGCGTTTTGTCCATTAGTAACATCCGTCAATGTATCCGCATTTCACGAACTTCTGAATTCTTAGACTTAGATCGCGAGAGTTTTCGAGAGTATAGTTTTAATTTCGTTATCGGAGCAAGGTAACTATTATATAATACGAATATGATTTAACAAAATTGTTGCGTTTAAGGTACATCTCTAATAAAAGAAGTAATTGTAATAATTTCCCTCTGCCTTTTCAATGAAATTCGTAACAGCAGCGCGAGCGCTCTTTTTTAACTTCGAGAAATTCGAACGAATCATACAGAAACAATTCGTTTCCTTTTCTCTCTTCTTTTTACGATCATGGAGTAGTTGATTCGATGTAAGTAATGTGGATGCTTTATCTTGCACAGAGATGGGCAAAAAACTAATTGAAATAAAAATTTCGTATACAAATTTTGATTTCAATTAATTTTTTGCCCATCTCTGATCTTACACCTTTAAAGTTCGCGATTTGAGTAACACCGAGATTAGAAATTCAGACTCGAGACGCGCAGATTATTGCTGCTTAAAACCGTTTGAAATTTTCATTAAAAACATTTCTATATGGGCATCCCCATTACAGAATAAGTACTTACTCGATGATTGAATGGAACAAAATTTCTACAAATTGTAATAAAACTTATTCTTGTACAGATAAGTAATATTGTTTTTGTTTTCATTACTATCGTGTTAAAAACTGATTGGCATTTTTTTTTTAATATTATATGTTCGAACGACTCGCTTTTCTCAAGCAACGCAATCTTCTTTTTATTTCCTTTTTTTTTTGAAGCAATGAAAACAATTTAAATAATAGACATGTTTATAGTTAGAGAAGATAAGTAAGATATAGTAATAACATTACTTTAGTAGTATTCTCTTTTACGAAATCTAGAATATATTTAATGATAAGAACGCTCCTATATAACTAGGTTCTCGTTTTTCGTAATAAAGGCATAAAATGGATTTTGATATAAACAACGTTGTAATAATGATTAGATTTACGTTTACTAAGCTTCAACCATTTCACAATCATGTTTACATCTGTCGGTAGCATAAAATACCTGTAATAATTATTCGGAAAAATAAAAATAATTCTTCGTCTTTCTCCATTTACTTTGCATACAGCTTAAGAGAACAGTCGAAGAAATAACGTTTGCGGATCACAAGGGAAGGTTTTGAATTTAATAGAACTGTTTATTTATACATAGAACAGAGTCGATAATTACTATTATTATTAGTCACTGCTTTTTTTTTGTTTTTTTTTCCTTTTAGCACTCTAACGTGATATTCGTAAGTCCTTAACACAAGTTGATATTCCTAAAAGTAGTTTGACTATATACAGATTATCTTGCGTTAACTAGTAATCCTAGTATGTGGCGTTCTATCATTATTACATATTTACAGTGATTCTACGTCTAGAGAGTCTAGAAGAAGCAATTTCCTGCCTCGAATAATCGCGGTATCACAAAAAGAATCAGAACCCTCGATGGAAGCTTCGCGTCCTACGAGCAACATCTCGTTGCGTATGAAATTGTACATAACAGAGTGAAGTTTTTCAAGTCTACGCCTTTAATTACACAATTTACGCGTAAATTGCTTCTTCCGAAGCGACAACAACTTATTCGCCACAGCTTAATCTCTTAACATTCATGCACCGGTGCGAAGAAATCAGCAAGTAGATAAATAGTTCGTTCGACAAATTGAATTTATATAGTTTAATTATACACAACCCATATAATATATGCAGGGACGAAACTAGGTTTTTGGACGCCCAGAGCAAGGATTCTGTTTGGCCCCCTCCCCCCGCCAACATTTTATCACCTTTATATAAAAATGATATAATAAACGTGTTTATTAACGTCAAGAAAAGATGCTGACCAGGCCTTAAAGTTTAGAATTCATCAATGGTGTGGATTTAATGAATTTCTCAGAAATGGTAAGCCCTATTGAAATTTTGTTAAAATATTATTAAAAGAGCATTCAATTTTCTACAATTACTGTATATTTGATATTTTCGTGCTTCCAACCATTTTTTAAAAACATCCGTTGCCCTCCCCACCCCTAGTTACGTCCCTGAATATATGCATACAGAAAAATAATGCATCAAATTTTGCCACCGGATCCGTGACAGATAATCCTAGTTTCCCACCGACTGCTGCACAGTTCGCTTGCTCGATCGAATCAGAACGAAAGTCATATTTCCCGTATTCTCTCACACGAGGACGTTCGGCAGCATTTGCGTCGCGTTAATAATAAACAATCTCACTGGTTGCAATACTGTCCGCACTGATCGCGTTACTCTTCGTAACGAGAGGGTGTTGATTTGAAAGGTCCGAGCAGAATTTGCACGTCATTCTCCCTACAATTAAGAATATTCGCTTTACAGAATTGCATCTGGTTAGAGTAATAATCCTGCCAATTTATCGTATACACCGAAGAATAGCATCCCCTTCACCTTGTAATTAAAGATTCGCCCGCAATCAGATCTCGTAGCTTGCTCTTGGCCCAACGATTCAGACGATAAGTTTGGCGAACAGAAAGTCGAGTCCCGCGGTTCGTTATTTGAACTTATTCAGAAGCAGTCCTTGCAATGAAGACGTCAGTCTTTGATTTCGTCATGTTCGCATAATCTAGCACAACGCGCTCTGCACCTCGCGATTTTACAAATGATGAGCAACAACGGCAAACCAGAAACTTCTATTTCCGAATGATGCAACATACAGAAAGAAGGTTTTAAAATAGACTTTAATTATTGATAGAACAGTTACAGTAATAAATTATAAGACGTAACGGATTCCCTTTTTGTATTTTCTCATCACATTAAAAAAAAGAGAGAAAAAAAAGAAAAAGACACACGAATTCAATACTCCTTAACAAACAATCAAAAAATTATCTCGTTAATAATCATGATAATAATAAAATGAAAGCATTCACTTTCAACAATTTCTCCATCTCCTAGCGCAACCGAAAGTCCGACCAAGAAATTCAATCGTTTTTCCGTCTCCGAAGTACAAATGCTACACACTAGATAAGTACTTTTCTTTTTTTTTTATTTAGAACGTAATTTATGTATATATATCTATATATATATATATATATATGTATATGTTCTTAAATAAAATGTACAAGGTATAATTCAAAACATACATTTTCTTCTCAGATATAGTCTGTCGGGTGTTAAACGACTATAAGCGACATTAGTTCAGCTCTCACCTCATTATCGTTCCCATTTTTTTCCGCATTTTCTTCTTCGTTTTTTTTTCTTGTAATATGCTTTCATTCGAATATCGTGCCTACTTACTTGCATCGTAATAAATATATAATATCCGTAAAGTACTCGAGCGATCTGTGTTAATTTCTTAAAGCGCTGTTACTTCTTGGCGAGGCATTTAACGGGGAAATAAACGTGCTGTAAGTCTTCGACTCGTTTGAGAAATAATCGGTTTTCGTAACGCCGTAGAAGTAGGTCACAGCGCGTCGCGGTGCCCTACCCACATCTTCTTCGTGTGGTCGAACCTGTGCGCCAGCCATTGCTGTTCCAACAATTGGTATCTGTCTTGGCTTAGGTACAAAGGTTTGCCGCGTCTATAATGGGACATTAACAAACAGAACAGCCTGTTAATATCTATCGGCAATAAAGTAACGTGTTCAATCATAAACTCGCTCGCAAGAACTGTTTCAAAGAAGTCGAATTACGTACTTTAGATTCCCATCTTCCTCCTCAAAGTCATCGAGGTACAACGACCCCCACAAACAGGCCCGCCGACCGCGAATCACGATAATGTATGTGGAGGTAACTACCAGATATATGCCGGTCCCACCTCCGCAGTCGATCGAGTGCTACAAGAAAATATTGCATATAAATTATAATTAAATAAAGTTCGATAGAAGGGGTGTAACGTAACATTTACCTGGACAGCTTCGCAAACATTCATCTGCTTGCAACAGTTCTGTTTCAGGCAGACAATGGTACCGCACAACAAGCAGATGCTAGTCTCTTGCGGGACTGAGTGACACTGGTGACACTGGCGCTCGTGGTAATACTAAAGATGAGACAGAGATGGTATCAGAATCTAATAAAATTTCGAGCAGAGGTGAGAAGCATTTAACTAGGAAAATAACACGTTTAGTACAGTGAATATCTTCTCGTATTCCCTCGGAAGACGGAGCAGCTTCGGTACGTGCCACGATATGTGTTGTTCTACTAATAAATTCCTTGCCGCGTCGCTTTGATTCACGAAAAGTAGAAATTGAAAGCACCACAGACGAGGCACCGAGGTGCTCGCTTCGTCATCGTGCCAGTTCAGAGCAACCGTCGAGTTAAAGATGTTCCAGTCCATGCCCTCCGAAACTAGCTCCAGGTAATAAACTAATCTAACAAACTCGATGTGTGGTATCCTAACCAAGGGCAGAGGTTGCTCGTACAAATGGTAACGGAGCAACGCGGCCACTCGCAGAAATGGTAAGCACATGGATTGTATCTGAAAAAAAAACATTAAATCAGGAGGCTGCTCGATTAAATGATAGATAGTTTATACCCACCTGCTGCTCGATATTGTGCATTCTCACTCTCGCATACGGGGTGGAGGACGAAGTAGATGGTTTATAGGTATCGTCTGAACGATATAAAGGAGTATCATTGAAAAGTTTGATAATTCTATAGAGTATAGCTTCCGAGGACGTGGGGCTGCGTTCGAGGCATTCTCTCCTTAAAATCGTCTCCCTCTCTGCTTTGGTGAGGCCGCAACTTATTTGTAATATTACTTGATAGTACAACAAGTTGTAGATTACCTTTACTACGCTAGAGAAATACGCTGAAAATAACGGAGCATTTAGTACGGTATGCATCGCCGACCGTTTACAGACGGCGCAAAAATATCTTTCTGCTTACTTTGATCCAAATGCAAGGGCAGCAACAATATAAATTGTATCAGCAGTGCGGTTGGATCTCTGAGAAGCAAAGGTACTTCCTTTCCGTGTGGTATTATGGCGAGTCGAGGGGCAGACTCGGCGGGTATTCCGGATAATTGCTGCAAGGTGTGCTGCACCGGCCAGGTTGTCAATACTCTTGCATGCACCGCCAGCACGTGTAAAAGCGCAACTGAAAGTAAGAAAGCAGTATTAAACGCAGTATTCTTGATTGATATTAAAGGATCCCTGTGAACGGAGCAGACATAGTATTTACCGATGCAATCACGTTTTGGCGTTAAAGGTGTGGTAGTGGGTTGTGTAACGCAGAGTGACCCACCGCGTTGAACAAGCTCGACTTCGAAATTGGTTCGAGCTACGGAAGTTACAAAGAGAAACAAGCTTTGGTGACTAGGGGAATAGTTCTTTTGTTTATATTTCAAGTATGTGCAACTGGTCATATCCTCCATGGCCTTTCCCATTGCCACAGCCAAATTCGTGGAGATCTAAACAACAAGTAGACAGCAACACATTAAATTACGGGAATAATGTCGAGTCTGTAATCGGTTGGCATTTGAGAAAGGAATCTTACAGGATTCTGCGGTATCTCCTTTAAAAAGTTATGCAGCTCGGAAAGTATTGTAGCAGATGACGCATGGCGGGACCGTACCACTGCCGCGCATTCTCCCAATTGTGGAGAGAGCGGGAGCACAGAGTTAGCCAACTGCCGACAAAGGGGGCACAGGTATTCACCGCTGTCTGTAGCGAAACTTTGCTGTCTTTGTTGGTTACGAAGAGACTGCAAGTATGACTTCAAGCAATCTAGATGCAGATGGTGTCCACACGTTTGAACGTGAACCCCGCCTTCCCAGCCCAAATTAACAGCCAGCAGCCACGAAAGCTATAGTGATCGAATAAAAGGTTACACAGCCTGCGTGTTATCTCCGCCAGAGGATATTACGATTAAAGATTCAACAGCTTACAGTATCGAAATGACGATTCAGCTCGTCCGTTCGGCGATCGAAGTAAGCGCCGCGCGTGTCACCCTTTAATATAGGAGGATCTTCGTCGGACGTGGGTAGAACCAGTCTCTCTGACTGCTGTCGCTCGTGGCCAATAACACTTGTTGCCTAGGAGAAGAATAGCAAAGTATTGTATTACTATTATACTAAGAATCCAGCTCCCATTAAAATACGTTCATCCATTTTACCTGAACTAGTACAACGAGACCCATTGGCACATCTTCGCTACTGGGAGTAGTTTGATTGCAAATCACGCAATCGTATTCCTTTTTGCTAGTCAGCTTGGTTGTGTTGTCGTCTTGATCCCAATCCATACCAGACACCCCTGCCTCGTCTGAAAAGCCAAAGGGCACGTTACAGTTATCTAAATTCAGAAACCCCCTCTCAACGATAGTTCAAGTCCAACCGGCTGTTCCACCTGTTTTCATCGCTTTCTCCATAAATTGCTTCTGCTTGTTTGCGAACTCCGCCATAAGCTTCTGCTGTCTCTCCTTCGCCTTCCTTCGTCTCTCCTCCTTCTCTTGGTGCTCCCTCTCTCGCTGCTTGTCCTCGCACTCTTGCATCCGCGGCCACAGCTTGTTTCTAGTCTCAACGATGGCTTCCTTGCACATCGGATCTAGGTTGGCGATTTTGTTCAACAGCTGGGCGATGAAGAACGGACCGTCGCCGATCCGTGATTCTTCCGGCTGCGCAGCTGAACTACTGCCAGCTTCGTTGTCCGATATCGCGCTCTGCTTGGGGTTGTAACTGTCCGGGACACCGGACAGCTGCGAGTGCAGCTTCAACATTAACGAGATTATGCTCTCCTCTACTTTCACTGTCTGCGGCTGCAACGGCCCACCCTGGAACGGATAACAGAATCGACGAGTTTAACCTTGCGATACGTTTGAGAGCTATGATACAAATGAAAGCGAGCTGTTACCTGAGGATCTCTCCTCTTGAAGAGTTTGTGGGAAGTGGATGTAGACGGGACGATTTCGATCGTTGTTACCCCAGAAGTGCTCAGTCTGGAATACGCTGGCTGGGCAGCAACTATTTCGTTGCCAGCCATAACGGCGGGTCGTTGAGGGGCAGGTGGTAGTGCAGGCTGACCACCAACCATATCTACGTACAATGAAAATTAAATGCAAAGTATTAGTGTAATATATTTCTCGCGCGTTATAAATATTCCCTGTTTTCTTTCTAAAAAAAGGACAGATTTTAATATTTATTCTGATTGGTATATCTCCAAAGCACTGTTAGTTTTTGCTACATACTACATTTTAGGTGAAAAAGACTGATAATAACGTACTGTTTAACGAAGGAGGTGGTTCGAGGGCAAGGGCCATGGATTCTTCGGTGGATGCTGGCAGAGCTCTTTGCAGAGGTATTAATTCATCCGCGCTGTTACCATCCGATATAGCAACAATTCCATCTTCAGGTGCGATAGTCATATGAAATTGGGCTATAATGTAACAAAGAGAGAAATAGAACAAACTTCAATGCGATGTTAAATTCTGATCGACGCCAAAACAACCATCTTACGACAAAAGTATCTTGGCTGCATGTTAATTCTTTATAAAGTATAACGTACGCTATAACGTAATGTGAAGCAAGCCAAGATATTTGCGAGGACTTGCACAAGATACGAGTCGACTGTTCTGAATACTTTTATCCATGTACAAAGCTTTACCTTCGCTCGAAAGAACATGCAAGAAAGGTTCGATAATTTAATATACGGAGGTATAAATCTCACCGTCTGCTCCAGGTAAAGCGGGTAGAGAAGGTAAGGATGGAAGAGTCAAAATATCGGGCATCTCGTCCGAACTTTCCCACTCGAATTCACCTACAGTAGAAACAACTGAATTTAAAATATGGACAGCGAAATGCAGATGCAAGCGAAGATGAGGGAGTTCATCGATTATTTTACTTACTGTCCGAGGTATTCGGCTCTGACTCTTCGACTAGAATAACCCGAGGTATCACCGTCCTCAAATTTTCAGACAAATTATCACTTTTATACCAACTAGACAGATCCATATCTTTTATCACTCGAAACGACCCATCTACGTTGTACTGACACAAAGGATTCGCCTGGTAAAAGAGACGAACAGAGATACAATATTAATCGATAACCACAGACAGAAATTATTAGCCACTTACAGATTTGTCAGGTATTTCCGCAGTAATCACTGCCATCTCTAATAGGTAAATGGTCAGTGCCATTCCATACTCCGATACGTTATGCCCATACACAGCCTTGTAAAGAATTATGAAAATCATGGCGTGAAAGACTCTGGTGTGTAATACAATCCGTGGATCATCGTAATCGGGTGAAACGGGAGCAGGGTGTCTGAATGGTGGCCACGGTGTTGCGCTATTTTTCAGTTTACCCGACTGTTTCACGCTAAATCGAACATCAGATATTTTCAGCAAGGAACGGTGGAAGACAGAGTAAACGTTTATGTATCGTGGTGAAATTAAGCGAGAGGCTCTTATACATTGCGTATTTAGAGTAGGGCTGGGACTATTTGTCGAATTTTTCGGTACTCGAATATTCGAATACTTCAGTTGCTCAATTATTTGGCGAATATAATTCCAATATCCAAGTATTCGAATACTATTCGAATATTTATGTATTCGAATACTGATGTATTGGAATAGTATGGTGTGAATTATAAATCAAGTTCTTTATATATAACATTCGAATACTCAAATATTTGAAGTTTATTTGTAGCATTCGAATACTTGTAAAATATTCGAATATTAAATTATTCGAATAGTCCCAGCCCTAATTTAGAGAGAATCTGTAACTTACTATTCAGTGAAACGATCCATCGATATCTGAAAGTCTCTCCTGGGCACCCCTCTCAATGAAACGTGTAGGGGATCAAATAATTCATCCCAAACGTGTGGCTTAGGGCCATACATTCCTTGCTGCATGTTTCCGCTAGCTTCAAGATTCGGGGCTCTATAATGTGCTATCTGTAAATGATATTGCGTAGTTATATGATAGCACAAATTAGGCGAATTGAAGAGTACGAATGATAAAACGTACATCTGCTAATACAGATTCGAAGTCTCTGTTTTGGGTGGTGCCACAGCGTTCTGGCATCAGCTCCATTAACTGGCTATGAGTCTTATCTCCCATACATAATAAAGTAACCATTTCTAAGCATGACATCTCGGAGTCGGATAAACCTAAACAGATATGTTACAATCGATTGAATATTTAAGCTTTCCACATTGTCTTAACAGTGAGACGATAATATAAGGACTTACCTAGATTCGTACGAACATTAACCAGTGTGGCTAGAAATGTTAAGCAGCTTTCTAACATAGGAGTATCATGCTCTCCTTCTACGTATTTATACTGAGGCGTGCGATACAAACAAAGGCTCATCCATTCCTTTATGTGGAACCTAACGAAACAAATAATTATCACTTACTTTCCACTCTAAGCATAGAAATATTAGTAATGTATATTCATTAGCGTATGAAGTAGTTACTTTTCGATGACAGTTTTCAGAAAGACGCCTGGCTGCAGCTTGCTCGCACACACTTGCAGAAGATACAGGTCTGCGTCGACCATGGAGTTGCAGAAATTGCACTGTATGTACGTCATTGCTTGGCCCTTAATCTGAAGTCCATTGCGCACCCACAATCCGTTTGAAATTTCATAGAAGGCAACCTGAATGATATAATTCACTGTATCTGTCAAATTTCCAAAATATTTGAAAGAGTAGTGTAAGAAAATGTGGATCGAACTCGATGTAGCGCAAACCTTGGATGATAGTATCGAGTTGGGGGCAGAAGAATTTTTTGATTTAGAAGAAAGTAGGTGCTTTGGAGAAAACTAATTAGCAGGCATAAGTATAATACAGCCGGAATAAAAATTGCTTTCATAAAGATAATTCAACTGTGTCAGTTGATCTATATAATATCTGCGAAGACATTGTCTTGCAACTAGCGGTGGGTTCGCATCTAATTTTCAAATTCTCAAAATTCGAATCCGAAATTTTGTAAAGCTTCGAATTCTCGAAACTCGAAATTTTGTAAAGCTTCAAATTCTCGAAACTCGGGACTTTGTAAGGCTTGAAATTCTCAAAATTCGAAATTTTGTAAGGCTTCAAATTCTCAAAACTCGAAATTTTGTAAAACTACGAATTCTCAGAATTAGGAATCCAAAATTTTATAAGGCTTCGAATTCTCAAAACTCGAAATTTTGTAAGGCTTCCAATTCTCGAAATTAAGAATCCTAAATTTTATAAGGCTCCGAATTCTCAAAATTCGAAATACGAAACTTTCTTGGGTTCCGAGATTTGGACGCCTTGAGAAACCCATTCCCACTTATAACGTATGCATGATAAGTATGTAAGTATATATCTAACGGAACTTCCGAAGCCAAAACAGTTTCTTGATGACGAGACATTCATATCAACTGCTATGACTATCTCATTACAATCCCTCACAACCTCCAATTTGAATCATTCATTCGATTCATAATTATTCCAACATACATACAACACATAAAAAAGATAGAAAAATCTCAATAATTCTTATTTAAAAAAATTGAAACATTGTGAACAAGGTCGAGGAAAAACATTGGCATTTGTGAATCATCAATTTTCGATAATGTAATCATGGAAAGAATGAGATGAATCATAACATTCTGTTGGGTACCATGTGCATAGCAACGGGTATCGTGTACGAAACATCTGAACCTAAAATATAGCGGGAACGCTTCTGAACGCTTCCCATTGTGTGGCTATGTGTGGCTGATTCGTAGATTTCATGGTATTCCCCCCACTAAACCGACCAATCCCTTCACTGGAAGACATTACAAAACGCTGTGTTGTCAGTTCGGTACGACTCGACGACCGTCAATGCACGAGAAGCGAGATACTCTCAGTCCTGAAGGTGCCCAACCGAGACTCTCGCGCGTGATTAATTCTTCAAGCATTCCCTTAAAATGTCTCTTACTTTTACCATGACTGGTTCGTAGCTCTCGCGGACATTGACAAAGAAACTCTCGCCGATCTACCGAGAAAGGCAAACAGAAGTCAAACGGGATTTGTATCAGTGATATTACATGTGTCACAGGATCGCGAAGCTGCTTTCCTCTGAATCCTCTTATCTCGGTCATACATAGGTTTAAGTTCTGTCGAGGAAAATGGCGGCGACTATTAATTCGAAAATAGTTTGCGTCTGCCTAGTGCTCAGCTTCGGAGGGTTCGCCAACAGTTTCGACGGTCTCAGCATTATGGACATAAAGGACGTATTACGATTCGGCATTGACACGATGAGGGACGTCCTCGAGTCATGGGAGATGATACGTCCCAAATCTCCTGGGGAGGAGGAGAACAGCTTGCCATTTGTTTACAGAATGGAGAAAGAGCTGAGGAATAGCATATCAAGAGTGTCGGACAAGATCGAGATCTATCAGAATAGAATGGAGATACGGGTGGACGCGGTAGTGGCCAGGCTTCTAACCGATCTGCCTTTGCAAGAGAAATTGGATACGAATCTACGTCTGCTAGACCAATACATCGGCCAAATCAACGATCTGTATCATAACTTTGTAACGTACGTTACGGCGACCGCGAAATACGAGAGATACACGCTGGAAGATTTCGCCAGGACGTGTGTCTCTTCCAGATCGGGTGCCCTTCCCGATCTCTTGAAACGTATCCATCGATTGCTCGTTCCACATTCCGATGCAGACTTTAGCGCGAGCATTCTCGTATTACTGGCGAATAAGATGCAAGTAAGTAGTGAGAAACTTTTAGATTTTAAAGCATCTCCCTCCTCGATCACAAAATAAACTTCATTTCCTAATACCTGAGCCCCTCGTACGTTATTTACACGTAGAATAAATAAAGCTACGTTCTTCAAGGTTCTAGAAATTCTAGAAATTACGAATCTAGATAGATCGTTGATAGATATACATTTCGATGAGCTATACGTAATCTCGGTATGCGTAACTAGAACCCCATCTCGTTACTATTAAGCACGGAGTGGTATTAGGTGTGCAGGGATATTGTGACGATCAAGTGACATCCGACTGTGTTCAATTTACCACTCGTTGGAAACGTGTAGATAGAACGTTCCATTAGTGGCAAATTGACGATACTAAATTTTAGTAACACAACGTGGTACTGTACCGATCGCAAGGTAAAATAATCCATAATACTTTCTGCTAATCCAACGAGAATGATAGAGGGTACAAAGGATAGTAGTAAATATAACAATATCAAAATACAATGGCCCTGTCTGCCTTGTTTGTGCAACTTGTTCTGGCGATCTCTCGTGGAGCCGCTCTTTGTGAGAACTCAACAAAAGGAACAATGGAAACGGAGATCAAGGAAACCGTATTTTGAACAAACGCGATCTGATAATCAAACTATTATAGTAGCTGTGTAGCTTTTCTCTTTTTTCGTCGGAAAAACTTTATCAGATTTGAAATGCTACATAAAAACAGCCGTTAACATCAACGAACTCAGCCCATTGGTAGAGAACGTTTCTCCGGGCAAAACATTTTCCATCTCTCGGCAAAGTCGATTCCTTTTATTCAAAATGACGGCAGTCGGAAGCACGACTCTGGATGCAATGCGCTTTGCATAAACGGGGCTCAACGACGAACGGAGGTAGAATAAAGAGGGGCATGCGCAGAGATACATAACACCATTAAAGCCAGTGAACGATTCCCGAGCTGCAGGAAAGGGGGGCGCAGAGTAAAATAACAGTGGAATGATGCAGAACTCTCAGTAGTGCCCGAGCCCACCGTGAAAAGTGTTCGTTTTACTGCTTTCTCCCGTCGCGTGAAAAGCACGCTCGGCAATTTGCGTTCCGAGAAACGTTCGTCGAACGAATGTTTGTGCAACGGTGCGTAACGTGAGACAGGCTCCACGCAACCCGAAATCATTTCTTTCAAACCACGAGGCGACCCAGTGTAAGGGAACCGTGACAAAATCTCTCGGGTTCCAATTTTCATTTGTCGCCTTTCGAAACACTGCGATCGATTTCATTGACCTTCCGTGACCTCCATACGCTTTGGAAACACTACTTTCCATTTGTTTACAACGAATATCGTCGCGGGTAACGTCGGTTCGATCAGATGTTTTTAATTTTTAAAAAGCGTGTAGAGCCGCTCGAGGGTGCCTAAAGTTTTATGGGGAAAGGTTCGGAGATGTTGCTTTACGATATTGTGCTCGACTAACTGTATCGTCTCAAAGTTTCTCGCGCTTCGTGTTTTTATACCGTTCGAGCGCATGCGTGTCCCCTGTTGGCCTCTGTTTGTAAATACGAACGGTTCGAATATGCGAAAGTCGCGTCCCACGAAGATTGTTCGGTATTGGAAATATATTTAGAGATGATCGAAGAATGACAAAGTAATTGGAATAATTGGTAGATGAGTGAAAATTCCATTCCAGATGCATTAATGTTTTCTTAATAACGGTAATTATTTTAAATATGTTCAATTTATATAATATGTAACGATGTTCGATTTGATACCATAGTATCGTGAATTTGCGTACTGTACTTTACACAGCCGCTTAACCTTGGCCGAGAACATATCTTTTGTGTAACATCGTGACAAAACAAATACACTGCTCTTTATCTCGCGGCTTACTTGGAACTTGTATCGCAAGGGCACATACAAATTTCGTGTTGTGGAAGAAGATATGAAAATCTTGAACTAAACAATTATTTAACTGACGACCCTTTTCACGTAAATTAAGGTTACGGTGTATGTGTAATAAGATTGCAACGCACACAAAGAAACCTTATGCGGGCCTGCATCTAATTCGATCGAACCAACTTTTTTTCCAATAACGATCCGTCCCATACAAAATTCTCTTTTCTTTCTTCAATTCCTCGAGGAAGGAAAGTTGTTTTCCAAACATTTCTCCGCGAAAGTATGTTTACATTTGCCAGACATTTGCAATGAAGCTGAGATGAAGTAGGATGAAACAGTAACTCTGATTAAATGGATGTAAATCACCGGAAGTGCTAATAATTACCCACGGATATGACCTCACTTTAAATTGATTAAATGTGATCCCCTGGAAAAAGATTAATCAAGAACTGAAAGTCTAAGCGATGATAATCCAGCGGCGCGAGTGACACATGATCTTTCTACGATGGAAACATGCGATAACACTTTAATATGAGTAGCGGCGTATCTAGTTTTTAACGTAATCATCACATTCGACCCTTACAAGCATCCTGCGCAGTATGTACACACACGTCCCCCTGAATATCTATACGCGCCACACGTGCATACAAGTTGCAAAACTAATGATACTCGAATGTTTTGTTCCCACAAGTTTCAAGGACCATTATTCTATTAGCGAGCGTACGAATGCAAATGTCCCGACGTTAATCACTTCTACGATACTGTAAAAACTTTCTTTTTTCTTTCTTTCTTACTTCTTGGTAAGATTTATACGAAACGAGGAACGTAATTACTCGTGAATAAATACATCGGAACCCTAGCCACGAATTGGAACCCGAGAGACTGAATAATTCACAACCATTATTAGTGGAATCTTTACAACCAGCGTATTGGCGTGTAGGTACCGCACCATTAAAATGGATCAACATTAGACTGCCCGGATTTCATTTATACGAAGGAACAAGGAAAGAGCATCGACAATACATCAAGTGCACAAATAGAAAATGGAGGAAATGAAAGTTCTCGTATACTCGCTCCTCCTCTTCGCAATAATAGGAGTGAGAGGCGATTTTGGGAACGACGCTACGGAAATCGATGAAATGAGGCACAAGCTGCTACAACGTGAAAAAGTATTAGAAAAGGAATTGTTCAACCCAAGGCTGAACGTGTTGGGACTCGACGATGAAAAGTATCTCCGACTCATACAGAGTTTCAAGACCTTCGGTGACGAACTGGAAGAAAAGTTCCCAAGCGGCGGTTACGACTATTTAAGTTCCTTGAGTTCCGTGTGGCTATGGGCCCGCACAGAGAACGAATTGAAAGGGATCGACGGCCTGTACAACGTTTTCAGGCAAATGCAACGGCAGGTCACCGAGGAACACGCGTACCTCGATCTCCAAAAGTTGGCTGACTTCTCGGAGATAATTCTACACGATCCAAACGCGTCCATTGTGGGCACGCTGGCTCGCGTCACTGAATTTGTAGTGCGTGACAAATTGTTCGTTTCAGCTTATCAGGTACAACAACGCAATGACGACATTTTAAAAGTATAATTCCTAAGACACATTCCTCTGCGATTGGCTAAAATTCAGTAGCTCCATTCAACTACAGTTGTGACTTAATTGAATGTACTTTTCTGTGTGCAGGAGGCATCCTCGCAAATATGCAGCGAGAACCAGTCACTTCAACAACTGCTCTACAATCTGTATAGCACAATTACTCTTACTGAGATTAAGGGCTACAGCATGATCCAGTTCTCTTACATGCTACTGCGACTCTATAATCCAGGTAAAGCGTAGTAAATGCGGTAGATTAGTTTAAGCCCACTGCCATTGACTTTGCACCTCATTCCTGTAATGACTCTTAATCTAGGCTCTAACTTCACCGAGGAAATGGAACTGATAAAAGAGCAGTATTCAGGGAGAACGTCCGAGACTGTGAGGGCTGTGAAGACTGCCATGGCTTTCGCTCCCAGAGACCTTTGGAGATGCGACCCGAGGATACCCAAGCTAGGTACATTCGCACGTTTATATAAATTTTTGCGACAATTGCAAGCGAAACACTATTTCCAGATGAAACGTACACCCAATTGACCCAACTATTCCAAGGCTACATCGTAAACGAGGTGGATCTGAACAAGGACTCGAGCTGCAGAGAAAACTGCGGTTATTACGGATACTCGAAAGTTCACGGCTGTTACAAAAATCAACTCTGCGCGCAACAACGCAAGTGTAACGGTAAAATAGTGAACTGCGAATACATTGACTCCGACATGTGGATTTGTCCCTCGGTAAATTAAGCTTGCTCCCTCTACTCTCTCATGTTCAGCTGCACAGAGGAAGCATATTGTACGTAATATAAAATTTTTAGGCAAGGAACAGTGACCGGAGGTACGAGTACATACAATACGAGAACGGTAAAGTATTCGGGAACAAAGGCACCTGCCGAGCAGGAACGACGAAGGTGGATAGCTGGTGGCGGTGGTTGTTCTGGCATTGCAGCTATTGCTTCTGCTACTGCGATGATCACAGTGCAAACTCTGATCGATACTTTAGTCTACGGAAAGTCATGTCTGACGTGGCGAATAATAAGTAAATAATCCTTCAAATGTATTAAACAGTCTAGAGAATTTAGGCTTTGAATAACGATACGTCGTTCATTCGCAGAGTTATAACAGGCATCGCGCTGAAGAAAGTGAATCAGATCGTACACTTGCAAATACAGGAAGGGGAGCTGGTAGCACGTGGAAATATCAATAAAACTAGCATCAGCTGGAAACCAATAGAAGCGTTCTCTGTGTTAGACAGTAATGTCAAGAGTGACGTCGATTACCACACTCTGGCGTGGGAAAAGAGGGGCTTAGATCTGGACGATTTAGTGCCAGCTCAGGATCACCTTCTAACAGGTAAAGTCGTGATAAAACTTTTTACTTCGCTCGCAGAATAACTAAACTGCTACGTGTTTTCCAGGAGTCAAGTTTCGCACAGTGGGATCTCGTTTGAATTTAGAGATAATGGTAACACCGTTCAACTTCACTACGGGGAAACTGATACAGCCACGCGAGAAGAGTTTCTGGCTGAGCAACGACGTTACTGAGAGGTAAAGTCTGAAAATACTTTTTTCGGAAAATACGATTTTATTCAACCGTTGCTTTTGGGTTTCAGAAGCGAATTGCAGTTGACGAATCCTGATATACCAACTCGTGATTCTCTACCAGCATTGCCAGACTCGAAAGCGAATCAGTATTTGAATTTTGCGCCCAGCGATCGCGTGAATGACGCCGCGCAGAATACGATACCCTTCCTGGATATTCAGCCAATTGAAGCGAAGCGACCGGTCCCGATAGCGGGCGCTGGGATCTTTCATAAGGGCAGAAAGGGCTCGGGAGGATACGTGGCGTTAAAACTGATCACGTACGATTTCACCTCCCATTTGCAAGTCGATCTACCACCCGAAACACCGATTATCGATACTCCGCCGCAGCTGAGTGAAATAAAAGCAGTATGAATTCACTTCTGTACAAGCAATTCCAATGACTTACTGTTTAGTGACATTTCTTCGTATGTTACTTTTAATCGCATAAATATTTCATTGATTTAAGTTTAACAATGCGGCATATGTTCTATTCCTTTTACATGTTCGCGGAATTCCCGAAAAGTTACTCTTTTTATATTATCAATAACAATTGTTTTTGTAGCTCTTCGACTAGGTTTTTCTTATTTTTGTTTTGTGCCATTTTAGCGTAAGGCATTCGAAGTATCGTTTAATTGAGATTAAATTTTCTTTTTCAATTCACTACACTAAGAATCTCGATCAATTATAATTTCTCGATATATAGAATGTAAGTATAGATATCCCGATATTTTTTACCAAATTTTTAAATACTCGTTTTAATTGTAATGATTGATTCCTGCATTTTCTTTGACGTTATGTTGTTAATGAATATTGGTACAAGTATTGCATAAAATAATTTAAGATTTCTTGTCACTGGTGTCTTTTAAAATAGATACCTCGAGATCCTGTGATTTATTATTAACCAAATATAAATAAGAATAAAAAAATGAAACCAATATACGTACGCCTACCATGGATCGAGTTTAATTGAAAAGAAACTTTGTAATGGAAAAGTATTATTTGTATTATGCAAGTCTACGTTCTTTTTTTTTCAAGCGGTGTGTCATTTTGAGGGAAGAGATACCATTCCGGTGTTTAATGCGGTTTCAGCCGAAATGAATTAGCGTTTTACGACGCAAAGAGATTAGAAAATGTGGAGAGGTGAAAAATGTACTCACCTGAACTCGCAGAGGATGCATCATTAGAAGGTGTAACATATCCGTAGGTGGTAACACGTGATTTAGCGTGGCTCCTTGTTGACGAACAGCTTGACACATGAACACGGCAAAGTATCGATGTAGTGGAAGATGAAACGACACTTGTAAGCTGTCACTCTGTAATAAAAAACCACAAGGAAACGTTACGATACTATTTATAGTGTCATTAAGGGGAGATTCCGGACTAGAGCTCATAAAAATAGGTGATCTTTAGGAATTAATTAAAGGAAAACTACTATATATATTTATAGGGACGTAAGTCCAGCCAGAAGTATATTCTTCAAAATAAAAAAGTTTCAGTCGAATTGGATAATAACTTTTGGAGATACTGGTCCCACCGATTTTGAGAACACTGTTTTGAGAAAAACGCGGTTAAAGTTTTACGTGAGTGTCAAGTGGCTGGTATTCGAATGCCTATATTTTCAGGAATTTTACGAATTTCAACTAATCCTTTTAAACACATATTCCTAAAAGGTTGAACATGCGAAAAATGAAATTTTTAGACCGGAACCTCCCCTTAAACTAATTGAAATCAAATGCTAGAACAAAAAGGAAAAAAGAAGGGAAAAGTGGTATAAGAATTCTAAGCGAATGATTAAATATTCACCACATTCGGATGAGTGTAGTTCACAGCATCCAGCCAATCTTGCAATGCTATAAGACAGAACGTGAGCACTCTCCGACTGAGAGTTGAGCTCGCGGGGCCACGCAAATGGGATACCAAAGCCCACATCGGGTAAGCACTAGCTTCTAATTCAGCGCTGAACGCTGCATAATACGTGTTCGGCTCAAACTCGACGTGCTGGTTCAACTCTCTTTGATTCACGTTCATTCCTGTGACAAACGCAACGAACAACTTTAGACATATCTATACCCGCAATGGTTAATTATAGATCGTAAATAAAAATAAGTAATACCTTGGAACATAGAGAGAAAGTCGAACCACATCTCGAGAAGTGTATCGTCGGTCATAAATCGCACAGCTACGGGCTTATGCGAAAGGACGTTATTTAAATCGGACACAAGAGGCCAATAACAGTGCTCTTTCATCACTTGTCGTCCACAGTCCACCACGTAATGAAAATTTTTATCTGGATCTGAACAGACGAGTTCGCATTAGATTTTAAACCGTACAATTTAACGCGCTGTGAAAGATACACTTACCGTGCAAGGTATTCTGAATTAAGATCTTGCTCATCATGTACTTTAAACTAATAATCATAACGTGTAATAACTTTAATTGATCCACCATTCTCAGTGCCAAACTTTCGTTGCTGAAAAGCTGAAATGTAGCACGTAAGTACACGGAACAAGGTCGTTCGATTTGCGAGGAACTCCTTTACTAATACCTACCTGTACACTAACGTGCACCACTCTGTTGCTCAAGGTATCAGGATCTGTAGAACGTTCAAGCATCATTGAAATTCTACTATAATGTAGCACGAACGCGCGAGTAAGTGCCTCCTTGTAATCTGGGTCTGGTAACATGTTCAGCAGTAGGCAAACCAACTTTTGCGGAAACTCGTAAGCGACTGTCCAGAACATTAATTCTTCCAAGAAGGTCGTATGCTCCAAGTGTTCTTGCAACGACGCACATTCTGAAATAACATGTAAAATGCTCTCTACATAACTACCTCCGCCTTAAAATCCGCGCGAGCCTTACCTTTATATTCATCGGGCGGTTCCGGGTTCGGCAGAGAATTAACTGCATTTCGGTATATTCTATTGCTGTCATGACAATAGATATCATACTCCGACTGTCCAGTCGATGCGGCAGGATCCATGAGACCTCTATATTTCTGTGGATTTGTGAGCGCCGATGTCATTACATGCCTCATTAATGTGCCCATCTTGTTCAAATCGTGAAGCATCGTTAAATATCCATCTGCGTCCTGGATAGCAACCCTAAAGTCTGGTCCCACTTTGCTAAAATAAACGAGAAGAAATCATGTTGGATAAAGCGTTTTATATATCGTTTACATATTTAAATACTAAGTAAAGAGCTACCTAACATACCTATTTTCACGTAAATGTTGGATAAGACGGAGAATTATTCTAGGCATCATTGCTTCTGCCACGCACAATAAATCTTTAGGAGCGGCAGTCTTATCGACAGCTGCTTTCGGGTCATGTTTGTCGCAAAATCTATGGAAACAGTCAGACGAAAATAGTACTTTCATAGCAAAGTCTGCGGTATCTTGTTAATCGTTTAGGGAAATCCTTACCCTGTTTCTTTCATAACAGATGTATCGCCACAGTCACACGCACCACCAGCTTGACTAAGAAACATATTAAAGTCGTGGCGATAGTGATTGCCGTTTTTAAAGCATTCCGTACACAAGGACATACATGGCGATATACCACAAGTACGACAGCGGTATGCTACAAAATTGGGTGTCCAAACAAGTCCACACGTCGTAGCATTATCGTACATTCTTACTGAAATGTTTATATATGAGACATTTATAAAAGTTTCGCATACTCAAAGTGATATTAATAGAGTAGGTTGATATTTAATAAGAACTCCTCCGATTTGGTTAAGCCATACAACTTTCCCGAGCGTACACTCGTTTCTTAGATAATTCTTCGTAGTTAGACTCGAACTAATTGTTACGCTTAATGAACCTCATTGTTCTATCTGCCAAGCTACTTATCGCATCTATATATTCATATCTATAGCTGCACATTCCGACGTGTGTTTATCGAATAATCTTATTCATGCCAAATACGCAATTTACTTTACGCTTATATCATAGATTTTATAATAATATTCGATCGCAAATTTTTTCCTTTAACGATCTTGCGCAATGATTGAGCAATCGGTAATAATAAGTTTGATATTTCCCACTCCATTCGATATAACTATATAGCTGAATCGAGGGATATCCTTTCTTAAACGTTTAAACCATTCCCATACACACGATATTACACGCGATAATCGTTGGTACACATTTGAAATTGAATGAGACAACAAGCACCTCGAATAATGCTTCGGTGCATTCCAAATGACTGTACATAAAGCGGTTAGCCCGGTACGCTGGAAATGACATAAAATCCAAGCAACAATAATAAACACATTGCATAAACGATATAAATATTCAGAAAGCCCGTAATAAATATAACATTAACAGCAACGAATCTAGTAAATTTCCGAGTTACTTTGGCACACAGAATTCGATAATTCCTTTGCTCTCATAACCCAGGGAAACGGGGCGCATATTCTACCTGTGTTAGTAAACTCGTCCGGCGTGCAGCCACCAGCCATCAACCATTTACACCAGTCAATGGTTTCCCAGTCGTTGATGGCCTTGCTCGGATTCAAGAGTATATCCAACAACTCGTTAAGGTGCTGCGGACAGCCAGTGTCGAGGGCTGGATTGCTACATTCTGCATAGATGTACGCAGCTGCACCACGTTTGCCCTTGTTCATCAATACTTGGGCCGAAGTGCTGGAAGTCGAGGCCATCGCTGAGAACCTGACCTCGCACGAGGATACCACTGGTTGTCACTGGTTGTGATACGTGTTGCGGTACTCTCCGGGGATGACCAGTGTACAAGAGGCAAACGTGCCAGCCAAGTCGGGTGTGACGTTCCCGTCGCGCCCCCCTTGGGTCTTTCACGCTAGTGCGCGTCTAGCGCCACCAGGGGTCTTCCAACTCGTACTAATTTCTCGCAAGCTCTGCTTCGATGACTCAACCGTATAAATACAAGTTTTGAAGAGCGTCCCTTGTTGCGAGCGTTGGGGGCAGCGTTTGGCTGTGTGTGTACGGGGATCGGCGAACCCGGCTCTCGCTGACACCTATAGGAGGGGGGGAGCGGCGGTGGTATTAATGTGTGCGTGAATTTTTGACGCCAGCGCGAAGCCAGCCAAGTGGCGATAACGCGAAGCGAATATGTGTGTGACGTACGTCTCTGCAGTTATCGCTGCCTCCAGCCAATGGGGGTGCGTTCAGCGGGTCTCTCAACTGGTGGGTTGAGTGTTGTGTTGTGGATCTCACACTAAATTTTACTCTGAAACTGTGCACGTTCATTGGGTACGTTCAGCGAACTCTCAACTGTTGAGTGATCTCACTAGATTTTACTCTGAACTGCGCACGTTCATTGGTCGACGCGAGTAAAATCTAGTGAGATCACTCAACGGTGTTGAATCCGCTAAACGTATCCAATGATGGAAGGGGGGAATCCACCTACAGGAGCCGCTTGGGCAAAGAGGAGATATAATAAGAGGCGTCACTCCGGGCGGAACCTTTGAAGTCCTTACTTGACCTTGGCATTTAAATTGGTTGTGTATTCGAGCGGGATATTCAAATCGACAAAATGTACCTTAACGCAATTGGCTGATTATTGCCGAAGTTTACCGATTATTGCCGAATGGGCATTTAAATTGGTTGTCTAGTGATTTCCCTAGGTTATTTCTGTCCTTGTCGAGTGACGCTTCTTATTGTAACTCCTCTTTGGCTTGGGTGTAATGTTGTGTGCGTCAGACGCCACGATTGGAGACGAACCAACGCCAGCACCAAGCGAGTGACGCCGCAGCCAACCAGCGTCGACAACATATGTCCCGGTGACGCTGGGGTTGGCTGTGGTGTCGGTTCGTTTCCGATCGTGACGCCTCACGCACACATTACCACCGCTCCCTGTAGGTGTTTTTCCCTCTGACTAATAGCAACGGACGCTGCGGTTGACTCCAGCTACGCGGCTGGAGTCGGCCGAAGCTACGCCAAGCTACGCTAGCAGCGAGTCAACGCTGTAGTGACGTTTAAAGCAATTGTGACGTCATATTCTGGCTGGCTTCGCGCTGGCGAACTTTTCCTTCCTCATAAATTTTGACAGCATGACGAACAGCATCAGGGGACCGTTAACTTGCCACCACTCTACTGCGGCAAGTACTCGGACTAGTACAATAATCGCCGTCGATACTACGAACATCCACATTTACTGGACAGCAAAACAACTTGATCGACAATCGTTGGACCAATTGACCACAGCATCGACGAAGTATAGGATAGACCTATCACGCAATGTAATTTTGTGTCACACGCTCGGGGGGCTCGCAAGCCCCCTTACCATTTTCTGGTCCACCCATATCCATTCCATGCTCAGTCGCTTGCTCCCGGAAACAGAAGCAGCTGCTACTTCCTCATCGCAGATGAAGAGCCAACGAAAGAGCAACAAAGCTAATAAAATTCTGTGACTACGTGGCAATTTTACATGGGGCCTTAAATACTTGATGTTATAATAAATTAACCTAAAGCTTCCTTAGATGTCTTCTTTCACTACCACTGTTCACTATCACTTTTCACTATTTTCTTTCAAATATGTTATTTTGTTAACTTCATGTAAAATAAATCATGTAAACCCATCAAAGAAATGCATCAAATAAAATATATCATGTAAACCCATCGAAGAAATGCATCATTTAAAATAAATAATGTAAACCCATCGGAGAAATACATGAAATAAAATAAATGATGTAAACTCATCGAAGAAATACATAAAATAGAACGACACGAGCAAAAATCCACGAAGGAATGTATGAAATAGGACAGATGATGAAAATCAATCGAAGAAATCAGTTAAAAAGGAAGAGAAATCGGTTTTGGCCTTGGCGGAATAATAACATTTTGAATGGCTTTTAACGAACCCGAAAATTTCATCGGCACCAACCGAATAAGTTAACCTAGGTCAGGGGGCCGAGGGAGTGCACGAAGGGTCAGGGCTTCGAACCCTGACCAGGTCCCCAGGAAGTTCAGTAGGTCCCAGTCTTAGCAACTTGTATAATGTTACAATTCAGAGGTACACCTACGTGTTTGGGATTTCAAACTTTTAATAACATAAATAATTTGTCAGAAACTTTGAAAATAAGCTTCGGCCCGAAACACATTCCACAGTCTCCTGAGGCTTTATTTGTTAATAACGCAAATTTGGAGCAAACTATACCTATATTTGATACCGACCTTAGTAACTGAAAAAGGAGCAACCGTTTGGGAAATATGGCACCAAGATTGCTATTGGAGTCTTTTTTCTTTAATATTATTGGAGAAATAAAATGTAATTGTAGAAGAAATATTTGGAATCGAATCTGGACGGATGGAATATAGATTAACGAAGATAGATGATCGCAGCCAATCGGCTCGTATTACTTGTCACGTAATTAATAATTGTATTACAATGTTACTTGTCATACGATTAGTAATTATAGTTCAAATAATACAGATTGCCCAGGTCTCACCACGAGGAGGCGCTGCGAGTGGAGACCCGCCCTAACCGCGGCCCATCCGCCCTCCTTTTATGCAAAATTTTATTTTCATTTCCATAGATCCCCCTGATGCACGGTTGCAAAACGATCCTCGATCGCTCGACAAGCGGGCATCAGAGGGAGTCCTTCTGTAAAAAGCTACCGCGATAAAGCTAAGCTGAATTTAAAATATTTCTTTGTTTCTTTCATTTCAAATTTTAAAAACTTTCTGGTATATTTCTACCATGATAATTATTCACTAATTGCGAATAAAACAAAGAAAAGGGGGGCAAATTTGAGGGAAATTATTAGGGAAAACAGTGATAATGATACATCATTATAGGATATGTTATATGATATATCATTATTTAGCAAAAAGTTTTCCCCTTTTTCCTTTTTCTCATTCCTAATTAGTGAATAATTATTATTTCCTATTCATTACTAGGAAATATGCCAGTGTATATTTGCTAGGCTTACTTAAATACTAATAATTCCTACCTATACGAGCGCTCGTATTTAATAATTGTTACTTATATTTAGTTATATGCTACTTATGTTTAGTTATATTTAGTTATAAACACTGCAGTGTTTAATTATTTCCTTAAAATCTACTTAATTCTATGTGGCCACTAAACACATTACCTTATCATATACATATCTACTTAAATTTGAATAATGACCTGTCTAATAAAAATCTGAAATTGTCATGTGTTTCTTACTTCCCTCGATGGACCCACGATGTTACCTGAAACATTCTCAAAAGTATCTATTAATAAAAATTCCTTGAGATTTCGTTTCTCAAGGATGATGAATCTGAAATCATATTTCTGAAATAATCTTCACACATAATATGTCTGTAACAGAAACTTTCTCAGTGAATTAGTACCTACAATCTATCTCGATTAAGTAATGTAATTTCAACAGATATAGGGTAGATGTAACGTTTGTGGCCATTGCACTGTTTATGGCCATGTGCATTATTATCTTATTTTTAAATTGCTTGCAGATCATTATTCTGTGGAGAATTTCACATCATAAATATTTTATTTAGTATACCGCCCGAAATATAAGGTTATATGTATTGCTTAAACGGAAAAATATTAAATTTTTTAAGAAGTGGCCAAAACTGGTAGAATACCTTAAAATGGTCACAAATGATGCATCTACCCTAGTCTTTTCATTGAATCACTATTGCCCAAATATTGAAATATCATATTTGAAGCTACAAGCCAAAACTCAATATGGAATATCGATTTGGTATTAAGATGAAAGAAGGAAGAGATTAAAAAATACTGCTTCATTGTCAGCAGACAAAGTAGGCAATCAAAACTTTAGCAATTCGTGAAAAAGAAGCTACTAATGATATTACATTTCATTCCGAAACAATTAATATTCATAATATTAAGCACATTGGGTGCTTTGTTACATCAACTCAATAATTTCCTTCTAATTCCTCATTAATTGGCATCTTCAAAGTTGATGTATCGACAATCAATCATAATATACTATAGTTAATCAAAAACATTTATGCAAATGTTGAAAATTGGAATAATTGCACTTTACTGTACAGTATTTGAAGTTACTGTTATACAGAAAATAGCAACAACGAGCACGTGTTAATATTGAAAATTTACTATCAATATAAAGTGCCGAATTGCAGTTACCTACTGTTTCAGTGCAAATTTCGTTTCAATATCATCAAATTAAGCAACAATCGCGGGTGAATTTTGATCAATGCAAAGGAATGTTGAAAATTTATAAAAATAAAAAACTACATTTCTTATCAATCTGAAAATAAATACAAGGATTGACGAAGTTACTATGCAAAAATCGGCAACGCTAATGAGGAATAGCTACTACTACTTTTCAAAGACTCTAATTAGAACTTGAATTGAATGGAGGTGTGTCAGAAGTCTGCGATTTCTATTACAAATAATGAATTACACCTTTCATCGCCATTCTTTCAGTCACAAAATAAAATTTTTCAAATGCCATTCCATGAAAATTGGAACTTGAAATTTAAAAATATTCTAAAACAAAATAAAAAACATTTGTCTGCAAGATATGAATATACTTTTAAAACAATATTTCCAGTGACAAACACTCGATTCGAGGGTGGGTAGGCGGTGATAGGAGAAGGAGGATGGTGCAGCCACTTAGGGCTGCTGAAATAAATGATCAGTAGCCAGAAGGGCAGCTGATCATTGGCCACTCATTAATGCAAGAAACCCGTGAGTGGACCGTTTCTATCTTTCGCAACGCTAACTTATTACAGACTAAAATCAACTCCCGAGCACAGTCACTAGGACTTTGGACTACTCGCAGCACTAATTTCTCAAACAACTTCAAAATTCCCGGATGGTGCTTCATTACTGAAAATTCTACTATACTCAATACAAATCCCGAAAAGCAAACGAAAAAGCTCCCAAGGAGCTATGCTACTCTAACAAATATAAAAATCTATCGAGAACCACCAGATGGGTGACTTCATTTTTCGCAAAACTAATAAAAATTTAGTGCACCTGTGTCTTGTAATACGCAACTCTAACTTTAATTCGTTGCAACCTTCCTGAAGGCTGTGTAGAGTCCCCTGTGCTGCAAATCCAGCAGCTCGGGACTCTTTTTTCCCAGGAACATGTCTCCAGACATGTCCCAGGACAGTTTCGGGGCATTGGGGTCTCGGGGGCACAACTCTAATTACAAACGCGATCAGTCATCATCGCAACAATACCTCAAAAAAATATCAAGAATCAAACTAGGACGCGTAATTAAAAAAACGCGATCAGTCGCATCGCAACTCTATGGACATTCCACGCGAAATCGGACACTTTTCGGAGTAACATTTCGAATGTTGCTGGAATTTGAACATGTTGTAGTCTTTAGTGATATTTAAACGTACCTCAGGGGATTTTTCAAAATTTTGAAAAATGTTGATTTTACACCTGTAAGGTAAGGGCTACCTTTTCCTCAATAAATTATAGCTATGTAAGTAGTAAATGGATGGAGATGAGATTTACAGTGCTTACAGAGAAGACATTAAAGTTTTAAGAGAAAATTATTTCAGTTTAAAAAAATAAAAATTTGTACCATTTTTGTGCAATTTTTTTAATCGAATGCAGTTTTTTAACATCGGGCGTGATTTTAAAAATCCCCCCAAAAAGGATAATATAGTTCTATCCTTCCTCTGATGGACAAATTTTCAAAAATATGGACATTTTAAAATTGGCCCCGTAAAAATTGTCGAAAGTTGACGTTGCGTCAAATCGCTCCGGCTCGACTGGCTGGGCCGTGCGATATTCGCAGCGGCCAGGCGGCTATATCTGCTATTCTTATACAGTGTTTTCGAATATGGTAAGTATTTGTAACAAACTGAAGATGGAAAACTTTTACTGCTTTTTATACACAACGTAATACGGTAACTCAATTTTGGGTGTTCGCAATATTTTCCTTGAAACAATGGAGACCCTTAGTTTTTTAAATGGAATGCTAAATATTTAATAGCATTCCATTTAAAAAACTGAGCGTCACCTTCGTTTCAAGGAAAATATTGCGAACACCCAAAATTGAGTTACCGTATTATGTTGTGTATAAAAAGCAGTAAAAGTTTTCCTTCTTCAATTTTTTACAAATACTTACCATATTCGAGAACACCGTATAAGAATAACAGATACCTATAGCAGTCGAGCCGGTACAATTTGACGCAGCGCCAACTTTTGACAATTTTTACGGGGCCAATTTTAAAATGTACATATTTTTTAAAATTTATCCATCAAGGGGAAGAATAGAACTATATTATCCTTTTTGGGGGGATTTTTAAAATCGCGCCCGGTGTTAAAAAAACTGCATTTGTTTAAAATAATTGCACAAAAATGGTTCAAATTTTTATATTTTAAACTGAAATAATTTTTTCTTAAAACTTCAATGTCTTCTCTATAAGCACCGTAAAGCTTATCTCCATCCATTTACTACTTCCATAACTATAATTTACTGAAAAAAGTTAGCACGTACATTCAAACAGCTGCAAAATCGACATTTTTCAAAATATTGAAAAATCCTTTGAGGTACGTTTAAATATCATTAAAGACTACAACATGTTCGAATTCCAGCAACATTCGAAATGTTTCTCCGAAAAGTGTCCGATTTTGCGTGGAATGTCCCTCTAATAAAAAGAATACCATGAATCAAACTCTAGTTACTCCAATTCAAATTTCAAAATACTAGAACAATCTCAAAAACAATCGCGACTCTTTTTTCGGAACACTACAAGCAACCACGATCGATATTTTTTCGCAACACTATGCTGGAACCAAACGCGGGGAATACTTGATTTGCAACGCTAATTCAAACCGTCATCAACATTTAATCGCAACGCTAATTCAAACCGTCATCAACATTTAGTCGCAACGCTACCCATACAGCACACTCTCGTTGCAGCATAGTTGCAGTATAGTTGCGGTGCAAGATTGCAACGATTCACGCAACGTTGCCGCAACTATGCAGCAATAATTCTATGTCCGCCTGCTGCAACGTTGCACAGCAACTTTGAGGCAACTTTGCACGGCAACTTTGAGGCAACGAAAAACTGTTTAAAAAAAATAAAAAAAGTTATTGGTCACGACAGATTTGAACACCGGCCCGCCCGCATGACAATCTGACGCGCTACTGTTGTGGCCACGGAACCTTCTTGGATGTAGTGTACTGTAGATGGTATATATATTGATTACTCTGTACGTTAAAAACTTTCATACTACATGAGTACTACGACCCCCATATATTGTCGTTCTAAAAGCACTGTGCGCCGTGCTCGCCTTCACGGAAACATCAGTTTGGCACGTGCCACCAGTAAAGTAGATTCTGACTTATGCTTGGAACTGATTAAATGGTTGCCTTCTCCGACATATATTTTATATTTTAGTTCATTATACTGGATGTCCGCGGGAACAGTAAACACCTGGATATTTCCTAACGTATTGGAGATATAAAAGAAATTGTTTACATGAAATTGCGTGGTTGGAGGGGGCAAATTTTCTACGGAACTCTTTTTTTTAACAGATCACTTGATAGTGCGTTTCAAGACGAATTCAATAAAGTATAATGTATACACTTTATTTCAGCCGGTTTTGGAGATATTATGTTTTAAAATTTGCTAACGCCGCAAAGTTGTGGCAAAGTTGCGACAAAGTTGCGGCAAAGCTGCGGCAAAGTTGCTGCATAGTTGCGACATAATTGCGGCAAAGTTGCTGCATAGTTGCGGCATAATTGCGGCAAAGTTGCTGCATAGTTGCGGCATAATTGCGGCAAAGTTGCAGTGCATTATTGCAACGCAACTATGCAGCAACTATGCAGAAACAATTCTATGTCCGCCCCGTGCAATGTTGCACCGCAACGTCGCAGCAACCATACATCGACATTGCACTGCAACCATGCAACATCGCAAGGTTACTGCAACCATCCTGCAACTTTGCCGCAACGAAGTGTGCTGTATGGGTAACTAGCCCCGTAATCTTTTTCGCAACCCTAATTGAAAACGCGGGGTGCTCAATTTCAGGGGGGGGGGGGGTGTATCGATGGGTCAGCCTATCGCCAACCAAACTACTACTACTACTACAACTACCGACGAGCATAATGGCAAAGTAATACCTATGAAGAATGACCCTGCACCCGAGGATGCAGGACCATTCTTCGTAGCCCACATGATGTGGCCTCTTTGGCCGGGCTATCTTCGGCTCTTTGGCCACTCCTTTGCTTCGGGCGGTCCGCCCTTCTGAAAGTTAATAGCGTGCCCAAGCCCGTCCTTCGCGACCGCGACCAGCGACAATGTGCAATGTCCCACTGGCGTCAAAAAGTCGACATAGCGAGGCTAAAAGCGAGGGCATACCCCACTCGCGCTAGTCTGGCCGTCGACTTTTCTCACAAATTTCCTGAAAGCAGGTCATCGTGCGGGGAACATGCGATCAGAGAATACGATGACCTGCCCCGGCCCTACCTACTTATATTTAAGTCACACATTCGTACCAGAAGGTAAGTTACCTATTTTACCTAACACCTATATTTAAAAATGGCAAAACAGTCTCTCAAACACAATCATCAGCCAACCCACTCCACGATTCTCAAGCATCGCCGCCCGGGTGCAAAAGCCTACACTAGAGAGACCGTCCCGGGACGGCTCCGTCACCCGAGCTTGGCTACAATCACACTCTAATTGTACGTACCACTTTTCACTGAAATCGGCTGACAAAGGCAGTGACCATTGCGTATAAGTATGATTTAAATAGCAATTAATTATTTTCAATTTCAAACAATGGATTACTTGATAATGTGCTTTGTACGTATTATGTACATACATCAATCCTTATTACTTTCTCATTTGATTATATGAGATTGATTAAGTTTCATATTCCAAGATTATTTACTAGAATGATCATCGTGTGCAACAAGGAATATGATACATTGGTATCGTTATTGTAATGAATAATAATATAATGTTATAGTTTCGTTAACATGGTCTCTGATGAAAATCTTTCACCGCCGCTAATTCCACCGCCTAACCACACAAACACACAGGTGGAAAATGCGACGTGCACGATACACTAACGCAATGCCAGCCGCCGACATGTAATTATTTAGTAAAGAAAGTCATCGTGCCCCATTGCCTTCACTCACCCAAGTAGCGCATGGGCACGTGGATGAATTAAAAGGCAATGGGTACGGAAAGATATCCTGAAAATCCTCAACTAGAAAATATGATTAGTTTCTATAGTGTCTAGCAGGATATTATTCTTTCATATTACATTATTAAGCAAAATGACTCGACTTTCAACTTGTGAATACTTTAAAGTGCGATAAATAAGAAAGGACTCTACTTTAGATCAAGAAAAAGAACTCTACTCGACATTTAATTAGCGAGAAAAAGGACTCTAAAATTGAATTATTTAAGAAAAAGATTCTAAATCATGAAGAATTTACTTTAATTCCATCGTCAAAGTAAATTTCATAAAACAAGAAAGTATGTTCTCATGCTAATTACTTTGAATCTGAAATTTGCCCACCCTCAATTGTCTTCTTGCACATGGAAATTAATTATTCAATTGTGTGCGCAAACGAGTGACCTTTATAAGAAAGGAATTACACTTTTATGTCTATTATCATCATTTAGACATCAAGTTACTTTTGAACAAGTAATATCAGAAAAATAAAAGAAATTCAAGTCATTAGAATCGTCGCAATGACGAAATCGGAGGGCATCCGATTTTTCCACTACGTATTAAATAAAAATGATTGTAGCTGTGGAGTCTGAAATTATCAGACTTCTTCGCTACATAAAAATTAGCATTCAGCTGTATTGATATTCATACCAATACCTTCTGAATTGCTATGCACCTTTACGTGCATTATTTAATAAATATCTACATCAATGTATGATCAATGATAAACATTCGTGTTAGGAACCGTTTATCTTGGAAATTATAATTATAATTTGATTCTATTGAAAAGACGCGGCGTACAAGAAGACCCTAGCCCTCGTCTAATAAATACATACACAGACAAAATGTTACAATTCACAGGCATGGTTACCATGCCCGCGGTCATTATGCTCGCCAAAGCACGTATACAACCAGTCACTCGTGTCGATTCGGACCAAACGTCCTACGACATGATTGAGTGACCAGAGGAACCATAATGCATGCGCACTCACATTTCGCTGAGCCCCGGTGACGAAGGCGCCAACACCCCTGCTACTGCTCAGAGGAAGTCATCAAACTGCTAAGAAGTCATCCAGCTGCTCAACTGCGCCCAAACTGTAACGAAGGAACAGAACACGATTATAATTTCTTTCTAAAGTTACGATTGTTTCAACTCTAATAAAGAACCTCGAAACAATTCAAAACTAACGAAATTTTTTAACATTTAGGCATTTTAAGAAACAAATTAAAAAATTAAAATTAACAAAATTTTTTTCTTAGAATGTCTAAGTGATAAAAAGTTTCGTTAGTTTTTCATTTCTTGGTGATTCTATTCTAAAAATTAATTTTTTAACATTTTTTTCTTTCTAAAATTTGGAAGGATGAACTCTACTTTAAAGGAATTAAATGAAATACATAGATACTTACATCTTTCTATTAAAATTCTGCGCACAAATCTCCTCTTCAGCTGATGCCTGACTCTAATTTCCGATAAGGAGTTTCGCTTTCAAAAGTAAAAAAAATAAAGAAATAATAGACTACCAACGCGCCCCAAAGATCATAATTGGAGAACAAAGTCCTGAATCTATTCTCGCGATTGGAAAGTCAGAGCCGCGACGCTCGAGAAAGAATATTAATTGCGTAGAAAACACTGACTCTACCCTCGCGTATCCCCAAATTGTTAACGACAATCTACTATGAGCAACTGTGCTCTTCAAAATGAAAAACTTTGTACGTCATAAACACTGACTCTATTTGGCCGCATTGCGCGCGGTCACAATCTCTGAAAAATAAGTAGGATAGGAGAGTGGAGGTAGGTGTGGTTTCATCGAGTATTTGTCGCGAGGAAATATTGTTTTTCTTGGAACCAGCCAAGGGACTTTCGCTCCTTGTTATTTAGAATACAAGGTGTGATGCGAAAATAAAGAATGCTCGCTCGATAGGAGCAGCTTTACATTTCAATAACACGATATTATCCAGAATATACTGCTTCAGAAATAATTATTACATTTAAATGAATCATAGTAGTGGCTTTCGACATTAAAGTTGTAAGCACGTTCGTGTTATTCGAATAATACTTGAAATTATTAATCACGATCTTTATAAATATCCAAAACTCATGGCAAGAATCAAAATTCGTTAATTATTCATGCTCAAATGGCATGTCCTCGATATTTCTATACATAAAGAAGAAAACTTGCATCCAAAACCGAACGTAAATGCAATTACAACAGCTTCATAAAGATATATTCCTAAAAATCATTGAAATATCATTGAATTCTACGTAAACGTGACCGAAATGCAATAGAATTCGATCATTCCAATATTTCGTAAGCATGTACTGACGTCATTTTAAAAATTTTAAACAAATCTGATTAAAATTATTCAATTTATCATAATTCAATCTTTTCCCATTTGATCTTGATATTAACCGACTGCAAAGTTACCCATCAACCTCACAGCCAACAATGATTCAATAAAATAACGAGAAAAATACGTATACCACACGTATTGCCACCTTCTTTTTCCAAGGAATGACCAGACACCATCCAAGCACCGTTCAAATTAACGGTCAAGTGTCATGGCGTCGCCTGCCCTTTGCTTTCGATTCTCGCCTCAACGTCTGTAATCGAACGATGCAACAAGTTTGAAACAAAAGCATTAAAACATTCGTAAGGCAATTAAACAAGAAATAAGTTTGAAATATACCAGAAAAGGGATGTAACAGAATACCGAGACGCGATATGTGTGCACTAAATGCACAGAAATATCGGTGAAGCAACGAAGGGAATACGCTACGAACACCTAACTGTTTTCTCGCGATATTTAATCAATTTCGGGACGAAAGTGTATTAATAGTTGCAGCAAGTGACGATAGATAGTAAAGAAGAAGACTAATACCGGTTAGAAGTAATTATGTGACGACAGATAATGTACGCGTACCATTTAAGTACGCAGCTATCGAAACGTCTTAATAGAACGACGACCACCGAACGAATGACCCCCGCGCCCGCCGCTGTACCTAGGCGAATATTGGCTTTGGTGGGGGGAGACGAGCAGGCCTCGCGAGACGCGAGGTAATACACGCGTACGTATTTTCGAAATGTTGGGATATAGGTCTGTATTGTACGCCGAGTGACATATATATCGCGGCTCGTGACCGAGCCATCTAAACAGAGGTGACTTCCAATTCCTGGAATCGTTTCAATGCATACGTTCTGCTACGGGTAAAATAGAAATATTACATGTAATATATTTCCGTCGTTTATAAAATATGTAGCATCTCCATACAAGAGTGTACTTTAATGAAGCTGGTAAAACTTAACACAGATGGCTTAGTAAGTATATATTCGTAAATTACTTACGTGGTACCTACCAGATATTTGCGTCACACATCTAATAAGTTAATCATTTCTTTCGGATATATCTTAATTACATCTTTTTTCCTTCTAGAGCAATTAAAGATATCAAGAGCAATTCATTAGGTCTTGATTCTATGCACTTCGAGAAATTTTTGGACTGTTATGTCCGTTATGGTAACGGCAATATTTGTATTCTTTATTTTTCGTTTGCTGCGGTTCTTCTGATAGCTCGCTAATTGGAAGTAAGTGGTGAAGAATGATATTTTTTCCATGCTTTAAAACCTTGTGTGCACAGAATCAAGACCTGACGAATTGCTCTTGATATCATCGGACCGTTACATCTCATCGTTTCAAAGAGTAAGAAGGAGAAAAGACGTAATTAAGATATATCCGAAAGAAATGATTAACTTATTAGATGTGTGACGCAAATATCTGGTAGGTACCACGTAAGTAATTTACGAATATATACTTACTAAGCCATCTGTGTTAAGTTTTACCAGCTTCATTAAAGTACACTCTTGTATGGAGATGCTACATATTTTATAAACGACGGAAATATATTACATGTAATATTTCTATTTTACCCGTAGCAGAACGTATGCATTGAAACGATTCCAGGAATTGGAAGTCACCTCTGTTTAGATGGCTCGGTCACGAGCCGCGATATATATGTCACTCGGCGTACAATACAGACCTATATCCCAACATTTCGAAAATACGTACGCGTGTATTACCTCGCGTCTCGCGAGGCCTGCTCGTCTCCCCCCACCAAAGCCAATATTCGCCTAGGTACAGCGGCGGGCGCGGGGGTCATTCGTTCGGTGGTCGTCGTTCTATTAAGACGTTTCGATAGCTGCGTACTTAAATGGTACGCGTACATTATCTGTCGTCACATAATTACTTCTAACCGGTATTAGTCTTCTTCTTTACTATCTATCGTCACTTGCTGCAACTATTAATACACTTTCGTCCCGAAATTGATTAAATATCGCGAGAAAACAGTTAGGTGTTCGTAGCGTATTCCCTTCGTTGCTTCACCGATATTTCTGTGCATTTAGTGCACACATATCGCGTCTCGGTATTCTGTTACATCCCTTTTCTGGTATATTTCAAACTTATTTCTTGTTTAATTGCCTTACGAATGTTTTAATGCTTTTGTTTCAAACTTGTTGCATCGTTCGATTACAGACGTTGAGGCGAGAATCGAAAGCAAAGGGCAGGCGACGCCATGACACTTGACCGTTAATTTGAACGGTGCTTGGATGGTGTCTGGTCATTCCTTGGAAAAAGAAGGTGGCAATACGTGTGGTATACGTATTTTTCTCGTTATTTTATTGAATCATTGTTGGCTGTGAGGTTGATGGGTAACTTTGCAGTCGGTTAATATCAAGATCAAATGGGAAAAGATTGAATTATGATAAATTGAATAATTTTAATCAGATTTGTTTAAAATTTTTAAAATGACGTCAGTACATGCTTACGAAATATTGGAATGATCGAATTCTATTGCATTTCGGTCACGTTTACGTAGAATTCAATGATATTTCAATGATTTTTAGGAATATATCTTTATGAAGCTGTTGTAATTGCATTTACGTTCGGTTTTGGATGCAAGTTTTCTTCTTTATGTATAGAAATATCGAGGACATGCCATTTGAGCATGAATAATTAACGAATTTTGATTCTTGCCATGAGTTTTGGATATTTATAAAGATCGTGATTAATAATTTCAAGTATTATTCGAATAACACGAACGTGCTTACAACTTTAATGTCGAAAGCCACTACTATGATTCATTTAAATGTAATAATTATTTCTGAAGCAGTATATTCTGGATAATATCGTGTTATTGAAATGTAAAGCTGCTCCTATCGAGCGAGCATTCTTTATTTTCGCATCACACCTTGTATTCTAAATAACAAGGAGCGAAAGTCCCTTGGCTGGTTCCAAGAAAAACAATATTTCCTCGCGACAAATACTCGATGAAACCACACCTACCTCCACTCTCCTATCCTACTTATTTTTCAGAGATTGTGACCGCGCGCAATGCGGCCAAATAGAGTCAGTGTTTATGACGTACAAAGTTTTTCATTTTGAAGAGCACAGTTGCTCATAGTAGATTGTCGTTAACAATTTGGGGATACGCGAGGGTAGAGTCAGTGTTTTCTACGCAATTAATATTCTTTCTCGAGCGTCGCGGCTCTGACTTTCCAATCGCGAGAATAGATTCAGGACTTTGTTCGCCAATTATGATCTTTGGGGCGCGTTGGTAGTCTATTATTTCTTTATTTTTTTTACTTTTGAAAGCGAAACTCCTTATCGGAAATTAGAGTCAGGCATCAGCTGAAGAGGAGATTTGTGCGCAGAATTTTAATAGAAAGATGTAAGTATCTATGTATTTCATTTAATTCCTTTAAAGTAGAGTTCATCCTTCCAAATTTTAGAAAGAAAAAAATGTTAAAAAATTAATTTTTAGAATAGAATCACCAAGAAATGAAAAACTAACGAAACTTTTTATCACTTAGACATTCTAAGAAAAAAATTTTGTTAATTTTAATTTTTTTAATTTGTTTCTTAAAATGCCTAAATGTTAAAAAATTTCGTTAGTTTTGAATTGTTTCGAGGTTCTTTATTAGAGTTGAAACAATCGTAACTTTAGAAAGAAATTATAATCGTGTTCTGTTCCTTCGTTACAGTTTGGGCGCAGTTGAGCAGCTGGATGACTTCTTAGCAGTTTGATGACTTCCTCTGAGCAGTAGCAGGGGTGTTGGCGCCTTCGTCACCGGGGCTCAGCGAAATGTGAGTGCGCATGCATTATGGTTCCTCTGGTCACTCAATCATGTCGTAGGACGTTTGGTCCGAATCGACACGAGTGACTGGTTGTATACGTGCTTTGGCGAGCATAATGACCGCGGGCATGGTAACCATGCCTGTGAATTGTAACATTTTGTCTGTGTATGTATTTATTAGACGAGGGCTAGGGTCTTCTTGTACGCCGCGTCTTTTCAATAGAATCAAATTATAATTATAATTTCCAAGATAAACGGTTCCTAACACGAATGTTTATCATTGATCATACATTGATGTAGATATTTATTAAATAATGCACGTAAAGGTGCATAGCAATTCAGAAGGTATTGGTATGAATATCAATACAGCTGAATGCTAATTTTTATGTAGCGAAGAAGTCTGATAATTTCAGACTCCACAGCTACAATCATTTTTATTTAATACGTAGTGGAAAAATCGGATGCCCTCCGATTTCGTCATTGCGACGATTCTAATGACTTGAATTTCTTTTATTTTTCTGATATTACTTGTTCAAAAGTAACTTGATGTCTAAATGATGATAATAGACATAAAAGTGTAATTCCTTTCTTATAAAGGTCACTCGTTTGCGCACACAATTGAATAATTAATTTCCATGTGCAAGAAGACAATTGAGGGTGGGCAAATTTCAGATTCAAAGTAATTAGCATGAGAACATAATTTCTTGTTTTATGAAATTTACTTTGACGATGGAATTAAAGTAAATTCTTCATGATTTAGAATCTTTTTCTTAAATAATTCAATTTTAGAGTCCTTTTTCTCGCTAATTAAATGTCGAGTAGAGTTCTTTTTCTTGATCTAAAGTAGAGTCCTTTCTTATTTATCGCACTTTAAAGTATTCACAAGTTGAAAGTCGAGTCATTTTGCTTAATAATGTAATATGAAAGAATAATATCCTGCTAGACACTATAGAAACTAATCATATTTTCTAGTTGAGGATTTTCAGGATATCTTTCCGTACCCATTGCCTTTTAATTCATCCACGTGCCCATGCGCTACTTGGGTGAGTGAAGGCAATGGGGCACGATGACTTTCTTTACTAAATAATTACATGTCGGCGGCTGGCATTGCGTTAGTGTATCGTGCACGTCGCATTTTCCACCTGTGTGTTTGTGTGGTTAGGCGGTGGAATTAGCGGCGGTGAAAGATTTTCATCAGAGACCATGTTAACGAAACTATAACATTATATTATTATTCATTACAATAACGATACCAATGTATCATATTCCTTGTTGCACACGATGATCATTCTAGTAAATAATCTTGGAATATGAAACTTAATCAATCTCATATAATCAAATGAGAAAGTAATAAGGATTGATGTATGTACATAATACGTACAAAGCACATTATCAAGTAATCCATTGTTTGAAATTGAAAATAATTAATTGCTATTTAAATCATACTTATACGCAATGGTCACTGCCTTTGTCAGCCGATTTCAGTGAAAAGTGGTACGTACAATTAGAGTGTGATTGTAGCCAAGCTCGGGTGACGGAGCCGTCCCGGGACGGTCTCTCTAGTGTAGGCTTTTGCACCCGGGCGGCGATGCTTGAGAATCGTGGAGTGGGTTGGCTGATGATTGTGTTTGAGAGACTGTTTTGCCATTTTTAAATATAGGTGTTAGGTAAAATAGGTAACTTACCTTCTGGTACGAATGTGTGACTTAAATATAAGTAGGTAGGGCCGGGGCAGGTCATCGTATTCTCTGATCGCATGTTCCCCGCACGATGACCTGCTTTCAGGAAATTTGTGAGAAAAGTCGACGGCCAGACTAGCGCGAGTGGGGTATGCCCTCGCTTTTAGCCTCGCTATGTCGACTTTTTGACGCCAGTGGGACATTGCACATTGTCGCTGGTCGCGGTCGCGAAGGACGGGCTTGGGCACGCTATTAACTTTCAGAAGGGCGGACCGCCCGAAGCAAAGGAGTGGCCAAAGAGCCGAAGATAGCCCGGCCAAAGAGGCCACATCATGTGGGCTACGAAGAATGGTCCTGCATCCTCGGGTGCAGGGTCATTCTTCATAGGTATTACTTTGCCATTATGCTCGTCGGTAGTTGTAGTAGTAGTAGTAGTTTGGTTGGCGATAGGCTGACCCATCGATACACCCCCCCCCCCCTGAAATTGAGCACCCCGCGTTTTCAATTAGGGTTGCGAAAAAGATTACGGGGCTAGTTAGCGTTGCGACTAAATGTTGATGACGGTTTGAATTAGCGTTGCGATTAAATGTTGATGACGGTTTGAATTAGCGTTGCAAATCAAGTATTCCCCGCGTTTGGTTCCAGCATAGTGTTGCGAAAAAATATCGATCGTGGTTGCTTGTAGTGTTCCGAAAAAAGAGTCGCGATTGTTTTTGAGATTGTTCTAGTATTTTGAAATTTGAATTGGAGTAACTAGAGTTTGATTCATGGTATTCTTTTTATTAGAGGGACATTCCACGCAAAATCGGACACTTTTCGGAGAAACATTTCGAATGTTGCTGGAATTCGAACATGTTGTAGTCTTTAATGATATTTAAACGTACCTCAAAGGATTTTTCAATATTTTGAAAAATGTCGATTTTGCAGCTGTTTGAATGTACGTGCTAACTTTTTTCAGTAAATTATAGTTATGGAAGTAGTAAATGGATGGAGATAAGCTTTACGGTGCTTATAGAGAAGACATTGAAGTTTTAAGAAAAAATTATTTCAGTTTAAAATATAAAAATTTGAACCATTTTTGTGCAATTATTTTAAACAAATGCAGTTTTTTTAACACCGGGCGCGATTTTAAAAATCCCCCCAAAAAGGATAATATAGTTCTATTCTTCCCCTTGATGGATAAATTTTAAAAAATATGTACATTTTAAAATTGGCCCCGTAAAAATTGTCAAAAGTTGGCGCTGCGTCAAATTGTACCGGCTCGACTGCTATAGGTATCTGTTATTCTTATACGGTGTTCTCGAATATGGTAAGTATTTGTAAAAAATTGAAGAAGGAAAACTTTTACTGCTTTTTATACACAACATAATACGGTAACTCAATTTTGGGTGTTCGCAATATTTTCCTTGAAACGAAGGTGACGCTCAGTTTTTTAAATGGAATGCTATTAAATATTTAGCATTCCATTTAAAAAACTAAGGGTCTCCATTGTTTCAAGGAAAATATTGCGAACACCCAAAATTGAGTTACCGTATTACGTTGTGTATAAAAAGCAGTAAAAGTTTTCCATCTTCAGTTTGTTACAAATACTTACCATATTCGAAAACACTGTATAAGAATAGCAGATATAGCCGCCTGGCCGCTGCGAATATCGCACGGCCCAGCCAGTCGAGCCGGAGCGATTTGACGCAACGTCAACTTTCGACAATTTTTACGGGGCCAATTTTAAAATGTCCATATTTTTGAAAATTTGTCCATCAGAGGAAGGATAGAACTATATTATCCTTTTTGGGGGGATTTTTAAAATCACGCCCGATGTTAAAAAACTGCATTCGATTAAAAAAATTGCACAAAAATGGTACAAATTTTTATTTTTTTAAACTGAAATAATTTTCTCTTAAAACTTTAATGTCTTCTCTGTAAGCACTGTAAATCTCATCTCCATCCATTTACTACTTACATAGCTATAATTTATTGAGGAAAAGGTAGCCCTTACCTTACAGGTGTAAAATCAACATTTTTCAAAATTTTGAAAAATCCCCTGAGGTACGTTTAAATATCACTAAAGACTACAACATGTTCAAATTCCAGCAACATTCGAAATGTTACTCCGAAAAGTGTCCGATTTCGCGTGGAATGTCCATAGAGTTGCGATGCGACTGATCGCGTTTTTTTAATTACGCGTCCTAGTTTGATTCTTGATATTTTTTTGAGGTATTGTTGCGATGATGACTGATCGCGTTTGTAATTAGAGTTGTGCCCCCGAGACCCCAATGCCCCGAAACTGTCCTGGGACATGTCTGGAGACATGTTCCTGGGAAAAAAGAGTCCCGAGCTGCTGGATTTGCAGCACAGGGGACTCTACACAGCCTTCAGGAAGGTTGCAACGAATTAAAGTTAGAGTTGCGTATTACAAGACACAGGTGCACTAAATTTTTATTAGTTTTGCGAAAAATGAAGTCACCCATCTGGTGGTTCTCGATAGATTTTTATATTTGTTAGAGTAGCATAGCTCCTTGGGAGCTTTTTCGTTTGCTTTTCGGGATTTGTATTGAGTATAGTAGAATTTTCAGTAATGAAGCACCATCCGGGAATTTTGAAGTTGTTTGAGAAATTAGTGCTGCGAGTAGTCCAAAGTCCTAGTGACTGTGCTCGGGAGTTGATTTTAGTCTGTAATAAGTTAGCGTTGCGAAAGATAGAAACGGTCCACTCACGGGTTTCTTGCATTAATGAGTGGCCAATGATCAGCTGCCCTTCTGGCTACTGATCATTTATTTCAGCAGCCCTAAGTGGCTGCACCATCCTCCTTCTCCTATCACCGCCTACCCACCCTTGAATCGAGTGTTTGTCACTGGAAATATTGTTTTAAAAGTATATTCATATCTCGCAGACAAATGTTTTTTATTTTGTTTTAGAATATTTTTAAATTTCAAGTTCCAATTTTCATGGAATGGCATTTGAAAAATTTTATTTTGTGACTGAAAGAATGGCGATGAAAGGTGTAATTCATTATTTGTAATAGAAATCGCAGACTTCTGACACACCTCCATTCAATTCAAGTTCTAATTAGAGTCTTTGAAAAGTAGTAGTAGCTATTCCTCATTAGCGTTGCCGATTTTTGCATAGTAACTTCGTCAATCCTTGTATTTATTTTCAGATTGATAAGAAATGTAGTTTTTTATTTTTATAAATTTTCAACATTCCTTTGCATTGATCAAAATTCACCCGCGATTGTTGCTTAATTTGATGATATTGAAACGAAATTTGCACTGAAACAGTAGGTAACTGCAATTCGGCACTTTATATTGATAGTAAATTTTCAATATTAACACGTGCTCGTTGTTGCTATTTTCTGTATAACAGTAACTTCAAATACTGTACAGTAAAGTGCAATTATTCCAATTTTCAACATTTGCATAAATGTTTTTGATTAACTATAGTATATTATGATTGATTGTCGATACATCAACTTTGAAGATGCCAATTAATGAGGAATTAGAAGGAAATTATTGAGTTGATGTAACAAAGCACCCAATGTGCTTAATATTATGAATATTAATTGTTTCGGAATGAAATGTAATATCATTAGTAGCTTCTTTTTCACGAATTGCTAAAGTTTTGATTGCCTACTTTGTCTGCTGACAATGAAGCAGTACTTTTTAATCTCTTCCTTCTTTCATCTTAATACCAAATCGATATTCCATATTGAGTTTTGGCTTGTAGCTTCAAATATGATATTTCAATATTTGGGCAATAGTGATTCAATGAAAAGACTAGGGTAGATGCATCATTTGTGACCATTTTAAGGTATTCTACCAGTTTTGGCCACTTCTTAAAAAATTTAATATTTTTCCGTTTAAGCAATACATATAACCTTATATTTCGGGCGGTATACTAAATAAAATATTTATGATGTGAAATTCTCCACAGAATAATGATCTGCAAGCAATTTAAAAATAAGATAATAATGCACATGGCCATAAACAGTGCAATGGCCACAAACGTTACATCTACCCTATATCTGTTGAAATTACATTACTTAATCGAGATAGATTGTAGGTACTAATTCACTGAGAAAGTTTCTGTTACAGACATATTATGTGTGAAGATTATTTCAGAAATATGATTTCAGATTCATCATCCTTGAGAAACGAAATCTCAAGGAATTTTTATTAATAGATACTTTTGAGAATGTTTCAGGTAACATCGTGGGTCCATCGAGGGAAGTAAGAAACACATGACAATTTCAGATTTTTATTAGACAGGTCATTATTCAAATTTAAGTAGATATGTATATGATAAGGTAATGTGTTTAGTGGCCACATAGAATTAAGTAGATTTTAAGGAAATAATTAAACACTGCAGTGTTTATAACTAAATATAACTAAACATAAGTAGCATATAACTAAATATAAGTAACAATTATTAAATACGAGCGCTCGTATAGGTAGGAATTATTAGTATTTAAGTAAGCCTAGCAAATATACACTGGCATATTTCCTAGTAATGAATAGGAAATAATAATTATTCACTAATTAGGAATGAGAAAAAGGAAAAAGGGGAAAACTTTTTGCTAAATAATGATATATCATATAACATATCCTATAATGATGTATCATTATCACTGTTTTCCCTAATAATTTCCCTCAAATTTGCCCCCCTTTTCTTTGTTTTATTCGCAATTAGTGAATAATTATCATGGTAGAAATATACCAGAAAGTTTTTAAAATTTGAAATGAAAGAAACAAAGAAATATTTTAAATTCAGCTTAGCTTTATCGCGGTAGCTTTTTACAGAAGGACTCCCTCTGATGCCCGCTTGTCGAGCGATCGAGGATCGTTTTGCAACCGTGCATCAGGGGGATCTATGGAAATGAAAATAAAATTTTGCATAAAAGGAGGGCGGATGGGCCGCGGTTAGGGCGGGTCTCCACTCGCAGCGCCTCCTCGTGGTGAGACCTGGGCAATCTGTATTATTTGAACTATAATTACTAATCGTATGACAAGTAACATTGTAATACAATTATTAATTACGTGACAAGTAATACGAGCCGATTGGCTGCGATCATCTATCTTCATTAATCTATATTCCATCCGTCCAGATTCGATTCCAAATATTTCTTCTACAATTACATTTTATTTCTCCAATAATATTAAAGAAAAAAGACTCCAATAGCAATCTTGGTGCCATATTTCCCAAACGGTTGCTCCTTTTTCAGTTACTACTTAGGCAACGCTTCGTCAAAAAAATTTCTAGATGAAAGGTATATTCCAGTGAAATGTTGTTAAACGGTTTTCTATTTAGTCCAGTAGTCGAACTAATTGGTGTAGGAATCGACAAATCAGGAAATAATACTGTAACATTCACAGATATTCACCGATCCGATCACTATCGCGGATAAAGTCGAACTGATAGCTCACACCTTTCGTCAATGTTGTCACATTGGTAGAGGTTGCCGTCAACCACAACTGTTTCCCATGCAAGTTGAAATTTCTCAATTTCTAATGACTCGAATGTAATAATTATTGTTAAGAGACAAGATTTGAAAGAACTCACACGAGAGAGTTTAACTTCAGAAATGTAACTTGTATTCGACACATTATGCATCCCGTATGATTGTGAAATTAAAGAATGCACGATTTGCAGTTGCATCCATGCACCCTACGACACTCATGCATCATGCAACTTTCTGCGAGGCTTATAAGAACTAGATTTTGAGCGCTATAGTGTCTTGATCCCCGAAATGGATTATCGAAGAGACATCCGCACGAGTCGTTGACAAACCGAGTCAAAGCGTAGCATAGCGAAAACGTATGTCAAACTCACACATTAACACGTTCCCTGCCGCGTGAGGCGTATACACCCCACGCTGAACTTTCCGTTCAAGCCATTTGGTATTATCATTGTAAAATGAAGAATTTTTTAAATTATGAATTTTGCACTATTTATAACAAAATAATACAAATGTAAAGCGTGGGGCGCATACGCCCCACGCGGCTTGAACGGGAAGTCTTCAAAAAACGATCTGGCAGGGAACGTGTTAAAGAAGTCACACGTGAACAAGCACGTAACGCACCTTTCAGCATTTCAACACATTTCAGAGTATTTGCTGAGTTGGACGCTGTTCATGAGCAGAGGCCGCTACATTCAGTCCTCGAGTTATGGGTCGGTAACACAGTTCGGGTGGTGACACAAAGTTCCATTAGGTGATAGGTCTATTCTATACCTCGTCTGTGACCACAGCTTTTAACTTCTTTACACAATGAACAATGACAGAGTGCCAGATCCTGATTTTCAATGAACGCATTTTGTGCACAGGAGTGCTTCGGGTGAATCGGGTATATGACACGGTTTGTCAAACAAATCAAAGTTTATGGAATTAAAGAATATTAAAAACATTGCTTGGAGTCTAATATCTTCAGTTGTTTCTGAGCGAGTGTTCAACGCCCCGACTATGATTAATATATGACGCGTGACGAAGGATATTAAAAACAATATAATAACGTTAACTATTTATAATTATAATAATTACAATATCTATTTTTGTACATATCTTATCTATTCCTGTTTATAACTCTGTAGATTCAACATTTTTAATGATTTGAATGAACTCTTTAACTGGTTCAAACATGGCAGACAACCTCGTAACAATGTTTTCAAAGTCGCATAGGGGAAAACGCATTGTCACCAACTCGATCGCGCGATACGCAACTGCGGTGGACAAGTCATTTCTGTATTCAGTATTAGGCGTTCTATTAGAAAATTAAGACACATGATTGCACAATTTCAATGTTTTTCTAGAAGATTGTTATTGCGAATTGTTATTATCGATAAAATTAGCGGTTAATAACGGTATCGCGGCCCTATTTAAATCCCAAGAATTCCAACCAATGGGTTGCAAGGAAGTTTAGGTGCTTACTATGGTAGCACTGACTTCCAATTCTCTTTTTCGTTCGGATAATCGAGCGTGTACGTTGCTGTGATAAACAAAATTATAAATCGCAGGTAATCTCATATTTTCAACTTCATCCGGCCTAAATTAATGATAAATTGCATGGTAGTTTTAATGATCCATCGTTTGCTGGCAATATTTCGTATCGATGTCGTTGAAAACCGTACACAGCTGAGAGTGACCAGCGGGGTAGAACCAGCGCAAGTTTCTCGTTCCCATTCTTTTATCCATTTAATGTAGAATTGTGTAATGTTAACTGTTTAAAGTTGATCGATATATTTGACTCAAACAACGAATATCATTCATCTAATTCGTGCACAGGTAGATTTACATCGGTCAAGTTTATTCGTGCTATTTTTGGTTATGTTCGAATGTCACTTGAAAATGGAGGAAAACAATGTTGCATTTTGTTTAAAACACTTGTGAATGCAAAATAACCTTCTCATTTTCAGCCATGGTGCGTATGAACGTTCTTAGCGATGCCCTCAAATCCATTAATAACGCTGAGAAGCGTGGAAAGAGGCAGGTGCTGTTGAGGCCCTGCTCGAAAGTGATCATTAAGTTTTTAACCGTCATGATGAGGAAAGGTAAGAAACTACACCTCTTTCATTCGAAGATATTAAATCGCAGATTTATTTTCGTATATACAATATTAGCAATAAGGTTAACGGTCGAGTTTTACGTACTTTTGTTTCTACGATTTTACTGTATTATTTCCACTCCGTGCAGGCTACATTGGAGAATTCGAGATTGTCGATGACCACCGCAGTGGCAAAGTTGTGGTAAATCTCAGTGGAAGGCTAAACAAATGTGGCGTCATCTCGCCCAGGTTTGACGTTCCAATTAACGATATCGAAAAATGGACCAACAACCTTTTGCCGTCCCGTCAGTTCGGGTGTGTATTTAGAGGTTCATATTATTTTATGAATAATCAATTCGTATAAATCATTGTAATTTGTTTATATTCTAGATATGTCGTCTTAACCACAAGCGGAGGAATTATGGATCACGAAGAAGCTAGGAGGAAACATCTTGGAGGAAAAATACTTGGATTCTTCTTTTAATTTTTATTTAATTCAATAAAAATTTCATAACCAAAAAATACACCCTATATCCTTTGTTGATAAGTCTACTATCTCGCGGGACTCGTGTTGATCGGAATATGGAATATTATATACGCAGTAGTTTTTGTTACGCGAGGTTAACAGAACTAAAGTTTAATGAAAGAAATTGCCATTTTCTTATTACTATTTTCTTATTATTATTGCAATTTTCGTAATACTAGAACATAATTATTTCGATAAATAATAATTACTTCGATAAGTTTTTTCTCCGCGGGAGAAAAAAAGTTCCTAAACTTTTATACAACTTAAAGTAAATGATATCTCGTTATATAATGGAAAACTTAGAGAAGGTAGGGCTTAATGTAAACAACAAAACTCTTCTATTTACAATTAGAGATAAAGAGAATTCAGTATTAGGTTAAGTAGTTTCAATGTAAACAATATTTATTTAACATTTCCATGCGATAATTCGTAGCGAATAGGATACACGCGTCCCGAACCTTAGATCGCAGCTGATTGGTGGACACTTCTGTTAACCGATTGGCTAGCCGACAGTGGGGACGTTCCAGCCATGCGCGTGGTCTCAATTTCAACTTTATACCTGCTGTGAACGCAGGCGGTGACGGTCGGTCAACAAAACTTTGTAATTCGAAAGAAACCCACGGACGGGTCGGTCGCGCGTCGCGTCGTAAATGTTTCTGCGTCCAGACACAGTTCCGTTACCGAAAGTTTCCCGCACCAGTGTTTCGTTTCGCCGAAGGAACGTGTGAACGAGTTTTCCATCGAATTCAACGATGTTGCCAGGTGTTACCAGGTGAATGTGACCGTTTTGTGCCGCGTTACCTGGCACTCACCTGAAGGGACAAGCGCACGGAGGAAAGCATCAGGAACTTACCACCTATACCACCATACAAAACACATTCCTCAGGGAACAAGCAATCACAGCGGATATAAATTCCAGTCCACCAACAATCGGATCTTAACGTTTCGAAATATGCATGGATCTTTCGTCTCTTCAACAATAGTTGCATTGTACACTGCCACACAAACATCTCCATCCTTTCTCTCGATACCTCATTCACCGACTTGATGCACTTTCGCAACGGCGACAATCAAAAAGTCTTGTTTACACGGTCCAAAACATTTGCGCCGCGACACTCACGCGCACCTGCATAAATCGAGGCGGAAAAGTGGCGTGTGGAATGCGACGACGTACCGTGTATAAGCAAGCGTTCGACGCCACGTGAAACGTAATCCTATATAGATTGTATAGGCTTCGGACCTTTGTGGACATGTTGTGTTGGTGAAACGATAGAAGAGGAAGGATCGACGGATGGGATACTGCGCTCGGAAGCTACGCGATCGTCGATTTCTCGACGGAAGGTGGGAGCGCGAGTGCAAGTAAGAGGAATGTCGCCTCGCAGGTGTACAGGGTCGTCGTAACGCTCTTCCGTCACGGCTGTCGAGGGAAAACGTAATCGCGGCTGGGATCGCCACGTGAGAACTCGAAAATGCGGAGATCGTACAGGAATCGTTGGCGTTGGGTCGCCTGATTGTTTTCCATCGTGCGATTGCCACGGCGCGAGTTCACCGTAGTGAAGTGCACGAAGGAAGTGCGAGCGGAGGAGATCGAGAAGGCCAGAAATTTACCAAGCCAACCATGGAGATGCTGTGGGGAAGCGCGCTGGCGGACTTGTCGGCCTTCCTCGGCACGAGGACGCGGATTCTCTTTGCCGCTGTTTACTTCATCTGGATAGCCGGCAGCGCCTGCGCCACTGGTGAGTTTTCGCGCCCGTTTTCATCCCTTCCCATTCCAATTTTTCACCCATCGTGTACTTGGATCCCTCGTATCACTTTCTTCCAACATTTTTGGTTTGTTTCGTACAATACGACTCGCCAACGAGGATAGCGAGGCGGGGTCTCGTGGAGTCTATGACGATGGTTCTGATTCTTGTTTGTTATCACGAGTTTTCCAAGTATTCTTACATTCTTTACAAATTAGGTTTTGCTCCCATCATTTGTATGAAAGTGTTGGAAAGACTGGGATGCTTTCTTACGAAGGAAAATTCCAAATCTTACTGTCTAAATAGAAATACTAATTGCGGAATGCCCCAAGCTTCCTCTTCAGTATATCCTCAGAAATAAGACTGTTTAGTGATGCGTTTGACACGTTCCACGCCACGGTGCAAACTCAGACTTCAAAGTAGACAAGTAGTAGTCTAATATTCTCCGCAATTTCAGCTCCTTTCTATTCTATTCTGATTTCGATACTGCATTCTCAAACACCTGTTTCCTTCATCTAAAAACTTCATCACCGATAACTATCGTTGTCCACGGAACGTTGTTAATATGTATTCTACATCAATCCAGATCGCAGTGATATAGTTCGGAAGCTTGCAAATACGAGAGTTTATTTATTATAATGGTACCGTAAAATGGGGGAACATTGGCAGCATAGGGTAACATTGGCATACGCCGAAATTACGTTGTTTTACGCCAGATTAGTAAAACTTAACCTGTTAATGCTATTTATATGATGTGGCAATGTTACGAGTTGATTTTAGTTAAGATGCAAAAAATAAAATAAAATATAGAAATTTAAGTTTACTGACCTCAGATTAATAAAACTTATCCCGTTAATGCTATCTACATGATGTGCTAATGTTACCCCGGTACAGTAACGCTTTTAACATTTATTAAAGAAGGAAAGGACACAAATTTTGTGCATTTTGACACTTGTAGTACAATCACAAAAGATGCAATGTTATGATAAGATACTTAAATCAAATGTAAACATGTTAATTTTTACATTATATAACAAAATGTTTCAAAAACCTGCCAATGTTCCCCCATTTTACGGTACCGAGTAAAAATTCCAAGGTCGAATGGATGGTGACTCCCCTCGCCTTCATGGCAGTGGACGTGTTAATTAGTGGAATCGCGTTGGCATGGAGTTTTTCCATGATAAATCTGTATGTAGAGGTAGCCGGTAATTGTCGTCGTTATTACGCGCGCGCTGTATTCGCTTTGTCATGAAAACTGGCACGAGAACAGGATACACGCCCGCCGTTACGATACCCGTGACAAAGATGAACGTAGAATGCGAATGCGCGGGGATAGGGTTGAGCGTTCCCTGAAACGGGTCAAGCCTAATATACGGCGATTTAAACATTGGGAACGTTGCTGAGTGGAACAAACAACGATCCCCTGGCGCATCGCCAAATTGCTTTTACATACGTACGATTGGTTACTGTACGAACGTTTGTCCAAAGGCAGGTGCCTCCCTCACTCGACCTCCACTTTCATTTAATTATTCGAGTCCGAAGGTCGTACAATTTATTACTGATCTCTCGAATCTCGAAAAAAATTTCTCGCCGCTTACGGTGTACACAATGTTTGGATGTTTTCTCTTCACTCTCGACCGCCGGAGGCGTGTCACGTTGCACTGGGTTTATTGAATTAGGGAGGGAAATATAGTACGCCGACTGCTCGCCTAAATAGCTACCCGGTTATCGCGTACAGCGACGCTTAATTATAGCGGTAATTCCGCGGTCCCGTGATTTACTGGCACGGTATCGATGGGTCAGCGTTCATAGCGTTGCTGGTAGTGTACAGTGCACTTCATTATGGACGGTATCAAGGGCAGATTGTAACGTTAAGTGGCCTCCCGTTAATGGACCGTAAGTCGTTTTATGCGGCAGAGCAACGGCCAAATATTGCAGTGGTATTTCTGCCGCTTTGTTTTCGTAATTGCACACTTCTTGGCGAGAGTTCTGCGACGGTGTGAATACTGTGGACCATGAGTTATAAAGAATTTTGAAACTTTACCGGGGAGGTCGGTTCCTTCTCGGTTGAAGAGGGTGGTTTCTGTAAATTCTTGAAAATACACACGTCTTTCGGGGGCTTTCGAAGTCGAGGACACTTTAAGTACTGTATTTAGTGACTAGGGCGTCGAAGCACGCGCGCGACACGTGCAATGAAATCGACGCGAATAGAAGGGCGCGGAGTGACCAAATTGAGAATGATCCCCGGTGAATAAAATATTGATATCGATGGGCTGGAATCGGTGCACCTGCAGCGATTCACACGGAGATTGCTGTGCCGCTTTGAACGACCGCAAATAAAAATCTTGAGAAATCTCCCCTTTAGTAGGCCGGGAGCGTGTGGCGTAGGAGCCACCCTAATTGAGATTTATTACGACGTTAATCCGCCCAATTGTGTGAACGAAGTTAAACCGTTGACCTCTTCGTTGACGATTGCAAAGGATACGGAGCACGTGCCGGGCTGTCGCCTCTGTGCGTGCACTGCGATAAATAATGCGGCCGCCGCCATATTAGAAAAATCTGCATCCTCCCCTGCGTACCAAAATCAACGACTTTAAAAACAGGGAAACTTACGAATCTTTTACACTGTATCGCAGTGTCTCCCAAACGTTTTTTGAGTCGCGACCACCTTTTATAATCTGAATGTAAATTTAATGGGGTAAAGAAAACACATTAAAAATAGGCGATTCAGAATATTATTCTAAATTAATAATATTTAATTAGAAATACTTTTTCCATTTATGAAAAATCTAGCAAAACATGGTAATTATATTAAAAGAAAAAAGTGTCAGGTATTAGTTTAGTACTTTGCGACCCCCTTGGGGTTCGCGACCCACATGTTGGGAACCACTGCTATATCAGGAACAGAATACACAATTCCCACGGTATTTTAAAATTCTACGCGAGCAAAATACTATTTTTCTTTTCTTAATGTAATTTCTCTTGGTGAATATTTATCCAACGCACTTTTAAGAAATTACCAAGGTATATAATAGACAATGGGATCCACTTCTTTATTATCTCACAGTGGAAACAGGTGGAAACTTTTGCGGCTGTTTGTACGTTGCCCCAGTTCCCCGAAATCTCTCCCTATCTCCTCTTATCTACTAGGGTGTTAATATCAATGGCCTGCGTTGTTCGACGTGAACATTTAAGCGACGATCCTCTGTTCCGTTTTGAAAAATGTATGCGTTGGAACGGAAGCGAAATTTCGCCGTTCAAATGAACGTGTCTTGCTTTTTACGCGTGCAACGCGGAGCGTCGAGTTTGCAACAAGGGTGCGCGTTGCACGCGAGTGGGTCACGTGCATTGATACATACGTATGCAATTAAGATGGCACATGGATGCACGCGGTTTAATACTAATTATCGGTGGTATGACCAGCAATGAAAGCGTTTGTGCATGGAGAATGTGAACGTGCGTAACGCGAGGCGAATGCGTAAAGGCGAGTTCCGGCTGTAGTTACTCTTTGGATGTGCATCGCGGTTTTGTCCGGAGTGAAAGGTGTAAAGATTGTTTCTATCTGCATTTAATCCAGAGTGACCAGTGAATAAAGTAGAGAGGGTCTCTACTTTTAATGGATTCACATTCATCGTGGATGAATCACTCGCGATGCACATCCAAAGTGTCAAGTCTAAATTCACCTTTAGTCGCTTGACTGTGTGCTTATTTTCATTGCAGGGAAATTGTTGCGTTTGTCATCGACTCGAGATAAGTGCAGGGGAAAGAATCCGTGAAGTGCTTGTTATTTATTAGACATATTAGATACTTCGTGTTAGGAACTCTGTGGTCCCCGATTTATTTTTTACCTAATCGTGTTCTATAAGAATTTCTTTAACTCTAATTTTTTTGATTTTAAATTTATTTAATTAAATTATTTAACTCTAAAATTTCTTTCATTCTAATTTTTTTAATTTTTAAATTCTTTAACTGCAAAGTTTATTAATTCTAATTTCTTTAACTTTAAATTTATTTAACTAAATTCTTTAACTCTAAAATTTATTTTATTCTAATTTCTTTAACTTTAAATTCTTTAACTTTAAAATTTATTTAATTCTAATTTCTTAAACTTTAAATCCTTTAACTCTAAAATTTCTTTTACTCTAACTTCTTTAACTAAATTCTTTAACTCTAAAATTTATTTTACTCTAACCTCTTTAACTAAATTCTTTAACTCTAAAATTTATTTTATTCTAATTTTTATGACTTTAAATTATTTAACTCTAAAATTTCTTTAATTCTAAAATTTCTCTAATTCTAATTTCTTCAACAAAATTCTCCAACTCTAGTATTTCTTTAATTTCTTTAACTAGTACCTACCTCGGGCCATTCTCGGCCCACTCGAGTTTCCTTATCCCTTTCTCCTAAGCCCTTTCTAATTTAGAGAAAAGTGTAAATAACAGGGTTAACATTCCTCGAGGAAAATAACGCAGCGATTCCTAGATCGTTTAACACATTGCTCTGTATTTATTTCGAGGCAGCGACTGAATCCTTCGGGAAACATACTCCCAGAAGCAATTACAATATCCATCAAGTGTGAACAGAGCGGCTTGCTCGCGATCCGCATGCCTCTTTTCCATAATGCTCGGAGGAACTGTTTGAAGCCGGTGCCGCAGCTGAAACTTCTCTATTGTCCGCGCGTCCTTTCCTGCGGGATCGTTGTCCGCCAATTTACCCTTTACACCAGAATGCATTCATATGCCCTTTAGTCGGCTACATTATGTCGACCATCGACCTGGAAACGCTCGTCTTCCTGGGACGAGAACACGAGGATCCATGCCAATTTTTCGTATGCAGCATTTCCACGGTGGAAGCTCGCTCTGGCTAGACTCACACGCTTTTCAATCGTGTCTATCGACTTTACCCCGTTCTTACTTCCAACAACGAAGAATCCATGCTTTCGAATTTTTCGTTGGATGAAAACTATCCAAAGATGAAAACAGAATTTTTCCTCAGTGCTTCGACGCTCCTCGACCTTCTTTCATCCATCGAACAACTTCGTCCCATGAATTTTCATATCCAGAAATACGTAATCATTGAAAATAATCGGGCTAGGTGTCGCGTCGAAAAGAAAAGAAATCTCGCCACTTTCCATTACGAGAATATTCGTATGGCGGGGGTTGAGGAAGGTTGCCATCGATAATAATTAGCATTTTCGCGCGGCATCGTACTGGCGAGAACGTCTTATCGGGCGATCTACATATTCCGCTCTGAAAACGCTCGTTTCGCAAACCACTGCCGGTAACGACTTCCCGACTTTCGTAATGCAAACGATCCCACCCGCGATGGACGATACGAAAGGAGGAATACGCTGCTACTCCCCCTCGAGGAGGAAACAACGATTTAAATTATTATCATTACTATTGTGGGGGGAGAAGGCTGTGCATAATATAATGGTGGGTGGTCGAAGGAAAGTGTAAGATTTTTTTTTGTGGATGTATGTGTATAAGTAGGGATAGATTTCTCGAAGCAAAATATTCCACTTGCAAAACAAAATCAGCGCTTCGAATCTCGAAAGTCTCGAGAATTTAAGGGGGGAACCTGGTTTAGGACGCTGTAAATGTGGTGATTATTAAGAATTATTTTCTCAACAAATATAAAGCGAATCTTTCTAAAACTTTAAGGGCGTTTTACTGCATATTCGGACCACAAGTAAACTTTTTTTTATTAAAAATAATTAATTTAACATTGTTTTATTGGTATATTGTGTACATCCTAGCAGATCCATTTTTGCCAAAAATAAAAAAACAAAGTTTGTCTTAATTGACATGGATTTATATCGTCGATGAATTAAATAAATAAGAAAAAAGTCTAAAATTGTCAAAGTTATGGGACTTTAAAGAAAAAGTTACGATTTTGACGGAAAAATTTCGACGCTTTTATGTAAAAAAAATGGTTTAATTTAATTTCTGCATAAATGTTTTTCATTCATCGACGATGGTTGGTCAGTATATAACTAAAAAGCCCCAGGCGAAGTTAATCGGTCAATTAAATTTTTCTCTATCGTCACACAAGTTTAGAAAACGTGAAGCTGCTTCGAATTTCTATCTGTAACTTTGGGAATACATTCTCCATGAGAATAACTATCGATTAAAAACAAAATCAATTTTTCCAGCGTCCTAAACCAGGTTCTCCCTTAAGAATTAGCTTCGAATCCACCCCTATATAGGGGGAGTTCCCCTAGTGCAGGACGCTTAAGGTTTTCCTTAAATAAGAAGAAAAAAATAATATTTTAATCTTTCTATTCTGCGCTATTTATAAGATAACAATATGAGGAGTCAAAATTACCCAACAAAACACTCAATATTATAATTATAGTTAACTTAAATTACTTTTCAACTTGAATATGCGATTTGGAGAAATCATTAAGTGGCACCTAGTACCGGACACAGTAAAAATTACTGACGCAACTCATCACAGTCTCAATATAGTTTGCAACGATCACAAATATAATCCTCCGAATATTCGGAAATATCAGCACAAGCCTCGTGTGCCCATTTTTGACAGCTTGAAATGCCATATCTTGAACATGCCTCTCTTAGGCTAATTTCTTTTGCCAGAATTTTCTGAAGTGCAGGTTTCATATTATTTTCATCCCACGAACCTTTTTTCTTGCTATTCATGATGGTTACGTGTATCTTTTAAACACTGAAACCGAAATAATAAACAGTAATACAAATAGGAACACACAAGATTCAGATTTGTACTGTCCGGTAATAGGGGACAACGTTCTGTCCGGAATCAGGGGACAGAAAACGGATTAAACAATTTCTTTTTTGTGCAAACCAGTGCACTGTTTACACAAAACACAAAGGTAATTAAAAAATACTTACCAAAAGATACAATAACGCATCTCACACGTCTTTTAGCCAGGAAAATTGGTATATATAACAATCTAAATTTTATACGATTCACCGGATTCCCGTTACACCAAACAATCAATCCATTTCTTTAGCAAGGCTCACGCGACGGGACCATTACAACACATGATCGTCATTTGTTTCATCCCCTCTACGGTTTATGCGAAAGAACAGCTCCATAGCCTTTGAAATATCACAGATATAGCTAATGTCCGGTATTAGGTGCCGTCCGGCGTTAAGGGAACTCCCCCTATAGTTAATTTTTCTGCCAGACTGTATTCATAATGTTGGCATCCCTTGGTTCTGTGCTATATAGATATGTATATATATTTTTCCGCGACATTATGGTACTTTTTTATCGGTCGGCTTCTAAACTTTCTTTCAACCACCACTGTAAGCTGAGGCCGACAGGAAGACGAGATGATCCTCGCGTACATACCCAAGTCGCTGTGGGCAGAGCCACCCTCGGTTAAAAGAAATGGCGCGCACCGCGCCCCCTGTAACCTGTAGCCCGTGTAAAAGGTGACCAGGTTCGTTGGTATGGGTGCACATAATGCCAGGAAAGGTATCTATCACTGACGTCAGCTCGAACCGTGGCACAATAGAGGACAAGGGCCTTTACCTGGTCCTCGAGCAGATCCCCTCCTCCATCCTTCTCGCCGTGTATTGGCCTCCGCGTTCCACTCTGCCGTTTTCTATAGCGTTCCTCTCGCTTTAACCCCGGCTACCTGGCCCTTTTTTCCCTTTCGCGGCGTCGTCGAGCGATGGCTACAAACGAAACTGAACTCTGACATAGTTCTAGCGATCGTTGAGGTCGTTCGGCATTTTTCACTCTGTCTTCGTTATCATATAGGTATATGAAGCAGAATTGAAAAATGAGGAACATGGGTATCAGTATCCACCCCATGTTTATTTCTAGGGTTCCTACCCATAAATGGAAAGTTAGCTACTTAACCCTTCGCATGCTAAATCAATTCGCCCATCAATTTAATATCTCTCTCATCTAAAGAATTCACTTGCAACGTCATTGTCACTTTCGACTTGGGTACAGGGTCCATTCTGCCCCGCAATTTCATTCGCATACGCTTCAGGATACTTAACCCTCCGGAGGTCGCGGTGTATCTGAGAGATACAAAAACTTAGAATCTCTGCTTCAGTGATAATTTCCGAAAAGAACCTATACAAATGCAATCTAGACCCGAACGATGGATATATAACGAGTGAATGTGTTGAACAATAGCTACCCTTCGTCGGTAAGGGCTGTAATGTTCCTGCTTAAAAATATTCAGGAAAAGATATACATATGTATCTGTCAGATCAACCGCGACCTCCAGGGGGTTAATTAGCTACCCATTTTGTTAATTAAATGTTAGCTATCCTCTCTTTCAAGAAGCGATACTAGTATCACACGTGGCTTGATACCCATGCGTGTTAAAATGAACCTTATACCAGTTAACCATTAACTGGTATACCTACTGTTTTTTTTCAAACGTAACTGGTATCTTGGTGTCGTCGCAGACCCCAAATAAAAAGGGACACAGAAATTTGTAAAGTCGACATTAGATCAACCTCTATGAATATTTTGTTCTTAGGTAATCTTTGAAATAATAGAAACGTAGAAGGTTAAACTATTATTACAAAATTAATTAGAAATTCAGTTTACAAACTTAGACAACCACAAATTTTGCAGCGAACCTTGGGTGCTTGGGGTCATGACTAACCCCAGGATACTAGTTAAGAGTTAATACCAAATCACGACATCCATCGTCATTATAAAAACCCTGACCAGCCGCAAAGTGTGCAAAGCGTTGAAGATTCTCAAATCTCCTTAGCTGCAACGAAGGAGCTTGGTCACAGCAGCGTAATGCTATCAATTTTCATTCCTCAATTGGCCCGAGGCGAGGAGGCAGTGGTGCTGCATTTTCTAACAGTTAAATTGCCGTTGTCTATCCACTTGGTGCGACGTCGCCCGGCAATTGCACCCCTTGGTCTCGCCTTTCGTCGCGCTAAACCGCTTCCTATCGACTCGAGGAGTCTCATCTCGAGGAGCACGCTGGTCCTCGGCTAGGCTCCTCACCTGTACGGGATCCCCCAGGCCCTTTTCCCGACCGGTATCGCCGCGCTGCTCTTTGCCACGGGGACGGTACGAGTACGTGTCTGAATGCTCGCACTCGTCCACCGGATGTCCCTCCTCCCCTCTTCCTTTCATTTCTTCACCGCATCATCTTCATTATCGTCGTCGTTCCCCTCGCCCACCTCCGTCACCGCCCCGACTCTTTCACGCGAGACGAGCGTTTCGTGTGTCCGATTGCCGCACAAGTGGCGAAGAAACTTCCTCCCCGCGCCTCCCTATCGCCAGAGATATGAGAAAAGTTGCGCGGACGAGCTCGGGATGCTGCTCCGGGCTTTTCGAGGACGTGGGAACTGGAGGTGTAGAATCTAGAGTGCGGAGGATGGCTTCTAGGCTGGGAAGAAGATACGTTCATACGGGATCTTGAATAATTATTTGACAAGAAAGTGGATGATAAAGCAACGAGGTAATTGATACGTGTGTCTCATCGATTTCGCGGGAGGAAGGACGGAAGACCGCCCCTTCAGTGACACACGAAGCCTCATCAAACTCTTAAAGCTATAGAAACAATCGCTACAACGCAACGGGGATCACTCTATACTGCATTCCATATTAGAGCATACCGACGCCCTTACCAATTTGCGCAGCTCCCACTACTATCCACAGTTTGAACCACATGCGATTGGTCGTGGTAATTTTAAAGGAATAACGCGGGACATGGCATCGTTGTCAACGTAAATAGTGCACGAAAAGTTAACAGAGAGAGTAGAGGGCCATGTGACGGAGAAAAAACACAGGCGGTTAAGTGGGGAGTCGAGCGTAGCAACACCTTCTGAGGTTCGTGCCTGCGCGACATCGGTATGCTCTAATGTGAAATGCAGTATAAACAGTGCACGGTATCTCCTGTTCGATACAATTTCACAGATTCGTCGACTAATAGTGGATTCATCACCACGAATCGAGGATGTACCGTTTCCTTTCCTCAATGGAAACTCCGCCGTTCACCCGGAGGCAGATCCTGGATCGCGGGGCGTGATACAGAAGGAGGGAAAGGGCGCACAGTGGTTCCCTAGTCCACGCATTGTTCGCCGCTAGTTGAAACGACCTTATCTCGCGAGGGCGGGCGAGAAGCATTGGTTTCTTTGGAATTAAGGGGGAGGGTCCCAGCGATCGTTTGCTATAATTCCCATTATTATTCCGCTTGGAGATCTCTGCGCGCGTAAAGAGGTACGGGGCCCCGGCTGAGGTCCTCGTCGCGTCGTCCGTCTCGTGGTAGCCAGTGCAGGGGCCACTGACCGCCCCCGGCAAGGCTTTCTCATCTTCCACTTCTTCGTCTTCTTCTTTTCGGTTTTGTTCCACGTTCACTCTGCTAGAGGGGGGCAGCGTTACACGTGTGCGTGCCTCGGGACGCATCGGGGCACGTAAGTGGCCGCGGCGCAGGCCCCGATCGGGACGAGTTCCTTTATGGAAGAATAGACGACCAACTGGAATGACGGACTGTGACGATGGACGATGAACCTTTGCCAGCCACTCGACACTCTTCATGGTAGTCTCATCATGGTCCATATGTGTGCTATCGATCGGGCGAGGGGGGCTGCACTGGAAGCTTCTAGTGAACGGGGTTTAGCCCTTAGTATCATAGTTGTAACATCCGTGTTACACGAATTAAAAAAATTATGCCATTTGGGGTCTTTTTTTTATGAACTTTAAAGCGTTACTTTACTATTACCATACGTAACAAGTGACCTTACGGCAGAAATACATCCGTAGAAATTCTACTGTGATACACTGTCTCGTATTATTGATTACGACTTTTAATTTCGAAGGGACTACTGAAAATACCATGTAAATGTTCATTTTTCTCTCAATTATTTCGGATTTCCTTTGTTAATAAATTTGATGTTGAACATAATAATGTATGTAACACTAGTCTAACATTCTGCAAAACTGAGTATTGTCTTAACGTTATAATACATAGGTATCTTTATGCATGATTTAACACTGGTGTTAAATCCATATTTTTTCATTTATACAAAAAATTGTTACACTAGGAATTTTTTGCTTATTTTTAGGATGAAGTGTGGACAAAAATATGGGTAAAATAAAAAAATCATGATACTAAGGGTTAAGTTCCCTTTGAGGGAAGTAGCGGCGTCCCTGGTTGCCATTTTTCTCTTTCAATTAACGCGTCTGGTTGCGCGTGGATCCGCTGGTACCTAACTTGTAGTACCTACTTGGTTCAATTGTGGTATTTCCCTGAATTTTAGTACAGCTTTAAAAATTTATTCGAATAATGCCCGAGTCTGTGTATAATCCGCTGTGGTGCCCAGCGCGTTAGCTCGCTGTTCGTAAACACGTGGCTGCCGCGAGGTTCGCGTACACGGATCGTCTTAGCGGCGAAGAAAGGAGATACAGGAATTCGAACCTTTTCGCGCGGAGCGGCTCGAATAATACGGCCATCTTCTCGCGAGAAGGAACACTCGGGGGATCGTTAAATCTGGAGAAGCCCGTGGCCGAGGTTCAGCTGATGTTGCACTCGCTGCTGGCCCGTCTGCTTTGACTTGCTGGTGAACGGGAAGGGAAAGATATCCGCGGGGATCCGGAGGATTACGCGCGTCGTTTAATTCGTCATCGTCCCAGCGGTCTGAGTCGATAAAACTTTCGAGGTCGAATACTGGGACGCTTGCGAGACCAGCGGGAAATAGAGAGTAGATTTCCTGGCAATGACTAAACCACGGACGCACGCGTGCAGTGACTCGATTCAAAGGAATCCTTTCAAGCACTCGGCGCCCCGGGTTAGGTGACTTCTCTGCGAAGAAATCGACTGGGCGGGCGGTACCGAGAATTTAAAATAGGATCGACTCGAAGAAAACTCTTTTTCCAAAGGAAGAGATTGTGACTAGTTTTTTTTTCAACGAGGAACTAACTAGTATAATAATATTTCATTCTCTCCTTAAGGTATGTTTCCCTCTATACGCCTCCGGACACGGCGTCAAGGAATTCACAGTCGATTATCTCGAAGATGAAGCGCGATATAAAAAAAAGTTACTCTTGCTTTTCGATTTATAACAAGTAAATAAGTCGACAAAAAGGAATACAATTTTTTGATATTGCGCTTCGTTTTCGAGAAAATCGACTTCGAATTTCAAGACCTTGCGTCCAGTCGCGGAAAATCTATCGTAACAGAACAAGAGACTGGGAACTGCTCAGTGGTTTCAACTAGAATCACGTATATAAATCTCCAAGTCCACTGATAATTTCCATTCAGACTACCCAGAAACTGTTTAAAGTCAACTTGGAAATTCACTACTCCAAAGTGTTCTTTATAAAAACAACGAAGCACTACTTAATATTCCAAGAATTTCCAATATTCATCAGCTCCTTCATTTTAAACCCCCTCGCAGCCGAAAAAAGTCACTGCCCCGTCAGCCCTGCAGGATCCACAGAGCGTTTTCCCTCCTTTTCCAGTAAATTGCCCCTTGGTAGCTCGCCAATTGTATTCGTTCATCCGCGATCCACCTCGCTGCATACTCGATGCAAGGATGCAGCAGTCGCGAGGATAGGATCGTGGCTGGTCGACGCATCCCGTCGGCTGGAATTCATCGTCCCCCACGTGTTTGTTGCTCGTTATGAAACGAGTTGACCGAGAAACTCGACGGAGCATTTTTAGGGCCCCGTTTGTTCGGAGGGGCTTGTCCCGTTAGGAAATTCCGTTTTTCGTCCCGCGACCCTTTTGCCAACTTCAGGTGGACATTGTGTTGGACGTGGACGACTGGCGAAATGGCCCTTATTGTTTTAGGGGCCTTTCAGGTGATGACACGTGTGCACGCGCTAGTTTTCATCTTCTCCTCTCTCTGTATCTCTCGTCCTCTTTTCTGTTCTCACGTTTTCTCTCTCGAGTCGCCTGTAAACAAGTCTCCGGGATGTATCCGGGTTGTCGGTGTATTGAAAAGTTCTCAAAGGGTGAAATAGATGCGCGGAAAACAGAAAAGAGGAGCGAGTGAGGGGGGATCTCTTTCAGACGGGGCTCTCTCTGTAAGCTTCTTTCATCGAGCGAAGCCCAGGCTATCAAGACAGTCTTAAACAGCTCTGAAATTCATGACTTAAGAGCGCGCGGATGGCCTGCGAAGCCCGTTTGCTAATCTTCCGCGTTCGCGTATAATGAAACGGCGGGGTTCTGTACGGGAAGGGATCGGATCGACTGCGTCGTCTGCGAGATTCGATGCCATTTTGCGGTGGCGACGAGGTGTCGGTGGTATCGTATCGTCTATCGACGGGGACGTTTAATGTCTAATTTATTGGGCAGAATTTATTGGTTTCTAAATTTTAACAAGTCTCTATTCGAATTTCGTCGTTCCTACATTGGCAGTATGTTCACATTGAAACTCCAAATAGGGAGCTCTCCTATTTTTTTTTATAATTATCAGCTTTTATTTAGCTTCATTTGTGAGTTTGTTAGTTTTTATTGTATGCTAATTTTGACCCACCTCGACATATCCGATCGGCTTAAAACTTTGTAAATATACGTAGTTCGGATGAGAATACAATATTTTCATTAAAAAGAATAAAATAATTTATGGCAAATTTTTTGTTTTAAAAAAGAAATGATTTTGCAAAACTTAGCAAAATTTCCTCATATGACTAAGAGTAAAAGCGTGGAGCGTAAATATTGAATATTAAAATTTATTCAATTCCACCCAGTTTGTGTTCAAATTTATATAGCAAGTTATTTTTTAAATTAAGGGGACCTATGGAAAGAACAGAATCTCACATTAATACTATAAAATATCAAATCATATAAAATTCAGTTTACTATCAAGGTATTCAAACTCTGACCACCAAAAATGTCACGTGACTAGTAAGTAGGAGGACAACATAGTACTGCCTGTTTGACAAACAGTCGAATCTACATTTAACGGTATACTTTTCGTGATAGTCGATCGCACTCGAAAGCAACGGAGCCTTTGTTGCATCGTGATGCATGAAAAGTGAAAATACCGGGTGAACGGACTGTGGTACCTTAGCAGGTTGCGCAATGCGTACCTACACGCTCAAGGTCTCTATCAGCAACGGAAATTCTCGGCTCCTTGGGCACGACTCAGAAACGGCGATAAAAGTGTAACAATTTCACTGGCTCGTTACACACTGCACAATAATATATAGCACTTTATTTTACGATTTCACAATTTTACTTCACATTTTCTAGCGATGATATTGTACCCTTTATGGATTTCTATTGTATATTCTCGATTATTCAGTGTTTTTCGAAAATTTGTGTTTTTATTCATACTAATAATTATTATTTATTTATGAAATTTTTGAAAAACTATTTTTCCAAAAATAGTAGTTTTGATGAAAAACTATCTTTCCAAAAATAGTTATTTGATGATAAACAATTTTTCCAAAAATAGCTGTTTTGATGAAAAACTATTTTTAAAAAATAGATTGAAAGTTTGAAGATGAGAAATTTGAAATATCCACCCTAAATATGTTACTACTTAATCAATAAGATTTTAGGACTTCCATCCAGACATAAACTGTTAATTAATAGATATAGTTATACTACTACTATCATTGCTACCACCTCCGGACGAAAATAGGGTTTGTAGATAAAAAAATCTAGAAAACCAACTGATCAGAATTCCATAACAGCAAAGTATTTCCAAGCGCACGTGAATGAAAAATTTATGGGTCAAAATCGACCCTGAGTCCGCCGTGCGAAGGAGCTACCCATTATTCAAGGAAATGAAGCTTCTCGAAGCCAGCTAATTCGTACGCCACTTATTACAACAAGGCGATGTGCTCATTACCGAGAGCCGCAATCAGCTATGTTTGCCCATCAATTTTCGAGCGATGCATCCGCGAGCCGCCGCGCACGAAACGATGGCGGGCCTATAGAGTCGTTTTCGTAAATTTCACCACGCGAATGCAATCGATTGTGCAATCCGCCGTCTCGAGTTCTGACGTTATTACCGCGCGCAACAACTTCAACCGTACTCACTTTTACCGCGGCACGGCGTTTCCTGCACGGGCTTGCAACTTCGCAACGTGCAGGGTATCCCATGACTGCGCGACCACGAGCTGGCGATGATTGTGCGTAAAAAGAAAAAAACACAAGCGAGAAAATGTAGAATGAGACTTTCTCGTACGAGTCTTAATTTCGAGAAGTCTTCTGTTCGCTTGCATCAGTACTGCTAACTTTCTTTCATTCATTTGTTTTAATTTATTTCTTGTAATTTTTAAATTAACAGATTGAAATTCTTTGGTAGGTATTTCAGATAGAAATAGCAAGTGCCGAAGTCAAGCGAATCGACGAATATATAAAGAGTGTTTCCGGAAAAAGAAGACCTTCTGTGGATAAATGTTAATTTACACTTTCAAGTTATTACATCATGTGGGATCATCAACGGTGCTCAAAGGCGCACATAACGATGGCTACGGACTTATATCAAAGCTCATATATTAATTTTAAAAATAATATCCACATGTGTGATTAAGGGTTTTTTCTATTCTCTTTATTAACCTAGCGATACACTTCCAAAGCACTTGTTTACAAGAATCTTTTACCGATAAACAAATTTTCATTCTAAAAAGATGAACCTAGAATTCCATGAATTAATTCGTACTATTCTCCACTTCGATTCAAATTCCAAGAATTTTAATTAGAGACTCAGCAATGTCTCCACTTGCGTCTAAAATGGCACTTTCGTAGGTCCAACTTTCGTCCCACGTATCAAGCAAGAAACAAAAGATTCAATAAGCTTCGAATAATATTAAAATCGCTACCCAAAATCTATCCGTGGACCCATGTCTTCTGCGCGGCAAAGGATCCTGAAATCGAGGAGCGAAAAAGGAATCCTCAGAAAGAAGTCGGGACGGCAGGACTCCGTAGGAGATTCCAGAGCGACAAGACGTTAGGTTGGGTTAGGTTATGTCTTGGTGGAGCGTAAAGAGGCTCCACAAGACCGTCGTGATAGCAGTTTCTCAAGCCTTTGGGTCCCTTCGCGTCCCTTCCCTTCGCGATTCCTGGAACCGTCGTGGATCCCCCTTTTATTTCTCCTCTTTACCCTCGCCTCGACCTCTCTTTCCACATTTTACCTTACTACCTTCGCGAACTTGGCTCGCAGCTTCGCCCCCCTCCATTCCCCACCCTTCCCCGCTGACCTTCCCCTCCTTTCCTCTAGACGTGGTTTCTTCGACTCGCAGACAGAGGCACGCGTGTACGCGCGCGCCTCTATCCTACAAATTGCTCGGTCAAGAACGCCGGGCGAACCTACTCCACCGTACCGACGCTAATTCCACGCTCGGGCAGGAAATGCCCGACTTGTGTGTGACCAAGAAGAGAAAAGGTGTTCATTAAGAGTTCCTGGAACGCCGCTTAATACCTCCTCGCTTATAAAACCCCTTTTAGCCGATTCAAAGTAACGCTGCTTGATGCCAGTGTTCGATAGTTATTTCCTAGGAGCACTATGAAAATTTCTGATCGATCCTTGTCTCGTTCGAAGCACCGGGAAATGTTGAAAGGTTGAACGTGATTCGTCGGGGAAGAATTTGGCGGGAATGCACAAGGTGGTTTCCCCGGGCGAGTCGCCCTGCTTGAGAAATTCGAATTTGAAAGCTCCCGCGTGTTCGGCCCACGCTGGTCGCGTCCAGGGCGCGCGCACCACGCGCGCTTTCAAATTCGAATTCGAATTTCTCGGGAATGGGGGATCGTATGGGGAAACTGAACTGTACCGTGTGTTTTTTGCTCATTCTTTTGTGGATTATTTTGGGGAGAATGAATTAATTGCTATTGGTACAAGTTATTTATTTTCTTATTTTCTTATTTTCTTATTTTCTTATTTTCTTATTTTCTTATTTTCTTATTTTCTTATTTTCTTATTTTCTTATTTTCTTATTTTCTTATTTTCTTATTCTCTTAATCTCTTATTCTCTCATTTTCTCATTTTCTTATTTTCTTATTTTTTTCACACTATAGAGCAATTGATACATTATCTCAGATCTATGAACTACCATTTCCACCTTTTGTTTATGCAATTTTTACATTTTCAATAAGTTTTCCTCTCAGCAAAAAGGTGGTCCATATTTAACCTTCTCTCCTATACCTACGTACAAATGAAATGAAAACTCCGCCCTAAAGGTTCGTCGATGTTTAAATTGCCCAACTGTGACGAGGAAGTGTTCAATACACAAAGAGATAAGAAAATCTATAACCATTGTTAGCCTCGGACACAAAGACATTACTCTGCTCCCGCCTGCGGGACACAATTAGAGGCTAGAACGCGATTAGCCGGGTTAATTTAGCCCGAGTGGCCAGTGGAATTCGTAGTACCGTTTCGCGGAAGGTCTCGTAGCTTCTTTGTCCCGTGGAAAGTATAACCTGGCTCGAACTTAATTTAACGAGTTGACCACACGGAAATTCCCTCGGAGTTCCGCAGCCGCAAGAACACTCGAGACGAGCCACGAAGTAAGGTAGTCGTGTGCCAAATTGGACTTGGTCGGTGGATGTCCCCGTGGCATACTGAACGTTCCCTCTTCCGTTTTTCCATTAACCGTACCAAGTGAAATTAATTCGATGAATAAAGAAGACCTCGCTGGGCCACCGCGTCGAACGATAATGGCGACTTTTTTTCAGTAACCACTCATATTATTCAGCCTGGAAATTGGAGTTCCCCTCGAGTTTGTACCTTAATGCGCCTTACAAGCTCGAAATTCTTGTGTAGCTAAAAGGCAATCTATATTTATAAGAAAGTCCATATTTCTTGACACGATTCTTCCAGCTTTGTGGCCCCTAGTGACGCCATTTCACTGTTATTTCATTAGGTTCTAGGGGTTTCCCTAAGCCAAAAGTTGATGAAATAACCAAGTGCAATGGTACCTCCATCGAATGGTACAGTTGTGATCAGAAGAAAATGTCACACTCATATTTTTACGTGTATAACAAAATTAATACCAAGTTTCACGTGTTACGTTGTGCTGTCATTGTTTTAGATGCAAATTTCAAGATAAAATCCTTTTGTTTGAAACTATATTGTTTCCTTCTTCGTTCACAGTTGGAACTCTTGTGTGTCCATTAGTTTGATATATCTACTTGAGGGCAAGGTTTTCAGTTTCTGTGCGATGGTTTTTAACTTCCACGCTCTTAGACCTCTGTCACCGTGACGTGGCAAGGCAGGATCTCTTCAAGGCTATAAAATGGGACGGTTCGATTCAGGGCGTAATCTTCCGCCACTTAATTCCCTGTGCGTCCTTGAGGCGGCTGTAAGAACCGTGTACAATGTAAATGCAGTTTGGTGTAATTAGAGGATCACTTACTCGAGCAAAGTGGCCAGTGCTTTGAAAGCCATTATGCAGACGGAATGTTTGGTAAAAGTACTGCGGTGAATAAACGGGACCGTGCATTCGTTCCTTTTTTACATGTCATACAATTGTCTCCTAATTATTTTGACTACCATATGATTTTGTAGGATCATTAATTCTTTAAGAAATTGGGAGAAGTGTTATTTCTTCAGAATTATGAATTCTTAAGTTTCAATTTTATATTTATTGCTTTGTTTCCTCCACTCAGAATTATTAATTTAAAAAATTACACCTCGTCCTAGACGGAAAGTTTCAAGTGAATATTTTAAGGGGCGTAGCTTCGAAGGCACCTATTTAGTCTGGTGCTTTGCTTTTAAACTTGATGTTCCTTCTACTTTTATTTCCCTTTTACTTGCACGCACTGCGTCGTGTACAGTAACAAAGGCTAAGAGAACGATGAACTAATTCCAGTCGATCAAAGTGCAATAACCGTTATATAGATACTCGAGTTAATCGTATCGATCGACCCTATCCAACGCGGAACACGATTCAACTTTGGTTTCCAAGCTGCGTACAAGAAACATCAAAGCACAGTTACTTATTTCATCATTTTATTATGTATCTCTAAGCCACTGTATTTCTAATTCAGATTCTATTCTTTATCACTACAGGATCTCCAATCTCGAGTTAGTAAAGGGCCTGCAAGTATTCTGAACAAGTATCTGTTACAAGTAGCATTAATTAGTACCATAAAGAAGAAACGAAAATCAGTTCACTCCATTACCAGAAACGAGACCACGGAAGATCCATCCTCGCGTTAAAAGAAACTAAAGGAATTTTACAAGAAGTGCTTGACCGAATCTTGAGGTTCAGTGATCAAGAACAGGCAATTCTGTTATCAGAGACGGAAGAGAAGAATCTGATTTCGTTACGTGGAATAAGAGCAGGGTAGAGATGGTTCACCGAATCCTTATGTTTAAAAAGATAAAGCAGGTTTCAGAGGTGGTTAAAGAATCGGTCGATCGACATTAGAACGCACAGTGGTACTCGTGACTCGCTGGCGCAAAAATGATAGCGTGCGCCGCGTTTCCTCCCTTCTCCTGTAGGATTTCCCTTCAAAGGGCTTCCTACCCTAGCTGGACACGCGATGCTTACAAATTTACGTCCCATTTACGTGTCGCCCTGTAACGCCGCGGTACGACAGCTGCCTCGTTTCTGGCCGTTTGTTCAATGAACTTTAAGCACCGTTTTGCGCCGCCGCCACCCCCTCGCGCATTCGCACGTGCATAATGAAATTCGCACCGTTCGCCGGGCCCACCCCGGACCCCCTGGCCACGAAGCTTTCGCGTTGCGCTGCATCCCCCCACTTGTGCCGCGGCTTACTCGCTCGGTCCACCTGTGAATTTTGGGAGACGGTTGTTCGGTTTGCGCCACTTGGAGGTTTGAGTTTATGGAGGTTTGAGAGGGGGAAGATATTTGAGGTCGGGGGTGATTTTTTGGTGGTTTAGTTTGTGAGTTCGCGGAATTGGGATGTGGGGTGATTGGAGTTGTTTGGCAGTTTTGGGGCTGGTCATTTGGGGACTTTTAATCGTGGGAATTAGGGTTTTATTAGAGTGGGAATTGGGAATCTTCTGATTTGGTAATTAAGGACCTCTAAATTTTGGGACCAAGGGCCTTCAAATCTGGGAATTATAAATCTTTGAATTGGATATTAAGGATTTAGAGATTTTTAAATTGGGAATTTCAAATATTTGGAATCGGGAATCTCAAAAATCGGGAATTTGGAATTTTCAAGTTTGGGAGCTAGAGATCTCCAAATTTGAGAAGTAGAGAGCCCCAAATTTGGGAACTAGAGATCCTCAAATTAGGGAACTAGAGATCTTCAAATTTGGAGATCAGAAACTTTCAAATTTGAGAATTCCAAAACCTCAAAATTTGGGAATCAAAAACCTCGAAATTTAAAAATTCGGGATTTCCAGATTCGGTAATAGGGAATTATTACTTTCTAAAGTTAAGAATTATAATTCCCCACTAACTTTCAATTTTAGAAATTGCAATTACCTACACCTCCATAATGTTACTTTCGCGAAAGAAGGAGGTTCAAGGAAAAGATTAGAGTTTCTAATACGCGGAGCAATTAAAACGTACTCGTGCATTAGCGCGGGACATTCTTCCACGCGTTATCGCAACCGAAAATCGCTAACCACCCTTAACGTAATTACTACCTATCGTTACACTGATTCTCTTCGCTCGTTTAGCTGAGGCCTCCGGCTAATTCGCGAAAGAACAATTCGCTCGGGCCCGTTATACACTCGCTCGCGTGCATGCGCCGTTAAAACGAAGAAAGTTCTGTTAGTTTCTCCACGATGCATAATCCGTAATTATTCCAGTACATATATTCATACACTTGGTATGAGTTTCAATGAACATTTGAAAAAACTTGGCAAGAAACTGCATAACAATACTTCAAACACACCTTTCCATTAATTCACTTCTATTCAACAACCAGAGAAATTCAGTTTTAATACAATAATCAACAGAATTAAACGATTACAATTAACCAAAATAGCAAAATAATTCCACTGAATATTCACAAAATTCTACAAGTGTCTCCATACAATCATCCCAGAAACCATTTAATTTTTTTATGGAATGACGAACTTGCTACTTCACATACTCTTATAATTATTTCAAGTAGCTTAATATTGACTTTAAAAGTGAATCTAAGCATTTCAAGCTCCAGCACGCAGCTACGTTCGTTGTTCAAGGATCGAAGAGTAACTCGTTCACCGGAGCAAAGCCTTGAATTAGCACACAAGGAAATCACCGACCATTCAGTGCACATTCTCACAACCCGTGCATTCCCACGGCTGAATCTTCACCCTTTTCCCCATCTAGGATCTCCACGATCCAACTTGCCTGCATTCGCGCCGAGTGTGACTAAAAACGTCCCTAAATAAAGCAAAATTATAATCCCACGAGCCTCCCTAATCAATTATTTCTTCATCGATTAATTAAAGAGATTCGATTACATCCCACTAAAATTCACCACTAATGCACCCCGATGCACCCCAACGATTCCCATATCGCGCACCAGCGTCAAAACACTCGTTCCGGGCTCGTTATGCCAGGGTTTATTTAAATCGCCGCCGCTGCCGCATTGTTTACGCTCAATAGAGTCCCGGGCGCGCCGAACCTAGCCCAATGCCGGGCTCCTCTTTCTTTTTTCTTCCCCACATCCCGAGGGAATCAGGGGGACATCGGAACGAGCGGTGCATCGACCCTCGAACACGTGGCACCACAAATTCGACCGTGTTCCTCTGCTCCGTAACCATATGCGCCCGCTTCCTGGCCGCTGCACTCCGCTTATAAGTGCACTTCATTGCTGACTGCCGACGGGTGGTTATTTCAAGACAAACCCCCTGAAATAAAAAAAGAAAAAAAGATGGGGAGAATTGACTCCCTTCTTTTGTCTTAACGCCCGTCCGCGCTGAGTCAGACCAGCCATGGCGTTGGAGGCACCAGTAGCCGAGGGAACATGGAGCTCGTGTGAACTTCGTAATTTTCAATTCAACGCATTCACTGGCGTTGGCGTGCTTTCGCGTCGATATTCTCCGCAAGCATCGAAAGGCTTCCCCGGAGTTCCAGAATGCAGAGGTGGAGAACTATCGATAGTGTTGACTATCGATATTATCGAATGTGATGAAAATTTAATAAAATATATAGGTATGCTTTAAAATATTATGTTTGATTTTTGTATTTCACTTTATTTGATATATATTTTATATATTTTTTATTAAATTTTCATCACATTCGATATGGTTGCTTTAAGGGGTTAGCTACTGTCAGGAGGTAGAAAAAGAATCGATGATTTGGGAATTTATTTCAGAAAGTAGATGCATATTTTTATGCAATGGTTTTTGTATTCAGATGAGGGACACTTTAACAGGTTATTATATTATATTTTGGTATAAAAATATTTAGTTATTGCAAAACTACAACCGATTTCCCGGAAGCTGTTTTTAGAAATACGTTTTGCGGTGACCAACATTATTCGGATCTGGGCTATCTGAAATAAAAAAACGAAGAAGGTTTAGTTAGTACAATAGTTTATCTAGTATTTAATCGTTCGGTTTTATAAAATATTAATCTGGGACAAAATGGCAGATGTTTTAGGTGAAATGATCGATTTCCGTAGGAAAAAACACTCATTTTTCATCCATAAAATAAAATCTATGCATTGGAAAAACAAACGCTTCGATTAAAGACTAGATATGAATGTCTAAAAGAAACCTGTAAAGTTTCAGAAAGATTGATGAAGCGGTTTTGGAAAAATCGTGGTCATCACAAAACGCATTTCTAAAAACAGCTTCCGGGAAATCAGTTGTAGTTTTGCAATAACTAAATATTTTTATACCAAAACATAATATAATAGCCGATTAAAGTGTCTCTCATCTGAATACAAAAACCATTGCATAAAAATATGCTGTACTTTCTGAAATAAATTCCCAAAGAATCGATTCTTTTTCTACCTCCTGAGGGTAGCTAACCCCTTAAAGTAAAACCAAGCTCGAAGTTCGCTGCATACAGAACTTCAGCTGTCATTCTTCAAAAAATAGATTCTTTCAAAACCAGCTTCGAGAAGTGTTACATTACAAACTTAAAAATATTCCTGCAAAACTATATACAAATCGGTCCACTAATCTCTGAGATATTTATGCTACCACAAATGCTATAATTATGAAGAGACGACCTTGGGAGAAGGGCCTGCTATGGCATCATTTCTTAAGATATGAAATTTCTTTTTGTACAGAATACACCTTAATTTATACACAAAAAGCTATACGTCTTGATTTTTAAATATAATCCTTTTTTATATGAAAAAGGAATTTATTATAAAATCCAGTTTCGTGGTCAAAGTCACCCCCTGTGACAGTGCACCTATACATTTTTAATAAATAAAATAAATTATTAAATTATCCCAGATGAAAATTAAATTTTAAAATTATAAATTTAAAATTAATCCATTTAATAGTACTTTAAATCCATAGATTATCCCATAGATTCTTTATATTCAACACTAGCTTAAGGTACCCGGCGTTGCCCGGGTAAAACTTCGGTTATCGCGGGGTGATAAGAGGGTAAAATAAGGGGGAAGGGGTGGGACGTCCAGATTTCATGGTAGCCTATATTTTCCGCAGAGTTCTAGAGAATAATTATGTAAAATTTGGTCCAGATCGGGTAAAAAAATCGGGATAAAAAGTATTCCATGTAATATTCCTGGTCCTAGACTACGTATATACAAAATTTCAGAAAGACCCGTTGCGTAGTTGCAACGTGATTGAGTAACAAACATCCAAACATCCAAACACATTTTCGCATTTATTATATTAGTAGGATAAAACAAAAACCAATTTTATTAATCAATTAATTATATGAATAATAAAATCGGTTTAATTGGAATTTAAATCAATTAAATATATGAATTAAATTCATTTAAAAAGAAACTAGATATCAATAAAATCGAATAACGTTTCACCTCTAACCATAAATTTATAATCATTATTATACCCTCACAGGGTTGAAGTGAATTAGAACACTCGTTTTCAAATAGCACGCGAATGGAAGTCAGTAAGGAACAACAGTGCCATCGATACCCGTCGAAGGTAACGTCCCCGTTCGCCCTCCGATAAATCCGTGCCCCGCATGGCTGATAAAAGGGGGCCGCCGCGGCCACGAATTCGTTCGGACTCGACCAGCGGCTTTCTGGATTCTAGTCTCGACCGTGAACCTCGTTCGTTTCGGCTGGCCATTGGCGGATAGCCAAATATCTTCGTGACGGCGGCGGAACGGCGGGCAGCTGGGGCGCGCAGACGACGTAGAGGAGCTTGGGCTGCGGTACCCTCGCCTCGCCAGTGCAATCGCGTTCAAGTGCATTACACCAGGAGGGTCTCAATGCCAATACACGCTGCGGCGCGCTGCATTCTTGAAACCAGTTTCGCGATAGTGCAGAGGCGAGGCGGCCCGCGCGCGTCAAAGAAAAGCGACCAGCTCCGCTAGAAATTGCGTCATTACGATCCACGCTTTTCCCCTTCCTACGTTTTTCCTCGAATCTTCATCCGGTCTCTTCTCCTTGCTTGATCAATGCCGGCTCTCGAACTTGCTGGGGCGTGGAACAGAAGCTCCCTGATCTTTGATCACTAGGTTCCTCAACTTCCACTGCGATATGCTGTTTGTCGTCGTTTTATTGAGTTTGCAGAGGCTGCTGCTGCGAATTTGAGAGCAAAGGGGCGGATGCTTTTGGGGGTCGATGTGCCGAAGGGGACTGTCGTGGTGGTTGACTTTTTATTAGTTGTAATGTAGGTTGTAATATTACGAGATCTGATTCGTTTCGCGAATGGGTCTTCCTATTTTTCTTAAGGCAATTGTTTCTTGTGATTTGTGAAAGTCCTTGTGGAAAACAGTGCAAGTAGGAGAAATGAAATTTTTTAGGAGAGAGGGAAAACGTCCTTGACTTTAAATTATTTACGAAATTTGATTTGTTTTCTTTTTAAATGTGCTTAAGTATAAAATAACCCAAATGCTTCACAAAATTTTATAGTTTTTTTATTAACACAGTCCCAGGTCACGAGGAGAAGAACTATATTTGTAGAAAACACTGTGTGTGTCACCTCTTAAATATTTGTAGGGAAAATTGAATGTAACATTTGTTTAAATTTGCAAGCACTGTAAGTGCCAATATTTTAGCGATATTGGTAATTTATTTACAAATGGGAATTGCATTAAAAATCTATACTATAGTATTACCACAGGCACGTAGAACATTTTCCAATAAAAAAATTTAATTTTTAAACATTCCTGTGTTTTCTACAATCTTCAATTGATGAATTTCTGTACAATTTATGTATTTGTTTAAACACAGGGTTAGAGTTAATAATATCTCGAAGCAGGTGACACGCAGAGCTTGGAACGGTTCAATTCTCCAACCTTCTGTCTTTATGAACGACTAAAACAACACTTGCACCAAGTGCTTTGCTCTTTTTCCTCGTAATGAATCACGGGGAGTACCATTGTGAAGACGAAAGTGCACTTAATGTTGGTCCGCGCTCGTGTGCTTTCGCTGCACGAAGATTAGTGCAGTTCTGTGTTGCGCGCGGAGATTCAGGTGAAAGAAATATTCAATTAAATTAATCTGGAATCTTATTATCACTTCTGTACTTCCAAATTCCACGAAGACATCAAATTTATTTTCAAAATGAAAATAAATCTTCTCCTTTACCAAATACTTCTGTATATTTCGCCATACAAAATATTCTAAAGCATTTCAAGTTTCACTCAGTAACAAAATGCAACCTGTAAAACAGTTCGCTGTCCCTTAGCCCCGTTACCATTTTCGCACCGTTGTAAAACCATTCCGTGGACGCGCGAATGGGCGATATCGATTCATGGTGATAAAAAAGGAGCGTCACGATAGCTACGATCGTTCTTGACTGCCTGCAAAGCGCAGAGAGACATCTGTGCTTTGCCAATTCCGCTGCAATTTTTCGCCGATGCTGCATTCCGCGGCGCAAGCCTCGTCCGCCCTTTCGCTGCTTATAGAATCATTTCTACTCTCTTTTTCGAAAAAAATTCTCAAGGTTCCACGCGGAAAATCTGCTCGCCGGAACCTTGACTCCGCAGCTCGAAAACTAGGCGTAGCTAAATCGAAAGCTGTGCCAAATCCTCGGGGAAGTTTGTCGTCGAGACCTGCCGCAGACATACATTAAGGATGTACGGCGGGGAGTACGAGTAACTTTGCGGAAATTTACACGGGGAGCTGTTACTATTTAGCGTCTTGCTCTGAGAAATATACGCAGCATGGTGTAGGGTCCATTGCTAGTTGGGCGTCTAATTTTCTTGCTAAAAGTGGTTCAAATGGGCAACTTTGTATACAAGCTATAAAGAATGAAGATTGAAAAATAGATACCTATGCGAATTCGTTTAAGAATCTTCCAATTCGCGAAATTCATGAATCGTTAGTCCTGCTCTACAAAATGGCCTAGGGTTGCCACCTTTTTTTACAGAAAACTAACGTACATTTGCTTTCGTGGGATATAAAAAAGTACGCCCATCAAATTAAAAGTACATTTTAATGTTATTAGTTTTTATTTCTATCAAACATATTTTCTATTGGTTTTTAACATTACAGAGTAAATTTGTATTATTTTGAAATATCTCAATAACGTAAGATGGCAACCCTGGAATGGCCCCACCTAAATGGTATATACTTACATGTGTACAATTTTCACTAACAACAAAACATGTTTCCCAGAATCCAAAGATTTCTCGAACCACTCTTCCCAATTCTGTCAACAGAACATTCGTATCAGAAGTGTCTATCCGTTAGCTGGAAACATTTCAAGTTACTTTTGTCCAAAACCACTTCCCCGATATCTATCTATTAAACATACTCAACCCCCCAATTTTTCTAGCTCTGCGAAATTCAAATCACAATAAATTGAGCGGTCATATATAAATCATGGGTTTGCACCCCAACGGTGCCCCATACTTTCACGACAACTGCATGAGCGAAAAATGTGGGGTACCCTGAAATCTAATCAATATTTCAATGCACCGAATGTACCCTATACTTTCGCCCCTCCCCTCGGAAAAGAAGGTGCCTGAAACAGTAAAATGGAGAGTGGAGTAACGAACGTTCGTAAATTGCGCGCCGAAGGAATGCAAGAGGGTGGGGTGCCGCGGGGCGATGTTTCTTCCTGGTTAGGAGGAATGGCTTGGTCGATGCACCGGCGACTCGTTCAGAGTGGATTTCATCTTCGATTCGGCCGGTTTCACGCGAGATATCTCGGCCGATAACCGGCGGAGGGCCTCCGCAAAATGTTGCGCATTGCGTCTTACAACACGCAGCGGCAGCTATAGCGACCGCCCCACTGCACCCAGGGGGGTGCACGGCAACCCCCTCTGCACTGCGCAGGTGGTCAACCTCGTGTTTCTCTGTTCGTTTCCCTTTTCCCTGCTATGCAAGCTTGTTCTACCCTTCCGTTCTAACCCGGGGACCAAAGTTCTCGAACGGGGTTGCGAAAATTTGGGTAAAACTTATGATATGTTTGCTACTACAAGGGATGGATATATACATCCCCAGCTTGCAAGAAAACCCACCCGACCCGAGAATTCTGATTTTAATAAAACTTCACGTGTATGTAGAGTATGCATGTAGCAATTTTTTCTGTGGAAATTCATTCCGAAGGGGTCTAATCAGCCCTTAAAGTTTGTTTAATATAACTTTGAAACTGTGCAAAAAAGTGATCAGTTTTTTCTTCTCTATCGCAGTATTTAAAGAAAAATAAAATTATATTAAAAAACGAAAACTCGCGATAATTTTGAGGGCTGATTTTTCACCCCTCCAGAGTGAATTTCCGCAGAAGAAAGAATAACTGCTCCCCGTATATGTACTATCGTATGCTCTACACTCGCGAGATTTCATTAAACAGAGAATTTTCCGGTTGAGAATGTTTTCCTTGTTAGCTGTACTAAAAATATCGTCTTTGGATCACGTGTGATTCGACATATAAGTAGCGCAGTCCAGTAAACGATGCTCTCAGGCTCGTTTACAAAGCCCCCAACGCCCCGGAAAAGGTGTCGAGCGCTGCGAGGGGTGGAAAGCGTTTTCCGAGCAGAGATCCGGTTTTCTCACTTAACGTCGGTAAAAGCAGATTATCCACGCCCTGCCTCCCGCCCCTGCGCGCAAATGCACATGCCCTCTCGAACTTGGCGGTGACAGCTGCGCTGCTTAAAATAGGGGTTCAGTAGTTCAGCAACGTGCACCGAGGCTTTTCTATGCCACGATAACGCGGGCCTGCCTCGGATAAACCGTTGCACCCCGCCGATCGTTGTACTGAATAAACCTGATTCTTCCCATTCATAATGCCTGTTGGCTCCGAGTCGCGGCCAACGACGATGATGAATGAGAAATATTGGCCAAATCTGTTACGTTTTACGTGGCTCGCCATCCATTGCTTCCAAAACGGCGAGCCTGATTTATCAAAAAGCCTTGTTATCGTGGAAAATTAATTTTACTTCTTTTTTAATACATGCTCTATTTAATTGCATTGTATTTAATGTATTTAATAGTTTGTGATTTTTAATTTTTTACAAATTCCATTACCCTCCATGAATTCAAGTCATCAAAATATTTTTAATAAACCATTAAGCAATATTCAATTCATATTAAATACATTTTTACAAATTCAATTACTCTTGTACAATGTGTAGTTCGATATTTGGCATGGTAGTGTTGAGTAGCTTAATTAGAATTTACTGCGTGGGACTACTAATACTTGTTCCTCGATAACTGCGAAATTATCTTAGCTTCCTAGAGCCACGAGTTCAGTCACCCAGAAAGAAATCATTTCTGTTATTCTTATCGATCGACTGCAGACTGGTTGCAGACCGTCGAAATACGTTGCTACGTTATTAACCCTGTATGGCTGGTTGGCGTGTCGAAGGGTGACGTGACAATTCAGTCTCAACATCCTTTTTAAAGAGTTCCACCAGCTTTCTTAATTATTTATGCAAACCTACAAGCCTCAAAGTTGCGTAGAGAATCGAATGAATTTTATATTCTAGTTATCAGAGCGTGCGACTATCATGATAGTATTTTCAGTAGTGGAAACTTAAAGAAACTTCTCAGCGAAAGTTTAAGGCAGAGTGATTTTATTATACGAAGAGTAGCCTCGCATTTCTATTCGCCGAAAAAGTTCCGAGGATTTCGTTGGCTCCGGAGACGTCGAGATGCTTTATGGCTCGAATATCATTCTATGGGACACGGAGTTTCAGAATCAAATTGGAAATTTAAAAAAGACCGCATAATATGAGGGACAAATACGCGGATCCCCTGAGTTCGTTGCACGGTATGCAAGATTCGAGAGTTTCTGTGCCATGGAGAAGCAGCCCTCACGTGTGCTCCACTTATTAAAGCTCTTCGAGCATCGCTTTTTCGAGTGGCCGACGGCTGCTCCGCCGAAGCTTCTGCTTCTTATTTCAGCCCCGGCGCGTTAAAGTCCCGTCTTATTTCGGCGCCCAAAGAAAACGTGGTCATGAATCCTCCATCCATTTGTCTCGTTTTGGTAAGCAGCGTGCCACGCCGTTATTTTAACGCCAATCTGTTCCCTCTTTCTTCCACTTGTACAATCATTCCCTAATTTAGCAAATCCCTAGTTCTGGTTCTTTCATTCAAGTAGATCAAAGCAAAGTTAATAAAGAACTTAATTGATCTAAAAATTCTTTTAACAAAAAGATACTTTATTCGATCTTTAGGGTAAAACTATACAATACGCCCCACTTTTAAAGAAACATCTATAAAACCTATATTTTTTAATAATTCTTTAAATTTTTTGTGTAAACACATTAAGTGTTCATTACTCTTCACACCTAACCCGAAATTGTGGTAAAAACATAACTGGAAATAACTGTAAATAATCATTTTCCTGAACCCTACATGGGGCGTTTTGTAACACTTTCGAAATATATGTGTGAATTTATCGCAAACACAATAGTGACTTAGAAAATTGAATTTCTCACATACCTACCGCAAATTATCTGAAGGCCGAAAATATAAATTCTTGTATATTTTTTTAAAAGCCGTAATATTTGCTGGTATTTTTATTGCGGCAGTTGTGGCCGACTGAGGCAAGTTCGAATCTGATGATCGCGTTGATGCATCCTGGTTTATGTGTGTAAAATAATGGTGGGGCGTTTTGTCAAATGAGGCATATTGTATAGTTTTACCCTATTACACACGAATCAACTCCATTTTATTTTACCATGTTCCTGCAGACTTAAAAATTCAATTTTATCACCAGTAAAACTGTTCTACTTGAACGATCTCGGTCCTATTTGCGGAATGCGAGCAATGAAACTAATTTAGAAATTTATAGAATTGAATTTCCTTCGAATTTTCTGCTTTGATAAAGCACAGAGACACAGTTCCGTGGGAAAGAATGAAAATGAAGATTCCCCGGCATGGTACACACAATTGACTCGTCGTGCGAGGAAAAATGCATGTCTTTTGGAGTGCGAGGGTATTTATCGTCATCGTTGAAGCTGATGCGACTGATTATACAGTCGAGAGGGAAACCATCGACTAGACAGGGCGTCGTTCGTCTAAACTGCTGCTTGCAGTGAGTGATAGCGGGTTATTTTTTTTCCCGGCTGCGCTCTCTTGAAGCACCCCAATCAGAGGAATTATTACCGTGGAACAGCTATCGATTATTGTTTCAACGGTCGTTAGAATTTATCGATTCGCGGCCCACCCCCGTCACCCCTTGCTGGATCTTATTTAATGCGAAGACGCTTTCTTTCAACGCGAGTGCTTTAAAGCGTGTCTTGAAAGGGGGGAGAAGGAGGGAATACCTTGATCGTCGTCGAGTCGACAGAAATTTTCCCCGCAGGAAAATTCTGTGGAATGTAACCGAGGCATCGTTGGAATTCGTATTGTGTCGTCGGTTTTGGAGACGTGTATGGTTTTCTTACATTCATTTGGAATTAGTGGTTCACTTATTTTAGGCTCGCCAGGGGTGTTATAATTTATGATCAGGCGTGAAAGTGAATTTCTGAAACGCTGATGGCACTGTAATAGTTATTCGTTAATTAATAAAGGAGTAATTTCAAAAAGTAGTTGGTGAAACTGGGAATTTGTGTTAAATCAAGGGTTTTGAATGTTTGTATAAAATTGAAGACATTTGGATATACGTAAAATATTTTTATTCTAATATTAGATACAATTTCCTAATCGATTTAAGCTCGCATTGAATATTTTTATGAAGCCAGGCCTGTTGGTAGGATCAGATATTGCGATAAAATGAAAATAAAGCTGTGAGGGTATGAAATGTGGAGCACTTAAGTGCCTGCTGTTGGTATATTCGTCGAAACGTTTATGCTCCCCGGCTGGCTCGTTCCAGATTAAAAAATGTTATCCACTCGTCGGTGAAATCTAAACACTCGACGACGAACGATGTATCGTGGGGCATGAAACAACCTCCATCATTTGTACAGCTGCGGAGGAAGTAACTTTTGCCAGGAAATAATCGTTCCGCGGGTGCTTCAATTATGGCTGCATTATGGCGATGGTCGAATCAGCTTTTAATCAGGTTTAACTGCCTCAGCCGGTTGTAATTTCTGACGTTAAGGTCGTGTGATGTTATTTATTCTACTATTGCCAGTGATGCTGCGCGAACATTTACTTCGTTCCGAAGCAGGAAATCGCAGAATCGATGGGAGCAAGTGCACTGAAATTTAAAATGATTAGATACACGAGCGAATATTTAATTAATTTTACCTGCTCCGCTACTGATATAATTGAAGTCATAATTTCAGTAAAAGTTCTATTGAATTTTGTTGTGTTAAAGGGGTCAAGGAAATTTGAGTGCAGAGAAGTTCCCATTTTGACAAATTATTGGGGTTAAACTTAATTACCAAACATTTATCTGAGACAGAGAAGAAACAGTGAAAAGTGCTAAATATTCAAAAATATCAGTATATGCTCGTGAGCTGATATAAGAAAGAAATAATAAAGCAAGTACCCCCTCGCATAAATTTTCTCAAGCCCTCTCCTTCATCCCCTAAATTGACTTAAACTCAAACATAAACTCCCTCTCGTCTCTAAAACTCAGGAATCCATAAACAAGACTACACGTCACCTTCCACGAGAATTACACTGAAATACAGATATCCCATATTGAGAAGCACTTAGAAACCAAGAACTCTTGTTTCAACCCCGCGAATTCACCACAAAACTCCACTCTTCCTCTCGCCCGGAGCCAACCCTTTGAGATCTTGAACTTGAAGGAGAAGCTCCTCAAGGTTTATTCCTGTAGCAAAGACGCTACGCAGATTCCAACGGAGTTGTCTATGATAGCTGCGGTCCACGGTGGATATGAGCATTATGCTCGAATTCCACGCGACAACGACTGTTGAGTCATCAGGTTGAGTCGTGCGTAATTTACAGCGGTACCAAAAGGATGAAGAGGAGAGAAAAGAATGCGAACAGCCGGATGCCGTGGAGCCGAGTCACATGCACGTAAACCGACACGTGCACCCTCTTTTCTGCCACGGTCTGACGATTTTTAAGATGGGGGCGAACCCGATGGACTTTCACGCCATAAACGAGCCGACTTACCGAGCATAACGCGTTTCCCTCGATTGTCCTTCTGTTTTGCCGTTGATCGCTTCTTCTAAAGATAACGAAGCTTCTTCGCACATTTCTTGAGGGTGATTCTTAAATTACTTGAGGGTAATTCTGGCGATTTCTTACCTGGCCCGGTTTAAAAATTCGTAAGATTTTATATTCCAACCCCCTCCCTGGTTACGTGATACTTTTTACCTTGTATTTTTTCAGTTATTAAAATTATTTTAAAGGTTTATATAATTCATTTAACTATTAATATTGAAAATTGGGTTGAAAAATATTACGTAAGACGCTACTTGACTTCCTCTCAGCCCCCTGTAAGAAATTCGCAACCCCCTGTCTCCGCCAAAAAGCCTTACGTAATTTGAGGACCACCCCTTGGCCCAAAACCCACGGTCAAATTTCTACGCACTCATTAACGATTGATTTCGCTTTGATAAATTCAGGAAATATTACAGAACTCTTTATACAGGTCACCCATTAAATTATCTTCTTCTGCAATTAAGTGTCAGCTTCTTGTTTCAATTTTCTTGGCCTTTATAGTATAATGTTGTTTGTGGAGAAACTAAAGGGGAATGCTTATACTTTTTATCTGCGACACATGTTGCTGATGCAAATGGCACAGCAAGGTTGGGCAGCGTATTAAAATCCTGCTTCGTTTTTGCAGAGACCCTCCAGGAGCCACGTTTCACCACTCAGCCTTCCAGCAGCGGCAATATTCTTAGCGAAAATCGAACGAAATTTCTGCAGTGTCAAGCGAGAGGTGAGTAGGAAATGCACTCGGCCCGAACGTTTGAAGAGATCTGACCCGGAAGAGATGATCCGAAATTGATTATAAGAACCCTTACCCATTGAACTTTATGTTAATCCCGCGCAGTTTGCTAGTTAGCGCGAGCTGATCGTGGACTTCACCTTAAGCTTACTTAACATTCTCAAGCGCCCAGAGCAAGCCTAGCGTACAATTTGAGAAATAGAAGTATTTATCGACTATCCTCTATTTTATTCGTAGATTTTGAAACTTGTAGTTTTACAGCACGCGAGAGCACTGTTAGAATTAGAACAACTATGGAAGCTTCTCCTTGAACTTACACCCACGCACTTTGAAGCGCAGAGCACTTGTAAAGCCTCCTCCATTGACTGCTAGACAAATCCACTGAATTTCGAGAAAAAGAAACGGGCAGAGAATCTCCCCTCAATTTTTTTTACGATACATTTTCATTTTAGATATATTTCTGATATATCATGTATTTATGTATATTTCTTTTTTACCCAATCTATAAATGCACACCCAACAGTGTTACGTATTCTTGTTACTTAATGAGTTTAAAGCCGTTTACTCAGAATAATAATAATAAAAATCTTCAAAATTTCAACCGCCCTTCGCGACGTGGCCCATTGTTCTCCTGAAATATCGAGTATCGAGGCGGATGAGACGGTGACCAGATGAAGCCTCGCAACGGCAGCCTGCAGCCGTAACGTGATAGCGTGACCCTGTGCTAATAGTATTAGATCTCCGCGCAACATACATATGCCCCGGCCAAACAAGGAATGCCCGCGGTATCCGTGAAAAATATTCGCACCCCGAAACGTGCGAAGCAACGACGACTCCCTAGAAACAGAGTCCTCGGCTTGGAGCGACCAGAGGGTTGAGATTACCATTATCACCCCGAGCCTGCGAATACATTTCCACCAAGGGTTGTTCTCCAATCTAAAATCGACTCTACCCACGCTGAATTTCTACATTCTCATGCTGCATTTCGTTTCCCAGGGCACCCTCAGCCGAAGTACAAGTGGTTCAAGGACGGGATCCCTCTGAGCAACGAGCTTACGTCGGAGCATTACTTTCGAATACAGAGTACGCGCAGGGAGGATGCAGGGGTGTATCACTGTGTCGCCACGAACGATGTAGGATCTATATTTAGCGAAAGAATTACATTTGCGGTAGCGTGTACGTATTAATTACGGCGGTGCTTTGGATGCTCTGTGTGCCCATGGTCCATCGTTCAAAATGCTCTTTTTAACGTCGTGAATAATTTCAGCGACGTTGCTATAGATATGCGAGTAGCGCGAGGAAGCTCGCGGAATTAAAGTAATACCGTGATTATTGTCTTCAGATATGGGGGTGTTCGAGGATCTCACAGAGAGGATAGTAGCCGTGAAATCAGGGAGCGCGGCTGTTTTAACGCTGCCGCCGATTGAAAGCCATCCTGCACCTGACGTGACATGGTTCATGCCCAACGGCTCGTTGTTGTATGGCATAAAGTACGCGTCCGCTCACCACACGTTGCTCATCTTGAACGCGTCTGAAAGTGATCAGGGTCTGTACAGGTTGGTATCGAAGCTCGATGGTGGCAGACCTAAGCGTAGGAATGTCTAGTGGAGTGTTACTTTACGTTATCTATTCCACAGGGCCAGAGCTATTAACACACAGCTGGGCAAGGAGGAGAACAGCCCGTTCTTCAAACTGCAAGTTAGCGGAGACTCGAATGTGGACGTGGCACCAGCTATAATTGTGAAGCCGCAGGACACGCAGATAATCAAGGACCAGGATGTTACGTATATACATTGCATTGCAAATGCTAGGTAATCTTTGTTAGTGAAGAACCAGAACTTAAGGGGTCAGTTGGCAGACGAAGAAGAACGCGATTTTCGGGATTTTTTTGTGCAAAATGTGATGTATGTTTCTTACAACTATTTTCTTAGTTTAGAAGTAGATGTATTCAGTGACCCTCAGGAATTTTGTTATAGGAAAATATTAAATAATGAAGGAATAACAGCCACTACTGTATCCGCGCGCTACTAAAAATGTGCGACATTTTAAATTTTTTATGAGAATCTCGAATTTGTACAGACTATATCGGAGGTTTCGCGGGGAATGGCACATGCTTTACACATCCTGTATTTTTTTCAAGTCGATCTGAACCTTCGTTCATTCGCAATTAGAGCAAAACTAAGAGAAAAGAGTTTCGAGAAAGACGCGTTTAAAGTTTCTGGGCAAAGACGACGCGGCAGGTTGTCGTTTGACCTTTTTAGCTGCTAAATCTACAATTTTGCGAATTTTTCTATAAACCAAGCGGCATTTTATTCAGAAAAGATAGTACTTTCGGAAAATGGCATAAAAATCGATTTTTCGACTGCCTAGTCCCCTTAAGAATTTCTAGACTGCTAGAAGAAGAAGTGGTGATAAAAAGAAAGGGTTTCATTTGTTATTTTAGGTCACTTTATGAGCTACGAACCTTGTGGACGAAGGATGGGATTCCTATTGAGAACTCTAGGATATCGTATAGCTTTAATGATTCCTGGAACAGAACGTTGGCGTTGATATCAGCAAACATCACTTACACAGGCGTGTATTCTTGTCATGTGGACCTGAGGAGTGGAGGGTATCCAACGGTGAACGCTAGTGCGAAAGTTGTCGTGCATGGTAAGAGCAGTGACAATATCCAGAGAAATCTCTAGCTCCTTTGATGCTCCCAGTCATCACGGGATTAACAATTAAATGTATATTATCTTCTTCAGAAAAGCCAACGTTCATAACAGAATTGAAACGGGAGACCCTTAGCGATTACGGTTCAACTGTGTCTCTACCATGCGATGCTGTAGGCGTTCCTCCCCCTAAGATCAGTTGGTTCCGCAATGCTGAGCCTGTTGACCATCTCCTTGGGTCTAGGTATGAGTGACAGATGAGCCTGTAGGAATATATGAAGGGTATGGAGAAAAACAGGGAATGTCACAAAGCAGCTCTGTTGAGAAAATTAAGTCTTAATACTTTAGTAAAGAAATCAGTAAAGAAACAAGGTTGATTTTCTTGTTAAATAATTTCCTTGCTTTACCTTAACGACAGAAGCTTATGCTTAGGCAAAAAATGGGGACATTCTGTATTTAGTTCCAGTGCAGAATGGACATCTTCTGTTTTTAAGCAGTATACTAAATCTTTAACGTTATTTTACGGGGGTGTTTGAACTTTATATAACCCTTTGTGCTATAAATCGCAAAAGCACGAAAGATTGATGTATTCTCTGCCTTTTGTCCTTACCTTTCATATGTATCTTCAAATAATTTTCTGCTATGTAAATAAATTACTGTATAAAATACTGTGGCGCAAGTTGAATTTTATTAGATTTTCAGAAGTTCTGGTTTCTTTAATGTTACCATATTTCTATATCCATTCACAGATACGCCATGGAAGAGGATGGTTCGCTGACGATTAAAAAATTAACAATGAGCGACTCGGGGATGTTTCAGTGTCTGGCTTCCAACGAAGCTGGCGAAGCCTCCAGTTACACCTGGTTGAAGGCCAAAAGTTAGTATACCCGTGGCACTAAAGATCACTCTGAGAAATATCATAATTCTTTTTCGTTTGTTCGTCGAACGATATTTGTTTGTACACATTATAAGTAACATAATTTTTTGTGGGCCAGAAGGATTAGAAAGCAGACTGAAAAACAGAGTTGTCCGCTGGGCAGCTGGCTACAATGTAGTCAGAGTTCGCCAATCTGATCGCCGTTTTAAGTTCTCTCAGTACCCAGACAGTAAGATTTCCGACGCCACGAAATACCCACCTTTTTGAGATTATCTAGGCACACGCTTGACGAATGCATATCACACCACAATGTTTGCTTTTTCCAGCTGTACTCGTTTTTGTTTCCTTTGTCTCCCTGGTAGTTATAGTGACATCCGCAAAGCACGAGGGCACGATTGTGCTTGTAAAAAGCACATTGTTCCTCAAACAGTTACGAGAAATATCCAAACTGTCGAATGAAATAGAGTATCTTGTAGTGTCGTTAGATTTAATCACAGTTAAAGAGTAGTTTACTTTAATTAGGAAGTACATAAAAAATAGTATAGTCCGCTTGTCGTCGCAAAGAAACATTAACATACGTTCATCCCCAAATTCTGCACGTTTGTGTGACACAATTAATTCTTTCCTGTATTAGGGATAAGCTCGAGGAAGCAGAACTTTTGAGAATTAGTTGTTTCCGTAGTTACGATAGAAAGTATATTTTAAGTTCCGACAATAGAATATTCATTGTTGCATAATAAATAATTCAGGTATGGGTAGATTCAGTGCTTTCCATTGCATAAGAACGATCACACGCAACGCAGCAATTTTTCAATGATTTTTAATCACCCGAACCCTTTTCACCGATAAGCTAGATCCTCTAATTACTTTTATTATATACTGGAAAGCACTGAGCTGGGAAAAGTTTATCATCTGTGACCAATTGTTTGTTTCTCCCTTCCTTTTTTGTGCATGTAAATAACTTTTAATTATTGATAATTAAAACGATGACACGTTTATTTGTCACTTGCAGCATCCGGGCCAGTTATGGAAAATGGTCCACAGAATCTAACGATATTAGATGGAAAAGATGCGACGTTGACGTGCAACGCTGTAGCAGCACCTATACCCAACACCACGTGGATTTACAATGGTAAATAACAATAACGTCTTAACAAATTTGAGCGCCGAGGGCTAAAAAATTTTGGCGCCCTAGTCTCCAAGGGTGCAATTTCTTAGCGATCGGTGCAAGGCAGTACATCAAAACCCCCGGTCTCCACCAAGACAAACACGAACAAAAACAATGCCCGCGAACTAAATTTTTTTCTCCAAAATTGACGAGAGAAAAAAGCATTTCTACATATTTGATTCTTAAGCGCCCTTTGATCACGGCCCTGGCAATCAAGGTGTCTACAGAATATTCAAGAACTTACGAAATCTGTCGATTCGTAGATACAATTCCTGTGGAGATTGCCGGAAGAGTACAGGTCTTAGATAACGGGGATCTTCTGATCGCTGCTGTGAAACCAAACGACGCAGGGAAGTACACTTGCATTAGAGCTAACGAGGCTGGTTCTGTGAACGGCTCGGCGTATCTGACTGTTTTAGGTAAGAAACACCCTTAAACCCCAGAAGCTATCAGAGGAATTTGTACTAATTACCACAAACATTTTATTCATTCCAGTGCGGACACAGATTGTTCAGCCACCTGTTGACACATCCGTACTTCTCGGATACACCGCGGAGCTGCAGTGCAAAGTTTCCAATGACCCAAGTGTTCTGTACGACATAGCTTGGTTTCACAATACACAGTACGTAGCACACACAGGATATACCACGCTCAAGCCACTTCTGTTCTCAAAGCAGCATTCTAAAATCCTTGCAGGGTAATAAACACGCAAGCTAGTCAAAGAGTGAAGATGCGCACTGACGGTACGTTGGAAATAGTTGCTGTTCGGGCCTCCGACGTGGGCGAATACATGTGCTCCGTGGTTTCTCCCGGAGGTAACGAGACTCGATCGGCGCGTCTCAGTGTAATCGAAATACCATTCGCCCCGATAAACGTAATGGCCAGTCGAGTCGAGCGGATTTCTCCCCGCACCATAAACGTTAGTTGGGTCCCAGGCTTCGACGGAAACAGTCCGACGAAGAAGTTCATTGTTCAGAGGCGAGAGGTTTCTGATCTTGGTACGCCAAATGTCACTTTACAGCAGAAACTAGAGCTTCCATTGCAATAAGAATACACACAACTTTATAATGATATTCGTGCAGGGCCTATACCTGATTCTGCGCTCAATTGGATCACCGAGTGTGATAACGTCTCCGCGCAGAGTCGATGGGTATTACTGAATAACTTGAAAGCCGCTGCTGCGTATCAGTTTCGAGTGAGCGCAGAGAACAGCGTCGGCGAAGGGCCGCCGTCTGACCCGAGTAACGTGGTAGTCCTCCCTCAAGAACGTAAGTTTAATCGAGGAAGCTCTAGCGGGAGGTATTCGTTAGCTCTTCGTCAGTTTCAATTAAGAACGATCAATCTGTATTTCAGCTCCAAGCGGACCACCCGTGGGATTCGTTGGCTCCGCTCGATCGTCGTCGGAAATAATAACGCAGTGGCAATTGCCGTTGGAGGAGTATCGAAATGGCCATATTTTAGGATACATTTTAAGGTATAGATTGTACGGCTACAACGACAGCCCGTGGACGATACAGAACATCACGAACGAGGCGCAGAGGAATTACCTCATCACCGATCTGATCACATGGAAGGACTATATCGTGCAGATAGCAGCGTACAATGACAAAGGCGTGGGGGTGTACACAGAGGGCTTGAAGATCAAAACGAAAGAAGGTGTGCCGGAAGCTCCGCCGACCAACGTAAGAGCGAAAGCTATTAATTCAACGTCGATAAAGGTGTGGTGGAAGCCACCGAATCCGCAGAAGATTAATGGGATAAACCAGGGCTACAAGCTGCAGGCCTGGATCAGCCACAACTTCTCAGAAGCGAGCGAGTACAAGTCGACGACCGTGCCGCCTAGCCTGTTCGATCCTCTAGCAGAGCAGAGTGCCATTATGACCGGTTTGAAGAAGTATACCCTGTACAATATAACCGTGCTGTGCTTCACCGATCCGGGTGACGGCGAGCGGAGCGCGCATTTTCAAATCCGTACGCGCGAAGATGTGCCCGAAGAAGTGGAGAATCTGCAGTTCGACGACATAAGCGATCGCTCGCTTACCGTCAAGTGGAGCCCACCGCAAGAGGTGAACGGAATTCTCACTTCTTACCAGCTGAAGTACATGATCAAAGACGCGCCGGAATCCTTGAGGGCCGTGAATTTCACGGCGGACGTTCTCTCGGCTAAGATCGAGCACCTGCAGGCGATGACCCACTACAAGTTCGAAGTGATCGCTTGGACTTCGGTGGGCCCCGGGAAGTCCAGAGTCGCTGTCATACAATCCGGCGTCGAGCCTGTCCTCCCAGAGCCACCCACTAAATTAGCACTGTCCAATATAGACGCGTTCTCTGTCGTCCTTCAATTTACACCTGGATTCGACGGCAACTCGTCTATCACCAAGTGGACGGTGCAGGCGCAAACAACTCGAAACACCACCTGGTACAACATCTACGAAGTCTCGGATCCTGATGCTAGTACAATCACCGTGACCGGCCTGACTCCGTTCATGCAGTACAAATTACGATTGATCGCTAACAACGTGGTCGGCGCCTCTGAACCTTCCGAGCCGACCAAGGAGTTCCAAACCATTCAAGCGCCGCCGTCGCATCCTCCCAGGAACGTGACGGTGCGCGCGATGAGCGCGACGGAACTGCGGGTCAGATGGATCCCGCTGCAGCAGATAGAATGGTACGGGAATCCAAGAGGATACAACGTCACGTACACCGAAGTGCGGACGAATAAATCGAAGAGCATAAGCATTGAGGACCACACCGCGAACTCTTACGTATTAGAGGACATAGAGGAGTATGCTCTCTACGAAGTCGTGATGCAAGCGTTCAACGACGTTGGCTCCTCCACGCTGAGCCCAAAAGCTGTCGAAAGAACTCGAGAATCGGTGCCTTCGATGGGGCCCATTAACGTAGAAGCGAACGCGACTTCTTCCACTACTATACTAGTAAGATGGGGCGACGTGCCTATAGAGCATCAGAACGGGCAAATAGAGGGGTTCAAGGTGTATTACGGCGCGAACGCGAGATCCGCATTCCAGTATAAAAACATTCCCAGCAACACTACCTTCACGACAACTTTGACAGAGCTTCGTAAGTTCGTTCAATACCACGTGCAAGTGTTAGCTTACACGAGGCTCGGCGATGGTACTCTAAGCACCCCGCCGGTCAGAGTGCAAACATTCGAAGACGCGCCCGGGCCACCGTCCAATGTATCATTCCCCGATGTAAGCTTCACCACTGCCCGCATTATTTGGGACACTCCGGAGGACCCGAACGGGGAGATTCTCGCCTACAAAGTGATGTTTCACCTGAACAGTAGCCAGGACCATCAGTTCTCTAAAGAGTTCCCTGCGTCGGATAGAACTTTCAGGGCCACCGGCTTGGAGCCCGAGAAATACTACATGTTCTCCGTGACCGCTCAAACAAGGCTGGGCTGGGGCAAAACAGCGTACGCTCTTGTCTTCACGACAAATAACAGGGAACGCCCGCAGGCGCCATCCATGCCGCAAGTGAGCAGATCGCAAGTACAAAGTCGACAGATAACGTTCACTTGGACCCCTGGTCGCGACGGATTTGCCCCTCTGCGCTACTACACAGTCCAACAGTCGGAAAATTCGGGGCCGTTTCAAACTATTCCTGAGAGAGTGGAACCAACTTTAACGTCTCACACGGCGAACAACTTAAAGCCCTTCACGTTGTATCAATTTCGCATACAAGCCACCAACGATATAGGCCCCTCAGCTTGGAGCACGGAATCGGTTCAGGTCCAGACTCTACCAGCAGCGCCGTCTCGAGGTGTCACCGGATTGAAAGTTGTTCCAATAACGACGTCCAGTATAGAAGTTCATTGGAATGTGATAGATGAAGTATACTGGAGTGGAGACCACGAGACCGGAGGCTATCGCGTCATTTACCAACCAGTTTCTGATTTTCCAACTGCGCTTCAGGACACGCCGAAGGAAGAGGTTTTAGGGATAAATGCCACGAAAATCGTTTTGAGCGACCTGACGGAAGACAGGTATTACGAAGTAGTAGTGCTGCCCTTCAACTCCGAAGGGGAAGGCCCAGCGAGCCCACCTGTGACTGTGTACGTAGGAGAAGCAGTTCCTACAGGGGAGCCTCAACATTTAAAAGCGCAACCGATCTCTTCCACGGAAGTCCACTTGCGGTGGAAACCGCCACAAGCTAATATGCAGAACGGAGATCTATTAGGATACAAAGTAACTTTCGTTATTCTTCTATTATTTATAAAAACGTTGCAAGTACCCGTTACTTATACAGTCTGTCGTTCCTCGTTCTAGATCTTTTATTTGGTCACCGACTCTCCTCAAGAATTGGAGAACAAGCAAGAGGAGGAAATAGAAGTGGTGCCAGCGTCGTACCTAACGCACAGCCTAGTCTTTCTCGACAAATACACGGAATATCGTATCCAAGTATTGGCGTTCAATCCTGCCGGAGATGGTCCGCGATCTCCGCCCATCACGGTCAGAACTAAACAGGTAAGTCCGGTACGAAGGGAAACTAACTTGCGGCTCTAAATTAATATATAAAATTCCATTCGTCTTGCTTGCAGGATATACCCGGGCCACCTCATAATCTACAATTTTCAGAAATTACAATGACCAGTCTCCGTGTATCGTGGGAAGCGCCGAAATCGCGAAACGGTGAAATAATCGGCTACATTGTCACCTACGAAACAGCAGAGCAAAACGATCGTATGTTTTTCAAGGTTGTTTAAAATCTACAGTACGCAATGAATCGCTTGTAATATCTTTACGCTGTTCGTTCAAGGTTTCAGTAAGCAAGTGAAACAGAAGGTAAACGAAACGAGCTTGTTGATCCAGCCTTTGGAGGAGGAAGAAACGTATACCTTTATGGTTCGAGCACAGACCATTGATTTTGGTCCACCGATATCCGGAAATGTCACGACTGGCCCGCAAGAAGGTTCGCCAATGGCACCTAGCAATCTTGCTGTGACGAAGACAGTATCCAGTGTCGAATTACAGTGGGCTAATGGAGCTTCTGGAAAAGGGCCTATTTTGGGATACTACATCGAAACGCGCAGAAAAGGTGAGAGCGTGAAACGTTTTTAATGTTATAGAGTAGAGAAATTAATAAAGGGAGCGGTAGAAATAATTCATTGACAGTATATCGCAAAATTTGGTGAAAGGAACGTTGAGAATCTATACGAAAATCTTTGCTTTATTATTTCAACTTTATATGATTAATGAAAAGACAAACACACAAAATAGTACGACTATCATTACTAATATTGCCTTTTTTGTAATGATATAGCGATGGAAGAGTGGCAGCATTGTAAGTGTCAATGCACGTAAATATATTGAGCGTCAGTTATATTGTATTAGATGGTCTCTCAGACAGTAAAATATGATTTGTTAGTGTTAAAAATAATGGCTTCCTGTTTGTAACGATCTGTGACTATATTGTTTTTGTTAGTGGTACCTATACTATCGACTGCATGATGTCATAGCATGACATTTTCCATGGATTCTATTAGAGATACATAAAGGATCTTAACTCTTTGAATGCCGCTATTAATTTACTGTAATAAACGAATAGTTGAGGTTTGACTTGTTAGATAACAGTACTCCTACAGTCTTAACTTACCAATTCCTGCGTCTAATATCTCATCGATGCCCTTTCGATCATGTAACATAGTACAGCGTGACTTCGCAAGTTTTCGATTGTTATTTTATTAAATCATCAATGTTAGAAGTCTCTGTAGCAAGTATCGTCGAAGTGTAACCGTTCTCGAGAAGCGAGAAGAAGTAGGACGTGTAATTATTTGTTTTTTGTTGTAAAATGAAATTACAAGAAAACCTGCAGAAGTTTCTGAGCGCATTTGATATCTATAATGGTAGCAATATAAATGTCATGTATTTGTAATTATAGACGACAGTCGTTGGCAGACAATAGTGCGTAGCAGTAACGGGCCACTCACAGAATACTCTGTGTCGTATCAAAATCTGCTTCCATCCACGTCTTACCTGTTTAGAGTAATATCGTACAATCGTTACGGGATCAGTTACCCCGCGTATTCTACAGAAACGGTAAATAATACAGTCGCACGTATCCTTATCCATTGAACATCGATATAATAAATATTCTTCTTTCTTCAGATACTAACTCCGTCGAAATTGTACCTGGAGTACGCATACTTACAACACAAACCATTCTACCGGCAAACTTGGTTCATGGTCACCTTAGCTGCCACTTCGATTATAATTATCATAATGGTAATCGCAGTCTTATGCGTGAAAAGTAAAAGCTACAAGTATAAACGTAAGCCTCTCCAAACACAGCCTGAATAATACAACTTTGCGGCGATTAACGCTAATGAAATATATTTTAGAAGAAGCGCAAAAAACACTGGAGGAGTCCATGGCGATGGACACGGACGACAGGCAGGAGTCTGATTTAGAGCTTTATAGGTCAAGGCAAGGAGGGGGTGGTGCAATGAATATGGCCAATGCTTGCGGCACTTTGGGCAAAAGGAGCACTTTGGGAAGAAAGTCCATGCAGCCTCCTCCTCCTACGATGCTAGGTAAATCGCCCCCCAGACCGTCGCCGGCTTCGGTTGCTTATCACAGCGACGAGGAGAGCCTTAAGGGGTACGATGAAAATCCTGATGACAGTAGCGTTACGGAGAAACCTTCGGAAATTAGTTCGACAGATTCGCAGGTAAGCATTCTCTTTGCAGATGTAACGTGTAAAGTATGTTCGACATGGTTTGGATCCTGGTATTTTATGTTACAGGGGTCTGAAAGTGAGAATGAAAGTGTACACTCGGATCCACATTCCTTTGTAAATCATTATGCTAATGTGAACGACTCGTTGAGACAGTCGTGGAAGCGTCAGAAACCAGTTAGGAATTATTCATCATACACTGACTCGGAGCCCGAGGGCAGTGCCGTTGTCAGTTTAAACGGAGGACAAATTATTATGAACAATATGGCAAGGTCGAGGGCACCGTTGCCTGGCTTTTCCTCTTTTGTATAATGCATTTCTTCACGAAAGAGTGACGCTTTTATTGAGTAGATAGGGTGCCGGTTCGGCATAGCGACGCTCGAGATCGTTACGCGAGTATTACGTTAAAGAGGAATCTGTGCTGAGCACGCATTGGTTTTAATGTCCCGACATTGTTCGGGGGAATTATTGCTCCGGGGTGGAGATTTCGAAATTGGTATACACGTAAAGAGAGTGGTTGTTATGAAATTTCGATCGTCCTCGTAGAGTAGTTCGTTAGGGTTTTAATAGCTCGGCACTTAAATTGATGTACACGGAGTTAAAAGACTTACGTTGAAACACGTATTCGAAGGTGTTTCACGCACGCTAACATCTCTTATAGTAATTTTAATGCTTCTGGCACCATCATATTGTGATATATTGAGATACATATTATTTATACTTTTAGATAAGGACCTAATGTGTATAATGAACATTTTTTACTTTTATTAAGTGAATCTGAATGTCCCACGGATCTCTCGAGTAATGCAGTGCTTGCATTCTTCTTTTAACTCTAAGAACATGACACTTCCAAGCGTTCTGTCGATACGCCCTATAATAAACATCGCGGTAACATAATATTGTTAAATTAACAAGATGATAACGCCGTAACGAGAACTGCCAGAGGCAACCAGGTAACTATTGAAGTTAATCAGAGAATCATATTTTAATACTACATTGATATAGTAACAATGATTAAACCGCAATCTCTGTTGAAAACTTTCAATACAAACAGCATAATAATAACTAATTTTACAATGGAAATGAAACGTTTCTTTTTTTTTTAGTGGTTCTCTAATTCAAATTTGCAAGTAGTTGTGCTGTAAAAAAGAGAAACAATTTACGAGATATAAGGGGTCGATTTAGATGTATGAACAGCTCACAATCAGGCCTATCATATCAATCTTGAATAACTTGCATAGACGAAAGATATCTGAATCTAATATTATTATACTGAGTAAATGGTGGACATAGGAGTGTTTACACAAAATGCGACTGCGTGCATTTCTAACTATTTGTAAGCGATCTGTTCTTAATATTATAATATATAATGTACATAAAACTTATATTAACTACAAGCTAGCGATACATACTGTACATTTAGTCTGCAGCTTAGGCAGCGTTAGGTAAAAATTTATTCTAAATAATCTCTAGACATCATGTATTTATCTTTCTTTTTAAATAGATACTTATCAGCTTTTTTATCATTCTTTTTTTTTAAATCATCGAGAAAGTAATTCGGCTTTCGTTCGATTATCAGCATCGATTCATTTGTAGTATATAATCAGTATCACACTTACAGTATTGAAAAACATCGTCATACACTGATTCACTCAATTTAGGACAGTTACGTTTTTCTACCGCGAAACATTTGCGCGCTGTAATTACTCTTCCGTAGGAAAAACAGGTATTAAACGCGAAGAACATTTCAGACTGATAACAAAACTTATATGAAATGTTTCCCTCTCTTCTTTAGTACAGATTTCATAAGGAACAAGCCATAGAAAGAATAAAAGTGTTCGGAGATCGTAGGGAACGTAAAATAAGTTGTAAAGAATATTCTTTGACAATATACGCTAAAATCTAGGAGTTTCTTACTAAAAATTACACGCGTTGAGAATGATTAAGAAATTAAAATAGAACGGCAGCTATAATTCCATTGCGTTCTCATGGAACAATTGCTCGTTGCGCTTGGTCGGCGAACTAAGTGGTTGAAATATAATTGAAATTTGTACGCGTTGTGTGATTTCGGTTAATTACGATTGTAATCGGGAAACGGTGATTAATATGTGTCATAAACTAGACGGCAAGTTGTTTGGTACACGTTTATACTTTTAAAAGCAATTATAGTCTTATTCCATGCAGTTATCACTCGTATTAAAAAACTTGCTTTCTAGTTTTCATCGATCGCGTAGCGCTAACTTTAATACTTGTTTAGCATCGGCTCGTCGATCATTATCGTCCCTGTGTCATAGCGAAGCATTCTTTTTTATTCCCAGAAATGGAGGAACTGAAACATTTCTGCAACACTGCCAATAAACCTTTTTTAGTCGAAGAATACAATTATTTCTACATGCATTTCTGTGTACCAATAATGTATTTAATCAAGGTGCATTTGAAATTATAATATACATGTACAAGACATTTCAAATACATGTTAATCTTTTAATAAAATTTATGCAATTTTATTGGCACTGTCTCTCTACGACTATGTAGCCAATAGTGTTCAGTAGGTTTTAAAGAATTTTTTACGAAGATTAGAAGGAAAATATGTTTTCGTACAAAGAATAAATCTGTTGTAGTAGTATGTGATGTTTATTTACGCAAATAGTTTCTCACATGCCTCGTACCACTTGCCGAGCTTCGGCGGACATTTCTCTAAAGCTTGTTTAATCGTACACCATGCAGCGATATCTGCTATATTAGGCTTTTCTTTACCGAACCAATCCGAATCCAACTTATTAGCTATTAACCGCAATATCTGTTGTTTCTTTGCCGACGACTCTTGAAAGTGTAAGGAATGACACAAGTCTAATATCGAGTCTACAGTATTTATTCTTTGCGGGCAGATGGAATTTTCGTAATTCCGCGAACTTAACAACCTACTTATATATCTTAAAAAATTTGTTTCACCAGTTACATGGTAATTATGTAAGCCAGATACAAGTTCCAGATCTTCAACTGAAATTAAAATTCTTTATAACTACGTATTCTTCGTTACTCAAGCGTTTCTTTAAATATGACTTCGCTTTACCATCTTTCCAGATCAGCGAAAGGTTTATAACGTTGCCGTTAGGGGAACTTGAAACTGAACGATGAACCGCAGGCCCTTCTTCGCTAATGCTCGAGTGAACATACGTTTCTACATTAATATCCACATCCTCCCACAACTTCTGCATCGCTGATATAGAATAAGGAGGTTTCTTTGGGTTCGCATTAATAATAAGTTTAACACGAACTGGCTCCTGTAAAAATCAATAGTAAATAATTAACTTCGCTTAGATTATTCCTCTAATAGCGAAATCAGGAGACCCGCACTGGCCGCACTGAGTGTGAGTTTTCTCGCTTCCAATTGGCTAAAAGTCGCACTCAATGCGGCCAGTGCGGGTCTCCCAAATTCGCTATAACTAAAATCATGCGTCCCATCGACGTTACCCGACTTTCGCAGCATTCATCAACTGCAGTTTGGTTCGTCTCTTTCAAGAACTGGCTGAGCATCGACACTTGCTGCTTAAGTTCAGCGAGTTGCGTTAGTATCTTCTCTTGCCTCACCTCCAGTGCGTTATACTCTGGTAACGGACTCTGGAATGAAATACTTTAACAGCTATTTTACCGAGCTAATTAAATATAAATTCTCCTTAGAAAAGCTCGACTCTCCTATTGCTCGTTTACTTATTTCTTTATAAACTACGGAACATAGTTTCCGTTAAGCGGAGAAAATAAGGAGAAAGACAAATGCGACTAAGCGCATAAATGAATAGAATTTTGTTACACATACTGTCCAAAGAAAATTATAGAAGAAACATACATTTCTCTGCGAGACATATTCGAGTCGCTTTTCATTACTCGCAATTCCGAAACGATTACCAGCTCAGGCATCACAATTAATTCCTCTAGTTATAACAACAAACTTATCTTTCAAGGTGGAGAAATATCAATAGCCATTGCACAGGAGAGCAAAAGCATTACAGATTCAGCATGGGGAAAAAATGTGGAAAAAACAGTGCCATAGATTACGGATTTGACAGTTGGACCAATAACATTGTTGTCCAATGTCCACAGTAGTCATCCAGAAAGTTGCAGAACATCTCCCCACTGGGTTAGGTTCTACGCGTGTTTGGTTATACAACTGTACTTTGCAGCTTTCGGGTTGCAGTTCTAATTTAGTAAGCCTACCCTTCCTCTATAATAATTATCGCCGCGTTCCCCGCATATCCTGCGTTTCACGCCGAATTTCACGCGCGTGGTGGCCGCGTAGTGTCCTGTTATACGAAAAATTGGAGGGGCAAGCATCGATCAAGCCTGGCAGAACCATATTCCCGGTCGATCGTGATTAGTGCTTGTGGAAATTTTGGGAGGAGTCATGCACAACAAGCCCGGGACAGAGGAGAGGCTGGCGGACACCATGCACGATAAACGCGTGAGTACGGGCGTCGTTTTTCTAGAATAACTTAGAGGCCACGCGTCCCTAGGCTTTGTCGGGATAACAGAATTGACGGGAACCTTTAAAAAGCTGATAACCTGCTCAGTGATATCAGGCACGTTGTTGCACACGGGCCCCGTATGGTCGCCGTCCGTTGATCGTCCACCGTGAATATTTCGCATTTCGTACATGGTTTTCCTGTGACGCAACGCGCCGGGCAGGGAAACGATCGGTTTCAACGCGTACATCGTCATCTCGTCGCGCATTTCGTTCGTTCCTTCGGTATTAATCCGTGAAAGGAAAAAAAAAACTCGATAATTCGGTCTCACGCTCGATTGTCGCACTCTCGTTCGTCGCTCGTATTTCTCGATTTTCGCCGGACGGCCATTTTTCATTCATCCACCCTTCTCTCCGCTCGCCCCGCGGCGCACAGCTATACGACATCCGTTTCAAAGATGGCGCCATAACTTATTCGCAAAATTACACTATGCCGGGGATCATCTGTTGTTTATTTACGAGATTCTTTGGTGTATTGTTTAAGCGCAATATTCTCGAGTATTATAGTAGCGTAATTATTGACATAGTTGGGTTTAATTGAGAGGCTCTTTTAATTGTATAGGGATAATCGGGGGGACTTAGATGATCGAAATATCCGTGAAATTTGACGCATCGTTTCTGGCGTTCGTGCAATTTTCACGGGCAGCTTTGTTTTTATTTAATTATTCGGTAGCTTTGACTTTTGGAGATACATTTGTTTACGTTGTGGATGTTGCTCAAGTAGTCCCTTGATTAGTCACGTCGACTAGTGGTCAATTCTCTAGCTAAATACATAAGAGAAGCATTGTTTTTGTAGAATTCGCGATGGATCCCGCGAGATGCGTTTTATTGAGAATTTATAATGGCACGATTAATTGCAATATGTATAATAAAAGACGATGCAAGATCCCGTGTTTGAACTTGACAGAATTCTAGTGTTGGAACTGTGAAGATGTCGCGTTCGTCGCATGTTTCTCTTAATAGAGATCTATCGTTAAATAAATTACACGGCAAAGGTATTGAATAATTTTCGTCTGTATTTATAACGATCATTCCTCATTGACACGATGGTACATGTTGAAAAAATATGTACCGACGAAACGACGTGCTACAAATTGGAATTAAGGTGGTGTCCTCTGTTGAAGCTTCTCTCGAACTAAGGTTAGATTTCTCTCTTGCGGGTAACAGTGAAAATCCGTTCGATCGGGCCGCGCCGATTAATCGCAGCACTCGATCCCGCTGCGAAGCATGGCAGATTAAAATACGAGAAGCCGTGAGGAAAACTAAGCGAACGAAGCCAGGAGAGGAGCGAGAAAAAAGGTTCCTATCGGAAGTGCGGTTAGAATCGCGTTTTTCCAACCGCGCATGTCGCCACCTATTGTTGATCTGACAGGATCTTGTGTAGTTACGGTGAAAGCTATTGGATCTTCTGTACGCCTCGCGAGGAATCTGAAGAAGCGATCGTTCGGTCTCCAGATTCCATGAAACCCTTTGAAATCCGGTGGATATGGACGCGGCCGATCCGTAGATCGCCGTGAATAGGGAACGAGGGCGTCGATTCGAAGATATCGTCTACCTTTTCCGAGTAGATGCATTCGAGGCCAGACATGGCGGCGATCCGATGAACCAATTGGAACGGCGCTCTCTTAGAGGATCAGATATTGTAAATTCCCCTTGCAATCGCGTCAGTGAATGATTTTCTCCACTTAGTTTCGCCGTTATCGGTAGGAAAACGGGCCGTTATCGTTCGGATAAGCTGGCCCGTCGTTCGGCCACCGTAAGGCAGAAGCCACGCAACACCGTAACGGAGCGTTTATCATGAAAGAGTTGTGTTTGGTCACGTGACCGTGGCCGAAAAATGGCGCAAAGATCAGAGTACAAACATGGGTTCCATTTCATTGCTACGGTGTCATTTGTATTTGTTTACAAGCGCGCGTTTTCACAAACCACGTGTTAAGTAAGTGCCATTTCGTTGACAGTGCGTGACGGACAATGACGGGGAGAGGGTCGAAGAGACGGGGCCGACCGCCGAAATCGGTGGTCCTGGAAAGGCCGAAGAAGTTTCAGTATCACCTGATGAAGAAGCCCAAGTATCTGCAGAACAAGGGTTCGGAAACACCGAGCTCGCAGCCGAGCACGCCGACACCATCGAGGCCGTCGTCGCCGGTAGAGAGCGAGGAGAGCAAACGGACCACGCGTACGCGAAAATCACGAGGCTCCAGGGACAGGCATTCGCGAAAGGGTGGCCACTCCAGTTCCGGCGTATACCACCGCCGAGGTTACAATCCGAACGTCGATTACAATGACTCCGAATACCACTACGGCTCGGACTTTGGCGACGAGTCCAGTGACAAGAGCGACGGGGAAGAGGATCCGTTACAGAGCGACGTGGAGTCCTCCGAGAGTATAGAGGAGCCAGATCCATCCAGTGATAGTGACTTTTCTCTATCTAGTTACAGCACCACGAGCGGCACGCCTCGTAAGACGCTGTTGAGTCAGCAGAGACCGCCGAGTCCGGAGCCGCTGTGGCTGCAGAATAGGGATCTGCCGCCTCTGGTCTTACCTAAATCTTCTGACGACCTATTAGTCCCTAAGGAATATGTGATGCCATCTCTGTCTATCTACGAGGTACTCAGACACTTTCGCACTCTGGTCCGTCTTTCGGCATTCAGGTTCGAGGACTTCTGCGCCGCCCTTGTTTGCGAGGATCAGACAAATCTGCTGGCCGAAATACATATTATGCTTATTAAGGCTCTTCTCAGAGAAGAGGATTCCCAGCAGACGCATTTTGGTCCGCTCGATCAGAAGGACTCTGTGAACGTTAGTTTATATTTCGTGGATTCTATGAGTTGGCCGGAAGTGCTGCGCTCTTACGTAGAAAGCGACAAATGCTTCGATCAGAATATCTTGAACGTTTTGTCCACCTGCGAGTACCCGTTTACTTCCATCGAGGATAGGCTTAAGGTGCTGCAGTTCTTGGTCGATCAGTTTCTGATCACGAATCCAGTAAGGGAAGATCTGCTGCACGAAGGTATGGTATTTCATGGTATATCGTGACTTTCGTTGTTTAGGAAGCTTAAGTCAGCAGGATAGATTTATATGGACATGCTGAGATACTAATTATTTTGCTACTTTGCTTCTTTCAAAGGCATTAGGGATATTTTGATTAATAATTTGTTTATTACTATGACGGTAGTCTTTTGTACATTTGGTAAATATCTTCTTCTAGGGAATATGCATTACGACGATCACTGTAGAGTCTGCCATCGTTTGGGAGATTTATTATGCTGCGAGACGTGTCCAGCTGTATTTCACTTGGAGTGCGTCGAACCTCCGCTAGTTGATGTTCCTACCGAAGATTGGCAGTGCAGTACCTGTAAAGCTCACAAAGTTGCGGGCGTCGCGGATTGTATACCTGACGTTGAGAAGAATGGTTCGCTATGTCGTCAAGAGCATTTAGGATTCGACAGACATGGCAGGAAATATTGGTTTCTTGGGAGAAGAGTCTTTGTGTAAGATATACTTTACTACGTATAGATGAAAGATACTGTGTCCCTTGAATTAACGCGACGTATTCATATCTGTTCTAGCGAAAGCGAAGACGGCGAGGTTTGGTACTACAGCACACCTTTACAATTAGCCGAAGTAATGCTCTGTTTGGATCGCAATGAAATGGAAGTTGCCCTTTTTCGAGAATTATCTGATTACAAGGACGAGATTGTGCGACAAATGGAACTCACAGAATCAATTACTAATCAATACAAGGGCAATAAAAAGTCATATCTAGAAGTAGAAAACAGTAAGTTTGGTCACGTTTTTACAGTATTCGCCTTCTAAGACGTAACGTTTTAATGTGTTCTTTACCATTCTCTAATTTAGGTCTCATCCAGAAATTACAAAAGGAACGTCAGGAGAAGCAAGAGAAGGAGGAAGAGGAGAAGAAAGAGAAACAGAGGCAAGAAGCCGAGGAAATGGTGCGTAGAATACACGAGGGTACGGATTCTCTCGAAGAACAGTTAGCAGCTGTTACTGACCAACAAGAAACAAAACCATCCAATGAATCGTCTGCAAAGGAAAGTACCCCGGAAGTGGTTGCAGAAAACGTGGAAGTAGACGGCGTAGACACAGATTTAACCGCGGACGCAGGAAACAAGGGTGTCAAAGGTACATCAACTTCGTCGTCTGAAGAGATTGACGAGGAGGCGTTAGAAGGAGACGGCATCTCAAAAATTGGTAAAGATGGTACGTTATGGAAATATAAATTTCTGCTACAAGCATCAACCATCGATTAATCATTTCTGTTAATCTTATAGGTAAGAAGCACACAATTGTAACGAGGTCGAAGACAGGGTCCTTGCAACCTAGGACGTTTAACATGGACGATTTGAAGAAGCGCAGTACAGCACAGCTGTCGAAGGAAGAGTTGGAAAAGCTGGATAAAAGTTTGAAGGAGGAAGGCGATGGCACCAGATTAACAAGGCAGAAAGCCCATCAGATAGCCTCTGGCACGCATCTTTTCAAGCTGGGCATGGACAACAATTTCAAGTCGTACGTGAATCAATACAGCACCAATCCCATTGCTCTGAACAAGGCTCAGCGTAACGAGGAGCGCGACAAAAAGAGGCACTTGTCGCACAAGTTCTCGCTCACGCAGGCGTCTGAATTCAAATGGGTGGGTAGCTTGACGGGAACTCGTGCCCTGTTAGTCAGCACGCTCCGTCAGACGATTCTCCAGCTGGAAAGTAGTATTCAAGCGCCGTTCATGCACACCAATTGGCCTCTTCTCCGCAAACCTTGGACCACGGCGGTGGGTGCTTGCGTGAATCCCAGGGATTTTGCGCGCGCCCTTATCGTACTGCAGGCGTGCATCAAATCGGTAGTGTTCGCAAGCGTGTGGCACGATCAGCTTGGGCATGTAAAATTGCAGAGAGTGACTGCCCTCGAACGGGAAGAGAAGAAGCGTCAGGATAAGAAAGATAAGAAGGAAAGGGAGGACGAGGAGGAGCGTAATCGTTTATTCAACTTCGTCAAGTACACGTTAGGCTTGAAGCATCAAGTGTGGAAGCAGAAAGGCGAAGAATATCGAGTACACGGGCAAGGTGGTTGGTTGTGGGTGTCTGCCGGTCGTCGTTATAGATTCTCCGATATGTCGAAGTTAGGTCTTCGGGCGGGTCCTCAGAAGTTTATGGTGCAAATTCGAGATCAGGAAGGGGTGAAGATGGCAGCTGTGGATCCTGCTACTTACGATTTCTTGATGATGGAATACTGCCCGTCGAAAAAGGAGGAGAACGTGGACGTGAAAATCAAACAAGAGATCAAAGAAGAGGAATCATCGAAGCTTACCGTCAACGCGGTGGTAAAGCAAGAATGTAAAACGGAAAGTATAAAAACTGAACCTCCGGAAGATAAAGCAAATGATACAGAAACTGCAAAAACGGAAGAAGCTAAAACGAAGACAGAATCGCAACAGATTAAGCAGGAATCGAAAATGAATTTATCATGTATGTTTATACAGTAAATTACATTCGCTTGTGTAGTAAATTATAGTCGTTGGAGGGAGGTTTTATTATTAACCTGTGTTTTCTTTGCTTCTTAGTTTTAGCAGGTACGAAAATCGAGGAGGTCTTCACACCGATCAAAGGATTCGAAGAAATTGACATTACTAAAGCACTGACTACCACTGGGAGGCTGTATTATCCGAAAATTGCTAAGAAGACTAGGATCGATGACTTTCTAGCGCGTAGAACACATTTGAAGCTTTTGGAGGAAAGAAGATTACTGCAGTCGGTAAGTAGGCAAGTTGTTGATCGGGGGTTTCCTTACTAAATTAACGTATGATCGCATTTCAGGAGAAGTCCAAAGAACTGCAGAGTCAGTCGACGAATCAGAAGGCCGATGGGGAATCTGAGATCGACATAGAAAATAACGAAGAGAGCGATACGGACGGAGGGGACAATTCCTTGCAGAGCATTCTCACTGGGAAGCAGCCTAGTAAAACTATCTCTGCGTCGGCCAGGGAGATGCTGGCTGTAATAGGGAAGCGAATTCAGCACGTGAAATCTCAGTACGCTAGCATTATGAGGCTTACTAAAAATAGTAATTGTTATTCACGATATTGTAATATGACGACGGCCCCGGGGAAGATCGCGACCGCTCCGCAAAGCTTAATGTCCACGTGTTACTCTCCCATGTGTCTCCAAAAGGCCCGATTAAAACGTGACCTTATCACGTTATTAAGAAAAGCTAATGCTCTGAATAACAATCAATCGCCGTCGAACGCGGCCGTCACCACGGCCGCGGCACAATTACCGCCGAGTGGAGTGAAAATGGAGGGAAGCGATGATGCTAAAGAAGCGATTAAGAAGGACTTGGAATCCGCAGTGGCCCTGGCAACGCACTGTAACGACGAGCCAGCAGCCACTAATGTGGTGAAAGATAGAACATCGCCTCCTGCAAAGAAAATAAAGGTGGAACCTACTACGGTGAGCTCTCTGCTATTTATTTTCATGTATTTAAGAAACTCGATGAACAAACTTTTACGAATACACAGCTATATATCGTCCATTAACACAGTGTAAAATCACTCGTTTGTGATTTGTGATGTATAAAGCAAGGTTACTCTTTCGCAGAATGCTGACGCGAATTCCGATGCTGTCGATGTAGTGACGACTACGACGAACAATGTAGTAACCACCACAACGGTCACTACGACGCAGCAGACTGTAAAGACAGTGGACGGTGTTGTGCAGGCCATGAAGGAGAGTACAACGTCCAAGAATTCAGTCACGTTTTCGTCCGAAGTGAAGATGAGGTGAGAGAATTCGAGTACATTAAGTTGATCGCGATGACTATAATCTGAGGGATATTTTAATGCTCACGATTTTGACTATGATGAACAGTACGGGGCACAAGACGATAATTGTGAATCGGAGAGGAAGAACCGTGCAGAGGAGCACTGTGGCTAAAGAATTGAACGCGGATGGCACGGAGAGAGTGTACAGTGCAATCTCGACCGAAGGGAAGATCTATTTGAAGAAAGTGGCAATTTCTTTGGCGGATAGAAAGAAGAAACGCACCCCCGTCAAGTATCCTTTATGTTCTACATTTTGCACAAAAAACAAGTACCGCAGTATATTGCTGCTGCCGCAGCACGAATTACGCAAATTGTCCAGAGTTGGCGGGCGAATACCAGTTCAAGGTTTTCATCACATGGCTAAGGTACTTAATTAAGTTCGTATTTACTATAGCGGAGTAGAATTCCATTGTTTAATTCGAATCTATCTCGCGAATATTAGGCGAACCTGTCGGTGTGGCCGTATCCCTGCCCCAGGCCGTTGTTTAAAACTTGCTGGTTGTACCGAACAGTCGGTATAAAATCGTTGTCCGCGGCGGCCCTTCAATTGAGAATATTATGGGGATGCCTTCGGTGGGACGATATGGCTATGAAGCCATTGTCCAGCGATGGCAAACACCAAATCACCACAGACACGGAAATAATGTCGTTGGAGATTCTTAAACACCGCCACGTCGGCCAGTTTCTGGATAAAGCGCAGTACTTACGCAGAAAAGTTGTTATACCTTTGGAACTTCCGAAGCAAGTCAGAGGTTGGTATAAATTGGACAAGGTAATTAGAAGTCCACTCGCAATGACCGATATTTTCTATTCTGCAGAAGTAACATCTATAAGAAGTGGCCTCAGAAAGAGGAAACGACCGGAATCGCCGCAGAGCACTGAGCCACAAGTTGCCGAGGAATGGGTTGACGAGGATAAATTGGAGCTGTGGGAAATTAAACAATACGGCGACAGGTGTGCTAGCGAAATATATTTCGAAGTTCTTCTAATCGACAAACACTGAATTAAGTTTCTTAAACCGTGTGTTTCTATTAACAGTTGTGTGCCGTTTTAGCGCAGTTTTACTAAACTTCATTTCTCACTCTCTTTCCTAATTACGATTGAATGTCTTCTAATACAGCTACGCCTAGTTGTGGCGTGTAATATAGGGAACGACTGTATTGAATTCCTGATACTTGTCACCTTATAGAATCACTCGAATACTCACCTATCCTTACTTAACACCATTTGATACTAACCCTCCGCTTGGTGTGTGCCCTATCCAGGTTAGAGAAGGCTAATGCCCAGATTATTACTAGGAGTCGATCCGGTCAGCCACAGTCGACAGGTGTTGGTTTGAACCGAAACGCAGGGTCGAATTCTGGTATGAGCGACCAGCTCGTCAGCGGCAAAGCGACACCGGAGGAGATCAAGGAAAAGATGGAGCAGCAGTTACGCATACAGAGAGCCGCTCACCAACAAAAGAGAGCGTTAGAAACTCTCAAGAGCCCAGCTAACTCTGCTTCGCCTACTCAACTTGTTAAAGTCACGGCTAACTCTGGCCATGGTAAAACTCGAGTTCTATAATCAAGCTTACCCCCAAAACGAATAACAGCTGATTTAAAAGAGTTCGTTATTTGTTACAGACGGCACGGTGAAATTAGTCTCCAAAGTCGCGATACCAGCGAACCCAAACAGCGGTACAAAATCGCAATTAACTTCTCTATTGACGACTCCCACGCAAAACAAGACTTTTATTGGCACCAGGCGTATTTACATGGCGAAATGTAAGTGGCGAGTTCGATATAGGAGTTGTATTTATTTCAGAATTAAGCGTACTTCTTTAATACTCGATGTTTTTCCCTTTAACAGCATCTGACGGGACGACTAAAGTTGTTTCCGGGCCTACAAGCATTTTACCAAAATCGCAGTTGCAGAGCGGGAATCAGCAGTCTCTGATTAAAGTTTCCGGCCAAGCAGGTATACTTAAGCTAACTTATTAGACTCCGTTGCAGATCCAATTAGATTCTATTAATCTTTGCTTCGTTCTTGTGTTTTTATTGAAATAGCACCTGTGCAGCAGATTCAGCAGAAGGTACAGATCTTGAGAGGGCCGGATGGGAAATTGCAAGTTCGAGGTCTGATGCCTGGTCAGCAGTTAGTTCAGATGCCGGATGGAAAGCTTCACGTACTGAATACTGGCCAGGCAATTGCTACTAGCCTTGCACAAACTGGTGGAACGAGTACAACTACGCAGGTGAATGAATTGATGAATTATTAGTGTCACGGTATAATATCAGAATAGAAGAAATGGTCTATTAACTAGTGTAATTATCCTGTAAGACGAAAACCGCTACTACGACCAGCACGACCAAAGCAGTTGCAACCGCTAACGCCACGTCTAATAAGACCAGTCCAACTAAAGCGGCGGCGAATGCAACGCAACAGGTGCAGGCAGCTCAGCAAGCACAGCCTCAGCAAACTGCGCAGGCAGCGCAGCGTCCAACAGCTACCGTGGCCATTGCAGCTGCTACACCTACGCAAACAACCAAGAACGCCATTATGGTGGCCAACGCTGGACAAATTGTACAGGGTGCACAGGTCTGTTTAAAAAATTATTCTTCCGTCAGCGACCACGCGCTTCCAAGATCCTTCGAGGGCAGATAGCTCGATCAATTTTTTTTTTATTTCATTTTTCGAATGTTCAACCTTTTAGCAATACGTGTTTAAAAGGATTTGTTGAAATTCGTAAAATTCCCGAAGTTTTAGGCATTCGAGTAGCGGTAAATGCATGAAGTATATTCTTCAAAATAAGAAAAGTTTCAGTCGAATCGGATAATAACTTTTGGAGATACAGGTCCCATCGATTTGTATGAATTTTTTTACGCCTCGACTTTAACGACTCCTCAGTGCCGTCTGCAATGATTAATTATAAAACAAAAAATATATTTCTATAATTTAAGACATCTTTAATACCATGCAAAAGTCCCATTAAATTATATATATTAGTTTTCCTTTAATTAATTCCTAAAGATCACCTATTTTTATGGGCTCTAGACCGGAACCTCCCCTTAATTTTCGGAGGGTTTTGTGGCTCTGAAATTTGCCTAGTAATCAAGTCTAATATGCACGAAACATTGGAATTCATTGAATATTAATAATTCCTTTAGGTATTATCCTCTGGTGGGCAGGTTATCAGTGGAAACCAAATAGTAGTCACCAACGCGAACCTAGCTCAACAGCTTGCATCGGGCAAAGCTCAGTTAACGACAATCGGTGGCCATCAAGTGGTAATCCGTAGCACGCCGACGGGCAATCAAATTGTGCATTTAAATTCAGCGAATAGTAGTATCATAGTGAAGAATACCGTAACGCCGAACAAGCAACAAGGTACGTTACTTTATAATATGTATACTTTAAACAGGAAACGCATTGGAAGATAAATACTCTAGCGAAGGGATTTTAATCTTTCAGTTCCTGTCTTGCAAACTGCTCAAACGACAACGACGGGAGGACAATCAACCGAAACAACAAGTAACAGCGTGACCAGCAATGCGTCAACAAATGCAACTTCAACTACCACGACTGCGACAAATCAGACCTCAACTGCTCCTGCACCCGGGAGCGTAGAAGCCTCTCTGCTAGCTGGCCAGCCGCCCGGCACGGTCATCAAATGCGTTACTGCTCAAGTTATCCAAACCACTCAAGGACCCCGCATAGTTTTGCAAGGTTTACAGGGCGCGGACTTTACTCCGCAGCAGCTGGCAATGGTGCAGCAGCAAGTTAAGCAGCAGTTGCTTAAAGCCCAAGCTACGACAGGGAAGCAAGGGGTCTTAGGGCCTACTAAGATCTATCTAGCTGTGCAACCCGCGCCAAACAGCCAGCAGACTGTCCAAAGCTCTCAGAGTTCTACGACGGCGAATACCCCCGCTACTCCAACGGCGAAGGCACAGACTGCACAGCAACCAGTCGTTTCGCCTACGGCAGCAACCGAGCCGCAAACGGGGACAGAAAGCATTCCAGAGCTGCCACCATCTACGCCGAGCTCTCCCGAGAAACCGAAGGTGGTCGTCCAGCAAGTCGGGCAACCCAGCGTCCCGTCAGAGGAGGAGCCGCAGAAAACAAACGTGGCTAATGGTCAACAGCCTCTGCAGTCTGCGAAAGAAAGCGAATCCTCGGCGAACAAATTCATCTTGACCCCCGATTACATTCAACAGACCATTAAGAACGCACTGAAACAAGAGAACCTCAATCCCGAAATCGAGGAGAAGCTGCTGCAGCTACAACGGTACCAAGAGAAACAGATGAAAGGCAGCGTAGAGAATTCCGTGGCCGCTAATCAGACTCATACCACACCCACGATCACGACTCCCCGTGTCCCGTCTCGCAAAAGACCAGCCCCATCGAACATTCCAACACCGACTACCCCTACCTGCGTCCAATCGGCAGCTGCTGACCAGGACACGGAGTGGGCAGAAACGCCTAGAAAGAGACCCGCCCTGAAGCAAGAAAGCCGCGAGACGCCGAAGATACAAAAGATCATCGAGCAGACAGAGATTGAGTCGGCGCCGAAGAATCGCGCGGCGAGGATGAGGGACAGCCAAGAGCTGCGGAGGAAGCAACAAGTGCATTCTCGCATGCAGGTCCTGTTGTTCAGACACAAGGAGCTACTTAAGAAGGATATCCTGAAGAAGAGGGCGTTACTCGAGAAAGAATTGCAGATAGATATTCAGAAGGATTTGTCGGCGGAGCTGGCGTCTAGGACAAAGGCGGAGAGGCACAAGCAGGACGAGGTGAAAGTGGGAAGTGCGAAACGTAAAGCGAACGCTCAAGTGGCTCAGCAAGTCAGTCCTCCTAACAGAGGCGGAAGGCCAAAGAAGTTCAAAGCCCAAGGAAATAGTACCACGCCACCTGGCGCCTCGACCGCGGCTACCCCGAATAGAATTAAGAAAGAGAAGCTGTACTGTCTATGTAGAACACCTTACGATGAAACCAAGTAAGTCCCCGAAGAAACAATTACATTCTCTTTCGTCGTGTTCGTCTGATAATCGCAACTATCTTCTCGCGTTAGGTTTTACGTTGGATGCGATCTCTGTAACAATTGGTTTCACGGGGATTGCGTGGGTATCACGGAAGAGATGTGTAAAACGCTCTCAGAGTTCGTTTGCACGGAGTGCAGACATGCGAGAGATACGCAAGAGCTATATTGCCTATGTAAACAGCCCTACGACGAATCTCAGTACGTGATATGCTGATTACTGTTAGCTGTCTGCCGCGTTTCATTATTATTCTGTAAATTAAATGAGTTTTGCTGCCGCAGGTTTTATATTTGCTGCGACAAGTGTCAGGATTGGTTCCACGGCCGATGCGTGGGCATTCTTCAGTCGGAAGCGGACAATATCGACGAATACGTTTGTCCGAATTGTCAACGGAACTCTTCAGTGAATTTCGCTAATATGAAGAACCTTAACGCGAAGGACCTTGATCTCCTGAAGAAACTAATTAAGCAAATACAGGTAAAGTAATTGTACAGAGAAACGCGAGTGATCGAGTTACGTCCATGAAACTAATATTACGATCGTCGATGCTTAGGCACACAAGAGTGCTTGGCCATTTATGGAGCCCGTGGACCCAAACGAAGCACCAGACTATTATAAAGTCATAAAGGAACCAATGGGTAAGTGAATCTTAGCTCTTCGAACAGAATTTATCGAAATCTTGAAGTACCTGATTAATGGGATTCAAGCGCAATCAAGCTTCAGTTCCCGTTGTCGTAATATTATCCATTGCGCTTGCAGATTTACAAACGATAGAGTTGAGGATAAACGACAGATCTTATAAGAAGTTAAGTGAATTTATTGGAGACATGACAAAGATATTCGACAACTGTCGTTATTACAATCCAAAAGAGTCACCGTTCTTTAAGTGCGCAGAGTCCTTAGAAACTTATTTTGTTCACAAAATTAAGAGCTTGAGAGAGAAGTTCTCCGAGGGGAAGTAAGCAATCAAAACCATGGGAATTGTAACTATACACGTGCAGGAGTACGTAAGCATCGACGGTTTAATAATTTGTGCAGTGTTTAAAAAGGATCGATCTGTGCCAGTACACGCCGTAGAAAAAAAAGGAAAGAAAAAGAGACACTCAAAGTAGCCATAAGTATGTAAGGGTAGGGCACATAAGTCCGCTATTTATTAGAGTTGTGTGAACAGTTTTTGATTTGCCTTCGCGGAAGCGAGCTTTATTTCAATTATGCTGTGCAATGAATTTTGAACCGGAACTTATAGCGTTTTAATAAGACCCATTGATCGTTCGAAGAGGAACCAATCTGTGAAAACAATATCCACTTGAAACAATGATTAATCAACTCACCGCAAAGCTAGAATTTACATTTAAACCCGCGGTAATATTAACGCCACGCTGCTACTTCGTACTAACGACTTTTATTCTTTATTTATACGGGAAAATGGAGCATTAGTTTATTAAGTATACAACGCTTGGCGCCGATTTCTCTCTTTCTCAAGGTGAAACGACAGAGATCCGATTAATAATATATTCGCAAACTGAAATGGAAGAATGTGCAATACAAGATTTACTCCTTATGCCTACTCTATCGAGAATAAATCTCCCTTCCATTTCTCTCTACAAGTAAAAGATGGTTATAAGTTTGCGGTTCAGGAGTCATTCGTCCCGCATAAGCATTACACTATTTATGTACATCTATCAAATACATGTAATTATGCATGTTACGAGGATAATTAACAAATATATCAAACCAGTGCCACTGAGCGTTTAGAACGATGAGTTTTTAGTAACCCAACGCGAAACGACGTCTACGGACTGTCGTCGAACGGTTCACTCGCATGCAGCAGGAGGGGAAAGGAAGGGAAATGGTCCAATCGTTGACGTCATTACATTTCATCGAATAGAAAATAAAAGGGGTGGAAGGGGAGGAGAACGAAAGCAGGAAACAAATTTTTTTCTCTCGCGTAAACGTAAGAACTATTTAGCAAGCGCATAATAAATTGTACAAACTTGTTTATTGTGCTCACAATTAACTATTATTATTATTATGTTGTTTTATCACATAAATTTTCTATAAAATTGTTTATAAGTAGCACGTACGATAATTAGCCCGTAAGGAAAGTAAGCAGGCGACGCCTGCCCTTTGTATATACACCCAAATAGAAGCGTCCGGATGGAACTAGACTATGGAATTTTTCTCGGTTCTGATATGACAAAAGAACAGAATCAGTTGAAACGGTAAGAAGCTGATTTCGATGAAAATATTGTTTATATTTTAGCTATTAAACTACCGTTTATGGAAATTACGAAACTGTACTGCGCTGTACATGTACGAGTATGTTCGGTATATATCTATAGTGTCAATGAGCTACGAGAGCAATACTGTTTCGTGCGACATCTACAAAGAAATATATATATATATATATATACACACACACACATATATACTCGTCAGAAAGGAGCATGAAAGAAATGAAGGGAAACCGTTTCTGAGACTTCTCGCTAGCGGAATAACAAGAGTGAAAGTAAATAATTGAATATTCGACTCTTGGGGGCGCTGAGCTTACTTCTATGAATTGTAACTTACCCGCGAAGAAAGCTATAAGAGTATTCGCGTAAGGAGAGCCGATCTGTTCTCTCTGGCGTTAAAGAATGGAGAGTCGTGGCTTCGTGCATGTACATTAAACTACTTTGTATGATTCACGAGTTCGGGGCGAGAAAGAAAAAGCAGATCGCTCAAAGCAGGTTGTACATTTCCTCGCCAGGATAACGCTTGTACAGTATTTTTAATTCTCAAAGTCCACTGGAACCTGGCACTGATCTGTTTTTTACCTTCGACTATCGATTGTAGCCACAGGATACTACACGCGACACGCGTACCTCGTTACTTTGCCCAGGTTCATTATACACCGCCTTTAGCTCTACCGTTTCCGAGCGGTCGCCACGCGTCTCGTTAACTTTATCAGCGGGGACAGGGCCGCAGCCACGTTTTATCATTGTGTGATTGTGCTTTGAAAAAAATTTGCGTTCAGACACCGCGCCGTATTGATAAGGTTTTATTTATTTCTGCTCGCTTAACTCCTCCCTTGCGGCCTCACCCCTCCCCGTCTTTAAGCTACCAAGCGTTCCTCAGCAGCTCTTGTATCTATAATTCGCGTACTGGGACCCTGGAGATCGCGGGGAGTTAAGCGAGCATTTTAAACGGAATTTTATTTCTCTGGTCTACGATACACGGCTCTTTCCCTGCATTGGAGATTCACTCTTTCAGAACTTGTACACGTTTAAGATTCCTCCGCACGTGCCTCGGAACGTTCTCCGACTCGTATAGACGTTCAAACGGATATTCATAGCAAGTATTAAGAAGTATTCGCGTTGTTAAGGCATTTCTACGAGCGGCAGCGAACTACGCCCGATTCACAAAGTTGTAACGGCCAATAGCTTTATTATTTATCCGTCCGAGGCAAACGGAGGAAACAGGTGTGTCTGAAGGAGTGAATCCTTTAGCGAGCTCGCCGCGAGGCGCGTGGTAGCTCAGTTGTTCAAAGGTCGTTAAATACTCTTGGAACCACGAACGCGTTTAAGATAATCTTAGACGGAGTACGATCATTCTGTCGAGAGGGGATTCCTTTTCTTACATAGGGAGCGACGCCCGGCGATGTGTCGGAGGAGAATTTCTTGTGTAAAAAAGAACAGAATTGTAGAAACACTTTAAGGGACATGTACTAGATATTTAGCCACGTAAGTTTCTGGCATGATACCGAAATGTAAAAAAAAAAATATTAAGTAACGGGTGGAGAAATTGCAGCCGCGTAAATTTTTACGCCGCTCCACGTTTCGCTCGCCCGCTTTATTAATCATGTAACAAGGTGTTTATTTCTATTAAGGAGAAAAAGCAACAAAGTGTGATTACAATAACTATATTCGTCTATAAATCTAATAGTACTAGTTTATAATAAATATATTTGTACTAATTTTAATCATAAACTTTGTTGTTTTTATTGCACTATAAATATAAGTTAGAGGAGAGCATAGTACGTTAATTTACATTTTTTAATTTGTAATTGCTTAAAAAAAAAATAATAAACTGCTGTATAACAGTGGCTTCATGAGACTTTAAACAGAAGTACGTTATTACCGTCTGATTTATATATATAAAAAGGAGGAAGAATTCCAGTGCGAACTGGTGGGCGTAAACGCTTTCGGATTGATTAAATGCTGATTCGTTAATTAATTATTACACGAATAGGGTGAACTTAATAAGTACTTTGAAGTTGCATTATCAGTTGTTCACTTTCTTCTGTCGTCGTTTAAAACAAAAGTAAGAATGTGTCATTCACATGGATGAATTGCATATCTTTTTATTATTATCTTTAATTCTTCTTTAAAGTGTTTTTTTTCGTTCTCTACGAACTGAGGACACATGTATATACGTAATTTCGTAGATTCTCTATACCAGTGGCGATATTTTAATATACACCAAACTTTCTAATAATATGTTGTGTAAAGGTGCTTTATATTCTGTTCGAAAGCGTCCACAACCTCGCCGTAAGTACAAAGTAAATACATCGAGATGCAGTTCTCGCAAAACAGAATGTCGCTCTTAGCTAGCAAGGCAATAAGTTGTTCGTCAAATATCTGTAGAACTCCATCATGTGGCGAAGGCACCGTTACCGGGAGAACCCGCGAAACCCTATACCCTTACCGAGATCCCCGGGCCAAGATCAGAAGCTTTGCTCAAGGAATTCTCCAAGATTCAGGTTCATATTCTCATAAATCTGCTAGAAAAACTGTATTAAACAAAATAACTGTACATCATGAAATGAAATATTGCAGCAAGTAGGCTCCATTCAATATTTTGCAGACTACCAAAGGTCTACTGGAAATTATTTAGCAGATATCGACGGAAATGTTTTCCTAGATATGTTTATGCAACTCTCTACGATTCCACTTGGATACAATCACCGGTCAATCCTTGGCGCTCTGTCTTGCGCAGGAAATCAAGTAAATATAACACGAAATTCTGGTGTTCGCTAAGATCACTAGCAAAACTATTAACGTAATGTATTTTCAGCGGATAATGGCGAACAGGCCAGCATTAGGATTATTCCCTGGCTTAGAATGGCCCTGTAAACTCCAAGATACATTGCTTCAACCTTGCGTAAGATATCTTCGAGCAACAGTCTTGGGATAATGTTAAAAGTGGATGAATTATAAAGTAGCGAAGCGATTCTTAAATGTAACTTTATGTCTCAGGTAGCGCCGAAGGGATTGCCATGCGTTTACACAGCTATGTGTGGAGCTTGCGCAAATGAGTACGCTATACAGGCTGCATTTATTAAATACGCAGATAGACGTCGTCGAGGTGCAGACTTTACGGAGGAAGAAATGAAGAGCGCACCGTATAACAAACCACCTGGCTGCCCCGAGTTATCCATTCTATCTTTCAAAGGTATTTCAGCGTAGAGTTATAGATGATTCAACGCCACGAACTGATAAAATTACTGAAACAATTAGGAGGATTTCACGGTAGAACGTTTGCTGCACTAGCAATGACACATTATAAATACATGATGAAAGTCGATATACCTTCGCTACCATGGCCAATAGCAAGCTTCCCACGTTACTTGTATCCGTTGGATCAGCACGAGAAAGAAAATAAGGAGGAAGACGCACGATGCTTGGAAGAAGTAAATATACGTAGATGCTAAAGCAACGCTGTTGATAGTCACAGAATTTCTAACAAGATGTTTCTTAAAAGGTGGAGGATATAATAGAAAAGTGGGAGAAGGAATTGCCAGTAGCCGGTGTCATAGTCGAAGCAATACAGTGCGAGGGAGGGGACAGGCATGCTTCGCCAGACTTCTTCCACGATTTACAGGCTATTGTTAAAAAAGTAATCGCCTACTGTTCCGCTTTGATTTTCGTAAAGAGAGCAATTAGTGTCTAGAATACTAATTATACAGAGATCTATCCCGTTGATACTGGATGAAATACAAACGGGAGGTGGTGCGACAGGACGTATGTGGGCGCATGAATATTTCGACCTAAACATGCCCCCTGACATTGTAACGTTTAGTCGAAAAATGCAAGCGAGTGGTTTCTATCATTCCTCTGAATACATGTAACTTATCGCTCTATTATTTTAGCGTTTATAATTTATCTCTATATTATTTCATCGCCGTTATCGCAATATTCGATATTCAACTGTAGTACAAATTGTCGCTCTTTCAGGCCGGCCCTTCCGTACAGACTTTTTAATGCGTGGATGGGTGACCCGAGCAAAGTATTAATACTGGAAGGGATACTGCATACTATCGAAGCGGAAGACCTATTAACCCACGTTTGTGTCGTCAGCAATTATTTACTTTGCCACCTAAATACATTGCAACACGAGTTTCCGCAACTTATGTGCGCTGTGCGAGGTAGAGGATTCATCATTGCGTTCGACACGTCGTCTAAGGACATGAAGAATAAACTGATGCATCAATTAGGTTGCAAAGGTAATGGGTTCTTGTAATATGTATACAGTGAAACGAAACTATTTATGTAGAATCGTAAGTATGTTTCGCAGATTATGGTTTCGAGTCTAATCGGAGGACTTTTTTCTATTTACTAATTATCAGTGTTATTGATATAAGGTATCCAGGTGGGAGATTGCGGGACAAAATCAATTCGATTACGGCCATGCTTAATATTTGGAGAATACCATGCTGATATCTTTTTGGAAACCCTTCGTGCCTGCTTGCAAGAACTCTCGCAAAGCTGATATATTTTTGGACGATGTTTTGCTATTGTACAATATATTTATTAAATGTATACTTGAAAAGACTGTGTATTTTATGAAAGTTATATTAAAGGATTCCTTATAATATACAGTAATTGTATGTATATCGCTATTCTTTCGCGTATTTAGACTCTTTACTGCTTCTATATTCATTCAATTTTGAGTGTATCTTCTTTATTTTCAATAACCGGCGTTGTTATGGACGCGCATATGATGTGAACACCACATCAAATCATTTTTTAACTTATTACGTGATTATTAATCGTGTGTATTTCTACTTCACAGGTAAGGGACTTTAAAAGGCGTTACATACAGAGCCGTCTTAACAGTATTGTAGGCCCTGGGCTAAGCAATGCACTGGGGTCCTCGGGGGCCGCTGTCCACCCACGGGAATAGGACTTAAATTCAGAATTGTGGGCCCCTACTGCCATACGTCCCCTGGCGACCGCCCAACGTGTACATGCCTAAAGACAGCACTGGTTACATGCGATCATTGACTACATTTTGGAGTGTAGTCACGGATTTGAAAATTGCGCAAGACATGGCTTTATCAGAATTATGAATTTATTTTCACATCTATTTATCTTCTATATTACAAACACATTTGTAATATTTCATTGTATTGTATTGCACTTTTTTCAATAAAATGCAGTTAAGTGATAAAAGAGCACTATTATTTAATAAGCCTTTCTCTTCCACTACTTCCTATCCTGCTTATTCCAAATCACATATAAAAGACATGCTAAACAGAACACCTAAACTTCCATGCTGAGCTGCTTTTAAAACTCTACGTTAATGCAATGTTTTAAAGAGCAAATTCACTCGTTCTGCCACCTCTTTCGACCGCATGTTCTCCTGTTACAAAGCTCAATTTTAGAGCGTTCTGAAAATTATGGCCAGATTTTAGAGCGATGTATCAGGAGAACATGAAGCGAAAGGAGGTATGCTGATTTTCTGCGTCGAAAGCCTTTCGAAAACTCTGCGACTCTGCGTCGAATAGTTCTCCGCCTTAGAATCTCTCTCCGAAGGCGCTAACTTAGTGCCACCTCTTTCGACATCATGTTATCCTGTTGCGAAGCTCATTTTACAGCGTTCTGAAAATTTTGGCCAGATTTTGGAGCGATGTATCAGGAGAACATGAAGCGAAAGGAGGTATGCTGATTTTCTGCATCGAAAGCCTTTCGAAAACTCTGCGACTCTGCGTCGAATAGTTCTCCGCCTTAGATTCTCTCTCCGAAGGCGCTAACTTAGTGCCACCTCTTTCGACATCATGTTATCCTGTTGCGAAGCTCATTGTACAGCGTTCTGAAAATTTTGGCCAGATTTTGGAGCGATGTATCAGGAGAACATGAAGCGAAAGGAGGTATGCTGAATTTCTGCGTCGAAAGCCTTTCGAAAACTCTGCGACTCTGCGTCGAATAGTTCTCCGCCTTAGATTCTCGCTCCGAAGGCGCTAACTTAGTGCCACCTCTTTCGACATCATGTTATCCTGTTGCGAAGCTCATTTTAGAGCGTTCAGAAAATTTTGGCCAGATTTTGGAGCGATGCATCAGGAGAACATGAAGCGAAAGGAGGTATCCAGATTTTCTGCGTCAAACGCCTTTCGAAAACTCTGCGACTCTGCGTCGAATAGTTCTCCGCCTTAGATTCTCTCTCCGAAGGTGCTAACTTAGTGCCACCTCTTTCGACATCATGTTATCCTGTTGCGAAGCTCATTTTACAGCGTTCTGAAAATTTTGGCTAAATTTTGGAGCGATGTATCAGGAGAACATGAAGCGAAAGGAGGTATGCTGATTTTCTGCGTCGAAATCCTTTCGAAAACTCTGCGACTCTGCGTCGAATACATCTCCGCCTTAGATTCTCTCTCCGAAGGCGCTAACTTAGTGCCACCTCTTTCGACATCATGTTATCCTGTTGCGAAGCTCATTTTACAGCGTTCTGAAAATTTTGGCTAAATTTTGGAGCGATGTATCAGGAGAACATGAAGCGAAAGGAGGTATGCTGATTTTCTGCGTCGAAAGCCTTTCGAAAACTCTGCGACTCTGCGTCGAATAGTTCTCCGCCTTAGATTCTCGCTCCGAAGGCGCTAACTTAGTGCCACCTCTTTCGACATCATGTTATCCTGATACGAAGCTCATTTTACAGCGTTCTGAAAATTTTGGCCAAACTTTGGAGCGATGTATCAGGAGAACATGAAGCGAAAGGAGGTATCATGAATTTCTGCGTCGAAAGCCTTTCGAAACCTCTGCGACTCTGCGTCGAATACTTCTCCGCCTTAGATTCTCTCTCCGAAGGCGCTAACTTAGTGCCACCTCTTTCGACATCATGTTATCCTGTTACGAAGCTCATTTTAGAGCGTTCTGAAAATTTTGGCTAAATTTTGGAGCGATGTATCAGGAGAACATGAAGCGAAAGGAGGTATGCTGATTTTCTGCGTCGAAATCCTTTCGAAAACTCTGCGACTCTGCGTCGAATACATCTCCGCCTTAGATTCTCTCTCCGAAGGCGCTAACTTAGTGCCACCTCTTTCGACATCATGTTATCCTGTTGCGAAGCTCATTTTACAGCGTTCTGAAAATTTTGGCTAAATTTTGGAGCGATGTATCAGGAGTACATGATGTCGAAAGAGGTGGCACTAAGCTGGCGCCTTCGGAGAGAGAATCTAAGGCGGAGATGTATGCGACGCAGAGTCGCAGAGTTTTCGAAAGGATTTCGACGCAGAAAATCAACATACCTCCTTTCGCTTCATGTTCTCCTGATACATCGCTCCAAAATTTAGCCAAAATTTTCAGAACGCTGTAAAATGAGCTTCGCAACAGGATAACATGATGTCGAAAGAGGTGGCACTAAGTTAGCACCTTCGGAGAGAGAATCTAAGGCGGAGAACTATTCGACGCAGAGTCGCAGAGTTTTCGAAAGGCGTTTGACGCAGAAAATCTGGATACCTCCTTTCGCTTCATGTTCTCCTGATGCATCGCTCCAAAATCTGGCCAAAATTTTCTGAACGCTCTAAAATGAGCTTCGCAACAGGATAACATGATGTCGAAAGAGGTGGCACTAAGTTAGCGCCTTCGGAGCGAGAATCTAAGGCGGAGAACTATTCGACGCAGAGTCGCAGAGTTTTCGAAAGGCTTTCGACGCAGAAATTCAGCATACCTCCTTTCGCTTCATGTTCTCCTGATACATCGCTCCAAAATCTGGCCAAAATTTTCAGAACGCTCTAAAATTGAGGTTTGTAACAGGAGAACATGCGGTCGAAAGAGGTGGCAGAACGAGTGAATTTGCTCTTTAAAACATTGCATTAACGTAGAGTTTTAAAAGCAGCTCAGCATGGAAGTTTAGGTGTTCTGTTTAGCATGTCTTTTATATGTGATTTGGAATAAGCAGGATAGGAAGTAGTGGAAGAGAAAGGCTTATTAAATAATAGTGCTCTTTTATCACTTAACTGCATTTTATTGAAAAAAGTGAAATACAATACAATGAAATCTTACAAATGCGTTTGTAATATAGAAGATAAATAGATGTGAAGATAAATTCCTAATTCTGATAAAGCCATGTCTTGCGCAATTTTCAAATCCGTGACTACACTCCAAAATGCAGTCAATGATCGCATGTAACAGCGGCCCCCGAGGGCCCCAGTGCATTGTTAGCCCAGGGCCTACAATACTGTTAAGACGGCTCTGTATGTAACGCCTTTTAAAGTCCCTTACCTGTGAAGCAGATATACACACGATTAATAATCACGTAATAAATTAGAAAATTATTTGAAGTGGTGTTCACATTCCCCATCCTATGCATTTGCTTAGGAATAAGTAGCGACTATGAATACCAGCATCGACGTAGTATAGAATAGACCTATCACGCAATGTAATTTTGTGTCACACGCTCGGGGGGCTCGCAAGCCCCCTTACCATTTTCGAGTCACACCCAACGTTATGTACTCAATCTAAAATACGTTTACAATGCTACGAGTGATAGGAATTAAAATTAAAATTTATAGTGTTATGACTAATTTCAAGAAATATGTTGTACAATTCCCTTCACTAATAGATTTTCGTACATGAAAGAAATATATTGTAACATTTGTCCTATTTACTATAATAGACAAGTTAGGCTACTAAAAATATTTTTCTTATTACAGGTGAAACTTGGGAATATTTTGACGTGGAAAGCTACTTTATGGGGGCCAAATGATGGAAACCTCAATAATGAACACAAGAAAATAGTGATTTTATATAATTTATACTTTATTGTAACGCTGTAAAGGCCTCTTAGGCGAATAAATTGAGAGAAACTTGTAACAAACTGTATTACAATTCAGTAATACCTTTTACATATTCCTATCCAAATTCCAAACTTGCAATTTCAAATATCTATGGTATTACCTTAAAAATACCATAGTATGCAACATGCGTGCATTTTTGAAAGCAACTCTTATATCTGATTAGAATATTTGACAAGCACAGCTATCGGCTCGGTTTGCACCGATTACCAGGTCTCACCACGAGGAGGTTGCTGCGTTTCGAGACCCGTAGAGAGATAGATGCAATCAAAGTTCCGTCGATCTCCCTATACATGAAAACCTTAGCTCACTAAACCAAAAAGATGGATGGAAGCAAAGTTCCATCGATCTCTTCGCTTTCGAAATACAGAAATGCCAAGCAATCACTCGATTGAAATAAATTCAGCAAAGAGGGAAATACTACAGGTGAGCATAAAAGAAGTATTGGATGGCGCAGTTCCTACCACCCTAATGTCCCAGTCGAAAGGGAAAAGCGCTCGGCGTCTCCCAGAGGCGATTCCTGTTGCTCCGACTCATGCAACCCGCCAGGAGCACACTAGGTGTGACCTGACTCAAGCCGGCTTACGCGGAGATTGGGTAATCGGACCAGGAGACTTACGCAGGCAGTGTACCAAGCGGTACACCCCCTACGCCCGAAACTTTTCCCTTTCGACAAGAACACCAGGGGATGAAACTGATCCACTCATACCAATTCCATGCTCAGTCGCTTGTTTCCGGAAACGGGAGCAGCGGCGACCTCCTCATCGAAGATGAGCAGCCAGTAAACGAGCAACAAAGTTAATGATTCAGTGACTACTTGGCAATTTTACATGGGGCCTTAGCCTAGGCTTCCTTAGATGTCTTCTGTCACTCCCTTCCCCGTAGAAGAGTGAACCTGAAAAGCTGAAACAATCAAACACGTTATATTAGCAATGGTGTAATATGCTTGGGGGCGAACTAAGAAAATACATATTAGGCTCGTACCGATCGAGACCAGAGTGACCAGAGTGACCAGAGTGTCCAGGTTGTCCAGGGTGTCCAGGGTGTACAGAGTGTTCAGGAGCTCCCGCGTACCCGGAGGTCTTGCCGGCTCGGAGGATCGACGACGACTGAGGATTTGGAGGTACGTGTGCACTTTGGGCAACAACAGCCGCAATCACAACAAGGTCGACGGTTAATTTCATTTGCGAAAGCCAGTTAATTATTCGATAAAAATTGATATTTCCACTGAAATATTCATTCCAACGACTATTACTATGAAAAATCATGTTAACAACATTTACCCTGACCACCCAGTATAAATAATTATTAATTATAATCGATACAACTCGAGATATCACGCAATTAGTAACATTTGGCCTTGGATTTGCAAATGATTTTCTACGCTGAAGGAATTCTCTTTTATTCTCAATGTTTAATCGTTCGATAAATGAATGTTAATGCTTATACATATTACATAGTATTATTTATAATGTATAAGTACATTTTAGTTGAACTGGGTGTAAATGAATAGCGCTTCGAATCTACGTATATGGCGAAAACTTCGAAGCACTTCGAACAAGATTCAAAGCTTAAAACTCTTGAAAGTCTTAAGAAATAAGTCTTGAGTTTTTATAGGTCTTGGAAGTCTTGGAAGTCTTGAAAGTCTTGAAAATGAACATCTGGTTGCTAAAAATTAGCCACGTTGATCGGCCAGAGGGTTTCGCCAGGATTGCAGTTTACAACTGTATTGTCCCGCGAGTTGTCGGTGAACGTAGATACGGGTCCAAAACCTACCAAGCTTTTGAAGCAAGAGTTTCAAGACTTTCAAAACCTTCAAGATCTATAAAGACTCTAGACTTTTCAAGACTTTCAAGAGTTTTAAGCTTCGAATCCTGTTAAAAGTGCTTAAAAGTACTCGCCTGATATTCAAGACAGATTCGAAGCTGTTCAAAGCACTTCGAATCCAATCACTACCTGCAGGAGTGTTAGTAACAACGTGAATTTTTAATACTTTTCGGCGTACGATACGTGAAAGGGTTCTACGACACGCAAAGTACTAATAAACAATGTCATCTTGCAATTTATAGCTTACACGGGCTTTGAAGAAATATCATTTTTGAGCGCCATAGTGTCTTGATTCCCAAAATGGATTTTCGGCGAGAAATCCGCGTGAGTCTTTGACAAGCCGAGTGAAAGCATAGCGTAGCAAAAGCCTGCCTTCAAACAAGTCACACGTATACAAGCACGCACACACCTTTCAGCATTTCAACCCATTTCAAAGTAGTTGCTGAGTTGGACGCTGTTCATGAGCAGAGGTCGTTAAATTCAGTCCTCAAATTATGAGTCGGTAACACAGTTAGGGTGGTGGCACGAAGTCCCATAAGGTGATAGGTCTATTCTATACCTCGTCTGTGGTATTATTCTCCTGTATATACATATTTAATATCGTTCAATAATGTTTCGAATGGGTCTCTGCCTGACTTCTTCTAAAAAAAAGCTGTACGCAAAATTTGAGTCGGTATTTTAATTCGTGACACGAAATCTCACGAGATGTAAAGCCTGATAATTGTTAACATTTTCTCAGTTATAATAATAATAATAATTCGTCTTTATTTATCACAAATTCACATGAATTAAGGGATAAAAGGGCGAGGTTCAGCATACCTGCTGTTTTGCAACCTAACCCCAAAGCAAGAAATATTACAAATAAAGTTAGCTATATAAAACAGAATAGCGAGAGAAACAAGGAAAAAACAAAAAAAGTTCATGCACTGTAGGATTTTGTGCCTTTGTCGTTTTGTTTGCGCGCCTTGTTTTACTTTATGGAATTATACGTGAATTTATTCATAAAATCAAACTAAACAGAGTAATGTAACTAACATGTAGCAGTTTATTATAAAAAATCAATACCTATGGCGGGTGCATAGTGAATTTACACTCACCCTAAATATCAAACTATATATGAAACCGTTTGTATCACTTCGTGCCAAGAATGAAAAAATATTATGACAATATTGAAGTGTAACGTAGAATCGTATTTTGAGGTGTATAAATGGAATCGTGAGTCGAACTAGACCTACCGTCCGATACGCGGCAAGCCGCCCGCCATGCAAGGATCGAAAAGGATATTAAAACTTCTCATCGTATCCGGGTGAATTAATCAAAGATCGATGAATTTCGTAAAGATCACATTATATTTATAAACACATTTTATTTGTTCGTATGTATATCGTTAATAAATGGTGATATAATAATGACAATGAAATGTATAGCGCCGAGCATAAAACGAGCAGTCATATTATAATTATTATTAATATTCCTCTTATTGATAATCTTACTGTACTGGATGTGCCTACCTACTGTGCTTGCAACGTTTATGGTCTTGTCCAAATGTTTTTTATCATCATTCCCTCGCCACTAATTTTATTATATTTATTTTACTCGTACTCGTAATAATTATAATAATTAATAATTAATAATAATAATAATGTAACCACGGGTGTAAACGTATGCGTTGTCTCCTAAGTATAAACAGCTCCACACACTAATTGTTTACGTTTTTTGTCACCATTTCTTTTTTCATTCCTGTGTTCTTTATTGTAATCGTAATATCATCGTTAATAATAGTAAGCTACTTAAATATAATTATCATTATATATCCTCGTGTCTTCGTGGAATATTTTTGCAGCCGCTTTATCGGTCATCAGCCGGCCTCGGTACAAAAAACTTCAATTCCCGTTCGACAACATTATACATCAAAAAATGTCTGTTTCATTTTTTTTTCTTCTTTTACGATTTTTTTTCGATGCGTGAAAGACACTTCGTATAATTTACGGTAAATGTAACATTTCTCTCGCGCGTCCGAGGAAAATTCGTCATCTAATGGTAGTGGACCTAACCACGGGGCAGCACAGCGTTCATATAAATTTGTTCTTTTTTTTCCCGCTCTTTCGTTTCTCTGGCTTTTCGCGAATTTCCGCCGCAAAATGGAATCCAGACAGACACCTCGCGCGATGGCTCGCCTGTGGATATCGTTCCTCTCGCCTCCATCTTTTCGCTCCGCAGAAAGTAAACGAAGAAACAAAAAAGCGTCCTCGGGCGACGCTCTCGTTACACTCTCATTGCAGCCGCGCATACGTAATACAAATATCTCTAATAATATACAAATTAACCGTAAAATAGAATATCTGCCGCCGATCGCAAATGAGTCTTCGCTCGTCGGAACGTTGTCAGTAAGGAGAATAAAATGGAAATAAAAGAACGTCGTAAAAAGCAGTCGATCCGAAGGCGCGTAACGCCTGGGAATGAGTAGTACCGCGGATGAGTCGAGTCACATTAAAACGTTATATGATTCTTGCCGTACAAAAGGGAAATTAAAAAAATTCAGATTAGAAACGCCCTATGCTTCATTCGCGATCTGGTGCACCGGCCCGATAGCTAGATGCGCCTCTGGGTCATCGCTGAAAGCTGAGGCGACTCTTCAAAGATTACTCGAGCGTCGATGAATCAGAAAGGGAATACGCGCGGATAAGTGATTCGCGCCTGAGGGGTGGGTGACTTGAATCGACGCTCGCCTCCAGAATCCTGCCCCGAAGGGCAATCTTAACGTCCCTCCATCGGACGGCGATTCCGAAGCGCGTGAACGGAACTAAAATGGGGAAAACAAAGCGAACGACTAAACGAAGATCGTAAAATGTGATACACAGTACACGTTGCTTGAAACGCTAATAGGTACACGTAACTTATTTTTGTTTTTTTGCACAGTAAGAGCCAATGGGGAGGGGGGGTAGAAGCGACCGCAAGACGCTGTTCTCCGTGAACATCAGAGTTTTACGTGTCGGGAGCTGCGTTACGGGCTCGCTGCTACGAGACGCTCGCGCGCATCTTGCGGTTGTACGAACGATCCGCGTTTTGGCCACTGTTCCGTAATTAAAGGTCTCGCACAACACCTGGCGGCAGGCTATTGCATTTGATATATTGCAAACCTACGATTCTAATGACTTATGAGATAGCCCCGTTCTGTTTCTTTCTTCCATCGCGTTGTTCTTGCTCTTTCCTCTCTCTCTCTCTCTCTTTCACTCTCTCTTAATCGGCCGGGGGGAGGAAAAAGGGCGCCGAGGTACGTACGGTAAAAGTTTCGCCTCGCGCGATTCCCGGGTGTGCTAGGGGGTGTGTCGATGAGAAATGGCGTTAACGTGTTCGAACGTATATATATATATAATATATATATAAACGAAGTATTTAACATTATGAGTCTATTAATATCTATACGTATAAGTAGAGAGCTCTAGACCTGGTCTCCCCCCACCCCCGCCCCCTTCCTCTCACTCTCGTTTTGCATTCTCTCCCCCATTCTCCCCTCCCCTATCTCTCAATTGCTCTCTACACCCCCTTTCCCCAAACTCGCCTTTTCACAGAGCATTCACGCAAAATTCACTCACGCACGCACGCATTCGCACAGCTAAGCATTCTCTCCCCACCACTCCCCTTTCTCTGCCTATCTCTCGCCTTCTCCCCTCCCTCCCTCCCTCCCCCGTTCAATCAGATCACACCCTAAAACTTTCTACATTTTTTAAATCATACTCTCCCCCCCTCTCTCTCTCTCTTTCTCTCTATCTCCCCCCTTTCCTTCCGTTCTTTCTTTATTACTTGTTGGAGTCCCGTCGTCCGGGGACAGCTTATTTCCCTTCCTTCTCCTTCTCTTTGTTCTCGTCAACCTCCTTGTCCTTCTCCAACTCCTTCTCCTCCTTGTCCGCCTTCTCCTTGTCGCCCTCCTTCTCCTCCTTCGTCTCCTTGGACTCCTTCGCCTCCTCCTTGCCCTCCTTCTCCTCCTGCTTCTCCGGCTTCGGCAGATGCGTGTTCATGTCGAGGGTGGAGCAGATCTCGTCCCAATCCGGGAAGCACCGCTCCTTCACGCGCGAGCAGTGCCCGACCAGGTTCGGACAGTTCTCCTGCATGTAGTCGCGCAGGCTGTACGGCGTATCCTTGTCGATGTAGTGGATCTGGGCGAGGTGCGCGAACGCCACGACGTCCAGCTGTTGGCACGTTAGAAAGTCACTTTATCTCTGCACCGACCAATTCTTCATTTTTAATAGAATCAACTTGTTGAGCCTTCTTTTTACTTTTACGTAATTGAAGGGTCGGTTACAATAAGCGAACTATTTAGGGCTCGAATATGGGAAAAATTATTGTCCAAACGCTAAGAAAGATTGGAAAATTAAATGTTGTTAAACTGTATTGCAAAAAATATAGCGTTGTAAAGCTCGTCACGGCACACTTTTGTTTCTATTTATAGTTTGTTTATCCAATCATTACTATTTGAGCTAAACATTATAAACGAAAAATTTTTCATCGTCCAAAATCATTATTTCTTTAAACATAAATTGTAATAACTTGAGTACATATTAAGGGGTCGTTATGAGACTTGAAACATAACTTCAGAAAACTCTAGCGAAACCGTAACATGTATGCACAAAACCCTTATATTAAAAAATGTAATAATATTTAAATAAAAAGAAATACTGGACATAATCCATGTTTTTCAACGTTCGCCGTTAAAAAGTATCGAGGCAATTTTGAGGTACATATAACTTGCAGCAACAAAGTTTTTCCTTAACATACGAGGCAGATTTTCACCAATTTTCACACTGATTAATAAATAATTGTAGAAGATATGATGATATATATAAATCTCATTTTTTATATTACACGACAAAATTTTCTTCATAATTTTTAGCTCGAATAGTAATGATTGGATAAACTGTAAATAGAACAACACTATATTCACAATACTATATTTTTTCAAATACTTCCAATCTTTCTTAGCGTTTGAACAATAATTCTTCTCATTTTCAAACGCTTATACTTAGTCTCCTTATTGCATCCGACCCTTCAATTGTAACTCTGATAGGAAGCTATATGCAACTTTAGTATCGCGTGTCAATCCATCGTTATTAGAAAGGTGAGAATTAATTTCTCTCGTGGAATTAGCTCCTACCGTAGTCGGTTCATCCCCAAAGAAGAATGGTTTGTCAGCAAGCATGTCAGAGAGGACCTTGAGATCGGCGCAACCGAACTTCGACACCTCCTCAGGCGTATGCACGCCCATACCTTGCGCCTTCACCTTCTTCGCACCCTGTAAGAAATCCCACTATATTTCACTACGGATGCTCGCGACCTTCTAATCAATATATTTCATCTCCTCCGCGCTTCTTCTCTATCGGTCTCTACTTATCTAATTCAATTTTATTAATTAACATTCGCGGTTGAATTGCGAATAACGGCATTTACCTTGCGTCCGAACGTAAGCTTGAAGAAAAAGTTCAGTATACCGTTGGGGATGCGGGTACCGAGGACGTGCTGAAGGTTCACCTTGTACCCCTTCAGAACCTGGTCAAGATTCTTGGTGCGCCAGCACGTCACCACCCATACCAGGTGATTCTCAATCATCGATATCATTGCGTGGGAGACGCTACGCTGCTCGGACGTCAAGCCGACGTCCAGGTCCTTGTTGAATTTCTGGCTCAGCTCACGAAGGATGATCGTGCTGTCCGCGATCTCCTCGCCATTCACTTCGACGAACGGGAGCGCGCCCTTCTTGGAGCGGAACTTCAGCTTATGGTCCACATTCTGCAACGGGAAAAGAAATGATTCGTTAACCACTGTCCTATTGTAAATCGAAGTAGGAAGAGACTAGGGGATATTTAAAATTTCTACCCAAATGCAATAATAGTTTGCTCTGTGTCTGTATTTATTTAGCAACTTATTCGTGCTTTCAACGTAGAGTTGATCTTCGTGAAAGATAGAAGTAACACGTGCAATATTTTTCTTTATAGATTCTATAGTATATACGCGGAAAGGTACTCGGAAATCTTATATATCCATTATAGCCGCAGCAGGCGTATCGGTATTCAATGCAAAGTATCCTTACACGAATGGGCGCAATTTGCATTGAATATTTACTATATATATAAAGTGTATACACGCGTGGGATTGGAAGCCTCTGTTATACGAGCAGCAGATACGCGGATAAAAAGACCGGAAAAAGTAAAGAAACACCAAGGGGCTTCGACGGCGTAGTGGGCAGCGCGCCTGCTTTCTGATCCCGAGCTCTGCAAGAGGGTTTCAGTTCGAATCTCCGCGAAGATATTATCGTGTTTTTTTCTCGAGGACTTTCGTTTATAATTTAACTACGCTTTTCCTTAATCAATCAATACGGATTATTGAATGCAAAACAAAGAGGGGAAAAAATAAGTAACAGTAAATAAAAGAAAATCTACTAGTGCGTGAAGTATGCACACAAATGCACCTGTGCATGCTTTAGTTATATGCATCGATGCGACGCACCGAGTGCGCCGTGAGTCAAATAAGATATCTGGTGTCCTTTACAGGTGGATCGAGTTGCAATCGGTATTGATAAACGATATACGTTCCGGAAGATTTTCACGCTTCGACGCTGGTGATTCAACGAAGTTCGATAAATAAATGATGTATCCAATAACCGTATTAATTAATTAATACTCGTGGAAAAATTGGAAGGTACATTCGAATTATAATAGAAGCCTTTCGTTTAATAATACCCGCTGTAACGATGGACTAATAGAAACTCAACTCGATAACGGTGTATTCCACTTTCTGCAAAGAGATACAGTTCACAATGGCACCTTAAAACAGTGTCAATGAGAAATATCTCCGTTGCCTGGATTTCACCAAAGCACATAATCGAAACTTTCTAATCGCTTGCTAGCCATCTGTTAACGCGTTTCATTTATAAACATACCAGGGTACTAGAATTCTATCGCGAAACGTGTGCAATTTCTCCAGCCTCGCAGTGACTTTGAACAGATACGGAACTGTACTCCAGGAAACAGTGAAATATGAAATTAAAGTGCGTAGAATGTTGGGAGTTTCTGCAATCGCATCAGAAAATCTCATAGCATGTCCAAATATCTGTACATATGATAGAAGCATCTACTTTCAAAGTTAAGTAAACGTCGAATCGCTCGAGCAAAAGAAGCTCCTTTGGGGATCCCACCAGAAAGTCAAAAGGAGCTTTCGAATACCACACAATTAAGGATAAAAGCTTCCAAAGGTGGCTAGACCAGCGTATTCAACCTTTCCTCCCCCGCGTTACTCAGCTCCGCCTAAAATCTTCCTCAATAAAAACCGTTTTTAACCCCTCCCTTTGAAACGAAGCCCGCGCCTGAAGCCGTGTATGCAGAAAGTAGCCGAAATTTCTGTGGAAACGGTCGCGCACAATTACCCCCCTGCGTCGCCGCGGCGGTTATCGACCCGCGGCTCCGCGAAGGGAAAACACATCGGCGAAAGAGCCGCTGAGAAACATTTATTTCCCTGTGTCAATCACAATCGGCGCAAGTGGAACAATGCATCGCGGCGACGTCTATAGAAATCACCTGAATTAACCGTGTAATGCAAGAAGAGACCGGAGCGTCGACCCCGGTCCCACGAAAAGGGGAACAATGTCGCGATATGTATGACATGGGAACACCCTTTCGGAAAGAGCTCATCATCGTCCGTAATCGCCCGGCGTCCGCGCTCTAATATAAACGAAAGTAAATCGTGCAGTAGCGGTCGGAAGGAAGTTTAAACTGCCAAGTGTAACAGAAAGAAAGGAAGAATTATATCTCGAGATTCGGCAAGCGGTATCAACAGAATACCCAAAGCGTAGCACCTTTTTCGAACGGAAGTTGGAACGCGTGAGGTATGTCACGTGCGGAAATCTTCCACTCCCATTTACCCGCCGTATAGATTGAACGCCTATGGGGCGTTCTCCGCACGGACCGAACGTATGTACGGGTTCGTCGCCTGCAGCGGGTTAATTTAGTTTCGCAGATTTATAAAAATACGAGTTCTGAGATTTCTTTCTATGGGAAGGGTGAAGGCGATAAAGAGACAGTCTTAGAGATGTCCCCGTGTACGAAGCGGCAGTAACGATGACAGAGACGACGACGGAGGTGTAGCGCCTGTTTTCCGATGCGAGCCCAGCTTGATAATGGTGAGTAACGAACGGGTGGCGCGAGGGGTGGGTGCCAGGGGGAGCGAAGAACGGCAGAGTATGTATGCCAATGTGGATTCCAGAGAGAAGGAGCCTAGGGAGAGATGCGCAGGGAAACGGGGGCAGAAGGGGAGCGAGAAAAAAGGAGGAACAATCGAGGGGAGAGAGGAAAGAGAAAAGGAGAAGCTTAAACGGAGGATCGAAAAGAAAGGGCGTAGGCGGCCGGAAGGAGGGAAAGATGGTGGATGTTGCGCGCTGAAATATAGATTCGTGTATTATTCCGTGCATTGAACTCGGCCTGCTACCAACGATATCGTACCGTCCGGCAGAGAAAGAAACGGGCAGAGGAGGGAAAAGGAGAGCCGACGACGGTGTCGAAGCCGTACTAGAACGGGCAACGACTTGGCCGAAGCGCGAAAATCCGATACGCGACGGGGGAATTAAATATCCCCCGGCGTGGAATCGATGAAGCGGTCGGTACTGATTAATTTCGCGGGCCCACGCTTCCCCTGGCGGCGCTGGCGTCGTCGGTGGGGGCGTGCGATCGTTAAAATCCAGCAGCGCGCGCTCGAAAGTGCATAACGATCGGCAGAAAAATAGAGAGGCCTCGCGCGAGTGTACACTAAGTACGCATCGTTGGCACGCGTGTATCAATTCGAAAAGATGAAACGTCGGGGCGCAGGCGGATGAAGGAAAAAAATTTACCGCGGGGCAGCTGCCCTCCGATCTCGCAATACCAGTTAAGCGCGCGACGTTGCGCGCCGGCGCGAGCATATTTGCACGGCGGAGGGGTTGCGAAGAGGACAAAAACCGATAGTTGTACAAAGAGATAGAACCGGAGGGGATGACGGCGATTCGTGGTAGGTATAAAATGGAGGCTGATCGCTCTGCGAAACCCAAGTTCGGAATATAGAAAGGAGCACTATTGTTGAGAAAATAAGGAAGACAGAACGCGAGGGGTGGAAGCTGGTCGCAAGAGCTCGAGAAGCTTGCGCGGTGGGAGAGTCGCGGCCAGCGGAGGAAGCCGGAGAGAAAAGTCGAGGAACCGAGTCCATCGAGAGAAGACGGGGTAGGAAAAGGGGACGAGTGGAGGAGCTAGAAAAAACACGGGGAACACGGTGGTGTGCCCGATGGCTGGGGAGCAGCAGCCGAGAAAAGTACGAAGCCCGACTGCAGAGGGAGGTGAAAGGAGATGGAATAGACTGAAAGAGAAAGAGGACACGAGGTGGAAGAGAAGCCGGAGAGAGAATCAGGGAGTGGTGTAACGACGAAAAGGGGGGTGGAGGGGAGGGCGTGGGGTTAGAGGGAGAAGCATGGAAAAAAAAACGAGAAAAACCGAGAACAAGACAAAGTCGAGTGGGGAGGAGGGGGGAGAGAGTGAGAGAGGGAGAGAGGCGGAGAAGGATAAACGGAGGGTGAATGGGTGGGTGGAAGGGAGAAGAAACAAGCTGGAGTACGATGAACTCTGGCGGTAGGCAGCTTCCGTCGCCTGGCAACGTCCTCCTCCTCCCTGTTCCTCCTCCACCTCTCCCTGAGGCACCAAGCCGTTATGCCCGCGGTATCGTACGTAGGCAGTCCTCGTCATGGACGTAGTAGTCGTGTCATCGTCTTCGTCGGCAACGATCATGGTAGTCGTTGCCGTATTTCCACGTAGCCGCGGCACACGCAGCACCGGGGCGCTGCGTATTGATCGCGCGGGATGCTGCCCGCCGCTGGTTGCTGGCTGCTCTAGCGCCGGTCCACGACCAGCCATCGGCCACAGCCCTACTGCGAAGGGCCAACGGAACCCCTCTGGGCTTCGTCACTCGCCCTGCACGCCACGATCGGCCGCCGAAAACGAAAGCAAACGCGGACGGCTACTGTCCCTTTCTCCACTGACCGGTGCAACCAACTTTTTACCGTTCGGCCCCATGGCAAATATTTGGCCCGTGATATTGCGAAGGGATTACCGTGGGAGCTCCTCCTGTACCCCCTCTACGGGTACCCTGAACCTTGTTATATTCTCTGACGGGCTCAAAGTATTTGCTGGATATAATAGATAACCCTGATTTAACCCCTCTGAATATGGCCAGGCGATTAAAGATGCTTGCTGCGCCTCGTGCGGAGAACGCTTATGGGCGTTCTGTCAATACGCTCAACAGATACGACTAGAGGGGCTTACGCACGCGGTGTGCGGTTATAGAAGGGGGTTACCATTTATGATCGCTCGTTGGGTAACAACGGATTTTACGAGTTTATAACACTGGCTGTGTCGAGTGTTACTCACATTGTGAACGCTTCTAACAAAGTATGTTCTCTGTTTTAGCGACTTGTTCTACTTCGATAACGTCGTGGCTCGTTACAGAGCGAAGTGTCGCGGGGAGAAAAAGGACCTTGAAAGAGCAACAATCCAACCTATTTCTCCTCGTACCGGAGAACCGACCCGTCGGCGATTAGAAAACGCGGGGAATGAAGCAGGGGGGTGGATCGTAAATATGCGCGCTGGCGCGTACAGGAACACGGTGTTTCTATTGTTCGTAAATCGAGGAAAGCGACCCGTTCACAACCCACGCCCTTGCCGAGCACGAGAAACGTCGTCGCTCGACAAAAGATCGTTTTTCCGTTGTCTTACGCGACCACCGCGACGACGAGCCTCGTCAATGGCGGAACCGTCGGCTCGATGAAAATACCGGGCGAGTTGAATGGTTGGCCGCACGTGAAAATAGGTTTTCACTACAAGGCTAGGCGAGTCGTAAAACGACCACCGAGGGGGGAGGAACGCGATCGGCCCGGACAAACGAAAGCAAACGCGCGCACGACTGCCAAGTCCAACGAACTTACTACTTGGCACAGCTTCTTATAATCCCCTTAACAGCTCTGTGGCTTCGGATCCGCCGAGCGTTTGGTAGTAAAACTGTAACCAGCCGCCGAGCGGCTGCTCATCACTCGCCACTCGATGAGTCAGGAACAATTTTCTGAATGAACGCCCTCCCCTTCCATCGCCCGGCTCTTTCAAACTATTCGTCCGGCTCGTTTAACGGTCATGGAGGACGATTCTAATCGAGCGTCGCCTGGACCCCCGAAATTATTATTTCATGCGGGGGGATGAGTCACGTATGATTCATACCCCCACACCCCCGTGGTTGTGGATATCAGTGTTTCGCGTAATTCATGGATGGGCAATGCAATCCCGAGATATGTTATCAAGGCTGCTTTTGGGTTCCAAAAATCTTGGGATTGATATAACTAACCCTGAGAATTTCAGGATTTTTTAAAAATGTGAATTACTTTGTGGACGACTGACAAGTATAAAAATAAACAGGATAAATAAACATAGTTGTTTTATAATAGTATTGATATCCTCACCTTCCGCTATTTCGAAATCGTGCAAGTTGCAAATTTGAACACGTAAAAACGAAACATTGTAATTCTGAAATTTTGCGATTTCTTCGTGTGCATTGACAAAAGTCTTTGTAATGGTTTACTTCATTGTCAACTTTCTTCATTGTTCTACTGTTTTTAACCGACTTAAAAAGGGAGGAAGTTATAGAATCAACCCCTATGTATTTTTTTCTTACTGTTGGAAATGATTTTAGTTTACGTTTCAGGCTAATGATAGAAAGTAAGCTTCTTTACTTTAAATAAAGATTTAGAATTTTAGCGCACAATGAATCATTTTAATTATTGAAATTTCCATTACCTGACCCCGGAATCCCGAGATAGGCTTTAGATGAGATTGTATTCTCTATTCATGGGTAACCGTGGCGAGTTTCTTCGCAACGGTTCGAGTCCGACTTTGCAATTCTAATTTTCGTGGAAAGTTGGGGTATACGTTTTTTATATCGTAGAATATGTAGATGTCCTTCGGTTGAGTTGATAAGAGGGTAGGTAGATTCTCTGCGATAGGACACGGCGGAAAGGTGGAACGAGGTTTTTTCGCCGGACGCTTCGTTTCGGGGAAAATCGATTTCGAAAGTGCGTAGGTACAGGTGCGCGCGCAGTTAACGTTAAACCCACGGTTTCCCCTGTTCTGCGTCACTTTTTAAGCGCCGTCGTTCGATGGTAACTACTAGAACAATCGCAAATTGTTTCTAAACTAATAGTTAACACAGTGGCAAAAAGGAAAGGTTTCCAGCTTCTTCACAAGAACAATCGAGGAGAAGAACCCTCTTGACCGGAAGTCGCGTCAAGCGACACAAAAATGGTGGATCGACGATTTGCAGAAGAGGCGCACGCCTGGTTAACGCGAGAAACCCGTTCCCGTTGTTAACCAGCCGATTCCAAGAGCGGACGAAATGGGGAAAAGGGGACGTAAAATTGCGGCAGCCGACAATGGCGATGATGATGACGATACTTTTGAGAATGTACGCGGAATGATACGGAGCAGAAAGGATGCCTGTTTTCTCGCGTATTTCACCAGCAGTCAGCGGCTCGATGCGTGAAATGGCCACGCAAGCCTGTTTTACTTTGATGTTCCACGACCTGCTGCAGTTTGTTGCAGTTTGTTGCACTTGGTATGCACCCACATGAATCGCGTGCAAAGGGATTTCGTTAATCAAACCTACAAGCTCCCAAAAATATTCCTCTTCGAAGTTGAAGACTTCGAGGGGCGCAAGGATTCGAAAATGGCCCCTCCACGTCGGTCAGATCTTCGTTGAGAAAATATTTACAGACACTTAAGGGGGTATATCCGTTTGAACCCTCGGAAAATGTGTACATTTTGTTGCTTTTTTTTACAAGTCAATGGCTTGATGCAGATTTCCCGTTTTTTACTATCTTTACATAGTATTATGAACGACGTAAAAAAAAAGTTTCAGTTAAAAAAATATTGTTTTTGGGAAGTTATGGATACATATCTGAAAGTGTCCTGATTTTAGACGACTAAACGGTAGACCTAAAAACTCGGGCTACGTTCAACCAATTCACTTCCAAATTTGCATGCAGAATCGTAATAAGATTCCACATCGTCCTACGAGGGATTTTTTTATTCTGATTCCCCATTTATTATTTATAAAGAAAAAAGGTGGACGTTTCTCTTAGAAAAACGTAACTTTACCTTTGATCTCTCACCATTTCTCTATTTTTCAAAATTTTCAAAATCGGCCCCGATGGACAATAGCTATTGATATACTTTATAAGAAGATTTTATTGTTTTTTAATTCAGTTACGACATACAGCTGTTTTTACGCCCACCGTTTAGCCCTCTAAAATCGAGAGACTTTCGGATATGTATTCATAACTTCCGAAAAACAATAGTTTTTTTAACTGAAACTTTTTTGTAAGTAGTTCATAATACTATCTAAAGATAGTAACAAAAAGGAAAATCTGCATCAAACCGTTGACTTGTAAAAAAATCCACAAAATGTACTCATTTTCCGAGGGTTCAAACGGGTATACCCCCTTAAGTACTTTGGGTGTTTTTCAGTAAAATATGAAGACAGATTAAAGTCACATTAATAGCAAAGTCGAGGAATACAGCTTCATTTTGGGTTCATTATGGAAGTGTAGCAGAATTCGGAAGATTTTAATGTGTGCGTTGGTGGAATGATAATCATCTTGACGAGCCCCAACGCTTTAAGCCTTTCAGCCCCGTAAACCCATATCTGCATTACGGCGAGTGAATACGTTCCGTATGGGGACGTGGATATCTGTTCTACCAGCTATACACCTTGTAATAGAGAGGACTGAAAGTGGTCCCCATTCTCATCTAACTCGCGCCCGCACGCTGTCCGCCTATCTAACCGTTAACGAATGACCCTCTATCGCTCGATTACGTCCACTAGAGAGAAAGAGAGGAGGGAGAGTTTGAAGCTGGACGTGACAGAATCGTGCAGCCCATAAATATTCGTAATAGGCACCCCGCCGAGATGTTCAGAAGCTGTAAAACGAGTGGCCCTTCTTCTGCCCCTCGAAGCCTTCGCTACTGGCTCGCTGGAGGTTCCCCGATTAATTCCGCGGTATAACGAGGCTCAGACAGGCAGAAGTAGGCGCTGAGAGTGGAAATAAATCGGTACCGTACTGCCCGAACAATGGGAGAGGACTTTTTCCAAATCACCTATTTTTTTTACACAAGGAAATTGAAACGATAGCTGTAATCTTGGAACCGTAACGATCGGGCTCTCGAGTTTTCTTTCTCGGAGTTTTAGTTAGTGGAAGATACACCGAGGCTCTACTCGAACTCGAGACAGAGGGTTTTGAATGGAGGCGCGAAGCTCGCGCGTAGGTGCAATTACTCTCGCTCGAGTTAGAAGGAAATCCCACGTAATACGAATGTAGGATGCGCCGCTACGCGCCACTTACGGCGAATCTGAAAAGCCTACGAGTATGAATTACTGAAAGGAGATTGCATTCGTCTGACATCCTCCTCTCTCTATGGTCGAAGTGCCTGATTCCCTAACTCGTTGACCACCCCACCGCGCTCGAAATTCCGATCTACAATCATGAGATTAAATTCGAGCGGCGAGCGTTGCGAAGCGCGCGAGCTCGTGGAACCGTGCTCCAAAGCGATTTATCCCTCGACGACCAGCGGGAGGTTGGATCGGAATGATCTATACCTGTCCTCCCGGAGCATCCTCTCATCTAAAATTCGCTATGGCAATTTTCCTTAAACGCTTATTTATTTTAATTCCAGTAGCTTCCTGAGTGGACGAACGAACGTGACGCGATTCTCGAGAGAGTTGAATGTCCCCCCTCGAATCGCTCTAACTCATCTATTTAATTATTTATATTTTACCTACTAATTGATAGAGTTTGGAATTGGCGATAGAAATTTTTCTATTTCATATTGGTTCAAGTTAATCATAGCTGAAGAGGATCTATAAAGTTTCGTAAATTTCTTGTTTTCGGGAGCCACAGAAAAAAACCTCAGGGCAATGGGATTCGAACCCACGATCTTCGCGCCCAATGCGCTACAGGCCGGTCGCCTTACCAACGTCGCCAAAGTCGACCCTCCAAAATTTATTATTCCCAACTCCCTCTTATGTGAGTTCCTGATTCCACAGTGTACACGGTTCCAATTTTCCAAATTTGCCTTCTAGGTTTCAAAGGAATGAAAGATGATTATAAAGGAAGTTAAAGAAATGTGATACATCTTGAAATCCACACAGCTGAAAAGCAAGAAGCTACAAGACTGTTATCACTAATGAGCTGCATGTAGTGCATCAAGTTTCCCCTGATATCCGTGTTTCACGAGCCCGCTATTCCCAAGAACAGCGTTCTCTACACGAGGAGCCACTTCACCATTAAATGACTGTCTCGTTAATTACGGGGAACGACACTGTCGTAATATGAAGCCACGCAACGAAGATCCCTGAGTACAGTGTCATTCCTAAACGTTCACTTAACGAGCCACACTTTCGATGCCGCTTAGTAGCAGCAGAAAATTACGAGAACATGAATCATTCACTGCCATAAAAACTCCGCTTGGGAATTATTATTATTAAAAAAAAACTAGGACCCTGTGTAGAATAGTGGTGAAAAATGTTGGATTAATTTATTAAAGAACTCTAACAAATCTTCCACTATTCAGTGTTTTAAATTAAAACTTGGAACTATAAAATAAAAGCAGTGGAAAATATTCACTATTGTGCAAATGCAGCAGGTGTCCTGATACTTATGAACAGCAGTGTACGCTCTCAAGCTAATCTCATATTATAACCGAACTAAAAAATTCACTTAGCATAGAATTAAGTTCCACGAGACTCCTAATTAAGGGGCCGAATCGGAGCAAAATCTGCATGAATACACGAAGGAGCCTCTATGCGATGCTTTGTCAGCGTTGATAAGGGGCCTGTGTCAAGGGGGTTGTTCGATATCCCGGGTTCCAAACACCAAAAATTAAATCAAACTAAATAGTCTCTAAATTACCTAAATTAACTCAACTTATACATAAATAAAGAGCCATTCTCTTGCGAAGAAATAAAGTGTCGCCATTTCATTATATTCCAATCGAACAATTTAAATTTAATACCTCACTGCTCAAATTTCGATTCAGTATCTGCCCCGTTAGCCGAAAATTGAATTTAAAAAATAATCGTACTGTTCAAACATGCGTTTATCATCAACAAAAAATACTTCCATGAGATCGTTCCCGTTACCTACATGAAAATAAATTCTCGAGAAAGAAGTGGCACTTCTGGATCCGGTCGAGGGTGTCTGACCCCGTTGAGCGGCGCATAGGCGAATTTCGTCCCCGATAGCGGCCTAGTCGCGATAAAAATCCAGTCCCGAGCGGGCGAGGCGGTGGGACGAGAGAGCTGGCGCGAGTCGGGAAGCCGACGCGGAGGTCGGTGGCCGGCCTACCTCAACCTATCGACACTCGATGCCGCACATGTCGGCCAGCAGTTTAACACGTGTGCCGTGTTCATATAGTTCACCTTCTCCGCCGCGTTTCCGCGTCAATGTGCAACAGCGTACACGTTCCAGGCTGCTGGCCTCCTCTCGACGCCGCGGCCGATGCCTCGCGCCGCGTTACACACGCGATGCCTGTCCAGGACGCCGCACGTGACAAAGCCTTTGTCGCGCGGAACGGGACACAAAGGAGCGGAAAATAGAGCAATCCGGGATATCATTCCGATTAGAATATGGGAACGGAGCCGAGTGCTCGAACCGATTGGAAATTGATTACGGTAGTCGAACGGGAAACGAGCGATGCCAGGTGGAAATTCCACGGTGGAGTAATCCTAATCGAAATGAGATAGTTTCGCGTGGAGTTGGGTATATCCGATATCGAGATTGATTAAGAGGATCGTAGAGCGCACATTATGGGGATTTATGAAATATTTATAACGCGGGGAAATTCGGGTGAAGTTTCTGTTTTGCGATAGTGAAGCTTAAATTGCGCGGTGTACTCTGGGGTCGCGCGATTGAATTTTAATTGCCCTGATTCTGTGGTGGAAATTTTATAGTGGTTGGTAAAGTAGTTTTCTGGGAAAATATATTGAAAATTAATGTGGTGTACAGTAGAGGAGATAAAAGTTACCAGTTTTTCGATTGTTTTTATTTTTGTTATTTTTTAACATCAACTTGGAACTGCGATATGTGTTGAATATACATATTCTGATGAAGAATTGAAAGCTGTATAAAACCCAGTTATAGTCGAATTTATTTACGGGACAAGACTGTTTTGGAACCGACAAAGGAGCTACTTTGGTAACTTTTTTGGTCATTTTAAAGGCAAACGGGCGTCCACAAAATAATATATTTTTTATTACATTTTAAAAGTGGTAACATTTGTGTCGGCTTTGAAAGAGTGTTGTATTGTTTAGGCTGATGTAGGATTTTTGTTTGTTAGTTAAATAAACTCAACTCTAACTTGGTTTTATACAGCTTTTAATTCTCTATCGGAATATACATGTTGGGCCAGATACTGCAGTTTTGAGGTGATAATAAAAACTAATAGAGCTAAAAAATTTTAGTAAAATATATATAATTCTTACCATATTAATCATAAATTCAGTATTTATAATTGTTCCAACAATGATTATCATTATAAACCTAGTACTAACTAAAATAATTAAAAAAAAAATCGAAAAGAATAACCCCATTTGAATGTGGGTTTAACCCAATAACAAGACCACGATTACCATTCTCAATTCAATTCTTCTTAATAACTCTAATAATCTTAATCTTTGATATTGAAATTATCCTAATTATCCCAATTTTACCCTTAATTAAATACAAAATTATACTATCAACAAAATTAACATTTTTAACACACCAGTCTTAACTGTTAGACTATGAATAGAATGAATATTCTCATACCTAGAATGAATGAACTAATTAAAAGGATATTAGTTAAATAATAACAATTAAATTGCATTTGATAATTAACCTAAAATTATATCTTGTAAAACCTAACTTGGAATTATAAATATGACAATAATCAAATCTTTAAGCCGTATATTCCAATTAATTGAAACCAAAATAGAGGTAAATTATCGTAAATAATTAAAATGATTAACAAATTCAATTAAAACGTGGCGAAACTTTTGTCCGCTACTCATCTACGTCACCTTTGAATGCGCGTTTCTCGAAAACGAAGCGAGTTAGAGAAAAGTTCCGCACTGAAACGTTTCCGCAAAGTTTTGTCCCCATTTTAAAGATATCCCGCGTGATAATTGAAATTTACCGCGCGAACGCCCCTGTTTTACATGTAATAGCACACCGGGGCGTTATGCTAACGAGCCGGTCCGAGTGGATGCCGAAGAAATTCCAGTCAATCGAACAGATAAGATCCTCCTTTCCCATCGCGGAATTATCTGAAACCCGCTGCTACTTTTCTGACCGCGTCTCCCGATAGATCCGTCGACCGTCGAACAATGAACTTCCTTCATGCCGCACGAGGCGTCTTATGAAACGCGAAAGATAATTCTGTTGATATCCGCACAATAAGGGGCCCGAAGGAAGCGACTCGTTCGAAGCTGACGGGCCACAACTGAATACGATTACGGCATCGTGTGTCGTCGATAAAAACGAAAGTTGCGAGAGCGCGCGGACACCGTATCTATCGTCCTACAGATAAGAGCTAGAGATACGATGGGAGTCCTATTCACACTGAAGGACTTCGATCGAATTCCGACCAAAAAAAATACCTGAAAAATGTGGCGTCCAATTTCCTCACACTGGGTGGTACGTACCGTTTCGAGAAGATAAATTTTGAGAAATATGTGAAGCAGGTCAGAGCTGAGTTAAAAGCTTTTGAGGCTCTAAACACTTAAAAGATTTTCAGAACCCCTTATACAGGATGATCGCTTCAAGGCAATGTACGATTTCTTATACATTTCTAACATAGATTTTAAAATTCAGAAAATTTCTATAGTGTCCCCCTTTCTCCTGATGCCCTAACGTGTTTATTTTCCTTATTAATTAATCCAGCACTCAAGCAGGTGCATGCTCGAATAAAATACTCCACCTGATTTATAATTAAAAGTTGGTAAAAAAAATTTACGGCGTCACTTTGACTTTGTCATGCCACCCTTTTAGAATATACTCAGCGTGTGCTTAAATTCAGATTAAATTCGTGGTGGATAGGAATGGAATTGTTCGGAGTTCGATATAAGCGAATATGAGTAGCGTCGAAAATGGCCATGAAACAAGAGTGTTTCTATTTCTACGCTGTTGTGCAGGCGCAACGTGCAAGACAACGTTCCTTCATTTACGGTGCAATGAACCCCCGCGACAAAACGAATTCAGCGTTGCCCGTGGAGTCTTTCAAGCGTTCCACCGCGATAAGATAAGCAGTAATGAGGTTCAATTGGAAGATTAATTAATTAAGACCCGCGGCAAAGGGGATAAATTGGGTACATTGCGGTGGTATGCCGGCGCGAGGCGCGCGTAAGCCACAGCAAACGGGCATGTGGGCCTTCGCCGCAACTTGGAAAGAACGAGAAAGCAGAGTCAAAGAGAGAGCTAAAGCTCCAGCTTTCCACGAGCGTGCGGGATGTTGGCGGTCAGAAACGAGATGACTGGATCGTAAGATAAAAGTAAGGTGACCCAAAGAAAACGTGGAAATAATAATTGCACGACGAGGGTTTCATTAATGAATAATGGACGATTTAACGAATTCCAGGGGCCTGACGAAAATAACAACCCCATCCGCGGGTCACATTGTAATCCAATTAAAAGCTAATTTAATTACGGGCGGGGCCTGATCATAACAGCTGCTGTTAACGGTACCGTTCAATTTCCCCCGGCGGCTCTGGAGTTATGTAATTCCATTAAAGTAACACACACACCACACAGCGATACGTAGAAATAGATTGTCCTGCGAGATTCGCGATGATCTGGCCGCCGAGGAATTTCTTGGCACAGTTGAATGCACTTTATCACGCTTCCCCGTAGATCGCAATGCCGGGCTTTCGATTCGTCCACGTTAACAGCTAAATAACTCCACCTCCTTCTAAGCAGCGCAACTCGGAATTGGATTCCTCGCGAGGCAACGAATCGAAAAGGTCCGATAAACATCCTTCCTCCATTTTTCAAGGAAATGTAACTAATACAATTCGACTATCGATTTTCTCAAAAACAAAGCCTCCCACAATACTTTATCCCACACTTTCCCACTTCTATTTCTCGCATAGGATCGTGTAGATACCTCCGCTTTATGGAGCACCCAGCGCAAGCCTAATTTTAGAGAACGCTAACCTTGGACAAAGCTGAGGGCCGACGTGCACTGTGGCATTAAACTCGAACGAAAGGTGAAGAACCGCTCTATAAATATCCCATCGATGCACAAGGAAAGGATTGAATAAATAGAATAATAGCTGCGATTCGAGATATAATTAGATGTGATCAGCTAAACGCTCGCCGCGACGGAGAGTGCGTAGATCACCATATTTCATTGATATCGCCCACTGAGTATCTCGCACGCCATAAATCTCCGTTATTTTTTCCCGCGGCGCGAGACGCGAACGAGAAGAGGAACGCAGTGTTTCAGTTGTAGCAGCATCGTCGTTAGCGCTCGTTAGTCGCGACCGATAAGTAAACAAGCGGATTAATAGCAACTGGGGAATGAAAGAGGCTCTGCTCTAACAGACGCTGAAAATCCATCGGACGCTTCCCGCGGGTTTCCCGGCCAGCGGAGGGTGGTCAGAGGTTAAACGGCCCAGCATTCCCGAAACGAGCGTCGAAGGAGGCCGACTCGGATGGCCCCGCATTGTGGGAGCATCGCGGCGGAGAAAAAGGGGACGGATGTGGACCAAGAGGACGTCGATTGGCCGCTCGCTAATCAAGCTCCTTGGGACAAAGTTACCGACGTACGTTCCTCTTCGTCGTCGACTTCTTTCCATGCCTTTCTCTTCGTCTTCTTCGTCCTCCAATCGACCCTCCTTCGCCGTTCTATACCCAAGACGCACCAGGACCCCCCCTGTCTCGCTCTCTCAACATCGATTGGCGCTTTCTCTCTTTGTTCGCAGCGCAAGAGATACGCACAATCGCGACTCCAGAGGTCTCGTCGCTATTTTAAGAATCCGCTGCCCCCGCATTCGTTCCGTCGACTTTATTTCTGCTGCGATATAAACCGTGGAGAGAAGACACGCCTGGACGCGCGAGACTGTCCCGGATCTGTGTGCGTTGTCTGGTATCGGAAGATTAAGCCGATAAAACGCGAGATACTCGTGGGATGTTCGAGGAGGAAAGAGACGTCGAAATCGTGACATGCGTCGATTTTTAGGAAAGTCGACTTTTAAAACTTGCGAAAACTACTCCAAGTTGCTTGAATGGAGTCTGAAGTATTTTATTTTTGCGATAATATAAATAACTAGCAAAATACCCCCGCGCTTCGCTTCGGGCCTAAGAGATGTTGAGGACTCCATGAAAACACATTTTACCCCTTTTCATCCCCTGTTGGGGATGGAATTTCCACAAATCCTTCCTTAGTGCTCTACTATTATTTCAAAATCATTATTTTAAAAAAATAAAAAAGTTAGAGCCTTCCTCTCGTCAAGACGAACAAAGTAATGTAACACACTTGTGGCTACAGTTCATATTTACTGAGAAACCGCATTTCAAAGTATGCAACTTTAATTTTATATAATAGTATAGATTATTGAGTTAAGTCAGTTAATGTAAGTGAAGGTGTTCAGCGAGGTTTTTGAGATCGCGGGTCAAACTTGACCCAGTCGCCCGAGGGTTAAAGTGGAATCGTCTGATATATGAAGGGTGGAGGAAAAACCGAAAAATATCCATTTTTGTCGAATCACAAAGGGTTATAAAGTTCAAATGCCTTCGTAAGATGATCTAAAGGTTTTGGTACCTAATAGAAGTGGAAATTTCTTAGTTCCTTTCAGTACACTGGCATATTAAAATAATATAAAACAATTATTATTTTATTGCTTATTTTTTCTGGTGCATAATTAGGGTATAAGCTTCGTGAAAAATGCGGATAAATTCATTGAACCATTGTTTCTTTACTAGTGGAGTAAAGTATTAAAAATTAATTTTCTCGATAAAGCTGTTTTGCATCACATATTTTTGTACAACCCAGTTATTATATAATATATCTTTAACACGCTGTATACGCGTGTAATGTATACGCAACCAAATGATAAGGTGACGAATAAGTATAAATATATTATTCAAGCACTGTTGCATCACTCGAAATGAAAGCCTTCCTCGATTCCCTTATCTCATGCAGTGACTTTATGATACCTTAACCAGATATTGCAGGTTTCTCGTGGTAGTTCTGCAGATCCATCAAGCTCGAGAACAATCGAGCTTGAAGAAACGAAATCCCCATAGCGTTGATTATATAGCTGTCTAGGTATATTCCAACGTGCCTACGGAAAGTAGGTGCCTCAAGCTCTATATTTCTTGCGGCTTATCTATTCTAGAACAGTCCTCGTAAAACAGTAAGGTTCTACAACGTCGTTGGACTTAATATTTCATAAGTCCACGCGCAGGAGTTGGAGAAGTTGCAGACTCTGTTCATGTGCTCGGTGGACGTGATTTACATGAACGCGTCCGACGTAACAGGAAACTAATTCTACCCACTAACCGCTCCGGAGACAGTAGAAGAAGAAGAGATCGAGGCAAACGAAGCAAAAACTACTAAAAATGTACAAAGTAAAACACTCATCAATACACGACATCTAAGTACTACAACACTACGCACGAGCATTTTAACACTTCGAGTGGCGTGGATTTATATTGCTTCCACGATAATAGTTTTTGGAAATCAATCAAGCTTGGATCTGGTTCCCTACAATTTGTAGAAAATTTTCCCGGCAAAGGTGACCGTTGGGCTTGATCAATTTAAAGGGCGTTTTTTTAAAACCTTGCGTCACTCGAAGTGCTAATAAAATTCAATGTTTAAACAGCACTGTTGCAATTATTTGCATCACCCACCGTTGAACTACGATGAAAAACGACCCGATTGGCTCGTGTTCTTTTCACGAATGTCAAAGCGAGGATAAATGAGTGGTTTGAAGACGAGGGGAAAAAACGATCGATGCCATCGATCGTTTAAAAATAAAAATAGGCTGTACACTTGAAACGATCGATCGGTTGTTGCACACGTTCTTCGTACTGCGCCCCACATAACAGAACTTTTCCACTCGCGAGAATGCACGAAAATACACCGCGATACACGTACGCATTGGGCATCGGCGACTTGGGGTCGCGAATCGTGACGAACCGTTGCACCAGGTGCAGCTTTCTTTATTTTTTATGGATTTCAATTCCGTGTGAGTCAGTCCCGTTTCTCAGCTGGGACGATTATGGCACCATATACGGCGTTATGCGCGCCATAGAGATAAATGCGTTATTAGAAGCTACTGGAATCGAGCAGGGGTGGATTTTGAGATTTGGCGTCTTTAAGCTAACAATCGTCTGCCGCCCTTTCCGTGAAATATTATTAAATGTTTTAATTTAAATGATTAAACCAAAATTTGAAGCTCTGCAAAATTTGTTATTACCCAAAATTTGTCGTTCCCCAAAGTTTGCAGCTCCCCAAAATTGCCGCCCTCAAATGTCTGATGCTTCCCAAAATTTATAGCTCCCCAAATTGATTAGTCTCCAAAATTAATTGCTCCCCAAAATTTGCCGTCCTCAAAAGTTTGATGCTCCCCCAAAATTTCATGCCCCGCCAATATTTGTCTCCTCAAAATTCGGGCTTCCCAAAATTTGCCGCCCACAAAAGTCTGATACTTCCCAAAATTTGTAGCTCTCCAAAATTCGAGCTCCCCAAAATTTACCGCCCTCAAAAGTCTGATGCTCCCCAAAATGTGAGTTCTCCAAAATTTGAGATCCGCAAAGTTTGCAGCTCGCCAAAATTCGTCTCTCCCAAAGCTTTGCCACCCTAAGCTGCAGCCCACTTAACCTCAACCCAAATCCGCCCCTGGAACCGACTATATAGCAGCGTTCGAATCGCTTCCAACTAAACACAAACGAATTCCAAAAATTGAAACCACCTGTATTCACTTTTACAAACATCTTCGAAAAACCAGTTAAAAAAATATTAATTTCAATACACTAATTTCCATGAAGCAGGTACTAGTTTCTTGGAGACACCTATATCCTCTAGTGAAGATGATAATTTTCCCCTTGCCTATACACCGTTCCCATATGTTCGCCCATTACTAACACGCGAGATAACTATCGTGCCAGAATAATCAGAGCAAACACTTCCTAGTTGTCGATACCTATACCATTATTCAATTCCATCCCGATAAATCACTATCGAGCAATAAATTTTAATTACATACGCTAGGGGTATGTCCCAGGTACGCGCCCGTGTCCGTCATACGATTAACGTAAATAACATTCCAAAGAAACGGTAACGTTAAATCCATGCTACAGATCCCTCTCCATACGGAGCAGGTTTCTCCGGAGCAGACCTGATTACTTGCAATTTACGGCGTCGTCGGCGATGCACCAGGTGGCAGAACCCATTCGACGCGTTTCAACGCGGAGAGTGACCAGCCTCGGCTCTCCTCGCTTCAGCTGCAGCAATACCGTGTAACGGGATCAGTAATATCAGTGGTATCGCGTTACAGATTACGGAGTAAGGTGTATTACACGACGCGTATGTTTATCCGTATCGCTTGCCAGCTCTCGCCTCGACGTTTCTGCGTAGTCGGAGCGACACTCGGTGAAAACAACAGCATCGGCAACAATATTTTTTACAAGAACCCTCTATGCAACGATCCACACGCCCCGATCTATTTCCTGAAAATCTAGAATTGCTCGAGACTCGCTGAATATTGATTTTGAAAAGAAACTTAAATTGGAAAAGCTTGACTTAGTTAAATTAGCATTTTTCAAAACTCTGACACCGTTAAGGGATCTAAATTCTCGGTTATTTGAAGAAGCTTCGACGACGATAACCCTAGTAGATTAAATAATGAACTCCAAGCGGAATTGTCGTTATCTGGCGTAGCGACAATGGAGGCTTCAGTGGTCTCGATTCCAGGATATACCATTCCGGTGAATCACCGGGATGAAAATTACCGTCCAGTTCCCAGATCGTTCTGGTCGATAAGAAGCGCACCGTGCCTCCGAGGACTTAATCTCGCGTCGCGTTTAGAGAATCCGCTAATTTCTGACTGCCTCATTAGAATAAGTCCCTTTTTATCGGACGGGACCGTTTCCCGAGGCGATAAATCGCCGCGTCGCTCTACTTCAACGAGCCTTCGTATGAATGCACCGTCTGTGCACGGCCCCGCAAGGAAAATTGAAACACATACTTGCCACACTTGCGTCGCGTGCAAATGAAGGCTAAGACAACGATCCGAGTACACTGAAGAGTACGGCGGAATCGATGCAGCGTTTCCTGCACGCTCCGTGTGTGCACGGCAAACTAGGTTTTCCCGGGAACCATGCGATGCCGTGTATTTACGTTGTTCACCGTTATTTAGTATCGAAGCAATGGTAACCAGGGCGTGCAAGTCGGTTTCACTGCAACATTGGAAAAAGTCTGCCGTGGAAACGAGCGCTAAACTCAAGCGATTTCAATCTAAACTCTCATCTGAATCCATAAGAAGTGCATTTATCAGAGTCAAAAGTCAGTTGCAATCTGACCACTTCATCTTTATTTCTGTTATCCATTATTCAAATAAAAATCATCTTCATTCGAAGAAGTAGATAATTACAAAGATAAAACCGGGGCAAGTTGATACGTTTTTCAGTATTTAATTTTTATAATTCCTGTTTGAATTAATTACTTAGTAACAAATATGCTAAAATATGCTTCGACCATGCCTCTTTAACATGTCGTAAGTGAAACCTTGAGAAACTACATACAAAATAAATGGAAAAATTTTATTTGGATGTAAGCAAAGTGTACGTGTGCGTTTTAATTATTCACCCCAATGTGTAAAGCTATCACTAGTCTATTTACAACTCCCCAATCTATGTGATACGAGTTTTAAGATAATAGAACTGTTTAGTTATTTCGTCACTGGTCAATCTAAACTTTATAATTTAATTTAGGAATATCGTTCAGTCGATTAAAGATCACGCTCAAGCGTAGAGAAGCAGAGAATGCAGAAGGGCCGTGTGTGCGTGCGCCTTGTTTTCCATTGACGGCCGTCAATAGGTATCGCATTATAGCTACGCGGTTTCCGTTCCGAGGACTGTCCATTGGAAGACGCAATACGCGATATACACGCTCCTTCCATCGCTATATAAAGCGTGCGCGCGTTCGATTCGCCCGTGCGACTCTATTCATTCGGCCTGTGCCTCGTCCCGTCGCGCTCCGTGAATACAGATTTTTACCTGTCGCTCGCAACGGGCCTCGCCTCCAATTCACGCGAGTTCTCTACCCATACAGGCGTCCGCGCGTAGAGAACGAGCTCGATTCCGCGCGGAAGCTCGCGGAGGAATTCGGGCCGAGCTCCCGGTATAACGCTTCGAATACTTGGAACCGATGAAACGAACGAAATTGCACGGTCGAGGCAAGCGGACTAAAGCGGATTAGCACTTTGGGTAGCGTCGGCGCTGGGGCGGATTTGTATACTCTGCAAATTTTAGGGAAAAGAGTTTCAAAAGCTAGCTGAATGCTTGGATGCTTTCACCGGGTAATCTTTAAGCACAGAGGTTTAATACAACATTAATAAAAACAATTCACTCTTCTTTTATGTAGCAAATTGGGTTTGAAATTGTTTCAACTGTTTTAAATTAAAATATTTGATAATCAGGGCAAAATGTAGGGGGCGCATTATTATTGGTGATATTATTGGGTTGGTGCATAATTATCAGGCGTTTTTGTAAACAATATTTATTATGAAAAAAAGAAACATACAAATTAAACGAAGACGAGCGAATTTTTATTAACAAATAACCCGCCATTACAAACGCTTGATAATTTTGCACCAACCCAATATTCGAAAGTCTTCGAATATTTATTTTGAAAACAAATCGAGCTCGAATTTCCCTCTGTATAAATAACACAAAATAGTTTTGAAAATCTTGTACCACTTGAAGGGTCAATGCTGAATTGAATTTCATTTCTAACGACTCGATTTTTTCTACGTTTATAGTACTGAAATTCCCATTAGCTCGTGCAACAGATGTCGTGATGCGCCAGAGGAGCTAGGGACAGCCTCAGTCGACCGATCGACAAGGATTAAACTCACAGCTGAAATAATAATTGAAAAAAGAGTCTCCGCGTGTAGCCGCTAGGCCGATAACCCGTCGAAACTAAACGTTGGCGTAGAAAAAGCGTGTAAGCAAAGATTCTCAAAATGAAACAGCCGGACAGCGGTCGTTGAATTATCGCGAACCCTTTCATCGATCAGCGGTAGCATCAGCTACCTACGATCGAATGCTTAACGAGTAACCGGGAGTCGAACAAAAGACCTACGTACAGCGATTGTGAAAGTTTCTTAAAGGACGAATTAGGCGAGCTGCATTCCTGCTGCTTGAATAATTGAAATTAGTAGAAGGAACTGCGTCCGCGCTTGCAAAATCAGATAGAGTATAGAGCAGTGGCGCACCCAAAGGGGGCCAAGGAGCCCTTTTCTAAAAAGAAAAGAAACCTAAATTTTATTCTTTAAATAAACATTCAAAAATATTTCTATCAATTTTATCCGTTCAACTCAGCTCCCCCAAGATTAAATCCTAAGTGTGCAACTGGTATAGAGTATCCCTGAAAAGTTAAAAATAAAAAAGAATTACAACCGCCTTCAAAAAAAAAATGAAAAAATTTCCCTTACTTAATCTAAGACTCTCGTATTTTTAAGTCGGCGCCAGATTTACACGGTGCAAATGATAAGGCGTCGACTTAAAAAATATGAAAGTAGTAGATTAAATAAAGCAAAAAATTATTTCTTACTTTTCAGTGCATTTGTATTTTTTCAAAGTCGCTTTTAATTATTTCTAAAATTTTCGAAGTCGGTTATAAAAGAAGGCGACCGCTGTGGAGTCACGCCCGAACCTTTCCTTTCCTATTATCGAAACAAAGTACTGCTGCCACGAAGAACAAAGAAGGATCCAACGCATAGAAGAGCAACGTGCCGCGATTCACGTCGCAGCCTGCGCAAGGCGACAGCCGGCGCACGCATAGGCATGGGAAAAATGCACTTGCTCAATGCATGCAAATTTAACAGTTCCAAGGATGTTCAGGCGCCACGAATAAATTCCCCGCGTCTGCGATTCTTTGTAAATATTCCTCGCCCTTCGACAAAATCCACGGCGACGATAAAATGCCCGGAATATTTATGAAAATGTATGAGCTTTCCATTACCAACTAGGGGCCATAAAGGTTTACAGCGGACCCAATCGTAAAACCACCCTCGAGCCCGAAAGCTGCGATTGTGCCTGCCCAGCAGATTTGGAAATTCCCCAGGGGTAAATTGCTGGGGGTAGGCACCGTTAGACGCGGTCGTATAATGCACGGGGGATATCCAGGCGAGTAAGTACGTTCCACGGGAACTGTTTTAAAAGGCGACGACAGAGAGTCACGGGGGTAACGCACCACGGTTTACCCACATCTTCTCTACCTGCGCATTTCCGGTGATTTAAAGAGCCCGACCTGCCTCAAGCGTGAAGTAGCCGCGCATTTCCCCCTACCTGCTGCCCCGCTCGATGGCCGATCGACGGCGCAGTAGGCCAACCATGGTATAACAGAATGAAAGTCTTATTAACGCAATTTCACGTACTACAGCCTGGCGTAATTGCTGAATTAACACGCTTGGCAATTGGGACTAATGGAGGCGGATAATATTGTGAAATTATCGCAGACGTGAAATAATTCTTGCCTGGCCATTACTCGTTAATTTATAGATTATACCTTGGAGAGGAGGAGCGACGAGCTTGGTGCCTACTTATTTAAAAGTAGGGCGTAAAATATCTCTGAGCACTTATTCCCTCTCATTGCTACGCGCCCTAGGAATTTAAGAGGAGGTTCTGGTCTAAAATCGATTTTATTTTATTTCTTTCTTCGTTTTTGAAATTCATAAAATTCACGAACTTTAAACGCGTTTTTCTAGGAACAGTGTTCTCAAAATCGGTGGGACGTGTATTTCCAAAAGTTATTGTCCGATTCGGGTGAAAGTTTTTTTATTTTGAAGAATATAATTCTGGCTCGTAGATAGGCTAGTAAAATTTTAAACGATTTGAAAATTTGTCATTTTTAAAGGCGTTTTAAAGGAGATTTCATACTTCCAGTGTCGTTATTTTGTCAAAAAATGTAATTTTTGTAATTTTTTTTCTGGTCTAGTCCACGAGTGAGTTTTATGTCCTTTAATGATCTAGCATTGTTTCTTAAATAGCTGCTGAGTTAAAACGATTTTAATTTTCACTGATTTTACACGTACTCTTATGGAAAAAGACGATCTTGGGAGATAATACAGCTGAATAAATATTGAAGAAAAGGTACCAATATTCTCCTTTTTTTTTACATGTAGGTAGTATATGAATAGATGAAAATATCTGCCAAGTTTCAAATGTTTTCGCTACACCGTTATCAAGAAATAAATTGTAACTTGAGAAAATTGTGAATTTAGGGCATTTTCACTGCCAAAAGTTCAGGAAATAATGTTTGAAAAAGCATTTGTAAAGTGAACAATATCCTTCTAGGAGTAAAACTAAGAACTCCAACTGTCGTTTATGTTCCTTGCATCTAGATTTACTATGCGTAAGACGTAGATATTCAATTATTTCAAACTTCATACACCTACTTTTGTTTAATATTGTACGTTCAATACATTCTTAAAATGGTAATGTCCACAAAGCTTGCTGGGAATATCCCCAGGTTCTGGATTTGAAGAGAAACACTTATGAGGGGAACCCAGGACTGTGGTCCAAGTTCTGCTGATTAAGAAACTCGGGCCCCAGTTCGTTGGTCCCTTTCCTCAGGAGTTTTACTGCTTTCTGATAAAATTCAGTTGGAAAGTGCCATTTACGTTGAATACATCAAAACACAGTGGAATTCGTTTGACAGAGGGTTTGTATAGGAATTCGTGAGAGAGAGAGTGCTTTAAATGGCCACTTTCTGTCGCTGTCTGAAGGTCAGTCCCATGGTTTACCAGCACGAAAATAGGCCCCGAACGATTCGAACGGGCAATCAATCAATCACGCAATTCAGCCGCTCAATTCAACTGCAATGATAGCTCAATCAGTAACGCTCCGGCCGAACGATTGACGATAAATATCGCGAAAGGTGTTCGTGTCGCAAGGACTTCTCTCAACCTAAATACCGCACAGTACAACTTTGTTATCTATCGCGAGCTGCGCTCCCCAGAGCCCCGTGACTCAGCTCATTCTATGGCTCGTTAAATCCAGACCCAGCCCATGCCCGTAACTGAAAACGACACAGGCTATTTCCTTTGAAACGTCTTCGTTGAAAGAATTCCGACGCCCCCATAACCTTCCATCCTGCGCTCGCCGCGCGTTCCGTAATCCCTAAGCCAATCCTACATTCCTAAATGTAGCGCAATACGCGAAACCCGTCGACCCTAGCCACGGCAAAATTCTACGAAACGCCCTGTTTAAGAATTATTAAAACCGCGACAGAACCGAACCGAGGAATTTAATTTCGAAATATCCCGCGAACCTAAAATCTAGAGGTAATAATTAAGAAAATAAAAATAAGAATCGCGACCTGAATGTTTTTTTAAAGTCTCATAAGTCACCCTTAAAAATACAGTTTCGACGCAGCGCGCACGCACGTGTATATGAGATTACCGGAGCGAGATGCACGCGACCTCGATCGAATTCGCCCAGCGTTTTCTTGCAACGAGATCTGCTTTCTCTCATTACGCCGTCATGAAAGTATAATGCTTATGCTCGATGGAGCACCGAGAGATCCTTCGGGCACGGAGGTCTGCTTATTGCAAAAGTGCAAATACGCCGGCCCCTTTCTTCGCCTCGCCCTCTGCCACCCATTCCGCCACTCTGCGCCGCGCGCGCGGTTTGCAATTATAACGTGTCGCTTTCGTAGTCGACTTTTCGTGCCCGGTATGCGGCGCGGATATACCGGCCGCGAGTAAATTGGACCGGAAACGAGTTTAGCGTGATGGAGAAACGTCGGAAACAATCGATTGTCCCGGGAGCACAAATGGCTCGACCGGCGAACCTGATGAGGGCATGCGCGCCACGTACGCTTCGTTCCACGCACTCGATCGCGTTTCAGCTCCCCCCCTCTGCGCGCTTTCGTTCGCCAAAAAGCATCGCGCCGATCACCGGCGATACTGCCTGCAGTTTCTCGGCGATGATTCTTTACTTTTTGTCATATCAATATAAAAGTGATTCTGCCGATTAAATTGAGAAAAGATAATTTAAATCGAACTACATTGAATGAAACGGGCTTTTGTTTCTGCGAATAAATTGTATGTGTAATATCGTTAATAATTATAGTTCAAATTATGTCAGGTTTTTGTATCTTCTCATCTTTTCTTCCTACACTTCCGGGTCTTTACTGCCCTCCTTACAAGGAAACATATCGAACCCGAAAGTTCTAATGAAACTCCGTACGATTGTAGAGCATGTCGGAGTATGTAAGAAACGATTTTTTTTTCTGCGGAAAAACACTCTGAGGGGGTGAAATCAGCCCCCAAATTTCAGCGATTTTTCGTTTTTCGAGTATAATTTTGGACGTACACAAATTTCTTTTGCAGCGCGTTATACGGCATCAAACACTGAACATTTTGTCCATTTACGGTTTTCTTCTACCTCGCACCGTTACAAAGTTATACTCGAAAAACGAAAAATCGCTGAAAATTTGGGGGCTGATTTCAAACCCCTCAGAGTGTTGTTCCGCAGAAAAAAAAATCGTTTCTTACATACTCCGACATGCTCTACAATCGTACGGAGTTTCATTAAAATCAGAATTTTCGGGTTCGATATGTTTCCTTGTTAGTTAAAACTTAAACTGTCCTATCTAACATTTTTTCATTTTTTGAGATATGTTGAAATATTTGAAGTTCCACACGTCTTTTACCTTTTAAATAAAGTTAGAAACCTCTATGTGCTTCGTAAAGTTTTATAAACAGTCTAATGTATTTAACCTAAGTTCTTTCAAAATGGTTAAACTATCTTATCTGAAACAATTAATTAATTGGTACGTTAATAATACATTCCCTACCGGTACACATATTACAAAAAATGATATTAGGCTATTATGAAATAATGACAACATGTTTTAATTTGAATGAAGGAAAATAAGTTTGGTACAAAGTAAATGATAAAACTTCAGTTTTCTCGGTTGTTTCAAAATGCTAGATAGGACATTTTAACTAAAGAGGGCAGTTTATATCTTTCATTATTGCCACGTTCAGCGAGGCTATGACGCTAGACGCAGTCCTCGTGCCGTATTTCTTCAAGACTTTTCGATATACAAGTTCTTTTTATCAACTACAGTAGTTTCATTAGGGTCCGTCTGTTTACTTCGATCCATTCGGACCATAACAAAAATGAGAAGGCAGCCTTAATTGCTTCTTTAGCGATGCTTCGTTGCTGGGAGTTAAATATTAAATGCTTGATAATTTTATGAAAATTATCCTTACTAATATATCAAAGTGAATCGTTGTTTGCTTGTAATATTTAGAAAGAAGTATTTTATTTCACAACTATAATTAGGCCGCCTTTTATATCGTTGTTTGCGATGATTAAGGTTTTAAAATGGGCCCCATAAAGGCCCCAGTGTGCGTCTAATGCGTTTTATAGTAAATCCAGCACCGTTGAGAAAGATGTGAGATTGAATGATTTCGAAGAACGCCACCGATAATATCGCTGTATGCGTCTGCAAAGGAAACAGTGGAGAAAGGGAGAAGTATTTGTTAAATTGGCACAATTTCTCGCCGTTCCCGTGTCCCGCCAACTTTCGCGCCGAAAAGCGCGGCGTCCTGCCAAGAAAGCGTGAGAAGCCAGACAGAGAGAATTCTTGTTTCAGAATTTTTCATAACCCACATTTATGTGGCAGACACGGCTGCCGCGCGTCTAGCACAGCCTCGAAACCACTGGTCTTCCTTCTCTTTGTTTCGCAATGGCATGCGAACTATGCACCGTTTCAAGGACTTCGAAATACGCGCGGAAAGAATTAACGCTTTACGACCACCTGAGTGTTCCTTTGTCACGATATGGTGTACATTTATTTTTAGTGCTTTACAGCTCGTCGAAGAGACGTGATTAGCCAGATATATAACCCCGCTGATGACCCAGGGAGCCCCCAAGACGATATCCAAATTTTACTGCTGTACCTAACGATAATAAATTGGAAAATAAATCTGAAAGATTTTAATCGCCCTTCGGTTCTATATTGCAACACTTTTTATTTCACAGTAAAAATGGTAAAATTCTTCTCGGGGTGTAGAGTAGGAAGATAGCGAAACAAGTCAGATAGCGAGGAATCTCGCTGACGACGAAGCGTGAAACGTATCCGACAGATAGAAAGCATTTCTTGGAAATGATGCGCACTGTACGTGCCGAGGCGAAATTGGTCAAGCTGGCCAATTGATCCGGGCCACTCCACGCGTGTTATTTATACCTATCTTGGTAATGATTAGTTCAATAGGAACTTCCTCCGTATTACCTGCGACCTCTTTTGTTCCAGTTCTGCCGTTTTACTTATTGGGACGAGCGTTCATTACGAAAGAGTTACCACGATCCTCAGCGCAAGGGAGTACACAATCTATAATCGTTAAGACAGGCTGGATCCGGGCAGATTCGTGCCACAGAGGAACAAAGGAAAGATTTCCCCGATCCTGTAAAATTGCATCCTTCGCCGATACGCAGGACGATGCTGTGAAACAAGCGTTTCCTCTGACGATCGAAAGAATTCAATCCCCCCGAATGTTTTCACAATCACAGCGGGGCGTGCGCTACAAGTCATGAACGGGGAAGCCAGAAGCGGGTACCGGAAGTGTAGGCGTCGGTAACACTTGACAATCGTGGCTGATAAATTACATAAAGTGCAATCGTCCCCCCTCTGGCCAGGCTAAAAATACATACACCGATGGAACGTGGCTTTTCGATCTACTAAAAGTGCAAGACCATAGAAATTTATTTCAGTTGGATAAAAAAAATGGTACTTTTCATCGGGACGCGTTGGTGGCAATCAAATGTTTTTTTAAAGAAAGACAGTTGTAACGTTATCGAGAAGAGAAACGGAAAATACAAGCACGGAATTGGGCAGAAAATATCAGCCTCTAAAAATCTGCTTCTCGGGCCGTCTACGAACACTATCTGCCCCCCTCGTGAAAGCGGGGCAAGCGTTATGTTCAACAGATGTCGCGGGAAGACCCCGAACAGCAGAGTCGTCGGAGAGATGAAAAAGAACACCACACAGACCGCCCTCCACGGGGTGCAGGTCGAGAGCTTCCAAAAATGCCTCTAAAGTGGCGACCACCATGGGACAAGATTCCATTCGTACCATCCGACCCGCGCAACGTGTACAATGTACACAAAGAGAATCTCCAGCATAATTTTTACGCTCCACTAATTTTTCTAAAATCAATAAACTGTGCTTCAAAAACCTGGCTTACCTGGAGTCACAAGTGTGATTGGATTAGGGATTAAGTATTACGTTGTTATCCCTATTTTACAACTCCCCAAATCTATAGGGTATAAATTTTAGTATACAATCGTATTTTTAAGCATAGTATTTCCGCTGGAAGTACTTTATTTTTATTGCCACGCGCAGCGAAAATCTCTCTAGACTATTACCGTGGAACTTAGAACCGCGACGTTTCTACACCGTAATCGTGCCCCAGCTACATTCCCCCTTTATTTACCTATTATCGTTCTTCATTCCATTCGGCGCAGCAAGACGCGTCGTTACCATTGTATCGCTTTGTCGCACAAATTCCCTAATGAAACGGTGCGATTATTCTCTATCGCCGTGTACTCGGTAGGCGCGCGCGCGCGCCGAGTATCACCCCTCCGCGTCACCAACGGCGGTATAAATAAAATCGCCGCAAAAACGCGCGTAAACAGCCGCGCCGAGGAGATACGTGTTGCGAGGCGTGCGCCTTGAAAACAAGAAATGTATCTCTGGCCGGCTGGAAAAGAGTAATCGCATCCGTGAGCGCGCAAGTGTGTCGTCTCGGCGACGCGCTATAAAAATACGGGTGCTTGACTGCCATTTCTCGGCGAAAACGAGCCTCGTATTTAAAATGTTTGAATGCGGGGTCTCTCAGAAGCCTAAGTGAGTGACATCACAGAGTAAAAAGTTTGAGAAGAATCTATCCAGTGGTTTGTACGCTATAGATTCCTGAAAATACTGATGGCTCGCGGGCCTCCGAGGGAGAAAGCCTGTTAAAAGGAACGCCGACTCTCGGCTGACGTGCGAATCACGTCGAGTCAGGCCCGGTGCATGGCCAAAGCCCGCAGGGGTTTAGCGCGCGTCCTTCTCTACCCCAAACGGAGCGCGCAGGATCAAGGCTCACGAGGGTATATCTCGTTCCGGTGTGTTCAACTTGGAAGCCCTCCAATGGGCTTCCCTTTGCTCGCTCCCCCACGCGACACCACCGCTGGAACCAGTTTTAAAAGTCCACAGGAATGCATACCCCGCCACCACCGACGGGCCTTTCACCTCTTTCGCGAGAAAATGTATTTTCATGCTTTTCGATCGCGTGCGCCCGGTATCCCGCTCCCTCGCTCTCGCGTACTGGGCCGGATACAAAGTTTCACGGCTCGAAAACACCGCGGCGCAGAGAAATCGGTTGCTAAACGGTTCCTGTTTATTTTACGCTGTTTAGAACTTTGAATCGAAGTCGAGATAAGGGAGGGGAATATTACTGATCGTCCGTGGGAAAGTTTCTTTTCTTTGGTTTACGTTTCGTTTCGTGTGGATCGATTAGTATCATCGCTCTCTTAATTTCGGACGAGAGCGTAACAGGTCTGACGTTCGTTCATGAATTGTTGTCCGTGTGTACGCAAGTATCGCGTGAATAATAGGAAGATTCTTATGTGTTCAGTAAGTGCATATGTACGTGAGATTACATGCTTCAGCTTTGCCCCCGAGAGAGGAGCCGTTGGGGCACGTTATCGCCCCCCTTGTCTAAATCCCCGGATGTAAACAGCACGGTTTCTATAAATATTTGCGCGTGAAATTCAAGGTAGGCTACCGAATGGCCACGTATCGGCTATGGGAAACAAGATATGCATATACGTATGTAGTACGCGCGAACGCATCGCGCCGGAATACGAGGAGGCACGCAACCGCGCCGTCAGATTGCAATAGCAAATACCTTCGTAAAGCAATCGATAAACAAACAGGAAACTTTTCATGCACCTCGCACCGTCGTAATTAAAAGAAACATGCAAACATTTCCCCCCAGCTTTCAGCCGAGAAAAAAATCGATATCGTGGGAGTAAGCCTCGGCCATCCGTGAAAATCGTTCGTCGGACGAAAGGGGCTCGCGCTCGGTGTCTCGGGGCCCTCGATCGAAACGAGATTCTAATTGCGCACAAACTGACGAAAATCGTGCCGAGAAGCGCATTTAAACATTGCTCCGGGCGCACAAAGGTTGACAAGAGTCGCCATGTTGGAATAATCGACGCAGGATCCAACTCCAGCAGGCTTTCCCCGAGCCTTGTCAAACCGATCGATTCCATAGGATCGTACACTTAACTCCTACCTCAACAGGAGGATCAAATCCCGCTGCAGAACTTATACACCGCGTTGCAAGTTACAACGAATTTGCACAGCCACCGAGACGGCGACGAGCCGGTTCGGCATGTATGTTTCAAACTCGCACGGCGACCGTGCTTGTATCAAACGTGTCCTAACTTGTCTCATTCCCGGCTCGGTGGCTGTACAAATTGACCTTTACGCGGAAGGAACACGACGCCCGAGGTGCGATCTCGAGAGCATTGTACTCCCATCGATCCCCTCCCCTCCATCCCCATTTCTCCGCGAGAATTGATGGAGTTCGACAAATTCCTCGGCCCCGGCGAGAGGGAAATACGCAATACAGTTTAAGTTCAAGAAATAAGACAGACGCTCACCTCGTATTTGATGCCGTTGAGCCGCAACCACGTCTCCACCTTGAGGCAGTACGGCGAGATGGAGGGCAGAAGCGGTGTCCGGGAGAACTGATACAGATAAACAACGTCCTTCTCGTAGTTGGTCTTGTGCACGCCGGCAGCCTTGGTCGGCGCCGAGGATGCCGTCGCGGCCGCGGCGTCCCCAGCATCTTCTTTCTTTCCACTTTCCTCCTTCTTCGCGGCCGCATCCTTCTCCTCCTGTTTGTTGTCCGGCGGCATCTCGTCCTTCAGCGCCTCCTTCATCTCCTTCACGTCCTTAATCTCCTTGCTCTCCGGCCCGGTGTTCTCTGTCTCCGTTGCCGTCGTCATATCGGCTAATCTCTCTCTGTCGCTTCCCTTTCGCGCAGCTTCCGACCGGGCTCTCTCGTTGAAACGAAACGGGACAGCCGCTTCTCCTCGTGCGGGCGAGCGAAACGATCACCGTCGACGGGGGAGGGAGGAGGGGGGGGCAACAAATGTTCTCGAGGCGACACTGGGAGGCGAAACTCTCTCGAAGACAGCGCGCACCACACAAACGTACGCCGGGTACTCGTCGATCCCTCTGACTTCGCCGGCCGGTTCCTTCTAGTCGCTGCCCCGTTCTGGCCACCACGGGCCGCTGTGCCCCCCAGCCGTAAGCGGCGTTGCGCATGCGCAAGCGCCACACCCCGCTGCCGCCGCCATATTTAATTGGCCCGCCATCCCTGCCCGGTCCGCGAGCCCCCCTTTCTCACTCTACTGCGCCGTTCCTGCCTTTCTTTCTCCCTTCAGCTTCACCCCCCCCCCCCGCCCCCCCCCCTTTCCTCCAGCGAACCACCATAGCCGGGATCTTTCCATTTCACCGTGGTTCGCTCTCGCCTGGCAACACTGCCGCCACCGCTACCTCAAGAGGGGCCGCGCAAACTCGCAACTATGTGTCTCGGTACCCGGGCTGTGAAATACGCCCTGGTAAATGCTCCCCGTTTTCCTTTTTTCTTTATTCTTTTTTTATCGAAATCTGTCCCAGACCGCTCCCTTATTAAATGTCCCCTAATAGCGGAGAGATATGTATCGCGGCATTGTCACGGGGGGATTGGTTTTATTAAGAACTTGCACCTTCGTGACTGTTGCTTGTGCATTTGGGATTCATGGTAATTAGGAGTGGGCTTGAGAGAGGGGCCCCGTAATATTATAGTCTCGCTCCTGCACCAACCCGGCCAGCTGCTCTCCTCGTTCGCAGGGGACTTGGCAACGTCGCGTCAGACCGGCGTAACAACGAACCCCTTTTCACGGATTACTTTTTTCCACTCTCTGGCCGATAGACTCCATTTGGAAAACTACCTGCCGCAACTTGCGCCGCCCATGGGCGCAAACCCCCACCCCCTCAATCACTCGATAGCTTCCCCATCCCCCCCTTTGCTTTTGTCTTTGCGCTCGACGCTGTCGGTGTCCCTCCGCCAGACAATTCCGCCGTCTCGTCCTTCTTGCTCCTCCGGCGAACGCTGCTTCGAGATTGTTAAATCTATAAGCGAGGGGACTGAATTTTTTCTACGCTTCACTTCGGGAGTCATCGATGGGCGCAGGGGGACCATGGATTCTCTACCGTCGTGCGAACTAATGATTAAAAGAAATAGAAATAACTTGTATCATCTGTCCTGCATTTCTGTGGTTACATCGCAGCACGGCTCGTCCGAGACAGTGTCTCTTTCGCAGCCCATGGGGCACTGACTTTTGGGCGCGTTGACAGACACGCGGACGTGGTCGCAAAGGATTTTTTTTTGTAGGCATCGAAGATCACGCCTGTGATTTCACAAAGGATTACTACGATCATTTTTTTGTTTCTACTGTATTAAGACTATCTTTGCCTAGTAAAAGATGCGAAGTAGATCGCGGGTACGGCGGCGGTGCGAGGGAACGTCGATAATTCCACGGAGATTGCGATAACATGAATATTTGCTTAGGAAATAATTCCGCCGGCGATTACGAGAGGAACGTATACAATACGTATTTACTCGACGCGTTCTCGTTCAAAGGGGTGATTCGTTTCCGTTGAATAACAACGTTATTGTACATTAGTGTTTGCGGCGAACGTCCGACACCTCTCGGAATTGCGATTTCGCTGTTTTGCGTGCGGGAAGAAGGTGGAATCCTTAAAAGTGAATAAAAATTTATTTACTCCTGATGTTATAATATTCCCCACAATGGTTCGTGACAAATTCATAATCGTTGTCCATAGTGTGCGCGTTATCGGTCGAAGGATCTTGTGTACAACAATCGGAGATCGCTAACAAATCAATTCTCCGCGGGTGCTCGTTACCCGTGCGATATAAAGTAAATACGCCGAGTGCGTAGATACGTCGAAGCCAATCGAATAACTCGGGAACCGAGACACTGATGCGATCGTTGCTTTGTAAAATATCTTAAATAAACGTGTCTTTTAAGTTTGACGGTAGTTTCTTAAAATAGGTATACGTAGAAAAGGACAAACAATGTAATATGATATAGGTACTCGTCGCTCGCGTAGTTTCCTACCCGAGAAAAAAAGTTTCGTACGTTTTAGAACGGATACTGACATCGATCAAGTGCTACCATCTAACGTAGAGTCGAGGTTGGTCAATCAATTCCCGACTGAGTTTGGATTTTAATCAGTTTTAAAATTATCAGTTAAACCCTGTTTACATTAGTAGAGTAATTAATACCAATCACTATTAAAGCAGAAATAAAATAATTGCAGTGATTGATAATTTGTTATATTTTAGAGTGATATAATTTGAAGAAATCAAACCTGATAATTATTTACCGCTAAAACGTTTTTTTTAAACTATAACACTATATGCTTTTCCATACTAAACTTTTTTCTCGGTACAAAGCGTGCTCGAGGTCGCAATGATCGTCACAGCGATCGATTTCTTCGCAAATTAGTTCGATCGCTGTCCGCGGAAAGCGATGAAATTTAGCGCATATCAAGGAAATAAATTTTTCTTTCGCAAATAGATCGAGGCTTCGTAAATGCATTTGTCGATTAGTTTTGTTTTCAAAATAAATACTGGCGCGTACGCATATATCACAATTTCTTACTAAAAAGAGATGCAGTCGCGCTTTCAACGCGCATAACATTGCACTTTGATGATTACTCAACTTAAGTGCAACTAATTATTATTTACCTTCTGCCCTGCGCATTTATCACCATTTTGTTAATCGTTTAATTAATTCTCAATTTAATACAGCGCGTTAAGTTTAGTTTGCTTGATTCGCTTGGAGAAAGGCGTGCTTAAATTCGTGAGAATCGCCAAGCAACGCTCGCAGAAGCGATGAAACGTGATAATTCATTCGTAATTTGACGAACAGTTCTGTTTAGTCGTTACAAATTGCACTTAATCCAGTCGGCTCGAATGTATCGGGCAGTATTGAAATTATTTTATTACTCTCTTCTTATTTATAGACGGAGGAAAAACATGCTCAATCGCAGCCGAAATATCTGAAAAGATTAGAAGCTAAGCCTCTCTTGGTAATAAATATTGAGCTTGCGCCAGTATAAGCGTTTCCTTAGCTTAATTTCTACGTTTACAACAATGTGGGTGGTAGATTACTGCGCAGCGACGGTTAAAGACTTTCCTTTTTCTTTATACAATGTGTAAAGCCAGCAACTACATTGACTCTCCTGTCGACTGGCAATAGAAAATACTGGGTGACTGTAGAGATCCTTGTCTCACTAACACTCTGATCCTTTTTACGCAAATACTAATAATAATTAGAGAATCACTTGAAACGAAGTTTACTTTGCAAGTTAAACATCCTGTAGAATTTGAAATTTGATTTATTCTCAGAACTTTTCTTCTTTTTTGCAAAGATTCGAAACTTACTGTTTGTTAAAAAGAATGTGTGAAACCATGATAAACGATTTAAGTACAAACTGTAGCTTACTTTTATATTAAAATCTCTGCAGAATCCCAATACTTAGCCGGACGCAGTCGACAATTACAATAAAGTAATATTTCATTTCTAGAAAGCTGTTCCTCCAGAACAGTCGATTGAGAAAGTAATAACTTAATTTCCGAGGCCTCTCATTTAAGAAAAAGGTTTTCGTGTGATCTCGATTAACCGAGTTCTACTAATTTGCAAAAAGTACATGCTTTTTCCGTGATCGAACGTGCACGAAAGCAGAAATGTTCACTTCTCCGTGAAAAGATCTCTGGTGATTGGTGCAAAAATGCGCTCTTCCGATTTCTGATTTTGCCGATTGTTTGTGACAAAAAAAGAAACGAATGTATATGATAATTTAGGCCAAAGCGAAAAATTGTGGACGCGTTCAACCCTTAACGTTCCAACGACATTCGACAATATTCAACGCCAACATCAGCTTTAGTATCGTCAGATAAATTTGTAACTAATAGTTAGAGAAAAATACTTTAATTGTACTCGTCGATCCATTCTTACTAAACCACAACGTTCCAGTAAGTAAATATATACGCGTTACATCTAAAAAGATAAATAATTAAGACTTGCACAATTTTTAGCCACAATCAATCTTAAATACACATTTACAAATTCGAAGTACTACTAAATAATGCTCTCTTATTCTAAACGCTATCAGGGCACATTTTACTTTCCATTTCGAATAAATTATACACTCACTCGCGCCGTCGTTTCAGAAACTTCTTCCCAATTAAAAATTACCTCGAAAGCGATGTGTATATTAAGAAATCAGTTAATAATAATTCGCATTCTTTTTCAGAAAGATGTTTGGAATAATAATCAAGCACGAGCTTCGCTATCTCCTCGAAATGAACGGTTCCCTGATTGCACTAGAACGAAAGCATTGAAAAAGTGAACGCCGAACGGCCGAAAATTGGCATCTATCGCTTTCGACGATAGATCATCATTTATCGGTCAGCTGCCCGTCTTATCTTCAAAGCAAATACATTTCAGATAACGTAATACCTAACGAACTGTATTCAATCGCCACAAGCACAACGCTGGAATCAAGGGTGGATCGTTAAGGGTTCACGTAAGCTGGAAACAAAAAAAGAACCAAAAAAAGGTCGAAAAAGAAAGCGGTGAGATTGTGATCTGCGCAATTACTTACGTTGGAATTAATTATCACGTCCTAGGAAGTCGCTACTAAGGAACGAGCTATCCGGGTATTAACTTTTACAAGTACTCCCGATTATCTCGTTCGGTTTCGGTTTCAATAATCTGCAATTAGTAAATTTATTTAAAGAAACCGCTTCACCCACACCGCTCGGCGGTTGCTAGGAACCCAAATAAGAAGTGCCTTTCGTTAATCGCCGAAACAATCTTTTTTCCCCCCTTCCGTTTACGCTTCGAACGACAAACACACGCGTCCTGATTTTGTGCGCAAGTTCTAATACTTGGATCGTTGAACTCAACGTAAAGTTTCGCACGAATGTGTGTCAGAAGTTATACAAATACGCAATGGGAGTACTAGTCGAATTCAGAAACGGCGTATCTCATTTCTCGTCTATGGAATTCTACCCGGGGCAATGCGCTACCGCAATTCGTTAACGAGACTCTACGTGCTCCGTCGTTTCAGGAAATACACAATTCCCTTCTCTTTACTTTACTCGTAAAAGACGACTCTAATCTGCGATTTTCCCGCCGACGGACTTCACTCTATTCAATATACAATCCCTTAAATGGAATTACATTTGGTTTAAATTACAAAAAATACACAGAATGCATAATACGTATAAAAAACTGTCGTATGCGTCACATGGTTATATTAATCTAGAGTTCATCTATTGCAATCAGACTTAGACATGAAACCCATGATTGTTGATACGACGATAATGAAGCAGTCTTCTAAGAGCTAATGGAAGATACAATGGGTGACTGCTTCGGGGAATGGGTAAATACTTTTAGCTGCAGCTCGTCGTGAAGTTAAAGGAATTGTGAATAATCAAAAATGTTTTCTTTCTATATCTATGATACTGTAGTAAAAGATGTTTCCGATGCTAGTCAGCGCGTAGAGTTGTTAAGGAGACATCTGTACAAACGCTTCGAAGCCTGATTGCAATGAAAGATCGATTCGGTCGGACAACTTTATACTGCGTTATTAATGACCACCGGATTACACCTAGTTAATTGCTATATGCTGCTATTATATCACCAGCTAGTGATAGTAGATGTAACTAAAAACGTAATTCCTATACGTTCCTCCTCGATTTATATACTATGTGCGTGCTCGTCATTTCTTTCTACGGCGAAAGCATGATTATGAAACAGAAGGTTTTCACTTGACTCTGACGATTGGAGTTACTTGCGTTTAACGATTAATTAGCTGCCTAATGTCTGGTATACATGGAATTCTATACCTCTGGTGAGTTTGGCGTAGACGCATTGATATGATCCTGTAAACAAATTCTGAGATCCCGCTCGTCCAGTTCGCTTTCAGTGTCAACACTGAAGCTCCTTACGTTTTGTCCACCGTTACCTGTCCAACGTTGCTTCCAACTCTCTAGCCTCATGACCTGCGACACACATAAAATATGTAGTGATATCTGTTGAATCGTCGCTAGAAAAATCTTTGTGGTACTTAAGAAACTTTGTACATCATCGTTTGACAAAGAAGTATGCTTCACGTTTCCCTTTCTAAAGATAATGCTCAGTTCTTTGTAATTCGACTACCTTCTAATTTCTATGCTTTGTGAGAATAAGTAACGAGAGAACAATGTTAAATATATCAAACTTCATTGCAACTATTTGAACACTGAAAGACTTCTGCCCTGTTCGCTCTTCCAAACAGCTAAGACGATATCTGTTCGCCACTAACAAGATGATGTGTAACTGGATTTAAACAGGATTAATGTGGACTTTACGCACTTTAAGCTTATTTGTGCGATAGTTTATGCAAAGCAGCAAAGAGGAAAGTTACAGAGCTCCAGTTCAGCTTCTCATTAGTTTTCACTCTATCATCGAATTAAAATTTTATATGGAAGATACGCACGTTATGCTAAAAACTGTAACGAATAACATGCACTAATTAACACATTGGTTACCATCTAACTTTGTTTAGTCAACCTTAGAAAAGCTTTGCTGGTAAGATATTAATTGAAACTTAAATAACTCTCGCTGCGTGTGAGTAAGCAAAGTGAAATATTTATCACAAAATCCTCTTCGTTGGTAAGCAATGTGTTAAAGGGAAACATCAGTCAGGGTCTCCACAAATGTTCTCAAATACGTCCTCCATTCCTCTGTACAGTAAAAAAGCCAAAATTTGCACCTGTAATAAAACAATCGGATGAAGCATAATGGAAATAAACGAAGCATGCAGACGGTGATTACACATGGCATGATTGCTAAGCCTGCAAAGTGTACATTAAATGCGACGAAGAGATTCAACCAATGCTTTGTTACACGTGTGATGATAGAACAGCGAAAGAAAAAGAGATGACGTAGCATGGAGTCATATGAATCCTCTGTTACGAGGCTAGCATTGATGAATCCTTAGCGTATACAGTCTGTGTAAATATATCTGTGCAATCAGTGCACGTTTGGTGTAATTATATTTACATATTATGAGTAATTTACAAGATATAATAACTCTCTTATACAAACTTTATGTCGAAACGCAAGGGCAAATTGTATTTGGAAGTGTAGGAACAGTTTCATACGCAGTGGCCCATTTAAATCTACAAGTAGATATATTTTCGAAAGTATGTTGGTTGAAAACATTGAACGTAGAGGAAGCGAAGAAGTATTTAGGTCAAGGGGCATGTTTCATTTCCCTATGTTCAATTTTTTCCACTCAACGTACTATGTTGCTTAACCCTTAACTGTTATACTGTTTTTATCAAACGTAACTGGTATACTGGAGTCGTGACAGATTCCAAATAAAAAAAACACAGAAAGTTGTAAAGTTGACGCTAGATCAACCTCTACGAATATTTTGTTCTTAGGTAATGTATAAAATAATAGAAACGTAGAAAGTTAAGCTATTATTATAAAATGAATTAGAAATTCAGTTTACAAACTTAGACAACCAGAAATTTTGCAGCAAACTTTGCGTGCTTGGGTCATGACCGACCTCAGGATATCAGTTAAGGGTTAATATCTACCTGCAGATTAAAACAGATCGTCCTGCATTTATGGAATGTAATAAAAATTGTAGTACGAATATATGTATGTACATATATATATATAAAATCTATACACAGGAAAAATGAATCTTGTATAAAATACACATCGATGTCATGCTACATATATGAAATGGATTAAAATAATGCTTAAAGATGGGTAAAGACTTACTCGAGCCAGCGCCAAGGCTCAGTCTCCGGGCTGGTGATTGGCGTAGGGAACTAAGGAGACAGAGATAACACAGCAATAGAGGGTTAGTTTTACAACAACCATTAGTTCTTTTGTGTTAGTGTCTGGTACCTTCACACAATAAGAATTCAGTTTACAATTACAATTAAGCTCGGGTGACAGTGCGCTGTCATTTCCTTCCCCACCTTTTGCTTGCACAGCAAGTAATTCAATGACACGTATAATACATTTCTGCTGAATGCTAGGTAAGTACAAAGTATTGAAACAAATGGGTAATATCTTTGAAGGTGTATGTTCTTAAATATGTTTCTCTATATCTCTCTTTTTAAACAAAATTTCAATCGAATCCTTACTCCGTGCTGTGCTAACTCTCGATATCTAATAGAATGTCCTTAAAGCACAATTAGTATAATAAGTAGCGAGCTTGATTTATCATCAAATGATTTTAGCACGTGACTAGATAGAACGTTTTAAATGCTGATGCTAAGGCATTGAAAATTTGGCAGTAACGATTATTGTGATTTTGTAAAGTATTAGAAGAAATGTTCTATCGAGCAATGAGAACAGTTATCTGTAAATTTTCAATGCGCAAAGTATTGAAAGGAAAAGGTAAGTATTTCATTCGGACATTTTCTTGTATTGTTGTCGCCCTCAAAGATATAAGGTTCCTTTCACTCGGAAACATTGATGATTATTACACACTCTTAAGTGCAAAAACAATATCGAACGAGCGGATACCATAACGACGATTAATACCGAGTGTTAAGCGACTTGACATTTATAATTGTACTTTGGATTGCAGCGTAGACAGAGCAAGCTATGTATGCATCCTATCGTTAAAGCTTTGACACGTGAACAATTTCTTACCTTGCAAATTTGTACAAATCACGTAAACATGAGAAATTAAGAATGGACTGAAACACGATTAGGAATGCACTTTAGGTAATGAGACGCAATGAATTCTTAATGTGTACAGGTACCTCTGCAGAGACGAGTTAATTTCCGGTGTGAGAAGTGAGAAGGCTGTGTGTTCGCTTCGCATTGTAACAGTTAATTGTTAATAGCAAATCAGTATTGAATTAACTAAGAATTAGTCACTTATTAATATGAATGTCAAGGGGGTTTGAATTGAATTACATTTCTAGTACACTGCTTGTTCGAACTATTATTAAGTCCGAAAATGATGAATTCTGAATGGAAATATATGAAAGGACGAGAATCTATCTTTTAACCGTTTGTTAATAATTAATAAATTTCCGGTTTCGAAACATTGACCAACTATCTTTCATGGCGTATAGTTTAATTAAAGAAAAAAGTTCGTCGGCGTGACAATTAGCATTACATTGCAGTAAGAGGTGCAATTTGTGCGTTATAAATTCGTGAACCACAATAATACAGAAGCGTAAATTACTTTCGCTTATTTTACACGTTACGATAGATGCGATTGTGTGCACCCAACAAACACAGTTATACAAAGATAACAATACATATTATGTACATATTTTTCCTTTGTTTTAGGCACTTTGTTCATCAAAGGATTTCAGGGTAGTTAGTTGAAAAAAAAACATGTTAGCAGCACACCACAAGTTTAAATTAATGGTGCGATAGAAATCTCTGGTAACGTATGAAGTTCGTGAGGAGTTCGTGAGTATTTATAAAACATGGGTACTTCATACAACAGTGTTACAACGATATCGAGTGCATTATGAAGAATATGTAAACACGATTATAGGAATTCTGTCGCGCGGCAGATAGCACGATGGTTAATAGCTGTTATATTAATAACTTCCAGTTAACTTAATCACGAATCCTACACACAATCCTAGAAACTTACAGCTACGTACTTTTTTACGAAAGTATCAAGAACCTCTGGAAACAAAAACACTTTATCGTAGACCGCATTAATTGCATCGAGATTATGATGGATATATATGTCTATGAGTTGTATGAATATGCAGGAATTGAAATAATAAATCAAGATTCTATAACGAGCCATCAACTGGTATTACTTCTATTCCCAAATTGTACAAAACTCTCGACAATTACGTAAATCTACAAGCTGTCGAAATTTACTAAATTGCAGCCCAATAGCAGATTTAATATAAAATTCGACTCTCAAGCTACCGTGGAATAATCATAACTCTACGTACTCGTGATCTACCGTCATTACTTCTACCGTTAATCCTTTAAACACGCGTATTACGTTGTAAAGAGCACTGAACAAAAATACGAATTTCAACCTTAACGGAGGAGACTCGATCGGAACTTCCAACGATCAAAAACACATATGAATATTAATTACATTTGCGCATAATTGAAAGCATTTATCGATTTACTTTCAATACTAAAGTATCCACCATTATAGTCTTTCTTAAGATACATAAGAAATTTGTTAAAAAGAAACGGAAGTTCTCTTTATACAGATAAGCTACTTCATAATACGTTCTAGATTCTAGACTCTCCCATTCTTCCATTCACCCCTTACTGCAATTTCTTAAGTGAATGCTTTCATTAATGCAGCCCAAATGGGGAAGCGTAATTTCCACGTACCTCAGCTTTCAATTCAGCAACTTTATCCTGCAATTCTCTCACTCTCTCACTGTCATCTAAATTATTCCTAAGTTCACCCTCCGCGTGCATTTCCTCGTTCTATAACAAGCAAGGAGAGTTAGCGATCCCGCGACACCGTGTATAAATAATTGAAAGGCAGTTGAGGAGTAGTACCTTTAACTCAAGAAGGGATATTTTCTGGGTGAGTTCAGCGACTTGCTGAGCGTGCTCCGCATCGCGTATCCTGGCCATCATAGCTTCGTCCTTCATCTTCGACTCCAGGTCAGAATACTTGTGCTGTTGTTCACGCGATTTGGCAGTAAGCTCCTTCTCCCTTGCTAAGGCTTGCTCCAAGTCTTCTTTAAGTAATTTACCACTCTCGTCTTGTCGGCGGAGCTGATTCGTGGCGACCTGCACTTGAGTCTCGAGCTCCATCACTTTCAGTCTAAGCTCCTTCACCTCTGTCACAGCTTCCATTTCTCGGATCCTAGTTGTCATTAAGTCCTCCTCGAATTTCTGCACCTCGTGGCCCCTGTTCTCCCAGAACAGAAGCTTCTTCGGCGTGGAGTCGCTCGCGGGCGCTGGTTGCGCAGTACGATGCTCTTGCAGATGCCTCTGCCAGGCCGAGCTCAATTCCATTACTCTTTGCCGAAGATCCTGAAATATTACGCCGTGTCGCATTAAGCGAAATAAAGTAGCTCCTTACGCGACAGAGTTAAAAAAGAGGAACGAGCAGAGGCGTGGGTGAAAAAGTTACCTTCAAGGAGAGATTAGCTTCCGCCTCTCTGAGCTTCACGGCAATTAGCTCTTCTTGCAAGTGAGCGACAGAATTATCCGGCGTTGTTTCGCGTAAAGTCTTTTTATCCTCCTCCAGCTCCTGTATCCTTGCTCTAAGCTCCCTTATCGTCGCGTCGTTCTCTGCCTCGTGCAGTCGAACCCTCACCAGCTCCTCTTGCAAACACTGTATCATGTCCTCCTTCTGCGACAACGCTTCCTGCTTCATTAAAATCTCATCTAGAGACGACTGCTTCGATGTCACGTTCTCCTCTAACAACACCGACATGGATCTTAATTCCTCGTGAGCCTGCTCGAGCTGATGGCTGGTCTCCAGATGCGTATGCCGAAGAGCTGCCAGTTCCCTTTGTACAACGAACGCAGTTTCCTCTTCCTCGGCCCGAGAGACTTGACCCCTGACTAGTCTGTCCGCCAGCTCCGCGGACTCGGCCTCGAGAAGCTCGGTCCTTTGCCTGAGCAACCTATTCTCCGCCCTGAGCCTGCGAAGCTCGACCATCTCCTCTTGCTCCTTCATCTTTAACACCGTATAATCTTTCTCCAATTTCTTCATTCTTTTCGGATTTATTTTCATACCATAGGCAAGAATCATGAGGCCATCGGGATCTTTCTCGGCTCTTCCTGGCAGCTGTTTCTGGAAGAACTGTACGCAAAAGGAGTGGTAAATGTTAGTGTAACGAAGGGAAGACCAACATAGACCCACAGGTGGGAAAATGTTCCTTCAGTCCTTCACCCTGACAATGCCTGTTCTCTTCTACAAACATATATTACATTACATAACTCCTAGCATCTCTGCTCTGTGAAACACATGATACTTAGGTGTAACGTAAGTTTGTTCATGGACATTACCTTCAACATGCCTTCCATGTCCAAGCTTAGCAACTCCTCCTTGCCTAAGTGCAACATGGCCAGCGCAACTTTGAAAATAATTTCCATGCCCTCCGACAGAAATACGTCAAAAATGCGGCAGGCCAGCGGCAGGCTGAGCGCTGTGGTGAAAAGCGTAAGGAACCAAGACGAGGCGTACATCGAGGTGTGAAAACCCTGAGCCGTAAAATGAGCGTGTAACTCGGGATGCGTGTCAGCAACTAAATGTTCTAGCTGATACATGCACACCCCTAATTCAGCCATACTCGGCTTGAACATGTCTCGCAAACGATACTCTTGCATAAGCGCTACCAGTACAGCGAAAGCTTCCTCCTCCGGCATTTGCTGTAACAACAGAGTGGATACCTATTTAATTCTCTGATCGGGTCAGAGTAAATCTGGACCGTCTTTAAGTTCCCTTATTGCCTGACTTCTCTCCCTCTCTTTCTCTCTTGTCAAATGTGTTGTAAAGTGTACCTGCATAAGGAGCAATCCTACAATAAATCCCGAACCTTGACAGTATCCCACTTCACGATCGTGAAGGCTATACGCTTTCATAACGTTAAACAGACTCTCCTGACCAAGCCCATCCTTCTCCTTAAAGAAGTCGTGCTCAGGATACGTTCTAGCTATGTCCCTTCTGATTATCCTTTCGCACGCTGACGTGGCCTTGATATACTCAGCGAATTGCTTTTTAACAGGAGAGTCGTGAGCACCGCTCAGTAGTTGCCAAACAATACCTCTGCAATAATGAACACGAGGTCAGTGTTTTACTATCCAACGTTCCCAGTAATGTGAACATTTAAAAGGGCCCTACGATCTCTCAATATTAGCGCAACCAACTCGAGAAGCTAAGTCAGTAGAAGCTAAAACAGTTGATTACCTAAAGTGGTGAGGTATTCCTTGACGTACTAACTCTTTGACGAACTCTTTCCTCTTCTTCCAATGATAATCCCAATCGGCGACGATATGACCCCACAGGGTCCACGTGTTCTCCTCGCCATCGGCTGCGTTGTGGCGTCGGGGCGCAGCGTCGCCGTTACCACCGCTGCCCCCCGACGCCACCGACACCTGAGATGTATCGGAGCCTTTCCTACTGTGATTGCTTTGCAGCGAGTTCAACGACTTTGCATCCGATTCGATAAGCCTGTCATCAATTACACCAAAACTCTTGAGTAAACTTTCGCCAAACGTTTATTCGCCGTCTATTGATCCGTGCGACTACCTTCATACGTTACGACCCAATATTGTATCAATGTTCGCAATGGAACTGACGTGATAATGTAGATTTGTCATTGAATATTTGCAAAAGTATGTATCGTTTTCCTCGAATTGTGTGTTTTAGTGTTGTCTAAACTTTGACCTGCAGGTACAGGAACATACGAAAGTAAGCCGAACTGCCAATATAATACAGAGACGCGCCGCTTGAAGTAATTAGGCGATAGAGGATCTACGGAATGCTTTGATTTCGATCGTTCAAGCAGGATATCCCCTAATCGTTTCAAGCGGTGATACAGATAATACGATACAAAGCAGTATACATATTTAAAGCGCTCTTCACTTGCACATGCATCTGTTCGCCGTGACGATTTACCTATTGGCTTCCTCCAGCTTAGCTAATAGAGCCAGCTCGTCTGTGGGAATTTCCTGCGACGAGTTTATACTCTCTTCTTCGGACGAGGCCTGCGGCGAGGGTGGAAGTATCTTGCTAGCCTGGCTATTGTTCTGATTGGTCTGATGTACCGTGGTGCATAAACACAACACGCTCATCACCTGCGGTCCATAACTTGGTAAGCCTAGTTGTCCAGCTGCCTGGTATTCTTGCCCCCTGAAAACAAATCCAACGGGTCAGATCATTTGACCGGAACAGAATAACGATTCCTCCCTCGGAATGCACTTGTCCTGATTCGTGTACTTTCTGCGAGCGAAATTGGATTATTTTCTACATAACACTCTTCGCTATTCCGCGCAGTTTCCACGAGCAAAAGCCTAAAATTACAACAGAAGGGAAAGCATACGATTAGAAAAACCTTTCCTATTTAAATTCAATAATTTTCTTACGCAACAGGAGAGATCAAAGATAACGCTCGCTGTACTAAATCCCTTTCACATTTTTACACCGTTATAATTAATGCGAAAATTCAGAATTCTGTTGGACGAGCAAGTTCTAGCGATATTGGATACGTTTGATGCTAACTGATTCGTCGTTAACGAATGAATTATTATTTGTAAGGGATTAATGGGATTTAAGTGGGCGACGAGAGCCCATCGAGCCTTAATTAAAACTCGAACGCGCATGCTTTTTCAACCCCCAACGAATTCCACAAGGGGATCCCGATGAACGCTCATTACAGACCTCTCCTCCCTCTTCCCCGCCCCTTCCCTCCTTGTCCCGACGCTGCTTGAAGTTCGTTAAACCTCAATTAACGTGTTCATTCTACCTTTTCGACGTTTTATTTCGTGTCCATCGCGCCGCCGCTGGTGCCAGCAAACCACGAAGAACCATCGAGAAATTTTTCGTTCCTCGCATACGGGACTTTCGATCGAAAAGCCCGTGCGCCTCGGCTCGAATGCCCCCCTTAGTCTCTTCGAGCCGATTACTTTCGATTTTTCCGCGGATCGCTCGTCGCGGCGCACAATTTCCCGAGCATGTTCCGCGAAATTATTTTAACTTCCAAGTGGAGATGCATCTTAACGCCGAATAACGAGAATATTTATATCTTTCTAAACACATTAATTTATTTTTGTAGAATTATTACAGAGGACTATCAACGCCCTTGGTTTCAATGCGCCTGAAAACTTTGGGAGGAGTTAGAAAATTTAATACCACTACTTAAAATTCTTCCTCGTTGCAGAAGGAATATATATCTTCCATTAAAAGTGTAAGAAAAATACTTTCCAATTTGGGACGTGAATAACGCGGCTAAAGCTTTGAAAAATTCGAGACCTTTGTAAATGTTCGCAGTCGAGCGTTAGGCGTTAATTACTCGCAATTTTTCTTTAAGTTAAATTAAAGTTTCTCCAATTAACCGACGCCCGAGTTTCTCTTCTTAAAACCGAAGAGAAACAATGCGCGTGCCGCTTTATCGTCGAAGCTCTTCGTAAAACTACACAATTCCTTTTTATCGTGCACGAATTTTTATGTCCGATCTGCGGTTGCGAGCAGTTATAGGCGTTAGACAGATAAAGGAGCGACAAATGGTCGCGAAGAAAGCCGAGCAATTAGCGCGTGCGAATGAATTAGCGAATGGTGGGCGAGCGCGAAACACTCGCGGTAATATGCCACATGTCCGACCGCGATATAGGATAATTTATGTTTCTCGGTACGTAGCCCGAATTACCGTGGAATTTAAAGTGCGTATGGTACATCTGCACGCAAGAGCGCAGCCGATAAACGCTAAACAACGCAGAACAACGATCGGGAACGTTTCTCGCAAATCACGTAGGTACACGCTCGAAACACGTTCGTAACGATTATTTCGCAATTCGTATGTACACTTTTCTCCCACGTTCCTTCAAATCGCACGGACATCTGACATTAAAAAGGGTCGCGTGTTTACACCGGTGAGAGATAATACAGAAGATAAGAGTAATATGGATTTCCCATCGAGAAGTGTCTATCTTTCTTTGTGATCAATACCGTCACTTCGCATTTAAGACGCGCCCCACTTTTAACCCATCGGATGCTGTGAAGATTAAAAGGGTCGTCGCATTCCGCGCGGAGAACGCCTATGGGCGTCTACTAACCACGGTTAGTAATACGCAGTTAATGATTTCCGCACGACGAATGTGTCGAACGTTTGAACCTTAGCATCGAGAGGGTTGAAAGCGATTTTTTTAGATATTCTCTCATCTTGTTGCAATGATGAATTCGTCTAATCGTTAGAGTTGGTTACTGCTTCAACTTGGCATAACTTAGTTGCCAGGAAAATTATCTGCTCTTGAAATGCAAAGAAATGGTAGTTTGGATATAGAACGCGACCTTGTCTTGTGTTCAGAGGAAGCTGAAAGAAAAATCAGCGTTTCAAGTTCGAAGTGATGTACGATATTTCCCACAGCTTCGACTCATTCTCGGTTTCAAGCAAATGGCATGAGAACCGGATGAGATCCTTCCGATTATCCAGTCTCTGTACACGTCCTTCTTGAACGATGCTCTTACAATTAGATATTATCGAGTCGCGTATGGTATAGGGCTTTTAACAATGTTAGTTTTATAATGATCTATCATTTCCGAGTTCTCCTACTTTCAAGAACAATTGATTGCTTGTCCCGAGGGTGGGATAAGTTCACGATCCAGTGCCGTGACCGAGGGCGAGTTAAAAGATCACCTAATCAAGGGAATCACGATAACATCACAGAGGCAAACCATCGATCTCGAGAGTCTAGGCAGCGCGACTGCCCGACGAGGGGCACCGGTTAATTGGCCGATCGACGGCGATTTTATCGTTCCCTTTTTCGATTAACTGGCACAGTAGGATCGCCAAACACGTACTGGAAAGTACGAAATGGTTTGGGGGTCGATGGAGCCCGCGCAGGCCAGGATGCTCCACATGCGCACCGACCTCTCTCTTTCGTAACAAGTAAATAAAAAGGACTACTCGACGTGCCACGGAACCGTAGCATTCCCTTCCACAATGCCCGAAGTTGGTAAAAAATGTCGCACGGGAATCAATCCAAGTAAGAGAACAATCGAAATCATTCGAAGTTATCTCACATCTAATTTATAATAATCCACGTACTTGTGGCAAGCTCCACGAAATCGGAATTAATTAAATATTAATTCCATAGAGCATCTATCGCAGAAAGTGGAATTGCCGTTGGACAGTTTCAACGATTCGAATATTACTTAAGAAGATATACTAACTGTAATTACGCAAAGTAGTATCGCGCCCGCTACTTTAATTGCGCGAACAACGCGCGTTGTAAGTGTATTGCGCGAAGGCTGAGTATACAGGAAATTACAGAAAACGCGTAACGCGGCTTTACGATGGAAAATAGCGGCCGCGTGAATCGCGGACCTTTCACCAGAGGCTGTTTGCCGAAACAAATTCGTTAGCAGGCTTCTGGGGCCTCGCGAACCTGTACGGAGGTCTGTGTGAGCGCACACGCTTCGGAATATGTATTTTTAATTGTTCCCCGTAACGCGACGAAAGACGGATTGCTTTACCGTTACGGTTGCACAAGCCACGCGCTGCTATCGGTGCTGGTAGGTGGAAAGCAATCGTCCAAATGCGTGCGCGGAACAAAGCGATCGAAATGAAAGACAGGCGAGGTTGTGCACCCGTGCCGCGGAATGCGATGATTCCGAAACACGTTTCGCGCGATTTCCGCAACCGAGTTTCGAGGGGAACCGTGCACCATGCACGGATCTTTCGCTATTCAGCTACACAAAGCTAGAAATATAAGTTCAGCTTTTTATGCAGCGTGCCTTTTAAACTGTGGTGCATCCCAGTACCAAATCTGTATTTATATTTTAATAGATATGATTTCTGATCTGGGTCGACTACGTGGGAAAGAGTGGCTTTCCCACAAAGTTTGTTTGGTTGGATAAGATTCAACAGTTTTCCTTCTACACAGCTGCATTTGTAGTTTGATAAACGTAAGGTGCTTTCTTCGTTTGTGTATCTTGCTGATTAGAGTGGATACAGAATTTTTACTTATACGCTGATATTTTAGTTTTCTAATTCTACGTAACTGTTAGCTAGAAGAGTAGAAGAAGTTTTATGGGAAATGTGTTACACAGGGATCATAGTTTAATATTAAAGGCAAATTGTTCTCTATTATTGGAAAGTGAATTGGAAGTCTATGCTTGGGATTCATAATACATTATTCTCTATTCCTTTAGCCACAATTGAAAAGAATCATAGTACTAAGACCGCTAGAACAATATCACAGAATATGCGGTACTCAAGCTTCCTAAATCTCAATATTAAAACGAACAAAATGTAATACGACATAAAAGAGACATTCTAACACTTTAACTGCTTTGCTGTTTCAATCAATGAAACTTGATATCTCTGTCCAAAATGATGGAAAGGAATACAATTCATTCGCAAAAATATTTGCCCCGTCAACTCACAATTCCACTCTCAAAGCACTCCGAAAGAAGCTCGACAAATCTGATAAACGTATCATCCAAACTGGAATCCACATGAGACTGAATATATATTTTCGAGCTGACGACGTTAATACTCGCTATGTAAATCGTTAATAGCAAATCGCTGTTCACGTGGATGGGGACAGAAACTAGCGACAATAGGTCGGAGATCAGCTACAGTGAGCGCGAAGAGCCAGTGTTCGGTAACAGGTGCCTAACAATGCAACTGGCGAAAAAGGAAAACTGTCAGAGTGGCACTTGTCGCGTTAACAAACTGTCAGGCGAGCGAACGCACGGCGGATGGCCATCTGTTCCTGTGGTGCGGGAGAAATGAAGTGAAACACGTACCTTCGCCGCGATTAATATCCCATATGCTGCACAAATGAATCGCGCACCGATTCAGAAATATTCAGTTTCCCATCAGCGGAGTCGGAAGCAACGCTACTACGAGGGCAACGAGCAGGCACATACGCGGCTGTCACCACTTAAAATTGTCATCACGATAGATTTGCCCACGCGCACTCTTGCCAACGCTTTAACGCCCTGACCAGCGCTAGGGAATTGGAAGGCTGCCTCGAGAGGCGGGCCAACCTTGTTACGAATTCCCTATTAACGGGCGGAATGTTGTTTAAATTATTGTCATGCCCCTTTGTAATTAGATAAAGGAATATTCAAGGATTATTGAATTTTCATTGATAACTCTTCAGCTTGATATATCAAATACTTCGATTGGTTATTTTGTTTGCTTATTTGCGTTGGGGGTGGGGGGAATTGATGGAGGGGGATACATTTTAGTTCAACCGTAAACGTGTACAAATTGTTTGCAGATAATTCATAATTAATTAGGAAACCCGAGTATCTGCGAAGGAGTATCTTTCATTTGTTTTAATTTCGAATAAAGATAGAATGGTAAATTAACTGTAAACAAGAGAATAACCAATATTATATACAGGATAATTTAAAAGTTCATAAATTGACTTTGAGAATGCTACAGTCTAAGTCACTGAATTGGAGGTTATATGCAAGAATATAGAAATTTGTTTATAATATGATCATATATAGGTACCTATTCTAGGGAGAATATAGGTCCTCATGCAAACCATTTTTAAGAGCAAAATTGTTTATTTATCGCTTGAAAAAGCGTTTAAAATTTTTTGTATGTTTATGAACCTGCCATGGACCTGCATGGACTATTATGGACACAGAAATATCCATAACCAGTAACAACCAGTAACCACGGTGCTGCCAGAATCGTGAAACGTGGGATGCTTACTCCCACTATTATCTACCTTCGTCCCCACTTTGCTCAGATCGCACTACAGTCTACACACAAGCATATCCCTACTCCTGTCCGCATGCGTTACCTGTCGACTCTTTTCGCCAAAATGCACAATGTGCATAGCACATTGCTGAAACCACAGACAAGGTATAGAATAGACCTATCACCTAATGGAACTTTGTGTCACCACCCGAACTGTGTTACCGACCCATAACTCGAGGACTGAATGTAGCGGCCTCTGCTCATGAACAGCGTCCAACTCAGCAAATACTCTGAAATGTGTTGAAATGCTGAAAGGTGCGTTACGTGCTTGTTCACGTGTGACTTCTTTAATGTGTGAGTTTGACATAGGTTTTCGCTATGCTACGCTTTGACTCGGTTTGTCAACGACTCGTGCGGATGTCTCTTCGATAATCCATTTCGGGGATCAAGACACTATAGCGCTCAAAATCTAGTTCTTATAAGCCTCGCAGAAAGTTGCATGATGCATGAGTGTCGTAGGGTGCATGGATGCAACTGCAAATCGTGCATTCTTTAATTTCACAATCATACGGGATGCATAATGTGTCGAATACAAGTTACATTTCTGAAGTTAAACTCTCTCGTGTGAGTTCTTTCAAATCTTGTCTCTTAACAATAATTATTACATTCGAGTCATTAGAAATTGAGAAATTTCAACTTGCATGGGAAACAGTTGTGGTTGACGGCAACCTCTACCAATGTGACAACATTGACGAAAGGTGTGAGCTATCAGTTCGACTTTATCCGCGATAGTGATCGGATCGGTGAATATCTGTGAATGTTACAGTATTATTTCCTGATTTGTCGATTCCTACACCAATTAGTTCGACTACTGGACTAAATAGAAAACCGTTTAACAACATTTCACTGGAATATACCTTTCATCTAGAAATTTTTTTGACGAAGCGTTGCCTAAGTAGTAACTGAGAAAGGAGCAACCGTTTGGGAAATATGGCACCAAGATTGCTATTGGAGTCTTTTTTCTTTAATATTATTGGAGAAATAAAATGTAATTGTAGAAGAAATATTTGGAATCGAATCAGGACGGATGGAATATAGATTAACGAAGATAGATGATCGCAGCCAATCGGCTCGTATTACTTGTCACGTAATTAATAATTGTATTACAATGATACTTGTCATACGATTAGTAATTATAGTTCAAATAATACACATTGCCCAGGTCTCACCACGAGGAGCCGCTACGAGTGGAGACCCGCCCTAACCGCGGCCCATCCGCCCTCCTTTTATGCAAAATTTTATTTTCATTTCCATAGATCCCCCTGATGCACGGTTGCAAAACGATCCTCGATCGCTCGACAAGCGGGCATCAGAGGGAGTCCTTCTGTAAAAAGCTACCGCGATAAAGCTAAGCTGAATTTAAAATATTTCTTTGTTTCTTTCATTTCAAATTTTAAAAACTTTCTGGTATATTTCTACCATGATAATAATTCACTAATTGCGAATAAAACAAAGAAAAGGGGGGCAAATTTGAGGGAAATTATTAGGGAAAACAGTGATAATGATACATCATTATAGGATATGTTATATGATATATCATTATTTAGCAAAAAGTTTTCCCCTTTTTTCTTTATTTCATTCCTAATTAGTGAATAATTATTATTTCCTATTCATTACTAAGAAATATGCCAGTGTATATTTGCTATGCTTACTTATAATACTAATAATTCCTACCTATACGAGCGCTCGTATTTAATAATTGCTACTTATATTTAGTTATATGCTACTTATGTTTAGTTATATTTAGTTATAAACACTGCAGTGTTTAATTATTTCCTTAAAAACTACTTAATTCTATGTGGCCACTAAACACATTACCTCATCATATACATATCTACTTAAATTTAAATAATGACCTGCCTAATAAAAATCTGAAATTGTCATGTGTTTCTTACTTCCCTCGTTGTTACTTGAAACATTCTCAAAAGTATCTATTAATAAAAATTCCTTGAGATTTCGTTTCTCAAGGATGATGAATCTGAAATCATATTTCTGAAATAATCTTCACACATAATATATCTGTAACAGAAACTTTCTCAGTGAATTAGTACCTACAATCTATCTCGATTAAGTAATGTAATTTCAACAGATATAGGGTAGATGTAACGTTTTTGGCTATTGCACTGTTTTTGGCCATGTGCATTATTATCTTATTTTTAAATTGCTTGCAAATCATTATTGTGTGGAGAATTTCACATCATAAATATTTTATTTAGTATACCGCCCGAAATATAAGGTTATATGTATTGCTTATACGGAAAAATATTAAATTTTTTAAGAAGTGGCCAAAACTGGTACAATACCTTAAAATGGTCACAAATGATGCATCTACCCTAGTCTTTTCATTGAATCACTATTGCCCAAATATTGAAATATCATATTTGAAGCTACAAGCCAAAACTCAATATGGAATATCGATTTGGTATTAAGATGAAAGAAGGAAGAGATTAAAAAATACTGCTTCATTGTCAGCAGACAAAGTAGGCAATCAAAACTTTAGCAATTCGTGAAAAAGAAGCTACTAATGATATTACATTTCATTCCGAAACAATTAATATTCATAATATTAAGCACATTGGGTGCTTTGTTACATCAACTCAATAATTTCCTTCTAATTCCTCATTAATTGGCATCTTCAAAGTTGATGTATCGACAATCAATCATAATATACTATAGTTAATCAAAAACATTTATGCAAATGTTGAAAATTGGAATAATTGCACTTTACTGCACAGTATTTGAAGTTACTGTCATACAGAAAATAGCAACAACGAGCACGTGTTAATATTGAAAATTTACTATGAATATAAAGTGCCGAATTGCAGTTACCTACTTTTTCAGTGCAAATTTCGTTTCAATATCATCAAATTAAGCAACAATCGCGGATGAATTTTGATCAATGCAAAGGAATGTTGAAAATTTATAAAAATAAAAAACTACATTTCTTATCAATCTGAAAATAAATACAAGGATTGACGAAGTTACTATGCAAAAATCGGCAACGCTAATGAGGAATAGCTACTACTACTTTTCAAAGACTCTAATTAGAACTTGAATTGAATGGAAGTGTGTCAGAAGTCTGCGATTTCTATTACAAATAATGAATTACACCTTTCATCGCCATTCTTTCAGTCACAAAATAAAATTTTTCAAATGCCATTCCATGAAAATTGGAACTTGAAATTTAGAAATATTCTAAAACAAAATAAAAAACATTTGTCTGCAAGATATGAATATACTTTTAAAACAATATTTCCAGTGACAAACACTCGATTCAAGGGTGGGTAGGCGGTGATAGGAGAAGGAGGATGGTGCAGCCACTTAGGGCTGCTGAAAAAAATGATCAGTAGCCAGAAGGGCAGCTGATCATTGGCCACTCATTAATGCAAGAAACCCGTGAGTGGACCGTTTCTATCTTTCGCAACGCTAACTTATTACAGACTAAAATCAACTCCCGAGCACAGTCACTAGGACTTTGGACTACTCGCAGCACTAATTTCTCAAACAACTTCAAAATTCCCGGATGGTGCTTCATTACTGAAAATTCTACTATACTCAATACAAATCCCGAATAGCAAACGAAAAAGCTCCCAAGCAGCTATACTACTCTAACAAATATAAAAATCTATCGAGAACCACCAGATGGGTGGCTTCATTTTTCGCAAAACTAATAAAAATTTAGTGCACCTGTGTCTTGTAATACGCAACTCTAACTTTAATTCGTTGCAACCTTCCTGAAGGCTGTGTAGAGTCCCCTGTGCTGCAAATCCAGCAGCTCGGGACTCTTTTTTCCCAGGAACATGTCTCCAGACATGTCCCAGGACAGTTTCGGGGCATTGGGGTCTGGGGGTCGCAACTCTAATTACAAACGCGATCAGTCATCATCGCAAGAATACCTCAAAAAAATATCAAGAATCAAACTAGGACGAGTAATTAAAAAAACGCGATCAGTCGCATCGCAACTCTATGGACATTCCACGCGAAATCGGACACTTTTCGGAGTAACATTTCGAATGTTGCTGGAATTTGAACATGTTGTAGTCTTTAGTGATATTTAAACGTACCTCAAGGGATTTTTCAAAATTTTGAAAAATGTCGATTTTACAGCTGTAAGGTAAGGGCTACCTTTTCCTCAATAAATTATAGCTATGTAAGTAGTAAATGGATGGAGATGAGATTTACAGTGCTTACAGAGAAGACATTAAAGTTTTAAGAGAAAATTATTTCAGTTTAAAAAAATAAAAATTTGTACCATTTTTGTGCAATTATTTTAATCAAATGCAGTTTTTTAACATCGGGCGTGATTTTAAAAATCCCCCCAAAAAGGATAATATAGATCTATCCTTCCTCTGATGGACAAATTTTCAAAAATATGGACATTTTAAAATTGGCCCCGTAAAAATTGTCGAAAGTTGACGTTGCGTCAAATCGCTCCGGCTCGACTGGCTGGGCCGTGCGATATTCGCAGCGGCCAAGCGGCTATATCCGCTATTCTTATACGGTGTTTTCGAATATGGTAAGTATTTGTAAAAAACTGAAGATGGAAAACTTTTACTGCTTTTTATACACAACGTAATACGGTAACTCAATTTTGGGTGTTCGCAATATTTTCCTTGAAACAATGGAGACCCTTAGTTTTTTAAATGGAATGCTAAATATTTAATAGCATTCCATTTAAAAAACTGAGCGTCACCTTCGTTTCAAGGAAAATATTGCGAACACCCAAAATTGAGTTACCGTATTATGTTGTGTATAAAAAGCAGTAAAAGTTTTCCTTCTTCAATTTTTTACAAATACTTACCATATTCGAGAACACCGCATAAGAATAACAGATACCTATAGCAGTCGAGCCGGTACAATTTGACGCAGCGCCAACTTTCGACAATTTTTACGGGGCCAATTTTAAAATGTCCATATTTTTGAAAATTTATCCATCAAGGGGAAGGATAGAACTATATTATCCTTTTTGGGGGGATTTTTAAAATCGCGCCCGGTGTTAAAAAAACTGCATTTGTTTAAAATAATTGCACAAAAATGGTTCAAATTTTTATATTTTAAACTGAAATAATTTTTCTTAAAACTTCAATGTCTTCTCTATAAGCACCGTAAAGCTCATCTCCATCCATTTACTACTTCCATAACTATAATTTACTGAAAAAAGTTAGCACGTACCTTCAAACAGCTACAAAATCGACATTTTTCAAAATATTGAAAAATCCTTTGAGGTACGTTTAAATATCATTAAAGACTACAAAATGTTCGAATTCCAGCAACATTCGAAATGTTTCTCCGAAATGTGTCCGATTTCGCGTGGAATGTCCCTCTAATAAAAAGAATACCATGAATCAAAAGTAATACAATGAATCAAACTCTAGTAACTCCAATTCAAATTTCAAAATTCTAGAACAATCTCAAAAACAATCGCGACACTTTTTTCGGAACACAACCCATACAGCACACTTCGTTGCGGCAAAGTTGCAGGATGGTTGCAGTAACCTTGCGATGTTGCATGGTTGCAGTGCAATGTCGATGTATGGTTGCTGCGACGTTGCCGTGCAACATTGCACGGGGCGGACATAGAATTGTTTCTGCATAGTTGCTGCATAGTTGCGTTGCAATAATGCACTGCAACTTTGCCGCAATTATGCCGCAACTATGCAGCAACTTTGCCGCAATTATGCCGCAACTATGCAGCAACTTTGCCGCAATTATGCCGCAACTATGCAGCAACTTTGCCGCAGCTTTGCCGCAACTTTGTCGCAACTTTGCCACAACTTTGCGGCGTTAGCAAATTTTAAAACATAATATCTCCAAAACCGGCTGAAATAAAGTGTATACATTATACTTTATTGAATTCGCCTTGAAACGCACTATCAAGTGATCTGTTAAAAAAAGAGTTCCGTAGAAAATTTGCCCCCTCCAACCACGCAATTTCATGTAAACAATTTCTTTTATATCTCCAATACGTTAGTAGGAAATATCCAGGTGTTTACTGTTCCCGCGGACATCCAGTATAATGAACTAAAATATAAAATATATGTCGGAGAAGGCAACCATTTAATCAGTTCCAAGCATAAGTCAGAATCTACTTTACTGGTGGCACGTGCCAAACTGATGTTTCCGTGAAGGCGAGCAAGGCGCACAGTGCTTTTGGAACGACAATATATGGGGGTCGTAGTACTCATGTAGTATAAAAGTTTTTAACGTATAGAGTAATCAATATATATACCATCTACAGTACTCTACATCCAAGAAAGTTTCGTGGCCACAACGGTAGCGCGTCAGATTGTCATGCGGGCGGGCCGGAGTTCAAATCTGTCGTAACCAATAACTTTTTTTATTTTTTTTTAACAGTTTTTCGTTGCCTCAAAGTTGCCGTGCAAAGTTGCCTCAAAGTTGCTGTGTAACGTTGCAGCAGGCGGACATAGAATTATTGCTGCATAGTTGCGGCAACGTTGCGTGAATCGTTGCAATCTTGCACCGCAACTATACTGCAACTATGCTGCAACGAGAGTGTGCTGTATGGGAACAAGCAACCACGATCGATATTTTTTCGCAGCACTATGCTGGAACCAAACGCGGGGAATACTTGATTTGCAACGCTAAATCAAACCGTCATCAACATTTAATCGCAACGCTAATTCAAACCGTCATCAACATTTAGTCGCAACGCTAACTAGCCCCGTAATCTTTTTCGCAACCCTAATTGAAAACGCGGGGTGCTCAATTTCGGGGGGGGGGGGGGGTATCGATGGGTCAGCCTATCGCCAACCAAACTACTACTACTACTACAACTACCGACGAGCATAATGGCAAAGTAATACCTATGAAGAATGACCCTGCATCCGAGGATGCAGGACCATTATTCGTAGCCCACATGATGTGGCCTCTTTGGCCGGGCTATCTTCGGCTCTTTGGCCACTTCTTTGCTTCGGGCGGTTCGCCCTTCTGAAAGTTAATAGCGTGCCCAAGCCAGTCCTTCGCGACCGCGACCAGCGACAATGTGCAATGTCCCACTGGCGTCAAAAAGTCGACATAGCGAGGCTAGAAGCGAGGGCATACCCCACTCGCGCTAGTCTGGCCGTCGACTTTTCTCACAAATTTCCTGAAAGCAGGTCATCGTGCGGGGAACATGCGATCAGAGAATACGATGACCTGCCCCGGCCCTACCTACTTATATTTAAGTCACACATTCGTACCAGAACGTAAGTTACCTATTCTACCTAACACCTATATTTAAAAATGGCAAAACAGTCTCTCAAACACAATCATCAGCCAACCCACTCCACGATTCTCAAGCATCGCCGCCCGGGTACAAAAGCCTACACTAGAGAGACCGTCCCGGGACGGCTCCGTCACCCGAGCTTGGCTACAATCACACTCTAAGTGTACGTACCACTTTTCACTGAAATCGGCTGACAAAGGCAGTGACCATTGCGTATAAGTATGATTTAAATAGCAATTAATTATTTTCAATTTCAAACAATGGATTACTTGATAATGTGCTTTGTACGTATTAGGTATGTACATACATCAATCCTTATTACTTTCTCATTTGATTATATGAGATTGATAAAGTTTCATATTCCAAGATTATTTACTAGAATGATCATCGTGTGCAACAAGGAATATGATACATTGGTATCGTTATTGTAATGAATAATAATATAATGTTATAGTTTCGTTAACATGGTCTCTGATGAAAATCTTTCACCGCCGCTAATTCCACCGCCTAACCACACAATCACACAGGTGGAAAATGCGACGTGCACGATACACTAACGCAATGCCAGCCGCCGACATGTAATTATTTAGTAAAGAAAGTCATCGTGCCCCATTGCCTTCACTCACCCAAGTAGCGCATGGGCACGTGGATGAATTAAAAGGCAATGGGTACGGAAAGATATCCTGAAAATCCTCAACTAGAAAATATGATTAGTTTCTATAGTGTCTAGCAGGATATTATTCTTTCATATTACATTATTAAGCAAAATGACTCGACTTTCAACTTGTGAATACTTTAAAGTTCGATAAATAAGAAAGGACTCTACTTTAGATCAAGAAAAAGGACTCTACTCGACATTTAATTAGCGAGAAAAAGGACTCTAAAATTGAATTATTTAAGAAAAAGATTCTAAATCATGAAGAATTTACTTTAAGTTAAGAATTTACAACGGGCTATTCCATCGTCAAAGTAAATTTCATAAAACAAGAAAGTATGTTCTCATGCTAATTACTTTGAATCTGAAATTTGCCCACCCTCAATTGTCTTCTTGCACATGGAAATTAATTATTCAATTGTGTGCGCAAACGAGTGACCTTTATAAGAAAGGAATTACACTTTTATGTCTATTATCATCATTTAGACATCAAGTTACTTTTGAACAAGTAATATCAGAAAAATAAAAGAAATTCAAGTCATTAGAATCGTCGCAATGACGAAATCGGAGGGCATCCGATTTTTCCACTACGTATTAAATAAAAATGATTGTAGCTGTGGAGTCTGAAATTATCAAACTTCTTCGCTACATAAAAATTAGCATTCAGCTGTATTGATATTCATACCAATACCTTCTGAATTGCTATGCACCTTTACGTGCATTATTTAATAAATATCTACATCAATGTATGATCAATGATAAACATTCGTGTTAGGAACCGTTTATCTTGGAAATTATAATTATAATTTGATTCTATTGAAAAGACGCGGCGTACAAGAAGACCCTAGCCCTCGTCTAATAAATACATACACAGACAAAATGTTACAATTCACAGGCATGGTTACCATGCCCGCGGTCATTATGCTCGCCAAAGCACGTATACAACCAGTCACTCGTGTCGATTCGGACCAAACGTCCTACGACATGATTGAGTGACCAGAGGAACCATAATGCATGCGCACTCACATTTCGCTGTGCCCCGGTGACGAAGGCGCCAACACCCCTGCTACTGCTCAGAGGAAGTCATCAAACTGCTAACAAGTCATCAAGCTGCTCAACTGCGCCCAAACTGTAACGAAGGAACAGAACACGATTATAATTTCTTTCTAAAGTTACGATTGTTTCAACTCTAATAAAGAACCTCGAAACAATTCAAAACTAACGAAATTTTGTAACATTTAGGCATTTTAAGAAACAAATTAAAAAAATTAAAATTAACAAATTTTTTTTCTTAAAATGTCTAAGTGATAAAAAGTTTCGTTAGTTTTTCATTTCTTGGTGATTCTATTCTAAAAATTAATTTTTTAAAATTTTTTTCTTTCTAAAATTTGGAAGAATGAACTCTACTTTAAAGGAATTAAATGAAATACATAGATACTTACATCTTTCTATTAAAATTCTGCGCACAAATCTCCTCTTCAGCTCATGCCTGACTCTATTTTCCGATAAGGAGTTTCGCTTTCAAAAGTAAAAAAAATAAAGAAATAATAGACTACCAACGCGCCCCAAAGATCATAATTGGCGAACAAAGTCCTGAATCTATTCTCGCGATTGGAAAGTCAGAGCCGCGACGCTCGAGAAAGAATATTAATTGCGTAGAAAACACTGACTCTACCCTCGCGTATCCCCAAATTGTTAACGACAATCTACTATGAGCAACTGTGCTCTTCAAAATGAAAAACTTTGTACGTCATAAACACTGACTCTATTTGGCCGCATTGCGCGCGGTCACAATCTCTGAAAAATAAGTAGGATAGGAGAGTGGAGGTAGGTGTGGTTTCATCGAGTATTTGTCGCGAGGAAATATTGTTTTTCTTGGAACCAGCCAAGGGACTTTCGTTCCTTGTTATTTAGAATACAAGGTGTGATGCGAAAATAAAGAATGCTCGCTTGATAGGAGCAGCTTTACATTTCAGTAACACGATATTATCCAGAATATACTGCTTCAGAAATAATTATTACATTTAAATGAATCATAGTAGTGGGTTTCGACTTTAAAGTTGTAAGCACGTTCGTGTTATTCGAATAATACTTGAAATTATTAATCACGATCTTTATAAATATCCAAAACTCATGGCAAGAATCAAAATTCGTTAATTATTCATGCTCAAATGGCATGTCCTCGATATTTCTATACATAAAGAAGAAAACTTGCATCCAAAACCGAACGTAAATGCAATTACAACAGCTTCATAAAGATATATTCCTAAAAATCATTGAAATATCATTGAATTCTACGTAAACGCGACCGAAATGCAATAGAATTCGATCATTCCAATATTTCGTAAGCATGTACTGACGTCATTTTAAAAATTTTAAACAAATCTGATTAAAATTATTCAATTTATCATAATTCAATCTTTTCCCATTTGATCTTGATATTAACCGACTGCAAAGTTACTCATCAACCTCACAGCCAACAATGATTCAATAAAATAACGAGAAAAATACGTATACCACACGTATTGCCACCTTCTTTTTCCAAGGAATGACCAGACGCCATCCAAGCTCCGTTCAAATTAACGGTCAAGTGTCATGGCGTCGCCTGCCCTTTGCTTTCGATTCTCGCCTCAACGTCTGTAATCGAACGATGCAACAAGTTTGAAACAAAAGCATTAAAACATTCGTAAGGCAATTAAACAAGAAATAAGCTTGAAATATACCAGAAAAGGGATGTAACTGAATACCGAGACCCGATATGTGTGCATTAAATGCACAGAAATATCGGTGAAGCAACGAAGGGTATACGCGACGAACATCTAACGGTTTTCTCGCGATGTTTAATCAATTTCGGGACGAAAGTGTATTAATAGTTGCAGCAAGTGACGATAGATAGTAAAGAAGAAGACTAATACCGGTTAGAAGTAATTATGTGACGACAGATAATGTACGCGTACCATTTAAGTACGCAGCTATCGAAACGTCTTAACCGAACGACGTTCACGGAAGGAATGACCCCCGCGCCCGCCGCTGTACCTAGGCGAATATTGGCTTTGGTGGGGGGAGACGAGCAGGCCTCGCGAGACGCGAGGTAATACACGCGTACGTATTTTCGAAATGTTGGGATATAGGTCTGTATTGTACGCCGAGTGACGTATATATCGCGGCTCGTGACCGAGCCATCTAAACAGAGGTGACTTCCAATTCCTGGAATCGTTCCTATGCATACGTTCTGCTACGGGTAAAATAGAAATATTACACGTAATATATTTCCGTCGTTTATAAAATATGTAGCATCTCCATACAAGAGTGTACTTTAATGAAGCTGGTAAAACTTAACACAGATGGCTTGTTAATAACCTTCCACCGACGTATGCTCTACCGCGGAAAGATTTTCTGTAGAAATAAGTCACATCTACTAGGGTAAGTGTGGGTATTACTGCGGACTTTTAAGGTAGGTTAACTTTAGAACCCTCGATACGGCGTTCAAATGAATGAAACTTCCTCCTTCTTTTTTTAAAAGAAAGGTGGGACCTTAATAATTCCATAAAAAAATATGAGGTCGGGGTAATATGTACAGTTAATTAAAAACACAGAGATTTGTCGATCAATGTCATTGCATGAGTTACTGCGGACATGCATGTATTACTGCGTGCCAGTTACTAACGAAAAATCAGTTACTGCGCATGTATTACTGCGGTCTGATGTCAGGCGAAACATAACCTTAATACCTTTGCAGGTTACGTAGACAGAAGTGAATACGGTCGGAAGAAAGGTTAGGTGGCGCAATGGTCGGTCCGCAGTAATACATGCACATGGTGTAAAGTACTGCACCTAATACTGCGGTGACAAATAAAAATTAAAACTAAAATGTAGACGACTGATTGATTGTTTTTCTGGAAAAATAACTCTTATTCTACCGAGCAATAATGCTACATTACATGTATTACTATTAATAACAAAAATATAAATGTTTTTCTAGTAGGTGTTCATGACCGCCATATCGGGAATCGACCGAAGTTTCGCCTTGACGAATTTCAAACTACGATAAAAGAATTAATAATAACTTTGCTGTACATATTTATTAATAATTACCTGTAATAGAGTTTAAAATAATTTTATTAAAAATTTTCAAGAGATTATGTACTTTCTAACATTAAATATGATCTGTTTTAGAATATCCGCAGTAATCGGGGCATCCGCAGTAATACCCACACTTACCCTATGACATGCATTTCTGTCCGACCCCGTGATCGTACGTTTTTTAAAAGTTACTAGCGTTTATCGAAAAATTGGCTATGTAAGTAAATATGTTTTCTTAAAGATTTTATGTTTTCACGCTCTATATAGTTAGAGTAGAATAAATGTGAAGGGACTATTTTAAAGTTTGTTTATTAAACGACCTATTGAGACTGCGTTTTTGATTTTACATAAATAATTAATGGTTTTATAGTATATATATACTTACGAATATATACTTACTAAGCCATCTGTGTTAAGTTTTACCAGCTTCATTAAAGTACACTCTTGTATGGAGATGCTACATATTTTATAAACGACGGAAATATATTACGTGTAATATTTCTATTTTACCCGTAGCAGAACGTATGCATAGGAACGATTCCAGGAATTGGAAGTCACCTCTGTTTAGATGGCTCGGTCACGAGCCGCGATATATACGTCACTCGGCGTACAATACAGACCTATATCCCAACATTTCGAAAATACGTACGCGTGTATTACCTCGCGTCTCGCGAGGCCTGCTCGTCTCCCCCCACCAAAGCCAATATTCGCCTAGGTACAGCGGCGGGCGCGGGGGTCATTCCTTCCGTGAACGTCGTTCGGTTAAGACGTTTCGATAGCTGCGTACTTAAATGGTACGCGTACATTATCTGTCGTCACATAATTACTTCTAACCGGTATTAGTCTTCTTCTTTACTATCTATCGTCACTTGCTGCAACTATTAATACACTTTCGTCCCGAAATTGATTAAACATCGCGAGAAAACCGTTAGATGTTCGTCGCGTATACCCTTCGTTGCTTCACCGATATTTCTGTGCATTTAATGCACACATATCGGGTCTCGGTATTCAGTTACATCCCTTTTCTGGTATATTTCAAGCTTATTTCTTGTTTAATTGCCTTACGAATGTTTTAATGCTTTTGTTTCAAACTTGTTGCATCGTTCGATTACAGACGTTGAGGCGAGAATCGAAAGCAAAGGGCAGGCGACGCCATGACACTTGACCGTTAATTTGAACGGAGCTTGGATGGCGTCTGGTCATTCCTTGGAAAAAGAAGGTGGCAATACGTGTGGTATACGTATTTTTCTCGTTATTTTATTGAATCATTGTTGGCTGTGAGGTTGATGAGTAACTTTGCAGTCGGTTAATATCAAGATCAAATGGGAAAAGATTGAATTATGATAAATTGAATAATTTTAATCAGATTTGTTTAAAATTTTTAAAATGACGTCAGTACATGCTTACGAAATATTGGAATGATCGAATTCTATTGCATTTCGGTCGCGTTTACGTAGAATTCAATGATATTTCAATGATTTTTAGGAATATATCTTTATGAAGCTGTTGTAATTGCATTTACGTTCGGTTTTGGATGCAAGTTTTCTTCTTTATGTATAGAAATATCGAGGACATGCCATTTGAGCATGAATAATTAACGAATTTTGATTCTTGCCATGAGTTTTGGATATTTATAAAGATCGTGATTAATAATTTCAAGTATTATTCGAATAACACGAACGTGCTTACAACTTTAAAGTCGAAACCCACTACTATGATTCATTTAAATGTAATAATTATTTCTGAAGCAGTATATTCTGGATAATATCGTGTTACTGAAATGTAAAGCTGCTCCTATCAAGCGAGCATTCTTTATTTTCGCATCACACCTTGTATTCTAAATAACAAGGAACGAAAGTCCCTTGGCTGGTTCCAAGAAAAACAATATTTCCTCGCGACAAATACTCGATGAAACCACACCTACCTCCACTCTCCTATCCTACTTATTTTTCAGAGATTGTGACCGCGCGCAATGCGGCCAAATAGAGTCAGTGTTTATGACGTACAAAGTTTTTCATTTTGAAGAGCACAGTTGCTCATAGTAGATTGTCGTTAACAATTTGGGGATACGCGAGGGTAGAGTCAGTGTTTTCTACGCAATTAATATTCTTTCTCGAGCGTCGCGGCTCTGACTTTCCAATCGCGAGAATAGATTCAGGACTTTGTTCGCCAATTATGATCTTTGGGGCGCGTTGGTAGTCTATTATTTCTTTATTTTTTTTACTTTTGAAAGCGAAACTCCTTATCGGAAAATAGAGTCAGGCATGAGCTGAAGAGGAGATTTGTGCGCAGAATTTTAATAGAAAGATGTAAGTATCTATGTATTTCATTTAATTCCTTTAAAGTAGAGTTCATTCTTCCAAATTTTAGAAAGAAAAAAATTTTAAAAAATTAATTTTTAGAATAGAATCACCAAGAAATGAAAAACTAACGAAACTTTTTATCACTTAGACATTTTAAGAAAAAAAATTTGTTAATTTTAATTTTTTTAATTTGTTTCTTAAAATGCCTAAATGTTACAAAATTTCGTTAGTTTTGAATTGTTTCGAGGTTCTTTATTAGAGTTGAAACAATCGTAACTTTAGAAAGAAATTATAATCGTGTTCTGTTCCTTCGTTACAGTTTGGGCGCAGTTGAGCAGCTTGATGACTTGTTAGCAGTTTGATGACTTCCTCTGAGCAGTAGCAGGGGTGTTGGCGCCTTCGTCACCGGGGCACAGCGAAATGTGAGTGCGCATGCATTATGGTTCCTCTGGTCACTCAATCATGTCGTAGGACGTTTGGTCCGAATCGACACGAGTGACTGGTTGTATACGTGCTTTGGCGAGCATAATGACCGCGGGCATGGTAACCATGCCTGTGAATTGTAACATTTTGTCTGTGTATGTATTTATTAGACGAGGGCTAGGGTCTTCTTGTACGCCGCGTCTTTTCAATAGAATCAAATTATAATTATAATTTCCAAGATAAACGGTTCCTAACACGAATGTTTATCATTGATCATACATTGATGTAGATATTTATTAAATAATGCACGTAAAGGTGCATAGCAATTCAGAAGGTATTGGTATGAATATCAATACAGCTGAATGCTAATTTTTATGTAGCGAAGAAGTTTGATAATTTCAGACTCCACAGCTACAATCATTTTTATTTAATACGTAGTGGAAAAATCGGATGCCCTCCGATTTCGTCATTGCGACGATTCTAATGACTTGAATTTCTTTTATTTTTCTGATATTACTTGTTCAAAAGTAACTTGATGTCTAAATGATGATAATAGACATAAAAGTGTAATTCCTTTCTTATAAAGGTCACTCGTTTGCGCACACAATTGAATAATTAATTTCCATGTGCAAGAAGACAATTGAGGGTGGGCAAATTTCAGATTCAAAGTAATTAGCATGAGAACATACTTTCTTGTTTTATGAAATTTACTTTGACGATGGAATAGCCCGTTGTAAATTCTTAACTTAAAGTAAATTCTTCATGATTTAGAATCTTTTTCTTAAATAATTCAATTTTAGAGTCCTTTTTCTCGCTAATTAAATGTCGAGTAGAGTCCTTTTTCTTGATCTAAAGTAGAGTCCTTTCTTATTTATCGAACTTTAAAGTATTCACAAGTTGAAAGTCGAGTCATTTTGCTTAATAATGTAATATGAAAGAATAATATCCTGCTAGACACTATAGAAACTAATCATATTTTCTAGTTGAGGATTTTCAGGATATCTTTCCGTACCCATTGCCTTTTAATTCATCCACGTGCCCATGCGCTACTTGGGTGAGTGAAGGCAATGGGGCACGATGACTTTCTTTACTAAATAATTACATGTCGGCGGCTGGCATTGCGTTAGTGTATCGTGCACGTCGCATTTTCCACCTGTGTGATTGTGTGGTTAGGCGGTGGAATTAGCGGCGGTGAAAGATTTTCATCAGAGACCATGTTAACGAAACTATAACATTATATTATTATTCATTACAATAACGATACCAATGTATCATATTCCTTGTTGCACACGATGATCATTCTAGTAAATAATCTTGGAATATGAAACTTTATCAATCTCATATAATCAAATGAGAAAGTAATAAGGATTGATGTATGTACATACCTAATACGTACAAAGCACATTATCAAGTAATCCATTGTTTGAAATTGAAAATAATTAATTGCTATTTAAATCATACTTATACGCAATGGTCACTGCCTTTGTCAGCCGATTTCAGTGAAAAGTGGTACGTACACTTAGAGTGTGATTGTAGCCAAGCTCGGGTGACGGAGCCGTCCCGGGACGGTCTCTCTAGTGTAGGCTTTTGTACCCGGGCGGCGATGCTTGAGAATCGTGGAGTGGGTTGGCTGATGATTGTGTTTGAGAGACTGTTTTGCCATTTTTAAATATAGGTGTTAGGTAGAATAGGTAACTTACGTTCTGGTACGAATGTGTGACTTAAATATAAGTAGGTAGGGCCGGGGCAGGTCATCGTATTCTCTGATCGCATGTTCCCCGCACGATGACCTGCTTTCAGGAAATTTGTGAGAAAAGTCGACGGCCAGACTAGCGCGAGTGGGGTATGCCCTCGCTTCTAGCCTCGCTATGTCGACTTTTTGACGCCAGTGGGACATTGCACATTGTCGCTGGTCGCGGTCGCGAAGGACTGGCTTGGGCACGCTATTAACTTTCAGAAGGGCGAACCGCCCGAAGCAAAGAAGTGGCCAAAGAGCCGAAGATAGCCCGGCCAAAGAGGCCACATCATGTGGGCTACGAATAATGGTCCTGCATCCTCGGATGCAGGGTCATTCTTCATAGGTATTACTTTGCCATTATGCTCGTCGGTAGTTGTAGTAGTAGTAGTAGTTTGGTTGGCGATAGGCTGACCCATCGATACCCCCCCCCCCCCCGAAATTGAGCACCCCGCGTTTTCAATTAGGGTTGCGAAAAAGATTACGGGGCTAGTTAGCGTTGCGACTAAATGTTGATGACGGTTTGAATTAGCGTTGCGATTAAATGTTGATGACGGTTTGATTTAGCGTTGCAAATCAAGTATTCCCCGCGTTTGGTTCCAGCATAGTGCTGCGAAAAAATATCGATCGTGGTTGCTTGTTGTGTTCCGAAAAAAGTGTCGCGATTGTTTTTGAGATTGTTCTAGAATTTTGAAATTTGAATTGGAGTTACTAGAGTTTGATTCATTGTATTACTTTTGATTCATGGTATTCTTTTTATTAGAGGGACATTCCACGCGAAATCGGACACATTTCGGAGAAACATTTCGAATGTTGCTGGAATTCGAACATTTTGTAGTCTTTAATGATATTTAAACGTACCTCAAAGGATTTTTCAATATTTTGAAAAATGTCGATTTTGTAGCTGTTTGAAGGTACGTGCTAACTTTTTTCAGTAAATTATAGTTATGGAAGTAGTAAATGGATGGAGATGAGCTTTACGGTGCTTATAGAGAAGACATTGAAGTTTTAAGAAAAATTATTTCAGTTTAAAATATAAAAATTTGAACCATTTTTGTGCAATTATTTTAAACAAATGCAGTTTTTTTAACACCGGGCGCGATTTTAAAAATCCCCCCAAAAAGGATAATATAGTTCTATCCTTCCCCTTGATGGATAAATTTTCAAAAATATGGACATTTTAAAATTGGCCCCGTAAAAATTGTCGAAAGTTGGCGCTGCGTCAAATTGTACCGGCTCGACTGCTATAGGTATCTGTTATTCTTATGCGGTGTTCTCGAATATGGTAAGTATTTGTAAAAAATTGAAGAAGGAAAACTTTTACTGCTTTTTATACACAACATAATACGGTAACTCAATTTTGGGTGTTCGCAATATTTTCCTTGAAACGAAGGTGACGCTCAGTTTTTTAAATGGAATGCTATTAAATATTTAGCATTCCATTTAAAAAACTAAGGGTCTCCATTGTTTCAAGGAAAATATTGCGAACACCCAAAATTGAGTTACCGTATTACGTTGTGTATAAAAAGCAGTAAAAGTTTTCCATCTTCAGTTTTTTACAAATACTTACCATATTCGAAAACACCGTATAAGAATAGCGGATATAGCCGCTTGGCCGCTGCGAATATCGCACGGCCCAGCCAGTCGAGCCGGAGCGATTTGACGCAACGTCAACTTTCGACAATTTTTACGGGGCCAATTTTAAAATGTCCATATTTTTGAAAATTTGTCCATCAGAGGAAGGATAGATCTATATTATCCTTTTTGGGGGGATTTTTAAAATCACGCCCGATGTTAAAAAACTGCATTTGATTAAAATAATTGCACAAAAATGGTACAAATTTTTATTTTTTTAAACTGAAATAATTTTCTCTTAAAACTTTAATGTCTTCTCTGTAAGCACTGTAAATCTCATCTCCATCCATTTACTACTTACATAGCTATAATTTATTGAGGAAAAGGTAGCCCTTACCTTACAGCTGTAAAATCGACATTTTTCAAAATTTTGAAAAATCCCTTGAGGTACGTTTAAATATCACTAAAGACTACAACATGTTCAAATTCCAGCAACATTCGAAATGTTACTCCGAAAAGTGTCCGATTTCGCGTGGAATGTCCATAGAGTTGCGATGCGACTGATCGCGTTTTTTTAATTACTCGTCCTAGTTTGATTCTTGATATTTTTTTGAGGTATTCTTGCGATGATGACTGATCGCGTTTGTAATTAGAGTTGCGACCCCCAGACCCCAATGCCCCGAAACTGTCCTGGGACATGTCTGGAGACATGTTCCTGGGAAAAAAGAGTCCCGAGCTGCTGGATTTGCAGCACAGGGGACTCTACACAGCCTTCAGGAAGGTTGCAACGAATTAAAGTTAGAGTTGCGTATTACAAGACACAGGTGCACTAAATTTTTATTAGTTTTGCGAAAAATGAAGCCACCCATCTGGTGGTTCTCGATAGATTTTTATATTTGTTAGAGTAGTATAGCTGCTTGGGAGCTTTTTCGTTTGCTATTCGGGATTTGTATTGAGTATAGTAGAATTTTCAGTAATGAAGCACCATCCGGGAATTTTGAAGTTGTTTGAGAAATTAGTGCTGCGAGTAGTCCAAAGTCCTAGTGACTGTGCTCGGGAGTTGATTTTAGTCTGTAATAAGTTAGCGTTGCGAAAGATAGAAACGGTCCACTCACGGGTTTCTTGCATTAATGAGTGGCCAATGATCAGCTGCCCTTCTGGCTACTGATCATTTTTTTCAGCAGCCCTAAGTGGCTGCACCATCCTCCTTCTCCTATCACCGCCTACCCACCCTTGAATCGAGTGTTTGTCACTGGAAATATTGTTTTAAAAGTATATTCATATCTTGCAGACAAATGTTTTTTATTTTGTTTTAGAATATTTCTAAATTTCAAGTTCCAATTTTCATGGAATGGCATTTGAAAAATTTTATTTTGTGACTGAAAGAATGGCGATGAAAGGTGTAATTCATTATTTGTAATAGAAATCGCAGACTTCTGACACACTTCCATTCAATTCAAGTTCTAATTAGAGTCTTTGAAAAGTAGTAGTAGCTATTCCTCATTAGCGTTGCCGATTTTTGCATAGTAACTTCGTCAATCCTTGTATTTATTTTCAGATTGATAAGAAATGTAGTTTTTTATTTTTATAAATTTTCAACATTCCTTTGCATTGATCAAAATTCATCCGCGATTGTTGCTTAATTTGATGATATTGAAACGAAATTTGCACTGAAAAAGTAGGTAACTGCAATTCGGCACTTTATATTCATAGTAAATTTTCAATATTAACACGTGCTCGTTGTTGCTATTTTCTGTATGACAGTAACTTCAAATACTGTGCAGTAAAGTGCAATTATTCCAATTTTCAACATTTGCATAAATGTTTTTGATTAACTATAGTATATTATGATTGATTGTCGATACATCAACTTTGAAGATGCCAATTAATGAGGAATTAGAAGGAAATTATTGAGTTGATGTAACAAAGCACCCAATGTGCTTAATATTATGAATATTAATTGTTTCGGAATGAAATGTAATATCATTAGTAGCTTCTTTTTCACGAATTGCTAAAGTTTTGATTGCCTACTTTGTCTGCTGACAATGAAGCAGTATTTTTTAATCTCTTCCTTCTTTCATCTTAATACCAAATCGATATTCCATATTGAGTTTTGGCTTGTAGCTTCAAATATGATATTTCAATATTTGGGCAATAGTGATTCAATGAAAAGACTAGGGTAGATGCATCATTTGTGACCATTTTAAGGTATTGTACCAGTTTTGGCCACTTCTTAAAAAATTTAATATTTTTCCGTATAAGCAATACATATAACCTTATATTTCGGGCGGTATACTAAATAAAATATTTATGATGTGAAATTCTCCACACAATAATGATTTGCAAGCAATTTAAAAATAAGATAATAATGCACATGGCCAAAAACAGTGCAATAGCCAAAAACGTTACATCTACCCTATATCTGTTGAAATTACATTACTTAATCGAGATAGATTGTAGGTACTAATTCACTGAGAAAGTTTCTGTTACAGATATATTATGTGTGAAGATTATTTCAGAAATATGATTTCAGATTCATCATCCTTGAGAAACGAAATCTCAAGGAATTTTTATTAATAGATACTTTTGAGAATGTTTCAAGTAACAACGAGGGAAGTAAGAAACACATGACAATTTCAGATTTTTATTAGGCAGGTCATTATTTAAATTTAAGTAGATATGTATATGATGAGGTAATGTGTTTAGTGGCCACATAGAATTAAGTAGTTTTTAAGGAAATAATTAAACACTGCAGTGTTTATAACTAAATATAACTAAACATAAGTAGCATATAACTAAATATAAGTAGCAATTATTAAATACGAGCGCTCGTATAGGTAGGAATTATTAGTATTATAAGTAAGCATAGCAAATATACACTGGCATATTTCTTAGTAATGAATAGGAAATAATAATTATTCACTAATTAGGAATGAAATAAAGAAAAAAGGGGAAAACTTTTTGCTAAATAATGATATATCATATAACATATCCTATAATGATGTATCATTATCACTGTTTTCCCTAATAATTTCCCTCAAATTTGCCCCCCTTTTCTTTGTTTTATTCGCAATTAGTGAATTATTATCATGGTAGAAATATACCAGAAAGTTTTTAAAATTTGAAATGAAAGAAACAAAGAAATATTTTAAATTCAGCTTAGCTTTATCGCGGTAGCTTTTTACAGAAGGACTCCCTCTGATGCCCGCTTGTCGAGCGATCGAGGATCGTTTTGCAACCGTGCATCAGGGGGATCTATGGAAATGAAAATAAAATTTTGCATAAAAGGAGGGCGGATGGGCCGCGGTTAGGGCGGGTCTCCACTCGTAGCGCCTCCTCGTGGTGAGACCTGGGCAATGTGTATTATTTGAACTATAATTACTAATCGTATGACAAGTATCATTGTAATACAATTATTAATTACGTGACAAGTAATACGAGCCGATTGGCTGCGATCATCTATCTTCGTTAATCTATATTCCATCCGTCCTGATTCGATTCCAAATATTTCTTCTACAATTACATTTTATTTCTCCAATAATATTAAAGAAAAAAGACTCCAATAGCAATCTTGGTGCCATATTTCCCAAACGGTTGCTCCTTTCTCAGTTACTACTTAGGCAACGCTTCGTCAAAAAAATTTCTAGATGAAAGGTATATTCCAGTGAAATGTTGTTAAACGGTTTTCTATTTAGTCCAGTAGTCGAACTAATTGGTGTAGGAATCGACAAATCAGGAAATAATACTGTAACATTTACAGATATTCACCGATCCGATCACTATCGCGGATAAAGTCGAACTGATAGCTCACACCTTTCGTCAATGTTGTCACATTGGTAGAGGTTGCCGTCAACCACAACTGTTTCCCATGCAAGTTGAAATTTCTCAATTTCTAATGACTCGAATGTAATAATTATTGTTAAGAGACAAGATTTGCAAGAACTCACACGAGAGAGTTTAACTTCAGAAATGTAACTTGTATTTGACACATTATGCATCCCGTATGATTGTGAAATTAAAGAATGCACGATTTGCAGTTGCATCCATGCACCCTACGACACTCATGCATCATGCAACTTTCTGCGAGGCTTATAAGAACTAGATTTTGAGCGCTATAGTGTCTTGATCCCCGAAATGGATTATCGAAGAGACATCCGCACGAGTCGTTGACAAACCGAGTCAAAGCGTAGCATAGCGAAAACCTATGTGAAACTCACACATTAAAGAAGTCACACGTGAACAAGCACGTAACGCACCTTTCAGCATTTCAACACATTTCAGAGTATTTGCTGAGTTGGACGCTGTTCATGAGCAGAGGCCGCTACATTCAGTCCTCGAGTTATGGGTCGGTAACACAGTTCGGATGGTGACACAAAGTTCCATTAGGTGATAGGTCTATTCTGTACCTCGTCTGTGGTTATGACTAATTTCAAGAAATAGTTTGGGTGGCGACACAAACATCCATAAGGTGATAGGTCTATCCTATATCTCGTCTGTGTTAGAATATTTCGTCTGTGCAATCTGTTTCGAAACTTCACCGGTGACGTTGCATGCGACACTAAAATGGTAAGGGGGTCTTAGAACTCCCCCAAACCGGTTACAGAAGAATGCATTGGGCGGTAGGTCTATCCTATACCTCGTCTGTGTCGAAACTTTCTTGGCTTTCGAGGTTCCGACGCTTCGAATAACCCATCCCCAGTAAAAACGTTCACGAGCCTCTAAACTGTGTAATAAAAATTTACGTTAGATGTCGGGCCTGTCGCGAACTTCGTCCATTTCGAGCGACCCCCCACCTCTTCACGCGCCACCTGCTGACAGCAGTTGGAGAGGGCAAACAAAAGCGAGTCTTGCATTCGTGAAACCGCTGCCGATCGGTGAACGTTGTTTAGAGCGCTTTGAGCGGTTTGGGTTTGTGATGTGTGTTGGTTCGAATTCGGCTCGATCGCGGACGCGCAATTCGGCAGGAACGAATTTCCGCGTGTTTGTGGACCGTTCCAGCGTACGAGGGACCAGAGCGATGATGTCAAGCAAGGAATGGATCGGTGAACGTTAGATGCGAGGACATTTTGGGCGAACTCTGGACAGGCGGATCCCAGGACGGAAGAAGGTGAATTATCCTGGCGCCAAATCGTGAGAAGGTAAGCGAATTCCGCGATATCGTAACGAATTGAAATTTAGGTTAGGTTTATGTCGGGGTTTACTATAATTGAAAATCATCGTGATTCCTTTCGGTTATGTCATTGTTGGGTAGAAGAGTCCTGGTCAGTGAGTTCTAAAGTCGAATGCCAGTAACTGTACGTTATAAATATTATACAAAGTATATAATAAGTTGTTAAGGGATATGTATATAGTTAGAGGTTTTATTAAAGAATGCGGCGTTTTGAATAAGTGTATTTTGTACAGTGGGCATAACATTATACTGTTATGTAAACAAATAGCGGAACCCCGACATTAGCGATTGCGATACACGTAATCCTGCGCTGTGATGGTTTTCGACGTATATATTCTTGGTTGTTTCCTTATCCCCTTCGCCGTTGTTTATGTTCAGTCGTTTGTCGTGGAAGCCCTGAGTCTTTCGATAAACAGTTGCTTCAACATTAATACATTCGATAGGTATTATTAACACTTGACAGTCGGCATACAATTAAGGTTGCCTTATGATTTTTCAGCTAAAAACATTGACCGTCTTAACCTCCTTTCTAGAACCGAATTGTGAGAACAAACGAAATTAGTCACAATGTTTCATTGAGTCATCGAAATTCTCCCCTCGAAAATATTTTTGTTTTCACGGGTTTGGTCAATTAAACAAATGACATTTTTCACCCGCGAAATCTAAATCCTCGAATCTAGTCTGATATGCAGGGATAAACTATACAAGCATATTGTTATTAACTAGCTTCGCCATACTTCGAACAAGCATTAAAGAATTGCTAAAAATCGAAGCGTCATCAATTTTCAAATACAGTCATAGCATCTGCATAATTTCTACAGCGATGAAAATATAGGATAACATATTCCATATCTTCAGTTTCGCTTCGTTATCTAGTATAATATGGAAATTGTATACATTTTCGAAAATGAATTCACGCAGGTGAAAAGCTGCTTTAACTCATATCGATGTACAATTACATAACTATTGTAGCATTGTAGTCTTATAAAATCTTTTTCATAGAAGATTCATAGTTTCACAAACATGGACATTCCTGAAAAATGAAAGTAGTCACAGAATGGTTGTTTGGGTCAGTGGTTAGCGCACTGGATTCGTAATCTCAAGGACTCCTGTTCAAATCCTCGCGTAGAATCGTTTTCTTTTTCTCCATCCTTCATCCATTTAAAAATAAATTATCCCCATAATAACAAAGCATGTATGAAAATGCCATTTTTAAATCGTTTCTATATCGTTACTCTAATTGGGTAAATTCAGAACAAACAGGTGGTGTGTATTATCGTGTTAAGTTAGAGGTAAATCTAATTACCGAAGAAAAGATCCACGATAAGTAGAGAAGGGGAGGGTCTCTGTTTATACACACGAGATTGTGTTATATCTACCTACTTACCGTTGTTCTATGCGTGGTTGCATTCTCTCGCAGTGCGTCGTCGTTTCGTTTGTATCTTCCCGGTCTCTCGTAGACGATGAATTATTATAAGACAGCACACAGCGTGCGTTTGACGACGGATTTGGATCGACGGATGATATATTCACAAAGTGGCCGCGAGTCATGAATTCGTCCACGACCGGCCAATTGGACGACTCGCGATCTATAGTAAATATCCGGCTACTATTATTAAGTTTGTCCTTAACGATCGTTACGGGTATCGTCTCTCGCAACCATTAGCTCCTGTCTTACGAATGGCACCGGAGGCATTCGCGGATCTCGCGGAGTTATCGGGTCGCGATCTTGTGACCGTGTGTTTGCGTCACTTGTGTTAAGTGCCTTCAGGATTTGCGCGAAAGTTCGCCAGGAACAGCATCGCCGGCGATCCTCAGGAAAAACTGTGTCGCAAAAAACGTATCTGGGGTAAGAATTTACGTGACTCGCGACTCAAGATCGCCGAGACAATTGACGTGATAAAAATTTCGTTGTGACCAGAGGCATGGTTAGTCATAGATATCGCAGATAATATATAGAACACAGATATACAATCATATTGAATCCCAATTGATCTGTACATGATATTTAGAGTGACTTGGCAGGCTTCATCTTTGCATGTCTAATTATTTATTCCTCCAGACGAACCATCTGAAGTCTGTATTATACTTGTTCCTCTGAAACCACTTATGTAGATTATAGAGTACAGAAATTCTTCTTCGTCGTCGACGGAGACTGATTTCTTAGTTTCGAATTATTATTCATTACGGTCTCCGTACCAACTCTGCTCGTCTATAGTAGAGATCCATAAATGAAATACAGCCGGAGAGTCACTTAATACTTGTCTAAACTAATATTCGCGCGCATTACCGTGCCGCTGTTTAGTCAAATAACACGTTGTACACACAATGACCCGTACCGGGAATTTTTAGTATCGTGTTCGTACGCCTACACCGTGCCAGATAAGAGATCGATCTATCAGGCACGATTTTAAAAGTGAAACGCTTTACGGCAGTTAGTTCTGGACGTGTTTGCTCGCGCCCACTAAACAAAGCGTCAGCCGTATTAGCCAAATGTATTGACACAGACAACGGGCACCGTTTCTCGTAATAGCGGAGGAAACCGAAAGATGGCGACTAGTTGGACCATCTACATATTTCGTGGCTAATTCCCTGGCGGGAAAAGAAATTTTTCCAGAATTTTCCTATTATAAAAGAGCTTCTAATTTCCGTGTAGATAACAGAATCGTTTTATCGACAATTGCAAAGTAGTCGATTGGAAATTATAATTGTCAAAGTTTCTTGCCTCGACGTTGGAATTTCCAGTGGCCAGCTAAGTGGGCTTGTTAAATTTACATCATTCTTTTTAGTATCTCCTCGAGGTTACGCGCGACACACTCGAATTTGCATCTCTGCTCGGCAAAGTAGTGCTCAGCGTCGCTGCACTTACCAGGAATGTCCACTGTCATGCCCGTACGCCCACACGCCGGTCAGATAAGACGTTGTCATGTGCGTCGAACATTACTGGAAAGTGGGACACTCCTGGCTGACCATGAATTTCTTGCTAAGCTTCGCGGATTTGCGCATAAGCCTCGTGTCGCGTTGCGCGGAATCTGGATAGAATTAATCGGGGATCAGTGTTTATAAAAACATCTCCCGATATCTGATCTCCAATTTCAAACTAATTTCAGAATATTCTGCAAGGTTATCTAGCTAAATTTTAAAGAATTTTTAAACGTTTTTCCAACCTGAGAATTTGGGCAGATTTATTTGTGAAAAAATTCTGTTTCGATATCAGTGTCGTTAACTTTTACGTTGAGTTTTTACCTCTTTCATGGAAGACAAGAGGGGGCACCGGTTTGAGAGCCACTGTATTAACATGTACAGTTGTAAGTAAATCTAAAGATCGATGGACGCTGTCCAATACCTCGACACAGATCAATACGCATCGATACAGCGGTGAAACTCAATTCCGTGACGAAATTGGAACGCCATGTTGATTGTCCGTTGAGCAAAGTTATCGAGACTCTGCCGTGTTTATTGTATTTAACGCGTAGCGCCGTTGATGGGTAACAAACCATCGCGCCGCGCGATTACGCGACATTGAAATTCCTCGGAGATATTCCCTCGCTCCTTTCCGCATTCTATGGACCCTTCTAACGGTACCCCAGAATTCCACCTTCTGTTTACTCGTCAATCTATGAATTCCCAATATTCAACATTTTCTCTCACGATAAATTTGCCGTTTCACGACACACAAAATTACGTACGCAAATCTGCCTATAAAAAAATGGACCGATCCTTAAATTACAATGTTACTTATGTGTCTCCTTCAAAGTTTACGTACAATGTCTCACGGTCCATTGCACCTACCCATTTATCGACGAGGACATATTTCTCTAGCGATCCTAGGTATTCGATTATCGGTAGATCGAGAAATATTACCCTCCGCCAAAACGTAACAAACGAGCTGCTTTATCGTGAAAGGGGTCGGCCATAAACGCGACGAGATGAGAATATTTTGCAGTGGGTGAGGCTCCTACCAGCGGAGGAGCGGCGACGAGCACGTAGGAGCATGTAATTTCGCGCGACATATTTTAATCGCCGTAAGTTACTCGTCGGCTGGTAGTACACAGGGCGACGATAAATTGCTCGAGTCGGCGTGCTCATGGGCTCTTTAAAAAAAATTATTTAATAAAAGTGACATGAAAGCACGTCGGTATTAATTCCCTCGTGGCCACGGTGTAACAAGGAAAGGTGGTCCGACTCCTTCCCCACTCTTGTGATCTAAAGTGTGTAGTTCCGCCAAAGCCCGCTATGTGCGCTAGTGAGAACGCGTACCCGTCGGTGAGAGTTGTTACTGTATGTGTGTAGAGCAACAGCGCCCCCACGCTGTCTACAGTATGTACATGTGTATATACGTGAGTCTATGCACACAGTAACACCTCTCACCGACGGGTACGCGTTCTCACTAGCGCACATAGCGGGCTTTGGCGGAACTACACACTTTAGATCACAAGAATTCAGTAGTGGGGGTAGCGGAGTCGGACCACCTTTCCTTCTTACACCGTGCTCGTGGCGGACGAAAATGTTGCGGAATACATTACGACGTCAAGCCGACTGACGTTTGAAAATACTTGACAGCTAACAGATAGTAGATTATATTTCCATCAAAACACTATATTCCACTTTGGAAAATTGTAATGACGTATGCTAATTCACTTTCATGTAAAAATCCTGGAATTAGGAGTCTATTAACTAGCTTACATAAGTGCGTCTGAAAAAATTGAGAATCAAAGGATTCGTCTTCCGACAGTGCATTTATCAACCGCACTTCTGGGCGCAGTTCAACGTTCACACTCGAGAGGGCAGGAATTGCATTTTTTGGCCAACACGCGGAGGCACGAGAGCGCGACGCGACACCCCTTGTTATTCTTCGTCACCGTTGGTCGTGGAACAACAAACTCCTGATACACGTTTAATCCTAGCGGTGACTCCTCCGCGCCTACCGTTGTCAATATTCCCAATTTTCTAAGAAATGATTTCTCGGCGGGATCCCGCAGTTGCCAAAACGCTTCACGCGCTATCGCCTTTATTCCGAACGACGAGGTTTCCCTCGTACCGACATTCGCTGTGCACGTGCACACCGATTATGTAACGGGCACGATGCACTCGCCTATGCACGTACGTGATTCTATTTTCGGCGTGGATGCGTTTGTTGAAAGTCTGATCGACGGACATCGTGTAAACCTGGGAACAATATTTATTTATCCCCTGAAACGCAGTCGATCGATTTCACGCATTCAGACGCGTTTGGAACTGCCTTATTCCTCCGCAGAGGTGTCGCACGGGAGAGGAGCGAAATGGTGGGGATGTACGTGCGCCCGTATCTTGTCGTTGAACTTCGACAGTGACCTGAACCGGGGAAACGTGGAGAGCGGCGACGTTACGAGACCGTGCGTGGCTACTTGACCGTATAAACTCGCATGCACGTAACGATTGCACCGTTTCCAATCCGAAGATCACGCGACTAATAAACCTTATTATGGCCGATTGGTAAAGATTCAGGAAGCGAGCGTAAATCGAACGGTGCTCTTTGTTTTAATCTGAAACGTTGGCTGACATTTGTTCCATAACTCGAAGGACACTTCTCGGAAACATACGTCCGCACAGTCAATTGCACAGTTGACTCTTGGCCCTTGTCGCATGCTACAGTAGCTCCGCTAATAAGAGGAGGAGGCGGTTAGAATTACCGATTACGTGTCTGTTGTTACGTTCTCGGGACCTCCGCGCTTCTAATTCGATTTCCTTTGATATTCGAGGCATCACAACTATTTCATTCTCCTCGCATGTTTCTACGGTAAACCACAGACTCTCTAACCGCGTATACTCTCTCTTTAAATTTTATCAAATAAATTACTAGGCCGAGCCACGATGATGCATCCTCCAACGACACAATCCACCGATACTATTTCGCCCAACAGTCAGCAGCATAGTTTGCGCGTTCTTTGAACCTGTTTTGTTATATTCTAGCCCCGTCTGTTTATCGTGGTTACGCTGTGGCAGGAATGCCTCTGTCTCTGCGTTATTAACCCTCTTCTTTCGCCGCGTCCTCGTTCGAAGCCGAGCAAGTACCGTCGAGTACCGTCTTCTAACGGCGTGCACTCGTCGCGTATCTTAAAACGTGGACGAGTTCGTACAGAAGAAACGAGGAGAGAAAAAAGTGCTCGGTCGCCGCAGTCTGTCCACCGTGTTTACCATTCATCGGGCTTCTTACCAGCGTTCCGTTAAATTCGGTTAATCTCCCGCTGCCCCCCTCATAACGAGGGCAACTTGAATTCGCGTTTCCCTACTGCGCTCGCCGGCGCATAGCCCTGAGTCTGATTTTCTCTGCCGATTATTTCTTCTGCAGTTCTCTTAAGAAGTTGTATTTATAGTGCGTCTAATGACAGGCAGATATCTCTTTGGTAATACTAATTATTCTTATCAATAATTCAACAGATCTTTTTCCATGTCGTACACAGAACGTACGCGGAGAAAATGCGAGGGGGGTACGCTGACGAAGCTACTGATTACTGGATGTTATTGATGCGAATGAATACAAGAAATAGGAAAATGTAACGCCTGATTACGAGCTTATGCGCGTATCGATCGCTTTAGCAATTGAAATCTGTTTTTTTTTCAAGCGCACTTCTTCGTCGATGTTTTTCTTTTTACACGGTCGTTAAAACATGACCGATAGAAACTGGCGGCGGCTAGGTGTCTTTCGTTACGGATTTATATACGCGCGTTACCTCACCCGGCTCGCTCTACTCTTTTCTCTTTCCGCGATTCTGATGTTTTCATCCGCGGTGATACACGCCGAGAAGCTAAACGAAGAATTACGAGCCGGCGCACTGTGAGAAACGTGAATTCTTCGTTACGCTTCGGTGCGAAAAAAAGGAAGCACCGTGTAGGACGCGCGCGCGCATTGGAGAAACTTCGCGGAAGGGGGTTAATTAACGTACAAGGGACGGGACCCGGTTACACGAAATAAGAAAATACGACGGGGTTCCCCTTTATTCCGTGCTCAGTGTCGTGTAATCTAATGGGATGATTACCACCGACTTGTCGCATTTGCATGGGGGTCTCACGGTATTCCCATCGCTCGAGTAAAATCCTTGGAGCATAAACGATTGTACATTACATAAAAATTTGTATAATCCATTATGCAAGGAAACTATGATCCTATTGCAGTATCTATGTGTCCCGCGGACTTAATTATGTCGTTTGCCTGCCGGAACAATAATTAACCACAGCAGGTATCATCGGGATGCTAAGGGCCCTTCTACACGAGACACTACAGTATCTTAATATGTAAAGCAGAAAGCTTCTATAGTATTATTATTATTATTATTTTGACTATGTGTGTTTGTCGCCTAAAAACTTTCGACCGATAAACTCTGGAATCGCAAAATGTGCCTCAGCTCATTGCGCCCGACTCGTCTAGGTGAATTTTCACACAAGAAAAAGAATTTAAAAAATTGTTTTTTATCAACTCATAATCTAAATTTCGAGCGAAGTCGAGTACTAAAGTTAATTTCCTATATATCCACTGTTCGGAGTACTGCTTTAAAAAGAAATGGAGAATGTACAAATTTATCCAAAATAACAGTTGCCCCATAAATGGCTCGCGTGCAAAGGCCCCTAGTATTAACGTTAAAGGGTGCGATAGTAGCACGGTTGAACGATTCTGAAATGTCTAAAAAGTTCAGGTGACATTCTCGTTAGAGTGGATATGAAACAGTGTGAGGTTTTCTTTGTTCTTTATCTGTGGCCCTTATCAGTCGACCCAAGTGATTGCATTATTTAAGTGCCCGTGCTTTGTTGGAGCAGAAGAGATTGTTGAGATCATCGAGATTATCCTCCGCCTTGAATGGTGTCCTTGACATTCCTCACAATTCAGATTTTCGATATCGAAGATTCGCGAGTAGCAGTTTAATCAGACTCCTCCCATCGATCTCGCGTTATTCCGTGCCCCGGGGGGACCAGACAAAAGAAGATAATCCGGTTTCGTTGGCCTTTACATCCACGCCCAAACGACGCAATTACCGCAACGAAACGAAAGGACCTCTTTTCATGGTTCATTGGCACGTGCCTGAATGCATTTGTTGCATTCTATGGTAGAACAGCTACGTCACCGCGGCTGTAGAAACTAAACTATGCACCCTACCGTTGAACCTTGCACAATCCTAGCGTACCTACTGGACTTACATTTTTCTCGTTTCGTTAACTGTCCATTGATCGTGTTCAGCTTTATAGCAGGGACTCTTAACTTGATTTCTATCTTGTACCCCTTCGCAGACAATTTTCTTTCATAGATTCCGCAGAAAAAAGTCGCAGGCTTGCAAGGGAAAGTAATTACATTGCAAGTTATTAAACTATAAAATAAATTTTTGATGTTTATCTGGGGACCTTTGGAGTACGTGGATCTCAAGTGAAGGGTAAGGGGAAAGCGGGAATTACCATTTTGCGTATTTTTCAATTTATAGCATATTTTATTAGTGGCTTCTGCGACTACAGAACTGTCGAATCACAAAAGGTTATAATGTTCAAATATAAGTTAACGTTCAAGATTTGGTATCTACACTGGTTAAAAATAGGAAATGTCCTTTCTGCACTGGAACAAAACAAGGAATGTCCCCACTCTTTGCCTAAGCGTAAGCTTTATGTCGTCAAGAGGAAACAAGAAATTATTTAAGAAGAAAATTATATAAGAAAACCTTGTTTCTTCACTGATCGACTAAAGCATTAAAACTTCATATCGTCGATAACGCTGTTTTGTGACAGTCCCTGTTTTCCCCGTTACCCTTCAAGTTTCGAAGTCCTGCTGTACTTACAAATATTCATTCCGGGAAACTTCGAGTGTAGTCTGATTTCGACGATTCATAATCGTACCGGGTGTTAATGAGCGGTATCAGTTTGACCGTTCGAAACCAGTTCCTACACAGGTTGCATCATCGATATCGTTGCAAGTGTTCGTACGTGTGATCTTCATCCCGGATAATCGCGACGGTAATTATCGCACGTACCGATGCACTTGCAACTGCATCGGAGGCCTTGGAAGCCTCCTCTCCTACAGAAGCCTCGGAGACGTTTTTCACGGTCAATGGGCCGCTCGTTAAACGTCAGTTACGATCGATCGCGTAAGAACTAGTTGATAAAATCATTAATCTCCCCCTGGTTAGATCACCGGCTCCCTTTTCTTTCCTCTGTGATCCAAATTAGCGGAGGGTTGCTTGAGTATGTCAGAGGTTAGATTGGGGTGCAAGTTTCTTTGTAAAAATTCTGCATCGTGTAAGCAATGTATCTTATGCGGCTCCATCAAAGTCTTGTGTTATCTTAATCGAACTAATTAAATTTCTATGCTTCACCCTTCTATCCAAAGAACCCCTAAAAAGCTAAATATTCGCGAACTAGAGTGCAGCGTTGGTTCAGACCCAATCTGTCCGCAGAGGACTTCTTTGACCCACTCCTTGGAAGTTCCTGTTTCCAGAGTAACAGCTCCACTAAATCCTCAAGCCCACTTAACATACTAACAACGCCAGCGGGCCGGATCGCGAAAACATGCCGTAAAATAGCGCTTCGTAGGCATACCGATCCCTCGGTTGCATAATTACGGTGAAGCTCCGTTTTTGACAGGTTTTGTGTTATGACGTGTAATATGTGTAAACAAATTTACATCGTTTGGTGGAAATCCGATATTGCACATAAATGAAAATAGAAATATGTATTAACATTAATATTTTATTGTTGAAATATTAATATTAATATTTTTATTATAGAAATATTCATATTTTTATTATTGAAATATTAATAATTTTATTATTCTAATATTAATAGTTTTACTATTGATATATACATATTTTTATTATTCAAATATTAATATTTTCACTATTCAAATATTAATATTTTCACTATTCAAATATTAATATTTTTACTATTCAAATATTAATATTTTTACTATTCAAATATTAATATTTTTACTATTCAAATATTAATATTTTTACTATTTAAATATTAATATTTTTATTATTCAAATATCAATATATTTATTATAGGATATTTTTCCCCCAAAAATAGAACTACTACTCATTGTGTCAAACTGTTCCCCTTTTTAATATTAAGTCAAAGCAATAATTGTATAAACAATTTTCCCCAATTTACTCAAACTTGGTAAAGATGGAGCTGCACCCCCCTTGCTCCAAGGTCCTCAATCGAAACGTCGCACAGTGGTTCCAAATCTCAAAAAGCTGGCCAAAAGTCCAAAAATGAAGTTTCTATATAAGGAACTTTCACTATTGGGTTCGCTAGCAAATCGCTTTGGGAATTTATTTTGGGAGTTGCTATGTAACGAGCGTTATTATTTTGTTTTAAAATTAATGTCGAATGTATCTCTCGCACGCGTCCCATCGAGCGTTCGGAAAAGGCGAAAAATAATATTGTATTTCGCAGTGCACTGTGAGTCGTGTATTATATCAATTTTAATTTGGTAAAATGGATTTATCTACTGAAGGAATGTACAATTAAAATATGTAAACCAAAGTTTAAAATAGTAACGTACTTAGTAACAAATTAGCAAGGAATTCTTTGAAAATGATTGAAGTCGCGAAAAGGAGAATTACATTCAAACAGAGAAACAGTTTGTTGTTCTTCATTGTTCTGTCACGAGACCTATTAAACGTTATTATATGAACATTTTACTATAAAACTACGTAAAAATTGGCTGCGGATAGCTGCGGATGCGGATTCTGTGCAACTTTTTATTCAACGTTGTAGAAATCTGCCAAAAGGAAACAATGAAGTTATATTTTTATCATAATGATGATAAAATTTCGATTGTATTTATTCGTAAAATTTTATTATCATTGCTATTGTATATTGCAGATTCTTTAACTACAAATAAATCGAAAGGCTTAACTGAAAAAGAGCTCTTTTTTCTATTTAAAGAACATTTCAATGATAACGCGACAATAATATATAGAATTATTGAAAAAGAAATGTCTAGAAAATTGCATGGCTCGTATGAGTTATCAGAAGAGAAAAAGGGACTCATATTTATTTTTATTTCATTATTGAGTATTTATTTTACCTCAACACAGCATTTCAGCCAAATTTATTTGTGCAGCAATGTTTGTTACTTCAATAAATGAATCATTGTATTTTTTAGGGCATTTTATACACAGAGAAAAACATTTTGCGAGTACAACTAACAATTTCTCTGTATACTTGTCCGCCATATTTGAGTCGCCATTTTGATTTTCAAAATTTTAAGTTTAGAGTTTTGATCAGCGACCTTAGAAATACCCCCAAAAAAACATTTTGCGAGTACAACTAACAACTCTTCTTGTATACTTGTCCGCCATATTCGATTCGCCATTTTTTTTACTTTTAAGTTCAGAATCGTAGTCAGCGAACCCAAAAACATAAAAATACCAGTTTTCATGCAAATCGAACGATGTTATGAGTTTTGGCCACGTTTTCGGGATTTGGGACCACTGTGCGTCGTGATCGCGCAAACAATAATTGCGTTCGCCGGCGCATCGTTGGAAAAATATTTCTCCTCGAAAGTGTCCCTCTGTCGCGATTGCATTTTCGTTTGCGCAACGCGGCTGCCCCCCATTGTCCAAACAGAAACATTTACCAGCTCCTTTCGAAGTTTCACCGCGGCTCTCCAGCCTCGAAAACGAAACGGAACTGCGGGCTAAACAGAGGTTGTACGAAAGGCGCACACGTTGCGCAACCGAGTTCGAAAGCGGCTAGCGCGCCGCGAAAATTTCGCCTGTCCAGGTCGTTTCGCGGTGTCCACGGGCAGGTTCTAATACCGAAACACTTTCCCCATTCGAGCTTCGTAGGTAGTTGGTTCGTAGGTAGTAGCATCGGTCGTAATAAAAGAATCGCAAGCTTCGGGCGTGGGTGACTAAAAATTGATAACTGCTTGATCCAGTTTCATCTTTGGACCCGTCGTAAACTCGCGAAATCGCATTATGATCTATATCCAGCTACACTGCTCGCGAGAATGGGTGCTCGAAACGCTGAACACGCACCTCCAACATCAATGCGTCAATAAAATATAAAGTTACCCGAAATAGCGTGTAGAGCAAACTCCACCGTATAAACGCGTCTATAAATACTAAATAACTGTTTACCGACTAGTAGGCCTGTGTTTTTGCCAATTTCACGGTCCTTCAGGGCTTAGCACGTGCACGTCTGATTAGAATTATAGACTTTCAATAACACTACGAAATGGAAAGTTGTCCAGGTAACGTGGAACAGTAATACGAATCCGAAGGAAGTCCTGCAAATAATTAAATTCCTTCTTATTTCTTTCTTATCGAATTAATTAATTGCCACCAGCAGTGGTAACTTTAGACTCTATAAGAGAATTAGAGAATTGCTAGAAAAGTTATAGTCCCGTACCACCTTAACGATGTTTATCCTGAATTTCTCCGTAAAAAGTCAATCCATCATTGACGTCAGTAGGGGCACGTAACTCATTACACCGGGGTGTATACTTGGTTCGTTTTAATCGGGGTGAAACTGCTGCCCACTTTGACGAACGAGGACTAATAATACGTCAATGGGGTCGAACGATGGCTGGACACCAAATTTCCAACCAATTTCGTTCGCACCCCGAACGGGCAAATTTTCCACTTTCTTGGCACAACGCTCGCGAACCGCCAGTTTCCGTGTTTACGAAGGACAAGGTGCGATAAATTTCAACACTATAGTCTACTTTGTAGGAACTGCGCAAGTATTGTTTAAAATTGAATCTCCTAAAAACGGATCGGATTTCCCGTGGTGGACGTTGCCTGATCAGATAAAGTACCGAGAACGCCAGACGCTACTGATCGACTCGCAAATTGTTGTCTCGAGTAGCGACGCCGCGAAATGTTAGCTTAACAATCAGGACTGAAAGCTGTCGAAGTCACGCACAGTGCTGGGAGCCAGCCGCGTTATCACGGAATGAAAAGCTCCGATCGGTTCTCGCGGAATTGCCTCGCAGGAATGTTTATAATCATTCCTGCAGCGGCAATTGTTTATTGCGCTACGTGACCGAGATATTAGGCATATTTATCGGAAGCTTAATGTCCGTTACGTTGCACGACAAGCACAGATTGAAATTTTCCAATGTTACGTGCTCTTTCCCTTGCTTCTTTATGATTCGATAATTATTCTGTTTGTGATTGATAATAATGAACGTAGGTGTATTTTGTATTTGGATAAAGGATCCAAGGTTATATCGACAGAGTTGTTGTATTCTTCTGAGAAGTTAAACGGCGACGCGGTTGAAAATGTAGAAGGAAGAGTTGCGCAAATATTTCCGAGTGAAATCAGAGGCGAGAAGTTCGAACGCAACACATTGTGTGAAAACGAAGCTCATCCATATTTATCGGATGGGTTTTAAACTGCAATTACTTGGTTACTTCCTTAATCAACGTAATCGAAAGTTTCAATAACGACTAACTCATAATTCCTCGTTTCATCCTTTGCCCAACAAATGCCCCCGATGTTGATTCACGAAATAAACATTATGAATTATTAAATGCCTCTCGCATTTGAGTGCTTCCCTGCTGCGAAAATACGGATGCACAGCCTTCAGCTACTGTAATCAATTCGCTCTTTTGTAGCCATTATCGTCGGACAAAATTGGATTTTAAAATGTAAATTAACATTTGAAGTATGATGTATTCATAAGCGTACCGCGCCACTGTAAATTTAACGAGATTACTCATTGCACAAGTATAATACTACCAAAGATTTATCAAACACCTAATCATCGACCTAAAGATATCTACCATCATGCATCAATTAAAAATAAAATATCAACAAGCCCAATCACTCTCTAGAAAAAATACCTCCCATAAAAAAATTATCTTAATTTACCCAGCGAAATAATCCAGCTGCGATTTAAGATACTACTTGGTGTATTGCCAAAGAAGATAATTAGCTATGAAATTTCTAATACCCCGACCTATATAACTACGATAATAACGGGGAGCGATAAGGAATTAAAGCGATATGAAAAATAGGTAAACAATGGAGCGGTAATAATCGTTAGGAGGCTGATACATCGATAACGATACAGAATGTCTGGCGACAAAAGTCGCGCGCGGTTCGATACTACTTGGCACTACCCTTCCACTTCAGTTTGGCGCGCGAATAGTCTGACCAGAACGGCATTAGCTACTTGGAAGCGCGCGACAGCCAATCGAGAGAGAGGATCCCATTCGTCTCCTGTGGCGGGGGTCGCTCCACGCGCATCAGTCGATTCTTGCTCGTCGGTCGGTAAAGAGTGTTGTCGCGAGCGTTCTACCGCGTCCAGAACGTCTACTTCACAATTTCGATCGTAACAAATACAATAGAATTACCTCAAACCAGTGCAATATTTACCAATCGAAATCTTCAAGCACCTCGAGTTACACCGAGATACTACCAGCTTAAAGTAGTGTTAAACGAAGATACACTTTGCACCACGTTCGCCCAGAAACTTACATCGCGAGAGACTATAAGTTCCCGCGCCGTTGGCTGCGTAATGAAAGCCTTTACGCGTGACTGTCGAGATAGGATCGTCGAATCGGTGAAGAATCGATCGTGGCAGATTATAATCGAGCCTATAACCCGCCAGTGAATCACTGGGACACGAGCAGTAAACCGTGTTGCTGTTTTCGCATTTAAGTCCGAAGGGATATCAGTCGCGTGTTGCACAAGAATCGGGTCAACTATTGTGGGCAGCCTTGAAGGTAGTGTCCCAAGTTCGGTCAGAAATAAATCATTTTCTGACCTGGCGTGAAGGCGTCGTGACTTTGCACGAAATCGCCAGCAATTTCGCTGGCGCAGCGAGAACGTGCGTGTCTCTCGAGCGCACGGTTCACCGTGGACGAGTTGTGCACCCGAGAACGATAAATTCCCCGGCGAGCGCGCGTTAAATACAGCTGACAGCTGGCAGATACAGCGCGTGGCGCGAGGGGTATTATAAAGTCGTCATTGAGGTGCGTGGATTTTGCCATCGTGCGCCGAGGGCGAACCGGCTAGCGACGCGCGCGCGCGCCGATTTCCAAGAAACTTCGGCTCCACCCGGAAGTGTCCGTGAAAACGTGCCAGATCTGAATTCTCGCAGGCAGGGAGAAGCCCCGCGAGATTCGGCGTCGCTGCAAAGGTCGCGGGCGCGTGTTCGATTATCCAGCCATCGATGGGAGTGAGGGGAACATCCATCAAAGGACGGAAAAATGATTACCGTGCCGATATCCGCCTCCAGTCCTTACGTGAAGGTTACGTCCTACAGCGATGCAGGCGCTATTGGCGAAAAACCAACTGTGAGTAGATCGAGAATCGAGAGATCTCTCTCGCTTTGAGGCCGCTCCAACGGGTTTACCGGTATTTCTCTCTCTCTCTTTGGGCTGTCGCGAACATGCCAGAAGAGCGCTAGAGGTGGGCTTTGTTAAAACCTTTCGAGGCTTACAGTGGGTTATGAATTTGGGGGTCAATGGAAATTTAATTCGAGCGATTGTTTGTAGTCATTGAATTCTTGTAAACGGGTATTTACAAGGAAGACTATTACACTTCGCGAGTAAATCAAGTTTTCGATACTTTTCCTGAAAAGGGGAGGAGTTAAGCGGAGATCCACCGCGCACCCCCAATCGCGCACGTGAAGCGCGACAGAGTGAAGCTGAAACGAGATAGGGAATACAATTAAGTCCCCCTTTTCTTCTCTTTCAACCGTGCTCTCTCCCTCTCCATTGTTCCTTCTTACCACCCAAACAATCTACCGTTCTTCGCGCGACATCCTCACCTATCGTTCGCTCTACTTCCCAAACAACCGTGCCAATGCAATTCACCACTCTCTCGCTTGCTGGCTCTGCCGTTTCTTCTGCGCCAACGCTTTGGGCTAAACGTCACACCGTCCACTACCAACAGATTAATACCTATCAACACACTGTATTAAACCCTATTTCGAACCCAGCGCGAAATGCGTTCCATGAAAGATTGGTTCTTTCGTAATCAAGGATTTGCAGCAACAGTTAATTATCCGATCGCGCGATATCGATCGCGATCGACGTGTTTCGTCACAGATGATTCGCTCTATTGTCCGCGGACCGGCGTTGCTCTTTATTCGTCCTTATCGGCTCGTCGCGGATTATTTGCCTGTTGCAACTGGCCCGTCGCGCAGTCAGGAGAGGAAGTTCGCTGGCCTGAAGGCTGTTTTTCCCTTTTATTTTCGCTTCCGCGGAGGAGAGGAGGCGCAGTTTCGTGGAAGCGGGGATCTATCGGGAGCTAAATTTACAGCGACGAGCGGGCAGGAATCCCAACTCTCTGCCAGACGACCGTTGACTGACCGTGTTCCGATTATTTCGCGAAAAACACCGGGGCCCTCGCGGTGTTTGTTGGACGCGACGTTGTTCCCAAGTGCCCGAGAATACCGTTGCATTCTCACCTCTACCTTGCGCGCGGTGAAAGTTACGTAAAACACGGGACGGGTCTAAATCGAGTTTCGATGCGCGCGATTATCCCCTGGCCTGTCGAACCGCCGCTGCGCGAAATGAAGATTAATTTCCAACGGATGTTTGACGAAACTAACGGAGAATTGTTTTCAAACAGTGGTTTTCCGTTGTAGCAAGTATCGCAGGAGAATTATCGTTTGTTTGTATTAGTTGGTCTCTTCCTATTTTTAAAAAACCGTGTTCTGTAGTGGATAGAAGTATTTGATGGTTTGTTTTTTCTTATAGTTGGAAAGTATGTATGGAACTATTTTAGGATTATTGGGAATAGGCTAGATATCCCTATTTGTTTATTTTACTTAATAGAAACGTAACGTATAAAGAATAGTGTACAAAAAAATTATCGTTAAATTGGGACTGTTTTTCTTATTATTAGATATTGTACAATTTTCATTAACTGAAATAAATAAAGTGGCAGTAATAGGGACACTGGCAGTAATTGGCACATCTACCCTAGTAGAAAGTTTGTTTTATAGTGTTAGTGGAAGCTTGATTTTTGCTCGAAAACCAATAAATTAGAACCGAGTTGCGAATGTTTATTGGTGGCAAGTATCGCTACCACTAGCGTGTCCTATATGTCGTACTAAACCTGTTTAGTATATTTTCTTCTTTTTTTGTTGCAAATGTCTTTCCAGTTCAAGTAGCGTATAAATAACTCACGCTTCGAGTGGTACTGGACTTGTTTATGAAAATATGTTTCAGAAAAATAGTGTCTCCTTTGAAACGACGAGAAATTTAATGCTCGCGAAAATGGTTCGTGGACGACACTATCAATTTTCAAAACATGAAAAATGAACTGTTTCCATTATCGTGACTAGTGTATTTTGCAATGTATTATTATGAAAATATCTTAGCTTTTTTAAATAATGGGTCCGAGATTCTGGGTAGCGGAAAACCCGAGGATTGCGTAATAAACAGGAAAGTATGTATTATTTATCTTTGTTCCTTGCTCGAAGGTTACGCCTTGCAGTTTACTAAGTCCTCACATTCTCTCATACATCTGCAATTGCAGTGAAATCATTTTTCTACATTCTGCACCTTTACATCCTGTATCCCTCATTCAATCACACAATATTCCACAATTCCACACTTTCAGATTCCACGTTCTACGTTATTTTGTTCACCAGAATATTCCAACATTTTCAATCTACCACTTAATTTCCGCATTAACGGGGAATCCTATATTCTTTGGACTAAAAACATAGCAAAATTTGGGGTTTTATTTGACAAATCAGCGATACGATTCATCTGAATTTTTGACCATGTTTCGATGCATCTTTGATGAAGCTGTAGATTTCTTTTTATTAATTTTTAACCATAAATATAGTAGTTGTGCATGATCATCGACCATCACGCCGCGCAAAATTCGTCGTCCGTTGGTGTGCATGACATTTATCTACCAGGTAATCTGAAACAGCAAAATGAAACAGCATTTTTGTACATATGTAGCTTGAAATTGTTGAACCAGCAAAAAAAAAACAAATAAGTTTCTTGAGCAGTATGGAGAGTTTTCAAACTGAAAGGTCTGAACCTTTAATTTTTGCTATCCAATTTTCCGTCAATTTTCTTACATAACAAAAGAAGTACAGTACTTAGCGTTATTCTGGTTCATCAAATTCAAGCTACATATGTGCAAAGTAAAACGCTGTTTCATTGTTCTGTTTCAGATTACCTGGAAGGTAAATATGCGCACCAGCTGACGACGACTTTTGCGCTCCGTGACGGATAACTCCTATATTTATTATTAAAAATAAATAAAACAAAAACTGTAACTTCTTCAAGAATGCATAAAAACATAGTCCAAATTTCAGACGAATCAAAACATTAGTTTCTTAAAAAAGAAATCCCAAATTTTGCTATGTTTTTAGCCCATAAAATAATATTCCCCCAAAGAAACCATCCTTCGTATTTCTACCTTGATATAATTCGCGAGTTAAGTCCCAGTAGACCCCGATTAACAAATGTTTCACTTGCGCATCCAAGTACCGTCACGATTTTTTTTTTAAATCCCCGATTCTTGTTGGCAAAGTTGTAACATTTCGATCACGTACAGATGCCCGTTGCTTTCGTGATCCACGACGGTTTCTTGGAAGCCTCGAAGAGCATCCAGACTAGCGATAGCGAGGAATCTGCATATCGGTAGCACGGACTTCAAATCAATTGTACGTACACGCGTTATCCACCTGGTAGCATGAACCACGAGCCAGATCCGGTACCAGGCGAGGGCCGTTGAGGCGCATTCGTGTTACCACGATAACAGTTTCAGCAACAATGTGCCGATAATGAGGCGCAACAGTCTCTCGCGCAAAGATCGCATTTCCACCGTCGCATTCCTTCTTGTTTCGGGCTTAATGTTAATGTAGTCACGTAGGACAGATACACACTCCTTCTCTTCCCCTTTATTGCCTTTCCACACGTACGTGTGCATATGTAGCATTCTGTGCGTTCCTCGACTGTATACCTCTCGCAGAGGATGTCCAAAGGTGTGGGGATCTTAAACGCTGGTAGAACAGTGACTGAAAGATGAAAGGAATAAGCTGCTTGCCGAGAAGGTTACACGTCCAAGTAATTCATTCGGAGAATGCGATGCTTTTCGAGACTGTAACTGGAAAATTTGCTTGGAGCGTTGCTGGCCGGCGAAGCCAGTTGTGCTTGAAATCGTGAGATCGTGATATTTAAATAACACGAGTGAAAGCTCAGGTATTCGTAGAAGGATTAGGAGCGACAAGCTGTCTGCATATAATTAGACCAGCTGGCTGCTGCGTGCGTCTCTAGAAAATCGTCTAGAACGTTTGTACACCGAGCTGACACGATTTAAATAACGACTGGGGATTCTCTGGGACCACGCGCGACCAATCATCGTATGAATAAATGGCACGTGGGAATCGTGTGCTTCTCTTATTGTTTAGTTGATAAAGAATTCGCGAGTTCCTTCTCTCGAGAACAGTCTCTTCGCGCAGGCTCGTTAGCGACATCCGCGGGGAATGAATTATTTTAATCGGTGGAAGTATTCGCGGACAGGCGTCGCCACGCGTTCCTCGAGATTTCAGTGGAAACTGTGTCAGCCAGGATCAAAGACCTTCTAGGCAAGGCGATATCGACACGGTCCAAGTTTTCTTTTTCAGCGTCAGATCAAATCAAACGGCGCAAGAATGCCACCACTGGTTCAACAATTAAGGTTTAATTATGCTCGACACATGGCTCGCAGGGGAACGTAGTTCTCGCTTCTTACTTAGTTTTTTTTTCACACAGAAAGCAGACGAACGAACGCGGACAGGTTTTCTAAGCGTACTGTGCTTTTCGCTTTAAATGGAAATGTAGAAGAGTCCTCTGGCATTTATCGGTTCTCTTGTAGCGAATAATATATTTCTTTAAGGGGAGGAGCAGTATAAACGGCTTATTTTTGTATCAATTTTGGGGAATTTTTTGGAAAGACATCAATGCACTAATTCTTTCGTAACCTTAAGGGTGCTTTATTTAACATTATAGCAAGTAAAAAATTATAACAGTAAAATTATAATAAATACAAAGGGAATAGAGCAGTATCTGAAATAGTTTTTTTTTTCGAGATGCAAAACGGCGCCGGTACACAGTGGGACGAATCGCGAATCTAGGTGGAAAAAAATAAGTAATGGCCAATTTTTATACTTTTCAGGTTGAAAAAGACGGGCAATATATTTTTGATAAATACAGAAGTATATATACATATTTTTATTGTTTCAAACGCATAGAGGGTTATAACTCGTACGATGAGCTGGCCTATTAAAACTATCGTCATTTTTATTAGAATAGGGATCGTTTAAAATTTCTAGTCCTTTTACCTTTTGGAATAGCTTCCTTCTTTTTACATGGTAATTCCCTGAAAAAAAAGAAGCGCTGCGCAAATTAACTTCAGCTTGTGATACTTTTGCATATAATTATATTTTCAATCCATTAGCACATATTAGCAGTTCAAATTAGCATAAATCGAAACTATCCGTAGTAACCTTACAAATTATAATGGAATTACAGTGGCATTTTGTGGCATTGGTTAGTAATTAAGTTTTTAAAAAAAAAGACCTTTTAAATTTTGCATATTCAATGCCCCATATCTAACATTAATAGAGGTTTTTCCAAGTAACCAAAATATGCTAAATTAAGAATATATATTAAATTTTTATAATATACAAAGGTTTTTAAATATTATACTTACCTTAATGCGAAAAAAGCTCTAATTTCGAAGCAATTTCCTCAGGATTGACTTTTTGCCTTCAAACATATGAACTTGAACGAACCGATTTTCGAAAACGGTGTACATTAAAAAGATAATATGCTGGATTTGCTCTAATTAGACATTTTAGAGCCAACATATCGATTCTTATAAATATTGGTGACTTGAATTTTTTCCACCTAGATTCGCGATTCGTCCCACTGTGCGGTAGTTCGGTAGATCGCTATAGTATCGATACAGAGTTGAATTTCGGCCTATAATTTAGAGAATATATTTTTGAACCGCTTTAAAAGCGACTTATGGAAAAAAATTGTTTCTATTTTTCATTCGATTTATACGATCTTCTCATCTAAGCCTTGCGCTTGTGCAACTACCTAAATAATTATTCTACACCTTTTACTCCACTGCGAGAATGAATGGGCCCGTGTCCCTTTTCACGAAAGGCTCCCGACTGTAATTGACACAGTTTCCGTTAAATCCCCGTTCATTAATAATTAATACGTCGTTGCCTGTCTCGAGGTAAATTTACGTAATGATACACTGTATCTGCCAATGAAACATCCTTATCGCACGGAGAAGGAGACACGGAATAATTGCCCCCTCTTCGCCCTCTATCCAGCCATTTCAAGTCCAGTCACGAAACGCGCTGTGCTTTTGTCCGGCTCCTAAAAATAATTAACAATGCACGCAATCCAGCGAATAATGATTGCACGCGGAAGAAATATTCATAAGCGATACCTCCGTCCCATTTACGCGTCACTGAAAAGTTTCTCTAAAAAAGGATCCACGAGAGTCGCCGCCGCCGCGCCGGCAGAACTTCATTCAGGAAGGCACGGTTTCGCACCTCCGACGAGCCTCGTTAATTGTCGGCCGTGGTGCGCGACGGAAAAGCGGACGGAAACGATTTCTCCCCAGCTTTGTTTTTTCTCACGATCGCCGATCACGCGAGCGTCCTTGGCGCGAGAACGCCGCTTGCGAAACCGGCCGCGCTTCAATTTAACGGCTACCCGATGAAGCGGATCACGGGGGTCGAAGACGCTCGAGATCTAATTCCCCACGTGGAGCCGACGAGCACGCGTCACAACGATGATCACGCGTCCACCTTGAATTGTCGTTGAACGAATGCACGCGTGGAGGACGGGAGTGTCAACAAACAGGCCTTCGCAGCGGACGTGGGGACAAATGCGGCCGCGAACCAGGGTAGAGGAGGAGCTGGGGTTCCCAGCGCCTTGCGCGGATTTCGTGATTCCCCCGAGTGGTATTTATAGACCGGGAGAACGACACACGCCGCGGGATCGAGGACCGTGATGAGCTGTGACAAAGTACGTTGTATTTTATTTCGTGGAGGAATGTTGCGGAAGTAGATGAGTGAGAGTTGGGAATAATTATTAGTGCGCGAGGGGAACGAGTATTGACAAGTTAATGGTGATTGTGATTGGAGGGAATTAACTTGGGGGTAGTAGTTCTCTGGCGTTCTGTCGCGAGGTAATTTTGTTAATGATTGTAGAGGAACGGTGATAGAGTGAAAGTTACTTTAATGCTTGAAGGATTATATTTGCCGTCGCAAGGGAATTCTTAAGTGATTGGTTTAGTGAAAGATGGCAGCAAGCTTTGAAGATTCTGACTGATATTACTGATTACTTCGCGCGAGATAATTGAGTGTTATTATGTACTACAACTAAAGAACATGGGAACATGGTTTGCTATTTAAAATCAATTCAGTGATCATCGATTTGTATGCCACTGATCTCACAAGTATAATTGCCCACAAAAAAAACACACACGAGGATGTGTTTATGTATAATTTGCAATTCAAACGAAACGCACGCAGTTTGCAACAAGATTCAATATTCCAAATATTCCACGGCAAGGTAAAAAAAGGCAGAGGAGATAATGATCAGGGAAGGAGCATTCGATTTTCAGAAATTGATCTGAATTGAGAATTGACTCCTCGATTACCCTTCGTCGATAACGCACTTCAGTCACAGACGTTCATATTTCTCAAGAGAATAGGAGGTGCCGACCGGATAATAAAAAAAAAAAAAGAAGCTAGTCTGGTAATTGGATAAAGGAAGCCCCATCGGTTCGCGCGGATCTGCTTTCTGTGTCAGCAACTACCACCGAGATTCTTCGTTACAGCCGAAGACCTCGCGGTCGCCAAGATGACCAACCATCAAGATAACCGTTTTTTTCTATTGATACAAATCGCTTCCTGATCGATCGCAACAGCTCACACCGATCTTCGTCTCCCCTCTAATTGCACTTGCGGTGTCGCGGCAATCGATGCCGCGTACGTGGTTTGCATAATAAATTGTTTGCTCGCTGCCACGTCAAAAGCATTTACTAGCGCATCGATCGTCCACTTTTTTTCCTCGTTTCTTTCAACTCGACGGTTATGCAGCCGCTGATAATTTGGCGTCCTGTAATCGTTCGGCGAATCTACTGTCGGACGGTAAAAAAGCTGGAGATTCTTTGGACGAATATCAATGGATCTTAACTATCCTTTATTTATCAATCAACTTCCCAATGACGTACCAATCACGAATCTCCAGTCTCGTTATGAACAGACAGCATAATAGTGAGAATTCTTTACGAGAGTTAGAAGTATTACTGTCGACGAAATTGGGTAAAGAAAAATAAGATCTATGGCGACGAGTCAGTGAACGCCACAGATGGCGACACCTGCTTCGAAGAACTGTTGACAGAAACGGTGCTAAACGGGACGAGCAGTTAGGGATAAGGAATTTAAAAGCAGTTGATTGACAAAAAGGAACGAGGAAGAGAAATGCGGGATGGGAGGAGAAGAGGGAGAGAGAACCATGCTGTCGTCGAGTGCTCCCGAAATCAGTTTATTTTGGTCCACGGCCATCGGCCACGTTTGCTGCACGTTTCCTTGCGAAATCGGTTTTGTATATTAATGGTGCCGCTACCAGTCAAGATGCTACATCCTGGATTATTTCTGGGGCAACTCTTTATCCCGAAAATACCGACGATGAATAACCTACACATTACACCCACCCATGCGCTCTTCTATAACAACAGGCGTGTATTATGTAAATCCTATAAACTGTTTGGCATAGAATAAATGAAATCAGAATTTCCCTCAGTAGATAATTGTATTAAAAAGAGAAGTAAAGAAGGAATTAAGCTCAGTCGTGACGGAGTGCAACGACTGAAGTCGCGGAACGCCGCAAACGCGATTGTTGTTTGTTTGCCGCGTGACGAAGATTAATTCACGACCGCAAATGCTTTAACGATATTCGCTGTACATGGGACTTGTGATTCAATGCTCCACCGCTTTGCCCGCAGGTTCAGCAATTCCTGAGAGACATGAAGGAACACTCAGCCTCGTCCCGATTCGAAGCCAGGGATGTGCCTCAAAGATCGCAGAGCAGCGCGGCCAGCCTGATGTCGTTAGGCGCCGATATATCTCCAAGTTCTTCCCACTTCTTCGAGGTCACTTTCACTTTCTCCGTAGAATCATCGCAAAGCGGCCGTCCTCTAAATCGCATTCTCCCCTTTCACTTTCAGGTGCTCTACGTAGGAAAAATCAAAGTGTCGCATCCAAAAGTGTCGGAGGCCTTTATCGACGATGCGCTAGTAAGGTTTCGCGTTCACGGCCTTGAGAAATCGAGATCATCGGGGAGCAACCTCCTCGCCGAGTATTACCGCCAATCAATTCTAACGTCTTCCAACAACAGAAGAAACAGCACGGTGAGTTGCCGGTCAGGTGGCCTTTAGCGAATTAACCCTTCGTTGACACACCTATTTTTCCGATCAATTTTGACATACCTGGGTGGCTCACACCCAGAGCAATTTTTGAACGAGTGCCATTCTCATCCAAAGAATCCAATTATTATGAAAAAAACATGGGTCAATTTCAAGGTCTCTAGAATATATTCCAATAATTTTTTTATTGAAATTTTATCACACTTTTTGTAAAATAATTCTAGATTACCACATATCGAGAAAAAACGAAGAAAATCTTTAAAAAATTGTAACTTTTACAAATTTCAATATTAGAAGCTAAAAATCTACAGAGTTGACGTTCGGATATAATATTTTGAGAGAGAAAATAGTTTGTAAGTCGGCTTTGAAAAAACGATATTTATTTTACATATAGAAGGTTCAGAGCGTCAAAATCAGCTTATGGGTGGCTCACAACCAGAGAGTCGACGAAGGGTTAACATTCATAACTATCGCTAATGTGCCGCGAAGAATGCGAGTTTTGAAAGGAGAGTGTTATTTAAGGAATCCAGCGCCAGCGAGACAGGAAGCATAGAGAATGTATCGGGAAGCGGGATCATATCGCCGATTAATCCGCTCGGGGTGCCGTCGACGCTCACCGGCTCCGTGGAAGCCTTTCCAAAGTCTCAGATCACCAGCCTTGCGGAGCAAAACGAGCACGAGGAGAATCGAGACACCGTGAACAATAATTCTATGCAGGTGCCAGAAGTGATGCGAAACCGGGCTTCGTCCACTGGTAGCGTAATTAACTCGAGGCGAGACTCCATGACTAAGGCAGGGGACGAGCACAATCGCACCATGCTCTTCCAGGTGAGAGAATTGATCTATATAACCGCGTAGAAGCCTCGCTATGGAAACGATCCGACTGTTGAATTTCAGGTAGGCCGTCATGATCTGAGATTGATCAGCCCGGATAGGAAGCAGGTATTGCTTCACAAGCTGCTGAGAGACGTGGCTAGTTGCGTGCAAGGCATCAAGAACCCCGAGCACTTTGGCTTCATTTGCAAGGAGAATAACGTGGAGTGCTTCATCGGTTATGTGTTCAAGTGCCAGTCGGAGTCCGTGGCGGACGACCTTGTTGCTGGTAAAAAAAAACGGCTGCACGCGATTATTTTTATGCTAGTAATGGAAGTATACTCGATAGAGTAAATATATTTTTTTCAGCCATCTCGCAGGCGTACGTTGGGACGGGCGAAGTTACGAGAAAGGAAAGGTTCTCGGTGTTCTCGTGCGAGCACTGCCCGATGTATTGGTACAACAAGCTGTGCCAGGAAATCGAAGGTAATTTACCGGCTCCGCGTTAGTTTATTTTCCGAAGGAAATCGCCGACGTGTAATGAGCTCGCGTGTCTCCCCGTGGTTCTAGGGCAGAACGACCGAAGGACTCAGAGCATAATCTTCTCGCGGATGGAACTGTTGCCCGAGGAAGAGCAGGAGATCGTCGTCAGCAGGTACAAAGGCGCGGAGTCCGCTGGCGAAACCGGGACAACTTTGCGCGAACAGAATCAGTTTTTAATGAGGCTGCTGCGCGCCCATTGCGAGGGAAAACAGGCAAGGCATGTTCACGACACGGCCGAGAACAGGTGAGATTATTTCTCGTCGGGAAAACTTTAGCCTTGGCGGGAAGTACCAAGCGCCCCCGGAATATTCTATATAAATTGACGATTAAATTTAATACACCGCGTGTTGCAGGAGTGAATTTCTTAATCAGTACTTAAGCGTGGGCGTAGGGAGCACGATATTCATGAAGGCGAAACGCTCGCTCACGAATAGCTTCGATAATCTCATGAAGAGGAAGGGTTCGCGGGACGACCTTGGCCTTGGCTCGCACTTAAAAGACGCGAGCCATCTTAACACTGTGATAAAAAGCGGCAGCCAAAGCCCTGATATTTCACGACAACCGTCTATAGTCGATATCTCGCCCGATGCTAGTAGACCGAGATCGTTGAGGGTCTCGCCTGAGCAGCAACTGACTGTGAACACTGGACCAAAGAGTTCTATGATGGACATGTACGTGCGAAGCTTTACACAACGGTGGTATAGAATTAAAAAGGAAGTACTTCTTACTTCTTACTTTTTCCATGCAGTTTTCTGAAGGTGGGGAACTCGCCGAAAATGTCGCCAACCGAGGCAGATGGGAATAACCCTGTACACGCGAACGGTTCGTGGAGACAAGCTATATTGAACAGAGTGGTGACTCCCGGCAAGGAACACGAGAAAGACAACGATAAACCTGGGAATATTAATATCATGAAGACCCCTCAGGCTATCCCACAGCGTAGAACGAAACAGGAATTGAGGGACCTTTGGAAGAAAGCCATCAACCAGCAGCTGATATTAATAAGAATGGAAAAGGAGAACGCCAGGCTTAGGGGTAACTTTTCAAGTATTTCGTGGTAAAAAATAAATTGAATCGTACACAGTTAGTATGTTTAACGATTGTTGTTATTACAGTCCGCCAGGAGGAAGCGACTGTTAAAAGGATAAAATTGGAGTACGACGAACTCAGCAGTTGCGGCCGTGAATTAATGGAAGTTTGGGATCTTCTCGTTAGCAAAGAGTCGAGGGTCTCCACGAAATGTGATAATCAAATGCTCTTGCACGCCATTAAGCAAGGTAATAAGAAATCTATAGAAGATCTCGCTTCGATAGGACATCTTTTGTTCGAATGATCGTAGGCGGGTTAAACTAAACCAAGGTGATTTGAAATTTGTAATGGCAACTTTGTTCCACGCAGGTGTACCGAAAGGGAAGAGGGGAGATGTGTGGCAATTTTTAGCCGAACAATTCTGCCTGAAACAACCGCCCATAGACACTCGCGATTTTCCCAATTACAATACGCCTTACGAGTTACTTCTGAAGCAGCTTACGTCCCAGCAGCACGCGATACTGATCGATCTGGGACGAACGTTCCCGAATCATCCGTATTTCAGTTCAGCCTTAGGGCCTGGACAGCTGGCGCTGTTCAATTTGTTGAAAGCTTACTCGCTTCTCGATCACGAAGTCGGTTATTGTCAGGGGCTGAGCTTTGTCGCTGGCGTTCTCTTGCTGCACATGTCGGAGGACCAGGCGTTCTTCCTTCTACGGCACCTGATGTTCCGAAGGGGCCTGAGGAAACTGTACCTCCCCGACATGGCTGCGTTACAATTGTACCTGTACCAATTATCCAGATTGCTGCACGATAGGTTGCCAGCGATTTATAGTCATTTCGATAAGCACGAAGTCTCGCCCACGCTGTACGCCGCGCCGTGGTTGCTGACTTTGTTCGCGAGTCAGTTCCCATTGGGGTTCGTAACCAGAGTCTTCGATTTACTTTTCCTGGAGAGCACCGAGGTGCTTTTCCGAGTGTCGATGGCACTGTTGAAGGAGCATCAGGATCAATTGCTGAGGTGCGACAGCTTCGAAGAAATTATGGAGTATCTGAAGACCCGAGTCCCGGCTGTGGACAAAGAGATCTTGGATCGCGTGATGAAGCGCGTGTTCTATCCGGATCAGGAGATCACGAAGCAGTTGAACGAGTATAGAGTGGAGTACCAAGTGTTGCAGGAAGAAATGATGTCGGTGAAGCCGCAAATCGAGAACTTGGAGAAGATGAAGGTACTGAACAAGCAGCTGACGCAGGAGGTCAGCCAGCTGAGCGAGCAACTCGAGATCACTATGAGCAATCTCCACCGTATGGAAACGACACGGTCGATGCAACAATCGACTCTCCTCAAATTAGAATCTCAGAACCGCAGTCTAGAGGTAACCGTCGCGACTTTAGGCGCTTTCATTCAACAGCTCTCCGATACCCGACCAGATATCGAATTCCCCGGGGATATTCGCCGAATAATCGCCCAGCTGAGTCTCGCGGAGAAGCGCAGGAGCACGACCAGCAGATCCTACCCTATGAAAGTGATCGAGGACAACAATAAGTTCGCGATGATAAAGAGCAATTCGACGGGTAGGGAATCTCACAATCTCCTAAAGAATAACGCCACGATAGACACGCCTTATCCTTTGAAATCGACGCTCAGCCAACCGAATTTGGTCGCCAAGCTCGAGAGAGTCTCGTCGTTCTTCTCGAACTCGCACAATCACATACAGAAGCAACGAGCACAACTGGCCGCCCTTAGGAACGAGTACTCTGAGCAGACGATTCATGACGACGAGAACGACCCAAAGACGGTCAACATAGACATCCAGATCACCGACACGGTCAACTCCCCCGACGAGCAAGTCACGCAGAACAACAAGAACCTGAAAATCCAACTCGTAGAGAATCTGGAGAAGTCGGTCTCGTTGCCGCTGAACGCGAAAGCGAAGCTGAAGTCGTCCAAGTCCGCTTACGAGCTGGGATCGGTGAGGAAGGTCCCGACCAGCAAACTGGAAGCCACCACGGACGAGGACCTGACGAATTTGACCGGCACCATGCACCCTCTGGACACGTGCAGCGACGTGAACTTCAGATACGGTGGGACGACCAAATTGAAATCGATCAAGCCAGTCAGACTCCCGAGCCCGACTGGCCAAGAGGAGAACGTGAACAAGAACGCTCAGAACCAGAAAGTAGAGACATTGAACAGATAACAATTGCTTATGATGTTCCGCTCGAGGAAGATACCTTGGAAGGTGACCACCTTGAGAAAGGTATACCCGAAAAACTAGTAGTAACTTTACCATTACTATTCGATCGTTCACTACCACGGTTTCATACTATTGCTTAGCTTCTTGTACACACACTTTTGATACGATGGTCGATTTTCATTTTTTAACGGGATATTTGATGGTTCAGCGGATCATCGATTGAAACATTTGGGACTCGCACTTCCCTTTTACCGATACTTATACCAAATGATTTTAATACCTTATCGCAGGGTGTCTCGGACTTGTAGATATAAACTAATTTCGTTAATAGAACTGATTAAAAGAACTACAAAGGTCGTGAGAAACGTAAGTCCATTAATTAACAGTTTCGGGGTATTTAGTCTGCGTAAATCAATGCAGAAAGGTACAATGAATTGTTCTATATGAAGTTGCAAATTGAAACACAGAATATCTCGCGAAGTATAATGGTTTGAAAGCCTGATTATAAGGACTTGTTTCTTTTTATGAGTTCTATTATTTGATTAAGCTTCTATCTACAGTTCTGAAACACTCTGTATACTGGAGTGGAAGATTAGAGAGAATGAGAAAACAGAGTCAATTTATAATATATATAAAAACTTAACAGATTAGTTGAGTATCTTAGTACATACATATGAAAAAAAAGGATTTACGAGAAAGGATTGAAAAGAATCCATGGGTCTAGTGTTTACTGAAAATATTTATCTATTTCGCGTAGTTTGCATTAATTCTGACTTATAGGTGAGAATAGGGAACATTTACACGAATATAATATATATATATATAAACTTGCCGATGATAAGAAATTTGTTTAACATAACAGTAACACACAAGATGTTTTATTTGTTTGTTTTTTTCAATTGCGTAGTGATAGAATTTTGTTAGATAACTGTATAGTATAAAATTCATTGGAAATTTATCAATTTTACGACATGGTGTTACTGGTGCGAACTAAATTTCTTAGAGTCCAGCAAACAGAGTCATATCCGTAAGTTAAAATAAATATCAGAGTGTGTAGCAGGTTGTTTAAAAAATAATAGGAATTCTCTTCGATATACTTTCTACTGTTAACATATAATTACTCAATATTTTCGTTCGTCAACGATACTATTCTAGCGATTGAATATGACTCAATTCTATTCCTTTGAAAGCCTTTCAGAGCTGCTCAAACGTCTTTCTTAGCACTTATAAGTTATTCGCGGTTTGAAGGTAACAGTAGATAGTATGCTCCCTCGTCAACAGGAAACACTTCTTCTAAATAAAACTGTTGGAAATTGGGAAAGAAGAAATTCCTATTACTTTTCGTGAGCCGTTAAGAGAAGTGCCAAACTTTCCAAAAATAAAAAAAAACAAGAAAAGAGAAGTAATGAATCGTGAATAGGGAGTAGAGAGCAAGTCTTCTAAACGATTATCAAAAACTGTAACTGTAACTAAATGTGTATAATTGGAGACGCCTATTTATAAAATATAATTTATAGATTTTATTGTGCAACGTGTAAGATTCGTGAGATCAAGTATTAATATTTTTGCACAAAGCGAAGCCTTGTGATATCAGGGATACCTATACTTAATGCCATGCAGCATTCTTTGTACCGACGAATTGTTACCATTTTCTCGACACGAAGTCGCGACACCGATCTACGCAATGTCGGCCCAGAGTAATACAAATTAACAACCGAGTACAGAAAATCTTTCGCTTGATGAGAGAAGAAAGATATTTTCAACTTCACAATACCATTTCATACTAAGCAAAGAATGTTCAGCAAACGTTTATATAGCGACTATTTAGGGACGGTAAAATATTTTGTAGTATTCAAATTTGTATCATCCAAGTAGAGATTTTTACGGTGTAAAGAGTAGAAGTTAATCGTAAACATTGTGATTGAGGATGCAGAAGTAAAGGGGTAAACCCACGTGTTAAACTATAAAGCAGCCTTTACAAACTTGTTACTGTTCAGAGTGTAGATCGTAATTCTTTAACGTGGCTGAAGTAAGATAGCTCGTTGTTTGTCCCCCACTTAATTTTATTGTGATAGGCGTATGTGTATTCCTTTAATGTAAGAGAATATTTTGCATAAGCATAAGACGATATTATCTACGAAAAGAAGTGACAAAAAATGAATTTGTACTACTTTAGATAGACTGAGAAAATTTAGATAATTTTCTCTGGCATACGTACTGAATACTTCATATCTTCGGCTACCATATCCAACTTGTACAGTGTAAATAATATTCGAGCCGTGTAAACCTTGGAAATTTACATTAAAAATAACTTTGAATCGCTGTTAGGAGTATACCGCGGGGAAATCCGAGAAGCATAAAACTCTTGAATTGTCAATTAAGAATTTTAGTCTTCCTCCGAGAAGGGAAAGGTAATGGAAAATCAACATCTTTTATAAACTCACAAATGTTGCTTTATTATCCTGTACTTGAATTAACAAATCAAAAAGAATGTGTATTGTTATTTCTCGACGATCAATAACGTACTGTACTGACCGAACAAATTTACCGATAAGAGATTTTCTCCTGTCTGTATATTATATACAATTCTCGTATTAAAGTTAGCATTAAAACCTTTAATGCTTCGACTTTGATATACTAGTCCTGGAAGAAAATCATTCGTGATTAGCACGCGGTAATAATAAGCTACGTAATTTAATTAGCATCTGATTCCTTACGTCTGCATTTGCTTGCTGCCACTCAGCACTATATACGGCGATTGAGTTTCCTTTTGTTTCGCCTGCAATAAATTAAGTGTACCTAGAGGTGTGTCCGTGGACGACATCCGTTTCATTAGAACTTCTTGTTCCGCTTTCTTCATCCGTTTTTCAACCTACAATGTTATACAATACTATTAGCCACGCGCCTTGCAGTTTTCAAATGGGAGAAACGATCGTCGTAAAGTCACGAACCTTATTCTTTCCCGGACCTTTCCCATGGAACTTGTGCGACAGATATCTGAAAGCTTCTTTAGCACTCAAAACGTGCCCATCGTCGTCGATGTACTCCAACTTAACGTTCGGTTTAAAACCGTCCTTTTCTTTAAATTCAGAGGTCGGACCGTTGAAACGATCTCTTCTACCAAATTTGTCGTCGTCTCTGAAAAGAGAAAAGCGTGGATGAAGTCGGATCTCGATGAAAGAGAGATAAAGTAGAAGAATAAAATAGATAATCTGTTTGGATAGAAAAATTTATAACAGCCCATGGAATTCGGTGTTTCAAGAAACTTAAGTCACCGTGGATATCGATCATATTTGTCAATATATTAATCGAAAAGCAGGCTATCGAGCTTTCAAGATACATTACATTATGCGATTGAATCAACACGAGTCTAAACAAGTCATATGCTATTATAAGTAAACCCATATCTGTATAAAACATTCCGAATTTTTAGTTTACTGTAGTTCTTAGAGAAGACTGCACTTCCTATGAGAGGAATTGACAAATGCACGGAAGATATTAGAAAGAAATTGTCAGTTACAATTGATACGAAGAATCCTTATCTTAAACCCTTGGTTCGCACCATACTTCGTACGTTGAAACATGCTAGAATGCAACAGGTGAAGATTACATTTATGATGTATGGTGTTCAACAAGGATTCGTTTATTACTAATCAGAGCAATGTAACTTTAATCCACACTGGACTTGTCTAGAAGTTAGAACGTTCGAATATCGCGCGCGACAATAGAATCGCATAACATAAACATACCTCAATTAACATCCTACTCGCTTCTCAGGCCTTTCACCATCTCCGACAAAGTAGTTAAACTCTCGTTGCTGTAGCAGATCATCCATTTCCCGAGCACCGAAATCCGGGCTCTATTTACGAGACTGTTAACTAACAGTTTGAAATTCACTAGAGTCTCGTTTCTAACAAGGTTCGTTTCGAATGCGTTCGATAGAAGAGTATTTCTTACATCGATCTTACGATGAGAGCCCGTTGCGAGCGTGTAAGAAAGCATCTTGTATCGAAGCAGATAGTTATGTGCCATACATACCCGTAAGTCTTGTCTTCTATCGAGTAATTCTGAGCCTGTAAATGGGCGAAACGCGATGCAGACGGTCGACTACTGTCCTCTTTTTGCAAATAGCCTTTACTCATCGCGAGCTTTAAAGCTCCGCCAACGCCATGCCCGAGGGAAGGTTCTGCATCCAGAATCGCGTTTTCCATTGTTACTGGCTCCGACGTGCTTTCGTCTATCGTTGGAATACAGTAGGGTTATTAATATCTCGAAGTAAAATTAATTGCGATTTGTGTTTCGTAAAATGTATAAAAAAAATCGAGGGAGATACCTAGTTGCACTGTATTCCATGCACCACGACCGTCGTCTTCTTCCTCGTTTGCAGGCGGTTCCTCTTTGACTCCGTCAATTTCAAAGTCCTGCAATTTGAATTACAGAATAGACTTGGAAAGCTTTAGTGGTGTAAAAGAACGATATTGTAACGAGTTGATACCATAAGTTCCTGGCCATTCTCTTCTCTGTTCCCAGCGAGACCATAAGTAGGAATGTCTCCCAAGGTTCTACAAAATTCTGCCGTAGCATTAAGAACGATATTCCCAGCCTGACCGTCGTCCGAACCTGTGGGCTCTTGTTTTATGGTTTCGACGACTTGCTCGATACTAGATAATTGCGATTCCTTAAAGCGCTGCGCTTTCTTCAACGCTAGTTGCAACTCCAATTCCTTGTCGTCTTCTTCCAGTTTCACTCCGCTGAGATCCTCAGTGGGAGCTGGATTCGAGAATCGGGAGAAGATGGTTTATAAAGTTTTAAAACAGTACAGTGAACAACGTCGTGGAATTTAGGGCACTAAATACCTCCTAAGTCATCCACATCTAAACCATCATTTTCAACTGTCGGTTCTTCCGGTCGCTTACTTCTTCTGCTTCCAAGATCTCGGAGATAATCGTTATCTTCGGGAATCAGATCGTCTGCTTTCAGTTTCTTCCTGATTTTTCGAATCTGTGAGGTGGCAAAGTGTTAACGACACTTGTGGTAATTATTAGAACTTTATTTCGAAGACTTACCTTCTTCTTTGGTTTCTTAAACTTCGCAAGTTCTTCCTCGTTGTAATATTCGCTGGCTAGTTTCGGTTCAGCTAAATGCAACGACTCTAATCGCTTGTTCGCCAAACGTTGCTTGACGGAATCAAGCTTGGACTGCTTAACTTCTTTCATATTCACTCCTAGTACGAAAGTATCTTTCTTCTCGCCCTCGATCTCTTCGTCGTACTTCTCCAAGACAATCTTCTTTGGAATACCGTATTCATCGTAATTATCTTCGTCGTATGCATCGTAACCAGGCTTCTTTGTCTTATTTAAGATATTCCGTTGGTAACGCTCTTCGTCCGTGATATTCACGTTCACGAGTACATCTTCGCTCTCGTCTAATACCGCGCGATCTTTTAGTGTCAGGATAACTGTTTTACCTTCTTCGAACTTGTCCTATTTTAAAATAAAATTCAAATAATACCGTTTAATTTCTACAGCTATTAAACCACACTGCGAATATAAATACTTACGATCTTGTGCTCCACTTTCAAACCCTTTAAATTCTTCTCGGTATAAGCAGTGTTACGGGCACTGTGGATTTCTTCTTTAACCAGATTTCCAATTCCAAATTCCTCGTCCAGTTGGTCCAACATTTTGGCCTTAAAAGAAATTACAACGCTGCATTCTTAATCTGTTGTTAACACAGATATTTAAGTATTCTGGATATACGATTACTCTTTCTTCTGCTTTCTTCTTCTCCTTCTCCATGTGCCTGCTCTTATCGATCCAAGCTCTAGCATCGTCATCCGAATCGCAATCACCTAGATTCTTTACTTTAGCTAGATTAGATTCAATCTGCCTCTTCTGTTTCTGAGTACCAATCCTCTCCTTCAACTTCTGCGTCTTCAACTTCTCGTTAACATCAGGAGCAGGCTTGTGATAAAACTCTCCCAGATCATCTTTAATCTTGTTCGGGTCATCCTTGCAAACGCTGTCGACCTCCAACGGTTTCAACCCTAGTTTCGCTCGTAACTTATTAGTCTCGTCTATGGACAAAGAACTCTGCGTTCCGCCGCCCTTAGCTGGCGAGGGGCTCCGTTGCTTAGAAATCTCAGGGGGCGGAGGCGTAGACGGGTGCGACGATTTAGAGATCTTTGGCGGAGGAGGGGCGTTAACTATTTCGACTGGAATAAAACGGGCGCAGTATTAACTGATATTAAATGCGGTATGTTCATCGTAGAAAATGCTTATGTACCTATGAATAATATAATCATTATTTGCTTCAATTTCCTCCGAATTATTTAATCTTGTACTTCGAGACTCGCTAAGTATGTCTGCTGATGTAACACGGATACAGTTTCGAAACCAGAGAAGAAGAACGAAGCGGAACCCGAAAGCGTAGCCTAACTAACTGCACGCAATAAACAATATTACATTACGCTCGTGGGCGCATAAGCAATTTGCTAGGGACGCGCAATTATCGAGAATGGCCATCGTGCAACTAATACTGTAAATAGGAATTAATCAGATAATAACCATCGCTGTCATAATCCTTGCGCTCTTTCCTTCTATGCTTTTTGTGGTGCCTGTGCTTATCCGTTTTCTCGCGTTCAGGCGTATAACTCCGTGACCGACTGCGGTGACGCTTCTTCTTAGCGTCCCGGCTCTTCTCGGTTTTGTGCCGTTTATTGGAGCCCATTTTCGAGTCTCTGATTCACGCTCCGCGAGCAAGATATGCCGTCTTGTCTAAATTCCTCTAGAATTAAAGATACTCAACGACACCGAAACCAGCGACTCGATCCACCATCTTTTCGACGATGCAGGACGATGCGTACTTCAAATTAATAACGATGCTGTCTGAAGTGCACTGCAATTATTACCAACGTAAATTAAAAACCTAATTTAACGATGCGTTAAAAATCTCTACTTGGTTTCTGGCATCGACGTGTTTCCACGCCTATGTAGCGGGGAAGTATTAACAAATATATTTATAATCTAATATTTTATGCGTCGAACAAAAGCTGCAGTTCATTGTACAAACTTTTTTCTAATAGTTTGTTCAATTTATGGGCTCCACTCGGCAGTGAAAGGTGTGAACTTAAAATTATCCAGTTCCTCGGTTTGCAATTATATTAGCTATAGCAATTATTTTACTGTTTAATACAATGACATAATAAATTGCGTTGTATGTATAAGCTCATACTTGTAAAATCCGAAATTATATTTGATTAATATTACAATTCGAAAATTTCAGTTACGAGTGGGAACATAATTTGCTCGCTAGTAACAAAATCCAATGAGGCCTGCCAACCTCGAGGTAATAATACAAATCCCTAGCGCCAATGAATTCGTGGTACCCCTGATCGCTATTTTTTCTATTTTTTCTATTCGCATCATTTGCATTGCGCGCATCGCTGGAGAAACGTCCACGGAGGTATTGCATGCACGTGAAGAATCAAATATGGGCAGCACGGAGATTATGTCGGTGACAAAGAAATCTAACGAAAGCAACGATGTCAGCGATGTTTATGGGCCGAATTTGAAGATCCTTCCGTGCAACAATCAGGTGAAGGAGTTGCAGACTATATTAAGGGACAAGTAAGTAAATCGATCACGAATCATCATTCAGTCTCCGTGAAAAAACTTCTTTTCTTTTAAAAATTTAAAAGCCGGCACGATGTCAGTGCATCTCGTCGTCCATTTCCCATTAAACAGATTAATCGAACACGATGCATCACCATTACAGAAACACCACGAGGAGCGACTTCAAGTTCTACGCCGACCGACTGGTGAGTTCGATTTTTCCTTTAATAACGCTATTCAATCGAGTGTCACTCACTTTTCAAGTAACTTTTGCCACTTTGAGATATTTTTCGACGCGAAGCTTCGAATGTCACGGAAGAAATGTACGCGCAACGAAGGGTAGAAAGCCCGTTTTCCTGAGAAAGAGGCACGTCCTCGGCACCAATATTTCGTATAATACTTCGAATAACTCTATATTCATCGAAAATTTCTAGTTAATTATATGCGAAGAACGTTTTTCTTACCTTCTTTTTGGGTTCAAGGAATTCGCTGTCACTATGGCATTCCTGTTCTAATCTTATGCAAATACTGTTAAGGTATGCGCACTGATAACAATTGTGCTGCATAAGTAAGGGATGTGTATGTGACTTAAATTGTTATCATAGAAGAAGCAGTAATTTATACTCCTCTGTTGACATTTTTAGATAAGGTTGGTTATAGAAGAAAGCTTGAATCAACTACCATTCTCCAAATGTGTGGTCACTACACCGACGGGAGCCAAGTATAACGGCTTGAAGTACCAGAAAGGGAACTGCGGTGTGTCCATAGTGAGAAGCGGAGAGGCCATGGAACAGGTGAATTGCAAATTTCGAGCGCCTTAATTCTTAGATCACATTAATCGCATAATTTTTTAGGGTTTGAGAGACTGTTGTCGTAGCATAAGAATTGGGAAGATATTAGTGGAAAGTGATGCTGACACTCACGAAGCCAAAGTGGTTTATGCAAAGTTTCCAGATGACATATCCGAGAGGAAAGTTCTGTTAATGTATCCGATAATGAGTAAGTGCAAGGTTCTACCTTGTAATCTTTAAGAATTTTTAATGTCCTGGTTCTTATTTATTGTACACGCGTCGACGAAGGTGTAAGAATGCAAAATTATCCTTTTTCAAAGTATAAGTATATTTACTTTTTAAAGTAGAATTATAACGCTTTGATTTATAGGTACTGGGAACACTGTGATAAAGGCAATAGCTATCCTGAAGGAGCATAATGTGCTAGAAGAGAATATCATTCTATCAAACTTATTTTGTACACCAATCGCTGCCAAATCTCTAGTCACTGCCTTCCCTCAGGTATGTTCTCTTTGCATGACTTACGAACGCACAGCAATGATTTACCTAAACGTTTAGCGCATCGTAAGTAAAGTTTCTCATCCCTGTTGAACTCCACAATTATCGACCGAATTCAGTGTCGAGCTTTAAAGGAAATATTTTACATTTCACGCAATTCGATTGCAAACAATTTTTAGTTAATTTTATGAAGAGTATTACCGAATTTATTTGCGTAGTACTGTTGTAGCAGGGCAGCAGAAATCAGTTTGCAAGTTAAGCTACTTTTGTAAGTCGCGAATGCGTCTGAATTTTTTCAGTGAAATTAAATTCCCTTTTACAGATGAAGATATTGACATCGGAGATTCATAGTGTAGCTCCAAATCATTTCGGGCAGAAATACTTTGGTACGGATTAACTAAATTTTATTAGTATATGAAATGATAAGTTAGTGGATACAATAGAGAAATAAATTAACAGAAAATCAGTCGCAGAAGGTGGTATTTTACATGAAAATACATAGAAAAGTGTATTTTAAAGACAATTTATATACAGGCACTTCGTTTTTTGGTATTGCCAATGCTGGCTTCTATAAGCTACTAATTTCGGTACAGAGAAGATAAAAACTGCTGCATTATAATCGTTCAATCAATTCTCAGAATCCATATCGCACTGTCGTATTATTAATTTCTATGCCTTCCTTGAGGTATACATAATTATAATTATCGTTACTGGCACCTGACAGGTGTCATATGCATAATACTTAACATATTAATTACCGGTGTCTATCGCTAATAGCGAGCATATCCTATAATAGTTACAGCAGTATTTTGCTTTGTGGTTTTGTTCTTATCTGTAAGATGTTTATTCCACCATCGCCATTCTTGAAATATATAGTTAAAAGGTACTTATTCGTATTAGAAACGTAGAAACCAATTGAATGTACAATGTTTATTTAATAGCGTTTAATATTTAAAAGAAACTCTGCACGTGACTTAAAGTAGATTTCACGTAGCAAAAAATTATAATTTCGCATAATATTTTATTTATTTATTTATGCGTTAATGATTATCGAAATGAACTTCATCCTAGCAATTTCTTACATATTTTTTATTACAGTATTGGTACTTTCTATGCCCGAGTTACATGCATCGCAAACGTGTGTATTTGTATTTCAGTTTAATTTTAGTCCCTGCATATCTCTAAGAAACCTATATGCAGTTTATAATTTTGTAAATGAAAGACTGTCGTAGCCTTCTTAATGCACCTAGCGATGGCTGCGGGTGGAGCACAAAAAAGTATGTAGAATAAACAGAATACGAAAGAATTCTACAGCTTTGACAATACTGTACCACTTTGAGAAATTACATAATAGCATTTATCTTCGCATGTATACATTACATATGCTTTTTTTTTTATATCTCGTTGCAAACATGTAAATTCGACAGTTGACAAGTAACGCCCAATATTCTAGTTTCCTAAAGGGAACACGTTGCAACGTGTGTTTGCCAGTTTCTGATTTACAATCAATTTTCCAGAAGCGAGACACGTTTTCATTTGTCGCGTTAACATCAAAGTTTTAATTTTCAATTTCAATCGATGCGCGAGTGTATATAATATAAGTGTACTTTGCTTTCATGTATATGATTTACTTCAAACGTATGTTACGGACAATGTGCTTAATATTTTTACTTAAGAGGTTTTGTTGAAGAGATCGCAAACCTTCTGCAGACTGATTTTCTGCCCTTAATGTAAGACTGTAAGTAATGTTTCATTTTACTATTACTTAATCGAAGTAAATCAATCGCATCCCGATTGATTAATCTTCTCAGCATAATATAACAGTTCAAATTTTTTTTTCTATTTTTTACTCCACGTATTGTAAACTGTGAATTTCAAACGCGATAAGGCGAGTATCCCGGTGAAAAGAAAGACGCATTGCGTCAACCATAAGATTTGCCACTATACAAGTATTCCTCAAAGTGTGTATCACATATGGAGCCTATATATCACGTATAATTATTTATTAAAGCCGCAGATCCAGTAAACAATCCTGGCTGATACCTTTCAGCGTTACGCGAATTAGAACGCATATGTGATATAAATTTCGGGGATTTCAAAATTGTTTTTCTCCAATTAAGGAGCTTTTTTTCAAACGGTAATACAAGAATTCACAGTAATCTTCTCGATTCTCATTTTTTTTTTGTCATTACGAATAATACATAATTTGTAAGCATAATATAATCAGTCTGTAATATGAACTACAGTGCTTGAGACTCTGCATAATAACAACACGTGCATAATATTTTTGGTATAATGTAACAAGGAACTTAAAATGCTACGAAATATTTCATTGTCCGAGTGGCATAGCACAATTTTTATTCAACATTTGAAAATACGGTCTGCATAATACGGCACTCCTTTTACAGGTGCAACTAGTATCTTAAGAGAAATTTTTTGTTAAATATCGTTATTACGGCTGGCTACACAAATCTACTGTCTTAGAAATCGCGAGGCTCGCTTTATGCGAACGTCTGGTCCACAGCATCGGCGCGTACAGTTTAAAATTGATTTGGCAAATGTCATCGTAGGAAGTACCTTCTTGCCACTATTTATAGCGGTACTTGCTAAAGGATAGTTCTCTTTTATGTTGGAAACTTATCGAATCTACTAATGAGATAGTGAGCTGCCGAAATTCGGATATCATTTTGTTATTTAATTTGTATGAGTAATATTGTACGTTAAGGGAGATATTTATTTTACGATAAAGAGAAAGCATTACACTATAATCGAACAGAATCGGAAAAACTATTTGCGGTACCAAACATCATCCTTCGCAGCATTATTCTACAGTAGCGATCATTGCATTTTTAATTTTTCTTCAACCTTTCGTTCAAGTAATCGTACGTATTGATGATTCTACTCATATTTGTTTTAATACATACTAATAGTGCCTGGATAAGTATAAAGTTTATGGTGGACTTTTAAAAGTGCGTCTGTTGAAACGATGTATCACTACTAATGCAGATATTACTAATTTCTTCTAATTTCGTTTTCTTATGTGGTGAAAAGTAACTCGCGAGGAATGCTTTTCGCGAACATTACGCGCTACTAAAGTATATACTAATTTACAAAATATGAGAAACGTTGGAACAGATCATAATGAAGCTTACCGCGACGTGTATTAATCAGATCCTTTGTGTGGTTGTTGAATGGTGTCTAGAATTGATTATGCAGCTTTGATACGTAGCAGACTCTTTACTCGCACGCAGCGAAGTCATATCTCACTTGGTACTATTTTTATTTTTACACTTTTTCCTTAATTAATTCTGTTTCCGTATTCTTTTGAATTATGAAACGCATTGAAATTCGAATTCCAAGGTTTCTACAGCGCCGTTAAAAAAAAACAATTTACCCTACCGCGTACCTACAAGAAAGCTGCATTACAGTGTCTAGAATTGTGATTTTAGAAATCACACGTGAACTATGTGCATTGTATTACGTCATTTGAGTGTACAAAAAAATCTGTTATTACGAACAATATTTGTATACTTGTTATATTGTGCGTTACTTCTGAGAAACTTTCAACATTTGATATTAGTTTTTGCATTCACAGTGAATGTGTACTAGCAAAGATGTTGTATAATATGTATACATTAAAAAATATGAATAAATATGCACAACAAGTACTAATGACCTAACTAATAAATTATCTAAAAAGAAATAAACAAAATTCTATAAAAAGAATATACGCCTTTGTTTTTTTATATTTTTTTTCTTTATTCACTTAAAAACAAAAGAGATGCCATTTCTATTAGGACTGGGACTATTTGTCGAATTTTTCGATATTCAAATATTTCAGATGCTCAATTATTTGGCGAATATAATTCGAATATCCAAGTATTTGAATATTTAAGTATTCGAATACTGATGTATTCGTATGGTGTGATTTATAAATCAAGTTCTTTAGGTTCATTTTTTTTACAATCTTTTATTTAGTTTCAGTTGTGAATTCATTAGTTTGTCAGGGTAAAATCTTGTAAGCTAATAACTTGATTTACAATTCACACCATAGTATTCGAATACTGAAATATTCGAGTAGTATTCGAATACTGAAATATTCGAGTAGTATTCGAATACTGAAATATTCGAGTAGTTTTCGAAAACTGAAATATTCGAGTAGTATTCGAATACTTAAATATTCGAATAGTATTTTGAATACTTATATATTCGAATAATAACATTCGAATACTCAAATATTCGAAGTTTATTCGTAGCATTCGAATACTTGTAAAGTATTCGAATAGTCCCAGCCCTAATTTCTATACCATCACTCTCACTTTCGACCGATAGGATCATAACTGAAAAGCAAACTTCAACTTTTGTATAACTCTCTGTCATTTCAGTGTCCCTTTTTTTCGCAACGTTCTATGTCTAAACATCCATTGTAAGAATTAAACGTCGGTCGTGCTTTCACACTTATCGAATTAAATTCAACCTTTTGTTCACCGAAGATGATCAAGTATTTCTCTGAAAGCACAGAGAATGTTTCTTAACGATTCACGCATTTATTTCAAATTACGTTTAGCGTTTTGTATGTCGTTGTAATTAATTATATTATAAAAGGTCCTCATAATTATCACCAAAAACACATCGAAAATTATTGTTTTCAGGCTGTTCTCGTTTCATCGTAGGAGAGACCGCAAACTTACAAGGGAAAGATATTTGAAGAATTTATATTATACGCCTCACACAGATCTTACGGTTTAATCTCGCTCTGTTAACGAACAAATTTTAATTGACAATAACTGCATAGTGGGACATGATGGAACGTATTCTCTAAGAATAATCGCACCACACGTTTAATTTTGCTTTAGTCGAGTCTAATTTATATTCGAATACGAACGAAGTCTGCTCCTTAGACATTTTCAAATGTACCTCTTGTTACGATATTTAGAAGGTACACGCAGCTGTAGATATTTTCTTTTCATATTTATTAGCATTAATACTAGTCGTTTAATTACCGTTGACACAAACAGATACAAAGCAAATAAATAATACGAATAATATAATTGTTAACATATATAGTTTATTAGACACTGAAAATAATACAGAACGGAAAATATATGTATACGATTTATAATGCATTATGAATTAATGTATTAATAATATGTTACTTACCACATCGTGTGATAGACGTTCCTGGAATGAAAGTTTCATCACCTTTGTGTTCTGCATAATTTTACTGTTTAACAAGTCACGTATCTTCCTTGCGAAAATTCTCTGTACAAATGTTAGTACTCTGCAATATATGTATCCAGAGTGTCTGTTAGATTGCAAAACTGATGTACGTACGGGATTACTTAAACAGATTTCTTAAATTTCCGTTATGATATTTATTAGTAAAGTTTCATATGCATGTAACAATGATCAGCATGATTCATATACATCATGTGTAATGAATTATTATTTTTTCGTAAATATACATTTCGAATATATCGTGTTAAAATTTATTAACTGCAATGCTCGTGTCCAACACCTATTTACTTACGGATTATAATCGTTCCTACGATAACAACGCGGTAGACATTCTCGATTTATTTCAGAAAAAGCTTTTGTATAATTCTCTTTCTAGCTCATCTGTAGTAGCAAACGTTTCATATTCAAGAAGCTGCGATATGCTAGATTAAAATTAGTCAGGCTTATTATCTCGTGCACAATCATTACGTCATAAACTTTGTATCTTATGTTTCTTTTATTCTCGTAACAAAACAGTTTCATAACACTTGCGTAAAGCTTCGATTTGTTCGTGATTAATACCTGCCTATTATTTTATCAGCAAGTGGGTGGTACATAGGAAATAAACTGTTTCAAGCTGTCTGGACTAAGCTTCGGTACTAAGCTTCGTAGAGACGCGATCGGAAGTAGGCCTTTGATAAAAGGGATTCTCAACAATATCGGTGTACTGGATATTTAATTGGCCTCTAAGTAAATAGCTCGAGCGTAAGAAAAGTAAACGAGCCATTGCGATTATAAATTACGTTACACACGCTTCGTTTCCATTTTCCCCGGGGGATGTCTGTACGAACCGGATTAAAAATAATATGGACAGTAATTGAATTCATATGCAATTTCATCCGATGCGTTATGCAAAACTAAGAAATCTGCCCTAAATTAATCCTAACTTGCTTAGAAATAATATCAAGAGATATTTCAAGATGTACTCGATAATAAAGAATTATTAGTGCGCATGATGAAATTGATGAAATTCATAAAATTATTAAAAATTGGTAAAATCGATTACAACTAATTTTGCGTCGTCTTTTGTAACAATTGCATCCTATGCAAAACTGAGTGTCGTACTGTCCAAATTTCATTACGCAACGGGAAGATGTTAAAAACTTTTTATAAAACCAAGAGAATGAGATCTAAGAATTAAAAATAGATGACTATCACATTCTACATTCGATATTTATGGAAGCCGTTTTTAATATGAATGATAAATGAAGAGTTCGCATTTCGGAGCGCAAGTAAATGAGATTGCAATCAGGAAGTGAATAAAAGATATCGCGATTAGCGCGAGAATTTGAAATTAAAGGTTAAAAATGATTTCGAAATAGGATGAATCTAACAGATAGGACAGAAAGCATTCTCGGTGCAGAGAATGTATTATCTCCTAGCGCATTGTTAGAGTCGCAATTAAAAGTAACAAGCAAGACAATATACATAATGCAAAAAATGTCGACATATGAAATTAAAAAAGAATTTCTTATCTAGTGATATGAATAAGGATGAAATCGGTCCATATCTTCTAGCCAGACCTATTGAAAATTTCTCGATGAAAAATCGTACTCGTTTGCAATATAAAATAGCTCTATAAAATTACCGCTTCATTTATACTGTTCATTCGATATAATTCTCTGCGTCGCAGACATATTATCTTGGCAGTACCTTCACTCAGCCTTAGAAATGTGATAGATATAGCTTTTATAAAATACCCTTATCGATGGAAAACCAAGGATGTCGAAAAGGTGCGAAACGTCCCACTGTCATATGGGCAGATTTCACGCCTACTCTTCCTTTTCCTGGTCGTCGGATTTCTCTTCGTTTTTATCCGCATTCTCCTCTGTATGCTCTGCATTCTGTTCAGACACGATCTCCGTCCCGCCGTCGTGCTCTACTGGTTTAGATTCATCTGACTGTGCGTTTTCATTTGGCAGAGTTGTCCTTTCCTCTACACTGAGACGACGAAAGAAGGAAGTGTTAGAATGATCTAATACGAAAGCTATTATTTTTAAAACGGTAGTTATATCGCGCGAGAAGCGCTCGTCTTTTTTATTTACACCTATACCTAGAGTTATAGCTATTACCTAATTTAAATGAATGATTACAGAATTATGCAATCGGCGTGACTATAGCGCTTACCTTTCTGCTTGCAGCGCAGCCGAATCTTTCTCTGTGGAAGGCTAAAATAAACATGTAGTAGTTAGTACGGACAGAGTGTAAATTTAGTGCCAAGGGCAGGGCACAGATACATGACTAAAATGATTGTAAGTTGATTGAAAGATCTAATAACTTCCTCGACGATCGTCGAACTATGTTAAGGCGACCGTAGCATTTACCTCTCGACTCGTGGTGTTCCCGTTTTCTTGGATATCCTTACTCTGCTTCGAATCTACACCAGTTTCTGCTGCGCTGGCAGGCGGCGCCACTTTCAGAAACTCTTCCAGCTCATCTATCTCATTCGCCAAATCGAAGTCCTCGTAATCCTGCGAGACGGTTCGTTATAAGCATTTATAGATCAAGAGTAAAATTCACAAGCATCTAGAAATTTGTGTAGAGAATGCAGAAGTAAATCCCCGTTCTCTGCCAACAATTGAATCGTAATTCGTGGGAATACCGGCGATGATAATTACCCCACAGTAGTCGTCTTCGTTAAATATTTGTGGAGGTAACGGATATTTGCTGTCTCTCGCGATACTATTTGTCTGCATAAATTCCTTTTCTAATTCCTTCCCTGGCTCCGTTATATCAATGGTTTCGTATTCTACATTTTTGCTATCTAATATCATCAAAACACGCTGTTGCCTTTTTTTCACCTGAAAGAATGGTAAAACATCATTTCAAGGCCAATCTAGAAAAAAACGATAACACTCCAAAAACATACTTAATCAGATAACAATCAAATACTCAATCATTCGATCGATGTGTACACATTCCTATCGATCTTATCAACAATCACAGACGTTATAAACTAATTGATATTAAAATAAACTGCCACATATGGACACTCCGGAAGATCGAAACGCCAACTGCGGAAGAGAATAAAGAGATCGACCGCGTCCGATACGCTGAATCCCTATAAATCCTCAACGTAAACATTCATCGAAAGATGGTTCAATTACCCAGCACCCAGGGCTCTATTTCCCACGGCTAATCTCCTCGTTTCCGTTCTAGGATTCCCCCGCGTACGTTTCCACCGTTGCCTACACAACATTTCACGTTCCACTTGGCGTAAAATGTATTGTTCGGAATCACCGTGGTCATCGGTGGTCTACCTAGCATACATACGTTTCCGCGACGCACCGAGGGTGCATCCCGGACCGTAGGAGAGGTGCATCTCGATGGACAATAAACGGATCGTTTCGCGCGTCGCATCGGATAACAAGATCCACGGCCAGTGACAGCGTCGCGTCGTAAATCGACGCTACGAGTGACCGCCGTGGTCACCGATGTAACCCGATCCAACTTAGCCGTGAAATATCGTAAGAATTCAGGTGCCCGGTAAATCTGGCATTCTTCTCGAGTCGCGCATACATGCATGCCGCGCACCCACACATCGCAATAACACACAGGCAACCTTTCTCTCTCGCTCTATCTTTTTCTAGCTCTGCGCTCTCGCGCAAAATATCGTTAATGCCTCGGCTCGGTCGCGGTGGGTGTTTCGCACTCACTTCCTTGTTGCCGCTGATACCCGATATGTAGATTTTCACGACCATCGTTAGCCGGGGCTGGGCGCCTTCCTACCAATTCACACGCTCGCACTCCTGCTCGGTGTGTGCCACGATTAGCGGGTTCCGCGGAGTGATAAGCGATCAGTTGAATCACGCTATAGGCTATTAGAGATCACCGACGATGAGCAACACTGATTTAACGCGCACGGGCCAGGGCTGGTCTGGGATCCACTGGCTACGTCATATTTCAGGCAGGTTTAACGAGTGTTCTCATGCGTGGGGCGCGCGCGAATCCTTTCTTCTACGCGGCCAAGATCCAACTGGCGATCCTGACAACGGGCTGTATGCAATCTTCGTCGAGATCTAACGGTGCAGGTATCGGGGTCAGGCCGTACGGCCACCAAATACGTGGAAACTTTTCCACGGGGGCCTGGATTGCATACCCGCCGTCACTGCGTCGCGGAACTCGCATTTGCAGATTTTTTTAAACGCGTCGCAGTTTTTAGGAGGATTGGAATCGCGATTGGGATTCATTGTTGGGATTAGTTTCGCCGTAATCGCGGCAAGGATTGTACACTAGTGCGTTTGGGTTTAGTTGTTAGTGAAGATGAGGGAAGAAGTAAGAGCGAATACGCGCTGGTTTATTATCTGTAAAGTGTGATTTGATTTTGGCGCTTTCCGTGAATGCGCCATGTATTGCGACTTCCGGTGACTGGCGTGCGCGATGGAGATCGGGCTTTAGAGCCTCTGCCTTTTTCCGGTTCTTTTGGAACGTACCTTATAATTGTGCAAAATGGTAAGAATTGTTATTTACGAATATTTTGTGAATCTTGTTGAAATATAAATTGAATCGTACGTGGTGTGGTGAAGAAGATTACTGGCAATGCTTTGATACGTATATTGTGCAATATTATTTATGTCGAAGACGGCTGTGATGAATTTATGATTGGAGGTTATGTTTGATTAACCTCGCTAAATCAATCTGTTACTCAGTTCTTCGTAGTAATTAAGCGTTTAGTGGGACAGACGTGCAATGTTTCGACGTATTTGATTTGTTGTATGCTAAATAATTTCTCGAAAAATTCAAAGAATACCGTAATAAACTTACCTGACTTAACCTATAAGTTTACTGTTTTCTTTTTATGATAAACTTTGTGTAGCGATGCCTGAGTGCTTAGTTACGTCAAATGTTTTAACTTGTAATTAAACTTCGAAACAGTGCATTGTTGTTCCCTGTTATATCATTTCGATAATTGCATTAATTTTACAAAATACATTCATTTGCGATTGCCAGGCGAAACGCACGAAGAAGGTTGGAATCACCGGGAAGTATGGTACCCGATATGGTGCCTCCCTCAGGAAGATGGTTAAAAAGATGGAAATCACCCAACACAGCAAATATACTTGCACCTTCTGCGGCAAGGTAAGAAATTCTCGAGAATATTTTTTAAATAGAATTACAGAATCGCCTAGTTTACAATATTTATATCCCCTCTGCGAATCTCACATTAGAATTTGTTTCACAATAGGATGCCATGAAGCGAAGTGTCGTGGGAATTTGGTCCTGCAAGCGGTGTAAAAGGACAGTTGCAGGAGGTGCGTGGGTTTACTCGACCACTGCAGCTGCGTCTGTCAGATCCGCAGTTAGGCGATTGCGCGAAGTTAAGGAGCAATAAGTAAATATAATAAATATCTTGTAATAATATTCCATGTTTTTTCTTTTCTCGAACCCTTGATTCATTATTAGAATCATGATTCTAATAATAGATACGCGATACATAATTATAGATTGTTTCAAGCGATGCGAGATGGTATAAATCAGAGTTTCACCTTTATTTAATTCAAAACTTATTTCAGACGCACATCAAAACCATAATCCACATATTATCTCTGCATTCACATCTTTTGTGAGCGTTAGCGATATACGTGCGCTAACTGTGGTTAGAAGTAGTTACACGATCTTTTACAATCTTTTATAGTGAGTTTCACTTTGAGAGAATTACACTAATAATCAGTACTCTTTTGCGCAAACCTCGTTGGACATTAAATGACTAACGCTTTAAGAAGTACCAAGGTTTTAAAAAGTAAATGGAAGTGTGTTAATCCAATCATTTAGACGAGATACGCATATATTATTAATATAAATATAGGAAAACTTAATGGAGCGTACATAGATTATTTTATTGTCTTTGAAGATATATTGTTTTGAAATTGTATATTATGAAGAATAAGAAATAATTTCGATGGATAATTTGAAAGTTAAAGGTACGTTTACAGATCAGTATCGATTGTACCGTTTTCTATGTTTGCAAATTTACTCAGATCTTGCTGCAACTTAATTTTAAACACCTAATAAACTATCTACAAATTTAGCTAATACAAACTTCAATGAAACGTATGTTCAAATGATATATCGATTTAATAGAAATCAAGTCCTGTACAAAAATAAATACTATAGATTTGCGGGTAATTAAATATATTATTAAGCTGTAAACGATAATCTGTTGCACCATCACCAACGGCTTCGAATAACATAAAACTGAGTATATCTTTTGACATTAAAATTGTTCTAAATTGAAATTTTAGAGTCGTATAGCATATTAAGTATTATAAATGTAGTTCAGTGTCATCTTATTTAAAGTTGCAGAGTCGATTATGTCTTTTTGTAATAATCGGTTAACATTTCCTGGGAGAAATGTTTCACTTTGTCAACTGCTTGTTTTGTTCTTTCCCCAAAGTGTGAAAAATCATTAACTCGAGTGTCTACGATAATGCAAGGGAAGGGCGCCAGAATCTGATAACAACATTCTCTTTTTTTTACATTACTTACAGGAAATTTTTCCTTCGAATAATACTCAACAAGTGTATTGCACTCGAAATTTTTCGACACACTTCTACTACATGGAAGGTAAAATGAGTCTGAATCTATTAAGAATCGTAGCTACGCAAGACGATAGGAATATCGTAAAAATATCTACCCACTTTGTTTTTTCGACCTTTAAGAAAAATACGGAAGACATTCTGCCTTGAATGTGAGAAAGTATTTAAAAGTATAACATTACAGCGAATAACAGTCGATAATTTCTCATTACTCTTAAACGATATTATTTCGTAGATGTAATCTCATATTGCTATGGCGAATCCAGGTATAAATAAGTCCTTCCGAACAAAATAAAAAGAAATGTAACAACTAAGTTATACGAACGAGATGCAACAAGGAACTGTTAGAAATACCAGTATAAAAAAGATTCAGTGCTCTTCCCTAATCGCTAGAAAATTGTACAGTACAAGTCCTAAATCGCGATCACTAGTGTGTCGCGATAACTGCCGCTTGCATTCAAACATTCACGCTGTCATAACCGGCGACATTTATGCCACAAGCATATATCTATGTTCCAGCGCACTGATATATCCTCCAGTCATCCGGCATTGCACTCATCCCATATTATCAAATACGTCACTCTCATCTTTTGTATTAACAATTATTTATTTATAACAGTGGTCTGATATGCTTCCCTCTCTACTGTTTACTTAGAAAGAAAGAAAAAGAATTGTTCACATACGTGTCTATTCGAATCACTTTTGTGTACATCCACGCACAATTAGAAATATCCCTTATCTTCAACACTCTTGTGCATTATCGATCAAAGGCATACCACGAGAGATGGCAGTAAATACACCATACTGCTGTATAACAGTAAATAAATCCTATGTAACTAAAAGCTTTAACTTCGATCTGTCGCTTTAAGGTAGAGGTCGATTTCCGCTGCACCCTCGACTCCACTGGTACCCGGTGGATCGATGAAAGGTGATACAGGACTTTGTTTTTTATGGAATATAATACTATTTCTCTTCTTGATCTTGCGTACAGAGCAGTCTTTCGACTGTGCAGTTCTTGATTGTAGTTTACTAAGAACAGTAATCCCTCCTCATGCGCGCGAGGATCATTGCCGTCACATTTCTCACTTATTCCTCGCGAGCGACTCTTCGTCCGTGTTCAACTAGCGCGCCGTTAATCGAAAGCGCCAAGCCCTGCGCGTGGATTCAGTCATCTAAACATTTAAATCCTTATATCTGAAGAAAATCATTCATTAATAAACGACTGATTTCATACGCAGACCTTATCGATCCAACCCGCCAACGTGGCGGCAGGAATTAGGCCAAAAGTCCCTTGTTAACTATTTCACTCACTCTCGCTCACTATTCCATTGATTGTCCATTGATGGAACAGTTCGAGCCAGACCCAGCGAGGAGCGAAATACTTGGGCACTAAATACTATCGCGAGCTGACAAGATTGCACCAGAGGGCTAGCAAGAGTTAATGGGAATTGCCTGTAGGACGTTCTACGTAACGCATCACTAATAGTGGGCCCATTCTTTTCAGCTCCCAACAGCACTATGTCTCCTCTGCGCGCGAGCAGCTGGATCCGATTAACGCGCTTACATCCAGGAGGACTTACTGTACACGTCAACAACTGTTACATACAGACGTCGCACTTAGATCCAGCTGGTATTAGCTGGCTTGCCATTTGAATTTGCTACGCATAATCCATTTCTGGCCAATATTCTTAGAGTCACACGATGCTAGGACAGGTTGCATCGCGTCGCTTGAACGAGGTTTGGACAGACAGTGTCCTGTATTTGTGTGTTTGATCATCTTCGTCTAGAAAGGAAAACATTAGAGAAACGATTTGATATTTAGTTCGTGGACGTTACACTGTTTCAATTACTACAACGTACCTCCTCGTTATAGATCCATGCCTGATTCCCACCCATACCGTGGCATCGCACTATCTTCACAGGGCCTTGGGGGCTAGCTGCATCAAGGCACATATCGTCCGACATAATTTGCTGGCGTTTAGTGTAAGCAAACACCTGAATACAGAGAAGAACTCGTTAAAACCAATTCGATATTTGGATTGGGGCTGGGACTATTTGTCGAATTTTTCGGTATTCGAATACTTCAGTTGCTCAATTATTTCGCGAATATAATTCGAATATTATGGTGTGAATTATAAATCAAGTTCTTTACGTTCATTTTTTTACAAACTTTTATTTAGTTTCAGTTGTGAGTTCGTTAGTTTGTCAGGGTGAAATCTTGTAAACTAATAATTTGATTTATAATTCACACCATAGTATTCGAATACATCAGTATTCAAATACTGATCGAATACAGTATTGAAGTACATCAGTAATACATTAGTATTTCAATACTGATGTATATTCATATTCGAATAATAATATTCGAAGTTTCTTCGTAGCATTCGAATACTTGTAAAATACTCGAATATTAAATTATTCGAATAGTCCCAGCCCTAATTTGGATCATGTCCGGCAAATGTTTGCTCACCTGATTACCGCCCAATCCGTGGCAATAACTAATCCCAACATTCTCTCCTGTCCGTCTACCCATAGTGTCCAAACAAGTCTGCGTATCAATATTTTGTACATCGCCCAAATAATAATAATCTAGCGGCATCGGAGACTCCGGGTATATATTCTCCAGATACCATCTAAAGCTTTTACACTTGAGTTGTTCTCTCAACTTGATTCTCTCCGACACATCTCCCACAGCTACGTTTCGAGCTCCTATGGGTAAAATAATAATCTGAGTGTTACTTAATCACCACCCAGTGCGAGTCTGTATAATGCGGTAATGTGCTTGCTTGAATATATATTCACTGAAGGTAGAGTGTGTCAGAGGTATGTGCTAAAATAAAGGAATCGCCACGTGTGGTGTATTAATGCTTTATGCTTGCCCTCGGAAATAACTTGTGCTACTGTATTTCTAAGATTCTTATGCAGAGAGACTGTAAGGATTGTGTTTCGCTAACAGTTACATATCCACAACCCACTTGTAAATTCAGTGGGCCACTTCTTGTTTCCCGTATCAACGTTCTTTTTTTGTACTTTTACGCTACAGCCCATTCTCTCCGGGCTACTTACTTCGAGGATGCATCGAAATGAAAAGGAATACTTTTTTTAAAATCACTTTCCTATACATACAGTGTTAACGGGTATCTGATATACGTGTAGCTGGTACCCGGCCGCATGAAGCTTCGTTAGCGTATGCAACTTACAAGCATGCCAATCTCCCGACAGAATAAAAAACATGCGAGATAGACACAAAGCTAAAGAATACATAAAGGACACCGTTAAGAACACAGCGGTCATTGCAGTTTGCTCTTTTGTTTCGGCGAATGCTGGTGTTAGTGCTACCTGGATTAATGTTGTAATAGAAGTACTTCCACTGGTCCAACCAGACCTCTGCGAGTCGCGCATTGTTGTGGTTCACTATCCGGCTGGTACCACCAGGGAACGTATATGGTGTTGATTTACGGAATACATGACCGACGTGCGAGCACGTTGCGATTTCCAATGTCCCACCACACATCCATATCTAACCAACTCAGTTCTGTTAGTATGTTAGCGATTACAATAATAAGTTCATAACACGTTTACAAGAAGAAGAAAAAAATGGAGAGAGAAAAAAAGAAGGAAGAGCTAATACATATTAGATTCAGGATTATTCAGATGGATCTGGCTCTCCTCTCTGGCACCTATAATGCAGTATTTCATAAATATATCAACTAAAAGCAAGCAAACTCATTTTGTTAGTCGGCTGGATGGATGAGTGGTTAAGACTATACTCGAACTATATCGAAATGCAAAGGAGGTCAATTATATTCCTGTGAATTCAATTTTGCACACCAATTCGCACACCGATAAGAATATTCAGATACTTAATGGAAACACGTTTACGGATGGACACACACATGTTAATACAAACTTCGTGGTAGATGCAGACAATCTGGTTAATGTAACAATAGTAAGAACACTCAAAGTTAATCTTACAATTGAGCATCAACGACCTACGCAGTTACAGGTGTTGATGCCCAAGGTGTTTAGCTCGTCACGCTACAGATAGGAATTGAGACTTGAGGAATATTTCCATTACGCTCCCAGTCTACGTTCTAAATACGTTTGTAGTTAGAAACACAACGAACTTACTTAATGGAGCTAGATATGCTCGTGTTTGCAATGCGAGAGGAGCACTTGCTACGAGAGAACACGTGAGCTTTAATAAGTGGAACATTAGAAATAGAATAACAACATAGTCAGTACTCAAACAAAGCAGATTAGGAGTAAATAAAAAAGTGTGCTACGGTATACTTTCTTTTTTTGTATCAATGATATCGCAGCTTGTATCAGATACCCGTCAAGTATATATGTGTACTTATAATTCGTGCGAATATGTTTCGTGTCAGACATTTTCTACCGCTATACGAGCTGCATGAAATTTCCAATCGATTTTACCTTCCACGTTCTCGCGCCGAGAACCCGTTATCTTGTTAGAAAACTACAATAATTCGCACACTTTTCTAAAGTAAAATTCAAGGGGATTATTACAAAGTTAATTCGCCGCCGAGGGAGCAGCGGCATCGATCGAGGTAATACACGCGTTACGGAATGGAATTAAACACGTTATTGTCTAACCTGGGTTCATGGCATAGTAAAAATCTCTCCACTCATCCATCCAGACTTCGGCCACCCTAGCCGCATTGTGTAGTACTACTTTGCTGACGCCACCAGGGAATGTATACGGACTCTTGTCTCGGAATACATGTCCGACATGTGAGCATGGACTGATTTCTAACGTCCCGCCGCATTGCCATACCTACAAGGTACTTATGAGTTCACAAATGAAGATGGAATTGTCCACGGTCAATCGCAGGATTTAAGTCCTGAGCTTTTTGCAAAATCCAGCCTCCCAATTACCCGTTTAACACTAGAGCTTCAACCGAGGCGTTCGGAAACCAGCGTAAGTCAAGTTTCTCATCCAATACACCGGCGCTTAAAGTTCTAGTGTTAATTCTAACTACCAATTCACGTCTACTTTGCAGTAGGAAATATACCAAAAAACAAACATGGCTTATGAAGAGGATGTTAAAGAGAATATACAAAAGGCATGACGAGCTGAAAAAGCAAATATAAAAAAGGATGTATATTTCTCAAGTAACAAGCATTCCCTTGGGAATCACCTGCAATTTTGCGGCAACTGTGTTAAATAAATGTTAAACGATATTCGTATTCGTTACCTATCAGCTTACGCTACTACAAAACTACACGGAATCATCGTTCAATACTCACCCGGAAACTCATTTCGAGATTTTCACCGCCCCAAATGTCCATACCTTCGTCGTACGCGCCCAGTTCGTAAAAGTACTCCTTGTCAATGGAAAACAGCCCGCCAGCCATGGTAGGTGTTCGCAGGGGGGCTGTTCTGTCCCCCAGTCTTCTGTCCATTTCTCTTTGCGCTACTCTATACCTTGTGAATTCATAAATAATCGTATTGATATCAAGTACATGAAGCGGCAGATCAAAGGCGAGGATCTCAGGCCTCGTAACCAGCGTTTCTTACCATCTGAAGTTAAGTTTCCAATTGAAACCACCCCACGTCATATCGCTTGCTGGTATGTAGGCAAACGTGTCGTCGCTAATCACGTCAATGATGGGACAGACAACCGTGGTTCTGTCCTCGGCGATTCTGGATATCAACGGCTCCAACCAGCCTTCGGTGCACTCGCAGTGGGCGTCCAAGAATGTTATAACTTGGCCCTTCACGTGCTTCGCCCCAAGCAGTCTGGCTCTAATTAGGCCCGATCTCTTCTCGGTACGGTAGACGTACGTTGGGACCGGCAGCGTCTTCACGTAGTCCTCCAGATCTTGCTTCAAGTGATCTACGGATTAAATACATGCTTAAGCGAGAAGCTGCTACAGTTCCATCTACATCCACTGCTTTATGAAAGAAAACCTCTTCTCAGCTTATAGCCACTCGTTAACAATCACCTTGCTCGCTCTTGTCGTCGACCAAGATGATCTCTTTAAGCAAGGACTTGGGTGATCGATTGATAACCGACCAGACAGTCCTCAGCAGCGTGCTCCAAGCCTCGTTGTGGAACACGATGACGATGCTGGTGTCGGGCAGGTACTTGCTGAACTTCTTCGTCTTGCAGCCCTCCAGCCTTATGTCCTTCAGGGAGCGATTCAGGGAGATCATGTCGCTGGCCATCAGATTGAACTGATTTAACTTGAACAGCTCCTGCTGCCTGGCCTCGTCCTCGGGCGATATGTGTACAGCCGCCCCCATCTCGCCCGGCATGCCCTTAGTTTCGCGCACGATCCTCGCCGGCCTCCAGAGGTGCAGCTCCGACTGTGTGTACCGCCTCTTGCTCTGCTGACCGGTTGCTTGCGCTTGCTCGTCCTTGAACGCCTTCGGATGCGGCACGCTCTCCTCCGTCAGCATCTGCTGCTGCTTGTTGCTCTCCGCGCAACCCCATCCGGACCCTCCGATGCAATCCGAATAGAGCATCAGGACCATCACGTCCACCAGGAACCATACCAGCGACGTGAGCAGTATCACTTGGCACGTGTGAATGCGAATCTTGGAGCGGAACATCTTCGGGCGGGGCTTGTCACCTTGTACCCCGAGCTCATCACCCGGATCTGCGCGGCTGGGAGCACCAGAGAGGCTTGAACAGGCTCGCTAGAACCGGGAAATTAGTCGCCACCGAGTCTGGGACGGAGATCAGCCTGCTCTTTCGGTAGAATCACATGACTACGCGCCTGGCGAAGCCCTGTGAAGTATCTGGAACAGAAGAGACTCGGGTAGTTGATATCTCTGGAGTCTGGGAGGTCTAACTTCGAGTGGATTGGGTATATTCGAGCTCTCCGAAGTCTGACTTATCACTTGCTACTTCTACTACTATTACCATCGCTATTCCTATATCTTCTATATTTTTAAAAGAAGAAGTCCTGATTGACTGACGGACTGAATCATTAACGCCTAGCTCAAAGTGTTTAACCTAGGAACGTGCAATTTGGAAGCTACATTGTTTTCATGGCGTAAGCACCCACTAAGGAAGGATTTTTGGAAATTTCGTCCGCAAGGGGGTGAACTGGGGTAAACTGTGTTTTCACGGACTTCTCAATATCTTTTAGACCCGATTAGACATCAACTCGGTTTTTGCATACAAAGGCTACCCACACAAATACCTAAAAACCAATTTCAAGATTTTGCCCTAATCAACCCCTAAGAGGTTGAAAAGGGGTAAACTGTGTTTTCCTGGAGACTCTTAATATCTCTTAGCTTCGGTTAGACTTATCTACAACAACCAACGAATACCACCACACCCTGGAACCTTAAATGGTAACTCCAGCTGAAATACATTTTCAAATTTTCATTTATCCCAAAGCGATAGTCATTTTAAACATCTAAAGTTGTGGGTTGCTGTGCGCTGCAAGGTCAGTTAAGATTTAGTGCCAGAATCGATCAGGGACAGAGAGAGTTTCTAGAGCAAACGATCGTTCCAGAGTCGTTAGAGAGTTTGATAGAGTCAGAGAGGACTTCAGCAAAGGCCTCAGAAGTCACGTCGCAAAAAGAAATCTCTTTCGCATCGAGCAAACCACCCCATTCACCAAATACTCCCGCGATCTTCAAGCCCTGCCGGTCATCCCCTTCCCCGTGTACTTCAATATTGGATGTCTGATGATATGTTTCTACACAGCGCACATATTTGCTCGCCCTCCCCCCTTCGTTCACTGACGGATCGCTTTTGTCCGGGCGTATTTGCGCCGCGCCAACTCCGCTGGCCCCGGAAGTCACGCGAACTTCCACTGTTTATTTATTACGCATGTAATACATAAGACAATTTACCATTATCGATTCGCTTCCAGGCTTCCCTCTTACCGCGCCACTTACCCAACTATCAAACCCGCGGCCTGCGCATTCTTGCATTCGCTCCGGGCGTTTAAACTTAATGATTGTGTCCCAGCGTGAAGCCGCCGATGTATTTTCACGGCTCGGACGCGGACGTTGCTCCGGCGGAACAACTACAGCCGTGAAAACTGCTCGGGAAATTCAATCTATCTCGAGAGAAGAACGGGAACCGTTCTATTCCACGCTTCGCGCGTTTCTTCAAACAGGAGAATGAAAGAAGGCCTCTCGCGGGTCGATCGAGCCTCTCCCCCGTGGATATAGATAAGGAAATATAAAGAGAACACGAAGGCCTTAATGGAACCGAACGCGATCGAAGTTTCCTTCAGAATTTAATTCAGAACCTCCTTTTTCAGAATCATCTCATCCTCCACTTCTGACTCTCTATTTCTGAACGCTTCGAAGTTCCAGCGAGGAATGAAGAATGAGGAAAGTCGGATAGAAATATTGCCGTACAACTTTCGGAAGAGACTCGGGACAAGTGGAGCGCAGGACTAAAATGAATCAGTTCCAATAAAAACAACTCGCTTGCCATTTCACATCTGTCTCTCAGGAAGTTCATATCACGTCAGCTTTAGACACACTACTCGCGTAAGTGTGCCTTAAAAAAAGATCTAATACAATTACAACCGAAGTCGGGAGTATAAATTCCTCTCCTTGAAAGATTGAAGGGAAACAGCAACGGCTCCCAGCCACCGTGGACCAAAATGGCTGACGGCAGGAAGAAGAAACGCTCCGCGAAATTAGTCAAGGACCATTACCTACGCGGGCAGTCGCGTAAGCTGCTTAAAGGCTGCGCGACTTTGGTATAACTCGCCGAAAGCGAGAAGTTCCGTATGCGCCGGCAAGCTTGCCTCTTAACAATGATTAAAGCGACAGGCACAATGCGTGCGTTCCGTGGAAATGCGCCGGAAACGTCGCAGAGGGTACAGAACGCATCATCTCTGGTCTCGTTGACTCTAACGAGGCCGCGCGGCCCTCCCGCTTGCTACTGCCGCCTGGGAAAATGATACCGCACCGATGCCTCCTCCATTGATGCTAATTAATTAGCGGCCGCTGAATAATTCACTTTCATCGCGATAGCGGGCCGCCAGCCTCCGTGTAATGGTACCCTATAATTGCATACCGCGCGGGGAATAGCGGAAACGCCGCTGGAGAGAGACAAGCCGCGCGCGAGGCTTTCCCCGATTTTAATAAAACGTCTGCGCGCTCCTGGCATCCCAGCATCCGACGTCGAGGCAGTTTCGCGACTCAGGGGAAGGTAGAGAGGTCGAGGGGGATGCTCCAAGTTTGATGAACGCGGACTGGAGGACTCTGCAAGGTCCTGGAGCCGGTGTCCAGGAGGCAATAAGCGGAGATCTGCCCCGAGGAACTTCTGACCCGGTTCGAAGCGGAATGTCAAACAAAATATAGCGCGAACGGGATCGACTTTAGACTTGGGTGCTGGCTACGATCCCTCGAACATCCGAGGCGCCTCGAGGCTCGGCTGGAAAGGGAGTAAAGTCTCCTGGGCTGCGGAGCTTTCTAGGACGGGAAGTGTCTTTTATCGGGCACAGTGCTCGTTAGCGTCGGAAGTTTGTAAGAATTAAATTATGGGCGCTTAGAAAAGTTGGTGGTTAATTGAAGATTTAGAACAGTTGGAGGCTACACTCTTGTATTGTTAATTACGAGTCGCGGCTGGTGCGAGCGGCTCAAAGCTCGCAGATAGCGATGCAAATTAATTACAACACTCCGTGACTCGCTAATGCTCTCCCCACCCAGCGGCGCTAAGTTCTCTCGTAATCCTACATTTTCGCAATCGTTCGTCGGTGGATCTAGACGGCGGTATCGTGGATTGCGAAACGGAAGTAACAGAGTTTAGGGAATCCCTGGGTTGGAGAGGGCAATGTAAATTTCTCGGTATCTTGGATTCTGGTAATTTCCACATCTCGCGATTAGGCTTCCAGATAACTCGCAGAATGGTTAATTAAGATCTCGGGATCTGGGTATGCACTTTCATCGAAACGTTTAGGAGCCGTTAACATCCTCCTCGAATGGATCCCGGGTCTCTCTCGTCATCTCGATTCTTCGCAATCAGATGTTGCGCCACGGTGTTGCGGGGAGCAGGGGATTGTTAACTATAAAGTCGAAATCAGAATCGGGAGGTTGAATATCTCGCGGAAGTCATCGTGTTTCGCAAACAAACGGGAGAGGAGCTGGCTGCGGCTATTTACGGAGGCAAATTAGCGGAATAATAATGAAGCGAAGTGTAATGCACTTGTGCAAACCAGACACGAAGAAAAGAAATCTTGCGTTGCCCAACGCAGCTGTTTCAGGGAACGGTTCCTTCGCAGGTGGACAAATCAAAGGCGATGGTAGGCTTGATAACTTCGGAACGGAATGGGAACTTAGCAACATTGTAATAGAAACTAATGGGTGATTAAGTGCCCTAACCAGTGCGCCGATACCATTTCAGTTAAGATCTACGGTCGAAATTTAATTTATAATTTTTTAGAAACTAATAGGGTAAAACTATACAATACCCCCCATTTGACAAAACGCCCCATTATTATTTTACGCACACAAACAAGGATGCATCGATGCGATCATCAGATTTGAACTTGCCTCAGTATTATTATTGCGGCAGATGTGGGCGACTGAGGCAAGTTCGAATCTGATGATCGCATCGATGCATCCTTGTTTGCGTGCGTAAAATAATGGTGGGGCGTTTTGTCAAATGGGGCGTATTGTATAGTTTTACCCTAACGAATTACTAACAGAGGCTCCTTGATCAATGGAAAAGTTAAGTTCCCCTTACCAACCGCTTCAACATTCATACGTGAAATTATTTCGCGCGATAAGCAGTGACCTGAGTTATTACGTTACTCACAGCCCCGTGCCAAATTGGTCAGGAAATCTCGCGCGTTAAACGGCACCGATCCCGTCGGCAAATTCGACATCCAGTCCACTGGCGTTTCGAAGCGCCGGGCTTCATTCAATTCTGATTGCAATCTCGCCGAAATGATCGGGATAAAATAGCCGATCAAATCATTATTCCGTCCCCCAGCCACTCAAGTTCATCCAGCATTTGCGACCAGCAGATTCGCCAAGGGTTTTCATCGGAGCGGGATTCGTTTTTAATCTCGCTCGAAAAACGAGCTGCAAATTAGCTCGTGTACCGCGGGGGGTGTGCTCTCATTAATTCGGCGGGAGGGCAGTGTTCGCAATAGAGGGAGGATCGATCCCTGACGCCTGGGATCCCCGCGGAGCTGATATTAATTCAGCCAGAAATTTAGCGGCACCCGAGTGCTCTATCGCGATCGATTGGCGCAGCGGGGAAAAAGCCATTTCGCGTTGGTAGCCGTCACACGGAAGTACACACCGGTCCGCGGGTTATATTGTCAAAGGATCCAGGAGACGCCAAAGCAATAGTTCTCGCATCGTTGCCCACCGCGAATAGAATTTCGCGATATTACATCGCGGTGATATCAGCAGTGATTTTTCCCTGTCGCTATACATATATCGGGCTCTCTTGAAAAATCATCGTAGACACTGTGGTAATTCAGAGTATCGTTGAATCCTATTCTATGTTAGAAATAACAGCGGACTTGTTCACCGTCATCGTTGTGTATTTTACGACGACACCCAGTTCGATTGCCACGTGAATCAGAACTGAGAAAGGTAGGGCCTTCGGGAGTCTCAAGCGTGATGATAAGGACAACTTTGCAGGCGGGAATGTGTGCTTCGTGGCCAGTCGTGATGATAAGAAAACGCGCCAAGTTAAACGCTCGAGCTGAGGAATAAATAGGGACGAACTGTTACGAACGGGACAAAGGAGAGAGATTAGTTTGAAATGGGACAGCTTTTGAAGAATATCAAATGAGTCTAGTTATGCAGGCTACCAACCCTCATCATAGAAAACTGAGAAAATTTAGTTCGATGAGTTTAATTGCTAAAGAAAAGTAGCTTTATATTTTATTCCTTGGTATTGTTTTACAATGTTTTTTAACCGGATATTTAACAGTGATTAGTAGAATTAATATTATCTAAAATTCTCTGTAGCTTTTGTTTTTTAAACCTAAAATGGAACTATGTCTTGGTAGGTTTAATAATTGTATATTGTAAGAGTTCTATGAATTCTATGGGTTGGTAATTTTTTGCAAAATTAACATCGCAAAATTATGGGATTCATATTGCGTTTAACAATTTTTTTGTCATTTCGGGGGCTGGTAGTTTTCTGCATAATTGGGCCCAAGTGTCCCTTTCTCGGAATCATACTCTTGTTAGAGGAGTCACGTTTCGCGATAGGAAAGGTATCTGGAGAGATATCGGAGGGCCATCTGGCAAATTGTTGCGCTGGTAGAGGATCATCAAAGACATTGGGCCCAGAGTGAAGAAAGGTACCCTGGGTCCAGAGATAACCGCAGCCGAGTCCGCATTCTCGAGTCATTAAAATAAGCAATCGTCTTTGTAATTTTCAAACAAATCATAAGTGATATACACCCAAGCTTCACGCGAGTGTCAGTGTGACAAATTGAACAGTGGTCCGTTTTTAAAAAGTGGTAGTTAAAAAGAACATAAAAGAAATTTGTGACCCGCCAATATCCTACACTTCTCTGTAAGCAGATTCGAAGAACAATGCTTTCGACGAGGTCTGCGATTATTAGACAATTGAAATGCATATGTAGCCATTTCAACGTCGGACGAAGTTGGAGTCCCAGTAGCACGCCACGGGAATTCGAATTTAATAACACTATTTCCATTTCTAGATCTCGCGTCAGCCAGCGATGATGGATACGATACAGACGATTTTCGCGACGTAAGTTTCCAGGACGAATCCCAGCGAGCCGCGGCAGCTTCGCGCGTATTTCATCGCGGCGATAACTCTTCTGGGAACACGTACGTACAGCGCAAAACTGTTCGCCAGCCCGACGCGTTATGGATTTTACAAAGCGAGTCGCGGAGAGGGCCATTGCAACTTCGCAGCATCTCGGCCGAAAGCGCAATATATCTCGGCGAGGCCATAACTCTCCGTCAATTTCCAGGCAGCCGATGTAACTTGAAATTCTCAATGGGCCACGAGCATGGAAACTTGGGCTCTGTACGGAATCGGGCGCGTTGGACGGAATCGATAATAATTTCGGTTCGGGAGGGGCCAGCGACACCGAAGCGTGGGATATCTTTGAGGCCGCCACTCTTTCGGGAATTCTTAAGCAAATCTCGGGGATCTGCCATTCTTCGTCGGCTAACGGTTCCTCGACGCGTGAGCCCGCCGGAGGAACCGATGTGCCACTTAGTTTTCGTCCACCGATCGATTTTCTGCGCAACGAGATCGCGTTCAATCTCGGGACAATATCGTCGGAGATTTCAACGCGCCCTGATGGTTACAGACGCATCGCCGATGAGGGTGGCGAGGGAGAGCTGATTCTTTGTGGGCGAACGAACAAAAATGATGGGGTAGAACTTTTGCATAGAAAGCCCCGTTTTCGAGAAAATTCGTTTCGAAGTTCGGTGACATCAGGTACGCGCTCGCTCGATCGCGGGTTTCTTTTTCAAGAATTATTGCTTTCGAGCACAATCGAGGTGCTATGTAGTTTATTCGCTCTGTACTATGACAGAGCTCCTTTGTTTCATTAACGAAGAAATACCATGGGCGACGATTTAAGTTCCCTCGGTGTCTGTATTCATTGTTCGCCGAGGAATGAAATTCCCTAGGTTATAAATCGCGCCTACTCATGGCGTTATTCTGTCCCTTCTCGTCGTGAGATTGCGATTACGTGTAATTTATCGGTGAACAGATAGATATAAGGCTCGGAAGGTGGCAAAATTCGGCTGGAAATACCGTCCGCTTTGAATTCTTTGGTAAAGATCGATGACGCAAGTAGGAATAGCCCCTTCAAGTGTACAATTACTTCTCTTAGAATTTGTGATTAAAAACATTCCCACTTTGCTCAATAATATTGTAAAAAGTATTCTATTCTTTGCTTCTCGTTTCTATTTCTGCTGACGAATATCGACGAGTATACTTCGAACATACAATTGCCGCTTCGTATTTGCGTCTTCAGGGGACTTTTGGATTGCAGCAGCTTAAATTACGAGCGCTGAAGTCTCGAATATTCTCCACTATCGCCCTAAACTCCCCTCGATTTCTTATCTAGACATTTCGGAATTTCCAATCCCGATAGCATATGTCGCGCGATTACACATACCGGCGGAGCTCGACAATACCAGCGATACAATGAAGATCGCCCTGTATCGTACAAAATACCGTTATTACGCGCCGCTTTATACGGGTCACAAAACCGGCGTAAAGTTTTCCAGGTAATGGAGGATGGATTAACAATGGAAACGTACAGGAAGCCCGCGGAATGATCGAAACATTCTTTTTATTTTCATCGCGAACATTCCCCATGAAAAGAGACTGCCATCAACGATCCCTCGGCGTACTTTGTTTCCACTGTAAACCCCATTCATAACTGCCGGTATCGCTCTTCCTAATCCCCTCTGTTTTATCTACTTCCTCGTGGCAACAATGCAAAAAAGCATCGAACGATTCCAGGGATTTTCAAAACCAAGAATTATCAACAGTGAATCGAGCAGATTCTGTCTCAAGATTAACGAAAGTAATCGCCTACTGTATCTGACAGATGGCGCGTGATTAAGAATCATCCTCGAGGATGCGACGAAGTTAATGGGAAAGCGAGGAGGCGAAGCAAATTCCCGGAAGTCCCATTCGAACGTCTCGGGTAGAATGACCAGTTCCCGATACAAAACGAACTCAAACATCACCGTCGCTATTGCCCCGTACACAGGAAATTAAGTAAGTATGTATAATTTCGTCGGGGCAGCCATTAAACGCGACGAACGATAAGAATTACCGAAGGATTATCGCACAACTGGTGCACCTAACTTATCGATCCGTTCGGCGTATCTAGCATCCCCGCATCTGTCTGTACTGCGACGTTCGCGTAGGTAGCATTGGAAATCGGGTGTAAGGAGAGGTTTCGCGGCGGTTCATTGAAGGCTGCGATCGCGGCGGTGTCGAGCGTCGCGAAGGATTCTCGTTAAAACGCGACTAGTAAGTCTTTAAAGGTTTCACGTGCGGGCGTCGATAACTCACCGCGAGCGAACAGTGTTTCACAAAAGGCCACAGGCATGCGTGCGAGCGAAGAAAAAGAGAAACAGACAAAAAGACGCGCAAGCACGCGCCAGGTCAGTCGTATTGTATGCAGATAATCGCGAGTAAGGATGCGCGTTTTACGACGCGCTACCGATGGCGGAACACCGGTTAGTCGAAAGGCCATTTCAAAGAAATTGCCCGTTTTAGATAATGCTTCTACGCATACCGTTCAATTACGACGCCTACTGTTCGACATCCAATGAGTAACGACTTACAATGGAACATAACCTATCCGGATATTCCGACCTTTTTGAAATTACAGACTTGCAGGGGCCGTTAACCCTTAACTGGTATACTGTTTTTTTCAAACGTAACTGGTATCTTGGGGCCGTGGCAGACCCCAAATATAATAGGACACAGAAATTTGTAAAGTTGATATTAGATCAATCTCTATGAATATTTTGTTTTTAGGTAATGTATGAAATAATAGAAACGTAGAAAGTTAAACTATTATTATAAAATTAATTGGAAATTCAGTTTACGAACTTAGACAACCAAAAATTTTGCAGCGAATCTTGCGTGCTTGGGGTCATGATTGACCCCGGGATAACAGTTAAGGGTTAATAGAAGCATGATATAATTCATTTTTCTACTGTCTTTGGTTCAGAGAGGAATAGAAGTGTAAGAGTCGTCCCACTTTTTAAATAGAGGGACGATTAGAATGGTATTCGTCATGGGCGATAAGAAATTGGTTTTAGTCCACGTTGGCAAATGGACGCTAACGCCAATGCCACGTGAGTCGACATGTGATCTGTCCTGGGGGATGTAAGGTACTTCAAACTTCACGTGCTAAGAGTTTCGATTAAAAAAAACGTGGCAGTATATCTTTTACACGTTAGATACCTAACCGAAATTATTATTTTATTCTTCACGACCCCATCGCCTGTTCACGGTTTATTTAGCTTTCGAAAGCAACTTCGCGTGGTCCACGTCTCATTTCCCTCCCCTATCGTCCTTCCTTTTCTAACGCGAATGTTAAGAGGCGATAAGACAGCAGCGCTACATGTTATTACCGTTAACGCGGCAATTTAAAATTCCTCCACGTGGAATCAAGCGGGAAACACGAACGCGACGATAGGAGAGAGAAAAATGTTCGCGACGAATTTCGAAAACGCGGCGGATGTAGGGCATAAAATATGAGGCCGCTCGATATTGCGTTTCACCGCTTCGCGCATAATTAACGGGCGAGGCGAAGGAAAGAGCGAAGCTAGGAGGATGCGTGATCAATTAGAAGCCTTTTTTCCACCATTGCCAAGGAACCACTTAATTTGATCACTGTATTATCCCGTGCTCGTGTTGAATTAACTAATTGCCAACTATTAGTAAATATATCCCCGGTTTGCGAATAGAGAGAAGAAGAGACAATACTTTTGAAACAAATTATGTAGCCGAGTTGGGGCATCTCTCACGTTCTACTTTCTAATCCATGGCAGCGAGATCGTTATCTCCCCGAGTGAATCACACCGAGCAATCTTATCTTTTATTTAAGTTAGTTCTAACAAAAACACATTCCACGCGCGCAAGAAAAATTCGAGACACCAATATCGTGGATAATATTTTTCGATATTGTTGCAAACCGTGTTTTACGCGTCAGCGTGCGCGCAAAGGGACCTTTCGGCAAATATTTGTCGAGTGGTGGCCAGCCTGCGTGCAACGAAAAAGTGGTGGGACACGTTGCGTGGGGCTGGGGCATTCAGCCAATCGAAAATTCGAAATCCGTCGATAACCTTTTAGCGGGTTAATTCGATTCCTCGCTGTAAACTGTCCACGGTAACTCGCGCTCATAACTGCGATTCAACCTACGAGGATGTTTAAAACGATCGTATTTAATCGTTAAAATAACGCGGTGCATTTGCTCGCTGAAAACGCGATGCATTTGCTCGCTGAAAACGCGATGCTGTTACACGCGTGGCTCATCTGCGAGAATCGAATTTATTTATCGAGAATGATATGCCCATATTTCTCCGCGCTTCACGAACACTGGAATCGTACCGCGTTATCGGAGAACGCCCGTGTACTTAACATCTATCCTTCGATCTATCTATTTAAACAATCTCAGTATTATTATTCTGCCGATGGAACCTCTTAAAATACCGTTTTCACGAAGAGTAACAATAAGCTTCGTAACTTTCACGTGTTTCTCATAATCGCGTTTTCCAGCGTTGTTCGAGCCACGGATTTAACTCGAATCATGCACATAATTAGTGCGTGCCGCGTTGAATGATGCACCAATCGCGCCGGATATGTTACTTGTAATATTATAGACACTATTAATTTTATAGCAATAGAAACGTTTATTGTAATCGCCGCATAAGGGACGATCGGATCTGGCTACACGTGTCCTTGCAGGTCGAATAACGTGCCGTCTTTAACCGGTCAACCCGCTCGTCACCCTGAGAGAACTTCACGGCGAACCTTTCACTTGTTTTATTAATCACCGCCGAGGTATGCTGGATTTGTCTATTCAACTAATCCAAGGGGGAAAAGACCGGCCTCCCCTCATGAATAATTTACCTGTCCCGACGAGCAATTGTCCGCGACTGTTCTTTCTATACATATTACGACGAATTGCTCTTAATCGCTAGGGATACATCGCCCTACAGAAAGTCTCGCCACGGCACGTTTGGAAACGACGCTTAAGGTAAGGAGCCAGACGAAGGACCTTGGGAATACGACAGCAGATGAGCAGGTGTGCCGCATTCCTTCAAACGGAACACTGACGTAGCCGGCGGAATGAGATTCCTCGGTTCACGGGGCGAAGCAACGAGAACGGGTAGATTCTACCAGTGAATCGAACAGAAAACTCTGAAGACATAGAATCTATCTACGAGCATTGAGTAGCACTGGCTACTCGCGAAGATAAAGAGACGCATCAGGGAGCAAATATCGCCGTACATACACATAGCCGCGCAGCACCGTTACGTTGCACACACCACATGGTCTATCATCGGCCGCGTGTCACCAGTTAAAACGACATTTACCCAATTTTGGTCGGGAGCGCGCTCTTTCGATCGGCCAGCCTCCGTTTCTCGTCAATTGTCCCTTTCCAACCACGGCGAAGATTCTAACCACGGGTTCGGGCGCCTCGCGCTCGGCCCCTAAGATTCACCACAGAAATCGGTTATAGGACGCACCACACTGCAGTCGGCCGGTGTGGAATTCGTTCTCGCACACGGCACGTCACTACGGTATATACCGGGACACGCGAGACGTTTCGCGAGCGTTGATGATGCCGCGAAATTGTATGCCGATGATGCGTTCGCGTTGCACAAGAGATCCTGGTACGGCGAACAGAAGGAGAACAGGGCGCAGATAACGAAATACACGGTGCTCGAGGGATCGGGCTTGCGAGAGGCGCCAGGTGCGATCGCTCGAACTTGAATAAGCTGCACGTTTACGGGACGACGAGCTACGCTGTCACACACGGACCGCTCCCGTAATAGCGCGCGACTGTTCCCCGGTTAGAAGACAGCTCGATTAACGCGGATCTTATTGATACACACCTCTTATGACCTAGTAACGAGAATGCCTCCAGGTGAACATCCCATGCGTTGCACATACGTGTACATCCGACACTGCGGAGCAAACGAGCAGCGCCGAGGTTAGGGCGACGAAGTGGGGACACCTGTTCGACATCCGTAGCAGCACTTTCCTACGCTCTCAGACGGCAGTGCGTGACGGTCGCTTATCGATACAAGCCACGATCGCCCGATGTACGCACAATCAAGGGGGCCTCGTCGGCACAGCTCAGATTTACCGAACGCGAAAAGACTATCTGTACTCCATTCACGGTCCACTCGTTCCTTCATTGATTCCGCAACAGTGACTACTGTGCTCCACGCAGACACTTTATGCAACACTTTTGAAATACTTGCTGATATGGTAAGCGACTCGATTCTTCTGTTACATCAGTCGGTGTGGTAGGTATCTGTCAAATTTGGGGTTTACTGGTAATTGAATGTAGTTGGTCGTGCCAACAGAGACGAAGAGTAAACACAATCACAGACCAGTTATGGGATAGACCTTATCACGCAGTGTAATTTTGTGCCACTCGCTCGGAGGCTTTAGCGAATTAGTCTGAAATAAGATTAAAATGCTACGAGTGATAGGAATTAAAACTAAATCTTATCAAAGTCATTTAAAATCTAAAACGGACGTGACACGGGTAGGCAGCGCGCTGTAATACCGACAATCTGGCCCGAAATATGGGTTGGGATTTTTCGTTTTTCGTCCTTATATGAGCAGATTTTGGGCTGGGCGAGGTTTCATTCGAAATAGGAAGGTTCAATGCGGAGCGCGCTGCTCACCGTTTAAGTCACAAAACTCTTTTAGTGACTTAAAAAAGCTTGGATTCTGCGGGTGTATTTTGTCAACTTCTGCTCGGCGAAATTTCTGAAAACCGGTCTAATCCAATTGGGTTGGAATTATGAAAATAGCTTCATTCTGCATAAAAATAACGTTTGCGAGAAGGATTTATGGCGACACAAATTTTTTTTTACCATTTCAATGTCGTTCCCTACCTTACCGACAGAGTCGAGAAGTCCATTTCTCTTTTGTGTTTGACACAAAACCTTCGAGTAGGAATCAATTCAATTTCCCTAAGCTATTGAATCGTGTCCTCTCGGTTATTTAATTTTTTGGTTAAAGAAAATAGATTCATGGGACTTAAAATTTATATTACTAAAACACTTCCAGATACGTTCCGAATGCCCTGAAGACGCAGTTTTAACTGAATTTTGGATCCTAATTCAGTGGAAGTACTACAAGAATGAACTTAGAATATCAGCGTGGAATAGATGTAACTATCTGCTTAAACTAAATTGATTCTAATGTGTATTTAAGTCACTTTGGGGGTGTAGTACCATCTCTCGATAATTTCATTTCGCCTTTTAACAAGTGATATCATTTAAATAACTTTCCTAACCTAATTCTTTTCACCTGTTGTATATTTGTTTTCTGTGTACTTTACTGATATGGTGTGGTAGAATTCTAGAATTTGACGGCGTTTAAATGTATATTACATGAAATAAAGGTTAAATTCGGAAGATGATTTAATTCTTTATAGGTTTTACATGAAATTATGTTGTAACATTTGTCCTATTTTCTATAGTAGACAAGTCAGATGACTAAAAATATTTTTCTTCTGGTTACAGGTGAAACTTGGGTACATTTCGCCGTGGACAGGAACTTTATATGGGCCAAATGATGGAAATCTCAACAATGAACACAAGAAAATAGTGATTTTTATATAACCGTCAAAGTCAAATTATATATTTTATACTTTACTGTAACACTGTAAAAGTCTTTATTCAAATAAATTGGAAAAAACTTGAAACAGACAGTATTATTATTGAGAAATACCTTTTATACATACTCCTATCCAAATTCCAAACCTGCAATTTATCTAAGGAGGATTATTCAAGTAAGTATTCAACAGAGAGTTGCAGAGTTTTCGAAAGGCCTTCGACGCAGAAATTCATGATACCTCCTTTCGCTTCATGTTCTCCTGATACATCGCTCCAAAATTTGGCCAAAATTTTCAGAACGCTCTAAAATGAGCTTCATATCAGGATAACATGATGTCGAAAGAGGTGGCACTAAGTTAGCGCCTTCCGAGACAAAATCTAAGGCGAAGAAATATTCAACGGAGAGTCGCAGAGTTTTCGAAAGGCTTTCGACGCAGAAATTCATGATACCTCCTTTCGCTTCATGTTCTCCTGATACATCGCTCCAAAATTTGGCCAAAATTTTCAGAACGCTCTAAAATGAGCTTCGTATCAGGATAACATGATGTCGAAAGAGGTGGCACTAAGTTAGCGTCTTCGGAGACAGAATCTAAGGCGGAGAAATATTCAACGGAGAGTCGCAGAGTTTTCGAAAGGCTTTCGACGCAGAAATTCATGATACCTCCTTTCGCTTCATGTTCTCCTGATACATCGCTCCAAAATTTGGCCAAAATTTTCAGAACGCTCTAAAATGAGCTTCGTATCAGGATAACATGATGTCGAAAGAGGTGGCACTAAGTTAGCGCCTTCCGAGACAGAATCTAAGGCGGAGAAATATTCAACGGAGAGTCGCAGAGTTTTCGAAAGGCTTTCGACGCAGAAATTCATGATACCTCCTTTCGCTTCATGTTCTCCTGATACATCGCTCCAAAATTTGGCCAAAATTTTCAGAACGCTCTAAAATGAGCTTCGTATCAGGATAACATGATGTCGAAAGAGGTGGCACTAAGTTAGCGCCTTCCGAGACAGAATCTAAGGCGGAGAAATATTCAACGGAGAGTCGCAGAGTTTTCGAAAGGCTTTCGACGCAGAAATTCATGATACCTCCTTTCGCTTCATGTTCTCCTGATACATCGCTCCAAAATTTGGCCAAAATTTTCAGAACGCTCTAAAATGAGCTTCGTATCAGGATAACATGATGTCGAAAGAGGTGGCACTAAGTTAGCGCCTTCCGAGACAGAATCTAAGGCGGAGAAATATTCAACGGAGAGTCGCAGAGTTTTCGAAAGGCTTTCGATGCAGAAATTCATGATACCTCCTTTCGCTTCATGTTCTCCTGATACATCGCTCCAAAATTTGGCCAAAATTTTCAGAACGCTCTAAAATGAGCTTCGTATCAGGATAACATGATGTCGAAAGAGGTGGCACTAAGTTAGCGCCTTCCGAGACAAAATCTAAGGCAGAGAAATATTCAACGGAGAGTCGCAGAGTTTTCGAAAGGCTTTCGACGCAGAAATTCATGATACCTCCTTTCGCTTCATGTTCTCCTGATACATCGCTCCAAAATTTGGCCAAAATTTTCAGAACGCTCTAAAATGAGCTTCGTATCAGGATAACATGATGTCAAAAGAGGTGGCACTAAGTTAGCGTCTTCGGAGACAGAATCTAAGGCGTAGAACTAACTAATCAACGGAGAGGCCGACTTTACTTGTGATTGTGAAATTTGTGATTTAATTGGGAGATGGAAGTTATAGGTTACAGTTCTAAATTAAAAGATGCGGTTTTTCTCTACATGTGGTTTATTAAAATACTCTGAATAATGTACAGTGATATATAATAATTACATTGTCTAGTAACTGAAGTTTAACTTCCACTTAAAAACCACATATTTGCAAATGCTGCACTCGTCCAGTGCGTTTTCGTTACCCCAGTTGACATGAACCGACGCTTACAAAGGAAAGGATTGCTTACCTATAACAGACGAAAAATATTTTTTTAACATTTCAATGTCGTTCCCTACATTACCGACAGTCCGAAAACCGATCTATTCCGATTGAGTTGAAATTTTGATAATAGCTTCATTTTGCATAAAAATAACGTTTGCGAGAAGGATTTTTGGCGACTCGAATTTTTTTTTTACCATTTCAATGTCGTTCCCTATCTTACCTACAGTCCGAAAACCCGTCTATTCCGATTGAGTTGGAATTTTGAAAATAGCTTCATTTTGCATAAAAATAACGTTTGCGAGAAGGATTTTTGGCGACTCGAAAAATTTTGTTTTACCATTTCAATGTCGTTCCTTACCTTACCACAGAGTCGAGAAGTCCATTTCTCCTTTGTGTTTGACCCAAAACCTTCGAGTTTTTCCGCCATATTGCCGATAATACAGAGCAAGTCACAGGACAAATTTAGCCCAGGTAGTGGACACGAGATGGCGCCTACTCAGGAGGACTGCCAACGTGGAATCATATCAAAACTGAAACGTTAATTTGACACATATGCCACAATAAAAGCGTGATGCAGTCTGATGCAGAATTGCTGGGAACTATATACATTTACTAAATTAACGCTTTTACTGTAACACATACACATTATTTAAAATAAAACAAGAGAGATTGGAACTTTTTTACTAATACTGGAAGTATTGATTTACTGATATATTTTCGGAATGTATAAGTTACAGCCAGTAATGCCAAAATCCTGGGTTTTCGCCAGAATTGGGCAAAAGTTTATGTAAATAAAAATCTGAAATAACGAACAAAAGATAAAAAAAATATTCGTTATTCGAGACTCGAATAATTGAAGTTAACTTTATTCGAAGAACAACGAATATATAAGTTCATTCAATGAGCATTTATCCGACGAATAAAAGATATATTTTTTATTCATAGGTTTTATTCCTAGCATCGAATAAGTTTTTCTCTCATAAAAGTTACGATTACCTTTCGTCAGCATTGAACGTGTTTATTCCAGCCGCTGAGCGTCGAGCCCGGCCGAGCTCAGTCAGGAGGCCGAAAAAGGTGTGATTTTTGGGAATTTTTTTCTCAGAAACTATAAAACTTTATTCAAAAAACTTTTTTTGTTTGAACTGCAGTACATTTAGCTAGCCTCTGAATTTTGCTGTTAAAAACTATTGATTAATAACAAAGTTATGTATAATCTCCTTGATGTCCTGTCAAAAGAGGGGTTTGCGGTGACCACGATTACTCGGAAGTGGATTATCTGAAATCGAAAATTCAAAAACATTTAGTTAATATATTGAAGTCCTTGGATGAAGGGGTTTTTCGAAATCGACGATAGGAGTAAAATGTGTGTTACCGCAAGTCGTGGTTGGATATTCGTACTTTCCCGCGTCAGAAAAATGGCTGAACGGGTGGCCATGTTTTTGCGACGGACTTGCGCACTGCAGCGCTCGTAATTTACATTTTCTAAGCACGAAGCCCTTTCATTTTGCTCGTACGACGTTCGGTGGGGCAAGATTACAGTTAAACGTTTGGTTTTGGTTATTTTCTCAACAAGACCCTGTACAGTAACGGCACAAACGTTCGCGGTCGAGCGTTAGTGGTGATGAAAAAAAAAGAAGTCGAGGGAATGGGCGGAGTTTGCGCCTGTCGGGATAGGAGGTAAAGGACGACTTCTTTTTACAAAATCTTTACGAGTTCTCCAACTAATCTACCGATGGTATGCTCGAGGATCAATTGCGACGCATATTTACGGATGTTCGTGAAAAGTTGAAAGCAACTCGATACAGGTTAAGAGAACGCGATCACGGAAAAGCGGCGAGGTCGTGTCGTAAATAAAGTGGATGCGCACGCGGACAGTAACAGGCAGGAGGAAGCGAGAGGAACGCGTGGGTGGGAGAAGGACGGAGATGAAAGGAGCGTTTTGATTGGTCGAGGCGGCTGTAATGGCCGCCGATTGGCGCACGCACGCGAAGCACACAGTTGCGCACACGGACGCACGTACACGCGCGAGCATCAGCAGCGTAGCAGTCGCTCGCGGCCGAGAAGAGTGAAAAGAGCGACAGAAACGGCCGGTCCGCGCGTTGCCTTGTAAGGCAGAGGGAGAGTTGGTGTGCGACGTCTGTTCGCGGACAGCTCGAAGAACGCCGATTTTCCTCAGCTCTGCTTCTACCACGATCACGTATCCTTGTCAAGCAGAGGGAAGAGTGAGTGAAAGGAGAGTGCGTGCGGGCCGGGCGCGACGCCGACCGTCGACACAACCGCGTATACGTAAAATTCGACAATCCGTCAAGTTTAAAGCTGCCAAAGTTGAACCATTCTCATCATCCCCGAGAGTCGTGTGTGTGTGTGTGTACCAAACTTAGAAGACCACTTATTAGACTTACTAGACAGTAGACGCGGGAAAGCAAAGCTACGAAAGAAAACGGGAAACGGAAGTAAAAAGGATAACGAAGGGCACATCCAGAGAGGTAGAGGAAGAGAGTAGATCGAGCAGGAGTGAGAGGGAGCTAGAGAGAGAAAGAGAAGCAAAGAGCAAGTTAAAACGCCAAACCAGATACGTAAGAGACAAAGGCCACGGCGGCATAACCTCCAAAGCGAACCGAACGTGCCGTTTCGAGGACACCCAGTCTTCGTAGAGTTACTTCGACAGCAATTTCGTACACAATATTTACGAAGAGATTATATTTTTGCAAGTCTATGCCTGCTGCCCGGGCTTCCATGTATGAAGTGTCGCACGAGTGAGAGAGAGGAAGAGAGCACGTGCACGGAACGCATTTTCCTCGAGGTACAACAGCAGCCGTCATCGTAAAGTGAAAGAGCGGGACGGTTGTTTGCACGGTCTGTGGGGACGAACGGCTGAACAGTCCGTCTTTCGTTCCCTCGGCTGTGATCCGCGCGTTTCACAGTGACGCCTCGACCTGAACGAACCGCAACGCCGGGTCGTCGCGAAAAAACCCCAAAATTTTTGGTATGCGGCACGAGTCCACCGAGTCTGTCACCGCTTCTAATTGCACCAACGCGGTTGCCAGCGCGGCTACGTTTCGCATCGTTGGAGATTTATTTTGTTGCGCTAGGTAACCTAACCTAGAATCACGCGCCTCTTTACCTACTAACTTTATCTATCTACGATCCTTTGTCCGCGTGACAAATGGAAGTTGACGTTCTTTCTGCAAGGACGAATGCTCCCGCGCGTTCTTCCTCGCCAGTATCTTATTACCCTGAGAATCGCTGGCGAGCCACCCTGATGTTGCCCCGTCGATCTGTCTACCAAAACGACGACATATCGCTCGCGTTGGTGCAATCCAGATGATAGGCGCCGATGACGATGGCTTCACACACTTTTCCTCCCGGTTGACCGTCTCCTAGATCAGCTGCTTCGGGTGGCTGTCAGTCGGATTCCTGGTTCCCCAGGTGTCGCTGATTTTTCCACCCCCGTTTGTAGTCGCTTCTTGGAGTCGTTGACCGGTGCTGTAACTTCCACGGATATCTTGCTTTTCCGTTGTGTCGCGTGCGGACGTTCTGTTTCCGCACGAGGTCGGCGCACACTATGGCGTGCACAAAAATATTCGAGGTTACCCAATGTGGGGATGAATGGCTGAGTCGTCAGTTTTATTTCGATTAAGGCTAACCCACTTCTACCAGATACCTCGTGTCGAGGGATGGGATTTATAATTCAGGGCGAACTACCACGAACTACTATGAACGGTAACAAAGGGTGTTTATTCGCGGAGCTCACGCGTGGTCTCTTTGAGAGGACGAGGCACAATGGCCGCTCGCTCCTCTCCGCTACATAACGCCACGAGAGGCGCTTCCAACGCCTGCTTTCGAACGTGATGTAGCGGAGAGGAGCGAGCGGCCATTGTGCCTCGTCCTCTCGAAGAGACTACGCGTGAGCTCCGCGAATAAACACCTTTTGTTACCGTTCATAGCAGTTCGGTCTGAATTATAAGTCCCATCCCTCGACACGAGGTATCTGGCAGGAGTGGGCCTGCCTTATTCCAAAAGATGGACGACTCAGCCGTTTGTCCCCACAGGTCGTGTTTTTCCGCGACACCTGGTATACGATAGTAGTAGCCAATCCGCGAGTGTTGTCGTCGTCCCGCTGTGTGAACGAATTCGCAATAAGGCCAGAGAAAAGAAAAGCGGGAAGTGGAGGCGGAGGTGGATAATATTGTCACTGCTACGGTCCACGGTTGGTGGATGAAAGTGGCAGGATGCTGCAACACGGTGGATCAGGTGTCGGTTTGATGGGAGGAAACCAGGGCCAGGGGGCCCAAAATACCGCCGGATACGGGAGCATGGGGCCCGTCGATGGGTCCGCGAGCCAGGATCAGGCCGTCGAGGCTAGGAAACAGGACATCGGTGAAATCCTGCAGCAAATCATGAACATCACAGACCAGAGTTTGGACGAGGCGCAAGCGAGGTTGGTCCCATTTCAGATACCCGATCAGCCGCCATTTTTTAATACCTCTCGCAGATGTATTTACAATAGCATTGCCGTCGGACTCATTCGCGCGGGTTTTCCGAGTCGTTCTACTTTATTCCACGTCCTTTCCCTTCAATTGCGTTTCCGCGCTGACTCATTACAGTCATTTAGACGAGATTACAGTCGAGTTTTCCCGTCGCCGAGCGTAACGTTCGTTAACATGTAGGAAACGGCAACGAGAACAGGTTATGTTGATCGTTTCAAAATGTCTCGGGCCAGGATTTCGTTCTCGGGGGAAAGAAAACGTTATTTTTTTTTTACGATGCTTTTTAAAACTTTACAACGCTCGGTAAACTGTTAAACGCCGAGTATGGGTTGTACGTTACTGGTAATGACAGGCTGTAACGCGGGCTGTATACAAGCGCGATAAGGCTGCGTTTATCTTTCGCGTTATTGGTCCATACGATCGTATAAGTTTGCTACAACATTCTCGAGTCTTATGTGCAAACCTGCCGCGTGCGGTTTCACGGCCCTTTGTTTTCAAGGGATCCGTATCGTTATCGCGGATTGTTATCGCGAACAATACGTACCATAGCGCGGTAGAAATTTTGATTGGGACGCTTGCAAGCGCACGATTCACGTCCGTCGTTTGTTTTCCCAGGAAACACACCCTCAACTGCCACAGGATGAAGCCGGCCCTGTTCTCAGTTCTGTGTGAAATCAAGGAGAAAACTGGTGAGTTTTATCTACCCTTGCATTATTATTCAATTCAGTCCTCTCGAACGGAGCGGTTCGCTAGTTATTCGTGTGACTGTGCGTCACAAATTCTAGCATTTCAACTGTTAAAACTCCCTGTAGCATCGAGAGAGTTAATTATCTGGGGTGCAGCTCCCTTTCAAAATTGATTTTCACCATTTTTCGAGGTGTTCTATAACTATAAGCGGCCCATAGATGATCCGATTTTGTATCGCCAGTCACCATCTCCCAGAACGCACGGTAAACCTTCCGATTAACTACATAGACGCCGTCGAGATAAGAGAGAAACACTCCATAAAAGTACGGGCGATCACCTCGTAACTTGCGTGCGCCGGCCTCCCTCGCATGCGAGAGAGTTCTAAACAATCGGAGAAATTCCTAGAACGAGATGCCTATCTAGAGGCTCCGTTGGGAGAGATGGTGATAGAGAGATATAGAGGGAGAGAGAGAGGAGAGGCTGTTGATACGTTTTCGGCATGCGCCGCGCCGGTGCAGGGTCGACCCCTGCGCCCATTCGAAACTCGTAAACATAATTTTTATGCGATGTTTGGATTACTTTTACGCGCGGATCAAGAGACCACGAAACGCGCAATTATTTTTCGGGTGCGAGGGGTGGCTGGCTTGGCTCGAACCTTGCCAGGGGGCAATGGGGCTGAGGTGGAAAAGGAGTTTGCGTGTGTGTTTGTGTGGGTCGGCTACCCCAAAAGTAGTTTCTGCCTGGTAGTTTGATGGGGGTGGTGGGGCCACCACGCCCCTCATGCTAAGCCACCCTCTTTCACGTCGTTCCGCCGTAAGTATATGTGTATATCCTATACACATTTTTCTCCTCTCGTTCCTCCCCCTTTCCGTCGGTCTGCTCCAGTCTCCTTCTTTCTCGCCACGAGGGTGGTATTGTGCTGGTCGAGGGTTCGACGTCGACGACATTCCACGCACAGCGTCCGTTGTATATGTCTCTTCGATAAAAATTCGAATGGGAGCCGAGCTAGTCCCATCGTCGCGAACGATGCTCTTTTTTTTCCAACCGACTCATCCCGGGGATCGGCTACCTTTTTCAGGGAATGTAAAGTTGCACTATCCCGCGAGGCCAGTCTTCTCCTGACTACGCTTTTCCCGCAAATGTAATTGTACATGGCACGGGTCGTTGAAAGAATTTCCACAGCGCTCGGAGAATTCGTCAACGACACCGACGATTGACGTTCACTTTCTTCGCCATAACACAGAATAATAGTAGGCTCTTGTTCGTGTCACGTTACTTGACAATGAAATAAGCAATGCATAATTAAATATTCAAGGCCCTCGTGGCTTCTCTATCAGCTCTGCGCGGTGCTCGCAGACTGGTTTACTTTTTCAAAGCACTTACGTCCAAGCTACTTATTATTCTCATTTTTATCTGCTTAGTAGTTTCTCGATCGTGACACAAATCAACTGGACGTTGTCGCGTTTATTGTTAGCGACCAATTGGTCGCACTTAATCCGCGATAAAAGAGCGCGGAAAGTGAAACACAGCCAGGAGTGTAGAGTATTTACGTAAACAAAAAAAGGCGTCGAAGTATGATGAGTGCACTCAAGAGGATGAGTCGTTTTAATGGTTCTGTATTCTTCATGAGTCGCGCTAAGCATACATGCGGCGCGCTTCTCGCGCAGACACATGGGCTGCGCATGTACGGGTAGGTCAGACCAAGGTACAGAGAAAAATGTGCAGGGTAGCGAGGAGCCAAGCGTCGAGGGTTGGAGGGAGAGGTATAGAGAGAAAAAGAGAGGCAAGGCTTGTAGTAGAGTTTATGGGCAATGGCTGACGAGGCAGTGAAAAAGTACTAAAACCAAGAGGAGCAGATAAACGCTATGTTAAGCAGACCGTTTTACCAGCCATTTAATATAATCGGCTCTCTCGTGGAGCTCGGATAACTTCGGATCAGGACCGTACCCAGTCAGATTTCTCCCCGTTTGACAGCCTTATTTTCCTTTCGTTTATTCGCGCAACCGATAACCGCTGCAACAGCTTGCTTCGGCGTTACGAATGTTACAGTTTGAATTTTACCAACGCCCGTATAACGCAGCCTTTCCCTCTAACGAAACAATCTGCGTTTCTTTGGCAAGTATAACTGTAGTTCGTCTTCGCTTTTGCTCCACGAGGGATCTATTTTTAATGGAGCACTCCGATCCATTTGAATATCTCGTATCGTGACTGATAGTCGCGCAGCGTTAGTCTCGAGGCGAGGACGATTTGTCACGGTCATCCGAAACAGCTACTCTTCGAAACCCAGTGATCTTCGAAAACCTGTTTTGGACAACCCCGTTTAGGCCGATTTCCCATGGGGCGCACGAGGATCCCGGAGGGTAGCGGAGAAAGGAAGGGAGAAGAGCTGGAAATCCGCGGGATTTCTCGAACCCGCCTTTCGACCAACCCCTAATCCGTTTTTTCTTCTCTCCGTCGACCAGAGATCTCTCGGGATAGCCCCTCACAGCGGTGGTTTGGCGGTATAATCGTCCACGCCACATACCGTGACTTCCTAAAAATATTCCCAACGCGATCAACTCGTGACGGGGAGGCACAATGATTCAAAGCCGTAGCTTTTTCGACGGCTGGCCCGAGAATTCTTCATCGAACCTCGCATTAATTCACGAAACTCTGAATTGCGACAACCGGCCATCGGAACTTTGGCTGCAATATTGTTCGACAAAATTTCGAAATATCAAGTAGGTTAATTAGCACCGCCCGATGTAATTAATCTAATCAGAGACCTGTCGCTGCCGTTTGTTAACCCGGTTGCCCGATCGGTGGCCAATGTTATTTATCGCTCGCCGACTCGTACTAACCGACACTAGTTTCGAAATGCAACTGGACCACGGTCGATGATGTATCTTCTTCTGCCAACTCGTCCGATTTATCGTCATTTGATTAAACCGACAGGGAGGTACCCCCGTTACACTAGATTCCGTACTCTTGAAACGACGCTGCCTCGCGGTCGCGTTCTGGCGTAATAATTAAAAATCCATACTCGATTTGGCCAGCGCCCAATGGCGATTCTCTTTTACTTCGCGCAACCACGCCGTAAGTGTTTTCGCAGGCGAGTCCTTGATCCGCGAAATCGACACTTCTTCAACACTTCCTTTTTTTCTTTTACTTCACTCGTCACCATCGGCAGGGATAAAAATATTATCGTCACCGCCCCATGGGTAAAATCACATTTAGACACGAGTCTTGTAAAAATAGCTTGAGAAGCGATGCCAGCAGGATATGAATGAAATATATGTTGGAACGTGAGCTCTCCTATGAAGAAACCTTTTACGGGCTCGAATATTTCGAAGGATACACCCTACCCACGTAGTTGGAAGCAAGTTACTCCAACTAGAACGGCGCGATTCATTTCGCAAAGCTGCCTCGCGTGTTCATTTTTATTGATGCGTTCGAAAAGTAATTAGCGGGCCAGTATACAATCTTCTTAATGAACATTGTGTTCTCGTAAGAGTAAACTGTGTGTTCTACGTTAATTAGACGGCGCTCACTTTAATTAAGGCTTGCGCAACGATCCGCATATTTGTTTGTCTCACGCGATTCTGCAGGCGAGTTGCAGGCCACGTCGCGGTATAGCGATTCAGCGCAACATACTTCTTTTCATGCACGCAAATTCGCGAAACTTTCTGCCGGGTCTTGCGTCGGGCAGCCGTTTATTAATGATTCTTCTCGATGTTTTCCAATGCCATTTATTTGTTTCCTGTTTCAAGTGTTGCCAGAAGGGATGGGATCATCCCTCCCCCTTGTAATTAACAGATACGCGCGCGGTCAATTGCAATCAGCAGCGTTCTCATCAACGCCTCGCAGTGTTCCTTCTGGGTAGGGATGGCCGGGTAAATGAAGCATCGCGTTCGAAGAATTAATAACGTAATTTACTCGCCCGACGCGTAACACGCCCTGTACATTGTGATTTAGCGCGCTACTCTCCGTAATCTGATTTACGAAACTTGTATCGGGAGCCGGGATTAAAATGTTCCCGCGCTCGCATGATTCTGTTATCTGATCGCGATCCGTTTTATAATTGGAGCGGGGAAATTTTCCGAGCGGCAGGCCTCTAATTATTTCCCACCGTCCGCACGCTCCAGATTTTTGTCTCGCCGATGAGCGCGTGGCGATATTAATCGTCCGAGGGAAATGAATAAAACTGGTCGGAGACCGAGGCTTGATTTTCGATCAGAGGTTTCGGCGTCGGTTCTATTGCCTGGCGAAAGATAGAAAGGTGGCCGGCGTTGCTTTTCCAAGAGATGACGCTTCTCATCGCTTCCCCGGCCCCAGCTGGAATGTCGTTCCCCTAGCTTCGATTTCCTTTTCTTCTTTTTCCTCCTCCTCTTCCTCTTCTGCTTCTTCTCCCGCTTCGCCACCGTCGTTTTCCTTTTTCCTCTCTCCCTCTTCTTCGACCGCGGTCCCCGTGCATGCAGATGGGTTCCAGCAACCAAGGTGAACCGGCCTTTCTGCTCTCTCTGGAGAGAGAGGCTCAAACTTCTTCGACTCGACTAACGAGATTTGTCCGATTCCAGCCTGTCGTATTGTGCACTGATTTATTACGAAAAGTTTTTAAGGTTGCACCGAGCCTCGGTGTATTTACCCGCGGATACCGAGGGGGAGAAGTCCTTTTGCTTGCCACGACGGCATTTCGTAGCAATTTCTGTCGCGACAGACGACGCCCCTAAGCTTGTCCAACAGTCCTTCTCGTTTCGCAGGCTATACAGGGTGGGACGATAAACATTGCGAGGAATATTGTATTGCTTTTCCACCTCTCCGATTACGTTTCAAGTATTAATTAGTGAAGTAAGAAGCAAGAAGGCCGCACAAAAGCAGACTCGATACGCTGATCGCAATACGTCGAGTATTTATAGGCGAAGATAATGCCTGACTGCATTATCAAGTAATAATATTACCGCAATGTCTGGCCGCAGATAAGATACACGGTACGGTTTGTTAACGAGGCTTGACGCGGTCGTTATTGTTCGAAAAGCGAGCTGCACCGGCGAAAAGGAAAATCCCGAAATACCCGCGAGATAGCCTCGCGGCGTTAGTATTTCTGGAACAATATTTTGCTAAACGATTCGCGAGCGGACATCTACGCAACGCTGAGCCTCGCGTTCAACCTCTCTCGGAGCGTGTACAGAGCGTATCGCGTAATTGAAAAAGTAAGAGAGACTCTACGGCGCGCCGTGCGGTGTAATGATACAACGAACAAAAGAAAATCCAAGCAACCGAGCAGGCATTGTGCTGTCAAGTCGTACACGACAGTTACGCCGCTGTCCCGTTAACGGAATTGCACTTAAGTCGCTTTAATTGCGCGGAGTTACTGACCGGAAGTGATCGTTATGGTCATCGCCCTCGCGGAAGGATCTCCCATCAGCCCTTGCGCCCCGATCGGTATCGATTCTCGGTGACTCGCGAGGCTTACTAGAGTATAGATCGTGGTTAGATTTCGGCGTCAGCACTGTAATTCAACGTCACCAGGCGCGTTAAGAAGATTCCGCGCGATCCTCGCGCGTCCGGTCGGTCGAATCTCCTCGCGAGCGAAAAACGCGCGAGGGGTTTTGAAAAATAAACAAGCGATCCAGTTGGGTCGTCGTACCGTGCGCGTGCGATAAATATCTACCGGCAAAGAGGGCCCTTTGCGGAATTCGCCGTGCGTGTTTGCCGCGTGGAGTGCGCGAATCGGCCAGCACGCGTGTGTGGCGCACAGGGGGTCGATTTAACAAACCATACGTTACGCCACGATAAAATCTCGCAAACCTATAAACTTGGAGCTGGGGCTAGGTGCGGGTACGTTATATCATAAAAATCCAGTAAAATAAGCTCGTAAACCGAAAGACAGAGAGAAAGCTCGGGAAAGAGGGAAACGAGGGAAGGTTGGGCGGCGATGTCCGCGGTGCAATATACTTTTGCCGGCTCGCGTGTACGTACCTACTCACGTGTTTTACACTTGGTGGCTGGCCGACAGTGCATCTCGCGACTCCCGAGAGGCTTCGTCTTTTATATCGGCGATAATTAATCCAGCTTTTTCCACGAGGTCCGATAGCAGCGGCGTTTCGTTGAATTTCGTTGGACCGGATCGTTACGCACCGTTGCGTCGCGCAGCACCGAGAGAAAAAAAAAGGCTCGTATATACAGCAGAGCCGTCTGCGTTGCTCGCAACAAAATACGACCACGGTCTTACTTGCCGTTCACTTTTTACCGGAGCCTTCTCCACTTACGTTTTATCCTGATTATCTGACTCGCATATATCCGAGATCTTATGTCCCGGCCGGTAACGCCGTCGCGATCTATATAGACGAGAGAAGGAACGATCTTTCGAGAGGCTAATTGGAAGACTCTCGAGGGCCAGCGTTGGCTCCGATGTACGTACACCAGGGGCCGGTATTCTCTTAATCGTATGGTAATTCTATGGAGATTGCATGGGGCGAGGAGAAGCTCGTACCGTGGATCGTTAGGCCCTTTTCGTTCCCGATGGAATCTAACCTTGCCCCTCGTTTTTTCTTCGATTCGCCGTCCTCCCGTTCGGATTCTAATCAGTTTCTCTTCACCTGTCACTGTATTCTTTAGCCACCCTCGGTCCAGTCAGTCTCACGATTAACGCTTCGAGAGTAAATCGATCGATGCCCGGGGATGGTCGCGACTTTCCCCTAATTCCACCGCGCTTCCTACGATAATTTGACGCTGGTCGAGGCGCGACGGTAAGAAATTCACGGCCTCGCAGCGTAGCGTGGAATCGCGGCTTTCCGTCACTCCGACGCCCTCCGTCGGTGGGGTTAGATTCGAGTTGACGGGTGAATGGCATGCCACCCTCGGGGATAACAATAACCGCGCGCTCCTTGCCATGAAATAAGTATCATCGTGTCTTGTTTTCGCGTAGAAAACGCCGTGACACGCGACGACGTTACACCCGCGGTCGAATCGGGTACGCGCGCCAGTTATTACGTGCTCTACGTACAGCCGCGACCGTTATCGTTCATTTAATTCCATTCCAATTTCGCCGGCGTAGCAGATGACAAGCGAGTGACAGCTCGTCCTTGAGACGAGCATCGTGTGTCTGTCACTGAAACAGCGTATCGGGATAATTTTATCACGGAACGAAATACTCGGGCCCATGTAACGCGCGGTAGACTAGCACCATGGCTTGCCATTAATCGGTCAACGACAAACTCTGCGATGGTTCGCCTGTAATCAAACCACTGTACGCCGCCCCTTTTATTCAATCTCTGAAACACTCTTTATCGACAAGAACCAAAGCTCGGCTCCGTCGGTTTTCCCCGAGTTCTCGTTTGTTTGCCGTGTAATCGGAGCTCGCGTTATCTTGTCGAGGTAGTTGCTGGTACCTGCAGCGGTTCGGTAGCACGCGTCTCGCGCATGCTACTAGATTTTTCGGATTAGCCAGGGATTTTCGGTATTCTAAGCACAGGGCGCTTCTATTGTTCGATAAGAGAGGTGCGGGTTACTCGATTATTTATGACGGCGGGTCGACGAGGTGTTCGCGGACGACTATTCAGCAGCACGTAGGGAGCGTAGATCAGAGCGGAGAGCACACACCATCAACAGGCTCGCGGCGGCGCCCGCGTGTGCGCTCGAATAAAAGAGAAAAAGGGAGAGAGAGGTGGAAGGTTGGAAGGACAAGGAGAAACACGAAGGAGAGCTTCCATCTCCGGCTGGAGATTTCATTAAAATTCATGAACCGTGCGCGACTTGCGCCTCACCGTGGTGGTCTTTGAGTTTTGCGCGTTAAGAAGAAGCGGCCGCGGGCAGATCCAGCGGCGCGGCGCGGCCGGGAACAACCAGAAGAAGCTCGCGAGGGAAAGGGGGATGGGGTAGAGAGAGCAACGTTAGCTATGAATAATACAGGGAACTTCTAATTGCGCGAGACAAAACTCGGTAGTTGGAAAGTTCCGTAGCTGGAGCGCTACGCCGCGCCACACGGGGGCGACGGTGGCTAGAAACTTTCTCGACTCTCTCGCTAAACTTACCGCTTGTTTCTGCCGACCCTCCATCTCCATATATGCGCCGCTGTCTCGCCGGAAGTCAGCCGCACCGGATCTTCTGCTCTTCGACTTTTCCCGCAAATCCCCTTCGGTCGCTTCACCGATATTCCATAGCCGTCCCTCTGGTCTCTTCTCTCGCAGGATCTTTCCAACAGGCTAGGCTTATTCCCAACGCCAGTTGCCCGCGAATGGCGCGCGATTCAGATTTCATCGCCGAGCGATGATCGGCGTCATTATTCGTTGGATCGTTTGTTCCCGGCGAGGGAGAGAGAGGGGAGCGTTGGAACGGGAGAAATAAACGGCTAGTCGTTTCGGTTTCTATTCCTCTGTTCTCCTCTCCCTTGCTCGCGGCAACGCTCGCGTAGGTGCTGGCAATGAGAAGAGGGATATCGTTTCCGCGGGGAGGGTGTGTTCAGCCCCCGTACTCAGGGGTGGCTGTAACGTCGCTCGTAAAAACACCGTAAACTCGACAGCAACAGGTCCCGTGTGTCTGGTACAGAAACGGCGACCGCGCTCGAATATGATGTCTCGAGTGCACGGGGCACTTGGTCCTCTTATCACAGCCCTGTTCCAATTCCTACAGAACCGTCTCTTCCCCCTCATGCCTTTCGCCCTAAATGAAATCGTTGCGAGCCCCCTCGATTTATCCTTTCAAGTGGATCTTCTGCATATTTATTCGCACTGAGAAAAGCCAGACGAAGATTCGAGGATGGTACCTACCTACTCCGAGGAGGCAACGAAAGTCAGTGGCCTCGGGAGTCCAAGGAGTCCACGGAGCCCTCCTCTCGCTGAGAGGAACGTTTTCGCGACGAAGGATTCGAAATTCTCACCGCGTAAAGAGTCTGCGGCATCCTATCCGCATGCATTATGCATACACGGCGATGCCACGAGAAAAATGTCTCTGCATCCGCGAAAGAGGGTTGCGTTTACGTGCGCAACGCTTCTGGCTTGCGTACGTGCGAGTCGTCCACTCCGCGCGAATCCTCTGGTAGGCCAGAAATTTTTAATGTCCCCTCTGCGCTGTTCCACTTACTAGGTTGAATTTTGTACAACCTAGCTTTGGTAATCTCGTCGTTGGGGCGCAGTCGAGGATGATTCGTTTGAACATTCGATAGAGTAACGGGAACGACTTTGATTTTCATTAGCCACTCGTTCGGAGGTGTATCATTTCTCTTTTATTGGGATTAATTGCTATCGTCGTCGTAACCGAAAGAATTGCTCGGTTGTTAGATTTTATGGATTAACGTAGCCCGCGCCGACGGTCTCATCCTCGACATTTCCACAATGGTTTTTCGACGATTTGATATCGAGCGCCTTGCCACCCCTTCGATGAACGGCTGGCGGGGATGAAGTTGAGCCGACAGTGGCGTCGGTCCACCCTTTCTCAGGGACGGATTACCCTCCCTGGTCCCTCCAAAAGCTCAGACTGATCTCTGTGGCTCCATTAGGTGGAGTCCTCCACCCACCGTATTATCCGATTCTTTGTTCCTGCGCGAACAATCGTGCCGCGCACAAAAGTCTGCTCTGATAAATTCTCCAACGTCCACGAGTCGTTTCGATAGCCTTCGATAGGCGGTCATCTCTTCAGCGAGCAACGACCTACTGGAGAATCCTGATTATTTCTTAATTCTACCTTGACCGAAACAAGTTTCGGAGTGGATCTCTAGCGATGGTTTATAGATGGCGAAGATAACGAGATCGTCCCTCGGGGCAAAGTTTTTTTTTACCGGTGTTAGTGTTCCGTTCGGCTTTCGTGCGCGCGTGAAGGAGCAGAGGGTCCGTCTCGTTAGCTGGAAACCGAATCGGGGTGAGAAGGAAAGGCGAGGGTGTAGTTTTTCCGATGGTGATGCACCGACCGGAGGCGTGCGTTTACGACGCCCACGGGAGCCACAGGCATGAAAATGAAACGCGAAACAGTCTCCGTGTCCTGTTCATCCGTGAAAAGGGACGTACCGATCGGCTGCGTGGAAAATTTCACCGGTTCTCCTATTACAGAGCTTGTAAATGCTAATCGAGTCAGCTCGTTCAACAAAGGTCTGCAGGCCAGGGGATGATGCAGAAAATAAAACAGAAGATCTAATAGAGACCATCGACGAGATGAAACGTTAATTTTTAAACGGTTTAATGCATCCCTGCGGGACGTTGAATCGTGACCCTTCCCTTCATGATGTTCGATCTCTTCGATGGGATCGGTCCTTTGGGCGCAAGTAAAAGTAAACGATACAGCGTTAGCTTTTATTGCGAATAACGCTCGTCCATCGCGATGTACCTACTTCTAGAAAAATCATCCAACTTCTATAATCTTCTTTCTCCAATGAATTTCTCCTTAATCTGTTGCGATGGTAGGCAATCGGCTTTGATCGTGGTATTCCGAAGGGTTTCGCCCATTCGTTTTTCCGCGCAGATGTACCCGGAGAACTCTGTGCGTCCATGCGAATACGCCGCCGGAGATTTTCCAGGCCAAGTGACACCGCGTTATTCGTGGGATGCACGGACCATAGATCACGGTGTTTTCAGCGCCCACATCCCCGACCAGTAACACACACAGAGACGCGCCGACTGAGTTATTTTCTGACCATTGCCTCTTGTCCTCCCGCACGAAACGCTCGCGTACAGTTTGCTGTATCGCGCGAATCGCATCCGTGTGTATGAAAGCGTACTAGCTGATTCAGGAGCCGACGGAGACCGGTGGACAGGGTCCCTGAGCCGCCTTTAGAAATAAAGTTGAAAGGTATGATCGACTCTTGAACGAGTCGGACTCTTGACTCTCGGAGATCAGCGGTTTTCAATTACTAGCTGCAGTAGGCTCCGTGTTAGCTGATAGGAGCAGCTACGCGAGTTGAAATGGCACGTCGAGGAGGGGTATAAAGAACGAAGACGCTTCATTCAAGTTGATCGTTCAGCAAAAAGATGATAACGCAGCTTCCTGGCTTAGAAGCGAAGTTGCCACGGAATCTTCCCTAAAAGTTAGTAACGTTTCCATCGGAAGCGCGGGTAAATCGGATTTTTGAATCACCCTGTGGCTGCGGTGGATACATAAACAGTAGCCCCAGTAGTGTGGAGCGGTGGTTGAAATACATTTGAACGACGTTGCGACACACGCGCGAATCCTCGTCTAGAAACACGAACGCAGACGCTCACGTATACCGGGTGGCTCGGCGGAAGCGGTGGTGGTCGGACGCGAGAGCCACTCGATCAATACGCCACGTTGCCTCCTGCGCCTCCACCCCCAGGAACGTCGGTCTCTACCCCCTGTCGCTTCTCTCTCTCTCTCTCTCTCTCTCTCTCTCTCTCTTTCTCTCTATCTCCCTTCCTCTTCCACCAGCTAGCTAGCCAGCCCTCTCGCCTCACCCCGTCTTCCTTGTGCCCGATGTGCTGCTCGCCCACCCCTTGGAAAAGGAACGACAGAGGAAACACGCTCTCTTTCTCCGTTTCCCTCGTCGTCTTTCCCTCCGCCCTGGACGAGGATTCCGAAGGAAATACTCCGCAGCTCAGCAGGATTTTTCCAGTCAGGAAATAACAAATATACACTGCTAGGCGAAACGAGTAGATTTTAATGGGGAATTCATGCGACGTTGCGCCAGCCACTCGGATTCACAGAGACCAGTGAGAGCGACCTGGTCGAACCGGTGAACGCGCTGCATGCCATTCAGCCAGGTGATTCATTCCACGGGACTCGCCTTTGAATTTTTGCGACAGAGATCCTCGAACCGGAGATACCTACTTCGGAGCGCACTCGCCTCGTGCCGGATGTTACACAGTGCGAGATCTTTGAAGCTGGATTAAGCTTCGGTAGTCGTTCGATTGGAAGTTGCAGCACCTGTTTGGACGCCGAGACAGGAGACGGTTGATTTGCACGCCGATGAAACGGTGTCCGGGAAAGTTTTAGCTTACCCATTTCTCAAGAGTGTTAGGTCGTGGGAGGACCGTAGCAGGTTATAGAGTCATTAGGCGGTATAGACCACGATGCTCCGTAGACATTAGGTTCCGCAGTGCACACCGCGGCCTCTTGTCAGGTCCATTTAATCGATTACCGTTTCCGTTGAATTTTACAACGGGTGTAACTGTAAATCGACTCGGCTATTTTCGCGCGTCGGGCTTGCAGGCTTTGGTTCCGTTCCTCGTCTTCCACTACGATATAAAAGCTTTACATGCTTATCCGTGTTACCGTGTCGGTCAGATCCTTTGCCAGAGGAACGCCGCGACGTTGTGAAAAATTGCGACTTTACCTCTCGTTCTCCGAACGAAACGGTGGAGTGTATCGCATTAAAAAAAGAAGGTGGATATTATGGCGGAGGGAAAGGGAGCAAGAGCAAAGAGTAATGGGCTTGGGTAGACAGAATACGGTCCTGACCATGCGTGCACAGAGCTGTTTCTACCCTTACGGCGGAGAGCTTGTTGGAGGGAGGGCTGGGACGGGGGTGTACACATTCGGTACACCTGTGCTGTATATTGCGGAAAAGCCGGACTTGCCAGGCAATAAGAATTTCTTTCTCGATACGCTTTTCTCTCTCCCTCCTTTTCCTCTTTAGTCTTGCAACGTTTTATTAATACCCCTTCCCCCACCACTTCTCCACTCTCGTTCCTGACGTATCCACGATCTTCCACCCTTGGCTTCTTACCACCGTCGCGTCTCGTTCCTCCTCTGTTTCCGCCGCAACGAACTCTCTGCTTTGCGTTCCCCCGTTTATCGCAGGTATCTCTGTGCCGCGTTAATCTCGCGCAATTATATCGCTGCTCGTTTCGCCAAGGGCTGTTTCCGCTTGAAATTCGGGAGGAAAGTCTGCGTCTCTCCTAAGGCAGCGTTACGTTTCACGCGTGCTTACGCGGTAACAAAAGTTTGCGCAAGGAAACGCGGAAAGGCTTTTGAAACGACTGGATGAATTTCGTTGGATCGTAACAAGAGGGAGAGAAAGGGTGGGGGAGAAGGGTGGGAAGGGCGCGCGCGATCTGCGGCCCTCTCGTTTCTTGTTAGCTCGTCGCGAATATCTTCGGTCGTTATTAAGCTATTAAAAAGTCTAGTTATCGTTGTCGCGGCGTACACAGGAGAGACAAGTCCTCGAGGGTTCCCAAGCAGGAATGCCACTTCAATAACGAAGCCGAAGCGGAGTCGAGGGGCTTAATTTGCCTCGAGACGCCGCCATGTACGTTCTCTCCCGAGCCTTCCCCCGCGCATACATACATCCACCGGCGGTGGATGCTTTTCCTCCTGGCCTGTGTCGTACACCTACGTGGGTGAGACGTACGCGCACCACTCGAGCGTGTCTAAGCCAGGGACCGCGCGTGTGTGCGTCCCTACGTTCCACGTAGAGTACATAGCACGCCTAGACCATTTTGCAGCATTCCTGCCATTCTAACATCCGCGTTTCATTAAAAGATCTTGCCCGACCTCTTGGCGTAGCCGCGCGCAAGGTTCCAGAGAACCGAGGTGTTCGCCGGGAGAGCGCGCAGACATCGCGCCCTCGGCCAACTCGAAATATCAGAGAGAGAGAGAGAGAGAGAGAGAGAGAGACGGGCAAACGGGGGAAAGAGGGAGGGAGCCAGAGGCCACGTAAGCTCACGGACTCTCTCGGCTGAGATATTTTTGCGCCGTGTAATCTTTTTGCTTGAATATATTAACGGCGTTCTTTTTCTGGAGCCGAGAGATCGCTTCTAGCGAGCCTGCAAAGAGGCGTCGAGAAGCGTTGAGTACGGAGTTTATGGCCTTGGGTATCGCGACCACGCTTTCGACGCTGGTTCCGCGCGTACCCGAGTTTCTCCGCGTCGAAACGGAGGAGGAAAACCACCGGCGACCGGCAAAGATCTGGTCTCGTGGCTGATGTTTAAATTGCTAGAGGAAACGGATCATTTCTACGGTCAATTAACGCTGACATTAGGCGACTAGGACGCTTTATGCCCTATTGCTACTTCGGTGACTTTATGGGGTGCGTATCTAACCGAACTGTCACCCCGGGCCGAAGGATAAGATTTTCGAAGGGATAGACGAAGAGGATAGTGGAGAACGTCGAGGGTGTGGAAAGGAGACAGACGAAGCGTGCAGACGCAAACGCAGCAGCGCCAGTAATGCGGCATAATACCCCGTAAGGGGGTTAAGAGTAATTCCTGTCGGCCAGGGGGTCGTCCCTTTCGACATTTACGACGTGTTTTACGCGATCAAAGCGAGCCGTAACAATTATTGGACGATTTCGCGGCCGTAAAATTTTATTCGACCCCCACGGCCACCGACGCCGCTTCCACCCTCTTTTCTTCCGCGACCAACGGTGGAAGGGATGCTCCATGGTTCTTGCACGCCGATCACCACCCCTCCTCCTTCGTTGTCCTTCTTCCCTGCAATATGATATTTCTCGTGGTTTTGCAGGCTACAATGTAACGCGAGGCGAGGATAAACTCGGTTGAATAGGGGGCGTTCTAGCCGAGGATTTATGTCTTAATTAAAATTTTTCTCCTTCAACGCAAGAAAGGTAATACGCGAGGTACAAAGGATGCAACAGCTGAAGCGTAACACGGGCAGAAGTAATAAACAGAGCAGTGGCTTTTTCTTGCAACATGTATGGCACTGCGCGGGTAGAAATACGAACGGGTACTTCTCGGCTGTCCGTATCGGTGTATCTGAGGATATCCTGCTAGCGAAACGCAGCGTTCATTACAGAAGTTTCTGGATCGGCCAGGACGAGGGTCTTAATTATCTTCTTTCCACGCTCTTGCCCGTTGCTACGGTTGAAACACTGGGTCGCGGTTCGCGCACTCGCAGCGCGAGTAGGTTGCGCACGTATCCCCGCCGAATAGTACGACCGCGGAGATACCTACTTGTTCCTTTCTGTTCCGCTCGCAGTCGCGCGGTGCAAGGAGAGGGATCGATCGGTCGTTGGGGACACCCGGTACGTGGGGTTGAGTGCGCACCGTACGTTTGGCCGCGTTTTCGCGTCGAGTTTTGATTTACGGCGGTCGGAAAAGCCGCGGGAAAGAGGCGAGCACCCGCTCCCGCCGGATGCGCCTTCGAGAAACGGGGAAAATAATAAAAGCAGAAAGGAGGAGGAGAACACGCCGACGATATGGTCGAGCGAGTTGGACGCGCGGAACTCGGGAAGGAAACGACGGATGCCCGAGAAAAAGGGAGCGATGGGCGAGATACGGCGAGAGGAAAGGAGAGCACTGTGTCGACGCGCTGGAAAAACATACCGCGGCAAAGTTGCGAGCGCGAGAAAGCTTTCGCGCTGGATTCTTTTCGGGGAGGACGGAAGCACGGAATTGCCAAAGAGCGAAAGAAATCGTGGAAAAGTTGGGATCCGCGAGGAACGGGAAACGACCGACGGAGGCGGCGTCCCGACCGGAAACGCGGCGCACCCCGTCGTCTACCAGGTCCGAAGCGTTATTATTACCCGCCGAGAGAGAACTCTCTTCACCGCTCCGCTTGCTTGATAACTTTTACGCGCTCGGCAATGTATGCACGCGAGCGTCGCTTTACGGCGCGCATTACATCGCGTAACTACACTGGATTAAAATAAATATTTCACTTTTTTCCCGGGGATTACGTCGAGTAATTCGGGATTGCGTATCACGACGGGTTGTGACATTGCGCGCGATGCGAGTTCTCTCGTATGAAATTTTTAAAAACTGGTTTCAAAACTGGCGATCCTGGTTTCGTTGACGGTCTCCTTTTTTAATTACTCTAGTCTTTTCGCGCAATCGTGGGTGGGTAAATATCACGCGGATTGGACGAGTAGCGCGTTCAATTAATGCCGTAAGGGTTGTTCGTTGGGGATGTAAGACGGGTGGCTCTAGAACTCGAGGAACGATCTTCTTTTCTTGACGGCGAGGATACGATAATGCCTGACACGCGACGATCTTACCTTTCAGAAGGCACTCGGGCAGAACTGGCGCTCGTAACGGAGCGAAACACGATATCAACAACGCTGAAAACACCTCTCGTGTCTCGATTTCTTTCGTAAATCAGAAGGGGCCCGGATATTCTTACGGCTCGGTGTCGATATCGGATCCCAGGGGTAACGCTCGGGCTCCTCTTCTTTCAGTTTCGCCTCCCTTTCGCGGCCCCGTGCAAACCCTCTGCCTTGCCGACAGGATTCACCCTCGAATTAAAAGAGCAGCCATTCTAGCCTCCTCTCGCCTCCCTCCTTTTCCTCCCCTTCCCTCTTTCCCTGCTCGTCTTCTTACATCTGGACCGTCCCACAGTGGTTCGAGTATACTACATGCTAGCTGGAAAAAATTATTTTTTCGCGGGTTTGGGTTTATATGGGGTTCAAATTGTTAGAAAACAAACCTGTTTCGAATTACAGCTTATTATTTCAATAAAAATATGACTAATTCAATAAAGGAAAAATAACAATACGACAGTATTGTACTTTAAATATAATTAACAGTTATAACATTATGTATATTCCCGTAATTTCTGAGTTTCTAAGTATAAAACCTGCTTTTTGAAATAAGTTTTCTCTGCATCGCTATTAAAATAGTGTTTTACTATATGTTCCACGTCCATCCACGCGACATGGGTTGAATGTACGGAAAGTAGAGACTTTCTAGTTTATTTTAATCAATCGATCGATCTGCAATAATTTGCAAAGCTATGCCGAGCGTCGCGCTCGAAAACAATTAGAAAAATATAGTTTTGCAAATTTTTGCAGATCGATCGATTGATTAAAATAAACTAGAAAGTCTCTACTTTCTGTACATTCAACCCTTGTCGCATGGATCGACGTGGAACATATAGTAAAACACTATTTTAATAGCGATGCAGAGAAAACTGATTTCAAAAACCAGGTTTTAAACATAAAAACTCAGAAATTACAGGAATAGACATAATGTTATAACTGTTAATTATATTTAAAGTACAATACTGTCGTTTTGTTCTTTTCCCTTAATTGAATTAGTCATATTTTTATTTTATTGATATTTTTATTGAAATAATAAACTGTAATACGAATCGGGTTTGTTTTCTAACAATTTGAACCCCATATAAACCTAAACACGCGAAAAAATAATTTTGTCCAACTAGTATCTAGTATACTCGAACCACTGTGCGTCCACGCGTATTAGGGGTCGAGCGAGAAAAGGTCGAGGGTGCGAAATAGAGACGGGGAAAAAAATTGAATGGATTTTGGGAATCGATTCCCTTAGACACGGCCAACAGGCGCCTGAAAGGATCTTTGAACTGGGTCAGGATTCGTGTCTACCTGATACCTACCAGCCTGGGGCGCACACGTAATTTCATCTGGCTGTTCCAGGCTTTGTAGTCTTCATAGACAAGTTGGCATTTCTCGTACAGACACCATACCTAGTTGTTCGCTTGCACAGAGCAGTACTCGCTCGATTCACAGCTTCGATATTTGCATATATATTCCCGAAGTCATTGTGTATTTTAATGCAATGCTAATTAATGTTTGGTCAGTCGTCACTAATTTCCAACTTCGTTTGCGCGATCCCATACGCCAGCTGCGACGTTCTCGCAAATCATCGAGCTTTACAAACTCGAATCGTAACTCGCCGCGAAAAAGCCCTAGCAATAAATAAAGTCGATAAGGTAAATGTACCAATACCCGGACGCTTAAGGGGCTTAAGGAATAGCGGCAAAGTTTGTCTCCTAATTTAATTTGTAAAACCATCATGAAATAAAAAAATGTTGTTGGAATGTGATAGATAACACAATATTATACTATTGGAAACTGCAAAAAAAGGTTATGTATTATAATAGACGTGTTTATTAATGAAAATACGAAAAAATGCATATGTCCCAGTAACCGGACAACCTAAAACTGTATGTCCCAATACTTGAATTATGTCGTCCCAGTAAGTGGACAACCTAAAAATGCATGTCTAAATTACTTACTTTCACGAAATTCTTGTACCAGTAAATAAACTTAGTCTTGTTTAAAAAAATATTAATTTTCTTGCAAATTTAACTATCTTAAACTAAATTTAAATCTATTTACTATTATAATAATGTACTATTATAATATACAAATACGAAATGCTGTCAATATTTTGCTTAGTAAATGACAGAAGTGTCTTGACAGAAGCTAAAGAAATTTCACGGAATCTGCTATGCGTACGAAGTGTGTTACAAAATAATTATTTCTATCTAACGATTTTTAATTTTCTATAATAATGAATTTAATTAATATTGCTCAATACTTATGCATTATGGTGCTATTTTTTGTTTTGAATTATATTAAAAATTCAGCTTAAAAATAAATAAAATTCGCATTGCTGTTCAGGTACTGGGACATGGCCGGGCACTGGTACATTTACCTTACGCCCTCGCCTGTGACAGAGACAAAAGAGAGCATTGGATGATTCTAGGGGTGGGAGTATGTCGCCTTCATTGATATCATCCCCGAAGATTTAAGTGACTTGGGAAATGCGCGCACGGTATGCTTTTTGACCCGCCCGGTGATATTCGGCTCTCTCACCCCCCCTCTCTCTCTCCTTTCTCCTTTCTTCTTTCTTCTTTATGCATGGCGTATCTGCTCCCATCCGGTTCGTGGCTCTTTCCATTCCCCCTTTCCTCTCTTTCTGTTTTCCTACGGTGAAAAGCGGGTAGCAGCCGACAACCCTTTGTTACCGTGCCTTATCTTAATTGCTTTCACGGGTTCCCGTTTAGATCAATACACACCGGCGCCCGTTCGCTCGCTGCGCGTTGCCATACCTCCGCTCGCCTCCGCTCCGCGAATCTAAATTATCCCAAGGGTTGTTTCGACCAGGGATTTTCGATTTTCTCTTCCCTCGGTCGTTCCCACTTCCCATTCGCCCCCCTCTGTACACACGGCCCTTTTGCATATTTAGCTCAACTCGTTCCCTCGATCCGATTTATCTTGCCGGGCGTGCACGACGCTTCGTCGCGAGTTAATCGCGAACAATTTGACGCGCTGGGCGGTCCGTTTCGTCGGGTCCCTGGAAAAAAAAAGGTCTCGCGGACGTTTAGCCGTTATCACGGGCCACCATTCACGGCCGGATTAACATATGTGCGCGGCAAGGGCCGGCCGTTTCTTCTAAACGACGGATATTTTGTCTTCCGCCGGGGTAGAGGGACGCGAATTAGTCGGGCAATTAGCTCGATCTTCAACGGGGTGTCATATTAACGCAGTTCGCTCGGTAACGACCCTCGAAAACGACCAGCGTACCCGTTGTCGAGCTCGCGCTCAGTGTTTCACGCGGGGCGCAAGTGTTGTGACGAATACGAGCGGCTCTGGTCGACAGGAAGCTAGGCAAGCAAGGAGTAAGAGAGCGAGGGGAACAGGAAGGGAACGCGTGCTTGCGTGTTCTCGTGTGTGCTCGAGTGACAGAGAGACTTTGAGAGTACAGAGAGAGCCGAGCCGGCTGGGCAGACCGTCTGAGTCGTAAAATGTTAACTGCTAGTAAAACTGAGTTTACGTGCTTGTAAGGACCCCCGCAGGAGGTTACCAGTCCCTGTGCCGAGCCGACCTGCTACCAAGGGCCTCCCCTTACACCCCCTTACACCCCTTAATGGCCAGATTATTGCCCGTAAGCCACCCCCGATTACTTTCTTCCCGCTCGATAGCCGAAAATAATTTCAGTCGAGCTCTTCATTCTTCTCGCGGCCTCGCCAACTCTACTCCAAGTCCTTCATCATCTTCAGCGGGCCTCAGGTCCTCCGCCAGAGAGTCTGTTACTAAATAAATGCCCCGCCGTAAACATACGGTCCACTCGTGAACCAGGGCCGGGTGGTTTAAGGCGCTCGCGGTGTCATCCATCAATAGAATGAATGGAAAATGAGCGGGAGGTGCTAGACACGCGCTTTCTACAACCCTCATGCGCCTTCTACAACCCTCATGCGCCTTCTACAACCCTCACGGGCCTTCTACAACCCTCACGCGCCTCCCGATTTCCTAACTACTTTTTTTTCAGCGCTTTCGTTTCAACTCTCGCACGTGTTTACTTCAACGCTCGGCTGAGTCGGCGGCTTTTCGAGTTTTGATCAAGCGTGTAACGCGAGTGGAAGAGATATTAGGGAACTGGGTCAAATCATCAAGGTGTTAAAGTAAACAAGCCTCGAGCGTCGAGGCGACGGCCTTGCGAGAAAAACGTGTGAAGGAGAGCAACTCTTGGGGTTGTAAAGAAGTACCTACGTCCAATCTTGTTCACCTCCCCGTCATTCTAGTGAAGGATTCACGGCGTTTCTGTTGCAATTGGCGCTGTCATTTAATTATACAATTTACGATACCACTGTACAGATTTAATATTTTCCACTGCTTTTAATTTAGGGGATCAAGTAAAGTGAAATTTGTTAAAATTCTTCAATAAATTCGCAACGTTTTTCACAATTATTCCACGCCTTTTATTTCACCCTCTTTGAAACGAACGACGCGGCCCGATGCTTCCGCGTGCTTAATTACTCAGAGTAGCGCGAAAAGTTCTCCTCTGCGCCTACCCAAGTTTTAACGATACCCTTCTATCCTCTGTGAAACTACCCCTCTCGGTCGTAACAAGCATATCCACGTTTCCGAGTAACTCGCGTTATTTCATCTCGCAGGAATTCAATTTGAAATTCGTTGCAACGTATCCGAGCGATTACCACGATTCGCCAAAGGAAGCTGAGAATCGAGTTCGCGGAGAATCAGCGAAAAGTTTCAAGACGATTCCCCCGTGTGGCGAGATTCATTAACGAGCGCCAAGTCTCCGACGCGAAGTTGGCGCGCGCGGCGTAACATCTTTCTCAAAGAAACGGTTCCCCAGTGATCGACTCTGTGTCTTCACCCTTCCAGACCGGGGGGTCCCCTGGAGGAACTTCAAACTCCAACCCCTTCGCCGGGACCGCGGCCCTAATTGTTACACTTCGTATAAATGCATTAGTTCCGCGCATTCGTTTCACGCTCCCGCGAATCCCGGCCAACTTTCTCGCTCCCCACGTTCTTCCGCCACCCCTTTCCGTCTCTGGAGACGTTCCGCCAGCGGCGAGGAAGTATAAAGCGCGGCGAAAAAACGCCCTAACGAATTTAAATTACCGCTGCAATAACCGCGAGCGCGATTAATTCAATGCGCCGAGAGCCGGTGCCTCTCCCTCCGCCGAGGGGGGTGGCGGGGTTTCGAGCGTAATGTCATCCATTTAGTCGAAGCGTCGCGATATATCGTGACAGGACCTCTGGCTCGATTTAGACGAAATTTACCCGGCGCAATTACATACCTGTTTCGCGGGGGACAACAGAGGGGGAGGGTTGTTTAGAAACGCTGGAAAAATAATCGCTTTGCGGGGGTGGAGTGTGTGCCTATATCTCGCGGCAGTTTGCTCGACTTCGGTGGCTGTCGTTCATCCCCTCGGCGCGCTTAGTCGCGCGTGCACGTGTTGGTTTATGCGCCAAGAGGGTGGAAACTGTCGAAGATGGGGTTGCATCTTTCTGGGAAGAACTGTGACGCGGGGTGAGAGCGTCGGGGAACAGTGGAGGAAAGGGAAAGTCCCCTGGTCTCTGTGGTTTTATGGGTCGTCCAGCTCCATCATGCGCCGTAAAAGTACAATAAAACCACTGTTACACCGTGGAAAACCACCCCCGGTTCTAAAGCACTGCGTGCATCGGCCCTTAAGACAAAGAGAACGAAGGGTTCCGGACGGGGACGGAGATACGAGGGAACGCCGAAGCGAAATTGATTCTTTTATGATCGGTAAACGCCGCGCGACTTTTCCCGAGCTGCACTTTGCGTTCTCTTCAATTCCACGCTCTCCCTCCACGAAAAATTCACACGATAATAAAATGAACCGCCCTGTTGGTTAACACGGCACTTTTATCGTCCACTGTAGAGAGGACTCTTCGCACCGCCCTGTGTAATGCGATATAATAACATCCCTGCAATTTCCTGCTGTTTCAGTGCTGTCGTTAAGGAACACCCAGGAGGAGGAGCCGCCAGATCCGCAGCTAATGAGGCTGGACAACATGTTGATCGCGGAGGGTGTTGCCGGGCCTGAGAAGGGTGGCGGCGCAGGGGCGGCAGCGTCGGCTTCGGCGGCTGCAGCCGCGGGACCACCTGGACAACCCGACAACGCTATCGAGCACTCGGACTACAGAGCCAAGCTTGCTCAAATTAGGCAGATTTACCATCAGGAGTTGGAGAAATACGAGCAGGTTCGTGAACAGACATCTTCCCATAGCGAACTCGGTGAAGCATTGTATATCCTAGCGAGCTAGTTCAACCCCATCCTGGACCAGAAACAGTATCTATTATACGTAGGGTAGATGTACCGTTTGTGGCCATTGCACTCTTTTTGGCCATTTGCATAATTATCTTATTTTTAAATTGCTTGCAAATCATTATTCTGTGGAGAAATTCACATGATAAATATTTTGTTTAGTATACCGCCCAAAATATAAGGTTACATTTATTGCTTACACGGCAAAGTATTATATTTTTTAAGAAATGGCCAAAACTGGTACAATACCTTAAGGTGGCCACAAATGGTGCATCTACCCTATTAATAATAATACTATCGTAAGGCTGTTCCAAAGGGTGAACGCCCCGATATCTCAGGCAGAATCGCACCGCCAGCGTTACAGTTAGTTGAAAAGTAAAGCGTTACCGGATGACTCGGCGTTATCGAATCGAAGGGGCTCGTGTGCAATTTTCGTGGTGGATTTTTTGCACCATGGGGCAGCGTGATAAGGGACCAGTTAGGGGGCATGCCTGCGGTGCGGAACACGCGGCTCGTCTCTGTTGGACGATTTGCGTGCTAATGAACCGATTTGCTCGCGCTAAGTAAAATCTCGCGTGTCGGGCAACCCGCTCTGCTGTATCGCGAGCTGCGGATCACTTTAACGCGGGGAAATGCCCCGCGGGTTATTGAGTTTGCCGCAGAAATTCGTGGAAATTCTGAAAGCTCAGCGGCTACCGCTGCCCCTCGCTTCATAAAGCAAAACGTTCTTCCCCGCGTTAACTTTTCAACCCCTTGGCCGCGTTTTAGAATGACTCTTGGAAGGTCGTTAGGACGCCCTAACTCGGGAATTTGTATCGCATCGATCGGTTCCTCTTCGTGCGTTATCTTCATTGGGGGTACATCGCACGCAACGCATATTCAATTGCTGCTCATTAATATGCGCGCGATCGAAGCAAAAAGGCAAGTGGAGCGCGGCGCGCATGTTGCCCATCTAACCGCGACTCACTTATCAACCATAAAAGCATAATTCTTCTCAACGCCTCCCGCCATTTACTCCCCTTCGCATACTTTGAAAATAACCCGTGGCTGGCAATTCGTCCCTGCTCGTGTATTCGCGCGCACATAAATACCGAATCACTCGCGCACGGTTCGAGAGAGAGAGTGACAGAGGGACGGCGGGAGAGAGAGGGAGCGTGCTTTAATTGCCACACCCGTTTCAACCCCATATTTCACCGTGTGTCAGCGGTCTTGATGTTTCCCCGCAGCGAGTACGCACACCCTTGCTTCCAGACCCACCAGCGTGTACACGAACGCGTGTGGAATTCTTTGTGCGCGCAACAATATGGAGGCAACTCGCGGTGGCCCGAGATCTATGCGTTCGCGTGCAGAAGCCAGTGCAACTGCAGTCGGGGCTGTTGACGCCCTACCGATAAACCCGGTCATTAACAAGCTTCAACCCTCGTCTAAAGACGCGAAAGATATTCCACGTCGCGACTATGTTTCATTTTTTAACCCCTCGAATCCTCCCCTTTTTTTCCACCACGAAACTCTTTTCCGTGCTTGCACTCGATTAGATTTATTCTTCTTCCGGCACAGATTCAACAAAGGGGAGGGTGAAATTCTTTCCACGGGAACCGTTTTTTATTCGCCCCCATTCGCAGCGCGATTGTTATTTAAATGAACACGGCGTTCCGTTGCTGCGGACGTTGTTCGAGCTGCCCGGGCCGTGTTGTAGTTTTGGCGAGCAGCGGATAATACAATGTTTCGCGGCCCCGCCGTTGAATATATTGCCGCGCTTAAAAGTAACGTTATTACCGGTGATATCGTCGCGGCCAAAAGTTTTATCATAACCGAAATTTACTATTCAAACTCCCCGTGGCTCGAGTCACTGCATTAGGGTGAACGTCTGCCTGGCAATGCAGAATGGCGTGACAAGTACGAGAATAGAACCGCGTACAGAGTTTTACGGGATTGCGTGATCACCGCCGGCAAACATCGTCGGGCATGAATTTCACTGGTGCACGCCTTTGTTTCGTCCGATTTCGCCCCCACAGATTTCGACAGGCTTGCTTACCGTATTTACAATTCCTTTCGAGCAAGCTTGCAACGTCTCCGCAAAGTTAAATTTTCGCTTGTTCTTGTAACGATGGTGTTGACAAGTTTGAAGGGGCTCTTCGACTTGTAGCTAAGATCTCGGATCACGGCGATCGCTTGGCGAAAATGTTTGTTAACGATAAATTCGATTACGTAAGAAAGGAGGAAGGATGGTAGCCGTGTATCGAGGCAACCGCAGAACAGCCGCCGCACCGCGGCGGACGTAACCGCGACCAGGTATATTTAGCAGGGTGCAGGTCGGAATTTCGATAACGTACGCGAGCCAGAAAGCTCTCGGTGCTATATCTCCTGGAAATACGTGGGCGCGTATTAATAGAGCGAACCGCAGTAAAATTAGAAGCACCGCGAGAAAACTGATTTCGCGACGGATTAACGACCGTCAGTCATTGGGACACTTGTTGGCGTTGCCCTCTCGATGGACAAGCATCGACAGCTCGAAACTTGACAGTGGCAGCTCGACTGGAAAGAGAATCGCGTCTTCATCGATTGTACGATCTACGACCGCGTTCGTCTCCGTTCCGTTCAGATTTACACATTCCACTGTTCGTGCTAGTACGCGCTCCATCTTCTTCGGGACTGCCTGGCGATTTATAAATCATTCGCGCCGTCGGCTCGCCCCGATAGTTTTCCGTTTTGAGCCGTACCTACGTCACCATTCGTACCCGATGCAATTTCCAGACGCGCGGCCCCGCGGACGATAAATTTTTAATATCGCCGGCTCGCTACCAATCGATCTGTAAATCCGAAAAGTTATGGCGTTGTGCCGCCCGTGCACGATAATTCTGGGAAATTGATTCGCGCTTTTGTAAAATTCAGGGGGTAACACAGTACAGTATCCTGTGTTTCGAGGCTTGGCTAAAGATTCGCCGCGCACGCGTCTCTCAGTGAAATGGCGTTTTTGTTGGTTGGATAATTTAAAAATTGGAGGAAACAGCGATGCAGAGGGGACATAATTCTCTATGGGTTTTCCATCCAATCCACCTACTCGAGATCGTGTGCGCTGCTCCTCGCCCCGTCGCGGCGGCGGCCAGCCAGCCAGGAATGAAGCTGATCCACCCCACCGAGTCGGTGGGTATGCTCGTGCAAACAGAGGAGAACAGAATGGAAGAAGAAGGGGACGAAGAGAAACAGGGTGGATAGAAGAAAGGCGAGGAGAGTAGCCGGGCTCGGGGTATGGCGGTAGAGTGGAATCCATTTCGAAATTGCGAGCCACCCTGTTCGACCTCACCCCCGCCTAGCCCGGACCACTCTTCCTTCCACTGCCTTCCCTCAGGAAAATCCACCACCCTCCTTCCTTCTTCCCTTTATCCACCCCCGCAACCCCTCTAGCACAGAGGGGTAGAGAGCGTGGAGACACCTCCTCTTCTCTTGTGCACTCGTGTCCCTTCTTCGCTCCCTCCGGAAGGTAGCGTGCTCGCCTCGAATACTGATATCGAGCAAAGTCCTTTTTCCCTTAAACCGAGCAGCCACCAGGAATAATGCATTATACGTACGCGTCTTTCTTCTCGCTCTTACCCACCCCACTATCGTCGCCCTCCGTCCCCCTTTTTTGCTTTTCTCGCCTGCGCCCTTTGCGCCTTCGCCGCCCCTGCTTCTTTTGCGGTTTCGAAGCCCCAGGTCCATTCGAGTATTCAAAGAGGATAGAACAGCTCCTCTTGGATGACTCCTGGCCCCCCCTTTTAGATAGATTGCTTGCTGATAGTTTTCATTCCGGGTCCCGGATGATCGACAAATTGTAGTCAAAGTTTTTGTTCAGCTTGCTCCGTTGCGATCGCAATGACATTGAGGGGGATTTCCGTCTGGTTTCAGGCGTGTAACGAGTTCACCACGCACGTGATGAATTTACTGAGGGAGCAGAGTCGTACCAGGCCCATCACGCCAAAGGAGATCGAGAGGATGGTTCAGATAATTCACAAAAAGTTCTCCAGCATCCAGATGCAGCTGAAACAGTCCACCTGCGAGGCCGTCATGATTCTGAGGAGTCGATTCCTCGACGCGAGGTGAGTACACAGATTCCTCGAGGATTTAGAGTCGATGGGGGAAGCGAAGTGTTGCTTGGTCGATATGGAACAGAGAATTCGAAGACAGTCCGATGTGAAAACCGAGGGGATATCTTCTGTTTCAGGCGTAAAAGACGGAACTTCAGCAAACAGGCCTCCGAAATCCTGAACGAATACTTTTACTCGCACCTCAGTAATCCTTATCCGAGCGAAGAGGCCAAGGAAGAGCTCGCGCGAAAATGCGGCATCACCGTCAGTCAGGTAAAGTAAAACGAGATATCTTCCCTCGTTTCTTCGCAATAAATAGGCTTTACGCTCTCGTTGGAATCAAGCAGCGACTATTGCACGACTATTCCTGTCGATTCTCAAGCATTTGCCTTGACGTTCGAATAACTCTAGATGGAAATTTCGTTCATCCATTTCCTTTCTTTAACCATGCATACTTGAGCGAATCGAAATCGTAGCATAATCGCGAGAGGCTTGTAGGATTCATTAGCCATTGAAATTGTCGGGGTGGTGATGTTGCATCGTCGCCTGTCCTGCTTGCAGGTTTCCAATTGGTTCGGCAACAAGAGGATACGCTACAAGAAAAACATAGGTAAAGCACAGGAGGAGGCGAACTTGTACGCAGCCAAAAAGGCAGCTGGTAAGTTCCGTCCTTCGCCAAACGAGCGACGGGTGTTCTTTGAAGAGTTCGATTCGATAACTTAAGTAAAATGGAGAGGAAAATAAGAGCAAAACTTCTTAATCGAATCCGAGAACGGTTGAAAGACACGATAGCTTGATCGCGCGACACTCGCGGAACAATTGATATTCTCGGAGCGTTGCTGAGGAAACAACACGCGCAATCGCCTGCGAGCGGCCACCTCTTTGTTCGCGGCAGGCCATTTCGCAAAAATTCCACTCACCTCCGCTAATAGTCGCCTTCGTCGTCGCGATCGCTTATGCATCGAACTCGAAATTAGGGAGAAGAAATTGCGTGGCGTGGCGTGGTGTGGCTTGGCGTGGTGCGGCGTGGCGTGGCATGGCGGCTTACTCATTACTGTAAATCATTATGCGACTGATTTACCGCTCATTGTTCGGCCTGGCTGTGCCAGTGTTACCGTGGCCGGCTAATAAATCTTCCAGGAGGAAACGAGACTATCGATTGGAGTTTTCTTGCACCGGAAGATTCAGTTTTACATTCGATGGGCGAGTGCAGAGAATTCTCAATCCACCTACACATTTCAGACAGCCGATGATTCCTTCGACTAATCGCGCAGTTGTCTTCTCCCGATACGCCTGCGTTTATCTCCTCGCACATTCGCGAAGATTAGGAGAAGAATTCCGGCCGGCTTTCCCTGGGAATTCCTCGCATTCGCAGCAGTCGCTCCTAGCAATTACGCGCACTTCCCTTAACTACAGGGGCGTCTCTTTATTTTAGAGAGCACGGCGAGATATTTTTAACTTAGCAATTATACGGGGGCGAGAGGGAAGGAAAGATGGGTGGAGAATACGAGAGCTGCTGTAGAGAGGGTGGAGGGGTGCGATGAGATGCCAACGTTCCCGCGTTTCTTTCGACGCCTCCCCCCATGTGTTTGTCTTTCCTCAGCCACGCTTCCGGTAAACGGGCCGCAGTCCTCCCGTAATTAAAGAAACGGAAAATTCCAACGATACCGCCGCCAGGACTGCGAAAACGTTCCCGCGTTTCCAAATCAAAATCATTTCTACTACAGCTGGGAAGCTGATTTTCTTTCTGCAATTCCCATGATTTCGAGTCACGTGGTCTGACGAAGAGAAAAACGGGCACATTCGCTTTCATCCGTACATGGATCGACGATTAGTCTATCAATGCCGAAGATACATTCGCCAGCCTAGTTAATCAGTGGCGTCTCCAATTCAGTTCTATTCAAAAATTCCGCCAGCATCCTGGCTGCGTTTAGCGACAATTCGATCCCCCACAGAAAAGAGAATAGCATTCCGCGTGTAACGAGATTCGACGCTGCGCCACTGATTACGAGAAAAAACGATAAGAAACGAGCTCACGTTTTACAGTTTTAGACGAAATGTATCGGTGAGGCGGAAGAACTTAAAAGACGCACCCTCGAATTTTGTATGCACCGCGATTGTTTCTACAGCAGCTTTTGCAGGAGCGTCGCCGTACAGTATGGGCGGTGCCAGCCAAGGCACACCGACGCCGATGATGTCGCCAGCGCCTCCGGGTGGTCCCCAGGACATGGCCGGATACGGGATGGGCATAAACGGCAGCGACTACGGCTCGCAACCGTACAACGACGGCTCCATGGGCTACGATCCTATGCACCAGGTAAGAATCAGATCATCTTCCCCTCTCCACGTAACATAGTACTCCAAACACCTACCCCCCTGTAGTCAGCGATCATATTGCCTCGCTTTCTTCGATGACACCCCCCTCGCATTCTCTGAGCATGTGCTGGATTCTCCTGTGATAACGCTTGCCCCTCCCCGCGCGAGTTCGAGGGTCCGTTCTCTGGCTCGAATGAATGGAAACTACGGAAAGAGATGCCGGGGCCTTTCGGCTCGCGGGTCAGCAACTAACTATCAAACTCAATCCCACGGTGTCTACCAAGAACTCTGCTGCAGCTCTCGATTTCCATCCATTTTCAAAGCCAAAAAGCCATTCGCATCTCCGTAAATGCATGCACCGTGAATGCATCTCACCGCATATTCACACATCTTGGCGTGCAAGGGAAGAGCGAAAGGGAGAGCGAACGAGTTGAAAGGAAGCGGAGCGAATCCTAGTGGTGGAGGTGTATGCTGGATCTTTGAGATTAAGTTTGCGCTCGCGCTACTCTACAGGGTGAGAAGATGTTGAAATGTTGTTGAATATCGTTAGACATGGAGCACTCTGTACAGAGCGGAGCGGGTGTGGGTGTTGTATGCGCTTTCGAAGGACACGCCGAGTGCATTTCTAGGTGCAAGTAGGTGCGTGCTGTTGGAATATATAGGGCTGGATCTGGTGTTGCTGGCCCCATGAAGATGAGGTTAGCGGTTAGATGTTAGAGGGAGTCGATAGAGGTGGCAGGAGGAGTGTCAGGTAGAGCAGACGGAGCCAGCAGCAGCCAGTGGCAGCACAAGGGTTTGCTTAGTATGCATTGGAGTTGCTAAGTCACTTTTTAGGTAGGGCTGCTCTCTCACATGTTAATGGACTCTCCCGGGTAGGTTGCACGCGGCCGTGCTTCTAACGAGCTGCCTCTATTCGACCGATGAAACGCAACCGAACTGCATCTTCCGGGATCCAATTTCCGCGTGTCTGCCGCGCTAGCAGACCACCACGATCTACTTCATTCTCGAGCACCTGGCTCCCTCCATTTCTAGATTCTCGTTCCCTCACGAACATTTGGCAGCCACCAGTTCTCACCCGGTTCTTTCTCAGATTCTTCTTTCATCGATGAAATTATCGCAGCCGAAGTGTAGTAGACTGAACTGTAGCGCTCCCGTTGCATTCCCAAGGAAAGTTATCGGTTAGGGCACGAAATGAAACGGTATCGCGATGTCCGGCCCTTCGAATTCGGTAAATCTTTCTGACATGCAATTTCGACGGTGTCACGTGATAGAGAGTGACGTTGAATTAAATTCGCGCGCGAACACGCGAAACGGCCTCACGATTCCCTCGCAAATCTGCAGATATCTCCAATTGCTGGATTAAACATTCCTCCTCCCCCTTGTCGATACACGGCCGACCGATAGTCGATGTTGTTCGTCGCGAATGTTGCGAAACGTCATCCTCCGATCATCGCGAAACACGAGCATTTCCAGTGACGTTTCCAAGCGTGTATCGGAATTAAAAATCACTTCATCGGCTGTTCCTTTGCTGTTCTCTTTTTAATTAAACCAACCCGCGGAGTTTAGCCGTTGCTCAAGGAGAGAATCGGATGCGCAGGGCGGGAAGAATGGTTAATATGCATTGTCTTCGGAGTAATCTGCATCCAGGGCCATTCTTCTCGATCCTCCCCTATTGTGCCGCTGCTCTCCGTCCGTATCTTCTTCATTACCGTTGCGTTTCCTGAAATTCGAACCAGCCAGGAAGACCGGAGAAGTTGGCAAGAAAATTAATTTCGCGGTTCATCCGGTTGGTCCACGGGCTGTTCCCCAGCCCCGTGGGGGTGAGAAAAGCCGGTCGAAATGAAGCGACTAAAATGCATGCTCCCTCCTCGTGCTGCCGCGTTTTCGAATCACCTCCGGCTCACGTTCCGTTCTCCGGCTTCGTGCTCCGCTCGGACGCGTCGAAATCCGCCTATTCTTCACTTCTTTCTCGTTATCGTAAACGTCGAAGAATTTCCTCGAGCGCGGAGGGCCCCGCCGCGAATTCCCGGGCGAGAACGTGAGCAAACGAACGCGAGCAACAACGGCCACGAAGCTCCCCGGGCCACGGAGAGCTTCTCCTCTCGATATAGCCGCTGGCTGCCGGGAATTTCCAAGGGGCGGGGGAGTAAGAGTGTCTCGATTTGCGCTTTCTGACGGTCGATTGGCGAAAGGAACAAAGATCCGGTAGTAATGATGAGCGCTGTCGCTGCTGCAGCTGGCACTAACGTTCCCGTAATCGCATACATAACAAGAAAGCAATCGCTTGCACAGAATTATATGAGCACCAAGACCCTTCTTACACGTCGGTCGATTTAACACGCGCCCCCGCTCGACCGATTTGCAATCCGTCTTCCCGTTACTACTCTCTTGTCTCTGGTTTCATTTGTTCTTCTTTTTTCTCTCTCCTTTATTATTATTTTTTTAATTATTACTTCATCCCGTTCTAATCGCTGCTGGTTGGTAGCCCGAGTCTAACAAAACGAAGCGAAGAACTGTGTTTGTTGCAACAGAAGTTGGGGTGCGGAGTGTCTAACGTGTGTTTCGTTTTTTTTTCTTTGCCACGACGTTGAGAGAAAACGCTCGAAAAGAGATTATAGCTCGTGAGCTCTTTTCTTCCCTTCTTGTTTAATTCCTTTTTTGTTTATTTTTTTATTTTTCATTTTTTTTTCAAGTAATCGGCTGACGGGCAATCGCACCTGCTTTTCGTACGCTTGCCGGGACATCTACTGATAACGGCACGCGCGAAACGAGAGAACGTAATTCACCGGGATACAGTTGCGATTTGGGACACTCCTTTAGTTGATTGGCAAATTTCTCTTTGTTTCTTTCTGAGACATCGTTTCAGTAGATACCCGCATCGTCTAACTTCTCTCGAGATTCAGGCTCGTTGCTATCCATTGTTGCAATTTCCATTGGCTGAAGGGACTCATTGGAGTGTTTCTGAGCGATATCTAAATTGATAGTTTCGTGAATACTTATATACGCGAAGGAGCATGTAGCTCGAGAGAAGGCGACCTGGAAAAGAGGATCGATTCGCAAAAACGCACTGACGGCCGCGCTCTTTCGAGGGGCGCATTGTTACAAGCACAGTTCGCACGGTCTGGCACCTGTTGTATAATACTGTTACGATTTGATTGGTCGTCTGTTCCTTGGTCTCTTCTACTCTCCATCACCTAACGATTCGACAGGAACACGATTTAATCGACGGACCGTTCATCTTGCCGCGATACGATGCAACAAATGCGCAAGCTTACCGTAGCTTCAGGCAAAAACGATTCGGTATCGAGTCACTCGGCCTCACCGAACTTGAAACCTGTTTCAGCCGCCGCGCCGTGCTTTCCCTCGTTCGATCCCCTGTCTTTTTCCATCGGCTTAACTTAAGCGTGACTTAATTTCATTGAAACGAGCGGTGACCGAAGGATCGACCGTCGCACCGAGCAGGATGAACGGTTCGGCGAACCGCGCGCGGGTGGTCGGTTGTATGCTCGGATGCATACAAGCCGGGATCGTGTCGTCCCGCTTCAATTCACTTGGCTTTTTCTCTTGGTGCAGATGAAACGAAATTCTTAGAAGGCGACAGAGAGTGAGAGAGACATCGAATCAGACTTCACGGAAAACACGCGCAATTAACGAATGTGAGAAGTAAACGGGGGAGTAAGTAAGGGAGACAGAACGGGAACGAGGAAAAGAAAGATAAAAGACAGACGGGGATCACGAGACCTGGGATATTAAAGAAAGACAAAAGCCATGGCTGGTGCGTGTACACACTGATCTCTCGGTCTTTTCTGCTTTCTCTTGTGTTCGCAGTGACGCGCCACGCCGGACAGAGTGCGAAAACGATCGCAATCATAGATCCGCCTTCGTGTTCGTCACGCTGGATTTCTTAGCGCGTTGTGAATTCTTTTGAGAGAGAGAGAGAGAGAGAGAGAGAGAGGGAGAATGCGTATAGTATGCTTGAGAGGGAATGGCAAACAGGATTCGAGGTTAAAAGTCGAGAAGCCGGCCAGGATATCCTCCGTTGCAACAAGCACAGGTCTCTTTCCCTTAGACGGTCGAGCCAAGAAATGAGAAATGCGAAATGTGAAAAGAGAAACAAGAGCTTCCAAGCCGACCGGTTTTCGAGCTTTCGAGATTTCAAGTTTTCGTGTTCTCGGGAGGAACTGCGAACTCTACCTTCTTCGATTTTCTCGCAAACGGGGCCCTCGTCCCGTCGATAGTGCAATATCGTACACACACACACACATTCGAATATTGATTTCGAGCCTTTCTCACGTATCCTGTCGCGTTTAATATCGCGCTCGAAGGCGGGAACTGTCCTATGCGCCACGAACGGAAAGAAACGTGTCCAAAGGCGTCGACTCTTTTCGCAAAAGTTTGATGGTACCCGGTGTCTCGCCTTCGAGCTTGCCTCTAGGATTAGATCTCGCCGAGTGTGCAATAACATTTCGATATATCGGGCCTTGTTTCTAGGGCGAGAGCAACGTTAGGTAGCTCGTTTATAGGTAGATTTATAGAGTCGGTGGCAGCGAGTAGTGAATTAACCCGCTCGGGACCGGTTAGAGTCACTAAAAAAACAGTCGACCACTGATAATTATAGCTGCGAAGGGGTTAACGAGTCGGTGTTTAAGAATTTCAGGCAGCTCATGAAATCCTGGAAACGCGGGAGAGCGCACTGAAAAGTATATCGCAGCGCGGCGTTGCGATGCGATCTTTCCAAGAGAGATGACATCATTAGATCCGATTACCTAAATGGTAGGGAAGCATTACCTTCTTTGTTGTACATAATACCGTGCAAATCGAGCATCAATCGACTCCGAGATGTTCCGTTCGTCTTGCCATCCGCGCCACGGAAAATATATCCTCGAGTAATTGCACCATGTGGTTCCTGGTCGCTCTCACGTGGCTCTCGATACTTAATCTTAAACTATTTCTTACGAATAACTTGCCGACACGTTGCAACACAATTCGCATACACGCATACAGACAGTCACCTACAACTAGACACGTCCTTAACACGGAGATTCACGATGCATAAAGAGTTATGCAGGTCAGAGAGCTCCTTACGGATGGATAAATCTTGGAGAGACATCTTCGTGGTATGCATGGCTGCACGTAGAATTGTAAGTTTATACGTGTATACTGGTTTTACACAGTAGTACGTGTGTGCGTTTTATCATTGTCTACGTATTATTATTTTTTTTCATGTCTTTTTTTTGTTGCTCTTGTGGGTCGATTGGCTGGGGGTCTCTGGGTGAATTAGATTAGGGGCGAAAGAAAGTGGGAGCGAGAGAGCATGAACGTGAACGGATGATAGAGATCTCATTGTTTAGTTGGTTAGCAGAGTTCTAAATTTGATCGCGTAGACAAGTAGATTAGGCGCCGGTTCGTTGCATTGGCGGATTGGAATGAAAGGATTTTTAGTCTCGCTGTTTGTCGCCCTGTCTCGATCATACTCTCGGCTAGAAGCTGTCACGTAGCAAGAAATCCTTTCATGCTCGTAACGGGAGTCGACGGTAGAGCTTTCCTATTTTTTTTTTCGTTCCGTCGCGTCGAACGGGAGGAAAATGCAGCCTCGGAAAGAGGGCAACGAGATTTCGCAGACTCGACGTTCCTGGTACGAGCAGCCAATTCGAACAGCCCGCGCTTTCGTAACATTATCTTCGCGCTAGTCGAACGAATCTGTCTGTGCTGACAAATAATTGCGCACAGTTCCGAAACGAAGGCGAGGCTTATTTTGTCGCCACCTGCAGGGGATAAAGACAGAGGGTTTAAAAATCAATTGACAAAAAAAAATCGAAAAAACAAATGACGCAGGGCAAGGCATTGGCTGGGGGGCCAGGCGCGGCGGGATGGATGCAACAACGCGAGGCGGTGCCGGAATTTCCGCCACTCCACGATTCAGCGGACTCTGATTCCGACCGGGAAAATGAGAAACGACCGCGCGTCTAAAATTACTTTTGAGGAATGTGCGAGAGCTAGGATGGTAACGAACCCGATAAAAAATAATGAAAGACGGAAAGCAAACGCCAGGAGCTAACAAGAAAATGGGAGGACAATGCAGAGTGTATGTTAGAGGACGAGCAGAGACAATGCTACACCCCCACACACCATCACTCGTCACCACCACCTGACACGCACACACTCAAAGACACGCGATATACGCGCGCACCTCCGAGCCACGTACACACGCGCGGATCATACGAGGCGATATAATGTTCGTCGGTGTTCCTACGATAAATAATAACGTTAGTTTCCGATTTTTCGAACATTCTTCTCTTGTTTCTGTCAAGGGAGAAGGACGGGCATAGGGTGACGCGGAGAAACGTGATCTGGATCAGAGTGACACGGTTTCCGGTAGCTTCACCCGTCATTTTACCTCGCGTCCACTTTGAGATTTTCAAAAGAGAAGTCGATTTTCAACGATTTCGTGCCCACGCTTTCGCGTCTTCTTTGCCTGTCCTTTGATCTTAATAATTGATCTTGCCTTATCGAGTGACCGTGCACGAGCGTAAGCGTCGCATATTTACGAAGGATTCGAAGAGCGAAAAGAGAAAGAGAGGGAGAGAGAGAGAGAGAAAGAAAGAAAGAGAGAGAGAAAGAGAGAGAGTGGAACGGACGGCGAACGATAAAAGATCCGTAGGCCAACGTGCTCCTAAGAACGTCATAGGATCACTTCTCTTAAGACAATATGACGGCGTACAGACACCTAGCTAAAGAGAGAAAGGGAGAGAGCGTATACAAAACGACTAGTTGTTATTTTTACATACGCTGTTATACACACATAGATAGATTTTTAGCTTGTACAGATATTTCCATTCTTCTCCTCCCCGCCCATGCCCGCGGTTTTTCTTCGAGTTTCTCTTCACGACTTTCTTTTCGACACTTTACGACCCTTAAACGTCATGTTATGTATCCCCCTCACTATACAATAGTATACTTGCGTAGCGTAATCTCACTGCTGGGTACGGATTTAAGGGAAACGAAGCATATATACATATGTATAGATACGAGTACATATATATATTTTTTAACGTCTCGACGTTATTTTTCTAATCTTTTGACGGCGGACGGGCCGCGTCACCGAGACTTGTACTTCACCGTAGGCAGCTTCAGCGATGTTCAGTAATTCATTTTGAATCTAATCCCAGCACGGGTGTATCGTGGTATTGCTAGCGAATGTCTTCTACGTGTTCGTTCGATTATGGTTTAAGTTCCGAGTTTTAATTTTAGCTTCGAGTTATACTTTGCAGCGACACATCGGCGATGTTTACGCGCTGATTTCTTTCCTACCGTTTCTGCGCGAGGACACCATCTCGCTTATCTTTTTGCGAAACAGAAACGTAACATCGTCCCGTTACGTTAAGGGAAAATCAACGAATATTCCCTTCGCGCACCTTCCTGACTTATCGTTTCGTTTACAGAGCTCTGATACACACGCGTGGTTTAAAAGAACAAAAGAATTGGTGTAATTATTCGTCTCGATGGATGTCCTCGCAGCGAGAAACGAGTATCCGTGTTCTTTGTTACGTTGAAAAATTGTGTGCATGGTTGTATCCACGAGCGAATTGAGAAACTGGAGCCGATCATCCCCCACTTTTCGTTCTTCTTTTTGTAAACCCAACGATTCAGCACGAAATCTTATTAAAATTCGTTCCCCTGTACGCCTCCTTCTGTTTCTGTTAATATCATCACCCCCGACACACGCAGCGTCGAATCCAGATCTCCAGCTCCGCCTCGATTCGGGCATCGAATTCGAACTTTAATCCAGATATCATCGCGCTTGCTCCTTTATCGACGAAAACGCTACGCAACTGGATTCGACACTTAAAATATACGATTGCGCCTGTCTACCCTTAGTTGGTCGTACGAACGTAGGTACATATGTATTGTGTATACGTATACATGTGAAAAAAATATATATATTCTATACTTTCGTATCTGTATGAATCGTATGTCACCATTACGATGGTGGAGCTTTCTACCACGAGCTGGACAGAGACGTAAGGATTGCGCTCCGAGTTTCCAAGTGTTCTTTGGACCGTGCGCGTGCATGAACAGTCGCCAGAAAACTGTCGACGGCTCTCGGGCCACCTGGCCCATCATTTTTACGAATTTACATGCGATCTTACCGAACGAATCTGACGTTGGAATCACGGAGGAACGGGGAAAATATATTGCTTCGGATCGAGAGAACTCCTCGGCTTTTTTTCGCGCGACTGTGATCCATGCTCGCGTACACGCCCGGTACTGTTTGCTTTCAGGAGCTGTCGCCTTGAAATACTTAGAAGAATCGCAAGAAGATACGCAAAAATAAAAAGAAAAAAAAATAATAATAAGAGAACAGACAATTACGAGAATCAGTACGATGTAGTAGGGAACGCATATGTGTGTAAGATGTATCGTGAAAATGCTCGCGTAATCCGATCACCTCACTATCTGTGATCCGAGGCTCGCCTTTAACGGGCGGGTGATACGAACTAAAAAAAAAAATCGATATTAAGCTATTAACGTTACGTAATACATTCTACAAGCAAGCGAGAAGCGTTCACGTTGTTAAGCGGCGCGCGAGAAACGGACGGGATCGCGCGCGTTGCTTCAGCGAGCGAACGGAGCTTGTCGATCGAGGGAATCACGCTAAGGGATGCTCGCCCTAAGGACACCGCGGAATTATACGGGAGGATAGGGACGCTCCGCGAGATGGGAGAAGTGACCAGTCGCTTTCCGCTTTTTCTCATCGTCTTCTACTTCTTCTTCCTGTTCTTCTCTTTCTCTTTTTGTTCGATAATGAAGCGTGAACGCTTCTGTGCATCGACACGTCACGCCACGCCACGCCACACCGTTTCCCCTCTCAGCGATCCATCGACGCGAGGAGAGATAACTGAACGGAGCGCATAGACGCATAGACCGTTCAACAGCGTATAGAGAGAACGATGCTAGCGTGAAAGAAACAGAACAGAAACGAAGCAATGGTCCTGCGACACAACACTAATGTATACGATTTTTCAACATGGAAATATTATATATTGTAGCTATATACATATAGAAGTATATAAAAGAGAATAGTACATAGGCAAAACTGTAACGGCTAAGTACATCATTGTAACGACGATGCTAATTAGTAGAACAAAATTTTATTTTATTATTATTATTATCATTATTATTGCTATTACTATTAATTATTATTGCCGTTATGACTATTACTATTATTATTATTATTATTATTATTATTATTAGTGGTAGTGTTAGTGATATTTGCGGTTCTCGCATTGTGATGATCGCATTGCAATTGTATTATTATTACACCGACAGCGATTATTAATATTATGGATTATTGAAATTTATTATCGCGCCCATCCGTTGGACGCAATTTTTTAAGGTGAACGGAGATCGATCGAATGCCAGGCGATTTCTATCGATTTATTATTGATTATTCATCGTCCACGGTTTATTGTAATGAACCGCGGCTCGACGGTTTATTACTTAGCACGTAGGCGAAAGGAAAAGATATCCATTTATTGTATAAACGAAGGCGAGGCGAAGGTGAGAACTACGAGTATCCTCCGGAAGATTAGGTGGTTAAATTCTGTTGTTAAATAATATGTCGCGGGTGAAACTGTGGGCTGAAGATTGATCACTGAAAAATATTTTCAAATATGTGATTCCACCCTTTTTTCCCCCCACTTCTAGCACAGTGAATCCTCGTCTTTCAATTCCCAAATACCGTACTCCATATATTTCGTTTGCTTCTCAAGTGACCATTAACGCTCAAATCCCGAATAAAGCAGAAAATTTTCGTACCACAGTCTCAGAGTGCAATCTTCAGCTGATCTTTTCACCAACCATGCGACCAGTACAAGTGCGTTCGGCACAGCTAGTATACGACAAAAGAGCGCCCGAAGTTCGCTGTGAGAACGCTTTCGGGCGTACTCTTATAAGCTCTACCTAACATTTAATAAAAGAAATGAAAACGAGTCAAGAATACGAGGTCGGTGAGACGAAGAAAAAAAAAAGAAAGAATAAGAAATAACGTTTAACATTTATGGATACACGATATAAGATATTATATATTCATATTCCTCGCTCCCCCTCCGCTCGATCCTTTTTCTCCGATCGTTCAAATTTCGTTTATGATAATCGACACTGAAAGCCAGAGGTCAGATTTGAAATCTATTCGAGGCACACGCCGACGCTGGTTATTACTGCATTTACGTTTCTCCCCGCTGGTGGACGAGATTTCAACTTGCTATTCCGTATATCGCGCGGGAGCAGCTTTCATTTTTGTAAAAGATGCTCTGCGTTTGATGGGACCGTAACGGGAGGCGGAATTTTGCTACGACTCTGTGGCCTGAATGTTGAGAGTTTTAGGAATTTTATACGAAAACACATCGATTGCGTTCGTCCCAAAGTTTTCGGTTTAACGTCACTGATAATCTATGAGAGATGGAAAGGAAGTTGAAGTCGCGTCTCGACGTGCGCGACAGTATACCACAGAAATCATTGTATCGATTGAAATCATGGTAAACTTAATAAAACGCTCAAAAATAACACATCAGTTCCACGGATACGACTATTTCTGTTATTTGTATGAAATAAACCTGTTTTACATTAGTTGTTTTGTGGAACCTTTAAACTTCGCTTCCGCGGTTTGAGGGGGTCGGCGTTTTTTTGATAGAAGTATATATACAATCTGTTTGGAGGAAGTTATTTTGGTTTAATAAAGCACAAGTGGAGTAAAAAGTTTGTATTTGAAAGGTTACAGATATTATTTTCCACGAGAAACAATTATTTTTCCGTCGAATGCAAGTTGCAAGTTTCGAAAGTAGCGAGCGGATACGGTGTTTTATTAATTTTTATACATCGATTCGTATAAAAGAACCTCTCCCGCCAAGCGTGTAAGTGCTGCCATCTCTCGGGCACGAGATCGTTCGCAGGGATTTGGTCGCGAGAATGACGATTCGTTGCGCCCTCTTCAGCGCCCCGCGCATTTTCAAACGCTTCGCGCGGTGCAGCGAACGTCCCAAAGCTTCTCGAGCAGAGAAACTGTTTAATTATTTCTCGCGCGCGCGTGTCTAACGAAAGTTCTCAGCTCCCTTAAGTTTAAGTGAAAAACACGAGTGTCTTGAAATATTTTAACACATTATTTTATTGGTTTTTTCCTTAAAAAAAGAATGAACTTGAAATCGGTTGTTGGGTTCTTGGATTCTGGCGAGTAATGACTGGGCATTCCGAAGCGACGATACACACTAATTTGCAAATTGAACTAGCTATGTATATATGTATATATACACATATGGAGGCATATATGCATATATGTAAGGTATGTATCTTCTCTCTCGTTTACTGCATAATACATAAGTAATAATGCATGTTTACGTCCTCGTGCTCTCTTTATCTCTCACGCACGCATTCTCTCTTTCTCTCTTTCTCTGGCTCGCGTCTCCCGTACTTGCGCCGTGCATTCACGCTGACCGCTGAACCGGTCGTTTTCGTATATTCAAAGAATAATCCAGCTTTATCCTTTCGTTATTTGTATTCCCGCGCTCAGCACACGGGAGTCCCTCGCCGGCAGATGCGTCCACATTTATATAGAATACTAATGTTCCATCGAAGGAGAGAAATAATACAGCCGTCCGCGTCACGAGAAGCGCGCGAAATTCAAACCTCACTACTGCGCCGGGGTACATGAACAATTTGCCCGGCGATCGTCGATCACGGGAATCTCTCGTTTCGCACGTGTCAACCGGTTACTGTAGATCGTTTCACGATCGTTTCACAGTCTACTCACTCGTCGATTAAGAAAAAAAAAACGAGGCTCCCTGTTGTCCGACGATCGTCGAATCTATTTCGTTCGTTTCAATCGTTGCTCGCGTTCTCGACGTGACGCGGAACAGTGAAATATACGTATAAAGGTACAATCTGCACTCGATCTGCTTTTTCAGAGAGAAACAACTGTTCTTTCTGCATTTTCACATATGCATACGTCTATGTATATGTATGTATATATATTTATACATATGTATATATATATATATATATATTTACGTATATGTCTATATGTATACGTATATATGTATAAGTAATATACAATTAGTTTACAATAACGCGAAGATTGGCGGGACAATGCGCGAACGAGATACGCTTCCTCGAGATCGTAACAGTATTTAACGAAAAAAGAGAATTTCGATGCCCATTTACACGAATGTAGTAACGTGGAGGTAGATTAAACTATATGTATATATCATTTACATGTATATGCATAAATGCGCGGGTTACATATTTATACATGTACACACGAACGTGCTTTATCAATTGCCGGTAATGACGTTCCGCAGAATCGACCGCCAATCGTCCGCCATTCACGCAACTGGCAGCAGTACTCACTGCGTTTATATCGCTATACCCTTTTTTTTTTAAAGTTAGTTTAGTCAAAGTTAAAGCTTTCAATGGGTTTTCCTTCCATTTCATTTCCCTCCCCCTTTACACAAGGTTTATAACAATGGCACGCGCGACTATTAAACGGGTTCACGGACTTTCTCCCTATCGTTCATGCACTCCCGCTTTCGTTCCCTTTCTCTCTGTTCACCCAGGCATTGCCATGCACCCCATCATTCGCGCGGCTTCGTAGACTGCGGGTCTCGAGACTCGGATGACCCGGGTAAACGATCGGCACAGCTACGCCTCACCCTTTCATCTTCTTCTCGCATTCTCTCGATTTTTATTTTTTTCTTTTTTTGATTTCTTACGTGCGTTCAACACCGAGTCGGCGCGCTATTTCTCGCGAACGATCCACCGGTCGCGTTCAGATTCGGCGACGGAATGCGAGCGATAGATGAAGAAGCGGCGCGACGGGGGAATATACGAGAAGAACTGTGTGAGAGTATCGTGTAAATACGCCGGGTGGCATCGTTCCAGAGAAATCGCGCGCAATGAGTCCGCTTTGCGAGTGACTCGACCGCCGGTTGCGATCGCGTTCCCCGGGTTGTCTACGAAACGGATTAATTAATCGGGGAGATTCGGTGGCACGCTGTTCGCTCGCTGGCAAATTGATTGTTGCGGTGGACCTTCCGACGAAAGGGATCACGATCCGCAGCCGGTTGCGCGTCTCAGACTGTTTCCATCGTGATGTTCGATCAGAAGACACGACTGTTCGAGTTTTCGTTTCGCCATTCATTTGCGTATCCTAGTTTTGTGAACGTGTATTATTAAGGCAACTCTTGTTACTATTTAATGATTCATCGCGTTACGATTTCTCTCTCTTTTTCACTGTGCCGTTCACCCCTCTTCCATTAGCCTTTAACCTCGCACGACTCACCCCACCCAATCGCTCGGTCTCTCGAAAATACATTTACGCTCTTTCTGTACAGAATATTAGCTTCCGGCGACGCGAGACCGTCGAACCGAGCGACACGAATTAACGCGATACTTAACCCCTCGAAGGTTTCGCCCTCGCGAAAACAAACGGTTCCCTCGGATTCCCCCCCCCCCCCCCCCCCCGAAGGGTTAAAGTCGACTGCCCTCCGTGCGCCGGAGATGGTTGCGCGGATTTGGTTCTGGCGCGAAAGCGGTGCACAGAAGTAAATTCGTGAAACCTGGAAAAATTGACATCCACGCACATCCCTCGCGTAATCATCCGGATCGTTCGAACCGCGGTTGCACGCACGTCACTAAAAGAAAAGGGAAAACGAAGATTCAGACTCGGATCAAGATCAACGTTCTCTCTTTGAACCTTTCAAGTATATATTTATATATACGTATATTTATATGCAGAGAGATCGGTGTAATAGTGTATCGACGAGATTTCGATTATTTGCAAAAGTATGAAACTCTACGTAACTTCGGCTCGTCCAAGGGCCGAGATGTTTAGCGACGAAGTTTTTTCCTCCATATTTTCTCTTCTTCCTTCTTCTGCTCTTCTTCTTCCTCTTCTTGCCGTTGCTATTCTTGTTGATGTTGTTGCTGTGATTAATTATTATCGACAGAGCATTTAGCGTCAATATACGGTTTCATTATTCGTTCGTACCCCTTATATGTATATATTTATATATAGATGTGTTTATATATAAATACATAGATATAAAATGCATATACCAATGTGTCTTTTACGTGTACATATTTATATATGTATATTATTTATATGTATATATATATATGTATATGTATAGATAAGTAGAAAAACTCTTAATCGTAGTATTTACGTGTTACTCCATTTACGCCCCCGTCCCCATTCTCGTTAGATACTCTGTTTACTTAATCGTTATTATAAGTAAATGCAAGTAATGAAATCGTACATGGATCCTGTTCGACGATCGACTAAATGATTCTTCGAAGTCTCTTTAGCCTAGAGCCGATGGAAATTCAATCCGATCGCGAGATTCACCTTTTACTCTGCTGCTTTCGTTAATTACGTACTTTCTACGAACGAGCCGAGAAGCATTATTTATATTTTTTTTTGGTTTTCTTCCTATGTGACCGGGTGCAACGCGACGCACCCGTTAATATTACGCGTTAAGATCGAGATTACGGGCGTCCTGTATTTTATTATGCAATTGCAGTCGCGTGTCTGGCTGCAACAGCGTTCGTCCTCTCCTCTCCTCCTTCACCACCATCTTTCTACGTTTTCTTCTCACTTTTCTTCTTCGTTAATCACCGAGAGAATATTGGGTGCGCGTTGTATAGCGATATCACGAGTTATTTCGTTCTCCGACAGTCAATGAACAAGTAGTGGGCCCTTCTCCTCTGTCGAGAATCGCTACCGAACTTCGGCCAGTGTTCAGGAATCGGTATCTCGATACTTTGCAGAAAGAAACGCGAATCTCTGCCCTCCGTTGGTCGATCGACGACCAAGGATGCAAAGTTTAGTCCCGACGACTAGATACTAGCGTTTAAAGCAGCAAATCTTTGCGACAATTAGTTGCCTCTAACGCTCTATCGAGCATTCCCCTTTAGAAGGCTGAACTACACGTATGGGTGAATCCCACGAAATGCAAATAGAAAGATATAGTAAACTGGAAAAATTCGTTACTGGACTGATTTAATGTCTACCTGGACCTGCTGGCGGCACTCGCTCTATCGACTCTGCAAAGTGTCAAGATACCGACGCCCAACTGTTCTCTTAATTCGTTGAGTGTTCGGTAGTCACTCCTTTCGCTTCCGTTTCCGCGGACCATTTAGCATCGCTCTTCCTTTCTTGTCTCTCTGCTCTTCGTATTTCAATACAGCTTTAGCTTCGGCTTCAGCTATCCCCATCGTCGTTACAAGGTATCGTCGTTCTTAGCGTCACGAATATTATCAGCGTGTGATCGTTATTACTACGTTATTATCGTTATTAATCGTCCCTTAACGTTAGTTTCATCGTAGCTGCTCACGTTACGGTGATTAGCGCGCTCAACTGTATTTATAGTTATTTTTATGTATATGTATATTTATAATTACATTTATACGTATATTTTCAATTAGAGCTATATTCCTTTATAACTATGTTACGCTAAGTCATCGTTCAGAGCTTGGTCATATGCTTGCTTTTACGACGCTAAAGAGTTTTGTAAGTTTGAAGATTTCCACTTCCGCTGCTCTCGCGCAGACACACACGCACAAATTCTCTCACAAAAATGAATATCCTTTCTCCACGCAATTCTCGGCAGTCTCGACCCTTTCATTCTTCTCTCTCTCGTCCACTTCTCATTCACCCCTTAGCTCGCCCTCCTTCTTTCACGCGCCACGATTTATCACAGAAAAACATTTTTAATAATATTCCATTTCGCTCGAGTCACATCAACTTGTTCCTTACACTTTCACGTCCGTTCTATCGCTTGAACTAACGCTTCCCTCTTTACTTATTCAAACTCGAAAGAAATTCGTGGATGTACAATTAGGGAAACATTGAATACGGAAACTGTATCGAAAAGAATGGATTACGTTCATTAGTTAATGAAATAAACAGAGAAGAAGAAAGTTGTCGCGGTACACGAACGAAAGCGAAAGTGTCGGACTAATCCTGCGTCTTTCCACTTGCACCGACAGCTCCCGAGAAGTGTAAACAGTTGGCGTAACCGAGCATCTTGCATTCTCACGCACACCATTATTTCCACCCCTTAAACCCCTCGTTTATTATACTTAGATATTCTCTTTACAATGACGTTTAAACGCGACGATACGAAATACGATTGAGTTTATAAAGCACTTAAGGGAAAAAACCACGCACAGCGCCGACCGCGCCTCACGAAACGCTCGCTCGCGAGATTCTCGGTGCTCCCCGTCTAATTACTTCGGTTTCTATTTAGTTGCTTTTCTCCTTTTTCATTTTTTTTCGTTTTTTACTGAAACGGCACTTCTTTTTCGGCGCTTTACAGCGAACGCGTCTCAACCATCGTCCACGGACCGTCGAAAGTAATGTCGAAAGAAATAGAAAGAATGAAGAAATTACGAGCCAAGGTCAAAAAGGAATATGTTCGATCGCCGGGAACCTCGGGGCACAACGAGCATTCGTATATTCGTCGACATTTCTGTCTAATCTCTCTCGCTCGCTTTCGCTCGTGTCGGGTACTTGCATTATTTAATTAACGGTACCTCCGACCGCACGTGCTCGCATGCTTAGGTTTTTGTATTCAGTCGAGATCCACGCGCGCGGATTACGCAGGCAAGCGTGTAGTGGTATTGAAAAATGATTAATCCCGTTCGAATCGTTTCCGTCGACACTCTTACGCAGTCACGCCGCTCTCACTCCCAATCACGCTTCTCCTCTCATCATCGACGTATTCTTTATTTACATCTACCTACGCATAGATGTTTGTATATATATATATGTATATATATATACGTGCTGCGAAAAAAGACGTATGTTCATTTTGTTTTATATATACATTTATGTACCACGTGTGTGCTTCCGCTTGAAACACCTCGTACGATTGGCAGTATGTTACATGTGTTCATTAAATCTCTGTTCTCTCTATAATTACATAACCCCGATTCGGCTGCGCGCGCGCGCGCTTGTTTTAGCGATCGTTTATGGCTTTTATGCGTAACGTATGTGTTATGCTCGCGTGTGTACGTGTGGATGCTTTACTCCAGCAGCTATGCTTCCACCAATCCCCGCGAGCGAATCCACGAATTCCAAACAATGCTCGTTTGTTCGTTTCTCTTGCTCTCTATTAGTGTATACCTCTGTGTAATGCTTGTACGCGCGCGCGCGTGTCTGTGTGTGTATGTGTATCGATTGATCGATGCCTATTTCCACCTTGTTCCGACGAATGACGCTATTTACGCGATCCTCGTACATATTAACCGTACAATTAGTGGTTGTAACAATGTTTGTAATTTAATGAAACCTTTTCATAATCGTAGCGTTAATAAAAGTAATAATCGTAATAATAATAGTAATCATAGTAATCAATCACAATCATAATAATGATAATAATAATACTATCAGTAACAGTAATCGTAGTAATAGTAGTTTGTAGTTAGTGTAGTAGTAGTAGTAGCAGCAGTAGTAATAGTAACAGTACTTGTAGTAGTAGTAGTTTTAGTAATAGTAGTAGTAGTAATAGTAGTAGTAGTAGTAGTAGTTGTAATAGTAGTAGTAGTAGTAATAGTAGTAGTAGTAGTAGTAGTAGTAGTAGTAGTAGCAGTAGTGGTAGTAGTAGTAGTGGTAGTAGTAATAGTAGTAGGAGTAGTAGTAGTAGGAGTAGTAGTAGCAGTAGCAGTAGTTGTAGTAGTAGCAGCAGTAGTAGTAGTAATAGTAGTTGTAGTAGTAGTGGTAGTAGTAGTAGTAATAGTAGTAGCGGTAGTAGTAGTAGTAGTGGTAGTAGTAGTAGTAATAGTAGTAGTTGTAGTAGTAGTAGTGGTGGTGGTGGTAGTAGTAGTAACAGTAGTAGCAGCAGCGATAGTAGATGTGGTGGTGGTGGTGATGTCTGGTGTTTGGTGTTGGTAATAGTAATAGTAACAATGGTAGTATAGTTGCAATAGTAAATAGTAGTGTAGCAGTAGAGTATCGATGGTGGTAGTAAGTAGTGGTAGTAAATTGTAGTAGTAATAGTAATAGCGGTAATAGTGGTTGTATTAGTAATTAATAGTAGTAGCCGTAGTTATAGTAGTAGCGGTAATAATAGTAGTGGAATAGTTCTTTCTCGTAGGTGTGATAGTAACGGTAGTAGCAGTGATGGTAAACATTTTAATTCAAAATTATGCGGTAATTTACAAGTGCTCGTGAGTTTTCTTCTTCTATCTTCCTCTCTGTTTCTTTCCTTCCTTAATTTGTTTTCTTTCTTACAATGAACGTAAACTTCGGCCCTCTCCACCGTTTCACTCTTGTTTGTTTCGTCGCGCGTTGCACTTACTATCGTTATTCATCCTCTATCACCGTTTTATCGTCGAACGTGGTGCTCTCTCCTCTAACTTCTCTTGATTTCTCGTCGCCGCGGAACAACCACACCGTCCATCTCGCTATTTACTGTCCCTCTGTCTCTTTCCTCTTCTTCTGTTTCTTCGTCATCTTCTTCGGAAACAGACTCGCCCCCTCTCCGTTCAAACGTTGAAACGGAGGGCGATCGTGACCGCAATTAAACAGCCAGTAGCCGCGAATACTTCTTACGATACGAGAGAATCGGGACGATCTCGACGATTTAGTAAAAATTCCTACGTATTTAGTTCGATGTATCGTTCAGCACGCATAGAGATGTCGGTGTACTCGCAGTTTCGAGTACGACTATCATGTTTACCTCTCTCTATTTGCTTTAATACTTCTATTTCCCCTCTGTATTCGATACATTCCACAGGCGAACCCTTACCACGACAGGCAGACCATGAATTTTCTCCACGAAGAAAAGAAAGAAGCAACTCGGTACCGTTACGAGAGCCGCAACTACCGAGGATTCGTAGCCGCGGATCCCGTAGCACCCTTCGTCTCCGTCGACATCATTTGCACGGGCTCGGTAACGGCAAAACGGAGCTAAGAAATTTCGACGAGATCGATCAAGATTTCGTCAAGGTGTCCGGTAAACCCTACCGTGGGACCTAGGTTCGCGCTAATCGTAAGCGAAATCCGGCGAGCTCCGTGCAAACGCTGACGGCGAAGCCACTCTCCTTCTTCGTGGCGTTACCTCGAACGAAACGCATCGAACGGTGCCTTCCGCTGCTACGTTCTCGTACAAGCGGCGCGCGTGAAACGCCACTCGTCAGAGAAGGCTCGCCTCCGCGCACGTCAGTCCTGTCTGGTCGCGTCCGGAGCCGATCTGACGAGTGACGCACGGCCTGACGCGGCCCCGAAAGAAATCAAGAAGAGACTGCCTCACGGGATGGTGTTCCTCGTGACGTGGACGTTGCTGCTTCTGAATCGGCGAGAGAGACGTCGCACGTTCGCGCAACAAACAGTTCAATACGGGCATCAAAAGGTTGGTTATTTTTCGCGCGAAAAGGGATCCGAAGCGGACGCTCGACCGTTCGAGAGCGTTTCCCTTGGTATAATCGTATAAAAAGTGGATCCTCCTCGGCTCGGTCCGTCGATTAATAAAGCACAGCGAAGGAAGCTTCGAAGTTCGAGACGAAAGAAAGTTATCACGCGAAAATAGAGAAAGTTCCGGAGCGTCCGGTGATACATGTAGATCCGACACTGGGACTTCTCACGAGATAGACGCGCGAGCGCTCCGTATATTGTGTTTAACATTTCAACGTTTCAAGTCGACGATCGTGGTCGCGTAGTGGCGCACAGTCTGCTCGTTGCTGCCTCCACGATTATTCGTTATACGTGTGTATGTATGCTCCATTTTGGTTGTCCCTGTAACGATCATCCGATGTTGCTTCCGTGTCAGTCGCGCATCTCCTGAACCCTTTCAACCTCGCCCGTCGTTCACCGCCTATCCTCCTCGTCACTCGAGAATCGTGTCTCCGTGGTTGGAGACGAGTCTCCATGGACATTCGTCGATCCTCGTCTCCGCAGGAATCTCGACTGCTCGGCCTCCGCGAGGTGCACCGGGCTGCTCTTCCTTCCTTCGTCCACCTTCGCTCCCGTGGAACAGCAAACGATCCTCCTGCCATCTGCCTCGTACACCCTCCGGCTGACCTTCCGCGGAACCGAGGCTCCTCTCGGCCAGAACCCCGAGCCAGTCGATCGATTATCACCGCTGCCGAATTCGCGGCTAGATTGATGCGCCTCCCATGTGCGGAAGATTCACGCGCAAACCCAAAGACGCCTGGGGGCGTCCACGTCACCGGACCACCGTCCAGGGTCCCACTTTGGCTAGCACCAGTCGTCCTCGTCGCTGTCTGAGTGTCTCGACCTGGCAGGAGAGGGGGAGGCAAAGAGAACACGTGAAGAACGGTGTCATATACTTCATTTTGCACTTACCGAAGTAATTGGAATGTTCGAATTAGGATGTTCACCTGGGTGTCCTCTGTTTGGCCTGCAGCTGCGGCTTGTAGCCGTTGGGCACGGGGCTGGGCAGGAGACGACCCCCGCGGCCCATGGCCACCGCTTGCTCGAAGCTCAGCGGGCAGTGGCTCGGTTGCATGCCCGGCACGTGTCCTGGGGGCGGGTGCGGCATGCCTGCGGTGATCGGCATGTGAGGGCCGGGTATGTGTGTCCCGTGGGTCGGCGAGGCGTTCAGCTTGGGGAAGTTTATGTTGGCCGGCTTGAGCTGCAGGGTGGAGGGCTTGTTTGGAGTTGGCGGTAGCTGTCGGCCGTACCTCCTCGTCACCAGTACCGGGTAGCTGTGCTGATGAGGATGATGCCGATGATAGTGCTGATGAGGATGAGCTGGCTGACGGCCCCCTATAGGGCTTGGACTCCTCGAGCGCTGCTCCAGGCTGGTCGTCCCGTAGTGGCGTCCGCGTTCGATGTGATGAATAGGACTCGGCGTCCTCGCCGGGCTCGTCGACGCGCTCCACGGACCTGGCCAACATTCCCGTTACAAACACGCGCTCCTGCCACTCTCCACTCTTATCTGCCCGACTATTCTCTAGCTGCCCTAGGCCCTAGGGGATCTGCCCGATGAAACGGAGTCCCGAGCGCCACACGGGGGATCGTTCAAAGGGTCAACAACGTTTACGCGGTAATTCAAACATCATCATACGCGTCTAGGACGACTAGCTATCGAGTCGTTGAATGTAATGAACTTCAGCTAGATCGAGTCTGAGTCGGGGACACCGATTGGAAACTCTAATCGATTGCACGGGGAGATGGGTCGAGTACAGGTGCAACAAGGCTTTCAACCACAGACATGCTAGGATAATTCTAAATGTACTTGAGAGCGGGGAGACACTGTTTACCGGTGCGTTTAACGAGCTGCATGCCACGTTTCAAAACAGTAGGACAGTTCGAATAGTCGGCGGGGTGTTTCAGGCTGGATCTAGGGGGGCGTGCGATCTCTACGAGCGAAGGGGTGAGTGCGCGAGATATCTGTGCTGTGCGGAAATCTCAAATCTACTGTTATCTCGGGGGAGGTGGGGGAGGCTGGACTTTTCTACGTGTGAGTTTTATTCGTACATCCGGGTGAAGGATAGTGTGCGTGTTCCAAGAGTGCTCGATATCAGAAGCGTGTGTGAAAAAGAGAAAAAAGAAGAGAATGAAAGATGAAAATAAGCATCGTTGCGACGCGCGACGGCTCAAGTGGTCCGAGCGGTCCCGGCTGAAGAAATGGCCGGTGGGACGGTTTTTTTTAGACTAACTCTCCCCTCGACCATGGCCTTTGACGCTTTGGAAACACGAGTCTCTTGAGCACTCCCGACAGATCCCCGCGAGAATCGATCGGTCAAGGAATACCGCTCGCTATCCTGGTGTCTGTTGTGTACGGTGATGCGCAATATTTGTGGCTAATCGCTAATCTGTGTGTCGGTTAGCCGTGTCTGTGGCTGTGTGGTAAGTTGTGTAGTTGAGAGCGGTAGAGAACACGAGATATATAACGGTGAAAGCCAAACGATCGTAACTCGACAGGTAAGTAGTAAAATTGCTTCGGAACAGGGAATGAAAACGGAGTTGCGAAAGAAATTACCATCGTCGTAATAGTCGCAGTGGTCGTAATAGTCTTTGTAGGCGCAAAACAGAACAAAACGAAGAAACATATTACATCGAGTGACACAGAGCTTCTGCCTCTTGCGAGTAAAAAACCATTTATAGCGACATTCATATAGTTTGCGAATCGTGGCTACGAATCTCTCGCTCGGTTCGCAGCGGGTGAGCGTGCCTCGCGCGTCTCGCCGAGCCTCACGATCGTCACCGGCGAATCCGAGTCGAACGTTAGCCGGCCGACGGGAGAGATTCGTAGGTCCGATTTCGTAAAAAGGACTTATCGTTGCACCGTGTTTTCTTCGCCGATATTATCATTGCTGTCTTGTACCTCGCATCCTGTGCCGATGATTGTACTGTGACGAATGGGGTTGATGCGAGTGTCTCTGAATCTCGACGACGTTGCTAACCGTGTCGCTAAACCCTGGTCCATCGTGGTAGTAATGGCTGTGATGATCGTACCTAGGTCGCCTCGGCGATTGCGATTCGTCCACGACCGGCGAGTATCTTTTCCAGAATGCAAACAGGCAAACCCTCAGAATAGGATCGTTCTCTGGCTGTACAGCATAGATCATAGGGGATGCTTACCTTGAAGTGGGTGAACGCGCGGGATGTCTAGCTGGATGAGCAGGTGGATGAAGCCTCTCGCCGGGGTGGGTGAGACTCTCGAGGCTACCGGCCCGCGAGTCGCTAACTACGACGTCCTGAAGCTCCATCTAAACGAACAGACTCGTCGGTTAGAAGGTCGTTCCGTGGCCACTCACAATCAGGAGTTTTAAAGGAGTCAGGGTGTCGCCGGTTCTTTGCCTTCGTTACTAACGATTCGCGCCTCGAACAAATATATCTTTCTCCACTCGAGACGCCTTTTGCCTCCGAGACGCCAATCCCCGTGCGAGCTTACAACCTGGAGAGCTCTTTCTCTTTAGCTCTCTAAAACTAGCTCTTTCGTTGAAATTCCTGGGCCAAGGAACTCGCTCGGGGATTCGCGATGGTCCGTGCTAATGATTTTCTTTCGTTGGTAAACGATGGACGATCTCGAAGATGAGAAAAACAATCAGCGAAGTGGAGCAGAGTAGTCGATATACAGGCACATGTACGCGCGTGTAGAAGCATGCAGTAAAAGAGACTCCGGCATGCACATGCTTCTGGTGAGTTGGATCTCGTTTTCTGCGGGGTCTGGTCGATGTGAGAGAAGAAGAGCAAACGAGTTGTGTGTCCACTACCTTTGGCGTATCGAGGTTCGTTCCATAGGTGTCGCTTACTTACCGGGATGCGGATATACAATGGAATATTACGACAAACAACGAGACAAACGGAGAACGAGGCACTCGCGGCTAAGTCGCGGCGAATGCTCCGTTGCTCTGGCCACTCTCGAGAGTGATCTCGAGGCTGAAAGCAGCTAGGGACAAGGGTGGGGTATCTCTAATGTTCCGCGGCAAACCTTCTCTACGAATCTCGGAATCCGGGTGATGAGGTGGAGGTATGCGATAGGTCACTAGGTGGCTCGCTAGACGAGTGTTTCGATTCTAATTCATGTATGTACAGAGATTCTAACGCTAAGCGGTCAAGATCGATCAGTGACTTGCCAGAAGCTCCGAGAGCAGAAATAGAAATGCTTCATTTCTTTCAACTGCTCAGCAATTAAAAGGAAAGACTGACATGGTTCCAAAAATCGAGCGAATAAACTGGGCAACGCTGCACTGTAAATCGATCTTGACTCTTTATTGATTTCACGACATCACGCACAATACTTGTCATTTACACCCGCGATTAACCGGTCGCGTAATATCTTCGCTAACCCCCTGAACCCTGAATTAATCTATTCATCTAGGTCTAGTCTAGTGTCGTTGGAAGGAAACAGATTGCCCGGTCTAAAAGCGTTATCGAGTCGTAATTGCTCGCAGAGCTAATCTAATTGTATCCCCATCGGTTTCGGACAGAGCAGAAGTGTGTTGTCTTTTGCTGAGGCTAGTCGCGACCCTATTCTAACGGCGCGGGCGGTCTGTCTACATAGGTCTAAAGAAGCCGTGTCGTGTGGCCGCATTCAGATCTAATTGTAAGCACGGATCCGTCTTTCGATCGGCTAGCGGCACGAAGATCTATACATCCCGATCGAAACGAAAGTATCCTTGATCTACCGCGATCTAGACGCGCGTTTCACCTCGCTAGCAGAAAGCTGTCAAGCGTTCGAAGGCGAAACGGAACAGAAAGGCTAAGCAAGGCGCGTTCACGCGAGCTTATTTATCGCGAGCGAATAGAGGGAAAGTGCTATCGAAATCGCGGTAGGATTTGATAATTTGAATCGAGCCGAGAGACCTTGTGGTAACGGATCGAGGAGCGAGGTGCGTAGGTATTCTGGTGTTGATAGTACGAGGGTGGTCGGTGAGCATGATGATGATGGTGATGGTGATGATGGTGGTGGTGGTGGTGATGGTCATAGTATAGATCTTTGTCGGTATCGTAGTATTGGTCGTGATGGTGATGGTGGTAGTAGTAGTTTTGATCCTGCTGGGAGGGCACCTCAGCCAGCAATGGCTCTAGCTCGGGGGCGCGATCCTCGTCATTAACTACGGGTACAACCCCAGACCCACCCCCTCCCTGGCTACTCTCTCCGCTGCTGCCTAGTATATCGTACTGGTGGGACATCTTCCAGTTCACCTTTTTATTTCTGAAACCAGCCAACGATCGAAAGATCGGCCGTTAGTATTTGTTCTATTAAACGATAGAGACATTCTTGCGAGCGTGGTGGTTCGTATGGTATGGCGGTCGTATGCATACCTGATGCTACGCTGACGTCTGTGCTCGGCGGCTGCGATGACCCCGAGGGCACCGTCGTCTTCCTCCGCGAGCTCCGTGTGCTTGTCGAGCTTCGCATCCGGCGGCGGACGTACCACCGGCTCGAGACTGTTCGCCCTACTTCCGCTCCCATGATTATTTCCGGTGTGATTAACCGCCGTCACGTCCAGTATGCAGTTGAGGAAGGCCGATTGCTAAAGTCGAACGTGCCAAACCACACCGGCTATCAGAGCTGGTCGATACTTGTCTCTATGGTATTCTATATATTTCTCGTTGATCGACCGTTCAGACGATCGTCCGATCCCCGAGCCGATCCATACATTATTGTACAGTAGGTACATATGTATGTACAGGATACAGGCACATACAGGCTTTCGTCTATCCTTTCCTTGCTTTACCTTGTTCTCACTTTCCCGTCCGTGCTTTATGCCTCGAAATCCAACGTTAGATGGGAATCAAAGAGAATTTAAACTTTTCTTTTTCAGATTTTTGTAGATAAAAAGAGGCCATGCTAGAAAGAGTATTGAACTGAGTGATTGTGCACTTGAAAGTGTCGCTAAACACGCTAAACGCCACTTTCCCGTTGGCAACGATTATGCGGCTTTCAAGACATGTGTGCGATAGAATGTAATAGTATATAAAAAAGAGATTTGTAGTAAAAAGTGAAATGGCAGATCGTTCTCTGTGGATCACGTTTTGGCAAAGCCTGTATATGTTTGTCAGAAAGCTATAGTATCTTACGTACAAATGTTAATCATTATTTTATTCGTTTGTCAAGTGTTACGGAGTGAGCGTAAAGTACCATATGCAAAATAGAGACATTTATTTACTCGTCACGTTTACGGCACTGTGGGAATGCAAACGTTAGTAAGCATGCAACAAAATGCACCAACCGTCGGCGTTCTTACTTGGGAAGCTTTCTAACCCTACGTACATACTAGATTATCGAAATCTTCTGGACGAATTAAGATCTGTAGGTTTTCTTATACGCGACTGGACGCAACGTCGACAACTTCAAAGTCGATTCTCTCGAAAACGAAGGGCGATATCGAAAAAAGTTACTCTTTCTTTTCGACTTATAGTAAGTAAATAAGTCGAGAAAAAGCGATATAATTTTTTGATATTGCGCTTCGTTTTCGAGAAAATCGTCTTCGAAATTCGTGACGTCGTGTTCAGTCGCATATAGGAAAACCTACCTGTAGGCGTACTGAGAGATGAACGCCGACGGTTCGCAGACGTTTCGTTTAAAGATACCAATACGTACATACACCTATATGCGAACATGTCGTGGACAAACACGGTACAGAAGCCAATCACAAAGAACAAACGTGACTCTGGGGAGCTACTATTTGGGGGCTAATTGGTATTCGGTATCGTATACAGACACATTAATTAGCCGCAAAGTGTACAATTTTACTCGAGTTTCCAACATGCCTACGTACGCCACACTTGGCTACGATTCTTGCTACTGTCAATTTACCTTCAACGAGATACTTTCATTACGAACAAATTCACAAAGTGTCCAACACTTTGTCTACTACGAGATACATGATTGCAAGTAGAAAACCTCCCCTTGGCCAGCAACGACGAACGATATTTGCGAGATCGGGGCGAAGGTACCGCGACCTCTAAGCGCAGGTACGATCATCCCTTGGTAGTCGAGCAAACGGTTTTCGTCGTCGCGGGAAAAAAACATTTGGTTGTTCACAGCATCGTTTGCTTCGAGGGAAAAATGCTCGTCACCGAATCTTTCCGCAGAACGAACTTGTAATCTAACTACATAGGTAATCGTGTGTTAATCGTTGTCTGTCGTGTTGCTATTTGCGTGTCGCGGAGTAATTCGCGGATAGCATGGTGTAGTTTTGTAGAAAGGAAATCGAAAGAGAGCTAGCAAGGCAACCAGTCTACGGAGTACAGAGACGGTACTGAATAAAACAATTGTCTAGAAATCGTTTCTACGCTACGTGGTGGTCTTTAGACAGTGTAAAACAGGTAGATAAAAAGAGGAAAGAAAATTTTTAGTCAAACTAGCAAGAATGCTAAGAATCTAACTCGAGGAACGCACGTCGGGCCAATACGTATCGCTTCTACTGTCTCGTTTATTATTTACTCTCTAGAATCTCGATTCTAGAAAATAGCTCCGTTCCTCGAACGTTCGCTTCTTTAAATCAGAAGTGTGTTCCTCGATCTCGCTACGGTCATATCAAGAGCTCTCGTACGATAGAAAAAAAAAAGAAACTAAGAAAAGAGGGAAAATCGAAATGACAAACAGTTGCAGCACAGTTTCGTTAACAAGAGCGTCGTTCTCAGGGGATGGAAAAGAAATAGCTAAGTCTCTAATGCTCGATCTAAGATCGACACTATGCCGGACACTAGCGTTCAAAGACTCGGAAAACTATTCATTTATTCGATGGCTACGTAGTGACAGGTGATCGCTAAATGGCTAAATGACTAGATCGCTAACGGAGTGATACTCGAGGCAAAAGGCGAGCTATGTTCGAGGATCAAGTATCTCCGGTTCTTTATTATTTCTCTCTGTTTCCAGCTAATTCATTCTATGAGGTTCGACGGACTAGGTGTAACTTACTTGCAGACAGCTAGAATCGTGTTCTCGGGGGGAGACGGGGAGGGAAAGGGGGCAAAGAGCCGAATTTCACGTGGGCACACGTGCGAACCACACCCACGTGACATCGACACGACCACTAGAATCCTCGGGGCGTCGCAATTTTATGCATCGTCGCCGCTATTTTCCGACAAAATCATGCGAGATTCCACGCAGGAATGAGGCAGTATGTTTTCCCATCGATCGTTCTTTACCGACCATGCGGAAAATTGCGCGCCGTCCGACTACATAGTTTTAGATATTATCCTAGACTAATTGCTTATTATCTGAAGAAGGAGACGTGCTGTTAGAAAGGAAGTTAGTTTAAAAGGAAAAACTAAAGTTTCTAATTGTTCTATATATCGTGTGAATTCGGAAGATACTCTATTAAATACTTTCGCTAATGTGTGTGTCAGGTGCCTAAGAAAGAAGAAAAGTTCGGGTGTGTGACACTGTGGTTCCGTTCTCAACACAACTGCGGCTGATTCGCTCGGATTCTCTCTTCTCTTACTCGGAGCGTTTCCAGGGGCCAATTTGGATAGTTAGCGTCCCTAGGCTAACAAGCCTCTACCGTCCTTTTCGCGAAATATCATTCAATACCTATTTTAATTTAAAAGAGTCGACACAATTTCAAAATTGATTCGATGTAGCACCTCTCATATGTGTTATTGCTAATTCGCTACATGAAAAGCAAGTGATTTTTTTTTTAAAGTTGTTTCAAGCCTCTGTGTTTAAACATTTTCCAATTTTGCTCGCTGAAAATTTATCGCCACTCCAAATTCGCCCGCCCCCCAAACTTGCTATTGCTCCCCTAAAATTTGTCCGTCCCCAAATTTTTCCGCTTCCCAAAATTTGCCGCTCCTCCAAATTTTCAGCCTACTTAGCCTATACCCAAATCAACCCCTGAACGCTTCTTATAAAGGAACAGTGCGAGACTTGTACTTCGCGTTGCGTATCAACGGTCGTTGCGTTGCCATTCATCGGTCTGTGATTCAGTGACAGTATTTAACAGAAAAGTTGGGAGTGTGAGGAAAGAATCTACGGTATGAACGGAATTGTAACTGTAACCAAAACTGTATACGTGTGACGAGTGTCGGAAACAGTGTGCTGTGTGTTGATGCATAGAAAGAAATGTATAAGATCAAAAATAGAGCAGAGATACAACTGCCGGTTTCTCTAGTGGAAAATGTACCAATTACTTAAATACTTATCGTATACTTTATTATAGGCATGATAGGCTACTGTGTCTCTGCGCGAATTAGTGGTTAGTTAAATATGAAAAAAAAACGTAGGTAAATCGTATTATGTACAGAAAGAAGTGATTCGTTCGCTGCAATGGATCCGTCTCTGCATCCTATGATACTCTTCGTCATTTGGACTAAACGAAACTCGATTGAAAGTGTCCGTTTCCATGGAAATTACCGAACGTGATCCGTTGCAGTGAACGTGGAAACGTGTGAGCAAACGTGTTGGTAAAACAAAGGTGAATGTACAAAGAAAAACGAAACGAAAGGACCGTATTAAGATGATAATAAGTAAGAGAAAATGTAAGTACTACCGCCTGGGCTGCAGGACTTTGCCCAGCATTATCGTTATCGATAAGATCGTTATCGTTCTGTAAAACAAAGAGAAAAGACACAAAGAGATGATTCAGAGCTGCGTGAACATCCTCTTGTCTGGGTATACAAGTACATAAGAAAGTAGTATAGTCTGTGGTTAAGTTCGAGTTTAAATTACTCCTACACTAATGGTCACAATAATCACAATAACAATAATAGTAATAATAATGTAATTCTATTCTCTCAATTAATTCGAAGGTTCAAACCTCGTTGCTGTACTTTATTCTCTATGATTCTTTAATTAAAACACGTATATAAATTCAACACACAGATTCTCTTCTAATATTCTAATCGTAACTCATTCAATAAATCATATTGACCTAATTTTCTATGAGTAGTCCGTGTTTCTGTCGATCCATCGTACTGCCGATTGCGTTCATTTAATAATCTCACGAATATCTCACTACGTTATTCTTATATCTTTTATAAATTAAATTGCTGTAATTTTTCTGAAAGAAAGGCAGGCAGCAATCGATGTATCGACTCGGGACAATCTACTTTAATCGGTTGCATCAAATTCGAATCGTGACGTTCGGGAGGGGTGACATCGAACTGCTTCTACACATATTGACTCGGCTAATTCAACTTAACAGACAGAGATTGAACGTCTTCTTTGTTCTTAAGTGATAATTAACTATTCACGCCGATTCGTTGTCCCAGCGAGGTAATCAGGCTTCGTTAGCTCTAGTTACTTTCATTCTTTGAAAATTGTATGTACGCCCTGAAAGTTTTGAGAAAACTGGGACAAAGAAGGCGACTAAGTAGATATCTCGATTTCTCGTTACTCGTTCAAATACATATGAATGTTTGAAAACTCTCAGCACTACTGAGCACACAGTAATATAGCGTCGGAATGACGGGACATAGGGAGGGAAGCTTAGAATCGCGGATATTTAAAAGCAGAAACATTTCTATGGCATTGAATCGTCGATGAAATTCAACATCGTATGGACAGTCCTCGAACGACGAATTTTCAGACTGTACCTTTCGTAATTCAGCGATACTAAGCTTTCGGTGGTCGGTTGTCAAGAAGCTACTTGGAGTGTTTGGAAGTTCTCTATTCGAAATGTGGCTTTCACACCGGCTGTGTGAAATCCTACCACGAAGAAGCCAACGACAAACATCCATTCGAACTCAATCCTCGAGCGGTTCCCACGATTCTCGCCCTATTAATATACTAGATTATTCTACTAATTAAAAATCAGAAGAAGAAAAAATCTGAACGGTCTCGTCGACGGAACAGCTGAACGGCAAGCGAATCGTGGGAACGCACCGCGGAGGTTTCTTGTCTGAATAGGGAAATATCTCTAGGGGCTTCGGTTTTCGTACGAGTGACACTCGAATCGAGATTGAAGGGACACTCACCTGTCCGGTTGACTCTATCTGACCAAACCTAGTCGTCCTCCAACTTTCGAGTATCAGGAGGCAGACGTATATCTTACCAACCGTCATGTTCATCCCCTTTAATTCTGAAACATTAAAAAGACATGACTGTTTCACTCGACATTCAATTTCTTGTCAATGCGCCAGCGACTATTAATATCAGATCTAACATTCCTCTTCAAAATTCTTAATGGGCATATAAATTATCCCCAACTCTTGGGTTTAATTAATTTTAGTATATTGCCTAAGCTGTTGCGTAATTGTCCGCTGTTCCTGATTAAATTTTACAGGACTAAACTACACCTCAGGGACCCTATGACTAGAGCATGTCTGAGTGGGAACGTTTTAACCGACAGGATTAGTTTTTTTGCCACTTCAATTGAGGCTTTTAAACGCTCAGTGTTATCCACTTTTTGTACGCGGTTTTTAATCATTTGGGAGTATCGCCTTCAGGCATTCCCGCTGGGCGATATAATCACGATGAATACTCAGATTCACCAGTATGTACACTATGGTATTAACTTTCTGTGTGTATAATGGGCTTGTCCCGTCAAATAAATAAATAAATAAATAAATAAATGACTGGTGAGATCAGTGCTCCTCACAAAAGACCCTCGAAATCGCATATCTCCTTACCTTCGTTCCTAGGTATCAAAATGTCCAACATCTTTTTCGCCTGCAGAGGCCAGATACTTCGGATCGTGTCTCTCAGCTCCTCGTTCGCTTGGTTCCTTTCGTTGGCTGTGGAACCGAGTCGTCCAATCATTTATAATAATCCACACAGGGGTGGGAAGGTATAAAACGAGAAGCTTAATCACTCACCGCTTCTCATCTTGATGTTAAGATTCTCGCGGATCAGCGCGAACAGGGTGGTGGTGAAGTTGACTTTCCCGTTCGCGTCCGCCGGCATGTTCATCCTGATGAGCTTCTTGTAGGCGAGCCGGTTCGGGCACTTGTTACCAAACCCCAACGGCGGGTCCATGTTCTTGAGCATGTCGTACATCTCGGTGTAATGGATCTTGCCAGTGGCGTTCGGATCGTACTCGGCCCATATGCGGACGAACTCGTCGAGGTGGTGGGCGCCCAGGATCGACGAGTCCCTCGTCAAGTAGTCGAAGTTGTCCATGATAACGGCGACGAACAAGTTCAGCATGAGGAACGAACAGAAGAATATGAACGAGACGAAGTAGGCATAGGCGATGTTCGATCCACAGCCACCTGGCTCCTGCTTCCCAGCCTTCACGTCGCAAGGCCGACCCTTGATGCAGGACAGCATGATGTTCGGCCAAGCCTCGCCGGTCGCGCACCTGGGAATACCATTCGCACTTGTCCAAAACTGTCTCCACCCTCGTCACACCCTGATTCCTCCAATTCAAACTTCTAGCGAAACTTCAAAGCTACACCGATAGATCGACGATCTCCGGACGCTTCCGGCGGTTCCAGGGATCAATATTTTTGTTGTTGACTTCCGTTAGAGGGACTACTGGCTAAAGGACCTGCGGGAACCGCCAGGAGCGTTCGTCCTTCGAAGCTACATGCAAATTACTGAAACGCAAGCGTGGCATTTCTGCTCTTCAACTGGAACTTCTATCGATACGGTTTGCTTTATGGATTGCTACGAACTTGTTACTTTAGAGTACTATAAAATAGTAAATTGCGGAATAACAAATGTGTTCTGGTAGTTGAACACGGGATTGGATCTGCGATTAAGACACATCATGCACGAAATCGATCCTTGGCAACTGGCAACGAGTGCAACACCAAAAGCGATACTGGCCCAGTAACTCAATTCTCTACTCGATTATTCTACTGCGTGTTAGTTGGAACTGTACGCGTGAGGCGTTCATCAGCCCGTTCCGCGCTAGTGTGTTCGGTAAGTTGGACTGGTGCGATGTTTCTCAGGTGACAAGTACCATTAAGAAAGATCGAATGGTCCAGAGAGAATTAAGTTTCTCGATCGACTTGATCGCGAACGCAAACTTCAGCTGTGCTCTGTTTCTGCGGACTTGCTCGAACGGTGAGAGAACGGAAAAGAAAAACTTAGCCGCATTTGGTTTATCGTAGCTCGGTGGCGTGTTACTTACCGAAAAAGCAACATCAGACCTTGAATGAAGCTTTGGAAATTGTTGTGCTTGGTAATGGAACTCTCGGGATCCAGCGCGATGTTACCGAATACCTGAGGCCGACAGAAAGAAAAATGGCCGCGGCCAAAAGGCGGGCACGGCATTAGCAACAAGTCCTGATCTTTTCCATTAGAATCGATAATCTATGCACGGTCTTAGCGATACTCGATCGATCCCTTTCGCATCCTCGTATCGCGAGCCTCCACTATCTCAGGGGACCTCCAATATGATGTTGAGACGGTTGTATAATGTTCGGTATCCAAGTAAACAACAGTGTACACAGTGATAGTGTGAATCTACCCTCTAAAAATACGCATCCACCACATTAATTACGATCTACGGTCTTCTTTACTCTCTCCTTTGATCGATACACGAGTCCCTCGAGAGAATCCTTGGCCCGTACATTGGTCATCGAATACTCTTTTACTTTCAAGCACGCGTAGAGCACGCTTAGGACAGCGCTTTTTCATTCTCTCGGGGACCAGCTGTAACGTGACCAACTTGAACAATCTAGGGCAAGCATCTCTATGGAACAAATTCTCTATAGGAAGTCTAATTGCGGGGGTTCAATTACAACAGACTGACACGTCGAGCAGCTTACTCTCGTTAAACCTCATGCCAACAGCCCAATATAGTATAGGTATTCTACCACGTTCGTTATTCACTACCGATCGCTCGTGTCCTTTCGCTGTTTCAAGAAAACAGTTCGTCTCCGCGATCACGATCGCCCGCGAACGGAACTGTTTGCCGCGGATCGGTAGCTACTTTCGCTCATCAACAATTGCACTTTACCCCATCTCTGACAATTGCTGCGTTTAGCTGCTCGACTCACCGAAAAAGCAACATAAGACCGGCGAAGAAGGACTGAAAGTTGTTGTGATCATCGATCGCTGTTCCTGGATCGTTCGTTATATTTCCAAAGACCTGACAACGGAATTTCATGGTCAACTAATCGCCACCAATGCCGGTCGTTGTTTAAACATTCTCTTCCTGTAAATTTCTCGTTTTGTCTCGCTCGCGCGAGCCGTCCCCAATGCGTTTCGCCTCTTACACGCCCATTGGAAACCGCTCGGAGCGTTTCGTTAGTCGTTAGCCCGGGATTTCGTGTGATTCGAGCTACGTGGCGGGCAAATAATCAACGTCTCGTTCGTCTGTCCTCTCGACGGTAAAACGGGGGAGCGTAGAATATTGAGGCCTTGTTAAACGTTCAAGAAAAAGTGAGCGCTGCGCTCTGAACGATTCGTACCTGCATACCGATGATCGCGTAGATGAAAAACAGCATCGCTATGAGGAGGCAAACGTAAGGCAGAGCCTGTAAGAATAAGTGGAAAGGTCAGATTGTGAGTGAGTTCTAATTTCTCAGAGCTCTGCTGGTGGTGAAACTTACTTTGAAGGATTGTACAAAGGTCCAGAGTAAAATTCGTATCGTGTAGCCTTGCCTGAGTAACTTGATCAGCCTGGCGGCGCGGAACAGCCTGAGGAAACCGACGTTGATGAAGTTCTCCTGCAGGGGACAGAGGAAATTGCACTTAACCCCCAAAAATGCCGGCTGCTTGTCGCGACTTTAGCCGGGCTCCGCGCGTGCAACGTTACGGTCTCACGGGCGCGTGCCAAAAAGCTCAGATTCACCCTTCGACGCGCCCTTATGGGGTTAGATACCCATGACAGTAAAATGGGAGCATTTTTATGATTTTTTTTACTTATAAATATACGTCATATTTCAAAATCGAGATATACACCTTGTTGAGAATAAATTAAGCTCTATTCTGTTCAAATTGAAATTTGATAGCTTAAGAAATGGTGAAGTTATAGATGCGTATTTCATGAAAATCATAAAAATGACCCTATTTTCCGAACTGTCGAGGGTATTTAACCCCTTTAAAAACCGTCTCGATCCACGAACGAAGCTATGGAACGCTTCCGATCGCGCGGGAAGAAGCTTTTCTGCTCTCGCGATATACATAAAGTCGTTTCGTTAAACCCATTTGCTGCAGTCGAACGACCCGCAAAGAAATTTCGATCGCGCGTTAATACCGCATCCATATGCCATTCGAGGTGGTCTGTGTACACACGTGGCGAGTATAGAGTATAGAGATCGAGTGTTTATGCGATGTACATAATATGAATGTCTCGTGTGTGTAAAGAAGTCGTGGTGTGATGAAAACGAGTAGTCCTGCTCGTCTCTTTCGAGTTGTCGAGTGAAACGAGTCGGTTCGATCGTCGTATCGTCATTTTCCTCGAGCTCAAACTCTCCCTTCTAGTGTTCCTTCCCGAGAATTCTTTCTCCAGAATTTCTCGAGAAACTTAAGTGTAGGAAAATTATTATTATTCCCATTTGTTTTTAGAAATGAATTTTCAGTTAGTTCAAAATTGTGTAATAAATCTGTAATAAATGTTAGCAATAGGTACATACGAAGAATTGCGCGATTGTTTATAAATCTTTCTCTTCATATCGCCGATGCTCTATATACAATTAAACCAACATCCACTTAAAATGACTGAAATTTTTCTACAGCCGTAGATTTTGTCACAAGAAAAAAGGAAGTAGATTGGTTGACGCGACATTAGACGCATTGTGCTTTTTAACAAACTATTTTATAACAAAAAAGTAATGTTTCACTTTGCTCACGATTTGTATTAAATAAATAAATATATCAATTATATTTAATATCTGTTCTTTTTTTATTTACACCAGTTTTGTCTAAGTTAGACACGAATAAAAATTTAGATAAATATTGTCAACATTATTCCAAAAATATAAATTCTGCAATATTTTTTTAAATTCTTGAGAATTCTCGAGAAATATAATCTGATTTCTCATTTCTCGAGATGCGAAAAATATCGAGAAATCAGGAACACTACTCCCTTCAAATGACTTAAGGGGGTGGACTACTGTGACGGCCAGAAAAAATAAGTAATCTTCTGATTCAAATTGTAGAGAAACTAATCAGACGATTAAATTGCTGTTTAGCACTTAATTTTGACTTATTCTAAAGCATTAAACACCATAATACAAAAAAATAAAAAAATAAATACACAGATATATATCACGAGCTGGCTTTTCTTGATGGTTTTTCTTAAACAGTGTACCTCCTAACTCAAACTTGAATTGTCTAAACCAAAAAGAAAAAAGTTGTCTATTAAGTAAATGTTATGCCTAAGCATTACCGGATACATTTTTTAATATTTTGAAAATTGGCTGAATAACAGAGTGTTGAAGAAAAGGATGTCGATTTTCGCGATTTTCTCTGTAACTTCTGTTAAAAAAGGAATTGTCAAAAAATAGTCCGTTAATGCATAGAGAATATAGCAACACAGATGTCTACAAAATTAAGTCACAATTGCATCGATACAGATTGAGAAAACATGTACCAACACCGTTTTGAAAAGGTATCGTTCGCCGCGCAGATATTCGAGTGTGCGTTCGGTTCTGTATCTCCAAAACTAAGCCATATTTACATTTCAAACCTGTTCCATATCATTCTAGAGATTAAAAACTAATATTTAAGCGAAAAAAACTACAATTTTTCTACCGTTTTACAGTAGTCTAACCCCTTAACCGACACTTACGTCTGTGGTGTAAACGTGACAGGACTTATACCTTTTTTTCACCTAGTTGGCCGCCACTCGAAAACCGCTCCTGGCACAAGAAAACACGACATTGCAAGATTATTGTGATCGATCGAGCGTTTCCACACACTGATCTCTTAGTTATTGCGAATATAAGAACAAGACTAGCGGAGATTAAGAATTAAACGAGGCTATCTGGCGACGAGACTGCTGTACACTGGTGTTATTACTCGGCTTACCTTGCTGTTTCGAAAGTACGATAAGTTAGCCAAGAAAAACACTCTCTTTAACCTCTGTCGGTTTCAGCAAACCTACTAGGAAGTGCAAGCATCTTAAAAGGGAGGACTCGACCGACTCGATGATAGCCCTCGATGCGGCGTCGCCGCTCAACTATTTCGCTCATTTACTGGAGTACTCAATTACGGCGTGTGGGTGTAGCGCTGTGTCTTACTTCGGGTGTCAAATACAATTTTACTACGGAGGAGTTAAGTAAATACTTGATGGGCAGTGCTGTAATTATGTCGGTTTTTCGGAGTGTTTGATTTTTACTATATAAAGCGAGGTCCGTTCAAAAGGAAACTGTTGGCGCAAGTGCCTTAGACATTTTACTCGAAGTGTCTATAGGCACTTTCTCTGTTACAGATCATTATCGGATTTTTAGCAAATAGATCCTCGCCTTCTACGGCAGAGGTTGAGACTCGACAGGTGCTGAGTAAAAATACATGCAATTGGTAACAGGTGAGAATTGTTATGATAGAAAATAAGTAATGCTGTTTCGTTGCCTGTTTGAACAGTGCGTCCCTCGGTAGGTAATGTTATACATGTACGAATACCGTGGTGATCGTATACTGTGCAGACGTGAGAATGTACAGTGTGGGTGTGTAGCGTATGAATGCAGCATCAAGCTACTTAGATACATGAGACTGTGGGGGTTCGAATAAGATCTGATCGATTTACCTGCTATGCCTGTACACTTCTTCTGACACTAAAGAAGCAGCAAAGAGGTTAAAGGAAAGACAACACTCGAGATGTACAATCAAGCAACAGTAGGGTGACACAGTTAACGGGAGTCTGGGGTCTTCGTCAGGTGTCTCGTTCGGTGAACAAAGGAAAGAAGGAACAGAACGTCTGGACATTCTACTTCCTCTCGCGGTAACTACATATCGGATCTTGGACATTTACTCGTTTAGCGAATTAACGACGGTGTGCGATGGTTGCAGTTCTACGTACCCCGAACTCGATCACGAGGGCGTCCACGATGCTGCCGATCACCGTGATGAAGTCGAACGTGTTCCAAGCGTCCTTGAAGAAGTTCTGCTCGCGGGTTGGGATCGAGAAATAAGATCGATTAGAGACGGTCGTACCAGACGATCTTGCCTGCTGCCGCAGCTCTCAACTTTCCTCGAAGCTGTCATTCGAACGCCTAGCTTCTAAGCTGTTCCTTCAACGTTAACGCTCACCCCGGCTTAATTTCGAATCTCTATTCGACCTCGCTTCGAGGAAACTTGCAGCTGCCGCGAGTGTGTGAGATGTCTGCGAAACTACCACTAAGGAGAAAACTACGAGTTCGACTTGAGAAAGAGTAGGAGCGTGTCGTTTGCGTGTGATGTACTTGTACGTGTACGTAATGTGGGTGTGTAGGTGTATAGTTGTGACTGCACGCACCCTTACACGAACGTAAATGGTAATTATGGTAAAACTGAGCTGCGTGTGTGACGAGGGGCTGTGCTCTCGAGTAAAGGCCATATTTCTTCGTTTCCCAAGTGTTCATTTGCAAATCGTGAACGAGCAAAAGTATTCGCGGGAGATGCGGCTGAGAGTAATCGAATGCCTCCTACAGGAAGTATCTCCGGAATATCTAAACTATTGGGTAGAGCGTGATCGATAACTGTCACGTATCGAGTACGGTACTCTATGTATCTATACACAGGCGTATGTACGTACATACATACGTAATCTCTCTACGGTACAAGTGGAAGAAGCACACAAGAAGCTGGCCGCGCGGTTAACGCTAACAGAATCTGGCAGTTCATCTCTCTAATTTCCTCTCGCTCGAAGTAGCATGTAGTCGGTGCTGTTCGGAGATGAAGAGACCCGGCTGAGAGGGGTTCTTAAGGCGATTACGTGATATCCAAGTCGCGCGCTTTGGTGATCGATGATCGGCTCGAGTATAAGTGACGGGATCACTTCTAAAGAAGTATCTACGGGAGCATGCCGGTAATAGCGAGCAAACTAGAGAGAAACAGGGTCTGGAGAGATGGATAGAGATAGATAGAGAGGTAGATAGATAAAGACGCGGAGAGGGAGAGTGAAAAGGGGAGATGTATTCGCGGGAAGCTCTACTTTTCCACCCTCCTTCCGGGCTGAGAAGGAGGTCACCTTCCTCTAACGGTTCAGAAAATGCAAGCGAGTGAGGGTATCAGCGTAACGATCTCGGCTCTATCACAGCTTCTCTGTACTATCGTACTTCTAGCTTTACTCTAAATACAGGGTAGAGAAACGGACGAAAAGTGTACCGACCAAACGTTCGACAGCGAAAAGTACGCGCGTGAAATCAGCGACAAGCATTGGCAGGGGGTAGTCTATCGGGAGCTTGAGTCTTATGAGCTCCAACGAATACGAAGCAGCTAGTTTAAATAGCGAGAGCATAGAGGCCTAGGCAAAGTATTGTTCTACTAGTTATTCTGGAGTGTTTCACGGAACCCAGTTATCAAAACTTGCTCCCCGTTTCACGCGCACCGCTCCAAGCAAATCGGTACGCGCTTTTCGATCGCTCTTGCGTAGCGTAACTCTGAAACAGACGAAAGAGCAACGGGGAGGGGAGATCGTACGTTCAAGAGAATTTCGGATCATTCGCGCTGGTCGAACTACGGGCGGGATGAGAATCGAACGGGGTCATTTCTGAACGATGTCGTGGTACCATTTTCACGATGCACGTGTTCCTCTTTTCTGCCGCTATATAGATATATGATAGTAAAACGCATCCTGCGTAGCTTTTCGCTCGGCTGTTCTCGCGAAGGGTGACCGTTGAGTAGAGAAATTAATACGTATAATAAAAAATGGAAGAACGCAATGCGGTATATAATTTAATATTGCTACTATATAGTTGCGTGTGATTGAAGTTAGTGGAGTTAATGAGTAAGAGGCTTTTTCTATACCTTGCATCCGAAGGCGACGAGTTTAAGGATGCACTCAATGAGGAAAAGGAGGGTGACGACCAAGTTCACGACGGTCAAGGTGTCCAATAGTGTTGGCGGCGCCTCGTGATACTACAAAATACACCCAACACACAGACGTAACACAAGCTCAGACTCTGCATCGTCGCCCGCCCTCCATCCGCCTCTACTATTCGTTTCTATTCGTTCGCTATAATCGGCTTTAATCGCTTTCGTAATTCTCTTTCGTTAACTCCTCCCGCGTCGCGGCAGCTCGACTCTACCGAATCTCGGAAGCTTTCGGTACGGGGCTGTTTCCTCGGTAGCGCGGTTCATCTTCCCGTCGCTCGTAACTTGTTCGCTGAATTTCTTTATTCCGTGGCTAGTCAGGTGTCGTGAATCTTCCTTTTCCCTTGCTTTCATCCACGTAACTTTCTCAGGATCCGAATAAACGAAATAGCGAACAAGCTCGAAGCGACGAGAGAGAGAGTTTACACGATTCATTTTCGAAGTCGTCTTCGCAACGGGGTTGCCCCGTACACTTTCACCTTTCTTTTTATTCGTCAAGCTCTATACTTTTAACTACAACCCCTTGGATGTAAAAAGCAAAGAATTCTCCAAGAAACGGAGCAATCCCGTTGCGATCACTGATCGTCGATTTTTGAATCGATGAAGCGATCGATCGGGACAACTTTTTTTCCCGAATCACCGGCAAAAGCAAGTCTAACCAATCTCCGATATCGATCAATCTCTGATCCTTCGAGATAGCTCGCCGTGTCTGCGCACGTGATTGACGGCGATGCACGCGAAACGACGCTCGATTCTTGTGTATGTATGTGTGGTGAGTGTGTGTAGAATTAACAACTGGTCCTTCCCAGCGCTGGCGGAATGGCATGCGTGTGGCTTAACAGGAAGCCCTTGGGACTTCCGTTTCACGACCGATCTCCGAGTGATTGCGTTTCAACGTTCATCATTTTAATTACTCCACGTGTTACCTATACCGAATCTAACTACACAGTTACATTGAAATTAACTATTCCGAGGACTCTGGAGGAAGGATCGAAACGCAACCAGCCTCGCCACGGTCGTCGACGGTCCCTCGGATACCGAGCGGACGTCGCGAGCGTGACGCGGATCGACGCTGGCCCATAACACGCAGTCGTTGCAACAACAGACGCTGTTCGACGCCGACTATCGATCGAGGGACTCGCGGGATCGATACTCGGCGCGGAAGCGGCGGTGTAACGCATGCAAGGATCAAAATACATCATGTTCAACGTGCAGTGATTACGTGCGGATGCAACAAGACGGACAGCATGCACGGGAGCTTTCTGTTGCACGGGTTGCTTTTGTCGTGCTTAGCAGCAGATTTACTTTCCTCGACGCAGACCCCCCCGTTCGACGTAAGTCTAGGGAACGGTTTCTTCGAACTTAAAAAATAACTAGCCAGAAAAAGGAGACAGAGAAAGAGAGAGATAGAGAGAGAGGGAGAGAGAGAGAGAGAGAGAGAGAGAGAGAGAATAGATAGATAGAGAGATGAACGGAAAATAATCTGACGTGACAGTTATGCTTCGTTTCTTCGTGTCTGGGTACTGATCAGTGTGAAGGCGCGTGTCTCGTATCGTGTTGTGCGTGTGTTGGTGTTTCATAGATTGACTAGGAACTAGGAGCTAGGATCTAAGAAGCGAGCTGAACGGCGTATCGCGATCTTTCCCTCTGAATTCCATTGGTTATTTGATCGTTAGGGTAGTTTCTTTCAACGGGTCTTCGCAGTTGAGCTCGCTTCCGCTTTCGATACACGCACGGTTGCGATCAGATTGGACGAATTCCGAAGAAACTCGGACGGCTGTACGACCGCGGTTCGACGTTCCTCTGGCGTCTCGTAGCGAGTCGACGAAGAGAACAGGGTGAAGAAGATGCGGCAGAAACTGCGATACATTGTTTAACCGTGATACGTAATATTACATCACGATTGCAAACGCTTCGAATCTTCTTGATCCTGCAATCCTCGCGTAGCAACGATTCTGCACGATCGTACAACTCGTTCGGTTCGTGTACAGAGCCGAGCAACCGCTGCAGTCTCTTGCAGGTTCGATCGGATTGCGAAAGAGATAAGGGTGGTCTCGACCGGACAAAGGTGAAGTAATCTTACAGCAACGTTTCTACGGAAACGGGTTACTAGAAGGGGCTTACGAGAACAAACAAAAAGTACCAAATACTACGGCTAGCTGGACGTTCAGCGTCTGTTCAGCCCTGAACACAAAAGGTTCTCTAACAATAAGTAGTGATCTATATACTCGTACACACATCGTGTTCTTGCAATACACGGATTAGCTCCGAGTACTCGAGTCGACAAGATACTACCTATTCTTCAAAGGAAAAGAATCAGCTCTAATTGATTTCTAATAAGCGGAACTTACCAGGCTACGACCGAAAACCCCGCTCCACGACGCCCGTTCAATTAAGATCTCCGATCTAACGTAGCTGTCGGCTTTGCAGTTTTACCCGTGGAATACTGGGGCGGGCGTCGTGGAGCGGTGTCCCGGTCAAAAGACTCTAAGCGCGTACGTTCTCTCGGTTAGAATCTGTTCGATGGGGGATTTTGTTGGCATGGTGGAGCTTACCCTGACGCCGAATGCGGCGATCTTCAGTATGCACTCGACGGTGAACATCCCCGTGAAGCACATGTTCATGTACTTCAGCGTGTTCTTGTACGCGTCGCTTTGCCGATGGAACTGCAATGCATACACTGACAAACACACGGCCGACAGAGACAGACAGACAGACAAACGATACAAGCCTATGAACGGATCGCGCGCGTCGTTCGCGGTTCCGCGGCGAGCCGCTTCGTGGAAATTCACGATCTCCTCGCCACCAACGCTTTCCCCTTTCTCCCATCTTCGCCCGTGACACGAGAGAAAGGGGAAAGCCTTCTTTTCTCCGTTCGATCGAGCGACTTGCCCATCCATACGCCAACGATTCGTCGCGACGATGTTAGTGATCAAAGCGTCGCGTATCGTTGGGCCAGCCCTCGCCGTGACACGGTATTACAGGTACATACATATATACGAGACGTGTAGAATAGAGTGCGAAATCTGTAAGTTACACGGTGTATATAGATATAGAGACATTTCTCAGTCGACAGAGAAAGAGAGAAAGAGAGTAAGATAGAGAGAGAGAGAGGGAGAGAAATAGAAAGAGAGAAAAGGGGAGACAGATAGGTGTATAATATTAGCGTTAACCTAGATACGTGTATCTGTACGACCTTGCAGGGCGTGTACGGCGTAACCGTGACTTTAAGGAGATCCTTTCCTCCCATCTATGACTAGGCTGAGTGGGAGACGATACTGTATACATTTTACGTGTGGCTGGTGTGTGCACACGGCTATACCAGTACGGTCACGGTGCGACGGGGTAACGTTCAATAATAATCGAATGCATCTCGTACTGGTATAACTGACGGGACTATGGGGTTGCTCGTTACCGATCGAGTCGCGCGCCAAGGGGTCGAACGGTGCTCGAGGCTGGCGCAACTCTATCAGGGCATCGTGTCTCGTTGCTGGTCAGAAACGCGGGATAACGTTATCAATTTTAATTCGCCGCGAGACCGTTCGGCCGCGCGTCGGGATCGGGTTTGCTGGGTGGAGAGACTGGCGAGTTTGGTGTCTGGAAGAGTGAGAGAGTCGCGTGAGACGAGAGGAGGAGCGAGTGAGTCGGCTATGGCAAAAGTAAACGATTAAACGAGAACGAAAAGATGAGCCGAAAGGAACAAACGTCTCGGCGGCGAGCTAAAGAACGGGCAGAAGAGAAACATAAGATGGAGGGTTTCTTAAGGAAGGTGCGCGATGGGTTTGAAAATCCTCCCCCGCTCGAAGGTATATACACTCGTGAGTTTCTTTTTTTTTTTGCTGTTCGAGGGGGGAGGAAAAAGGGGGATCAAGTCGTGCGGGCGCCCCGTGCAAGATACGTGTGTCTGGTGTTAGGAGAAAACGCACACACACACACACATTCAATGTGACAGAGTCTCGTGATGGCTCGCTCGAGCTGGTCAAGTCGAGTTTGCTTTTGTTTGCGAGCAGCCAGCATGCGACGCGCAGTCTCGCGCGTGGTGTGTCAAAGGGCGCTGGTATCTCGGGCCGCGGTACGCGTGTCAGCGACGTGTCAGCAACAGCTACGTGCCTCTGAACAAAGGGACCGAGACTCGCGGCGTCTCCCGGTGACGTTCCGTCTTCACGGACCCCCAGTGGAATTCCATCGGGGAAAACGACTCGGGGGGAGCGAGAGTCCCGTCCCTTTACTCCTTCTGTATGCTCCGACATTCAAATATCGTGTGCCGCTCGTGTGCGCTCCATTCTCAAGACCATGGTGCAGTACGTGTACAAGTGACTCGGCAATGACATTCCTTGTGTCGCCAGGCAATCAGTGTCAGACAACGAGACAAAATGGAAATAAAGAAAAATAAAGGGAAATAAAAAGAGAATAAAGAGTGGTGAACGAGCGACACGTGTGTCGGGTCGCATCGCTCCGTGTGCTCTGCCGGGGTGATCCAGCTCTCTGTGCTCGCAGGCCAGCGGCTCCCAGGGCGATTCAAGGCAACGGGGTGCAGCGTGAGAACGAAAAGAAATACAAGACAGTGGACACAGAGAGACGTGGTGAAACGTAGAACAGAAGAGACGGGGTGCTCTAAAGACACGTGGACGCGCGTGCAGGCCTCTGTTATACGCCGTGCAGCCTTTTTTCTCTTCCTCGTTTTATTCGGCTGTGATCGGTGACCGTATACAGGTACCGTATGCGATCGTAAATCGGTTCAAGCCAGTCGTACGTGCAACGCTTCGAACCCCGCCAACCAGTTCAAACATGGGCTTGTCGAGGCGCAAGTGTCGAACGCGCATCGCGTGTATCTCTGTGTGTCTGTGGCGTGTGCGAGGTCGTGGTAGCTCGCCGATACTCGCTATCGTCCCTCCACGCGTCTTCGAGTACGTCTACTACGAAAACGAGGACACATCAGCGGCCATGCAATAAGAAAAGGAGCTGAGGATAGAAGACACCGATGGAGACAGGAGAAGTTGGGGACGTTCGAACGTGGGAGATACAACGGGAACGTGAGGCAATGGGCTACAGAAAGAAAAGTAATACCATCGAAAGCGAAAGAAATTGTTGGTAGACGCGGGACCGGTGTGCGTGTGTGGAGCAGGCGCGCGGGGCTGTCCGAAATCTTTCGTCGAATTTCGGGCACTGAATTCGGATGGTCTTGCAGTGTGTTTGATTTTAATCGATTGAAGTTTAATCGGTTCCAGCCACTTTGCACTTTAAGGGGAATCATAGTTTTGGGGGGCTGAAAACGTAGCAAAATTTTAAGATTTTTTAAAAGAAATTTTTCTGTCTTAGATTACTTGGAAGATAAATATCACGCACACCAGCGAGCGACGAATTTTGCCCGACGTGATGATCGATCATGAATAACTCCTATCTATATACATTATTGAAAATTAATAAAAAAAACTGTAATTTCTTCAGATCCAAAATTCAGATGAAATAAATGACTAGATTCTTAAAATAAACACAATTTGTGCTATGTTTTTAGCCCATAAAATAGTATTCCTCCCTTAAAGGGGTATACCCGTTTGAACACTCGGAAAATGTGTATATTTTGTGGATTTTTTTACAAGTCAACGGCTTGATGCAGATTTCCCGTTTTTTTGCTATCTTTACATAGTATTATGAACGACTTAAAAAAAAGTTTCAATTAAAAAGCTATTGTTTTTGGAAAGTTATTGATATATATCCAAACTTAGGCTAAACTGTGGGCCTAAAAACTCGGGCTACGTTCAACCAATTCACTTTCAATTTTGCATGCAGAATCGTAATAAGATTCCACATCGTCCTACGAGGGCTTTTTTTATTCCGATTCCCCGTTTATTATTTATAAAGAAAAAAGTGGACGTTTCTCTTAGAAAAATGTAACTTTACCTTTGATCTCTCACCATTTCTTTATTTTTCAAAATTTTCAAATTCGACCCCGTTGGACGATAACTATTACCATACTTTATAAGAAGATTTTATTGTTTTTGATTTCAGACACGACATACAGCTCATTTCAGGCTCGAAAAAACAATAGTTTTTTAACTGAAACATTTTTTTTTAAGTAGTTCATAATACTATGTAAAAATAGTGAAACAATAGGAAATCTTCATCAAGCCGTTAACTTGTAAAAAATCCACAAAATGTACACATTTTCCGAGGGTTCAAACGGGCTCAAACTCCCTTAAACCGAATCAAAATTCAGTGGCTGGGATCCATCTCCGTGCCGCGTGCGCCTGGCGTGGAATTAAAAGTGTCTCGATTCTGAAACGAACCGGGAGCATAGAATGTATTATAAAAAGCATCGAGACACCGTGAGTAACCGTCCAACTAAAGTCAGCTCCGAATAGAGTCGAAGTGACGAGAGTAGGAGAGAAGAGAGGGTGGTTGCTTTGGGTTTGATAGGGGGGCACAAGAGTATTCAACACAGCTGTGTACACGTATCAATGGGTACAAGGATCACAGTTATACAGAGAGCAATAAATAAATTGGCAGGCAAGAACAACAATGTCCTCGTACAGATATAACGTCATATCTTACAGTCACTTCGAACTCTCCATTGTGCACGTTCGTAGAGCACCACGTGTATGTATATTCTCTTTGTTCGTCGTCGACGACGATCCCGGTCTCGGCTGCTTTTCGATTGGTTAAAGTTGCCAAAACGCGGGGTGTGCAAAGACACGACGAAACGCGACAAGATCGAGCATAGCATAGATCGGGGGAAGTGAGGATGAAATAGGGATGACATAGTCTACGTGCACGATTCGGGTATAATTAGCGCGCGTGGCTCGAAAACGTTCTTTTCCGTCCGCCGCTCGCGTTAATCGCGTCGCGTCGTTCATAGTCGGGGCCGCGACGTCGGCGAGATACGTCCGTATACATAATTCCCTTCGATAAGTATCTATCCGGATAGAGGAAGCGAATCGTGACACTTACCTTCATCATGAGCAGTAATGTGTTTAATACGATGAGAATCATGATAAAATACTCGAATGGCGTTGATACCACTATCCTCCAGATTTTGTACTTTACGCTGTTCCGCTCCTTGGGCATGTACCTCTCCAGAGGTCGAGCTTGTATCGTGAAGTCTATACAAGATTTCTGAAAGAAGGTCGGCTCGATTAACGCTCTCGTGGCCACCGTTCCTGCCTGCATTCGGACGTTGAGTACACAAGCGAGAGGAATCTCTATGACTAGAGCTGGCGAACCTGATTCTTGTCGATCTCGCCGTCCTGCAGTTCGGCCTCTCCCTGCTCCTGGAACGTGATGATGATCAAGGCCACGAAGATGTTGACGAAGAAGAATGGAAAGACGATGAAGTAGACGATGTAGAAAATGGACATCTCTATACGAAAATTCTGTATGGGGCCCTTGTCCTCGTACGTGGCCGCCATCGAGTTCTGCAGGATCTGCGGCCAGCCCTCGCCGGTCTGCACCGCAAACAGCGTCAGCATCGCGGCCATCACGTTGTCGTAATGAAAATACTGAGACTGCCACACCCGTTTCTGTGGCTCCGGCAGCATGGCACCCTCTTCGAAAACGAAATATTGTCCCCTGCGAGGCAAAGCAATTAACATAGTCAATGAAACTGTTACTTAATGCGACGAGCATCAAAGAGGAACGATTGGAAACGGTTCGGAGCGATTTGAAACTGAATTTGGACGTAGGCAGTAACGGCGAATGGTATACTCACTGGCAATCCTGTTCCGTATACTTGCTCTCGTCGCTGCAGTAGAAGAACTTGCCGTTGAACAGCTGCACCGCGATCACGGCGAATATGAACTGGAACAATATGTACACTATGAGAATGTTAATGACGTTTTTCAGACTGTTCACCACGCAGTCGAAGACCGCCTTGAGCTTCGGCACGCGTTTAATCGTCTTCAACGGCCTGAGCACGCGTAGCACTCTCAGCGACTTGATCGTCGATAGATTCTGTCCGGCCGAACTGCCCGTCATGTCGAAGGCGAACGACACCGCGGCGCATATCACCACCACCGCGTCCATAATGTTCCAGAACTCGCGCAGGTACGAGCCCGGGTGAAGTATGATCCCGAGATCGATGATCTTCAGGATCATCTCGACGGTGAAGACACCGGTGAACGCGTAATCGAAGTAATTCAGTATGTGGTTCCTCGGCGAGTCCTCCCACACCGGATCCTCGGCGGCCAACGCGATACTCGACAGCGATATCACCACCATTATGAAGAAATCGAAGTACCTCAGGTTGACGACCCAATGGGCGGCTCTTCTTACGCTGCGTTTAGAAGAAAATTCACCTTTCAAACTGCTCTTCTCTATAGAATATGAAAGATAAAGGAATAGAAACTTACGGATTCGTAGGGGACAGTATAAACATGGAGGAGTATGGCAGCATTGGTTTTGGTCCCGTGTCATCGTCTTCATCCTGCTTTTTCTCTTCGGACGACGGTTTCCCACCTGTTCCGTCTTTGCTGAAATCGAAGCCAGAGAATCGGTACCGGCACCCTTTCCACAATCGAGCTCTCCTCTCTCGCGTCCAACTTACAAATTCTGGTTCGGACTCGGAGGGCCAATCTCGTCCTTGGGCGCGCTACCGTCTTTCGGATTCTGCAGGGACTCGAGTTCTTTCTCGAGCTCCTGCGCCTGCTTCTCTTTATCCTCCACTTGCTGCTCGTCTTCGGCGGCGCTCAGCTCCTGTGCGTTTGCCAGATTGTCAACGGCGATAGCCAAGAACACGTTCAGCAGCGTGTAGTTGCCGAAGAGCACCAGCACGATGAAGTAGAGCGAGTAGACCATGCCCCGCCTGTGACCCCCTTGCGACTCGATACCCTGGTACATCACTTCGTTCCAATCTTCTCCGGTCAGGATCTGTCGGTGAAATGAGTTCTCGTTAAACGAATCCTTTAGCATTGCCTATCCCCGTAGCATTGCCTATCCTCACATTCGCTCGCCACTCGAGGGAAAGACTATGATCGCGTGTCTTCTTTCCTCCGCTGAGCAAAAGCTGTTTAAGTGTAGAGACGAAGGTAGAACTTACTTGGAAGACAGTGAGCAGCGCGATGGGAAAGGTGTTGAAATTGGTGGGCGGCGTGCCGGATTCAAAGTTGAACTGGCCGCCGAACAGCTGCATGCCGAGCAGCGCGAATATGAGAATAAAGAGGAAGAGCAGGAAGAGCAGGGAGATGATGCTACGCATCGAGCTGAGCAGCGATATTACGAGGTTCCTCAGGCTCTTCCAGTATTTGGTGACCTTAAAAATTCGCAGGAGTCTAAGGGCACGTAGGACGGAGAGGCCGAAAGAGCCGGACTTCACCTCGGACCAGATCACTTCGAAGATCGATCCCGAGATGACTACGCAGTCGAAACGATTAAAGCTCGACTCAAAGTATGTGCGAGGGCCGAGCGCGTACATCTTTACGAACATCTCCAACATGAACAGAGCCAGGAACACGAACTCTGCGAAGTCTGCGAACAAGCAACGATCATGAGACGTGGTGACAATAGTCAAGGATTAAATAGAAGCTTCTATACTTACAGAGGAAATCGGTGAGCCACTGCGGCTGGCCGTAATGCTCCACGGCCACGCAGACGGTGTTGAAGAACACAAGCACTATGACGAACCAGTAGAACTTTTGCGACTTGACCGAGTTCCGTATCCAGAACCTGAACCTCTTCTCGGCCAGCCAGAATCGCGCGAACGGTCCCTTCTCCTTCTCCCTCGGCTTGAAATAGGAAGATCTCGAGAAGCCTATAAATCAGAAACCACTCGTCTCACCAGGTATCCCAATAAATATATATTCGACGAACTGGCCGCTTACGCGGTGGCCGGTTATCAGATCGATTCCTCCCTTAGTTTCTTCGAACGCAAACAAAACATCGCACAGTGTATTTCAGAGAGCTGATCCGCGTAATCGCATTGCAGGTGGTGAACGCGCGGGATCCCTGCCCGACAACCCCCGACATCTGAACTTTGTTGCTTCCCCGTTGTTTCCAAGCGATATCGAAATCCAATTCGAAAGTTTCGCGCCGCGACTCTAATTGCTATGTGGCTCGACTGGAGGATCTGCTTAGTCCTCGGACTCTTTCCCACGACCGGTACACAGACACACAAGACAGAGACAGGTCTATTCTAGATGGTACTCTAAGAAGCGGGAGTATGTATCTATTGTGCGCACGGATCACCGATGCTTGTGACTAATCTATCGCTAGGTGTCTAAGTACCTCCACCCAGCCTGCCTCCCGTACTCTATGGGACAGGACACACCTATTTCCGACACTCTAGTTCTCCTCTCTCGATCTCACGCCGCAAAATACTAATTCTTCTACGATACTCTGACGAAGACACGTTGTACACCAACTAACAACAAGATAGATAATGTCTATACACGTTGAAAACATCAATCGGTGCTCGACCACTGTCACACCTAGAGACCACATAGACCTACGCATCTCCACCTGGAGCATTCGTGATTCATTTGCGAGAAGAATGTCGACTCCTCGTGGGCATTTATCACTGAGGATAACTTCACCGTTATCAGGAATGCTCTCAGGTGGACGTTTTCACAGGAAAGACACGTAAACGTAGAAATGTACGACGACACCAGCCAACAGAAGCGTCTCCTAAGAAGAACACAAAAATTAATCGGCATCTTTGTTAATTTGATTGCAATGTCTGCAGGCCCTGGCTGACACGGGGTTAATAATGTCCGGTAAGGCTCGCGCTGCCCTGCTTGCGAATACCTTTGCGTTCGTTCGTAATTACGATAATTACAGCGGCTCTATCATGCTTTCTGTGTACAGCTTGCGCTTTCGAGCGGTATATATGTTTATGTACTCTAACTACGTGACAATTACGTCGTCTGGTTGCGGCGAGTATGCTCCGCAGCATTCGCGCGCGATTTCTGTCTGTGATGTTCGTCCAATTTGAATTTTATTTATTTATTTATTTATTTGTTAATGTGTATCGGTGTCCACGTGTGCTTGTGTCCGTCCGTCTTCTGTGTCAGATGCGAAACGACAAGGGCCTCTCAAACGAGATAATACAAGGAGCACAGTTAGGAAAGAAAAAGGTTACGAATACAGCCTTGTTTTGCGTTGCTCTTTGAAAGTTGTAGCATTGACAGTTGTAGTTACCTTTGAGCTTTTTCTTAGGCACTGAAACAAGAGGAGCATCTGATAGCGTGTGTTTAGAATGTTCGTCGCCAAGTTCGAGGGATTATAAGTATCGTTCCTTTATCGATGCGAAACAGAAATCAGAAATGACGTCCGGTCGAGTGGTCCCACGAGCAATCGCGAAATTGAGTCGCGGTTATTACACAGAGGGGCGAGCGAAGAACGGAGACGTTACTCGTGGGACCACCCGAGCTCGTTAGTAAATGAGTCGAAAACGATGCCCGGCGAACGTGAATTATGCAAGGATGCCAGTCAACGTTCCCAACAAACGGTTCTCGCCTACGTTTCCAGATGGAACAACAGCATGAACATTCGTTAAGTCCCTCTACGCAACTTGCTACCTGAGGTTAAGGGGTCTTCCTAGTTTGACTGCTGAAAAAACTCAATTTTTTGGGTATGAAAAAAAGAAACATGTATTGCACGCTAGTAGCATTATTCTATTACCTTTTTTAGACAATAAAAAAAGACCTATTTATATCAGAAAAGACTTAAAAAATGTTATCAGTTTTAGCAAAAAATTTATGGTTTTGTTTGACCGTAGTAATTCAATTTTGCAAGCACTTGCAAAATTCTAGTTCGAACGATAAAGTAACGTCTACTGAGAATGCTTGATATACATAGGTATTTGAAGTGGATCGTGACTTTTGGTTGTTTGGCAATTAGGTCTGGCATCCGGAAGGATATTGTCATTGTAACAATTCTTTTTTATAGTCTTAAAAGGTGATAAAATAAAGCTACAAACGTGTCACATTTGTTTCTTTTTTAATTCTCGAAAAAATCTCACACTAGGATGACCTCTTAACGCGAATCTTTTTGACATCGTTCGAAACATTCGAAAGGCAAGTGGTGAACGTTTGAATCTTAAAAGGTGGTAAGAACTCGGGCAATAATCGGGAGAAATGAAGCGAGAACAGGAGTAATACAACTCACCACCGTCCTGATCGTCATCCCCTTCCTCTTCCTCCGTGTCCGTGCTTTTGCTTTTGCCCAGCTTCTTCAACTTCTTCTTTTTCGCCGCAGCTTTCCTTCTCCCTGCAAACACAGACATCCTCTGTCAGCGTGTACTCATACCTTTCGCTGAATATCTAAAAAGTATTTCTCACGAACCTTCCAAGATGTGCATCTTCTCCTCTTCCGTGGTCCTCTCTTCCGCGAGTATCACTTCCTCTAAAAATGACAATAAACGTTCAGTGGGCGATCACGAGTAACCAGAGAGACAGCGGAAAATGGTATAATAATTAGGATCCAAAGAAAGCTGGAGGAAGACACTCTGTGGCCTAAGTGGACTGCTTAGGTTTTAGGTAAAAGGTGGCTCGATCGATAATCGATGTAGCGTTAGCATTTGGCTTTCTAACCTGCTTTGCAGATCCAGTTCAGGTAGCAGAACAGTTCGTGCTCGAGCTGCTGCTGTCTTCGCAATTTCAGGAAGGACTGCCGGTTCTCCACCTTCTCTCTCTCCTTCGCAAACTCTCTACAAGCGTTACAGAGACATGATAGCTGAGTTACGCGACGGGGCAGGTGCGAGGGGACGTTCTCAAATGTGCACAGGTGATCGGTATTTGATCGCGGACGCGGCCTTACTCTACGGAGCAGATATCTAGCGGGGACTTGACGTATTATGCAAAGCGTTCTGGCCAACGGGGTGCGGACTCATAGGTGCATTATCGGACAGAAAAGTCGGTCACTGGCGCTACAGCGAGTAAAGGGATCCGCGTTACGGTGCATCTGGCCTTTACTAGCACCTTGTTACTCTCGGTACTCCGAAAATGGTCTCTCCTCAAGCGGGCAAACAGCTAGCGGGGCGATAAACTTAGGGGGGAAGATCGATCGTTTCGAGACCTGCTTGAGTGATCCACTTTAAGTAGGCACTGAACGCAGTCGTGAACAGACGCTTTCTCTTTGCTTTCTGATAAGCCGCCCGCCTCTCGACGCGTGTTCTTTCGTTCGAAAACTCCCTGACGGAAAAGAAAGAGTGAAAGAAAGAAAGAAAGGTGATCCGGTGGTTGTTTCGGGCGGCACGAGGTAGACGTGAACCGATTTCGTGCGGGGCGAATCCGCGTCGAAGCTTCTACCGCCGTTAAATAGAACGGGCGAGTTCGAACGCGGGTCTGCTCGTAGCGGATCGTAGAATTGTAGCGGCAAGTAAGGTAGATCTCGCGGATTCGCCTCGCTGTAAAACACCGCGTTACAACCTGTTTTACAGAGAATGGAGCAAGAGGGTTGGGGGCGAAAGTGGAGAATGAGTGTACTCACCCGCTCAGGACACCGAGAACTAAGTTCAGCATGAAGAATGAGCCAAGGACGATCAATGGTATAAAGTAAATCCAGTTGTACGTGCTGCCAAGAGCGTCGTTTGTCTGCAAATTTGACCAGAGCCACGTGAAGCCTGTGTGTTACGCGCTGCGAGCACAGTGCAATGATCCAACGAAACGTCACACGACACTCAGACACCGAAACACTTAGATATGCTTCTCTCGCGCTTATTTTCTTCTCGCTATCCTGTTTCTTTACAAGAAACAGCACTGAGTTTGATATAGAAACGGTCGCATGCCCGGTGGCTCGTGGAGTTAGAAGTTAGGGGCCGTCCTTGAATTACGCGAGGGTAATTTTCACGATTTCTTAACCCCTCCCCCAGTGTAAGAATTCATAAGATTTTATATTCCAAACCCTCTCCCCTCGCCCTCCTTACGTAATATTTTTTACATTGCATTTATTTAAGTTATTAAAATCCTTTTAAAAGTTTATATAATTCATTTAACTCGGTATCGCGTGTGCGATGAAACATCGTTTTTTAGGCTACTCGTGTTGGAAATTAGATTAAAAAAATATTGCGTAAGAAATTCGCGACTCCCTGCCACCCCAAGAAGCCTTACGTAAATTAAGGACGACCTCTTACTCGCCGTGCAACCACGAGCCGCGATTAATGCAACGATCAACGAGTAATAGTTATTCAACGAGGCAAACGTTCCGAGCAAACAAAAGAGATAATGCGGAGAGACGACGATAGAAGTTTCGTAGGTATTGCAGTGCCATTTCTCATACAACAGGCGTAGGTATATTTTCGAATACGGATCGCGAGACACAGACAACTTTGATCGCGTGGAGAAGTGAAAAGTACGGGGGCAGTCGTGCCGGGAACCGGAAGACGACTCAAGCTCCTCCGGGTCCCGGCCGTCTCTGAGAACCCAAGCGCAACAACGTAGACACAGTTAAACACCAAGAGATCTTTGCAAAGAGGGCTGAAACTGACAGTGTTATACTGAGCAAGATGAACATATACGTCAGTGTTAGCTGTAAACATCCGCAAGCAGTTGACGCCGTCCCGGTAAAACGAGGAAAGAAACGGCGGAAGCCAAACTGTCATCGGGCAAACACATAGAGACAATTAAACACGACACATAGAGAAAAATCACCGACAACGAGAGAGACTTGTTTACGTGAACGTGATCACATTTAGATCGTGGATGTATGGAGAAGAAAAGATAGTGAACGGCGCAGGCAATCGGGAGAATTACATACTGAGATGCTAGGCACAGAAAGTAGGAGGGTGCTCGTCGAATCGACAATCTCCACCGGGGGTTTCGTTTGTCTTTGGCAGAACGCTCGGGCACTTCGGGGCAGGGACTTAATACCGGTATAACGCTCATATCGGTATTTCGCCAATACAGCTATACCGAAATCAATATCATACCGAAACAGATAAATACCGAAACCGATATTGTACCGAAACCGATATCGTACCGAAAACAATAGGTTACCGAAAACCGAAATAAATACCGGTATTTTTTCGGTATTCTTTTCGGTAACATAGTAGGAAAATACCGAAACCTACCATGTTACTGAAAAGAATACCGAAAAAATACCGGTATTTATTTCGGTTTTCGGTAACCTATTGTTTTCGGTATTTATCTATTTCGGTACAATATCGGTTTCGGTATTTATCTGTTTCGGTATGATATCGGTTTCGGTATTTATCTGTTTCGGTATGATATCGGTTTCGGTATAGCTGTATTGGCGAAATACCGGTATTAAGTACCAGACAAAGTTACAACCGAAAAATACCGGTATAATACCGGTATTTTACGTACCGGTAGGAGTCCCTGCTTCGGGGTGCACGCGAAAGTGTACCTACTCGCCTGCGGTTTGTTCGGGGCTGAACAGTCCGCGGGCGAGCAGATCTCGTGTGATTAGCCGAATCTTCTTGAATCCCGATGCGAAACGAAGGTTCGCCGGAGACAAACGCGGGGAGCAAGGGGGTGCGCGGAAACGGTCAAGTTCCTCGAGCGGAAATGATAACGAGTCCCGGTAGAATGTGAAGAACAGAGAGAGTTTTAACACTGAAGGACATATCTCTTGCTTTACCCAGTACAATATGGCAGTCCAGCCCTCCATAGTGATGCACTGGAAGACAGTGAGCATGGCGAATCCGATGTTGTCGAAGCTGGTGATGCCGAAGTTTGGTCCCTCCCAGTGATCCATGCACGTCGAGGTGTTCGCGTCGCACACGTGGGCCCCGAACGGCGCCTCAGATTTGTTGTCCGTGTTACACGGGCTCGGCAGTTCGCCCTCCTTCATGATTACATCTACAACAGAAGGGTGGTTAGACCTGTGTGTTAGGTCCATGACCTAGGATTCCGACGCCCTTCGAATAACAGTCGCTCGTCTACTTTTCTCGCGAGAACTCCCGACAGAACAGAGATGATTAAGGCCCCTGGCGCGCTCAGGATATAATCTTGGGGCAGCCGAGTTGAAGGGATACAAATATTTTTAATTCAAATTCGATAAAATTCATTAGGGTAGATGTACCGTTTGTGGCCATTGCACTGTTTTTGGCCATGTGCATAATTAACTTAATTTTAAATTGCTTGCAGATCATTATTGTGTGGAGAATTTCACATCATAAATATTTTGTTTAATATACCGGTAGAAATATAAGGTAAGGAAAAATATTATATTTTTTAAGAAGTGGCCCAAACTGGTACAATACCTTAAAGTGGCCACAAATGGTGCATCTACCCTACGGGATTATAAAATTTTATTTAGAGATTGAAATCCAGTTTTCGTTTCTTTTTACAAAGCCTCGTATTTAGGGGATGCCGGAACCTTAACCCCCTATCTGGGCGCGCCACTGGCTGAGGCTCCCGTCTACTCACTGATATCCCTGATGCTGTAACACGTTTTATGCAGGGTTCCCGAATAAAACTCGAGGCCGATGATGGCGAATATCACGATGGCGAAAAGTACCAGCAGGCCGATCTGCAGAAGCGGGGCCATCGCCTTGATGATAGACTTGAGCACCACCTGGAGACCTGTTCGCAAAAAATTGGCGAGGAGTAATTAGGTCCAACCACCGTTCCCTCGAAGCGATTCGCGCGTTTCTCTTAACCGACTCGTTTCACGGTTGCTCGTCTCTTATCTTTTATTTTATTTTTCTTTACTTTCACTTTGGTCGCTGCTCGGGGAATCGTGCGCAGAGTAAGTTTCAATAATATCTCATTCAGCGTCGGTTAACATGATAGAGTTAGACTCGGTACCTTGTACGATATACATGTGTCGTTCGTGTGATTTGGAAATCGTGATCCAGCGGCCATACAATTGGGATACTTCGTTGTTACATAGACACAGCATACAGAAACTCTCAAAAAGATATCTATTTGGGTGGTGCTACATAAACAACATAATCGTTCTAACGATGCAAGGCATCTACGTGTAGATATATATGTATATATAGATATAGAGATATATATATACTTGCAATATAAAAAACGTACTACAACTGATCTACGACCTTTTATGTCTCTGAAACGTATTCGTCGGTTCGCTCGTAATCGGATCTATGCAGCAGCTATCGATAAACGATGAAACGTTCCGAGAAACGGATCCAGTCGATCCCCACGAAGTATCCGAATTCCAGACGCGGGACAGTTTCCAAGGGGGGCGGCGACACGCGTTCCTCGAGCACCGAAGCTCGCCTTTTCCTTTTCTCTTGCTTTTTTTCTCTTTTCCCGACATTTCCTTCGCCTCTAATGAAAAAAAAAAACACGTTTGCCCGCTCCGCGGGATCGAACGGTTTGCTCTTCGTTTGGCTTTTAACGAATGACCGCGGAATAGCGACGCACGGGCGTTCGTGACTCGACTGTGGATCCGCGCGCGAGATCGAGAGAATGGAAATCGAACAACGCGGAAATTTGGGCGAATTTGGTGACCGGTTCCGCGAGACAGACTCGCGGGGGTGGCTCGCCGGCGAGCCGCGACGAAAGCGACAGAGGGGGTTGGACACAAAAAAAAGGGGCGAGATCTAGACAAGGCAATCTGTTTCGGTTCGGCTGGAGTGTTTGGTGGCCGACTGTATTGAAACGCTACTCACTCGGTATGCCGGAGACAAGTTTGAGCGGTCGCAACACGCGTATCGCACGCAACGTGCGCAGATCCATATCCAGTTCTATGCCTTGCGAGAACGCCGTGATGAACCTGCCCCAAAACACACACACCCCGCCACACTTTACTACTTACTACTCTATTACACTAATACTCACGCTACTTAAATACTTAAGCTACACAACTAGGTGGTTTTAACTAGCGCTCTATGGCCTAAACCCGTAGGATTCGGGAGAGTTTTACTATCGGGATGAAGCCTCGCCGTAGACCGATGTCTTCCATTATCGTTATTCGTTTCTACATCTCCAACAAACGTTGCCTCTAACGTGGCAGCCTCGGCCGGAGCCTTCTAGGCTAAGTTCATTAAGCTGGGGGTCGATTTCAAAGGGGGAAACCGTTGCTGCCTTCGGAATATCGTCTAAACAGCGACTCGTCGGACAAACCAGCCGCCTTGGGGAAAATTTCAGAGATTCGCTCCAAGCCTCTGCCGGCTCTCTGTTCGATGGAAGTTGGCCGGGCTCGATTCGTGCAACTGAATCCGAAGACAAAAGGCGGAAGCTTGGCACTCGATTCCTGCCGCTTCGGATTAGCTTATCGAATTAGCGCATCGTTGGATTACCCCTCAAACTGTCTTCGTGAAAGGCCGGAACGGTCTCAAAGGGAATCAATTCGGCTGATTATCGAGACGATCGTCAATTGCCTAAGATGCGTTTAAGTTTAAGGTTTTAAGTTTATTGAAGCCGTGGAAGGTGGCAGGCCTGGATGGAATCGCTGCAGATAGAAGTTAACGTTCTACCGATCGTTTTCTCGTTTGACTCGAGCTCTAAAGTACTGCTTGTTGGACGTATCTATTAGAAGCCGGGGGGCACTCGAATAATCGTAGCTGGGGAGGGTTGCACGGGGTGATTGGAGGGATCGAACGAATTACGGAGACTCGGTTGCTTCTCGAGGGATGGATCCGTAACCCCTCTCTCTGAAACCTCGCGGAAGGGTCGGGACGTTCGCGCGGTCGAGTTCGATAAATTCTTCTTTCTGCTGCATGCGAAATGCGTCGGTTAAAGGAGAGTGGGTGGTTCGGGGATCAATAGTGAAAGGGAAGCCGGTGCAAGAGAGGACACCTCGGTGAGGTCTACGATTCTGTGGGACGATGACACGGTCTCCCGAGGGTGGCTAAAGGTACGACTCTCTAGCAGACACGAGCTTGCTCGAATACGTTACTGCTCTAGAACACCTACCTATTTACCAACGTATAGTCAACTCTATCAATCGGTGACTGTGGCTAAAGACAGAGACTGCTAAATATAGAGACACCCGCAAGCCAGTACTTTTGTGTTTTCTTCTTTCTGTTTGTGATTGTGTGCGTGTAACAACCGGGGTGGTAGTGAATCGCGCTGCACAATCTCGGAACAAATGCTGTCTCATTCTATTTCTCCAATGAATTTTAGAGCCATTCGTCAGGCAACCGTCAACGGGGATCGTTTAGCGTCGATGTGGACCGTAGCGAATTTGCACGAAACTTTTAGTGTAACGATAAGCTTTCGATATGCCTGACGCACAGGGATATAAAAAAAAAGAAATCGGAATCTCAAGTGAAAGACGGTACGCGTAGGTTTGGTCGGTAACTGGGATTTAGGACCCGTCCGGAAAGTTTTGCTTTCCTAATGAAAGGCCAAAGATTTGCTTCGACGCGACGCGGGAGCTTTCTTGTGTTGGTGTGCTGGTGTGTCTCTGTAGGTGTGTCTAATTCCTCGACAACGCGAGCTCTCTAAAGTAAGAACAACGTGTGCACAAAACTGAACATAACACGACAGAAGATAGGACAAGTAACGCAAAGTAACACTAGCGACTAGTTCACGCAACTCCTCTCTAGAGGCATTAGAATATATACGTGTATAAATAGATATATAATATATATATATGTATGTATGTATATGTAATAGACACTCGAATTACGCAAACCACGTGGACACAGAATATATAATAAATATAGATAGATATTATATTCAATTAAATATCGATCACCAACTGTCAACGATCATCTAGCGTCAATCAAAAAACTGATCTAATACACCCATAGCCTTCTAAGTGGTGGTCAATCAACGGAAAACAGAACGCTCAAACGGCACGATTAATCGGGGAAACTAAACAAGGAAACTAAATGGATAGAGAACTAAGGCAGAGATCAGTAGAAAGACGAACGTATACGTGTACAGGTGTAATAAGTAATTATACGCAGAGTTATAGAAAGTTAGCTGATGCTGGTCTCGCCTGCCAGAACTAAACGTCGACCCAACGTGTCAACTAAAGCGAAAGAGAGAGAGAGAGAGAGAGAAAGAGAGAGAGATCAGAGAGAGGTAGAAAGAGAGAGAGAGATAGATGAGAGATAGTAGATAGAAAGAGAAAGATAGAAACTAAATGGTCGACGAGCTAAGTATGTGTGTATGTGTGTGTCTGCGTCTGATTAACCAAGAAACGTTTAAAACTAAGGAGACTAGTCGAACGCACACAAAACTGCCAGGTACAACTGCCATTAGGGGATGGGGTTAGTTAGTTTATCAATCTGCTGCTCGACTGTTCTCTGTTACTGCACTCTGTACTGTTACTTATGGCTTTGCATCTTTGCCGTTTCGCAGAACTGTGACTGACTCACTTGGAATTTTCGAAACCAGCTTTAGCGGTCTGAGGACCCTGAAGGAACGTAGCATACGCAGGTCGACGTCCACGTTTGTTTCGGCGAACACGGTCATCGACCTAATCCAAGGATTACTCTACAATCTATCTGCTCGGCCGGAAAAACCGATCGACGTGCTTCCTTAAATCTTAAGTCCCGCGCGGGCAGAGATCCTCCCCTCCCCAGTTGCTGGACCGATAACGCGACTTCACCCCCCGAATTACGCGTGTCCACGCGCCCGCGACTCGACATGATTGCGCGGGCATCATCTCCCCAGAGCCAGCAAGCGGGGAGGGAAAGCTCCCTCCGTGAACGAGGGAGTTTCTCGAGATCGAGAGCGCGATCGGGGATAAAGGGGTCGCTCGAATCGCTCACGAAATAATTAGAGGGCAAGACCTGACCGTAACATTCCCCTCGTCCACTGTTTTCCTCTCCAAACTCCAGGCTACGAGAGCCAACGATGCAAGAGACGTGAAAAATCATGGTCACGCGATCGTGATAACGGTTTCTCGTCGGACGGAGCACAGATAGGAGAGAAAGAGAGTAAGTAGCCGGAGCAAGAACGCGCTCGTCCGTCTGTTCGGAGGTGAAAACTGGGGGAGGGAACGAAAGATCGTAAAATGTCGCGGCCGTGAGAGAACGCGAGATGAAAGAATGTAATGGATCGTGAGCTTTCGCGAATCATTCCGGGAGCGAGATCCCACTTTTCGACGGCCTGCTCTAGATTCTCCTCCGCGTTCGCGTGAATTTCCTCCGCAGTTCCCGGATGGACCGTGACACCGAAAGGCGGGATCTCCCCGCGGTTGAAAAGTGGAGCGAGTTAGAAATCAGGGGGAAGTTGATCTTTGTTTCGATATAGACGAAGGTAGAGGTAGAGAATAGATAATGGTCCCCTCACCCGGTCACCACGACGAAGAAGTCCATGATGTTCCAGATGTTGCGCAAATAGGAGCCACGGTGGAGGACGAAGCCAAGGGCGAGGATCTTGAGGCTCGCCTCGACGCAGAAGATCCCGAGGAAGTAGATTTCCGTGGCCTCGAGCTTCTGTGCGAGTATGGTCTTGTCCTGCTTGGGCAGGTGCTCCTCGAGGGCGAGGACCACGCAATTGGCGATGATGGTGAGCAGGACGGCGTACTCGAAGGGCGGCCACTCGATTATGAAGCGTGTGTGCTTCCTGATGCAGTTATCCTCCGACAGGATGAACAACGACGTGGTGCCCTTGCCGCCTCCCCCACCGCCACCCGCCCCTCCGCCCTGATCCCGGCCTGGCGCCATGTCCACCAGACCAGGTACCTGTATCGCATGTTTTTCCTACCTTTAGCACGCGTCTTACTATCGCGCGACACCATTTAGGGGAGAGGTGGGATGAAAGGGACACGTATCGAAGGGGACATGGGCATTATCTCAAAGATAAAGGATCTGCCCAGGCCAAAAGTGTTTTTATTTTGTAGCCACATTTATTCATGTGTAGGGGAGACCGGGGCTGGTTGGCACCAGGGGTAGGTTGACTAATTGTTAATAACTTTCCACCGACGTATGCTCTACCGCGGAGCGATTTTCTGTAGAAATAAGTCACTTCTACTATGACATGCATTTTTTTATTTATTTTTTTTTAAAAGTTACCAGCGTTTATCGAAAAATTGGCTATGTAAGTAAATATGTTTTCTTCAAGATTTTATGTTTTCAAGCTCTATATAGTTAGAGTAGAATAAATGTGAAGGGACTATTCTAAAGTTTGTTTATTAAACGACCTATTGAGACTGCGTTTTTGATTTTACATAAATAATTAATTGTTATATAGAGTATCGAAGTCAAAATGATCGTTCGGGGCTGGTTGACTAATAACGTCCGGGGTTACATGGCTAAGCTGGTTAACCAACCTCAGTTATATTAGTTTATTACGAACTTTTCGTTACTAAAGGTTAGTTAATAACTTATTTCACAGAACAATGAGGACATATCAAAGAAAGTCAAATAGAGGTTCAACCTCAAAAGATCTTATAGAACAAGCATGTCGTGAAGTAATTCTTGAAAAGAAAAGCATTCATGCAGCTGCCGTGGAACATAATCTACCGTATAAAACTCTGTATAGATATGTACTTTTCTACGAGTGCAAATATTTCACATCAGGTTGCGAAGATAGTAATTAGTTGATAGAAGATGGTGAATGTTTTTATAGTACCAGATATAAGATTTATTGCTACTATAAAGGTTTAAATTGTTATTTATTATTAAAAAGTAATAAATATTTTATAATGAAACAACTCTTGTGACATTGTGCTATTTTATTACCACTCAGATAAGTTGTTAACAAAATTTTCTTAACTGATTGCACCTATAGTCAACCTACCCCATACTGTTAGTCTACCAACCCCGACCACGGGGCTGGTTGACCAGCATGTAAGGTGTTAGAAAAACATTAAAATGCCTTAAATGTTGTCACATTGAGTCAACATTAATAATTTAATCAGATAGCCAAATGTATGCCCTATCAAATATAGTAATCGATTTAATGATATTTCGCCCACATAATTTATTAAAAATCAAAAATTGAAAAATTGGCCTACCAGCCCCGGTTTCCCCTAATCAAGCCAAATTTCAATCTACGCTATCGTATCTACGACGACAGAAATATATGATTGAATTTTTTTGAGGTTCAAAGTATAACTTTTAGTATTTTTTCTTTGAACTGCCTTGTGGAGTGCTGTTACCAGCGACTGATTTCTCTATTACTGCATCTAAACAGGTATTTATTTAAGAACGGTATCGTATAATGTCCGATTCTTTTTGTGTCATATTGTAATTGTAGGAATTAGATTTTCAATTTTGGTGTCTTATTTATGAAAGGGACACAACAAAAATTTATGAACGGGGCGTCATTTTCATACCTGTCACCTTCGAAACCTTACTATTTTTCACTTGTTTCAGTGAAAATGTGCAACCTAAAATTCGGGTTAGGATGCCATTAGACAATTCATTATTTATAGCTATTAAGATCATTTAGTTACATAAGCTTAAGTGTTGAGTTTTTAGTTCCTATTACGAATTAAAATAGCTACTGTGATTTCGGTACCTGCATAAATAATAATTAAAAAAATGATATTAATATTACCTGTTTTTATTACACTGTCCCATTCATAAACACCCATGTCCTTTTCAATACAACCAATTTATGAAATGGACAAAACACACTTTTTTAGAAAACGAAAAATATGACATGTAAATATAGAGAGAAGCTTAATAGGCCCGTGTATTATTATAGCCAGATAACTGGTCTTTCTAATGTTACCAATTAGAACTCGAATGGTTATTAATTTTTTTTATTATCTGTACCTAAACACAAGTGTCCCTTTCATCCCACCTCTCCCCTACATCGCTCCCAAACGTTTCACAAGGTTGGGAAGCTACAGCTCGCAGAGAATCACTAGATTCCTCTACGTTTAACCCCCCCGCGAGAATAATTACGAGATTCGAATATAATTTTAATAAAAGCTTCCGTACATTTTCGTAAACAAGGATCGCTCGAAGTGGCGATACCGCGATCGCCCGTGACAAAGCGAAGGAACCGCAGGGTAGGATGGCAATCTCGCGCGAAGGGTGAGCGGCACGGTAAGAGGAACCGCGAGAGGCCGCAATTAACGAATGTCTTGGGCGAGAGTTCCCCTCGGCCTAGCTTAGATGACTCTTACCTCCCCTCCAAAGCTAGTCCAGTCACCGAGACCACTCAGTCCGGCCAACCTCGGCCTTCTCCTGTACTGACTCGCGTATCCAGGGTCCCTTTGTGCCGCCTCTTGCGCTACCAACCTGGAAAGCACACAAGATGAAAGGAGTTAGCCGCGCTGGAAAACTCAAAGGAGGTTATCGGGGACGCGTGTGCGACGCGGCGAGGGTAGGGGGTGGCAGCGGGGAGTAATCGATTTCGCAAACACGTCGTGTCACCGGCGAACACGGAATCGAAAACACGACCGCGAGATAAGAGGCGAACGGGGTTACGTTACGTCTACCTGGCAGATTCTAACGCTTCTGCCGCTCCTGATTCCTACCGACAAACGCGTGGACCCGGAGTCACGCGGCCGGGGATCCCACGCGCAAGAGGCTCGCTTGTATTTTTGTAGGGACGGTTTCGTGTCACGAGGCGTCTCGCGAGAGAGCTCGTTAATGGCCGAGACGAGCGTGTAACGCGGCGCTAATTAACTGCATTAGCCGAGACTTTTGCAGCTAGGATCCTCTTGGCCGCGTGGCCTCTCTCCTCTTAGGAGAGTGCAATCAAGGTAGCCGGTAATGCAATAACTCGCGACAAGGATCCTTCTCCCGCCGTGCACCGGGCACAGCTTCGCGGGCTGCGCGACTTTCACGATCCGCTCGATCGCTCGTCCGAGGTATCGTCGGAAAATTGCGTCCTATTCAGCTGGCCTTGATTCTCTATTCAGCTGTGATCAGCGCCCCGCCTTTAAGAATTTCGAGCACGTTTGCTGGCGTGACGGGGTGGGATGGGACAACGCGAGAACAGGCGGAAAGGACAATTGTTTACAGCGTTAAACGGAAGAGAAGAAAGGATATTTTCCTCGAGACAGATGTACTGTCGCAAATGCAAAGAAGATCCTTCAACTCGCTGAAGAACCAAACCACCCCTCTGGATGGTTGGTCTTTCTCTTTCCTGCTCCTTCGTACCTAGTTCTAAAAAAAAGCCCACGCTGCTGAATTTGCACAACGCGCGGAAGAATATATTCTTTATCGATCGTAGTAGCATTCGGGATGTTCCTGGGAACCCTCTAAAGTGCTCTTTAAATTCTTTTGAGAACGCCGGAGCACCAGCCCGATGCCTTTCATTCTCTAACGAGAGAGTAATCGAATAATGCACGATTTTTAATGGCAAAGAGTTTCCTCCTCCGAATCATGTCCCCGTTTATTCGCGTCACGAGCGGCATTCGAGCCGTCGATATTAGCTCTGCGAATTTATTCAAGCGGAATCACTCGTCCTGTTGCAGCGATGCGCATCTTTCCCGACGCTGCCTTGTCGTTCGTTTAAACTCCTACGATTCGGTGGGCAGTGGCGTGAAATTTAATCGCGGAGTCTTTCGCGGTCGGACAACACCTCGGGGGAGTCGTCGCTCTTTATTAATCCCGGGGAAACTGCGCGGAAGGGTAGACGTAGGTCTAACTCGTAAAATTCATTCACCTGGCGCAACCAGTCGACCAAATGGCCGGCAAACTTTCCGCGACCGCATTACGGGCGACCTCGCGACAACTGGGAATCGCTCGGGACTGGCATCGGATGCAAGTTTTTCGCGATCCGAAGTGCCCTCGATCCTCGCGCTCGTTCCCGAAAATCCTGTTCTGTCTAACTTCGCGGTGGTGTCCTAGAGGGATGGACATTAATCGTGACTCGTCTTTCAAGCTGACGATAACACGACCTCCAAGAATAGCTCGTCGCGACGCCGACGCACGCGAAGATTAGTAGTCCTCCGATTCGCTCTCCTCGATTACAGCTAATCACACGTGCTTCTCTTCTCTCGAGTAGCTTGCACGTTCCTTTTCATTTTCTGGGCGGGATCGACTACGCGTCTCCATCGTGTCTCAAGTGATAATTAATAATTACTACGATGGATCGCGCGGAGAATGAAAAGACGCGATATCCGAGCGCCTCTAATTTGCTTGATGGTGTTCGATGATGAAAAGTTCCCGAGAGGATATCCAAGGCTGATCCACGTACGCAACGGCCCCGCGAGGCAGCTCGAGGACTCCGGAGCTCGTTAATCGGCCGCCTCGAGAACGAATAACGCGCGCTACTCTGCCGGCCAATTAATAATCATTTAATTGAATACATCCAGCCGCGGATACCGGAGTCCATTACCGTCGGCAGGACTAATTTGCCGACCTCATACACGCGAAACGCATTAACATAGCATTATCAATCGACCGCGGTGTCGTAATGACGGCAACAATGTTACTATCGGCTGGTTTTATTCCGAGCAGGGTGTGCCCGAGCGATAGACCCTTTACTCGCTGTCCAATGGAACGTATCATTCTAACTCCAAGCTGAATGCATATTAGGGGCCATCCTTAAATTACGTAAGGGTAATTTTGACCATTTCTTACCCCCTCCCTCCCCCAGTATAAGAATTCGTAAGATTTGATATTGCAACCCCCTTCTTACGTAATACTTTTTACATTGAAATTTTTCAATTATTAAAATTCTTTTAAAGATTTATCTAATTCATTTAACTCGGTTTCGGGAAATTTAAACTAAAAGGCTTTTCTAGAACATTAATAATAGAATTTGTATTTATTGAAAATTAGATTAAAAAATATTACGTAAGACGCTACTTTACTCCCCCCTCCCCCTTGTAAGAAAACATAAGAAATTCGCGACCCCCTCCCTCCCCAAAAAAGCCTTACGTAATTTAAGGACGATTCCTTAGAGCGGAGCGGAACTATATAAACGAAAATTTAAATTTGAATTTTCAGTTGGCCTGGGTGCAGGATAGTTGTCTTTTGATTATCTAAACAGAACTGTAAAAAGATTGATGAAAAAATATTCATATCTGCAGGTTCCTTTTTCTCTTAAAAGTGTAAAAAATAAGATTCACAATGTTATTTTTTACATTTTTAAGAGAAAAAGCAACCCGCAGATATGAATATTTTTTCATAAATCTTTTTACAGTTCTGTTTGGTTAATCAAAAGACAACTATCCCGCACCCAGGCTAACTAAAAATTCAAATTTATATTTTCGCCTATATAGTTTCGCTCCGCCCTAATGCATATTTCTTAGAGGGACGTGGAGTTAGCACTCTCTGTTTCCAAAAATGTGTTGTGGTAATTCATTCGATTCGTCTTGATAGAGTCATTAAACGCGAGGGAACGATCGAGTCGGGAGCAAGTTCCTGTCAGATTGCCCAGCCGTCCGCCTCCGCGGCGACCCGGGCGTCCCTGAATTATTAAAATCGAAGCCGGAATAATTGATAGATCGTGCCCCGTTACAGAAAGATCGATACTACTCCGGAAAATGAGCCTCCACAAGCTAGCTGGCAAGAGCGTCGCGACGCATCGCCTAACACCGCTCATCCTTCAACCCCCTTCGATGATTGTTACGCCAGCAACAGGTGCAACGTATTGCTGATTACGCACGGTCTGAAAGTTTCTCAGTTCGACGTCGATTCGAATCTCCTGTCTCATCCGGGGACACTTGTTCCCGGTGCGGATGTCAGGTAACCTGGCCGTGGCACTGCCAGCCTCGTGGCCGTAATCGACTCTCCGTTCAGCTCTATTACAGAAACGGTAATCGAACAATTTGTCACCGTGAGTTTAGCTAAGAGCTTCGAGGCCCAAGTCGTTCTTTATCGTTCGAAAATTGTAATTGAAAGCGAAGGTTAACCGTGATTTACGCCCCAGGACCTTTTTACCGGTTGGCCAGTGACAATCCGTGCCAAACGGGCATGTTGCTTGAACCTCCATGTTTTTATTCGCTGTAATTAATACGTGGGCGTCTCTCTGCTCCCTCGCTCGTCCCTGCTGCTCCGCAGATCGTCGCGACGTCTGAATATTCACGAGTCGATTCTTTTTTCCAGCAGCTTCGGGGCGGGATAGTTGGCAGGCTAGTCATCGTGGATCAACGAACCGAAAAACGCTTTAGAGCATCCCCGTGCAGGTTTCATAGCACGTTCGGCTTGGCAAATTAGCAGAATGCCTGTTTGGAAGCCTGAAAGCGGGCGGCTCGGCTCAGTGCTCAGTAGAGCAGGTCGAGCAATGATCATACAGGCGTCGCTGCTGAAATCCCGTCTCATTGAATCGACGCAGAGACTGACCGGTTATTTTCGGTGTCCCGTTTAATACCAAAAGCGAGGATTATGGTATCGAATACACGGAATTGGGGCGTGGAATTTGAGGTAGATATACTAGCCTGAGCGCGGGACAATAGAAGGGCGAAGACTGGCGAAGATGGGGGAAACTTTGCGTCCCTTGAAAGAAAACTTTCCCCGATTCCTTCTAATTGAGGGAACGAATTGAATACTTGAGAGGATATGATTCTAAAAGGGCAGGCTCGTGAATGGGCGAGCAGCGGACGGGGTCGCGGGCAGAAATAATTGGCCTTCGATTCCAGATCGACGATCGCGCTGGAAGGCTACTCGAATTTTTTCACCCTTTTCACCGATATAAAGTTGGCGGCAAAGCTTGCCGCGGGATTCTAATGGCTGGCGACTGTTGGGCCGAACTGAATGCGATTTAAGCCCCCCGTTCCCAAGCTGATAAGCAATTATTCTCGCACAATAGGAGAGATGGACGCGGTCGGCTTCTCCGCTGCGCCCTTCGCGTTCCAGAGACAAGTCTTGCTGTCGACAAGCACGAAGATTAGTGTCTATTCGCGGCAACTGGGACGCCACTTAAAAGTTTATTATGGCTCATCAGTTATCGACGATACTTCTCGGGAGTTATTAATACCTTTCGGTAAATCAATATGAAAGACGTGACGTCGCGCTATAACGCGGCCCTCCCTTGAAAATTGTTACGTCCGCGTGCACGATTCTCGCGTTAAACCCTTAAGTAGAAGGAAGCTAGTACACCCTTAGACAATATGCCTCTGATCTTCGGTCTTCTCATTTCGACCGCGAATTCCCTTGCCTCCAGTTCTACCAGGCGTTCCTCGAACACGGTAGAAAGTGCATAATGCATCGACCCGTGCACGCAACAAGAAACCCCCCATCCTACGTTGCTCCGAAAAAGAAGCAGCGTCCTGTTGGTGTGTAGGGGAGACCGGGGTAAAGTGACACAAAAAAAGTTTGAAGACAAATAAAATTTTTCCCTTTCAATAAACATGTGTGGAAATAGATTTATAATATACTTTGAACATTACTATTGATAAATGACGAATAGCAATACTTAAAATAAACTTAAAGTATATTAAAATTCAATTTGAAAAGAAAATGCCAAAAGTGACCACTTTACCCCATATATGGGGTAAAGTGAGCTACTATCTGGGGTAAAGTGAGGTGCAACAAAATAAGAACTGTAATTAAGGATATAGGTAAATATTAACCCCTTGCGCTGGAATGACGTGTGTATTATTTAATAATGTTAGTATTAATGTTTTCTCAAATGCGTGTACATGTATGTTTATAAGCTTGTTATAAATATGCAGAAAAAAATTGGAGTTAAAATAACATATTTAAGACTCATTTATCCAAAAAGCTAAATTGAAAAGGAAACCAATTGGAAGTCTCTAAAACTTCATTTTTAATTTTTTAAATGAATTTCCATTTTTCGATATCTGAATGTGCATAATTATCATTGTGGTATTACATACATTTATTACGTTACCAAAATTTGTAAATATATTCTATTGTTAAATAATAAATTAAGGAAGCTCATTTTACCCCGAGGTTCACTTTGCCCCGGTCTCCCCTAGCTACCGCATGAATCGGCGCACGCGTACCTACAGTTTACAAGCGAACATCAAACTCTGTTGCAACAGTAATTCACCCCCGGAGAAAGAATCACTGTATGGTAGCCTACATTATACCAGTTGTCGAAGTCGCGGTTCATCCTTGAAGCGGCTCCCACGCGCTACGGGGCCAGCCCCGAATAGAGGTTACCGTTGAACCGAGCACGGTCGAAGGGAGGAAAGGGTAGAGAGCAAGGAAGCGGTCTGCGAGGGTAGGGGGGGGGGTGGAATTGGCGGCCGACTAAGAATCGCAGACAGCTCGAGTGCGCCTGCACCACCGCCCTGGCTCGAGCAGGGATTCGGGCTGGCGCGCACCAGAATCGCCGCTCTGCGCCACGTGCGCAGTATATACGACACATATGTGTATCACGCGCGTGCCCATCGCCCGATTGCACGCTTCCACTTTTCGCGGCTCCCATTTCCACACAGGTAGGTACCTATAACTGCCAGCTTACGTACCGTTCGCTGCGTCGCGTTTTTTTCCACGTGGAGGCCAGAGCCGATCGAACGATCCCTAGTAGCGCCGTCAGTCGAACCATCGTCGTCCACTCGTTCAAGATGGACAAGAAGAGGCAGTGCTGGAGCTGTGCTCCGGGTCGAAAAGGAGGAAGAACGGTCGCGGCGCGGCACGGTGCGGTGCGGTGCGGTGCGGTGCGGTACGGTACGGGGCGTCTCCCGACGGCCCGCTCCGTCGCGACGACGATCGTTACCCGAAAAGCCGGCTAATGTCGCCCTCTAAATGCACGAAACGATCTTGCCAAAAATCAGCGACGACCGAGAGCTCGGTGACGCGAGCGTCACGTCGCGGCGCCCACCCGTCCGACACCTCCGCCCGCCCTCTCTACCCCTTTCATTCTCTCTGGCATCCGTACGAGATATCGAGGCTACCCCGTCGGCCGACGTTGCGGAGCCACCTCTTGAGAGGGGGTTCCCGGTGACGTCACCTCACCGCCATTTTACCCTGGTGACGTCAAGCGAGCCACGACCACCACGACCGCGACTATCGGCCGCGTACCTCTCTCAGGCTTCCCTACAATCCTGCGATCCTAGAGGCATCTCGGACGAATCGTCTGTATAGACTCCTCTAAATCCTCTGTCCCTTTAGCGCGACTTTTCCCCAAGGAGTTCCCTTATTCGTCTTTCAGAACCAACGGTTTCATTGTCCTCCGGTTACTTGTAACTTGTCGTTTTTCACATCTCTTCTTTGCTTCATCTAAATTCTAAAGGATATAGGCTGTTTCCACTTTTTATTCAGTTCCAGAATGAAATCGAATGAGTTTCCTCTCAGAGACATAATTGCCCGGAATTTTATTTTATCGGCTAAACGTCCGTGAACGTATCCGACGGGCTCTCCCGGCGCGTGGGTGTACGCTTATCCAGCTGCATCCGTGGGCAGTGCGTAGATTTAGGTCGAGCCACGTAGGCAGCGGTATTCGAGGGAGTCCGATGCAGCGTCTCGCTTCTGCCCGGCGTATCGAGTGACACGATGACCCCAGACATTCGCTTTAATTATTCACTTCTTTGCGTACGAGGCGCCACGGAAATCGACCACGGCGATCGCGTCACCCTTCGGGCTTAATCGAAGCTGTTCTCTATAGCCGTGAGATAAGAAGGGCCCAAAGGGCGGTTGCCCACGAAGCGAGCTCGCGAGGGAAGAAGGCGCGAGCGAGCGATCGTTGAAAATGCAAGTAGGACACGTGGTACGCGAGGAGAACTGCGCGACGTGCTCCCCGAGATTGCAAGCTCGGCAATAAATTAGCTATTAAGAGCGAGCGAAGAAGGAGGGCCCACCCAGGTGTATCCCATATTCCGAAATCGTTCTCCGTCGGCCGAATTAATTTTACACGGCCGCCGGTTCCTCCGTGGAAACCCGAGCGTTCCGACAATCACGATGCCATCGCGGTCAGCTTCCGTATATGCGCGAACGTTGCCGTAGCCGCGAGCAGCTCCAACTTTCTAATGAAACCGTACGCGCGAGCAGAGCCGGCAGACCTAACGGGAGATCGATAGCCGTATTATCGACAGTTCGGCCGCGGCGCGTGGCTTGAAACGCTTTGAACCAACGTCCGTTGGAACACCTTCGACGGATTGATTTCGCTCGACGTATGTACGTTACACGTATCGTCCTGGCCAGCGATACGATATCCTCGTTATTATTATTCCGCGAATCACATGTCCTCGCTGGCAAACTTGGAATAGTATCGCGATGCCAGGCTATTCTTGCCATTGATGGCACGCTAGGCTTCATCGATTCTTTTAACGAGCAGGCAAGGCTGCGATGGAATCAACGCCTCGATCCCTCCTTCGGCTAAACCTCACTCTTTCATTCGAGTTCTAACGAAGCAGCGAAGCAACCACTCGCGTTTTCTCCGCTCGTCTCTCGTTCAGAACGATAGCGTCCCGAGCGTTGCGACGCAAAATCGAGAGGTCGATGACGTTACTATCGACGCGTTAGAGTGACGATGTCGCGAGATGCTATTCGAATCGATCGCCTTCAGGTGGGAAGCTCGCAAGGCGAATCATCTTGCGCTGGTAAATTCAGCGCTGCCTGGTGAACGTATGCGGTAGAAAGCTCCCAAATTTTCTCCGCTAGGTGAGGAAAGGGGGTGAAGGGAACTGGGCGTAATTAGAATACCCAGGGCCATCTAGACGAGCCTAATACGAGCCTAAGGGACCATAAATAGCGCTAATAGCATTGTCTGCGCATTAAACTCGTGTACACGCAGCCCGGTGCCGGTGGAAGAGGGTGGAAAACGAGGGAAGGTTAACCTGCTGGAGAGCCAGCTAGCTATAATAACCGCCTACATACCCTGGCAAAATTACCTTTCGGTCTATTTGCCCCCAGAAACCGGGGGTTACGTCAGCTGTACACGTGTGCGATGAATACGTGTATCCGTTTTCGTTTCCAACGACCCCTTCTCCTCCTGGCTTCACCCCTTTGTATCATCCCCTCTGTTCGTCCCACTATGTCGTTTTGTAGACGCACGATGACGCGGGAATACTTAGCGACGCCTAGGACGACGTTATGACTTCATATATTTCATAGACGCTGACGAAACGCGGTCATTAGTTAGAATACTAGTCGCTCGGTGCTCGAGACCTCTCCTGTTTGTTCCGCGAATTGTTTTCGAACCCCGTAACACTGACCTACTTGCCGCTCGGCGCGCAGAGGGTTGCCGGGTGGAGAGGCAGCGGAACGTATCGCCAGAAAAGTTTGCAGCGGCGGTTTTGCGAGGCAACTGGGCTAGGGGTTGAAGCGTCCAGATATAAACTGGCTTCGGGGCTTGCTGACCGCAAACGTTACGGTTCTATACCCGATCGAGCTTCCCTACGGAGAGATAGCCAGCCTAAATACGCTGTAACGCTCGCGACAAAGGCGTACGTGGGGGGAAAGGGACGGTTAGCGAGGCCGAGTGGAGGTCGAAGACATGTATTTCTTTTTAACTCACTACTTGTCGCTCCCCCGCTGTAAACGTCTGCGTTCAAACGCATGCGTTTTACCACTTCGCGTCGGCCGCCGTTGAAACGCCTGCCTTCGCGGCCGCGATCAGTCGATCGAAAATGCCACTCGCGTCCTCGTAACCGAGCCCGAACGCCACTCCCTACAATATCACCGAAATTTTGCAAACTTCTCGCCAGACACGTCGCCGAGATAAACTTCCGGCTGAAATAGTCGGCGGGGCTTCCTAGATGAAGCGTAACGATCCCTGTAGTTGCACGGTTTAAAGGTCGATTTCTGGGAAGGTAAACCGATAGGTCGGATTATTCTCGGTTAGGTATATTAGTGGAAATGTTTCTGCGCGAGAATCTGTTGAGGGTGATCGAACGTTACAATGAGTGATGTGCGATATTAGTCGCAATTATAATGCTTATCGATATATATTTTTTCGTTCCATATCGATACGTGAAATATATTTTTCAAGTGTCGATATTGATAATAGCGATACGAAGATGGTATCAATTTGAAAATTAATAAATAAGCTACATATATTCAAGAGAATATCAATTTGGATTAAAAAGAATTTGCTAAAATACAATGTTGTATATAGTATTAAGTAATTATTTTATTTAAATTAAAATGAAAACAAGTAATTTACTTTTCAAGTCATATTTCTAAAGGAAAGTAGAATTTATATTTGAATAAGAAACATCATGGGCATTTTACTTACACTGAAAATCAGTGGGTTCAATTGGCTCGAACGAAAGAAGTTGGTGAAAAATAATTTTGACCAAAATTATCGATATCTGTAATTATTAGTGTTTGAGATATCAATAAAAATGATCGATATATATATATAATTTTTATCGATATTTTAAACACTAATAATTACAGGTATCGATAAATTTGGTCAAAATTATTTTTCACCAGTAGTTATCTACTATATATTTCACCTATAGTCATCGATAAATATCGCGCATCATTAGTATCGAGCTGATAGTCAACTATTCCCAAGGAAAAGCCACGAAGTCCAGGTCCCCAGTGAAAAATCCCCGAAACGCGAGTGGCCTTCTAATCCTAATGTAAATACGTGAAAGATCGTGGGAGTTGTTCCAGGGACTATGTAAGTCCTACCTAGATAAGGAGAAATCCTTCACGTGGACATAATCGAAAGAAATTATCGATCACACGAGGGGATGCTCGGTGAGCTGGACGTTATCGAGGTCCTGAATCAACTTGTCTTTTGGATTCGGGGCTCGCGAACAGCTTGCTCCAACTCCGTGGAATCAGCACCGAGAGAAAAAAATGAATGAGAGTGGAAAAGGAGGACGAGGGGGGGAAGAGAGAGATTCTGGCAGGGTGATCCCGAGATTGGCGACTGCTCAAGTCGTGGTCGCAACGATGGAGGACAGAGCTGCGTATCTACGTAGTTCGTAACGACGAGAACGAAGAGAGCCATAAAGGAGCGCGTTCGTCTGGCGCCCGAGGATGCCTCTGGGACGTGCAACCACGGCTTCAGCTCCTTCGGAGAAAGAGAGAAAGAGAGGGAGAGCCGGGGGATGGAGAGAGAGTAGAACAACGTCACGACCAGACGCCGGAGACGTCTGACTCGTCCCACACCCACGCTACTTGCCGCACACGCGATTTCTGAAGAGGTTGCACCAACCAGTGCGGATGCATTCCACTTTTCTATGTGTGTCGGACAGATTCGGTTCTCTGTCGCTGGCTCCCCACCCCTATCGGCTACTCCTTTTCTTCGAATTACTTGTTTCCCCAAGATCTCAGGATTTCGCGGAAGCAGTTCGCGCCAAGGTGACCCGATTACTTGACGAGCCAAGAATCATTCTATTCGCCGAATGAATCACGCGGAAGGTTGTGTGACGAAGAAAGAGCGACTCACTCGGTTCCATCGAATCAGTTTGCTATTCAAATGCTGTTCCAGTCCGAGCAATATAGGTTCCCCGTGTCGAAATGGCGGTATTTGTTGGTAGACGCGGACGGCAGCCGGTGAATTGCGAATGTGAAAAGTGGAGGGAAAGTTTGATGAATCAGAGGCGGAACGGCGAGGCGTAAACACTTGTTCCACGTATTGGAGTGCATGATTTGGTGACTACTACGAATGAATGGACGGAGCACGCGACCGTGAAAGAACCCTTCCAAGAAGCTCGCATTCATTGATCAGCGGAATAGATTAAGCAACATTAACGGTTCCTCCGAGAAATGCTAAGTAGGCTATGCAAATTCCCTTGCACATACATACAATTCCCAGAAATTCCAGCATACGGCATCTGCTTGATCAATGAACAAAGGATGAACGTTCCAGAAAGCACCGGGAAGGGAGAGAAAGAATCGGACGTACTATTCGCTGAACCTCCTGGCCATTGAAGTCTAACCAGGCCAGCCACAGATTTCCCCCACCGTTTCCACTTCTAATATTCAAATGGTCGCTTTGAGAATCGAGAACTTTTAACGCTACTCATCCCCGGCTTTTCCGCGTTCCTCTCCAGCCCCGTATCGTTGTCGTCGGGCCAGGCAACCGCTCGTACCACTTGGCGTTGGCCCACGAATCGTCCAGAGACACTACCGTTACATCCGCGAGTCCTTTGCTCGCGAATAAAGAACCGCTCGCTAATAATCCGTCGAGCTCCGTTGCCAATTCCTTAGCGAGCATTCGGCACGTCGTTGCCGCTACGCAATAAGTCGCGCGAATCGTCGAGCCATCCGATTCCAGACGATAATCGGCGAGGACGCTTGAATATTCCACGAGGCCATTAAATGAACTGCGATCACGGAAATCGCTACTTAAGACCGTCGCGCCTGCCAAACTCTTTCCCCTTAGCCTGACCACGCGCGTACTTGTACTACTTAGCGGACTGGACGTGCCAAATGCGCGCGGCCCTTTCTACTCCGGCCGACCATGCACGTTGCCGTGCTACTTTCGCCGGGAACATCTATGGCGAAGCGTGTCGCGGCGAGATCGATGTTTCGCGAGCCCCCTAATCTCATCATCTATTCCTCGCGGATTTTTCGACGCCTCGCCAACGATTTCGCGTTACGATTCTGCCTCTCGTTTTCCCTTAATTACCAAGTAGGCCGTCGATTTGCGTTCGGCCGAGTAAGCTTCAGCTAGTTTCCAGCTCGGCGAGGAGAAACAGGGCCTCGGAACGTTCTCTCCCTTGGTGCAAGTGCGCCACTGTCGTCGGATCAACGATCAATTAGCGGTTGTTATTAATAGCTCGACGTTATTATTACACGATAGATCCTCCTAGCCCGAGCGAACAGATGGCGACGCTACTAGCGATCGTAGACACAGGGAATCCTTGAACTATAACATTCCCTGCCGTGGACGGACACAATTGGCGCGTTCGGCATTCGAGACACCGATTCATCTAATCGAAGCCACGAGAGAGGTGACGGGCTGTGTCGGGCACGCCACTACTCGATACGGAACGCAACGCAACGCGTGTCGTCATCGTTCCTCGAAACCGAACACGTACGCGAGCCGTGACGCGACACGATTACTCAGATCCTTGAACTATAACATTATAGCAGGCCTGTCCAGGGATTTACTCGCACCAGCAACCGCGAGTTGTTTTTCGCTCTTGAAGGCACCGAGCCAGGCCCTTCGTAGCCCTTAAGAGCGAAAGGTCCCCATGGTGGGGCACAATCGTCGCTCTTGGCTTCGCTCGTAACCGATTGCTGTTCGAAGGCAAGAGCAAAAGTTGGACGGGCTTGCATTAAAGTGACGACGCAACGTGGACGGCTTCGCCGCGAAGATTATTGGACGCGGGCGGATCGACACAATTTTTACATCGGCTAAGAGAAACCCTAATGCCTCGCGAATTAAGTGTACATTCCCCAACATTATTGTTTAAATTACATTACTATATTTCTACAGACTTTCATTGAGGGAAAAATTTTATTCTAGGGTAGATGCACCATTTGTGGCCACTTTAAGGTATTGTAACAGTTTTGGCCACTTTTTAAAAATATAATATTTTTTCGTGTAAGCAATAAATGTAACCTTATATTTCTAGCGGTATACTAAACAAAATATTTATGATGTGAAATTCTCCACATAATAATGATCTGCAAACAATTTAAAATTAAGATAATTATGCACATGGCCACAAACGGTACATCTACCCTACTTCAGACTTTTTTAGCCTCACTTTACCCCGGTCTGCCCTAGTAGTAATAATACCTACTAGGGTGTGCCTGAATCGAGGCGTCCCAAGCTATTCGGTGGAGTTGAAAAACCTTCGAGTCCTCCGTCGCGTTTCTAGTGGTTCCCTATTAGAGGATTTCTATCGCGCGACGCGGAGCTCATTTCCTTACGTCGAACGAAGCTTAATAAATCAGGGAAGGCGCCCTTGTCAATAGTAAGGTCAACCAGGGCGACTCGACGTCTCCAGCATTTGCCAAGTGGTGCGAGTATACGTACGGGATAGAGGGAGACAGGAAGGAGGACACGGGGGGTGGCGGCGTGGGCGAGGGAGGGCAAGTTGGAGGAGCCAGAATACGCAGTGGTCGACGTGTGCGCAGTGTACGCACGCACACAGACGCACACGCACGCACAGCTCGGCGGGGAGCCTCTTCCGCCCACGCCACGAGGTCACCGAGCATCGGGGCGCGATTGGTCATCGAAAAGCGACACCGTTTCCTTTTCCACGCAACGCCTTACGCGCAACGTGTCGCGTTCGCGGCTGAAATTTTCCGCTCCGCGAACGAACGCCGGCCGTGGTGTTCCGTTTAACCTTTTAGCGTACCGTACCGGCTATTTATAGCCATAACTTTCCATGTCGCGGGATTCCGAGCGGATCCAACTTGGTATTTCTAGGAGGGCACGGTTTTATGAGGACGAACCTCTACGCAATACGCGCGAGGATCTTTTACACCCACGCGAGACATTTAGAGAATTATGCAGCTTTGTGTGCAAGCAGAGCGATTCGTACGTAAGGCAAATGATTTGGGGGGTGAAATCACCCTTTGAAAGAAATGCAGAATTTTCTTTCTCGTGGAATATCTCGAGATCGGTAAGGGATATCTAAAAGAAGTTTAAACAAAACAGTTTTTTTTAAATCTATAAAAGCGTATAAAAATAATTATCGAAAAATTCATAGTTTTGAAGTCACTCCCACCGACTAATTGTTAATTCAATAATTTTTTTATGCAGCTTTGTAGATTCAAAAATAGTTACAGAGTTTCCTTTTGTTTCATCTTCTTTTCAATATCTCTCAGCGTTCTCGAGATATTCCACGCAAAAGAAAATTCTGTATTTTTTTTCTCCCTTGCAGAATGTAGTGCAGCGATCGAAGCAACGTTCAGATTCTTCAGCTTTCCTCTCCTTATCCGTCCAACGCACACAGTGGTACAAAATGATATATTTTGTTCAAATCACCCTACAGGTCGTAATTTTCCAGTAAACTTTACGATTTTTTTTTAAATTCTTCACAATTAAGTTTCGTTGCTGATTTTTTTATATTCAGCGAAATATACAGCACTTTTAGGAGATCAGTATCTGTAGGCTTTAATTTTTAATTTAGAAGACCCGATTTACTTAAGGGGTTACACCACCTTGGCGCTCGCAAAAATAGGTATAAAAATAAACCTTTTTTTTTACGCTACCATTAAGTGTATAAAATGATCTTTATTTTACACATATATATAGTAGTTTTATGAATAATTTACAATATTGACGATTAAAAAAAAATAAAAAATGGTGGAGATATAAGCCGATAAGTAGTACCCTCTTTTGAAAATCCTTGCTGATGGTGTACATGATATCTCTGTTAGTCATCGTCCAAAACATACAAAATAAATTTTTTCTTATTTAAAAGGGTAATAGCTAAAATGTGACGTAGGATTTTTGTGATTGAGTGCCATGTTCGAAAGTTATAAATTTTTTAAACTAAAAATTTCGATAAAAATTCGATTCTTTTTCTTCAAACAGCTGTCATTTCTACAAAAAAAATTTTAAAAAATTTTCCCTACGTCACATTTTAGCTATTACCCTTTTAAATAAGAAAAAATTTATTTTGTATGTTTTGGATGATGCCTAACAGAGAAATCATGTACACCATCAGCAAGGATTTTCAAAAGACGGTCCTACTTATCGGCTTACAGTGGCGGATATATACTTATGAACATAGTCATTTTCAATCTTTTATTACGTTTTACAATCAAACGGACATAGATCATGTATTTATATTGGAATTATAAATAACACAAGTTATGTTCTTTGGATACATATAATATATTTTATTTCAAATTGATAACAAATGCAACATAATAAAAGAACAACATTTCTGGTTACAGATTTCAGCGACACACACTTATGAACATAATTGTCGAACAAGATTTTCTTAATTTCTAATCATTTTCAAAGGTCTAAATAATACCAAACATTATTAAGCTAATATTTTGTAGCTCTCCCCCTATTTTTGATAACTTGGGCACACCGTCGAGGCATAGAATTAATTAAACGAATACACCTATCGATTGGAATGGACTTCCACGCTTCTTCAATTGTTTTAAATAAATCCTGGATATTTTTTGGTTTCTGCCGTTTTATTTCACGATCAACATCAATCCACAGCATCTCTATTGGATTGAGATCTGGGGACTGAGCAGGCCATTTCATGACATTTATTTTTTTCTTTGCTAAAAATTCTTTTACAATACGTGCCGTATGTTTTGGATCGTTATCTGCCTGGTAAATCCAATTTTTACGCATTTTATCTTTAGCAAATGGAAGAAGAACATTTTTTACAATCTCTAAATAAACAAAACGATCCATAATTCCTGTAATCCGATGTATTGGGCCAGTACCATTCATGCTCATACACCCCCAAACTAGTGCTGACCCGCCACCACCTTTAACGGTTGGTTTTGTACAATTTTTTTTAAATTCTTCTCCAGCTGTACGTCTCACATAAGATTTGCCATCAGAACCAAATCGGTTAAACTTACTTTCGTCAGTGAACACAACTTTGGACCATTTTTCTACCGTCCATGTAATATGAGTTTTTGCGAATTGAAGTCTAGCACGTCGATTCTTTTCGGATATTAGAGGTTTTTTTCGGGCTACTCTCCCCATCAAATTAAACTCATTTAAGCGACGTTGAACCGTTCTTACACTTATTGTTTGCTTCAAATACGGTGATATTTCATTATGAATATCTACAGCAGTTTTAAAACGATCAGCTTTGGAGGTTCGGTGAATCACGCGGTCAGTGTGAACATCCGTTTTACGTGGTTTTTCTCTCCGAGGAACATTATCTGCTGTTTTATTCACTTTTATATGCTTTACAGCTGCGTAACAAGCTCCAACAGATATTCCCAATTCCTTAGAAATGCTTCGATATGTATTACCGTGCTTTCGAAGCAACTGTATTTGCAGCCGTTGCTTTGGTGTAATATTTTTACCTTTACTCATAATTAAAATAACTTTCACGTATACTGTGTAATGTACAGAACGTCCACGATCGTTTCTGGCACAACGATAACTGAACATTGTTTGTTTACACTGTAGGAAAGTCGTTCAGTTCGTGTGTTCATAAGTATGTGTCCACCGATGTGTCGTAGGTAAACATTACAAACTCCAGTACATTGTGAGTTATGTTCACCTTGGCGATCACAAATATCCCAGAAACCATTACATAAATTACACTTTCAAAGTACGTGATGAAAATCTTTAAATCTAATATGGCTTTTATGATGCAGTTCCTGGAAGTTTAATTATCGCTGTGTTCATAAGTATATGTCCGCCACTGTATATCTCCGCCATTTTTTATTTTTTTTTAATCGTCAATATTGTAAATTATTCATAAAACTACTATATATATATGTGTAAAATAAAGATCATTTTATACACTTAATGGCAGCGTCAAAAAAAAGGTTTATTTTTATACCTATTTTTCCGAGCGCCAAGGTGGTGTAACCCCTTAACATTTTATCCTAGTTGCCTTTAGAAATCCTATTTTATTATATGCAATCTTGTTTGAGGAGCAAGATTTGTGCTTCTGGAAGCAAATGTTTGATTTTATATTTGTATACGTGTCTAAAAATATGAAGTATTAACAATCTTGCTCATCAATATTGAATCAGAAAAGTCAACTATATTCGACATAATGGATTCGTCCCCTTCAATTTGGAAAATCTGACTTTAAATTCGGAACCGGCGGCCAAAAAAGCCCACAGATGCCGATCTCCTAAAAGTGCTGTATACTTCGCTAAATATAAAAAAAGCAGCAACGAAATTTAAAATTTCGACCGGAGAGATCGATAGAGAATTTAACTGTGAAGAATTTTAAAAAAAATCATCGAGTTTACTGAAAAATTACGACCTGTAGGATAATTTGAGCAAAAAATATCATTTTGTAGCACTGTGCAATGGTACTCTGCCGTCGACGCGTCCAATCCTGAGCGAATTAACGAATCAATTAGGCTAAACGAACGGCATTAGCGGCGCGGCGGTATTAAATACGCGTGATACCATCGGGGATGTAAAAACTATCCGTGCCGGCCCACCCTAGGGAATCGCAAGCTTTATTATGTACGAAGGACGCGTGCATATATGTATGTCGGCCGATGTGGCGTAGCTGAGGCGTGAGCACGCATACGCGCCACGCGACAACCCCACAACGTGGTCCACGGAGAAACTTTCGCCGTATCGATTTACCCGATCGCTGTAGGGCGGGACAAAAGGGTCGCGTCACTTTCGAGATTATTAAACTTGTCATTGCCGGTCGCGTGATTAAATAACCAGTGAAAGTACTCCTTGCCCATTTATGGGGTTGCTACGAGAAGTCCGATGGCAAAATTCACAGTGACTGAGGATTCAACTGCAGAATTTAACAGCAGGATTGCTGAGCAAGTCCCGTATACGTTCTCCAATCTAATGGCAAAACCTCCCACATTTTTTATTCATCCCTTCGCTAGAAGTTAGCTCCTCCCGAATCGTGCTCTATATTCTGAAGTGACCTGTCTCTCGAGTAGCCTTAATTGCACCAGGATCGCTAATCACTCTCGCGGTTAACGGTGGCTAACTGAAGCCGTGAATCGTCGTCACGGGTCCCCACACCGACATTCGAACCAGATATCCGGCTTTCACCGAACCATCTCCCCGTACCGGAAAGCCGAAGCCAACTCTCAGATTAAAGAGTCAAAGACTGAAGCGTGGAGAATATAAGGTAGGTACATGGAGACGCGGAGAGAGAAGCTCCCAAGAGTATCCTCGTAAAAGAATCCGTCTAAAATACGCGGGCCGGTTTAATCCCGTTGTAGGCAAGCCCCGAGGAGAAGAGAGCGTCAGTCGAAAGGGACCGAGATTCCTTTGGGGAGGAGAGTCGCATCTTGCCGAGAAAATACACAGCAAGGTGGATACCTGGCAGCAAGTAACTATATATCTATTGATCGTTCATTCATGCCGCCCTTTCGGCCCCTCCTCGGCCGTTCGGGCGACCCCCTTCCGCCCTCTTCCACCCTCTTTCCATCCCCGTTCCAACACGACGTCCTCCTTCGGCCACGGTTCTACCAGCGTCGCCGTCGTTCTCCCCGTTCTAGCCTACGGGCGTCACAGCCAGTTCTGCCAACTGCAAGGCTGAGCCTCGCCGCTCGCACGTGTCGTCCACGAACTCGGCATGCTTACCAACCCCGCGGTGCCTCGGCCGGGGTGCAATCAGCCCCAACAATCGGGCTGATACGAGTCGACGAACGCTTCCGTTAGAATTTCGACCCAATTTCGCGGGTTTTCACGATCCGAGACGCCACGGGGGCTGTCCTCGTTCCTTCGAGATTTTTGGGTCGACGAGCGGACGAACGAAGGAAGGGGTGAGCTTTCTTTTCCGCGGCTAGAAATTTCGCTTCTGACGGCAGAAGTTTCTACGCTCCGTCTTGCTGGGAATATTTCTGCCCGGCGATTGTCAAGCTGGAGATCGATTATAGATCGATGGGATCGAGACCGGATGCACGAGGGACACGATTAGTCGAGCGAACGACTAAACGACCGGCCAGCACGCTCCGCGAGCCATTATTTAATTGGCAATTACGTAACGTCCAGCTTCTACGTGGCAAAGCTGCCTTATGGATCTCTAATAAATTAACGTCCGCGGGGACGTCGCTCTCCTATCTAGCGTCTCTCGGTCGCCTCGAGGACGAGCCGCGGAACTTTGGATTTCGGGAATCGATGGATAACGCCTGGGCCGCGTGCTCGGTGCATTTTCACTGCGCGTCAACTATCCCAGTCATCCGTGCTTCACGCTCCGGAGAGCGAGCTCTCGCTCTCGGGTATTCCACGAAGCCGCGAGCTCGGTGCGTCAAGTTGGCAACTTAAATTGCTTCGAGAGGAATATTCGATGACGTGCTCGAAGCCTTCGCGGTGAACGCCTCGAGTACAATCCGACTGCTCGCAGACGATCGAGGAATCCCCTTCTTTCTAGACCCATTAAACGTTGCCGTTCGAACGATTCCCAGGTTGGCTCCGCTGGACCGTTGTCGGGGAGCTGTTCGATGAGCGCACCTGATGCCGATTTAAAACAAAAGGAAACGGGGACGACGTCGAGGGCAATTTCGGATAATAGACGACTCCCGTTAGCTGAGGGAAGCCTTGGGATCGTCGACCTATACTTTCGACGGTCCGTGCGCCGGGGGATCGAGAAACGAGAGCGGGTTGAAGTTGCCGTGGCCGGGCAAAGGTGTCGCGCGGTCATGGACCAATGCTCGCGATCGCTCGGCGTTTAATGAAAGCGATAAATCGCTCCGTATAAAATAAATTCTCAATGCGCCGCGGCAAATTAACGGCCGCGACAACGAGCATTCAAAGTGGACGCCCTTTGTATTTACGAGCCGCGAGAAAAATGCCACGAAATTAACGCCCTGCCCCTTAATTAATCTTAAACTCGACGAGCGTTGGACAGCACCGCGTGCGAGAGCCGCTCCACTTTACGCGCTCTCGCGTGGAAACGTCGCTGCAGCGACGCACAGTGGAATCGACGTAAGGACAATAACTGGACATGGCAATTAGTGCCAAACGGTTTCGATTTTCATTGTAAAAATTTACACACTTTCAATTCATGTTAAGTAGCAGGTGATTTTTCTACTTTTTAAAACCTTACCATTAAAGGATTAAATTCAGGTATTTTAGACCTTGGGCGACTTTGAGCAAAACTTTAAATCACCAGTTGAATTATTATAGTATTCAGTGCAACGCATTTTTTACAGTATTCAGTGCAACGCAATTTATACAGTTGTTTAGTGACGAAATCCAAGTTAATTCAGATCGTTTTTTGTACAAAATCATTAATAATAAGATACTCAGTTATATGTAAAATATTGAGAACTTATGAAGTAATAGGATTTAGGCAATAATTGTTTAAAGTGGTGCAACTGAAAGACAAAAAGACTGAAATTTTCATACAGGTCAGATTCATATACAATTGGATCAAATCTAATGTGAATATAAAGTTTATCTCTTTGTTTTCTAATGCTTCGAACACTTAATAAATATTTAATGAAGATATAACCCATAAATTTCGACACTTAAAATTTTGGTCGATGTCTAAATAAATAAGGGATTCTCGTCCCACTGTGCGCCGGTGCACGCGTACTCCACTGCCTGACCACGCTCGGACCTTTCTACTGCGGCGCGATCCTCTCCAGGTTTGTCTCCTCCGATCGCTCGAGCCGCGCAATACCCGGGCTATCGTTCATTCTCATCGGCCGCTATTTGACAGGCTTTAATAGTCTCGCTTGTATCGTTATTTCTGAAATACAATAGCCGGCCAGCGCAAACTGCTGGCTGTTTAAGTACGCCAGCTGCGTGGCTCGATAATGCCAGCTAACTCGATAAAAACTTTAACCCACTTTTTATCCAATTATTTTAATATCGCTCGGGAGAGCCAGCTAGAATCGTACACCAAGTCTCTCTACTCTTACCCTATCTTGCTTTACTTTTAGAAAACTGTAACACTCGCGTCTTATATTCTTTCTATCCTTTGTCCTCGAATTTCTAGAAATACTCGCTGTCCCTTTGAAACGTCTGTATTGGGCGCACAATCGTGATCGAATAAAGTACTTAGCCGTAGAGGAGCGGGCTGCAGAGCCTCGAAGCATTAGCTTGACCCCCCTCGGCATTCCATCGGCACGATTAAAGCGCGTAAAACCGCTGGCCTGCTCCGTTCTCGTAAAAACTCGGTGATGTTTTCTTGGAGAAATGCGGTTACCCTTTTGATAGCTTTTGTGACCAAGGAAGGAGATTGTGGGTGAGAGGGTGGGGACAGCGAGGTACAAAGCAACGTGGCGAATCGTGGCGAAACGACGCGAAACGTCGCTCCAAAGGCTCTTTCGTAACTTTTATGAATCCCCCCCGGGGGATCGTAGCCGTTCCCTTTAACCGCTCGCTTCCGCCGCATTCGCGGACACGGACATGGACAGACAGCAGAGGCTGATAAGTGACGCGATGAAAGCCCGATAGGAGCTGGGAACTAAACGGGGCCAGCGCGATGCACGACGAACGGAGCCGGAGAAACGAGCCACCGGGGTACCGTGCTGTGCCGTTTAACAGTAATTTTCTTTCCGAGGATCTCCCGGCTCACGGAATTTCCGATTTCCATCGGGCGAACCGCGAGCCTCGGCGGAAACACGAGGGAGATCCGTCACGGAATACGTTCACGGGAGGCTCGCTTGTTTCGATCCAACGGTTAACCACTCCGAATTCGTCCCTGCCTCGCGCTAACCTTTCCCGAGAACCACACAACAAAGGCAAACATCTAGGCGGTGTGACCGTAATGTTTGCACGCGAAGGAGATCGAGTTAACCGGTCTTCGACGCGGGGAATAATTGAAGATCGAGAAAGGCAGCAGGCTGGTGGTTGGAAATATAAAAAGCCTGGGGAATTAGTACTCGAGACTTTCCTTAACGACCCAGTAATCCCCCGTGTGTAGATTAATCGGCTGAGCGACTATGCTTGTCCGCATCGTGCGGAGCGAAACGTGGAAACACGAAAGAGGTCGAGGGGACACGGCTCGCCGGAAAACTCGACGTGTCCTCGCATCCTCGTGTCGGATGATTTCCCTACTCGCGAACGATCGATGCCGCCGATGTTAATCGCCGGCTGGATCGGGTTGAAAAGCGAGGAAAGCCTGCAGAGCTCGTTCGAGTGAGACGGATACAGGTTAGATCTAACGTTTAGCGGACGCGTGGAAAACGATTTTAGCGGCCACGCAAACCAGGCTCGCTGGACGAGGGGGAGGACAACAGCCCCGTTAAATCGCAGGAAATATCACGATGGTATTTGGAGCGGAATTGTTTGACCGGAGAATCGGAATCAGAGCTGTTCCGCTTCGGTTTCGCTGGACTCACCTCTAGAGGGAGGCAGGGGCTGGTTGCGGCCATGTTCCTACATGCGTTCGAGCCTCTGCCCTGCTGGCGATTCCCTCTTCGTGCTGAGGCACCACTTTATAAAAACCACACACCGCACTGGACGAAAGGCTCCGTCTCCTCGACGAACACAGTAGCCCTTCCCCGATAGAGCAAGCAACGAACAATCGAACGGAAAAAAAACAAAAAAGGGATATCACCACATACCACCCTCTTATATCCTCTTTTCTTCCTCTTCTTAGTCTTCTTCTTCTTCTTCTGCTTCTTCTTCTCTTCTTGTTCTTCTGTTTCTTGTTCCTCTTGTTCTTCTTCTTGCTGTCGCTGCTCTTGTCGAACCGCCTCTACTTGTGGTTCGTAGCGTTTCTTCCGGCTGTTAGCCGCACGCTCGCGTAAAAACGATCACTCGGAGAGATTGGAAAAGACTGGAGAGAGAGGGAGAGAGAGAGAGAGAGAGAGAAAGAGAGAGAAAGAGAGAGAGAGAGAGAGAGAGAAGAGAGAGGGGGATGGCTCGTCCTCTCTTCTAAGCTCTAAACTCTAAACTCTCTCGATCTGGACGACGGGACAAGCACATCAGCACACCAGCCACTACCTTCCTTTTCTTCTTCCTCGTCTTCCTCCAGCACCTCTCTTCCTCTCCTTCTTCCTCCTCCTCGTCGTCGACGTCCTCGTCTTTCCTCCCTTTCAAGCCTCCCTCCTCCCCTCCTCCCCTGCGGCAACACACCAGAACGCACTCTCGATTGCTCTCGCAACGACGATTCCTTTCTCTCCTCGGTTCTTGCACCCGTTTCCGCACCCGTGCCCGCACTCGCACCCGCACCCGCACCTGTTCCTCTTCCACCGACTCCTCCGCCGCCTCCGCCTCTTCCTCCTCTTCCTCCAGCTCCTCCTCTGGCTCCTCGTCCGCGTCCACGTTCTCCTCGACGGTCGCTGTTTCCCCTCGTCGTCCTCGTCGTCCTCGTCGCCGCCGTCACCACCGCCGTCAACCGCCACTGTACCACGGTCGCATAACAAACGCACTCGCGTCCCTCAGCGTCACCGAGGGCGATCGAGCGGCGACCACCGAAACCTTTGCTTCACCGACGACCCGCACTCTCTCTCTCTCTCCACTTTCCTCCTTTCGACCACTCGCGATTTCCACCAGACGCGAAATTCGTTCTCGGCTACGCGGCTCGTCCACGTCCACGTCCTCCTGGTCCGCGCGCGCCCAACGCGTGTTCGAAGCTCCCACTTCGCCGATACGCGGATCCCAAAGTGCCAAACCGAGCCACGGACGATTCCCAGCTCTCCAGCGGGATACCTCGAATGGCCTTTTCTTCTCCTCACCCCTTTCTCTCTTGTCCGTTTCACTCGGCCGGAAGTTCACGCACTACCTACGTTCCCCGAGCGTCGGAGCTCGTGGCCACAGCGGGACGGTCGCTCGACTACGCTCTCTCGCTCCTCCACCACCACCTACACACCGCTTCTCCGTCCCTTCTTCTCCCTGCCCGACGTCTCTCTCTTTCACCCTGCCTCCATCGCCACCACCACCGGCCACTCACCCTCTTTCTCTGCCACCCTTCGCCTTTCGCTCCCTCTCGCTTCTCTCCCAACTCACCGACTGTTCGTCCTTCTCCGTCCTCGCAACCCTTCCCCTCACCCTCCTCTATGCCTCTTCTTCGTCTAGCGCTCGGGCTTTCCCGCGATTTCCCACTTCCACCCTCTCCTCCTTCTCCTCCGCTCTTTCAGATTCTCTGTTTCCCTCGCGACTTCTCCCCTTTCTCTACCCCTGCCCGCCGTATCAGTCACGATTTTTCCTCGGCTCTTTCTGTCCAAAGAAATCGCGCCCCCTCGATCGTCGCTCGTCCTTCTCTCTCCGCGGCGCACCGGCGAGTGGGGAGGCACAGGTGTGTATCACTGTTCGATCGGGGCCCCGAGTCTACTTCTCAAATTCAACGCGAACCAGCTGCTATCCTCTACGATCGCACACAAGATCGACGGGTTCTTTGAAAATTCAAAGAAACATCGTACCGCTGGCTCTTCCGCGAATCAGATTTCGATGCTCCGTTCGAGGAGACACAGGTCAAACTGAATTGTGTGAAACAGTGCGAACGGTTCAAAGACGCACGGGCGCTCGCTGTTTTTCTATTGTTGCCATTATCGGCCTCGAACGGCACTTGGAGATAATGTGTCGGAAACATTGGCAGTATGGCCTTACCAGAAGTTTGTAAACTACTTCTTGCTTATAGTTCCCGCGCAACGTGTCCGTTGCTTATTAGTCCGCTGCCGGCGAGTGTCTATTCGCGACCTAACTGTTTCGATTTGAACAATGCTCCAGAGAGCACTAGCAGCGATGCAAGCTACTCTTTAGAATCTGCTAGGCAGCCGTTGCCATTCTGTATCTCTGTATCAGCTGTGTGATTGTCTCACCGAGCAACTTTCCTAATTTCAAAGTTTTTAATAAGGTGAACCAATCAGTGAATGACCGAATTGTTGAATTTATGGACCTTTGAGATTAATTCTTGAATATATTTATGTATAACAACAAAATAACTGTCGAAATTGCATTTAAATTTGTTTTTCTTGAAATTTATATGAAAATAATTACTTATTCTTATCGTAATTTAAAAAAAAAAGGATTATAAAATGCAAAACGTGTAGAAGCCCAGTAAATGACCGCATACTTTTAATAAGAATTGTACTTAGGGTAAAAGCCCCAGTAGTTGACCATGTATCAGTAGTTAACACTTTTCAGAAAAACGTTATTTTTTTATGTTTTTCTGAAGAGTGACAACTACTACAGAAAAACATAAAAAAATAAGATTTTTCTAAAAAGTGTCAACTACTGAAACATGGTCAACTACTGGTGCCTTTACCCTATTAACCCTCATCCGTCCCTCGTGTCAATTTGACACAGTTTTCCCGTAATAAGTTATACTGTTCTGTTATTTGTGATTCTTGTATCAAGCAGTATGCCCTGCACAATGTTTTATTTCATGCAAAAGTTGTGAAAAGTGTAAGATGTAAATGTTAACTCTCAATTTGAATAAAAAAATATCGTAAAAATAACTGTGTACCTCGTCATTTCATCGATCGTTTACCATTGTGTCAATTTGACACAGAAGGACAGATTCAGTTCGTGAAATGAAGAACGGATGAGGGTTAATGTTTGGTTAATACGCGTAACTAAAAACATGGGATATTAAAAGTGCAACTACACTCCATTTATAAACATATAATATTTTTAAATTTAAAATTGACATTTCTATGCCTAATGATCATTCACTGATATGCAGTCAATTACTGGTTTGGTTTACTCCCTCTGTAATCGTCATAGCCCAGCATCGATCGGTCCCGCGTTCTATAATACCTATGATTTTAATAATGCTTATCAGCGAAAAGCTCTCCGCTCAGTATTCATTCTCCTCTCGGCGAGTGGTTCCCGCGCGCATTTTCGAAGCTGCTAGCCGCAGGGTGCGTTTACCTGATCGAAACGCCAGGTGTCACGGCGCGCGACTCGGTACCCGGTGTGCGTAAGAATTCGTGAGCGTAAGTGAGCTTTCGCTCTCTTTGGTGTGCGTGGAACCGATACTGCCGGCATCGGCGGGGCATGCGCCAGCCATCCCCCAACGGGGAGGCAAACGAGCTTTCGGTGCGCACGAGCGTTCCTTGGAATCTCGGTGCCCCGCACTATACCGAGCTCCCCGAATAATTCATAGCAGAGCACCGTTTCCTCGTCCTCGCCGCGCTGGGACCTCGTCCACTCGAATCTCTCGCCTGAGAGGGCCTGGGGAGGCATGATTCGAGCAACTTTTTAGAGCTTAGAGGGTGCTAAAGAGACCGCGGCCTGCAACATGGTTCAACGATCCCACCGCGCCTCACGAGGAGTGTTAATTTCCCTTGCGAACGAAACGAGGTAACGTCCGTGTCGTCGCTAAATCACCGCGATAAATTCCAAAAGCGCGGCACTCCAAGTCCCCTCTACCGAGCAACCGATCGCCTCCACCCCAATCTGCCTCCTCCTCCAGAGAATTATAAGAATCGTAAGGAATTCAGCCGACGCGACGAGTTACGACTCGACTCAATGTCAATCGAAGCAGAAAATGTCCAATTAACTGGATCAGGGTGGAATCTATTTCTCCGCGTTATCTGTACCAAGCGGAGCGTACCTCCACCTGGTCCCGGTAATGAAGCCGAACCCGGCTATCGATGGGCCGCAAAAACAAACGCAATTACCGGCTCGCCGATAAATCTCGGCTGGGTCCTTATTTCTCGTCTAACGACCGCTCGATTCCGCGCACGGGCTGAAACGTGCGGAGCCGATCTCCGCGCGAGGGGTACAGGCACACGGGCACGTAAATAGCACGTGTAGCTTGTATAGCTGCGTATATTTAGAGAGGAAAAATAAGAAGAAAGAGCGATAGCGTCGCGATGCGCTCGGATGGCTGCATCGTTCCGCGCGATTCCACGATATAAAGGATTCGGGGCTTTAAATCCGCGAGACGACGGTGGCGGGGCGAACGGGGAGGCAGAGTCGTGGAGAAAGAGAGAGGCCAGTGGTCGTGGAGGGATGGAGGAGGGCGGAGGGGCAGCGTTCTGGGTTTCTGGGTTCGCTCCGCGACGAAGTTCGGAAAGGCTGCTGTGCACGACGAATGTGGAACAGTAGGTCAGCGCACTCCGTGACCCCCGCCGCGGCCTACCCCTCTTCGGTGCATACACCCTGATGCGATACGTACGACCCTCCGACTCTCCCTCTGCCTCCACGCCAACCCCCTTGCCACCCTCTCTATCCGACTCTGTCAGCCTCCGCGCGCTGCCTTTCGCTTCCTCCTTCCTCGTGGCCGATCGCGTTACCTTACACTACGCTACTACGAGAGTGCCTCGGCCTCGTCAGGCCGAACGTTCTTCTACATGATCATCACCGATTGTCCCTTTATCGTTGGATCGTCAACGCTCTTCCCGGAGCTTTCGGAGGACGTCTCGGACGTCCCGTCCCCCGACAGCCGGGTCGAACCCTCTGCTCCGAGCTTCCATGCAGCTGATCGTCCCGGTTACTGACTTCCATGCATCTGCCACGAACGAAGACAAGCATTCTCTTCATCCCTCTGATTAATTAATCATATAGGCAGATCAAATCGACGATTTTCCCAAAGATCATCGTTTTCCAGAGGACGGATGTATTTGGACGTAGAAAGTAATCGGTGCTGAATTTCAAGCTCCGAGCACGCGAACGTGGAAGCTCGAACTAGTCTTCTTCTCGCACGCGTCTGGCCGGCGTGCATGCATCTCCTTCGACGGATTTCTCCCCGGCTTTATTTGGGTCGTTTGGCAAACTATCGTTCGCGGTACGCACGACTTGCTCCGCGGACCGAGACGATACGATCCCCGGTGCACGCGAACGCGATAAAATCAATATGTCTGTGCTCCTCGCTCCTTTTGTTCCGCACGCTCTATTATTTCTTTTTCGCCGCTGCTGGCCGAATTCGCGCCGAGCCGAGCCGCGCCACGCCGCGACGCCATCGATTAAACTTGCTCAACTTCCAAGAGGCCGTGCTCGCTGGCCGGGAGGGGGGGGGGGGGGTCGGATGCGCGACAGGTACTAAAAACCACCTGAATCTTTTCTCGTCTGCCGACCCGGACGCGGCCGTTCGACTCCGCTTCGCGATCGAAGCAACCTGGGAGCCCGCGAGGGAATTCCAGGAACTCGGCTTATTATCGGACCGCCGATAATTTATGGCCACCGATCGAACCCGTGCCCCGAGCTTCGCGATACCATAACATTTATTCAAACTGACTGCTTCGGCACTGGGCTAGGGAAACTTTCGGGTGCAAACGAGGGGGTATAACAATGGCGCCTAGAATTCGTGGCATCAGCTACTTCAACAGGCCCGCGGAAAATGGGATCGTAGAATGGTTACGGACCCTCCGGAGGGTATCTTTGGTGGTATATATGCGGGAATTTGAAAGTAAATACGGCAGGCTTAAATCCAGAGGATATATCCGATCCTTCTTTGGAGCGCAGTCGGATAGACCAGACCGGGAACGTTCTTCGGCTCATAATTCAGTCGCGCTGGTTCGAAGGATCAGCTGCGTTCCGTCGCTGGGAAATTCGCTGACGCCTTCTTACCAGGAAAAATGTGGCGCAACGATCCTGCAACGTCGCCACCAGCCACGAAAGATATCCCGTTCTATTGTTGTATGCCGTCTGGATCTCGGTGACGCATCGTAATCACCCCGCGCTGGCCACCCACGCAACCCTGTCGCGTGGGCATTACCGTTTCGGAGATATTAGAATGGCCCATTAAATTCTCGTGGAAGCGGTGTTCTTGGAACGATCGTTCCTGGGAAGAAGAACAGGACGACCTCATCCCCCTATCGCGAATCACTTGCCAGCTCTGAGAAATTCGCCTCGTAATTCAGAGTACATCGGCGAAACGCACTCTGTATTAGGTACAGATGATTTCGAGCGAGGGCTCGCGCACTCGAACCTTCCTGTTTCGAGTGGGGCACAATGGCCGCTCAATAAACTGGCCATTTATAAGTTTTCCATTCGGAGCGGTGATTGAATGCAACTCGAGTGGCGCGAGCGAGCGATTGGAAAGGATGCGATAGAAACTGTGCATGGTTGAGTATAATAATCGCGGCTGGAGATTGTTGCGTGGAATGAAACGCAGGGGAACAGGGTGACGAAAATGCACGGGCAACTGTAGAAACGAAGGTGTCGTTGAAAACGACGTAGTCGAGATAGGATATCCAGTGGATCTATTAGTATCCACGATTTTAACTTTTCACCTTTTTATTACTAGCTACTCTAATTTCCTCCGCGATGCACAGTGCGTTGATATGTGGACAGAAATTGGAAAAGCAAATATTTTCTAAGGCGATATTTATCATTCAATATTTACATCTAGATGTATAGGAATCGAGTTTGTTTATTATTGCTACGTAATTGTAGTTGTTTATGATCTTATTTAACCTAGAAACTAAGTACTCCATACTTAGTAGAGTTACTTCGGTAGAGTTACTTTCCCTTTTTTTATTCAGATCTTAAGAATATTTATTAATCGTCGCTCACATTATTCACCATAGATTCTACTATCATAATTGGGTATATGTGCTTCGAAACTATTGTCCATATATATGGTCTTACTGATCACTAAAAAACTTCTTAGCCCCGAGAATGAAAATTTTATTTCAACCGAAGTTTAAAAAAATACGTAACAAAACGTATGCATGATATTTTTATATTTGATTCGCCTAACTTTAAACTTTATGAAAAGAACGCCCTTTTCTGATACTACCTGCAACTATTCGAGAAATAATTTTCATAAGGAAGTAGTACGTAGATCAAGAACTCTAAGACAAACGAAGAAATTTTTGAAAAGTGGCTTTGTTCTGCACCAAGAGATAAAAAACGAAAGTTCTAAACACCCGATTTGCTTTTCCAAATTATTTATACGATATCTACCACGACTTTTCCAACCTGGATACTATCGTCAGTTTTAAAATAGCAGTGAAACGCAATGCACGTGATAAAATTAATTTCATACAAAAATGTTTTGAACAAAAGTTAGTCAGTATTCAGTTGACAACAAATTGCAGAAGTGAATATTGACAAAAACCCTATTCAATATAAATCAAGATCACCTCAACAAACCTGTATATTTTATTATACGCCAATCAATGCATCTTTATACTCCCTTTAAAAAAGTATGACAGTACTCAGGTCGAAAACTGATCAGTTCAGAAGTTATGAGTTTTGTCCCGTACTTCGACGCACTGTGCGACGCTTCGCGTCGCTGTTCCTTCCGTCGAACTTTTAATGAAATTCGTCGCGGTTTACGAGCTCGTGCAGGCCAACCACCGAGAAAGATTCAGCTCGAAGAGGCTGGAAACGCAACCCCTTCGAAATCCTATTCGAGCGTGGATCTTCGGAGGCCATCGAACAGGGAACTCGACAGGAAAGCGAGCATCAGGGGATAAAATACGATCGGCCGGCTGATTTACACGTTTTCGCCGCACACGTGACGTCATTTAGACGACGATCGATGTTATCGTTCCCGGTGATATCTCAGAGAGACCAGGGGACCGTCGTCGCTCATCGATCTGTTTTCCCAGCTTGCGCTAAAGACCGCGTAAATACGCTCTATTTATAACGATAAACAATCGCGGCGCATTCCCCTGTGGCTGGCAAAATGCATCGACGGACCCTGGCGCCTCTGAATCCTCCGTGGCCTTTTCTATTCTCACAGAAATGTTGGAAAAATTCGGCTCGATCAGGGAAGTGATGGTTTGGGGAAGAACCTCGACGAAGAACGGAGGGTTCGCGAAGAACGCCCTGATCATCACGGATTCGATTAGGGCTGGTGTTAGGCAGGAACGAAGCCAGTAGAATAAAGTTCACCCTCCGGCGATACGGGCGATATGGGGGTTTGTAGGTTATGGGAGGGTCGCGGCGCGTACTCGACGCAAACATGGGGGTTTCCAGACGCAGGGGGAGCACGTCGGAGGGAGAGGTACGGGGGAGGGTAGAATCTGGGTCGCCCTGCACCGCGTGCGCCTCGAAAACTCGGTCAAGTTTTCTGCACCTGCAGGTTGAACGCCGGGCCATTCGCCGCGGTCTTCATTGCTGTAGCTTTTCTATTTGCGATACCCTCCCTCTTCCTCCTTCCATCTCCGCCTCCACCACCACCCCCGTTCCCTGCAGCTCGCGTTGTTGTCTTCGCTCTTCTTTCCACGTCCTCGCTGCCACGCCAGCTGGAAATCGCTCCAGAAGCCCCGGGGAAAATCGTGCCGTCGACTTTAACGACCCCCTTTAACAATACCAACAGATCCCTCCCCTCTGGATCCCCAAATTCGAATTAATCGAGGTAAATCCTCTAGATCATTCGTTCCGCGGTATATAAAAAGCTCTGACTCTTTACAGATTTCAAATAAGAGACAGTTACCTCCAGTTTCCGTGACCACTACGTTCAAAACGATCTCCCTGCATCGCCACCCCTTTTCTGTCCCACATATGGCGACACAACGCGACGGTATCAAACAGCTTTTTTACCGTCGTTGCCCCAGATCGTCGTCGGCGGCTCTGTCCGCAAATATTAATTTGCAATTCGGGCTTTTTCGTGCGTCTGCCGGGTGGCCGATGCCGAAACGACAACCCCTAAGTCGTCGCGACGACGAAATGAACATTTGCGGACGGCCGGGACGCGAATTAAACCGGTAAATTAATTGGCTCGTCTTGGAGCGGACGCGGCCCACAGTTGTTTACGCGGGTATCGATTACTAATGGCTGTTTGCCCAGGTTTCGAACCTGCTCCCACTGCCCGCCTGCTTGCCCGAGAAACGCCATAACCCAATATTGCATTCAGCGAGGCCGCCGCTCCATTATAAACACCCGTACACGTTCGGGCTGCGTTTCCTCGGGACGCTGGGCGATTTTAAAACTTCCCTCCATAAACCCCGTTTTCGTCGACTGTTCCCTCGCGTTTACGATAGCTACAGGAAGCATAACGTTCGATATCTGCGACGCACTGGAGACTACGGAACCAGTGGCGGATTTAAGGAAAAAGGGGCTGGTAGCAAACATTTTGGGATACCCTGTCTGCATAAGAGAATCTATCTTCTATCTATCTATCTTCTATATATATATATATATATAAATAAAAATGTAAATGTTCGTTTGTTCAAAATCTTAAAACTCCGAAAGTTCTTCACCGATTGCTTTGAAATTTTGACACAACGTTGCATTCGAATACGCGCGTGTTTTTATATACCTACTATTAACAGATATGCTGAACCTCGCCCATTTGTCACATAATTTATGTAATTTGTGGTGAATAAAGGCAAATTATTATTATTATTATTATTATTATTATTACCCTACGACAAAAAGAATCTGAGCAATGACAATTTTAGTGAAACAAGATTTGCGTGAATCGCAGCGCTCAGAGAGCAGCGCTATGGGGTGGTGGAGGCTGCATCGCAGTCCGTCCAGTGGTTCTCGAGATAAGCGGAATCAAACATGCAAACGCCTACCGGGGACTTTATTTTATACTATGTAGAAATAAACATGAATCATTCACGCCAATAACTCGGACGAAGCCGAGACGGGGCATGCTAGTTATAAATAAATTTACGTGTGGTATGAATATTATGGAAAACGAAAAGAAATATTATGCTTGGACACAATTATAATTTTTGTTTGGAAAATAGGACCTTCGAAGGACAACAGCTCATTGGCTGCTCGTTAAATCCGCCACTGTAGGGAACGACGTGTTTTATTGAAAACGGCGACGACTCGGCGAAACTTCGACTGCGAGTCTGCCGCGGAATAAGCAGTAAAACGACGGGAATCTGACGGATCCCCGCGCGCTTCCTGGGAGCATTGGAAATCAGTGGGCTTTACCCCGGTTCTCCCATACGTCGAAGGGGCCGCTTCGAATCGAGATAAAGTTACTCGAGCAGCGATTCGCCAATTACGCCCGTAGCTGGCACGGAACTTTCGATCGGATCTCTCCTACTCGTCTGGGACAATGAAACGGTTAACTGGGCTCGTATCGACCGCGATAAACGTGGCTTCGATTCGCGATAGAGTTACCGAAGGGTAACTACGACGAGAGGAGTCCGACTACGCGGAACAATCGAACACGTACCAGGTGGTCCAAAGTTGTGGGACCAGCTAAATACCTTTGAATTACATTAAGACTCTTCCTGTTTCAAGACGCCACTTAAACGGCATCGAAATTTCAATTCCTAAACTTCAATTGCTTCTGAAGACAATGAAGCCACGAATTACAAAATAGCAGCTGACTTTTCTATATCTATCTTGCGGCGTAAGAAGTTTGTTTCGCGTTTCGATTCGTCCTACGGTTCTGGGCCACGCTGTACACGCTGCAATCGAGGTTGCTATCTCCAACGGCGGTCGAAAGTAAATTTCTTTATCACGCCGGTGTTGCCAGCCTATCGCTGGGGATCCCGTGGCTTCATGCAACATAGATAGGGCTATAGATGGTGGTTTTCGTTACGGTTTTAACAGCAAGGGTACGCGCCAGCCGGCGCGACGTCGCGATCGTCGGAACGATCGGCTCTGATATCGCGTGACGTGGTCGGTCCTCGGCCGAAAATTATTACCCCAATTATCTTAATTACCACAGTCCCTGCGCTTTTTCGTGCACGAACCCTGGAACGGGGCTGAGACCGGTCGAGGAGAGCCGTGGAAAGCTTTCCCCCTTATTCGCTAGGTCCGCGGCACGCTGAATTCACGAGTATTTTTATGAAAGCGGGATGAAAAAGGGACAAAAGCGCGGAGCGACGGAGGGAACGTAGCGAGCATAGAGACGAGGGGGAGGGAGGGAAAGAAATCGATCCCAAGTACGCGTGCACTTCGACAACGTGACTACGCGAATGCGTTCGATGCACCATTAGGTATTCTCTGTTAATATCGTTTATCTTGCCTCGGCCAGGGAAACGAGCGTGCGAGATTTCGCGTATCGACAGACCTCCCCCAGCACGTAACGGAATCATGAAACTTTAAAAGAGATACTTGTTCCGCCCTTTGCGCCGCACTCTGGTCCCGATTCTACCCCGGCGAAAGTATCAATTTTTGGTCAACGGTGTTTACGAATCGATACGAAAATTGGGGTCGTTCCACTCTATGATCGCGTAGGTACATACATTTGCCGCCTACCTACGCGAAATCTCCGTCATTCTTTTTTCCAAGTATCGGAAAATCAGCCAGTATTTCATTTGACTGTGGGATTGCATAAACGTGGAAATAGTGATTGAACCGTGGGAAGCGCGAAAGGCTGCGCTGGAAACGGGGCGTACGCGGGATCAACCCCCCGACGAGGGATTCGCCACCCCCTCCAAGGCGACAGCATTTCCCAACGAAATCATCCCGTCGATCTTTCAAACACCCTTCGACCAGACTCTCAGCCGTTCGCTGTTTCGCGGGAGCTCGCAACCCTCGAGCCCCGCGGTTCATCGTCTCCGTAGTTTCCATCGCAGTTCCAGTCCGGAGAGACAATAAGTGCAATGAGGTGCGCCACGTCGCGTCGCCGTGTCTCCGGCCTGCTGGTAGACCTTCATTCGTTGATGGGATCGCGAAACGTTGTCGAGTCCCGAGGGCGAGGGGGGTGGGTGTCGTTGCGGCCGATAGAAGGAGGGGTGGGTAGGGTGGTATAGGATGAAAGAGGAGCCGTAGGTGGTGGACTCGGCGTTGGCAGGGGTTGGAGAAAATGTGGGACGTCGAACTCTCCTGGACTGCCTACCCAGCCACCCCCGTGCTCCTCCGCAACCCTCTTCGCCACCTTCTATCCGTCGTACATCCACCGACAGCCGCGTGAATCGCCGAGGATAGCGACACACTACCACGCGATGCGAATTATCGCCGACTCTTATCTCTCCTTTGCAAACACATTTCTCCACCTACGGACTTCTTGGAAGCCTCCGCGACGCGTCTAATTAGAAAAGCTGCCGACTACTCGGCTGGGGTCTTCGCGGCGAAACTATCGCCGCTCCTCGACGCTTTATCGACCCTCACGCGTGCGTAACTTCGAGACCCCTTTGCATACGGTAATAGGAAGCTTTCGGCCGCTCGATCGATCAACTTTATCGTAAGGCTCGTCGGAGTCGCGGGCACCCTGAACTTGGTCACTAACTTTCACCGCCGCGCCCATTAACGGCTGCACGTCGGAGTGGTGGTAATTAAAATTATACCGTTCCTGGGCCGCCGTGACGCGCGGGAATAAAGTTCGCGATAACGTCGGAAAGCGCCGATAAAAACCGAGATCAACGATCGTGCGGGGAGATTTAAGTATGGGTCTCTCTGCTGCGAGAAACTAACTTGAAACGGGAAGAATGTTGTAGGGGGGAGGTGCTGTAAAAGGGGCAGGTTTTAAATGGGACAATTCGAATTGCCAAAATTCTAAACGCATCGCACATGCATGTTATTTTCCTGTTTATGACAACACTATTGCCCAGTCATTTGACGTAAACTTCACTGCGCGGTGTCACTTGCAACAGAGTAGTAATCCGCGGTTGGTGTTTTTCGGCAGTAAAAGTAAAATTTTCGTTGATTTTCTGTGTGGTTTTCTGAGATCAAGATATATACAAAGCGTTGAAGTGTTATATCATTAAAATAGCCTGTATTCGACTGAAACGAAAATACTTAATTCAGTAAGCTTAATTGGTTGTCTTCGTTGTTTTCAGGTTATTTTATATTAACCTCACTTAGAATCTTAAAAGGAACATAGCACAACAAATCTTAAATGGGATGACCGTTTCGTACTTATATTTACCACTCGTGGGTATTCCTATGTTGAACTTAGTTTGTAAGACATAAATTTTATAAAAAATGTTACTTTATAACTAAAAAAAATCTACTAAAGCATTAACTCTAATCGTCACACTCTGCAAAGATAGTCAGAAATATTGATGATTTATAGTACAAAGAGTTAATTTTTCATAGATTCCATTGTTTTGTATCATTAAAATTTACAATTATAATTGTAATACTTAATAAGTTTATTTTTATTAACATATCCCTTTCATTACTTATACTGTCCCATTTAAAACCACCTAGTCTTAAAAGGGACATTTCCCACTTATTTGAAAATCGAAGAAGATTTTGTTATTTTCTATTACAATCGATGAGTTTGTAATATACTTTTATCGAAGGGAAATAAACACGCTTTCTATCGATGTACTTGTTTTTTAAATAACTATAATGACATTGTCAGAAATGGCCTCTAAACAAAAGTGTCCCTTTTATAGCACCTCTTCCCTGCGTAATAAATGTTCGAAAATAATGTGGTATTAGAGTTGCATTTAGAATCTGTTTAGCTTCAAGGCTTGTGATAATAAATCCCACTTGCTCTGCCGCGGTATCGTTGATCCGTGTGGCGAGAATTGCTACAACTTTCCCTGGGAAACGTATCATCCCCTTATCCGCTTTCGCGGAAAGCAGTTCTCGCGACTGCCGCTCTTCGACGTGTTAGCCCGCAGGTGCGTGGGAGTCGCGAGACTCGGGGGCTTTCCATCGTGGATATTATACGAGGGAAACCGGATCCGACGGAGGTCAGTGAAAAATTAACTCCACGGGCACACAGAGGCGCGGCTCCCCCGCGCGCGACTAAATTAATAAACTCGTTAACGGATTCCAATACACGTGCGGGAGGGCTCGGTTTGGACGAGGGAGCTGAGCCTGCTCCGCGATCGCGGCTACCATTTTTCATCCACACAGCAGAAACCGGGGCTTGCAAATTTCTAGTTAGATGATCTTTCCCGTGTCCTTGTTCCTCTACTTAACATTGCTCCAGTTCCGCGCTGGACAATATCCAAAGTATCCCGTGAAATATCTCGGACGATCGTACGTCGATCAACAACGAATTATCACCGCCATTAAGAGAAACCTTGGCCCCAAATTTTCAGCATGTCTTTACGCATTTATTCCTCTGCGGGGGCTGTTAAATCGTCCGAGATTGTGCCAGAGGTTGGCAGTGCGAAGGAAGGAATTGTATTCGGCAGGGAATCAAGGCTGCCTCGTTATCGGCTTAACTTAATAGTTTTGCATCCTGTTGCACGGCTAACGAACGCGGGGGTTGTCAATATCGTTGCTGATCCGTGCGTCGAAAGGTCGGAGATAGGACCGTGCGAGAGGAAGCAGAGATTCCTGCAGACTTTATCTGACCATCGCTGCTTTAAACTCCGCGATATATTTAAGAGCGACAACGATGACAGCGACGACGTCGTTGGCTTCCGCGACGCCCGCACCTCTGGCCGTTCTCGTCCCACGTGTCTTCCGGCAGAGCAGACGGGATTCTCCACCTCGCCATCTTCCTCGGTCGAAAGATAAAGTAATCGGTAAAGTTCGAGGAAACCGGGGGAGCGAAGAATTCTTCTCACGAAAACGCCAACTTTTCAACGACTTCACCGGTACGAAGGACTCCGAGCAGCGTATTTCAAGAATAATTATTTCCAAGCGGTGCGCGTGATGTCTTATAAATATCGCGTGGCGCACGGTGCTCGGCGCACCTAAATTTGTTGAGAAACTATGCCCTCTCTGTCCTGCTTATCGAAGCACCTACCGCGAAGGGTCGCCTTCCACGTATTAATTGCGGTCGCCCTATTTATGGCGCGGCCACAGCATCAACCTTCGCGCGTTTACTGGCTGCCGCAAAGTCGCCCCAGCGTCGCCGTACTTCGCCCTTTCTTGTCCCCTGGGAAAACAGAGCCCTTAAAATAACGCCACCCGTGGGATCAGGCTCCAACCTGGGGACGAAACGCTGTGCTCTCCCTCCGAGAGGGTGGGACAGAGTTTCGTGACGAAAACAACGTCGCGGTGTCGATGGGTTTCGTGATCCGCTGGCACGGCGTGAACTGTCCTCCACCTGGTCGCGGTTGATCAAGGGGACACCTCGACTGCGAGAATTTTAATCGAATCATTCGATCGGTCTGTCAAAGCGCCCACGTGACGTCACTCGGTCGACGGCCAATCAAGACGTAGCGAGAGCGTTGGATGCGACACGGCCGATCGAGCAGCCTGGCTAAAATCGTCCACGGGAAAGACTCGCTCCGCTAATTTCATGTCCATCGATCCGATCGATCCTGTGTGGTGCCTTAACGCGAGTGGGACGAAGACGCTCCAGCGATCAAAGAAGGGGATGCAGGCTCGCGCGACGCGGTTAGGATTCTGAACCGGGCGATCTCGCCGATCGTCTTGGGATCACCCGATGCACTCGAGTAGTTTAAGAAAGATCGTTCGTGCCTACGGCGTTGCTAATGCCTCTTAAAGAATGGCGTTCGATCAAGCGACGGGAGGAAAGTGGAGCGCATTCTGTGACCCGCATTCGTAACGACTTCATTGCTGGGCATAACGAAAGGAAAACGGTGCGTTGCACCGAGAGAGCACGCCCGGGGCTTCGTAAGTCAAGTCATCTGAACCCCGTTAGCCTCGTCATCTATTGGTCTTCTAACGTAAGAGCTGCTATGCATCGAAGCGGAGCCAAATGGATTTACGTCTCCTTATACCGAGGATAGAACCATAAGGTTTCCGCGTCGTGCCGTCTCTTTCGCTTTCGATCGGTCATTTGCAAATTAATCCGTTTCTCTCACGTTAACGTGCTTACCGATACACGTGATGCCCGCGCTCGTCCTTACAAAACCTCTCCTCCCAAGACGCACGCATCTTGCCCGCAACTTCTTCCCTTATTCACGCCGAACATCTCAGCGAACAGTCGTTGTCGAATGTTTCGCGAGAAACGATAATTCGTCTCAGCTTCCCGCCAAGTTCCAGCTTCCTCCCGGACTTATTATCGCCAGCGTACGCGCTCCAACTAATCCTCCAGTGCGAACAAGATCCTCGAACAAACGCGCGAATACTCGGCGGGCCGTTTTCGCGTCAACTCCGTGATCCTTTAGCGCTAACTTGTTCCATGCAACTTTGAGCGTGAATATCTCGAGCTGCCCCTGTTCCTCGCGCACTTAATCGCAACACGCCTGACTCATACGTCGTCCGGGACGGTTTCGACGATTCTCTGCCGGCCGAAATTCGAATCGAAAGTAATCGTTCAGCGGAGCGTGCGATATTTGCACGGGGGTCTGTTTCGACGAAGCTAGTTTAAAGGAAGGAAACGGTGTTCCGTGCTCGCCAACCGAATAGTTCCCGGGATCGCGTTTCCAGGCCAGATTTATGGGCGCAGAAGGACGTTATAGGTAGCATCGTTTCGTTCCTCCGCGTAAAATCCCAGCCAGCAGCCGGACACCCGTTACGCTGGCGCCTTATTAGGAAATATCATTCCCAGAAGAGGCTACAAGAAGCTGCACGGCCAGCAGTCCTCGGGTTTACTGACCCCCGACGTTGCAGTTGTTTTCATCGCGAGGGTATCAAGGATCCCCAGCGCCACGAAATCCTTGGTGGCTTCGAGGAAACGATACCGCGGTTCGAATCTTCGAGACCATCGTTTAAGCTTCGAGAGGTCAGCCGGAAGATATTTTACAGGATCTCCTCCCCCGCAAACCCTTTCTTTCCATCGTGCTTTCTCCGGCGTCTTATCAATTACCCGGGAAAAAAGTTTATCGAACGATAAACTATTTCCACAGGCCTATCTCCCCGCGATTCCGTGCGTCATGCGATTCACGAGCTGTCTCTCTCCCCCGACCATCTACTCGCTTCCCGGAGCAACGAGTTTACAATTTATGGTCGCGAACTTGCGAGTTATCGCGCCTGGGAGAAGAAAAAACAACGGGAAACTAGGGAAAAGCGGGATTAAGTTCTCCGCTCTGGCAACTCTGAGCGGAGTTTTTTGCACCGCGGACTCTTGCAGGAGTTCACCGGAACGAGCGAGTAGAATCGAGCTAGTGAATCGCCGTTGCGTTTCGCATGTAACGATAACGAGAAGCGCGTGAGAGTCTCGTTTCCAGCCTCGTGCTGCTGCGGCGGGCCAGTTCGCGTTGGGGGTGTCAGTCGTCAACCCTCCCATGGCCCGCTCCGCGCGTCCCATGCTCGTCACTTTCTCCCTACGGCTGTCCCCGCTTAGCAAGAAAGTCGAATGGGTATTCCCGCGGGGTGGAGGAGAGGAAGAGGAGGGAAACGCGTATTGTGGTAGCGAGGAGGCTTCCAAAGAGTGAACTAGGACGAGAAACATGGATGGATCGAGAGAGAGGGGGAGAGACCGAGCGTGTGTAGAGGAGGAAAGATAAACGCGAGCTGACAGAGAAACGACGAGCAGGGCGAAAGGGTGAAGGGCGGAGAGGGTAGGGGACGAGCAAAGACAGAGACAAGCGGGGTGAAAAAAAGAAAGCAGCGACGCTGGGCGAGGGTGTAGGAGCGGAGGAGCGAAAGACTGAGAGAGGAGAAGAAGAGCACGTGGTGGAGGGTGGACCAGGGTGGACGAGGGCGAGGGACAGAGCGAGGCGAAGCCCAAGGAGGGAAGAGGGCGGAGGGAAGAGCCTCGCGCGGGACAGAGATGGACACGCAGAGAACGAGGGATGAAGGAAGAGAGGGGCGAAGAAAGGCAGGGGGAGAGAGAGAGGGTAGGAGCGAGAGGGGTGACGAGGGAAAGAGAAAGAGAGGTGGCACGCGCAATGCGGGTATTGATTCACGGCGGCAGCCGGCAACCAACCTGAAACACACGACCGAGTCGACTTGACTCCGCGACTCCGACTCCGACTCCGACTCGATTCACCACAGCGACACACCAGCGACAACGGCCAAGGGGAAACGGTTCGACTACGCCTGGCTACCGATCGCCCCCGAAACCGAGAATCCTACGTCGCCGCCCGACACCCTCGAAATCTACTTGCGGTTTGGCAGAGAGAATCAGCGGCCTTTTCTCCGCGAGACCAAGATCGGAGCCACGACGTAACCGGAGACCCCTGAGAGGGTGCAGGGTGCAAAGCACTCTGCCTCCTCTGAATCCAATCCCTCTACTCAACTAGCCACCGCTAGCACGTACGATCTCTCTCACCCCATCGTCCATTCTATTTTTTCATTCTGCTCGTATCTCTGCCCCTAAGCGGTGTCCAGAGAATGCACAGACTCGTGTCGCGACGACCAGAATCGCGGTGCCAAATGTTTCATCGTTCTGGCTCGGTCCGCGGCCAATTTTCAGGATCTTCGATTCGTCGTCTGCAGCCGCTTAATGTCGCGGGGAATCTGAGGAAGATCGCCCGTGCTGGGAAAAGCGAATTTCTAAGAAGGTCCGGCAGTTTGTTAATGGACGATGGTTAGAAGGGTAGGTGGGTGGTAATCGAAGGGATACCGAGCTGAGGAATCCACGTCGCCCGCGAGCTTCTTAATAAGAAAAAAAGGTCGAGAACCCTAGCGATTTTGCTCGCGATAACGCAGACCTAGTTCCACGTAACGTCGATTCCTTTTATTGATTCCATTTTTACAGGGTTCGAGCAGTCACCTTCGATACGATGGCTGCTGCACGCTCAATCACAGCTGGGGGCAGCTGAAGAAGGGGCGGCGATAATAGAGATCGAACGGGCATTTTATTTCTATTTGTCGCCACGTAAAAGGAGATGTACCGCCGAAGCTAGCTCCGCGCACGTTTCTCTCCGACGAGGATTCTCTATGGACGATGTCGATTTTAAAGACAGTTCAACTAATCCGCGCTGGGAAAAGTAGCGGAAGAAACACGGTGGTGGAACGAGCACCACCTGCATAGAGATTCTAATTAAATTTAGCCGAACGGACATCGACGGACCGCGCTAAAAATAAAAATTAATGGTCAAACAATCGAAGGCTAATCGATAGCATAAAAAGCACCGAAGCACGCCCGCTCCGAGAGTACAGGCACCTCGCTACATTAGACTTTAATTCAGCCGCAGTAGTGCATACCCCCGGCGTGGTCAGCCGCAACCTTCGGCTACCGCCATCTCGCATCGCTAACAATGCGTCAGCCTTCCTGATTGTAAATCGATTACGACCCTCCGATTTCACGTGGTCAAAAATGAAATTGCAAACGACGTTTTCGTAAAACCACTATTTCGAAATTGCGTGGTTGTCTTGTCCTTTGCGCGCAGTAGTATAAATCGGGCACTGATCAGGCAGTCAAAAAATTCTGCTGTATCGTAGCACGATACTTCACAGACTTTGTCAGTAATGTAGAGGAGCTGTTACTACTTTGCACTGTATCGGTTTAAGAATTTTACAGGCGGTAGGTATTCCGTCAGTTGATAAGCAGGGGGTAGCAACCCCTGCGATCTATCCACGGTTAGGTTCTGTATAACCGACGGGTGCACTGTGTTACCGACCCATAATTTGAGGGCTGAATGTAGTGGCATCTACTCATGAACAGCATCCAACTTAGCAACTACTCTGAAATCGGTTGAAATGCTGAAAAGTCTGTGCGAGCTTGTATACGTGTGACTTGTTCAGAGTGACAGTTTGACAAAGTGTTAATAATTGGATTCTATTTGCCCCGAGTATTAGTTTATCGCCGACATTGAAATTTACAGTAAAATCTAATTAATTTAAACTCATGATGCATGAGTGTTGTGGGGTGCATGGATGCAACTGCAAATCCAGTTACTTTTGAAACCCGCATTGTGAAATAAAATATTGTCTAGCCCTGAGAAATTCATCGGTTCAGTGAAGTGTGTGCATGTCATAGTGCATATTATTTCGTAATTTTTCAATTCTTGCATTAATTTCACCGATTACTGGACCATGTGAGAGGCCTTTTAATTATACAATATAAATAATACTGTATGATATGTATAAGCAGTAACATTCATTTATCGAACGATTAAACATTGAGAATAAAAGAGAATTCATTCGGCATAGAAAATCATTTGCAAATCCAAGGCCAACTGTTACTAATTGCCTGATATCTCGATTCGTATCGATTATAGTTAATAATTATTTATACTGGACGGTTAGTGCAAATGTTGTTAATATTATTTGTCATAGCAATAGCCACTGGAATGGATATTTTAGCGGAAAATCCATTTTTGCCGAAGAATTCGTTGGATTTCGCAATTGTAATCAACCGTCGACCTTATTTCGATCGGGGGACATGGTTTCCCGAAGTGTATATGTATACCAAGTTACAATTCCTTTTCGCGATATTCCACGTTACATCATGAAAGCATTTTTTCCACAGATACTGTTGTTTATATAAATCTTTATGTTAAATAAATTTGTTTTGCATTAAATAAGCTCGAATAGGACAGCAAAGTTAAAAGGCGTATGTGTTCTTGTTTTATTGTGATCGTAAAACGTTCTTTAAATTGTTACTCTAACAGAATCATTTATAAATCGCGGGTTTCAAAGTTAGAGGGCAAAGAGCAAAAGAATAGTAAAGTAAAGTAGCATAGAAATAGAAATGGAGGGCATAAGTTTGGTGTTGAGTCTAGAGCAGTTTAGATAGTTTATTTTAAGAATGTTAAGTGTAAGACTTTTAAGATACCAAAGAATATAATTATTGTAATGATAAATGTAAAGGCGGAGAGACGTTTGTAAACGGAAGCCACCCTAAGCCGAAAGGCAAGGGTAATAAATTAATAAATATAAGTGTATAAATCGCGGGTTTCAAATAACCTACTTAGTTTTACACGTGCTGAATTCTAATACCTGCCACGCGTAGCGTTACAATCTGTCTCGAGACTTCATCGGTAACGTTGCATGCGACTCTAAAATATTAAGGGGATCCTAGGAACCCCAAACCAGTGACAGAAAAATGTATTGGTTGATAGTTCTATCCTACACCTCGTCTGTGAACGTACATATCAAGGGAAGCTCCGTTACCGACGTGATCGATTTAGATTTTAACCCGTAGCAGTAGTGTAGCCAAGTAGATACCGACTGCACTGGTCAGACACTCTGGCTATACTACTGCACGGCTCCTAAAAGGTACTGCGATCACGATGAGGGAAGAACACTGGCTTTACCGACAGTGTTATCAGTCCCTTCGTTATCAGTATCCCTGTCAAGTAGATACAGACGGCATTGGTCGGACACCCACTCTACTCACCGAGTTCCCTGCCGAAAAAACCGACCTGGGGATAAGTGTGCTGAACATAGACTCACATGAAGTGATGCACAAGGGCGCAGCTCTTGTGATCGCTGGTGGTAACCGCCCTTCGCCTTCTAGCAGCGTATCTCTGTGCATCCGGTGGCATCGTGACACCATCGTTTGAATTTCCAGAGGCCCCTGGTCCGGCATATCCTGCGAGGCCCGCACCTCCACGCACCAGCGGGCTACTGCCACGCCGACGCGTAGACATGTGCCGGCCTCCCACGCCACCCAACATCCTGAAAAAATAAATATCACCCTTTGAAGATTTGCAAATTAATTCACTATTGATGCAGAGTAATGGTAATAAAAAATTAAAGCCTTCAATAATATATTCCGCACCCTTCCTTTCATCTCGACCTTCCGTCGCCAGGGAATATCTAGCTTGGCGAAAGGTTCGCTCCGAATCGAGAGGATTAAGAAGAAATTCAGTGAAACACTTGCACGTTAATTGGGTTAGGTTGACTAGCTAATCTCGAAGCATCGGAAGCGTGCCGAGTCACGCGATCGAGCACTCGTACCCGTGTATTTCACTGTCGTGCGTGCCAGATCGGCGATAAGTTCCTCCCTTTGAAAAATGATTTTCATCGGATCCTCTTTAGCCGTTCGCTAAGCACGATTAAGTGCAGCTATCCGTGTTTCGTCCGTCGCATCTGTTTCCCCTTGTCATCCTAGTTGTACGAATCCCCGACTGCAGAAACTGTTATCCCGAACTCGTTTATCATTTTCCGTAGTTGTCTAATGTCGTTTTTACGTCCTCATGTATATCTGTGTTATATCTGCGTTCCCTGCCGCTTCGGCGGGAGGAAACTCGTACGCGAGATTCTTTCAATTTAATTTAAACGTAACTGCGTTTGTAGAATCATCCACAAACAACGCGCGAGCCAGCCAGCTCGCTCTCCGTTCAAATCAATCCAACTAACAGCGAATCCATGTATGAAATATTCGTTTGAGCACGTCTGCGCTGTTTCTCGGCCCTGTATTGCCCCTCGTCCCCTCCAAACCCCTTTGATATTTCAAAGCTACGAGTGAACTGCTCGCGAATCGATATAATTATGAAACTCGACTCATCTGCTCCGTGCCAGTCGCTATCGAAAACGATCAAGTCAGACAGCGACCTACTAAGTGGTCGAACTTCGTTCCTCCGCCCAAGGGGTTCCCAAAGTGAAGAGCACTGGAGAAGAAACACCCTCGAAAAGGCACCCTATTCCGTCGAGCGAGATATTTCTACAAGCGTGTCTCCTTGTCTCGAGAATTTTATTGGAATCCTCGCAGCGTCCAATTAAGCGTCAGCAATGATTTTTGGAAACCCAAGCAACGTCTCGTGCTAGGAGCAGACGCACTACCCGAGTTAAAAATTATTATTTAAGCGTAATAACAATTTTCGAGTCGCGTTTGTTTCTCGGTGACAATTCGTCGCGACGGTTGCGGTTCGCGAAGGGGTAGTCTAAGCCGATTATCGCGACGTCAAAGGCCCGATAATTGTAATTTATCGGGGAAAAAGAAGCAGAGAGAAAGGGAAGGGCAGTACAGTGGCCCTCATAAATTTCGTGCTCGTCCTGCGTCGCCACGCGACCCCTTGTTATCCTTATGTATTTTTTCCCGAGCCTTCTCCAAAGTATGTTCCATTTATTCCGCCAGCTCGTTTTCCTGCCACTGACTCATCCCGGCCATTTGTCCTTGTTACGAACCGCCGCGCTGTCCTTTCTACGCTCCCAGCTAAAAGGTGTCCCCAAAACGAGAAGAACCAGAGGAGAGATAAGAGAAAATCCGGCTGACTTCCGTGGCCGCTTGATTTCAGCCGCTTCCTCGACGCAATCGATATCGCCGCACTTTTTTAATTAACCGGAGCCCCGGAAGCACTGAGATCCGTTTAAGAATTATGTACACCCCGCGGAGTCCGTGCTAACCATCAGGTAACTTTCTAGTTGCCCTTCGCAGCTGCGTGCATCCGGCAGCTTCGAAACCTCATTAGGAGTTTCTTCGATTTCCGCTTTAAGTAAATTGTACAGTCGATTCGCTCCGCGGATCCTCCACCCGATATTATCCGCTCGTAATTTAATTCGACTGCTATGAGAAGGAAGCTATCGCCGGCCAACTCGAGCGAACGAGTTCTAAACGTTCTAAACGTTCAGCCGAGCACAGCGAGCCCCGTCGATCCAAGTTTTCCAAATAGAAAATGAATCCTCGTTCCGAATTCCGTTTGACGGAACGCTCATCGACCAGTGCAAAATGAATTGCAATCCGTTACGCGTGTAACTAACTTACGCCCATCCGTTGGAAGGTAACAAATCTGTTTAGATTCATACGCATGTTTCATCGCGTCGCCATCAGGGATTCTGAAATATCAGAGAATTCAATTTTTCCAAATCTATTTGTCCGTGGAATGCGATTACTTGGAGTAGCCGCCGTGAAATGTCAGTTTGTCGACAGCGTTGCAATTGATATTGCAATCACAGATATTCGACGCCTGCCAGTAATGTACATTGGAAAAGGTATTCACAGTTTCGTGGCGAACACCCTGTACGCTCATCGATGTCGTTCATCCCCACCCAGCCCTCGCATTTCCCGGTGGTCGAAATTTTAGGATAGCAACCTGTTGCTAGGCACCCCTGGGAACTCTTATCCCACCTTCCAGTTACCCGGCAACCCCTGTTTCTCCCTCCCTAGCAGCCTCCCTCCGCGGCCACCCCTCCGTTGACGTGCACAGAGTATCAGAAAGGATCTCTCGGTCCCTCTCCCTCCATCTCGCTGTTTACCCGGATCTGCCATCTTCTCTCTCTCTCCCTCTCCCCAGGCAACTCTTTACGATTCCGCTTGTAAATATGTTTCCTCCCCCCGAGCGATCCTTTGGGGGTGCAACTGTGCACGAGGGGGTCGAAGCTAAGCCAGCGGCGAACCGGATTAATGAAAACTCGGCTGACGATAAAATTCCAGCGCCATTGGCGAACGTCCTCCCTGGCGATCCTTTGTTCGATGGTGTCTGCGTTCACCCCGTACAAAGGAAGTTCAATTTCACCCTTAACCCCTCGCGGGGCGAGGAAGTGCCACGGAGGCATCCGCGATAGCGTCGCGACGCTTCCCATAGAGCTTTATCTTCCGAAAGGCCCCTTTGTATCGCGCGGGAAAGCAACCTTCGGATCGCTTAAGCAGTTGCAGCGACAAATGAATAGACCACCAAGTGTCGGCTGTTCGCAAAGGGAAGAGTATTTTCCGAGTCTGCTCGCTTCCTCCGGTTACAGTGTCGTTTATGTGCGAAGAAGTCCGACACACTTTTTATCCCGAGTATCCATTCCTTCCTCGTACTCCGCCCACGTCACTGGCGCTCTTTCTTCTGGTGACTTTTTCATCCCTTCCTTCTTCCTTCCCTCGTCTCTCGTCTCGCCTCCTTCCGGAGCGAGGGGTTCTCTCGTTGGGTTAGCGTACACTAGCCCCGGGAAATCTAATAACGAGTCGTGGGGGTGAGGGATCGTCCGACTCGCCGTGAAATTAGCTCCAGCGTGCGACCCCGGCGCGTAAAACGCCACCGAGGGAGCGAGCCTACCCCGAGCTGAAATCGGAGCTCGGGAATCCCTTCGAGGGCTTCGTGATAGCGGTCCGTGAGGCGGAAGGGAAAAGAAAACAAACGTGCCAGCCCCTGCTGAGCCTGCAGGCTCCCCGATATTTGGGGATTCCACGCGATCATCGGACTCGAATATAGCGCGAAGGGCCAATGGGGGATCATTCAATCGAGTCTTCGGCGCAGCTCGATGAAATTTCGCGGACAAAAGGCGCCGGGGAGGTGAAAAATGAGGGTACACCTCGTACGCGTAGAATTCACGAGAGTACAGAATAGGAAGGGATACTTGGCATTCCAAATGAACGCTGGAACGTTCGGTGTTTTATCAAGCTTATTTTTTTTCCCCGCGGCTATCTCTAGTTATTCGCGAGGATTTCGTAATTAATTTGCTCGCGATAGGGTCAGCCATCCAGTGTGCAATTATGCAAATACGCTCGCGTCACATCCCATTTCGGCTGCACAGTGTTCGCAGGTATAATGGCAAAGTTGTGTGTACTGTGTATTGCGAGGGAGGCGGGGTGGAACACTCTGGAGTCGATTAAGTGGAAAGTTCTGGTCAAGAAATGACCGAGTGCCTGTGACGAGAACGTGCAGCGTCGCTCTAGAGTCAGGAGGAATATCCATGACCTCTCGATAACGAGCATATTCGCTGGAATCGTGGGGAGGGTGTAACGCCTTCAACGAAGAAAAATAACCGCGGCGCAGAGATAAGGTGATAGGACGTGCTTCGCTCGTGGAATCGCTCGCTAGATGAATTCCGCTACATTTCCCGGCAAGATTGTCTTCCTTTTTATATTTTATTTCTCCATTACAACAGGCGTCTCGACGAAGAGGAAGCATCCCGTGGCTTCCTCTACATCGCCAGTCTCCGGGTTTCCTACTTAAAACGCAAAATCCTTCTATCTTCGCATAAACGTAACAGAATATCCTGCGTATGATAGAATTCACGCAACAGGGCACGCGATATTTCCCCGCGGAAGAATACATCTCTTCCGATCTCGTTCCTCCTCGCATCTCTCTCTCTCTCTCTCTCTCCCTCGCATCTCTCTCTCTCTCTCTCTCGCTCTCTCTCTCTCTGTCCGCTCTTCCTTCAACCTGCCCCCAGCGTTTCTCCCGCTAGTAGGATTTAATTTTCCTTCTCCACTGATCGCCGGCCTCATTGACTATTAATGGCCGAGAGGAAAATCTCCTGGCTGGGGGATCCTCCGAGATCCGTTCATTTACCATCCTCCTGCATCCGACACCTGCAGAATAAACCTACTCTACGGACTGTCGGGGCACAAAGCCCCGACGCGCACCATTTATGCTCTGAATAAGCCAGAAACGTTCTACAGTAGTCTGTCGCGTGCGTCGGTCATCAGCTAGCCGACATAATTGAGCCCCGGGTTCCTTTCATCTGCACCTTTTGCCTGCGAGTATCCGAGAAAGGACGACGGGAAAACCTAGCGAGATTGTATCCGCCCGGGACGATAATTATAATCAGCTACGGATATCCCAAGAATGGGAATTTATTACGGGGGCAGAGTTATTCGACGCGACTGCTATAATTCTCGGCTATATTTCGCATCGACGAGTTTCAAACGGACACACGGTGTAAAGCTACCCCTTGAGAAGCGTCACGCCGCGTGATCATTAACGTCGCATTACATAACGAGCGATTCCTCGAGGATGTCGGGTTGATGACGTTTCCACTGTAAATTAGTACCTTGACGCGTCGGAGGGACGGTTCAATGTAACCTCAAGTGTTCTACGGGGTGTTAGTAATAATCCCGGCCACTTTCCCGGGAAACATTCTGCGTGACAAAGCGACGAGAATGGCTCCTTAATATCACCAATAGTTTCGAAGATACCCGCTTGAATCTTTGTAAATGGGAGGCAAAGTACTTTTTGCAGAAACCTGCCAACCCTTAATCATCTGAAACTGAGTTTTAGTTTGAAGATTTTAATTGTTAAAGAAAAGCAGCTTGACTGCTCTTGGATATTTTTTATTTCTTGTTATTGATTCGTAAGGTTTTTTAATGGGTTATTTAATAGTGAATATTATAATTAATATTATTCTAAATTTTCTGTAGTTCCCGATTTTTAAATCTAAAATGGAACTATGACTTGGTAGCTTCTAATAATTGTATATTGTAATAGTTGTTCTATGGATTGGTAATTTTTAGCAAAATGAAGATCACAAAATTGTAGGTTCTGTGTTTAACTAAACCTTCCAATTTGTCCAATTGTTCTTCCCTGAGCCTTCTCCATTTTTATCACCACCCTGTGCAATATCCTTCGCCCGCGAGGATGGTTTAATCACGAGGTGTGCGAAAGGATGTGTGCGCAGGTATGATTTTTAATTTCAGAGCCACGGGAGCGTCTCAATTACTTTGCTTAACCGTAATATCGCGCGGGATATAGGAACGCGTGTCAGTCGATAAAACCGTGATGAGTAAACTGCGAAGGTTGGCAGGCCACGCTCGAGTGGCAGAGTCAACACCAAAGAAAGGATTTCCAGGGAGGAGGGAGGGTGGAAGCGAAAAGCGAGTACCTCGAGAACGAAAGTGGCGCGAAAGGGGTGGGCCCGCTGGACTCTCGATCGATCGATATGATGGTCTTATCAGCGGTAGCGGGGCGCGTTCAACACATCGGTCATCGAGTGTTTCTGCACGCAGAACGAAATTAAGTGTCAGCGGCCACGATCCCAGGGAAACAGCCCCTCGAATGATCGATTCGCCCAGACGCTTTCCACCTTTTCCTTCGCCTTCTTCCTAGAAACTCGCCACCTATGATTTCTCCTTCAGTGATTCACAGCTCCGATTTAAACGCGTTGCGATCACCATGATATTTAGGAGAGAAAGAATCGAGAGGGTCGTTCCCTCGCAAGCAATTTACCTATTTGAAACCGAAGAGGTCGCGTTAAAAATACCTCGCCACCCTTAACTTAACCCTTAATTCCCGCGCGACTCGCTCCAGCAACGTCCATAAAGGTTCCTTTGACGAACTCAGCCGCCGGCGAGGCAACAGCTTCGCTAAAATTTGCCTCGATTCTCCGCGGACACACGGTAGACACGCGCGGCGTTGAATTTTTGTCAGTTCCCGGTTTCGGCTACGCTGCTGAAAAGTCTGGAAAGCTTTATGCTCCTCCTCTAGCCGCGCGTATTCTCTCAGACACAAAGCCCTTCGCTTCCTCGATTCGTAATTGCCGGGTTAGGAAGGCACTCGAAAATGAGCGATGGGGAGAATCGATTTCTCGTCGAGCCGAGCAATTTATAGTTGAAGCCTAGCCAGATATTTCAAGCAAGCCAGGCGTAGGTACGTCCCGACACCCTCTTATCGCGCTTCATTACCACGCTTTTTATCATTTTCCTAAAGCTAACAATGCTCGCCACTGATTTTCCTACGAAAAATAGCGCGGCTGTGCGACGATCAAGCCCCGCTATCAGAAGCTATTTCAATTCTCATTGTTTGTCGAAAAGCTTCTCCATGACGAAGAACACTGTGCGTGTCACCGCGAAATCCAGTGCATAAAATCGACAAGATTGATGACTTTTTGGCCGATAGAATCGAGGCTACCATGACGCGCGTATCCTGCAAACGCCACTTCGGCGCGTTTCCACGCAGTCTCCCGGCGAGGAACAATAAACCGCGGAATATCTGCGAGTCTCTATATAGAAATGAATTCGTCATTGCTCGCGATCCTCGTTCCCGATCGCGCCGATGAAAGCCGCGCTCAAAGCTATTAGAGCGGCTGACCTGCTCCTCCGCTTGATTTGGAAAACAAAAATAGCTATCCTGCCAAGAAGATGGTCGGTTTCGCTAGATATACAGGAATCTATTATCCCAGGCACGGTTGTTGGCGGTGTTTTTTCGAGCCCGTTGCAATGACATTCCCTTCCTCAATGATCGGGAAAGGAGATTGACAGAGCATTGTTCGTGTAGCGGCTTCGCCAGCCGGAAAGCCCATTTCCAGATCGGATTCACCGGCAGTTGGGTATCGATCGCTGGTCAGCCCTTCGAGGGATAACAGTTGCTTCAGCCTTTCAACGATCGCCAGTCTAGGAATTTGCTTCGTCCAGACCTGTTACGATGACAAGGAACGGAGGAACGTCTGACCCGATCTGGGGAAGCTTCTAAATCCCAGAATGATCTAATGAAAAGAGGTGCAGGTGTCGGAGAGTGGACAGTGGAGAAGGATTTGCTTGTCGCGTGGGATTCATAAGCCAAGGTTCGATCAGCCCTTCAGAAGCAGCCTGTATAGGCGAGCGACTGGTAGCCAGCGAGAGATTGGCAGCCCATTGTCGGATCGTATATGCAGACTTCAATCGGAAAAGCTATTTCCCGATCGGATTCCACGGTGTGGGCCGAATCGAACGAATGGTCAGCGGGTAGAAGCGCGCAGCATATTCCGCTATTAAATTGACTGGCACGATGGAGGCTTGAAAGCTGTCTAGCAGAGGAATATAAATATATGAGATTGCTCAAGGAAGAATCCATTTTTCCCACTCAAATTGGACGAACGCGTTACGCGCCACCGCGATCGATACCGTATCGACTCACCTTTCCCAGAGCCCCCTCCCCTTTATATAACAAGGGTGTGCTTTCCTCTATTTTCCATTTCCATGCTTCCTTTCATCCAGCAAACGTGGAAAATATTCCAACGATGTTCTGACCGTTCCGCGATGCATTTTCTTTTCAAGGAATGCACAGCTCTCCCTTCCCTTCTATTTTCGAATAATTCCCTGCTGTGATAGTAGCGGAATTGCTCGACGATCGAGGTGTGTTCCCTTCAATCTAGCCGAGAATCTAATCGAGTTTGCGTCGCATCAAAGCCTCCAACAGTGACCAAGTAGAATCTTGGAAAGTCGTGGAGCCTCGGAGCTACGTGACTCCACTTTGTCTCTGGAGAGACTCTGTTGCTTCGGGTTCACTCCACTCCAGGCATTCGATGATGCATTGCACTCGCAGACTTCCAATTACTACCCATCCAGCGGGATTTTTAATTCCCTCGACTGCGAAGCTTATCGTGGCTCCCCCAACATCGATCGCCCCTGTTTGCGCTACTATCAGTAGCTAGAGGAATCGCGATAACAGCTATCGATGCGGTTATCACGCTTTTTCAGCGCCAGGAGGACTTAAAAGCTATCACGAAAAACGTGTATGGCCACTTGAACCTCCAGGGATAGTCTCCCTCTCCGGCGCACGAAGGAATTACACAGTCAAGTTTTTAGCCCATAGAAACTTGTAATCATTCCCGCGACGACGTAACTAACGCAACGGCGTTGCGTATCGTTTCGCAGGACGCCCTTACGGCGAACCAGAATCACGCTGGAAAGTAATGGGCGTAGCTGAGGCAGCATCTTCTGCCTTAGCGCTTTAACTTTTTCTGCTTCTAAATTAATCTCATCCCCCCAGGGTTGGGCAAATATCTCACCCGGAGCAAGGATCTCTCGAGGATGCGGGTGTTGCATGTTTGCAACCGCGACTCGTTTCGTCTCGAAGCGATCGCGCGTAATTGCTCAAGAGGCGTGTTACCAAGCCTCGTCGCTTAAACTGTGCCACGGCTACACGCACTTGCGATAATTTGCATGCGCTTAGCATTATATAATCGTAGCGAAACTTGCCCGCGGCGTACTTTCTTTTTAATTGCTCTTCAGCGCCGCTTGCTTAGTCGATCGATCGATGGAGTGAAATCACTGACCGATCAGTCGGTGCGATCGCCTGCAATATATTCACTCTTTCTTCTCGGGACAAAAGAGTACCTACAATTTCTACGCTTGAGATGCTTCGCCCTGTTTCCAACGGTGCCGTAATTACGGTGAGACAAATCGTTAATGCCCGGTCGGAAGGCAATTATTTCGAAAGCTCGCGTTATGACTGTGGTGATCTGTAAAAAGCGGGTAAGAGCTTCGAGGAATATCTGCTGCTTGAAGACGCATATAAACCTAGTTCCTCGTGGAAACCGATAAGTCTAGGGATATGGTACGCGCTAACGAATGCGCGAATATAACGTTCGACTTTACGACACCGAAGGCGTTGCCTGTTTCTATTAATGAATCATAGAAACATTACTCCCAAAGTCGAAGTCTCTTACTCGCGCTTCAGCATGGCCACCACCTACTTGCCATCGCTATACTCGACGAATTCGGCATTAGGGGTAAACGAATCAGCGCGGCCACTACCGGCGAAATTTCATAAACGAGAAAACTGGCCGGGCAAAGAGAATTCCGGTCGCGTTTTACGCGCGTATAATTGTATCGCTCGCAAAACTTGCCGGACGCAGAATTAATTACGTTGCCCGGGCAACGGGGGCTAACGAATTTGATGCTTCATAAGTGATGAGCTAAATTACTACATGCCTGTTTTACTTCTTGATTTTCAACCTGATTAAAGCGGGACTCTCCCGGAGGGTACAGCGCACGCGATAGCCAGAAATCGCTTTCCGATCGAGCAAACCAGCGATCTGCAAACCTGCGCCGAGTTTCGGTTATTCCGCTCGCCGCGACGCTGATTAAATATCGGCGCGTGTACCGAGAGGGTGCAGTCTTTGCGAAATAAGTCGATCAACGATCGTAATGGGATCGAGAAGGCTCGCGGGCGAAATTGCTGGAGAGGAACACGCGAAATAATGAACAGGTCGGTTGACTGAGAACGCGCAATTATAGAATATAGTGAAACTATTTATATAGCAAAATACCTGTGCTTCGCTACGGTAGAATAATCTAACGAAATTACTTTTATATCTGTTTTGAGTAAAGTTTTTCAGGAAAGTAATCTTTATGTAATGAATATTTATGTGTGTATATGTATTCGTTCATACATACTATTCAAAAATTGAGGCGCCCCAATTCCATGTACACTTACAAGGGAAAATCCCGAACCCGGAAATTAAAAAATTCTGAAACTTTGTGAATATGTAGGGGATTTCCTCTGGATTACAACGCAATTTTTGTTTGCTGCCCAAATTCACTCGACGAGGGTGAAATTAACCCTTGAAAATTCGGCTATTTTCCGATTTTGTGTTATAACTCGCGAACTGTAAGAGATTGAAAAAAGTTTCAAGATAAATGTTACTTCTTTTATTTAGGTCTATCATTTGGTAAAAAAAAATATTTTACAGTTTACGAGTTATAACACAAAATTGGAAAGTAACCGAATTTTCAGGGGTCAATTCCACCACCTTAGAGTGAATTTGGGCAGTCAACAAAAATTGCGTTGTAATCAGCAGGAAATTCACTACATATTTACAAAGTCTCAAAATTTTTTGAAATTCCGGGTTCGGGATGTTCCCTTGTTAGTATAAAATTCAGAAACTGGTTTTTAGGCATTTGTGTTGTTAGGCTGAAACCAAGTCTCGATATCGAATTTGAGCGAAAAGATTTTGAGAAATTCGGGGAAACACATTTTACCCTCTGTCACCCCCTTGAGGCTTGATTAGGGTAATATCCTGAAACTGCTGTTTAGGGATTTGTGTGGGTAACATTTGTAAGTGAAAATCAAGTTGATATATAACCGGGCCTAAGAGATATTAACGAGACCAAGAAAATGCATTTAACCCCATTTTTAAAAATCCTTCATCAGTGGGTGCCTACGTCATAAAAACAATGTATCTTCAAAATTTCACGTTCCCAGGTTAAACGGTTTGAGCTGAGCGTTGATGAGTCAGTCAGTCAGTCATGAATTATTCTTTTATAATTAAAAAAATCGACTCGCAGCAGGATCTCCTCCTTGCAATATCAGTTGGAGGTATCGAGTAACGTTTACGTCGAGTGAAAACTCCCCATAACTAGTCCAGCCTCGAAGATATCCCGCGGCTTTGGATTCCGCGAAGTGAAGTCCTCGTGTTTCCCGACACCCTCGTCTCGCGGAACACGAGCACGCGATAAAACGAAAGCCAGACTCTGATTTTCACTTGGCCAGCGGCTGATCGCAGTTAAGTTTCTCGCCAGCGTGGCTGAGATGGCTTAAAGTTAGCGACGGAGTTTGGGAGCGAGTCGAATCAGAGTTTATCGGGATTTGAACTCGTCTGGGATCTTAGGAACGCCGCAACTCGATGGCGCAGCTTCCGCTAATCTCTTTTACTTCATTTTCACGCTCTAACGAGATAATCCACCGAGCCATAGTCTTTGATTAAAACAAACCAGGAGATTTGACTCGGCAACTACATCAGAGTTAAAACATTAGGAAGTCTGTAAAACGAATGGGTCCATCAATTATGTCCTAACCTACTCCACCGGGGTGCAGCTTCCGCGGAGCATATCCCCAAAATTACGATGATGTACGAGCACGCTGTTGCGCCTCCACCAGTATATATATACAGCCGGGACAATTTCAAACCCCTCCCACTGTGTCGCCTATTCAAACGTTCGCCGAATTCTTCGATTAATTGATTGCGTACCCTTCGGGCGAATTTAGAGATTTGTCATCCGCAGGCTAAGGGTCTGTCACCCTTTCTGTGAAATATTCTCAAATATTTGAATTTAAAAGAGTCAGGACAATTTCAAAATTAATACAATATGACAACTGATATATGAGTTGCTGCTAATTTGCTATAAATATGATAAATAAGTGAATTGTTTTTAAAGTTGTCTCAAGCCGTCGTGTTTAAAGCTTTCCAAATTTATCTCGCTGAAAATTTGTCGCTCTCCAAAATTTGCCGCCCCACCAAAATATACACAAATCCATCCGCCCCTGCGTACCCTATATCGGTGATAGGAAAAGTAGCCTTGAAGCTTCAAGAAACTTTCAAAGAAGAACAGTCGATCTGAAGATCCATGACTTCGATGGGACTGCAAAGTATTGATCTCCGTGCTGTCGAGGCGTAAAGTTTTCACAGACCCGTGACACGAGTTTCTATAGGATCCTTTTGCAACGCTGTCAGGCTTGAAACGGGAAACGTGAAGCGCGTGGACGAAACGGGAAAAGGCAGGAAAACCAGGGGGCAAGGGAGGTCGCGGGATTGTCGGTTCAGTCGATGCAGAAATTTCGAAGCAGTCGGGAAGCGAGACAGATGTATTGGCACCCTGTTGCTCCTCCGCATCGATAGGTACACACCAACGACGGGGGATCGTGCGTGGTGCAAGCACCCAACAACCCTGCTCTGTCAGTCAGTCTGTCGAATATCGCGCGATCGATAGTGTCCGGGTCAAAACATCGCTTCTATCCCAGCACAGCCGAAAGACACCCAATCCGAAGCTCGTTAAAAACGTTCCTCGAAGGGAACGCGATGTCCATCTCGGCGGTTCCATCGCGGTAATTGCTTCCCGTATCTCTTGCCAAGCTGCTCAACTTCAGCTCACTCTACTCGACGATCGCCTTTGACAAACTGTGGACGATAGTGGAGCTGAGATGGTTAATCGAAGACAAGCGTTGCGCTTTTACCGCCGTCGGGAGTCAGTTTGATAAGTGATAAAATACTTAGCAACTGGCTGAGAAAATAACACTTATACCTTGCCAGTGGCGCAATTGGGATTTAATCTTGAGGAGACCCTACTTTTTTAGTCCTAATCACGTCTTGGACGTTTAAATGAATTACACTTAATTTGTCTGACCTTATATTTAATATAATTAAGAGTGGGTTCTGTCTTGTGAGACCGAAAAAGTAGGTGATATTTTCAATTTTTTATAAAAAAATTTGTAATAATACTTAAAAGTACGATAAATAACTTGCCAAATTTCAAATAAATCCGTTCAATTTTTTTATAAAAAAATTGGCAAATATCACCAACTTTTTGGGTCCCACAAGGCAGAACCCACCCTTAAGGGGGAACACCACTGTGAAAGTTGAAAAAATTTCGATTTTTTTTTTCTTCACTTTCTTAATGTTTAACTCTTCAAAAATACTCTCTGAAAATTTCAAGTTGATATTCGAAGAATTGACGAAGATACAGTGCATTTTGTGAGACGCGTCACGATGCCGTTCCGAGCGCGCTATATTAGCGGCAAATAACTCGCCGACATTTTTCTTACCCACTGTTCCCCCACATTGTTAAAGGTTGTAAATTTTGGGTTTTTCCCGTTTTTACGCACGGTACGCTGTTCGTTCGAGAATCGAAGAAATGCAACCGTTGATCGGGCATTCGAGTGACAGTGAATGTCACGATCGGAAGTGTGATTTTTCCCGTGCAAACTTTAAACGCGATTTTCTCGAAACGACATTTTTCTAACTGATCGAATCAATAGCTCTGTCAATTTTTATCCGATCGACTTGAAATTTTGATAGGATCTTTAAAACAAGAGTATCTTCAGTTGTACGTACCGATTTTTTGATCGAAAACATATTTTTTTAAATACGCTCGAAAAACTATCCATTTTTTTGCGGATTTTCGAAACTTTTTCTTCCCAAGCGCACCATTTTTACAAAAATAATTTTTTTTAGAAATCGGTACGTACAACGGAAACTACACTCATACTGATTATATTAAAAAAAAAATTGATTTCAGAGTTGCCGTTCCAAAGATATCGTTTCGATAAGCGACCTCTGTTTTCTTGTGAGGGATGTAGGAGATTAACTGTATATGGAAATCTATGCATGTTTTTCTATTACTTTTTTTTTATAGTCTCTTAAGACATTGTACTAAAGATAGGTAATAACAATTTTATAATAAAACTGTAAGTTGTCCCTTAAAAAAATCTTAAAAATGGGCTCATTTTTCCGGCCGTCACAGTGGTGTTCCCCCTTAATTGGAATATAAAACCTACGCCTTGGTCTGCGTGTCGATCCACGCGTGGCTCTCTAGAAAGATACATAAATATTCGGAATACAGATAGGTTAAATATATTTTTCCAATAATAAAAATATTTTTAATACAAATTGAATAAAATTCTTTAGATGCTTATAAAAATTTCTTTAACACTAAACCTACCAGTACGGTCAAATAACCGATTTTGAGACTTTAACAAAATTATTAAATTCTAGGTTTTCATTTTTCTTGAACTTACTGCATGACTTTTTCTATAATATATAGTAGCTATATATTATATAATAGCTATATAATATATAATAGCTATATAATATATAATAGCTATATATTATATAATAGCTATATAATATATAATAGCTATATATTATATAATAGCTATATAATATATAATAGCTATATATTACAAAAAAATTCATGCAGTAAGTTCAAGAAAAATGAAAACCTGGAATTTAATAATTTTGTTAAAGTCTCAAAAGCGGTCATTTGACCATTCTGGTAAGTTTAGTGTTAAAGAATAAAATCCAGTTTTCTTTTCTTTTTACACGGCCCTTTGAATCCCCTCAGTGTGCGCCACTGCACCTCGTCATTCTTATCGCCATACTATGTCTTACATTTCACGCCCCATAATTTTATACAAGTCCCTCCGTGCAACGAAATCCTCGCGCGACGCATCATCCTTCACTCGGTTGCCCGAAGCGCTCGAAAGCTGAACGCCACGCAAATTTCGCTAATTTGGAAGTTATCCCGCCAACGTCCGCATCCCGGTAGTTACCGTAATTTCGGTAGCGACGATCTCGTAGCGCGCCACGAGGCCGCGTGTATAAATAAAAATGTTGGCGATACGTAAGCCGATAAACGACGTAGCTAAACACGCCGCGCGTACGCACAAGTACAGTGGCGAGGGCGTATAATTAGAGCCGCAAACTGAAAGGTACGCCAAGGAACTGTGCCGCCTGCGCTCTCATCAAAATCTAATCAGAGTTCATTATCGTGCGACTACCCGGCGGCATACGCTCGCTGGAATATTTTATTCGGCTGCTTCGACGGAGCCGAGTCGATACGCGGCAACGAGCGCCCACGTTCGTTTGGCCATTCGTTTAATTAAAACGCAGGTTACTGCTTGTTAAAATTCACTGAAAAGTCCTGGAAAACGTGGACACTCAAAACCCTGTTAAAACTTAAGCATGGCTGATGAGAACCATCGAACCGAAGAGCGAAAATGGTGACCAGGGTAGAAAATGGCCCCGGCAAAACGGGAACAGTGTAATCAGTAGTATTTGGATTTGCTTCTTTCCAAAGCTCATAGAAAATTTTTCTGGTATCCCTTCGCTCGGTTTATTGAGAGTTTATTGAAAGCAGGGGCGACAAGTTTCTTTGCTATTCTCTTTCAATCTCCCCCTGGTCGCGGCAGGCGTGACAAAAGTTCTAAACAAGTTGGCTCGCGTCAGTTTACGTCGCGCGAAACTTTCCCCAAGATATTCGCCCGTTATCTCGAAGTGGCGGAGTAGCCTTTAAAAAAGATTCAGCTAGGCGCGCGGAAAGTGGATCGCCGTGTTTCAGCGGCGATGTAACTCGAATAATCTTCCGCGGGGGAGGTAGGCGCGGGGGTGAGGCAGAGTGAAACTTTGCCGGTGATTGCTTTCGTTGAAGAATAAAAGACGGGAATATGCTAATCGGATGAAATCGCGGGAAACGAGAGAGCGATAAATTAACACACCTCGAAATTACCCTTAATTTTTATTTATTCACAGACACTCCGGGCAATTTGTCCCCGCATGGCGAGAAATCCTCGCAGCTAAAACGTTTCATTATAGACTGCGACGAAGGAACGTGACCGGAATCCCGAAGATACTTAGCCAGCAAGACGGGACGCGAGCGCATCTCTTCCAGTTGCGAAATAAATTCCGAGGTAGAGGGATCGCTTGTAACAACACAAACTCCCAATTATAATTGAAAAAATCTTATCCGATGTTTTGCCATTGCGATCTCTGCTAAACCATCAGGCACGCGTAAATCCTCGAGAGTAAAGGCAACTCACAATCAGCAGAGACACGAGCAGTAGTAAAGCCCGGTATAAGTCAGCCCCAGCCGCGACGTGTATTTAACGAGTCCGCGTATCGATTTTTCTTATCTAAACGATTCCTTATCGTCGGCGAACAGGAGCGGATAAGGCTCGTTAGGTGGGTGGAGAGAACGGCGAAGGGAAGAGTTCCATTCCCTGCGGGGAGGAAATTGTATTGAATAGCAGAAAGTCGAATAACAAAGGGCTCGAGTATTTGCGTATCGTTTGTTCGCGGGGAATAAAGAAGTAAGGAATACTTTTACTCCAATTATCTTCTACGACCACTTTTTTCAATCTCTCCATTACGCATTTATTTGCTTATTGTTAGAAGTAAATTTATTTGCTTAGAATTCTATTTATTTGCAAACCGGTGAATTCGACCCCGATCGAAATATCATAGGGGATACTTTCGTACCCTTCGCTTTGGTAATATCGCTTGGGTAATTGATCATTTTCCCAAGACTTGGGCTGAAATTACTCGAGGAATATCCTATCGAGGATTAGAAAAATTGAGCAGAAGATTACGCGGGATTAAATGGATTTCGAGATCCGCGGATAGCTTCTTCCTCCTCCCACTATCCGTGAATCGATACTTTCCGGTACAATTATACCCAGTCAGATATAGGTATAATTCCTTAGCGTTCGTTCGCCCCAGCATCCTCGCGGTTACAAGAAATATCAGCATCTGAATTTAATCTCCTCTCTGACTGGAAAGCTTGCGAGGTTTCTCACCGGTTCCCGTTTCCACCGCGAAAGCTCACTGGCCGAGCGATTCGTTAATGGCGACTGTTTAGCGGGTGGTAAGAGCATCGATTAAAAGGGGACGATGCACAGTCCTCGTGCTAGCTAATGGTAATTAGTCACCGCGTCGCACGCACGCCGCAAGCTTCGTGCCGCGATCAGCAGCGATTTGTCCGACGACGGAGTTTCGTCCTCCACGTAAATCAAGCTGACTAATAACGCGAATTTTCACTGCACGAGCTTGCGGGGAACACGGCTCGTTCGGGCAACTCACGGCTTGTAAAAACTGTAATGACAGCTGACAGAAAGTGGCGAAGGAAGAAGATAACGTTACACGCCCAACGTGGCCTACCTTCGACATCTTTACAGCAACGATTACACTTGAATTGTGATTTACACCCTCAACCCCAAAAGAGCGCAACCGCCTCGCGTTCAACACGCGAGCATCCGACACTGTGCAAGTGCCATTGTTTGCCGCATTGGAAACAGGAAAATTGCCCCTTGCTAGCTTTCCATTGGCGCCGCTGACTAATCCAGAATGTCCTTTGAGTCGCTGGAATTCCCTCGATCGAACACGATAGCGAAGTCAAGCGAGCCAATTCACTTAATTCCAAAGCGAGATATTAATGCAGCTGGAGCCTGACTGCGAATTAAAAACCTCCCAATTCACACAGCCTCCAGTGTCACGCCCACCTTTACCCGACACGTCTCGCGGAAATGAGAAACGATTATTTCGAGCAAAAGTAATCGCATTTCCCTTTATTGCAGTAAGTAAGTAGGTAGCCAAGGAGAGTCATTCCTTTTCGTTCTCTACATTATCCCTGGCGTGCGTTCCTTCAGCCCTGCCAAAGGGAATTCATCATTTGATAAAGGTAAGTGGAAACTGTCCGTCGTAAAGTAGTCCGTTGGATCCGACGTTATAGTCAGTCTCAGCGGTCGTTGGATACAGAATACACACTTCTGGCGGTCGTAAAGCGACGGTTTCGCGGCTTCGAAGCTGTCGTGGAATAATACGAAGCGAGCGCTAGGCGCGACAGTTGCGTGGGGTGATCGAGTAACTCGCGATAGCAGACTCTGAAAGCGTTGACGAGGATGGTGGCGGCGTTACAAAGCGGAAGACGAAAATAAAGTTCGGTGCCGCGACGGGCGAAATGCTCCGCGCAAGCGGAGGACCTTGGTTTAACGATCCTCGCGCAGGTCCGCACACGTGCCGAATTTGCATAGAGAGCCTGTTGCATAGGTAATAGACAATTTCCCTGCGTAACCTTATTACCGCGTTATTAGAGAATCACGTACGCGGTCGCGGTCGTCAAAGCGGATACGCCTCAAGTTCCATGCGCGAATGATGTGTACCGCCGCGCTGGAAACATTTAAGCAGATTTTAGACCTCGTGTTATCACGTTTCCTACGGGGAGAATGTCGCGCTGGGGTAGGAACTTGGCTCGACGATGCTAGGCATGTTCAATGTAGGGAGAGTTGCTGATATCGTACTGGTCGCTTAATTAGTACCAATTTCGAAATAATTAATGAATATAAACGACATGTAATGGTGGGAATATTAAGTAAATGCGAAATAAGATATAGAAACAAAGCCTTTCGAAGCGTGCACCCTATTTTGTGCGTGCTGTAAAGGATTAAAAGAGTCGGGGATGATTGATGTAACTTTTTACCAGTTTACTTTAGCTGATAATACTCTAACCCTTCAACTTTATCTGTATTTTTTGTATTTTTCTAAAAACGGGTTTATTGTAGAATATTTTACATTCATTTTATGTAGATATTACGGTTATTGCGACCTCTGCGTGATCTATAGGTACATATATATACATATTAATATATAAATCAGAAAGCTTCTATATGATGTGTGTTTGCTGTCGCATAAAAACTTTGGGACGATGCAATTCTGGGATCACGAAATGTGCCTCAGCTCATAATGCCTGACTAATCAGATGAGTGTGACCATTTTCACAAAAAAATTAAAAAGAAATTTTGTTTATAAAAGCAGAATCTAAATTTAGGGCGAGGCCGAGTAGTAAAGCTAGTAGTTATATAATAATAATTACTTTTTTTGTTGAATATTTTCTTCTTTATTTGTTACCGATACTATTTTTAGAAGCGCTACGATTTTAGAAACCGAGAGTTACGATTTAGGAGAACAGTTACCTAAATCGTACCTTCTACAGTAAATCGCGTAAAGATTAACAAGAAATTAATTAATTCAGAGCAAAAGCTTAAACGTCCAATAGTAGGTGCTCCAAAGCATCAAGCTACAATATCCAATATTAACTTGCGTTTCAATTGCTACCAAATACGAAATATAAAGTAAAATATCTCAATTGGTATGATATAGGCAACCCACCCTTACGTTTCCTTGCACGGAGCTGCATTTGCTTCAAGTACCTACCAATCTTCGGTATAATGAAAAATTCAAGCGCGGAATATGTTCCGTCTCCGAATTGTTTCCACGCGTCGTTTTCAATCTCGATAGCCGGGTCGCGAATGGAACCACGGATAGGGTGTTCCCGATAGCTCCTTTAAATATTTTACGGAAGCTCGATACGATCCGGGGTACAAGGAAGAGGCAGAGCCGAGCCTAGCAACAGGTGGAGCCGGTGACTCGAGTTCAACGCGGACCAACGAGCGCAAACGAGCCCGCGCGTAATCGATAGTAATTATCCACTCGCTCTTGCGCGTAAATATTCTCGAAAACAAGCCTCGCAGCATCCTCCACGCATACTGGAGCGTGTCGCAAACGGTTGCAAGAGAGGAGTAAATCTATTTATCACCAATAACATCCTCTGCTCCACAGTGACAGGTTTCCTTAACATTGCACTTGGAATTTGAAAGGAAGATGATGATTTCGAAGTTCAATTCCCAGGTCGATCGTTTATAAACATGTCACGCGTCGCTTCGAAAATGCGAGGACCATTGAGTTTTCCCCTCACCGGTCGTTCGCGCAAAATAAACGGACACAGATTGCACGATTTCCACGAGTTTCGTAAGTCAGTTAGGAGAGTCTCTTCTTACGGCCGGAAGAGTACCTACTATCGAAACAAGCTGCACTCTAGCAGCTGCAAGAACAAACGTCCAATTTTCCTCGACGGGGAGCACGTCGACTTAGGAGCTCCCCTTTCAAAAGACACTCCGCGTTTTGAAGCATCGATGCGCCGCGCAAATCCTCCAGACAAAGCCTCTCGAAGAAACGCGAAGTAATGCGAGCAGAGCCGGCCTGTTTTCCACCGAAAGGTCAACGGTTCGAGCGGAGAAATTTTGTTGCGCCAGGTACTTCGCGTGCCCCTCCGGGTGATTGAATTTTTTCCCACCCTCGAAATTCCCCGCACGCCGAAGATGAAAGCCTGACAACTCTCCCCGAAAGTCCCGCGCGCCGAGCTGAATATAAAGCAACGGAGTGCTCCGGCCCTGTTATTCGAGGGAAGCTGTAAAACGAGATCCCGGAATTTTTAGTACATCCCCGGAGAATGAATTCCAGCGAATTACCGTTGCTCGTTTCGAGAGCCATTGTGAGCTACAGGCGAATGAATTCGATACAGAGATCGCTCGCCTCGTTAAAACGCCAGCAACTCGAGGGAAACTTGTGCACAGGGGTGGGAATAGAATCGGATGGAACTGTCACGGTCGGTCGGCTCTCCGTCGACCGCATTTCAACGGCACGCGTGTGCATGAAACGAGGCGTCTCCGAACGGATCGAGACTGTCCTGGTGCACGCGTACAGACGATAATCGAAACTGCGGATCACGCTTTGAGCACCAGACGCGACGTTTAATTAATATCGTCCCTCTGCTCGATGAAATTCCAAGCGGGGGTCTCTCGGAGCTGGAGTCTCTCTATCGAAACGTCCGAGGGACCTCGTTCGGAGGCGAAAGATTAGAAGATTGCTTTGAATTGGGTGAGCGGGGTTCGTTTGGCCCGAGGCTAGGAAAGCGCGAGATGTGTGAGTGACGTAGAATTCAGATGAGAATGGAAGAGCCTGGGAGAATAGATTTTGCCAGCAGGAACGAGTACGTTACGTTGGAGGTCCTAACGGCGGAGGGACGAGGGTGGTTCAATTCCTCTGGTCTTATCGAGGGGTGGAGAGGTTAAGAGGTCGAGGGAGGAAGAAGCGTGTATATAGGGGGGAGGATAGGTTGCTCGGGTAAATGCCCGAGCGGAAATTGTCGCGTAATCCTTCAGCACGCTCGTGTCGTGGATGCGGGAAAGGGCGAAAGAAGAATCAGGAGGTGCGGAGGCGAGCGAGGAGGCAAAGGTTAGTGGAGCAAAGGGTGAGCGCAGGGTGCGTGGAGCGGAGGCTGCGGCTACTCGGTGGCTTTGAAATTGCGAGCCTCCTCTTGGACAGAGGAAGCTTGGAAGCCGGACGGTGGCTTTGTCGTGGCGCGTTGAATTCGCCGAACCTAATGGAGTCGAACGAAGGCGGTGTTTGCCCGAGTAATGAAAGCTTTGACATCAGCCTCCGCCGCGAGATAGGCCGGGGACTTGCGTGCCCCAGGAAATTCGGGGCGCTCGATCGCCGGGGACAATGCGCCGTGGAAAACTACGATGCGAACGATTCCCAAGCGTAGGGCCTCTTCGGGGAACGAGCGGTATAGAGGGATGGGATTAAGTTAATTAAAACAAACAGTCGCGAAAAAGCTCGGCCTCCGGAAATTGAACTCAGACTCGCGGAGTCCCTCTGGCCCTCGGACGAAACGAGCGAGCCAGTGTTGATATTGATTTTTTCTTAATTATACTACCACCTGGCAATTTTGAGCCTGCGGAATTGAACCTCGGCTCATATATCGATAAAAAGAAAGCAGAGAAAACTCGACAACGCGATTTTTCTCCCACGAATCGCTAGCGTCTTTCCAGGCTGATGTATAGATTAAACTTCAGAGGAGACTCTCTGTTGCCCGACAGGCTTCAATAAACAGCTAATTTATTGGCTGAAGCGCAAAGAACTTGCCCCTCGAGCGGAGCATAATCTAAAAAGAAGAAAAACTGCAGCGCAAACTCTTTGTCGGAGAAGGTGATCTCGAGAGAGGCATCAGCGGACTCCAACCACCGTGTCCTTCAGGGTGAGCGTGGATTTTTGTAGGTAAGCATGGATGAAACGAGGGTGAAGTTCTTTATTGGAGAGCGGCAAGGTTCTTTGAGCAGCAAGACGCACAAAGGTGAGGAATGACGTTGTTGCGAGTTTACGCGCGTCGAGGGAGCTCCTTGGGAGCGAGTTTGCAACGCGAAGAGCTACTTTTAACGTTGAATTACCGCGCTGCTTAACGCGCTGGATCTCTCCTCGACCCTTAACGTCTCCCAATGACACGAGCGATCATCGTCGACCGATTGGCCGGGAGCTGTAACGTGAATTGACATCGCCTGGTCCAAGCAAGCGCGGTCGCCGCGCCTCGGTGTAAATACGCGGGGGTTGAATCAATGCAGAAATCAATATATCCGGGTGAAGTAGCGGCGTGGCGTGAGCGGGCAAACATCGCGTACAATCCGGCCGCGCTTGCCAGGGAATGCAACAAGTCGCAGACTCCCGCGATCCGGGCTGTAGAGAGCCCAATTGCCTCGGGCTCGACGTGTCGCTGCACTTTTCTCGATTGGACGACCTCCGCGATCTCTTTTCTACGCCCCGAAACAACGCGGACAGCTCGACTAACTGATACGCCAAGTAGACGTACGCGTCATTCGCTCTCCCGCATTCCCACCCTCCGCCGTAATTTTCCGCGACGTTTCTCAGCCGAGACACCCGAGCGGCGAAGGTATCGCGTGCGCGAAAGAATCGCCGCTTGGAAATTCGGGACAACTCGCTATTCCACGGTGCTTAATCCTCTTATCAGAGGGTAGCCTCCCCTTTCCCCCGGATAGTCAGACTATTGACGAACCCCCGGCGCGATACCTTCCCTCGCTGAAATAGATTCCCCGACGACAGTTCGACGAACCGGCAGAGCCTTTATACGGTGGGGAACTTTGCTTCCGTGCTTAGAGTCGAGTTCAAACGGTAAGGGATGAATAAGTGAGAAGGGAGTTTGACAGTAGCTAGCCAATCTATCTACAGGTTTATTCGCGGAACATGGCAAGACCGATGACAGATTCTGGCATGTACGAGGACCTGTCGGTGTTTCAAAGACTCGGACCCTCGAGGAAGACTCGGGAAGAGGATGATAGATCATCGAAGGGGATTAGTGTCCCGGCGGAACGGAAGAGGAGGGGTGGCAGGTGCTCGCAGGGGAAGGACGCGTGGATCGCGAGCTCAGATTCTGAGGCTGTGCGAGCGGAACAGTGTCGAATCTGGACTCCCAGGCTCCGTCGATCGATGCCCGGGGCACGCTGCTATATATAACCAGCCCTGCTATCTCTCTCTTCCTCTCTCTCGCTTCCTCTCCCTCTCTCTCTCTCTCTCTCTCTCTCGGTCTCTACCCACCCAGCCCTCCGGCTCTCTCTCCTTCGCCTATGTTTTCGACCTGCACCGTAGGACCCGTGCTTTCCCGCCACCTGGCTTCCCTGCGAGCAGCTCGCTCGAAATCGCTGCCCGTAACCTCGTTTCGCCCCTCTCCTGATTTTATTTTCAAAAAATCGTACGCTATCGACCACCCGTGAACGCCATTCGCTGAAAATTTCAAGCTTTTTTACGGGTGCAGTTATAACGTTCGGCTGAACACTTTGACGTACACCATTTTCGTCTACTACTCTCGGCGAACAAATCGCAAAAAATACTTGACTTTCGAGCGATTTGACAACCTAGTCCCCTTGAGAAATTAAATCTATGCAATTGCAGGGTGTACCGAAGCTTTCTGACGTCGACTTTCTGCCGTAGAGAGATCTATACAGGAGTTTGTAGAGAAGGCTAAGATTGACTCTGGCTGAAATTCGAGCAAATGAACCGTTGTTAATTATCCGCGGCAAATGAGCTGGTATTGCAAATGCCTGAGTGCAGTTCGCAGCGTCACTCTCCTGTTGCTGTGTAATTTGATACAATCGCGGACCTGATCTATTCGCTGTCCTGTCTATCGAAAGGCTTCCGACGAATCTGCAACCACTGTTTGGAACGGTCGTGGTCGACTAATTAGTATGCGACTGCAATGAACTAGCGCTGCCTCTGTGCCTATTATAATCGAGTTGGAAAGGAGAGCGCGGGTCTCTGAAATTCAACGTGTACTTTCTGCCGCGGCAGCTCTGACGCGGCCAAACTTTCTTTAATTATGTAAGCATTTCCCTGTTAATTAAATCTTTCCTAACATCGACCGCCGATCCCATCGATTCTTCTAACGTTCGGCGGCGAGTTTCGTGCAACTTTCCGCCGTCGTTTCCTTCCCGCAAAGAGCGCGACCGATAATTCCAGGTGAAATTGCTAGAGGATATCGGACACGATTACAATGTCTGAGGATGCAGCCCTACATGTGCCAATGTGGTCGTATAGATTCCTCACTCTACGCGGGCGGATCTAACTTTCTGCACAACGGGTGCGCGAAATACCCAGGCCACCGAACTCGATTACTTGGGCAGCTGATTTTTAATCAAGTCCCAATGAACCATTTCGTCACCGTGTTTCTTTGTGCTATAATATCCCCCGGTAGACGGCTTTATTGGCATTATACTCTTTGCTTTATTTGACCAGCGCTTTCTTAAGGCGGAAAATGTGTACATTTTGTGGATTTTTTTACAATTCAACGGTGTGATGTAGATATCCCATTTTTTTACTATCTTTACATAGTATTATGAACTACTTATTAAAAAAGTTTCAGGTAAAAAACTATTGTTTTTCGGAAGTTATGGATACATATCCGGAAGTCTCTCGATTTTAGACGGCTAAACGGTGGGCCTGAAATAAGCTGTATGTCGTGTCCGAAATCAAAAACTATAAAATCTTCTTATAAAGTATGGTAATAACTATCGTCCAACGGAGCCGATTTTGAAAATATTGAAAAATAAAGAAATGGTGAGAGATCAAAGGTACAGTTATATTTTTCTAAGGGAAACGTCCACCTTTTTTTCTGTATAAATAATAAACGGGGAATCGGAATAAAAAAGGCCCTCGCAGGACGATGTGGAATCTTATTACGATTCTGCATGCAAAATTGAAAGTGAATTGGTTGAACGTAGCCTGAGTTTTTAGGCCCACCGTTTAGCGGTCTAAAATCGAGAGACTTTCGGATATGTATGCATAACTTCCGAAAAACAATAGTTTTTAACTGAAACTTTTTTTTAAGTAGTTCATAATACTATGTAAAGATAGTAAAAAAAAATAGGAAATCTTCATCAAGCCGTTGACTTGTAAAAAAATCCACAAAATGTACACATTTTCCGAGGGTTCAAACGGGTACAACCCCTTAAGGCATTCTCGTTTAGAGATCCTCTACTTAGGTTAATTATTATTATATGTAGCTGAATTTTTTTTATAACTCATCGGTAAAAACTATGTAGTTTTTCTGTGCGTCGTCCCTAAAAAAAAGGCCTTGTAGACGAGAATACCCCCATAAGGTCCAAACACACATATCTGTTAGCGTCACCAAATTTTAGGGGGCGGCCGAGGGCGGATGGCCCCATGCTGACCTGCTTTTCAGGATTTTATGGCAGGGACTTAGCCTGTGTGCGGTTCTGATTGTAGAGGGTACGCGAGACTAAACAGTCCTGGCGACAGGCGATGGCTGATGACCACGTTGGGTCCCTCAGCTATCGGGTGTCGAAGGATTGGTTGTTTAGAGTGAGGTAGAGAATATGGGAATGGCAAGCGGCCCGACGCCGTATTGCTAATGAATAGGGACTCTGTTCCTGGAGGATCTGGCCACGGAGTGGGGAAGGCTTTGCCTTTTGGTAAGAGGACTGTGATGAACCCCACGGCACTTACCCCAGAACTGTCTTGGGACGAGTTTTACTGCAGTCTTTGCCGCGCCTAAAAGTAATTTCTAACATCAGAAGTGGGATACGTGAGATAAAGTCTACTTTGTCAAATCCACGTACACAATGGCGGGTCGCAAGCCATCAAACCGTGTTGTTAATCCAACTGGATCTGCTACGCCTACGCCATCGTTTGAGGAGCTTTTCCAACGTTTTATGGGAACAATTGCGTCAGGTGCGGTACCCTCCACTTCATCAATGGTGCCTGATAAAACGTCTGTGGATGCTGTGCCGGAGTTTAGTGGTGTAGATCTTGGAGATGACGCGAGCAGGTGGTGTGATATTGTGGAAAAAATTACGGAAAAACTCCCCGCGTCTCAAAGACTAAGCTTGGCCACCCACGCTCTTGTGGGATCCGCTAAAAGGTGGTACCAGGGGTGGGATGGCAATCCGAGAACGTGGGCTAATTTTCGCGAAGACTTGTGCTCGGTGTTTGTGTCCGAAGATCGGTTGTGTGAACGGTTGTCTCGTGCTGTAGCTTACAACAGTGACTCTACGGGCTCTTACCCTGAGTACGCCCGGAATAAATTAAAATATTACGGACAAACACAAATCAATTTTACACAACGTGAATTGATTAGCCTCGTTATAGGCCATGTGACAGATTCGACTGTGCGTCAATCACTTATGAACGCGCGTTACGAAACGACTGCGGAACTACTGAGTGGGATTGCGCATTTCGTCAAAGCACCGCTAAAGGAGAAGGACGAAGACAGGAGATACGTGCGCAATTACCGTGATTATGCGGATCAGAGACGTTGTTATAGCTGCGAAGAAACGGGACACCTATACAGGGAGTGTCCGAGGAAACGGAAAGCGACACCCCCTCCGCAAGATTCCGCCAAGAGGTTCTCTGTACCCGTATGCACTTTCTGCTCGAAGAGAGGTCATGAAGAATCTCACTGCTGGGCCAAGCAGCGCAGGGCCCGCGAAGATAAGGACGTGAAAACACCGAAGACCTCGGAATTCGTAGCTAATGTTTGTTTTTCGATGGACCATAAGCTGACCCCCGTTATTTTACGGGATATGCCGGTTGAACGCTGTTTGATCGACAATGGTGCTACCTGTTCTCTCGTTAAGGAGCGGGTGGCTAAGCAAGCCAATTGCAGGATTGACCCATTTACTGTGGTTATTAAAACACTGGGTGATTCTGCACTAACTACAGTTGGCTGCACAACAGCCAACGTTCGGACGGAGGATTTAACCATCGAGCTTGACCTTCTCGTGGTCTCTGATTCCGTCATGTCATATGATATGGTAATTGGGAAAAATGCAGTTGTACACGGAGTGCAGATTCTGACGGATTCCGATGGAACGACGAAGCTACGACGACGCCCGTCGACGTCCCCAGGGAACAAGGAGAATCCGGCACCGGTGTGTTACACCGTTAACGTTGGAAGCGATGACGTGCGCGACGCCGTGGAAAAGTTGTTGGAACCATATAAGCACATGGTCGCAAAGGGAAGTCCAGTCCGGTGCGTAAGTACGGGTGAACTCAAAATCGACCTTCGAGAGGACAAGGTAATAAATTATCGCCCTTACCGTTTATCTAGGTCTGAGCGCGAAAAGGTTCGAATAATAATCGATAACTTGTTAGCTGGTGGGGTGATACGCGAGAGCGCTTCACCGTTTTCAAGTCCGGTGATACTCGTTAAGAAAAAGAATGGTGACGACCGTTTAGTTATAGATTTTCGGGCTGTTAACAAAATTACCAAAAAAGATAGATACCCATTACCTTTAATTGACGACCAGCTCGATCGTTTGGGCAATGCGAAGTATTTCACTGTGTTAGATATGACCTCCGGTTTCTACCAGATTCCGATTGCGCCATGTTCTATTGAAAAGACCGCCTTTGTAACACCGGACGGACATTACGAGTTTTTGCGTATGCCTTTCGGTTTGGCTAATGCCCCCGCAGTATTTCAAAGAGCAATAAACGTTGCCCTTGGGAAATTGAGAAACAATATAGCTTTGGTGTACCTCGATGATATTTTGATTCCATCACGAACTGTTGAGGAAGGGTTAGAAAGTTTAGAACTAGTATTAAAGGCACTTGATGTAGCTGGTTTTAGTTTAAATATGGAGAAATGCAGTTTTTTTATGACCACCATAGAATATTTAGGCAGGGAAGTATCAGCACAGGGTGTTAGTCCGGGGAAAGGTAAAGTTAGGGCCTTGTTAGAGTCCCCTGCCCCATGTAATGTGAAACAGGTCAGGCAATTTATTGGTTTGGCAAGTTACTTCCGGAAATTTATTCCCGAGTTTGCCGTGCGGACAGCGTGTATTACAAAATTGACAAAAATGAATGAACAGTGGAGATGGGACAAGGAACACGAGGAAGCGCGGCGCTACGTTTTGGAAAAATTAAGTTCGGGTCCTCTACTCATTGTTTTTGACCCGAATAGGGAAACAGAATTGCATACAGATGCAAGTGCAATCGGTTACGGAGCTATTTTATTTCAGAAGATAGACGACGGTCTGAGAGTAGTTGCTTACTTCAGTCGGCGTACGTCAGCGGAGGAGTCTCGATACCATTCTTACGAGTTGGAAACACTTGCAATTGTTAATGCTTTGAAGCACTTTCGCGTGTATTTGTTAGGGATTAAATTCAAAATTGTAACTGATTGTAACGCTATAAAGTCCACGTGTAATAAGAAAGATTTGTTGCCACGTGTTGCAAGGTGGTGGATTTTTTTGCAAGATTTTGATTTTGATATAGAGTATCGCAAGGGGAAATACGTTGGACACGTGGACTATCTAAGCAGGAATCCACCGAGGGACTACCGGGTTAATGTCATTTGTGAGGGATCCTGGTTACAAGTCGCACAACGGAATGACGAAGAGACAGGGTCTATCATAAAACAATTAAATGATAACGGTACTATAAGTAGTGATTTTGCGGTCAGACAAGGTATATTGTGTAGGAAGTTGCAGAGAGATACTGGTTGCATTGTGTATCGTAGTTTCGTCCCTAAGGGAAGTAGAATCGGATTGTTACGTTTGTATCACGATGAAAATTGTCACGTCGGTCCCGATAAGACGTATGATCGTGTAACACAAAAATATTGGTTTCCGAAAATGCGTAAATTTGTGAAAAAGTATATTGACCATTGTATCACTTGTGTAGTGTCGAAGCGACAGACTGGAGCGAAACAGGGGTTTTTACACTCGATTGTTAAGAAACCGTTGCCGTTCCATACTATCCATTGTGATTGCGTGGGACCATTTGAACTTTCAAAAGACGGCTATCGGCATGTACTTATCATTGTCGACGCTTTTTCAAAGTACGTACAACTTGTTCCGTTAAAGTCACTGACCGGGTCTGAAATGTTGCAAATATTTAAGGAACGCCTAACATTATTCGGTACACCTCGAGTCGTTGTAATGGATCGGGCTACCAATTTTACATTCAAATCCCTCGTGAAATTTATAGAGAAACACGGGATTGAGGTTCATTTTATTGCTACGGGAGCTCCGCGTGCGAATGGTCAAGCCGAACGCTACGTGTCGACTGTCATAAACCTGCTTACAGTTGAGATAGGCAAAAGTTCGGAATGGCCGAGCAAGCTTTCTAAATTAATGCTTTCTTTAAATACGACTATTCAGAAAACGACAGGATTTTCTCCACATCGTTTACTTTTTGGTGTTGAGCGCAGTGCAGGAAACGCAGATCGGGCTGAGATGGAGTTGCCAGACACAGACGAACAGATTAACGTAAATGCTGATAGAGAACTAGCTTCTCGGCGATTAACCGAAAACGCTGAGAAACAAAATAGTAGGTTTAATAAAAAACGTAGGAATAATGTAGTGTATAAGGAGGGTGATACGGTCTTCATAAAACCGGCGGATCTGAGACGAGCAAAATTAGAAGATAAGTATTTGGGGCCATTTGTTGTATCTAAAGTTTTGGATAATGATAGGTACGAAATTGTTGGTAAAACTGGAAATCCCCAGGTTGCTCCTAAAGATCGTTTGAGGCTATGGAAGGGTGAATGGTCGGGTAATACTAGTAACTATTGTAGTAGTGAGGGAGAAAGTGCCGATGACCCGTGTTAGCGGTTGTGATGTTATGTGTGTTGTAATAGTTTTCTAATGTTCATTTTATTATGTGTTGATTAAAGTTGGTTTAAACGTATTCTGCATTTAATTTGTTGCTTGATGACTTGTTAGCCTTGTTTGTGTGTGAAACATTGTAAGATGTTCAGCATTGTTTGATATGGTGAATGTGGGTAACTTGAGACCTCGATGCTGTTTGATGTTGCGTACGAGGATAACTTGGGACCTCGATGCTGTTTGATGTTGCATACGAGGATAACTTGGGACCTCGATGCTGTTTTCTGTTGTGGTTGAAGGTAACTTGGGACCTCGATGCTGCTTAATATTGTGTACGAGGGTAACAGAGTACCTCGAATTTGTGAGTTTGTGCATGAAGTCAGGAAAAGCCGAACAGGTTAGTCTTATTGATATTACAGGTGGCTATTGTGCGAATGGATGCTTCCCGAGAGCGTGAAGCATGCCAGGTTGGCCGTGTTAGCGTCACCAAATTTTAGGGGGCGGCCGAGGGCGGATGGCCCCATGCTGACCTGCTTTTCAGGATTTTATGGCAGGGACTTAGCCTGTGTGCGGTTCTGATTGTAGAGGGTACGCGAGACTAAACAGTCCTGGCGACAGGCGATGGCTGATGACCACGTTGGGTCCCTCAGCTATCGGGTGTCGAAGGATTGGTTGTTTAGAGTGAGGTAGAGAATATGGGAATGGCAAGCGGCCCGACGCCGTATTGCTAATGAATAGGGACTCTGTTCCTGGAGGATCTGGCCACGGAGTGGGGAAGGCTTTGCCTTTTGGTAAGAGGACTGTGATGAACCCCACGGCACTTACCCCAGAACTGTCTTGGGACGAGTTTTACTGCAGTCTTTGCCGCGCCTAAAAGTAATTTCTAACATATCCATTCCGTGTCAGTTCCGTTTCGGCGTGCCAGTGGTAAGAAGAAGAGACCCTCTATGGCCCTCTTCGTCTTATCACTGGCACGGTACTGACACGGAACTGACAAGTGTGCGCAGGCCTTTAAGCTGTCTTCGGTGGAGCTGAACGAAGGGTTAACGACATTACGCAGAACCGGATCTAAATTCCGTGATTCCGATGCTTCTTTCCCGACACCCCGTGAGCATTTCACGTGCAGCGTGATACCTGAGTTAGGGGAACTCAGGGGGTCCCTCTGATCCAATCAAACTCTAGCACACAACAGCGAGTATCGCGTGTATACGTGGCGAGAGATTGGAGAATCGTATCTGTCGCGAGGCCTCTATATCCAACGACTAAGTAGTAGACACAAATAGAGCGCAGAAATTCGCGGGGAACCGAGGCGCAGAAAATGTTCGACAATTTTTTTCCAGTTCGATTGTTTGTTCACTTAGCTTTTCCCCGACGTACTATCTGTTATCTAAATGACTGTGAAAATGAGGGAAAAATTGGGACGGGATTCGCGTAGAGTATAGAGTGATCTTTATTTAACCCTGATCTGCACGCTTCATCGGGGTCGTTTCGATTATCAGGGAGGATCTCCGTGTTGGCGGGCGAGCACCTCGCCGCCGCCGGATGTCCAAGAGAAATTACGTGCCCGTGGCTTTGTGACTGTACAGTGTACACGAACGAAGAGACGAAGAGATCGTAATCGAGAGGGGAAAGCTACGGCTTTCGTGAGCACGCATTCCTCGAACAATCTTCTCCAAACATCCAGCCATCATGATTGCTAAATTCGGTTAAGTCGTCTAACGAGCGAGCGAATACGTATCGATTCATTTATACGCCCACGAAATACATTCGTTAGAGGCACAGTGGTTCCTCCGCGAGAAATACGCGAGCGTTCGCGACTCATCAAGCGCCGAGCGAGGCAACTCGACGCGCTCCAAAGGGAAGGGAAATGAATCCGTTTTCCTTTGCGAGTGGCGAAACTGCGGAAAGCATCTGCTGCGCTCCGTTTAAAAAGCTCGCGCCGTTGAATCACAAGCGCCCGAGAAACATCCCATACCCGCGAAACCTGATGAATCTCTAAGAGACTCTCCCAGTTTAAACACAGCATAAATACTCTATTTACGCCGGAACGAAGAAAATCGAGGCGGGGAAGAATTTAGTTTGGAGCCAGAATTCGAGAACTGAGCTCTTGTCACCCCCTGATAGATCAGAAGGGTCAATGGAAAGCTCCGTCACGCTGGTAGCCCCTCGAGGGTATCGAGACTGAAATAAATGGTAATCCTTTTAGCGGTCGACTCCCCGAAGTACATGCAAAAGGGTCGATGTGACATTTCCTCGATCAAAAGCAGCTTCGCCGCGTCCATTCGAGGGATCGCTGTAAAACTACGCTCGACATTTTGCACGAGTTACGAGCCCCTATTAAACCCTCGGCCAACCCACAGAAACGCGTGCGCTTCGAACAGGGGAATCAAGTAAAACCGCTCATAAAGTAGCCAATCGCTTCGTGCCAACTGCCCTCATCTTTCCTCTTTCATCCACTCGCCCCGGCGCCTTACCTTGTCCCAGTTCCATCGGGAGATCACAGCTGGAGACGGAAGCACGAGCATTCATTCCGAACTTAATCAGAGAGAAAACGTACGAGCAAAAAAGACGAGGAAAAGCGAGTTAATAGCAACAAGTATAGCTCGGCAGCCCCACATTTCATCTCGTTCGTGTTTCGCTCTCGTTGCCCCCGCTGCGCCCTCGTCGAAGCGAACGGTGCGTAATTTCCGCGGGATTCCATGCTACTTTTGTTAGATTATAAAGGGGATGCCTTAATTGGTAATTCCGGAAGGGGAGGTTCAAGTGAAATACGCTGCAGTCGATAAACTTATCGTGCAGAGCACGCATTTTTTAAAAAGAAACGAGGGGTAAAATGCTACGAAGCTAACGAAGTATAATAAATATTGCAAGAAGAATCTTGGGGGGCTAGAGATTTCGATTCGGACAAGCCTGTCGCACGTTTCTCTTTTTCAACGCCGCCCTTCACCTTTCCGACATCAACCCTCGCCAAATGACGTGCGAGCTGTTTGCCGCGCGCGCCAACGACAAAAGGCACCGAACGAACATTGTTCGGCACGGAAGGATTGCTTTCGACTAATTTCGTGCACGAGATGTGAAAAGGGTCGAGGTGGTGGGAACGGAAAAAGGGGACAAGAACGGAGCGACCGTGCGAGAAATTCACAAGCTGTCGGCTGCGAATGGATTTGATACAAGTGTCGCGAGGCGAGCGTAAAACGTGTGACGCTAGGCGTGAAAAAATCGGCGCTTCGTCCCGGTGTAAAGAACCGTGCGCGAATCGTCGAATGCCGCTCGATCGCGTGCTCGACCATTCGAGCACCGGTTAAGCGAACGCTCGATTATCTGGCCGGTGTTTCTCGATACGAGAAACCAAATATTTCCCGTTTATCGGTTCATATCGCTCTCGTTCTTTCCCTCCCGTTTACCGTTTCTTCTCCAGCCTCCACACAGGACGCTCCGTTTTCATTTATAAAAGGACGTGCCTCGCGGAGTCCAGGAACAATTTCATCCTCGACGCAATGTCATTTATGCGCTCAACCTCCGCAACGAGACCGCAAAGTGATCTTCACAGAAGACACTTTTTGCACGATTTTACTGTCTACCTGGTTTTATGGCGACGTGTATATTACGTGCGGTCACTCCGGTCCCCGGGAAAACTGTGCGGATGAAGTCTATGAATTACAGTAAAGCAAACTTGCGAGTGAGGTAAAAATAATACGAGAGAAGGATTGGGTACTGCGTACGAAAATATTCCCGAGGGCTTCTTTGGAAATGGAGAGTTGAACTTTAGAATCACTGGCGCACCCAGAGGGGGCCAAGAGGCCTTGACTTCCCCCAAAAAAGGGGTTTTGTAAAAAGAAGAGAAAAGAAAACTGGATTTTTTTCTTTAGTTAAATTTGATTGAATTCGCATTTAAAATATTTTTATCTGCTCAACTCAGCTCCCCTCAAGATGAAATCATGAGTACGCCACTATTTAGATTTAGTTTAGAATATTCTTTAAAGATACTAAATTCTCTTTTGGAAGAATTTATAAATTTAAGTGGCCGAATATTAACGAAGAAAGCGAGCAGGTACTTTGTGTTATTTAATAGGTACCTTCCAGTAGGTGTGTGAACCCCGTTTGGAAGAGAAGTTTATCCGTCAGCTGGTCATCATAGTAGTCGGTGCTCGAAGATCCTCACAATCACTAAATCACTGTCACTGGGCGCGTAGCTTTAAAATTTCGGTGTACCATCGCGTTCACGACACTCAGCCCTGACAACCCTGTTTCGGCAAGGACCGATGATGTGGCGGCTAAATTCGCGCGAACGGACAAGACGAACAAAAAGAAAAAGGGAAACGATACACTAGGCTTCTACGCAGCTACGTATACGCGCTCGTAAGCGCTCGACGGTCGCTACACTAACTGCCCGCTTCCCTTGCTTGAATTTCGACTACCCCGACCGCGGTGCTTGCGCCAGCCAATCATCGTCGACTTGCGCGCTAGCGCACCGAGCACCCCTTCGTCGGCCACCACATGAACTGGCAACCCCGTCACTTTCCTCAACCATAACAGGGTAAAATGCATGTTGCGATTCTAGGCCTTAGAGGGGACCCAAAATGTGGGCCCTAGAGAATAGGCCCTAAAAAGGGCCTAGGTGCACGCTAGCTTGCCGACTAGTCATGGTAGACTGTATTCACTGACCAGTGAATCCTATTTTGCAAGGCTATAGAACTTGTAGTGATCATTAGGGTGGCTCTAATTTACTCTTGGTGAATTTATTTTCCGAGATTTTCTTCGCGGCACTCCCCAGAATATTTCCAAATAATAAAAACAATCTGTGTACAGTTTGAGCCCGCTCAGATAATGAGAAGAGGTGCCCCTGGGTCCTCAAACATTTAAATAATTATTTAACAGCTCACAAAGTCGATTTTATATAATACCCTCCAATTTATTGATTAGATAAAAAAATATGTTAAACAGAAGTTGTAGATCCAGAAAAGGAGCATATTTTATATTGTGTTACTTTTTCTCGGGCGACAAAGGGGTTTCGAGAAATGTCCGAAAAAATAAAAAAAATTTATTCTTCAAATTTTTGAAGTTTAAATCCTCCTCAAACACTTTTTATTTATGAAGGCGAAAAAAATGTAATTCTTCCAATTCGCTATTCTTGCTAATTTAATTCATGAAACCCCCTGTTACCGAATTTTAAATTGTAGCTTTCTCAAAGTGAATTCATGCACCTGGAGTGATTTTTCTGAAACTATGAACGCTTATAAATTCGCTTGAAATTCGTATTTAAAGAATAACACTTCTGTTCCACTTGAGGACAAATTATATTCTAATAAATAATTGGATTGCAATCTTTAATAACTACATTTTAGAACCCAATAAATATTTACATTAAAAGACTAACTAATCATAAAGCACAAACAACCCACCGCATTTATTCTATAAATTACAAATTTGCGCGCAATCCATTCGCACCTGCGCACTCATGTAACACTCAGACGTGTAAAGCTCCCAAGGCTTTTTGAAGCCTTAAGTAAACAATTTTATAAATTGCAAGTGGTTACACAGTGATCTATCGTGCACCTGGAAAATAATCAAAATCAAATATTCCCGCGTATAACCTTTTTTAGCGACTTGCTACTTACCATAGAGAAAGTAGCTACTGCACAGTTTTGGAATTCACTAATGTGGCCGCTAGATAGCCGTAGTCGTTGCGTCCACGAATCATGGCAGGAACATGGACATCGACGAAGTATAGGATAGACCTATCACGCAATGTAATTTTGTGTCACACGCTCGGGAGGCTCACGAACCCCCTTATCATTTTCGAGTCACACCCAACGATATCGACTCAATCTAAAATACGATTACAATGCTACGAATGGTAGGAATTAAAATTAAAATTTATAGTGTTATGACTAATTTCAAGAAACATTCCATTCACTAATAGATTTTCGTACATGAAATAAAAATATTGTAACATTTGTCCTATTTACTATAATAGACAAGTCAGGCTACTAAAAATATTTTTCTTATTACAGATGAAACTTGGGAATATTTCGACGTGGACAGCTACTTTATGTGGGCTAAAGGATGGAAACCTCCAACAAGGAACACCTGAAAATAGTGATTTTATATAGTTTATACTTTATTGTAACGCTGTAAAGGCCTCTTAGGCGAATAAATTGAGAGAAAATGAAATAAACTGTATTATAATTCAGAAATACCTTTTACATATTCCTATCCAAATTCCAAACTTGCAATTTCAAATATGTATGGTGTTTCCTTAAAAATACCATAGTATGCAGCATGCGTGTATTTTTGAAAGCAATTCTTATATCTGATTAGAATATTTGACAAGCACAGCAATCGGCTCGGTTCTCACCGATTACCAGGTCTCACCGCGAGGAGGTTGCTGCATTTCGCGACCCGTAGAGACATGGATGGAATCAAAGTTCCATCGATCTCCCTGTACATGAAAACCTTAGCCCACTAAACCAAAGAGATGAATGGAAACAAAGTTCTATCGATCTTTTCGGTTTAGATATAGAATCTAGGGAATTGCCAAGCCATCACTCGATTGAAATAAATTCAGTAAAGAAGGAAAAACTACGGGTGAGCGTGAAAGGAGTATTGGATGGCGCAGCCTCCTACCACCCTAATGTCCGAGTCGAAAGGGAAAAGCGCTCGGCGTCTCCGAGACGATTCCTCTTGCTCGGATGCGACTCGAGCCGTCTATCACGGAGACTTGGAAATCGGACCGGGTGACTTACGCGGGCAGTGTACCAAAACATACACCCCCTACGCCCGAAACGTTTCCCTTTCGACAAGAACACCAGGGGATGAAACTGATCCACCCATACTCATTCCATGCTCAGTCGCTTGCTCCCGGATACAGAAGCAGCGGCTACTTCCTCATCGGAGATAAAGAGCCAACAAAAGAGCAACAAAGCTAATAAAATTCTGTGACTACTTGGCAATTTTACATGGGGCCTTAAATACTTGATGCTATAATAAATTAACCTAAGGCTTCCTTATATGTCTTCTTTCACTACCACTGTTCACTATCACTTTTCACTATTTTCTTTAAAATATATTATTTTATTAACCGTGAAGAAAATGCATCATGTAAAATAAATCATGTAACCCCATCAAAGAAATGCATCAAATAAAATATATCATGTAAACCCATCGAAGAAATGCATCATTTAAAATAAATCATGTAAACCCATCGGAGAAATGCATGAAATAAATCTCCTCAAAATACATTATGTAAACTCATCAAAGAAATACACAAAATAGAAGGACTCATACAAAAATCCACGAAGGAATGTATGAAATAGGACAGATGATGAAAAACAATCGAAAAAATCAATTAAAAAGGAACAGAAATCGGTTTTGGCCTTGGCAGAATATTAACATTTTGAATGGCTTTTAACGAATCCGAAAATTTCATCGGCACCAACCGAATAAGTCAGGGGGCCAAGGGAGTGCACGAAGGATCAGGGCTTGGAACCCTGACAAAGTCCCCAGAAAGTCCAGTAGGTCCAAGTGTTAGCAACTATAACGCTACCATTCAGAGGTACACCTGCGTGTTTGGGATTTCAAACTTTTAATTACTTAAATAATTTCTGACCAATTATTTAATTAAAATTTTGAAATTACAAATACGTTAAGTACTTCTGGATGGCAATCAAGTTGCCATGAATTTTCACTAATAACAAACTCATAAAAATCTTCAAAAAAGTAAAAAAATTACGCCAAGTACGTGAAAAAGTCGAGGGTGGAAAAGAATACCTATTATCAAATAAGTCAGAAAAGAATAGAAGATAATAACAATTTCAATATAAAAGCACATGTGAAATCAAAATGACAAAAATACATATACACAGACATTTTAATAATGTCTAAGAATACCTATTATCAAATAAGTCACAAAATAATAGAAGATAATAACAAATTCAATATAAAAGCACATGTGAAATCAAAATGACAAAAATACATATACACAGACATTTTAATGTCTAAGAATACCTATTATCAAATACAGTGGGTAAAAAAAGTATTGGCACACTTTTTAAAATCGCATAACTTTTTTAGAATTGGCCCAAACGACATGAGTTGTTTTAGAAGCTAGGAGGCTGATTTCGGGAATTTTCGCGATTCTCGACCTTATTCTACGATATTTAAGCATTTATAGCTCAGAGCACAGTTTACCGATTTTGATGAAATTTTCAGCATGTGTACAGCTTACTTAAGTCTACAAACGGGTTTTTTAAATTTTCATTACAGGCTCAGAAAAAATAGTTGAAAAAACTGCCTTTACTATTTTTTTTTGCTGGTCCGACAAATTGCATTTTTTTCAAAACTACGAAACACGTCACTTAGAAAACTAATCCTCCTAGCTTCTAAAAAAAACTCATGTCGTTTGGGCCAATTCTAAAAAAGTTATGCGATTTTAAAATGTGTGCCAATACTTTTTTTACCCACTGTAAGTCACAAAAGAATAGAAGATAATAACAATTTCAAACTATAAAAGCACATGTGAAATCAAAATGACAAAAATACAAATACACAGACATTTTAATAATGTGAAGATAAAATGTAACAGAAATACAACTGCCCTCTTTAGTTAAAATGTCCTATCTAGAATTATGAAACAACTGAGAAAACTGAAGTTTTATCATTTACTTTGTACCATACTTATTTTCCTTCATTCAAATTAAAACATGTTGTCATTATTTCGTAATAGCCTAATATCATTTTTTGTAATAGGTGTACCGGTAGGGAATGTATTATTAATGTACCAATTAATTAATTGTTTCAGATAAGATATTTTAATCATTTTGAAAGAACTTAGGTTAAATACATTAGACTGTTTATAAATCGTTACGAAGCACGTAGAGGTTTCTAACTTTACTTAAAAGGTAAAAGATGTGTGGAACTTCAAATATTTCAACATATCTCAAAAAATGAAAAAATGCTAGATAGGACAGTTTAATTAAGGAGGGCAGACAAGGTACTCGTGTCTACTATCGCAAAAAAAGAATGAAAAAGTATGAGACACTCACCGACCGTTGCAAACAGCCTCGCTGCTATCCACGCGGACAAGCATCCCCCTTCGCTACTGCTATTCGATCAACATAATGTGCCGAAAAATAATGCGCCGGTCAGCGAATACGGTCCTCCATCCTGTGGACCTAGACCCTCTCTAGGGCCTATGCTGCGGGCCCTTTCTAAGGTCCATGCTTCAGGCCTTCTCTAGGGCCCACGCACTAGGCCCTTTCTAGGGCCTAGAATCTGAAGATTGAAGCTAAGCGAAAATTTGACTCTACTTCCGCGATAAAAAAGCAATTAGAGCACCGGTGCTCTGGACGAACTTTGTATGCGCAAAAAATTGGCTCTAGTTTCGCGAAGAAAATTCAACTGCAGCTTCGGTGCTCTGAACGAGTCTCAGATACGCAAAAATTTGACTCCAGATTCGCGGTAAAATTGCTCTAAGTAAGAGCCGCGGTGCTCTGCAAAATATGTAGATGGACGCGAAAAAAGCGGGGACTCTACGATCGCGTTACGCGCGATCAAAAAAGATCTTGCTAGACTGCAAGATTGCTAGGGAGACTGAGGTTCCACTTCAGGAACCTTTTCAAATTTTTCGCGGCGACTCTATTCGACTCGATTGATTCGCGTTATTTTACGAATTATTAATCGGAATTGTAAAAATCGCGAGCAACTGTTGTATTGATTTAATTTTCTGGCCCTGTTCTCTAGGGCCTAGAATCTCATTGGCAAGTCCAAGCTGAAAATTGAAGCTAAGCGAAAATTTGACTCTACTTTCGCGTTAAAAAAGCAATTAAAGCACCGGTGTTCTGGACGAACTTTGTATGCGCAAAAAATTGGCTCTAGTTTCGCGAAAAAAATTCAACTGGAGCTTCGGTGCTCTGAACGAATCTTAGATACGCAAAAATTTGACTCTAAATTCGTGGTAATACTACTCTAAATAAGAGCCGCGGTGCTCTGCAAAATATGTAGATGGTTGCTACGAAGATTGGTTGCAGTTCAGGAACCTTTTCAAATTTTTCGCGGTGACTCTACTTGACTCGAATTATTAATCGGAATTATTAAAATCGCGAGCAAATGTTGTATCAATTTAATTTTCTGATTTTAAGACAGACACATGCATGTCACTATCTACGAGTACCTTGTATGGTCAGCTCATTGGATTCTGCTCCCTTTCCAACACATATGCGCGAGAGCGGATAGTGGCCCGTTTCCATATAATTGGTATTCGTTTTAGGAACATTTCTGCGATATTTCGTGAATATGGTTTAGAAAAGAGCCACGTCACGAGACTACTTCGCGAAATATTGCACAAGTGTTCCCGCATGTCGCGCATTTGTGTTGGAACGGTCAGAATCGAAAGAGCTGGTTACGCAACGTTTTCTACAGAAACCATTTTGTTCTATTGCATGCACCCACGTTCCGAAAATTATAAAGTGATGTACCGTTCGCTGTCACCAAGAGTACTGCATCTCTGCACACTTGTTACCCCTGGGACAAGTACCCCTATAGTCATCCACCCAGCAGTTCCAATTGGATTCGTGCATGACTCAACTTTCGCGGTGAGAAGGCTATTAGACCACCGGAGCTCTCGACTAGTTTAACAAAAACACTGTTACTGAACTACAGACAATTTCTATTTAAAGAAGCAAATATGAGCTATTTCACGCCAAAACGGATAGAGGGAATATATAGTTTCATTGATTCTCTCCGATATTACAGCATTTGTCGATAAGAAAAAAGTGGAGAGATTTTGGCAACAGTCAATAAAAAAATAAAACTTGGGATTATTTTTTTATTGACTCTTCCCAAAATCTCTCCACTTTTTTCAAAAACGCATTTATTAGCCGAAGGCTCAACGAATCGAATAGTAGTTTTTCAAGCCGGAGCGAGGGCGGGAACGACGTCAAATCGCGATTTGAAACTTTGATATCGATTACTGTCAAGTTTATTAACAATAAACAAAATATTCTATGTACGGGCTGAGAGAGCATTCCTTCAGCTTTGAAATGAGTCCAAGACGGAGGCATTATCTTTAAAATTGACCGAGATATTGCAGTTTAAGTGATGACGCGTCAGCCGATTTTATTTCAATTTTTAATACTTTAACATTAAATATTGCGAAAACTATTTGACATAGGCCTATAAAATTCAGTATACTTTGTTTTTGCAAGGTTATCGATAAATGCTGTAATTTCGATGAGAATCGGTGAAACTAAATTTTCCCTCTATCCGTTTTGACGTGGAATAGCTCATATGCACTTGCCTAACTTTCGAGGGATATTCGAAAGCTAAGAATCTCCCGATTGAGATGGCAAAGGCGACTCTAAACGACTAAAGGACCAAAAGACGCGAACATTCACTCTCGATGCACCGAATTTTCGTTTCTACATGGCGTGCTCCATATCACGACTTTACACAGAACCCCGGTATCGACGCGATAACTCGAAAATCAAGATGGACATAAACTGATCCTCTGTGTAAAGCCGTAATAAGTTGTACCCAGCAAAGCCGGCCTATGAAGGGCGAGCACACCATGCACGAAATCGAAATCAGTGATCGAAGGCGAATTGTATTTCTAGAAGAGTGGGTTTGGCACTCTTATCGTTAAAAAGAAGGAGACGGAATAGAAGCTTATCGCTCAAAGTACGCAAGTACATTTTTGAATAGATGTCCAGATCGAACCAAGCTCACGGAATGTAAGTTTGGCTCGATCTGGACCCTTAACCTAGATCGTAGGCTTTAGCTTGATTCCGTTTCGCAAGTCGCAATGCTTGGGAAACGTTACCAAGGAGCCGAGCACACCAGCGCGGAGGTACCTACGAAAGTGACTCATTTCTACGAAATATTTCTGGTCCATGTTCGACCATTGCTTTGCGCATTTTTGAAAATTTGGAAAAAGTCTTACGACTAAAGTTCTTAAACTAAGACTTATTGCGAGACTAATTTTAATATTGTAACGAGCATAATGACCAAATAGAAACAATCACTCAACTGTCATTCTCAGTTATTATTATTTATATGAGAAAAACTTTCAAGTTATATAGTTAAAAATCCTTAAGAAATTCATTAAAGATATTAAAAGATTCAAATGAAGGAAATAGCTAAAGCATTTAGAAAAAATGGAGAAGCCCAAGAAAGAGAAGAATATCTCGAAATGAGGAAAAATTACAGAGCAATGATAAGCAGAACCAAGAAAGAATACTCTAGGAATCTCAAGACAGAAATTACAAATGTAAAGGATTCAGCAACCTTCTGGAAACTGGTGAAGAAATTAAATTACAGAACAATACCAGAATGTAAGATAGAAATAAAGGAATGGCAAATAAACTTCCAAGGAATATAAATACTTAGGAGTAACATTCACCAAATCAGGTACATTTCATACAGCGCCTAAGAAATTTATCACCAGGGCAAAAGCTGCACTAGGCACAATATGGAAACCGCTCATAATCACGAGATCTAACAGATGGGAACCAGCACAGAAGGTGTTTGACGCAGTCGTGAAGACGACATTGCTATATAATGCAGGAACTTGGACTTTAAACCATACAGAGACAATAGAGAAAGTACAAGTAGAGTATATTAAAAGAATGCTAGGAGTAACTAGAAGCACACCGGGCTATATGGCAAGATTAGAAACCGGAAGACGCCACTTAGAGATACAGGTAATGAAAAGAGCATTAGGGTACTGGAAAAGGGTAGAATCGATGAAAGACCAAAGATTCCCGAAGAAATGCTGGGAACAGCAGAAGCTTAGGGACAGAAGGGCACCGGACAACAGGAGGAACTGGGTGACTCAAATACGAAAGAAATTGCAACAATTCGGATATGAAAGTACCAACTATCTACAGGAATTAAAGAACGACAGCATACAGCAAGTCATACTAGAAAGAATAGCTGAAAAACGGTGGGAAGAAGATAAAAGAGATCGCGATCACTATGCTCGCTACAACAATCATTTTGTTCGATAGCATGCAGAAAGATTGAAAAGATGATAAAGTATCACTCACCGTTCGTTGAAAACAGTCTCACTGCTATCCATGCAGACAAGCATCTTCCTTCAGCAGTAGCTATTCGATCTGCAGGCCAATGTCCTGCAACTGCAGCGTCAGTATCGAATAGAACGTGTCAAATATGTCGCATTATTTCGCGATGAAGAAGCAATAAGAGCACCGGTGCTCTGAAATAGTTCTAGATGCGTTAAAAACACTGACTTTACGTTCGTGTTAACATTACTAATACGCAGGTCGATCATTGTCCACTATGAAATACTTTATCGCGAAATTGCATTGAAATCTGAAGCATTGACTCTACAATCGCATTGCACGCGATTACAAAAGCTCTTCACGCTTTTAAACATCTCTCGACAATGGGGAGATGTGTTCGGACTCGAGTAAAGTCTTTCGAAAATAGTCCTCTAGCTTCTGAGCCTAATGCAGTAGTCCAGTAATCAATGGAAATGATACAGGAATCGTGAAATCAGGAAATAATATCTACTGTGACTGCACAGATATTCAGTGATGCGATCACCGCCGCGGCTACAGTCGAACTGTTAGGGCACACCGTTCGGCGATGTAGTGACTTTGGTAGAGGTTGTTGATGTTTTGTCGCGCTCGGCCGAGAGACTGGCGAAGACGTGACGTAGGTATTTCAATGTTTTGAATTTGACAAAGGTTGACTCGGCCGACTCCCAGCTAACATGAAATTCATCAAGGCCAGAAATAATATTATATAGCAATGTCCATTGCAAAATGTTCACTTTTCACAACTACAGCCGTGCACCCCGTACATTCTACACATATTTTTATCACTGCGATATATGATCAAACACTATATAGGCAGCGCTTCGTCAAAAAGTCTTCTAGATGATAGGTATATTCCAGTGAAATGTTATTAAACGGTTTTCTATTTAGTCCAGTAGTCGAACTAATTGGAGTAGGAATCGAGAAATCAGGAAATAACACTGTAACATTTACAGATATTCACCGATCCGATCAGTATCGCGGATAAAGTCGAACTGATAGCTCACACCTTTCGTCAATGTTGTCACATTGGTAGAGGTTGCCGCAGACATTGAAATTTACAGTAAAATCTAATTCTTATAAGCCTCGCAGAAAGTTGCATGATGTATGAGTGTCGTAGGGTGCATGGATGCAACTGCAAATCGTGCATTCTTTAATTTCACAATCATACGGGATGCATAATGTGTCGAATACAAGTTACATTTCTGAAGTTAAACTCTCTCGTGTGAGTTCCTTCAAATCTTGTCTCTTAACAATAATTATTACATTCGAGTCATTAGAAATTGAGAAATTTCAACTTGCATGGGAAACAGTTGTGGTTGACGGCAACCTCTACCAATGTGACAACATTGACGAAAGGTGTGAGCTATCAGTTCGACTTTATACGCGATATTGATCGGATCGGTGAATATCTGTGAATGTTACAGTATTATTTTCTGATTTGTCGATTCCTACACCAATTAGTTCGACTACTGGACTAAATACAAACCGTTTAACAACATTTCACTGGAATATACCTTTCATCTAGAAATTTTTTTGACGAAGCGTTGCTTAAGTAGTAACTGAGAAAGAAGCAACCGTTTGGGAAATATGGCACCAAGATTGCTATTGGAGTCTTTTTTCTTTAATATTATTGGAGAAATAAAATGTAATTGTAGAAGAAATATTTGGAATCGAATCTGGACGGATGGAATATAGATTAACGAAGATAGATGATCGCAGCCAATCGGCTCGTATTACTTGTCACGTAATTAATAATTGTATTACAATGTTACGTGTCATACGATTAGTAATTATATTTCAAATAATACAGATTGCCCAGGTCTCACCACGAGGAGGCGCTGCGAGTGGAGACCCGCCCTAACCGCGGCCCATCCGCCCTCCTTTTATGCAAAATTTTATTTTCATTTCCATAGATCCCCCTGATGCACGGTTGCAAAACGATCCTCGATCGCTCGGCAAGCGGGCATCAGAGGGAGTCCTTCTGTAAAAAGCTACCGCGATAAAGCTAAGCCGAATTTAAAATATTTCTTTGTTTCTTTCATTTCAAATTTTAAAAACTTTCTGGTATATTTCTACCATGATAATTATTCACTAATTGCGAATAAAACAAAGAAAAGGGGGGCAAATTTAAGGGAAATTATTAGGGAAAACAGTGATAATGATACATCATTATAGGATATGTTATATAATATATCATTATTTAGCAAAAAGTTTTCCCCTTTTTTCTTTATTTCATTCCTAATTAGTGAATAATTATTATTTCCTATTCATTACTAGGAAATATGCCAGTGTATATTTGCTATGCTTACTTATAATACTAATAATTCCTACCTATACGAGCGCTCGTATTTGATAATTGCTACTTATATTTAGTTATATGCTACTTATGTTTAGTTATATTTAGTTATAAACACTGCAGTGTTTAATTATTTCCTTAAAAACTACTTAATTCTATGTGGCCACTAAACACATTACCTCATCATATACATATCTACTTAAATTTAAATAATGACCTGCCTAATAAAAATCTGAAATTGTCATTTGTCATCTTACTTCCCTCGATGGACCCACGATGTTACCTGAAACATTCTCAAAAGTACCTATTAATAAAAATTCCTTGAGATTTCGTTTCTCAAGGATGATGAATCTGAAATCATATTTCTGAAATAATCTTCACACATAATATATCTATAACAGAAACTTTCTCAGTGAATTAGTACCTACAATCTATCTCGATTAAGTAATGTAATTTCAACAGATATAGGGTAGATGTAACGTTTTTGGCTATTGCACTGTTTTTGGCCATGTGCATTATTATCTTATTTTTAAATTGCTTGCAGATCATTATTGTGTGGAGAATTTCACATCATAAATATTTTATTTAGTATACCGCCCGAAATATAAGGTTATATGTATTGCTTACACGGAAAAATATTAAATTTTTTTAAGAAGTGGCCAAAACTGGTACAATACCTTAAAATGGTCACAAATGATGCATCTACCCTAGTCTTTTCATTGAATCACTATTGCCCAACTATTGAAATATCATATTTGAAGCTACAAGCCAAAACTCAATATGGAATATCGATTTGGTATTAAGATGAAAGAAGGAAGAGGTTAAAAAATACTGCTTCATTGTCAGCAGACAAAGTAGGCAATCAAATTTTTAGCAATTCGTGAAAAAGAAGCTACTAATGATATTACATTTCATTCCGAAACAATTAATATTCATAATATTAAGCACATTGGGTGCTTTGTTACATCAACTCAATAATTTCCTTCTAATTCCTCATTAATTGGCATCTTCAAAGTTGATGTATCGACAATCAATCATAATATACTGTAGTTAATCAAAAACATTTATGCAAATGTTGAAAATTGGAATAATTGCACTTTACTGCACAGTATTTGAAGTTACTGTCATACAGAAAATAGCAACAACGAGCACGTGTTAATATTGAAAATTTACTATCAATATAAAGTGCCGAATTGCAGTTACCTACTTTTTCAGTGCAAATTTCGTTTCAATATCATCAAATTAAGCAACAATCGCGGGTGAATTTTGATCAATGCAAAGGAATGTTGAAAATTTATAAAAATAAAAAACTACATTTCTTATCAATCTGAAAATAAATACAAGGATTGACGAAGTTACTATGCAAAAATCGGCAACGCTAATGAGGAATAGCTACTACTACTTTTCAAAGACTCTAATTAGAACTTGAATTGAATGGAGGTGTGTCAGAAGTCTGCGATTTCTATTACAAATAATGAATTACATTTCATCGCCATTCTTTCAGTCACAAAATAAAATTTTTCAAATGCCATTCCATGAAAATTGGAACTTGAAATTTAAAAATATTCAAAAACAAAATAAAAAACATTTGTCTGCAAGATATGAATATACTTTTAAAATAATATTTCCAGTGACAAACACTCGATTCAAGGGTGGGTTGGCGGTGATAGGAGAAGGAGGATGGTGCAGCCACTTAGGGCTGCTGAAAAAAATGATCAGTAGCCAGAAGGGCAGCTGATCATTGGCCACTCATTAATGCAAGAAACCCGTGAGTGGACCGTTTCTATCTTTCGCAACGCTAACTTATTACAGACTAAAATCAACTCCCGAGCACAGTCACTAGGACTTTGGACTACTCGCAGCACTAATTTCTCAAACAACTTCAAAATTCCCGGATGGTGCTTCATTACTGAAAATTCTACTATACTCAATACAAATCCCGAACAGCAAACGAAAAAGCTCCCAAGGAGCTATACTACTCTAACAAATATAAAAATCTATCGGGAACCACCAGATGGGTGGCTCCATTTTTCGCAAAACTAATAAAAATTTAGTGCACCTGTGTCTTGTAATACGCAACTCTAACTTTAATTCGTTGCAACCTTCCTGAAGGCTGTGTAGAGTCCCCTGTGCTGCAAATCCAGGAGCTCGGGACTCTTTTTTCCCAGGAACATGTCTCCAGACATGTCCCAGGACAGTTTCGGGGCATTGGGGTCTGAGGGTCGCAGCTCTAATTACAAACGCGATCAGTCATCATCGCAACAATACCTCAAAAAAATATCAAGTATCAAACTAGGACGAGTAATTAAAAAAACGCGATCAGTCGCATCGCAACTCTATGGATATTCCACGCGAAATCGGACACTTTTCGGAGTAACATTTCGAATGTTGCTGGAATTTGAACATGTTGTAGTCTTTAGTGATATTTAAACGTACCTCAAGGGATTTTTCAAAATTTTGAAAAATGTCGATTTTACAGCTGTAAGGTAAGGGCTACCTTTTCCTCAATAAATTATAGCTATGTAAGTAGTAAATGGATGGAGATGAGATTTACAGTGCTTACAGAGAAGACATTAAAGTTTTAAGAGAAAATTATTTCAGTTTAAAAAAATAAAAATTTGTAGCATTTTTGTGCAATTATTTTAATCAAATGCAGTTTTTTAACATCGGGCGTGATTTTAAAAATCCCCCCAAAAAGGATAATATAGATCTATCCTTCCTCTGATGGACAAATTTTCAAAAATATGGACATTTTAAAATTGGCCCCGTAAAAATTGTCGAAAGTTGACGTTGCGTCAAATCGCTCCGGCTCGACTGGCTGGGCCGTGCGATATTCGCAGCGGCCAAGCGGCTATATCCGCTATTCTTATACGGTGTTTTCGAATATGGTAAGTATTTGTAAAAAACTGAAGATGGAAAACTTTTACTGCTTTTTATACACAACGTAATACGGTAACTCAATTTTGGGTGTTCGCAATATTTTCCTTGAAACAATGGAGACCCTTAGTTTTTTAAATGGAATGCTAAATATTTAATAACATTCCATTTAAAAAACTGAGCGTCACCTTCGTTTCAAGGAAAATATTGCGAGCACCCAAAATTGAGTTACCGTATTATGTTGTGTATAAAAGCAGTAAAAGTTTTCCTTCTTCAATTTTTTACAAATACTTACCATATTCGAAAACACCGCATAAGAATAACAGATACCTATAGCAGTCGAGCCGGTACAATTTGACGCAGCGCCAACTTTCGACAATTTTTACGGGGCCAATTTTAAAATGTCCATATTTTTTAAAATTTATCCATCAAGGGGAAGGATAGAACTATATTATCCTTTTTGGGGGGATTTTTAAAATCGCGCCCGGTGTTAAAAAAACTGCATTTGTTTAAAATAATTGCACAAAAATGGTTCAAATTTTTATATTTTAAACTGAAATAATTTTTTCTTAAAACTTCAATGTCTTCTCTATAAGCACCGTAAAGCTCATCTCCATCCATTTACTACTTCCATAACTATAATTTACTGAAAAAAGTTAGCACGTACCTTCAAACAGCTGCAAAATCGACATTTTTCAAAATATTGAAAAAATCCTTTGAGGTACGTTTAAATATCATTAAAGACTACAACATGTTCGAATTCCAGCAACATTCGAAATGTTTCTCCGAAAAGTGTCCGATTTCGCGTGGAATGTCCCTCTAATAAAAAGAATACCATGAATCAAAAGTAATACAATGAATCAAACTCTAGTAACTCCAATTCAAATTTCCAAATACTAGAACAATCTCAAAAACAATCGCGACTCTTTTTTCGGAACACTACAAGCAACCACGATCAATATTTTTTCGCAACACTATGCTGGAACCAAACGCGGGGAATACTTGATTTGCAACGCTAAATCAAACCGTCATCAACATTTAGTCGCAACGCTAACTAGCCCCGTAATCTTTTTCGCAACCCTAATTAAAAACGCGGGGTGCTCAATTTCAGGGGGGGGGGGGTATCGATGGGTCAGCCTATCGCCAACCAAACTACTACTACTACTACAACTACCGACGAGCATAATGGCAAAGTAATACCTATGAAGAATGACCCTGCACCCGAGGATGCAGGACCATTCTTCGTAGCCCACATGATGTGGCCTCTTTGGCCGGGCTATCTTCGGCTCTTTGGCCACTCCTTTGCTTCGGGCGGTCCGCCCTTCTGAAAGTTAATAGCGTGCCCAAGCCCGTCCTTCGCGACCGCGACCAGCGACAATGTGCAATGTCCCACTGGCGTCAAAAAGTCGACATAGCGAGGCTAGAAGCGAGGGCATACCCCACTCGCGCTAGTCTGGCCGTCGACTTTTCTCACAAATTTCCTGAAAGCAGGTCATCGTGCGGGGAACATGCGATCAGAGAATACGATGACCTGCCCCGGCCCTACCTACTTATATTTAAGTCACACATTCGTACCAGAAGGTAAGTTACCTATTCTACCTAACACCTATATTTAAAAATGGCAAAACATTCTCTCAAACACAATCATCAGCCAACCCACTCCACAATTCTCAAGCATCGCCGCCCGGGTGCAAAAGCCTACACTAGAGAGACCGTCCCGGGACGGCTCCGTCACCCGAGCTTGGCTACAATCACACTCTAATTGTACGTACCACTTTTCACTGAAATCGGCTGACAAAGGCAGTGACCATTGCGTATAAGTATGATTTAAATAGCAATTAATTATTTTCAATTTCAAACAATGGATTACTTGATAATGTGCTTTGTACGTATTATATACATACATCAATCCTTATTACTTTCTGATTTGATTATATGAGATTGATTAAGTTTCATATTCCGAGATTATTTACTAGAATGATCATCGTGTGCAACAAGGAATATGATACATTGGTATCGTTATTGTAATGAATAATAATATAATGTTATAGTTTCGTTAACATGGTCTCTGATGAAAATCTTTCACCGCCGCTAATTCCACCGCCTAACCACACAAACACACAGGTGGAAAATGCGACGTGCACGATACACTAACGCAATGCCAGCCGCCGACATGTAATTATTTAGTAAAGAAAGTCATCGTGCCCCATTGCCTTCACTCACCCAAGTAGCGCATGGGCACGTGGATGAATTAAAAGGCAATGGGTACGGAAAGATATCCTGAAAATCCTCAACTAGAAAATATGATTAGTTTCTATAGTGTCTAGCAGGATATTATTCTTTCATATTACATTATTAAGCAAAATGACTCGACTTTCAACTTGTGAATACTTTAAAGTTCGATAAATAAGAAAGGACTCTACTTTAGATCAAGAAAAAGGACTCTACTCGACATTTAATTAGCGAGAAAAAGGACTCTAAAATTGAATTATTTAAGAAAAAGATTCTAAATCATGAAGAATTTACTTTAAGAATTTACAACGGGCTATTCCATCGTCAAAGTAAATTTCATAAAACAAGAAAGTATGTTCTCATGCTAATTACTTTGAATCTGAAATTTACCCACCCTCAATTGTCTTCTTGCACATGGAAATTAATTATTCAATTGTGTGCGCAAACGAGTGACCTTTATAAGAAAGGAATTACACTTTTATGTCTATTATCATCATTTAGACATCAAGTTACTTTTGAACAAGTAATATCAGAAAAATAAAAGAAATTCAAGTCATTAGAATCGTCGCAATGATGAAATCGGAGGGCATCCGATTTTTCCAATACGTATTAAATAAAAATGATCGTAGCTGTGGAGTCTGAAATTATCAGACTTCTTCGCTACATAAAAATTAGCATTCAGCTGTATTGATATTCATACCAATACCTTCTGAATTGCTATGCACCTTTACGTGCATTATTTAATAAATATCTACATCAATGTATGATCAATGATAAACATTCGTGTTAGGAACCGTTTATCTTGGAAATTATAATTATAATTTGATTCTATTGAAAAGACGCGGCGTACAAGAAGACCCTAGCCCTCGTCTAATAAATACATACACAGACAAAATGATACAATTCACAGGCATGGTTACCATGCCCGCGGTCATTATGCTCGCCAAAGCACGTATACAACCAGTCACTCGTGTCGATTCGGACCAAACGTCCTACGACATGATTGAGTGACCAGAGGAACCATAATGCATGCGCACTCACATTTCGCTGTGCCCCGGTGACGAAGGCGCCAACACCCCTGCTACTGCTCAGAGGAAGTCATCAAACTGCTAACAAGTCATCAAGCTGCTCAACTGCGCCCAAACTGTAACGAAGGAACAGAACACGATTATAATTTCTTTCTAAAGTTACGATTGTTTGAACTCTAATAAAGAACCTCGAAACAATTCAAAACTAACGAAATTTTTTAACATTTAGGCATTTTAAGAAACAAATTAAAAAAATTAAAATTAACAAAATTTTTTTCTTAAAATGTCTAAGTGATAAAAAGTTTCGTTAGTTTTCATTTCTTGGTGATTCTATTCTAAAAATTAATTTTTTAAAATTTTTTTCTTTCTAAAATTTGGAAGAATGAACTCTACTTTAAAGGAATTAAATGAAATACATAGATACTTACATCTTTCTATTAAAATTCCGCGCACAAATCTCCTCTTCAGCTGATGCCTGACTCTAATTTCCGATAAGGAGTTTCGCTTTCAAAAGTAAAAAAAATAAAGAAATAATAGACTACCAACGCGCCCCAAAGATCATAATTGGCGAACAAAGTCCTGAATCTATTCTCGCGATTGGAAAGTCAGAGCCGCGACGCTCGAGAAAGAATATTAATTGCGTAGAAAACACTGACTCTACCCTCGCGTATCCCCAAATTGTTAACGACAATCTACTATGAGCAACTGTGCTCTTCAAAATGAAAAACTTTTTACGTCATAAACACTGACTCTATTTGGCCGCATTGCGCGCGGTCACAATCTCTGAAAAATAAGTAGGATAGGAGAGTGGAGGTAGGTGTGGTTTCATCCAGTATTTGTCGCGAGGAAATATTGTTTTTCTTGGAACCAGCCAAGGGACTTTCGCTCCTTGTTATTTAGAATACAAAGTGTGATGCGAAAATAAAGAATGCTCGCTCGATAGGAGCAGCTTTACATTTCAGTGACACGATATTATCCAGAATATACTGCTTCAGAAATAATTATTACATTTAAATGAATCATAGTAGTGGCTTTCGACTTTAAAGTTGTAAGCACGTTCGTGTTATTCGAATAATACTTGAAATTATTAATCACGATCTTTATAAATATCCAAAACTCATGGCAAGAATCAAAATTCGTTAATTATTCATGCTCAAATGGCATGTTTTCGATATTTCTATACATAAAGAAGAAAACTTGCATCCAAAACCGGACGTAAATGCAATTACAACAGCTTCATAAAGATATATTCTTAAAAATCATTGAAATATCATTGAATTCTACGTAAACGCGACCGAAATGCAATAGAATTCGATCATTCCAATATTTCGTAAGCATGTACTGACGCCATTTTAAAAATTTTAAACAAATCTGATTAAAATTATTCAATTTATCATAATTCAATCTTTTCCCATTTGATCTTGATATTAACCGACTGCAAAGTTACCCATCAACCTCACAGCCAACAATGATTCAATAAAATAACGAGAAAAATACGTATACCACACGTATTGCCACCTTCTTTTTCCAAGGAATGACCAGACGCCATCCAAGCACCGTTCAAATTAACGGTCAAGTGTCATGGCGTCGCCTGCCCTTTGCTTTCGATTCTCGCCTCAACGTCTGTAATCGAACGATGCAACAAGTTTGAAACAAAAGCATTAAAACATTCCTAAGGCAATTAAACAAGAAATAAGCTTGAAATATACCAGAAAAGGGATGTAACTGAATACCGAGACCCGATATGTGTGCATTAAATGCACAGAAATATCGGTGAAGCAACGAAGGGTATACGCGACGAACATCTAACGGTTTTCTCGCGATGTTTAATCAATTTCGGGACGAAAGTGTCGTCAATTAAACAATAAGCTTGATATATGCCTGAAGAGGGATGTAACTGAATACCGAGACGCGATATGTGTGCATTAAATGCACAGAAATATCGGTGAAGCAACGAAGGGTATACGCGACGAACATCTAACGGTTTTCTCGCGATATTTAATCAATTTCGGGACGAAAGTGTATTAATAGTTGCAGCAAGTGACGATAGATAGTAAAGAAGAAGACTAATACCGGTTAGAAGTAATTATGTGACGACAGACAATGTACGCGTACCATTTAAGTACGCAGCTATCGACACGTCTTAACAGAACGAAGTCCACGGAGAGAATGACCCCCGCGCCCGCCGCTGTACCTCGGCGAATATTGGCTTTGGTTGGGGGAGACGACTGACGAGCAGGCCTCGCGAGACGCGAAGTAATACACGCGTACGTATTTCCGAAATGTTGGGATATAGGTCTGTATTGTACGCCGAGTGACGTATATATCGCGGCTCGTGACCGAGCCATCTAAACAGAGGTGACTTCCAATTCCTGGAATCGTTTCTATGCATACGTTCTGCTACGGGTAAAATAGAAATATTACACGTAATATATTTCTCTAAAAACTTGCGGGAATGTCAGTAACAGCGTCAATTTGTAATACTTTTCGGCGTACGATACGTGAAAGGGTTCTACTACACGCAATGTACTAACAAAACAATTTGCCATTTTGCAATTTATATCTTGCAAGAGCTTTAAAGAAATATCTATTTTGAACGCCATAGTGTCTTGATCCCCGAAATGGATTATCGGAAAGAAATCCGCATGAGTCGTTGACAAACCGAGTCAAAGCCTAGCGTAGCGAAAGCCTATGTCATACTCACACTTTAGTTTCCTATGTTTTCCTATTTTCTACACATTTTAAAAAAGAACACGTGATTGGGGTCGGTATTCGCCAGTATTCGCTGTACTCAGCTCACCAGTCGCCAGATGGTAGTGATGCGCGATATTGGTCTCAACTATCGATAATGCATATCGAAAAATATTTTTTCGTTCATTATCGATACATGAAATATATTACTCAAAATGTATTACTCAAAAGATATTGGTAATATCGGTAAATCGATTCAAAGTGTTAAAATGATAACAAGTAATTTAATTTTCTACAATTATAAAGCAAAAAAAGAGTGGAATTCGCCCATGGAGGGTGCCAAAACAATTATCGATATATGGACCAAAAGTATCGATACGTGTAATTATCGGTGTTTGAAATATCGATAAAAAATATCGATATTCTGACAGGCAAATATCGATATATGCAGTTATCGATAAATATCGCGCATCACTACCAGATGGCTATATTATTGTTCGCTACAATTTTATTTATGTAATAAAATATTGTATCGTGACTTCTTTCGACTGAGTAACAATCTATATAAATAAATTACATTGACAGTCGCAGTATTGAAATATTCATAGAGATACTTATCAAGCAATACCGAATTTTTAAATCGCGAGTTTCACATGTGGACGCAAAACATTCTAGGTTATTTACATACAAATGGAATTGCGTTTAGTATCATGTGTAAAACACAGATATTCAAATTCTCAGTCAGCATGCCCAATATTATAAACACGTGAAAACTAAGAGTATCCAACATTTAACAACACAGATTGTGATATTGAACAGAAAGAGAACAAGAAATAAGATTCCAAAATGGGTATTCCAGGTTTAACAACTTTCATAAATAATCGTTCAGATCGTTATTTGGAATATTATGAACTGCACGATACATACTTGGTAATAGACGGTAACAGCATCGGTTGTCAAATATATACTTTGTACGCAAAGTGTAATTGCGCCTTTGGAGGCGATTATGACAAATACGCGCAATGCGTGTCCGATTTCTTTGATGATCTATTAAAATGCAACATAACACCGTTGGTTTTGATCGACGGTGGTTGCGAAGATAAGAAACTGCAAACAGTCATAAAAAGAACCAAAGAGAAGATTCGTATAGCCTCTTCTTTTTCCCCCGCCAATCAGAGAATGCAATTCTTTCCTTTAATAAACAAAGAAGTTTTGAAGGACGTTATGAGGGAGAAAAATATTCGACACGTGCAATGCTTATTTGAGGCTGACAACGCTATAGCCGCCGTAGCAAGGATATTGAATTGCCCCGTACTCAGTTACGATTCAGATTTCTATGTTTATGGAACGCTATATGTACCGTTCAATACATTGGACAATTACATAGTGAAGCGTCCGAACGGACAAGGTTACATGAAGCGTTGTAAAGTCTATCGAGTCGAAAATCTACTGAATTCGTTCAGGGGCTTGGATCAATCCATGTTGCCGCTAGCTGCAATATTATTGGGAAACGACTACATAGACCGCGGAACGTTTAAAAACTTCTTCCGTCACTTGAAATTGAGCGGAATAACAAGAAGGAGATTTAATCAACAGCAATGTCGTATAGAAGCAACATTGATTTGGTTGAGTAGATATACTCTCGACAAAGCTATCATTGGTATTCTGTGTAGGTTACCAAAGTCAGCGAGACAAAGAATATTAAATATAATAGAGACAAATATAAATGTTTATACAAACACGTCTGCGCAAATACTCGTTCCATTGGGTTTCCCAAGAGATTACGTTGCTCGAGTAACTACGCACTCCGTAAACAGAGTTTTTAAATTCGACGGGGATGTAAATAACTTAACTTACATCGAAGAGACCTGCGATAGAGGGGACGGCGAAACAAGCGAGGAGGAAGATGAAGAAGATTCAGAAATAACGAACATTATCAAAGAGTCAGAAGGTTCTGATAATGAACTCGTTAATAATTTGCCTGCCTGGTTTGTAAACGACTTTCTCATGGCCAGATATCCTGCATACTTCATGGATCTAATAGTGCGACGCTTATATGTTTGTCCAGTACAAGTGGAGGATCATTATCGCCCTTCGAGCGTTGTAATCAGCTTGAAAATTATCAGCGTTATATATGGACTACTGAAATCGAGCATCAGCAGCGAGGCAGTTTCTATGAACTATATGATTAGAGATTGCAATAAAATCACACGCTATACTCTAGATGGTACAGATACTATATTCTCTTGTAAACTTCCAGCTTTATCCAATCTCAGGGAGATTCCATTAACGATTAGAAGAGAAATTTTAAACAACACTTTGGGAATCGTGGAGAAACAATGCATAAACGAACTTCCACTGGAGTGGATGTTGTACGTTGCTTGCGCCAAGTATTGGATAGAACAACAAGAACCACACGAGTCACGTAAATGTTACGTGTATGCTGTATTCGTCTGCATGTTGTTCCATATAATAGACTCGCGGATTGGGAAACACAGACTTATGCGTAATTTTCAGACTAAGTATGGCCACTTGATCGAGACTGTGCAGCAGAGAAGGAAAGCGTGCAATTATAATCCATACTATTCAATGACCGTTAAGCTTATCGAAGCCTGCAACCAGATTGACGCCGATGATTGCTTGCTCGCAGCGCCTTTCTTTATATCCCATTTCGAGATTGACGGAAAATTATATGGAAATCCCAAAAAATTTAACAGATCTGTCGTTCATACATTCGCAGAATTTCAAAATTGCTTGAGACACACTATACATCTGAACGCGCTTCTAGGATATCCTTATCCTCAGATTAAGGTCGCTAATTTATTCAACGGCACTCTATTGTACAACCTGTGCAATAATTTTAAAACTCGCAATGACATTGAAGAATACATAAAGACTGTTTTCCAGAATTCTCCAAGCCTTCTAAGGCTGTTTAATATACTTCTGTCGAAAGTAACACCTCTTTTTGCATCTTCGCTTCAAAGCGATGCTAATTCCCACAGAAAACCGAAAACAAAGTACAAACGTAAAAAAAAGTCAGCCGGACACGAACAGGGAAGCGACACAGAATATTTTTCTGCGGATGATAGTTTGCAGGAGTCGAGATTTTACGATGCAAATAATCCTTTCTCTTTGCTTAACTCTACACAATAGCAGAGTGTATTTCATGATTGGTAGAAAAGTTTATTTTAAACTTGCTAAATCGTGCTAATTAGTGTACATATTTACTTTGTAAAATCTGTAATTATAGGAGATCTATGAAATAAGGATGTACCAGCAGTGTACAAAGACATTGTTCTCCATGAAAATTTGTATCATTTACTTTCGTTGTGGTCGAAATACCTTGTGCTCTTTTTGAGAGTCGATCGTCTGTTACCTTGCTCTCTGTTCCGTGAGGCACGCGGTTTATTGTGCTACGCAGGCGAATAATGAGTATTAACGATTGTAAACATATCATAAAAAGTTCAATCACGAAATTCATAATTACATTGTACTTCTCCCAGAACGCTCTAAATGCTCTTTCGAGCCTGTTTGCTTCCTGCCGCAGGGTAGGCAGACAATATGCATTTTCTCCATGCCTTATTATTAAACCAACGCGCACTGCGCAGTCCAGCTTTTTATTTAACTCTTCGTTGAACGTTTTTATGTTGCTATCAACTGGGTAACTGCGACGTAGATAATCACCGATGAGATTTGAATTTACATAAACTTTACAGAGCAGCAATTTCTTCACTGCTGCACGGATCATTTGCGGAGTTATTGGAATATGGCCCCTATCTAATACAATTTTATATATTATTTCATATGATGCGTGCTAAGAGTATCATGGATATGCGACAAGCACGATCTTTGATAGGTAAATCTTGCAAGAAACTTATAGTATACGTCTTACGTGAATCGTACAAACCATCATTGTTAACGTCCGCGTTACACTTAGTGGCATAAGAATTACAATATTTCCTACATGGACATTGTTCGTCCGAGCACATTATTGCTTTCTTTTAGAACGAAAGGTCCGTTTTACGGAAGGTTTTAAGAAGATGATCACTAGAAAGTTTCGAGAGAAAGAAAGTTTTGTAAAATTTAGGAGCGAATATACCAAACGTGTCGTTTTATCGAAAAAGAGAGTTGCACACTGTTTTCAAATGTTATTTATTTGTCATGGTATTATATATGTATATATACATATGTATGTATATTACTTACAATACTTGTCTGCACTTAGTGTAAATAATTAACCGAAATGATATAAACATTTAAAAAGATATATACATGTTAATAGAGCTGCGATGCGATGCATTGACCATTTATATAATCTTTTTAATTTATATGAAATATTTATATCTAGAATTTATAACATATTTCAGTAACTATCTATTCCCTGCAATTTTACTTCCGACTGACGGTCTTAGCGAATTGCATATCATTAAACGGATATGCAGTGAAAAACTATGACAAAGAAATAAGGACTCGGAAACGATTATTGGAGAAAATTAATAACGTAAACACGATAAACTATGAAACGATTAATAAGATCACGGGATATTTTAAAACAGTTATAACATTGCGATCCATAACGGAGGGGGAGTGTAAGACTTAAATTAATTACATTAGAAAAATATCAGGTACTCTACAGAAATTATTTTGGATTATGGTAAACATTACGAGCAATAATGTTTCGATAAAATCACATAGGAAATGTAATAAAAAGCTGACAATGCGCTTCTTTGTATTCCTAACTCTATTTGGATTATTCTAATCCTCTGACAGTTTTCAATCGCTTATAAATATAAATTATAGTTAGACATCTCGAAGGAAGAGTAGGTGTTAAGAGTAATGTAAACGAAATTCTATCGTAATAATCTTTGTGCAGAATGAGATACATTAATTAAGAAGGCCGTGTTTCATGATTCTGAATGAAATTTACTGGATCCGATAATTTATAACTGTAAAAAGCCATACATCAAAATTCATTAATCTACACTTTGTATGACGATAGCAAAAAACTTATACGTGTATATTTTTACCCCAATAATGGCTTAAATATGCTAATTGCAGTGTCCTAAGTGGCGCGAAATACATACTTTACGTAAATAGAGATTTCCAATGATTAAGGAATGTTTTATCACCATTTAACGTGTTAAAAAGAATCGAAATGTAATACGAAATAAAGACAGAAAAAATTAGATTTGTTGATAATTATTAGTCGCTAATAAGTTTGTATAATATTCGTAGTGACTTTCTATTACCAGTGAAAAATGTACTTATTTATTAATGCATGTATATCGCATGCACGGAGGAACGAATAATTGCGATTAGGAAAGATTTACGATTAAAATTCAACAATATGGAAGCAGTAAATTAAAGCATCCTGCATATCTTCGTGTGTTAATGTAAAATATTCGAACAGAATACTTGATTCGATGCACAATCGTTAATATAAATTGTATATTCTTTTGCTCAGCATATTCAATCGTGCTATAAGCTCTCTATCAAAATTTTGGACGTAATTTTGTATTGAATAGTCGATGTTAATATTTGTCCCTTATTTCGTTATCAATTATCTAATCAATAACAATAGCGATAATCAGCTATGTAGTAATATTCCCAAGTTAGGATTTCTTAGGTAATTATTGTAAAATTTATATTACATTTAACTCGGAACTGCAATTAGCCCTTCTCCATTCACAGTTATCGTAGTTCAGCATAACATAATTAAATTTATAATAATGTATGTTGCTATATCTTTACAATAATCTTATGTGTTATCATTACACTTCACTATTGAGCGATTGCATTAAGGACTACAACATCATTAGGATCTTTGAATAAATATCATAATCTGTTCACTATCGCATAAAATATTATATACATGATAAACTCAAAGAAATTTCCAATCCAATCCCTTCTATATTTTACCATTCAACTCTTGCGAGATTAAATTTAACGAGCCGACTAATCGTAAGAGATTTCTCTCATACTAATCGCTAGAAAACTAACACCACAAATGTGAATTCGAAAGGAACGTTATCCTTAAAAAGCAATAACTAAAGTTTTTAAATACTATAAAATAAGATTGCACTGTAATTACAGATATTCCATAAAATCTCTGAATTCTTTATTCTATTCTTTAGCAATATTCTACCAAAACAACGTACTTTATTGCCTCCACCGGAAACGCGTGTAAATTGGGCACCTAAGTCTTAGGATCTCCCAAATTCTTTTAAGGCTTCTCAGATAAAAGCTAATAATTCGAATCGAGAGAAGATAAATAATATTCGCGCTATAAAATATCCGCTGCGGTCTCACCTTGTTACTTCAACCTCCGCTGGGCTCTTCGTTCCATATTTTTACAAAGTATTGTACAAAAAAGACGATTACAATAACAAAAATCGTGTCTATGAAGCTCTTCAACATACTTATATTTTGATTTTGGTCACCCTGTTCTCTTTGCTTTCTGACGAGCTGTTCTATTACATGTTGTATGCGATTCAGCTTGTCCCCGTGTTCGAACATTTGACGCTCTATATCCTTAATAATGTCTATTATTCTAGAAGAAAATAAAGCATCTCCTATAAATGCTGTTACGAGAGATTGATTACTAGCCAATGCTACAAGCCCCACCTTGCTGTAGAGCGCTTTCTTTTGCCCACAGACTGCTGACTAGAATCCGAGTGTACCTCTTCGGACGAACTCCCAGAATCGTGAACCGTCTCTGTTAACGGTAAATTGTTCGACAATTGTCTTTTAGAAGACTTCAATACAAAGAGCGAAGAACGAGATTCGGCTTGAAGAAGCGGAATCTGTAATGCAAGAACACAATTCCCTGTTTCAATAATTCTTTAACTTTACGAGTACGTTAAACACGAGTGTGCATTCTCTTTTCCATTACTATAGAGTGATTAAACATTACTGTTACTATTACTAGAACAAGCTAATCGACCGCTAATATAAATGGATTTTAAAGTTTGCATATCCATTCCCTCATAAATTAATAAATAAGGATATTATCAGTTCTGCTAGTAAAATAGCACGCCGAGAATGTTACAGAAAGAATGTAATATCTTTGGTGACATATACCTGAACCCGAAGTGTTTGACTTCTCTACTGCGGATGTTAAAAGCAAGGTGTATAACCATAGATATAATATTAACTCTATAAAAAATGCAAGAAGAAAAATGAACGTCAGTAAGCTTATAATGTTTTTTTAAATGAAACAAAGTTTATTGAGACTTCCAATAGACTCGTATCCAAGTCTTACTATAAACAGCGAGATAATAGATCATGCATAATAAATACTATTCTTTAGCATGCAGTTAAGCGATTCAATAAAACGGTTTCAGTACTATTAGTACGTATGCGTATGTTCGATAAAATACATGCATCTTGCTAATTAGCTTCCTCATTCTTGTACCTGTGATTGTGGGTCGGTCGAAACTATACTACCAGTGCGCATAATCGGCGTCTTGTGCCTAGTTTTCGTACGAACGATATAATCCTGTTCGTACTGCACCACGTCGTTTCTAGGATCCCACGGTCGAACATCTGCGTGTCGATATACCCAATTACCCGTTATAATATCCTAGCGACGGAAAATAGTATTAACAAAAACCCTTGGCTCTTCCGGGAAATCTACAAAATCTCAAACTAATGTCTCCCATCATTTTGTACCTGGACGAAATATTTAGGGATCCATTCCTGCCCCTTAAGTTTCCGTTCCTTAGCACGGTCCCTTTGGGCTTCCTCCAAATGGGTCTTCGCCTCTGTGGCAGCGACTTGATCGTCTCGATTGATCGCTTGCGTAACGTCGTACCACAACTTCTCGCTCTCCCACGGTCCTTGATGCTCCAGAGGTACGGTGTACTTCTTCAATCTCTTTTTACGCACTTCCGGAGTCGGATTGAAGAACACGGTTTCTTGCTGCAAGATCAATTAGCGGAGTATTAATTGAATTTATCGCGGACAACGTGGGCGGTACTCAGGGCCGCCTTTACCAATGGGCTATAGCCTAGGGGCGCCCGTGATCCAAGGGCGCTTAAGAATCAAATATGTTTGTAATGCTTTTTTCTCTTCAATTTTGAAGACAAAAGTTTCTATTGTTTTTACTCGTGTTTGCCTTGGTGGAGACCCGGGGTTGTGATGTACTGCCTTGCATCGATTTCGAAGAAATTGCACCCTTGGGGGCTAGGGCCCCAAAATTGTTTAGCCCAGGACGCTTAAATTTGCTTAGACGGCCCTGGCGGTACTTGTATTCTACGTACCCCCGCCCTCTTATCAGTAATCGTAATCTGACCGTCCCAATACCCCGTCACATTAGCAAGAGTTTCCTTGCCAAGACGTATTGCTCCTACAACTTGATTCATTTGTTCTGCGCCTCCTAGGAACGGCTATGGAAGAGGTGGACAATTATTTCTCCATTTAGAACTTCGATTCTCGATGAACATGGTATGTTACCTTGAGTTTAAAATCCAATTCGGCATGGTAACCCGTTTTCTCGCAGTTTATATGAACCTTTCCACCTAGCTCCATGGACAACGTACCCATAAGAATACCTTTACAATAAGCGTAAGGTACAGTCATGGTATAATCTTCTCCTCTGGGCAACATCGTCAATATCGCAACGCCATCCAAAACCGCCGATGTCGAATTTCCTAAGAAAAAGGATTCTATGAGTATAGGTATCCGATACTTCTCGCGCGTGCAATTATTTACAATGCTAGAGGTTTAAAGTCTGACGAAGCTCATCTTTCATCCGCTTACCATAAAACTTGGACTTGGCAATAATCGTAGCGCTAATAGTAAATCCATCTTGTCGGTTTGTTACGTAAAATCCTGATATAGGTGGGTGATGAGACAGCTATGGAAACGTGATACAAGCGGTTTAAAGAATCTTTAAAACAGAATCACTTATAGCTGTATGCATGAAAAATGATGGAACTGCATGGAATGTAAGAAATCATACTTGTTCGGCTATATAGAAAGTTCTAGAACCATTAGAATGCTGCCAATAGCAGCGGAACGTTTCCCCCAAAAGCGGGTTATACGGTTTTTTCAAGCCCTGAGGTTTCTTGTAGAAACCAGACAAATACCACTTAACGACGCCTTTCATGCGTGTAAATGCATCATCTTCCGCTACTGCTCTGTAAACACAAAATATAAAGCATACACATGCCTAATTGTTCGTATGTATTCACCAAGGTCTATGAACAATTTATACTTACCGGGATAACAAGTCCGCGTGGTAATAGGAATCAGCCAGCTTCTCTAAGAACGAACGGGGTTCTAGGATGAAGGTCGGCAGGACCACTTTCGACAGATCCATGCCTGGTCGAACTTGCTTCATCAGGAACCATATTAAAGACTTCTGCTCTTCCTGCAATTCTGCGACCACTTCCCCAGTCTACATCGTGATTATACGTACAGATGTTTTACACAGGCTAGTTTTAACTGTAAACTTAATGCGTAAGGTAGTGCGATTTATCTTACCGCTCCGAGAACTTCGTTCTCATTGGCAACATACGGAGTCTCGTCGATCGTCTCCGGTTGATCCTCTTTGGCCGATCCTTCGGACTCGCTGTCAGAGGCACTGATTTCTGCGTCAGCTACAGCTCCGTTCTCTGGTTGGCTAATGTCGTCCAAGTCTGTGTGTGAGGAGTGCATAGGATCTAGCGTTACTACTTGTGGGTTTTCATACTGAAGGACATGTATAGAAGGAACAGTCATGCGTCGCGTGGAAGATGGAATAAGTTTGGAGGCACTAGATTCAAAATCGGAGACAGAATAAACATCACCGTCCCCAAATGCTCCCACAGAACTCGAGAGGGTAATATTCTCTGTGTCTGTGGCAGGGGACGTGTCACGAAATTGCTTGTCCCAATATGCAACCGCATGGTACAACTGTTGAAACATTGGAGTCGGCGAGGGACAAACACTTTTAGGATCATCTGTCGTAGAAAGTGAAAATGGCTGCGGGCATGAGAGCAAACGTCTCTGAGGTGTGGTAGGTGATCGGGGAGCATAATTAGACAAATATACTGTGGGTATTAAAAGCATGTGTTCGAGGTGACGAAATGCGAGGGAAGGGATAATAATGGTATGATTAATATCGATAATCTCTATGAACAGAACTTAGCTAAATATGCTTCAGCATGTAATCCTTATTCTTTTCATTCTACTCGTCTGTACAGTATACGTGCATATAAGAGAGGAGTCTTTGGAAGTAGATACATTTAAGGTCTGACGATATAATTTCTTTTAAGCAAATCATATGAAGGAAAGAGAACAGTTGAACGTAAGTTTAAGATTGTGCTTATCGAATGAAATATACATCGCGGAAAGCATTACTTTGCGAAACTTACCGTGATCATCGAAATGCTTTTCGTAATCTGCTTCGCTCCATTGGGTCTCGTGAGTTGTTGTAGTATCGTGCGGCAGAGCACGTGGTATCGCGCTTGTCGAACGTACAATTAGAGAGGAACAACGCAACGACAATTCAAGCGCATCTAACCAACATTTACCAGCTGCCTGCGAAGGAGCTCTAAAGATCAAGTAAGAAGTTGGCAGGGGTTGTACGACAGCACCTGAAGGAAATATATTTGCATAAAAATATTGGATCCCATATTTAATTTATAGAGAATTTCTTATTTACCGATAGCCTCTTTCTCGGGACCTCTTGGAGCCCATATCGATTGTTCCAAAGGATGGAACAATTTAAAACAAAAGCCGTCCTTTTTACTCGGCCGCTCTATTACTTGACACGTATTAAGCAACACCGTTCCCACCCAATGATTACTCTGCAATGATTGGTGTGGTAGTAATGTTGAACGATACAGTATATTAGATTAAAATAATATAGATAAGCACCTTTGTTTTCGGGCTTTTATACAGTAACAGCAACCCAGGCTTCAAAATGCACCAGAGTTTTGTCCAACTCTTTAATGTACCGCGAACTTTCAGCCAGTCGCTCATCACAATGACGGCCGGATCCTTAAATGAACTTAAAAGTTCATTGGCGACTCTCTTCTTTTCCATTCGATAATTCTTTCGCTGAGCCTTGTACGATTCTTTCCGCGTTAATTTGCAAGGATCCATGGACTGAAAATTACGCGCAGATGAGAACGAATCTTCTCAAATATTTTATAAAACCAAGTTAAATACTTCGAAGCCCAAATGCGTACCTTATCAGATGCATTATCTGTCTTTTGATTAGCTTCCCCCATTGTAGGCAGCCCTATAACAAATAAATTACAGGGATTATTGTATCGGGCACCGTTCGATTAACATTACCCAAATGCACAACCACAGCTACATTCACGGAACTGACGACTGTTAATATATCAAGGAAGTTACCGAGAGAGGCATTAATTATTTATTAATGCTACGTTGTGTCGATAGATTTTATACTTATAAAATTTCAGATAATGTTTCAAACGAACTCAATATAATTTGTTTCTTAATGATACCATGTTGGTTCATCGCTGGTACAAGGAAATTCCTAGCAGCTTCTCTACGTTAGAATGTGTTATGTAAAGCGATTAAACTATGTGAACGACAATATATACTAGAAATTGATAAATGAACATTGTGAATTGTAGTGCGAGATCATGTATTAAAACTGCCACTGATTTAGTCCAGCAATTCTTTGGTATAACTTCTTGCGAAACGTGATAGGCGCCGATATTTACAATTGATTAAAACTAGAAGCCTTAAAAAGGATCCAGCATATAACATTCGCATAACAAACTTCGAGACTTCAATCTCTGCATTTTTATAAAGAAACAAACTTATATTGTCCTATAAGAAAGCGCATAGTTGGAGACTTGTAGAATCTTTAAAACCAAGATGCACAATTCATTTGTTACAAAGTATACAATACAAACTCTGTACTTTAGATAATATTATTGTATGTTAACGAAAGATTCATTAACATTTTGTAATTGTTGATTACCAGTGTTTTTTGTATCTCTATGAAGAATATACTTCTTGTGGTATACTGATTTAACTTTACAAATTAATATCATAAATTCAAGAGAAATAATATACAAAACGATACGTTCTTTTCACACAGTGTCTATGAACCATAAACTGTATATATATAATAATTATAACAGGGTAGTATTCATTTACTTATAGTTAGTATTTATAACAATCTATTTAAGGCGAATTCCACATACGCCCAAATCGCCCGTGATTTTCATTAAGCTAAGTTTTCCCGTACGCGAATAAACACATCGTCAAAAATTTCAAAGTCGATTTTCTCGAAAATGAAGCACAATAACAAAAAAATTTATTCCCTTTTCTCGACTTATTTACTTGTTATAAATCGAAAAGAAAGAGTAACTTTTTTTCATATCACGCTTCTTTTTCGAGAAAATCGACTTTGAAATTCTTAATGTTGCTTCTAGTCGCGTACAGGAAAATCTAGCTTAATGAAAATCACGGGCGATTTGGACGCAAGTGGAATTCGCTCATAATAGGCATATTTAAGATTCTCATCCAAAGAGGACTATACAATGTATACAGACTACACTATAGAGATTATAGATTGCAATATTTATATGCATAATACATAGATAAACGTTGTAAGCCAAAGAAGAAACAAAAGAATGCAGTTTCTTACAGCTGATCGACTGCTTGAACAAGTAGGGAGGTTTATTAGTTCACACAGAATGTTAAAAAAGCACCTGGCCAAACTTTGAATTATCGCCTGTTATGATATTTAATGTAACTGTTTATTTATACCTGGAGATAGTGGAGGTGCAGCAGTTGTTAAATTTACACTTGTCGATAGGGACTCTGTCGATGGAAGTTTAGGTAATGTTGCAGATTGTACTTGAGCACTGCTTCGTCGAAGTTGTTGATCCACTGGTTCTATATATTCAGTTTATTTTCAGTGACAGGTACTCAGGCTTATCGATATCTTTACAATAGTTCATGAAATTACATCTTTCAAGTATACACCTCTATTTTTAAAGACCACAAACTCTCTGAACTCTTTTACTATAAACTATTTAACGATTAACACAGAGAGAGTACTAAAAATTAAATACACCATATTGCATTCTAAAGTACACATTTGTGTTAGCGACACTAATCACGAACTGTTAATAACATTAATCCTCAAAGACAGAATTTGCAATAACGCAATGTTACCGATACTACAGCTTTACGCTTTAATCGAAATTCTTGGATCGCAAGAACAGAAAAACTTTCGCATCAAGAAGTGTTCGTACATAGCATGCAGAATATATAACTTAACTACAAAGATTACATGCACTATAAACAAAATTGCATAGTACTATCATCGTGCGTTGCTTTACACTATAAATATTTGAAAATTCATTTTCAATCTAAATTAATCAGGAGCACTACTAAACACTAATAAACACAATGAAGCAAATACAAAAATATCACGCTTGTAGAAATTAAGGCATGCGCTAAATACTCTACTTCTAAATATTACAAAATGCTTCGCATATTAGGCATATTTACAATTACTAGGGAATACAACACTTCGTAATTTACATAGAATACTCATTGAACAAGCTCATGAATAAATAAATAAATGTCACGCCGCATACTACAATGTACTAGAGAGTGAAAAATGCGCTAACAGCACGAATGTATTATATTAATCTGGTACATCCAATGGGAATACACAGAATGATATCGATGGCGATTACATTTGAATGATAAATGCCACTGATTCTTACATTATAAATGTTATTTTCAAAAGTACTTAATACACAATGACGAGACAACAAATTATTTAAAATGTGAAGACACTAATGATATGCGTAATCTCGAAATAGAGTATTATACATATATATTACACACATCTACTTATTGATTTCCACGATTCTAATACTGAGACTCACTACTGTATACACATAATCCATATTAATTAAGCCTACCTAGCTTACTCGGTAATGTACCACATCCACTGTCACTACTACCTTTAAATGATAATGATTTATGCTATCAATACTTTAATCAAACAACCGTGAAATTATTAAAAGAATATCCATCGCTAATAATACTCGAGACATGTAAATATATATTAAAATTTCTCCGAATGCTCAAGAAGCTACAGATAAGATTGAAAGGTATTAAAAACAGCAGATAAATAAAGCTTCGACAAACCGTTATATCACGTGAACAATTATTTTTATGGTTTGTAGCTTCTCTTGGAAATTAGGTAGGCAACTGTCGTACACGGGTCCTAATATACAATCAAAGTTCATGTCTAATAATACGCTGCGATCGCTACCATTATTCGTCGAATGGTTTCCCTTTAAACTCGTACGAGATGTCTGTCTTTAATAACATGAAAACAACACTTGAAAGTAGCAGAATTTAGTTTCTACTTACGGTTACTAAGAGATCTGCTAACGTTTGGCGGTGTCATGGTTTTGAAGGTATCGGTGGAGCTTCCGACGGACATGGAATGAGTATCTGGTTGAGATCGTTGATCGCCACCAGGTACCACGATCGGTTGGGAACTCATTATGGATCTATCGAACATGGAAACAGTACAGATATCATAATTACAACGAACACGAGGTACATCATCGAACGACACGATCTCCACCTACGTGCGAAGAACAAATAAATACACGAAATTAATGTACGCATTACCCAACAGCGATTAATTACTGCGATTAAACGAATGTCATAAGTCACACCACAGTTGGACGCGACATGTAATGCATGTCATTGCGAAGTGCTACGTAATGGCATTTAAATATCTACATAGCTATGCAATTTACTGTTAACGATTCACGCTATGTCTTTTTGCGTGCGGTACACCCCAGCGCGTAAACGAAACGATGAAACGCGAAAAAATGAGAAAGATTTTACCTATAATCTGCATATGAACCTTGTAATCCTATCTGTTTCTCTCAATGTACTATAGAAATTGCAAAAAATCGATAACTTGACTGCACGAAGGGAACGATTCGAAGCGAAGTGATAGGAAAAGAATACATTATATAAAGCATCAGCGGACTCACCTGATTTCGGAACGGTTCGACCAGTCGATACTTTATATACCACGGTGATTAATTACAGCGAGGTAGAGCTATTAAAAGGCGACGACCGAGGAAGCGAATGTTAAGTTGACCATTATGCACGATCCCGATATCCCGTGGTCCAACACACTTTGCAGATCGTGCTACTTTTCACTGATGTAATTACAAACATTCGAAGCGAGAAAGCTAGTATAGACGGACGTCAGAAGCACGACGGCGCGAGCGCGAAGTCCGATGTTCCATTGATCACTTGCTGTTATAGCTTAACTATAAACATATGGACCCTGCCGAGTTATTAATTCACAACGAGAACGCGCCTCGTATAATAAAGCCGCTGGCGTGTCCTCGGTTATCAACATAAATAAACGTAGAACCAGAACAGGCGATAGGAGAAGTCTCTTAAAGATAAACGTGAGCTTTACCGCCGCGGAAATGAAGCAATTATTCCCATTAACCCGATCCAATCAAACCCATTATCCGATCTATTTATGAGATACTTCGCAATAACAGAAACCTACTGGCCTACTCGAAAGAGATAGATGTATCTCGTCGAGGGGCTGCGAGATATTCCGTGCAGCAAGAATTCTAGGAATTTGCGCGTGAATAATTGCCCGATGGATCGCGATCAGCGATGCAAGTGCGCAGCATGCACGTACGTTTCTCGACATTGTTTAAAAGAAAGAGTGTGAACAGACGAAAGCGAAAGGAAATGGATAGTTTTGCACGATTAATGGAACAGATTGGAAGAGCGGCGCGGACGGTCTGAATTATATCAATTGTTCGCTCGGGAGGACCACGATGCGAGCTTATTTACCGGAACTTATTAATATTGATGCCCATGTGTGTCTTCGTATGCACGTTGCACTAAATGGATGTATATAAATGTGTAAATGTTACAGAAACCGGCTTTTACGTAATATACGATGTAACTGTTAACATCGAAGTGTTGGGAATAAAAATATCGAAACGACTCGTTGTAACGTTCAAAGCAGAACTAAAGCGAAATCCAAATGACACGCTATCTATATATTTTAGATTGAACATACTGACATTGGTTAGATATTGCATCACAAGTGACGTCATTAGAAGCAGATACAAGCAGATAGCTCTTTCGGCTCTTTCCTAATGGAATAATTTAATGAATTGGATAAATTAACACGATCGGATACCCTTTTCACTGATACGATAACAGATTTATGCAAGTTAACCGTTTATCTCTGGTTATCGCGTTATCTACTCGGAACATATCGATTCTAATCTATAGGCTCGTATCGCGCTCAGTTCAGTGAAGTCACTTCACTGAAGTTAGTCTGTTTACTAACGCGTGGAAAAGACCACGAGCGTTGCTTCACGTTTTGTTTAAACTTTACTGAGTCGTTTTGTTGTAAATTGTTTAATTAAAGAGTGAATTGTAAAGTGTTATAACCTTGTGGAGATAATCGGATAAACGTAAGAAGTTGGTTGCGGTCTATTATTACTTGGCGTTAGATTAGAAACATAAAGGTTAGAAAATCATGAATCGTCATCCAAATGCAGATTATAAAACTCGCAGCGAGCCTCAAGTCGAATTGGAAAGTCAATTTATTTTGCGCCTACCACCGGTACGTCTATATTTCATTAAACATGTAACTATGATACAAATAGTTTTATAGGTTATAAAGTTCGATAAAGGAATAACCAACTGTGTTACAAATAAAATGATATTGCTTTTAGGAACCGTCACGAGTTTTACGAGAAACTTTACGTACTGGTTTACCGTTAAAAGACAGGCTCAGCATAAAACTGGAAAGTGATATGCGTTATGGTGAGGTTAGGTTCGATCATTGGCTGCTACACACGAAGGTACGATTTACAATGATTGTAATTGCATTCTTTCTGCTTGAACATTGTATATACGAACGCATATTTGCACGCACAGGTCGTCGACTTGCCAACGATCGTGGAATCTTTGAAAACTATCGACAATAAAAGTTTCTACAAGACTGCCGATATATGTCAGGTAAGAGAATTTCTAATCGAAGAGGTCGAATGTAAATTTTACGCAACGTTTATCGTTTGTAGATGTTAATTTGTAAGGAAGAAGATGATCATACTACGACGGACGAGGAGTCTCCGGTGAGGCAGAAGAAAAAAGATCCGAATAAGGTAGACAAGAAGTTTCTATGGCCTCACGGCATAACACCTCCCGCTAAAAACGTGAGACGGAGAAGATTCAGGAAAACATTGAAGAAGAAGTACGTAGAAGCTCCGGAGATCGAAAAGGAAGTGAAACGTTTGTTGAGGGTAGACAACGACGCTGTTAATGTTAAGTGGGAGGTAATATGCGAAGACGAGGACCAAACGAAACCGAGTAAAGTATCGTCGTCCGGTACAGTGAAAACTAAGAGGGAAAGTATTAATGGTAATACTTCTCAAAGTCTCGATGTTGGTAAGTGGTGTAAAGGATTATACAATAGTAATTAGCGAATAAGGTATATGTTTTAAATCTGTACATCCTGGTTGTGTTTCACTGTAGCCGAGCACGATATATTCGGCGAGCCTGTGAGCGATAGTGAAGATGACGACGAAGAAGCGAACATAAACGTTATGGAACTGGACGAAAATAGTCGACTTTCAGCCGATAGTAGAGTGTCGGATTCTAATTCCATGCAAGCTACATATTCCGAGAGGTCTATCAATAACACAACAACGAACAGCAATCTCATTACGGAATTCAGTAAAGAGATGTTCCAGAGTGATAATAATTGTCAGACAGAGGGAGAGAAACCAGTGGATACAACGCCAACGAAAGTAGTGAAGCTGGAACAGTTCCACTCGGAATATATTATTCCAGACAGCTTCTCGGAATCGCCATCCGCACCCATTTCAAAAGGTATTTCTTACGATTCTTATTTTATTCCCCTTTTAACTTATTCTGCCTGGATGTTCTAGATACCTTGCAAACGCGTCTGGCAACGTTACACGCTGAATTAGGCGAGTTGCGACAACGCAGGCAGCAGCAAGAACTCGAAATCGCTAACATCGAAAACGTGAAGTTGCGACAAAGATTCCAAGAAATATTGGACAACTTATTAACGCAAGAAATGCAGAAAGTTCAAGAGGTTCGTAATCTGACTATTCGCGTAATTCCCGCGGTGTTTAGTTCGGTTAAGTTTTAAACACTTATTCTGTTCCAGATTCAAAACTTGGAGTTAGAGTAGCAGTGAAAATTATATAAAAATTAAAAACTATATAGATTCCTCTACAAAACTTTTTCACTCGCATCGTAAAATCTCGGCACAGAAATGCAGTTGTGACTTACGTTAAATAGCATCGTTAATTTGTATATAAAATGTAAATAAAGAGCTGCAGTGTTACATATATAAGAAACATCTTTCGAAATACATATAAACACATTCGACATAAAACATTTACTGTTTTCCATTACTTATCGCTTACTTTTTCATGCTTTTTACCCACCTCTGGCACAAGTGCATTACAAGGCTCCGATTATTCCGCGTTATGCACCGAGCAACGATTCGGTGCCTCGCGATTGGCCGCCTATGCACCAATCACGGCTCAGCTTCGCCGTTCGAGATTCAGGGCAACAAGCGTAATGGCTGGCTCGCGTCGAATGTAAATACGGCGCAACTCTGTATTTCCTTACAGTGTTAAACGTTACCGCGTTAAAAAACTAATTAATCTACTTTACTTGTCCCTTCCGCAGCATCGAGCAAGGTACGTAAAAATATTCCTCGGTCGGTTCTTCTCGTTCATCGCGATGTACGTCTGTTTCGACTACTGTTTTTTTTTTGTGGCGGTAACGTCAACGACTTACGAGCTAGTCGAACCGTCAATCGTTACTCGATTGTGGTCCTCGATGGTCATTCCACATTTCACTTCTAGAAATAGATTTATCGATAAATGCCCATTTCAGTAGATCATCCTGTCCGCTGGTATTCGAAATTACAATTTCCACATCGAATGTAAATATCGAAGTTCCGCGGGACCGCGGATTATTATTAACATTTCATTTCAAAGTTTCGCGTAAAGTTTTCTACAAACTCCGATAGCCCGAAGGACCTTGGCGCAAGGTTTTCGAGTCAGATGGTAGAAATTAGTATCGCTGACAGTGTAAAGCTTAGGTCGCACGACACTGTCGGTGGATTATGTAAAAAGTATGTATCACAACAGGTTTCACGAGTGCACTTGCGATAAGAGAACGGAAAATATCGGTTAACTGTAAATCAAAAGTTTCCTTTCGCGCTGCCCGTTACCGTCAAGTATTATCTCTCATCGCAAAACGAAATTGCACCAAATCCGTCGTTAGAGCCAATATGCAATCATGATATATATATATATATCGTGTATTCATACTGTAAATGTGGCACGATCTGGCACTTGGTACAATACGTGCCCACCCAATTACATGCTCGCGCGGTAAGAAGTATCCGCGAATGCACGTCACGCGGAACCATAGCGTTTTTTACGTTGATATAAAACAGTCGTTAAGAAACACGCCTAATTATGATTGCGGCTCGTAACAACTTACAATTCCCCCTCAACGCAGCGTGTGCATGTGCTGCACTGCAATCATTATTTCGGTTCCAGGCATAAACCCCACGTTCGAGCAGAGACTCGGCTATAAATGATGTCTGACGAAGGATTCGATCTTTGCGAATGCATATGGAACCATGAGGCCATGCGTCGGCTGCTTTCCATGGTACGTGACGGAGACTGAATTTTTGTCAGTAACATGTCGTGCAAAATACACGATTATTGAGCTTTCCAAATTACTGAGCTCGTACGAACAAACGTTACTGATACTAGTCGCGAAGGGAAGGAATATTGCAATCGCCAATAAAGTTCGTTCTGACCGTTGCATCATTTCTCCATCTGTAAATTAGTTCTTCCATCATTGGAGTTCGAGCTGGTCATTAACGAGACTGTACACGACGTTCGCGTACATACACGCTGATCTCCATTACTTCAAGTTTCAGTTCACGGTCGACCTGTAAAAATTTTGCCGCGCCAAGCAGATTCGCAAGAATTCCTTCACCAGTGTTTTTTTTTTATCGTTCCAGTTGCGACAGAGCCAGAACTTATGCACAGAGACAGAATGTTTTAGCACGACGGGACGTACGTATCTCCGTTTCTGAGCAACGTACAATCGACCGCTGAGCAAGCTAGTTGAATCGTCGATTTTATTTTCCAGTGCCGGAGTCGTGCGATGTTTCGTTCTCATCAGACTTTCTCATGACGTGCTTGATGATCGCGTTCATCGCCGTTATGTACGCGTTTAGACCGAACTCGCTTCGCCAGCTCAGGAGTGACAATACCGTGGAACGAAAGAACGGACATGTAAGTGCTGGTTATCTTAATTGTAGCCAAGCTCGCATTTAAACGTAACGTTTTAGCTTGGTCGTCCGTTAACATTAAACTGGTAATCGCTTGCCACGTGATTATTTCAGGACTCGACCGACGATCCTCCTACACCACCGTCAACGGCGCATTAACGATTGCAGTACGACAACGCGATATATTCTCGTGCGGATTCTCATGGTAGAATCTGCTGAGCTGATAACAGAAAAGGGAGTAGAGAGGGGATACAACGGTTAACAATTTATCGAATTTATATAACTTTCCCTCCCCCCTCCCCTCCAATTAGTTTTATTGATAACGTTTACCACATGCCGGGAGTATGTGTGAAAGATTCTATAAGGATATTTTCATTAAACATAACACGCAAACAAGGATGAAAATGAAATACCAGTATTTGCGCTGCAAAATTACTAGAGAAAGCCAGCATTTTACTAGCGCGCGTCCATTTTTCTAATGACACACCGAATTAACGGTGATCGGTCTTAAATACACTTCGCTCTATTTTATTAAGTCGCTACGAAGCGATTTGAAAACGACTAGGAGGATGTATCTCGGCATTTCGATATTTTGTATATAGCCTGAGCGGCTGCTGCCGCAACGACGCTGTTGCGTCTCGATGTTTACGTCACTTTCGGTTCAGCGTTTTATCAGAGAAATGTAAATTAGAATTCGACGACGAATTCGAATATAAAGCAAAACGTATGTTACGTATTGGCATCCGCTTATTTATTTCTTTTTTTATTCGTGTTTGTGAAATATTTCAAACGTCAATGTTCACGCATGCTTTATAGCGTATTTTTCTTCGTTTTATGTTGTAGGCTCTGTAATATGGTATTCTAACAATTTCTTTAATGGGAGTAGTGGGAGCGGGATAAGAAACTAATCACGAATATAACAGTATTACGAATAATTCGTTTGATGTTAATAAAGAATGCTGAGTATTCAGAAAACTTTTCGAATAGTTCGGAATCTTATTAATTTACTCCTGTGTGAAAGTAGTACAATATCCTATGCGACTGAAAGATATGAGCCGTTCAATGAGAGAGAATGTTAGCGCGTGAATCTTCCAGCTCTGGAGGAAGAGCAGCTTGAAGGTAGAAGTTAAGAGTTTCTTTTTACGTCGGGACAAGACATTTTGTAATAAAAGTGAATTTCATCCACTGCTATACATTCCCGTATCATATTCTTGATAACTTAAGCACGCGCGATTTACTTTACACCATTCTCCATTTTCTTTCGCCTCGTTTGTAAAAAAATAGATCTCGATATATCGTGGGACCGCGGGCCACTGGTAAAACTTTTAATTTTTGTTGAAAAATACAGCATCGTCATTGTTCGATTAAACATTATTACATTGCCATTTGCTTAATCGCCATTGCGTTATAATTATTATCACGGAAAGAAAAGTTGAGAGATTACGCTATGCTTAATTATCAATGGACACGATATTTACAGTTTATATATACACATCGAGTACTGTCTACGTGTCTCGAATGAAACCATATGCGACTAAGGACCTTTCACCACGTAGAATCAATATACACTCCTCTTATGTAACCTAACGGCGCACAAAACATGATAAATGCTACATACATCTTTCGTCTTCTTTCGATAAGGTTTACGTTGGAAGTTTACGTTGAACACATGAAAATTAATGTAAAATTTCTGTGGAAAATTTTTGTTACTTTATACTTCCATTCACTTTCTCATTAATACACGTTGTACAGTTGTAACAGAAATAAATGAGTTTGAAGATGCCTTAGCCAAAGGTGTACGTTTCAAACGTGCAAGTGTTACTATTAATCTTTTTTACCGTTATCACAAGAACACACTTATTTACATATATACAGTGTTGCATGGAATTGGCGAATCTTTTGCTATTACCGATCTTTCTAGCGGAAAACAGAAATAAGTTTTTGTAACAAAAAGTGGCGAAACATGTTATTTAGCGAACGACAACTTCGAATCGCGTGTTTGAAACACCTGTCCACACATACGTGTGATGCATTAGTTGTGTATAAAAGAAAAAACGAGGGTTTTCGAGAATTTTTTCAGTGATACTTCTGACTATCGCGTAATGCATACCAATATCGAACACTTTAAATGCAGATACTTAATTCATGTTGCATTTTAGTAACGAATCACTAATACAATATTTCAATATGTACAAAGATTTTATGTCAATCCGAAGTGAACTGTATTCACGGATAAACGAAAACTAGAAATAATAGATTATAAAAAACCGTCAATTACCAAGTAGCCGTACGTTCATATACATGCATATGCCGTACGGAAAAACGCCACTGATCGATAGAAAAATATTATCTCTTTGTACTTTTCAAATGTGAGACACCCTTAAATTTTGGTTAAAAGTTATGAATTTTTTTTCTCTACTTTTAGGAAGACCAATTACAAGGACGATTGCATTTCACTTAACGTTTCCTCCCGCCGTGTCCCCGTATAAGTTAATTACGCGAGCAATGTCACCTTTTACAAGCTATCGTACAAGTTTTTCACGAGTATATAAGATCAAAGAAATGTTATCCACTGGCGATTAAATTCGAAACAATATTGGTCAGAAAAGAAACAGAATTTCGATTAAAAGTAAAATATATTTTCTATTCTCAGAAATAGAAGATACGTGGTTAAAAGTAATAACTGCTAACAGACACGCTGTATTTGCGTGCCCTTTTTAAAAAGATAAACGTCTCTATATATAAGACGATGCATAATCTCTGTTACAACATGTGGCATTGCCAAACGTTCATTCTACGTTGCTTTATCTCTATATACTTTCATAAATAATTCCAACTGTTTCCTTACGCTATTGTATACAAAATCTATACTCACGAAACGCGACGACAATTTTATTCCACACTCTGTATCTCTAACCGAACGCTCGAACTCACTCCTGATGAAGTTTCGCTAACGCGGTCCTCACTTTCAGCAGAACTCCAGTCATCTGTTCGTACTTACCAGTGGAGTCTGGTAGATTCTCGAAATTGATCACGTCGCAGATATCTTTCGAGAAGTTCTCAGACGACGGCAGCTTGTTGTACGGCGAGGTGCTCTGCAAGACAGGCGTACCTAGATCCATCGACTTCACGTTCCCGTGGCTCGTGTTCAATATATTTCGTCGGGTTCGATTCAATTCCGGCGTGACTTCGTTGCTAGGCGGCGGCATGCTCGATTTCAACGGCGAATTCGACGAGTTACTTTTTGGTAATACATCGGAATTCGACTGGGAATTCGAATCCTGAAGCTCTACGAGCAATCGTTTCTTCATGTTCTCTAAATCGGACAACGACGGCGAATTTACTCGAGAAGACGGCGATGCGATATTTTCCTGCAACATTTTGCATGACTCCGATTCAATTCGCGGGCGATTATTAGTCGACGAAAGAATCAGATTAAAGAATAATACTTCTGGTTCTATGGGGGAGTCAGAAAATTGCAAGTCTTGAGATTGGCAATCTGATGTCTCGGGTGTCGGTGGTAATGGTGGTTTTACAATCAATTCCAGCGGCAATGGTGGCACAAAGTGTCCATTAACCGGCACGGATTCTACGACGATCCCTGCTTCGGTTGAAATGCCTTTGTATTATACGTATTCGTTTAGTATAAATTATAAATCGTTTAGTAATATACCTTCCGCATCGTCTATATCCATTTCAGCGGATGAAGCCACTGGGTTCTGCTTCACCTCATTGTTCGATACTTTCAGCTTTTTCCTCTTGTATCCATCGTCAGCCATTTTCCCATTCAGCAGCGATAGCATTGTCTGTTTGCTATGGACAGTCTGCATCTGCGATGCCCAGTACTGTCCATTTTCCTATTATTAACAAGTTTCCAAGAAATTAGGCGTGCGAACGCGTAATATTTCTACTTGTGAAAAATGTGAAAATTTGCTGGGTTGCTTACGTCACGAGTACCAGGCGGCGGTGGTACATTGAATCCAGGAAAATCGTATATCTTTTTTACGTCGTACTGATCTTTGTCCCCTTGATAAGTTTGTTCCGGTTTATCGTTAGGATCACTCTCCGCGACACCCTCGGAATTAAATAACGATATACCGGAGTGTTGCAACCGCGCTTCCTCCAACCATCCTGGAGGGTAGCCAAGTGTTCTCATTCTAGGAAAAATATTTTAACATCCGAAAAGAATAGAAAATGCTTGCCATTTCAAATTAAATACTTTCTTACCGTACAATTTCTTTAATTTCGCTCTTACTTTGAAATCAGAAACATCTCTAAATATATCTCGCAAATACTTAACAGTAATAAAAGTACCTACTTTCTTAACAAGATCAACATAAATTCCGTATGAAGAGAAAGATTTATGATCGAAGGAATGTAGATAATTACCTATATATATGCCTAGGTAATTCGTTATCTTTCAGACCTAAAGCTCTACGAAGATTGCTACTCAATTGACCAGGGATTATACGACCGAACTTTTGGTCGTCATTCAAATGATATCTAACAGCCCTCGTATTTCCTTTCATATTGAAACTCTTTCGATTTTTCATAATATTAGTCCGATTACGCGGCTTTGGACAATCCCTTAAATTATGATTCTCTAGACAATTGAAACACATTAATTGTGGCGGGCGATCGTCCTTTGGCTCAGACTGCGATTCCGCATTCCCCTTTTCGAATACATTTTCATATTTCTAAAATAACATGTACCACAGCGTTAAGTACTAGATACCTCGAAAACCAACCATTCATTATTCCATTAATTCCACCAACGAGTGTCGCAGAGTAACAAACCTTTCCATAAGTTGGAACGTCAAAATCATCCTGCATCTGGGGCTGCGTGTCTACTGTAAACAACGTGTCGCATATTATATCCTGACTATCTTCGCTCTCTGTGGTAACCTCGACGGACTGACTCCCAGAGTCTACGTCTTGATCCCAAATCTCTAAGGACAAACTGTCATCGTTCTCTTCGCACTTCACCTTGGATGAAGTTAGTTCCTCTAAAAATTCTTTTATCCGGTTCCTATACTGCCTGCGAATCGAGTATGTAAACAATTAGAATCCTGGGGCCGATCGCTGTACAAATGCATTCGAAATAACTGCGAGTATCGCGAGATCTATGATTCTTCTGTAATTACGATGCTTACCCTGCCTGTTTGTTTCATTAAAGAAATCTTACCGTAAGATGCCCTCGTCCCGGAACATAACCTTAAGGAGTGGTTTCGGAGTATCCGCGTTGTCGCAAGTCTGCGGCTCCGAAGGCTGATCGCTGGTCTCCGCATTTTCATTAGTCGCGTCCGTACGGAGGACGGTACTGTTAGACAGCGAGTTGCTTTCAATCGAATGCTCACTCTGATCATTGTCAGCAACGTTGATGGTGTCTTGGCTGGAGTCCAAATCAATCACCTCTTCGTCGGTGTCGTCGATAGTGATCATAGGATTCATGGGAATACTACGGGCACTGGCACGAGGACATAGATGAGATCGTTCCCTACAGAACCGCTTTTTTACGCGAAAATTTTCTCTTGGTCACTCTCGTTGACGAAAACAAGATCAAACAAGACGCTTCGGACGCATCGAGCTTCGTGAACGCAACGGAACTTTAGCGTAGGGGCGCTCTCAACTCCCGCGTAGATAAGAGTGCCACCAGTTTAACTAGAATTTTCGTTACTTTCTCTTTAAACGCCTTCAAATCTCTCACGAATATTTTCTAAATAAAGTGCATGGAATGGGGATTTTGGAACGCGTGCTTTAGGCTTAAGTGACACAGTAAACAGTTACTGGATAGTTGATAGATATGTTTTAGATTTGACTAAGTAGTAACTGAGAAAGGAGCAACCGTTTGGGAAATATGGCACCAAGATTGCTATTGGAGTCTTTTTTCTTTAATATTATTGGAGAAATAAAATGTAATTGTAGAAGAAATATTTGAAATCGAATCTGGACGGATGGAATATAGATTAACGAAGATAGATGATCGCAGCCAATCGGCTCGTATTACTTGTCACGTAATTAATAATTGTATTACAATGTTACTTGTCATACGATTAGTAATTATAGTTCAAATAATACAGATTGCCCAGGTCTCACCACGAGGAGGCGCTGCGAGTTGAGACCCGCCCTAACCGCGGCCCATCCGCCCTCCTTTTATGCAAAATTTTATTTTCATTTCCATAGATCCCCCTGATGCACGGTTGCAAAACGATCCTCGATCGCTCGACAAGCGGGCATCAGAGGGAGTCCTTCTGTAAAAAGCTACCGCGATAAAGCTAAGCTGAATTTAAAATATTTCTTTGTTTCTTTCATTTCAAATTTTAAAAACTTTCTGGTATATTTCTACCATGATAATTATTCACTAATTGCGAATAAAACAAAGAAAAGGGGGGCAAATTTGAGGGAAATTATTAGGGAAAACAGTGATAATGATACATCATTATAGGATATATTATATGATATATCATTATTTAGCAAAAAGTTTTCCCCTCTTTTCTTTATTTCATTCCTAATTAGTGAATAATTATTATTTCCTATTCATTACTAAGGAAATATGCCAGTGTATATTTGCTATGCTTACTTAAATACTAATAATTCCTACCTATACGAGCGCTCGTATTTAATAATTGCTACTTATATTTAGTTATATGCTACTTATGTTTAGTTATATTTAATTATAAACACTGCAGTGTTTAATTATTTCCTTAAAAACTACTTAATTCTATGTGGCCACTAAACACATTACCTCATCATATACATATCTACTTAAATTTAAATAATGACCTGCCTAATAAAAATCTGAAATTGTCATGTGTTTCTTACTTCCCTCGATGGACCCACGATGTTACCTGAAACATTCTCAAAAGTATCTATTAATAAAAATTCCTTGAGATTTCGTTTCTCAAGGATGATGAATCTGAAATCATATTTCTGAAATAATCTTCACACATAATATATCTGTAACAGAAACTTTATCAGTGAATTAGTACCTACAATCTATCTCGATTAAGTAATGTAATTTCAACAGATATAGGGTAGATGTAACGTTTGTGGCCATTGCACTGTTTTTGGCCATGTGCATTATTATCTTATTTTTAAATTGCTTGCAGATCATTATTCTGTGGAGAATTTCACATCATAAATATTTTATTTAGTATACCGCCCGAAATATAAGGTTATATGTATTGCTTAAACGGAAAAATATTAAATTTTTTAAGAAGTGGCCAAAACTGGTACAATACCTTAAAATGGTCACAAATGATGCATCTACCCTAGTCTTTTCATTGAATCACTATTGCCCAAATATTGAAATATCATATTTGAAGCTACAAGCCAAAACTCAATATGGAATATCGATTTGGTATTAAGATGAAAGAAGGAAGAGATTAAAAAATACTGCTTCATTGTCAGCAGACAAAGTAGGCAATCAAAACTTTAGCAATTCGTGAAAAAGAAGCTACTAATGATATTACATTTCATTCCGAAACAATTAATATTCATAATATTAAGCACATTGGTTGCTTTGTTACATCAACTCAATAATTTCCTTCTAATTCCTCATTAATTGGCATCTTCAAAGTTGATGTATCGACAATCAATCATAATATACTATAGTTAATCAAAAACATTTATGCAAATGTTGAAAATTGGAATAATTGCACTTTACTGCACAGTATTTGAAGTTACTGTCATACAGAAAATAGCAACAACGAGCACGTGTTAATATTAAAAATTTACTATGAATATAAAGTGCCGAATTGCAGTTACCTACTTTTTCAGTGCAAATTTCGTTTCAATATCATCAAATTAAGCAACAATCGCGGGTGAATTTTGATCAATGCAAAGGAATGTTGAAAATTTATAAAAATAAAAAACTACATTTCTTATCAATCTGAAAATAAATACAAGGATTGACGAAGTTACTATGCAAAAATCGGCAACGCTAATGAGGAATAGCTACTACTACTTTTCAAAGACTCTAATTAGAACTTGAATTGAATGGAGGTGTGTCAGAAGTCTGCGATTTCTATTACAAATAATGAATTACACCTTTCATCGCCATTCTTTCAGTCAGAAAATAAAATTTTTCAAATGCCATTCCATGAAAATTGGAACTTGAAATTTAAAAATATTCTAAAACAAAATAAAAAACATTTGTCTGCAAAATATGAATATACTTTTAAAACAATATTTCCAGTGACAAACACTCGATTCAAGGGTGGGTAGGCGGTGATAGGAGAAGGAGGATGGTGCAGCCACTTAGGGCTGCTGAAAAAAATGATCAGTAGCCAGAAGGGCAGCTGATCATTGGCCACTCATTAATGCAAGAAACCCGTGAGTGGACCGTTTCTATCTTTCGCAACGCTAACTTATTACAGACTAAAATCAACTCCCGAGCACAGTCACTAGGACTTTGGACTACTCGCAGCACTAATTTCTCAAACAACTTCAAAATTCCCGGATGGTGCTTCATTACTGAAAATTCTACTATACTCAATACAAATCCCGAACAGCAAACGAAAAAGCTCCCAAGGAGCTATACTACTCTAACAAATATAAAAATCTATCGAGAACCACCAGATGGGTGGCTTCATTTTTCGCAAAACTAATAAAAATTTAGTGCACCTGTGTCTTGTAATACGCAACTCTAACTTTAATTCGTTGCAACCTTCCTGAAGGCTGTGTAGAGTCCCCTGTGCTGCAAATCCAGCAGCTCGGGACTCTTTTTTCCCAGGAACATGTCTCCAGACATGTCCCAGGACAGTTTCGGGGCATTGGGGTCTAGGGGTCGCAACTCTAATTACAAACGCGATCAGTCATCATCGCAACAATACCTCAAAAAAATATCAAGAATCAAACTAGGACGAGTAATTAAAAAAACGCGATCAGTCGCATCGCAACTCTATGGACATTCCACGCGAAATCGGACACTTTTCGGAGTAACATTTCGAATGTTGCTGGAATTTGAACATGTTGTAGTCTTTAGTGATATTTAAACGTACCTCAAGGGATTTTTCAAAATTTTGAAAAATGTCGATTTTACAGCTGTAAGGTAAGGGCTACCTTTTCCTCAATAAATTATAGCTATGTAAGTAGTAAATGGATGGAGATGAGATTTACAGTGCTTACAGAGAAGACATTAAAGTTTTAAGAGAAAATTATTTCAGTTTAAAAAAATAAAAATTTGTACCATTTTTGTGCAATTATTTTAATCAAATGCAGTTTTTTAACATCGGGCGTGATTTTAAAAATTCCCCCAAAAAGGATAATATAGTTCTATCCTTCCTCTGATGGACAAATTTTCAAAAATATGGACATTTTAAAATTGGCCCCGTAAAAATTGTCGAAAGTTGACGTTGCGTCAAATCGCTCCGGCTCGACTGGCTGGGCCGTGCGATATTCGCAGCGGCCAAGCGACTATATCTGCTATTCTTATACGGTGTTTTCGAATATATTTGTAAAAAACTGAAGATGGAAAACTTTTACTGCTTTTTATACACAACGTAATACGGTAACTCAATTTTGGGTGTTCGCAATATTTTCCTTGAAACAATGGAGACCCTTAGTTTTTTAAATGGAATGCTAAATATTTAATAGCATTCCATTTAAAAAACTGAGCGTCACCTTCGTTTCAAGGAAAATTTTGCATAAAAGGAGGGCGGATGGGCCACGGTTAGGGCGGGTCTCCACTCGCAGCGCCTCCTCGTGGTGAGACCTGGGCAATGTGTATTATTTGAACTATAATTACTAATCGTATGACAAGTAACATTGTAATACAATTATTAATTACGTGACAAGTAATACGAGCCGATTGGCTGCGATCATCTATCTTCGTTAATCTATATTCCATCCGTCCAGATTCGATTCCAAATATTTCTTCTACAATTACATTTTATTTCTCCTATAATATTAAAGAAAAAAGACTCCAATAGCAATCTTGGTGCCATATTTCCCAAACGGTTGCTCCTTTCTCAGTTACTAAGGTCGGTATCAAATATATTGGCCGGTGAATTCGGTTTCGCGAGCAGCGATCGAGGAGAAATCAACCACCACCATCTGACGATCGCGGATTTGTCAGTTGGAGTTGCGCGGTCGTCGCAGGGTATGGTGGGGTAACGGGAGCGCTGCTCGGCTCCGCCTGAACCTAGCCGTTTGGCTGATATATATCCTTATCGTTACAGTTGTGTGCGTTACGAAGCAATGCGTAGCCCAATACGAGATGAAGCTATCGAGAAAGAATCAATCTGCTAACCAATAAAGCTCCTGAATTTTTTCGTTGCTAACGCACACCTATTCTGATGTGCGAATTTCTACGCTGACAGCTCGGTTGGCCTACACCCCAGAAGCTTGGCAGTATCCCCACCATTTCTCGCTCACTCTTGTTCTGCGAAGGCGAAAGTGAGATGGAACGAGAGCGAGTCAGAAAACGTTGAGAAAAGGAGCACCGAGGCAAACAAACGGTGTGGTGGGAGAATACCCCTCACGAAACTCACCGGCCTATATATTTGATACCGACCTTAGGCAAAAATTTCTGAAACTTGGTTTCCGGCGCTTGATCTTGATAAAACAGTATCATAATGAATGAACTAAAAATTGAGTCCTTGAGTCAAATTCTAGAAACTCGTAGCGTTCAAAATCCGTTTCTTAAATATTTCTTGGATCATTTTTCGCAGAGATACAACCGTTTGAAAATGACGAAAATTTTCGGGAAATTATAGCGTTGCTTTAATTTTGACGCGGTGCGTAGGTTGCCATGAATTTTCATTAATAACAAATAAAAGCGAGAGAGAGAGGGAGAGAGTGGCAGGTGATTCTCCATGGTGCTACTTCAGGGTTTCTTCAGATCTACTTCAGATTAATTAATCAATTAATTTCAATGGTCGCGAATCGTTTAAAATCTCTGTAATTTCGAGAGTCGCGATCGTTTAAAATCTTTGTAATTTTGAGAGTCGCGATTCGTTTACAATCTCTCCAGTTTTCTTAGTCGCTATACGTTATTTGGATGTAGAAATTTTCCACTTTCGTTGTTCCACTACTTACTATTGTAATCGAACAAAAGTAATTTGGCAATTAGAATTTGTTTGGAAGCAGTTATATCGACTTTCTTCATTGAGTTTGGATTTGAACTATTTAGGTATAACAATTATTGCAAGGATCTTTCAGATTTTTCTATCCTGTGAAATTGTGTTTTATTGTACCTTGAAATGCAAATGATTTTTTTTAATCTCTGTCAGTGCAAGATGGACCACACAATTTGTACCGATATTAGTACTTGTGTAATTTCAATTTACACATCTTAATACCGTTGTTATTTCGTGTTGTACCGCATTCTTTCCATTATCACAGAGAGAGGTAATAAACTCAGTTGCATCCTTATACCTTCTCTATTTGGGTGATAATAATTTGTTCGCCACATTTTAGTTACATGTTAACGTAGGACTCGTAGAAATAGAGTGGCCTTTTGCGATAGTAATCATAGAGACTACATAACGTGTTCGAAGGAGGTAAGAGCGTATGGCGGAAAGTCTTGCTGCAGGAAATTTAAATGTTAATTGTAGTTTAGGGAAAATGAACGAAGAGATGCAATATTTTTAACGCACAATTTATCGGCGTTGGAATAAAATTAATCGAGTATGTTTATGGGTGAATCGAAATATTGTTAATGGGAAGCTAATAAAATTAACGAAGAGTGTGGGAACTATCGTGGATTATAATGTATTACGAATAGGGGAGAGTCGTGCAGTACCGACCGCTCTAAGTTTTTTCCTTATATCTTGGGGTAGAGTCGATAAAAATCGGAAATTTAAAAACGTGTTTATAGTATAGATAGAACTTAGTAAAAGGAGGGAAATTATTTTTGGGAAATCTAATAATTACAATTGATAAGTCGCAAAAGTAAAAAAGTTGTAATTTCCAGGAAACGAAATATTGTCGTCCAGTACCGACCAAATATTAAATTAGTAGATTTTTAGATCTAAATGATTAACAATGTTAATAAAAAGGCATTTAATTATTACAGTACAAGGTTTTTGCCAAATTTTACTTGTACAAACACGCAAGTAAAATAATTAATATTCTCCTGATCTGTGTATTTGACGTGTACCCAAATGTCACATTCCTTGTAAACAGTGATAGGCAAAATTTGTATTCAAATAAAATTTCGAATAATGAATAAAAGAAATGAACTTTTTTCGTCTAATAATAAAATTAACTTTGTTCATGGAATAAATTCTCATCGAATAAAAAAAATTAACTTTATTCGTCGAATAATCTAAAGTTAAAGTAACTTTCTTTTTATCCTTATTTACATAATTTTTTATTTAGTTAATGTCCAACTCTGCTTGCAAATAATACACTGGATAACTTCTTCATTAAATTCGAGCTTCCTGTTTGTTAGGTTATCATACCTATCCCTATTAACTTTATTTTTCTGCGGAAAAAGGTAGAAGGAAGGCTAAATGAACATCTTATAAATAGTCTGAGTTGCTGACAGATTGAACTTACTGATAAGAAAAATTTGGTCCCTACTGGTTGACAGAGTATGTTGGTCGGTACTGCATGACAGTTGGATGGTCGGTACTGTACGACAAACACGGGGAAACATTTGAGGTCATGGTATATTGTGTGCAAAAAAATATTGCAAAACTAGGACGTTTTATTAAACTTAATAGACTAGAGATAGTATACATAATAGGACAAAATCATTTACTTACACGAGAAACAAAAGATCAGCTTTAAAAAATAACTTTTAACCCACTGAATATCAACGTATACGTTTAATGCCTCAGAACATCGAGAGCATTGGAGTAAACAATATGGCCCCGAAATGGGTTATAGAGAATTGTGATTTTCATTGGTTAATTCAAATAAGGTGCTAATATCTGGTCGAAAAAACGAGAACTAGCTTTGGTCGGTACTGCACGACTCTCCCCTAAGACTTTTTCCAAATTTTTTAAAATGCACAAAGCATTGGTCAAACATGGGCCAGAAATATTTCATAGAAATGGGTCACTTTCGTAAGTACCTCCGCGTCGGTGTGCGGCTCCTTGGTAACGTTTCCCAAGCATTGCGACTTGCGAAATGGAATCAAGCTAAAGCCTACGATCTAGATTAAGGGCCCAGATCGAGGCAAACTTACCTTTAGTGAGTTTGGTTCGGTCTCGACAGCTAATCAGAATTCTATTCTGTTTCAGATAGGTATGTCGTCGATAGTTTTTCGTAATTTGTTCTATTTCAATTTTATGTATTTCGTCTATGGATTTGCTTGATTCATTTTATTTCATGTCCTGTATTTTATTATGTTTATTTATTTTCCTTCCATGCTGGTCTCACTATTACTAACATAACGTAGTTGATTGTTTCAGCTTTTCAGCACCTTTTGAAATATACCAAGTTACAATTCCTTCATGAGGCTTTCCACGTTACGCCATGAAAGCATGTCTTCCACAAATAATGGTGTTGTTTATATAAATTTTTATGTTCAATAAATTTTTTTGCGTTAAATAGACTCGAATAGAACAGCAAGGTTAAAAGGCGTATGTGTTCTTGTTTTGTTGCGATCTTTTTTTCTCTGTCATTGCACGGAATACGTTTATAAAACGATCTTTATAGTGTTAGTCCAACAGAATCATTTGTAAATTGCGGGTTTCAAATGATCTAAGTTTTACCCGTGTTGAATTTTAATTCCTGCCACGCGTAGCGTTACAATCTTATTTTAGACTCAATCGATAACGTTGGGTGTGACATGAAAATGGTAAGGGGGCTTGCGAGCCCCCCGAGCGTGTGACACAAAATTACATTGCGTGATAGGTCTATCCTATACTTCGTCGATGGTATAAGAGTGCTAAATGCATTCTTATAGAAATGCAATTCGGCTTGCAAAACGGTATCATGTCCAAATCGAAAGAAATCAACGTTATTTCTTTTCGACTTATAACAAGTAAATAAGTCAAGAAACAGAAATAAATTTTTTTTAAATTCCGTCTCATTTTCGTGTAATCGACTTTGAAATTCTTGAAGTTGCGTCCAGTCGCGTATAGAAAACCCTGCCTTAATGAAAATCACGGGCGATTTGGGCGTAAGTGAAATTGGCTCATTATGGTCTAAGAATGTCTACCGTGAAGATGTATCCCGTGGCGTCAACTGATTTTATGTCCACCGCGAATGATAAAAACGTTGCTTGTGCAAAATTGGAATACAGATATAAATCAATGAAAGAGTTCACAATGAATTTTTTTACAGTTCCTCCAGACTCTTATAACGAACGTAAAATGGAAAGTACTAAAAGAAACGGTTTGCGACACGCCATTTTCAGTCCCAATAAGAAAAAGCTTTTCAAAGGTTACTACGTAGGAGAATGGAAAAACGACAAAAAAGAGGGCAAGGGTAACGAGCTCGATAGGTACCCACGATAATTCTCGTAATTGCAAGCATTCCTATAAGGAACCGTCCTTAAATTACGTAAGGGTAATTTTGGCGATTTTTTACCCCCTCCCTCGCCCAGTATAAAAATTCGTAAGATTTGATATACCTTTTTACATTTATTTTACATTTATTTTTTTGAGTTATTAAAATTCTATTAAAGGTTTATATAACTGACCCGGTTTCGGAAAATTTAAATCTAAATTAATTTTTCTGGAACATTAATGATAGAATTTGTATTTTTTGAAAATTAGGTTAAAAAATATTACGTAAAAAAAGCTACCTGACTCCCCCTCCCCTTGTAAAAAAACGTAAGAAATTCGCGATCCCCCAAAACCTTACGTAATTGAAGGACAACCCCCAAGTAGCGTTAATAAAACGATTTCTGAAAATATTTCTTAATGAACTCGAATCGCTTTTTGGTTTTTTAACGTGCAATGTCACAGAGACGGGTACATGTACGAAGGCAACTGGTGTGGCGGTAAAAGGCACGGTTATGGAGTTTTGAGTAAAATCTCCAAAAACGGCACCGCCTTCGCAAATTACATCGGCGAATGGACAGACGGTGCGATTCATGGATTTGGATACCACTGGTACGAGAACGGCGATTATTACGAGGGGGACTTTTATCGCAGTAAACGGCAAGGTTGCGGCCATATGTGGCATTGCAATGGAGACTATTACGTGGGCACTTGGAAGAGCAATCTGTACGATGGCATGGGAATATATGTTAAAGGTTCGCGAACTTTCCCCATCTCTTAAATTCAATACAGATCAACCCAAGGTCGGTATCAGATATATTGGCCGGTGAGTTTCGTGAGAGGAATTCTCCCACCACACAGTTTCCCTGCCTCGGTGCTCTTTTTCTCAACTTTTTCTGACTCACTCTCGCCTTCGCAGAACAAGAGTGACTCGGAAGTAGTGGGAATAGCGACAAGCTCTTAACGTGTAGGCCAACCCGAGTTCTTAGCGTAAAAATACATACATCAGAGTAGGTGTTCCTTACGTCCGAAAAAATTCAGGAGTTTTATTAGTCAGAAGATTGATTCTTTCTCGATAGCTTCATTTCGTATTGGTCCACGCATAGCTTCGTAACGCACACAACTATTACGCTAAGAATAAATAACAGCCAAACGGCTAGGTTCAGACGGAGCCAAGCAGCGTTCCCGTTCCTCCACCATACCCTTCGGGTACCACGCGACTGCAACTGACAAATCCACGATTATCAGATGGTGGTGGTTAATTTCTCCTCGCTCGCTGCTCGCGAAAACGAATTCACCGGACAATATATCTGATACTTAGTGCTCCACATTTTTTCTCTGAAAGTAAAACGCCAGCCACGTTTAAAATTGTATAATTTCCAGCTAACGGTAATAGATACGAGGGTGAATTTGTCAAGGGGAAGAAAGAAGGCCAGGGAGTGTTTTATCACATAGTTACAGGCCAACAACAGTGTGGTGTGTGGAAGAACGATTTATGCATCAGCGCGATCATGTCAGACATATACTGGCGGCAGTCTGCTATCCGTCCCACGCCATATCCCATTCCACGGGTATACTTCGTAATAATAAGCAGCAGATGCGCAACTACTAGGTTGCATACAATATATCGTCGACTGTGTTCGGTTGGCAGAACGAGCTGGCGGAGGTCGTTAAAAATCCCGAGGCTTCTGACAAAAGCAGCGAACGGACCGTGGAGAACATTTCCTACGAGCGTGCTTGCAAGAGGCCACAAAAGCGTGTACTGGCGAACATATGCGTCTCCAGGAACACGTGTCCCTGCTTACACACAGTCTTTTAAGCAAACATCCTTAGCATTCGCGGTGGATAGAGAACACAAGGCGGATCGATATTACTTCCGTGATTTATTCCGGCAAAAGTGCCTTTTGTTGTATATATTGTATATTTATATATTAATCGCTGTTCGCATAAACCATTTACACGCGTTCCATAGAAATTATGTACAATTGAATTGCCGCTTCCAGTGAGCTCGCCTCCCCTTTATCAGTATGATTACCAAGTACAAACGCAAGGGAGACAGTAATTACCATATGCGATAAAAGGGAACGTAACACGCGAGTCGTTTACACCGTCGCTTTCATACAAAGAGCTCGGAGCGCCGCTTGAGCATAAGATTGTAGCGCCAGACAACGGATGAACGAGGGGAAGAGAGAAGGACCACGAGCAACGGGGTCGACGGAAGTAAACGCGTTATCGAAACAGATAAGTACATCGAGCGGGGCCCAAAGCATAAATCTCCAGCCCTCGGAGCTGCGCGCGATATACGCCTGCCGCGTGTCTCGCCGCTGTTACAATTAAGTCGCTACGCGAGAAAGGGAATGTTTCGGAGCTTCTCATCGAGCATCGCTTGCTTCTGGTAACCGTGCACAGTTTATCCGCGTGAAACGGGGGAGTAACAATACGGCAGCGTCGCCACAGAATGGAGCAGGTGTCCGTTCTCTTTAACCTACTGGCAGGCGCGAGTAACAAAAGGAATAAAGTCTTTCCCTCTCGCAGTGCAACGCGTGCAGGATGCTACGAGCAGAAGGCAGTCGCTGTTGGTACATTCAGGGTGGCCGCGAAGTAATTGTTCTTGTTTCTCGTTCGTTTAGCTGCAACTGGCCCGGCAACTGTGCCACTGGAGATTCACCAACTCCTTACTTCTCTACCAGAGGCTATCACATTTCAAGGGTTATTCAGATCATAGCGGGACGCTTTCAGGCGCGCTCAGACCACGTGCGTTATACCTGTCTGCAGTAGGTTCACGCCGTTCCTGCCCTCCACGTCGGTCGACTCGATCTGCTCTTTAAGTAACTCCAGTTCCCTTATGCCGGACACGGTCACCTCGTACTTGTGAGCGACCAGGCTCCGGTAGAAGTGTATCGCGAACGCGAGGAAGATTATTAACACTGGTATCAGTACTATGCAGGCGGACCAGGCAGCCACTTGGGAGAAGTCGTAGAACTTCACCCAGCAGAGTATCGCGATCTCCAGTAGGAACAGCAGGAGGCCTAGCAACGTGGAGAACGCCCACGCCACTTCGATGTACCAATGCAAACGTTCGTGGGGCGACTCGTGTACTAGGCTTATGCTGTGCAGGTTGCAAACCGCCTCTATGTTCGGCAAGATGCATGTGGATATCATCAGGGCCAGCATGTGAACCGCTACCAGCAGCGTTGTGCAGACAGCGAACGCGATTAGCATCTCCGGTGGTACCTTTGTGTCGGAGTTCAGCTGCACCTCCACCATGGCAACCTGTAACAACAGAATTAAGTAGCTGTTAGTACGAAGTCTGTAGTGATCTCGGTAACGCGAACTTTCTTTTATGTTTCTAAAAGCTGGAGAAGCTTATGGAATCACTGAACCCCGGGCAATGGCACGCTCAGGATTTAATCTTTAATATTTTTAATGTAAATTTAATAAAATTCTTTAGGTGATTATAATAAAAAAAAATTAAAACCGACAAAAATTAAAAAGTTAAAAATAAAAAATAATTAGAACCGACTTCAAAATAATAAAAATGCACTACAAAGTAAAAAATAATTGTTTCCCTTCTTTAATCTGCGACTCTCGTATTTGTTAAGTCGGCGTCTCATCATTTGCACTGTGTAAATCTGGCGCCGACTTAAAAAATTTGAGAGTCGTAGATTAAATAAGGGAAAAAATTATTCTTTACTTTTTAGTGCAATTTTATTTTTTTGAAGTCTGTTCTATTTTTTTTAAATTTTTGTATTTTTAACTTTTTAGTTTTATATATATATTGATACAATATACCGAAGAGATATGCGTGTACGTACATAAAATAGTAATAATTAGGTGACAATTGTCTTTATTATTAACCAGAACCGGCAAAATATTGGGTTAATGTCGATGAAGTGTAGGATGGGACCACCGGGGTCCTTTTTCGAATAAAAAAAAGATCATCAAAATCGGTCCATATGCTGAGGAGTTATGTGGGGACAAACATAAAAAAAAAATACAAACGGATCGAATCTATAACCTCCTCCTTTTTGAAGTCGGTTAAAAATCCAATTTTCTTGTCTTTTTACAAAGTCTCTTCCTTGGGGCCCTCTAGGTGCGCCACTGCCCTCAGGGTCTGAGCCCTCAGATGGGGAACTATAGACCTCACTTGTTTTACCACTTCTAATCTTCATTTTTTATATTTTGATGTACTAACTTAATATCTCATTTAAGGCTTTACACTTGTTTTAGTCACTTGTGATTAATTTCGCTAGTAGTAGATTTCATTACTCCATTCGCGTTACCTATTAGCCGATCACGATGACCAGTTGCTACAAAGTAAAAGTAATATATACCATAGCAAAACCGGAAAGTAGGGCAGACGTCTTGCTCGATGCTTTGAGTTTCGCTCGGCTCAGCTGAAGTTTTCTCCAAGAGAGATAACCCGGGGTGTGAAGGCCATCTCCTGACTGCGACATTTTGGACTGGCGGGCAGAAAGAAGAGACGCGAGCGTATAGCAACGGAGTAAATACACTTCAACCGAAACGCTACTCGGTAAACTCGCAGCACTGCCTAGGCTTCTCGCGAGCGTGGCCGATTATACGATTCAATTTAAATCTCACTGATTCAGATTATCAAGCGATGCAACGCGATAACGCTGGCTAATCGTAGTATCGCGCAAAGCCAACAGGATAATTTCCAAGAGGCATCTGTCCGGTTAAACTACGCGATACCGGATTCCCAATGTGCTCGCACGCACTATAATGTGTCGGGAAATTGTTGTGTGCGATGGCTTGGTAAATGAATCGTTCAAGTGAAAGCAACTGAGGCATGGATACCATTGGAGACTTTGATTACACGTGTGGTGGTCGAAAGAAGCTTGAAAAGTAGATTTCTATTAGGGGTGGGTTCAAGGCTAATTTTCAAATTCTCGAAACTCGGATCCCAAAAGTTTGCAAGGCTTCGAAACTCTCGAAACTTGGAGCGCTGATTCCGTTCTGTAAGTGGAATACCTTGCTTTGAGAACTGAAGTTAACAAAAGTTTTGAGTAAGTCTCTATTGACCATAGTTGAAGAAAATACAGACGAAAATATAACAATATAGAAATTCTCGAGGCAAGCTGCGAATAATTCTTTATTCGTTGATTTTATACTTTCTCGAATGGAAATTATTGCACTAATAGTCGTTCATCGCGTTTCAAGCTTTCCTTCGACCACCATAGTAAATATATTAAAGGACTCAATTTTGAATTTCCTTGATTCAAAAAGTGGAAACTTCAGGCGTTAAAATGCGTATTTTAAATATTTTTTTCGACCATTTTTCGCAGAGATATAGCCATTTGAAAATGACCAAAATTTTCGGGAAATTATAAGGTTCCTTTAATTTTAACGCGGAGTGTATATTCAGAGTACAAGAACTTTCAAGCCGGACTTCAAATCATAAATTTATCATTACAGTTGCATCTATATAACTACACATCCGGCGGTAATCAGCGCTCAGCTAATTGGCGATCAAGCTCTGCAATAAACACGTAAGAAACAGAAACACGTACCGAGTGTGTGGCTAGCAACCAGTGTGCCAACCGGAGTAGAACCCTGGCAAAAGGTAGTACTGGCGTGGATCAAGAAAACCCAACCGGGGGTGGTGAACGCGAAAGGACTCGCGTGAACGACGAAATTAAAGAAAAGGTAGCAGGAAAGAAGGGCCCACTAAGGATCGACACATCTGTCTAACAGAAAGAAACAAAAACTGTTTAGTTCAAAGATCCTCCTAACTCTACAAAAAATTCTACTCGTGTCTCCACGAGTTTACACGCCCGGCATAATTGCCACCACACATTTCGCTTCTCTGTTGCAGATTACAGGCAGCCTTGTACACAGGATACGCGATAAATCAAGTCCTCTGGATGCATGATTCGCCCACGTAACGATTTCGTCCCCTGTGCAACGCGATTGCTTCGCGGCTCTGAGCTCCGCCCGTTCTAAGGTGTTAATATTTCCTGCACGCTCGCCGGTTTATGTAAGTAAAATGCGGCGAGTCCGGGGCAGCAGTTGTTAAAGCGAGGATAGCCATCTAGCAATATAATTACCGGGACAGAGATTACGGTATCATTAAGGCCGGCGCACTTTAAACAATTCACAGATAGATTTTATCCGCCCCGAGTTTCCAAGGATTCCAGGCTCTATGTAGATCGCTTCGATTCACTCCTGTTGGACCCGTTTCTCTCGCTTATCTAATACCGAACACACAGGGGGAGACTTCCGGGTAACGATAAATGAGACGCGCAGTTCCAATATGCATTCGTGATGGATGGCAAAAGAATAGAAGCAATGACTACTTAATTGACCCCCGTCGGTGGGGTTCAACTGGAAGGTAAATGCAGTTGACGCGCGTCCATTTATAAAACTGAGAAGGAATTTCGATAAACAAAAGAATTACGAACTACCTAGAATTATTCCACGGCCCCGGCAGAAGCAACTGACCCCACGGCACCGCTGTCTACCTCAATGGGCCCCACCTCTGATCGCCGCGCTTTCGTATAATGCAGTCCCGCTACGCTTGGCATGGTCGTGAATGAATTAAAATGATCATAGAGTGTGGCACAGTACTCCGGTTAAATTTACAAGATACTCTCGGAAGCTTGCGAAGCGTGGTCGAGACCAGTGGCGGATTTAAGAAAAAAAGGCCCAGGTGACAAACTTTCTGTGGGCCCCATTGTTGAGGGGAAATGAAGAGGTAGTTTACTAAAAACGGGCCAAGTGTAGTAGTACGCAAAAAAATTGGTGTTTCGATACCTATACCAAATCACTTTTTTTTTTCATGGGGCCCTGCGGTTGCCTTCTGTGCAGGGGCCTAGGTGGCAATTGCTCATCAGTCACCCTGTTAAATCCGCCACTGGTCGAGACTGATCGCAAGTGGTAGCAATGCACAGGGCGCGATAAGAAGAAATGACGGTACGATGTTAACGATAGCCAGGCGTGGCGGGATAAAGAGGATGCGAGATCGCACGAAGTGAAAAGGGGCAACAAGGGGGAGCAGCCCGACCTGGCAGTCGTGGAACCGCTTGTGGAAGCAGTGGCCGTCGTCAACGTTGCGCAAGTTTGTGCGCGCCACGTGTACGTGGATCGGTAGTTGCGTGGAGGGGAGTACCGCGCCGCCCTCCGCGCCAAAAACTGAATTCCGTCCAGTGCTTGTCGACCATACGGACATCAGGCTCGAATCTTGCGGGTTTCTGACCAGCGCTGGAACAGAGACAAGAGAAAATACATTAATTCCACGCTTACCGATCACCACTTCACAGAGAAACAACCACTACGAAGGGGAGGGGGATGATTAACCTCCATCCGGGGTCACTCTGATTTCTTGACCTGCGACAACTTTCGATTCCTTCGACGGTTTTGTTTTGTACCTTTTATCGCTCGAGGGATCGATGTCAATAATTTATATGCGAAATCATTGTTGCGAAGGAAACTTTCGCGGAAGGGGTTGCTATGTTCGATGCGCCTTGAAGGGCCATCTCCCAAAATCCTGAGCCGCTGGAATTAACTGGATTAATTTATTCCAAGGGAATGTGAAGGGTATCGTTGTCATTCGTAGGCATTGATTACAAGTGGCGAACCCGTTGACAACGTTGGAATAATGGGGGCGTTGCACGCACAGCGTTCTGTTCCATTTGCGCGCCATTACGCAAATGATACGTTTCCCGCGGTCTTCAATTCGACGCCAGAGCCGAATGTCGCAACGCACGCGGAAATAACGCCTCTCTGTCCTGCACCATTTCAAAACAAACGTCGAACCAAGTGATTCAGAAGATAGTATTTTTGTTGGGATCATGGGTCATTGTACTGGGCGAAGTAGTCACAGATATATCGTTGCTAAAAATGAATCTGCGGTTGGAAAGGTGAGGTTTTGTGTAAAAATAGCTGGAATTAAAATCGCCGCTACGAAGTGGGAAAAGGGATCGCGAATATTGGGTAATATAGATAGGGGTAGTAGTGAAATGATCGATAAAGTAGGAGCGGAGAATTGCGAGGCAAAATTTGCACGCCGAATCGTGTGGAAACTAAAAATCCTAATACACAGCAAAATAATTTTAAGCCGTGACTCATGTCAACCAAATTCAGAAGCTGGCGAGCTGCATCTAGAAACCAGTTTTTTCGCGCAACTGTTCCTTTTTAATGTGACCTTGATGGTCCACCAGATCGAACCAAAAAACACCACTGGAGATGGGATACCGTCCCATCGATCGCAAGGCCAACATGCGAACAAAGTGTACATCTTTTTCACCGGCTGCACTCCACCAGCATACGTTAAAAAAAACATCCTTGATTTCATTATCATTGAAAAGCGACATTGACAGTCAATTAGCATAACGAGTGTCTAGACGTCATTAATAGTAGCATATCATGCATTAATCATCTTCAAGGCGAGAATTGGAAACCATTACTTTCACGAAGGCAGAATCGATTGCATCTGAAGAAATAAAAATCACATTCTCAATGAAAACTACTTTCATTAACCAAACATCGAGACTACCAATTATTATAGCTTTTGCGTAACACCTACGTCTATTTCAACGTAAGATCCGTTTTAATTATCTATTCTAGGAAGAGCGCGAAAATAAATGCGATTTTAATAAGTCGTGCCGAAACGGGAGAGCGGAAAAGGTTATTCTAGTTGCACTTCTATGTGTACACCGTTTCCGCGTGGAAACGTGACTCGTTGCGCCCGTCCAATTCCATTCCTCTCTTCTTTCTTTTCGCAGAAGCGTAACGAATCGTCTACGCTCGCCGCGACGGTCGCGGCTAATATCATTTAGAGATACGTGCCAATATCACTAAAAATATAGGGGACAGCAAAATGCGCAGAGGTCCTCGTGGCGGCTCGGGTACGGAATTAAATCGCGATTAAAAAGCGGCCGAAGAGCAGACGAGATTCGTTGCCGGTGACAAAATGCTATTAAATGTGTCTGATACTGTTAACGGAAACCGTGGCGCGTCATCGTGGAAACTAGGATGACCAATTGCCCGGGAACGTTATACCCCTCTACTCCCGTCACCTACCAGCACGATAAGGAGAAAAAATCGTGTAAAAAGGCTTCTATCTAACGCTGACATAGAAACACGGCAGAACGATGTAATATTTACGGAAGACACAAATCAACTCAAACCCCACCGCAATCTGCTAATTGCTATTGGCACCTCGATGGACCACGTTACTAACACTTCCGATGTTAGCACCGGGGCATCAGCATACGTCAAAAGAAATAGGAATATGTGGCACGAGTAGTGGATATCACGGAGTGAGTTTACACCAGCGATTATATATTTACCATTTTGCGGGCCCTGAGAGGAAGGAGCAGATGAGTGTGCGAACTCATGACGATCCACGCACTGCTCGCGATTTAGGGGAACGAAGACGGGAAGAACGAGCGGGGATCGCCGTCATTGGTCACAAGTAACTCGCGTTAATCCGACATCGTGCTGTTGGGAGATTGGGGGAACGCTGCACTTCGCGTGGAACTGAATCGTTTCGAATGACAGCGATGAGGGACGCGTAACATCACTCGCTCGTGGATAAATGTGTACTGAATACGACACACGACGCCGCGCCGCAACAGCGCCTCCGTGTGCTAACGACCGATGGCGAAGCAGCCCGACAATCGCCGACCGCGTTCGGTCATCTTTGGGTAAGCTGGGCCGGCAGCTGAATTCGCAATAAGTGACGTAAGTTTGATAGCTTTTTCTTTTCTAACAATACAGTACACTTCTGTACATTGTTATGATAATTAAGATAATTAGTATTCGCATTTGCGGTAATCATTGTCCATTTATTTCGTAAACGACGTGGGGATGTCGTTTGTTTTGACGAAGAATACTATTGAGATCCGCACGCATGTTTAACGATCTATAATAAAACTTTTTGCATTAACGAATGTTTCTACATATTAGAAACTGTTGGGTTGGAAACTGTAAAGATGAATACAAGAAAAATGAAAAACACTGATAAATACTTTGTTGGAGAACTATATAATCTTGATTAGCGCGTGATTCGCGATGGTCATTGTTTTCCTGCTTGGCGACTCGACGAGTACAATTGATCCGTGTGTATGTAGGTACGTGCACGACAGATTTCTTCGAATGCCTTGCGAGATTTCTTCCTGTTTAACATGTTCGAGGTATTTTTATTTGCTTGTTGTGATGATAATTCATACATCGCTTCTTTTCAAACTAGTATTACGGAACTCGTGTGTACACGGTTCGAGGATTAGCAGAGACAGGCGCCTAGATTCTTAATACGCTTTGGGTCCGTCTCTTATAGTGGATTACTATTCTTGATCCCGTGAATAAATCAGTGTAATGGGAACAGGAAGCTTCATTAGTCACCGCAGGCGAAAAGTGTCGCGTTCTAACCCTCTCTCTCATCTCCAAATAAGATGTTGCTTAAAATATTAATGAATTCAGATTTATCTACAGTCATCCCTTCGTGGATGCTGATCAATTTGCAATTCCCGCCCGACCCAAGGTGGTTCAAGCTCCATGTCGAGGACTATTAAAAGTACAGGCGCAACCAGTTGTAACAATGAATCGAGCAGATTTCGGTTTAATATTTTTTCACGTTAGTTCCAAGAATAACGCGACTGTAAAATGTCGGCGGGCATGCAACTGCACGTGTTCGTTGAAGAATGGGCGAAAATACAGATCGGGGTCCAGTTCGAAATAAATCTATCGTCTGTTCAACGATTGAGCTAGTTATTTTACGTTTATGTTTCAGAATTACCCAATAACCGGCTGGTCAAAGTTTTCTTTAAAGGTGCTATTGCTGTAAAATATTCAAGAAACTAGATTACCAGAATCGACTGAACTTGGAGTTCTCAAAGTCTCACTGCCGGGGCTTAATATTCTGAAAGTTCAGATAATCAAGCTTTCGATAAACCCAAGGGCTCCTGCAACGAAGTTATAAGATCCTCGGTGGAAGTGGTAGCGTCGCAGACGCAAGAATTTTCGCTGGGGCGAACCGGGACGCAAAGTGGTCGGCTGGTAGGTAATTTTACTTAGGCTTTTCCTCGTGGCAGTGGTCCAGGACGCGGCCACTTCAGAAGAGATGCGTCGTCGTCTGTTGCAGCAGTCATGGTCAGGGCACCCCTAGCCTACTTGCTAGTGGTACCGTCTGGTCTATTTAAAACTCCCCACGGTGAAAATTCGCATCGTAAGTCCCTCCCCCGCTGCTAATTTTCGATCGATTACTATTACTAGGCGCCTGATTGTATATCACCGCTGCGACTACTGGGATCGTAAATTCCAGTTACATTTATTACTGTTTTCTTTGAAGATCCCGCGATCTTGTGTTAATAAACTAAACCATCATAAAGTCCTTCCTCCTCAGGCCACGCGGAGTTTCTAAGAATTCTAAGAATTCCAAGCGTCTTTCGACGAGAAAAGTGAGAGATATTTATAATACTCCACTCTGTTACTTGAAACGTGACTAACTACTACTTATTTCCGAACATCATTCTTCCGAAGTTGTAGCCATAATTAAGAGTTAAATCGTCAAGCGTAACAAAGGAACTATCCTAGTGTATTATTCTTGTCAGTTTGTTACGTTGTTATACCCTGGGCAGACTTAATTACTCGAGAATGCTTGGCGAAGAAGGAAGTGTGATGCGCGACGAGATAATCGCAATGAACCACATCGCGCCGTTAAATCCATTATCTCCGAGCAACGTTGTCCTAGAATCTCAATTAACGACGCCATTCGAGACGGGGACATATTTTCTTTAAAGAATCTTTTTTCCAACACTCCCTATTATCGAGATCGAAGGATTCCATCCTATCGGAAGTCCTTATTATCTGGATCTGCGTGCACGTAACCAGCTACTCGCTGTATCCTGTTATTACACGCGATCTGTCGACAGTCTTCCAGCTTGTTTTTTAGATTTCCCGATCCACGGGACACAGCATACGAATACACGATGCAAATAAATTTTCCATAGCTGTTAGGGTATCGATATACGATGTTAGAATCGGTTCGATGAACTTTCCACTTACAGGGACCGTTTTCAGCTCGGCGACGACTTTCCATTTTCATGGCCACCACATTAATGAATGACGGTGTTACGTTGCAGTCGCCGGTATGCCATTTCATCTACACTGGCAAGCCATAGTACCTCTGTGGTTCCTTGTAAAACGGTACGGTAAAAAAAGATACACTTCTCTTCCACTTGCTCGACCCTTTGTCCTTCATGTATTCACTTTTCCCTTGGACGAACTCACCAGACGTATCGAATGTCACACTGGCGACGCGGAATTCGGTAACGCGATCGTGCGAGGAGACCGTCGCATCTCCGCGCTAAGAGATAATTAATTCGCGGTCATCGGGAAACTGGAGCGCACGATAGAGATTCCTGGGTGTTGCGAACGAGAACAAGATGGAAAAGCTGGACACGCGCGGTAGCTGCGCCACGATTTTAATCGCGAAATGATGCTTATTGCGTCATTCTCCTCTGTTTCATCGATGCGACACTTTTCTCGGCGCGGGACAATTGTAAGATGAAACAAACACGTGGAGGATAAACTTTCGAAGTGGATGGAAACTTCGGTGGTGCGCTTTGTTGTGCTCGGTCGACTACGGAGCGACGCCGAGTGTCCCGTTTCTGCGTGGCTGAGAGAAAGGTGGCTTAGGAACCAGTGCTTTCCTACCTCCCAACGCTTCCTTCTACGCTGTGCTTTCCTACCGTCGTTTTTTCCTGGATACGGGGATTGGCTCGGAAATTTTCGAGCATCGAGCATTCGACGCACGCGCTCCCTGTAGAGCGCTGATTTAAAACATCTAATAAATCAGCGTTTCCCAACCTTTTTTTAATCCGAAAATGAAGGTTTGTCGGTATTTAAAAACTGGATTTAAAACCCGTTAACATTTTGACTTGAAATTGCTTCGGACACAAGCAAATTGTAGTAGGTAACAGTTTACTATAAAACCAATCTTCATGAGTTCATATTTTCGGAAGAAAAATACTAAATGAAATAAAGATTTATAATTTATATTTTGTACAGATTTTAGTCATTTTTTTTTATTTATTTGGTTTTGTATAGATAGAGTATATTTTATTTTGTTATATTTTTGTAATTCCATAAATATTAAATAAACTGAAATTTTTAAAATAAGTAGAGATATTTATTTTAAAAATTTTATTATATTTGTTTGTGAAAATTCGAAAACCGATTAACCCGGGTTTTTGGGAATAGTGGAATTCGGAAACCGTTTTTTTCAAAAGTCTGTTTTTGTATAAACCCTATTGAAAATAGAGTTGCATTTGTAATTCGTGGTTCGCTTACTACTCTTCACGAAGTAAACGTGAAATTAATTTCTGCAACTAGATACGTTGTTTTTAGTATCGAGATAATAATAGTATCGTTTCTTAAATGCGACGTAAGAGTGACTGTTGAGGGTCATCGTCTTTAAGGTGTAAACAAAAACGCACGAAGATTTCTTTTCCGTGTGCAACCTAAACTCAATTTTCTACATTTAATAGCGCAAGTTCCTTACGTAATTAAAAGTCGGGAGTTACGGCTTCCTCCAGACCAATTTTACGCTACGTGAATTTCAAGATAAAAATAGTTCCCCGGCGAATTATTCCAGGAATATAGAAACCAACATTCGTACATACGTTACCACGTTTCTGTTATCGCAATATGTAGTCGAAGGTTACCAGAAAAATGTTCACGTAATACGTACAGTGTGTCTATATAAACATCCATAGATGTAATTCAAAGGCTACAAATCGCTTCACTTTCGACGCTGGTTAAACAAATTCAGAGCTGTGGAAATTAAACAAGTTGCGAATGGAATGGCATACGTATCTAGAGCGCGGTGAATAAACACGAGTCAACAAAGTGACGGAAGCGGGCGACGCAAATGAATTCGAGAATCGGAGGTCACCTGGGCAACAGATTTGGAAAGCAAGTCTTTGACTTATAACAAACCGTCGTGTTTCAAGTAACTTCGTCGTAGGTTCATTGTTTCCCTCTAAAATAATATGCAAGTTTACAGTGTAAATCTTGCAGTCTCAACAGATAATTTTTTTAGTAAATTAACAAAGCCAAGACACCGTGCTGATTTACAAAATTAATATTTTCCGTATGAATCGAACGAGATTTAGTACACCCTACCTACAGTGAATCTTTTGCGTTGGTCAATCTCTTTACGAGTCGTACAAGACGATCACGTTCCAAAGAAACATAAACACAGCTGCGCAGAGGACGCCAGGCAGAGAGCACTGGAAATGTCACTGACTCGCGTATGGATGATGGTATTACACTCGAATTTTATTCTCACTTGGGCCGGGAGACTGTTGAAAATAGTATTTGGGATACAAATGTAAGTAACGTCGCGATTTCGTAGAGAAGGGAATTCCAATGGAAGTGGCGAGCGTAATCCCATCCCATCTCCCATCAAAGCTAACTCGCCATAGGGTTGACTGTCCCCACCACGCACCGCAACGACTAGCAGCTCACGAAGGGTAGTCATTCGCACTTTCGCATGCTTTCGCAGTCATTCGTTTCGTAGCAGTCGAACCGAAAATATGTATTTGTTGTTTGATGTGTGTATATTACGGTACAAAACCTTACCCATCGGCATTGAAACGTTTTACGTCGCAATTACGTCGCTCTCTTTCACACTCCATCACGACTTCGGCTTAGCATTCATTAATATTCATTCAGTCTCGATAATAAATTCGCTCGACATCGCGAAGAATATTCCACTAATTGTGAGCGATTGTATATAATAGTAATAATATACTAGTTACAATTTCCAACAAATGAGCGTCCCATACAGAACCTAATTAGTAATCACATTTTTTCAAGTAACTTTGCTTAGATTCTCTCACTGGTTTTGTCGCTTATTTACACAATGTTCACAGATCGAACGTTTTGCAAAAAGTATCCAAAGAAAGTAACATAATTCAATTTTGCTTTAATGGATCGAATGTGGTAGGGTAGGTCCCCGATCGCAGCAAACTTCCCGCGCTGTATATAATTACTAATCAGATCACAACGGAGATCGTATCGGTGTAATATAATTATTAGATATACAGCAAATAGTTGCAATTTTTTTGCTTTCATAGATGCGATATAGGATGGACCTAAGATTTTCAAAAGTTTCTTCGAATCAAAGATGACGACATTTGTTATCCTTCTTCTCAAATGCAATATTTAGTTGTACACCTTACCACCAATAGCGTTGTGATCTTATTTCATCCTGAATCGATAACGTTGCACGCGACATTGGTAAGGACCTATATAGCGTCTCATTAGTAGCGAGTCCTCGGACAAATGACGAGATTTTACACCATATGTTTGGTCTACTCTATATATCTATCATCTGTGATTGACGCAATCAAAGTTCAATCATTTTTCTGTTAATCTACTATTGAATTAAGAAGCAACTAAGAGGAATCACTTACGCGACACGTCCTCGATAATCCACGAACCCAGACAGCCTCGAAACTAGCGAACGCGTTCCGTTATTCGGTGAACTTTCCGCTCGAAATTTGTGCCGGCACAGGATGCCGATAACGTATCGCTCGCAGCAGATCTGCATTCTTCGGTGCAGCTACAACCGGCAGTCACGGTTGCGCGAGCCACTTACTTCTCACAATATTTAAAGCACAGATCGATCGAAATTATCCTCTAACCAAACTACATTTATTTTCTGACAGGGAAGCCCGTGCAAAGCCCGCGTGCCACTTAACATTCTACGCCATGTCTGAGGCGAGCATGCACCTGGGGTAGAGATCGATCGAGGTCGTACTCTGGCGACGTTCAATATTCCCTACATAGTAGAAAACCCCGCTACTAGATGGCGCGAACAGTGTCATAAAACTGGCGCAGCATTTAATTTCAGCCTCCCCTCCACGGAGGAGAACCAGGGAAATCTCTTATATTAGAATTATGGACCTGTATAAATAGATCGGGCGCTCGGAAACCCTTGAAATTATCGAGCCTGCGACTTTACACGAATAGCCGATAAATAAAGATTCCGGCTAACAGGCTGAACAATTTATTCCACGTTCCCCTGGTGCCGGGTGTCGGGAGGCTAGAATTTTTTTTAGTACAGTCATGGTCTCGTGCGAAGCAACGGGATACGAGCACTGTAAAGACGCATGGGTACAGCGTGAGGATGTAACGAAGCCGCGAAACAATGCCACGCTGCAGCGTTTACTCACAAATTCGGGCGAAATCGGGATTGCCCAGTCTCGCGGCGCATCGTTCCGAATGAACGCACTCCGCGGAGGAGGAGGAACTCATCCCGTCGGATGACTTGAATCGAATGCCTCGCGGTGGACGGAGGACGATCGGGCTCGATCCCCTGATCGATTTCCGCTCCCCTACGGTGAACCTAGATGGTGGTGGGGTGAAGTGGCACCGAAGCGCCGGCATCGAGAACAGCGGTGAATACCGAGCCGTCACTCTTTGGGCGCCCGGTCTGCGCGCAGCATTCATTTTTAGTCAGACATTCGCTCTAGAACTGGAGCGCGGTCGCAAGACACCTGTTGCGTCGCAAAGTTGAGGCGCGTGCCCCTCCGTAGCAGGCAACACGCCGCGCATCAAACGTGGTCGACCGCGTTATGATTTGCTTGTTTCTCGCGTGGAACAGAATCGACGGAGCCATCGATCCGTTTGCGAAGTGAAACGACGATTCAACGAGCGCCACTGGCTCGTCTGCGAAGTGTGACAATCGTCGACGGGTCTTTTTGTCGACTCAGTGAAGGAAACTCGACTCCACTCGGGTAATGTCCTTTCGTACGCGGAGACATGCTTTACTATCGGTGCGAGCATCGGCGGAGAGTCTCTGCTCGATTGCAACGCGCGATTTCCTTAGTGGGCTCTCGCAACGGGGACAGAGCTGAAGAATGTACTTAGTTTATTTATCTTGCCCGTTACGTGGATTCTGTTTGTCTAATGGTATCTTAACTTTCTTTTCGGGGCAGTGACTGGTACAGGTACTGTCAGTTTTAGGGAATAACACGTAATTCGTATGACGTATATATAGGAACGATGTTTGAGGTTATTGCTATTTAGAGTTGTTGGAGTTGCAGTGACGTTTCCTTCTTGCGTCGTGTGTCAGAGAATTCGGCGGGCACGCACTGGTGCCAGAAATTGTCGTGCGTGACTTTGATTCCCGATGTTTGTATTCGCGTTGTGTTCTGCGACGTTAGGCAAGTGTTCCTGAGAGAATTTAACTCGATGGTTATTCGGTCAGTAAGATTTCTCAGATTAAGATATAAGCTTGATTTGTTATTACAATTTGCGAGGAAGCAAGGTTTTAATACAGTATACTCGAGCATAGTATCAGAGAGACACTGGTTTTTGATTAAAAAATATCCTTGGGATCAAGTTGCTGTTATACGTATCAGATGTATTGAAATCATCGATCGTATATTACGGTATGAATTAGATAATATCTGTGTCATTATGTTTCCAGTAATATTTCTGAAAATAGAACAGGTAGTAATTCGGAATAAATTTCCATCGATCTGATCACAGCCTACCTACAAAATATATGTCGCGGTCCATCGACCAACGTAAAAGCTTTGAAACTATAAATATTCAGGCGCGCAATAACTTTTTTACCTCTTTTAATAACTCAACCAAGTTTTTATCCGTGATCCCGAGACACGTGACGCCAGCCAGGAAGAATCGTGCTCGCTGGCCAAGCGTAACGTCAGAATGCAATTCCAATCGCTCGCCTCGCATAATGAAGAGCCCCATTATCATACAGCTTCGGCATCGATACAATCTATTACGCTAAATCGATAACATCTAACCCAATTATTTCACCGCCGACGTTGGACTCGTTCTACGAGCGTTGCATCGTGCCGCGAGTAATGATCACATTTGCATCGGCTGTTCCTAGCTGGGGAGAGGCCGAAAACGACGAAGGAAAGGTTCGCGCGACACAGTGCCCGGAGCGTTAACGAGAACGACGTGCTTTAAAACCCGATATCCCGCCTGTTAAGAGCTGCAAAATAGGAAGCTGTCAGCAGGCGGCGGAGCTCGCGCGGTTACGCGATCCCGGCGAATGTTGCGGGAAGGACAATCGATTCTGGGACCATCGGGAAGAAACAGCGGGACGAAATGTCGAAGGCGGTGAATCTGGCGGACGACCAGCGATTCGCGCTGATGAAAGTAAGTGCTCGCTCGATTCGATCTTAAAAAATTCATGACCGTGGGTCGGGGTCGATTGCACCGAACGTCAGCAGGAAAACCCGGATATCGCGCTAATTCAGCGTTCTACGGTTGAAAAGCGATTAAGGGAACGAGATAACAGTCTTTGTATTTTTGCTCGGTGCAAATGTGGCGGGCTGGATTCATAGAATATAAGATATAGGTAGGTATGGTACAAACTGTGAGTGATGATATCTTGAAATTTGTATTGTATATATCGAGGGATTGATAAAACTTAATATTAAGCTTGTTATATATGTGAACAGGACAGTAGCTTAAATTTGCAGTCGGGTATTAAGTAGAATTTATAGGTGGTCCTCTAAGACGTGATGCGACTTGCTCGCTTTTAAAATAGTACGTTCTCGTACGACGAAGAACGGGTCGAACGCTGGAAATATTCGACCAGCGTCCAGTTTCTTTCGCAATACCGCGGACGAGAACTTAGGCGATCAGCAACTTGCACGTCCACTTTGAATACGGCGCACGAGCCTCGGAACCTGGCAAATAGCTTAGAATAGCGTTACGTAGTGGTCGTCTAGAGTCTAGACGATTAACGAGCGATTTAAGGGGTCTCCCTCTTAATGCAAGAGAAAACCTTATATTATATCAATTAAAAACTTTGTCTATAGGGTAATTGTGGGAGAGTTGCCGCACGTTACGCAAAATTGTCACCGTGTCTAAATTTTGCAATGAAAATGTTTTTCAAGGATATATCTTATTAGTTCAACATCTTGTGATTCTACTAGCATTAATGAAAATCAAAATTTTAATATTTGTCACCCTTAAAAAATTTGAAACTAAAAACATTGTTTGGTAGGAGAGACGCCGCACATGTGGAAGTGGTGCTGCATTTCGAAACACGTTTAATTTTCGATTTAAACTTGTTACTTCTAACTTTTTATATAAAAAAATAATAAAAACAAAGTAAAATGAAACATTTTTACTTTATACAATTATAGAATTGGAAAATTAAATGGGTACAGTAGGAACAGATATTATATCTGCTTTTCGAAATTTTTTTTATATTCAGTTGGCATCTTGAGATTAAAATAAAAAAAAATGTGAAAAAAGAGTACATAGTCCACAAATATATTTCGATTATAAGATTATTCATTTAAAAATAAATAATTTGCCTTGAGATACCACGTTAGCTATTTGAAAAAACTTTTTCGGTATTTTAAACATTAAAAACATCATTTAAATCGACTTAGTTTCCGAAACAGTACAGTGTCAAAGTGCGGCATCTATCCCAAATAAAAGTGCGGCGTCTATCCGAAATGCCTGGGAGAGGCGCCGCACTTTCGTATTTCCACATGCTAAGTCGAAAGTAACCCATTCTGCCAAGGAAATATTCTACATGGTCCCCTTAACGTATTACAAATGTTGTATCAAGAAAAACTATGAATGTTTAGCTACTATATTAGTAAAAATAGACGCGACGTATAACTATTCAGGCAAAGTACGCTAGGCTTACCTCGAAAAACAGCAAAATCTTTAACAATAATACAGGAAACACGCTCTGGCTTGACAAACTAACTCAAATGAACAGCCTTAAACAAATAAAATCGGCAATGATGTGTTTTATTACCGATATCCTTGAAATACCGATAGTGCGGCGTCTCTCCGAGTGCGGCATCTCTCCCACAATTACCCTATCTGTGCGTATTTAGACATTTTGAAAAAAATTCGAGCTGCAGGGTGATAATCCGAGCGCTTAAGGGTACAATTCTTCTTTGAACGGCCGAAAAATGAAGCTATATTTAAAGATTTTTTTCTCAATAAATACAACATACAATGAAATAAATCTTTTTGGAATTTATTATGCTACTGTGATATTATAAAAATAAATTTAGAAAGATTGTTTTTTAATTTGTTTCTTATGTTTTTTTATAGCGTTAATGTGACATCTATAAAAAAGAAGTATGTTCGTGGCATAGGTGATTTTCCGGCGCAGAAAATTTTCTTATTTGAAATAAGAAATTCGAAAAGATTCTTAATCTGTATGAGTGTAGCTATCGCCTGTAGCTCAATTAACAATTTTTGTTGAGGAATAACAAAATGGCGTCGGTTTGAAAGAAAATGTTCCTCAAAAGAGTGTTTTCTCGAATGTTCACCGAGAACAATTTCTGTTATTTCTCGACAAAAGGCCTGAGATAAGTCTGAGCCGGGAAATCACCTACGCCACGATCTCACCTCCTTTTTGTAGGTATCACATTGAAGCAGTAAAAAAACATATGAAAGAAATTAAAAAAAATCTTTCTAATTTTTTTGTGTAATATACAAGTAGCTTAATAAATTGAAAAAAATTATTTCATTGTATATTGTATTTATTGAGAAAAAAATCTGTAAATATAGTTTCATTTTGCAGCCGATTAAAGTTGAATAACCCCTTAAGAAATAATAGTCTGTCCTTGGGGACCACGATTGCAGCTGTTGCGCTTGGCTAAAAAACAAGAATCAAGAATATTCTTAATCTACATTTATGTAGTTATCGTTTGACCTACGGAAAACAAAACATATGGATAGATAACAAAGTAGCGGCATTTTAAACAACGGATCCTGAGTTTTGCGAAAAACGGATGTTTAGTGCCAAATGTATTTTTCAAAAATATTTATTCAGTTGTAGGTCAAAACGAGAACAAGATATCGCACGAAATATTCTACCAATCTCAAGTGGATTGGTCCACGAGTTTTTTTATAAATTATGGGTGCGAGCTTTAAAAATGCAGTTTTGAGAAAATCGCGTTTATAGTACATATAGGTATCGTTATTTTCTAAATAAATTTTTTTCTAAAATGTCTAAATAGGTACAAGTATAGGCATAAAGTTTTTAATTAATACAATTTAAGGTTTTAAAACTCGAAAAACAATCCCAAATATCGCCTCCCCCTTAAGTAAATGACATCAATAATTAAGAATGCATTCGTTTTACTTAATTTTCTACAACACTACTATTAATCCTTCAAAGAACTTCACTTTCATAGAACGAAGGACCACTATCCTCCTTAAAATTTTACAACAAAAATAGCCTCGCTCCTGCTTGACGTTTACCGCAACAGAAAACTTTGTCCTTGGCGTGTACATTAACGAAGCAGTAAAAACCCGAGGAAACTTCCATTCCGCGTCGCCAGTGGAATAACAAAGTTCAGTAATTCGACTCTGCGGAACATTTCTCTTCTCGTTTTTGCCCAATCGAGCCTCCCATCAGCCGCGCTTATTTATCTACGTACGTTCGAACCGTAATTAAGCTTTCACGTAAGTAACGTTAGACGGGGAACGTGCGGAGCTCTTCCTCGCGTTAAACCGTGCAGCCTAGAGGGAGCTTAGTTTTTAGCGCCACTTTCGTCGCCGCCGAGCGTGTCATTATCCCAAAGATTTCTCCCCATGGAAATGACTTCGACGCACTCGCTGAAGATCGCGCAGCACCTTTCGTTCTCGCGATTTCTTTTCTTGCTGTCACTCACTAGAGTGCTCGCTCCTCCGCGCGTTTTCACGGGATGAACAATCGCTACGCTGTTACGCCGCTAGATCGTCTTTGACGAGCGAAAGGGGACGGCTCGAGTAAAACGGCACTTTCTTTACATACCCCGTCACTCGGGCACACGGTTCAGAGGACTAGCTTCGGGCGTCGACATACATCGTGGATTTGGAATTCCATCGATCGCCTGGCTTTTACACGGACATCGTGGGACGGCTCGTAAAATGAATTAACACGCTTACTTTCGGATTGTAACGGGTGGAGCGACAGGAGAGTGTTGTTTCATAGATGTTCGGGGCGATTATCGGTCAAAGCCCTTTTTGGAAAGTTCTGAAGTAGCCGAACTATTGATTTGTGGAAGGGATACCAGCGTCGCGCATATTCAGTGCGCGGTCCCATCAGATATGTACATTATTGATGGATTTAATTAACATTGCAAAACTTTCAAGGGAATGTTACTGAGTTGCGAGGAATACGATTAACCTTTGTCTTAGTTATCGGGGAGCGAACAATAACGAGTAATTATGGGTATTCAAAGACAGATTCCTACACAAATTTTTATTTCAAATAAGTTTTTGCCATAACTCTGGTCGAAGGTGGAAGCAGGGAGCAATGAAAATTTTGATAATCTCAATTTTTGTCTGCCCTAATGGTTGCGCATGAATGAAAACTTTGGGAGGCAGTTTGTGATAAATATCTCATAGAAAACGCGTGTCTAGGCTGGCCACCTGACTCGCGCAATATCGCGGGAACTTTTAAGGAAAAAGAACCGGTTCGGTAGATGTGAAGTAATCGTTACATGTATATGCTCTTCTCACCTTTAAATCTCTTTTCCTCGTTTTTCTTCTTTCTGTTATTCGCCTCGACGTAGATCGAGCGTGTTTGTTTCTTTTTGTCTGGGGATGAATCGCGCTGTGTTAATTGGGGTTTCAGGAAGGGAAGCTGAGCCACGATAACTGTCTAGTGAAGTAAAGGCGAGTGAGAGAAATGTTAAGTACAAATAAAGACTGTAATTACTAAATGTCCTTGGATGTCCAAGGGGAACTAATCAGTCTCGTGTCAGACTTCAGCAAGGAATCTAATACACTTTCGGGTAACCTGACTGCTACGAGCTGAGGAAAAATTCGTGTGAAAGTGAGGGCACGTAACTTAGCAAGCCTTGCGACATAAAACAACTAAAACCGACTTCAAAACAATAAAAATGCACTAAAAAGTAAAGAATAATATTTTTCCTTATTTAATCTACGACTCTCAACATTTTTATGTCGGCGCCTCATTATTTGCACTGTGTAAATCTGGAGCCGACTTAAAAATATTGAGATTCTTAGATCAAATATGGAAAAATATTATATTTTACTTTTTGGTGCATTTTTAATTTTTTTAAGTCGGTTTTAATTTTTTTTATATTTTACTTTTTAGTTTTTTAAGTTATATAACTACATTTATTTAAAAAAATATGGATAGGCCTGCGAAAAAAGCTGCTCGTAATAATAATAATGAAGTCTATTAATGAATCAGATTTCTTATTTTTTGTGTAACTTCGAAACTACTTAACCGATTTTGATAATTTTTTCTCCACGATCTAAGTTGATTGAAGTCAAACTAAATACAATAAGTTTCACCAAAATCGGTTCAGTAGTTACGGAGAAATTCTGGGAGAAACATAATACGTATAACATACATATATACAAATACCTCTAACTGGGAACCTCTTTCTTTTTGAAGTCGGTGAAAAACGCCCGAATATATCTCCGCAGACTGTAAGAAACACTTCTCGAAGAAACAAATGAAGGCGAAAGGCTTCCGCGCGGTTGTAGACGCGAAGCCTTGAGGCAGCTTTTCTATGAGAGCAATTGTGCAATTGTCGAGGCAAATTAGCAGATTCTTTACCTGTGGAGAGTATGCACTGCCTGCAGTAATCTGCTGCTTGGGTACTATAAATATACAGCTAGTATAATATAGGGACAGTATTCTGTGAAGAAAAGTGTGGGATGATGAGAGTAATTATGTAATACAATTACCATGTTACATAGAAGTACACAGTTACCGTAGTTGTTAAATTTACTCCGCGATTACTACAGCGCAGATGCAATTACAGTTGCAAGACAGTGAAAGGCGATCATAGCGTAGCGTGCAATTGGGAAAGAATACTAAACTGGAGCAATGAAATCGCCCTTGTTAAAAGGGGCAGTGCGTTATGTAAACTGCTAATTTATACGAATTTTTGATTTCAGTTTAGGCGGTCGGTTCACAACATTCTGCAACCGCATCACGACGATCACTTTCTACTGCGCTGGCTGAGAGGTATGAATTCTTGAAATTCGTGGTAACCGTTCGCGCGATTTCCCAACGTCGCGTGGGTCAACCACGTGAGGCCGCATTCGAAGGAAAATTATAGCTCGAATTTATAGTTAGCGAGTAGTCGTAACGAAACGCTTGATTGCGACCGACACGTTGTAGGTGCGATTAACGTTTCCTTGATAAGGCACACCTCCGTCGCTGCAATTTTCGCTCAACATTGAAACGTCAGGGCTCAAAGTCAACGATAGAATCATTAAACGAGAATCTCTCGCAATAAATGCGACTGTACAATGACTTGCTGTTGATTAAAGTTCAAGGGCACGGGTTTTGCTGGAATTGTTAATTGAATTAACCGCGGAACGGAACAAGCAACGGCGATATTTTCTTTGTAACGTTTAACATTCACGAACAGTTATTCGCAATTATCCGCGAACGGTAAGAAGCTAGTGTCTAATTGCGTGTTTGTCGTGCTACCGATACGAGGGAGTGCAAAAAATCTCTGCATAATGGTTTATAATGTCACGAACTACGCACGGAAGGAGTCCGCAGAAATTTGAATGGAAAGATTCGGAAAGTCTTGATTCTTATTGCAAAAGATCGCTTTGGCCTGGCGATCGTTTGTTGCGAGATCTCACAGCTGGTGGATGATGTTTTTTCAGCTAGAAAATGGGACCCAGCTGCCGCGGAGAAGATGCTACGGGACGTGAGTATGCTTTTAAATGGTAATCAGGTATTCGATTCGCGTCTCTGTTTCTCGTTTCATAAGAATTACGTGGTGGTGCTGTTGGTATTATACATTCGGTTAAGCGGTCAAGTACATCAAGAATTTCATTCACCGCGGGCCCCTCGGAAAGAGGTCATGCAATTGGAAGCTATAAAAACTCATCAATAATATTCAGATTTCTGCAGAAACCACTTTAGAATACTTTCTAACAATTTCCATGACGAGATCCCAAAGATCACCATACCCTGTGCGGAATACTGGGTGACCCCTATACTGAACCACGTATTTTGAACGCCCATGGGCGTCGACCGCACGCGACACTGGTTTACCGAGTATTTTATTCTTCTTTGCAACTGATAATCCTTTATCTCAGTATAAGTATCTATACTATCAGTTTCTGCTTTCTTTCATACAAGAATCAGTGTTCCTAAAATATATGCAAAATTTCTAACACAGTGTAACTTTCCAGACTCACCTCCCCGTAAACTTATCTCGCTATTAATCCTTGCACACATAATTGGCCGAAAGTGAACTTTTTCAACGTCACCTATTACGTTGATCGATTAATCAGCCTTACTCGGATCTAAGTGATAGGCGAATTCGGTCGAGAAAGTTTCGAGAAACACGTTTTCAATATGCAATCCCACAGTCCTCTTAAATATCGCCAGCGACGTGGATCATCCGCGAAACGTTCAATCATTCAATGCAAAAGGACGTTCTCTCCGCTTCGATGATCAGCAGACGACGATTCTTTTCCGCCAGTTCATGGTATTTCCCTATTCACGCGTTCACAATAATGGATCGAATCGATAGTGGGCAATTTTACAATATCTTTATAACAAAGGGTCGATTAACGAATTTTCTCGGTACCCACTTCTAAACGCAAAACTGGTAAAAAACATGTTATTCGGATGGTAAAAGGCACTTTAGCGAAATCCATTGTTTGCCGTGTAAATAGCCACAAAAGCCCTCATTGTTTGTACTCTGTACACCCAACTTTCGTTTCGAAGCTGTTCCTTCTGTCTTTCATAGTTCCGACAGCATAAGAAATGAAGATGAAGTAACGCGACTTTCGAAAATTTCACAATTCCGGCGAACCGAATTGCAGTTCGATTTCTTTAATTTCCTTTAGGAATTGTCTGCTGGACTGGTCGACTCCAAATACAAGCAGACTATCACTCACTACATTTCTTCATTTTCCGCCTGCATCTATAAATTGCAAAACAGGGGACTCGATAATCTATGCAAAGCTATCCGTGTCGTATCATTATCAACTTCTATGATTACTGCTTCTGTAAAAGCTAGAATACCCCACAGAATCCCAGTCGAATGTGTGATGCACTAAACGATGTCAAAGATCTCTGACTTGCCACTTTTCTCTTTTCTGGCTAGATTCCCGGAAGTTGCAACACATTAGTTGCAATCGCGTCCCGTTTCTCTAGGGAAAGCAAAGTTGGAATTAAGTTTCGCAACCCTGTCGGTGACTATCCCTGTTGATCGAAGTCTGAACGACATTTTTCAAAGCAACAGTGCTCTGGTCTGCCACTTTCCTTGGCAATCCTATTGCACAAGGTATCTCAAATTAATTTCTCATTCTGCTATGTTACTGCACGCTCGTTACCGTAGTCCATGGAGTGGAGGAAGCAGTGGGAGGTGGACAAGTTGCCCCAGTGGGATCCACCGCAAATCCTGAAGGATTACCTGCCTCACGGTCTGTGCGGTTTCGACAAAGAAGGAGCCCCAGGTGAAGATTTAATTTTGTAAAAAGAAACAGCGAGCTTTTCAACGACCTAATATCGTCATTATTTTTTTCCAGTGATCGTGGTGTACTTCGACGCACTGGACATGTACGGTATCCTACACGTGGTCTCGCGGAGGGACATGATAAAGGTCACCATAAGATCCCTCGAGGCTTATCTGCAATTGTGCCAGGAGCAGATGACGAAGCATGGCCCCGCAGGGGGCCAAGTGGTCGTGATCTTCGACATGCAAGGATTCAATCTTAGGCAATATCTGTGGCGACCAGGTAACACTCGCACTGACCTCGCGCGATTGGTACCATTATGCAATCTCGCCTTTCAAAAACAATTTATAACTCCTACTTCGCGCGCTACTGAGTCCCCACTGTTTTTTGGGGCGATTAAATAGCCCGTGGCCTGTAAAAAGCATGAAAGTTTCGACGGGTGAAATGATTATATAAGATCAGAGTTTTTATACAGGAAGCTTAGATCTGGAGAAAGATGGAATGCAGGAGTAGTTCTTGTTGGTCTCTGTGCAATAAAATCGTTCTAATATGAAAGTTTGAAGAGTGTTTCTCAGGGAAGTGGATTGAGCGAAGTTTGTTTATCGTGAGTTGACCTTTTTCAGCTGGCGAAGTCGTCATCACTTTAATCCAGATGTATGAGGCTAATTATCCTGAGATCTTGAAGACCTGTTATATTATTAATGGTAATAATTACTGTTTACAGTTACACCAGTAACTTTGAAGATAATTGTGCATTTCATGTGATTATAATTCTATGAACTTTCAGCACCAAAAGTGTTCGCCTTCGCGTTCTCTGTGGCGAAGAAGTTCATGAACGAGTACACGTTGTCGAAGATTCAGATATACAAAGCTGACCCCGCCAAGTGGCAACCGGCGATATTCAGTAATGTTGATAAGGATCAGGTACCTGCCTTCTTCGGAGGCACACTTACAGATCCTGATGGTAACCCAAAGCTTGGAACGAAGGTAGAGATCTATTCTTCAGGATTGGTATTTAAATAGAAAACACATTTAAATGAATCGTGCATTCCTACCGAAACCTGTCTGGCTTGAATTGCATTCAGATCTGCCTGGGCGGCAAAGTCCCAAAGGAGATGTACGCGAGTAATTTAGAGAAAGATAAGCAGACTGATTTCACGACGGTGACGATTAAGAAAGGCGGAAAGCTGGAGCTTGACGTAACAGCGTCCGAGATAGGATCTTTATTGAGGTATATAGATCGTTCATTGTAGAGTGATTGTTATTAAATAATCCTGAATGCGTTCAGTTGGGAGTTCCGATCAGAGGACCACGACATTAAGTTCGGCATCGTGAAGAAGGATACCAATGGGAAGAAAAAGGAAATTATACCGATAAAACGAGTAGCTGCTCACCAGCTAGATGAGATCGGGATTCTCACCTGCGAGACACCTGCCACGTGTGAGTGAATGGGGAATGATTAGACGACCGAAAGATCGGTGACATATATTATCAGTGATTTTATTTGCTCCAGATTCGGTCGTTTTCGATAACACCTACAGCCTATTGAGAAACAAGAAAATTCATTATTCCGTGAGAGTTATACCGCCGGCTGAATCGCAGGAAGTAACAACAGCTACGTCACAATGAACGTGTTTGAGCGAGGGAAATTGATTGTATTATCAGCGCGTCGAAAAAGATAATATTATATTATCATATATCTTTTTTATTCACGTTGCATCTAGATACCAAAAATCATTCCGCAAAGTTACACTTTGCCACGCCGCGAAATTTTATAAATTTTATACAGGGTAACTAATTTGCTCGTGTAATATTTTATTTCCAGCAGTTGCAACTATTGTTATACGATAGATAAATGTAAAAAGTTTATACATGCATTGTATTTAAGTATTATATATATGTATAAAGAAAAAGAACAAGTATGGTTGTAAAAAAGAACAAAGGATAGGAAATTCTAATAGGGTCTCTAGCAATAAAACAAATTTATAATAAACAACTTAGGATACTGTATTTATCATAGGAGGGTTAAAGGGTTAAGTTGAATGGAACTTTATTAATGGAGTGTACAAAAGTAAAGTAATTAATCATCCTCGTCTGTGAATAACATTTCAATGAGATCAGGTTTCGTGCACTCAAAACCTTCCAGGCGTTTTTGTGTTCCCCATCTTGCTAGAGTTGGCAGAACTTTCAACTTTGTGGTAAGGTTTGTCCGGAATGGGCATCTTGGGTTTTTCCAGCTGTAAGATAAAAAGTGACATTAAGTAGAATTCACATTCGTTTATGAATTAGCGTGAATTTTGTTAATATACTTACAATGCGCGATCGCCAACTTCAACTACAACGAAATGTGCATTTTTAGGAAGTACTTTTAATCCTTCCTCTATGAAAGGTTCAGCTGTAACAAAAACAGGAAGAGTGATGAATAGGAAGACTTTCATTCGGGAGATTTTACTTCAACCGTAAAATTACGTTAATCTGGGCTTATTGTAATTACCGATAACCTTTTTCTCCGGTCAAGCAGATGGTATGCAGGAGAAAGTGAGGTTACGTTCGAAACAAACGATTACGCTTGAACATTCATACCTTCGACGCAGTCGGGACACCAACTCTTTCCATTAGGAAGTTTCGTTCCAGTGTAGAGCACATAAATCGGCTCGCTGGTTTGCAAATTTTTAATAAACTTCAAGAAATCGTCGTATCCCTCAACGGCATGAGCCACACCCATCTTTTACTCTCTTTTTCTAATCTCTTTACTACGGTGTGAAAATTTAACTAGTTCCTTTATTTACGACACGTGAATGCGTAATGACTTATCAGTTTCGAAACGGTGACACCCCTTGTACGCGATACGATTGATAGCTTAATGTATTAGTCCCACTGATAAGAGAAGGATTCTTAAATTAATACGTTTCAATATGTTTGCTATCGATTCGAACGATACAATGGAAAAAAAATTTAAAAGCGTTGTCCTGTTTCATAATTGATACTTTAATATTTATCTACATTTCCTGCAGACATGTACTATATAGGGTAAACCAACTAGTAATTGACCGCATACCAGTGAATGACCATTAGGCAAAGAAATGTCAATTATAAATTTAAAAATTACTATATGTTTATAAATGGAGTGTAGTTGCGCTTTTAATATCCCATATTTTTAGTTATGCGTATTAAACAAATATTAATAAGTACAATTCTTAATAAAATTATGCGGTCATTTACTGGGCTTCTCATTCAACAGTTTGGTCATTCACTGGTTGGTTTACCCTACCATCCATCATTTCTCTATATTTAAATCTCACTTCGATCAAGGAAAAAAAGGAAACACACGATTATACTACAAACTAACAAGGGAAGATTTCGAACCCGGAAAGTAAAAAAATCTGATACTGTGTGGATTTTTGTTTGCTGCTCAAATTCACTCTAAGGGGGTGAAATTAACCCCTGAAACTTCGGCTATTTTCTAATTTTATTTTGTAACTTACAATCCGTAAGAGACAGAAAACAAGTTTCAAGACAAAAGTTACTTCTTTTAATTAGGACTATAATTTGGTAACTTACAGTTCGCGAGTCATAACACAAAACCGGAAAATAGCCGGTATTTAAGGGGTCAATTTCACCCCCTTAGAGTGAATTTGAGCAGCAAAAAAAAAATTGCGTTGTAATCAGGAGGAAATCCCTTATATATTCCCAAAGTCTCAGAATTTTTTGAATTTCCTTATATGGGATCTTTCCTTGTAAGCCGTTCCAAATAAATCGAGAATACAGAACCTTCAATCGTTCCCGACGATCGATTCATTTCGAATGGTTGAATTACAATTATTCACCCCGTATAGTGTAAACGCATTCCGCGAAGGCGTACGTAACGATTTGCGAAATAGATTGCCACTAAGTACGACTCGCATATAAGTTTCCAAGAACAGCGTGGATATTGTTTGCGATTCTAATAATACCCAGTCTCAACAATGTCGCGCATAGTCGGCTTTTCGCATTAGCGACCCGCGACCGCTTTTCAAACGGACCCGCGGAATATCTCGAACGAGAACGCTTGACCATAAGCGCGTGAGGGCCCCTCCGCGCTCTGTCGATTCCTCGTTGAATCGTCAACCACGCCGCCCGATTGGTCGACGGACGTGTACCCTCCCACTCCGATAACTCGGCGATGACGGGGGCCGACAGCCAATCGGAGTGCACGCGAGGCGAGGGTGTTTGGTATGCCCTGGGACGGGGCAGCTTGTTCGCAGTAATTCAAGGTTTTGACCGTGTAACAATATTGTCGCGCTATCGTCGTCTGTTGAAGAGAGAAAAGAACACTTAATCCGCCTTCTGGTCGGCCGCGAGGTATCGTCGGGTTTTTTTTCAGCTAGTCGTTGGCGCGTAGAATGGCCGGGGTATTCGATATCGAGTTGCACGATGCGGACACGGTAAATAGGGACGAGTCGGACGACGATGTTATCGAGATCGGCGAGGTAAATTCACCATCTGCACGCGATCACACCACAATCCAGTTTCGCCCGATCGCTCCTCTTTATCCTCTCCCATTTTTTACACTCTCCCTTTCTCTCTCTCTCTCTCTTTCTGCCCGTTTCTGTGCACGGTGCTCCCGTAACGTTTCTCCTATTCGTTTTGTCTTTTCACGTAGGATGAGTACGATGCCAACCCGAACGTGAACGAGATCAGCGAGTGAGTAAGCCTTTCCCTGGTTTGGCTGGCGCGTGTCCGTCGTGGCCTGCCATGTCCAGCTTCCTCGAGGTAAATCACGATTTTCAACGTTTGATAGGTCCGAAGGTGTAGAAACGGTCCCTATATCGGAACAGAATGTCAACCGAGGACGGGAGAGGACCGGACCCCAGGATTTCGAGCTATGCAAAGTGATCGGGAAGGGTGGTTATGGCAAGGTCTTTCAAGTGCGTAAAATAACGGGTAATGACAGGGGCACGATCTTCGCGATGAAGGTAGGGCAGATACCTTGATTCCTCAATCTTTCACTGTGCTTCTTTTCTTACGTACGATCGAATAGATCATCGACGCGTATCGATGTTTCTTCTGCATTGGCAATCTCTTAGTTCGATATCTTTTTTCTTCGGAATTATATAAAGTTCCTTTGTTCCTCTTTGTCTCCGGCATCATTCAACGGGATCGTAAATTTTTTATCGATTTTTGTCGCGTATGTAATTTTAGCAAAATCGCGACAATATTCTATCGATTCTGTATTTTTACCTCCGTGAATTACGTTTAATGAGAGATAGAATGTTAAACCTTGCAAGTCCTTATGTACAGTTTTTCTCTTTTGTTCTTGTGCAAAGTGTTGTTTCGTGCGTCGCTAGGAATTATCTTAAGCGCGTTTGTTTTGACAACAGGTCTTGCGTAAAGCTTCGATCATAAGGAACCAAAAAGACACTGCGCATACTAAGGCGGAGAGAAATATCTTGGAAGCCGTAAAGGTAAGTTTGTAATTGCATATGTTTCATCGATTCAGACGATAATTTTGACCCCTTGCCGTCTGACGTTCTGTATTACAAACAATAACAAAATTGTTACGTCTAACGAGACATATGCTCAAACACGTGTGTCTTTTTATTTGGCAGCATCCTTTCATTGTAGACCTCATGTACGCTTTTCAAACTGGTGGCAAATTGTATTTGATCTTGGAATACATGTGCGGCGGCGAGCTGTTCCGGCATTTGAACGACGAGGGTATCTTCCTCGAGGAGACCGCTTGGTAAGATAAATTTACCGTAGAATTACTCTTACAGCCATGTATTTGTAATCGAAGACCTCGCAGGGAGAGGGGTGCAACTCCATCTTGACCAGTTTCGATTAAACTGGAAAAAACTGTTTGTAGACATAAAAGAATAACATTATTCTTGCTATTATCCTCATCCGAATTCAACGCACATTTTAAAGCCTTCTAAAAAGGCTGTTTATAAGGTGGGACGTAGTTGCGCGTTCGTATTGCACAGAACAGAAAATGGGTGAAGGCTGAAAATTTGCAATAAATCGCTTTGTTACATGTGATAACTTAAAAACTGTTAAAAGAGGAGTTGCACTCCTCTTGCTGCAAGGTCTTCGATTTACTGTGTCGTCTAACAGAAACTTCTATCTTGGCAGTTTCTATCTGTCGGAAATAATGTTGGCACTGCAGCACCTCCACTTGCAAGGAATTATTTATAGGTATTTCAATCTTCCTGTAAATATGAATTTAAGTATAACGTTTAAGCATATCGTTCTCGTATTTCCAATCTAATTATTCATGCGTTTCTAACACGTTTTTAGAGATTTAAAACCTGAGAACATCTTGCTGGACGCAGAAGGACATATTAAGTTAACTGATTTCGGTTTGTGTAAGGAGCATATACAAGACGGTAGTGTTACGCATACGTTCTGCGGTACTATAGAGTACATGTAAGGGAACTTTTGTGAACGCAATCGTGAATCTAAGGTTCTTCGTTGGGTTGACATTTGATATCGATGTTGTACACTTTGTTGAAAGGGCCCCGGAGATTCTAACTCGGTGTGGTCACGGTAAAGCGGTAGATTGGTGGAGTCTTGGGACTTTGATGTATGACATGCTCACAGGTTCGGTAAGTCATATCGGAAGCATTCGTATGGATCGCGACATTAACTACACCTATAATTCACGCGTCTTAAATTCTTAGCCACCATTCACGTCGGACAACCGAAAGAAAACCATCGACAAAATTCTTCGCTCCAAGCTGAGTCTTCCACAATATTTGACGCCTGATGCCAGGGATCTTATCCGAAAGTTGCTGAAGGTAAATCTCTTGGACCAACGGAGGTTACATGTTTCTCGGTGATTTGTCTATGTAAACTGTAAATTTCTGCTCGTGTTTTGCAGAGGCAAGTTATACAGAGACTAGGATCCGGTCCGTCGGACGCGGAGCAAATAAAGAGCCATCAGTTCTTCAAGCATATCAATTGGAACGACGTTATTTCCCGGAAATTAGAGCCGCCTTTCAGACCAACGTTAACGAGCGAGGACGATGTGTCGCAATTCGATAAAAAATTCACGACATCCGCGGTGATAGACTCGCCCGCGGAATATACGTTAAGTGAATCGGCCAACAGAGTATTTCAAGTGCGTTTTCCCGAATCCATAAGGAATTTATAACGAAATAATAAGATCGAATTTATCCGCAGGGGTTCACGTACGTGGCGCCTAGTATACTCGAGGACATGTACCCGCAGCCGCGGGTGATAAACGCCAGGAGTCCTCGCAGGGGCAATATGCGTGGCTTCTCGCCGCGGAGTACACACTTTCATTTACATAATACACACGTACAGAATCATAGGTAAGCATTTTCTTTTGCCCTGATAGCGCGTGACGCGAGATCGCGCGGTAGCTATTACGTAATAGACTGGTTTTTAATACGTATGTTCATTTAACTTTGCACATTGGATAATCGATGAATCGTGCCAATTTGTAGACATAACGGCCACGGCAACATGGAGGATACAGAAATGATCGAGATAGGCTAACTGCCGCTTGTTTCATAGCGGGGGAATGCTTAGCATTTCGGCCTAACTGCTGGATATCCATGACCAATCCTTGTGTCTCAGGGAGGGATTTTATAAAAGATGAGTAGATGGAGTAGCAAAAGGATAGGTCCGGATACCGCAAGTACTTCGCCGGATATTCAGCAGTTAAAAATTTAGCTAATTTTTCTTTTTCTTCTTTATTTTTAAATCAAATCTAATTACGATAAAAATGGTACTAATTAAGATTACGCTTTAAGAGCAGCGACGCAGCAGTTATTTGGTAGCATACGTAAAAAAAAAAGGTATATACATATATATTTGTGAGTAAAAGGAAAATGGAAATGTTCGAGAGAGAGAGACAAGTGATCGCGATGGGGGAAAATCTTTATTTACTTATTCGCCGTTGGTTAACGATGTACTGAACGTTCTGACGAGACCCATTATTCACACGCCACTATAGTCAAGATATTTGCACACCGTTTCATTAACCTGTTAATATTTAATGACCACAATTGTGTTTGTACATACGATCTGCAGGTTGGTTGGATATTCACATGTAGTATATATACGTGTATAAGTAGAGGCAGGCATCATTTATGCTAAGTGCGACAGACTGAAAAATTCCAGCACTTTCAAAACACTACTAAATTATACTGTTGATACAAGCTTGACGTTCAACCATCCTGTAATACTTGTATATTTGAGAGAGAGAGAGAGAGAGAGAGAGAAAAAGGAGGAAACGAAAATCCTGTATACCGCGTGCGCGAGTTTGTCGCGGTGTACGCGTGCTTAAATGTGATCGATTAAGGGTGGGGGTGGGGGGTGGGGAACAAAGAGGACAAAAAAAAAAGACAAATAGACTTAATACGACAAAGACTACACACAGCTGCCACAACCGCTCCGCCGCTCAAAATTCCATATCCGGTCATTCATTTGAAAAGGATATTTTCAGCAGTAATAACGTTTCCATGGCAATAATGTGAACAATAAATAGGTCGTAGACAGTGTGTTTTACGTGATGCTGTAACGGAATTGCATTTGTACAATTTTTGAAAGTTCCTAAGAAGCGTGAGTTCAAGTGCGACCGCACCCGCGATCTTCCAGCATACAAATACCGTTTCTTTTGTAGCTGTGCCTCGTTTATCCCCGTACATGTGTGTGCAAACAAAATAAATCACTCTCGTCTTATCGCTTCGAACGAAAAGGCTTTTCTTCGTTGTCGGCTCGTGTAATTTAATAACCGAGGGTTTCTTTTTCTTTTAACGGCAAAAGCAAGTTACCATGGTAACAATGTTACTGCGAAACGTTGACTTTCCACGATGACATTGTATTTCATATTTACGCGCTCGTGTTCGCACGCTGCTGTTCAGTGTGTCATCATTAACTATCGCAATTTATTTAATTGGTAATATCTATTCGTTACGTATATTTGTACATTATTAAACACTAATATATATATATGCATGTGCACACGTGTGCGTGCATATTGGTTTGACGTACACACAATATAATAGTAAAGATAAAAGAAAAGGATAGTGTAAAGGATATAATAAGCGTTTAGAGTGACTGTTGTCCGCTCACCGTAAAAAACTCTAAAAACAAAAAAACTACCCAAGTGTTCACAGGCCACGCTAGCCGGCATTACAATTTTAAATAACTATATACAGCGAGTACATCATGGTCGAAATGTTAAATCGATTTATTGAAATTTTACTCTTGGCGAGTATCTCGAGCGTCTCTACTGGCAAATCCTCTGCGACCGTGTGCATTGGCGAGAAGGGAAACGGGCGAATCGCGTACGGATATACGTATATTGATTATACCTATTCGCAATTGTATTGTATTATAAAGAAACGGCGTGTATTATTCGGAGGAGGATAATTTATAAGCAACTCTTTCTGCATGTATATCGAAAGGTGTATTTCGAACGTCGGAACGAGAGAGTCTGTGCTACAGAGTCTTGTCCAAACATCCGAGGACATTTCAGTAATACAGGATAATCAAGGCTCGCCATGTAAACGATGTTAAATTTTTTTGTTACATCGTATCAGGTTCACGAAAGATTAGCGTTTAATGGATAACGACGATTAGTATCAACAGCTACGTCGCGCCGCTGACGTATCCACCATATCTATCTAATGTATTATAATTTTTTAACGCGTCTATCCTGTCGTTTTCTTTTTGATAACCAAGACCCTGTTACGCAAGATCGATATAGTTTTCAAAATGTGTATGTCAGCTTAGTTGGAGAACTGCGCCGGTTCACGCGAAGAACGAACTTTTTCTAGGTAGTTTCTGCTAAGGTGTTTTGCGAGCGACACTCGGAGCTAATACCTCCTCGATTCTATTTCGATTTTTAAAAACGGCCTGGATACCCATTACATTTCATTTTAGTACCTTAAAAGGATCGGTTATCGTAGCACGTAGTGCTCTAGGTCTTGTACATTACGTTCTCTCGTAGCGCCCGAATACGGAACGGAATTTAGAGGAAATTATAAGATATATTATTTTTCACGATCGTCTTTTCAGCAATGATTAGGATAAGAAAAGAATCGTTACATGGTTACCCAGAGGCACAACATAATATGTTAGTTAAGTGCTTAAAAGAATTATATCATCGAATGATGTGTAAACGAGAAAAAACTAGCCACTGGCAGGAAGAAGTGATAAATGGTTTAATGCTTCCAATTAAAAAGAAATATAGATTCTTCATTTGATTTATTGCTACCATGGTTTGTAATCCTCTAAATCGAATTTACTAATAAAAATTATAATGATTTCTCACATAATTCTATCTTACATCTAATATATTCTTAATCTAGAACGGGGCGGAGTTTTCGCAGCTCGAATTTGGCGCCAATTAAATTTCCCGCCGCGCAAGGTCGCTGAGCGGCTGTCTTCACCAAAGACCGTTTACCTCGGAGCAGCGAAGGATGGTATATTAATATTTAATATTTACGATCTAGATATCTTTAATACTTTCTCTTTACGGTGAGGATTGGTAATGTTTTTAAGTTCAAGCTACTTCTCGTTCGTTTCCCCTGTTTCTCTTAATTAACTGTGACAATGATACCCCTCGCGGCTAACCGTTGCTCGCGAACAGCTGATTGCGCGCAAAGGACACTTAGAATCGCGCATGCTGCGTCATACCAATGCCCAATTGCACACGCTTTCGTGCAAGAGAAACGAGAAGGCAGCGTCATTCGCGTGGGCGCGACGGTGCGTGGTCGAGGATTCACGGACGAACGGATCCCAGATGATCCAGCGCGAGCGTCGACGATCGTGCTGGCCTCTCCGTGCTCGCGAAATGTTGGCGCGTAAATACTTCGAAACACCGCGCATCCACTTCCGTTCCCAGTGAACGAAGGCGATCCGAAGGCGTGGACGCGCATCGAGATCGCGTGTATATACGCCGGGATTCCAGGCCGCCGAGCACTCGTATCGATGTTGGCGACGAGAATCGATCGTTTCCGTAGCAGTCCCCCGAAAGTGTTCCTCTCGATGAAATGTTGGAAGTGTCGATAACCTTAATTGGTCGAATCGGAGGCTAAGCTTTCATGGAGTGTGGATCTAGTTCCAATGGTATTCGCGTTTAGTTGTAATTTCGATCTTGGTAGCACGGGAACTGGCGTTGCTAATAGTGAATATGGGAATACGATATTCGATATGATTCGGGGAACGTAGTGCGTCGATATCGATCGAAGATTCATGTCCGACTGCTACTCGAGTTAACATGGACGATTCGAGTTAAAGGTTTGTGCTTTTCGTCTGTTAACTCCAAGTTAGAGTAGTATTGGGTCGAAAGTAGATGACCTAAGTTCCAATTGGGTTCATGTTATTAGGTTGGTGTAGAGCTAGATCTTCAAGGCGTTTGAACCTATTCAGATTACTGCATCTCTCGCGGATTTGTTTTGTAGCGATCGAGTGAGCTTCGATGCGCTTTAACTTGCTCTGTAGCCCGCTTGGACTTCATCCAGCTTACTTCAACCCTCATGGACCCGTTTCAACTCGTTTCAACTCTCATGCATTCATACAAACTATCGTCACACATACATTTTCCATTTTTCTCTGCTTCTTCAAGCCCAGGTTACCTCTGTCGAATAAATACCCGTCTTATCTGAAATGTCCCTTACATCTCTACTTATTTAACACGCTTAGTTTCTCTTTCCGTAAGTAAAGGTGAAATGTATAAAGCAACAGCGCCCGTGCCACAGATGCGTCGTAGATAAATTCCACGATCGGCCCTAGGCGGGGCGCCCGATCGTCAACAAACAGCAGGGTGATTCATCGCGATAATTTGAATGCAGGTTCGCGGTCGTCTCGAATCGGTTGATCGAGTGCCAGCATCGAGAACGACGTCAGTGTCGCGGCTGACTTCCGGTCCTCAGCGCCGGTGAAACGAAACTGCGAGCAAACGAACGATTATCACGAAGCAATCCGACGAAGTCGACGGATATTACAGCGACAGTACGAAGTCGAAGCGTTTTCAACGACGCTTTGCCAATCTCGCGATGCACCGCACCAGAGGTTAGTAAAATTGTTCCCGATGGGGGTGATCGGTCCTAACGACGATATTCCGACGATCGGACGCGTGCCTCCATGTTGGAACAGATTTCGACCACTTGGAAATTTCAAACGTTAATTATTGAACGCCTCCTTATTGTAAATGACTGATTCTGATCCTACTTAGTACAGATCCGCGGTAATTTAAATGATGATGTTAAATGATGTGTGTGTTTATTAGAACGCGCAGTGTAATCGAGGTCGCGTGATCGCTGCAGCGGCTCGTCGATCTGCCGAACGAATTTTTAACGAACCTTTTGATCGAACGATTGCCGACCAAGATGGTGCGCGTTGCACGGCTCTCGCACACGAAGGAAGAGACGAAGAAGGTGAGCTAATGAATGGAGAGTGGGAATGCGATTGAAATGCGTGGGTAAACTGCGTTTCCATAGAACCATGAATACATTTATAATACACTGTGTTAGTCACAGATATTTAAGGAGTAAGCGGGAATGGAGTCGAAGCCAAAACGGGGCGCGTGTTTTCGCTTCGATTCTCCGCGGGCATTCGTTGCACTCGCGTTATCATTCGCTTCGAGTTCTGAATTACAGTTATTGGAGAAAGATATTTAAACTACTAATATTCAAGCATTCCTTTTCTAGGGAGCCACGTGTGGCGAGATACACAGTCCACAGCGCGACTGTTTTTTCTTAACGTGATCCTTTGTTTGTGTTGTCGTCTCGCGTATCCGATCGCGAGCGTCGCATATCTATCCTTAACCGTCCTTTTACACCACCAATGTTAAATACACTTTTATAAACTAACAGTGTGTTGTTTAATAATAAGTTGCTGATTCATTGGACAAATATCCGTAGCAATAGCGTGAATTTTATTACACTACAGTCGATTGAATGGAAAATCTGTTGTCATCGTTCGTCGTTTCTTGGAGTATTTCTGGAAGTGATCCAAGACTACTTAATGTTTCTCTAGTAAATCAGTTTATGGTAGTAGCAACTCTGTCGTAGGATTTACCGATGTCTGTTACTACTTCCGCAAACCGCAGCAGATTAGACACCTTACTTCGGTTAACGCATCGACATCTAAACAAATAAGGAGAACGACGGTGATAGCCCAGTGTTAGACACTAAATTTCCCCCAAATATATACCGCGATATCCCAGTCAAAGTTAACTCAAAGAACCACTCTATAAATCCAAAGTCCCAAACAAAGCTTCTTGCCATCACCCATAAAACAGTCCGAGCAAAGAATGAAATCTTCACACGGGATTCGTTCACCTATCCAAATCGTCCCTGACACTGCCATCGATCGTCACATTTCAGGCATCCTCCGAGGCCCGATCACCAATGCCGGTCGGCATTCGCGTCGGAGACGATCGTTTTCACCAAGCCGCGGAGGGAATGGACGCCGACGTCCGCGTGTCGGGCAATTTTCGTACGTACCCCCGAGAGAGTGTTTCGGCGACACCCGAGGATGACTCCCGTCGGATATTTCAGTCCACTGTTAGCGCGGTGCAGCGCACATTAATACGTATGTAAGCTCGTATCGTGTGGCTGTATATTCGCGTTGGTTTCGCTCGCTCGCTCGCTTGCTCGCTCGTGGCCGTGCCGTCTATTATTAGTCGACAGTCATCGGAGTCGGCTGTAACGCGCGGCCGAGCGACAACGCGGAAAAACGCTGGAAGAAAATTCGACGAGAAAACCCGCGGTTACCGGGCGATTTTCGTGTGGCACGTGTCGCCCAAGCCAGGGCACTCTCCCGTTCCCCGAGCGTTGCAACGCGCCGTTCCGTTCGCCGTTCACGGGCTGTCAGCCTGCCACGCTGCCTGTAACAAGGATCTTCGCCCGACACGCTGACTCTCGACGCCCTTGGAAAGGATGATTTCCGCACGCTTTTCACTGTGAGTTCTTCTTCACCGTCGTTCGCCGTTGGACATCCCGGTACTGCATCTTTCTTTTTGACCAGCTCGTCTACCGAGCTTCCTCTTATCGCGTGCACGATGCTCTGAATGGGTCCTTTCACGAGACGCGAGACTGCTGAGACGTTACGAAAGCATGCTGGGACCGATACGGTATCTTTAGAGGGATCGATCGCGGCAGGATTTACTTTTATGGGAGAGGCATGTTGGCGGGTTGGCTCGTGGGGTCTGGCGCAGGGAGGATCTTCTTTCTGGTGTTCGTGATACTTTCGTGGGATTAGGTGTTGGGACGGGTAATGTATCTTCAGTGGGATTGACGATTACTGAAGTTTCTAGTACAGTTGTTTCTGATTTGATTATTGCGGGAGGATTGTATTGTTAGGGTAGCTGTGGAGATCTATTTCAGGCAGGTTGGAAGGATTATAGAGGGATTGCATGTGTTAGATTATACTTCGCGAGGGTTTGGATGACATGGTTTTAGTGACTAACGAGGAATGGGAGTGTATTCGTATTCATTTAGAATTCAGTGTGACTGCGCAAATGGATTAGTTGAGTGCTCGCGAAATGTTGGCGCTATACGATTTTCTATTTAATTTTTCTAGATGAGGGATGCGGTTCCGCAGAAAGGAAATAATAACAATAATAATAACGTGACTACTCTGAAAAGCAAGCCTTCGTTGGAAATTTATCGACCCCCAGGTTCGTAGTTTTCTTTTCCAATCACGCTGCTCGCGGTGCGAACTGTAATAAAAGGCTTGGTGTACATCGGGAAATAAATGTTTCTCAGGTGGAAGAACGGAAGGAACCACGGCGAACCACACCAATCCGCGATTGAACGTGCACGCCAAGGAGTTCACTATGAAGCAGAACGACTCGCATCCTTCTAAGTGAGCATAAACCACTTAGGAGATAGTTAAGACTCGGTCGACGTATCGGGAACGCTCGGCGGAATGTCTAGAAAGCCGTTAAACATAAAATTCCCGCTAAACGGGATTAATTTCGACGAGATCTCCGCGAATGCGAGCCCCGTTTCGCCCTTGGACAGTGAAACACTCGAACGCAAACACTTCTCATACAAAGAGAGTAAACAAAAAGTGTATCATAACTTTTCCAATCGATACGCCGGTGTCCCGTTAGGAGGGGATCTTCCTACCCCCGATATAAGATATCGATATCGAGAAGCGACGATGGTGAAACGAAACGAATCGCTTTCCGAGGTAAGAGGGTCCCGCAAGTAATTTCGAAAGCGGACTGATTCTTTTTCTTCGGCTTCCCTTTGCGCAACGGCGTCGTTATAGATTAGCATTCGTATCAGCGGGTAACGAAAGTGAAAGAGACAGACGTTGCAGGATTATGTCAGCGCTCGTTGCAACGAGCACCTTGACGAACTGTTAATCCCCCCGGGGGGTTTATGAACGGGTTACGTCACAGAAGTACAAACAGGCGTTAGCGTAATGCAAGCTCCCCCCGATGGAGTTTTACGCGCGCCATAAACGAGCGAGCGATGTCAAATTCGCCCTTCGACTTCCATTTATGCGCTCGGCTGTTAATGAAGCTTGTTTGGATCCAGGTCTCGGACGAACGCTTCGGACCGATCCCCGTACTATTTGCAACACAGCAAATCGAGCGGGAATGTGCATCGGTACCTGAACCCAATGCAGCAGCAGCAACAGATACGGCACACTCTTCAGCAGATGCAGCATCCCCTGACTCGTCACTCGCAGAGCGGTCATCACTCAACGACCTCCGCCCTCCGACAGACACATCCGCTGGACACTTCAGCATCGAGCGGTAATATATTGCATGTAAGTGCGTGGAGTCTTCAGAACGATGGATTTGGTAATTAACAATCGAGTAATGTGGAACGTATTTTGCGAGACAGGGCTCGGGCAGGGTACACTTCAGCGTGGACCACAATGAGGTGAAACCGAGCGCGGGGAAGCCCAGGCTGATGAAGTCTTTGTCCTTCGTCTCCACTTATAGTCTGAAGCGATCGAAAAGTTTGAACGCTGCCGACGTGTTGGCGGCCAAGGCGGTGAATATCTCGGACGCGTCTGAACTGGGGAAATTCCCTCCGGCTGTTCAAGACACGCTTCTGAGGGCCATTGAGGGTACAGCTAGTGATCAGAATTTGTATAGTCTCTTTTAGAACGTCTATTCATTATAATTTCTTGCGCAGATCCGAATCTCCTGAACGCGCGAGGCTTGATGGAGCTGGTGCGTCACATCCTCGAGAGGGTCGTCGAGAACAGAAAGTACGCGGAGCCGGCTGCAAAGATTTGCATCACCATCATAGAGGTTACTATTTATCCAGTCACTGAGCACTTGATATTAATCTTGATTGTACTGGATATAAACACTCGTTGGAACAATTTGCTGTAGAAAGAAGCTAAGGAGACCTTCCTGGAATCGTTGCTGAATACTTGCCAGCAGTGGTACCAGGATCGCGTCAGGATACTCTACGACGGCTCGAGCTACCATCGCTACTCCGCCTTCATGACGTTCCTGAACGAGATGTACTGTCAGGTATGAGAGAACATCGGGATGTGATGCTCGACAGTTCCTCTCGGACAGACGCTTAAGCCGGGAATCCATCGGGAAGCTAAACTATACTATGTTATAGTTTAGCTTTTGTTGGAAACGGTTCCATAAGAATGTATTGAAGCTAATTTTTTTAAAACTTAGCATAGCTTAGCTTCCTGGTGGATTCCAGGGTTAAAACATGTTTGAGTCATAGAAGCTTATAGCGCTGTCTGGTGATCATTGATTGATGACGCAATGGACGCCAGGGTCCGCAACGTTAACTTCCTCGCGAACCAGTCTATTTTTTGCTCGCGAGCCGAAACGGTCTCCTTTCATGAATATGGATGATGGTTACAGTTGAAACGAAGGCAGCTTCAGCTGAAAACGCAGCAGGAGGGCGTTCCCCCCGGACGCGTTCTCCTCACGTTGCTCTGGAAGTGTTGCCAGGATTGTCTGCAGCCTCCTGTCGTCAATTCCCTGGCCGAGGTGAGTTGGCGTTCAAGAATCTTCCCTCGGGAAACTTGTTTTATTCCTCGGAAGAACTAGAGGGCTTCTTTCTCTGCTAAATTCCTAATAGTTTCTATTATTCACCTTTATTCGAAAGACGGACTGCCTCTTCTTCATTCTGACGTGCATTGGCAAGGACCTGGACATGGAGTTACCGGCCCAGCTGCAGCAGTTGCTTGGAAGCTTAAGGGACGCCTTCCTCGCCGAGGACACCATCCTGCCATCGGTCAGAAAGACACTTTTGCAGCTGATAGAGCTCCACGCCGCGCATTGGCAACTCCCTGCGCCGGCGGTCGTCTACTACTATCCTGGCTCCACCTCGAAATGATCCTTCACACTCTGAAGTCCTCCATCCATTGGCCGGTTCTGTGCTTGCGCGCGTCGGGTACGCGTGGACTCGGGTGTTTGTGAAGCGAGTTCACAGGATTCTTTGTACTTGAATGGCCGGGTCGTGAGTCGTGCGAATAAAAATGAAACGAATGCCATGAGCGGCGGCCGAAGGCTAGAGAAGCTGCTCGAAGCTGATCGCCTGGAGCAACGTCGCTGACGCGTTAGGTAAAAGATATTTAGAGCGATGCGTACTGTATTTCGTATGGAATGCGGTTTAAGCATCCTCTCTCTTTGGCTCGTTATCTAGGGAGGACGAGTCGACTCGTTGTGAATGCTTTGGACGAAACAGGTGCCTTGTTTATTTAAATATATAATTAAATATATATTTTTGAATATGTAAATGTGTTTCTAGTCGCGGAGTGGCCTAATTAACGGGTTGAAGATATATTTTCTCGTAAGTAATTAGATCCGATGTTTGGATAGTGAAGCAAGTATGTGGAGGAGTGTTTAGTAGTTGACACAGTCGAGGATTTTTATTTTACTTTATAGCTGAGGTAGGTGGTAGGTTAGCACCAAGGAAAGAAAAGTAATTTAAAGAAATAGAGATATTTATTAGAGGGGATTTTAACTCTGAACGTTCAGCATTGAAATCCCCAATGCTAGACCCATCAATTATCCCCTCTATCGAAGTTACAATAAATTCCAGAGGAATTTCTGACCAAGCACTCCTCGATCGCTACGATCGGAGGCCCAGCCTCGTCGAAAGAGACGTTCTATCCGAATCGTGACCTCCTTTGTCAGCTGAACTTGTAAATGGTAGCTCCGAGGCGACCATAGAGGCATTACGACTTTCACGGGGACTCGATAAAAGCGTCCGTCTCATTTTACGTTCGCATGACTCCACGTCCGTCAATATTGCCCGCCGAAGTAGGCTGCGATGCGCAATAAACGCTTCCGAATCACTCCAAGAAGCCTTTCTGCGAGTGTTCTTGCGAAACCTTTGTTCGACTAATGTCCGAGCGATCACGCGTCTAGAGGATGCGTCAGCCCGAGCATCCGCGATCTCCTCTACCGCGGAAAATGATCCCTGCGTCCACGAAAAAGAGGTTCCTTCGTAGAAAATGGTGCAAGAGTCACGGTCGTTTCCAAATCCAAACCACATTAACGCACGCTGTTAACCCGTTAACCCGCTGCTGAGAAGCCCGTCCACTCTTGTGGTCTACGGAATTAGAAACGATTTCGTTAGTAAGTCAATGGGTTAAGAAATCGGGACATTCGTGAAACCGAGCACACCGTCTGGCTTGTCTCGACCACCGAAATATCGCCTCCCAGCGATAAACGTTCCGAGAATGTTCACCCGCGGAAGATTGCAGGTTCACGGTTAAAACGAGACATTGAGTATCGGCGCGTATACTCCGCGCGTGCAATGGAATGACGAATTACTTAACGGAGCAGGTATTTGTAGAAAGCGCGTGGTCGTTGGACCATTGAGTTTCACAGAAGATCCGAGGGCCTCTGTAGGCCCTGGAAGTTTGTCTCGAATTTTCCACGGCTTTTCCCCGCGAATGCAAGGCTACGAAGTATATTAAAAGAATGAAAATCGGATGGAATGAGAGCACGAATAATAAGCCGGTCGAACTCGTTCAACGGTGATGATCGAGAGAAAAACGACCCACACGTGCGATGATACGAGTGCTCGGTGATCTGTAAAGTGTCGCTTTGCAAGTATGCGGTGTGAACGGCGAAGAAACGTTGAGTAAAACGTTAATCTGCGAATGCAAACACGAGGAGGCTACTTCCTCGTGGTTTTAATCTCGATAACTCGGGCGTAGTAGCGAATGGAATGATTTTAAAATACAGGTGCAAGAATTTGTTTTAATTACAACTGGTTCTCTGTGATTCATCCCTCCATTCTTCGCATGGTAACGTGGATTTTATTTCAGGTGGATTTCTGCGGTAGGAAGAAACGCGCACGGTCGGAGGACTGTTGGCAAATGTCGGTGATTCATAATAGAAAAGGTGAAGAGCCCCGGGTGGAAGGGGAGCGGCAGAAAAACGCGACATAATCCTCTTAATAAGGAATATGCTCGTGTGATCTCCTTCTCGAAATGCAATCGCCTTTGCCAATTCGTGCCAAGGGCGATAAAAATCGCCCGGTAGACGCTCTCTCTCTCTCTCTCTTTCTCTCTGTCTTCCATTCTGAGGTTGACTCACGATGTCTTCTCGGAGAGAACGGCTGGTAGCACTTTATTCGCGGGCTTAGGCTGCCAAATTTCTGAAATTCCTCTACTTGGCGGCACGATTAATATTCCAATGGAAGAACACGTTATGAAAATCGAGAGGAAAGGAGAGATGAGAGGTACTTCTAGAGGTGCCTGGATTAATTTTTAAGACGTAGGTATATAATCTTTCCTCTGGACGAAAATCAACAGGGTGTAAAATCGAAGTTACTAGATATGGAATCTCTTACAAAACTGTAGCTCCATTAATCCTTAGCAAATAGAATGGAATGGCAATTGCGTTGCTATTAATGAAACAAGATAAGTATCTTAGTATAATGTCCTACAATATAAATCCCCCTCGAAATTAATATTAAATTCTCCACTAGACGCAGAAGACCAAGCCGATCTTGTCTATGAAGAATCGATGCAACGGAAGAAGTGATCCTATCCCAGAAGAGGATGGAGAGGACCAGCGCCACATAAACAGACATCACCCAGAACAGCCCAGACTTGTACATACATTCCAGCCGTTGCGAGAAAAACAGTCTGACTCACTCCGCGAAACGGAGGGCCAGAACGCGCACCCACCCAAGAGGCCCATACCTACACGGCGAACGTAGGCATCACAACATCCGCCAGAGGCTTTCGGAAACCCCGGCGACGCGGTCTCTCGATTGACCAACACCCCAAGGTCGCGTCCTCTCCCCCATCGCGGTGCTCGGCGTCAGAGAAGCGAGCAGAGGCAAGCACGAACGCGGAACGGGAGCGCGTAGAAGTCGCGGCCACCGGCGCGACGGGCCCGGGATGTTCTCCAGGCAGTGCCGGCGGTCGTCGGAGCGGCGTCGACCTTGAAACCCCCGACGGCAGGTCGGGGAACCGAGAGAGGTTTCGCCTTGGGTAATCGGTGCCGCGGACTCGAAAACTAGGACTGCGCCTGCGGTGACGCGGGCGATGTACACGGCGAGCGAATCGCGACGGAGGGAGCGCCGGGTGGTGGAGGAGCGGCTCGAAGGAGGTGGAGAAGAAGGAGGAGGGCACGCGGACCGCGGAGGTGACGAGGGGGAGGGAGAGGAGAGAGGCGCGTTCGCGGTAACGAAACAAATAGGCCGGCGACTTTCACCGGCGTAGCCGAGAACGGCCGCACGGCACACAGGCGAACGCTCTTGGCCCGTACCGCTTCTCCGGGTTGCGGAGCCGTACCCTCGCTCTCGCCGTTCCCCCGTCGTCCTCGAGCACGGGGGGAGGGGGCGAGGGAAAGAGAGAGAGGGGAGGGAATCCTGCCAGCGCGGAGCAGACACGAGGCATACCCCGAGCGAGCACACCGAGGGGCCCTCGATTCTTTTTCTCTCGGCCGTGTCGCACGTGTCGTCGTCTCCGTCTCCGCGACCCGGCTTCGTAGCCGCTCCTCCCGTGTCGCTGACGACCACTTCGTCGCGAATCTACCGTTCCGCTCTGCGTCGCCCCTTTCGCCGCCGTTAAACAACTATCCGACGTTTCTCTACCGAACCACAGTTGCATCCCAGTGGAGGAAGATTGTACCGCGCGAAGGGATAGGATGTGTCCTCGTGGCCGCCTCTGAAGCGGAGCCAGATAGCGAGGGCCACGGGCCAAGTCTGCAGTCGCAGCCGAAAGAAATGCGTTGGTGCGAGTTGGTGGTATCGTGACGACGATGACGCGACGACGACCACCTGGACCAGGCCCGCGGGGAGCGTTCGCGTTCGCCTGGCTGCTGTGCGGCCTGTTGGCCGCTGCTGGGACCGGTAGGCGCTGATCCGCGGGCATTAGAGTGTCTTGTTCGCTCGAATGGGCGGTCGACGTGCATCGCCAGTGAAAATATGGAACGACGATGGGTTCCGATGATCGTGCGCGGGCCTTGGATCCCTGTCTTTCACTGGGAGTATTTAGAATTCAGCCACCGGTGGTTAAACTCGGCCCCGGCTCGAGCTGAAAGTAGGACTTAATGCGGGCATTGCTGCTTCGACTGGACACGTTCAATGTTAATGCTGATTTTTGGTCTAGTAGGAACGTCCAGTTGGGAGTGTAGTGCGTGTACTGTTAGCAGGCTCATGTTGCAATGCGTGCATGCGATGACGCGGGCACGTGTGTGAGTGGTAGGTGCAATAGACAAGCCTCTGAGGATGGTATGCCTAGATAGGCTTGTAGTGTGGGTGAAAAAGTTTCTCTGGGCCTCCGATGTTAACGTAATCGTTGGCTTATGCTGCCTGTTAAGGGCTCAGCTGTAACAGATCCTCGAGATCTTTTTATATCTTCTTATGCGACTTGATAGCTCAGCTGGTACCTTTTACAGATTCATACGAAACATCGCGAATGAGGAGAGTAGATCAGAGCTAGTTCTTCTGCTCTCTATTGCTTTATCCTTGCTGGGAATTCCTAGTTATACGTCTTCTGCTTAGCATTGGAATTCCCCTTTCTACTGTATAAATTAAACATAATTTTCAATCTCTGTTTTTGCATCGGATACTGCGATTGTTAGTTTCTCTAGAGGTACAGAAAATGGAGTAGGTACCTAATGCATCATAATCATCCGTAGCTTTCTAATAATCTTCATTAACAATTCCCCTTGAAATCTGGCATTCCAATTCGCTGTAATTGCCAGCCCCAATTAGAGTCCATAAAGCCTATATTCCCCATTAAAGTCGCAACACCGGGAATAGAAATCGATAGCCGGATGTTTTCGAGTACCCGGAGCTATCGCCTCCTGTACCCACTTACTAATTTATGTGCATAGCAGATTTCGCGAACGATTGTCATCGCCCACGATAAATCAGAGCTGCGAATCGGTTGATCGATCTCACGGCGGACGATTAATTTAAAACGGATCTTTTTCGATCGACAGAATCCAAGCGCCTTGTTCGATCAGCGATCCATAGAACCCGGAAATTCCAATCGTTTTTATTTTTATTTTATTGAATTTGCTGGACGAAAGATCTACGCGTAATTAATTAACAGTTGCAAACGGGGACGATCCTTGAACTCGTCACGTCGTCGCTCGCTTTCGATTTTAGAAAAGCTTCCTTCCCATTCGAGCGAGCACACTTTGAATCATGCATGTTCAGCGGTTTTCAATCGGAAAATCGCCCTCTTTGCTGCACTTGCAATCTGGAGAACTTGTCTCTTATAGGAGTGTTGCACAGCTATGCGGACAAACAGAGGTACGACGGATGGTACAACAATCTGGCGCATCCGGATTGGGGATCGATCGGCAAGTACTCCAAAACAGTTTGCACGTTTCTTTGACGCGCTGTCGGCGCGCTTGTGTGTTGCGAGCCTCTGGAATTCTATTTCATTCAACTCGCCGCGATCTTCCTTTACTCGTAGACGCATCGGCACGGACTGCGTGGAGAAACTTTTGAAAACAAAGGCGAAGATAGAAGTCTTTTGAGAAACTGTAAGCAGTGGCGCACTCGGGATTTAATTTTGGGGGAGCCGAGTTGAAGGGGTAAAAATACTTTTAATGGAAATGCAATAGAATTACATTAGGTGATTATAAAAATTTAGTTACAGAATAAAATCCAGTTTTCTTTCGTTTTTACAAAGTTTTTGAATTACTTTAGTCGTGGTTACATTAATCTACTTTTTTCTTTTTCTTTGGGGGTTGCTAGAGCCACCTTTGGGTGCACCACTGTAGGTACACTTAAACATTTATTTTATAAAATGTTAATCTCTGAAGGATTTATCAAATGTAAAAATTAAGTACATCGCATTTTAATCTCTGAATGATTTATCGAGTGTAAAAATTGACTACTTATCGTTTCGATACGCCCCGTAGAAGTGAATGAAGATCGTTTTTGCGGGTCGAGTAGACTCCAGCGTTTGTAGCACATTGTTGTACATATTCTCATTAATACAATGACGAAGCCAGATTTGCAATTACAAGCGCGCCGAATGGTGAAGAGTGAAAGGTGAAAAAAGATGCAGTTTTGTTGCTGGCAGTAAGAAAACTCGCACGTGTGAAAGAAATCGGTAATCAGATTCGCCGACAGGAGCTGTTATGGTTCTTTAAACGCGAAGATTGCGGGTTTTCGCGTCTACTAACATCGACAGGTACGAACGAGTTGGAGGAATGAAATATAGAAAGGAAAAAGGAAAGATGCGAGGGAACTCTGTCGCAAAATTATATGCAATCGCTTTTCTGCCGTTTTTTTTTTCGCATTGCCAGTCATCCACCTTGACCTTAGCCTCACAGTTAATATCAAACTTTCGATCTTTCGGGCAGCCTGAAGAATGCAGCCGCCCAATTTGCGCGCCGATACATCTATAGGCAAACGTTTGTTCTAAATTCTGATAACAGTGTCAACAACTCTGCTTGGCATCGTGCTTCAAGTTCGAACTCTAAAAATATTTTACAAGCACTGGTTTTCGGAAGTATTAAGTAAAAATAATCTTCTGTGTATCAAAGCACGTCGACAATGGAAATTAGTTATGGGCAGGAACTTTGGGGGTTGATAGAACTCGGTAAGAAAAAAAAAAAGTAAGATTCCAAGCTGATCAGTTTTTTAATGACTTCGCTTCTTGAGTTCCCTCACTCTTTGAAATTTGCACCCTGTATTTAACCCTTCGTGGTCACACGGGGTGTATCGCACCCCAGGATGTGTCCTTGCCAAAATTTCTGTAAATTTTGGGACCTTAATAATGAAATTTAAAAATTTGGCGAATTTTAACAGAAAAAAATCGCGTTTATCCACAACTATTTTTTCAAATACAAATTTCAACGTATCGAAATTTATAGTTATAGAAAAAGACTATTAGAACATGATTGTTTGAGTATTACGAATGTATAATTATCACTCAAAAGTTAAAAGATTCAAAAATATGAAAGTGGTACCTAATTAAAATATGACACTGGGGTGCAGTGAACACCATATGACTAATTTCTGATTGTAAGAGAGTAACTTTGTTTAGTACAACAAAGATAATTCATTGAACTGTGACGATCTTAACGTGGTTGGTACCTTCATAGACAGCAGGCTGATACGAAAGATGCCAGCTGCCTATTCCGATGGGGTTTACATGCTGGCAGGCCAGGACAGGCCCTCCCCCAGGAAGCTCAGTCAACTATTTATGCAGGGGGATGATGGCTTGCCTTCAGTCAAGAACAGAACCGCGTTATTCGCCTTCTTCGGTGAGCACCAGTCAGAATTAGAATAAGTTGCTTAGAATAATTAGAGGGGCATTGATTTTGAAAAGATAGGTAGTCTATAATTTGAAAGCTGATTTCCTATAGCTCTTTCTCTAATTATTTTGAGCACACTAACCGTATTGCCGCCGTTTTTGGAAAAGATCCTCTTACATATGTGGAGAGTAGAGGGTGAAGTAAAAATAAGTTTACTAGAATCTTGGAGGAGGTCCAACTTGGCACCTCCGATCGATAAGTTTGCCATTAAATCGCTCGCCATTGAACTCCTCCAAGGAGAATAAAAACGCCGCGTGGTCAATGATTTTTCTTGGGAATTGTGATTATATTAACGTAGATCTGTTAGACCCAAGGCACTTTTCAATTAGTCCCATTAATATGTGGAAGCTTCCAAAGACCACGAATCATCCTCTGATTCTGTAAGATGTTCCTCGAGGACGGAGTTCTCTACAAGTTGTTGCGAATTCATCTCTCACTTTCCCTACGTGTACACACGTCCAGGAAAACGGATTGCACGGTTATAGAGGATACGTCGATTCATCTGGGAAGTCGCTCGCGAATTAATAATCGTGCAATCTTGTAGAATGGTTGCTCGCTACGAATATCCGTATCGCGGTGGTTGCGCAAATGCCGAGGTGTCCGGGTTAGGAACGAGTAGCACGAGATGCTGGGGACATTTCCATCTGAATATGTAGCTCCAGCTCTAATTGGAGATCCACTTGCTGGATCCACTTTGCTGGATAATTCAGAGAAAGGGAAGAATTAATCAATACATATTTCTCTTAGGGGCTGTTCCGGTCTAGAGCCCATAAAAATAGGTGATCTTTAGGAATTAATTAAAGGAAAACTACTACATATAATTGAATGGGACTTTTTGCTGTGTATTAAGGATGTCTTATACTATAGAAATATATTTTTTGTTTTATAATTAATCATTGCAGATGGCACTGGGGAGTTGTTAAAGTCGAGGCGTCAAAAAATTCATCCAAATCGGTGGAACCTGTAGCACCTAAACCATTGGTCTGAAATAAAAAACAATGCTAGATTATTAAAGGGCATGAAACTCGCTCGTGGACAGACTAGAAGAAATTAGAAAAGATGACACTTGAAGGTTGAAATCACTTTTACCCTACACTTTTCGTCCTTTCAATGCTTTTAAAAATTAAAACTTTTCATTTTTTTTTTAATTTTACTGGTCTGTCCACGAGCCAGAAGTATATTCTTCAAAATAAAAAAGTTTCAGTCCAATCGGATAATAACTTTTGGAGATACAGGTTCCGCTGATTTTGAGAACACTGTTTCGAGGAAAACACGTTTAAAATTTGACGTGAGTGCCGAGTGGCCGGATGTTACCCATGCATTTGCCGCTACTCAAATGCCTATAACTTCAGGAATTTAACGAATTTCAAAAACTCCTTTTAAACACGTATTCCTAAAAGCTCGAGCATTCGAAAAATGGAATAAAAAAAAATCGATTTTTACACCGGAACTTCCCGTTAATTTTCTTCTAAAACGAGGTTTCCAAAACACTTGTGCCTCCAACGTGGAGAGCACCCAACACAAAAGCTTCCACACTGCTAAATAATCAATTTCCACTGATCAATCCTCGATCCCTTCCAATCAAAATCACCTCCTATTCTACATACCTACACCTGTCCCCAAAAAAACCTCTACCATTTACTTGATCGTCCTCCAACCAACCCAAACTCCTGCACTCCCAATGCCTCCTAACTAACCGGAAGCTACAGACTTTTCAACGTTTTATCCTCCAATTATTCCTCGTGACGTGGATCGCGACTCGTCGCACACTTTCCTGTTGAAACGTGGGAAGGCCGAAAGCTGGACGGGGCGAGAGGAAAGTGTGCCCCTCGCGGCCCTCGAAAAAGAAAGTAAAAACTGGGACAGTCGCCTGGATTCCGTGCTCGTCGCGTGAGATTCCCCTTGCGGTGACCTAGGAGGAAGTGACCCGGTGAGAAGTGGGTTCCCGGGGAACCAGTCGCGTCGCGTGCCCTCTTCCTCGTGCCTGTCCTCTTCTCTTCATCGCTGTCGGTGGACTTTTTCAGGGCAACTGGTCACGTCGGAGATCATCATGGCCAGCGAAAGTGGCTGCCCCATAGAGTACCATCGGATCGACGTAGACAAATGTGATCCGGTTTTCGACAAGGAGTGCCAAGGTAACAAGTACATTCCCTTCCGGCGAGCGGATTACGACCGCCGAACCGGACGCAGCCCCAATAGCCCTCGTGAACAGGTAATTCCCTGCTTTCCTTGTCTCCAGTCTCTGTTGGCTGGCTCTGGTACGCTGGGATCAAGCGGTTGCAATGATTTTTTTATATTCTTTTAAATTCCTTTCTTTATTTCCGACTGGTTTCAGTGTTTTTTTTTATTGCTGATGTTAAAGGAAGTTCATATAGTGGGCGTATAAGGAAAGTCTGCGAAACTAAGTTCTGCAGAAATTGGAAGCTAAGTTTAGGGAAAATGGAATTAGTGGATTTTCCTTGTACGCTTGCGATATGGATTAAGATAATTATAGACGCAGGAGGCTGCCATGTGGGTTTTCTGTATACTTCTTACTGAGATTGAAATGAGCCCAGCTTACCAGTTCTGTAATGAGTGCACTACTTAGAATAATTGAAATATTTGGTACGTTAATATTAAATTGGAATTCGATTTGTTGCATGGATTGAACTAGACACGTGATCCCCTATCAATTTTAAGCATTCTACTTGATTCTATCATTTAAGAACTAAGAACATAATGGATTGTAAGAAGTCAGTCGCTGTCTCAAAGTCCACGTAATGCTCCTATATCGATCAGCACTGGCGGGGAGCATTATCATTAACCACGGGGAAAGTGGCTGCCATTAAGAGCTCCATAAAATGTCTCTCGCGTTTCTTTCACAGCGTCTCTAATAATTACACCACTAAATAGAGTCCATTGAGCGTATTAACGAGAACCGAAGTCCCAGCAACGCGGTTCAAACGTTAGCTTTCTAATACTAATACCATCGAAAGTCACGTTTACCATTATCATCGCCAGACCCGTTTCTTTATCCCTGAATTCGTGTGCCTCGCAAATGATATCCTTAATTAATCCGCCCCAGGATAGCTGGCCTAGGAAAGATCCTTCGAGTCTGGGAAATAATTGGTGAAAAGTAGCTCTGAATACGTGAGGTTGCAGATAAACAAAGTGACGAGCTGGGTCGACGGTAGCTTCATCTACTCGAGCAGCGAGGCGTGGGCGAACACCATGAGGTCCTTTAAGAACGGAAGCCTTCTCATGGAGCCCACGAGAAACTTCCCAGTGAGGAACACCATGCGCGCTCCACTTTTCAATCACGCTGTGCCGCATGTCATGAGAATGCTCAGCCCGGAACGCCTTTACCGTGAGTCTCTTTTTTACCTCGACACTTGAAGATCTTTTTTCGGGCGACTTTAATTACAAGAGAGATCACCCAGTTCTCGGTGATCCACGGACGAATCAGCACCCCCCTATGCTGGCCCTGGGAATATTGTTCTATCGGTGGCATAATGTTGTTGCCACGCGGATACAACGCGAACATCCGACCATGTCCGACGAAGACGTTTTCCAGAGAGCTCGACGCATCGTTATTGGAACGCTGCAGGTAAGCTTGGAGTGGTCTGGGGGTTTATGGATCATTCAGCTGTTCGATGGATTAATGAGACCTGCAGTAAGGGGTTTAATTATTCAGTGGGTTTTAGAGAAAGCTGCTGAATTCCGTTTGGATAGATCTTAGGAGATGTTTAGTCCCACAATCGGTGTCTTAGTGGGGGAGGCCTCACTAGAAATTTTCGAAAATCGATTTTTATATTTTCTTGAAGTACAGGAGCTTGAATATATCCCCTGAAAGTGTCAAGTTAATCCGATCAAAATTGGCTAAGTTATACGCGTGTAAGTTGGTAGGTGTTCTTTGGTGTAGCGCTCGGACCCAAAACTTTAAACGCGTCTTCCTCGAAATCATGTTTTCAAAGTCGGTGGCACGCATGACTCAAAAATTAATGAACCAATTTATTCGAGGATTTGTAGGATTATTTTAGGGCTCCAAATCTAAGCGCCATCGGGAGCTTATCTTGTTTTTTGCCTAGTTTTATTTTTTACACTCGAAAAACGTGCGATTTGTTTTCCAAATGTCGATTCTTCAACGTTGCACAGCCACTATATTGTCACAAAATAATTTTTCCAAAGTCAGGCCCGATATCGGCTAAATAATTTCGTATATTATCTAAAAAAAATCGAGTTTTCAATTTTGGATGATCCTGCACCGAGCTACGGTTGTTACCGTAGAGCGCCTAAAACAAAAGGACGTCTCGGGCAACGCCTATATAACTCACGAATCTTTCAATACTTTTTCCACAAAATATACTGAAATATCTGTAAGATGTACTCTTTCCAACAGACTAATATTTAATAATAAAAGTTTATCGGTTTTTCTAGAAAAAAATCCTAAAGAAGCATGTTGTTTTAGTCGTTCTAAATAGGCCTCCCCCCTTAATAATTGTAATTTCATTCAGAATTTAATCTTGGGGTGGAGCCGAGTTGAAAGGATAAAACTATTTTTAATGCAAATTCAATAAAATTCAGTAGGTGATTATACAAATTTACTTAAAGAATAAAATCCAGTTTTCTTTCTCTTCAATCGTGATTGCATTAATCTCATTTTTCCTGTTGGGGGTGCCAGGGTGCTCTTTGAACCTGTCAAGTATTTAGGGTTTACAGACACGTGATATAATTATAACACCATAATGAATACGTCCTTTCTGCACAGAGCAAAATGTCGTTTCAGTACCGTCGCGTGTAATCCTATAACGCTAGCATGTAATTGTATATCGCCACTGTAACTTGATACACTAATTTTATACTACTTGAGGAGTTAATACATAGTCATGAAGCAGAATCTATTACAAAACATCTCAACATCCTGTCCCAGCTATTCGTACAGATAATTAGTCTATTCTTTTTTACAATCCCGTTGGTTTCCAGAACATTATTCTATACGAGTACCTTCCAATGCTCTTGGACGAAGATTTGCCACCCTACGCGAGCTACAAGCCGGATCTCCACCCAGGGATCAGCCACGTATTCCAAAGCGCTGCCTTTCGATTCGGTCACACCCTTATACCGCCCGGTATATATCGTCGGGACGAAAATTGCGAGTACAGGAGAACCAACACTGACCAACCAGCCATCAGGCTCTGTTCTACCTGGTGGGACTCAAACGTGAGCTGTGATTAAATTTTGAAAATACTTTAGGGTTGTCGAGAAGCATCGTTAGAATTTTAATACATATAATTGATAGTTTATTGGTACATCAGTTGACTCTTGTTCACCAAGCCCCCCTGGTATTCTCCTGCAGGAGGTTTTAACCAACAGCACCATCGAGGAGCTGATCATGGGTTTGTCCTCCCAAATAGCCGAGAAGGAGGACAATCTACTGGGCACAGACATTAGGAACAACCTCTTTGGTCCCATGGAATTCTCTCGCAGAGACTTGGGCGCCTTGAACATCATGCGCGGCAGGGACAATGGTCTCCCAGATTACAACACCGCCAGGGCACACTTCAAGCTACCTCGCAGGAAGACCTGGAACGAGATTAATCCAGAATTGTTCAACAAGAACCCTTCTCTGCTACGCACGCTAGTGGAGATCCACTCGAATAATCTGAACAACGTAGACGTTTATGTCGGCGGGATGCTGGAGTCTAGCGCTGGTCCTGGGGAGTTATTCTCTACCGTGATAAAGGAGCAGTTTCTTCGCTTAAGGGACTCTGATAGATTCTGGTTCGAGAACGAAGAAAATGGGTAGGTACCATGAAGACTAATTAAAGCGTCACAGGACTATCGACGTTCTCTTGAAGTAATTACACCACGTGTTAATATCCTCAGAATCTTCACGAGAAGCGAGATCGAGGAGATTCGTCGCGTTACTTTGTGGGACGTGATAATAAATGCAACCGGTATATCGCCAGATTCTATACAGAGGAACGTGTTCGTCTGGGAGGGGGGAGACCCTTGCCCTCAACCCTATCAGCTGAACTCGACGATATTGGAACCGTGCGTTCCATTGCAACGTTACGACTACTTCGAGGTGATTTTTATATTCGCTGCTTATTTATTCAGCGAACATTTCTACTGTTCCTGATTAACTGATTCAACTTGTCCGCTTGAAGGGGAGTGAGCTGGTGTACATATACGCCTGCGTTTTTCTCGGCTTCGTGCCGATCCTGTGCGCCGGTGCCGGCTACGGTCTGGTGAAGCTGCAGAACCGGCGCAGACGGCGGTTGAAGATTCTCCAGGAAGCGATACAGAGGCAGCAGGACGGGAAGATCAGCGTGGACAAGATGATCGTGCGTGAGTGGCTGCACGCGAACCATCGCCGTCTGGTGAAGGTGAAATTCGGCCCGGAGGCGGCTCTCCATATCGTCGATCGCAAAGGGGAGAAACTCCGCACGTTCGACTTCAGCGACGTGAACACCGTTACCATGGAGGAGTCTCAGGTGATTGCCGTAATCACGGTTACGTTTCGCTCTCCACGAAAGCCGCGGGATACAACGTAGAAATCTCGAAGCGGAACCACCGTTGCGCAAACCCGGGCTACGGCGGGGAAAACGCGTGGAAATTCGTTCGACGACTGGGAATATTCAGAATGCGTTCTTTTTAAGTAGCCGAATTCTGAGGAGCACTTTATCCATCGATCGCGCAATTGTACGCTTTCTCGAGCAGTCGAAACGCCTTGTTATTGCGGATACAATGTTGAAATTATTACAATGTATACCTGAAATATTATCAGCATCAACTGCTTCCACGGTGAAACTTATCTCGAGCATCATCTCGGTTACTCTTCAGGAAAACGCGAGCGGACACCGAAAGGCGTTGGTGCTGCTCCGGATACCGCGGGACTACGACCTCGTCCTTGAGCTAGATTCCTTGGCGTCTCGTAGAAAGTTCATTGCGAAACTGGAGGCTTTCTTGGCCTCCCATAAGAAGCACTTCACGCGGTCCCAAGTGGGCAGGGATATTATGCTGGCGAAAGCGGAAACGAAGGAGCGACGTCAGAAGAAACTTGAACAGGTAGTGTCTCCCTTCCTGTATCACTCTTTAAGGATTCTTGTTCCAAAGCTTCCTGCCTCTACAAGCTTAATAAAAACCTTTCCTTTCGAACAGTTCTTCAGGGAGGCGTACGCCCTGACTTTCGGCCTCCGACCTGGCGAAAGGCGTCGGCGATCGGAGGACAGCGACAGCGGCGAGGTCGTCACTGTGATGCGCACCTCCTTGTCGAAGAGCGAGTTCGCCAGCGCGCTTGGGATGCGCGCGGACGCTGTGTTCGTGAAGAAAATGTTCAACATCGTCGACAAGGACAGGGATGGTCGTATTTCCTTCCAAGTAAGCGTTCCTCTATATTTCTCGCAGAACATTCTTTGCACCAAGGCATGGTGGATTTAAATGTACGTGTGCAGGAGTTCTTGGACACCGTGCTGCTGTTCTCGAGAGGCAAGACCGAGGACAAGCTGAGAATCATCTTCGACATGTGCGACAAGGACAGCAACGGAGTGATCGACAAGGAAGAATTGTCAGAGATGCTGAGATCGCTGGTGGAAATCGCCCGGACCACCAGTTTGTCCGATGATCATGTCACGGAGCTGATAGACGGGATGTTCCAAGTAAAATTTCGTAGAATTCTCGCGGATGGTGTGTAGTTAAGCGGAGTGTACTTAAATCGATGCTCCTGCAGGACGCTGGGTTGGAGAGGAAGGACTACCTCACGTACAACGACTTCAAGCTGATGATGAAGGAGTACAAGGGCGACTTTGTGGCGATCGGCCTCGACTGCAAGGGTGCCAAGCAGAATTTCCTTGACACGTCCACGAACGTGGCTCGTATGACCAGCTTTCACATTGACCAGCTTCCAGCTGAGGACTCGAAGAGCTGGGCACGGAAACAGTGGGACGCTATGTCCACGTTTCTCGAGGAGAATCGGCAGAATATATTCTATCTGTTCGTTTTTTACGTGACGACCATAGCTCTCTTTGTCGAGAGATTCATATGTGAGTATTCCGCAGTTATTTCTTCCCTTTATTTTGTCGTTTGAACGATCGAGGCTTGTTTCAACTTCAGATTACTCCTTCATGTCCGAGCACACGGATCTGAGGCACATTATGGGTGTTGGAATAGCCATCACCAGAGGATCCGCCGCTGCTCTGTCCTTCTGCTACAGCTTGCTACTGTTGACCATGTCCCGCAACCTCCTCACCAAGCTCAAGGAATTCTCCATTCAACAGTACATCCCTCTGGATTCTCACATTCAGTTTCACAAGATTGCCGCCTGCACTGCGCTGTTCTTCTCCGTTCTGCATACAGTGGGGCACATGGTGAATTTTTACCACGTCTCGACCCAGCCGTTGGCTCATCTTCGCTGCCTGACCAGCGAGATCAGCTTTCCCAGCGATGCTCGGCTGACGATCTCCTTCTGGCTATTCAGAACCGTAACAGGTAGCTTACAGAAGTAACTCCATGCATCGTAAGTCACTTCACGACGATCGAAGAAGTTAAAACACTATTCCGACCTTGCAGGTTTGACTGGAATCCTCCTGTTCGTGGTGATGACGATAATCTTCGTGTTTGCCCATCCCACTATTCGCCAGAAGGCGTACAAGTTCTTCTGGTCGACTCATAGCTTGTACGTAGTGCTTTACGCACTGTGTCTGATTCACGGGCTGGCTCGGTTAACTGGCTCACCGCGATTTTGGATCTTCTTTGTCGGGCCTGCTATCATTTATGCTCTCGATAAGGTAAATCGAGGAACACCATGTTTGCAAGTCAATCTCGGTTTCTAATTCCATGTATGAAACTTCGATATGGACGTTCGGGCGTCGAGTAACAAATTACTACTATGATTGCCTAGATGGTGAGCCTTCGGACAAAGTATATGGCGTTAGACATCATCGAGACGGAGCTGCTACCGTCGGACGTGATAAAGATCAAGTTCTACAGGCCGCCGAATTTGAAGTACTTGTCTGGCCAGTGGGTGAGGCTCTCCTGCACTGCTTTCAGGTCCAACGAATTTCATTCGTTCACATTGACCTCGGCGCCGCACGAGAATTTTCTTTCGTGTCACATCAAGGCCCAGGGGCCCTGGACCTGGAAGCTGCGGAACTACTTCGACCCCTGTAATTATAATCCAGAGGACGAGCATCCGAAAATAAGGATAGAAGGTCCATTTGGAGGTGGGAATCAGGACTGGTACAAGTTCGAGGTCGCGGTGATGGTCGGTGGAGGCATCGGGGTCACTCCCTATGCCTCCATGCTGAACGACCTCGTCTTCGGCACTTCTACGAACAGATATTCTGGGGTTGCTTGTAAAAAGGTAACGAAATGCGATGCGATGCTTGCTGGATCGATCCTTACGCGTAGAGGCGATGTTGTTAATTTATTCTTGCTTTATTCATAGGTCTACTTTCTGTGGATATGCCCCTCGCACAAACACTTCGAGTGGTTCATCGACGTCCTCAGAGACGTCGAGAGGAAGGACGTCACGGACGTCTTAGAGATTCATATATTTATTACTCAATTCTTTCACAAGTTCGATCTACGTACCACTATGCTGGTAAGTCGCTGCTGCTGATTGCGATTGTAGGATGAAAGCTGAACTGAATCTTTTCGTTTGCAGTATATTTGCGAGAACCATTTCCAGAGGCTATCCAAGAAGAGTATATTCACGGGGCTGAAAGCGATCAATCATTTTGGTCGGCCCGACATGACCTCGTTCTTAAAGTTCGTTCAGAAGAAACATAGCTACGTAAGTTCGTCGTGATTGAAATTAAAATGTTTTTTAGTAAATTGATTAACGAGGGTGTCTGAACGCGTTGCAGGTCAGTAAAATAGGAGTATTTAGTTGCGGACCACGTCCATTAACGAAGAGCGTGATGTCCTCTTGCGACGAAGTGAACAAGGGCCGTCGCCTGCCGTACTTCATTCATCACTTCGAGAACTTCGGCTAGTCTGATCGATATTACCATTAAGGAAGGCGGAGAAGAACGATGGACTCTATCGCGAATCTCGTGGAACTTTCTCGAATGTATATATTTATGCGCGTGTGCGTGTCCTTTATTTATACCGAGTATTACATTTCTTATTTATGATCACGCAAACGAATACCTTTCTCGAAGCTGCGCTCTAAGGTGCCCAGCGAAGAAAACCACCGATGCCTGTCCTCAATTAGGACTGATTAAAACGAACAGCGACCTTGGAGCTCATAAAGCAATCCTCTTAATCTCAAAATCCCAGATACTTCAATATCTATTTCGGCGTATCTTAACACACCATTTCCTTTTCATTTTTGCTAGGAGCTCCAGAGTTTAGAGGTGAACAGAATCGCAAGTAGAATAAGAATAAGAATTTTATTTCGGAATGTCAGAGGACGGGAATAAATAAGAAAACTCAGCCGTTGATAGTCCTCCTCGAAGAAGATGGAAAAGGGTAAGACCAGTTGTTCTTGGTCGGGTCCTCGTGAGGCTCGTGCTGAAACTCCGAGGATTCGTGGGACGCGTAGCCGCGATTTATCACACCTTGCGTGTCTTCCTTGGCGTCGTGCCTGCTCTGCAGCTTCGACGACAGTTGACTGAAAGCATCGAAATAAATATCACTACGCGTCAGCCATCAAGCACGCGCGCAGACCAAGACAGAACCTTATAATTCGATCGCCAAAAGAGTCTTCGATCTTAGGTAATCTCCTCCTGATGTTCCTCGTGTCGAAGCTCTCCTCTATGATAACGTGCCTGTCGTACGGCGTGTCGTAGTCGACCTCCAGTATAGTAGAGAACTGATGAGGGAATATCATGTCGATCGCCGTTATCACCACTCCAGCAAAGAGACACCCGATGCCTGGAGAATGTACAGATTACACCATTCCGACTTCCTATCCTCGGAACTGTACGGTTTAATAACGAGCGAAATGCAAACCAGATAGCAAAACCAGCCAGTAGTTCCATCCCAGATTGAAGGCAAGTATCGAGCCGTCTATGTGCGCTATGAGAGGCTCGCAGGGCAGCAGTGCCCAGTATATCAGATTCGTCAGTAACATACACATTCCAGTGAATATCATTCCGTAGGCTCCGTATCGTGGCACAACCACCAATAACAAGTTCATCATCAGCCAGGAGGCGAAGGTTGTCCTGTGAGGAAGAAGCAGTAGGTGTTAGGAAATACCGTTGGGAGCTTAATTTATACAAAGACACCTTTGAAACAGTATCGAAGAGTACGACCTCGAGACTGTGTGATTACCAGAGCATTAGCGACGCATAGTACCCAGCCTGTCGGTATTTGCTCCCCCAGGAGAAGCCCTCCTGATGCAGACTGAAATACTCCGCCAAAGAGACTATAGGGAACGGTGCGCCCTGGTTGAGTGCTTGCTTGAAGGCGCTCGTCATCTCCCCGGTGCTTCTCCACCAGAACCTTTCGTTGTATTCCACGTCCTCCATCGGGTTCTCGTTGCCTGGTAACACTGTGCCGGAAGGCTTATAAATAACGTGGAGCGGACGATAGTTTAAAATATGGGACGGTGTATTACGATTCTCTGGTGGTAGCTAGCGAGACCGATTGGACAGAATGATTGAAATGTTTAGACGACCGAGTGACTCACGTCTGTACGTGATGTTTATGTGCATCAGGCCGATGTAGCCGCCGATTTCAGCGGTGGTCTTCTGCCGGGAGAATGCGCTGTACGTGCTGACGATGGTCGCCGAGCTGGTGTGCCAGGATGATCCATACTGGGCCACTGCGGAGATAAAGAAGCTGCTAGTGTTCCTTCGAGGAAGCTGTTAATCGCGAGACAGAGAGGATGTTACCTTGAATCGACGCGCCGACGAAGAGACTCAAGGTCACGGTGAGGAAGGTGCTGAGTCGCTGGAAACGCAAGAGGAATCGCTGAGCACGAATTACGTGGTACCGTTCACCGTTGTACAGTCACCGCGATATAAAACAAAGAAGCTTTCGAGAATAATGCTCTCGTTTACCTCCTTTCGAATCCCAGGGAATATCACCAGGAACGCCGTGAAGATGGTGCCGAAGATCACGAAGACGATCACCAAAGGAACGTCGCCCGTGACCGGTGTACGGTTGCTGTAGCTGTACAACGTCGGCCCTCCGTCGATGCGGAACGCGTCGAACCATCCCTTCATCCTGTCGACCCGATTTTCGAAGCCTCGACCTTCAGAGAACCGGTCAATTCCGGTTCGTCGTTCAAGCTACTTGACATCAAGAGTCTTGCCTAAGTATTCTACCAGGCGGAGGCGATGGGAAGCCGAAACCGATTGATTTCTCTGTAATTCCGACGAGCAGGCACTGAATCTTTGCGTTTCAACTACAGGTCGCCGTGGACGACTACCAGTAGCCAAGGACGATTATTGTGAAACGAAGGTGAATCGTGGCGCGCACCTGCACGGCTAACATGGAGGTTCCGGAGGCAGAGCGAGCACTAAGGCCCCCGAGTAGGTTAACGGGTCTTCGAAAGTGATCTCCAGCGACGGAGGTGGAGGGGCACCGGTGGCCTTTAGAAGGGGCAGAATGAAAGAGAAAGAGGCGCAGGTGGGGCATGTGCTCGCTGAGAGGCCAAGCCGCGAAGAGGAGCGAGTAGCCGAGCAAAAAGTCGCCGGATCAGCTGGGCAAAGGAGGAAAAAACGTCGCGGCGCACGCCGCGCCGCGTACCGTCGTTTTATTTCGGCGGATCGGCGATCGATGATCCCGGATGACGACACCAGACGTGGACACGTGAGCGTGGATCGCGCGGCATGCCGGATGGCACGCGGAGAGACTTCGACGCCCGCACGCACCGGTCACGCCCATTGTTTCCCCAGGGAATTCTGCTTTCGTAACACTGCCTCCCGGCGAGCCCCACCAAGCTTCGCTGACAGATTGTGGGGCTTGAATAATGATGACGCTCGGCCGGAATCATATCCACAGCCGCTTTAATTCAATTGCAGGCGCGGTAGATATTTTAACGCTCGGAGGAGGTGGGAGAGAGCCGGTATATGCGACTGAATTTCTAGAATAATCACAGTGGAGGACCGGCGGTAGTAGTGCGTGAATATTGGACCGTGAAAGTAGATTGAGGCATCCTTGATCAGGCAGCGAGCCTAGCTATGACAGAACACGCTGGCTTTGGTCTATCCGGATATTACAATTCCACTTTAGTAGAGTATTAAGGGGAGGTTCTGGTCTAAATGTCGATTTTTTTTATTTCATTTTTCGAATTTTCAACGTTTTAGGACAACGTGTTTAAAAGGATTTGTTGAAATTCGTAAAATTCCCGAAGTTATAGGCATTTGAGTAGCGGCAAATGTATGGGCAACAACCGGCCACAGTGTTCTCAAAACGGTGGGACCTGTATCTCCAAAAGTTACTATCCGATTCGACTGAAACTTTTTTTATTTTGAAGAATATACTTCTGGCTAGGAGGAAAACCAGAAAAAACTACAAAAAAGTGAAAATTTATCATTTTTAAAGGCGTGGAAAGAACGAACAGTATAGGGAAAAAGTGAATTCAAACTTCATGAGTCGTTATTTTCTCAAAAAACGTCAGTTTTGTAATTTTTTCTGGTTTCCCCCCTAGCCAGAAGTATATTCTTCAGAATAAAAAAGTTTCAGTCGAATCGGATAATAACTTTTGGAGCTACAGGTCCCACCAATTTGGATGAATCTTTTGACGCCTTGACTTTAACTCCTCCCCAGTGCCGTCTGCAATGATTAATTATAAAATAAAAAATATATTTCTATAATTTAAAACATACTTAACACAACGCAAAAGGTCCCATTAAATTATATATAGTAGTTTTGCTTTAATAAATTCCTAAAGATCACCTATTTTTTTGGGCTCTAGACCGGAACCTCCCCTTAAAACAGTACCGCACAAGTGACACACACGCGTGACCGGTACATATCCACGGGAAACCACAGGTAAGAGTAATTCGAGACATCCCTGATCAGCCACCACACCCAGCCAACCCACACGCGTATCGTATCCCAGCATCTTCGGGTCAGCGGAGCCTCGACTCATTAGGGTCGTCGACCTCCGACCTTCACTCCACTCGTTCGCCCTCTCCGCGGAAATATCTCGTGACGAGTAACCGGCGATTACACTGAAAGCGTCCCCAGGCCGAGGACCCGCGGCCAGGTGCGCGTACAATGGCCGGAGCGAAGCCGGCGCGAGGTGAGCATCGGCGTGAACAAATAAAAGGGACCGGTGCCAATGGGACGCGCACAGTGTCCGCGACCGGTAGCGGAAGCACGGTAGCAAACACCGCGCGTCCCGTGCGCCGCGATATATCGAGGTATGCGTCCAGGCTGGTCCATAGGTGCCGGCAATAACTCGATCTATTTCAGTCGGTCTAATTCGAGCCGGGTGACGCTAAACTTTTAAACGGGCAGCGCTGGTAGCATCTCCACCACCACCGCCGCCCTAGCCGCCACCACCATCGGCCGCTCTCCACCACCACCGCCGACGATAACCACCGGAACGAGGATTCCGGTGGCAGAGAGGCTGCCGCTCGCGCAGTCTCCTCAGCGCGTAGGCCCCCAATACACACCCGACACACTGCTTCTCTGACCCTTGAAGGTAAACCATTCATTTTCAATCCTCTTATCCGGCGAGCGTTAATCCACGTGCCCGCGTCGGCCACCAGCGATCTCTCGTTACTCTGGCAGTCACATACAGGCAGGTGATATTCTTAAATCGAACCAATCACCGTCGGCATCTCTCGCAGCTTTCTCTCGATGAAAGCGGCCCGAAGAGGGCTCCGCAGGCCGGAGGAGAAAACGGGCGTCGCATATCTGTCGCGAGAAATCGTCCGCGAACGAGGATAGAAGGCAACGTCGAGTAGCGTCGAGTAGCTTATCGCGAGGGGCTACGCGGAAGGGGGGCCTTTGTTAGGAGGTAATTCGTGGTGGCGTCGCTGTTGCGTGACGCTACGCTCGTCGCACGATCGCCCCCGTTTCATTTCGCATATATCGCCGCGTCGCAGCCAAAATCGGACAGATTTTCGGGTAACAAAGTGGAGGGCCTCTGGCAACCGGCCATCCGCGGGGTCGCCCGGTGGTAGAAAAAAGAAGCGAGCAGCGACGCGCACAGAGAAGGTCGACGTATTTTCGGGTAAAAAGCGTAACCGCCGAGCCGTCGAAGGCCGACGAAGGTGCTTTCTCGCGGTGGGTATCGCCTGCAGACGCGGCGAAACCCGCCCCGGACTATTTATAAAGCGCGTCCTCCTCGTGGAAACGTGCGCGTGTGCTTCTCGCCGCTTGCCTATCATGGTCCTCCTCGCGCGAGCCACGCAAACTGACCGGAACTTTCCTCCGTTTTCTCAGCCTGAATACGTTTCTACCGCTGCGTTGATTCATTCCCGGCGATGGTAGCGTGCCAGCTTCTGCGTCCACTCTACGTCCTCCCCACTGTCGCGTTCGCGTTAGCTTGATTATTACTGATCGAAGCGAGAAAGCGTTAGAATCTTATTCCCTTATTGCGAGGCTCTTGGGAACTCGATTGATTTAGTTGCTCGGATGCAATTGGACTTGAAGCGTCAAGTTACTTCCCGCTTTTGAAAGGTAATCGGTTTTTAAGCGCCGCGGAGCTGCTCTACTTCGTCGTTTTCACATCTGTATGTGAGTTTGCGTGTTTCCTGCGTGGCACATGTGGGAATGTGACTTCGCTTCCGCGGCGCACTGATTTTTCAACCGACCGTGTTGCAATACTGTCGCAATAAGTAAACCGCGGGTTTCCTGTTATTATTCTGGGCCGTTGGTGTGGGGGGACATTTTTTGTGAATGACTCGGAGGTTTCGAATGGTGAATTTGTTGACGCTGATTTCTTGCTCTTGCATGGGTTCGTGAGCGAGGTTGCGCAACACTCGCGGAAACGTTTATTATGATATGAGGAGGAACAGCAAGCGGGACGTTTAATTATCGCGTTGCTGAAAATTCGCAGTCGGTGAAGCGTTTGTATCCTGAGCGGCCTTTCTGTGCATTCGCGAAAATCGTGTGTCACGCGCCTCTTGTTTCGCAACTTTCCAAGTTCGCTTTACATCGCTCTATTTATTCGAAATCCTGTGCATCTTTTTGTAATTGGTCCGCGTAACATGAGGCGCAATAGTTTATTGGGAAAGAGCACGCTGTTGTTCTAGATTTTAATCAGTGTTTGCTGTCTAAACACGGTCCGTTTGTCTTTCAAAGCGTTCAGTTTGATAGCCACCGGGGAAAAGAGTGTTGCGTAGGAGGTTGAGGCGTGGAATGATTTGCGATTCGCGTACATGGTGGTATCGATTGGTATCGGGAGCGCGGGTAGCTCGCATAGAATCAGCGGGACTTCCTAATTTCCGTATGCGCGAAAACGGGTCAAAGTTATTTTCGCGCGAGGCAGGCCTGCCCTGTCCCAAACAGCCGCCAACGCTTCTCTGCCATCGCGGATTGCACCCGCTAGACCTAGAGTCGGTCATTTAACGCATTAGAGGCCCGAATCGCGAGCGCGCGCTACGCTTTCGAGGAAACGGAGAATCCCTTCGTTCAGCTGAGGAATCTCAGGGTGGTGTAATGTCGGACTAAACGATCCGTTGAATAGGAGTAGCTCAATGCCGCTAGTTGAAACGGCGAGTAGGGAATAGGGACAATGCACTTGGAATTAGGGCTGGGACTATTTGACGAATTTTTCGGTATTCGAATCCTCGAATACTTCTGTTGCTCAATTATTTCGCGAATATAATTTGAATATCCAAGTATTCGAATACTATTCGAATAGTATGGTGTGAATTATGAATTAAGTTCTTTAGGTTCATTTGTCAGGGTGAAATCTTGTAAGCGAATTTTGATCCACTTCACACCATACTATTCGAATACACCAGTATTCGAATACATCAGTATTCAAATAGTATTCTAATAGTATTCGAATAATAACATTTGAATACTCAAATATTCGAAGTTTATTCGTAGCATTCGAATACTCAAATATTCTAAGTTTATTCGTAGCATTCGAATACTTGTAAAATATTCGAATAGTCCCAGCACTTCTTAGAATATCTGAACCTAGAGAATTGATGGAGAGAAGGTGAGAAATTTTGTTTGAGTTGGAGAGAAGTGGGGGAGGGTTATAAGTATCTGTAGAGCTTTGGGTTTTAGGAGTTTAGGGTTGGAGGACTGCAGTATTCGAGAACTCTAGTATTTGAGTTTAGAATTCGAGAACTGTAGCACTCGAGAAGTCTAGAACTCGAGAAGTTTAGAACTCAAGAAATTTATAACTCAAGAAGTTTAGAACCCGAGAAATCTAGCACTCGGGAACTCTAGCACTCGAGAACTCTAGCACTCGAAAAGTTTAGAACTCAAGAAGTTTAGAACTCAAGAAGATTATAATTCAAGAATTTTAGAACTCGAGAACTCTAGCACCCGAGAACTCTACACTTTACAATCTATTTTTCACTATTCTTTGTTTTTGGTTCGATGCGGTATATGTAAGCATAGACAGTTAAAGCGAAACGATGTTTGTTTTTCGATTCCAGGCGCCCAGTCGAAGCAGAGGATCAAAATGTCGGAGACGGAAGGTGAGGTGTTCTTTACGAGCTGGCGTCACGATGTTCTTTGAATATCTCGGGCCTAGAAATATTGAGTATCGTAAATAGATAATGAACGAGCGTACGTCGAGGGGCTCAGGAGAAAATGTACGGTGATCGAAGATACTGGCAATCCGAACGGATCCATAAGAGCATATACGACTTCGTTTCAAACATAACATTATTAACTTCACTTCCTGTCTCGTTTTTCGTCTTCGTTTCAAATTCACAGGCCTATGATTGCGCACCTGGCCACTAAATTTCGCTGTGCTCTGCTACGGTTGGGGATGCGTGTGGCATAAAAACAGACCATTCTATCTTCTCCACTAAACCGACAAGTACACTTTATTAAAAAAAAAAAAAAAAAAAAACGAAAACGAAACTCCTTCGAAAGAACACGAGGGAAAATTCGATCATTAATTGGCATCCATTATTAATCGGCTTTCGTTTTATCAATCGCCCTACTCGCTGACATTCTCTCTAAAGCAATACTATCCTGGTACTAGACTTTCAATCGCAAGCGCCACCCCTTCTGTTTCACGCACCCCGATACGATGATGCGCGCGAAATCCTTGCAGATATTCGAGCCGCGGTGGAGAGCAATGATTTCCACCGAATCGTCGAGGAAGAGAGCGGCAGGTCCAGTTCCGTGGACTACCTAGACACCTACGACGACATTCCCAAGGAATCCACGAAGGGATACTCGGAAGGTAGCAACCAGCAGGATACCAAGGAGGTGACGCGGCCCGCGACATTCATAGAGCACGAGAAGAAACTTTTCGAGGCGGAGAAGAAGCAAGCCACTCAACCAGGTTCGTGATGCACGGTAATTCGTGGATAGATGGATCACCATCAGAGATCAAAGTGAACTCTAAATTGAATATCATCCTCCCTTAATTCATTTCTCGAACCACTCACGAATATCCATTACTCTCGCGACCTCTGAAACTCCAGGACTTTAAAACTCTCAAGCACCAAGCTTCCGAGAGACCATAGGACTTGATTCTACGATCCTGGGACTTTAGAACTCTAAAACCTGAAAGCTCTAGATCTCTGCGACGCCACCCTCACGAGGCAACAGAGAGAGATTCCTCTTCCAAGCTTGCCCAGCAGGGAGCAAGCCCCCAGGAAGCTCTGCGAATCGCCGCGGCGCTCGCGATTCCCAGTGCCGCGGCAGTGAAAATAACCACGACTGATCAAACAAAGCCGGTGGTACCATCCATCCTCGAATTACCCCGACGAACTCGTGACCGACGGCTCTCAGCCGTAGTCCGTCACGCTAGCTCGCGGGCAGCTGCTCGAGGCGTTGAACGAGCGACCGAAAATAAATGCCGCGGAGAATCCCGTGGGTTTTAAATAAAGCGAGCGCGGATAGCCGGTCAAGCGGGCCTTCCCTTTCGGCCTCGCGAAAACGCGTGAGGCGTCGCGGCGGTTCCACGCGTCTCAGCCCGGCGCGGCGCAACCGGAAACCGGGCGCGCGCGAGCTGTCCCGTTTGCTCGCGCGCTTCGATAGTGTTCAAGATCCTCAGGTCGGCTGGGTTCAACCCCCGTCTCGTATCGTTTCTTTTTCAGCGGATACGACCACGGGAAACCGGCAGGAGGAGAGGGTAGGGGTGTCGTGTGTCGCCGATGGACGCGAGAGCAACGGGAACGCGCCAGTCGGTGAGTGGAATTCGTTGCCCGTACTGGTCGAGCGTCTCCGCGCGGCGCTCGAGTGCTCCCTAGCCACGGGGAGCCGTCGCGACGACGAGCCGACGCCGACGGTGCCCGAGGACTCTGGCATCGACTCCGAGGAGGACCTGCGCATACGGAGCTCCGTGGAGCAAGTGCTAGGCAACTGCAAGGAGCCCGAGCTCAAGAAAGACTTAAAGTTCCTAGAGGAGCTTCTGTTGTCCGACATTCAAACCGCGTTGTCGCGATTGCGGGAGACCTTGGAGAGGATCGACGTGGGTGTGCTCGCTAGGAACGGCGCCGCTTCGGACCCTACCAGCAAGCTGCACCTTCTGCGACTGGTGTCTAGCTTGTTAGCCAGGTTGCAAGTGCCTGAAGAGACCACTGAGAGGATACCAGTGTTACCTTCCACATCGTCGAGCAGAAGACGTCGAGGGACCAGGCACACCATTGGAGTCTCCACAGAGGAGTTGGCTCTGGCGAGGAAATGGCTGGAGGAACAGAGGAGTAGCTTGCCTCTGGACGAGGTTGTAGCTAGCAGGGAGCAGAAGGAGCAACCTGCGCCGCCTAGTATAGCGAGTGTGGAGAGAAAGCCGGACGAGATACGAGACAAGTGTACCAAAGACGCCATTAATCAACGCCAGCTGCTGGAGGACAAGAATAAGGAGATTCGGGAGAGCGTGCTCCGTGGAATCCAACAGGTGGACCCTGTGGAGGCTAAGCAGAGCGTGGAGAGCATGTACCAGATCCCCTACAGAGGGAATAATTATCAAGGAGCACAGAGTAACGAGGATACAGCTGAGGACAACGAGGAGAGGAGTCGCGTGAGCAAGCTAGCTGCGGCCCTCAGGCAACGCGCTGAGTTGGCTGTCTCTGGTGGAGGCAAGTTTAGTGCAGGGAATAAGTTCACAGCGAAAAAGACTAAGATCAAACGGGCTAATACCATAGATATACCTAGTTACTTGAAGCTTCAGGCGGAGAGTCTCGGCCACGAGACCACCGGCTGCATTTCCCTGCGGCGACCGATCCACGTCGGCGACAAAGCCTTCAATTCCGCGAACGTGGCGGTGCCTGCTTTGCAGCCTAAAACTGAGAACGACAGGAAGTTCCTGGCGCTGATAACCAAGAACAACGAGGCGCCAACCGTCGCTCCGGTAGCACCCTTCAAAGCGCTTGGCTTCACGAAAGCGATGGACATGTCGTCGTTGACCAACCAGCAGTGGAACAGTCGGTTCTCCAACATCAAGACCACCTTCGACAAGCCTTCGGGGAATGAGGACCGGGAGAACAAAGATTCCTCGAAGAGTCGATTGGCTAAGAGGTTCTCGGGAGTGTTTCAGACGCAAGTTTATGGTTCGCCGAGCGAGAGAACTCCGGCATCTTCGAGTTACAACGCTCCGATGATGAAGACTGACTCGACCGGTGGTTTCCGTCACGCGCCTTCTTCTCCTTTCAGGAAGATAGAGAAGCCGTCTCCGGTGTCGTCTTCGAAGGTGCCAGCTTCTTACCATTGGCCGAAGAGCGTCCCGGTGCCGTCGAGCACTTTGCGAGAGAAGGCGAGGATGATGTTTGATCGGGAGAACGCTCAGCCCTCTTCGAGGCCCAGGCAAGATGCAGAGGCTCAGGAGAAGTCGAGCTTCCCTCGACCGCCTTGGATCGATCAGGAGAGAAACGAGAGCAAGGCCAATGGCACCGTGACGGAGAATGGGAAGCTGGACTATCGGTCCTTCTGCAAACAGTTCGCTCCATTCGTTGGCAAAGGATCCTCCGTGGAGGTGAAGAAGCTCGAGGAGCGGCGCCAACGAGGCCTAACTCACAGAGACAGGCTCCCCGGTGTGGTGGATGGCAAGTTCTCCTTCAAAATGGTCCCGGACAAACGTCCTCAAGCCCATCAGTATCCTCCAGTGGAGCGTCCTCAGGGTAAAGAGAAATCTCGCGGAGAGGCGAGGAACATGTTCGAGGTGGTAAAGAGTGGACGCGACACGGAGTCCTTGAAGACGAACATCTTCTCTGACGCGACTCTGCGCGGCAGCTCGTCAGTGGCCGTCCAAACAGGGTTGAGCGACGACCACCAGGACGAGGGTCGTTCGTTTCGTGTGGCGCCGAAGATCACCAAAGGTCCTGGATTGGTCTGCAGCAACGCTTCCGTTCAGACCTCCAGTGATTTCGAGAAGCCAATGGTATCAGTGGATGATGTAGACTCTGGGAAACAGTGGAAACCCCTGTGCTACGAGCAACCAACAAGCGATCAAGTACCCAGCGCGATTCGCCCCTCTGACGATCGCCAGCGTTTAATCTTGGACCATAATCAGAACTACCGCACTGTTCCCAGTGATTCCGAGCTGAACGATCCCTTGGGGTCTTCCAATCCCCCCCAGGTTCCTAGCGAGCAGGTCTGCAAAGAGACTATGCCTTCCCAACTCGCGCAGACTCAGCAGAAGAAGGCTGAGACCGAGGCTCTTTATCCAAACGAGGATAAAGAGATTCAGGGCTACTCTTCGTCCCTCGTCCCACCGAGTGCGCCTAATTATACTAAGTCCAATGAACCGTCAGATGTTCCGGAGGAGAAGGTGTCCGATTGGCCCACCGAGAGCTCTAGTTTCCCAGACGACGAGAACATTCAGAACCAGGACATCAGTCCCGACATTGGTGTGGTCACAAGGTACACCTGCGCGATAGCTACCGTCGCGTCGTCCGTCGACAGTCCCGAGCCGCGTTCCGAGGAAGTGGCGGTCGATTCTCGAGCCTCGTCGTCCCCGTCGCCTTCGCAGTGGTCGTGGTCCAAGTCCAGGCCACCTACCAACGAAACAGCGTCGCCCGAGGACGAGATACGTCGGCACAATCTGCTGCAGCAGAGCCTAGTTCGTCGGCTACAGAACGAGATTACAACGCTTAACGATCCGCCACCGAACTTTGGTCAACACCTGAGTGTAAATCAGCCTAGGAGCTTCAATCCGCCCTCAAACGTTCCTCAGAGTCACCAGCCGACTTTGGCTCAGTCATCCAGCCTGAATCAATCTCTATATCCTGTTCAGAGTCACGAACCGAGCTTTCCTCAATCTCAGAGCTTCGCTCAGAGCCATCAGTTCATCTCCAGCCAGCCCTCAAGCTTCAATCAACCATTGAATGTTCCTCAGAGCCACCAGCCAAGCTTCAAGCAACCCTCGAACGTTCCCCAGAGCCACCAATCAAGCTTCTCTCAGCCAGCCAACTTCGACCAGCCCCCGATTTCACACGTGTCTAGTCGATTCGCGAAGTTCCTGGCGCCCGTGCCCCAGAAGAAGCCAGATCCTCCTCGAGCGCATTCACCCGGACCGGTCACTGCGAACAGGGTGGGCGCCCTCAGGGACGCCTACGAGCAAGCGCCCAGCACCCCAACGAAACCGATTCACAAGGAACGGTCCCCGATACCGAACGGTGTGACCCCCAACGACTCCAGCGACGAGTACCTGGTCTCCTGCGCGACCAAACCGTCAAGATCCATCGTCCTCTCGAAATCGGAGTCTTGGCACCAGCTGGCTGTGTCCAACAGCTACCCCCGTGCCCCTAGAGTGAACGTTACAGCGTCGTCCACATACTCATCGTCAACGTCCTCAGCTTCTCACCCGAAGCCACCTAAACCAAGGTCACCATCCTCGCAGAAGCTGCGGTCCAAGCAGTACGAGGCCTCCTCCATGGCCGACAGCGTTAAGAAAATGGAGGATAAGATCAGACAGTACTTCGACAGCCCCCCGGAAACCACTGAAACTAGGGATCACGTGAAACACAGGCGTTCACCCCGCGGCATGAGCAAAGGGATGGTTAGCCTGTCCCGTAGCCGTACGATGCCAGGTATATCTGAGAACGAGAAGCTTCGCCTTCGGATACCAGCTACCCAGCAAGTGCCTCTATCGAACGTCAACACCGCAGACGTGGACAAAGCTTTCGACGACCTGTTCGAGGAAGCCACGAGGATCGACAGCCAACACTGTTGACCAGGCTGGATCGTCGTCCTCCTCCCCACTACCGAGGAACATGTCGGCCACGCGCGATCTCCTCAGCTGGGGCTTGTTCTCTGTCGTTCCACGGTGCTCCATTATTAGGGAAGAAGGACCATTAACGTTTCTCCGATGTGTTCTCGCGGAGAGAGTTCTCTAGCTCCTCTGGCGTCCGCTTGTGAAACCGTGCCCCTCTCACGCGTTGCACGCCGATCTCGCGACGACAACAGTGCCATAGACATTGCAAAGTAGAGGCTGAAAAGTAGCGAGAGGAAAAGTGGATGCTTAAAGGATGCTAAAGTCGCGAAGGAGAGGAGCAGACCTCGGTCTCTGTGGACCTCGCTGGAGCAACGACGAAAACGAGGATCAAGCAACATCTCGCTTTTTTCCTCGGCGAACGAAATGGATCTCGCCGATATCGAAGACGAGAGAAAGAACGGTTGTTGCTCGCGTTCGTGCCCACGGAGAGCAACCCACCCATTGGCGGGGGAACCGTGGACAATCCACGCGAGCCCCCGGCCACCCCACCCTCGCGTGTGCTTTTCTATTTTATTATCTCGATTTCTCTGTCTTTCTGTTCTGTTCTGTTCTCTTTTAATAAGCCCCGAGTCGCGCGCTGCGAACACGTTTTGCGGACGGACGTTGAGAGTCGCTAGAAGGTCGTGCCAAACCCCGAATAAAGCAGTGAGTCACAGCCCTTCTTTGTTGATCCTTTTTTGCCGCGCAGTAGCGTGTTAGCTTGCACCGCCCGGACTCTGTGCACGAGAGTTTAACCAAGAATGTAGCGGAGAGCACTTCTAGAGGCGCAGTAGAGAACATTTAGCGGCGACACTACATCACGGATTATCCGTTCGCGTAGCCGCCACCCTTTGGGATTCTTGATGGACGAGACGATGATTGATTATCCTGGTTATAAGCAGAGAAAGAATTAGAAGTAGAGCGTATCGGTGGCCACGGAATCCAGCGGAATCCTCGATGTATTGCACAATTTTCTAGGCAACCGTGCCGCGCCGTTAGTAGAGCGGAATGACGAAAGGAAAGATGGCTCCTTCTCTCCTGCGGATATCCGTTTCATTTAACGTTAACTCGCCGGGCCGACATGCTTTCCTCTCTCACCTACTAATCCAATCAGACTGAATTAATTTCGAAAGAAATTAGCCTGATGCATTTTCACCGTGAATGAATGGATATCGAAGCTCTGCCTCGTGGCCAGATTTAAAATAGACATTGCTGTAGGATCAAATAGAATGTCAAGGCTGGCCCGGTGCAGGCTTGCGAAGGGGCAGAAGGAGCCAAGGATATCAATATTGTTAAAATAATCCCGTGCTTTAATCGCTTGTAAAATGACCACACGCTCTTTCGTACTTTTTTATCAAGAATTCTACGCGGTGATGCGAATTAGTTTATTCGACGAGAATACGATTCGTTCTCTAACGACGTAATAGTAGCGCATTTATTCGTAGATTGTAAACATTCGAGTCCGCGCGCCAGCCAAGTTTCCGAGTCTCTTTTATTCGCGGAATCGACGAGGAAGCTGTTGGCTGGGATCGAGCTTTTTACAGAGAACCTGGTGAATCTCATTTCCTAACGTAGAACCGCCACTTGGACGTCCGCGGCGGGTACGAGTGCGTATCTCTGTGTGCGCGTGTGTAGAATCACGCACGAATACCCGCTGAACGGACGCGAAGGGTGGCGGACCGTTTACGAGCACACACGAGCCTTTAGATTAGAAAAGTGCCGCCAGTATTTTGTTTTTATTTTTTCTTAATATTCTTTCTCTTCCGTCATCGCCTCGTTGCCCCGCTCAGATCACGAATTGCGACTGTAAGAAATAAGTTCTCGTAACGAGAGCATCGTACGTTCTACTCGATGGGATCGTAACTGTTTCTAAATTTGGTAACAGCATCTGATGCTGCAATGAAGGGAATCGCGACGAGGTTGAGAAACGAAGATGTTGATTTTTCTTTTGTCTTTTTTCCGTTTTTTTTCTTTTGCTGCCAGATCCTTCTAATAATTCTCACATGCGCAGCGATTTATTGACAAACGTTTAAAGAAAACATTAGGCATAGATATTAACATTGAGTCCGATGAGAGAATGCGTTTCGATGATAAACCCTAACGTTTGCGCTGGCTGAGATGCTTGTTCTTTACTTAGCTTGGTCTTCTTCGTTTTTGCAGCCCGCAGGAAGCCGCTATCGCCGTTTGCCAAGTTTCACGAACTCGACAGACAAAATAGCGCCGCTTCGACACCGAGGTAATTGAATGCCGTTGTTTATCCAATATCTATCTACCTGTGTATCGCGCTACTAATCTCTGCCAATTTTCCATCTATCATTCTAACGATCGCGTATATAAAATGATATCTAATATCAATTATTCAGTGGATCCTAATAGCAATCGTCCCCGCTATCGAACCTCGAATTCGTGCACCCGTGCGATTCCTTTAAAACCTTTAACGCGTGCCTTTTCTTTCTATATTTAGTCCCGTAAAGTCGCCAGCAACAGAGTTCCGATTCAAGTTTACCGAGCCAACAGTGCGGGACAACGCGGCGCAAATAAAAGAGCGGCTACTGGCGTGGTGCCGTTCCAAGACCAAAGAGTACGAGGTAAAATCCACGGTTACGTTGTAAATGGTGTGTGCTTCTCGGCGTGTTATTTACAGAAACGCGGATAATCGCGACGTGTGCATCGCGTGCAGAGAGTGTGCGTGTGCATGTATATGTATAAAATTGATCCGGCAGCTGCGATAGTTGCGAGATCGCTCGACTATAGCTGGCCCACGGCGTTTTCTGTTGCAGAACGTGCAGCTGGATAACTTCTCGACGAGCTGGAACAACGGATTGGCGTTTTGCGCTCTGCTCCACCACTTCAGACCAGACGCTTTCGATTATTATTCCCTGCGGCCGGAGAACCGCAGGATGAACTTCGAATTGGCGTTTAAGAAAGCCGAGTAGGGAACGAGTTTTCTTGCATTCGCGGCTCCTAAAAATGAGAATGATCTGAGTCAGAGGATATCTCTATGCTCTTGTGTTTTATGTTGGATACTATACAGTATACACCTTGCAGTTTCTGTTCTTTTAGATAGTAGCATAGTTGACTTGTATTTCTTCTCAATTGGTGGTGATCTAGTTCCACTTCCTCCTTCTCAGATCTCTTTCCTTGTACGTTTATAGTTAACTGAAATTAGAAACCATTGCATTGTTTGTAGTGATCTGGCGGGGATCGCACCGCTGCTCGACGTCGAGGACATGGTGATGATGCGCAAACCGGACTGGAAATGCGTGTTCACCTACGTCCAATCCATCCACCGTCGCTTCAAGGACGAGGATTAAGGATTCATCTCTCGACGCTTCTCGACGGCGTACCGCAGTGCAAACCCGACGTTCACCGACTCTCGCGGTCCGCGAGACGGTCCTTTCTATCCGTTTAACCGATCACCAAGAAAACGGCACGCATCCTTCGAACGAGAATGGGATTTACGAGCCGCTCGAGGCGCGGCCCTCGAAGCGCCAAGTGCTAGCAAATGCAAAATGTCGCTATTTCACGCGTCCAGCAAACACATTACGCACGACTCCCTGGCAGCCTTCCGAACGTAGAACTTTTCACCGAGAGATGATTCAGCAGATAACTGTCTCCTCGAACCACGCATTGCTGTAACCGGCGTTTTCTTTTTCAACGAAACACCGTGTCAGTCGTTGCCGAGACACAACAAAAAACTCTGAGATGTTAGCGTTAATGTTTTTCTTTTTCAATGGAACTGAAGGTCTTCTATGCCAAAGATATTTGTGAAATAAACACGTGATACTAGCAATCCCTCCATTAATTCTCGTGACTAACGTTAACACGAAGCGGAATACGTGTGCGCAAGGATATTAGAAGAGTTAGAAGATACCGGAGGCATGGAAATATAAAGTTGCAGTAAATCTTAGAAAATCCTTTTATTAATCGCAATTAAAATTATATAATATATATGTTATAAGTAGTACTCTGAGGTAAACGTGTCTTGCAGTCGCGGTCCATAGTGTCACCGTAAGTTACTGCGGGTACGTAGTCGGTTACAAACGATTTTTATCCGAGCACACGCGATTCTGGATAAATAACTGTAAACTAAATTAATATATAGAAGCTCCTCCATTTTCAGTTCATTAATATTGTACTCAGACTTTTTTTTACCATGCTACACGTCATAGTAATGGTGTGTGCATTGTATTGCCTCCAATATGGAGACGATTATCTCTGTTATTCTGAATCATAAGGCACCGTTTGGTACTTGATTGCAAAACACTAAATCAAAGGGTACTATCGTCTAGGGAATTATTTATATCGTTTCTGTCCTCGCCAATCATTTCCTGCAACAAACGTGACGTATGATTGTAGAGAAATAATTTAAACATTGCGGATGGAAGGTGGTTCGACCGATACCTGTAAAACTTCGACAAGTGCTCTCGACTCGTCCAGCATCTCCTTGTATATACGGTTCTCCTCCTCCAGCGAATCGACGCGTTCGGACAACTCTTTGTTCTCTTCTAGGGCATCTTGAAGCGCTATCCGCCGCCTTTCAGCTAACACTTCCCAATAGTTCTCGCTAGGTCCCGCTATTGTAAGTATGCAACAGGTATTTGCTCAAAGTTAACAAACTGTACCCTTAGATTTTTTATTACAGCAGAGAAAACTGTTTATATAAAGGTACCTTCGGATGTTAAGTCTTCGACTTCGATCTTAATCTTCTCCCCCCTCGCGGTTTGAACACCTTTATCCTTAAATGTTATTTTCTTCCGCTTCGGAGCATCGTGCTTCGGCTTCTCTGTGACTTCGCTGTAACACAAAGTTGGTTTTACGCATTTAGGGGTTACGATGCTCCGCCGGTCCCAAAGTTTACTCACGTTTTAATTGCTTCTTTCGCTGACAAAGCGGATCTGAGCATCCTCCCACCACCAACTAAGTTCTCTTTGTCGGTGGCTGCTGGCTGCAAAACGTGCAAAGACTTTCTGACCTTATCCTGTTTCAATAAAAGAGAAAGATGATGTACCGTGATGCTCTCACGTGCTATTAATTATTGCCAAGCTAACGGGTGATCGCATTAGTATGATTGGAAGCGGATAAACGAATTAAACAGAGGCGGTACAGTTGCATTAATGAATCGTACGCGATGAAAAGCATTAGACGATGGCGCTTTCAAAACATACTTATGAAACCATGAGCCTGGTGAAAGAGAAAACTGAGGCAATCGTTCTGTAAATTGAAGTATTTTACTCTGTGTAAGTAAATCGAATTTTCCAGATCGTAGAAATTTTCATAGAATTTAGGTGTAGGTAATAGTTTGTCTTTTGGACTAAGATTAAGACGAATATAATGTAATAAAGAAGCAAGTTATATTACTAACCTCGGAAGCAGCAGTTTTGGCGGCAGAAACCTTCGTACCACCTCCAGGTTTCATGATAGTGGCCGTTAGAAACGCAAGTCAGTAAGTTCGTACGACGAAAATGCGGTAACGATAATCAGCTAACGAGCGACGAACTAGTGGACTGTTATTTCTAATACTACTTTCAAAGTATATCGTCTCTGGAGTAAATATTCAAATATTTCTGTTACACAAGCTTGGTGGAAGCCGCCCTCCGCCCATCTATGTAACGGATGCTCGATCCAGCTCGATCACAATGCAATGTTTTCCCGCGTTCGTACATCACCTGTCTGACTCTAGAATCACTAGAATCTAGAACATCCGCTTCCAACCTTGATAATGGTAACAAATAAAAAGAAACTATAATTCGCGGGCAGTTTCTATGAGAACTGCGCCCAAATCGCCCGTGATTTTCATTAAGCTAGGTTTTCCCGTACGCGCCAGGACCCAGATAACACACCTCGTCTTAGAAACGTCTAGTTTATGTCCATTTTAGGTCTGAACGTCTTGATTTTGTAAAAAGATGTCTTTAAGACGTCTTTAAGACTGTACCAGATGTTGTGCTATCTGGGGATGCATCGTCAGGAATTTCAAAGTCGATTTTCTCGAAAATTTTTTCTTTAATTTCACAATCATTCGGGATGCCTAATCCCAGATAGCACAACGTCTGGTAAAGTCTTAAAGACGTCCAAAAGGCGTCTTAAAGACGTTTTAAAGACGTCTTGTTACAAATCAAGACGTTCAGACCTAAAATAGACATAAACTAGACGTCTCTAAGACGAGGTGTGCTATTTGGGATGTATCGAATGCGAGTTACATTTCTGAAGTAGAACTCTTTCGTGTGAGATCTTTCAAATCTTCTCTTTTAGTAACAGTAATTAAATTCGAGTTATTAGATTCTCTTGATAAGGCGCTTATAGAAAACATTAATTTGGTATAATAACTAACAATGACAATCATTGTTGGTACTACTGCTCACTACACTCGCTACTTTTGCTTGACCATTGCATCTGCTAAATATAAAGAGGCACTAGTGGCAATATTACGAGAAATCAAAACTGCCACATTTACCATATAATAATAAATGACAGCTGCCAAAGTGGCTGTTATATAAACGTAAATTTCTTTCTCCCTTCTATTAAAATAATTTTAAGCTACTAAACCTAAAATTTTATACATCGCGGAAGAACTTGCACGAGTGCTTAGTTTTAACCAGGGACCCTAATTGTTATAACCCAAATTTTAAAAGTTATGACATAAGAATTAATATTTTTGGTTAAATGATTTTAATTATGAATAACCATTATCGATGCCGGATATTGATTTTGGTTACGAATAACCATTATTGTCAACCGAAATATTTTTTGGTCACTAATAATCATTATTGACGACGGAAATATTTTTTGATCACTAATAACTGTTATAGACGACGGAATAGTTGTTTTTGGTTACGAATAACCATTATCGATGACCAGAATATTTTTGGTCACGAATAACCATTATCGATGACCAGATTTTTTTTAGTTACACTATTATAACCAATATCTATTGGGGGAATTTTTATTTTGGTTACGGCGTAAGCAATAGAGGAAGTGCAATATATTTGGAATACCAGTTTTTTTAAGACGAATAAAAAATTACGAAAGAGGATGGGAACAAATAAAACTGCATAATATCATTGGGAAACTAATAAACTGTCATATTTCATAGTCTCAGTAATAATAAAAAACAAAAAGTAACTGAAACTTTGGTTTCAACGAAAAATGACAAGACGTATTGATTTCGTTAAGGTGCAGGTAATTTGGAATACCGGTATTCCAATTTTAATTTAATCAATTAATTTCATCGAGTGTGTTTATGGATGAATCGAAATATTGTTAATGGGAAGCTAATAAAATTAACGAATAGTGTGGGAACTCTCGTGGATTTTAAAGTATTACGAATATCGTTCACAAAAGATTGCAAGTCACTAATGTGAGTTGTTCTACACTGCAAGCAGTCGACCATAATTTTCTTAAATCTTAGTGCTATGTATTTTCAAAAATTTTGTCGATTTACATTATTTGACAAATTTGCAGAAATTTATGCGAAAGAAGATGCTCCATTTCTATCCAAGCCTGTGCGTCCCCTTCATTTCTATAAACTCTACATAAAAATTTTCACTATTCACAACTACGACTGTAGTGGTGAAAAGTGAATTGATATATAATATTATTTCTGGCCGCGACGAATTTCATGTTCATATTCCCGCGCTCGGCCGGGAGTCGGCCGCCTACCGGCCGAGCGCGACAACAACCTTCGTCAAATTCAAACATTGAAATACGTCGCGTCTTCGCCAGTCTGTTCCCAAGCGCGATCGTGGTCGGACGTGAACTAGTTTAACGTGCCATGGTGAATCTTAACTCGTGATATCTCGTTTCGTGTATTAATTCCATCGGTTACTGGACTGTGTGGGAGGCCTTTAAACATGATATCACTGTGATATACCCTTAATCTAGAAGACTTTTGGGAAAACTCTTTCCACTTGATTGCGTGGATAGCAGTGAGACTGTTCTCAACGAACGGTGAGTGACACTCTTTTAGTTCTTTCAATCATTCTGCCTTCTACGGAGTAAAATGAGTGCTGTACCGAGCATAGTGACCACGAATATTTATCGTTAGTAGTTGCGAACGGTGTCATTAATGCGTGAATAAATAAATTTTAAAATCGGAACAAAAGTTTTCACATCGCGCCTTTAAGATTCTAAACTATTCTGTTTTTAATTTCACATTCATTCGAGATGCTTGACGTATTAAATACGATTTACATTTCTGAAGTTGAACCCTTTCGCGTGAGTTGTTCCAAATCTTCTCTCTTAACTTATCTTTGTTTCAATTGTTGGGGGGATAATAATTATATTTTTGTATTTTACCAGAATAATTAACAACTACCCATCAAAAATTAAAATAAATGAATCTTAAGAGATGTGTTTGAGCGGCAGGGTTATTACACCCTTTTAGTGATGTTATTAAATTATTAAATAAAGAATCTTTTTTATCGAAAAGATAAATTTAAATTTATATTTGTATTTTGAAGAAACGGTATAATAAATTTAAAATTGTAACCACAGTTTACTAATGTGTTAGGGGATAGAAATAAATTTCGTAAGTGAAGATTGTAAGCAATTATCTATCTGTTTATTATTACACTATCTACATTGACATTATATATATTTCTACCAGACCACGCAGAATTTCATTTAAACAATAAATTTAACTCTAATAACATGTTCATTACCAAATTGTTCATTTACCACACACACACAGACAAATTATTTATTGTATAATAAATTCATTATTGAATCCCTATCTTTTAATATCTTTAATGAATTTCTTAAGGATTTTTAACTATATGATCACTATGCTCGCTACAATATTAAAATCAGCCTCGCAATAAGTCTTAGTTTAAGAACTTTAGTTGTAAGACTTTTTACAAATTTTCAAAAATGCGCAAAGCATTGGTCGAACATGGACCAGAAATATTTCGTAGAAATGGGTCACTTTCGTAGGTACCTTCCCGCTGGTGTGCCTGGACTTGGTAACGTTTCCTAAGCATTGCGACTTGCGAAACGGAATCAAAGCTAAAGCCTACGATCTAGGTTAAGGGTCCAGATCGAGCCAAACTTACATTCGGTGAGTTTGGTTCGGTCTAGACATCTATTCAAAAATGCACTTGCGTACTTTGAGCGATAAGCTTCTATTCCGTCTCCTTCTTTTTAACGATAAGAGTGCCAAACCCACTCTTCTAGAAATACAATTCGCCTTCGATGACTGATTTCGATTTCGCGCATGGTGTGCTCGCCCTTCATTACGGCTTTACACAGAGGACCAGTTTGATGACCATCTTGATTTTCGAGTTATCGCGTCGATACCGGGGTTCGGTCCACCTCGGCCCGCTCTGTGGTCTCAGATGGCTGTGTAAAGTCGTGATATAGAGCACGCCATGTAGAAACGAAACTTCGGTGCATCGAGAGTGAATGCTCGCGTCTTTTGGTCCTTTAGTCGTTTAGTGTCGCCTTTGCCATCCCAATCGGGAGATTCTTAGCTTTCGCATATCCCTCGAAAGTTAGACAAGTGCATATGAGCTATTCCACGTCAAAACGGATACAGGGAAAATTTATTTTCACCGATTCTCATCGAAATTACAGCATTTGTCGATAATCTTGCAAAAACAAAGTATACTGAATTTTATAGGCCTATGTCAAATAGTTTTCGCAATATTTAATGTTAAAGTATTAAAAATTGAAACAAAATCGGCTGACGCGTCATCACTTAAACTGCAATATCTCGGTCAATTTTAAAGATAATGCCTCCGTCTTAGACTCATTTTAAAGCTGAAGGAATGCTCTCTCAGCCCGTACATAGAATATTTTGTTTATTGTTAATAAACTTGACAGTAATCGATATCAAAGTTTCAAATTGCGATTTAACGTCGTTCCCACCCTCGGTCCGGCTTGAAGAAAATACCATTCGATTCGTTGAGCCTTCAGCTAATAAATGCGTTTTTCAAAAAAAGTGGAGAGATTTTGGGAAGAATCAATAAAAAAATAAAACTTACGATAGTGCACATTGCTACGCTAGGCGATTGTTCTGAAAACGCGTGCCTGCGGACTGACCATGGGATCCGCGCAGTTCCAAGTAGTGTGCACTATCCTAAGTTTTATTTTTTTATTGACTGTTGTCAAAATCTCTTCACATTTTTGAAAAACGCATTTATTTTTTTCAAGGCTATCGACAAATGCTGTAATTTCGGAGAGAATCAGTGAAACTAAATTTTCCCTCTATCCGTTTTGACGTGGAATAGCTCGTATTTGCTTCTTTAAATAGAAATTGTCTGTAGTTCAATAACAGTGTTTTTGTAAAACTAGTCGAGAGCTCCGGTGGTCTAATAGCCTTCTCACAGCGAAAGTAGAATCATGCACGAATCGAATTGGAGCTGCTAGGCGGATGACTAAAGGGGTGCTAGTCCCAGGGGTAACAAGTGTGCAGAGATGCAGTACTCTTGATGACAGCGAAAGGTTCGTCACTTTATAACTTTTGGAACGTGGATGCATGCAATAGAACAAAATGGTTTCTGTAGAAAATGTTGCGTAACCAGCTCTTTCGATACTGACCGTTCCAACACAAATGCGCGACATGCGGGAACACTTGTGCAATATTTCGCGAAGTAGCCTCGTGATGTGGCTCTTTTTTAAACCATATTCACGAAATATCGCAGAAATGTTCCTGAAACTAATGCCAATTATATGAAACGGGCCACTAACCGTTGCGCATATGTGTTGGAAAGGGAACAGAATCCAATGAGCTGACCATACAAGGTACTCGTAGATAGTGACATGCATGTGTCTGTCTAAATCAGAAAATTAAATCAATACAACAGTTGCTCGCGATTTTTACAATTCCGATTAATAATTCGTAAAATAACGCGAATCGATCCAGTCGAATAGAGTCGCCGCGAAAAATTTGAAAAGGTTCCTGAAGTGGAACCTCAGTCTCTCTAGCAATCTTGCAGTCTAGCAAGATCCTTTTTGATCGTGCGTAACGCGATCGTAGAGTCCCCGTTTTTTTCGCATCCATCTACATATTTTGCAGAGCACCGCGGCTCTTACTTAGAGTAATTTTACCGCGAATCTAGAGTGAAATTTTTGCGTATCTAAGACTCGTTCAGAGCACCGAAGCTCCAGTTGAATTTTCTTCGCGAAACTAGAGCCAATTTTTTGCGCATATAAAGTTCGTCCAGAGCACCGGTGCTCTAATTGCTTTTTTATCGTGGAAGTAGAGTCAAATTTTCGCTTAGCTTCAATTTTCAGATTCTAGGCCCTAGAAAGGGCCTAGTGCGTGGGCCCTAGAGAAGGCCTGAAGCATGGACCTTAGAAAGGGTCCGCAGCATAGGCCCTAGAGAGGGTCTAGGTCCACAGGATGGAGGACCGTATTCGCTGACCGGCGAATCATTTTTCGGCACTGACGCTGCAGCTGCGGCACATTGGCCTGTTGATCGAATAGCAGTAGCGAAGGGGGATGCTTGCCGCGTGGATAGCAGTGAGACTGTTTGCAACGGTCGGTGAGTGTCTTATACTTTTTCATTCTTTCTTTGCAATAGTAGACACGAGTACCTTGTATTTCTGTTTCATTTTATCTTCACATTATTAAAATGTCTGTGTATATGTATTTTTGTCATTTTGATTTCACATGTGCTTTTATATTGAAATTGTTATTATCTTCTATTCTTTTGTGACTTATTTGATAATAGGTATTCTTAAACATTATTAAAATGTCTGTGTATATGTATTTTTGTCATTTTTATTTCACATGTGCTTTTAGATTGAAATTGTTATTATCTTCTATTCTTTTGTGACTTATATGATAATAGGTATTCTTTTCCACGCTCGACTTTTTCACGCACTTGGCGTAATTTTTTTACTATGTGAAGATTTTTATGAGTTTGTTATTAGTGAAAATTCATGGCAACTTGATTGCCATCCAGAAGTACTTAACGTATTTGTAATTTCAAAATTTTAATTAAATAATTGGTCAGAAACTTTAAAAATAAGTCTCTCAATATATTGGTTACTAATGAAAATTCAAAGTAAACAATCAAGTTACCATCCAGATGTACCTACGTATTTTGGAATTCGCTATTTGTAATTGTTTAATTAATCGATCAGAAACTTTGAATTTTTTCTAATTACTTAAATAACACACTATCAATTTTAATTTTAATTCCTACCACCATTAGCACAGACGGGGTATAGAATTTTAACTTTCTGAGTACGAATACAGAAACCGATATAGACGTGGCGTTATATGTCTGTATTATATCATATAGACCATCATTAATGTATGCGCAAACACATGATGAATGGGTGATTTCAGCAACAGGTGCTCTTAAAAAACATTAAAGCACTCTTTTTACAAATTACGTTATTACAAGCGAATGAAATTTGTTTTGTGTTAAATAAACCGGAATAGGACAGCAAGGTTAAAAGGCGAATGTAATATCGTTTTATTTTCATCCATCTTCCTCTTCCGTTGAACGGAATATGTTCGTAAGACGATTTTTAAATTGTTACTCAATTTAAACAGAAACATTTGTAAATCGCGGGCTTCGACTCTCAAAACATAACCTAGTTTTAGCCGTGCTGAATTCTAATTCCTACCACGCGTAGCGTTACAATCTGTTTCGAGACTTCACCGGTAACGTTGCATGCGACACTAAAATGGTAAGGTGGTCCAAGGACCCCCCAAACCGGTGATAGAAAAATACATTGGTTGATAAGTCTATTCATCTTCATAGTTGGTAATCGCAGATCAGTTATGTATAGTGAAATTAAGTTTGCTGCGAGGAAGAAAGGGGCGGAAAAATGTATTGGCGTTTCATTCGGGGCTAAGGTTGAGGTTTTTAATCCTCTATATTTTAGTTTTTATTGATGTAGCAAGGAGAGAGAGGATTAAGTCTAATTTTGTGAGAATTTACATAAAAAAAAGTTGAGAACCCCTGTACTATCTCAGGGCGCTGGTAGCCCCCTGGTGGTGATTCTTACAATTATTAGTTACTTTATTTAGAATGCGGTATGAGGTTTGACTGGTTTGACTTTCGCGTTGAGAATGTGGCTTTTAACAAACGTAAACACAGTTTTTTATTGTCAGCTGGAGTCGTCGCATATTGGAGTAATGCCCAGAAGCTACTCTATATATTTCAAACAGATTTGTGAGAGGTCTATTGCAGGGGAATACACTTTGATATAAATTGAATAACAATTATAACACAGGAATAGTTTTAAGCATGTCAATGGAGACTGTTCCGAAAGACTTACGTGGATTGAGGGCCTGTTTAGTGTGCTCTTTGGTTAAGGTATATTTACGAATTGGTAATTCCCCGACACGATTCTTATTCCAAAATTTGTGTTTAAAATTCCATCACCCATATCGTAATTTTTCCACAGACGTTCGACCAATTTGAATTCGACGGTTGCGACAACTGCGATGAATTCTTACGCATGAAGAATAATAAGGACAATGTCTTCGACTGTACCAGTTCCAATTTCGATGGGTAAGCTGTTCGAGCGATTCAACTATATACGTTCTTTCTTAATTTTACTAATCGGCTCTTCGTTATCTTCAGTATGATAGCTGCGATGAGCCCAGAGGACAGTTGGGTTTGCAAATGGCAAAGAATAAGTAAGTAGCGAATAAGTCTGTACGCAGTAAGGTGAGATTAAGCAAGAGAAATATCGTTACTTTATTCTTGTAGACCTTTACAAAATTATAACAGTTACATTATCTTATAGTAAATTATAATATAAACTGTTATCCTCTATCCCGCATCTTTTTGATGTTTGAAATTTCACAAGTTTTGAGCACCTAAATTAAACGAGTTTCTCCCTTTTAATTGTCCCACTCGGCATTGCAAATGACGACAATGTAAATCATGTGTTCGCATCGCACGCGTTTTTTTCATACCCATGTAGAGGCAGAGCTTTCTACAAGTATCGAAACCTTGTATTTCGATACAAACGTTGCGGCTAATACAAAGCAACGCGGTACACAGGGTTCGTGAATTTAATAGGTTCCCCTCGCCTCGGAGTCTCTTAACGTTAATCGCTATGATACATTTTTACAGAATTTTTACTACGATGTATGACCAGTATATGTAATTATTAAGGAACATGTTCATGTGCGTACACAAGATTCTATCTTAACGAGTTTTTAATTTCGTGTATATTTCGTATTCGTTTCTACATTTTGCTTTCCATTCGAAACAAAGTAGGCAAACGGTGACGGATAGAGCCTTTCTCGTTGCTTATAAACGTGAGATTCGAATTTTCTCCTGTTTCAGATCGATTTTGCAAAGGTGTGTACGCAATATCGGTGTCGGGGCGGTTGCCGGCGGGCGTTATAAGAGAGATGAAAAGCAGAGGAATAGTATATAGACCACGCGACACGAGTCAACGATAATTTTGAACTTGTAAATGTAAGATCAATCATTATCATATACTTTATTGTAATATTACATAATAGAATATTCTTTTAATTATCTCGCGTTCGAAATTCACTATGAATCTTATAAGATTTTCTCGAAAATAACTCGATTTGATTGATATGAACATTTTGTTCGGGGTTCAAGAATTCCCTGAAATTCCTTCAACCTTTCTGTCTTTTTTTTTGACTATGCTTACGGCCTCGTGAGATCCCTTTGCGACATCAGCACTCACCCTATTCGAGAGGACTACGGTACGTTAGTATATCCCTTCTAGCCTTTTCGCTGTCTGTACATTATTTTTAAACGGACTAGTCTGTAAGATATTGAAAATTTTCAAATTCAAAGAATATATATACAACTTACATATGGAATCCATCCTCCGTTATCGTACACATGCTCCTGTTACGATGTTAAATGTTTAAAAATGTTAACGTTTGATTTCTCTAACTGTTAATTAAATATATAAAGTCGGCTTGCTCTGTTAGCTACAAATCTTCGCGTAATAAGTTAATCTGTGTACATTCGAAATTTCGCGAGCGTCGGTTTTCTTCCCCGCGCGGATCAGTATCAAATGTGATTATTACCTGGACATAGATTCGAGTGAGAATAGAGAGACGGATGTCGTAATACCGGCAAATGACTATTTACACAATTAAGCCATAGATTTGCACAAGTAACGTGGTAATTATTTTCATTATACACTACTCTGCCGCTAGTAATAACCGTTAAACAAAGTGAACAACATATGGCTTCTCCTTGATGCAAAGGCCAAACTGGTAGTTCCGTAACGATCTGGAACACGTTACGCGACAGCGTGAAAACATTGTTTACAATATCCTACGGGACGTGCGATGAAATAATGTAGCTTCTTACTGGTATGTTCGCATAGAATGGTTCCATTTCTGCCCAGATGCGATCGATGTCCATTAGTAGCTCGTCGAACCCTATTATGTTAATATCCATCTCTTTATACGAAAAATTCACGCGCCTACAAACAGCCGCCACTTCAGCTAAATCTACCGAGAGGAAAACAAGACAACTGTATTAAAAGTATCTTAAAAAAAGAGTGTTACAGAAAATGGTTTACTTTTCGGTAATATTACTTACTGCAAAGAAAATTATACCCCTGCGCTGAATTTAAAACTTCGTGCAACATAAGCTCTGAAGTAATAGTTGTAAATATATTTGCAGCTACTTGCAACAGTAATACGCAGCTCTCCATGTACTGTTTCCATTCCCAGTATTCCGCCTGCAAAGGTCAACAGATTATGCCTCTTTCTTTCGCTGCGTTTATTATTCTGTTTAGCCCCAGAAGTGTTATAAACTATAGCAACCTGGTGTGTAGTATCCATTACTTGTTCATCTTCCGCGTTCGAAGGTAAGAAAGACTTAAGATCTAAACTAGGCACAGATCCTGATCGAGTCAGCGCGTTCGACGCACCGTTCATGAAATCTATACTATTAATTGATATGGCATCTTCCTTCTGAAGAGCTTTCCCTTGAATTGAAATGACATCGTTACGAAATTGTCTGCGTTATAACAGAAACAAAGGATAGGAGTAGCGTAACATCGTTTACCCATTTCTAGCGAGCGTTCTTCTACGGTATCTTCGAGTTTAAGATTGTCAAACGACTCGGAAACTTCGGACACCAGATTCAAGTCCGCTGCGTTCGTATTACTGTTGTTAGATTTGAAATCTAGATCTGTAAATATCTCGGCGAAATTCTCCGTGTTTAAAGCGTCGATGGCAGGAGTATTGGTTGCAGGCTGTTCTGCAGATACGAATTCGCCGAACTCGTCAGTCGCCTGATTGTTATAACTTGCGCTCGCGTCCGGTTCCGTTGGTACAGTCGCTTCTTGAACCAATGCACGCAAGGCACTATATTTGTCTTCCACCAGCTGAAGATTCATGAGATCCTGTTGAGTAGATCCCGACGTTCTCGACGAAACCTAGATACAATTCCACATTGAAAAGTAGAGTCAGATAAATGGAATCGTTTTGTAATTATGAATATATTACCCTTTCCATCCGCTCTGGTTTACTTGAAACATCTTTGTCGTTCGTTAAGTTAATAGTTTCTGTGTTTGGATGCTCTTTTACGTTCTCGCTGTGTTCCTTAGGCGGATCATTGTTCCTTATCACTGTATCCTTAAGTATCACTGTTTTAGATTGACTCTTCATCATGCATTTGGGAAATATCTCTGGCGAACCTTCCATAGTCGATTGATCTTTGTTCTGAGACATTATATTAAAGGGTGTCGGTATAACTCGTGTTTGGACAGCGCCGTGCATAGACTTCACGTTTATATTATTTTTCTTCGACTTCTCAACTAGCTTCTTAACGCCTAAATTATGATTCGCAAGCCTGCTGCCAATAGCAGAGCCCTGCTTCGTGTCCCAGATGGGGACGCTAGGAATGTTAGGAATCGGAGCGCTCTGAAATTCGGTGAACTCGTCGCATGGATCTGTTGCGGTCGAGCGCTTGGAATCTACCTGCGAGCGGGTAGTTTGCTTCGTATCTTTAAACACGTTATTCAAGTCCCACACAGCTGTAGATGAACCGTGAGACTTATTATCGAAACACAGAACTTTGCCAGGTACATTGTTCGCCATTTGCATATTTAAGTCCGAAGATATGATTCCATGCTGGTGCAGTTTCATCTTTCCCTTAACATCCAACGAGTATTTCCCATCTGGGCCGATGAAACTGACCTCGCCGTGGTCGTTGAGGCTCTGAAATTTGGCTGCGGAATTCAATTGCGTTACGGGCTGCAGATTCATCAGGCATTCGATATTTAAGTACGGGGTGCGTGGAAATGGAAGCAAGTGTAATATATCTAGGCTGTTGAATGTGTACGAAGCTTGCGCGGCGGCGACCAGAGCGAGGACGATGTATAGCTCTTGTTCGGTGAGCTGGCCGGCATACTTTTGATTCGCCAAATTCCATATGTGCCCAAGCACTTCCGTCGGAAGCTGACTAGTGAGCAACAGGGGAAAGACTTTGTTGGTGTCGACGAGCAGCTCGGTTTGCATTCCGTTGGATCTGACTTTGTCTTCTCGCACCGCTTCCCATACCATCTTATAGATCGGCGGTAAAGTTGTGGAATTAGTCCATAGCCAAGTTGGCAACTGGTTCAGTCTTTTGTCCATATGAGCTTTGTTCATTGTCGTTAAGTGATCCTCGGCCGGGGGCTTTCGCTATGACGAGCTTAAATTACGTGAACTCGTCGAGCAGAATAATTTCATCCTTCAGCTTACTACCTTGGTACATACATCAAAGTGAACACTATAAACATCTCACCCATTTACAATGGACAGGCGGACAGTTTCAACATTCGCGCGTGTCACCTCCGTTATATTGACCTTTGATAGTTCTCATCGTGTAAAACGCTACGAAAAATAGGAAGGCGTCGTTTTTATTGCACAATGCGGCTAGAGCTGTGAATTCGGGACGAGAAGCGGAGAACTGCGTGGCACCCAACTTGACACATTCAAGTGTACCGGATGACCACTGGACAACGGCCTGTTACGAAGGCCGATCCGCGACAAATGCCATGCAGTTCGTTCGAACTTCGGATTTAAGATGCTTTGCGTCGCTCATAATAATTTCACTTAACGATTCATTCTCGATATTTAATCGAACAGGAGCTTTAATGCGCTCGATGTTAAAACGTCTGTTATTCAACTCTCATCGCTCGATCGATAATTTTTTCTAGCGCGTGAATCATTCGGGGGATTTAAAAAAATTGACAACTATGGAAATGATCGATGAGGATAGAAGAAGTAATTATTGAATTCGTTAATTTGGTAATGAAGAAGCTGCGATGAATGTAAGACAGATTTACTGGGTCTTATGTAGAAATCTGCTAACGATCTAATCGCATGTAAACCGCCTTAATACTCATCGTGCTACTACGTTCACACGTGCATGTGTGTGTGAATGTGTATATATAAAATGAATCTGAGAAATGCATGTCTCTACACATGCATTTGTGGGCTCTGTCAACACATGTCAAATCTAGGCTAAAGGAATTGGATTTACACGCTTAAAACTATAAAAGTGGGCGTGTTTAACGCTCAGGTTAGTTCGTACCTCTCGCCGCTACGCGCCGCTAGCATTCGGCGTCGATAATTTGAATAAATCTACAAAATGCCTTTTACAGCAATAAATAAAGGATTCTGTTGTTGAAAATAGATGCATAATAAATCGCAGTCACTCTAGAAGGAGTCTAGGGCCTCGGATTCTAAATAAATACATAAATAAACAAATTTTTGGACGCGTTAGTTCGCACCAGTTGTGCACCTAGGAGTGCATTGTTTCGTGGTGCTTCGAGTTAAAAGAACAGATCAAATTGGAATGAATTGTGGGTATACTGTTAGGGACTCCGATTAAGGAAAGGAAAAAGGCGGAATAAGTTGCATTAAAGAGAGAAAAGTATTTTGAAGGTACGTAAATAACCTCCTTGACAAATTCGTGTGGCTTCGGCGCTTCGCATTGGAAACCGTAAACCTGTGTTTTTAGGTGAGTTCTTAGTAGTCCAGAAATCATCGAATTAACCTCCCCGAAGTTTCGTGGAGAGCGTATTTACAATGTCGACGGACTTTTATATACGGTATTACGTGGGTCACAAAGGGAAATTCGGTCACGAGTTTCTCGAATTCGAGTTCAGACCGGACGGTAAATTGCGATACGCGAACAACTCGAATTACAAAAACGACACTATGATTCGGAAGGAGGCGTATGTACATCAATGCGTGATGGAGGAACTGAAAAGAATCATTCAGGACTCGGAAATCATGCAGGAGGACGATTCGTTGTGGCCGCAGCCTGACCGAGTCGGACGTCAAGAATTAGAGATCGTAATCGGGGACGAACACATATCGTTTACCACCTCGAAAACTGGCTCGCTGCTGGATGTTAATCAGTCACGCGATCCTGAAGGGCTACGTTGCTTTTATTATCTTGTACAAGATCTAAAGTGCTTAGTATTCTCTCTTATAGGACTTCACTTCAAAATAAAGCCTATATAAATGTGTACGATCTATTTCAGGTTTAAACGAATCTAATGTAATTGACTCTAAGGAAATACACAATAATTTTTAATTACCTTTGTATCTAGTTGTCTTGTTTCTCGTTAATACTCGCGATTTCAAGGATAATTAAGAAGGAGAAAAAAGGAGATTGCGATACAGATATAGGAAATGATCTGAATCACACTTGATTTTCTTTTGTACTTTGTTCGGTGATTATCTTGCCTATTCTAATAGAAAAATTGGTGGTAGGAGATATCAGCACAGAATTCCAACGTTTTACTTTACCTGACGACATCGAGAAAAGAGTTTCGTTTGGGCAAAGTAGCTCGTTGCAATTAGTTGAAACGGGGTTTCATCGTAAGTAGGCGTTTTTAGGTTATAATTTTCTAACCTTCAGTGTCAGAAGTTTTGAAGAATTTCAGAATACGATTGTTTATTCGAAACTTATATAAGCAATTTGTTCAATTATACTACAAGTTACACATGAATGTTTTAACCATATGATGGAAGATACTCAATTTTTCGTTTCTTCCTTGTTCAAAGTTATGCGGAGCATTTAATAGGTCAGAATATAATGTAACTGCTTCAAGGTGTTAGATCGAGTAAATAACATCGCAGCTTGTGATTGTGGATCATTATTTGTTACAGAAGTAAAATGTCTTCCAAAGATGACGACGAACCCACCTACGAAAATGAGTTAACTGACAGAGTTGACACGGATACTGTACATTCAAGGTTTCGATCGATCCAAGTTCACTGCGATGTCTGTAATATCGACATTGTTGGGAAGCGTTCTGCTATAGAGAAACACTTTGATAGCTCGCATCCATCTAAGGAACGTTGTTGTTACTGTAAGGGCAAAGTATTTGCTTACACGCAAATGTCGGATCATGGTTCTACGGAGCCACCGAAAACCATTGTTTACCACAAGTGCAATAAGTCTTAACAGGAACTAAATAATTATAATCTAAGTCTCAGCTCCTATCAGTTATGACTGTTAAAGGAAGAGTACAAAAGAATCTGATTTATATATTTGTCTATTTAAAGAAAATATATTTCTTATAAAATCGATTTACATTGGTATGTACAGTACAAAACACGATAAAGAGCATTAGCAAATGTGGATACAAAAATTTCGTAAACTTACAGAAGCAATCTTACAGAGAAAAGTGTGATGAATTACAATTACAATTGGAAACTACGATTGAAAGACACGATTCCTTACTTTTGTCTGCATAAGTAGGAATATTAAAGGCTGAGCTTATATTACAATTTATTCCAAATACAAAGATACATCCTTTTTTGCACACTATTAGTTCAATCTTCGTACAATTCGTAAATAAGAAATCTTTGTAATGTTCTTAGAATTACATCTAAGACATGTTTTACAAAAAATATAACATCGATTTATAGAATCTTTTAATTTGTAAATTGTACTTCGGCGGGCAACTTTTCGTAACATCGATATAGTCGATTGTAAAGCAAAAGTTAAAGCAATTTGCATTTTGCAACTATGGACTTCTCTCGATACTTGCCAAGCGTGTTCATTACTGTACTCCATAAATACATATATATATATATTTTGAAAAATATATAAATGAATTAGTTTAATAATTTTTGTGCGCAAAGATATACTGCAGCAAATTTTATATCAGTAGCTTAACATTTCATAGTCAACTGTTGTATGCAGGTGACTTTCGACTGCAATTTATTAATTATAGAGCGTACAAAAGTATAATACTGATAATAAAATAAATGTGGCTAGACATGTAACACGAACCGATCAAATGCGTTTTCCATGTCATTTTTAATACGCGACGATGTATTTAAATAACGACCTTTATCGAACTTTCCGACGTGGATGTCGGATGTAATAAAAAATATCGAATACATTAAATTTGATTACCGTCGAAAATGCTTCCTGCTTAATGTGTCATCAAAAATTCTAAAATGAATTATCTTCCGACACGATAAAGAAGTAAACGTTAGCTGAATTTCCTTCTTTCCGCACGCTGTGCACGAAATGTTTGCACGAACTATTCCCAGTGCTGTTTCAATTAACACGCGAAGAATGAAAACATATTTTCCGCTATCCATAAGTACAATTTGGTTGTTTTATAAAAGCTTACATATACTTGTGCATAACATCATTCACGTATTCACTGTTTAATGAGTTTATCTATCCCTTGCCTGGTTCTTTAAAAACAATTTCAATCTTGTAGGGTAATCGGTCATTATACCAGTTGCTCCAAGTTCAAAAGCTTCCTTGAATTCGTCATCCTTATTCAAGACCCAGAAATAAACCTGTAAGAGTATACAAACAATTTTAAACGATTCCAGTTGAATTTTCTCAAATTGCTTGCGATATTGGCTTACATGTATTCCACGAGCTCTTAAGTGGTTGAATAAGCATGGCCTCATCAGCAATACATTAATAGTTCGGACGATTATCTTTGCCGAAGGCATAAATGTCGGCCTCGGCCCTCCCCTGCGCCTATGACAATGTGATATTCAGGAATTCTATTGAATCGAGTATCAAATAAATAGAGCTGTTCGAGTACTCGGAACAAGCGAGCCGGGATATACTCGGGTCGAATAACCGATCCGAGCCGAGCGCTCGAAAGAACCGAGCGGCTCGATTAAAAAGCGAGTAGATTGCATGTGGAAACATGTGGATCGTTCGAGCCACCCGATTGTTTCCAGCCGCTCGCTTCATTCGAGTACTCGGCTCGGCTCGGAAACCGAGTCCCGGCTCGACTCGAATTTCGAGCTACTCGAATATTCGAGTACTCGAACAGCTCTACAAATAAAGTATTCAAGGTACCGTAAGTAAATGGAAGGTAGGCATATTTCCAGGTGCGTCTCCTTCAGTGGCACAAATGGCAACAAACCGGTATACATGAGAAGTATCAATAAAGCTACTCGTTGCATAGAAAATAACAAATTTACATTCGGGTTCTGTCGAAAAGAATAGTATGCCATTAAGTTCAGATCCTCGAGTTTCTTGGCTATTCCAAGCAGAAGTTAGTTACCGTTTTATAACACTTCTGTGTGACTTCGTCACTGAAGTTCCCCCATACAGTATACTCCTCACGATCATACTCCTTTATTAAACTGGCGACCTTCGATATAAGTTGGTCATCGTTGATCTTAATGTCGATATTGATCGGCACACTAGGGAATGCCTCGAACACTTCTTTCAGCAAAGCGAACCGTCTCTCATCCTCGATCGCCGAGCCGTTGAATTCTGCATCTGTGAAACTACATTCTTTCAATAATCCCATTCGACAAGGATTTCTCAAAAATTGTTCATAGGTACCTGGATCGAAATCGATCGGTAGGCACGGTTTCAGGAGCGGTAACTCCTTGTAATTCAATTCGCATATATTCTTATCTGTGCCCGTGCTGCGCAAAAGATTCTGATCGTGCGAGACGACCACTTCTCCGTCTTTTGTCAGCTGGCAGTCTAGCTCCAACATCTCCGTCCCTACTGCCATTGCTCTGAAAGAAGAGAAGTTTACCAAACATCTATACTCCAAGTCATTTTAGAAGGAACTTGCCGACCGACGAGTTTAGACCGGTTCTGCGCATGTTGGCGCTCATTCGTGTCGAAACAAGCTACTATTGGCTATACCCCAAACAAACGCTCCCTCTGAGCCAATGAGCTTATTCTACATGCGCGAATAAGTTCCTTCTAAAATGACTTGGAGAATATATCTGTGATTTCGGCGCACTGATTCGGTCAGTTTAAAACCATAAAAACAAGCTATTTTGCAATAATAATTATATAATCTTCCGACGTTTCGATCTTGGTTTAGATCATCTTCAGGAAAGTTTAGAACAAATATAAAATATTGCTTTTGCTATTAGATTCTATAAGCAGATGTTTTGTTCGCGATATACGTTAGTCTTATTCCAACCGACTCGGGAGTCACACGTAATACAATAGCACAGTGACTCAATCTAATAGCAAAAGCAGTATTTTATATTTGTTCTAAACTTTCCTGAAGATGATCTAAACCAAGATCGAAACGTCGGAAGATTATATAATTATTATTGCAAAATAGCTTGTTTTTATGGTTTTAAACTGACCAAATCAGTGCGCCGAAATCACAGATATTAATTAGTACGGTCGAAATTTATAAATGACTTGGAGAATAGTTATTCCTCCAAGTAGTTGTCGATGCTTATTGTTCTCCAGCCTTGAGACAATGAATGAGCACTCCTACTAACCGTTTAAATGCGGTCATTGTATTTTCATAGCCCTCTCCTGCACCTGAGGAAAAAAAAACATTGAATTCATGCTGAAATATTAGAAACATCCAAAGGTTACAAAGATTACTCACCTCCTCTGTGACTGATATGCTGGCACGAGAATTTCACCTTTTTCTTCTTGTGCAGTAAAGTCGGATATTTGAAAATTATCATCGACGTTAACACGTAACCACCTATCAACGTACACCACAACATTTTATGTTACACTTGCCCGTTTCTCCTCCAAGTGATGTGTCATGTCTCCATGTATTTAAACAAGTCGTAATTGACTTGCAAATTGAAACGTTCCGAGCGACGGAACCCCAGCAGAAGACGCGCATGAATTTCACAAGGACTACATGACGCACTTCGTAAAGTTTGACGAGGGAACGTGGGGAAACGTCAACAAAGCGAAATCGTACGGGCGGAATCGCATTAGAAAATCTCCATGCTTTACTTCAATTCCGTAGCCTCGCGCTACATGGAAACACTGCATTAAGCTCTCTTTGTTTCTGGTTTCTGTTTTCACGATCCCTTACCGGAGAACACGGGGAACTTTAATTCGAATGTATTTCTAATCACGGTTTCTTCTAATTTCTCTGGGTGCATTGAATACGTTGGTTTGCAATTTCGCGGGACAATATACTAGTGTTGGTTTCCTAAGGAAGCGAATTAATGTATTTCAATTTTTGAGAGGGAACGGAGTTTGAATGGTTGTCGTTTCAAAGGGTGCACATGTGACGAGAGAATTCGTTTCTGTTACTCATGTTACTAAACAAATATAATTCGTAAATACCCCGGCGAGCGTAATTGATTTTGGCTACTGCTACTTTTTCCGTTAGTAAGTTTCGGGGAATGAGGGAAGCGTGTTAAGCGGGCGGGAAGGGATCGCAGGAAATTCAGTGGCCGGACAATTCTAATAATTGGTGGCTAGGTAACTATATTAACCTGTTGGACGTCTATCTTTCTCCCTAGTTCGGAGCTTTTCCGAATGCACCTGTCAAACGGGTTTAAAAGCTACCTTTGCAAAAATGTGTTTCCGCCAGCGTCTCTCATTCGCTTGACGAGATGTCGGATTCGAATTCGCCGAAAACAGATGCGAGCAGCCCAAGCCTTTCGGGAAATTTGCGACAATTCCGATTCCAAAAGAAACAACTGAAACGATTGAACATGTGTAAGAGCCCCTTTATTCTTGATTCTAAATTTCTAGGTCGACGCGGCCAGTGTCCATCTTTTGTTGTTATTTTATTTCGGCATAGCTTCTTACGTGATCGTTACTATTTTATTACTAACAGAGCGCTTAATTAGTTACACCTGCGTTTCAACATTAACACGGAAATACGAACGAGTGCACTTAGGTTTCTTTTAATTAAAGATTGTGCCGTTATAATGGGATTGTTTCATAACACGATTATAAATAAATGTAAATTATGTTTTTATCTAGCGGATGATGATAGTAATCTGACCAGTTCCGAGATCCAATTCAGGCGTAAGGCAGTGAACGTAATCGAAGACAGCGACAGTGATGCTGGCGGTCCTAACAAAAATACTGCCCCTTCGAATTATAACGAGAAGGTAGTTAATTAATTGTAGCTCGAGCTTTTAAAGCCTCTTTAAACGATGCAAATTGATCTTTCTGTGTAAGCAGGACACTGTTAACAACGCGAATTCGAATAGCGACGACGGGGTCGAAGAATCTAGTCGAAGTAGGAAGAGGACCTTCAAAGGTTCTTCTAGGTCTAATAAGAAGAAGAGAAAAAAATTAAACAGAGATGAAGATGTAGATATTGATTCGGATGAAACTAATTTCAAGGACAAAGTATTCGATAGGTATGTGTCCGACGATTCGCTACATTCTAATAATCCTAATTCTTCCTTTAAATGCTTTCAGCGATGAGGATTCAGATATAGAGATATCTAATGAGCTTACAGGTGATAAAAAAGCAGTATTAGAATTCATGCAAAACGGTCTTGTTTCCGAGTTACTTCTAATGTCTCACTGTTCTCAGAAAAAGGCAAATGCCATTGTGGAAGCGAGACCATTTGCGAATTGGAGAGATTTAGTTGATAAGTTCCAGCATAATAGGTACTTGGATACAGAGCTGTTAAATTCAGCCCAAGTAAGCGATAGAAATTGTTCTCCCGCTGTTGATAGCGTAAGCCAGTATCTAATATTAAGATCGATAATGTCTATCGAACAGGAGTTAATTGCTACGAGACAAGCGGTGGAAACTCTGATGAGGAAATGTCTCCGTTTATCTACAAACATCGAACGGGCTGTAGCCGCAGGAGCGTCAACCATCAAGAAGCAGCCGAAAGGGATACCGTCGAACTTAACATTAGCCCCGTACCAAATGGTCGGTTTAAACTGGCTCGCTGTGATGCATGCTCAGCACGTGAACGGTATACTAGCTGATGAGATGGGTTTAGGAAAGACAATTCAAGTAATAGCCTTCCTTACGTACTTGAAAGAGGCTGGCCTCAGAGACGAGAAGGATGGGCCACATTTGATCGTTGTTCCCAGCTCTACAATGGGTAAAGAAACATCGCGAGCTTTCTCGATTCTATTCACTATTTCCCTTGCTAACGTTTCTTCGATATGCTTGCAGAGAATTGGAAAAATGAGTTGGAAAGGTGGTCGCCTAGCTTGAAAGTTGTACAATATTATGGGAATCAAGAGGAGCGCAAGGAGATGAGGCTAGGATGGCGAAACGGGGATCTAGACGACGTGGACGTTTTGTTAACTACCTATAACTTAATTAGCAGCACGCCGGAGGAGCGGAGACTGTTTCGTGTTATGCCAATTCATCATGTTGTCTTCGACGAGGCTCACATGTTGAAAAATATGAGCACTATCAGATACGAGAATCTCGTTCGAATTAATGTATGTATTTCTACTCATGATCTCTATTAAGAGTTTCACTAATCCCTGATTATTTTACAGGCTAAACATCGAATCCTCTTAACAGGCACTCCTCTGCAGAATAATGTATTAGAACTGATGTCGCTCTTGATGTTCGTAATGCCTTCGTTATTCGCGGGCAAACAAACCGACTTAAAGAGTCTGTTTTCGAAGAATCCTGTAAGCACGAAACACTTCGCTAATCATTGCGTGGTTGTTGCAAGGAGTATGCTTTCACCTAATCTTTATATCCATGCAATTTTAGAAGATGCCAGCAATTAAGAAAAACAGCGATCAGCCCCTGTTCGAGCAGGAGCAGGTGAAAAACGCGAAGCAAATTATGAGACCATTCGTGCTTCGGCGATTGAAGACGGACGTTCTTCGGGACATGCCTAAGAAAAGTGATCGCGTGATAAGGTGTCCGATGACGGAAAAGCAGAAGGGAATGTACAAAAGTCTGATCGCCAGGTTTTCAGCCGAGGCTGATCAGAGCAGTGAAGTTAATGGTACAGGAATGATGATGCAGCTGAGGAAACTGGCTAATCATCCACTTCTGTCGCGAGATTACTACAACGAATCTAAGTTAAAAGTAAATACGCACTTTCGTAGTCGAAGTTGAATTCTTCATTCTGCAGAATTTTAATTGCGTGCGATTCTCTGTTAGACAATAGCTGGGAGACTAGCAAAAGAGCAGGGGTATAAACAGAAGAATGCAGATTACATCTTCGAAGATTTACACTGGATGTCTGATTACCAAATAAACCAGTTAACGAGAACGTACAAGAGCTTGGCAGGTCTAGGCTTACCTCAGGAACTCATCCCCGAAGGTAGCAAATTAAAAATACTGGATGAGTTACTACCAAAATTGAAAGAGGAAGGTCACAGGGTATTGATCTTCAGCCAGTTTACAATGGTATTGGATATTTTAGAGGAATACCTAACGCTTAAAGGAAATACGTATTTAAGGTGTGCTTCATATTCAATATTTATTTTCCGATCTTACGCCAAGTTCTAACATTTTCCATGAATTTGCAAATATAGATTGGATGGCAGTACACCAGTCACAGATAGGCAGTTTTTGATTAACCAGTATATGGAAGACGACAGTATATTTATATTTTTATTATCCACGAAAGCTGGCGGTTTGGGAATCAATTTAACGGCCGCGGACACCGTTATAATCCATGACATTGATTTCAATCCATATAACGATAAACAGGCAGAGGATCGTTGCCACAGAGTAGGTCAGACAAGGTACGCGACTGAGAGGTGTTCGATCTTATTTTCATCTGACAGAGGACTCATTCGATTCATCTGTTTCAGACCTGTCACGATCATTAGATTATTGACCGAAGATACAATAGAAGAGAACATGTTCGAGATAGCACAGGACAAATTACATCTCGAGCAGCAAATCACTGGCGCCGAAGGTAAGTGGTGTAGATTTTTAACGTTTCTATTTGAACACCGAAGAGAAATTGTCTGTTCACAGAAAACGAGAGCACGGATAAGAAGAGCGTGCTGAAATTACTAAAGATCACGTTAGGTCTGGAACACAATAGATCGTTGTCGCTGTCGCCGACGAAGAACGCACGGCCAAGTAATGGTTTGTCGAACAGCATGTCCGCTGACTGCGACATAGAGTTTTAAAATTTAATCCTTCACTTAAGCATATTTTCTACTAGCGGAAAATTTCACAACATTTTTATACGTATCCTTGAACTTTGTGATAAAGTACTGTTTACACGGGAGCAGGTGAAGTACTGTTGCACGGAGAGGTGAGAAACAGAAACGAGGCGATACGATTTTAAGGTTCACCTCGCGGATGTTTTTTGGGTCTAATATTTACGTCTTTGTGAGAACATGTATGTACACGATTTGATATCTATGGATCCGCGAAATCTCAATTTTTATTGTATCTCGTACCATCACTTACCGAGATCGTTCCTTTATTTATGCAAACGTATTTGTAGATTATTCTTAATTTTAACTTCGTGTCTCGTGTCTATGTTCGAATATTTAATCGTATCTAATCAGTTTTTTATGACGTTCTTAATGAAATTTTAAGCGACAATGCACAATACTTGCTGTAAACTCGGGGACGAACTGAGATCGGAAAGGAGTGGACATGAAATTGTTCGTGGTAAAATGTGAATCATATTTCGATACGCATATTTATTTCGTATTGCTGTACACACATTCCTTGAGAGATTAATTGATCATTGTACAAAACCATTAAAGATATTATACTATTCACCAGAATTAATTTACTTCTCTTTCACGATCTTTTTGTTTATAGATTGGCCAGATTAACTATCAGCTTTCCAGCGGAGATGAAGATTGTCAACGTCTCTAGGTACCTCAACAATTACATCATGAATACATTTTAAAATATTGTAGCTTCGCGTTAAATCCACCTTACAGTTCGCAGTACGCTACACGTAGAGGCCTTGTACATTACCCGCGGTATAATTATCATATAGCACAGTTATCAATGTAAATGACACTGTGAAGCAACAAGGAATCGCGTTATCGCGATAGAGACTCTAATATGAAAGGGAAGCCCAGCAGGTGTCGGAAAATTCACCAGACTCTATCGCGCGTTATTCTGTACGGATAATCCGTGACGCAAGTGGAAAACCGCAAGTTTCCCTGATCAGAATCTAAAGTCGTAGAATGCCGGCGTCGGAAAGTGTAGAGGCCCGGAAAATTACTGTGACATTATCTGACTGACGCTGTCTTCGTCGGTCCACGTAATATTCACCATTAACTGGAAATGTTCGACCCTGATTGTACGTACATTGCGAGATTCGAGTTGCATATACTTCTGCGCGTTGAATTACAATTAAAACTACACAATTATATACTAACTGAGAATTCACGATAGATTTTCTTGCAACGATAACGTCAAACGTTATCCCAACGAATTGTTTTCGGTTGTCAATCCAATCGTCGTGTTATTAATAATAGTTTATCATTGTGGTCATCAAGGTATTTAATGATCATTAAATGGCGAGGGAAGAATAAAAGAGTGAAGGAGTTTTGAAGGGGAGGGGATGAGAGCAGTATCTTTGGATGGCAGGGGAAGTAGGAAATGTAGAAGAATAGGGGAGGCAAAATCGCGAGAAAATTTAAAAGTCATACAGTCTCAGGGGAAGTTATTTATTGAGGCGATACAGGACTATTGGACACGTAAAATCGATGTTTTCTTTTGTGTGGGATTGCATAGGTACCAAGTAATCATTATACCCGTACTTTTCGCAGTTTATTGTGGACGAGTTTCCGAGTAATTGCCAAAAAACAATTGTCGGAACGTTCAAATTTGTTGAAATTATTAAGCGCTGAAAATGATCCTGCTTAGTGCGAAGCTGTGATCGGTGTACGTAGTACCAGGTGAACCAATCATCTGAAAGCGAAATGCTTTGGGGGTGAGTAATTTCTACACTAAAATCTACAGCGTGGAACTTGGCTGGCGAATTTAAACAAAATTTGTGAAAGTTACACACGAATCAATTTTTGCCCATATTTTTACGGACGAAAATCGTCTTTAAACGTTTATAAAAATTTTTACCAACATCCAATGATGATGAGGAAATTCCATGCTATAGAGAGAGGAATTCTACACCTCCAGTTAAAATTTCAAGTGAAAATATTCATTCGTTCAAAAGTTATGATCTATATACACGGTGATGTGCGGTGTTTAAAAACAGAGGCGGATTTAACAGCGGGCGCACCGGGCGCGCGCCCACCAACTTTCTTCTTTTTAAACCAACTTTCCACTTTATTTAATGACACCAAATTTGATTTCATATTGTAAGCGGATCGTAAAATTGTAAGCGAGAAAAGTATAAGACTGTGCTACGCTGCGCAATTTTGAAGTAACTGTTGCAGTTATCAGTAACTTTAATCCGCCTCTGTTTAAAAATGTAGTTTTGGAGATAAACCGCTTCAAAGTTAAGTCCTCTACGGTAGGGGTGTCCAGCTCTGCTCTACGCCAATATCGGCCTACAAGGCCGTTGGCGGTGCATTTAGTTGCGTTCAGCGCTATAATCTACGTAATTACTTTTCCTCATTAAATTTCCTCGTGAAACTTTTTTTTGCAAATGTTCACAAAGGATGCCACTTTCAGAATCAATAGTATTAAAAGAATCGATTTTTCGAGATTTCAATAGTCCTGTACCCCCTTAACTAATCCATATGCATTGTAATATTCCGCGCGCAGGATGTAAGCCACTCCAAAAGATAAAAGAGACGAAAAAATTCATCGTCATTTCATTGATAATGTAGTCCCACGGGCTTTTATTCTTGCCTTTTGTTATCAGCATAAAAGCCTCGAATCTCTTGTTACACCTAAGGGAGAAGTTGAACAGTTCTAATACGAATATACGCGACATTAACGGATGCGACTACCCGGATCTAGTAGCTTCTCCGTATCTCTCGCATTTCGCATTCCCCATTCGTACAATAGACACATAGAAATAAATCTGAGTGAAGGGTAATCGACGAGCGTCATACAGTTAAATGCCCGCGACTTCGTAAAAATTATTTTTCTCTTTCATTCCTCAGCCATAACCTGTTGACATAATCAATGTCTGTTTTCCTGGAAGATTCTCGGGTATCTCGAGTACGATCTCAGACGATCTCTTTACTCATTTAAACCAACGGCACAATCAACCGGTAAACGTTTTATAATTCAGTAAATTAAATTCATTTCTTATACAATACAATCATATAATGTCAATACCCACCGTAATAAATTCCACTCCGTCGTAATCTAGAGCGACTAAAAACTCCAGAATTACATACGAAACAGAATTCTTTCTATCGTAAATATTGGCATTGACGATGGTAGATTACACGTTTATCGGTTGAAACTCGTGTCGCCATATTGCATTGGGAAAATTCGAATGCAGATTCGATAGGAGAATTGGCGGCAACTCGGCGGACGGTTTGCTCGAATAGTGTCATCTGCCTTGTCCCGCGAGGAATTGCGAAAGGTAAAGTGTTTCTAAGCCAGAGCCGGCTTGCCTTTGAGATGTGAATCTTGTGTTTGGCGTCTCGTAAGGTAGTCGCGCCGCATCGCCGCGTCCGAATCACGCGGCGAGTGACCAGCAAACGAAATGGCAAGAGTACGGTGCGTGTCATGTGTGGCACGATGCTATATAAACAATACTTGGCGCGAACCCTGATCAGTCGAGTTGCGGCTGCCGTACCTGTCGCAGTACAATACAAATGCTCCGTACCGAGGGGCACTGATAGTGAGAGGAACCGGTTGTCCGTTTTCCGTGATTTTCGTTTATAATTCGCTACCGCCGCGTCTCGTTTAACCTTGCGCCCGTGATCGTGCCTCTTTCGCATTACGATCGACGACGAACCCGCCAGCTGAATATTTCCCCACTGCCTGTTCGGTTTATACGGAAGTGAGACTTGGACGGGACCATGTCGCACGACAATTTGGGATTTACCTCGAGCACGGTGAGTGACATTGGGCCGTGACTTACCCCCTTTCCTGTGTTTACCTTTAATGTTTTGACACTTTGATACTCCGCGTACCGTTTACACGGTGTACGGTGCGTGAATTATCTTGCAGAGTTAATTAACATTTCCGTTGACATTTTTAGTTGGGAGTTATTTGAATTTATTTACGTAGTTGTTCGTAATGAAAACGTTGATGCTTGGATAGGAAATTCTCCTTTTTTTCTAATTGGATGGATTAACTGAGTTTGAAAGTTTGGATTTATTCGCAAGTAAATCTCTTCTATTTTATTTCTGCAAGATGTGGAATCATCATTCAATCTTCACGAATTGAAATGCTTCGACATCTCTCGGGTACAGTAGTCGTCGCACAATACACAGCGTACTTCACGCTTGTTTATCCCTTCACCTTTGAGGTTAATTCTTCTTCGAATTTTTCATCTCGTGTATTCAAAGTTGATGTATTAAAATTTTGTGTCTATGATATCAGCGGCATTCACAGCTGCTTTAAAAGAATATATTCAGCCTTATATTCGATAGAACTTGAGATGTTATATCTCCAAAGCCATCGAGCACTTTGTGTTCCTAAGGTAATCGACCAGCGATTTCAAACATCGACTTGATCGATATCTCGTGGCATCAATCATGACGATACATTTATCTGGTCGCGACTATCCCGTTGAATTTACGCGGGAAACAGCGTTGATCGAGAGCCTCGAAATCGCCGCGGGTTGATCAATCGCGGGAAAGGGAAAGTTCGTACCCGACGCGAAAAAATTCCCCTCGCTCGAAGGACAATATCGGCTGGATCTGCGCCGCGTGTGACGCGAATAGGGGCAGTGCACGGGGAATTCCACGAGCAAACGGTTTTACGTGGAAACAAGTTTTTCCTTGGTATGTACAAAATCAGATTAAGTACACTGGGAGTGGTTTTTGCTCGTGGTACCCGCGTCGCTATGCCGTGAAATTCGATGGACAAAAAATCGGTCCAATTTTGTCGAACGGTCAGAGAAACAGCGTGTCCTTCGCGATCTTTGTCCATCTTTTTGCGAGAACCAGTTTTTGTTGCACCGATTCATTAGATTCAAAGTACACAAGCAGGTGAAATTAAGCAATTTTTTTTATCTTACGTGATTGTTGTTCGTGCTCGTTGTTGCGTGGCGAGGATCGTTATCGGGGCTGTTTATTTTTAGACATTTTTTGTCCCTTCTGATTTTCTGGTAAACTGTGTTTGATCTGATTTCTATGGTCTACGAGCGAGATGGAATGTTATCGTGTTTAATCGTTGATCTATCGAAGCATTGATAAGCAACATTTCTGCTAATCGGTAAACAGATCGAAGATTTCGGTGTACAGAACAAGTGGTTGCCACGTTGTTGTTTGCTCGGAACGATGAAGTAGGATCTGTGTTAGGGATCAATGATCTTTTTCTGTAAATGCTTTGGAGAATCTGCTCGGTGATCTATAGTAATGGCTCGCCATTGAAATTCTCTGCTTCTGTTGGTTAAAATTTTAATATTTCCAGGGTTCTAGAAATTCGAAATTTGAAATCTTCAAATTTATGATATTAGAAGTTGATATTACAAAATTTGAGATTTTGGAATTTAAGATTCCAGATTTTTCCAAATTTAAGGTTTCAGAATTTAAAATTACAAGATTTCAGCTTTCAGTATCTGAAATTTCCAAATTTAAGATTTCAGAATTTAAAATTTCTAAATTCAAGATTTCAGAATTTAGAATTACCAAATTTAAGATTTCAGAATTTAAAATTATCAAATTTAAGATTTTAGAATTTAATATTTCTAAATTTAAGATTTCAGATTTTCAAATTACCAAATTTGAGATTTCAGAATTTAAAATTACCAAATTTAAGATTTCAGAATTTAAAATTCCCAAATGTAAAATTTCTAAATTCAAGATTCCTAAATTCGATAACTCTTATCGTTCAAACCTAAAATTCACCCAGATTGTTATCAAATAGAGACCCGAGCTTCCGAATGGTTAAAGAACAGAGCCGAGTAATTCGATATCACGTTTTCGCCAAGTGCTCAGCATGAGCTAGGGGATGATAGTGTTATTTACTGGAACGAATGACACGATTTTAATCTGAACACTTCACAACAATGAATGAAATAAAAGCACGCGTCCCTGGGTGTCGATATTCTCCTTGAACCGATTCGACGCCTCGAACGCGAAGAGAGAAGCGAATAGAACAGAGAAGGGTGGAGCGACCTGTTTTCTCAAATCCACCTTGGCATCGACATCATGTATCGTGAAAGAATATTGCCTTCGATACAAATACTATCCACGATATCAGATGTTTGTTGTACCGATTACACAGCCTCATCGCGCCGATTGTCATCCGCGTGCTGCCGTTGTTTTCGAAGATCGCGGCTCCTTGATAACAATCGAAGCGTGGCGATCGTCGTGGAACTTTTTAGGGAAGCCCTGATAACGACCAGACTCTCGGAAATTTTTCAATTTTTCGGGCCTCCCGGAAATCTTTCGATTGCCCACAAAATGAAAAGGGACGGAGTCTCTCGCCATTCCGATCTTTCATCTTCGTTACACACCTCGAATCTCAAGATAACGAGCTCCGAATTGCCGCGATCGAAGGCGGAGATAGACAGGTTGGAATGTCAGCAGGGTTGATCGCACATTTATTAAAACGTTGGTCGTTTTAACTAAAGAAATAGTGCCACTATCTGCGAGAATTAAACTTCCACTGACGATAAAGCGTTGGGAAAAATTGATTAATAGTTAATAGATTAGTGGATTAAGCAAGGGGATATGTGGATTCCCACTGTCTTTTATGTTGCTTGGTATACTTAGGGAATTTTGTTTCGCGAGAATCGAGGGGAAAAAATGAAATATAAAGGATCAAAGTGGTATATACTGATATTAAAGATAATTCTAATACTTGGCTAAGTCGTGGTGTTAAGCGTAATGAAAGTCTGAAAGTCTTGCGTACGATTAAACACGCACTGAGCGGGCTCGATCGTGGAAATCTACAGGAATCATTTCTTTCACGACACGATAGTGAATATTTACAGAAGCGCTGTACTAATCCACGATTACCTGCGTTAAGCTTACGCGGGGGAAGAATGTTTGCTCTTTCATCTTAGGACCCGTTGTCTCGTTATCGAGATCCTGATAAACCATTATGCCAGAATAATAAAATAATAGTTTATTTACCAGAAGGTTCGAATCTTTGACTAAAAATCCATGTCGTACGTAACATGGAGGATTAAGACGTATCTCTGTTGTTGGGTAAGTGACAATCCAGTTGAAGATCTTCTTGGAGTGTGTACATCGAAAAAAAGAGAAGACGATTATGAGTATAATCATTATCTATCACCGGTAGCTCGAAAGTTGTTTGCTGCAATACATTTGATTGAGGGGGTGCGATACTATAGGGATGTTCGACTGGGGACCATTTTACCCTATGGTACTTTTAAGGTGCGAAATTCACGGTGAGATTTTATCTGAGACTTTTCTATCTTGAAACAAAAATCTAAGTACCAATTAAACGTAATTAATGGAAATAGTCGTGGGATTTTTGCAAATGTATCATGAAACTTGTCTCATGAGAGGATAATTTCACGAAATTAATGACAAAATGATTAAAAAATAATGGAATAATTAATTGTCTTATCAGATCAAAGTCCCGATATTTTTGTGTCATCGTGTATTTGCATCTTTAGTTATCGTGAATGTTCTGTACACGTTTTAATAGATTATAAGCTCAATGTCCTTCCATGAATTGGAACATCAAATTCATGGTCGACACAATCAACAATCGACGTTGTAATCAATGCCCTTAATATTTCGATAATCTGGCGTCTCGGTATTAATAAGAATTCACTGTACACAAGCCATTATCTCTCGCTGATGAATTTAAGTGTATTGTAATAACATGTTGATTCACCTTACAGTTACTTCACAAGCATCCTCTCAATTCGCGTAAACGCGCAATCAGTCAGTGAAGATTTCTTCATTAATTCAGCGCGTGATTAACAATTTCATTCGCTACGTGGATTTATCGATTTCGGGAATGTCGACGCGCAGCGTTGTCAAAGTTTAACTAGATTTTGGATCTATTCAAAGGTGGAATTAATTCACTTATCAAAAGTTTTCTCCTCTGCATTGTTCGGCATGTAACGCAGCAATCGAAAGTTCGAGACCACGTTCTTCGAGCGTATCCTTGACGCGTTTGCGACTCCTTCTGGGAATCGTAGGATATTCATAATTGTTTGTAGCCCGATGTACAATCAGATCCGTGGAATCAGGAACCGTGAAATAACTTTCTATTTGGTTGGCCAATAACTTCACGTCGGTCTTCCTGAACCACGATATCCCATGATTCGCAAGAAACGCAACGCGCAACGCTAATGCCCTTTTCTCTCGGGCAGCAAGTAAGTCAGCCCGACTGCGCATAACTTAGAAAGTATCGCGAGACAAATTGTATAAAATGGGAGAATCGCGGAAACACTAGAAAATCAGAGTTCGAGCGGAAAATCTAGCTTCTTTCAAAGGGGAGGGTCGATTTCATTCCTCGTTTCATTCTACGCTTCATTCACCCTTTCTCACGCGCTGAGAATTTTTGAAATTGGAGGCTCTAGCCGCGGTAGAGGCCGAACGGAAATACACACTTATCGGAAAGTATTCCACATTTGTTGCCATAGTACATGTATAGATAAAGGCATGATTTACATCTAAAGTTCATTTAAGCATGTTACGTAAAGAACGTGACACTCGAAATTGATAAAGTGTACTTAAGCGGTTGTCCAAAAGTTCCTGGTAGCAATTCACACTCCGATCTTCTTGTGAAAGAAAAACACCGATCAATATTTAAAACGATCATTCAGGGACCAACGATTTGACGTAAAATTAAGGCTGTGGTTCATTTCGTGAGACTTCCGGTTGGTTGGTGTCATACTCAGCGATTACTTGATGCTAAATTGCTGGATGTCCTCCTCTCGCGTATGTGCCTACCTCGCTAATATCATTAAGCCTCTTCTAACGCGTCACTTTTCACGCGACACACTTACGTGTCTTGAAAACGTTATTCGGTTCAACTCCTTTAGAGAAGGTCCCTTTGGGGCCCTTTCGATGCAGGTGACTTTTGGAAGAAATTAGAATTAAAATTCTAATAAGTGTGATTATAATTTTAAGTTGGCTCCAAGAATTTCAATTGGTAGTTGTAGATTCTTATCATGTTCAAGTAGATAGTTCCTTTTCTGCAGAAGACTTTTAATGATCTTTGGTTGTCATTCAATGTCCAAAGGTAGATATTGCAAAGAGAGATTTGTACTTTTGATATGAAATGCCACTTTCGATTTCTTTCGTTCGATGAAGAAGATTGTTTGCGAAAGCAAAGTGGGAGGAGATTAAAGGCTCAAAGTGTGTTCCTTATTGTGGGATTAGCAACCGGTCAAGATGCTCGAGCAATGTCAGTAGCGTGATAAAGGTTATTATTGCGTGGGCTTTGATGACTTAGTGAAAAACAACAGAAGTCAAAAGCTTAAATCGTTAAGTGCGCCGGTTTGCAAAGAAGTGCACCAGTTGTCGTTTGTCAAAGTCGAAGGAAGATTGATGGAGTTTTAATTAAATGCTGATAAGTCACTGGGCGCAATTCAGCGCGGAATTATTCATCGAGTGATTTTTTTGGATAGACAATCTGCTTTGCTAACTTACCTCCCGAGAATATTCCTAATTTCATTACCAATATGTGAGAATTGGAAATTGCAAAGTAGTTCACTGTACACGTATTTACAATTAGTAATGACTTAGTTCACGGGTGAGTGATTAACAGATCTCAATAACAGCGTTGTGACATTGAGAATTGTTAATGACTGGCACGCAAACGCGAATTAAATTACATATTGCGTTGAAATAAGGACGCGACATTGTTCATGCGCGATACAGTTGTAGAATAATATCCGGATGAATTAACAATTTTTCCTGGAATTCAGTGATTTAACGCACTTATGCAGTTGAGTTTGCAGGTTGATTTATCCCGTTTATAATTCCTTCATGGCATTCCTTTTATCGGCATCATCGTTGATAAATCACAGCGATTAATTTATATTAACTTAACACTCGACATTTCAATTAAAGCTTAGTACTTTCAAATATGTTTAACAGAATTCTAATAAAAGAAGAATGAATAAAAAGGTTGCCACAAAAATAAAATAAAAATAGTGCCATAAGGCTACTTAAAGAAAATCAGTAAAATAACGATTAAGAAATAAAAGAATCCTGAGAGTGATGCACTGCTCGTCGAATCAGTAGATCCAAGCATCCCTGGTCAGCCAGGCGGATCTATCTTCGCATCTCCAGTGATGCGACAGTAGCTTTCGTCTGGCACGCCAGCCAGGGAACATTCGCACATTGCAAAATACGTGTTGACTGTTAAATTTTCTTAATGAAAACACAAAATGAATATACTTCGCAACCCTCCATAACATTCTTCTCTATCCCTCTACCATTAGCACACCTTAATCACAATTCTCCTTTGTATATCGCCTTCGCATTAACGATCCATTGAGTAAGACTCATCCAATTTATCATAATATTTAACAGAATCTCTGACGAACCTCTGACGAATCTCGGCACGTGTGTTGCACGGAAGCTCCTCCGGCGTCACCACTTTTATCACACATTAACGAGATCTCATCGCCCGATAACCCACGTTAAAATCTCGATAACTCGCGTTTACGACGCCCGTCAATCGATCGATGTAAACGGAAAATCCCATTAGAGATTCTACCGGTGAAGCAGATGCCAGCAGAGAGACATTTATTCGCGCGTATGAGCTCATTCAGCGGCGGATCTTTCATAATACTTTCGTAGGTCTGATTATGCTTGTACGCGATGTGGCGCAATGACGCGATACGATCGAACAGGCGAAATCACCGATTCACTATCGAGACCCCAGTTACAATGTTAGAATGAAATATTTAAGGGTGGATCTTGATCCACGACGGGCGTTGCTACGTCATTCGCATTTTGTCATTTTTTGTACAAAATCATTTTCTTCCTTTTGAAGCCTCTCGTTGGTCTTTGCAATAATTTCTGGTAGTAGGTAATCTCAACGCGTCGAATTACTCTGGAATTATTGTACAGATATTTTAAGAGGCACTTAAACAAACTTAATTTTTCGGGAATTAAAAAAAGAATTTTTGTAAGTAAAGAGTCCCGATCCATTTCAAATTTATCAGGCATAATCTGTAAACTTTATCAGGGATATTCTTGTTACTTTATCGATCGAACTAGAATGTTGCAAATATTAGCAACATTGAATTACTATTTTTTTATTGCTGAAACTGATGAAATATTTTTAAGACGTTACCATTTCTTTGTTTCTCAATACTTTTTTCATTATGTCGGTTCAGAAGATAGCCACACGTTTACAGATTACCTATCTTTTTGAATTTTGTCTTTGAGATAAGAATTACCGATATCAGGTCTGGCATCCGGAAGGATATTTTTCAAGGCCTCCCTTCACGATGCTCCTACTCCGCAATAAATGGATATTTTTACTTACAAATTTTTTTTGATAGTCGTAAAAGGTGATAGAATTAAGTTACAACGTGCAGTAACTCCTTTTTTAATTTCCAAAAAGTTTTTTTGAAATACCGAAACTGAAATCTATTTTTGTATTATCATTAATTCTGAAAGCTTTGTGAACATTTACAACAACATGTCGTGAGGAAATTCGAATAATTACGGAAATTATGCCGTAACTGTACGTAATTGAAGTCGTTTATCTCGAAACTACATTTTCAAACACGGTATATCATAACTCTTGAACAAATGAATATTTTCACTTAAAATTTTGGCTGGAGCTGTGGAAATCCTTTCTCTATCGTGTGGAATTTCTACATCAACATTGGATGTTTGTAAACCATTTTATAACTGATTAAAGACAATTTTTTTTCATAAAAATGTGGACAAAAATTGATTCGTGCGTAACTTTTGCAATTTTTTTTTAATTTCGACAGCAAAATTCCACACAATAAGTATTAGTGTAGAAACTAATCATCCCACAGCATTTTGCTTTTAGATGATTGGTTCACCTGGGTCCATGTACACCAATTACAGTTGCACGCTACACGGGACCATCTTTAGCGTCAAATAATTTGAATAATTTTCAACATTCTGTGAAAAGTTCCAGTATGGTGATTATTTGGTGTCTAAGCAATCTAACCGACAAGAACCGTAAATTTCAGTCGTTCAATAGTCCCATACCCCCTCAAAGCGATCTTTGACTCAACGGCGATATTCTATCAGGGGCCATTATTCACCCGCTAATTCTGTGCTTTCGAAACGATAGCTTATTCTTAGAAACGTACAGCTGTTTTCACTTCGCGCGCGAGTTTGTAATATGCCCCTTATCACCGAAACCGAAACAGTTCGAGGAGTTTAGAATACAAAGTCCCGCGAGGTCTCCAGTTTCCATGAAACGCGATGTGTCGATGTCAAGAAATTCAGTCGCACCGAGAGCGAGCTTAGTTAAGCGGAATGTGATATGTCAGTCGCGAAATTATGCAGATCGATGCGAATTTGTCACGTAGTACACAAAGGCGCGAGCACGTGTTGCGGTATCACGAGAGAGTCGAGTTTACTGTGTAGACACTCCCTTCGCCCCGACTATCATTCATCTATCACCGCGAATTACCGGCAACAAAAGGAGTCTTCCTGATCGTATTTAAATCCCTGTTACGTCCGAGAAGCGCCCGTTAATCGCGATCATTGCCGGCCTAGCGAAAATTAATCACTCGCCGTGACAGCGCATGAATTTCACACGTCTGATTGTTTGGAATGTCGGGGGAATCGTACGAACGAAGGTTGAATCGATGAAAGGAGAAAAACGATGGACAAGAGCTTGCCGGAACATGAATACGATTAGGATATCCAATAAGAGGTCGAACAGCCAGGCGAAATATAGAATTCCTTGAAATAAAACTTGAATTAATCAACAGAGTCGCCCTTAGAATTTTCGGGGCCCGGGGCAAAATTCGATATTACTGAAAACGGATAATTACGTCCCTACTTCATGCCAGAAAATCTATTCTAGAAAAATGGATACCTCGACAATTATACTTAATTCATTTAATTTTTGCAAAATGAAGTCCCTAAGCGCAAGGCTCGGGGCAAGGGCCCCGTTTGCCCGGTGCTAAGATGTTTTTGACTGACAGAATCTTTCTTTCCAGGACGGTTTGGACGCTAAGAGATGGGCCAGTACGGCGAACAAGAATCAGAATGGGTAAGATATTTATATGGCCAGGGACTTGGAGGATTTTCTGAAGGTTTATTGGAATGATCGTTATAAATCGCAGGTACGAGCCAGGGCGAAATCGCACCAGCGTCTACGTTATGGAGATGGAGGACAAGAAGAAGAGTGTGCAGGAGTGCGAGGACGATTACGATCCGTACGATCACCGAACGGTTGAGCATCCAACGACGTGAGTTTCCATTCGTCTGAGGTTTGATTTGTTTGCTTTGCTTCCCTCCTGTTTCTTTTTTAAACTCACGTTCGGTGGGAAGAGGGGACTCCGTGGAAAAATGTGAACAGATATGTTTGATCGCTTAATGAAATCACGAGCATTTGCATAATGCCGAGCGCCGTAAGCATGCGAGGCAACGTGTCGGTCATTCCGACCGCGTTTCTCTAGATACAAATTACAGGGTAATTTGTTGCGGCGATTAGTCACGAAGCGGAAGAATAAGATTGTCCTCCGAGAAACTGCTCCGAAATGTCGGCCGGAGAAACGTAAAACGAGCTGCCCGCGTTATTCTCGCGGAACGGACTGTTGCCCCTTGGAAAATCGTAGCAGCTGATCGAATAAAATTGTTGCAATGTTAAGTAATTCGGTGGTTAACGTTTCCGATTGATTAATTCCCTAAACGATCGTTATTGCGCTTCGGTGTTGCCTGAAACGTGAGATTTTAGAAAGGAAACACGAATTTCAGTGATTCGTGGCTCGGTGCGGCGAGGATATTTGGTAATTAGTAATAAAACTAAACGCAGGTGATTCTATGTGATAAAATAGACAGAAAATGTAGAGTGACTTTTTCTTGTAACAGGTTTCGTTTTGGAGAAAATCGAATTCGAAGATGCGGCACGTGCGCACTTGCTGGAGCCTCAAGTGCGTGCATATTTTTCGCAGGCGATTTTCTCGAAAACGAAAGCCGTTATAAAGAAACTTTACTCTACATTTTTTGTTCACTTTGTTGCACTGAATCAAACTCTGTTATGAATTAAACTGAATGTGCAATCTGAATTCTGATTACAGGAGCCTTGAAACGCTGCTCCACTTACTGAAGGGTAGTTTAGGCACCGGAATCCTCGCGATGCCGAAAGCCTTCTACCATTCTGGCTACGCCATTGGCATAGTGGCGACGATCGTCATAGGCCTGCTCTGTACATACTGCATTCGAATCCTCGTCTCCTCGCAGTACGAGCTTTGCAAACGGAAGAAAGTGCCATCGTTAACTTATCCCGCGACCGCGGAAGCTGCGCTGCAAGAGGGTCCGGAACCGTTGAGGTGTTTCGCGAAAGCGTCAGGGTGAGTACACGAATAAAGGACCTGAAATACTGGTTGTCGAGATCAGGGCCCGATCTAGCACTTTCGCTGCTGTGAGAAAAAAATGATTTTTGCCGTCCTTTATATATAATCATAAATGATCACCTTAAAATAAGATTTTTGACAGTGAGTGTACTTTTTTGTAGATATTTCTTGAATAACAAAAGCCTTTTGTTTTATAAAAAATTTAGTAATTATTTAAAAGCAATTTATAAGTTTGATACTAAATTCAAACATGTGTTACCTACATTTTTACCCTTTTACAAGAAATTTGACTTTTTTGTTAATTTCTATTGATTTCATTTTTCTCTTTCTACAGTTGCCCTGCTTGGGCCCCTCTAGATCGAGCCCTAGTCGAGATCTGTCACTTATCGAAGCGTACCTATTCAAATGTTAAAACTCTGAAACATTGAGAAAGAATATCAGCGTTCGAAATCCTTTGTTCGCAGGCACATAATAAACCTGTTCCTCATGGTATATCAGTTGGGGAGCTGCTGCGTGTACACTGTATTCATCGGCACGAATTTGCAGAAGGTCAGTGTCCACTGTCTGCTTAATTATTCCCTTCCATTTGAAATATTAGTCGCTACATCGATCAAAAGTCTCTCGAATAATCAGTAGTCTACCATCGATCGAAATTAGTGAAATAACGAGTCAATATAAAATTCACCAACATTCCACGAAGCGAAGATCTCCGTGTCACCTTCCACTCCCTCTATGGTCCTTTTTCCGTCTGTGACATCCTCCCTCCTTTCCAGTATTCGACACCACTGACCCAGAGACTTCTCCTCGGCTAGTCTTATTAGCAGCCCGCGTTAAATCTAGCTTTTACCGTGGAGAATCTCGCCAGAGCTAGTGGAGAAGTGCGGAGACCGCGTGGGCAGTGGAAAAACGAGCATTTAGGTCAGGGAAACACAGCGCAACGACTGAACGATTAGACAACCAGCGGGTAATGAGCGCCGCGTTCTCGCGAGTCAAGGTGGTAATGCGCGGTGCGCGGGCAGGTTCGTTGACACTCCACGGAACGGGGGAGGACTCGCGAGCCGTTTAAAGGGCGTGCTTACGAGGACAAGCGCCATTTCGGACGTTGTCCTCAGGAAGTCTCCTCTTTCACCAGACATCTCGCTCCGCGATGAATGCTAACAACGGCCGTGAGCTGGCCGGCAGCTACTTCCTCAAGATTTGCTCTTGGCTCGAGCGTTGTAGTCTCCTCCAATCGGAAGCGAGAAAGGACGCTTCACCTTCATGAAAAACTTAGCGTAGACAGAGTAACTTGGTTGTCAAGGAAAAATAGGCTTTGTGTCAGACAAGTTGATGTATGACGAGGTACTTGAGGATTCAATACAGCGCTCGGGGAACCCGTACGAAGATCCGCCTATAAGGGAATCGGAAGGACTACGTGTTGTCGTAAATCTTGGGGAAAGGTCGCTTCTAGTTCAGCTCGACTCGATTCTGTTTCAATGCAGCGGGTTAGTCACTCGAATGAATTCCGCTCACGTATATTAGTACCAAGTAAACGTTCAAATCGCTTCGTTTATTAGCAAATGGTTCGTTCGGAGAATAATCACTCGCAAATTAAGTGATGTTGACTCGAAAATTGCGGCTGCCTCATTGGATTATTATGTGATATTATCATGGTCGTGATTGTGGGTTCCCCTAAATTGCATTAGTACACGTCTTTAATTCATTTCGCCACTCGTTATGCAGCGATAATTGTTGCGCAACTGATGGGTGCTCGGCCGGGGAATTATTATGCTCGTGGAAAATTCCTGTTGCTCGCGACCCGTTTGGAAACTGGACGAAGAGGACCGTGTTGGTTCGGCCAAGGAGCGGAACGCGTTGCGTACTACGTAATGTAATGGATAGTTAGAGGCGTTACGACATACACACCGGGCGATTACGGCAAGTGGCTAGAATGTGGATGCAACCAGGCCCGCGAAAACCTGAATCCCGGGTGCGTGTAAGAGCGTATTAATCTTGCAGAGAAGGCGCGCGACTTTTACGGGGAAAGGACCATGACCTATACGCCGAACAATGTAGCCTGATCTATCGGCAACCCGTCGCGCTTTGGAGCGTTTAGAAGCTGGCGTACACCTGTTGCGCGGATGGCCGCGTAACGGGGGAAAGTGGACGTTCGCTTCGCGGGCTTTTATTTAATTCTCTGGAAAGATTAAAGGGTAGGTGGAAAATTGCACGTCCGCCCACGAATCATAACAGAAACTCGTAAAAGAAAGATATAATTCACGATAACACGCCGCAGCGAGTGTTCAAATTACACTTTGCGGTAATGTAGCTGTGAGATGTCCAATTTGATAAATTACACGGTTTCGAGGCTCTCGGGCGGTCCGGGTGTCAATTAGGTTTGCGCCTGTGTCATTATCGATGGCAAAATAGATACGCGAAACATCTCTGCTCCGAAAAGGTATTTCCAAGCGGATTGGCGTCGATACACTGATATTCCGATCTGTTGCGCAACGCCGTGCACGCCGAGCGATTAGAATCGGTTCGATCTGGACTGTGACAGGAACCGCGGTGCAGTTTCCTGTTGAAGGCAAAAAGTTACAGGTGTTCAAGAATGCTTCTAACGATAGTGCGCACGTTCATTCGTTCGAGGCGCGGACCGGTTTCGCGTTGCTCTGTGACCGAGGAAACTCGGTCTCGATTGTTCGATTGCGTGAGAAGTTTTTAATTGATTAATTAGATGAAGACTGAGCGAGGATATTAATGTACACGGTCGCGGTTCCTCGGCGGAGCTGTCCTTGTAGTTTGATTAAGGTGCTCTGCCCTCTTGATCGCGCATCCTGAATCGATGCGAGAATTAGAATCGACAGAATGGTCTATCGCGGTCACGGAGCTAGGATAAAAAAGGAGGTAGACCGAAAATGGAACGCCTCAAGGCGGTCGGGAATGGTAGACGCGGCAATTCGATCCATCGCATCGGTTTCTTTTTCTGACTGTCTCGTAGCTACGTCGCAGATCGCTGCTGTCGATAGCCTAACAGGGTTTCTCACGGGCAGAAATATTATTTATGATTGCGAATCTTCTTCCATTTTCGTCTGGTAATTACGATCACATAATACTGCCTATTACAGCGTTTAGTATCTCAATAGCATGATAATGAATAAAGTAACGACACGAGCGAAACAGCTTCAGGGAAGGAATTAGTCATATGTGGCACCGCGCAATACAAGATTTATCATAATTATCGCGGAATGCGGTATCATATAATATGTAGTGTTACGTAAGATTCATCAATATTCTTAAGCAGTAGGGTAAACTCGGGTAAATTGGTGATAGTTTTAGAATTTATCTAATAACTGCTAATATTCACATATTCTGAAAGTGAGTCTAGGATATAATGATAGACCAGACATGAGAGAAACAAATGATAGGTTAACAGAAATTTACTAATTATATTTAATTGAAAGTATACAAAATTACGTTGTCATGACATACTCTGGTCATTCGGTGATAGCTCTGGTTATTCGGTGATAGTACTCTGGTAATTCGGTTATAGTTCTCGCTAACCCGTAATATGGCAATCAACTACTTTTTTATTTTATTTTATATAATTTTACTAGTTTTATAATTTTACTAATTTTATTTATTTCATATTATTTCTATTTTGTGTATAATTAATCGTTTCATGATCATTATATGTCTGAGACGTAAGGAAACATTGTATCTGGTATTTGCCGTCAGAATTTCTCGAACAGCAAAATCAGAAACGCAGGCTCGGGCGCACGAAAAATAAGAAGTTAGTCACTTTTCGTAAGCAAAAATAACACTGATGCCTTAGTGTATGATAATTTCAAGAGTAAGACTTGTTAAAGTGTCCTTTTACCATCACTTACATGTAGTTTGAACTTTCCATTTATCTTCTAAAGCACATATAATACATAAACAAGCGATCGTCCGCAACTAGCGCGAAAAATTTCACGAATAATGCGCTGCTGGAACCAAATGCTCTCTCACTCTATCACACTAACTTCAATTGACTAATTATTTTACCAAAACATAAACTAGAAGATCAAGGCTATCTGTGTTAGCCTTTGTTTCATCTAAATTGCTTCAGATAATTTCGAGTTACAGATGAATGAAAAAGTATCACCAAATAACCTGTATCACCAATTTACCCGAGTTTACCCTACAGCAAACGTATTAGTACGTTTATCGTAATACTACGCTACGCATATTAGTACGACATTGTAGTACGTCGCACGAGATATTACGTCGAACGAGTTAACACGTCGGACGAGTTTATACGTCGGACGAGTTTATACGTCGAACGAGTTTATACGTCGGACGAGTTAATACGTCGGACGAGTTTATACGTCGGACGAGTTTATACGCCGAACGAGTCAGGCGACGCCTGCTTACGCGACAGCAAGGGAGCGCGTAGCACAAGGTTCGATGTAAACGTACTGTTACATGGACGCTGCTAATGCGTTCTATGCGATACACCGCTATTCAATCGACGGCGCTTGATCAGCAGAAATTCAATAGAATTGCCCTCAACAAAACGCATTACGTGATCCGCGTTTCATACTCGATTAACGAAACCGTAGTATTACGCACGATAGCGTAGCAGTACAAGCCTGCCGACGGGCGCGCGTTTAAATATATCCTCGCCGCGAGTCATTAAGTAGTTTTCCGCGCGCTTTGCGATACACGCCCTTCACCGCAGGAAAGCGAATCGGATGCCGGGCAGAATAATTATTACATAAAGTACGCTGCTTAGTCGTCGATTTACGCAACTCGCCGGCAATCGTGCTCCCCGTGGCCATCGCGAAGCCAAACGAACTCTTTCTTCCCCGCAAAACAGAGAGAAATTCGACTCGTACGCTGCAGAGATTGCAGGTGCAGCAAAAATGCCTGTCGCCTCGGTTACGTCACTGTTACGCAAGACGAAGGCTAAACGCAATGAACGTAAATGCTATGTGTTAAAACATGTCTCGGCTCATTTCCGGCTGTCCTTGAATTCGGGAACGCAACCGCATCGATATCGATGATCTCGCGACCGATGGAGATCGGCTGACTATTGTTAACGCGCTGGACAATGCGGAATAACACCAATTACGGTAAACACACGGCGCGATGTCTGATAACGTTAGATCGGCGATAATTGATACTGCGCGGTCTGGGGAAGTAGAAAGTGAATTGTTGCGATTGTATCTCAAGATTTTAATGTTCATTCGGCACTATTTACACAATGAAAGGGTCACATAGAATCGGTCCTGACGATATGTCCCGTATTTTCATTAACACCGCGTGTGACAAGTATCGTTGCTTGATTCCAGGCTCTGGAGTCATATATTCCGAACATCGATCTCAGGCTGTACATGCTGGCGGTTCTGTTGCCACTTATCCTCGTCAATTGGATCAGGAACCTGAAATTCTTGACGCCCTGCTCGACGATCGCGAACTGCATCACGTTCGCCAGTTTTGGCATCATACTGTACTATATCTTCAGGGAGCCATTGACCTTTGAGAATCGTGAGCTCATTGGCAACGTCCAGGACTTCCCGCTGTACTTCGGCACTGTGCTCTTTGCTCTTGAGGCTATTGGCGTGGTAAGTGTCCATTTGAAGCTTAATGAACTAATTAGCATCCTAGGCCTTTCTACTATCTTGGTACCACAGTCAGAGTATTCTTGCTTATCTTCTGGTACCTCACACTCTTCCAAAATGCCTATCGCGAAATCGGTTATCACCAGTTAAGAAATCCTTGATGATTAATGCCAGATCATGCCACTGGAGAACGAAATGAAGAAACCGAAGACGTTCATCAAATCTTTCGGAGTGCTGAATATAGGAATGGGCACGATTGTCGCTCTCTACACGGCGATAGGATTCTTCGGCTACATCCGTTACGGCAGCGACATCGAGGGCAGCATCACGTTGAGCTTGACCGAGCCGATGGTGCTGGCGAAGACCGTGCAGATCCTGCTAGCCGTGGCGATCTTCTTCACCCACCCTATCCAATGCTACGTGGCCATCGACATAGCCTGGAACGAGTACATCGCCCCGAATCTGGAGAAGAACTCGCACAAAGTTCTCTGGGAGTACGTCGTGAGGACCTCCCTCGTCCTTCTTACATGTGAGTGAACGCCCCATTGTCCTTCGACGAGCACGCCTGACGTCAGCGCGTGAAATGCTCGATGTTGATAGCCTTGCGGCTCGTTCACTCTGACGTCGAACGGCATGTCTGACAGGACTGAAGAAAAGCCTCTCTCACCACAAGGTGAAACGCAATCCCTTAATAAACCGCAATTTCCCATTTGCGTGATACTGTCACGTTTCTTACAAGGGATGATACCAGAACACTTCGATCTTTTATGCAATTGTGTAGGTGTGTAGAGGACCTTGGTAGAAGTATAAGGCAATTTTTCGTTCGTCCTTGTATTCGGTTCTTCGGGCTGAAAACATCCCTTAAAGGTTGACGCGTGATTTCCTATTTTTAAAAAAATTATTCGAATGAAAACTTAATTTATTTATTTATTTATTAGTATTCACGGGATAAACCCTTTGGTACAAAGAGATATAATGCGGGGAGACATAACACACATATGACAAATACACATTTCGATGAGAACGAAAAGAACAGAAGATATACAAATTTAAAAGTGAGCAAAGATTAAAAATTACAGAATAAATGATTAATTATAGAATATTCTCAAGAGAGCATCTTAAAGATGCAAGGGATTGCCCAAATAAATCAATATTTTCATGGACAGTGTTAGCGTGGTTAGATATTCGATTTAAACAGCTACATATAATAACCGTATACTGTGCGATGCAGTTCGATATGTAACAGAGAGTAATTAATGGCTTGTAATGGCAGCGAAAATTCTTTAAAATTTGTAACTTAAACAGGAAAATTTCGCCCACCACAAATTTCAAACAATTCGATTACACAGTTTTATGCAGCATAAAAACCATTCAATTTATATTTAAGTACTATAGTTTCCAAGATACACTGGAAAATAGGAAATCACACATTCACCCTGAAGAATCGAAAAAGGGCACAAACGAAAGATTGTCTGAAGTCTTCCGCGATCCTGCACGGTTTAAAAAAAAACTTGTTAGTTATTCACTGTGAACAGGTACTGACAGCCGATTTCTCTTACCTTTCAGTCCTGCTGGCAATAGCGATCCCCAAGTTGGACCTTTTCATCTCCCTGTTCGGCGCTCTGTGTTTGTCCGGGCTGGGGCTGGCGTTCCCCGCGATCATCCAGACCTGCACGCTCTGGAAGGTCTCGAACCGCACGGAGAAATTCGTCATAGTGGCTAAGAACATGTCTCTGGTGCTGTTTGGTCTTCTGGGCCTGGTGGTGGGCACGTACACGAGCCTGCGCGACATTATCAACAGCTTCTCCCAAGGGTGATGAGGAGAGCGCGCGAACGAGTGGTATGACAGGAAGCAGAAGAGGAGGACGAAGGACGGAGGGGGGCGTTGTTCTCGGCGAGAAGCGAGCAACGGGTGGCAATGTGATACGTAGCGAAGTTTCGTCGCCAAAAAACACGAGTACCTAACGATTCAGCGGCGCCTGGATCGAGCCAGTCGAGGAATCCTTCTTCTATCGTAGGTGTATTTTATAAATACGCCTCGCGGTCATGTGATACGAGACACGTTGAACGGTCTCGACAAAAGGGGAGAACGGAAGTGGGCGACGCGCCAGCGTGTCGTACAATCAGCTGCAGTTCCGATCGGGATTAATTTCATCCACCGACGTGAAAGCTGTTTTTATCCGTTTGTCATTAGCCGTGCTTCGTGACGCCGGCGAAAGTATTCACCTCGACGGATGCGCCCGCGAGATTCGCGTATTCTAAGCGGCCGCGAGTCATCGTGAGTTCTGTTTGCGGAGCACGGCAGCGCTTTAGGTCGATCGAGAGTAGAACCGCGGCTCGAGCGCGCTTCAAATGTTCGTCCGTTATGCTCGTTCAAGTTTCGGACTGTTAGTGAACGAAAAAGCAAGCGTTTTACATGAAGACGATACCGAATCATCTCGTTCTTTGTACGAGCCTTTTCATTTCTCCATGGTAAACGTTCTTTTTTTGCCGTGGATAAACGTTAATACTCGCAAACAAGTATCATATGAAATACATAGCACCATCACCATTATGTTTATTTTAAAAATAAAACGATCTGTTCAATGTTTTATATATATATATACAATGTAATAATATTAATATTAATATTAATATACTCCGGTATATCTACCCATCTTCTCCAGAGAAACAAATACGATTTGGAAGATCCCGAACCCAGAAATTCAAAAAATTCTGTAACTTTGTGAATATGTTGAGAATTTCCTCCTGATTACAACGCAATTTTTGTTTGCTGCCCAAATTCACTCTAATGGAGTGTAATTGCCACCTGAAAATCCGGTTACTAGTAAACTGCAAAATAATTTTTTACAGAATGATAGATCTAATTAAAAGAAGTAACTTTTGCCTTGAAACTTTTTTCCTATCTCTTATAGTTCTCGAGTTAAACACAAAATCGAAAGATAGCCGAATTTTCAGGGGTTAATTTCACCCCCTCCCAGTGAATTTAGTCAGCAAAGAAAAATTGCGTTGTAATCCGGAAGAAATCCCCTCCATATTCACAAAGTTTCAGAATTATTTTAATTCTCGGGTTCGGGATCTTCCCTTGCCAGTCTCCTATCCCCCACTTTTCCCAATTTCTTCATTTTATCTCCAATATCTCTGCCACATCTCATTCGCTTCAGGGATCCAGAAATTCGCGGAGCCTATTGTTGGCTGAGAGGCGAGAGGTGAAAGGCCACTGGAGGGGTAGGTTTTTCCCAGAAACGCCATGAGATGTCGCCGGTTCATGCTACGGACGTATGGATCGCCGCCGGGGTGGCTGCACCCTGCATGCCTAGGGGCAACCCCGCCGCCAGTGCAGACAGTCTCGCGTTTGCACGAGTCCACGTCGCACGTGTGCACGCGACCCCATGTCGATCAGAGTCCCGTCCGTGTGTGTGCGTACGGCACACGCGTCCTGGTGCCCTTAGCACTGGCTCTGCCGACCCGTCTTTTCACCGCCGTCCTACGTTTCTTCGTCATCGAACGTAAGTGAAATCGTGGTTTACATCGTAAATCAGGGTTTTGATGTCTTGCGAGACTCCAGTGGCGCCTTCCGGAACACTGGAAGGGTGTTATAATCTCTGTAAAGTTTTATGAGATTGGTAGAGTCTTGGAAAACGTTGGTAGACTTGTGGAAGACTTTTGATAGAGTCTTCTAATAGTTTAGTAAGATTTTAGCAGACTCTGAGAGAGAGTGTTTATAGAACTTGGACTCGATAGTTAAGTTCTGGATATTGAACGATAGGGGTAGCTTTTCGGAGGGGACTTTCTTTTAGGATATTGTGGATTTATCAATCGATCAGAGTGGCTGTGTTAAGATTTATTGTGTCCTGTCTGACTTTGAAACAGGAGGTGGTTTGTTTTACTTGACTCTTCTGCTTTCTTCTTTCGTGTTGACGTCTCGAGGTGGTTGATTACGTAACAAGAGGGTGTAGAGTTAAGACTCACTTACGGGCAAGTGGTTTTGTTTGGTCTGCTTCTAAGTGTCGTTGAGGGAGTAGCCACATTTGCTTTGTAAGTTCCTTGTGATACATAGGTGTGAATGCTTGCAACGAGGTAGACTGAGATGTTTTGTTGAGTACTCTAAAGGGAGGAGGGAAATGCTTCCTCCTCAGGACTGGAGGATTAAAACAGTTCTTGCTTAGGAACAATGCCTGAAATTAATAGTAGCTGTATATCTCCACAAGAATAATTCTTAGCCTATCAATAGACACCCAGATTTTAGTTTCCAATTAATTTCAGAAAACATATCTCTACTATTCTGACTAAATAATCACTTCTTCCCAAAATAACCAGTGAATCATTTACCTCAACGATCACCAAGCGATGTCTACTGCTTCAAGATATCATATAAATAAAATATTGACTGTGAATGCAATCGCATTAAATACAGTTCAAATACAAAATTGTCCAAAAACGTGATCTCTCAATTCCCTTGAAGGGTGTAAGAATGATTCAAATTAAAACACAAATAAACACCTTTATTCAGAGTGGTTTCAGTGAGCGTATCTGAGACTCATTAAAAATGTGCACGAGGGGATGATTGCTATTTCAGAGGAAATTATACCACCCACAGTATGTAACTCTATTACCCCTTATATGTACGCGTCGATCGATATATTCCCTGTTAAACTTCGCTGCTGATCCGCGCACGAGGGTGTGCTCGATTCCTTTTGACGTGCATAACAGCCGCGATGGCAATCTCATACGCGTATCCGTTAGCATGGTTATCATTCACAGGGGCATTGTGACAGAGCACCGTTTCATCGAGATAGGAAAGAGAAATGTGGGCACGCATTTCATCACTTGTCGAGTCCGTTTGATAAATTCGAACGTAGTGCACTTTTTACAAATTTAATTTCGAATGAAGATATTCTTTGATTATCTTAATTTATTGCTGGTTGTCATTGAACAAAGGGCGAGATTCTGTGTATTCAATCTGCTGTTCGCTTGGTTGCGATTTCCTTTGTGGGTCAATCGATAGGTTCCTTTCCAAACTCGACGCTAATGTGTATTTATGTAATTTCTATGGCCAAATTGGTGTGCCCGTTCCTGTAATGGCCAACCTTGAATAGGTTGGCTTGTTATATTGATGCCAGACACAGAAACGGCCATAACCATGAAGCCATTTTTCGTTGATAAAATCGAAACAATACATTGAAAAAAATCCTTCAGTGATTCAGTAGATTTTTATATAAAAAATAAGCCCACAAAATTTCAGAAAGAGTAGTGTAGTAGGTTTTGCAACACCTTGCTCATCGTTTTTAAAAGGGCTTCTTGGATATCGAATTTTTATCATAAACGTAAATATTTTTCTACAAAAAAAGTTCGAAGTGTTCTTTAAATATTCCTCTTTTAAGTGCAAAAAGTTCTATAAAAATATATACTTCCGTATTTTCAAAAAAAAATCGCAAACATTCGCCTCTTTTTGGCCTCCTAACTACCTACATTCAGTAGATTTCGATAGTTCAAAGTTCATTTTTGGGCCGAGTGTCCCCTACTACCCCTATTCGAACCTCTCGGTGCGCCACTGATTATATCTACTCTCGATCCTCCCTCGCAAGAAATTGAAGCTTTATCACGGGGTAGTTTACTACGGTGCAGAGTTACTAATAGGCTGGAGCCTCCGTCTGCCCCCTGTCTCTGAATCTCCTGATGGCTGCAACCGGTGGCGTAGTTCCTAGTCTGCGTCACGTGACGCGTAGCCCGCGACCCGCATGTTCCCGTTGGAAATTGAAACGTTCCGTGGTACAGCGCTGCCCAGTCGCTAGACATCCTCTGTCGCGGGCGCATTAGCGTTAGGAAGTATCCTCTTAAAGATCGCGTCACGTCTGTCCGGGTCGTGGCGAATTTCGGTTTCCCTCGGTTGCGGATGTGTTTAATCTGGTAAGTCTAGACACGATCCTCTGCGCTCTCAGCCGTCGCCGGTTATTCCTCGTCCCTTCTGACGCGGTTTCTCAAACTCTCGCTTCAACGTCACGTCTTTCGAGCGTGTCGACCTCACACTGAAACATAACAGTTTCGTTGGCGGTGATATGAAAAGTACTTTGGGAATTCGCTTGATCGAGCTGAGTGACGGATCGAGCATACGTTGGAAAACTTCCGAGCTTCAGTAAATTCTGGGAAACATCCTTCGCGGGGTTCCCGAGGTTCATCATTTTTGGAATTGGGGTTCGTGGATGTTCGGTAATTTCTCTTTGGCCAAAGTTGCTAGTTAGTATTAGGAATTCGTAGGGTTTAATTTAACAAATGTTCAATGTCAACTTGTACCCTGTGTCACTGTTTCATCTGTACACTGCATCGTGTTATCAATTGAGGACCTTGAAGCGTTTGAGTTATGACGTGTAATGTTCCTATGTAAAAAAAATTCATCGTTTGGTGCACGTATTATGCTAATGCGATAAATAGAAATATTAATATTAATAAATAGAAATATTAATATTAATAAATAGAAATATTAATATTAATATTAATAAATAGAAATATTAATATTAATATTAATAAATAGAAATATTAATATTAATATTAATAAATAGAAATATTAATATTAATATTAATAAATAGAAATATTAATATTAATATTAATAGTTTTTATTACAGAATATTTTTCGCCAATAATACAAATACAAACTTAGTTATCAACTCAATAACTACTACTTACCGTGCGAAAATAGTGTTCCCTTTTTACTCTTAAGTCAAAGCAATGATTTTATAAACAGTTTTTTCTAATTTACTTGAAATTGGTAAAGATAGAGGCTGTGCCCCTTTAGCTGCAAGGTCCTCAATGGTCAGCAAATTACCTTGCTAATTACTCCAACGTAAACTCACAATTTCGAGACGTTCAACATCGTTAAGTCACTATTCTCGCTCGGACGAATCAAAACGCGGCAATTCCCATTCAATTCATTCATGGCTGTCGCATTAAATGGGCGAGATAGACGAGGCGCGGGCGATGGGAACATCAAACCGAGAAGCGACTGTTGGAAGAAGGATAACAGATCGCCGATACGATGTCACGCCAATTGGAATTGGCAAGCTGTTCAACTATTACATAACGATTCCCCTGTCGAGCTTAATAACTATTACTCCGCTGCATACGTGCATAACATTCGAAAGCTGCAGTCCCTTAATCTCGAACCTGACTCACTTCCTCGCGGCATAAAGAAACAACGAGCATTGTGAAATCCTTGATTCGTCTAATTAAGTAATCACCTGTCGGGTTTAGCTTCGACGATTATATTCGCCGTCGGCTAACCGAATTCTTTCCCGATCTAAAATGGAACGAATCGCGTTCAGATATATCCCATGGCTGACATTGTTTCTGGGGGGCAGCGTGTGCGATAAACCGTGTCGACGTGTCCCCCTGATGCTCCCTGAGGAAGTAAGAATTAGGAGATCGATTACTATACTTAAGCCACGTCGAATGCAGTTCAGCCAGAGCGCGTGGTGCAAGCTGGCGGAATTCACGTTTCGCGTGAATTTGTCTAGAGCGAAGCGTTGCATACACTCACATATTCGCTGAATGCTTAATTCGCGCAATCTTTGGAGCTTAATCAGCAACTAGATCGCATCAGCCAACAATCTACTGATTCCTTGCAGCGATGCATGAGTTTGCAGCGTATCAATTAGTATTTATTAACCAGCCAGCTAGATCTTTTCCAATAAAGTCATTTAAGCAGGTCGACCTCTAATTACTTCGAGCTGTATTGAAATTTGGAGTGCTTCAATTAGAATACTTCTTTACTACCTATTTCATTTTAGTAAGAGGAGAATAAGATACTGAATCAGGAGATGGAATTCAATTTTGGAATCTAATGCAGATTGAATAAAAAGTATTTCCTTTCTTTTCTAAAAAATTATTTTACGATCACTCTGTTTTGCAGGGAAGGGCAGCGACTTCCGAGGAAACTCAATAAGCGTGCCCCTGAGTGTCTTTTATAAACAAGAAACGAGCCTATTTTTACTGTAACAGGTGAGTACGATTTTTAGTTGAAGGTTGCGAAGCTTGAACACGATATTCTTATAATATTAATATCGAAATTGGCTTGAGGGTGTTTGAAAGTTTCGAAGGGACACGTGGGTGAGCGGGGAAACGAGGCGGGAAAAGTGGCGTTTGTTTGAAAAGAAACGCGACCTGTTACGATAACAACTAACAGAATTTTATAAAAGAAATCGATTCGAGACTTGGACCAGAAATCGAGGATAGAAGCTCGCGATAAGCTTGAACTTGCTGGACATTATTCCATGAACGTAATGGTCGTCAGATTTCTGATTGCGTAACTTAATCGCTGGAGGATTTTAACCTAATTGCTCCTTCGTGATTCCACTTTTGGATCGCGTTACGATTTCCATCGAGGAAGATTGCACTGAGGAAGCATTAAATAGATGAACGTGGAATTATTATTACTATGATATACGATATGAAATTTAGGAATATGTGTACAAATTTCGTTATTTAAGTGCTAGCAATACTACAATTTTTAAACGAAGAGCAACCTTTTCTACGCTTTGAGGTCAATAAATTTTCCTCCAAGCCCCAGTGAGCACGTGTATTAATAGCAACCGCGTGCAATGTCAACGACCAAATGAAATTGTTAAGCAGGCTCGAAGTGGTTGTTGCGTCGAGTTAAATGCTGCTTTGTGTACAATAATAACCGCCATTCAAATGCACGGACCCACCAAATTCGACTTGCCGCGATGGTCAATGATTCGGTTATCAATGTGAAGGATTAAAAAAGAGACTTCTTAAGTAATTGAGGAGCCTTGGAATCAACCTTGTCTCCAATCGAGGTGTCCCTCGACACTATCCACAGTATCCAAACATTCATCCATTATTTTTCGCAGAATAATAGAAGAGTCCTTGTAGAAAGCACTGCAAGTGCCAAAAATCAAATTCTATATTATGTAGAAACAATCTTTCTGTTTAATTTTGGCACTTACAGTGTTTTCTGAAAAGACTCTTCAATTATATAACTTCAAAAGCAATACACTCCATCAAAATAGCCTCTCCTTCAGTCCGCATCAACACGCAGGCACATCGCCCATGTTCATTTTACCGAGCACGATCATGTCTCCATAGATGATCATTATTCAATCAGAATCGAAGTCGCGCTTCAGCCCCGTGCACCGTAGCCTCCATTCCCCGAGATTCCCGCGCTAACTGCATAATCATTTCCTTATTCCTGAATGTTTTCGCGTCGCGGACAAAATTGAAACCGTAGCTCTCCCATAATAAAGTAACGAGAATCTATATTCTGATATACCCAACTTGGCTGTTACTCTGCCCTGAATAGCACGCTTAAAAAATATATATATATCACTCCGCAACTACCCCTTCAGCTTCGAGGTCCTACCCTTCGCAAAATGAATGAAAGAATCGAGTGCGTCGATTGCTCGCGGAGTTACGATACGAAAGTTGATTCTCCCGATCTCAGAAATTCCCTCGACGAAGCGGTTTCCACGCGATCGATGTTCCGACGGGCGGCCTGAATGATTCGCGAATCAGGCGATGTCGAAGTGGCGAGTGCGCGCACGCGACAGACAGAGACCTTCCAGGACCAAGCGTGGATCAATTGGCAGCGCGGAGCCGGAGAAGTGAGAATACAGACTGCATATAACCTTCAGTAAAGTTAACTACATTTGACCTCAATGCAATAATTAAGAGCAATCAGTTCGCCAAAGAATGTGCTAAAGCTACACGCGCGCGGGATCGCGACGTCCTAGCCGAAGAGGCTCGCAATGATGAATTGCCGTTTTTATCTGCGCAGCGTCGCCCCATATCCGTCCAATTGATTAGGGGATCTCGATGCACGGTGCAGCCTGGATCGCGGATCTAGGTCGAGTCTTCGATCCTTGCGGGGCACGCGCCTCAAACGGACGGAAGACGCATCGATCTTTCGCCTTGGGGCGATCTCGACGGCGGTCTCGAGCGGTTCCCTTACTGCCTTTCGCTTGAATGAGTCGGGGATGTGTTAGGTAGCGATTAAGTGGAGGAAAGGGAAGGTGGAGGGATCGGTGAAATTGTTTTATACATGCTTGCACCATTTCGGGATGAAAGCTTGGCTACAGAGAGAGTATCTATTTTGTGGATAAGGATTAGCTTCTTGTTTCTGGATTTCCTCCTTTCCAAATTTATCTATGTCCCTTTTGGTGTGCAAGAATTGGTGGTAATGAGTTATTTTACACGGGGCGGGAGAAGTTTGGTTGGTTGGTGTTGAAGATTGAAAGTGATGGATGCATTGCATCGATTGCGAAGATGAGAAATTGGTCCTGCGAGGGGAATGTTGAATAAGGATTTTGTATAAGGGATGATTTTAATAAGAATTGATACTGACGAGTGCATTTTGTTTGTTAACGATACAGAAGTGGCACGAACGATCGTGTGACGAATAAAAATGGAGAACGCAAAGGAGGAGACTATCAACATGCAGCTCATCGGCTCGGATAGTCCGTACAAGTATGTCTTATTCTACTTGCGAGCTTATTTCCGAAAATCTCTTGCTTTCATTTTGATAGAAGTTAAAACAGTTGAATTTTTAATGTACCGTGCGCAATCATTGTTAATTTTCAAGTTACCTTGCCACTAATCTCCTTGTAATTGTCAGTGATAATTTAATTGCTTGTATCATTGGGGAAGCTTGAGTCTTTATCGGACACACGAAGCGGCGGGTGTTTCGAATGCCGAAAAAGCAGAACTCGGAAGCACCGATTACATTTGCAAATTGATACGATTGCAGAGTTAACAACGAAATCGCCGGAAGCGGTCTAAATGCATCGGAAGCGCCAATATCGCCGACTGCAAACGTCGAAGACTACGACCCCCATAAACATCGAAACAGGCCGAATCCAACTTCGTGAGTATTAGATATTGTTTTACAGCTGTCTGGGAAATTTCTGAATTTGTTATTGCATTTCAGATTCTAACGCAGAAGTACTAGTAGTAGTAGTATTATAAAGGTAGTGATAGTGATAACAGCGATGGCAATGGTAGTGATAACAATATTAGCGATTTTGATATTAGTGATAGTAGTAGTTGTGATGGTAATATTAGTGACAACAGTGTTAGCGATAACAATATTAGTGATATCAATATTAGCGAAGGTAATGTCAGCGATAACAATATTAGCGATGCCAATATTAGCGATGTCAACATTAGCGATAACAATATTAGCGATATTAATATTAACGATATCAATATTAGATATTGATAGCAACAATAACGATAATAACACTAATGGCAATCACAGTAGCAAAATTGCCAGTGGTAACAATCACAGTAGCAATAGTAATAGGAGAATGTTAATATTGCTAATTATTCCCTTTCAGAAACACAGAAACTCTGATTCACTTACTGAAAGGAAGCCTCGGTACAGGGATCCTCGCGATGCCGAACGCATTTTGCAACAGTGGACTTGTGACTGGTGTAATAGCAACAGTGATCATAGGAGTGCTGTGCACTTATTGCTTGCACGTACTAGTGAGAGCTCAGTACAGACTGTGTAAACGGTTAAGAGTTCCTATATTGAGTTATCCCATGAGTATGAAGTACGCTCTCGAGGAAGGCCCTGCATGCGTCCGATGGTTCGCACCTTACGCACCGTGAGTACTGTTACACTTTACACACGTGTGCACATACAGGCATAACGTTCGTTCACTTTTTCCAACTTTCTTCTCCATTGCAATCACTTTATAGTGACCTTGATCATGATCGATATCAGATACTTTCCTGCGCGTAATATCTGCTTCGTTCCACAAATCACTGATTTCATATTTATACCTAGATTGTTCTTTGTGTTTGCATGATTTTTGGTTTCTAACGAATAAGAAATTGATTATTTTAGATAGATTAAAGATATGTTCCAAATTGGAGACTGATGTATTCACGTAGATTTTTTGTAATGATAGATGTGTATTTATTTGTAGAATTTTAAGTTTTCTCCAGTAGACACTGTCTGACCATTTCTGGTTGATTCTACTTGCTAATAGTTAAAATAGGGAGAATTCTAATTAGGACTATCTGCGAATGAACTGTGTTCAATTAATTTATGCTATCAAACAGGAGGAGTGTATTCTATATTTATAAGTAATTTTTCAACAATAAACAAGACCAAATAAAGAAGAGGCTACGACAGGGAATGTAGAAAGTAACGAATACCTGTCGACCTGCCTTTTTAAACAAATTGGTATAAAAAATGAATGCCTCGCAGAAAAAGAATTCTATCACTATCCCTCTCTCTCAATCACGCACAAAGTTCTAACGATTCACGCATATACATGCATCTACGCACTCACGATCATCTCACACATAGAGATTCAAGCTAAATCTTCAATTATAACATGAAAGCTGATATTATTTGCAGAGGACTCGTAGACGGGTTCATGATAGCGTATCAATTGGGAATATGCTGCGTTTATATCGTATTTGTAGCGTCGAATATAAAGCAGGTAAATAACAGGCGCAAAGTTCGATCTCCCCCTATCACTTTATCGCCACGAGCAGGCGTGCCGAGAGAAATCTATGAATCTCTCTGAAGCCGTTAAAATGAACGAAAAAGAGAAACGAAAAAAATAGAGAAAAGGAAGATAACCAAAAGAAAAAAGAAAAGAAAATCACCAAGTGGATCCATCGATCGATCACGAATTTATATCCCCTTCTCTTTTCTGTTGATCAATGCAGGTAGCTGACCAATACTGGGAACCTTTGGATGTTAAAACCCACATGCTCATTTTATTGCTACCGCTGATTTTGATCAATTACGTTAGGAATCTGAAACTACTGGCCCCGTTCTCTACCCTGGCGAACGCCATCACTTTCGTCGGCCTGGCGATGATCCTGGTTTACATGTTCGACGATCTACCGTCGCCAAGTGAGAGAGAGATGTTCGGAACGTTGCGAAATTTCTCCCTTTACTTTGGAACGACGTTGTTCGCGTTGGAAGCTGTCGGCGTGGTAAGTCCCAGTGTTTACTTTCCTAGAATTATTTTCTCTTACCTCTACTTTCCGTTCTCTTCCCTTCGCCACGCGGTCTTTTCAACGTCCTACCGAGTGTAAAGAAAATTTTGCTTAGATAGAGATGGGATGTGGTTCCTCGTTAAAAAATATGTCGAAATTGTGGGATACAGTTTTCTCATAGAAGGCTTCATTATCGAGGAAATTGAGTTTAAAGAAGTTGCGGCTACGCGCGATCGAGGCGCCTCAGTGGTTCTCAACGCAGACCACTACTACTTGCTGCACTCTTGCCACGCACTTGAAGCTCGATTTCTCGAAAACTATGGCTCCGGTGGAAAAATTGTACTCCACAGGATCGACTTATTTTATGACGAAGAATCACTTTCGCTAGGAACCCGAAGTTATTTGCCATTTGATCTGCCGTTAGTTCCCTATTTACAAGATTCAATATTTGAGCACTTCGATATCGTTGAAAGAATGATTACCGGCTGCAAGGTTTAACAAACGATGCACCGTTTAAATATAAAACCCTGAAACTATATGCGCGGATATAAATATGCGAGCGCGTATAAAAAGACGAGTATCGAGTCAATTGAGTTGCAGACCTCGTGGTGAGCGGAATATTTCTGGCTCAACGGTGATGCACAATTTAGAACGATATCCGCTACGGATCGCGACACCATTGGTTTTCCAATTTTCCACCCCTCCTTGATCTATCGATCCGTCGTTTGGCCTCGTCGATCATTCGCCGTGGCTGTTGGGCGAAACGGAGCTGTCCTTTAGAATAGATCAACAGGCGCCGTTGCATCGTTAATAAACAAATAAATGGCCACTTACGAACAAGTTTGAGATTGCCGTGATCAGATCGCCAGTGCGTCAATGCAATCTCTGCTATTATTTCCCAGAAGTTCTCAGCCCGGCGAGTGGTCGCAGTGGTTCTCAACCGCCGTTCGAATATTCCACACAGACCACCCGCAATAAAACACAAGTTTAATCGTAATTGGCAAATTAAATTGTTGAAATAAATGTTATAAATTACTGCAGGGTGGCTGGTGCTTCTGTTACAGATTATAGCACTAGAAAACAACATGAAGACTCCGCAGTATTTCGGCGGATATTGCGGAGTCCTGAATATTGGCATGACGGTGATAGTGGCGCTCTACATTGTCATGGGGTTCTTTGGTTACCTAAAATACGGCACGAAGGCTGGAGGTAGCGTAACCTTCAACCTACCGCCCGATCAGATGTAAGTAAACATTACCTATCCAACACACAAAACCACTTCACCATCCACGAATTCGTTTTACAGCATGGCCCAAAGTATCAAGATAATGTTCGCCATCGCCATTTTCATAACTCACGCCCTCCAAGGATACGTCCCCGTCGAGATCATATGGCACACGTACCTGGACCAAAAGATACACAGGCGAAAGATCTTCTGGGAGTATGTCTGTCGAACGATCATCACCCTAGCGACCTGTAAGAGCAACTTTTCTAAAAAGAAAAACAAGATTGTGTCCCTTTCTATAGATCCACTAAATATCCCTTCATATTCCTCACATCATCCCATCACTAAAAATTCCAAAACAACCCCTTCTTATACCTTCCCTAAATACTCTATCAATCAGGGGTGGATTTGAAGATTTGACGCTCTTAGAGTAACAAGTGTCCTTTCCCCGAAATATCATCAAATAATTTAATTCAAAAGACTCGAGACAATTTCAAAATGAATTCCATACAGCAACTCACATGTGAGTTATTGCTAATCCACTGCATGAAACAGAAGTAAATTATTTTTAGTTGCCTCAAGCCTCTGTTTAAACCTTCCCCAATTTCTATCGCTCAAAATTTGTCGCTTCCCCAAATTTGCCACCCTACACACAAATCCGCCTCTGCTATCAATCCTGAAGAACACACAGCTCTTCCAACTTCCACTGCAAAGGGCCCAAAAATACGCTTCTACCAGGCGAATATAAATTAACAATACCTCAACTATTTTTCCCTCAGTCACCCTAGCCGTCGCAGTTCCAAGGCTAGGACTGTTCATCTCCCTGTTCGGTGCCCTCTGCCTGTCAGCCCTCGGTATCGCTTTCCCAGCGATCATCGAGATCTGCGTGCTCTGGCCAGAGAGGGACTTCGGCCCCTGCATGTTCATGCTGCTGAAGAACGTCTGTCTGATCGTGTTCGGCCTGCTGGGCCTGGTGGTCGGCACCTACGTCAGCATCGTCGACATAATCAACTCGTTCAAGTGAAGCCGGCGGTGGAGCGATGGGAACCGACCAGCAAACAGAGAGGGAGAACGGAGAGAACGATCGGGGGACGTTTGCTCGTTCGCGTTAGGCGCCGCAGCTTCTCACAGTTTATAGCTTAAACAGCGGCGTTTTTTAGGTAGACAGCGGCAGAGAGTAAAATTCGTAGGTGAACGCGAGCAGAGAGCAGCCCGGGACACGTTTCCTCCCGAGCCACCGCCATTCTTAGCGCACTTCTTAGGCCGAGGTTTAGACGCTCAAGGCGTAGGGGGAGTGGTGCAGTGTTGGGCAGAACGATACTTTAGATCGAGCATGGTTTGGTGGTAGTAGATAAGGGATGATTGGAAGAAACAAGTGGATTAGTGGCTTGAATTCTGCTGGGACCGTTTCCGATGGCTCCTGAAACGTTTGGCTGAGCTTTGGTAGACTGTTCCACTGATTTCAGGGATAGCGTATTGCGAATGGGGCTCCGCGGGGGGTTGTAACTTTTTTGGAAGTTCTAAAGGCTACTCGGATGTTTTAGTAAGTCAACTTTCACGATGGTTGAGTAACTGGGACGTGGGTTTTAAAATGGTGACTACGTGCGCGAGTCACTTTGGTCTTAGCACTGCCTGGAATGGTTCAATAAGTATTATTAAGTGTCGCGTGTGACTTAGTCCTTGTGGAATTGGGTTCTCTAGGTGCTAAGCTTCTATGCCTTAATCTGAAAGTATCTAGGTAACTTATTCTGCCTTGAATATAGTGCCATAGACGATTTTAGTAAGTCACTCTGAATATTTTAAGTAATATACAACTCACAAGATTTAGGATTTAAAGCTAAGGTTCGTGCAGACTTTACGGAGCCTCGCCCAAACATTTCAGGAATTATCTGCGCACAGAAGTGGCTTCTCTCTTCCATCGATGATTAGTAACACCTGACCATTCAATTTTAATTGATTTTGTTATGTTGATACTTTGAGTATCGAATATCAAGTGGCCGGATAATTTACAACGCCTCGGGCAAGCTATTTCACACAATTGCCCAGCACTGGACTCGAAGCACTCTTCAGTAACAGTAAGATGAGAAGAAGAAAACAATCGTCGATATAATTTCGCGACAAACGAAACCTGTGATCGAAGATTTTATACAGGAACGAGGACGATCCATTTCTACCGAATTGTTGGACGAGTTACAGATGTATATCCGATGTTAATTGCTCAACTTCCGCCAGGTTGTTCAACAGGCATTTCCTTCGTCTCGGTGATACGAGTACTTACATACGTTTGAAACGTGGTTTGCCTGTACATCTGTGTACTGTGTGTCTGATTCAAGCGTTGACACGGATGTCTGACACTTTTAGGGAAAGGAACAAATCTCCTTAAATCTCAATGAAGAATTTACAATGACTTTTCTCAGATCTGACTCGTGCTAAGACTTTACCTTGAACGATATACAAATGGAGATCACTGAAATATTTAAGTTACTATACAAAAATTGAACTAAAAGAACGATTCTTTTAATAAACTTTGGAGAAAAGTTCTTCAGTTTCCAGAGACTAGGAAAATTTTCCTCTCAATGATTAAACCTGACACGCTGCGATCGTATACCAATGATGGAGAGAAGTAATAGCGCAGGAGATAGAAGACGAAGGTCCAAGCGTGGACAAATGTCACACGGCGATACGCTAGTAGTACTACACTGTTATGCCTTATTTTTTATCGAGAAGCTTGTAACATAGTGATTCGCTGCCGCAAGCAGGGTAAACAGAGCAAAGTTCAAACGGCAACCGCCGTGAGAAACGAGATATCGATACTTTGTACCGTCACTGCCGGGAGCTCGCTCGGATCATCCCGCAAAATGGAAGAAGAAAATCGCGATCTCGCATCGATCGACGACATCGACACCTTCGTTCACCTTCACATTCAATCCTAATCGGCGATAATCCTCCTACATTCGCGTTCTCAATCAAGCTACGATCATTTCCGCGATTCTCGCCGATAATTCTCGTTCATTTCCAGGACGCCCAGCAAATCTTGCTTCGATCGAACGTTGTAATAATTTCTCTTCGATTTTCGTCACCCTGTTACTGAAGAAGATTGTGTAATCGAAATCTTTGAAAAGATACCGATGAGTTTGGATATTGTAACTATCGTATAATGTACGAATACTCTTTTGCAATTTTAGAAAAATTATTTCGAAGATAGAAATTGGTGGAGGAATATAGGAAAATGGAGAAGGGATGTTTGCTAAATAATTGGTAATGATTCTGAGTTTGAATGGACTACAAGGGTTCGAAAATCGAAGATAGTACTTATGATTATGATTAGTGGGAGAAATTGGTAAAAATGGGGTTCGCGTCCACGGACATACCCAATCTCCGACTGTGTCGATTTCTATTCCGAGGCAAATCGTCGAGTTTTGTACGTTTCTAAAAGTTTCTTTTCTTGTACGATCTGCATTTTGTGTGTACGTTTTAAATCTGAGTTGTTTTTGTTTGTTTGTGTGCCATTATATTTCTAATACAAATAAACTCTCTATTCTTACCTGCGCCGTCTGATTTATTTCGGACTACTCCACTGCGACCGTATTCGACATTGTGCAATCACTTAATATTGATATCGATATGGTGCAGTTTCCCAAGCGTTATTCACAATGTAAATTTGAATATATAAACATTGACAAGCTTTTTTAGATTTGTTCCACGAACTGTTACAGATGCAAAACCTGGTATACCTACTTGAGTTATTACTAAATTTAATAAGAAATATAAAATACTCCGAGGTTGTTTCATTTGAAAATAATTTCCACGTTACTTCAAGATGACATCAGTTGTTAAAATGACAGTAGGGAGAAGCAAAGATTTCCACTATTTTATATAATGTATTGTAATTTTCACTAGCTCATAGTAAGTGCATCGTCATTCATCTGTCTACACCTATCATTTGCGAGTCAACCCTTTCCGAACGAATTTCTGCAAAGCGCAAATTAATTTTTTTTAACATTCATTTAGATCCCAATTCTCCCTTTCCTTTTAAACATCGCAAAGACAAGGTAGAGACTCGATCCATCTTCTATCAACAACAATCTTTCAGGACAGAAATAAGGTACAAACGTGCGTCGGTGTTTAAATATATGTTCTTTTTATACGTGTAAACCGAAGGATACATCGTTTAATATTAAATCGAACAGCGACACTCTTTTGCGCTCCATTTATCCTCACCATATCGGTACATCGAGAACCACGGTGAATTAAATAATAATTGCATAGCGACACTGACGGAAACCACTCGCACAGCATTCAACCTTAAGTTTCAAAACGAATCACAGAATAAATGGGAACGCTGATCATCGAGCGATAATAAGAACGCAACAGAAATGATACTCAACCCAGAGGTTCCCATTCCCAAAATATCCGCGCGAGTCGAGACAAAGGTACTCGAGTATCGTTGACTATTGACCAATCTCAAAACTTTCAACACTCACTCCACGCCTCGATCATTCTCAGACTTATACTACGATGCTCCGACAATTCTATCAAATTAACATTACTAAATTAAAGCGAACCTTTATCCTACGATTCTATAAAATATCCTCCCCAAAACTACCCCGAGTTCCATGTGAAACAAAACAAATAGAAGAATCATAACTGCACCACAGAATACCACCCCCAAAGGAGCAACCCTGGAAACAAAGATACCATCTCTCTCCCCACGTATGAAACGATAGACTGAAATCATAAGACTAAAAAAAGTGTTAACCACCCCAAAGAGCGAAGGAGTAAAACAGGCATGTGAAGGATAAAAGAGAAGAGAGAAATTAAATCGGGGGGTACCTTCATCAGCAAAACGCACCGCCTTTCCGCACAGACAGAATCGAGTGGCGCGGCCGAAATACTCGGCGCACGGCGTTCTCCGAGTGGCCAGAGGGAATGCCGGAGGATGACGGTGGATGGTGACGACGGTTTTGACGCAGGGACCAGCTACGCCGGCGGGGCTGGATGAACCATTAGCAATAACACCAAGGAGGGCCAATCGGTTTCGGATTACGCGTGATCACCACTGAAGTAACTACTCTGCATCATGAACAGTTTGTCGATGGGGTTGTGAATCGCCGCGTGCAAACTCTGCGACAAGGAGGGCGCCTCGTGGGACGCTGGCCCGTGGTGGGAATGGGAGCCACCCTGGTGGCCACCCTCTTGGCCGCCGCCGCCCTCGTTCTCGCCAATGTCGAAGCCCGCCTCTGTGCCGTCCAACGACAGATCGCTGCTGCAGAAGCTCTCGCCCGAGTGGCCCGGGTACGCGTCTGAAATTTCGGACAGAACAGTCAAGGTGGTGAGGGTTGACAACTTCTTTAGAGTGGATACTGATTGGATATTTAGTTGGGGGTCTCCAAAGTAAATTGAGTATTTTATTTCTGGAAGAGGGCTTTGGATAAATAAAATAGAGCCAAGTAGTATAGAGTAAAGAGTTATGAGACTGATAGAATAAGCAAAAAGGGGAATGGGGAAGGAAAAATGGTTAATGAAAAACGGTCAGAACGATATCTCCTTTAAACATCGATGGATCTGAAGAATCAAATGACATTCTTGCAAAATAATGGGCTGATAGGCCAAATATTTTAATTACTAAAAAAGAAACAATTAATGGCACTTTAAAGTTAAATGAATATTTTCCAGGCAAAATTGTACTCTGTAATTGTGCGTAAATAATTAATGAAACAAAATATAAAAAAGTGGTCCTTCCCCATACAGCACACTTCGTTGCGGCAAAGTTGCAGGATGGTTGCAGTAACCTTGCGATGTTGCATGGTTGCAGCGCAATGTCGATGTATGGTTGCTGCGACGTTGCCGTGCAACATTGCACGGGGCGGACATAGAATTGTTGGTGCATAGTTGCTGCATAGTTGCGTTGCAATAATGCACTGCAACTTTGCCGCAACTTTGCCGCAACTTTGCCGCAACTATGCCGCAATTTTTCCGCAACTATGCCGCAACTATGCCGCAATTATGCAGCAACTTTGCCGCAATTATGCCGCAACTTTGTCGCAACTTTGCCAGAACTTTGCGGCGTTAGCAAATTTTAAAACATAATATCTCCAAAACCGGTTGAAATAAAGTGTATACATTATACTTTATTGAATTCGTCTTGAAACGCACTATCAAGTGATCTGTTAAAAAAAAAAGTTCCGTAGTAAATTTGCCCCCTCCAACTCCTTTTATATCTCCAATACGTTAGGCAATATCCAGGTGTTTACTGTTCCCGCGGACATTCTGTATAATGAACTAAAATATAAAATATATGTCGGAGAAGGCAACCATTTAATCAGTTCCAAGCATAAGTCAGAATCTACTTTACTGGTGGCACGTGCCAAGCTGATGTTTCCGTGAACACAGTGCTTTTGGAACGACAATATATGGGGGTCGTAGTACTCATGTAGTATAAAAGTTTTTAACGTACGGAGTAATCAATATATATATCATTTACAGTACTATACATCCAAGAACGTTCCATGGCCACAACAGTAGCGCGTCAGATTGTCATGCGGACGGTCCGGAGTTCAAATCTGTCGTAACCGGATAACTTTTTATTTTTTTTAACAGTTTTTCGTTGCCTCAAAGTTGCCGTGCAAAATTGCCTCAAAGTTGCTGTGCAACTTTGCAGCAGGCGGACATAGAATTATTGCTGCATAGTTGCGGCAACGTTGCGTGAATCGTTGCAATCTTGCACCGCAACTATACTGCAACTATGCTGCAACGAGAGTGTGCTGTATGGGTCACTACATAATGGCAACCTTATTTTACAACAAGAATTTCCTTTTATTTTTCAGATCCATCGATGTTTGAAGCAGATATCATGCTGGCCGTTTTTTCTGCAGTGGTCTAAAGAACCCAAAAGATCACAAATAATTTAATACAAAACTTATTTAAGTTTCCCGTTCACATTATGGACTAATAAATCACGTGTGATAAGTATTTTATTTCATTTGTTTTAATAAAACCCCTAAAAAAATGCTAAAATCATTCATTTTCGCCAGGACTGAACGTACATAAATCGCAACAAGTGATTCGTCCAGAGCAGAACTCCGACCGTTTCAGAGCAAGAACAAACAAAATCGCGATTCTTGAATTCCTTTACATTCTACGGTGAGAAAAGACTTACCGTCGGGCGAGTACGGGTTATTGGGGTTGAGCGGTTGGGTGGCCGAGGGGAAGCTAGAAGATTCCCCGTCGCGCATGTTCATGGCGTTCAAGTAATGACCTGCGAACGAGATCAGACGATTTGGCATCGATAACCAACTGACGAATTTACCAACGCCCCATTAACCAGTCTTCGCGGGAGTTAGCAACGGTTCGTGGCCGCACAGAAAGTCAAGGATAGCGGCTGAAAGTGAGAGGGCGACTTACTGTGATCGCTGTGAGGGCTCTCGGCTCGTCTCTCCTCCTTCGGCTCCTTGTCTGAGCCGGGCTCGGTCTTCGCCTTCCTCTGCAGCTTCTTCATCTTCGCCCGTTGATTCTGGAACCACACCTGCACCACGCGCACGCTGAGGCCCGTGTCTTTCGCCAGGGCCTCCCGAACCTTCCGGCAGGGCTTCGGCGACACCTCGAAGGAGGCCTTGAACTGACGCCTCTGGGCAGACGTGAGGATGGTCCGCGGCCGCTTCGGGCCTCGGCGACCGTCGCGGGGACGATTCTCGTCCAGCAGATCATCGTCTGTGGAGCATACCCTTCGTCAGGCTTCGTGGGAAATTGATGGATATCGATTGGGGAACCTGGGGCTCACATGACTCTGATTCGTGCTCTTAATGTAACGCTATTGCACTCGAGACTTTCAAGCGTAAGCTGTGTTCTTCTTTTAAAATAAACTGGTGTCAGGATCGAAGTAGGTTCGCGTAGCATTGCACGGAGCTTTGGGAGAGTGCGTAGATTTAGATTAAGACATATTGTGAGACAAAGCACAGCTTTGAGACGCTAGTTTATCAGGAGGGAGATGCATGCAATGTTGAGGATGGACTTGGAGTGTTTTCTAAAAGAACCCAGCTTTTGCTTGGAAACCTCGAGTATTTAGATCGGAGGTGGCTAGCGACACGGTCCACCCGTCGACACGGAAGATTTTGCTAGACTGAGACTTTCTGGAGAACGGAAGTGTTATTTAAACAGTTTTCTTCGGGACGTCGTGACTAACAAACTGCTCTTCCATCATTTCGCGATTGATTCTGGTCGAAGGAAAGGAGAAAGAATTCTATCGAGAACGAGCTTTCCTTTTACCGAACCAGAGTGAGTTGACGAAGGTGATTACGCGAGTGCAATCCTGTTTGTAATCGTTTCGTTCTCTTCGAGCGTAAAGATTGGCGTATCTTTTTATCCCCAGGAGGAGCGCTCCTCCTGGGAAGAACCTCGATATTTCAACGATCGTTTCCATTTTTTTTTCTAATTACGCTTGGTTTAAGTGTAGTTACCTTGAAAAGAGACAGCCTTGATTCGAAATTCCTGTAGGTTTTTACTTTGGATGTCTTTAGATTGTAGCAGTACAACCTGCGAACAATGCAACAAGGTATGTACAATACGTTCTCGCAGGTGTGTCGATTATTTTTCGTCGCTCGTCGATCTTTTCCTCCTCTGTTTTCTGATTCAGCCAATCGGGCGAACGCGACGTCGAGAGATCGCACGCGAACGAAACGCTCTGGCAATATTTCGCCGTGAAGCGTGAGTGATTCTAAACAGATCGCCAATCTCGGTATAGCTTTCGGTGAAAATCAACGGTAAAGAGACATTTCGATAGTCGAGCAGTTTGCTATCAAAGCTTTCGGTTGACTCTATGCCTGTGTCATCGGTTTTACCTACAACTTTGCGAATCGTCTCGTTACGCGCGTTGCGTTGATAAAAAAAACATCGATCAGAGTATGCTCGGTAAATTTTCTGCGAGGGAATGTCCAAGGCAACGTCACGCAAAGTAAACAAAGAAAGGATGAGACAGAAGCATGCAAGTGTACTGGAATAGCAAACGTGGATCTAAAAAAGCCTGCTTCTAAGACACTACGATAAATAAACAGCTACTAATACATTCATTCTAACCCAGAGTTGGACAGATTTTATTTCGAACAACGAACAACGGTGTTTCACCACGAAAAATTATTCGCCAACAACGAATAAACTTGAAGAGTTATTCGAGCCAGATTTATTAATATATTAAATATTTTATTCGAATAACGTCCAACTCTGATTCCAACCAATCCCCAACACTTTTCCCAAAACAATATAACACTCTCACAGCTGTGCTACCCTGACCCCCACACCTCGAATCCTACGCTACTTAAAACACCTTCCAAAATTATATAAAATCCTACACCACTTGCAACGAATGCTACAACAACCAGAAAACTGCGAAGAAGCTCGCTGGCACTGATTCGCTGAAGAAAGCTTTAGATACCTAAGCTCCTGAACGTATCCATCCTACAAAGCCCTCCTACCTACGACCCTACCCTCAACCCACCCCAAGAGAAGTCAGCCAAAGTCTACTTTGACGGAGAAGCGAGGCAAGAGGAGCAATGGTCGCGAGCTTTGTTGAAGAGAAACTGAAAAGACGGAAAGGGATGAGGCGCGAGCACCGACCTTGGGGGCTGTTCAGGTACAGCTCGTGCTCGTAGTCCTGCTTGCAGATCGGCTGCCCCTGGCGGAGGATGTACCTCGCGCCGGGCGGGAGTAGCTGGCCGCACATGCAGCAAGCGAAACAGCCCACGTGAAACACCAGACCCGGTGCACGGAGCACGAAGTCCGAGCAGCTGATCTTCTCCATGCATCGCGCACACTTCACCCCGAAGATCCTCTCGTAGTCGGTCCTGCAGTAGAACTTCAGCTCGCGGATGAAGCAGGAATGGGTGAGCGGTGCGGCGCAGGCGGCGCACGAGAGGCATTCCTCGTGGTAGTTCCTCCCGGCCACCTGCATCACGTACTTGTCGGCTATGGTGCGGCCGCAGCCGGCGCAGATCGTCTCCAGGAGACCGGACTCCGTCTTCACCGAGACCGACGGCTCTGAAATCAGCGAGCACTGGGTTGGTTTGTCTGAACGCGCCTCGCCACCTTCCAATACAATTCCTGGGTATTCTTTTTCTATATTTCTGTGGCTTCTCGCCGGGAAGATTTTTGAGGAACTGACTGGTGGGTTTGCTTGTTGATTCGCTGAATTATTTAATGCTAAATAGGTTTCCGGGGTTTTCACTAAGTCTTTGATTTGGAAAGGGTGGAAATTGGTAGAGCTGATTGTTTGCGAAAATCACGGAAGTGATTGGATTCTATTGCTGTCTGTTTGGAGGTCTATGGGGGTGGTTCTGTGAAATTTCTTTATTGGACGTTCTACTACCGGGGGATATAAATGTGCGCGGAGTTATTTCGAGTGATATGGCTGTCAGACTGAGAAATGTGATAGCGTTCTGTAGCAAAGCAATATCACGAGGCTCGTGCAATTTATTCCGTCGCTTATCGATTGTCGATAGTGATAAAGTTGCGTGCGATGACAGAACGCGGTGCGATAACTCCCTATTTGCATATCTCTTATTCGATCGTTTTTAAAGAAAATAATTTCTATTTCAATTGTAACGAGACACCTAACTTCCAATTGTATTAAATCGTCAATTGACAGTAACTTATACCCTTCGTCGTTTCTGCTACTTTGGAATCCCCCTGGAATATTTTTTACGGAAATTCTACACCCCCAGAGAATTTCTAAGTTTCTGCCAATAGTTACCCCCTGATAAAACCTTGTTACGTCAATATTTCAAAATCATAATAGAACCGAACCTGCATTCAATCTACAAACAACTGTCAAAGCTAAGGAAACTAGCTCCCTAAGAATTCTCCTCAAGAATCAACCCCTCGGAAGTGGGGTGTCTAACTCTCGAAACGAAAGCTTGCTAACTAAAGCAACTAAAATTCCTTCGACTGACCTGCATTATTGTTATCGTTTGCAGGGCGAAACGGCATCGGAGGCGCCGCGGAGCCCATGGTCGGCGGCCCCGACTCACCCTGTCTGGTCAGGGTGCCCGGTAGCGGAGGGTAGAATTCCAACATGGTTCCTGGTATCCTCGGCAATCGAACACGCGACTCCCCCAGGTCCTTGCACCACCACAATTCACGCACTGTCAAGGAGACTTCGAAAATCCCAAGTCCCGCTCGAACTACACCCTTCTCCACCCCAAGTCACTCCGCGAACCACCGTTCTTTCTCCGTCCTCGAGGCGGTCGACGTCCAAAGAACAGATCTATCCCGGCCGCGTACGTGTTCGCCACGCGCAATAACCACCGAGGAGCGTCCCGTGGCACGATCCAGCCCTCGACCTGGCTCGTTCACTGTTTCCCTTCGCACTGGCGGTTGATAAGAGGGTGTCTACCCCTCGCCGGTCCTTGTATGCCGCGACAGGTCTCAAGAGACGATCCGGGGACAGCTTCGAGGCGTCCTGACGGACGTCCAAGCCTGGCGTGCCGTCGACGTGCCACCGTTTCGCATCCTGAGCCCGTTCACCGTTTCTTCTGCGCTGCCGGGGGGTTGTGATGGCTGGGTGGACGCCGGGGGGGTGGCTGTTGGTCGCGCGCTACGTGACAGCCCCTGTACGCGTGTCAGCCAGGCCCGGACTCGAAAGCTTTTTTGACGCCAGCCACCGCATCGACAGCGAAAACCAGCCACCCCCACTCGGCCCGCGAGCCTCCCTCCAGCTTTACTCACCCCACTCCGCCGGTCGAGCGACGCGAGACGGACGCGCGATCGACGAGGTGTACGGCGGGGCGGGCTCCTTCAACCCTCGCCGAGGGAAACTCGGCCGCGTCGGCGGATTGGTGGCCGGGGGACCCGCCCTTGGAAACAGCCGACCGAAAGGGGGATGGAAAGCAGCGCGGCGGTGCTCAACCGCCGGTCGCGCGACAGGTACGCGGAGATCAATATCTAGCGACCATCGTTCTGGCGCCAGTGACGTATGCCAAGCTGCGGGGCTCGCTGTCTTCAAATTCAATTTCTCCCGAGCTCCTCACGGGGTCTGGGAGACTGTGCCCTTGGGGGTAGTTTCTTAGGGATTCTTGCAAGCTTTTTGGACGGTCGAAGGGGAAGGGAGGGGGTTGGCTGGTCGATGGGGGCAGGGGATGCATTCGGGGGATGCGTTTTTGAGTTTTAGTTTGCTGGAATTTCTTGGCTTCGGGGCTGTAATTTGGGGCAGGTTTGCAAGGGTTCTTGGAGGGTTTGTAGGTATTGCAGGGGGGAGATATGTGGTAAATCGAGGATAATGGCTGACGCTGGCTTCTTGGCAGGGTATGGAGCTTTAAGGGGATGGTTCTAGGAAGAGTCGAGAAGAATGTGGGCTTCTGGAAGAATAGAATTGTTCCTTGGCTTTCGATGCTGGGAATAGTTTTCGGGGGACTGTCAGAATTTTGACGATAAACGAGCACTGACTTCATTTGCTTGGTATTTTACAGTGGAATTTGTTTAGGGGTCCATTCAAAGGAGGATATTTGCATGATTTTTTTCAACAACTAATGCACGGGGTTTAATGTTTTTTGAGGGGTAAATGTTTATTATTCCTTGCGGTATAGAATCATATTTTTCACGCTTCCAAAGTATAATTACAAATGTGTTGATTTAAATTGCAAAAGTTTATGCGTCGATGGGAACACTGCGGAAGTGCTCCTCGACCTCAAAGTGGTTCTAAAATGATAAAAAAATAGAGTTATTATGGGCTATAGGGGTGTCCGCATAAAGTAGACTAGAATCATCCAGGTATTAAAAATAGCTTTTATTTCATTCACAAAAACATCGAAGAATAGACAAAAAATCCGGGATTTTTCAATAATTCTAGTCCACTTTACGCGTACACCCCTGTTGAACATAATCATTCTATTTTTATCATTTTACCACTTTGACGCCGAGGAGGACTTCCGCAGTGTTCTCACTGAGGCGCAAACATTGCGACTTAAATCCACATACATATTTGTAATTATATTTTGGAAAAATGGAAAATACAATTCTATGCCGCAAGGAATAATAAATATTTAACAAAAAAGTCCGCACATTAAAGTCCGTACAACACGTGGAAAAAAAGTCATGAAAATGTCGACCTCTTGTTCGACCGACAAAGTAGAATGGACCCTTGAGAGTTTTTCGAGAAGCTTGATGAGTTTCGAGATACTGTCATCGGGCAAAGAGGACGTTTTCACACTCAGACTTTGCAAAGTAATTGTTGCTAAGAGTCCGATTCCTATCCAACGATTTAAAAGATTTTCACGCTCAGTTCATTCGATATTAATTCCAATGCCAGGCCCGTCCGAGCCGCGATCCTCCTCTCGATTTAATCGGCATGTGGTCGCTCGTACGAGGCCAATCAAGCCGGCGAAGTAGCTGGAAGACAGACGGATCTGGAAAAATTGACATATCGAGTGCATCGATGTTTGCCCGTTCATTGTCCGCATAGAAATCATATTTGCCAAATAAAAGCCCTCGTACTCCTTTGTCTCTGTCCTACGATCGGCACAATCCCCCGCGTCAAGTGGCTCCAAGTCGACATGAAGCCATGCATCCCATAGAAAAACTTGTTTCCCTCCATCTCAACCCGCATTTGCAGGAACAAAATACACCAGCGTATTCAGAAGACGAGCAGTTTCAAACTTTCTAATACCCACCACCCCTCCAACAAATCCAATCCACAAAGAAGGCCCTCAAGCCCAAGCGAAGTTCAGGTGAAACCAAGAGCGCGCAACAAAGCAACAAACTCTTCTTCCTAAAAGAAGAACAGTATCAAAGAGAGCCTAAAATGAAGCAGCGTCTGAAAACGAAACGAGAGAACTACTCCCTCCAAAGAAAAAGATACCTATCTCCCACTCGAAAGGGGACGTTTTCGCGAGGGAAGGAAAATTTTCTTGGGCGAAAAGGAAGGCATCTTGCGAGGCAGAACTTTTCTCGAAGCAATATCGCAGGGCTCTCGGTGGCTAGGGGGGTGGTGGACGTTCCGTGTATTTTGTCGCGAAAGTCGTAGGCGACGGGGACTGGTTATTTGGCCGTTTGTAGGTCCGCGTAAATACGCGACAATGCCGTCCTTTGTGCGGCTCGTCTATCAGCGATGTTTGCCAAATAAAGGCCTATATGGGGGGGCCCCTCTTTGTCTCTGTTCGCCTCGCGGTGATGCCGGGACGCGAGCTACCCCCTTCCACCCCAATGATACGCCTAGTTGCCTATGGAACTCCGGTATGCCCCTTCGGCGCTTGTACAAAGGGGCATCAAGTTGGCGGTAACGGTGATGCAAAGTATTCTCGGGGTGGAACACGTGCGGGATGGACCGAGGGGGAGCCGGTGCCCTCGGACGCGGTAAATCGGGGCCGACAGCGAGCATACGCTCGGTGAGGGGAGGGGGAATTAGTGGGACGGATTCGTAGGAAACATTAGCTGCCTCCTTGGGAACTATTGAAAGGAGCAGTTTAACCCTTAGTATCATAGTGTAACACTGGTGTTACAAGAATTGAAAAAATTGTGTGCGCCATTTGGGGGCTTTTTCCTCAACTTTAAGGCGTTACTTTACTATTACCATATGTAACAAGTGTTCATAGGGCAGAAATATATTCGTAAAAATTCTACTGTGATATACCTACTGTCTCGTATTGTTGATTACATCTTTTAATTTCGCCAGGACCACTGAAAGTACCAAGTAAAGGCTAATTTGTTCTATCAATTATTTCGATTTTTCTTTTTGATTAAATTTGTTGTCGAACATAATAATGTATGTAACACTAGTGTAACATTCTGCAAAAACGAGCATTGGCTTAATATTATAATATATAGGTACCTTTATGCATGGTTTAACAATGGTGTTATATCCACATTTTTCCATTTATATAAAAAACTGTTACATTTAGAAATTTTTTGCTTATTTTTACAATGAAGGGTGAGCAAAAATGCAACGATACAAATTTTTCTGGGTAAAATAAAAAATCATGATACTAAGGGTTAGGGGGTCAGTCCACTGTGACGTCGTGTAAAATTGTCCTTTTTTAGGATTTATTTTTTAGTAAACGGAATGTGCAACGTAGATAATGCTTTGTCTACTTATTAATACACTTGTTGACAGTATAAAAAAAATTATTTTAAATTTTTAACAGTGTTTTTTTTAAATATATATCGCACTGATGTGAGTGCTTTGAGAAAGCGATGTAGTGCTGGTGCAGGTGATTCTGGGAGAACGACGCATTTTAAAAAAAAATTCAAAGAGTGTTGTAATCATTATGAGTTTGGTTATTGCCGGAATCAGGACTATTTTTACTGATAAAAACTTCACAAAATGGTGGAGGTTTTAAAAAAATTCTCTTTTTTTTTGTATAATATAAGAGTAGTTTCATAAATACCAAAAAGATTTATTGCATTATATGTTGTATCTACGGAGAAAAAATCTTTAAAAATAGCTTAATTTTTCAAACCGTCACAGTGTACTGACCCCTTAAAGAAGGCTCCTGACCGCTCACCATGACGGGTTAGTCGCTGAGTCGTACTACTGAACTTGAGAGTTACCTTGGAAAATCTCTGGGCGATGTGGGTGATTTGTGACAGATATTATTTATTAATTAGATCTCGGGCGTTTGGAAGAAATATTGAATATCAAGCAGGGGGTAACTTTGTTATAGAAAATTCAAGACTTATGAATGACAAATCCCAGTGACCCATTTTATAGCAACTGAAGCAAGTGGAACACGAGAATGTCCCGAAGAATAGTCAGCACCTGGAGCAAAGGGAGGAACTCGAGCATCCCTCGAGTGGTTGATAGCTAACACGGCCTTATCTCGGCGCATAATAGAAATTAGGGAAAGCCGACGACCCCCGCCATTTCACGGCGCATAAAGGCAGAAAAGTCGCCGGAACGGATGAAATATGGTTGCTTGCAGGTGCATCCACCCCATCCGTGTCCCTGCCGTTCGAGCGCATTGTTCGGGATATGTGACGCCGACGCCATCCGTGTAATTATGCCGATACGGTGCCAGCGTTGTTTCGTGACACGGTGGGGCGAAAGAGAGCATCCCCTGCGCGGACCTCTAAACACCCTTTGGTCACGCATCGAGGGGGCGTCTCTGCATCCTAATGCGCGATGCCAGATTTTTCTCCCGAGGGTATCCCATAAATAGTCGAATTTATTAATCGTCAACCATGGTGGAGGTTAACCCCGGCGGATTAATTCTGACCGATGATGGGGCGAAATTGGAGAAACCGCATCGATTGCTAAGCATCTTCCGTGTTCCTGATGAAGTTTTCAAGACTTTAAACGTTTTGCGTTGATTCGACACTGAAGATGGAGGAGGAATGAGAATTTTTTAAGGAAAGTTTGGAAGTTTATATGTTAATGGGAATCTTGGTCCCCTTTCTTAGAGGAAGAATAGCTTTTTACAAGTTTCCTGCACGTGGCTCAGAGAGCACCCTTTGGTCACGCATAAAGGGGTGTCTCCGCGATATAATACGCGCGGAGGATTCCGGGGCCCAGTTGCGGCATGGAGGTTCACGGAAGGGTGGTCTGCATTTGAAATTACCGTCATTGATTATAAATTATGCGACGCGAGCTGTACAACTTGATTAGGGGTACGTGATCCAAGGGGGGTTGGATATTCTCGTGTTTTCTAGAGTGCAATGGGGCATGGGGTACTGGTTGAAATGATTTTTGAATTGTTGGGCAGGAATGTAGTTCTCGTCTAAGGAATCCTAGAACCCCATAACTCAGTTCCCATCATATCTAGAGCTCAGAAACTTAGTTCTGCTTACTCCGAAAGTCCCAAAACCTCCCTCCACCAACTCCCAGAGTCCCAAAACTAAGTTCCACCGATTCACAGAGCCCCGCGATCCACCCCCAACTACTTTCGACTTCCGGAACTCTAATATAACTACCCTCGAGTCTCAAGGCCGCTGCCAGCCATCCTCCAAGACGAACTAACCCACCCTTCAAAGTTTAACTGCAAAGTATTTGGAGGAGTTGTATCAATCGACTCGGTCCAAATTGCTCAAAGCGACCTATCCCATCGGCACGTGTCCTCGGGACTTGCTTTTCACCCTTCCCACCACCCTTACCGGCATTCCTGACGTCGGCCCTAGATAAAATGTAATAACGCGTCCTCTTCGGGGCGGCGCGCACGAATCCATCTTTCGTTAACGAGGGTGGAGGCTCACGATTGCGTCCCAGGAATGCGTGATGACTACTTTGTCAGGAATGCACCGTGGCGCCCATACGCGAAACGAGAGCGCCTGGACGCCTCGCAACCCTCCGGGCGCCCTGGTGTGTGCAGCTGCGACGCTACTGGGAACAATCGAGCCAGCAACACCGGCGATCCACTTTCCTTTCGAAAAAAACGGACCCTCTTTAAAATGATCACGTGTAATTTAACATTATTCCGTAATTAAGTAGGCGCCTAATTATTCCACACGCATTTTATCATTTCAGTCGCCTTTGAAATGATATTTTAATATTGCTTAAGAGGAGGGATTCGTATTTGCACCCTTCAATGTTGTAAAGATTTCAAAGATCTTTTTTATGGTGTCTCGCAATTTTTAACCGTGGAGATAGACGTCTGACTTTTAGCGTGCATCAACCCTCTTGGCTTCCCGCCGTACCTCTCGATATCCTGCCCTTTCTGTAGCTCGATAAAGGGCACGCCGTGGAAACGAGGCGAGGAAGCAACAGCCGACGATTCCGATTCACTCGATACTTTCTTTCTGTGCGGGCTTCGTGCTTCGCGGGGGAATTCTTTGAAGAACGCGACGGGGGAAACGTTACTCATGCAGAAACTCGAGCGTATTCGGAATACTTGCTGGCGGTCCACGGGGCGAAATCAAACGATAGTCGCGGGCAGTGAAACAAATACGAGGGAAGTTGGACAACTGTTTGATGAATCCTTTATGGGAAAAGAGGAGTATAAATACAAATTCGAGGAAAGTGTGTTGGGATATTTTAAATTTTACTCTGTGAATTTTAAGTGCTCGAAATACGGACATTGAAAATTTGCTCAAAATCAGGTTTTGAATACTTTGAATTTGAGTGATTCAGAATTTAGAGCGCGAAATCTAACTCTGAATATCTCCAGATTATGAAATGGATGCAAGCTCGAAGCAAAGAGAGTCCACTGAATAATTTAAAAAAACTAGTATTTAAGAATTCATATTTCCTATGAATATATATTCACCTCTCTTTGGTATTCAAATCGCACCGGGCGCGAAATCTTTTCCACTTTCCTTCGTTCTTTCCTCCAGAGACTCGAAGCAAACCTCCCCTCAACCCCCTGCAATATTTCAACACCTCTAAACGTCACAATATCTCGACACCTCTGTCAATTATCAGCTCCGCGTTTCTCAGCATCGACTAGCCCCTTCATCCCCAGCTTACCACCCCCAGACTCTCGTTATTCGCAGACGAAGCTCGCGAGTATGTAGGAAAAGGAAAAAGGGTGAACAGGAAAAGAGGATCGAGGGACATCGCGTCGAGTCGACGTTTCGATAGCAGCTGGACTTACAATATAGCCACTCGGCAAACAACCCACTCCCTCCCAACCCTCTCTGACCCTCCACCACCCCCATGAAAAGCCCGAGTAACCGGCGCTCCAACATTTCTACGCTCTGTCCTCCCTTTATGTACCACCCGTCCGCGAGGAGATTTTGATTCGCGCGCGATTGGAATTCACCCCCCTGGACGCTCGACTTCCGGCGAAAAAAAGCTGGATCCCTGTGATGCGAGGCGAAGGTGAGCGTTAGATCGCGATTAACAGGGAATTCAGGGACTTCAAAGGGCGATCTTCCGCGCGCTTGCCCACACGTGTCGGCGCGTGGCCCTCGTGCGACCTTACACGATTGCCAGCTACCGGTCGCAGGAACAACTTGTCGGCGTCACGGGACACCATCGATCCCTCCGGGATTTTTCAGATCGCTGATCTGCGATCGATAAGGGCTGGTTAATCGCTCGCGATCGCCCGGCGTTAGCTCGTTCGGTCGTACTGTTTCAATCTTGTAAGCGAGTGGGTGAGAAAATTCTCCGGTTCAGGTGCGCTTGGTTTTTGTGAATAATGTCCCTTTGGTTGATTTTTGGGGTACCTTCCTTGGAAGTCCTAAGAATATTTTCTACTGTAATTCGCAGGGGTAAGGAAAATTGAAAGGAGACGTACAGTGTGGTGTCTAGAATTTTAAATCCACTATGAGATTTTACACAAGACTTTTCTATCACGAGACAAAAATCTCAGTGACTACTAAATGTAAATAATAGAAATAGTCGCGAGAGATTTTTGAAAATATATCATGAAATTCGGTCTAATTTCGTGAAACTAATGACAAAATAATTAAAGAATAATAAAATAATTAAATAATTGGCTTATGAGATTAAAGTCCCATGCGAGACACGATTTTATTGTCTCATCGTGGATTTGTACCTTAAGAATTGCATTGAATCGTTGAACATTAGAGTACAGTAGACTTAGGAGGAGACTTTTGGCACATCCTTTGTTTTTAATTTAGGGAATTTAATTGAAATGGAAGCACAGTAGAATTGTTGCTAATAGTGTGGCCATATGGTAATGAATCGAGGACTTGATATAGTCCTACGTCTTTTCTGGAGGAATGGTTCCCAGGTTTGGGCGAATTCTGACCCCTGTTTTTGGGAGGGCGACGCGCAAGCAATTTCGGAAAGCCGGTCACTTTGCAAATAGTTGCTCTCGTTTGCCAGGGCCATGAAGATTTCATGGCGATCGTTCTTCCTATTCAATGAGCAGGGGGTCCTGGATGTATCGTATTGACAGAGGTCACGTGTCGCGAGTGCATCACGTGTCGCTCCTACGCGCATGGGAAACTGAAGCCGACGAGATCGGGCCAGCAGAAGTCAAACTTGCCAGCAACTTTTCATTGCAAATCTCTCCATTCCCTCTGGTTTAATACCTTCAATACAGATTGAGAGAAACAGTCTACATATCACATAAAATGAAATTTCACGGAGGAGTCGAGACGATTGCCTGAAAAATTTTCAAGTTTGATCTTTGGAAATTTAATTTATGGCAAAGGAAAAATTGAATTTCTTTAAGTTTCTCAATAGAGGAGATTATCTTGCAAGTAAAATATTTTGGCAGACATTTCTAGACCAATTTTTAGTGGAAGAGTCGTTGTAGAAAACAATGTAAGTGCCAAAAATCAAATATTTCAGGGAAAAGAACATTTCTCTGATTTGAAATTATTTAAAATGAAATGTTGATTTGGAAATGTATGAAGTAGTGGCAGGGAAGGGCATGTGATTCATTTCGTTGTCATCGGAATTTTCATTACAACGAATCAAAAGCTGTTTATTCTTCGGAAAAGGTGCCGAGCAAAGAATAATGGCCGGTAGGGCGTGGAATTGAAGCGACTATTATGCGATCAGCGAATAAAACCGTGCGCACCGATCATCGACATTTTCAAAGGCAACGCTCGTGCACAGGGCAGCGACGAATAAATATTGTTCTTTGCCAAAACCACGTGGGCACACGGCCGATTCATATCCGGGGATGACGGGGTGCGATACAAACAACTGCTGCGTACAGTGTGCTCCTGTTCCGATTGTTTTCCGTCCAGACGATGTAACCTTTTCCACGATCCGCGAAATCACAAGCAAAATCATTCTCGAAAATGAAAAATTGATTTCCAGTGGTGGCCACATCGCGTTGAGCTAACGAATTACAACACTCCCATTAGATTTTCAATTTATTAACAAAGATACTCCTTTCTTCTAAATTTATCCCCTTCTATTGATAGCAAATATTTTTTATTCTAATTACCTCCCACTGGGATACTCCAACACTGTACTCTGAATTTTAAAAACTCATCCTCTAAACCTCCGCTGTGAATTAAAAATATTTCGGAAGATGTTGTTGCACCAACTCGAAGAGCTGAGAAATATTGAACGTAACTATTTTCCAATCGTCCAACCAACTTTCAAGACCACTCAGCAATCCACAGCCAGCTGTTTTTATCAGCGTCCCAAGATGAACCTTCGACGACACCCCTCCCCTCAGCCCCTTCTATCGCAGAGCCTAGCAACTTCTGCGCAAAAATCCTCCTCCGATGTACAGGGTGGCGTGCGAGTGCGAAGCGAGAGAAGCTCCTCGAGGGACCGTCGATCCTCATGTGTGAAAATCAAATATCGACGGGGCCGTTCAGTAGGCGAACTTTATTCATAAATCGCGACTGGTGAATGGTGCGGCGGTGTTTGCCGTGGCGGATATTAACTGTATCTATGCAGTGCCCACCGGGCCTCTGGATATTATGACCGTTCTCGGGGCATAATTAGTAATCCCTGGCACGTGACGCACACGTGACTGCGGCTCGCGGCGCGTACACCTTCGACCAGAGGGGTGGTTTCGCTGCTCGCCGGCCCAGTGGGGACGGGGGATGATAGGCGAATAGGAGACTCCGGGGTCGCGTGCATGCTTAAACAGTCCCACTTCATAAATATATCGGCGATTCCGTTCAATCGAGCCTGTCGTTGGCCTGTAGAAAAGCCTCACCCCTTCACTCGGGGCTCGTTACTTTTAAGGAATTTTTTTCGGGACCCTGCGACCATCGAGGCATTTCAATTTGTGGACGGGTGGGCTTCGGGGGATTTAAAGAATTGTAATTAACCAGGTACCCCTTGAAATGGGTCAATTATTACGTTATGCTTATTGTTAGTTTGTGGGATAAAAAATGGTATCTCTTCCTTGTGCTTTTGTGGTGATAGTTATAGCATCCCTTATCAATATTCGCATGGTATAGAGTTATTAAATGAAGTGAGGAGTAGAAGTTTGCGAGGGGTTGTTAAGAATATCACGCTGAATCTCTTAATCTTAAGCTGAAGTTCTAACCACCTCGGAGGTAAAACAATGTTCCTTCAGGAAACGCAATCTTGATGAACAAGAATGAAAGGGAATGAGTTCAAAATTTGATAAAATGAACTTGTATTGAGAGAAATGAGATTCCAGGGGAATGCACCCTCGATTGAAAAAGTATCCAAGTACAGATGTCCAAGGAAGGGATAAATCGGCTACACCCCCAAAAAAAGCGACAATTGCGTAGGATCAACAGGCTTCGCCAAGGACCTCCAACAAATTGCAAACGATTCGCGTAGTTTATCCGGTTCCGTGGAGGATAGAGCGTGGACCGAGGCGGGCGAATTTTTACGAGCGGTTTCCTGCTACGAATTCTCTTCCCGCAGAAATATTCCCACCGCAAACCCCCGCGGGAGGGTGGCAAACGGTCATTAATTATTTATGTGCGGCAAGACGTAACGATCGCGACGCGTGTCGAGGCTTTTAGCTTCGTTCTGCGGAAGGCCGCCACCTTTGCACCTTCCGAGCATTCACGATGACTTCATTATAGCCACGCCATTTTCACGCCTCCCTTACACCCCTCATGGCCATCAATTTAATTAAGTTCTCATCGTGGAAACAGAATTTTCTATTATACCTTTCTTGCCTTTGTGTTCTCTGCCATGACACACCTCTTTTCCATAGAAGGATTGTCAAATTATGTAGGATTTGAATCGTTGAAAGTCAATACCATATTAGTGAATATGGGAGGTGAGATGGAATAGTAAAATTGGGTGTTGAATGAAGAAAGTAAAGAGATGAATAATTTTTTGGAGGTCAGTGAATATTCTTCCATGTTGAAGGGAATGGTAGTCTAAGGGTGATAGTAGAACTACAAAGAATTATGTAATGATAATGTTGCAACCAAATACTCCTCGATTTTGTGTCCACAGAACAGAATACTGTTCCATAGGGTGTTCGATTTAATTAACAACGACCGCGGTGTGATATCACGGATTTACAGGCACCGCGAATGATAACGATGTGTGGACAGCTTTCTGTTCTCAGGAGATGAAAAAAACGCCCACGATTATTCGTTATCGGTTTGAAAACATTAACATATGCCCACTGGGCCATGGGATTAATGAGATATTAATAGAATCGTCCAGGAAAACCACCACCCTTCATTTTCAAATTATATTATTCTCGACTTCCAAACGATCTCCAAAATTCTATTTACAACGTAAAATATCCGACACCTTTAAACCCTCAAAAACTACAAGCTACAAAACAAAATTCACACCACCCACTAAACATTAAACCATTCCGAAAATTTTAAGTGGAACAAGTCGATGTTTTATCAGGCACTCTTGAATAATACTCAACTGATGTTGTTCAGGAAAGTGAAATTAGTCGATGTTAGTAAAGTTCAATACACAAGGGGTGGCTTTTGCCAAAAATTTCAAAGCTTCAGCGTTCAAAGATGGCGTCCCGCAGAAAACAACCCTCGTCTTTTCGCATCGAGCGGTTCTACCCTGGTACAAGGGATCAACATGAGCTTAACGGCAGGCGCCAATATACCTAGCCACCCCCCCAGCCCCCGCATACCGACCAAGCCGTCAAGCTGTGGTATTAAACGGGGCATGCGTGAGGTCCACGATGGTTGGTCACGTGTACGTTTCCAACAACCCCTCGCACCCCCAGCCACCCTGCAGCAGGGGGATGTGCGTACATTCTTACGATTTCCAAGGAAGTGTTGCCTCCGCCAGCAACGCCTGGGACAATTAAATCGAGCACGAGCATGGAAATATCACGAATCAAAGGGGGTGGTCGCGCCCTTGCGAGGGTTTTAAATTTTTTCGCACGGAAGATTATTTTGTGGAGATAGAGGGATCATTACCCCGAACTTTGAAGAGGCAATTTTTTGTGTCTAAGGATGAGAAGAGTATGTTTTGTAGAAGCTTGATACTTGGGGGTGAGTTTTTAAACCGGATGGCTTTTTCTTCACGAAAGTTGGTGGAAGATGAGAGACTTTGGACTTTTCTGTTTTCCCCAAGGAAATTCACGGCTTGCTTGTATTATTTCCTTTAAGAAGTCGCGATACCGTGGAAAACATTGTGACGAATGGAATCCTTTTACTGCTCGCAGTTTCTTTCAAAGAAGAGGATCTGGGCAAGCGCGATTCCTCGGCGGAGGCTCCGTTCCGATCGAGTCATGAATATTCTAAAGCGAATTCACAGCAATATTGAAATCGGGGATAATAAAAAATTCCACTTCGGTTACGCGGCGATCTCTATTTGCAATCCTTTCAAGAAACGGATCAATCCAGCCAAGGATATTTCAGAATAATCCGCTCGTTCCCTGGATTAATCCATCGTGCGCGAGGAACGTTCAGCTTTTCCCTCGTCGTTCCGCCAGGGATTCTCGCTTTTCGTTGCGTTCTTTCGCAATTAATATTTCGTATTTAATATCCCGGGCGTTTCCATTATCCGCTTCGACGGGATTGCGAATTCGCCGTGCTGCTCCTTTTGCAGCGCGAGGATTCATACGCGCTCGCTACTCGCGAAAACGAAACGTTACGGTTTCCAGATCGAGCCGAACGAACCTGTTCCCCCTTTTTAATCTCCCGATATCGCGAGAGAAACGCTAAACGCCTGGAACAAGCTGGCGAGACAGGTCTTGTTAGTTATTTAGAACAGGACGACGACCGATGCTTAAAGTCTACCGGGGGTGGGAGGAGCTCTTTCATCCCTTCGAGTGTTCTGTAAGATTTAATTAAAAATCGTGGGGGAAAATGGCGTACAAAGGGCACGCAGCGCTCCTCCTACGCGTTATATAAAATTCCTAGTATATTACATTACTACCATATTTAACAGTAATTTATACTAAATTACCTACTCGTTTGCTCCTGATTCTCTGATTAAAAAAAGATCGAAAAATTCAATAACCTAAGTTATAATCTTTTCAATTAAATCTGATATTTCATAGATACCATAGATCCTTCAAATTAGAAAAATTGAAAACATTAAGAAAATTGAAAAAGGCATATTTTTCAAAGTAACTGCTTAGTGTCTTTCGAACGTCACAATTAGCATCGCAAGATCTATGGACGTCAGATTTTATACCTTCACCGTTCACTTCCATTATCATCTGAAATATCTCGAAACAGGTACCGGTGCTCCTCGGTGAATGGCGAAATATTTTCGCGGGGAATATTCCCTTTCGATCCCTGGGCTCTAGCCTGTGCTCTGTAGCATTGTATAAAGCGCAAGCCTCGTCCTGTAGTAGGAGCCTCCCTGCTCCTCCTCACCGCACTATTGACGGGAGTTTTAATAAAAGTACCCCCACCAGGAAAGCTAAACGTCGCAGTGGAAGGACCCGGTGAACGTGGAGCCAAGAAGATATTGGGTAAAGCAAAGATCGTAAGGACACTTACAGACATCAGGGCTGGGGCGAAATTTCGTAGAGCAGATTCGGACCACCGACATCGCGCAAAGTAATCGTAATTCTCGCCTTGAGGATAACAAAGACAAAATGAGGATGGGCATGTGCACTACGAATCAAAACTATGAACATAAATTTTTATGAAAAATTTCAAAGACTTCTTTGACATCTTTATGATATTCTAAACATTTACAGGGTATCTCTAAACATTTACAGATACCCTGTAAATGTTTTGTAGAACACATGGGCCTCAAAAATGGGCCCAGGTGGCCAAAATTCTGGGACACCTTGGGTATATAACAAAAAATCACTAATAAATCTACGCGCGTGCGGTATAAAAATGATGGAAAGCAATTAAGATACAGTGTTTGGATGAAATCATTATTTTTTTCTGGAAGTTGGGGCCCTTCTGGGCAGGGTCCACTGTAAATAGGGTTGCCACCCGTACTTTAAAATAAAGTATCTTACGTTATTATAGGTAAATGTACTCTATACTTTTGAATAACAATAAAGTACGCGAAAATACTTTATTTCACAATTAATGATATTACGTGAAACGTAATGCAATATTATTATCTTCTATCTGTTCCCGCCACTTCAGCATTTACTGAGAAAGTTTTCTCTGTCATGAATGTGAAGTGGCGGGATGAAAGAAACAAGGCCTCTCTCAATCTAATAAAAAACGAATTATTTATATATTTCAATATGAATATTGAGTGCAATGATGACATTGAGGTATTTCAAAATAATAAAAATTTACTCTGTAGTAATGCTAAAAGCAATAGAAAATATGTTTGGAAGAAATAACAACTAATAAGTTTAAAATGTACTTTTAATTTGTTGAGCGTACTTTTTGCTATACCCCTCGAAAGCAAATGTACGTTATTTTTCTGAAAAAAGGTGGCAACCCTAACTGTAAATGAAGCTTCTAGAATTATTCAGTAATTAATTTACAATCTACAACCCCTTTCTTTCGTTCCAAATGTTTCTCTTTTCTCTCGTGTAAAAGATTAATTCTTACAAGCCTCGATTTTTCGAGTTTGAGCTATACTAATTTGGTACAAACGACCGATTCCTCGAGATCCACGCGTCCCGCCACGATCAAGTGGCCCCGTGCCACTGGATCACGATCGAGCGCCCATCAAGCAACCATTTCAGAGCGCAAATAGGAGTAACAGAGGGATTAAAACAGTTTGTGGTCAAACACAGAAGGTTGCCGCACGGTGAATGGTAGAAACGATGGCTCAACTCGTGCGAGGAAGTGCACCATGCGTATTGTACGAGATCCACGGGAACCGGGGCTCGTCTTTCTATGGGACCGGCGATGCGTCATAATGGTCGGAGTGTATTCAAAGGGTGATTCGCCACCTTATATTCCGCGGCATCAGAGCGTGATCTAGGGAGGATTCGGGGATCAGAGGCGTCACGGGAATTAATTTTTCAAGATCTCGGTAACGGTCTGTTCTGGACTCTCAATGGATCGACTGTCTACCAGCGGACGCGCTGTTTAGTGTTCATGACTGCGAGAAACCTTCCACTTTCATCCATTAATTTGGGAAATTAGATAATATTTGTGGGAGATTAAAGAGAAATTAGCTGTGGTCATGTTTGTCAAAATAGGAGCTATTTGGACTGTATATCTCTCTTTGCTGAATTGTACTGTTCGATACAACAACGGCCTCAGGACGCTCAGGCCCTCTTTGCGTAAAACACATACTTAGATTCCTCTAAATTTCATTGCCGTATCTTTAAAACTGACAGAGCTGGGGCAAATTTTGTGAATCGATGTTGGCCAACTGACCCTAACTCGTATCTAAGCTAAACATATATTTTTCCAAATATTTAATAAACAAAAAAATAATGGAAAACAAACAACTTTTTTCTACATTTCTCCATTTTATGCAAGGGCCTGAGAGTGATTAATTTCAGTGATTAATTTACTACATAATTCCGATTCTAATAAAGAAACTACAAAGGGGATATCAATTTTTTAAATATTGCAGACAGTTGTACAACTTCGATATGTATACAAAATATCTAAGTTCGTAATGTTTACAGCTACTTTTCTCTAAACTGACTTTGGGCACTAAGACCCTTCTTGCTTCCAATTGTGCAATTATAAATCCAGTGACTACAAAAGTTTGTAGACATTATAGGTGTTCCGTGTCTTTTAGACCCGCGATGATTTGATCCATGGTGGCGAAACAGTGGGTGTCGGAAGATTGTCCGACGGTATCTACGAGTCAATAAATCAAGCTCTTTCAGGGTCTTTAAAAGCCCCAGCCTGAAAAGTATCGTTGTGGACACAGCTGACAGGCCTCACCGATTACCCTCGCTGGATTTGACACGCTATTACATACGCCAAGTTCACGTGTTTGCTTAACTATCGATTAAGCCTGCCCGTTCCTCCGAACCCAACAAACTAATCACAGGTGTTTCGGTTTGTTTTTTGGCTCGAGCAGGTTGCTCTTTGCCCTTTGGTGTAACGACACAAGCTCTGTTTAACTACATCGAACATACATTTTCCACTTGTTCGTCCAAATAACACGTGCACCTACCTCCTATCTCTCCTACAACATCTCCAAACTGAAACCTAGGCTCTCGCAAACTTCTCGAGCTTCTACCCCCTTCAACCCTCAGCCCTCTTTTCTCCACCCCCGATGCGAACTTAAGAATTACTTCTTACATCAAAGAAACATTGACCGATCGAACCATATTCAACTTTCCACCTAAGGAAACCTATTTCTAAACACTCGAACCCTTTTTTTCCAAGTCCCCGTAGCTTTGCCGAGTTGCAAATCGACGATTAGTCCGCGACTAGCTTGGGGAAAAAATCGGTCGTTCAATAATTCCGGCTTGCCGTGGGCAAAGGTCGCGGGAGGAAAGTTCACGAGTGGTTTGAGAACCTCCGTGGAATATTTTCAAGGCGCATGCCTGCTCCTCGAGGGGTGGAATACGAGGAGAGCCGAGGGCGGAGCTGGCAAGCACCCGCATGGCTTCGCCCTCGTATACCCTCTCTCGTTGCCTCCTCGAACAATAACCTTTAACCTTATCTTACTTAGGCGTTAACTTCGGCCGAACTTCCAGATACAGGTAAAGTTCATTCGACTTTAATGTTTCGCCGCGGATTAACAACCCTCCCCTCTCCACCCCCCACCCGGTATTTATTCATCGCCGCGCGTGTAGATTGTGCTGGGATATGGGACGTACCTCTGTTCCATCTTGTCGAAGGGAAATTTGACGGTGCTGGTTGTGTTAACGCATGAAACTGGCTATTGGTAGCGACGGCATCTTACGCGGATGGAGTTTCTTGAGACTTTTCAAACATAGTTTCTGAAGCTGGGGATGTGCAAGGTATATATATTCGCGAGCAACTTTGAAGTGGCTACGTTTCTAGTGAGGAGTACTGCTTTCAGATTCCTAGGTACACATGTGAATTTCTAATATATTCTGTTGAGATTTGATTGGTGATTGTAAGTACTCTTGTAGGATTCGATATTCTATGTAGGTTGATGGTGGGTGTACTGTACTTGCTTCTATCAATACGTATCGGCTTGTATTGAAGTATGAAGTCGATGATAGGGGGTGGGTGGAGATATAATATCAGGGCTCTGCGTTATCTTCTTTCCTAATCGTCACAGCCTCTTTAAATAAAAATACGAGTTCGAGTATTCTGCTCACGATTTCCACAGAGGTCCGAAAAATAGGTAATTCTTTATGAATTTTTTGCATAAAAACGATTCGATAAATTAATTTGAGGTTTGGCAGGCTTTTTTATTGTATCTTGAACTATTGTTCTGAATTTTTGTGTGACAGTGAAAAAAAAAAACATGTAGAAAGAGCGTTGATAAATAATCGGGTGGTCCTGGCGTTGACGGAAAGTAATGTAAGGGTCATACGAAACACAAAAAGGAAAAGAGATTCTTAAACTATATGAATGTGGCTATGGGTGGTAGTAGTTCCTTTTTTATTTAAAGAAGCTTTCCCGATTTTCAGGCAAAACCTTTCGCAGGCTCAAAACAGGACGCTTCATCTTCTTCAAAAGTCTGTCATTTTAACATATTTTATTTTTCTTAATGCATCTACAACCACCGATAACCACATTCTTATAGTTTAAAAATCTCGTTTCCTTTTGCAATCCCCCCTTAAGAGTGTACACCACCTTGTAGGCCTAAAAGAATGGGTTTCAAATTTTGTTTCCTCAGGAAATTTTTCAGTGAAATATCAGGACCATTTTAGATATTAGGCAACATTTTAACTTTATTTTCATACATTATTTATTACTTAAAGTCTTCAAATGGTGGAGTTGTACAACATTGTGTATCGGCATGTCCTGTCAGCTGAAGAAAAAAATTCTTTTTTCAACTATAAGAAAAATAGATTTCCTTCAATGTAGCGCACGATTTTTATCATATTGCAATTTTTTGAAGTTGTATAGATCTCCACTTTTTCGATGAAGAAAAAAATTTCTTTACAATTATTATTGCGATTTCCTTACCTTCTACAATTAGTCAGAAGACAATATATCTCTGTTCAAGTTGACATACAAATTTTTCAGTTTTCATATTCCTCTCGCTTTTGGTGCTGGGTACCAGCTGACAAGACTCGACGGTAGACAATGTTGTATCACACCACCACATCAAAACTCTAAGTAATAAATAATACATGAAAATAAAGTTAAAATGTTGCTTAAAATCTCCCAAAAAGATCCCGATATTTCATTGAAAAATTACCTGAGAAAACAAATTTTAAATTTGCCCATATTCTTGAAGGCCTACACGGTAGTGTACCCCCTTAAGACTTCTCCCCTTTTAAATATTCCCAGCTTGTATTCCCAGCTTCCAAAGTAGCCAATCCAGTGTCTTCCATAATTATCAACCCCAAGTCTACATAAAATAAATTCCTCCCATCCCAAGTGACCAACTCGAACCAGGAGCAAGTGTGAATGAAAGCAAAACTTCCCTCTGTCTAATTCAAAGACGAAACGAATACAGCTTGATGGTTTCGACGCGAACCGATCCAACGACCCAGTAAACCGATCAGTCTGCTTAATGTGATTTAAACGTCACCCTAACGAGATCAAGCGCCCTCCCCCAGCACCGGCCGTCGCAAGCCCGATACGGTATAGAGGGTGCAAACGATTAATCCGTGACTTTTCGTTCCTGGATGGAAGGTCCCCTGGATCCTTGGCCACGGTTAGAAACGAGACGAGGGTCCCAGCTGTCGACGGGGCAGCGGCTGCACGTACAATATCGCCGTCGTGGCTTTTGGGGGATCCAAGATGACGGCCCTTCCGTCCGCGTTATGCCTCGGGGTTACCTCCTGGCGTCAGCTTGCAAGGGAACTGAGACCTCGCAAAAAATTGTCCCTTCGATTATTGGCGTAGCCGCGGCACGTTGTTGCTCCATTGCATTCCAAGGGAAAGATTGCACCGATGAACTGATAGGGTTGCAGTTCGAGTAGCTTCGTAGCGTTTCTTGGCAAGGGTTGAAAATCGTTTGGATGATATTTCAGTTGCTCTTCTGATAGTCTTCTATCTCGTAGAACTCGAAATCATTGATTCGTTGAAAGAATATGCTAGTTTCTCGGTGATTAACTATTTACTTAAGGTTTAAATTGTGTAAAGCTTTTTGGGGGTCGCGAGTTTCTTACGTTTTCTTACAAGGAGAGGAGAGGGAGTGAGGTAGCCTCATGGGAAATATTGTTTTAATCTAATATTCAATATGAAGCCTTTTAAAAAGATTTAATAACAGAAAAAATGCGATATAAAAAATATTACGTAAAGGGGTAGAGGAAGTTGGAATATAAAATATCAAGAATTATTATACTAAAGGCGGGAGGGGGTAAGAAATCGCAAAAATTACTCTGACGCAATTTAAAAATGGCCCCTAGATTAATCTTGTTCATTTAGCAATGACTTCTTTTAGAGATGATTCTGATTTAGTAATTCTAGAGTGGGATAGTTATTAATGCTCAAGGAGATGAATTGTGGGATTCGATTGGGATCTGATGACTTGTGAGTCATCGAGTTGGAAGTTCGTCGCTAGTGCAGGATCCTCATAATAAAGATACAGCCACGTTGGATCACATTCTTTTATTTTTAGCTTATGAACCTTACTTCTAGATTTACATAAAATATAATTAATCGATACAACTGCGTACAGTATACTCGTGATGCCGAGAAAAATATATCGCACGTATGCTAAATCTTTTTCACGCTTTGCCGTTCGAGGGGAGGCGAATGTGCCTGTCGCCACGGAGTCCGCATTCACCGCGAAATGTCGGGAATGGAAAAAAATGCATTTCCGTCGTGCTAAGCTCTCTCCTTTTCCCCGCGGAGGGCAAGCGCCCCTTAAAAGAGAAACGTCCCCGGAACGAAAGACGGTTCTCCGCCATGAAAGACAATCTCGAGCGTTACAATTTCTCTGAATCTCCAGAACGCGCGTATCTTCTTTGCCGTTTATATCGAATTAAAAATACACAGGGTGTCCTGGAAGTGATCACACTTCGGGAACTCGTTCTATACACACTGAGGGCGAAGAGAGGTCCTAACTTCCTACTCTCAGAAACGCTTCTATTCCTCAGCTACGAACGCTTCTTCCTGGGCGGCAGAGATTTCTCGAACACCCCCGTATGTTCTTCCAGTAAAGCCTACCTTCAACAGCGCTCGCGGTTCCATTTAAAATCAAGCTACTATCTACGCAATTTCGTTCGTAACAAATATATATATGTATATCTTCCGTTTAATAAAACAATTTCATTCACAAATTGCAAAACGTCACATCTTCGTCAAAGGCGACATCGCTATTACCAAAGTCCAAGTCAGCGATTAATCCTCTGTCCATAGAAAACTGTACACACCCCCGTTTCCTCGACGAGTAGAAAACGGCCGGCCCCGCTTAGGGGTGGCCTCCCAACTTGCTTCGATAAATGCAGAAAATACCACTCGGAAACGAACGACAGAAGATCGTCGGTGATCGCTTTCGATATGAAAAAGATGCGGGCTTGGATCCTTTCTGGACCACTCTCCCCTGAATATCAACGTACAGCCTCCATCGAATTGCGAGTGCCGCCACGAGCACTCACCCCCTTGAAAATATATACAGCTATCCACGTTATTTACACGCGTACGAATAAATTAATTGCGTCACGGAAAGTACTAAACGGCGTCTACGCGGGAACGCATCCTCGAGAATGGGCTCGCGAAATTCTGTGCTCCCAGATACTCGGGGTTCCTTATCTACCGTTGATCGATACACAGTTAATACAATTGCAAATACGTCTATCTGTAAAATCCTGGTGTTTCGGCAGGGAAACATTATTAACAGGTAGAACGTTACGCGCCTACGCGTTTCGTCGTTAAGTCAGTAGGAGAAAACGATAAGCTGATCGTCGGACAATTACGTACTCGCAATTATGTCGGACAATTACTGTGGAATAAAAAGAAGCACAAGAACCGGGCAAAACTAGGCAAGCACCTGTAGCCACGAGAACCACGACCCCTTTAATAAGATTCCACCGTGGTTCAGTTTCAATTCTGAGAGGTGAAAGCCCACTCGTCGTCTCGTCGTGTTAATATTCTCGAGTATCCTCAAAGGGCACCAGGCATCCTTCTTGCCTTTCAAGGATGTGTCCCTTCAAACGCGCGATATTTACTCCTTGGGGAATTCTTACACGGAGCCGTAACGAGGTCTGTGGGCATCGTAAAAAGGGGAGGACCCTTTTAATTAAGGAACATGGAGAAATATTTCGATATGTAAGGCGGTGCGAAAGTGATCGTTCCTTTTTAAAGTGGAGAATTAGATGTGCGTGTGGTCTAGGATTAAAGCGGATGCTTTAGCTTGAATTGGGTGTAAAGGAGGCTTGGGATATGTGTAAATTAAATGTGGAGACAGTTTAGGTGGGGTTTGAATTGGATTTATGAGGCTGGGGTAGGTCTGGGTTCAACTTGCACCACACTATCTGTCAAGAAATTCTGGAATTCAGAATTCTTACCCTATACTTATATCCGAAGATTATCGAGAAATTCATCTAACAAGATTACAGCTATGCTGTCTAAAGGAAAAGGGAAGGAAGATAGAATTATACCTAGTTACGGCTGCGTGCATCGAACCACCAATTTCGACTCCGTCGCTCCGTTAATATCCTTAGGAACTTCGTTATCTAATCAATTCTTCATCGCCACAATATCATCTGTTAAGGCAAACGAGCCTCTTCCTAGCATCTCACAAATTTCCTACCCCCTCGATCGAAAGTGATCGACTCCACCGAGCACAATTTAACGATCAACCTACCAACGAAAGAAAAAAGCTCGTACGATCCGCGATCATCAGCAGGGAGCTAAGGGAACCACAGCGGTAGACTGCGCCTACCTCGTCCGCGGATTCACATCGAAAGCTCGCGAATTGTCGCGTACGACCTATGAGAACAGTAGAAGAAACCAGGGCAGAGCTTTAGACGGAGCTAGTTTTTGGTAAGGGCTTGGCCTTCAGCTCCCGGCGTTGCTCGTGGAACTCCTGGAAGCAGGGTACTATGCAGAGGTTGATCTGGCACTCTGGACAGTGGTACTTCGTCTTCCTCCGCAGTATCCTGCCGTGGGCGTCTATGGTGTTCCAACAGTGATTGCAGCCGAGCGCGGGGCCCGCTCTTAACACGGGACAATGGCCCAGGCGTTGATCCCCGGCGGTGTCTCGAGCCTCTCTGCTCGTCGTCTGTGACAAAGTGGACCCGAACTGGTTAATAGAAGCTTGAATTACTAATAAGAAAAAAGATCTCCAAGCCGGAAGTTCCAAAAATTATAAAACGATTCTTTTGCTGCCCACATTCATTCTAGGGGGATGATATTGGTCCCTGAAAATTCGGCTATTTTCCCATATTGTCTACTCGCGAACAGTAAGAGACAGAAAAACTGTCTTCAGATAAAATTTACTTCCGTTAATTTGGATTATCGTCTGGTAAAAGTGACACACGAGTAATAACACAAGATTGGAAAATAGCCAGATTTTCAGAGGTCAATTTCGCCCCCATAGAGTGAATTTAGGCAGCGAAATTAAATATATCCTCTACATATCCCCAATGTTTTATAATTTCTTTAATTTCCTTGCGGATCTTCCCTTGTAAGTTGGTTTCCCTAAGTGTCCAGATTCTTACTTGTGGGGATGAAGAGCTACGTCTGAGCTCGGTGGTCCTTATCCTCAGTCTAGAGGTGTATCCAGCAGCCTCGGCGGCAGGAGTAATGGGTTCATCGCAGATTTCCACTTCCGTTTTAATAACAGGCGCTGGTTCCACGACGATCGAGGGGCTGGTGGTTCTTCCAGGCAACTCGGGGTTGGAGTGCTGCCTGTGGATCCAGTAGTTGCCGCTGGTGGACTGCTGCTGACTAGACAATAGGGGGTGGGAGTGCTGCTTTATCAGATAGGATGGCTGGGGCACGGTCAACAGGTTCGAGGTGGTCACTGTCAACAGATTCGGCTGTTGATGGCCGGATGGTTCGGATGGCGACGACGATGATGACATCCGAGACTCGTCAAAGCTTCTCGATGTTTGCGGTAGCTTGAGCGTTGGCGTCGTCACGTGGATCGGCGACGGGACGATATGCGGGGAGGAAGTTTCGCTGTCCGGGGACAAGTGGTTCGGCTCCTTCTTCACGCGGGGCTGACGCATCAGGAGGCGACACCTCTTCGCGGCTATCGGCTTGCAGACCACTGAAAGGGAAGAGTGTAAGTCAGTAGTAAAGCTAAGTGGGTGTCTGTACGGAATTGGGTTTCCCTTTGGAGACTGAAACGAGGGTGAGTGAATGCTAAGGGTAGGAATGCTTCGGTTTTCTGAGAGGAATATCTCGATGAAATTATTATAAATACACCTGAGATGAATTTATAATTTTGTGTGTGGTTAATATGCTGGCACAGATTAGGATGCGTTTTCTCAGATTCTTTTGGTACTTTTTTTACATGACAGTTTGTGGTTGTTTACGAAAATGATGATTCTACGAAGACGACTGTTTCGTGTAATATTATGTCCAGCTATGGACAAGCTTTAATTGATTCTTTCTTCACGTTATTTATTAAAGACGTTATACATAACACTGACACATTAAACTCGATCCTCTGCATATAAAATTCGTATCGATTAAACTAGTTTCCTCTTGTTTCAACCCTGCCACGACACGTCTGCTCGAGGGTGAAATATTACGCTCAAGAGTGTATACATTACGATCAACATTTCTTCATTTAACATCCTATATTCATCTATCGTTTTGTACAATGTAAAAAAAGAAACAATGGAATGCACTCGACGCATGAATAATTGCTCTCGTTCAAGTAATTATTTGATAATCGTAACCGATAACACGATTCGAGTGCCTCTTAGTAAATAAGACCTATTCAGTATCGTTTACCATAGTTTCCGCGAGTAAAGTTCAGAAAGCTCGTGTGCCTTGATCTCGTGAGGAAATTTTACAATTCGTTTGTGAATATTCGCGACTTCAATGGATCGAAATAATGGCAGGAAGACATAATAAATTAGAAGTTGATACTTTCGCCGGCGTGCTCGGCCGTTAAGTACGAATTATAAATTACGGAGTTCGACGAGTTCTCCTCTTTAATGCAGTTATATGAAACTCTAAAGTAACTAAAGAATGATTAATTGCACGAATAGAAAGTTAAGATCTAAAAGGGGTGTTTGAAATGATCGTTAGTATTTACAACGTTATTAAAATTCATTGCGCCTACTCGAATGCCAAACAAGACACACCCCATTCAATTAATCCTACAATTATAATTATTTATCAATCTCCGCGGTTCCACGCTTCGACGGAACGCTTATTAATCGCTAAATCTCTCCTCTACCGAAATGAGAACATAAAATCGCTTGATAAGTACTCCCGCGAACGAATTAAACTGAAACTTTCTGTCCACCGCGATAAAATAGTTTCGAGAAAGGATTGATTAGAAGAAATTTAAAAATATAGCTCCACGATAATCGATAGTTGCTTCTCAATACATGCATTACTGTCTTAATTTTTATATTGTAGTGATGTAGACATACTTGTAACAAAAATCGACGTGTAAACATTGAGAGAAAAAAATTGTTCCCGCGTACTGCACTGCCTTAGTCCATAAATATAAAAAGTTACCTTTGTACAAATTATATCCTGCTGCTTACAAGCTACATCTTTAACCGATTCAAAGAACCGTATAAATAATGCGGATGAATTGGCGACGAAGGGGTCGAAATATAAGAAAAAGGAACGAAAAGATTCAAAGAGGCAAGTAAGACAATTTCCGTAAAGGTCAAAATAATTTCCATTCAAATATAAAAGCAGAGTTCCACGATTTCCACTGACGTGAATTCGCGCGGTTCAAAATTTTCGCGCTACTTGTACCCTGTAACCTGTTCCATACCCAAAAAACGTGGGCCTACATTCAAAACCGTATTCAGCACGTCAAAATAATAAAATTCATATTTATATATGAATATACATGAATACGTTTATACGTGTATAAAGAAAAATAATCGAAGGATTCGAACGTCCTACTCTAATCAAAAGAGCGGCCTAAAATGACCGAGAGTACATTATAAGAGTCTATATATATAGTCAACAAAATGCAGACTATAAAAATGCAAATGCAATCTGTTTTGCGTGTTAAATTCGCCTCTGATGCCACACGTTTATGGTACACCCTTGCGTAGTAGAATTTTCTACGTGGAATCGAATACTTGCAAAGAATATTAAACTAAACCGATGCCTGCAAATAATATTCTATGCAGCTTGCGAGTTCATTGAACGATCAATGGTAATACATGTATTGGCGAAATTGCGTGATGTCCCTTTCCCTTCCTTCTTCGTAGATAAATCGTTAGTTTCGTAGGATGCGTTTAACTGTGTGCAAATACACATGATATATTCTCTAACTAATAATTTCGTATCAGCTACTTTGTATTCGTTATGTACAAAAGTTTATACGAGCCGTAGGTATAGGCTGAACTCGGGCGACGCAAAATAGTCTCACTATTCCGCGGTGGCCCTTTGTGACCGCGAGGGGCCGTTACATATTGCACCAACACTAGGGTACGTCGAAGTCCTCGTGAAAAATCGTTCGCGTGTCGACAGGGCGATAGAATGGTTCGCTTAAAAAGGAAATGGTCGATACAGATTCGCCTATAAATATCTGAAATCACAAACAAGCGAGTTTATACGCGTATGTCATACGATCGCCACTGTACTATCGCATTACGACGATTCAGATTTCGAGCGATACGTTTAAACTAAAGGAACCTGTTACAAAACTTGCTCTATCTTCCGCCGGACACTTCCGACGGTGAACGATGGGCGGCCAACACAAATGTGTCGTCGTGCCGTGGCAACTGAGACTCGTTAACTTACAATTTCATGGACATCGAAGTTTCTGATTAAAATGAAGGATTATCCTTTAAAATAACCCGGGTAGATACTCCGTATCTTTGTCTGAGAAAAGACGCATGGAAACTGGATAAAGTTAACCTTTAGTTGGCCGGGATTTTCTCATTGAAATTGTAAATTTTATTTACTTAAAATTTATGCATATATAACACCAAAATGACTGGCAAACTGGGTCGTCCGGAGACTTTTTCCAGAGACTTTTTAAAAAAGAAAAATATACCCCTCTTGCTTCTTTTAACCCATTTTATAGTGCCAATTTAATTAAAAATTTAAAACCGAAATTTAAAAGTATTCCATTTTTTAGTATAAACTTAATAAAGATCAGTTTTGAAAAATAAGAAATTTTTCTCAAAAGCCAGGGGGGTAACTGCCCCTTTTATTCCCTCCCCTGCGGACGCCCATGCCAGCAAAGTATCCAAATTCTTAAGTGGCCACTATAGTAGCCAGCCCGGCCCTCTAAAGATCAAAGAGTTGCAACATAGACACAACGTGTTCGGTTACATAGTGTACCCTAATATAAAAAATCACTGCAATGTACAAAGTGTGTGTACCGATCTTCCCTTTCTCACTCTAAATCCCTCGTTACTCCAAGCTTTTCATACGCGCGTACCAGCTAGGCAGAAAAAAAAGGGATATCTAAAATCGGATTTCTCTGTTTTACATTTAAACGATGGATCCCTAATACCCCCGTGGTTGTTCATATTAATCTGTGTCGCTGGTGAATTCGGTTTGACGGTGCACGTAGACGTCTAATACTTTTCAAGCTCGTCTATACAAGTGGCCATGGTGGCCACGTCGTGGCTGGCTCACATTGCGTTGTAATTAACGCCGTGCAGATTGATTGGCATCGTGGTGCTGGGCAACGCGTAGTCCGTGTGCCTGCTGTCGATATAACCGCTGAGCATCGTGTGAGGGCTGTGGGTGGTCAGCATGGTATGCGTGCTGTGGGTATTGTGTGTACTGTGGGGGATGGTAGGGGGTCCCATTGGCGTAGGACTCTGCGAGTTGACCGGCTGGGCGGCCGGGGCTGGCGGCGGCGAGGAATTCACTTCCTGCTTCACCCTTGACTTCAAGCTCGGCCGGTTGACCGGGTAACCCCGTTTCCTGTACTCAAGCCACAGCGTTCGATTGTTCACGCCGAACATCTTCGCCGCCCTGCAGAACCCGACGCCGCCGAACCGCACAGCGTCCAGCGCTCTGATAAAGTTCTCGTCCGACTGGGGATTGGTGGATCGTTTCCTCCTGATCGCCGTCTGGGGGCTGGCGCACGGGGTCTGGCAGTTGCTCGGGCACTGTGTCGACGGCGTGGGCCCGCTAGACGACGAGTGCTGCAACGTCCCGTGCGAGGAGTTCTGGTAACTGGTCAGGGCGCAACTGGAACCAGTCGTGCTGGTACCAGTGTACTGATCGCTGATGGTCGAGGAGGCTGTTATTTCGGGCGTGGTAAAAGCTGATGACGCTTGGATCGACAGATTCGTTTGACACGAGGACAGAGCGAAACGTGGATATGTGTGCTCCATAATAGTCCATTGCAATCCTGCGGAACAGACCAGTTCATCTTTGGTCAGAGCACGGGAATTACTTTTCGACCGGCTATATAATATATACCTTTGTAAATGCTAATTAAGTGTATCGGGCGAGTAACGTGTGACTTTAATTGAAAGGAGCACTTCTTAAACTGGGCGAGAAGAATATGAAAGATATATCAAAAGGCTCGTGTAGTATAACTGAGACTGTGGCGTAGAAATATTGTGTACGTATAGTTGGGGCGTATTAGCGAGAATGTGGCTCTGTTGTGATCGATATATGGAATGGCTGTTCCGCGGTAATTGACTTGCTTGTGAAACTGAATCGTAGAGTCAAGAAGGTAAATTGTCTAATTGGAATGAAACGTGATGCTTCGTATGCTACTTGTGTTTGTGGAGAAAGAAACATTGCTAAGCTGTAAGCAGAAAAGAATGGAAAAATATTCTGTATATGTCGGCGAAGAGTAATAGTATACGTATGGGAATATTAAAAAGTAGAATTGTGGCATGGCACAGATACATTTTAAAGCACATTATTCATTTGAGATACAGAAAGAGTGTAAGACTTTATCGAATTAAAGGACAGATCAAGGCACACATACACGCTCAACAATGTTAAAGGCCCGATATTACTGTCCTCTAAAGAACATTATACATTGTGTGCTATGTATCTGTGTACCATGGTGAATTTCATGAATGAAGGAATAGCCGTAAAAATTTGCACAACTAAATTTTCATTATCTTCCCGATCTTTCGCTCTATTTTCATGTCAAACGTCTGTTGATTTTTCCTTGTGCAGTACATTTAAACGCATCTGTGCCAGCATATTATGTGTGTAAGTTTTGTTTGTCTACATGCAGTTTCGATACCCACCACACTTGGTATAATTCGCACTTAACTATCAATCTACCAAGGTACTCGTGTGAAAGACAGATATCATGCATGTTTAAAATCGAATTACTGCCATCTCTGTACAATAGCAAATAAGATTTCCAAGTCTGCTTGATACATATTAAAATATACAATCTTATAATCCTCATCTTTAAAACGTATCTTATACGATAAAATCTGTTACATTTCCCGATTAACAATTATATTATGGTTATCACAACTATTTATAGATAACATAAGAAACTTTATCTATGCTTCAGTAGCACGTGTACTGTTCATGCAGCGATAAAAAGAGAGAAGCAGCAACTTTGCTACAGTTACATCGATCCCAGTTATATACATCGGAACTTGATCAAAAGGTATGAATCTTTTCTTAAAGTTATTTTACAACCCTTGTTGTAAATACCCTAAATACTCTTCAGTTGTAATTTATTCTAGCGACTTACATCGAGCTCTTTAAGACAATCTCAAAGTAGGTAAAGACTAAAAGTTACTTACCTTGATGCGCAGGTGGTTGAGAAGAAACTGAACTCTGCGCCACGTTCCCTCCCGATTGCTGGCTTACATCCTGTATCGAACCGTCACTTTGCGACGGCGTCGCAGAACTATTCTCCATGTTACTCATCTAAAATAGATTATATTATTCCAGTACCTCGACAAAATAAAGAATTCGATCGAATTAAGACAGTCTTCTATACGTAGCCGACGTTATATTTACAATTGATATTTGTTCCTCGTCGATACTGCCCTGAGATTCTGTACTGGTGTTCACAGGTCTCCTTAAGTTCTCCACCCCTTCTTGCGAAACTATCAATGGTTCTGGTTTTACAATATTGGTAGCGACTAAAGTAATTTCATTAATTTCTTCTGGTTTATCACCGGATCCAGATGTTGAGCCCGTCGACGATTTCCTTAACCTCTTCCCACGGATGGTCGGCGATAACGGGGACGGACTTGGCGAACAAGAATCGCCTCGATCCCCTCCTCCAGGCTCGCTACTACCACTGGGCCACTTGGTCAAAGAAGCGGTATGCATTTCGGCGAGTCCCTTTATCTTTAAACTCTCCGCAGTCTGCGTAGTGAAATCGAGGAACAAGCTAAGTTAATAAAATTTCATCTACTAAACGAATACTAACAAAGGCTTCTCGCGACACACCTTTATGATCGAAGGCAACTGATCCTGCGATATATTCACTTCGCCGTAATACATAAAATCGACCATGATTTTCAGATCTGAGAACTTCACATCCTTCAGTATAACGATCGGATGCTGGCAAGGATTGACGGTAAACAGCGACTGGAAGTACGTGCTGCACGCGGACAGCACGACTTTGTGCGCTTGAAGGTGTCTGCCCTCCGCAGCCAACGTCACGTCCACCAGAGTCTCATTGTTCAATAAATTCGAGAACACGGAAATGAAGTTTGGCTGATGATTGTTCCACCGCAAACAGAACTGTTGCATCGACATTTCAAGGCGAATTACTGTCCGAACCTCCAACTAAACCTGAAAAAACCATCGAACACATTAGCCAACCAAGAAACATTCGCTGCGCTGGGATTTATCCACTCCTACATACAGACGCAGCCACATGCATCGACCACATTCCCAGAGCATGCACATACTGACGTAGCACAGGGAAGGTTAAAGGTCTCATTATATCCACAATTAATCCACACAGTTACTTCATCTTCCACTTATACATCGCTCCTCCCTTTATCCCCCAAACAGTATCCGCGCTTCGGAATACATTAAAATACTACGTACTGTTCGTACACACATTAACGCGAATCCCGTAAACAGAGATACAAAATAAAGCACCACGCGACTCGCTGTTGTCGCAGTTTCGACGCGATTCAGCTCGAACTCTAAGGTCGAATTTACGAGTCACCCCGCGATCAGGCCAGATGTCATTCGCGAGAAAACACCTAGCTCGACTATCGAGTAGCCGAAATGTTTTTGCGGAGCGTTCGAGGGACGGATTTGAAGAGGAATTAGCTCTCGCGACGTGGTTACGATGGTGCGACGCGTAAGAAATACAGACTAAGTATCGTCACGGGGATGATCGCGGAAAAATCAGAGGCAAGCGGGTTCGCTCACTTTGCTTCGGCTAAGGTGTCCTACTGTTTTCAGCGGCGGTTGAATTCTGGTGGGGCACGGTGCACAGCGGTGAAACCAAGCACGTCGATTCGGTGTTTCGTTTAGTTTTTATTAGAAAAAACAGAGCTGACTGGCCGCTGCCATTGATCCGACGAAATTTTCCACAACAGACTGAGCGGTGACGCTTGTGTAATTCACAAGTGACGTCATAGGCGAAAAATTACGAGGCTACGATGGCGGGCGACCAGAGCGTTCGCCGAAAATTCTTGGGGAGGGGGGGTGGCGCGTGTTTCCATGCACAGCGGCGAATTTCCGCGTGTAATCGGGCAAAATACTCGAGATCTTATCTCAACGTGCGTCCTTAGAAAATCTAACTTGATCAATATAGCGACGGACTGATAGCGACATCTGGCGAGGATCTGCGAGGCTCTATAGGCGGGCTAAATACTTCGAAGTACGTTTTGATCCTCGGGCTTTTCGTGAATCGTGGGTTTGGAGAATGATTGGTTCACACGGCTCGCCGAGGGATCCGCGGATTTATGTGTAATTGAAAGTATTCGTGGTTTATTGAAATTGTACGGAGGTACTTTATTTTGTCAGAAAGATTATGTTGCATCACGTTGGGTAATACAGTTGGAGAAATGTTTCGTTTCGTACAGCGCGACGCAGAATTGATATAAATAAAATAAATAAGTATAAAACGGCCTGATCGTTTCGCGTCGCAGGTAACGACAAAGGGAAGGCACATCTCGCTAATTAATATCTATCAATTGTACCGTGTATGCTACGAGCTGTATACACCAGATCGAGTCGGAATTTACGTATTGGTATGGGGTCGGCGTGATAGCACATGTGATACCGGGCGAAACCACTTTTTGGCGCCCCTTCCTAATTTTTTTTTTTAAAAAAAAACATCTGTTTTACGTTATATAGGTTTATTATAATGCATAATAAATGCATATTCAGATGAAGATTTGACGTCAGTATTTACATTTTTGGGTGGATTATCATCATGTTCTTCCTCTTTCTCTTCAAAAGTAATCGTATCGATTTCAAGATATTGTTCTCTTTCGGTGTTTTTACGCTCTTCATTTTGCATATTTGGCTCACATTTCTTTTTTAAAAATGAACACATTAGACTTGCAGACAATTCATTTTCTTTCGATTGATTTAGTTTTCTCTATCTATTCTGTGTTCCTGAGAGTTTTTTTCGACATTCTATGGGTAAAGAGAGTCCAAAAGTCCAAATTTAAATATTTCATAGGAATTTGCCAAGATGTATATATTATCTAGTAAAAATTCACAAGTAACTTTTATTAAAAAGCATTGCAAGTTATTAGAACTGACAATGATCCTTCGATTTAATTTGTAATTTATATACTTACCTTATTATTTGAAGACTACAGCTAAAAGTGTTTCACTTTACACTCGGTAAATAAATAGTATCACTAAATAATTGCAAATAAATATTATCACCACAAAACTACTAGCTTTAAGCTATTAATGTTGCAAAATGAAACTTATAGCTAAATTGCAGACATTTACATTTAGAATTTAAAACCGCGAATACGTATAAACACATGTAAGGATAAAATATTTCTCAGAGTCCACGAGTAACTTTGTCCTTATCTGTACGCTCTATTCTCGGGAATACGACACGCTGAAGTGTCCAACATTATACAAAAAGCGTTTCTTAAAAAACAAGAGACCACGGAGGAGTCCGTCTCATCGACGTGGCCCTCGCAACGCCGCAACATTGTAGCGGGATTCATTTCTTTTTCGTAACGGCGAATGATGATCCTACAACGAACTAAATCTGGAGATCATAGAACGACAATTTACTGTAGCTAATGTTCTTTAAAAAAAAAAAACGACGTATAATATAAGTTGCTACGGTTGCTTTCGTAATTCATCGTTTTTTATTTGTATAATAACAGAAATACTAAAAAAATAACACAGGAAAATAACTAAAATGAACAACGATTTTTTTTATTCGCCGGCGCTATGTTGCTATTTATATGCGACGGTGGAGCGTGGTTCGATCGCTGTACATACAAAATCCTCCTCACGCATACTCGCTATTGCAGAAGGATTCGTGAGATTCGTTTGCAGATCGTATTCGTTGTATCCCAGACTTACCCAAAAGATTAGTAACCGATTACTAAAACAAAAGAAACGCAAGGGAAGTGGGTGTATAAATACTTAATTACGATGTACGTGTACTGAGGTATTGCATTGACAATAAATCTGAGAATCGTAGAAACGAAGTGCGCTTAGATCCATGCTCGCCTCGTATACCGAGCATACCAAGGAACTCGGAATATCGAATTATTTAATCGAGATCGCACGAGGAACGGTTCAAGAGTTCCCGTTAACTTTCCTAACTGCGAATGGACCCTTGATTCGAGGGGGACGGGGGGATTGGAGAGATGTACCGCGCGCGGTTGAGAAAATGGCAAGCGGAAGGAAGGCGAGTCCGATTGTTGTTGCGAAGAGTAACGCTCTTGCCCTCGCGCCATCTCGCTAGAGACACTTTTTCAGCCGCGCGCAGTACTTATTGCTGCATAACAAATGTTAATTTGACCCGTCGAGATTCTCATATAACAATCTACTATCATAAATTTCGATATAGCGTTATATTTATAAATGTCTCTCCTAAACCCGCCTCCTTTCCACGTTAATCTCCATACTGATTTACTTTCATCGCGTGGCGCCCGATTCACAGAAGAAACCTTCCCCTACGGAGGTGTTAATAATCGCGAGCACTACATGCATTGTTAGAACAACCCGAGTCTCTAAAATTAACTTAAAGTTAAACACATAAGTCGCACGGTTGCAAGGAATCACAAATATATATGTATATATATATATATATATACAAAAATCGTGTCAACGGAAATACGCCCCATATCAGATCACGAAACCTTTCAGGATAATTAAGAAACGAAAAGAGATACATCCGATTCGACATGGAGTATCCACCCTATGAAGTAATAGAACACTGAGACATTGTGTGCAAAGAATTGACCCCCCACGACGAAATTAATATATATATTACAAACGATTAAAATTCTGCAGAGGGATAAGAGAGAGAGAGAGAACTGAGAACGATTAGACATCAGAGTGCCCGTCGGAGAGAAACGAGGCATGGTCAGTTCAATAGGCTTTCGCTGCTAGGCCGTGTTTTAGTGACCAGACTCTGTAAGGCTCTGATTTCATTCTCGGACAGATTCGGCGGACCGAAGAGAAACTCCCTCCGAGAACCGGGATTGGACAGCAAGTCCTGCATGTTCTCGTTGGTTAGCACCAGGTAATGCAGAGAGGTTTGCGTTAAATTTACTTTCCTAGCTAGCGTCCCGGTCACGTGGACATCGTCGATCCAGAAGTACGGCTCCCTCTGAGCCTCCCGATACAAAAGGAACACGCTGTCCGGGGAGTACAGTATGGCCCATCCAGCACAGTACACTGGATAATGTCTTCCAGGATATTCCTGGGGAGAGACCCTCCACTTCGAACGCCACGATCTCTTCACGTTGCCCACGGAGAGAAGGTCGCAGAGTATTAACCGCCTGGCACCCCACGGCGACAGGTCGCGCGTCAAGAAATCCAGCATCGCGGGTATATGAACAAAAACGTCATCGTCTAACTTTAGTATATATTTGGCACCTGCAACAATCAATAGAGGAGTATTATTCTATGGTTCCTAGTAGCCAGGAAGCCACGGTACCTCGTCGAGTTCCGAGCGATCTCAAATTAAATATTGGGTTGGTGCATAACTATCAGGCATTCTTTAAACAATATTTATTATGAAAAAAAAGAAACATACAAATTAAACAATAACATTTTGAAGTGATTATTCCGGAGCGTAGTCACCATCTACTTCAATAACTGCTTCCCATTCGCTTGGAAGACGGGCGAATTTTTATTAACAAATAACTCGCCAATACAAACGCCTGATAATTCTGCGCCAATATATGCACGATCGATTCCCCCTTACTTGGACAATGATACGTAGCCCATTTCAACGCCATCACATGCTTGTAAGTCATGTTCCTGTAGGCATCGAGAAAGTTGCCTTGTATCAGGTCATTGTATTTCCTACTCTCCTCTTCCAGCCGGGCCTGGTGCTCCGCGGACGAGCCGACGAGGAAGAGGAGCGCCACGTCCGGCGACCGTTGGCCCCAGGTCTCCCTGACCACGTTCCTCTTGGGGAAGTTCTCGGGCGCAGAGTGGACCAGCATCAGCAGCAACAGTTGCGTACGGTTGCACGGGTCATGGTTGATCGTGAACCGAAAGTCCTTGATGTCGATCAGGGTGGATTTGTCACCGAACGGGAGCTCGTTCAGCGTGTACGGCTGCGGGGGTGGCGTCGCGTTCCCGGGGAGTATTAGCAGGTATCCGGGGCCTGTGACGCCGTTGCTGTACGGCGCCAGGGAGCTTGAGCCGTCGATGTGCAGCCAGAACGAGAGGCATCCAGTCAGCGCCAAGGCGACCACAAAAATCAGGGTGCATGGCGAACCGGAGGCATGAAGCCGTCGCTTATCCAGCATACTAACGAGCCCCTTTCATCATACGCGTTTCAGCCTGGCTGGAAGGAAACAAGTACAGGCGCGTTAGACAAATACAGGACAAGCAGAGTGGCAAGATTTGTGGAAAGAGAAAATTAGAATCGATAAAAACCAAGAAAAGAGTAAAACTATTTGAAAAAGCGGTAAAAAGGTAGGTGATATGTGTTTGAATTTAGCATTAATTGTTTTTAAATTACCCATAATAATTACTATTATACTAAGTAGGGATAGGTGCGTAGCTGTATTAAAGATCTTTATAAAAGGCTTTTGTTATTCAAGAAATAGGAAAAAATTATCTCACTGGCAAAAGTTATATTTTAAAATAATTATGTATAATTGAATATAAAGGGCGGCAAAAATATTTTTTCGTCCTGAGTGGCGGGAGAGCTAGATCGGGTACTGGACAAATAGCATTATTAGTTGTGGCTTAAGAGACACGAGTTTCTTGTTCTTCTAGGGACGCAGTGCCTATGGGGTTCCCCACTATCCTCTTACTAGAAACTACTATAACTACTACGCAGCCTGCCCCACTCTTTGGCCAGATCCTTCGCGATCCTTTCAAGGTTCAGGTAGCTTGACGTTGTTACGTGGAGGTAAGTCATACAGAAATGATTTAACCTTTCACTCTTGAAACTCAGTGAACAAAAATCTAACTAATTGGGAATCACTGCCTAACTACCCCCCACTTAAGATACTGACAGAAGGCCTTCGAGTCCTTCTGATAAATGCGTCTAACGCTGTTTTTGGCAACGAGCAGTTGGCATTTTCCGTTGCAATATAAACTCTAGTACATTCGATAAAATCGCTGTTCCTTATTTCCCTACGCAACAACGTAATCGTCTACCTGCCACATGTAATCGTGATCATGGGCCACCCTCCGAGCAAAGAGATATCTTTTCGACTAACTTTGTTTTAATCTTGTAAGTGGAAACGGGGATGCACGAGATCTGATGCCTTCCGAGAGAGAATCCGTCCTACACTTTTTCAAGATCTCCGACGATCCCGATACGACTGAAACTCGACCTCGAGCATTTACGTTCCATTCTCTGGTTATTCAGAATTCCAGTAGGCGGTAGATAGTAGAAATGCCAGACAGTAGGCGGCGAATCGTACGGTGTATTCGATTTAAACTATTTAAAGGAAGCGAATATTCGTCAGCAACCCGAATAGCTCGCTTCGAGTCGTCTGGCGTGTCGAGCATGCTGATTATCAAACGCAGATTTAATCCGATTAGTCTTCTCACCGGTTGCAATTGTAACGTGCTCCTCGATGAGCTACTATATCGTATCAACCTGAGTGAATGTACATTCCCGGCAGATTCCCAATTACCTAGCTACCTTCAGCCAATGCTGCACCACCTTAACGCGAATTAATGATGGCAAAACGCTTAACGAACCGCCTAATTTCCTCAGGGAAACAGGATCGTGACTAATCGAACGTGAACACGCGCAGAGTGTATTAAATGCGATATAGATCTAACGTGATCTTGTGCAGGTCCCTATTAAGTTGCAACAGTTCGTCGGGGATTCTACATTTTAGAAGCACAATGGAATGTTTCATAAGGGATCCTTTTCTATTTCGAGAACAAACCTATCAACAGATACGATCTCTCCGATCTTCTTCGAATAAGCAAGCTCGATCGTCTCGAGCATGGCAAGACTTAATAAAAAAAGGGATCGTTGGTTCGAAACGGTAGAACCCTGACCGCCACGTGCGATCACTGTATCGTGCTTTTTCCAAGGTCACCGCAGCCTTATAATAATCAATGACAATTAACTTGATGAAAAATGCCAACTTAATAGAGGCTTGTGCAGCCTTATCGCGAGGTGTGATATGTTTTAGGAACGTTGCAAGGTGACCTTAAAAAGGGAAAGACAGGAATTTTCGTTTAGACATAAGGGTGACTCATTTGTTCTTCAAGATCGTTTTAAGGTCACGTTGGTTCTTTCCTGGCATCGTTACAGTACGAAAGTTACACTAGATTCGACGAACTCGCATATTCGTAAATAAAGAATCGAGTAAGGAACACTTTCGTTCTCGTTTCTCTAAATTATTTTTTACTTCCTGTGGTCGTCCACGGTTGCTGAGCTTGGACTAAATCTGTTGACCTTGCATTGTTCTAAAGTCGTCGACTAAAAAGGCACGTAGTCACCTTGAAATGGCTTTGATCAATTGTAGAAAATTCGTTTTAATATCTAATCTCGTTTCCGCGTGTGACTTATCATATAGTAAAATATTGCGAGTCAGATTTATCTCAGGAAATGTGATATACAGGTGTATGATACAGATACACTTCAAAATCAACGGAGCCAGAAAATGATAGAATTCAGAATCGTCGAATGTTCTGTTTTCGTTTTCTTATTTTTTAACTTTTAAATTATCAGATCGAAGAGTTTTTATATTTTCTGCTGTTCAATAATCTTTCTCCCTTGCTGTTATCAAATTTCTTATTGCAACGGCTAGCGAACGACGGGGCCGATAAACGGGGCCCTTATCGAGTCCAGCTTATCGAAAATCACACACGGTTTTATTAGCAGCGCAATTGGATAAGGTAAATGTCCCAATCTCTGGACACGTCCCAATACCTGGACACTAGTGTAAATAATGCTGATTATTACATTTAATATATGCTTTATCCATAAAAGAACTATTTTATTCAATTACACAAATAATTAATTAAATATATTCATATACATATTTTTCTTAGTAAACTCGTAACACTCGTAATAAAAATAAATTTTCTTGAACTGACCGGTTTACACCATTTTAGTATTGCCGTTAGCTGATTTGCTAAACAGTCTCTACTTTTTCTTAAGTGAATATTATTAATACTGTTTATTATATTGGTACAACTAATACATTTTTAGGAAAATGTTGCTTTGTAGTATTATTTTCTGATTGAATTATTAAAATTTATGGTCGTATTAGTTTTTTATTCGCGTGTCTATCTATCGGTACAGTGAAATCCCGGAACGGCCCGAAACCTGACCACGCAAACCATCTATGCAAACTGCGACTTATCTTACGTGTTATTGTTGACGGAATAATACAAATAGTTATTTAGGACTTTAGTACTTATTACTTACTAAACGAGTGTCCGGCGTACCTTAAATGTCCAGGTATTGGGACATTTACCTTATCGCTAGTCGAGACGGTGCGGTCAGTTTTTACGGTCGCGCAAAAGTATCAAGACGTACATTTGTTCACGCCCTTTTTCTTCTGCTTGTTAATGGACGATTTTCTTAACGTCTACCGTTCGATGTGTGAAGAAAACGTTTTGCAAGTGCACTTTGGAACTGTTAGAAAAACAGTCAAGAATAAATTGTGGTTACAGATAATAAAAGGTGTACGTGTATAGTTTGTGCGGTGCATAGCATATGGAGCACCTCCATTGCTTTGAATCACAATCGTGTTACACAGAATTCAGACTTTCTGCTAGTGCGTTATAAATGTTTTTGTTAAGTCGAATTAATGAGCGTCGCAATAATTTAAGTGTGGCAGGAGGAACATGATAATATTTTGCGCATTTAAAGTTCAGTGACACGATTCCCCGTTCAATGCATTTTCTGCAACGGAAGCATTAAATGCCTGATAATGTTAATTACTTGATATCACTTTCCGTCATTCGATTTCTTAGTAGAAGATATTGCACAATACAATATATTACAGTAAAGATTGGATCGTAGTTTTAACAATTCTAATAACAGAGATATGTAAGATTCTTTTTATAATCGGAAATTAATCACACTGAACCACATAGCAATAAGAAAGCAGCATCAGAAATTTATATAATCAAACTTTCACTTTCTGTAATTTCAAAGTAATTTAAAATCATTCATTTCCACACTAGTTCCACTAAAAGGCCACTGTAACATTACTCTCAACAATGTTCTCTTACTCTGCTTGTAAGGAAGGAAATGTTCTAGAATCGACAGTGAGCCTTACATTTTTTACAATGAAGTTCCAAAGCACCTTGCTAAACGCTTACAGTTCTAAAGCCACTGCTAAATAATTAAGTAAACAGTGTATAACTCCCAAGGTTCAGAAAGTTCCTCGGTCACAATCCATCAGTGCCATAAGCTTCGAACTTATTCCCCTGACAAATGCAAAAACTCGTTTACAATTAAACAGAAGAATCGTCGTGATAATCAGAAGAAATCATTCGCAAATTGTGAACTAAATATTTCGAGAAACATATGTTAGCAAAGGTTCGCGATTCTTCCTCAGCGTTAGTATAAACAAGAATACGGAGACAATGCAGCGAAACAGAAGCTAAACTTCGTAAGAAATGCAAGAGGGAAAGGAAGAAAGCAGAGTGTTGCAGTGGGCGGTCGTTCGTTGACAATCGACGGTGTTCGAAAGAAAAACATAAGAGAGACGAAGGGAATAAAGTAGAAAGGCTATACTCACAACTTACGTGCGGCGAAAAGTTCCGCAAGCTTCTAAACATCCGCGTAGGTGATGGATATCCCTTCTGGCACATTCGGTACAGCTGACATTTAAAGCCACGACGCCGCCGAAACGTACTACGTTCGCACGCGGATTAGAGGTTATGTCGGACCAGCGGCTTGTTGACGGATGCCCGCATATCACGGGACCGGCTGGTAGAAAGTTACAAATCCAGCGTGGGCGAGGAGGCTCCGCGGAAATTCGACGAAGGGTAGTGTTCAACGAGGTGTTCAGCAACTTTCTTTCTTCTTTTTCCTGACACCCCTCATCTTCCCCTATTTATTTGTTTGTGTTCAATCGTGCGCCCTCGCGCGATCGGGACGCCACAGATGCGCCATGGGACGCCTCGAACCATGCCTAGAAAAATCGCTAGGAGGCGAAGCCGCAGGGAAAAGCGGTGGCCGCCTTGGGCGAAGTCCGATTCAGTCTTGAATTAAGGGGTAGACACGCCACGTGACACGGGTAATGCAACGTGCTGTAATACCGACAATCTGGCCCGAAACATGGGTTGGGATTTTTCGTTTTTCGTCCTTATATGAGCAGATTTTGGGCTGGGCGAGGTCTCATTCGAAATAGGAAGGTTCAATGCGGAGCGCGCTGCTCACCGTTTAAGTCACAAAACTATTTTAGTGACCTAAAAATGCTTGGATTCTAGACAAAACTTCTGAAAACCGGTCTAATCCGATTGGGCTGGAATTTGGAAAATAGCTTCATTTTGCATAAAAATACCGTTTGCGAGAAGGATTTTTAGCGATTCAAAACATTTTTTTTTACCATTTCAATGACGTTCCCTACCTTACCGACAGAATCGATAAGTCCATTTCTCTTTTGTATTTGACACAAAACCTTCGAGTAGGAATCAATTCAATTTCCCTAATAGCGAATTCGGCCCGGTTTTACATGAAATTATGTTGTAACATTTGTCCTATTTTCTGTAGGAGACAAGTCAGATGACTAAAAATATTTTTCTTCTGGTTACAGGTGAAACTTGGGTACATATCACCGTGGACAGGAACTTTATATGGGCCAAATGATGGATATCTCAACAATGAACACAAGAAAATAGTGATTTTATATAACCGACAAAGTAAAATTATATATTTTATACTTTATTGTAACACTGTAAAAGTCTTTATTCAAATAAATTGGGAAAAACTTGAAAAAGACAGTATTATTATTGAGAAATACCTTTTATACATACTCCTATCCAAATTCCAAACCTGCAATTTATCCAAGGCGAAGTATTCAACGCAGAGTCGCAGAGTTTTCGAAAGGCTTTCGACGCAGAAATTCATGATACCTCCTTTCGCATCATGTTCTCCTGATACATCGCTCCAAAATCTGGCCACAATTTTCAGAACGCTCTAAAATGAGCTTCGTATCAGGATAACATGATGGCGAAAGAGGTGGCACTAAGTTAGCGCCTTCGGAGACAGAATCTAAGGCGGAGAAATATTCAACGGAGAGTCGCAGAGTTTTCAAAAGGCTTTCGACACAGAAATTCATGATATCTCCTTTCGCATCATGTTCTCCTGATACATCGCTCCAAAATTTGGCCAAAATTTTCAGAACGCTCTGAAATGAGCTTCGTATCAGGATAACATGATGTCGAAAGAGGTGGTACTAAGTTAGCGCCTTCGGAGACAGAATCTAAGGCAGAGAAATATTCAACGGAGAGTCGCAGAGTTTTCAAAAGGCTTTCGACGCAGAAATTCATGACACCTCCTTTCGCAACATGTTCTCCTGATACATCGCTCCAAAATTTGGCCAAAATTTTCAGAACGCTCTGAAATGAGCTTCGTATCAGGATAACATGATGTCGAAAGACGTGGCACTAAGTTAGCGCCTTCGGAGAGAGAATCTAAGGCGGAGAAATATTCAACGGAGAGTCGCAGAGTTTTCGAAAGGCTTTCGATGCAGAAATTCAGCGTACCTCCTTTCACATCATGTTCTCCTGATACATCGCTCCAAAATTTAGCCAAAATTTTCAGAACGCTCTAAAATGAACTTCGTATCAGGATAACATGATGTCGAAAGAGGTGGCACTAAGTTAGCGCCTTCGGAGACAGAATCTAAGGCGGAGAAATATTCAACGGAGAGTCGCAGAGTTTTTGAAAGGCTTTCGACGCAGAAATTCAGCATACCTCCTTTCGCTTCATGTTATCCCGATACATCGCTCCAAAACCTGGCCAAAATTTGCAGAACGCTCTAAAATGAGCTTCGTATCAGGATAACATGATGGCGAAAGAGGTGGCACTAAGTTAGCGCCTTCGGAGACAGAATCTAAGGCGGAGAAATATTCAACGGAGAGTCGCAGAGTTTTCGAAAGGCTTTCGACGCAGAAATTCATGATACCTCCTTTCGCATCATGTTCTCCTGATACATCGCTCCAAAATTAGGCCAAAATTTTCAGAACGCTCTAAAATGAGCTTCGTATCAGGATAACATGATGTCGAAAGAGGTGGCACTAAGTTAGAGCCTTCGGAGACAGAATCTAAGGCGGAGAAGTATTCGACGCAGAGTTTTCGAAAGGCTTTCGACGCAGAAATTGAAGCGTACCTCCTTTCGCATCATGTTCTCCTGATACATCGCTCCAAAATCTGGCCAAAATTTTCAGAACGCTCTAAAATGAGCTTCGTAACAGGATAACATGATGTCGAAAGAGGTGGCACTAAGTTAGCGCCTTCGGAGAGAGAATCTAAGGCGGAGAAGTATTCGACGCAGAGTCGCAGAGTTTTCGAAAGGCTTTCGACGCAGAAATTCAGCGTACCTCCTTTCGCATCATGTTCTCCTGATACATCGCTCCAAAATCTGGCCAAAATTTTTAGAACGCTCTGAAATGAGCTTCGTATCAGGATAACATGATGTCGAAAGAGGTGGCACTAAGTTAGCGCCTTCGGAGACAGAATCTAAGGCGGAGAAATATTCAACGGAGAGTCGCAGAGTTTCCGAAAGGCGTTCGACGCAGAAATTCATGATACCTCCTTTCGCATCATGTTCTCCTGATACATCGCTCCAAAATTTGGCAAAAATTTTCAGAACGCTCTAAAATGAGCTTCGTATCAGGATAACATGATGTCGAAAGAGGTGGTACTAAGTTAGCGCCTTCGGAGACAGAATCTAAGGCGGAGAAATATTCAACGGAGAGTCGCAGAGTTTTCAAAAGGCTTTCGACGCAGAAATTCATGATACCTCCTTTCGCAACATGTTCTCCTGATACATCGCTCCAAAATTTGGCCAAAATTTTCAGAACGCTCTGAAATGAGCTTCGTATCAGGATAACATGATGTCGAAAGACGTGGCACTAAGTTAGCGCCTTCGGAGAGAGAATCTAAGGCGGAGAAATATTCAACGGAGGGTCGCAGAGTTTTCGAAAGGCTTTCGATGCAGAAATTCAGCGTACCTCCTTTCACATCATGTTCTCCTGATACATCGCTCCAAAATTTGGCCAAAATTTTCAGAACGCTCTAAAATGAACTTCGTATCAGGATAACATGATGTTGAAAGAGGTGGCACTAAGTTAGCGCCTTCGGAGACAGAATCTAAGGCGGAGAAATATTCAACGGAGAGTCGCAGAGTTTTTGAAAGGCTTTCGACGCAGAAATTCAGCATACCTCCTTTCGCTTCATGTTATCCCGATACATCGCTCCAAAACCTGGCCAAAATTTGCAGAACGCTCTAAAATGAGCTTCGTATCAGGATAACATGATGGCGAAAGAGGTGGCACTAAGTTAGCGCCTTCGGAGACAGAATCTAAGGCGGAGAAATATTCAACGGAGAGTCGCAGAGTTTTCGAAAGGCTTTCGACGCAGAAATTCATGATACCTCCTTTCGCATCATGTTCTCCTGATACATCGCTCCAAAATTAGGCCAAAATTTTCAGAACGCTCTAAAATGAGCTTCGTATCAGGATAACATGATGTCGAAAGAGGTGGCAGTACGAGTGAATTTGCTCTTTAAAACAATGCATTAACGTAGAGTTTTAAATGCAGCTCAGCATGGAAGTTTAGGTGTTCTGTTTAGCATGTTTTTTATATGTGATTTGGAATAAGCAGGATAGGAAGGAGTGGAAAAGAAAGGCTTAATAAATAATGGTGCTCTTTTATCACTTAACTGCATTTTATTGAAAAAAGTGAAGTACTATACAATGAAATCTTACAAATGCGTTTGTAATATAGAAGATAAATTAGATGTGAAGATAAATTCATATTTCTGATTCATGGCTTTATTAATGCCATGTCTTGCGCAATTTTCAAATCTGTGACTACACTCCAAAATGCAGTCAATGATCGCATGTAACCAGTGCTGTCTTTAGGCATGTACACGCTGGGCAGTCGCCAGGGGACCCATGGCAGTAGGGGCCCACAATTCTGAGTTTAAGTCCTATTCCCGTGGGTGTGCAGGGGCCCCCAAGGGCCGCAGTGCATTGCTTAGCCCAGGGCCTACAATACTGTTAAGACGGCTCTGTATGTAACGCCTTTTAAAGTCCCTTACCTGTGAAGCAGAAATACACACGATTAATAATCACGTAATAAGGTAAAAAATTATTTGAAGTGGTGTCATTCCCCATCATATGCACGTCCATAACAACCTGCCCATCCTCCCGCTTGGCAACCAAGTAACGCTCAATTGATCGCCCCCTTGAGTCGCCTACCGCATAACGCGAGCTGGGCGGAATTTTCGAACGCACACTTGAGTGCGTTGAGATCTACCACTTACTTATCAACTAACACGAAGTTTAAACTGTGAAATGGTAGAGACATTCTTTCATATATTGATATTTTAATGCCAATCCTAATTAATTCGGATTTAACAAAATGGTAGCTCAATATTCCTTGTACATATATTACAAAATATATCTCTCCGATTATATACTTTGTGTATTTACTTCCTCAACCTTATTTGTTCGTATATCTCCATTTATCGCGTATCATGAGCTTCGAATTTAAAAACGTCACACATTTCGTATCATGCGTCATGCAAGAATGAGTATGTAAAATATTGATAAATAATATCGAACTTGAAAGATCAAAGAGAGGATAATGATACACGGTCACGTGTCCTTCAGAATCAACGTACGAGCTGCGTTGAAATTCGAAACTTTGCACGGGGAGGGATCGATAAAAAGGTGAAAGCGTGGCGAACGAGAGCGCGCGCTTTCCGACTGTTCGGGAGTGTTCGCGAAGAATGGAGGGGCAGGATTTCGAAAGTGCCGCGGAGGAGGTCCGTAGTCGCGAATGGAAGCTGCTCGCGGCGCTGTTTGACCGCGGCATGAATTGAATGGACGCGAGAGACTCGTGCGCCCGCGACGCTGCAACCGTTGTGCTGCCGAGTGGGGCAGCGCAGCGCGCATGCGCCGCACGTTTATTATCTTCTTTCTGTTCACAAGTGCCATGTTCCATTGCATGGCAGTGCGGTCTGTAAAACAGAGAATGCGTTCTCGGTGGATCTCGAGTTTCCTATCACTTATCGTCATTCGTAGCGTATAAACATAACACGGCACGCGCGGTCATTAACTTACAAATTGTTTACGTGCGGTCGGGACGGCACATGGGGCGCTCCGCTTAATATCGTCTCGGAGATGGTAGTTTCTGCGCTGTAACGTGCGAAAACGGGGGGGAAAAAGAAGTGGAGAGAGAAAAAAAAGAAGGGAAAGGAAGGAATCGGAGCGACTGTCGCGAACTGTTTTCGGGGTGCGAACTTCCGAGCGGTCTAGCGCCCCAGCAAAATGTCATGCAGCTACGCGGACGGGCTGTCGCACTACGAAAACAAAGGAGTGCTGGGTCTGGAGGAGGTAACGAAAAGAAAAAAAAAGAAGTGTATTAGTTCCCGATCGCCCGTTTGGCGGGAGTCTGCTCGCGACTCTTTAACATTGACCCCTTATGCTTTTCATCCGTGTTCTTTTTTTGTTTTAATCGTTCTTGCTCCTTTGTTTTTAGAGATACGATAGCGTCGAGGCGCTACGGCTCAAGTGCGGCCTTCTAGCCGAATGGATCCAGGCGGCACGGCACGTAGTCGTTCACACTGGTGCCGGCATCAGCACTGCTGCTGGCATTCCGGATTTTCGGTGATTATTGTTTGTAATTTTTCGCTCGAATCCCCACCCTACTCTATGCACGACCCCCTCCCACCTCCCCACCCCGACCTCTCCCTCCCCTTGCATCGCCAGGACGACCGCGACGATCTGTCCGTGCGCTTTGAAAGCGCCACCGGTCAATTCTTTTAAATTAATCAAGCGGGAACAGGGAGCCGCGAAGGAGAAACGAGGGAAATCCCTTTGTGCAACGCGTCCACCATTGTTGCGCGGGCGACAATGGCGATAATGATGCCCTACTGAAATGTTCATCAACTGATGTTAGATATCGAGCACTTGCTTCTCTAATTAGTGTAAATAAACAGATTCGAATGGAAACGACGATATCATCCGATATAATATTGTTAATTATTCTGGAGCCTTCCTTATCTAAACATGCTAAGGAAATATAACTATTTGGATAAGGGAGTGCTGCAGTCATCTGTTTACTGAATCACGGATTCTGTTCGCACTTAATTGCATCAGATAATTTTCTTTCGTCCGATGTAAATGATAAAAAAAATTAGAAAGAGGTTTGAATAACAGAGGTTCTACTGTAATTGGGAGTTAGAAATATGTAATGAGAATTGCACAAATTAATTAAACACAGTTCATTGGAAAGTTTTGAATGGCAGTCACTGTTATAGCTGCCCATGGTTTTCTCTGGCCCTCCAATTTTTTAAATTAAAAGCATTCGCGATTTGCACAATCTATATTTGGGTTTGCCAGAGGCAGAAATGGAGTATGGACATTGGAACAGAAAGGTTTGAAGCCTACAATGAATATTTCCTTTGACGAAGCTATACCCACAAAGACACACATGGCATTGAAAAAACTGGTAGATGCTAGTGAGTATGATTGTGCCAGTGTAAAGCAACTAGTTATTGAGAGCAATATAACTATGTTACTTTTCTCCTTGTAGAAAGAATTAAGTTTATAATAAGTCAGAACATCGATGGGTTACACCTCCGGTCGGGTTTGCAGAGACAGCACCTCGCGGAGTTGCATGGGAACATGTTCACGGAGCAGTGCGATAAATGCGGCAGGTTGGTATCAGTTATCAATATCCTTGGAATTTCAAGGGAACGAGCTTACAACGAAAAAATTGCTTTTTAGGCAATTCATTCGGAACTTCGCAACTAAGAGCGTGGGCAAGAAGTCGCTCGACACTGTCTGTAGATCCGAACAGATCGGTGGTCGCCCATGCCGCGGACGCATGCACGACACCATCCTCGATTGGGAGCACAACTTGCCAGACAGTGATCTGACGCTGTCCGACCTGCATTCGAGGTAATTCCGAGATCCCCCGCGCGATCATAAAACTGTTAACTCGTTTGTGAAATTGATTTTGTTCTGTATTGTGGCGCACAAAAGATGGATATCTTAAGGCACTGTACGAAGTCTCGTATCTATCAGGAGACTGATAGAAATGTATTTTAATAACAGGAGCGATTTACGTGTTTAATTGTAACGACGCGTTTCGCGCACAATCTTGCTGACTAAAAATTTGGTATTTTTTGCGAACAGATGAAAGGAAGAGTGCCTAACGTGCGTTTCATGGTTGTTCAAGTACATGTTAGATGTTTAAAAATTTCGATGCTCTGTATCCGCGCAAGTATGCAAAAGCATTTTGGGAAACTGTTCAAATATTTCTCAGGTTTCAGTTGACAAATTATTTAATTTACATTTCCCTGCAAATGTCGATCGTGAAACTGTATGGATCAATACGTTCACAGTGTCGCGGATTTAAGCATATGCCTTGGGACAACGCTACAGATTATTCCCAGCGGTAATTTGCCCCTGTACACCAAGAAGTACGGCGGTCGACTGGTCATATGTAATCTACAGCCCACGAAACACGTAAGGCAACACTTGTATTCCATGCTTGATTAACTAAACCCTAAATCTATGGATCATCGATCCATTTAAATAAAAACTCGTGACTCTAGGACAAAAAGGCGGACCTGATAATCCACGGTAGCGTGGACGCAATAATGAGCAGCGTGATGAAGAAGCTGGGCTTGGAGATCCCTGAGTATGAGAGTACAATGGACCCGACGCGCAACTCAGACACAACATCCAAGGAGATGGACTGGACTATACCAACCAGTCGGGTGAAAGAGATGAACGTGCTGTACAAGAAGGTATGTAAACCGATGAAAAGGAAACGGAAAACGTTCATGTACGAGAGAGAGAGGACGGACACCAAGCGGGAGACGAAGCCGAAGAAGCAGGCGTTCATGATGAAGGAGGAGATAAAAACTGAGGACGCGCTGGAGGACCCGTCGAACACTGTCTGCGACAGCGCGGTGGCGGGCGACGTGAGCAGTAACCCGGTGAAAATCGAGGAAGACACGAAGGACCTGGAGCCGTTCGACTTCTCCGCGGGCGACGTGACCCAACAGGACACCGGTTTACCAGTGAACGACATACTGTAGCATGATTTCACCGTATGGTGATCCCAGCGACCTAATGCTCCTATTAATCCCACTCTACGTTAAATCTATTCACGAGTGCATATAGGATGGGTGTTATCTGTATGTGAGGAATGCCTAAAAGAAAGTTCTATAGCGATCTGTTTGTACAAGACCGTCGAGAGAGAGAATGAGAGCGAGAGAGAAAACAGAGGGGATGGGGACCGTAGAATAAGTTTATCAACGGCAGGCTGCTTTTATCGTCAAGGAAACGCTGCAATACGTGTACATATGTGTAGTAGTGATTTTCGCGAACGCTTCCATGTTCTGTCCCGCTTTCTCATTACTCGAGCGCGGTTCTTAACGTACGTAGTTTTTCAGCGAATAACTTGTATCATACTTCCGATCTACGCATATACGATGCATGGCACCATGTTTCTCCTCCACCACCGTACACACTAACGTTAAGTACTTAAGATGATTTGCGAATTGATATTTGTTCCATCGATATATCGCGTACAACGTTCGTGTCTCCTCGAACGCGACCAAAAATCTTCTGGTACATTGTTTGGTAGTCCGCGCGGCGATTAACCCTTTCGGTGTTAAGACCCCCGACGCAACACTCCCCCTAACTCCCCTCCTTCTCTTCCGTGCGGAAATCGTTGACTATAGACTGTTGACCGTATCGACCAACCGCACATGGGCGTTTACCGCACGCGCTCCATAACGCCACCGAAAGGGTTAAGGAAGCATGCACAATGATGTTTTAACACTATAACGTTGCTACTTCGAACGTTTAATATTAAAATCTTTTAATAGAGAGCTCCGTAACGAGCGTCGATGTTGTTTGGTCCATTTGATAGTTAAGTGTCTCTCGTTAAACGCACACGTTTGTATAATCATGAGAACGTTTTCCGCCAGGTTTTACCCCTTGACAATATATATATATATACACGTGTATATGTCTTGACATTGGAAAGCTGAGGTGCAAAGATTTTAAACGACAGAGGGTAAAGGAAGGAACGCAAGCGAGTCTTTCTTATATCGGCATTCGACGTAATTTCGTCGGCAGCGTTTTATCAGTAGAGCGCAGATTAGTGAGATGTGTAATATTTATATGTACATAGCGGATACGCGCTTGGTTGCTCCTCGATAATTTATTACTTTAATTGACACATTATTTACTGGACGTTACTATTAGCGAAATATTATAATATTCGACGGGAAATAAAATTGTGGAAAGGGCCCCCTTCCCGTTCGATTTCATTGCCACCTACTCCTCTCCTTTTCCATCACTTGTTTCCCATCCAAATAATATCGATAAATTCTTAGAGAGAGTAAGTCACTAATAGTTATCATCTTGGTAATCGTATATTCTTATTCATAGGCAATGTTTAAACAAGGATACAACATAATCATGTACACGTGCGCTACAATAATTACTCCGCTAGCTTGAATTCTCTTAAGTCAAGAAAAGAAAAACGTCACTCCAAAGATTCAAACGTATCTCGCTTCTTTAATAAATAAGATCTTCATCGTTTACATACTTTTATACTTTCGTGCGGGCATCGCCGTCGTGCTGCGGCCCGTCGAGGTTTTTTTAAACATGGTCTGAAACAGCGTTTCCGGTCTCTCTCACGCCGAAAGCTCCTCCGATGATTCGTCAATATGTTTTTAGTCACGAATGAGAATCGTTACGAAAATTCGCCGCATGTAAGCGGCGCTTAATTTCCCCCAGCAAGAAGAATGTCCGAAGACCAGAAATCGCGAAATATATGTTATAATGTGTTAATACACAGTAGAGAGATCACTTTAAGCGAACACGTGAATGACGATTATCTCGCTACATTTTGCAAACATTCCCGACCCGAGCGAAGGGATGCTAATTTACAGGAAAATTACTGAGGGCGTCTTCCGCGAAACTTACCAAGGACAAAGCTAATTTACGTTTTGATTTTCGTAACGTTCATTTCGTTCTAAAAATTCCTCCGACGGTATAATGACGGTGCGTCGAACGGGGGAAAAAAATGTACAAACCCTCATGTGCCTCTCGTGGATAATTTTAAAGTTCGAGCACACGACTTACAGTTTCGGTATACCTATATTTACACGAGTGTAGGGTTTTACACGGTCAATTTTCACTGGACGCGTTCCTGCTTCGATCGAGACCCGACGAAACACGAACCCTGAGCGCACTTAACCTTAAAATTACAGGGGGTTCAGCCGCCCCGATCTATTTAGCCGGCAACTGAACACGCTTTCTCAAGCAACGCAACGATCGACGAATTCGCCGTCGAATCCATCGTGCATTCCTAACAATTATCTCGCTCAATAATACATCGAGAAGAAGGAACCTAAAATACTTTTCGAAGCACCCCGAGTAAATTTAAAGAAGATAAAAGGGGGGAAAAAAGAAGCTCAACTTTCGACGAGCGCGCTTCGATTCATACGCATTACGCAGTCGGTACAAAAGAATAAATACAGTTAGTTTGGAAAGGGAAACCGGGAAGGGTGGATAGAGAGAGAACGTCTTATGACGCATCCACGCTTGCGCATGATGTTTGTACGTGCGATGCAAATAGGGACTGGGTGCATAGTTAAGCGACGAAACAGAGAGATCAAGAAAAGAAATAAAGGAAAGTATGAAGAATAAGAGATAGAAATCGTTATCGGTTGGTTCGATTCCCGTTTCAGGCGTCCCGAGATGTCATCCGAACCAGGGCCCGACTATTTGGTATAATTGCATTTAAATATCGCGCGTCTTTCCGCGATGAACTCGTTCGCATAGGTTACGCACGATATGGCGCGAAACATACACCTACAAACAGTGTTAATTAGGCTATCTATATACAAGTATATCTTTCATACACGACGGAATAGAAATCGATTATTACAATATGTATAGATATTTATATATTTATATCAAGATAAACTTTCCTATATTGCTCTACTCGCGTATCATCGATCGTTTTAATCGGCCTGCACAACGGGCGTGCACGCCGAAGGGACCGAACGCGACCATTGCACCGGCGGGATCGATCGATCGATCGACACTCGTGCCCGATCATCGAAGCGCCGCTGGTTCGATTTCTCCCGGTGGCTGTATCGAGATCTCCTTTCCCGTTCGAAAATCGGCGGGAACGGTGTGTGTCCCTTTTTAAGTACGTGACAAAGAATAAATAGAAGTACGTATATCTGTATATATATAAATATATGGCTATTTCGTTGTGTAAAACGTATATCTTTTGGTTTCAGCGTGGTCCTGTCGACGAGCGAAGAGCGTTGTCGACCGAGCGAGTCGGATTTATGTGCCTCGCGACGCCCTTCTCCCTTTCCGTCGACGGCCACACTTTTCCTACCCCCTTTTCTCCTTTTTTCTTTATGTATAATTCATCTTCGTGTGTTGGCAAGGCTATCGTGTGTCGCTTTGGCGTACGAAGCCAATCAATCCCTTACGACTTTACTAGAAACGTGTGTGATTCACACCGCGAGTGTAATATATATACATAGTACAGAGAGATACACGCTAGTACACACTGTCGCGCTTCGAAACACGCGCGCGGCTTGAAAGATACGTTAGGTAGGCACGTTGACGATTGAGAGAGAACATACACACACGGTGGTCCTACGATCACTGCCTCTATATAAGTAAGAAGCTATGAAAGGAAATGTGGCGCTATGCCTTCGAAATCGATTATCATATCGTTCCTCCCAGCTCATTCGCGCGTTGACGCGGAAATTGAATGGGATCTTCGCGAAATTGTCGAGACGCGACGAGTTCGTGCAAAAGGAAAATTGACCTTTGGAAAACACCCTATCGGAACACATTTCTTATCGCTAGCAACGCTACCACTCTTGCCTTTGCTTAAAAGTATCATCAGAAGCTTTCTCTGCTGAGAGAAAAGAGATGAGGTGTACCAAGTGGTACCGAGTCAGAGGATTGCCTTGTACTATAGTATATCGGTGAGATTAAAGGGGATTAATGTGAATAGATGCACGAGACTTTTCTCTCAGAATTGAAGAGTTTGTCGGCGAGATGATACCTTTACCCTGGAACAGGTCAGGCCAGCGTACGATAGCGAAAAAAATGTGTCCCTGAATACCTCAAGATCTGGACATTCTCTCTACCTTCAAGTATCCTTGAAACCTTCGCGTTGTCTCGACAAATTCTGTAATAAATCTTCTGAGAATTATTAAAAACAGTTGACTGAGCGTTTTCTGCCCCAGACTTGGCCCCTTTGCTACACTCGTAGACTTTGTAGAAAGCTACTATAATAACTTTTCCCACATAGAAAATGCTGAATGACGAGTTACAAGAATGACCCTTCCTACTTAGTGATCCTTGGACAATGAATCACTGTAGCTTCCTCTACAAGCTTCAGTCACCAAGTTATTAAAGTACCAATCCACGCAGTCTACAAGCCGGAGTACAGACTTTCAATAGCGAAAGGGCCAAGAAGATCTATCCAGGTTTTCCTCCCGATATCAAAGAGCTTCTCATTTACGAAGATCCAGCCAGTCGCGCAGTCAGCTTGGCGCTGCGCGAAGAGGGGAGGAACCTAAGGCACGATCGTGAAATGTCCAGGGGCAACAGGCGACGCAGCTTCACTCGTGGCTGTGTTTCACCCCCAACAGCTTGGCAGCGTCGTCAGCCGATGCTTGGAGGACCCTGTCGATGAAGCTCTTGTCCCGTATCCCCAGAAGATTGGAGATCAAGTCGTTGTCCGCGCTCTCGGTAGCCTCTGGGTTCACGTTCTGGGGGATGCTGGCCAGCTTTCCAGTTAAGGTGGTCAGCTTCTCGTAGGGGTTGAATCTCATGAGCCCGCTGGGCGCGGCGTCTCCGGTGGCAACCGGGGCGACAGTGGGCAACGAGATTCTGTCCTGGATCCTGGGATTTCCAGAGTTGGCCGCCACTAAAACGGGTGGTTGCTGTTGGCTCCGGGGCGTGATGGTGGGCGGCTGCGTGGGCGAGTTCTCCTCGTCCCCGCTGGTGCCCACGTACATGGTCGAGTCGATCGACTCGTGCTTCTTCCTGTGGCGCAGCATGCTGTGCTTCAGGGTGAATCTCCTGCAGCATATGTCGCAGGAGAACGGCCTCTCCCCCGTGTGCGTCCTCATGTGGCGGCGCAGATCCTCCGCGGACCAGAATCGCCTCATGCAGAACGCGCAGACCACCTGCAAATGTCGAGGAGACTGTTTTTTATTTGGTGCTGAGAATTCTTCGTTAATCACACATCTATTACAGAACAAGTAATCCCACTTGAAGCGACCTAACAACATAGCTAACAGAGGAGTAGTCACCACCTGAACGAGCTTGAGCGGAATTGGGCTTAGAACGTAACAGGGGATGGATATTAACCCTTTAGCGCCTGCACCTAGATCCCGTTGAAGGAAAAAATATCCTGTTTTGTTTTTATCATTAAAAATGATCTGAATTTATATATTTTTAAACAAAAAAATTTTTTTATTGATATATTTTTATACAAATTTTTTTTAACACTAAACCTACCAGAGCAGTCAAATGAACTCTTTTGAGACTTTAACAAAAATTTTAAATTCCAGGTTTTCATTTTTCTTGAAGAAAAATGAAAACTTGGAATTTAATAATTTTGTTAAAATCTCAAAAGCGGTCATTTGACCGTTCTGGTAGGTTTAATGTCAAATTTATTTTTTCAGAGGTCAAAATGCATAAAACCAAAGAATATAGGGTTCAGATAGGTCCAACTTTTTTCAGTGAATAAAACTACGCTGAACATGTATCACTTAAACTGTTGCAAATAGCGAAATGCGAATGCAAGCGGTAAAAAAAAGGAATGTATCATATATGATACGTGTGGCGCTAAAGGGTTAAAGACTTATCCTAAGGTTAAGCAAATAGTATTTCAATTAGCGATTATTCAGTAGCCACTCTGCGCTATCAGCCAAGCAAGTGCTCGACGAAACAGTTCCTCTCGTCAGCGGTAGAGAGACGTCTTCCGAATTGATACTTATCAGCACCTCTCAAAGCCCAATTCAGTCCGAAGAAACGTTCTTCCAGGTCGTCACTGCCCCCCGTACAAATATATTATTTGAAACTATGCGACAATCTTTACCTTTCTGTTACTGTAGTCAGGGAAACGCCCTCTTTTCTCTTCTCCATCGCTGGGATGCTGAGGCGGAGGAGGCTGTTGTTGGTCCTCCGCGGTGTCGATGTCCATGTCCAGCGCACCCTTCGCTACCAGCATCTCGTACGACCTCTTGTGGTTCACCTTGATGTGCTCGAGACAGTCCTGTCTCTCGGCGAAACCGCAATCGCACAGGTGGCACTTGAACGGCACGTCGCTGGGTCCTGGCGACGACCTTGGTGAGGGTCTTCTGGACCTAGGGGTATCGTTGGTGGACGTCGAGGTGTTGGAGTTCGATTTAGGGATTCCAGTGACCGAGGAGTTGTCCATGCCCTCCGACACGCTCGAAGATTGGCTATCGTAGTCGCTCTGCTCTTGCTTCGGGCACTCCCGAGGGCTGTTCTGAGGCTCGCTGGACGGAGTGCCGGACCTGGACTTCATCTTGCGCGCGTGCTTCGTCGAGCGATGCTTCTTCAGGTTGCCCAGGGTGGAGAAGGTCGAGCTCGGGCACTGGTTGCACTTGTACGGTCTCTCAGGCACGTTCCTCATGGAGAAGGAGGAGTTATTGTTGCTGATCACTGCTTGGGAGTCGGGAGAGGAGGAGTTCCTGACCCTGCGGATCTTGTTAGGGTTCGCTTTGTGCTTTCTCAGCAGGTGACGGTCGCAGTTGGACTTGGTGGTGAAGAGCAGCGAGCAGTGAACGCACTGATAGGGCTTCTGTCCAGTGTGAGTTAAGATGTGTCTCCTCAGGGAGGATGTCCAGGGGAACGGCCGCTCGCAGTACGGGCAGATCACCCGGTTAGGCGCCATGGAGTAAGCAGATTTCTTCTTCTTCTTCTTCTTCTTTTTCTTCTTCTTCTTAGAGGATGCGGTGACGGAGTTCAACGAGTTCACGGAATCGGATTTCTCGTCGCTGCCGGAGTTGTTACAGTCGCTATGGGACGCAACCAAACCTTCTTCGTCGCTCAGATACTGCGGCTGGAATTGCTGATACTGTTGAGAAGCATTGTCCAGCAATTCAGAGACGCTTGCCAGATCCGTCGTGCCATCCTCCATCTTCTCAGACTTATCGTCGTCCAGCTCTGTCTTGAACTCTGCATCCTCTCCATTCTCACTGCTGTCGTCTGCCTCCGCGGGCCTCTCAGTATCCGAGCTCTTCATCTCTTCAGCAGCGTCCTCGTCCTTCGTCGAGTCGGCGTGAATCGATTCCGTCGCATCCTTTGTGGATTCCTCAGCCTCATCTTTCACAACAGTCTCCTTGGCAGATTCCGAGCCCTCCAACTGCTCCCTCAGCAAACTGGAACTTTCTTTCTTCTGTTCCTGAGATTCCTGTGGATCTTTCTCTCCCGGATCCTCGTCGATCACCAGCTCCTCCTCCGAGTCATTCTCTTCCACCTTGTTGGCCTTCAACTGCTGCGCCAGAATCGCGTACTTCACTTGGTCCGAGATTGGGTGTTTCGTGTGCTCGGAGCTCGCCGTCTGGTCCACCTTAGGCAGGATGCTTTGGTAGGGTTGCGCCACCTGAGACGCAGGCTGGCCAAGATTCTGCAACAACGTTGGGTGGCTGGACGGTGGTCTCCCTCTGGTGGAATGCCCTCCTCTGGGCCTCTGACTCCAGTGCTGAGGATGCTGCTGCTTGATGTGTCTCTCCATGTTGCTCCTCAGGGTGAATCTCGCCGAGCAATGCTCGCACGTGAACGGTCTCTCGGTCCTGTACCTCCGTTGCTTCTGTTTGGGCATCAGCACGCCGTTCTTGATCACCATCTTCACGGAGTTCGACGATGGTATATGATTCTCCGGTTTCTCGCGGTTAGACAGAGCCTTGCTGGCGATCTTCGACGAGATCAGCTTCGCGTACTCGCTCTGTTCGTTGCTAGACTGGTTGTTCATATCCCTAGCTTGCGCAAACGCAGCGAATCCCGCTCCGCCGATAGTGGGCTCCACCAAGGTCCCACCACTAGTCAACTGTAGGCCCCTCACCAGTTCCTTCTGCAGTCTATCCTTCATCGTAAAGTCCTGCCCAAAGACATGAGGGTTGAACATATAAGGTGGTAGAATACCCGCCCCGACGCCAGCCGAGAACGTCCCGAAGTTCCGATAGATCAAGTGGGCGTTCGCGTAGAGGGCCTCCAGGGATGTCGGCTGGGAGCTCCCTTGTCCAGCCTTCAGCAGAGCCTCTGTCAACAACAATTGGCTAGTAGCGTTGTACAGATCCTTCTGGCTTTTGCCGAATTGATCCTGCGAGGTGGTGAAGTCAGCGTCCTCCTTGTCCTTGGACTTCTTGCTGAGGTCCAGCACGTCCATCGACAGATCCAACGGGCCGTCCTCACCGGCGGTCTCGGAAACGCTCAGGCCCTTCTTCAGGTTCATCGGACTAGCTTGTATTCTTTGGTGCGAATCTGATTTGGTATCACTGACTAGAGACACGCTGCCCTCCGACGACCTCGACTCGAGATCCTCCTCCAGTTTGGCGTCCTTGCCGTCGTCCAAGCCCCGTTGCGTCAGCTCAATCGGCTGTACCGGCCTGGAGAACGCCTCGCTCTTCTCGTAATGGTTGTGCATCGACATCGCGGTGTTGTGCAGCTTCGCCTCCTCGATTATCCTGATCTCACCGCGGCCCTCCATGGGCACCTGGGGATAGTGCAGCTGCGTCTGTAGCTGAAGCTCGTCGCGCTCGATGGGGTAGACCAGGCTCTTCCTCACGTCGTCCTTCATCACCCTTGGCGAGCTTCTCTCCACGCTCTCATTCGTCGAGTCCTCGTTTGGATGATAGATCAGCACGCTCTTGATGTCCTCCCGGGTCAGTTTGCCGTGACGATTGCGCACGTGGCGCTCGCAGTTCGCTTTTGTGGTGAAGGCGTAGTTACAGAGAGAGCACTCGTAGGGCCTATCTCCGTTGTGGGACCTCAAGTGCCTCACCAGGGTGGCTTTGTCCGTGCTTGTATAAGGGCACATGTTGCAGGGGTAGGGCATCCCGGGACCAACACCCATGTGCGCCCTGTTGTGGCCCTTGAGCGCTCTGAGATTCGGAAATATCGCTGTGCAGAGTCTGCAGGGGAACTCGCCCTTCAGCTTCATCTTCCTGAACTCAGCCGCGAACGCGTCTTGCGCCTCCTCCTCGTGATACTCAGAGGACAGCGTGCCGGAGGAGCCGGAGGAGCTGACGCTAGGATTGAACTTGATGTTGTTCTCCGGCGTGCTAGCGTCCGATCGGGGGAAGTTTTGCAGTATCGGGCCAGACGTGACGGATATGATGCTCTGGATATCGGCGAGGTCCTTACCCTCCTTGGCTTCCGTCAGCGCAGCCTTGTTCTGTAGGTCCAGACCCGCGAAGAAGTCATCCCTTCTCGACTGGTTGTCGTCGTTCATCCTCGCCTGAGGATTCGCAGTACCGCAGTCTACCTCGTGGGCGTCCAATGCCGACCTGCACGGGAACGCTCGCAGGCACTTGGAGCACTGGAACTTGGCCACCTCCCCGGAGGCAGGTCGGTGCAAGGACTGCTCACAGACTGCTCTGGCGATCGCAGGGAACTTGTCCGAGGAAAAATCCACGAACGTGAGGTCGTTGAAGCCCACCACCGAGTTCCTCAGATTCCTCGCCGTGTTCCCAATGGAATGCTCCGCGAAATGGATCATGAACCGGTGCAGGTTCAGCACCCGGTGGTTCTTGAAAGACAGATTGCAGGCGTCACATTTCGCGGGGAATTCCGGATGGCTGCGCTCGAGGTGCGCTTCCAGCAATGCGCTGGTGGCGAAGTCTTGCCTGCCGCAGACGGGGCAGTTGTACACGTTCTGACTGTCGTCCGGCCGGGACTTCATCTCCGTCCTGGAGCTGTTCAGCAGGATCTTGTGCCTCTTATGGCCCTCGTTGTCGCTGAGGAAGTCCGGACACTTCCGCTTCCCCGTCAAGCTCGGGGATTTTGACTGCTTGTCGATCAAGTCCGGTGAGTTCCTCTTGGCTATCTCGTTGTTGTTGTACTCCTCGATATGCCGCCTCTTCGGCGGCGGCTTCTCGGAGTCGCTGCTATCGTCCGAGTCGGTGCAGCTGTGCGGCGACGCGGAGCGATGCGCGGTCCTCAGGTGCCTGTTCATGTTGCCGTTCGTGGTGAACGCCATGTCGCAGTACTTGCACTTGAACGGCCGTTCGCCGGAGTGCACTAGCACGTGCCTGTCGAGGGAGCTCGCCGAGCTTAACACCTTGTTGCATATCCCGCAGCAATAGTCGTCCTCGCCGCTGCAGTCTGTCCCGCTGCGGGGCGAGTTGTGGCCACGCAGGTGGTTCGTCAGCTCCCTAGAGCTGGGCAGCACTGTGGGACAGGCGGGGCAGGGGTGCGCGCTTTCTGGCAGCTCGACCTGGAACGTACAGGAGAACGTGACGTCAGCTCAGTGACTTCGACGTGGAATAAATGTGGGCTGCCACCACTTTCAGCTTGATACAGTGCCTTTAAAACGCCTGAAGGAACTTGGAGGGCTACTTTGAACTTTGATGTAACAGTTTCATTGATCCCAAGGGTTCTTGAAGACATTATACCCAAGCAGAATGTTAGATAGCTCTTCTATGATCATCATCTGCAGTGGCATACCCAGAGGGGATAAATAAGGAAAAAGAAGATCAATGTAACCACGACTGATAATTCAAGAGACTTTGTAAAAGTGAAGAAAACTTGATTTTTTTCTTTAAATCAATTTTTATAATCACCTAATGAACTTTACTGAATTTGCATTGAAAATATTTTTATCCGTTCAACTTGACTCCCCCCAAGATTAAATTCTGAACGTGATACTGATCGTCTGTGTGTATTGATACCGAAGTTATCGAAGTTCAAAGACTGTGAGTACACTATAATGCAATCCTTATTGAAATTGTATAACTTACACTCGACGGTGGCGATGCAGCATCCGCTTGTGCTTCGTTGTCGTGTCCTTGATCGGGACTACCTTTGACAGTAACTGAAACATGAGGAGAAAATAGTGTTACAGAATGGAGTTTTTAAATTCTCGTGAATTTGAATTATTACGACGTTTTATATCGAAAGGGTCGATGTAAAAATTGTTCGTTTAGAAAAGAAAGTAGCTCGGAGGACCGTTGAAACCTTAATCGCTCAGTCGATTTCCCATCGAAAGCGAGCGTGTACCACTATCGACCGATAAACAGCTTATTGTTTGTAAATTTTTTTAATTGGACGCTCAAGTGGCCAGGCTCATTCGATACGATCGCGCTTGTCAAAGAAATCCAGCGTATTCCGGAAGCTGATAGACGACCGCAAAGAACAGCACTGGAGCAGGGACAATGACATTTATCAGAGACCTCGCGCGACGTTCTGACCGCAGTCGTCCTTATTTACGTGCTTCTGCAAGCGGCTCCAAGGACTCTGGAGGCAAGACTGGAGCAGGCACTTCCGAGATTGATACCGAGGATGATAAAAGTGGCTCGCGAGAAGAGAACACGGCAATGCAATTTTTCCATCCTTCTCAATACACATTTCCATCCACTCACAAACTGAACGAACGATATCCCTCAACGAAACCTTCGATAGCGCTCAAAACTATTACATAATATTAACTTTAATCCAGACCTTTAAAATACTAAATCCTGGACAGGGTTACTTTTATTTCCCCCAATCTAGCCACAAGCGAAACCTCCGCTTAAACCACAGAGTGACGTAAAGTTCTCGTAGGATCGTAGCTTAACGCAAGAAGGAAATTAAGAGACTCGCTAGCTGTTTAATTAACTAGAAACGAGTAGAATGCCACAATGATTCAGTTGACAAGACAGAAAATTACTGAAAAGAGGAGAAAGCCGTGGCAGATCAAACATACGTGATCTCGTGGCTGTGATCTTATCTCGAGGGACGTTCCTCTCGCCGAGGAATTAGATTACCCATTATTGACAGTCGAGAAGTCGATTCTTATTATCGACTCGAGCAGGAAGCAGACAAAACATCTCATTCCGTTATCAACGCTCCACAGTTGGCTGACCTTAAAATCATTGTCATGATCGTTGCTGCGAGTAAGGTCCCCAAACTCTCCTTCAATCATTAAAATTCTCAATTTTCAAACAACGCCGACTGTACTGTCTCAAAGTGCCAATGTTTCTTTTTAATGGCAAGTTCGTTGAAACTACTATTGTGAAACAGGTGCGAACGAACGAGCTCGAGTAAACCTGCTCCCTCCCTTCTCTCTCTCACTCTGTCTCTCCTGCGTAGCTGCCCGTGTGACAAACGTACCTGTGCAAAGGCAGGTGACATTATTCATGCGCGTAAATCACGCGGACGAAACGGGTTTTCGCCCGCTTAACCCGAACTTAGCTTGCGGTTTGCGTTCGCGTTTAGCGCGAGCATTTGCGCTTAAGTGTGGGAATAACATTCGATACGAGTGAGTTACGGGCCGGGGAATGACCTCCCCGAGACGCTTTTTTCTACCTGATGCTCCTGAAACGCTCAAACAAGTGAGTCTATTTGACACTTGACTGTTTAATTAAAGCAGAATGGGATTGAACGATTGGTCTTCATATGTACCTACCTATTTATTTTTAAATTTTGAAAATGGAGTCTATTTTGTAAAATTGAATGGGTAAGGGAACCGTGAAAATTCGGTTATTATCAGGATTTAATGTTTGAGATTGTGCCCGTGAAGATTAGAATATAATATCTACGGTTGGAATTTTTTTTAAAGCGAATATATTGGAATATTTTGAAGGTTTAAATACGATTTCGAGAATATCGGTCGCCCATGAAATCGAGGATACGAGAGGCAGACAAATGGCCGGTGAAATTCGGAACAGATGCTTCTGTCTTGACAAGTGGAAATCCAGGTGCTTTCCATTTCTAACGATCACTGATCGTTACGCGGAGACCAATCGTTACGGGGCTCTGTGAACCACGAAAACCGATTTCTCCAGTTTTTCTCCCAACCGGCGTCGCTCGACTTTAACGTATCAATACCCGCCGCCACGGCAAATCGTGCAAAAACTTTCCACTGTGCGATGAACCGAGAAGATCAAGCTAAGTACAAGAATCATCCAAGTTAACGTAGAGCAGGCCGCTTTCCTTGGAAAAGAAATATCCACAAAATCGTTGCAACCTCTTCCACTAACTTCTCATCACTCATGATAAATTAATATTAATAAAAATAAAATAAATACCTCAACCGCGCGGTAATGCATTCAACGATAAAATTCACTTCCACACCACTTATTTAAATAACACCTCACCCCCACGGACCTCACAGTTGAAAACTGTCTAACTATATAGCCTCGAAGTAATAGCTTTTTAATTAAAAATTTCGTCTAGATTCCATCCTCCGATCACGAGGCCTCCCTCATTTTCCACGAGCAACGCCGCCGCGAACCCCCAAGGGGTTGAAGCTCGAAGGGCCAAAAACGCCACGCCCTATATCTGCAATGCACCCCCACAGAGTTCGCGTGGCCGTAGAGGGCAGTGGAAAAGGGAGCAGTGTCAGTCCATCGAGGGCGTACATGCGCACTTCCGCCAACCCGGGACTCCTACGAATCATAGGATGCTGGGCTCGATCACTGGTGGGGGAGATGCCCGCCATTGGCCGCCTCTCATCTGTCCGAGCTTTTATCTCGTTTCCCTCTCCTCTACTCAGCCAACTTCCCCTCCACTCGCGCTCCGCCGCTGCCTCCTCCCCTCCGCGCGCTATCTCTGTCCCCGGGCTCACTTTATCAAGCTGTCCTCCTCTTCGCCGCTTTGCCCCTCCCGCCGTTGCTTCTGCTACACTTCTCTCCTGTATTCTGCTTTTATATCCTGGATCTACTGTATTTCCGATAGGCGATATAGCTTTTGCGATAGAAAGAGGGAATCTAAGTGAAGTTTCGAAGCAAAGTGGTCTAATTGCAAGATTCTTCTCTGCTTGAATTTAAGAGGGATGAAGAGGGTTACTTCAATCATTTGCAATTAAATGAGTTTTTTTTAAGATGATACAATTTTTCTGGATTTATTTTCATCTAACTAAACTTCATTTTGTTTCCTCTTTTATATTAATGTTTTCATTGCCTCGGGTGTCTGTTCAGAATCTTCGTTCCTCGCCACATTTCCACCTGCTTCTCGTTTTCCCTTTTTCCCCTATCCTCCTCCCACCACCCCACCGTCATCGTCGTTTACAGTCCCCCTTTTTCTCCATTGTTCCCTAGCCATCTCCTCCGGTTCGACCGCAACCGTCCGGTCTCTCTTCTCCCCCATCTCTCCTCTCGTTCGTCCCGACCGTATTCTCTCGCTCCCCCATCCCTCCCGTCCCTCTCGCCCGCCCACCCCACCTCCCCCTTTTCATCCCCGCTCTCTCCACGCTCGGATACACCCACGCAGCACGCAGGAGAGAAGCAAAGATGGCGGTCGGTTAGTGTGTTTCGAGAGTCGTAGCCCTGACAACCTTGGGCTTACCCACCCGTGACACCCTTGTTTAGCTGCCAGACACCCTCTCGCACACGCTGGTGACACACACGCTCCTGCTTTTTTCCCCGTCTCTTTCCGCCGTGGGAGAGAGACAGGCGCGAGGATAGATAAACGGCAGATAAAACGGAAGAAAAAGTTTAGACCGCGAGATGTGCATCGCGGTAGATCGGAGATTCGATAATGGGGCATTCAATACGCTGTAATTAGTATCGCGTTAGTGGGTCTTGTAATTAATCCTCTGCACTTCGACTTATTTGCCAGGCGATCAACAGGGGATATTATTACCCGCCCAATCACGGCTGTTATTAAGGCATTCGATCTCTGAAGCTGGAAATTATGTGGTAGAGTAATTTAGAAAATAATTCATGGGAATGTTGATGGGAGATTAAGCTCGGTGGTGGCGGGTATCTGGATGATCTAAACTTCGCCTTAATATACTGTTACAATTACCTACCTACTACTAGAATATCGAAATTCAAATCTGAATCCCCGACACTTTCTCGAGGCCCAAGATCAATAGCACATGAAATTATTATTATCCCTACACTCGGTTTTGATTACGGATTACTTTAATGGTTACTCTCTAGACTCCTCGAGCCCGGATATTTACCAGAAGTGGAGTATGAATAATTTGCAGAAGAATTCCCCCTGGCCGTGTTATTACACGACTCCTCCGAGCAGGGGACAAAGGCAGCACGGCAACGTCGGGTCGAAATGATTTCGAAACACGATGCTATCTTGCACGGGAGACACGATCGACGGGGACTTCTCCGAAAACTCTGATCTGGCCCGCGTGTAAACACAAGAAATGACCTTATACATCGGGAGCAAACAGCCTGAGCACACGTCGGATCGACGGCTTTCGAAGAAAATGAAAAAAGACCGCTCACAGCGCGTCCTCGTAAACCGGCCCAGCGTTCCAAACATATTTACGTGCCCACATCGATTCAATTCCAATACACGCATCTTCATTTACGCGTAAAGAATGCATTCGACTGCCGACGAATATTGACACGATACCGGCCGGCTAGCAGTAAATATCACGCAGCTCGCGTTTACGCGCTGCAAGCAGCTGGCTTTCTCACGTTTTCAGAATTTTCTTGGGAACCAGCTGATTGGCGCGCAATAAACGTATGGAAAATGAAAGGCAGCTTCGCTTCGCGGGGATCGAAGCGAGGAAAACTCTTTCTCAGGCTCCGCGGGGAAACCAGAACGAATTTGTAATTGCCATATCCCGATTTCCCCCTCTGGCTTCTCCAGTTTTAACCGCGGGGGAACGAGGAAGAATTTTCTGCTGACCTGTGAGAGAAGAAAGCTGTTTCGTAATGTGGATGTTATTCAGATCGAAACACAGGCCTCTAGTTTGATTTTATCAATAATAGAAATTGCCCGAGGAAACTTGCTCTAGGGACTCATATTAAATTCATTAAGTATTCAGGTAGCTAAGGAGCGTTTTCAAGGTTACCAATATAAAGAGCACCTAAGCCCACACCTAAGCATTAGCTATCTAAACTAAAGACGTACAGAATAAAATACCATTTCCACTAGTTAACAATAAATAAAATCACAGCTCCTCTAACTAAGTACTACGAACAGCATAGAGCACGTAAAAATTGAGTAATTCTACTTCTGAAAGTAATCACGACGAAGGGATGAAGACCCAAGAACCCCAGCAGCCACACCGGCTCATCAGGAAATAGAAAATAAATACTTTGGCACGGTGAATAGAGAAGAGAACATTTACACGCCTCGGCTATACTCATCGACAATCTAGAGACCCCGAGGTATCACCTTTATAAATTTAACAGATTCGCGGATCATCGATCCAAGGAACTACGTGTCGACAGTTTGGAGCATCGGGTTTCTCTCGGCGCTACGATTGGCCACGGGTATCGGTGTGTGTATAGCCCTGCGAGGTAAAGGATGTCACGGAAAAGAATCTCCGTATACGTGGCCCAACCGAGTGTTTCCGCATGTGTCTAGACGCGGTTGTCATACCTACACCCTGCGCGTAGATCGTCACCAACAGACCACGTGTAAATCGTATCAACGATAATTCTGCACCTTGCGGGGACGATGATGGCTGTGATTCGTGACTAAATGGGGGCTCAGCGAAGTATTGTTAAGGGGTTGTAATCTTCTAAGTTGAAGCGTGTCGAAAGTATCATTGGACTTCTCCACGCCTCAATTTTGGAATTTAAATAGATCGCCTATGGAATTTTGCAGGTGTGCACATGTTACTTTTCTGCGAAGTAACTGTTTATTTGAATCGCCTTCGAATTACAATTTATAGGGGTTCCTTTCGATTCGCGATTTGAAGGGGGTGGTTTGGCGGGAGAGTTCGATGCCGGAAGAGCAACCGAAACGCGCTCATCCGGGCCGTTAACGAGGCGAACGTTAATTGGAATGTTTCGTCCAGAGGGAGAGCTAGGGCCGAGGGGTGAGAAAAGGGAGCGGTTGACTTTGCACGCCACGCCCTGATTCGGCTTTCACGGGCCCGTAAACCCAGGGGCTGCTTCCCCATGGAAACGTAATTTTCCCGGTTATTACTTGTCAGACGAATCCGCGCTTGTCCTCCCAAACGCGGCCCGCAAAGCCAGCGACCACTTTGTTAAATTAAACCTCGAGCTAAATTCCTCCGAACCCCCCACAAATTCCCACGAAATTCACAATCGTTCTAATACTCGATAAACAAACCCTGATTCCCGAATTAACTAATTCCAATCTCGAACTTAGCACGATCAACTAACTCCGGATGTCCAAGAATCGATTAATCACACCGTCGACTCGCGCGTATTCTAAAATCCTCTTCGACTCATTCCAATTAATCGATCTCCGAGAGCGAGCTCCCGTCAAAAATTTGCTGCGCGTCGTGGAGTTGCAAGAAGGAATATTCCAGGAAGATTACGAAGTTCGATATCCAAAGATTGCCGGGTCCCTTCACGGGAACTTCGCCAAGCATCGCAAACGGCGGAGATAAGGAGAAGCACAGAAGGTCCTTATCTACGTGGACTTGGACTACCAGTCCGGTTTTCTCTCGCCCGAGAGTCGATAGATTAGAGGCCTCGTAGACACGTAAGCGTCCGTCAAACATGGTCGTCGCCGAGATCTCGACGCGTTCTCTTTCGTCTCGTCTTCTTCCCCCCTGACAAACTCTGTCCGCGGTTGGGTTAGGCGGAGTCGGGCGAATCACGGCTATCGAGCGACGAGCCGAAAAAATCGATACGAGCTTCCTGGAATCTGGCTGTGGGTAGGATACTAGATTGCGTCACCGGCGATCCGCGTAATCTCGTTATCTCGTAAGCTTTCGTTTCTGCGGCGTCTCGATCCGCAGACGCGATACACAGCCTTTACTCTCGGCCGCCGAGGCCACCATTTTCGATCGCGGGCTATTACAAGGGGATCCGATGCCAGGGGTGGATGGGGAACGAGCGCGTTGCAGGGCGGGGACTGTGCAGGGGTCGGGGGCACGAGAGATAATCGAAGGAAGTCTCGATTCTGTGGCCAGCGGAATAATTTAGCCGCATCGAGTACACGCTACGCGGTTTAATTGGGATATCAATCATGGCTGATGGCTGATTACGAGAGGAGATAGAACGTTTCACCGACCCAGGAGAGACTTTACGCTGGAGCTCTCTGGAATCGCGATCTTCGGGTTTATTTGGATATTTTGGGACGGAGGGAATGGGAGGGGTGGTTGGACTGTTTGGAGTTCGTAGCCGCGTGGAAAATCAGAGGTTTGAGAAGGGGTGCATGCAAAGTTCGATCGCTGTCGAGGCGAAAATCCCATCGCGAAATTAATATTAATGGAACCACCGATACCCATCGACGTTCAGCGCGTTAATCGAGAGACGCGGGAGATAAGAGGCACGGGCACGATAACATCTCTTTCTTTTGTGTATCCGACTCATTAGCTACCAAATTTCGATCGTTTGCAGCGAATAGTCTGTTGAATATTCCCAGGCCTCCGATAAATCAACGTTAACGTCGCGGTCTTAGGTCGATCCAAAAACAATAGGCGCCTCGTTAGAGCGGGAATAAAAGGGAGGAGAGGAGAAAGAGCTGCTTTTTCTCGCTCGAATCCCAGCGGCGCGTTCTCCTTCGACCGTCGAAAATAGAAGGAAAAAAACTACAGTAAACGAGAGGCCACGGAGCTATCTACCCATCGACGAATACACTGATATTCGACGGTAGATTCTTTGGAATTTCTTTAGCACGCCGCGAAATGAGATATCGAATGACGGAATACCTACCGAGAAACAAACTCCGAAACGGAACGTTTTAAGTTTTAATGCCATCGGTCCCGCCGTCGCCGCGTCCCTATCGCCGAACATCCTCCCATCGACCATCCTCCCTATCACTCAAGACATCACAGACAGACAGACGTACCTTTCGTCGAGTAATCCATGCTTCTCTGTCGTCAGCGTCGCGGTCGACTCATGGAGCACCAAGGTCGGTCCCCGGCACTTAACATCCAAACAAACGGCGTACGTTGCACTTAACACGATCCTCCATGGGGCACACGAGTCGACTCTCGGCGGACACCTCCTCCGTTGGCACCGCTCGGCTCCGGGCGGAGGGATCGCGTACGAGGAAAGAGCGGCAGCCGAAATGGCTAACTGGTTAGAAACGTCACTGTGGCGGACAGGTGGGCGCAGTGGGCACCGTTTCGGTGCCCTGTCTGCTCGAGTCTATTGCGATCCAGGGGGTAGCGCACGGTCACCGATCCACAACCACTTCTGTTGAACTATCGTAGTGTCTTTAAACCAAATCGCCAGCCTCCGCTGACTCTCGTATCTCCCGGTTTACTGCTTCCTTGCTCATTCGACACAAACCACTCGAGCACCGAGTCTATCTCTCTCTTCCCCTTGCTCTCTGTACGTCACCATCCACGGACGAGGCGTCGTTGCACGGCGAAGGACGAGGGACGAGTAAAGGGACCCGCCGTCGGCTGTTCGAACGGGGCCCGTGCACCGCTCATGCGAGAGAGGAGAGTGCACAACGACGACTGACCGTGTAGCCCGACACTCGCGGCCGCGCCGAGAGAGACTGATCGTCGCGGGGATGGGTGGGGGGGGCGAGGTACCTAAGGGGACCGCAAGGTCCACGGTGTAGAGTATAGCGTACAGAGAAACACACACACAGGTCAGGACGAGCCGACTCACCACGGGGAAGTGACACGCCGCGTCTGACAATTTCTCTCAGCCTGCGCCGACGAGCCTCATCATCCCCCCACCGCTACCTGTGCGCTCCTCTCTCACGCGCCGCTCGGCCGTCCGGCCGCTCTCCCCCCACCCTTCCGTCCATCTCGTTCCTCCGTGGCTCTGTTCCCCTCCGGCGTGCCCCTCTGTCACCACCCCCACCGAGCGTTGCCCGCGAGAAGGCCCCTCTCCTTCCTTCTCCATCCGATCCCCGGCTCCTATAGTCCTTCTACGTTGCGCGTCTCACTCTTGCGGTCATCCCCACCATCCCCGGGCTTCTCCCACGCATCAGCATCGCTTCCCTACGTGTTCTCCACGACGAAGAAGCGCATACCCTCTCGTCCTTCTCCGTTCCTCCGTCGACCCTCTATTTTCTACCCCCTACCCGCTCCTTCGATCTGGAGTTCACCGTCGCCTCTCTCTCTCTCTCTCTTTTCGCCCGCAACCATCCTCCGCGGTGTCTCACCTGCGCGCGGACTCACCTCGCTCCGTCTCTCTTTGATCGAGCTGTCTCCTCGTCTCTCTCATCGCTCTCTCTGGCTCCTGTCTGTCGTCCCCTCCCCCCCTCCCGCGCTCTTTCTCTTCAACGACGCCACTATCTGTACCCCCACCGACCGCAGGCTATCTGTACCTATGCCAACCGACGCTGTGTATCGCCGACTAGCCGCGCTACGTGGTGTTGGCGCGCTCGTCGGTGGATAACCGCCGCTGTGTGAGTGGCTTTTGCCACCCACGTACGGAGGCCGCTCTCCGCAAGCGCGCTTCTTCTCCCGACCCGATATGCTTCCCCCTTTTCGATCGGTCGAGCGCATCCGCGCCACGGGAAACGGTGCACCGCTCGTTTCTTCGCGCTGCAACGGGAATTACGTAAAAACCACGGGGTGGGCGTCGGGGGCTTCTGTCTTTGGGTCTGAATAGGGGTGGGAGATTTTCTTTTTTTTTATTCGGAGCGAGAGGCGAATGAGAGACCAGCATGGGTGGGATGTGTTTGATTGTTGAAATCGGAGGATTCTTTAATGGATGTTGAAGTCGGAGGAAAGTTAATGGAGTATCAGAATTTTTGGATCCATCGGGCATTGGGCACAATCTGATCGAGCACTGATAGTGAGCGATAGTAAAGCACGTACGGTAGAGGGTACTTTCTGAACAGCGCTCTATGCTCGGATAATCGAGTTACACTTTTTGGCTTTACCTGCTACCTTTTCTACAGTTGAATGGCATTCTTGTAACGTTGTAGATACATTTATTCTTGTAATGTTGTAGATACAGGTAGATAGTACAGTCCAAAGAAGACACGTAGATCTTTAAAACATTTCGTTCTGCATATGTAGCATGTCAAAGTGTCACGGTTTTCTGAAATTCATACTTCACCTTCGACGACCGTTTACTTCCACTATCTGCCCGTCAATTAAACTCTCAATTACGCCAGAGTACACCAATTTATTCCGCTAGATAAAGCAGGAACACGGTATACGCGCCGAAGAGTACTCGGAATAATTTCAATCACCTTTTTCCTCGCGGAATTCATGACTGTGAGATTAAATGCCTCTGCGTGGATGAACGGCAGGGATGGGATGCAAAAGGAACTTGCCGCTTTTCATTAAAAGAATAAGCCTTCGTGGAAGTGGCTCGCAAGAGTCTGCAATTGACGGTGCTATTCGAAATGGGTGAAAATTGTCGGCGATACGTTTCCGGCGATAAGCCGCAAGGTCAACGTCATTGGATGGATGACCGAGCATTAAAGCATTTCGGTTAGATAATGACATGCCCGATACCTGCGTCAATCCACGGCTAGAACAGGGAACAACCGAGATAGGATGTCTCCTTGACGCGCGCCATTTGCTGTGGCGATAAAACCTGTCGCGAAACCTCGTGACTTCATCGTCTGCGGAGGATTCGGAAGAAAATTGCAATCTTTCTTAGCTATATGTCAATCGATGACTAAGTAGACGAGATTAGTAATTTGGGGTTATCAAACCAGGTTTCAGCTGAAGGTATGGCTAAATAGTGGTACTTAAGGAAACGAGCTGAGTAGGTTTCTTTAACTTTAATTGCAATTTAGTATTCTCTAATCAAGATATTTCTAATCACTGGCGCACCCAGAAGAGGATCAGGCGGCTTTGACACCCCCAAAGAAGGGGCTTTGTAAGAAGAAAAGAAGAGTGAATTTTATTTCTTAAATAAATTTTAATAATCATCTAAAGAATTCTATTGAATTTGCATTAGATAGGGTGAGTGTACCTAATATCGCCCAAGTTCCTCCTCCAAGGAGGAAAAATTAAAAATTAAAAATTAAAAACTTGTAGGTTTTAATGATTCTAACTTATGCTACATGAAGGATGAATAATTTCTCTTTACGTTGAAATGAATTGCATGCACAAATATCAATTATTATTCAATTGACAGCGATTTAACTTTTGATAAGCGATATTAGGTACGGTCACCTTCTATATTGTTATTCGTACAACTCTGCTCCTCCAAGATTAAATCCTGAGTGCGCCAATGGTTCTAATCATAGCTGAGAATCCAGAGAAATGGTACCTAATATGTACTTCAATTGAAGATTTTGCAGCAAGAGGGGTGCAGTTCAGTCTTTACCAACTTCAAGTACATTAGAAACTATTTATAAAATAAATCGCTAATTTGTTATCGGATTTGCATGAAATATCCACCAAACGATGTAGAAATACAATGTAGTTGCACCCCTCTTGCTGCAAGGTCCTCAATTCAGTGAAATTCGAAGTACCTCTGCCAAATAATTCTGTAGAAATTTCAGACACATATCAGTTTCACGTTCCAACTTTTCGTTTCACTGTAATTTATTCCCCAGCCACGGCAATAACCACATACCGATACTTTATAATGCTACCTCAGCTTAATAAACACAATGATTGCGAGTATTGGTAACACGGTAATGCCACGGTTCTGCGGATCCACGTATCGCCCAACATTCTGGGTGGAGTTAGAATTGTTGAGCGAAAATTTATGGCCCATCAAAGGTTACAGTCCTCGGCCGTTCGAGGGTCCCGCGTAAACAACCGGGGTACATCATTACCGAAATTACCAACTGATCCCTTTCTATTCACCGCGCTACGGTTACATTCAATAGTCTATTCGCTGAAACCCTTTATGATCGCGGAACGATCCCTTGCTCGGAAACCCGTGTACCTGTAAAACCTGGAACCTGACCCAGAATCGCCACCATACGATTGTTAAGTGGTGCGACGAAAATCTGACATCCCTCAATAATTTATTGTTCAATAGACGTCGACTTTGGTAGCCACTACTAGCGTTCGTAGAACTGTCAAGGACAATGGTTTTATATCGTCTCAATTAAATTATAGGTATTTCTATCGCTTTGGGACCAACAATGTGGAAATTGAAGGAGAAAATGTTGGAGAAGAAAATGAGATATACTTGTTCCCATATTTTGTTATATCAACTGAAACATCTTAAATTCAATCAACTGTAATTTTTCACTGATTTAATGAAAATGATGGTTTGCATATGTGATCTCGGTGTACTGTCAAGGGAAGATTTACCGCAAAACGTGTCCAGAAGAGTTGCGAAAGAATCTACATACATAAAATGCGAAGGTTCGTTGCGTTCGTTCGAGGTGAGCGTTAGGACTCGACCACCCCCTTTGGTGCAACCCCTTGCGACCGTAAAGGGAGAAGATCGAGCGTACCTGCGGCCAAACAAAAAGCGCATAATCTGACGAAGTCTGTTGGTCAAACAGCCGCATCTTTGGACCCAATAAAATAATACAGGACAACAGTTGACTCCTCAGGTATGATGCCCAGAGACACTGGGATCATCCTCTGGAAACGGGGAAGACACCACCCGGTCTAACGTTTTCCAGGGGGTGTCCGTATGCTAATATCTGATACCTGAGATGCGAGGAGACATTTCGTTCGATTAAACCCTTTGTCGCGTATTCTGCAGCGAGGCGAGGCATTTTACTGACCTCTGCTTTCCAACGTCTCGAGTCATCCTCATTGGCGAGGAATTTTTTAAAGTGAGAGAAGCTTGAGTGGTCGAGGACTGTGATGTTTTGTTTAATTTTGAATCGTGCGTAGATTCAAGTAGCTGCAAAATTGTTGGGACAGTGTATTCAATTTCTACTTTAATACGTATAGAAAACTGGAGATAGGGTGAACCAGTAGATTGCACCATTGGAGAACGCGAGACTTCGAAGCGCGTAATCACCTTTCTAATTACTTCACCCAATTACACTTTCATAACCGATGCAGCTGCAGCGTTATCGCGTAATTTACACAGCTCTGTTGTTATTCAGCGATAACGTAATAGATTCTGTAACCTCAAAACTTCAGCGGCACTTGGAAAAAGAACTAATACTGCACTATCTACTGCTCCTACGATCTTAAAGAATTTTGCATCTTTTAGCATAGAAACGCTTCTACGTTTTTAGTCCCTCGGGGGACGTTGATTAGCTTTGCCCCCTTCGTCGAGGGCTTCCCCACGGAGAAGGAAAGGAAAGAACAGGAGGAATAAAAATTGGAAAGGGTTAGAGATCGACCGCGATGTCCAGATGGTCCATGGTGCCCCGGAGCTGAAAAAAGGGGTGGGTAGGGATGCTACCCTCGTTGCTATTCGAATCTCGCGTCTGGACCTGCCGGAAGTCAAATTAGATCCCGAGAAAAATACAGGAAGCACAGTTGACTTTTAACCGTTTCCTCTTCTTCTACCTGCAGGCAGCAGGGTTTCTAACGCCAGCGAATTAAAGAACGAACATTACCCCTTGACGCAGATAATCCAGAGACGAGGGGTAGGTACGAGGACTGGAGGCGTTTCTAGATTATTCAAGGATTTCCCAGTTCCTTCACCGGGATAGTTACGCGAATCGCAGGATCACAATGCAACGCTCGCTGAGGCTAAAGGGCAGATATACCTGTCCTCAGGTAGCATACCGAGCGGAATTCTGGTACAATGGCGCCAATTACACCATAAGTGTAATCTACCACTGACTAGGCAGGATTCCCCAACGCTCATGGCAGAATTTACCTCACCGGCAGCTGGCAGTAAATGTAGCCTTTCTTCTTCGACGCTGATGACCGTCGAGGGAGGCCTAATTAACTCGTGTCTCGACGATTGGAAATTTTAGATACTCAGATGACGTATAGGTATAGTTTGAAAAGTATATTCTTTCTCGAAAATAAAATATAGTAATTCAAGAATTCTGTAGTATTAATAATACAGTTTAATTTTCCTAGTTTAATTTTATAGGTATAGTTTGAAAAGTATATTCCTTCTCAAAAATAAAATATAGTAATTCAAGAATTCTGTAGTATTAATAATACAGTTTAATTTTCCTATTTTAATTTTATAGGTATAGTTTGAAAAGTATATTCTTTCTCAAAAATAAAATATAGTAATTCAAGAATTCTGAAGTATTAATAATACAGTTTAATTTTCCTATTTTAATTTTCTACTGATTCCCTGAATAACGAACTAAAAAAAATCTACCCTAAAACCACTCACTTCTCACCCCTCAAACTTCTCCCAATAATTCGCCTAAGCTCGATATATTTATCCCCAGCAATTAGAGGGTGAGTTTCGAGGAGTTAGCCTCCCGATCCGCAAAGACAAGAGCCTCCTCGATCGCAGGCAGATGCAATTGTCCGGCAGTTGTAGCTACGTGACAAAAGGTGAAGAGCGCGCCGAGACGTCGCGACTGGCGGGACCGGAGGCGTCAGCGTCGTCCCGGAGACGTAATTAGCCATCCGAAGAATCGCCCGTGTACCCCTGTGACAGCTACCTCCGATGGGGACCGTCGTTTATGGCGCCCTAATAACGCGATTGCGGATTAAACAAGCCTTTTCACTGACTTATTCAAGCCGGGCTCGTTGGCCAGAAACTTGTTAATCCCTTTTATTGCGGTAGTCGTTTTACCACACCGCTGGAACACGTAGCCTATCACCCCTCTGACACCCCTGTCCCTCGGCGGATCACCACCACCAAGGCCCGCAAAGAATTTTCCAGGAAATCTGCGCGGCTCGCTACGGATTATGGTTTTCAGGTTCTGGAGACCGAATTACAATGGCGTGGAATTGCAAACGTGAGTTCTATTTCGAGTGACTTCTGTGGAGAAAATTTCGTGGAACATTTATCTTTTGTTACTAACCCACCCCCCATATATATAACCTCTCCTAAATCGCAGTGAGGCACGTCAGAATTATTACAAATCGAAATCGCTCTGGCACTCTCAGGCGTGTAGTGAATTCTGGGAAGGTTTCGTGACTAATTGCCGAGGACGTTAGGAAATCTCCGAGATTAACAGACGAAAGCCGTAGTTTACTGTTATAGGGACATGATCACGTTCGAGATACGGTTAATGGTTATCCGCGAGCATCCCATTCGTAGGGGGTTGGTTCTCTAAATTCTCCTACGATACACAATCGGGCTACTGGAAAGCTATTAAGGGGTTACATACGTTCTCGGCGCCTAATAATCACTTTTGGGATTATTCTCTCTCGAGAGATGTGAAATATCGAAAATTTTATAATTGTATCTTGTTCGTGGGACCTTTATTCATATAGAAAAATTTATTTGACACCCTTTTGTCATTAATTGCCGCTAGATTTCTGCAGTTGTAGCAACCTCTGCACCAAGCAGGGGTCCACCTTATCAGCATCATAACTTCGCCAATTTGCAACCTCTTTTCATGAACTTTGCGTTAATCTATACAGAATGACATTCTCTAAGGTCTATCGAGCCACTTTCCTAAATTTTTAATTTTGAATATATTTTTACCATTTGAAGATCGAAATTGTAGACGAAAAATCGATTGCTTTCTTAAAAAGGGCATAATTTCCTCATTTTCTAAAAATTCAACAATTTCCCCCGACGACACTTAGAGAATGTCATTCTGCATAGATAAACGCAAAGTTCATTAAAAAAGGTTGTACATTTTCAAACTTATCATGCTGATGACGAGGCCCTATGCTTGGTGCAGAGTTTGCTACAACCGCAGAAAACGAACGACAATATATGACAAAAGTGTGTCAAATAAATTTCTTTTACACGAATAATGTTCCCAAGAACAAGATACAATTATAAAATTTTCGATTTACTCCACACCTCTCAAGGAGAAAAATCCCAAAAGTGATCAATATTATTACTTGCCGAAAACGTATGTAACCCCTTAAGAAACGATTCCTGGTCCACTAATTCCTACTTACGCAGAAGTTTCCCAATTAAAAACGACCCCCTGTACTACCGTAAAATGGGGGAACATTGGCAGGTTTTTGAAACATTTTATTATATAATGTAAAAATTAACATGTTTACATTTGCTTTAAGTATCCTATCATAACATTGCATCTTTTGTGATTATACTACAAGTGTCAAAATGCATAAAATTTTTGTCCTTTCCTTCTTTAATACATGTTAAAAGCGTTACTGTACCGGGGTAACATTAGCACATCATGTAGATAGCATTAACGGGATAAGTTTTATTAATCTGAGGTCAGTAAACTTAAATTTCTTTATTTTATTTTATTTTTTGCATCTTAACTAAAATCAACTCGTAACATTGCCACATCATATAAATAGCATTAACAGGTTAAGTTTTACTAATCTGACGTAAGACAACGTAATTTCGGCGTATGCCAATGTTACCCTGTACTGCCAATGTTCCCCCATTTTACGGTACCCAAAGTATATCCACCCTATGTACATGCACGAAACCTTCTCCAAAGTATTTTCCCCAACAGTTTAATATCGCTGCTAGCCGAGGCATCGATCGATGCCTCTGTATTCCACATTTCGAGTGGATATTGCGGCTGGGATCGAGAGGAAGGTTGCCCATCGACCACGACTTCCGGGACGGAAACCTGTCGACGTGACCACCATCTCTCGATCTCCCCTCTGGCCAACCGCTTCTGCCCGTGTAATCGGCTCCCTCGTTGATAAGCTGTTCCCACAGGGAAGTCCTGGAAATCGGTGATGCTGCAACGTCAGTCGACGGCTCTTCTCGTCGCCTCCGGCGTTTCAAGCTTCGCTCCGCTGATAAAGCGACGACGAGCGATTAGATCGCTCTTGTTTGCTTCTCCTCGCCCATGTTTGAACGGTGATGTCACCGTTGGTCCATCCGGTACGGGATTAGGTCAAAGTCTCTCGGGTTTGGTGATAAAAATCGAACGTTACCTACCGACGTTCTCTCATCCGACCGAAAACTGTATCGATGAGCCGGGCTACAGTTCCCACATGGCCTTCCTCCTTTATCGCGACTCACGCGCGAGGCTTCGGCGCGGCAAACCCGTTCACGCCCAATATTCGTTCGAGTGAGTCTCTTCGACGAATTGTCGTCGTGATAAGCAAGTCTTGGCCAATCTGTGACAGCTTCGTGTTGGACGGTGTTCTAATTAAAGGGACAACGGGTGTTTTAATAGAAACTTGGAAAGTTTCTGTTGGTGCTTGAATGTTTTAGATCGGTTGATCAAGATTGAGAAGCGTTTGATCGCGAAATTTAGAGCTACATATATATTTTTGTGTACAAGAAAGAGATTGTTCTATTTGAAATGAGTCTCATATCGAAGCAACGTCTTCAGACCAGAAGTCTTACATCGTTTCGCAATGGAAATTTTCATCGCGAGGCTCGCCGAAAGCGTCCAAACTGCTGATCGAAAGATGAAGCAGCTAAAACGGCGACAATTTCAGCTGGCTAATACATTAATTCCCTGCTCTATAAATTCTGCGCCTTATCGATGTTGATTAATTCCAATACTCAGCAATATCGAAGCAGAAGGTCGAAATGTCTGAGATTCGATTCAGTTGAGCCAATTACGCAGCCAAGAATCCATCTTATCGCTCTCAACTTCAATTGAAAACGTTTAACACTATCCAAACGCACCCTCATGATCGTCATAACTACATAGCTTCTGAAATGACGCAAGCTTTAATCGGAACCATCAACATTTTATCACCAGATTCTATTTCTCCGTTAAGAGGCATCCCTTTAATCGGAACCATCAACATTTTATCACCAGATTCTATTTCTCCGTTAAGAGGCATCCCCCTCCCACAGCATCGCGATTGCAAAACAGAAATTGCCGTGTGCCCGATCATTCGTCATCCTCTTATCCATCGAGGATTCAGCAAAAAACCGCCGTCATCGATATCGAATGGCTCGTAGCCGCGACTTCGCTCGTTTATCGTCCCCGAGGATCAAGAATAGAATCTCCGAGGCCTCGAACGAGAGAGCGGAACATTTTCATATCTCGTCCTCCGCGCAGATAATGCTCTATATCTCGCTATCTGGGTATCGGCCGAAGAAATAGTCGTATCCTTCGTATCGTGCCCGTCCAATCGGATCGCAATCGAGTAGCGACGTACCGATGCTCTTTCCCTCGCGAAAGAAGAAGCCCCATTTCTCCCTTTCGCAGCCACTAACAGGCGAATTATGCTTTTAATTTGGAATACTAGTACTAAACATTTGACTCGGGCGAAATGGTTGATATCCCAGTGATAAGAGATTAGACTTCAGTTTGAACGATTGATGTAGGACGGGATGGGCGAAGTTCGATGTTACTATGATCAAGTAGCATTACCTACTTGTTATCGAAATTATGTAATCGATTGATCGAGAAGATAGAGGCGCATTTGTTTGTCACTACACGGTTGTTGAGTAGATTGGAATAATAGAGTGGAACAGCGTTAATTAAGCCGATAATTAAGAACTTCTATTTATAAAATACTATACTTCTATCTTCACCTTCCACTGCATCGCGTGGATCGAATATTAGAAACAAGAAGGTAACGAGTCATTCGTCGATCTGCCCAGCAACTCTTCATCCAGACAATGGGCGAGACGTGTTGAACTTTGGTCAACAACGCCAAGAGAAAACGATCCAGAGCCCTGATAAAACGCCTCCGTATAATATTTTCGCGTTACGTTCAACTACTACGTTACGAACTCTCGGTTTTCGAAATCAGACTGGAGAGTTTATCTAAACCGAGCGATCCATTAATCCCAGCACATCAAAAATCACCAGATTGTCAACACTCGAAATGTCGCATAAACCTTCAACACTCTACTGAAATCTGTTAATTAAAACAGAGAGTCCACACCTTCGTAATATTCACAGAATGATTTAAAAAAAAATGCCACTACCTACGCCCTACGCCATTAGTCCCAGCATTGGGCATAATTAACGAACGCAGATGGGCCTGTCGTTAAGGTGCTAAGATGCAGAGTTATTAAGGCTACCACTATTAATTTCCCGGATACGCGAGCGTCCGTGAATAGAGTGTCTAGTCCCTTGTTAATCCCCGAGGGATTAAGAGGAAGGTGTCCAGGTCGAGGGCGTTCTAGGTGCCCTTTCGTGGGAGCGACTCTTCTGTTGTGGCGTCTCTCCTCGGGTCACGTCGCGCACCTCCAATTGCTGGTCATATTCTAACGGATAACCTACATTCGAGGCGAACTGATACACGCTGCTCATGCCCGCTCCACGTGGATTAGCTGGGTCCCTTTCGTATGCAACTTTCGTCGCCTCTTTTCCTCCGTACACCTTTTTATCCGCGTATCTATGTGGACGCGCGTGTCGCGCTCACAGACGCGGCCTGTAAGTGGGCCTTGTACCGTTGGGTCTCGAGCCGAGTCAAAGGAACGGGCGAGGAACAATCGATTTGCCAATTGTCCTGGGGGAACCTGCCTTCGGTGGATCCACTCGATTCCCTTTCTTTTTTTATGGGCTTCCATACTGATTGTGAGTGAATGCAGAAATCAGAAGCGCGCATCTTCTGAGTAGATACTTCATTTTTGTAATAGAAAAGCAAATTCGAAACGTGAATTTTTAGAGAATAACTCTGTTACCATTCCTTCTAGGGGTGTTTTTTTATATTTTAAATGCTAGTCGTGGGGGTGATTAAAAATGAAATCTCATGGAAAAAGGGTAGGTGAAGAATTTCAGTCAGTGAGAATGTATTTTTAGGATATTTGGGGTTTATGTAGACTTCTGAATTAGATATTCTTGGAGTTAGCAGACACACCGAGTCTGCAGCAAATTTGAAACGTTCGTGGCGGCAACCCCCTTGCGATTTCACGGAGGATGGCTTTTATTTCTATGTGTGTTGTTCTGTGTGGAGAGTATTACCTGTACACGCAGCAGATGCCTGGGCTGGTTCGGGTAAATATAAGTACCTGTCTAGCCTCGCCCTGGCAGGCCACCCCTTCTTCACCCTCCCCGCGCCATTATATGCTCATCAACCACCTTCCATGGGGCTCGCGACTTTGTAGCATGTGTGCCGTTAATGTACACCGTGCACGCGAGACACCCTTTTGCTTTCCTTTCGGACTCGTTAGACGCCGAATTTTTTCGCCCTCCTTCGCACCCCCTGTGTCAACGCCAGTGGAACAACGTCGTTCGACGCGATGGCGTCGATGGACTGTCGACGATTAGGGGGAAATGAATTCAGCAGAGGATTCTAAGGTGTTCCTGTTTATCTATAACGAGCCTCCGGAGAATAACAGCCTACAACTTTCTAAATTTCTAATTCTAATATTCCAAAGGTAAATCTAGATCAATGAAAATTCACTTCGATATACATCTGAAGCTAAACTTCCCTTAAATTGCACTTCAAATTTCACTATTTCCTAAAAAGAGGAGGATTCTAAATCCGAAAACACTCGTTCCACGAGTCGATCGTTATCACGTCTCCAAGAACGACCAAGTTCTCCATAGAACGGCGGAGGTTGGAGAACGGAAGTGCCTATTGTACACTCAGAATTCTAGATTTCATGAATGAATGTTACGAGCACTTTCGTTTTTCTTTTCAGAGCGTTTGGGATTCGAGCGTGAATGACATCAAAGCTTGTAGCTTTGAAGGATGACGCCACCCACGGTTTCCGCCGCGGAAGTGTCCGGGATTTCGAACACAGTCGAGGAACTAGTGGAACCACAGAATATGCTCGTCCCTGGGTTTCTCGAAGATGACTAATGACAGCGGTATGCTAAATGAGAATAGTTTACTATGGATCTACCGGGGCCAGTGAACTGTGTCCGCGCGTGTGCACTTCTCTGGCTAGATATTGCACCGATATCAAAACATTCGATTTCCGATCAACTTACATTTCGAGGCCATCTATCCATTAAAAAAAATCTGCTTCCTCAGAAGGGACCTTTTAATCCGTCCAATTGCGCGACGAATAAATATAAGTACCTATCCAGGAGCAAGATGTCTAATGTATTCTATTGTTCAAGCGTTTCTGTTACTTCTCAGATGTGTTCCTGGAGTCTCTGAATGACCCAGCTCTCCCAATAAAACGTGAAAACCTTGAGAGCCTTGGAACGTCGAGATCTTCCACGTAGCGGAAGTTGTGCCATTGTTCGAACGAGCTGTAGCACAGCCACGTAATCACTATAACTCCGATATAACCCTATGGCAGTGGCGACTCCCCTAGGAAACTCTAATCCTTCAACAATGTACATTTAGATGCGAAAAGAATAAGGAATCTCTCGCGGGGCACCAGAGTCTCCAGAGATCCTCAGCGAGTTCTTCAAATTCTTCGATGTGTTCGTGCCACGTTTATGTTTAGAATAATTCCACTATTTGTAATAGATTCCACTATTTGTCGGGGAAAGCTCCTCGAGGAAGGGAATCGAACGTGCATCGAGACGTGCGCACCTCTACGTAGATGAGGAGCAGATTACAGATCGCCTCGCGGGCTTTTTATGCTTCCCGTGTTTCCGAAGTCTCATTCATCTGTGAACGGGACGCGGGCGGAATTACGAATGAGAGGAGCCGGCCATTGGTCCGGGGCTTCACTTCTCTTCTCGCGTCGCATGTTCCCAGCATCGAAAGCAGCGAGAGGATTCCTTCCAGAGACTGCCTTTCTACTTTTTTGTTAGCTCTTCATCCTCTGGAATCTCTTACCTACCCCATAGCACTGCGAATTACATACACGTGTCGCTGATTGTAAGTTCCTACCAATCTATTTATTTTTTAGAAATAGTAGTCTAAGATCCAATTATCCAGATCTTCAATTTGAATTTTGGAGTACTTAGAGCAGCGATTTTTAACTGAAGCGATTTTCAGGGAAATTATATAGTAATTTTAAGGAGTACATCTATTTTTAATGTTACTTCTGTTTGTAACAATTTTATCCTGTATTGTGGATTTAGTATTTTAGGAAGAATCGTGTTTTTTTTTTAATTGCATCGCGAATAATGGACCACCATGTGTGTTTTTAAGGTCATGCAAGTGAGTGGAGCCTGAAAGGGTGAAGTCACGAGGAGATGCTTCTTATAGAGCCTGTGCCGTGACAGAAGCATTTCGGACAGATGGTATGCACTGCTTTCTCCCTGTATGGTTTCCCGTGCATCCACTCGCATGAATGGCCACCATGTTATGCCATGCAGAGGTTTCCTCGAGATCCTTCACTTTCGTCGAATTTCCTTAATTCCATTATACGCAGCAGGTGCAGGGGAACTCGGAAAGTTCCCTCGATGGTACTCGAGGTCGCGAATCGATCGACTATTATCTTCACACGCGACGTTCTTATTTTTGGTCGAATAGCTCCGCGGATTTTCTCCCTCATTCCGATAAATCTGCTGTCTCTTATTATCATTCAAGCTCCCCAGTTCTGTATTGCCGTCTGCATAAAATATCAGAAGGGAATTTCCTACCCCTCGCGACAAACTTAAGAGTAATAAGAAGACACCCTCCACGGGGAACTTCCTACTTCCCACTCAAGATCCCAGAAACAAAGATATTTACCAGGCTACTAAGTATCTAGGCGCCCTTGAATCCCCGTGGATTTCCCGATTCATAAAATTATTATCTGCTAAGCACCCCGAACTATAAACTTAATTCCCTGCTGCTAGAAAAGGACACCCCTCGGCTGCAACCACTACGTTGCTCATATTAACTAAAGAATCCGGCTTCTTTACCAAGCATCGTGTACTAAAATATTATATTGGGTGTCTTGATCAAACGATAATATCGCTTCGAGTATTTAGGTGGTCCTCTGATGAGTTGGTGCTTTAATTCTCTATAGTATGTTGGAAGAATGCTTGACATGGTGACACCAAGCGGCTTGTCCACGGCTTTTGTCAGCCTGTCGAACTCGCCCAGCTGTGTGTGTGTGTGTGCGCGCGCGCGACCTCAGGCCGCGTTGCGTTACGTTGGGAGGCTGGCTGCATCACACACGTGGGAGACAGGTAGCTCACTTCCGGCCGACGGGGACCATTATACGGGATGCACGAAACGCAGAGACCTACCGCATGATACCTCGAGATCCTATGTATGCGCGTGTGCACCGCACTTGCGACCGCGCCTTCGGGGGGATCGGTGTAATTTGCAGCTTCCTTCCGAGGCAACCACGCGGAATTCTTCGGTGTCTCGAGGTCCCCTTCCTGACCCGTTTTTTTTTTTTAGAGCCTTGGGTCGATCTATCTTGTAGTGGTTGGGTGAAGTGAATCCGTTGGGAATTGTTTTGGGAGCGAGATTGAAAGTTTTGGTATCTATTTTAGTGTGTCTAAAGGAATAGGTAGAATTTCATGTTGGTGGTTTCGAGGTGGTGGAATTTTGATGTTGGAGGTTTCGAGAAGGTACAATTCGGGTTTCAAGGTTTCGAGAAGGTAGAATTGGAGATGATGGAATTCGAGTTTCAAGGTTTCGAGAAGGTGGAATTCAAGATTGAAGGTTTTGAGGAGGTGGAATTTGAGATTGAAGGATTCCAGAAGGTAGAATTGGAGATGGTGGATTTCGAGTTTCAAGGTTTCGAGAAAGTGGAACTCAAGTTGGTGGAATTCGAGTTTCAAGGTTTCGAGGAGGTGGAATTCAAGATTGAAGGTTTTGAGGAGGTGGAATTTGATATTAAAGGATTCGAGAAGGTGGAATTTGAGATTGAAAGTTTCGTGAAGCTAGAATTCGGATACAAAGGCTTCGAAGAACAATCATCTCAGCCCCAACGTTTCAAGAAATTAGTACCCATATTTGAAAGCTTGATAAGACCAAAAGCCCAGTTCTGATAACTCCCGCGACCCCGAACCTGTGACCTAAGGCACTACTAAATACCTATAAAACAGAAAACTACTTTGATTCTCCTCGAAATGCCGAAACCTCGATCCCCAAGCATCCCACATCCACACCGCCGCGGCCACTCAGTGTTTTCCATGTTACAACTGCACGCAGCTTTCACGTTGCGCCGAGCCCCGGAGGACCGTTCTCCCACGAGGGGAATAATGGTCGAGAAACAATAAAATCCATTCGATGAATACAAACTAATCTCTCTCTCCGGAGCGTGCGCAACGCGCCGCGATGCGCTGGGAGGCTGCATCGCGCAGACGTGGGAGACAGGTAGCTCGCTTCCGGTCGGCCGAGACCATTGTACGGGGCGCTTGACGTGCAGGGAGTCAACGCGTTACGGAGACGAGATACTACGTGCCAGCGTTTCCCAAACCCTGCCCCTGTATCGCTCAATGACGACAAGTCATCCAGGTTCCCATGGGGGACGTTTTTAACCGAGCAAAAAAACACACCACCTCTACGAAATCCTGTGGGAAGAACAAAGCTACGTTTGATCGATCAGTTGCACGACCAAGTCATCACATATCATGAGAAATATCTTCCCTTTTCAAGACGATAGAGAGCTAAAAGTGTGATTTTCAGGAACCTCTTCTCTTCCACAGGGGGTGGCTCTCAATCTAAATAAACTCTCCTCCAAATAACACACAATCACGTAGGTACCTCGGAAACTAATAACATTTTCCAACCATTGCAAAAGATGGACCACAAAGATAAGAGGAAGTGTAAGCACGCGAAGACCTGCACAGTTTGTGAAACCTGCTGTTTCACGGGACAGAGTTCCCCTCCTCCTTCTCACTGTCTTCCCCCCTCACATCCCCCCATTATATCTGCGTACAATGTGCGTATGCTCGATACACGGCCTCTCCACTTTTCTTCGCCTTCTGCTCTCCTCTCTTCCATCCGCGAATATGTAAAACGCCTCGGAAGTTTATTTCTATAGGCGCCAACGTCTTTCAGAGAACGTTTCCTGTTCAGACAGCGGCTTGATAATGGTCTCTACGCGCCGGTTACGAGCAAGATTTCTTAGGCCGATATAGAAGGATAAGGGGACTCGTTGATTGTTCGAACCGCTTATTAGATCTCCCGAACGCATCTGGGTAATTAATGATACCGCGATTGATCATTCCTCTTATTATTGTTCCCGTTGCGTATTGTAAAAACCTCGTTAATCCCACGTTAATGCCGCGCCGTAACAATAAAAGCGCGGGCAAGCCGGGGGAATCGGTCGATGCAAATGGCCCCTCGGGTTTCCATTGGCTTTCACCGTTGACCCTATCCATCGCGAGGCAAATCCTCGGAAGTTTACCATTTTCCGCCCTGCTGTTTTCTATTCCCCTACCTGCGCTCGAGCGTTTCTGAATCAACCTCCTTTTCGGAGCGATACTTTGTACTTTGGTGATACTTTGCCAAAGTACCAAGCAAAAGTGGAGTGACGTTTTTTGAAGATTAAAGCAGATATGTAGCGAAAGGTCGTTTTAGATTCGTTTCGATTCCTAATCAGTTAATCTCAGCACTCGCGACTTTGCAAGCTACGTAGCTTTCATGGTGACGAAAAAAAATTCCACCCATCCTCTGGATCAGTTTATCAGAGGCAATCGTATCGATATTGTATCGATCGAAATCGTCCAACGTTTCCTCCAACGGATGGTGGAATCTCCTCCCACCGCAGGAGATGCTCTTGAATTCGACTTGGTTCGATAAAATTAAGTCTATGTCACGAAGGAAAGCCAAGGTGATAATGCTGGCAGAGGGACAGGAAGAGATTGTAATTCGCGAGCAAATCGTGGCAACGATGATAAGTCGACTGGCGGTTCACAGATGTGCAAACAGAGATCTCGCGGAGATCTAGATCGAAACGAGGGCACGATTTCCGAGAAAGATAATCCTATAAATTTCAAATTCGTCCGAACAATTATCGTTCGTCGATTTTTCCTAAATGCCATTGCGAAGTTACAGGCAGCTGGGTACAACGTTTTTGAAGATCGGCCGAGAAAAATCGAGCACCGACTCTGGAGTGTCTAAATGGAGGAATCAGATCGTAATTAAGAAGCTACTCGATCACGTACGCGCACGTAAATCGATTGCGTTCGTGCTCCGTGGATTTTATCACTGCTATCAAAACAATGCTCCGATAAAATTACTTGCGTGCTGTGGAACCCGTCACAAGGCGACTCGTGAGATTTATCGTCACTCTCGATCGAATCGGACTCGCGATTCATCTTCCGCCAGTGTGATCGAGTTCGCTACTCGATGACGAATTGTCTGGATGCTGGAGGGACAGTTTTGGTTTTCAGCTGCGACGGGCATTTCTGGTGACGAAAGGTGACGTTGTACGAAAAGAAAAGAAAAATACCATAGTTCCTTGAAAGTTTGTTCCCAAGTCTGAGAAGGTTAATTTAACTCAGATATCTTAAAAGCAACTCTTATTCTCAAAAAGTAGTTCTCTTCTAAAAAATAAGTTGTACAATTATTTGTTTTCTATGGGAGTTGTGAGAATATGAATTTTGGATCATTTTATAGTTTCGTGAGTTACTGTAAATATTGTTCCCCAGGATTATTTAATTAGGAAGATTAATTAAACTCTGAGGTATCCTAAAAGCAACATTACTTAAAAAACTGAACTCTTTTATAATATAGAATTATTTATTTATTATGCAAGCTATTAGAATATGACTTTTTGATGATTTTACAGTTTTGTGAGTTTCAGCTATCAGATAAGAGGCAAGCGACTCTATCTTAGCAAGGAAATGCTTTTCAATTTTCTGCAGGACGAAATGGAAGGAAGAGAGGCATCTTGCACGTAGCAGGGAAGATACGTCGAAGATATACCGGGCTTACGAGTTTGTCGAGCGGATGACAAAGGCGTGTTCTTTCGCGGGAGAAGATAATGTACGTTCGTGTACACAGGTGCCAAGAAAAGGCCACGCAGATGCTGCGTCTAATCGTAAGAGGCCGCGTAACTGGACGAGCGTATACGTATACGTGGAAACTTACCTATACACGTCAGACAGCAGACGATTATTTTCTTCACGAGTCTTGCGACATAGCCACTATTTAGTCTGTTCAGTTACCTATGTAGAAGCAACACTATTCGAAGCTTGTTGTCAACTGTTCTTTGTGTCAGAGTCCCATTGTGTGATTACATTTCTAAGTGTGTTGAGGAGTTCTCTATCCTGGGAATTTCGTTGAATTTATTCGGAAGAAGCGAACACCCACTGTGGGGCCATTTAGCGCTGAGTTTAGCGAACCTAACAGATTCCATGTACAGACAACACTTCGAAACACTTTGAAATTGCAGTCCTACTGAGTGAGATGAACTGCAGAGAACTCTACTTATAGGTATTCTAAATTCTGTCGATTTTAATACAATTCTTCTAACCATTTCCAGATCTCGCAATTTGTTTAGAGAGGCTACACCTAAAATTAAATTTTTATCCCAACTACTCCAGAAATCCCTTTAATGAATTTGGATTTTCCATAGATAAAAGAGGCTAGCGGAGCCATTAGAGTCGGCTAGGATATCTTTCCTGGCGAATAACGTGCGTGTACGCTGGAATTGTCTCATTCACGTGGCCGACGAAGGAAATCTCGAATAATTTCGTCATATGGGGCCGTTTCCTGTTATGCTCATCGTCGTCGTCGATTCTTCTTCCGCCCCCCTCTCGCCCCCTGCTGCAGAGGCCACTTTCGGCCGTGGCATGACTAAACGCCACAGAGAGTCTCGCGCAGCAGACCGCGAAGATGTAATAATTCTTTGTGCTCATGCGAGCTGACTCCTCTTCTCGAGATGCGTTCACGGTACACCGATTTCCGCTGGATTCTGCCCATGCCCTTCCGCTTCCTCTTTTACTCGTTAGACGCGCCCAGTCGCCTTCGACTCTGGGCTAATTGAGTAACGCTCTCAGCGACTTAAGCTTTTGAAAAATACTCCTCGGACAATATATTTTTGTGGGTTCCGTGACAATATTCACGTGAAAGCACGAGAAGACCGCGCCCAGGAAGCAATTTCCTCGGCGTGAAAATACGCCGAAGCCAGTTGAGGTTTTGGTTGGGGAATTGCTGCGTCAGCAATGGTAACAATGAGATGGATAGTAGATGTGCTAGGCTGTTGATCACTGGATCAGATTTCTATGATATTTTTATGTGTTTGCAAGTTGGAGATGGAGTAAAAGTAAGTGGTGTGAGTTTGAATTTAACTGGAGCGAGTGATTATTTAATAAACGGTGGGAGACTTGGTTTTCAAGAAAACTGTGCTGATCTTTTTGAGATTGATTTTTGCGAAGATGAAAGCTTGTAGACAAAGAAGGTTCTTAAAGCGTAAGATATTAGGAAGACCAGGAAATTTCAATGCAACTAAGCGGCAAGGAGTTATGGCACACGAAAAATGCGGGGAATCTCAACACGAAATTAGTCCACGTTATTTGTATTTCGAAGCTAGATTGGCTCGTTAGCTCCACGATGGCGCGGCCAGATAACCAGAGCCTAATACTTTTCTTCGTAGGAAGGAGGCACGCGAGCTCGCGAGAAACATCCGCAAATTTTATCTGGAGGCCCATTACCGTGACGATACCTGGACGGCTATCGTCGATTCTCCGGAAACTGATCTCGCACACTGCTTCCACGATCCTCTCGCGTGCACGCGCTATTCTTGCAACGATTACCTAGCTGTCTTCCAGTTTTGTCATTGTTTTTTAATTCGTAGAAAAAGTAGAGGAAAAGACGGAAATTTAGCTGGAAAAATTCTGAATTATCTATTAATTAACAATGCCCCCCTTTTCAGCTTCGATATTTTTTTATCTCCTCTGCAGAAAATTCTCCTTTCTCATCAGGTGATTTCCAGTAAGAATTTGATAGCGAAGGGAAAGTTGGAGCACAAGTTTCGTGGCTTAATTTAAAGGGCCTATGTTGATTTTATGGGGGGAGGTTAGTGAAATGAATTCTGAAAGACCACCTCCGATTTGAATTTCTGGTACCTACACTCTATTTCGTCCGCTCTATATGCACCAGACGTACGAAGGGAAGAGGGCTGGAGGAGGGGATCGAAAATTCGGAGTTCTTTATGGCCGTTTGGGATGCAAGTCAGTGGCCACTTGCAACCGGGGTCACTGAACGCGTACCATTTCCTGGACGAACTTTCGTTCGACTGTATTTCCGTAAGGCCCTTCCTCTCTCCGCAACGTTCCTTCTTTCAAACTCCCATTTTCCCATTACCTTCACTTAAGTACAGTGTAACCACAATACCTAATACCTAAATTCACTCACAAAAATACCTATTTCACCCGTCAGACACTAAGAAATTTTGCTTTATCTGGTATTTTAAATTAGAAGCAGTGAAAAGTATTCAATCTATAGCAAATATCATATTTTTTGCAAAGTAAATTAGTAGCGGTCAAAAGAAAATCTAAACGGTAGATAGTAACGGGAATAAGAAAGTTTCCTGAAAAAGAATTATTTCTTAGAATTTATATCTCTAATACCGAGGGGTTGCTCGAGATAGATATTGATCTAATATCAACGTAGTCTAACATTAAATTCAATAAAACGTCCGTCAGTCCCCAAAGGGTTGACTACTTCAATATAAAAATCGATACTCCACACAGGCTATCGAGCAGAATGAATTGCGCGGATCTGGATCCCCGATCGAGCGAAACCGGTGGACGTGGAGCGGCCAGAGGAGGATCGTGTTCGCCCGATTGATTTCGCGCAGTCTGCGGAATAAGAGAAACCGCGGCGCACGACGCGCAAAATCCGCCTGGTACAGGCTTTATGCGCTTCCTCCCGCTAAACGTGTATCGCGATCTCATCGATTTTTTTTCCACGCGCCGGTGTCACATAAGCGAATTCCATCGAAGGCTCCCGTTCAGAGCGCTTCCGATTCGTCCGCGGGGCCAGAACCAGAACAGAGGCATCTTGAAAGACGACGCAGAGACGAAGGGGGCGCGCTAGGAACGCCAGATCGACGTCATTTGATCCGCAGAAATCGCGAGATCTGTACCCTATGCAATCACGTAATCCTTCGTCTTTCTTTCCCTCCTCTCATCTCTTATATTTCGCCAGACTCCCCCACGCCACGGGCTGCGACCTCGTCTCGTCTGAGCAGACAGACTCGCCGAAGGTCGATCTTTGAGGATCAGAGTTTCTTGCGCACGTTGCAGGGAGATTGTGGGTGTGTTTTAATGATTCTGAAGATCGAGGTAGATCGTCTGAGATGGGGTATGGAGCGTTTCGTTAGGGATTATTGCGGTAGGGTAGGTGTGTGGAAGTGTTTGCGCAAACGGGCCGGAGTGAGCGGAGAACGCCCATGGGCGTTTGGGGAGTATGGTCTGTAAGTGGAGCTGAAGGGTTTCCGCATGTGGTGATAGTTTCATTGTCAGTGCTGAAATGATATTGGGAATAATTTCAGAGGTGGATTTGGTACAAAGTTAATGTCCATTTTTAGGATAATTGGTGTAAGGGAAGGGGAGGATTACAGAAGGGATGATCCAGTATTATTTAAGGATGCAAGTGGGAGATACTATCTAACTTATCGAAGACTAGCTTTACTACTCGGCTTCCCCCGAATTTAGATTCTGATTTCATATAAAAATTTTTTTTATTTATTTATTTCTTTTGTGAAAATAGTCACATTCATCTGGATTTGCTAGGCATAATGAGCTGGGACACATTTCGTGACTCCAGAGTTTACCGTTCGAAAGTTTTTAGGCGACAGACAAACACACAAACACTCAAACACTTTCTGATTTATATATTAACACTAAACCTACCTACCAGAGCGGTCAAATGACCGCATTTGAGACTTTAACAAAATTATTAAATTCCAAGTTTTCAATTTTCCTGAATTTACTGCATCACTTTTTCTATACTATATAATAGCTATATAATTATTCAATTCCAGGTTTTCATTTTCCTTGAACTTACTGCATGACATTTTCTATAACATATAGCTATTATATATTATAGAAAAAGTCATGCAGTACCTAAGTTCAGGAAAATTGAAAACCTGGAATTTAATAATTTTGTTAAAGTCTCAAAAGCCGTCAGTTGACCGCTCTGATAGGTTTAGTGTTAAGATCAGGGACGTGAAATTAAAATTGTAAATATAGTTAGTGATTAAAAGGGGAGATGCTGTGGCTCTACTTTTTCTCAAGCCCCCTGTACATAACAAGTTATTTTTTTACAAAAGAAGATTGTCACTTGACCGGTGTTACTTCGTTAACCGAATTGAAATACTGAAGAAAATGATGAATAGACTATCAGCGTCAATTTCATTGAACCCAGGAACATTTTGCCAGAAGATTCGAGGGAATCCTTGGACGATTGGATCCCGTCGATGTGCCAATAGCAGGAGTCCCGTTTCTCCGCTGTCACACGAGACGCCGATTGCGCAATGTCGAAATACCATTCCTTAGCAACGGTGCACGATAAGGTCGTGTGTCTCTGCCTGTGCCCGCGTGCGTAGACGCGTGCACTTTTGCACAAAATGTAGCTCGTGGATGAAGAAAGCGAATCCGCGGTGGTTTCGTCCATTTTTGGTACTCACTTCCTTCTATCCCCAGCGGCTCCAACAAAAGAAGACTCTCTGACCGAGGAAATCCCATTAGGAAGCATAGAAAGTGATCCTCTGATAACACGAATTCCTTGCGCACGAAATCCTCCAGCCTTTCGACGAAAAAGAAAAAATATCCAACTGCTCCAATTTTAATTTTCCTACGAGATTGTGTGGTTTAGAAAGGGGAAGGTGCGCGGCGTTTTTCGGGGGAAGTGGTTGCAGAACGCACGAATCCTTTTTTCCAGGTGTGCACACCCGCACGAATATCTGTCGCGTAATGCGTGTCACACGTCGCTCGTGGAAAGCAACGGTGCCCGTAGACCTGACGTATCGTCATTTTGTTATGCGAGGGGCGTCATTTCCTTCTTCCATCGTGAGCCTCCGCGAGAAGCGACAGGGAAGAAGGAACACCGTCAATCGGGAGCAAGATTTGTAAGCACAGTTTCCGACTCGACGAGTCCCGCGTCTTGAAAGCTTAATGCGTGTCCCTTCGGCTTGAGAACCCCTCTCAAATTTCGTTTTTTTTTACGCGGAACATTGGTGTACCATTGACACATCGGCATAGTAAACTCGGGGAGAGAATTATTTCACTTTATGCATTTTGTATGATGCTACAAAGCATCAGGTGGAACTTGGAAGGCAATTTGAGAAGTTCAATGGAGTTTTGAATGATATAGGAATTCAAGTTAGTTTGATATCGATGGAATTGGTGGAATAGATGTGAGTGAAATGGTGAGTTCATAGGAAATTCAGTGACAGAAAGGATACAACGGCTTAACGTGCTCGACCATTACGTAATACGTTACGCGTTACACGTTAAGTCGAGGAAAAGAGCTGCTTGGACACGGGGCACCGTCGGTTTGTTATGCGAGGGGCATCATTTCCTTCTCGTGGGGCTCCGTGAGAAGAGGAGAAATGACGGAGAACGAGGACTCCGGACTACGGAACAGCTGCAATCGACGACGCACGCCACGAGATCGTCGAATGCGAGGGGAAACTTTGATATCTTGTGGCGATACTTTCGAGCGAACAACTTGACAACTTTCTCGATCCCAAGAACTAGCAATCCGTGGATCTGAGAGGCTAGGAGATATATACTTTGAAATTTTAATTACCTATTCCAAAATTTAATAAAATTCATCAACTTAGGAATTTAGGAAATCAAAACTCCTAAAATTCATGAGTGAAGATCTCCGAATAAAATATTCGCAATCTCAAAGACCTACACTCCTAATTATCGAGAGTAATAAGTATCACGCTTCTCCCCCTAATTTCTAAATCTCCTCTCGTTTTCTCGATTTCCACCCTTTGGAACGAACCATGGCGCGTTGCGATGCGCGATACGTCGTTTCCTTCGTCGGACGCTCCTCTCGTCGTACGAAGAGGGCACGCGAAGGAGACCAGAGGAGAATTACATGGGAGAGAGAGAAAGAGAAAGAGAAAGAGAGAGGGAGAAGGAGAAACGAGTCAGCAGGAAACGGTACGAAATACGAAGTGGTCAAACGGCACGTGTTGAACGCGTCGCCGGTGCCATTGGCCGGAACCTGCTCCGTTCTGGAGAACAGACGGCGTGTCCCAAACCGGGACAGAGGAGGCTCGGTCGAAAGATGAGAGGTCAAGTGCAACGGCGATGAAAAGGGCGCGACGTTTATCGCGTGCCCGTGCCCGGACACGAGCGCTTTTCTAGCGGGGTCGCTTCCGTGTTCACGTCTCTTCTTAAATGTCGTTCGACGAGGTCCTTGGGGAACCAGCGTCCACGACCTCCTCTTGGGAGAAACAAGCCCGCTTTGTTCGGGTCGCTTTGTACGGGCTTCGGGGATTAAAGGCGCCAATGTATTTAGGTTGGAATTGGAGCAGAGAGAAGCTTGAAGTTGGGACAGAGGGAAGCTCCAAGTTGGGGCAGAGGGAAGTTAACCCGGCGTTGATAAGGTGGGGTCTCACAGACCCATAAGATTTTATAAATTGACTATAATTTTTTAACAACGCGTTGCAGTGAGTCGTGCCTCAGTGTAGCTTCCCCTTCTCTAACCAGCTACTCGAGGCCATAAACAACAATTTCTGTTGAAAATTAAAGATGTTTAATTGGTTAAGTATTTCTTGGTAATAAAAATTTAATTTGGTGGATTTTACGTTTTTATTCTGTAAAATATCACGCCACTATGTAATCTTATATTAATTACAAGATATGGAATTGTATAATACACTACAATTATTTGTTGGGGTCTGTGGGACCCCACCTTATTACTCTTGTTACATTTCCCCGTGCCTTACTAACGCAGGGTTAAAAGATCTAGGGTAAACCAACCAGTGAATGACCGAATTGTTGAATTTGTGCACCTTTGAGATTAATACTTGAATATATTTATGTATAACAACAAAACAACTGTTGAAATTGCATTGAAATTTATTTCTCTTGAAAATTCTATAAAAATAATTTCTTATTCTTATAGTGATTTTTAAAGAAACGATTATAAAATGCAAAATGTGTAAAAGTATTAACGCATACTTTTAATAAGAATTGTACTTATGAATGTTTACTTAATACGCGTAACTAAAAATATGGGGTATTAAAAGTGCAACTAAGTACACTCCATTTATAATAATATAATATTTTTAAATTTATAATTGACATTTCTTTGCCTAATGGTCATTCACTGGTATGCGGTTAATTACTGATTGGTTTACCCTAGTAGGTACATAGTAAGTACATACCACTTTGGAACAGAGGAAATCTCCATTAAATCTCTCCGAGAATAACTTACCTTCTGCTTTAAAATCCCAATAAAGTATTCTGTCCACTCCCACAAAGACTCCCAATTTCTCGATATCTTACAAGCTTAATAAAAGAACGAAACACCCATCCATCCCACTTGATTAATACAACACTTGTATAATTTAGACATGATCCCACAACACATTAAACCTCCTCGCGTAGGTATTACAATCTCCCAAAGGCGATCATACAGTCACACAAACCCAAGGTGTTCAGATAACACTGTAATCTTATTTGAAGAGATTAACACGATCACCTTTCTCAGTAATCAGTCTCGTTGGTCCATATCATAAAGCTGCACTCGTTTCGCAGAACATAACCGCGTTCTCTCATCTACACGGTCCATATGAATATTTTAAAAAGCTCCCTACAAATTCACGAAAGAAAAAAAGTGAAAACCCTTTCAATCCCACTCCAACCTTCTATATAATCATTTTTTTTTCTTCCCCTCTTCCTTGGCCACTTAAGCACGGCGATTTGTAAGCGTCCAGCAAAACGGACCGCCTGAAAATGGCCTTTTAAGCGTCCAGTGTCCCACGCCACGAAGATTTGACACCGGACCCCGCGAAACGGGTAACTTACGTGATCACACTAGCTCAACAGCGAGCGGTACCACGCTCCTCTACAATAGGACGTGCTACGTGCATGTACCGTTCCCATTTTCTTCCGTTTACGCCGGCAAATTAGCCGGTGCCCGTTCGTTCCCTCTCGAAAAAAGGTCACCAGCTGGCTGCAGGCTTTTGCCATCCAAGCGACCAGACACGGGTATCCAGGCGGAAGTGGTCCCCGAACGAGATCCGCGGCTCTTTTTAATTAAACCAGATTAATCCGAGCAAACGGACACCGCGAAATCCTCGAAAGAGAGAGCAGGCTTTGGGAACGATCCGGCGATAAGCGAGCATGCCCGTCGTGGCGAGTTATGCTAGATATTACGCATGTGGATCAACGGGATGAAACGTACAAGCACGTGTGTGTGAAACGAAAGTGATCGTATTTAAAGCGTTCTACTTTAGCCAGAAATTTTAGAATTTTATGGGCTACCTTTAGATTGATATTAGGGTGGTCCCTTTTTTCAGGTATAAAATGTAGGTTTTCCACAAGGCTGCTTTTGATCCAAACAAAAGGACAATATTTAGAGGTCGCAAGGTTTAATCGTTTTTAAAGGTACGGGGCAAAGTTACTGCCTGTTTTCCAATTAAAGACTCTTCAACTGACGTTCTTGTAAATTGAGGGGTACTAGCGAAAGCCATTTTTATACTTTACACAAACACAACACTTTTTTACGCTATTAAGATATAATATAAGTATACCTAATTGTGTAAAATAATATTGCAAATCGTAGCGATCTGTAATTATGGCTCATACGGGCCAGTTTTTGGTATAACTCCACGCTTCTTTTGGTTTAAGGAGCAAAGAATAAAAAAATAAATTCTCACGAGGCCGTGGACCACTCCAATATGCATATACATATTTTACTCAAGTTTCACTTCAGTAATCGATTCGAAGATTCCCACTTGATCATCAAAAATTTGATTTTCAAAATACATCGCGATAAGTCACAGAAAATCCAACGATTAAACTCTCCTTTGACCATCATTTTCTACTAAACACAGCGGAATAAATGAAACTCAAAGTGCTCTAATAAATTCACCGTTAACAGTGGTGACCATCTTCCATTTCCCAGTTTCTGGTGGCGGCAGGAAAGTTTCTGCCTCGCGAAATGTCCCTTATAAAAATTCCTCCGCGCGGGGGAATTAATTACACGGGCGGGCAATAAAGTATTCTGCCGGACATTGAGCCTAACACGTGTACACGCGCGTACATACGCGGGGAATCGAGTCGAGGCGTTGCCTTTCAATGCGTTTAATTACGGGCAGCGGCTAGGATCGATGCGAGCCGCGTTACAGAGGCGAGAGAGTGAAATGAGCAATCTAGAGATAAATCAAAAAGCGGCGCGAGCCGGCCTTTTCTTTTCCGCACCGGAAGGGACGTCGTAATCCCGAAAACCGTCTGGGGGGTGGGGCAACGTCTCTGCGCGCTCGATAAATTTATTTGTGCCGTGGACGAGGCAGCGGAGCCGAACGACATCGCGAAATCCGTCTCGAAAGTTTCCGCGGGAAAACGGCCCCCATGGCTGTTGCGCTGGTCAGCACAGTTTTCCAAGGGGAACCGACATTTTGGTACAACTTCTCCAATTGGCACTCTGGGACTTTCATCATTGACGTTCGGTCTTTTTTTTCTCGCGCAGTTTGCTTTGCGGAAGGTTCAGAGAAAATTCAGGAGGAGATGTTAGAATATAATGTGGAATAGATTTTGAGGGGAAGATGTGGAATGAAGCTGTGTCATTTTTGGGCAAATTGATTTTGAAGGAGAGAAGAATATGATCGAGTAAAGTTTGGTTATAGCTTGCAAGAGAAATAGGTATGAAGACTTCTTTTTATGAATTTTTGAACGGCGAATTAGCTTCTGTGATAGTAGAATTTCTGGTTTTGGTAAAAAAGTATCTAAGTATTCTTCCTTCTGTATATACTCTTCGAGGAATATTCAAGAGACGTAAGGCGGAACTGAATTTCCACGGAGTCTCACCTCGTCTCTTTTTCGGAGTTCATCATTTTCTCTTATCGCGCGATCGACGGCGTAACATCGCGCCTTCACCACTGGGCGAGTTCGAATTATAAACAACACACGGCTCGGCTTCCTCGTCCCTCGAGACTTTCCTGGTTCCTCTCCGATGAGCCACCCTGCGTGCCTCTCTTACGTATTCCTCAGCTAGAAACCCGTGTATCTCGGTCTTTTGCGCAGAAGCGCGCTCGTTACGTGGCGTTCTGCAGACGATCTCTCGCTTGAATCTTCTCCTGACCACGGTACTTTCAGATATCGAACGCATCGCGACTTTGAACATTGGGAAATACTTTGTTCGAGAGATTAGGAGGGAGATTCCATGTTCCTAATCGTACAGAAGCACGCTTTCCATAGCTAATCATAGATAGAAAGCATGAATCAGGTTTTTCTGTAGGTACTCACATTTAATCTTTAGGGATGTGGATCAATGTATTACCGTTAGAATAAAAATTCTTCTTATCTTCCGTCTTGATATTTCATAAATATTCTTCAACTCGAGTACACTGATCAATAAAAAAAAAAATAAAAAACGATTCCCAACCCTTGAAATCTGCTCCCCTACCTCAATATCCCTCTGCACATCTCATTCATAAAATACTTACCCCTAAGCTCGAGATATTGAATTGCCACGAGGCAGTTTCCCAGAGAAAAGTCGAGGGAAATTGGGAAGCGTCGCGATGCGAGCGGATTCGCGACGAAACGCCTTCAGATTAGCGAGGCTTGAGGCATCGTATCCGCCTTCGCGTCCTTAACGGGCGCAGCACACATAAAAGGCGCGCGCTCGTGTAACTGGCTATCTCGGCTGGCTGGTCGCCGGTTTCTCCCGCGCTAATTAGCAAAAGTTTTGCCGTGCAATAAACGCGTCTAGCTTTACGTAACCCCTCTGCGCGGCTGGACAACCGCGGATTCGTGGCTGGTCGCGAGCCGACTTCGCGCGGAAATGAACGCGATCCGAGCATTACCGCGTCAGCACCGAGCAGATTGTGTCTTTCTCTGGCAATACGCACAAAAGTTCAATATGGCATTCTAGAATCGGGAATTCGGTTTAAAAATCATTTAGGTAATGTGTCATCAGTGGAGGATGAAGGGTGGAATATTGAAGTCCCTCAGAATGGGAAACTTGAGAGGAAAAAAGGGAAATAAGAATTGCTATGTAAAGACGTGTTGTACAAGAAGAATTGAGAAAAGCAAATTTGAAATAAAGGGTTAATAAAGCACCTCAACTCGGTGTCCCTCGAAACAGAACGTTATTCTGTTTCCATTTTTTTCATTTTGTATTTGAATTAATTACTTAATAACAAATATGCCAAAAAACACTTTGGTCCTTCCTCTTTAATATGTAGTAAGCGAAAACTTCAGAACATACATACAAAATGAATGAAAAAATGTTATTTGGACGATTAAAACTATTTACAATTTTCTCTATATAAACGAAAACTGTTAAAAAAAAGATTGTTAACATTGGGAAATACTTATTAAAACGATTGTTAACGTCAAGGTACACAGACATGCGCTGGATCATAGTAAAGCAATTGAACAACGAACTTCACATATCTCGCTGAAATGGAGCTACATATCTACAGTGTCGAGATAATTCGTCTGTATCAACTAGCCCCGGTCTCCCCTACAGAAGAAAGAATCGAAAAGTGATCAATTGTCAGCGGAAATATTAAATCACGGCCCGTAATATGATTCCACCTGAACATCAATCCGAACCCCACAAACGAGACCCCAGAGAGAATCCCATTTTAAAGCATCGAGGAAGACAGCGAGGAGCGTGATCGCAGCCAAGTGAGACTAGAATGTGTAACAGACTACCGCGATGATTTTCGCCGAGCAAAGCCGAGGCGTTATGTCCAGCTGGAAATGCTGGAATCGGTTAGATGGTATCCGCGAGGCGTCGAGAGCGCGCAGCCTCTCTCTTCCTGAAACGACGAGGCGTTTTTTCGCACAAACCGCGTTGCCATGGGCTCTCGATTTCCGGAGAGGCTTCGCCATCCGTTCACTGACCATTTCTGCTCGACTAAGCTCGCTGGCAAACACGCCTCGATCCTCGGATCAACGAGAACGCTCTGAAAACGCACCTCGATCTCTCGGCGGATAGGCCGGTTTCGAAAAAATCTCACTTTCGAATCATACCCTCGCCGCGATTCGACGGTGCAGCGCCTCCTCCTCCTCAGCACCCCTGCTCCACCGCCCTCGAAACAATTTTCTGCATTTTCCGTGCAGAACCAATTAAGTAACAGGCCACGCACAACATTATGCGCTGGCGGTTGGTAAACAATCGCGTGGAGAGCTGCTGGTCGATCTATCTTGGATCGAACGGGTGGAAATTGAATTTCGAAATGGCTGGTGGAAAGCGTGAGATCAGTCCGTTGCTGTTTTTTTGAGGATTTAATCTACCATATTCTTAGGTTCGTTTATAAATTGGATCGCACCGAATGTTTCCTTCGCAATCCTTCCCTCTAATCTGAATTTCTAACGCCCACTGCAAATCAATGCATGTTACTTTCGTAAGAAACAGAAATTACCAAGGTTTTTCTAATTTCAATTAACTCTGCGAATTACAGTTTGCTACACCGCTCGAGTGACACAGACTCCCCTCCTCGTTCGCGGATTCAGAGATTAGTTCCAGGAGCAGCTTTGGCAACGAAAAGTTCGCGGGTGAATCGTTAACGGGCGCCCCGCGGTACGAATTGCTGATTAAAAGTAATTAAGAAGCGTGAAATGAATTTCACAACGCCATTGCGGAAAGAAAGATGGTTACGTGGTCGGATCGAGGAGCATCTGCTGTACGACTGGTTGCCCGCGCGTTTCGGGGAGATACTCGCGTCTTATCAGAGGCACCGAGGGGGCCAGACAAATAAATAATCCAGCCGGGCGATTAATAATTCATGCACGCCTCGTTAATGGCAAACGCCTTCACGGTGGGATCGTTCGGGGAAAAAGGAGCAGATGGTCGTGGATTTTCTGGATTCGCCCAGCTCTCTCGGTTCCCGATTCGCGCTTCAATAAATACAACGGATTTTCCTTTCGAGGTGTAGAAAAAAAAAATATGAATTCCACGTTTCTTCCGTATCGAATTGGCGATCTCCACTTCCCTCTTCTTCTTTTTCCTGGTGCAACACTTTCACCCGATTTCATCTTGGCGAACTTTAATTCATCGTTGGACGCTGATCGCTGATAACGATGCTGAGTAAACTTCGTGGAGGGAAGTGTAATTCATTTCATGTTGTAATTAGAACACGATGCGAATCTTGGACGCCGAGGTCCTTTTGATTATTCTAATCAACTCAAATCGAGTAGAAAAAGGTCAGTATTGATTCACCCTATCGATATAGCTACACTATCTTTTGATCCAACAGAGATACTATTAAAATTGAAAATCTAACTAACTTTCACAAAAGTTTTCCTAAGTAAGTTACCTTCACTTCTTCGAGGAGCACAGAAATCTCTCGCCTTCGACATACTTCAACACCTATTTAAAAGAACAAGAGCTAAGAACGAAAAGAGGGAATGTTTTCAGAATATTTTTCTCCAAGATGAAGAGAAAAGGTTGCGCGAGCGTTGATGGACAGAAAAAGGTTGACTTCTTTCGAAAGAGTGCAACAACCGGGGTTAAGCGTACGCTCATCTTGGTCGAGGAACTAGGGCTATTAAACGGGTCTTGCTACACCCCGCTCCCATAAATCCCATAAAGTTTCGGACAGGCTATAAGCGTCAGGACGTGCACCATTTCTTTTGCCTAGAGCTGAAACTTCCAGTTCCTCTTGCCCGGAGTAGGAAAACGCAGTTCGACTGTTAAGAAACTTCATGAGATCTCGCGTTGATGACACCGTGGTTAATGTCTGATCTCTGGGCAGATACCAGTGGATCCGCGTTTACGTGACTCCTTTCGGGGAAATAAAAAGAGCCCTGCGTTTTCAACAAGCTTCAAACTACATCCCTCTCGAATTTTGAATGCAATTTTTAAGATGTACATTTATGTCCAAACTTTTGTATTCTAAAGGGTTCTCCCGTTTATAATAATAATAATAATAATAATGATAATAAAGAAATTTCTTGGTCTCTGTATCTTGAACCTTGGGAATAATTTCTGTTGATGATGTGAAAATGTTCGCGAAGGGATTAGAGATAGTTTTCCGAGACAACGTGGTATTAATAAGGAAGTTAGAGAATATTAGAAATCTTCATCTTATCGAAGCAAAGGCTCGATTCACATCGCTTTATCGTTCGCTTCTGAAGCAGATGTTTCGCAAACATCCTCCGGCGCGGACACTTCTTACGAATGTAATAACATACAGGATGTAACACGGATAATACAGAAGTATACTGTTACAGAGATTACACGTGCCATACGATTCACGATCCTCTACTTGCTTTGCATCCTATGTCACCCTTCTCCCCATCCAAGATACCGTTTTATCTGACCAAATCTATATCCTCGAATGCCACCTGACTCTGTTCGACATCGAATTAAAAATGTTACGAAAATTAGTAGAGCCGAGAGCATTAAGCATTAATTGAATATAAATATAAAACTAGCATAAAAAAATAGAAAGTATAATCAAGAATTGAGACTAGACTTCCGACACTTTCGAGTTTCTACAGTAAGATTTGATTATACTTGATATTAATCGGTCGTGATACCGGTAATGCGTCGCACAGCAGATTCTGCGATGGGCATTTTTGCGAACGCCGCTTTTATTCTCTTCCTACAACAATCTCGTGTTCGAGCCGTCGCGGTTAGATCAGCATTCTCGAAGATATCCTATACAGAGGCAGAGATCGCGCGATAAGACGAACAATCGCGAGATGGGACACCTATTTAGTATCCTTGTCGTTTGAGTGGTGTGGCGCGCACGCACACTCCTTTACATCTTTGGATGTGTTATCATATAATACGGGGTTACGCGTGTAACATACACATCATCTCCGATGGGCAAGAGCCGCCATAGTGTCCCGTTGCCACGTGCTGAAACGAACCCCCTGTTGAGTCTGCACACGCGTATCTGGTTCCTGTTGCATTTCGCTTCTATCTTCTCTTTTTACGATTCCGTTCGATGCTGGTGTCCATTTTCCACCTCTCATCGACACGCTTCCTACGTGGCCCCGCTGTGTTCGTCGAGTTCCATCGAATTCTCAAGGTAAGATTCTTGGATGCTTTTAAACGCTGCCAATGTTTCTGTATTACTTTCTAACCGTTCGAACCGCGCGTGCGTTGAACGCACATAGGCGTTCGGTTACAATGGTTAATGATCGGGATTAGAGGCGTCCCGCACGTGGCGTAGGTTCGGAGTACGAATTTCAATATTGAAGACGTTTCGAGTAGCGAAGGTATCGAGGATAGGGATTATCGATGTGTTTTCATGGCAGAGGCACGATGCCTAACGGCTAACGGAATGCTCCACGCACAATGGCTCTGGTGAACGGGGGCAGAGGGGCGGGAAACGAGTAAGGAACGAAGAAGAGAGGCAGAGAGAGGAAAAGTCGATTCAGGAATCACGAAGCGCGGTGGTTAATGCAGATTGACCGATTGTGGGCCCGATGAATCACGTGCTTTCCGGAGTGCGTGTCCTCACGCATATCGAGGCATGCCAAAGAAGCAGCCCCCCGTGACTCATGGGCCCCGTGATCCTGAGTCCTCTTACTCCACCAGGCACAATTCGTCAGACACCGTCCAAAACACTCTGAAAGGTTGGTACAAAGGCTGTTAGCCCGGGGACGGTTGTCGGAAGATAATGATCGAGGATCTTAACGGGGGAGGGAACTTTAGGGGGTTGTTTTTGAAGATTCGTGGGGAAATCTGTAGGGGGATATTGTTGCTTCGATGGAAGAAGCGTGGTGATAGACTTTTAGTTACTTTTGTGGTAAGTGGCAGGAAGTAAAAGTGAATTATGCTAATTTATTGTTAGTTATGTCTTTAATTAGGGATAAGATAAAAGTGTACTTGAAGTGTTTGGGATATGATTGCAGAGAAATATATGAATTTATTAGAAATCTTCAAGCTTCCTTTCAAAGATCTAAGAAAGGGAAACAGCTGATTGAGAAAAAGTAATATATTTTGATTATTATTAGCTTTCATTCACAAAGTACCGCCATGTTATTCTGCAAATAATTGATTGCTCAGTAGGTACACCATGAAACGAGTCAAAAGGTTCAATTTCCCAGCTGAGAAATTTCTTTCAGGACCTCGAAAGAACACGGTCACGACCCATCGGTGACCCAGATAACATGTCAAGGAGCACAGGAGGATTCGCGGTAACGTTTCGTCGGCGGACGGAATTATTTCTGTAGGTATCAGGGTACCGCGAATCGATCGATCGTTCGAGAGAACCTCCACTGACCGTAGGAAGATTGTCGATTGATACGACGCGCAACCACGGTTATCAGCAGCATCTACGTCTTCGTGGGCGATAAACAGAAGTGGATAAAAGGCGCGAACGCGCGAGGCGCCGCAGAGAAGCTTTTTTTTCGCTCGGCTACGACAGCTTCGTGTAAATAGCGAAGATAAAGCGTACCTGGCGAGCAGCGATGCACCGACACGTGACTCTGAAGCGAGGCGACACGTGCTCGGGCGTCTGTTTTCAGAAAGAAATCGCAATAGACCTGCATTGGGATGAGTAATCAATTGATTGCTAGTGGATGTGAGTAACTATGTGGAAATTCTCTGGAAAACGCAGTACTTTATCGATTCAAAGAATATGGATGCTCGAAAGCTGAAGAGTAGATGCTGAAGTAATTTCCTTGGGTATGTGTATTTATTAAAATAAATAGTACGTAATATGATTAAATAAAAATAAAAGTGGTGGGAGATACTTTTCACACTTTCTTCCCTTACTTTACTTAAAGGGACTACGTAGTCGAAAAATCGATTTTTTTATTGTATTTTCCTAAAGTACTATCTTTTCGGAATAAAATGCAGCTTTGTTTATGTTATAATTCGCAAAAATGTTGATTTGGCAGCTATAATACCGCGTCGCCTTTGCCCAGAAACTTCAAAAGCGTTTTTCTCGAATCATTTTTTCTTTTGGTTTTACGGCTAGCTGTGAATGAATGTAGGTTCAGATCGACTTGAAAAATTTAAAGGATGTATAAAACACGTGCTGTTTCCCGTCAAACCTCTGATATGGTCCATAAAAAATCGAGATTTCCATTAAAAAATTAAAAAGTCACGGATTTTTAGTACTATCACACCTTTAAATTGGATCACGTCATTTTTTAAGACCATATATTACCTTAAAACTACAGAAGGTCGTTAAAATGTTTACCAGTCAGCACCACTATTTTCAAAGCACATGTATATTTCATACCAACTTTTTTTTTAATCTCTATGATAATAATAAACATTGGGTAAAAGAATACATCTGGATTTGCTTTCATCTTTTTACAAATGCATTAAAAAAAATGTTTCTTTTACGAAAAACGACCTAATCGACTTTGATTTAAATACCTCATAGAGGATTAAATTACAGCGAATGGATATCAAACCTCACACCTCGAGAATTCTCTTCAAACTCCAAGACGACGAAATGCAAACTAACCTTACCTACATTGATCCCTGAATTCCACCAAACAAAATAACTAAACACCTTCATACCCTTAAAATCAAACCTATCTATCGCAACATAATCTATCCTCCACACACTAAAGACAACACATACGTAAAAGAACCTCTCGCCCACGCTCCAACTTCCTCTCAATCAAACGCAAACCCCTCACGATAATATCTTAACCTCTCCCAGCATCAAATCCATCTTAACATTAAACAACACGAATCGAAAGTCTGAAGGCGTCCCGTATCCACCCCAGACGACCTAACCCCCGTTAGCAGGAGGACCTTAATCTCCCCCAACGGCGTGATCGCCCTCGCAAAGCACCGCCTCGTGTCAAATACAAATATAAAAGCACCAAATAAGAAAAGTCACTCACCCATCTCGTCCTCCTCGCGGTCCTCTCCAGGGACCAGGTAACCTCTGCCGCGGAGCTGAATCTCGGCGCGTGGACGCCTGGTGCGGCGATCGTCCTCTTTCTATCGATCACGCTGCCGCCCACTGGTCGATCGATCAATTCCGCGGCGGTCGCATGCTCGATTCGCGTCTACAATCAAACGGCTCCCCTTGTCTACGCGCTCGATACGCGCTCGCAATCAAACGACCTACGCCGTGACACGTATCGCGAGGTGACGGAGGGGACCAGGAGGGGGCGGCGGTCGGAAGGACTCACCCACAATAGCTGGCTGTCGAGCGTATTTCACCGTTATGTCAGCGAGAGAGCGACGAACATTCCTGGACCGTGTCCAGAAGCGATCTGAATTCGTCGGGGAACGGAATTCCAACGACATCAGCGCGCCTATCATCGGCAGAGATCCAAGGTGAACACCGCGGCAATAATCGCGCTTGAATAGCGGCCGCGTCGGCCCCCTCCCGTTTTCTCCTGGCCGTCGATGGGAGGAACCACCCTTCTGGTCCCGCTCCAGTTAACGGCCAACAGAAGGGTGCTTCTCTTCTTCTCTACCCTTTCCTAGCTCTGGCCAGGGACCCAAGAACGGGATCGTTATGAAACCTTCAGTCAGATTTGGGGTTTTCTTTCTTGGAGAGGGGAGGAATTGAGATTGTATACGTATCACATGTGGAAATGGAGATGATTTTCTTGGTTAGAGTAGGAGGGTTGTGTATCTATAAGGAAGAGAATTGATGGAGAGAAAGTGAGTAAAATACTTCCAAGTGGAGCAGAAGCTTGTGGATTCTTCGTGTTGGGGTATCTGTGATCGATACTACTGTGTCATTAATATTTATGTCGGTATTATTAATAGCACCGTGCCAGGGTGCCCTGGAAGTTTATATCCAAGTATTTCTTTAAAAATAGGAAATATTGTCTGGTAATAAAAGCGCGATTATTTTACCAGAGCCTCCAAACGTTCCCTGTAAATGATTCCCTGATAATTAGATCGATTTGATCGGAGACAGTGAGGTCCTCAAGAAGATTTGACTCGCGGAACCAGCGCGAACGAGGAGGAAACGAAACGAAAATCCAATATTACTTTCTCCCGGCATTCCGTTCTGGTTCGAGCGCGGTTTATTTACACGTAGCGATAGTATTTCTAAGAATAGTGCACGCAGGCTAGTAGTAGCAAACAGTTCAAAGCATTATCGCCCGAGTACCAAGGCGATCCTGCTTTTCATGTAATTACGACGACTGGAAAATCGACCAGGAGGACGAGAAGGCAATTGTTCGCGGATAAGCCCGATGATTCGCGTTTGCTTATCGTCCCCGTCTCCACGACAATTGGAATTGGAAATGATCGTGGCATCGCCGGTGTTGCTGGGAAAATGCAATTCAAATCGATAGAAGCTTCCATTTTTCAAGTACAGCAAGATGGAGTTGCATGGAAGCGGAGAATTTAAATATCATCGATCCTGGGCTCCAATTTACCTCGCGCTCTTCATTCTCTTTGTCGAATTTAATTACCACCGCTGGCAATTATAGTTATGCGTGGAAGCGATCGATAGCGAAAGAGATATTGAAAATCCATCTGGAATACGTAACTTGAGATGACGTTCGAGCCGAACCGAATAAGCATACAATATCCTTGCTTTTTCTTCATCGTAGAGTTTCCCACGGAAAAGTCAACATTACCTGTTGTATAGAAAACTCAGTTGCACTCGCTGCACATACATAAATACTAACAAGCTGCTCATGAATATTTCATTTTCTCTGCTCCGAAGTGATACTTTCGAACTGACTTCTCGCCACGACTCAATAAACCATTCCCTTCCTGTGTTCTCTATTACATCTGCTCTCTATTCTCCACAACAACAATCTTTCTCACTCTCGGTGCTAATAATCATAAAACTGAGCATAATATACTCTTGCAAACACACATTGCAGCAGCCACAATTTTATATTCCTCTAAAAGTGTCGACGAAAACCACGCAACAATAATTTCCCCAGCACAACGATCGAGTAGAGAATTGAAGCGACGAATTCTGCAAGAGTATAACCATTCTTATCTCACTTAAACTTACATGCAAAACTACTCTCTTGGCGCAATAAATCGGTTAATGGTAATAATTGTTCCAACAGCGTAGAATCCTCGAGTTTGCCCCCATTGAGGCGTTTCAATGCCCAAGATACAGCTTTCTTTTCCGCGGAACAAAGAAAAAGAACGCTCCGCGCGTCAGATGAGGGTGTTGGAAATGATTTACGATACCGAAAGTAGACCAGCTGACTTTCAGCGATTGCCAATCGAGTTGCGTTCGAGGAAAAGTAAGAAGTGTGTGGAGCAGCGGCTACGGGCGTTCCCTTTCCCGGTGATTTGAACGCCGACGGTGGAATAGTTTTTCCTGGTTGGGAATGGAGCGTCGCGGATCGTATCGTCGACTGGCCGTCGTCAACCGGCTGGCTTTATCGTCGCGACGATAAGTCCGCGCGCCCATTACTTGCGCAACGATTATGCAGCAGAAAGGCACCGTCGACGCGGTTGCTCCGTATGTAAAACGCGTGCCCGTTACGGAGCAACGATTCGAGGATTCCTCGATCGAGTGTCTATTGAAAATTTTGCCTCATTGGTTGACCTCGAATCGAGATTTTTCATTCAAGTCGACGAAGATTTAAGATAAATAGGTGATAAAACAGGGGGACTTCAAATTTCAAATGAAATCGGAGGTGGTTTGCGTAATCAGGTGGTCGAAGTTGTGATGATTTTTTTAAGGTCTCTGTATGTGGAAGTTTGTGTAGGGGATTGAGAGAAGGAGTTGATAAGAGCGATTCTGAGAAGAGGCTGGACCACTCGAACAGTGGGGAGACCCGCATCTGGATTGGTTATGGTCCAGAGGCCAATGGCAGGCGAGGTGATCACGCTTGCGCAGCATCCAGAGATCTCTCCTCTCTGCAGTTCTTCTCTGTGTTATGCAAGCGGGTATCGCGAAATTGTTGGTAATGTTTAACTCCTTGTTGACACTCTGGGTAAGTGTCATCCATAAGCTGATTTTGATTGATTTTGAGGCTCTGTGTCTTTTCTAATACGTAGAACAGGTATCGTGGATATTCATGGAATATCTCTGTTTGTCCAATTACCAAAATAGCTTACTTCTATGTACAAAATAAAATTCTTTTTTCCAAAGCCGGCTTACAAGCAATTTTTTTTCTCAAAATATTATATCTGAACAACTCTGTAGATTTTTAGCTTCTAATATTGAAATTTGTAAAAGTTACAATTTTTTCAGGATTTCTTTCGTTCTTTGCTTACATATGGTAATCTGGATTTGTTTTACAAAAACTGATAAAATTTCAGTGGAAGAACTATTGGAATAGATTTTAGAGATCATGGAATTGACACATGATTTTTTTCGTAACGATTGGATTCTTTAGATAAGAATGACAGTCGTTGAAAAATTACGCTTGGTGTGAGCCACCCAGTATGTCAAAGTTGATCGAAGAAAGAGGTGTGTCAACGAAGGCTTAATGTAACGGAGTGAAATAACGAGTTAGAAAAGAGACGTCCATCTAGGAAGATTTTAAATATAATATAAATAGTAGTATTATATAGAAGAAAGTACAAACTGCATCCTCTCACAATAGAAGAAGACAAACTTCTAGCAGGAAATATTCTCACCAGAATGAACATACACTATCACACCCCCTCCATCAACAACCCCAAAAACTATCCCAAAGTAACTCAAAATGAGTGGTTCCTCGCAGACGATCAGCTAAAACTCTGCAATCTTAATCGAACAATAAGATTATATGTAGCCTCTCGACCGAAGAGTCGAATAACAAAAAGGAGCTTCCCCCACGACGCAACCGGAACCGAAAGAAAGACTTTGATCGGGACAGGGTGGACCAGAGGATCGCCCCTGAGGTCATAGGTTCTTATACCTGCGCGTCCACTACCTGTTCGATCGAGGAACGTGCGTGTGGAAAACCTGATTCCCGAGGGATCGACGGAATCGGGGGTCCGGCACGAGGGGAGTCGTCAGGTTTGCAGGTCAGAACGGGCCCAGGGGTCGCGCAGGTACATAACCCCTTTAGGGGCCCATTTAAATGCCCTTATTTCGCGCGAACCCTTCCTCTCCTCGGTGTCGGTGAACACTCGCTGATAAAACACGACCCCTAGGTACGGATGCCCCGATTCGGGGCCTCGGGGGGAATGCGAAGGGCCCCGTGTTGGTGCGGCTGGACGCGCGAAACCGTTTTCGAGGAAAGAAGAAGACGGACGACGGTCGAAAGAACCGTTGGACGTGCACACGAAGGAAGCCGCGTATGATCTATTGGATCAGGGGAATTCCTTCCGGGTGACAGAGGGTTGATCGAGGTCGACTGGTTCTTGGTAGACGCAATTTCTCGGGGACTAATTTGAGTGGAGGGGTCGAATGGATATTATCGATGAATTAGGGGATGGTGGGGATGGAAGGGAATTGGAGCAGCGGGTGCGAAGTTGAGGATCTATAGAAGAATTAATAATAATAATAATTCGACCTTATTTACCACAAAATTACGTAATTAATATAGAACATTGATGCTCTGCTCTCCTATTGTTTCACTAGCTTTATTTCTGATAGATTCATTTTGGGGTTAGGTTGCAAAACTGTGGGTATGCTGAAACTCGCCCATTTATCACATAATTTATATAATCTGTGGTGAATAAAGTCGAATTATTATTATTATTATTATAATTCCGTCAGACTCTAATAAATTCTTCCTCTCGATAGAAACTGATTGATGTCATTCCAGGACATATTATCCACAGACGCCGTTTCTATAATGCCTATAATTAAAAGAATAAGTTTCCCCGGTGGTGCCGCACGATGCATCTGAAGAAATAAATAACGCCGAGGGATCGAGCGTATGCAAAGCGGACGGTTACCACGCTGATAGCCAGTCGGCAGGGCAGCAAACACCGGACGTTCCGTCTGTAAATTTATGTTAATCGCGATGTATCAGTAGTTCTGGAAGCTCAAGCCGAGCGTCGCCGTTATACTTTACAACGGAGAGGCGATACGACGACCCGTTAACGAGGTCTGGAAACTTCTCCCTCGGAGAGTTCCCTTTCCAACTATTAAGAACGATTTCACAGGAAGTTTCCTAACTGTGACGATAGTGGAAGCAACGTGCCTACGCCTCTATCACGTCCACTAATACAGCATAAGTAAAATATTCCGCTGCAAAAGAATTCTGAAAACTAAAAAGAAGCTCCCAGAGCCACTAGCTCGAATAACTATTAAAATTTCCCAAAGCTACCCTTATCAGAATCCAAGGGGAGCTGGTCAATGATACTTTCTCACACTCTGTGACCGCGATAAGAGCCCCCAGTTCCCATACAACCCCCTGGACCACGGATCACAGGACATCGCTAGGCGTCGAAAATCTCCGCGGTGCATCCTCGGGGCGGATGAATGGAACGGGCCGAAAGGGATGCAAGAGGAGGAAGGAATACCGCCAGGAAAAGGTTCGAGGGACGGATCCCAGTGATCCGAGGGAGGGAGGGGTGCTCCCGATATTCTAATTCCGAGATCGACTGACCTATGCGAATGGTCAGTCGGCCTAGATTCCCATGGACGCTGGCTACCTGGGAGAAGGCGATTTCTGCCTCTCCTCGAGGAAAGCACGCGGTCAGCCTCGAATCTTACCTGGACACCCTGATGGGACGGTATCCGTGAGCGCGACGCGAACCACGGCCTATTTAAATCAGGTCGAAAAAATCCGTTAGACACAGGTGACCGTGCCCGGGTGTCCAGCGCCGCGCGGCATCCTCGTGGCGATGGGAAAGACAGCGGAATCGCTAATACCGAAGACCGTTAAGGGATGCGGGGTGTCCCCAGCACCTGGACACGAACGAACCCGACCGATATTTAACGTTGTCTCTCGGTTTCGTTATTTTTTTTCTGCATCGAGGTCGGGTCATTTCGTTAACTGGAGCAACGGACGACTCGTCCCCACCTCCAGGATGGACGCACGGGTCGTCTGATAGTTGGGTGACCGTTGGAGGCTAGCTCTAGGGAGGCTCAGGTGGTGGAAGCTCCATTTTTATGCGGGCTAACCGTCGCAAGCCGTCGATTTGGCGCGAAAATAGTTGCCGGGGTGGACTGGGCGAGACTTTCGGTTGGGAATTAGAGCTTTTGATTTTCTGGGGTGCGCTTCTAGGGGTGGAATCGAATTGTCTGAGAGATTTCGAGATGTCAATTTATGGGAGAAGATTCTTTTAGGTTTTGGATGTCCTGGGAATAGTAGTTTATCGATGGGTTGCTTTGGAAGTGGTTTAGTGGAGTTTAGGGAGATGCAATTGGAGTTGTTCTTTAGTAAATTGATCTAGAGTTAGTGATTAGAAGATTAGAGAATTTGTATGCACTTGAGATACCTATTCCTGTTTTCTGTATTCGTGTCAAGGATATCAATGTCTCGATGACAGGCGCGGAGCAATTTTCTCCACGTGTAACCCTTGGAGCCTTGAAATTTAATCAGACACGTCGGTAAAAGTTTATCGACTCTTATCGGGAGCACCGTGCCGTCATATTCTGTATATTATTCAATGCACATGCTGGGAAGGAACGTTCGCGCGATGAAAATCGATTCCGAGATCAGCCACTAGATTTCGATTGGACCCACCAGAGTATCGAGTCCTTCGCAGCTCCCTGAATTCGATCTCTACAGTTTCGTGATTCGGTGTCTCCGGTAGCTTACCGCGCGAAATCCCTCGGCATGTCGCCGCTGGTCGCATTTACATTGAATGAAAGGCGACGGGAAGCAGAAAAGCGACGAGACGCTGTCCAGGTTCGACAAAGATGTCGTTTGAGCTCGGCATAAACAGCGATCCGGTGACGTACGGGGACAGCCATAATCAGGCAGAAAGTTAGAGCATCCTCCTGACCCCGAGGATCAATGAGCATGATCGACATCGCCGTGGCGATCCATATTCATGGCGGATCGAGAAGCCCCTCAGGTCGCGTCTCTGGCTTTAGCCACGGCCAGCCGGCTTATTTGCGTGAGTGTAACGATGATGTTGCGACGACGCGTACCGAACGCGGGTCAAAGGTCGCTGCAAACAATCCCGCGTGTGGGAAACAAGCGGCCCTGCCTGAAATGACAGCGTTGCGACAATGGTCGCCGCCGACGAGAATAAAACCTGGAAGAGGCAGAGAGGCGATCGGAGGTGGAAGATGACGACGATGACTCGGTGGATTTGGCGCGCTCGCTTGAATCTTTCTGGCGAGCGAGGGATCGGTTGGAAGTTAGCGGAACTTGGGGTTCGGTGAGGTAAAATTTGGGGATAGGTAAATCCGGGTGACGCGGGAGACCTAATATTAAATGGCTATTAAAACTAATATAGAAGTTGCTTATTTTATCAGAACAAACCTGTACCTATGTTCAGAATCTTATGCTGATTCAGAAAAACAGTGGATATTTGATTTAAGAGAATATTTACTGTAAATCGGGTTGAAAACTGAAGTCATGACATCTGACCACCTCTCCCGAGGTGCCGGGAGAAATGGGCCACTCACATAATTATTAATGGAAAATTAATAAAGGGTAAAGGAAAATTATTTATGAGTGAATGCAAGTAGAGATTCATTGATATATAATTTCTTTACGCTATACAAGTAAAGAAGACATCAAAGAAAACGTGAACTACCTACTGGCGATTAGCAAGGCAAATGAATACAAAAGTGAATAAATAAACTAAATAAAATAATAATAAAAAATAAAAAATTAAACAAAAATAATAAAAAAATCATCACTCGACCATCTCTCCTTTCTGCAGCGAGAGATGGTCTTCTCGTTAACTTTGAGAGGAAGAGTTAATATGGCCAAATACATTGGCGGCATTGTCCCTCAATATCTCTACTATCTTATTATCCCAAACATTAAACGAAAATAAACTTAGAAGTATACTTTAAATACGATTCTGTACAACCGCGGTTTGACAAAAGAGGTTGAATGTAACCCCAATTTATCTTTTAAAGCCTATAAATCGAAAAACATAGAAGGAAGCGAAATGACGCTAATCGTTCAACTGTTTGGCTTCTAGAGAAGGAATTGGTCTGCACTTTAACGCATTTTTACGTACAGACTCGACCAACTCTTCAAGTTTTCTGCGTTTCAGTGGCAAGTAATGAGATATTGCTTTACCTAAAGAGTTTTAAGGAGATATTGGAAGGATAGTGGACTATTGGTCGGTCAATTATCTAAAGTAATCCACGGCCGAGGCCTCCCACTTCTCCCCAGGTTAACAGTCGAGCAATTAACGACGATAAGGTGAGCGTTCGACGTCTTCCCTCCCCGCGTTCATCGCAGATATTTCCCGAAGCAAGAAAAACAAGAAACGAACAGCACCGTGGCTGCGATACGCTCGACTAATGCTGGTCGTTGGTTATATTTGGCATATCTAGAGCTGGAAACGCGTTGTGAGTCATCCTCGGGTATCTGCCACGAGCTGGCGGCAAGAAAATTTGCGTGCTCTTGTGGAAAGTTTGCAGGGAAACTACCGTTCTCGTTCTCCGACTAAACCCAGCTAATCGAAACGACGTACCACTTACGCAACAGCCAAAAGAAATTTCTAAACCCAAACGAGAAACCAACCCAGAAGTTCCTTCATCCTGTGACTCATTAACTCACCCAATCAACGCCAAATCAGTTCACCACCCACTCCCAAAACCCTCCAAAAACCAAAGAGCAAAGCCAACAAAGGAACTCCTCCGCCGAAGCTAGCTGCGTAATTCGAGAGGGCCGATAGAGCCGTCTCCTCACCCTATTTCCATTTTCCTCCGTGTGTTTTTTTTTCAGCGGGGTAATCGTTAAAGCAGGTGTCCCCGACGAGCGTGGGAGAGTGGAGCGCCACCCAACCCATTACTATAACGAACGCCGAAGCGTTGCCATGGCGACCCTTGGAGAAACACACGTGGGGTTGCGGTGGAGAACCCGCTCCCGTTTTTTTTCTCACCCTCCTCTTGCGCCTCCTCTGCGCCTCCCGCCGGCCACCCTCCCGCGCGACACCTCTTTCTTCTCCCTAGGGCGCGTTCCCAGCGTTGGCTCCCTTCGACCTCGTCGACGTCGACCCGGCCGAGTATGCTCCAGGCGGAGCGGCCAGTCTCTACTTACGTTTGTGAATTGAAGCCGGAATGAGCCAGTGGCGTCGCCATGGCCACCGTTGCCATCGCGATACACCGTCCACAACACCAAATCGCCGCTCCGACCATCCGTTTCGGGCCATTGATGCCACCGCCAGAATCAATTCCGTCCTCCCGTCGCTCACTGTCCCCCGCCACCCTCCCCTTCCGCCGATGAATTATCACCTGTACACTCAATTTCCCAAGCACGGTACCCGTCCAGCGCGCCCAGGCTCCCCCCTCAATCAGCCCTTGCCACCCCCTCCGCTATCCTCCCATGGAAATGACTTTCTTCGGCGACTCACGCCGCTACCCTGGCCGATGTAATTCGCGCTAATGGGCCCCGGCGATGACGAGGCCGACGGACGTTCGCCACGTCTATTGTAGGTAGGTCGCTCTAGGCTGGAGTGCGATTTTGCCTCGAGGAGAAGGGACATTGTTGCGGTCGGGGTAATCCTTGTTTGGTATCCTTTGATGCCTCTCCAAGGGTTTTGTGCCTGAGTTTGCTGCTTGTAATCCGCCTGGTACCGCTGTTGACCCTTTTATTGAGGCTTCTTAGTCACTCTCGTGGACGCTTGCAGCGTTGTTTTAAAATTTCCGATGGATGGTCCCTTTTTCTTGTGTTTATACTTGAAGGGTGGTAATTCTTCGTGATTCGTTTTCTTCTGTGTGCTCTTTCGTCTTCTTTTCTCGCTATGTGGACAGTTTGTTATTATTATGTTAACGGGGTGCAAGTTTATTTGATACCTACGTTGAAATATAATGCAATTTGCTACACGCAGAGTTTTTGAAATTAGATACCTATAGCTCCTGAAAATCAGGGCTGGCGGAACTCTTTATGAAAGTTATGCGCATAAGGGCGTCAGCCGAAGGGGGCGCTAAAAAATTATATAGCATGCTTAATAATAAAGGAATCCAACTCACATATAAACAAAATGTAAACGTAATTCTTTTTATTTTGTACTCCGTAAAGACGAAACGTACTTATTAAATAGGAAACGGGAGTAAAAGTTTGGGGTGTCAATAATTTGCTTGCATAAGGGCGCTAACTAGTATTGCTGAAAATAAATGAATATCCTTATCATTGCACAATCTAAGAGTTACATATAATATAACTATGCAGCTCTAGGACTTTCATACGGTATTCAAAATTATGTAGATAAATGGCACTCCCTCAGTGGAGTGTAATTTATTAAGTCAGGCCACGAAAGATAACTGATCTTTTAGAAGGATTTTGACTCTGATTTGTGCATCTATGATGAGTGTACATATATAGAATTTTTTAAATCCTTCTTGTTACACGTGTGTAAACGTTGCTTCAGGGGAAAGTCCTGCGACCTCACCCCTCGCCATTGACACTTTCAATTTTTTCCTCCCTAGGCTAATGTACAGCGTGGAGCCGTTCGTGCAAGGAACGCATAACCACTGCGTCATACAAGTAGATATTTAGGTATTTAGGCGTTCCAACGTGCACATTTAGGTATAACGATCTCAAGTTCAAGCGCACACGCCACGGCCACTATGTATTTACTCGATAAACTCGAAAACTCCCCGCGAACTTTCTTTCGCCGCGTTTCCATCCCGCTGGGTTGTAATCGCGGGGAAAATTGAATTCCATTGAAACACGAGCGATTCGACTGCTGTAGCTCTTTAAACCTAGCCCGTAAAAAGACGCTTCGCCGGAAGGAAAATGAGAGAAACAATTTTTATATAAAATAGTCGAAAGACCGTAGAAGAGAATTAGCCATGAAACGTCACGACGAGCTCTGTGACTTATTCACAAATTTTTAAAACCCAGCAAGTTCGAGTTAAAGAGCTCTCACTCATATAGGACACGTATAAGATTACCAGTTCAGATATCAGTGGAACGATTCCAGGGAGCTGGACCTTCGGAATTATCAATCCCACTGTCTGAGAGGGTTCACGGCTGGAAAATTGCAGTGGACGGCGCAGGAAGGGAAAGAAAACTCGGTGAAAAACGGCCGTTTTCTGTCCGTGTGCGCGCGCGTAAACGGCCGGTCGCATTTACATAACAATCGTGGATCACGTAACAGGGTGTTCGCGCGACGTGTTCCTCCTAGCCGGTTCGCTAGTGTGCGCTCGTCTTTATCAGTGTCGTGTACACTGACGATCTATGTGTGTGCGGTGCATACCGCGACGTGGAAAGTCGTGAATGCCTCCTGCGCGAACACTCGCCTCTGCGGAGTGATCGAAAGCCTCGCCTGGATCGAGATTTTCGCGGGACCTTCCAACTTCAGATTCACCCACATTATCATCGTCAGTGGGTATTCCTCTTTACTGACACTTCAAGGTGGTCACGATTTGGAATAATTCGGAAGAATAATCCAAATTTGTTGAAGAACTCTCAGAAATTTTACTTTATTTGGAACTCCCACAAATATTACTTTATTTGGAACTCCCAGAAATATTACTTTATTTGGAACTCTCACAAATTTTACTTTATTTGGAACTCCCATAAATATTACTTTATTTGGAACTCTCTCAAATTTTACTTTATTTGGAACTCTCACAAATTTTACTTTATTTGGAACTCTCACAAATTTTACTTTTTTATTTGAAATTCCCACAAATTTTACTTTATTTGGAACTCCCACAAATTTTACTCTATTCGGTATTTTAAATTGAATTCAGAAAACAAACCAAATTTCACATTTAGTGCAAACATAGTATCGATGAAAACACGTGAAAAGCGTGCATAGGGTGTAAATCTCTCGACGTGCAAAGACGCTGACGCGAGTAAAAGTGCCAATTTACAGATCTCTCCCTGTATTTAGTATAAGATAGCGTAGGAATATGGGGTTTATTTCTGCGTGATCTGTTTTCTTGCCAAAACAGGGCCGTAATCGTAGCAACGAGGGTAAAATAGTAAAAAGCATTCGTCGTGTCGATGGCTGAAGGATCAGTTCGTGGCGGGTTCACCGCGTTCCCTTACGCGGTGAAAAAGAAAACAGAGATCACGTGGCGCGAGTGAAAGTGGAAGAACAGAGCGGCTAGATGCGCGTTAGTTAACGATTGGCGTGGCCAATAAGATGCAGGGGCGCTCATCGGCCATTATTTATTGCGTATGATTGCGAAAATCCGCAGTGCATCGGTGCACCAGTTCCCCCGTGTCTATCGGCCGTTTCGATTTCGAATTACGCAGCTGGATAATCTATTCGGATCGATTAAACGGTTCGTGTGCAGTTTGGGCAAGAAACCGGCACCGTGGCCAGCTCGTACAGAGATTCCGTGGGTTGATTGGAGGAATATTTTGTAAATACTTTGCTATTACTTATTGTACAGTGTCATTTTAAAATTTCAGGAATAATAAAGCTCGAAGCTTTATCCTCGAGCGTCTTCTCTTCAACTTCTCTGGCTCCCCTATTTCACGCCTATCCTACAAGTGCCATTTCCCATATATTTATACGTGCAAAGGTACCTAATTGCTAAAATTCAAGATGCCTCTAGAATCCTACTTTCAACTTTCAACTCCGCAACAACGAAATCAAATAAAATTCCATTTTCACTGCGCCACAATTTTCCCTCGCGAGATCCCTGCGAAATAGCGATCGTCCGGCTGGAAATGCTGGCAGGCGCAAGCAGTCGTGGCGTGAAAAACGAGGAGCTCGTCGATACCGCCTGATACATTGGCTCGCATTCTCGTTTGACGACTTCGCGCCTGCGGACGAGGATGGTCGGCGGCGGAGGAGCGGCGGAGAAAAGACGCGCTCCCGATAACGATAAACGTCGCATCGGCCCGACGAACGCGCGCGTCCCCCTTTTTTCCTTTCGCCCCTTGTTACGGACAGCTCTCCATTGTCGTTGGATCGCATAATGCGACGGCCTTCCACCTATCCACCAACGCGCCTTGATCCCCGGGAACGGAAAGTTTTTCCCGGAAACTGGCGTACCGCGGTTCCCCGAAACGATTTCCGCCGCCTCGCTTCGCGACTCGCGCGCAAATTGCGTGATTTGACCATGCTGCTCCGATGCTTCGTCTCCCTCCAATGAAATAAAACAGAACCGATTGCGAGCAACGGCTGGCAGAGACTGAATTGAATTTTTGGCAGCGTTCTGCTGGTGGATCATGGGTACCTGCCTCGTGAGGGAAGGAGCGGGTGGTTTGATTTAATATCGAGGTTTTTTTGTGGAGTTACGCGAGAACGTGGAATTGATATGCATTGTAGCTACCTATGCGAGGGGGCAGAAATTTTTCACGTGGGAACTTGAAAACGTTTTGCAGGTGGGCGAGAGTTGTTTCAGTGTGGATTTAAAACTTGGTACGAAACCACCATTGGGAGTTCATCAAATATGTGGCATCAAATATGTGGCAGGTAGTAGGATTATGTAGTGTCCACCCCATAGGAAGTTTTCTTTCTAATATGTATGGATCTTGAATCCATATGTACCAGAATCGGTACGCTGTGTAGGGTAAGGGCAGGTAGTATGAAACATTTGATTTCAAAAGCTTGTCAAAAGTAGGGGATTTTTTTTTTTTTTTAATAGAACTGACATGAGGGGCGGAAGGAATTAATGCATAATCATATTTACATAATCAAATGTAAAAAAAATCAATTGGTTTGCAATTATAGTAAAAAAATTTAAAAGGTTGAAAATCAACCGTTGGAAAACATGGGTCCTAATATGGAAGACCTAGAAAATTTGTAAAGAACTCTTTACTTTTTTTTACTAAAATAGAAGATACAAATAAATAAATATACATCATTTTTGGAATTTATTCCTGTTTTCTGCGTCTCCTACACGTTAAGCACGTGAATAATACGTCGAATGTCCCACATTCTTCGTGTGCCCACTGAAAGCAGCGAATACATGGGGTCTACTTTTTTCTATACACATTTTCCGACAAGAAATTAAGAATAATACTAAGCAGAAAGTAACTTCATTAGTAAACTATTGTTGAATAATCAAAAACACACATATTTAATGATAAATTATATCAAAATAATACTTTGTAACATACCTTCACTACAATATTTAACTGTTTGATGCACTTTTCGGAAATTTATCGTCTATTATTTATTCGTCTATTGTGTCTAAGGATCTAAGACATAGGGAATACAATCCCGGGATCGCGCGATCCTGGCTGTTTTCTGGATTCCAAAAATGACCGGATTTGATATAAATAATTCCGAGCGTTTCGCAATTTTTTAAAAATGTGAATTACTTTATGAACATGTGAAAAATAAAAAAATAAACATAGTCATTTGGTAATAATAAGGAGAATAATAATAATAATGATATATTTCAATAATAATATTAAGTTGCATATGACTAACTAAACTATATTTATTTTTGCAATGATATTCTCTGATATTCTAGTTGCAAATCGCAACTTGTCTGAACATTTAAAGTCGAAACATTGTGGATATTTAGGTACTTTAGGTGCTTTGCTGTTTCTTCGTTCGCATTTCCAAAAAATCTTCATAATGATTTACTGATATTACCTACTTATTCAGGCTTTATTATTCGCCATTCTTCTACTGTTTTGGAAAAGTGTAAATGACCAGAAGTGTTCCCCCGACGATTCCACTTAATTATAGCAGAGATTTTTAAATGGTAATATGCGTGTAACGAAGCACACAGCGAAATTGGAGTTGGGATTACGTTCGAACTACCACGGACGTCGATAGATCGTCCTCGAACCCGTGGAACCTCGCGTGGAAATGGATCTATCTATTGATTCTCTAATCCATGCAAATTCTATGCCGACCGAATGCAAACATATTTGTCGTCGCACCGCTGATAATGCGCGTCTGCTCGACGAGCGTACTCGAACGCAGAAACGTTGAAGATCTGGCACGAAAAATCTGTTTCCCATGTGGCTTTGCTCGCAACGTACAACTGTCTAATTTCAATTAATTAAATCACCAGCGTTTCGAGCGAATCACATACACCGATAAGAATCACGTGAAATGTGTACTTCCCCACTGATTACGTGAATTCATTTAAAATCGAGAAAACGTGGAACTGCTTTTACCGAGGAAATGCTTTCTAACGTTTCAAACTAACGACCAATCACGTGCTTCGTCCAATTCATACGCCCCTTGAATGTACCCTTAACCTCCAGCGCGTATCCTTCTCGTCGAGCGCTTCAAAGGGTCTGTCTTTTCACAGTCACCCTCGTCCCCCATGGCGCCACATTGGATGGAACCGAATTCTGCGTGGCCAATGAACCATTTTACTGGGATCTCTTCGAGGACGAAGTAACAGGTGACTCAATGGCGGACGAGGGAAGTGATTTCGATTCTCAAGCCTTTCATTCTTATTTTCAGCTGTTTTCCTAATTTCTATACAACTGGATTTGCAGGTTAATCTATGCAGAAAATATTCTTTTATGTCGATCCTTCTTATTATTTATTAATTATTGTGGAATCTTGTCCACATCTTCGACGATGTTGGCGGGATGTGTGGCCCCTATCAGTCATTTGCTTGCAAAAATAATAGAAGTTTCTTAGAATTAGATAGTTTACGCTGGTATTAGTCCACTTTAAAGGAAAAAAAAGAAAAATTGAAAGAGTTATAGCGTTTGAAAGAAAAATTAAGTTTTTCCTGATAGACAATTTTTTCATATTATTCTGTATATTAACGAAAAAAGTATTATAAATGAAAATGAAAATTTTAGGTCCAATCGCAGCGTAAATTATTTAACTTTAAGAAAATTTTCTTCTTTTTGCAATCAGATGAATGTGGCAGGTGTCGTCGTCGAAGAGATTCCACAATAATGAATAAATAATAAGAAGGATCGACATAAAAAAAATATTTTCTGCAAGTTTAAAGATGCCTCTTTATATCCCAAAATAGTTTAATGCAATATTAATAGTAGCTTTATAAACAAAAAATTCACACATATCGGAGGCTGTTACACGAGAATCTATTTTGGTTTCGTTTATAATAATCTAAATAGTTAAGTTAGGTCTGGGTTAAATCAAGTTCATTAACTCGAAACCCAACTATATAATACTGAGTAAATAGAGACATCGTCGATTCCCGAATCTTAGATACATACGTGGTAAAAGATGCGAGATTCGCTAAAACAGAAAATCGTGGGCGAAGTGTGCGCTTGAGATCAGGAGCGTGGATTCTCGAAGTTTACGATGGACGTAGGAGCACAGTAGCGATAGAGTGACCTTCCTCGACTCCATCAAGTGGCAAAGTGGCAATAAATCGCCGAAGAAGTGATAGCCGGCAACTGACGCGAAAACAGCTTTATTTGTACACGACTCTATTCGCTTCCTGCAATAATGTCATCCAGTTCTAGAAGCCTCTTTCCCTTCCCGTTTAAAGTGAGACGATCCTACTCGCGATTCCCATCCAGAGTCCCCGGCAGGCTTTCCAGGCAGCGACACATTTACTTGATCACCTCTGCGCCCGAGCAAATTTGCATTTCTCGCGTAGATCATTTTTTCCACGGACGTGTGCAAGTGCGACGTCAATTTCCACTGATCGATAATTCATCAGACCGCAGGCTATTAGCCCGTTCAGGAATAATTTTCCTGCTGCACCGATCACGCTATATTCTCACCCCTGCACACTTTCCATTGATTACCCAAGTGTCTCTCCGCAATTTCTTGCTAATTGTTGTCCAATGTGCAACCTTTGCCGCGTTATTAATCAACCTATCCGCGGGCAATTGTATTGTGGCCATCTCTCTTCGGATTTATCGCATTGAAGAAGGATCTGATGATACGGTATTCAAGGTTGACTACTGTGCTGATGGTGCATCAACGAATCCAGGAGAAGAAAACTCTTCTAAGAATGAGAGAGTTCAATTAACAGAAGAATTCTAGAAGCGGTGCCTGGACCACTTTTGCACGCAGCCTCCAATGAAACCACCAAGAATAAAAATTCTATGCCGCCCAGATGGATTAATTTACTAAAAAAAGGTTACCAAGAAATTGTAAATCCTCTCGCCACAACTCAGACAAATACTCCCACCATTAATACCCCCTCAAGCCCAGAATTGCACACGTCTCCATCGCAAGAAGAACACAGGTCGTTTCACCCGACACCAGCATTGACCCCACTACAAACTACAAACCCTCCCATTCGAACGATTAGCAAACACTACTCGACAGACAGAGATCCATAACACTGATGCATCTCCCCAACAATGTTCTCTCCGTCCCTCCTACACAAGGCAGCCCCGTAATACCATCGTCACCGAAAGGGGGAAGAAAAGAGCGAGGCGCAAAGTGACGTGTTACGGTGGTCCCGACGGCAAAAGCCTCGGTGCACTTTCGCTGTTAACGAAAATTACCTGGCAATTACCAGTGGCCGGAGCAAGTGCGACGTTGATCGGGACAGTGTGTCAGGCGCTCGCCATTGGCCCGTTTTTCCCGGGGACATTTTCATCTGCGCCGCGGGATCGTTGACCGTTACACAGAGGAGATACCGATTAAAACCGAGAACGGGGAGAAAGGTGTGTATAACGCAACGTAATGTAAATGCGGACGCGGTTGGCGCGTGCGCCTGCAGTAGGGCAGGGCAAGACGACAGCTGTTTCAGTCCTCAGGCAACATCAGTGGTTGCACCTGCCTACTTGCTTGCCTGCCTGCCTGCCTGCCTGTCTGCCCGCTTGCCTGCCTGCCTGCTCGCTTTTGCCCGCTTGCCTGCTTGTCTGCTCGCTAACCTATAACCACCCATCTACCTACCGGCTAGCTTCGCGGACTTTGCCCTTATTAGGTGACTGATCTCTCGATTCCAGCGCGACGCCACTTTGTGGGGACCTTCGATCCACCGAGAAGCTGTTGATGGCTCTTTACTAAGAGCACAGGAGTTTGGTACCTTCAGAGTCTGATTAGCTATCATATGCAAGCTTTTGGAGAGGCCTCGTGGATTTTAGTAATTGGGTAACTCGATTATGAATTTCTAGAGTTGGCTTCTGCGTCAGGGCTCGATGAATGCCGAGGTCAATCCTGATAATCGAGAAGCTGGAAATAGTGAATCATGTTGCTAGCTACCTGCTACTGTCCTTGTTTGGTAGCTGCAGCTCTCTTTGACCACAGCACCCCTCTATTGTGGGCGTAGGTATTGGTCCCTCTGGATGATCGATGACTAAACTCCCACTGGCAATTTGGGGAAGTTGGATTATGGAGACGACATGGTTAACCAGATTTCTGGACAGCGATTGGAAGGCCATCAACAAGTCTTCAGACTTTGAGAGCTAACTATATAGAACTTACTTATTCCTCGCTAAAGGCACCTATCGACCAAATATTATCTCCCCTTTCTTCATCTATCTCCACCAAATACTACAGACACTATTTTCCTAGAAGATGATGGTTTTCCGAAATTTCTATTCCCCATTCACGGGCGAATAAATTAGGCTCGCTCACCCCGCATGGCGATTTGTAAGACACCCACGTAAGCACGTGTTAAGAACGTTGACAGTTTATTTTCGGTGACGCCTAATGTATAGGACGCCGTGGACTGCAGGCCGGCGCCCGCATAAGCAAGCGTGGCACGCGTCACGACGCCTGCTCGCCGATCAACAAGGCGCTGGAAACGAAGGCTAACGGGATTTAAAGACCGATCTGTCTTCGACCTCCTCGCTGTCTCTTCGGCACTCCATTCTTCTATCGGCGAAATTTTCCTCGCCACGAACCAACGCCTTTCATTCCTTTCATCCTCTTACCACCTATTCCACTTTCGACTCGGCCGCTAAATACGGGGTCACTTCTCAATGGAATTCCCAAGAAGCAGTTCGCCGTAATTTCAATGATTATAAAGCCGCTTCGGAACACAGGAAACACAAACCCCGCGTGTGTTCTCTTCGAGAATATAAGCGATCGATAAAATCGAGGCTCGTATTAGGTAGAAATAAAACGTTTGGAGATGCTAGAAGGAAGAATGGCGACTTAGAAGGCGAGCGTTGTCGCTGCAGGCCTACTTCATGTCGCTAACGGAAGTCTCTTGGCCAATCGATCCATCGATTCTTGGTCAACGGGTCAGTGGGATCAAATGGGAGAGAAAATTAATGTAGCTCGACGTCGTGGAATGCAACTACCTTACGCTATTCGCGATGGGACACTATTTAAGTAGAGTAAAAACCTCTTTAATCTATTTTAACCACGTACAGATCGCGTACACTTTCAAGTAGACTTAGTTACTCTCCGAATTCTCGCTTGGTAATCCTTCTGAACCAAGTAACGCCGTGTTTTATCCGTCAATTGCGATTCTTTAATCGAACATCGAGGGTACTGAATTTTTTAAATAGAAGACTGGAGGCCCGAAAAAGCAAGGCTGAAGAAATTCGTGTATCGAGTTTCGTTGTATTTAATTCGCCCATTGCGGCAGGTTTATTAAATCGCGATCTAATCACAGAAGTTACGCCAATAAATTGCCGTGACGCAAGGTATCCGAGCGAGCGGGAGGATTTCAGGCTGCCTAGCCATCGGGCATTCGTTTCTATTACGGGGAATCTAAAAGTAACGAGGTATTTTCTCATATTATATAGCATGCTCGGATCACGCATTATCCTCGGCCTGAACGAGACCTGTTGTTTAGAGCTAACTGTAACGTCTCTTTCCCTTTGCAATTGACTAACCGCGGGGCTTCTTCGTATCATTTCGCAAGGCTCGCTCAAGCTGTTCCCCTTTCTTCTCGTCGCGCGCTTTCCTTTGTCGAGGTTCCATCGGAGCTTGTATTTTAAAAAAGAAATCCCGCTAAAACTGAAGATCCCCTCAGCGGTGAAGAACGAAGAGATCGAAAAATGTGTGGGATCAGCTGGATAGAGGGTTGCGCGGGGCGAAGTTGCGGCCGCTGTAGAGCGATGACAGATGTTGCAGCCGCATTAGATAATTAATCTGCCCGTGTGGAGGGATCCCGAATGACGGGCGTGGACGGGGATGATTATCGAGCGTGTTTAGTTTTATTAGCTCGTCCCGAGATAGAACCAGGGGGGTTGACTCCTGACTTTCGATCCCACTCGTGCCCTTTCGATCCCACCCCACCGAGATTTCGGTGTGGTCTGGCCGAGCAACGGATATCTAAATCGACCGGCGAAGAATCCTGTGAAAAGTAAACTCTGCCGCCACACAAAGAACAGTGGGAAAAGTGTGACGGTAAAAATCGATAGAGGAAAGGTTTTCTCCACCGCTCTTGCGAGTCTGCCGCAGAAGGAGATAGTGACACGGAAACGTTTAAGTCACTCGTCACTCCCCCCATTTCGTAATTTAAACACACGAGTCAGATATCGTATCCCCGAGTTTTATAATAGTTACGTTAACCCTCCGCTAATCTTTATTCTCACAAACACCACGACTCTCCCATCTCTGCGTCCTCCAAGCTCAACTTTCGCAACAGAGCACAGTATCCATCCCGCAGCCTACCAGCTCGCTGGAGAGTCAGAGGAGATCGATTCTGGGGAAGCCAATTAAAGCGAAAAAAGTCGTTGATCGATCGGGGCCAGGGGGGAAAAAAGAAGAGGGGCCATCCACCTACGACGCAGGGGGAAGAAGGATAAACACCAGCGATCCTTCCCCCTCGACTAAAAAGTTCCTCTCGACCAGTTTCTCCCTCGCTCGCCGTCTCTGTCCCCCTCGCTCGCGCCGGGGCCCTCTGTCCCAAGAGTCGAAGGCCCTTTTGGTAGCGTGGTGCCACGGCACCCTGACATTATCTGCCGGTTTATTATATAGGTACCTGGTGGCACGCGCCGGCCCCGACAACAGCTGCTCTTGCTTCAGCCGAACACCGGAGGTGGATGAATAAAGTGAGAGGCACACCTTGCTGCAGACGCGTGCCGGCAGCCTTCAAGATGTGAATACCGAGATCCTCTGGTGCGTCTGGCCGTTGCCCTCCCGCCTCTATCTCCTGGAATCGGACCTGGTGAAATTTCCGACCGGACGCGGGAGACTGGGCTTGCGGGCGAATTTCATGGTACCGAGGGTGTGAGCCTCTCGACTTCGAGCACAGTGAGGATTTTATTTACTATAATAAAACACTGGATGGAAATGAACGATGCGACTCGAAGGCAGAGTTGGGCATTATCTAAATGAAAAATTATTTAAATAACCCTGAATATTTATGTGAAAGATAAAGGATCTTCTCACGACGAAATTATTTTCATATGTTACCAATTAAAATTCGAATAGTTATTTAGTTTTTTACTATCTGGTCCTAAACAAAAACGTCCCTTTTATCCCACCTCTCCCCTACTTATTTCTTTATCCGTCGTCGAATAAAATTGTTGTTTTGTATTCGAACTCGAAATAAATTATTTAAATAAATTCTTCCCCATCTCTGCTCGAAGGATACCAAAAGTGAGCAAGATGAGGTGTTCCAAAGTATCATGTAAGATACTTTGAATCCGTTTAGCGATAGAGTTAAGGGGAAGCTGAGCGAAGTAAACAAGGTCAGAATTTCTCTTCCAAGTTCCTTCTTATTCTTCATACTTCGCTGCAGCTTCAAGCATCGTGAATCACCCAATCCTGTTTCCCCAGGAAAGTCACGGCACCAATAACGCTTGAAGACATTTAAACGCAAGCTTCATCCCCTCCAGGCCGAGCGAGCGCGAAAGTAAAAGTGAAAAATTGGCCGAAAATATCTGCGGACGTATCTGGGTTAAGGGAACAAGAGTCGAGGAGGCAGTTGAGCGCGAGTGGTTTTGCCAGCGACTCCGTCGTCGGCTGATAAAAAGTTTTATGCGCGGATCTTCATCCGAGTCGGGCATTGTTCGGCCCAGGTAGCAGGTGCTACCCTTCATGCCACGGGATGAATGCCGGGACGTACAAACGGGAGCTGACTCTTACGCACGCGCAAACACCGTTCCCGCATCTGCAAGATGGTCGCGGTGTAACGCGCACTCGCAGATGCAACCCAATCTCCCATTGTCGTCCATCCGCTACCAAAAATCATGTCGCGGGGCCGTGTGTTGTTTCAGGTTTGACTCGTATCTCGGGGCACGATCGATGGAGAGGAGATAAAGAATCTGTTTTTCAAGGCACCTGAGATATTCTAGCAGCAAGCGGGCACAGAGCTACGAGTTGTTTCTGTGCAACGTGGCGGGGAGTTTGAATTTTCGATTTTATGACAGAAAAGTTCACGTTTTACGGAACAGAGGGGTTGATATTGATTTGAGAAGTGTTTCTGAGGGGATGCGCATCGAAGCACCCTGAAAGTTTTATGGGGGGTGGCTTCTGTTGGAAGTGAGTCACTTGGATTTTTATAGCAACTGTTCTAGTAACTAATAGCTTACTACTGTTCAATTGTTTTGTGATACTTTTAGTAGCGATATGAATCAAACTCGTTATACCGAAGAAAGAGCGTGGATCGACCTTCCGAACCCCATTTCCATACAGCAGACTGAGAGATCCAGCGCGAAATACAGATAAGATCGCATCTCTCATCTGCTCCTCTCCATCATTGCTACCTGCATCGTGGCTCGTGCCAGCGAACGTTTAAATTCATGGATGTCACCTGCTGCTTCAAGAACACTCGAGGTAGCTTTTAGCTGAACCGCGCTCGATACAGCGGAGATGCATATCGATGCTCGACGACAGGGCTTGCTTGCTTTTCAAACACCGCCTCAAGTTTCCCGCCGAACCGTTCATCATCGCCGTGAGCCACCATTATCGCATATTACTGGGTCGTGATAATCGCTTCCACAAGCCTAGCCTAATTAAACTCAGAGCTTTTGAAACGGACGACGGGAAGAGGTTCATAAATTACAACTGAGAAAGAAAAATCCTATATAGGTTGGAGTAAATAGACTTATTTTTTGCCTTTCGGCCTCAAAATGGGGTTATATGTGTTATGTGCGTAGGTGTTTCTAAGACTGTTAACTCAAGATTGTGCTTTCTTTTTTATTTCTTCCTTCATTTTGTTCTTTTTTTCTTCTCCTTTTTTCCAGAACCATACACATGCACTCCGCTCCTTCTTCCTCTTCCTTTAGTATCTTTCCTTCTTCTTCTTTCTTTCACATCTGAACCTTGCAATCATGCTTTGGTCTCTGCCTCTGTAGTTTCCGTTTCGGTAATTTGCTCTCTGGTTATCCCTGATTTCTGTGTAATGTGCGTTGTATCTGCCTCGTGGTATTCTGTCGAAAACTCCAATATATTAGCTATAATATTTTTTTACAAGAAAAATTCTATAGATATAGTATCATTTTTTACAAGAAAAGTCCTAAAAATCCTATTCAATTACGAGACACCACTTTCCAAAATTTGGAAGATGAAATGGGAGGTCGAAAATCTTGTTGATATTAACTTTTATAATTGCGGAGTTACAGGATAGATTTTCATAGATCTCTTTTTATTTTCCACAATGTACCTATATCTGACAGGTTTAATTACTGATCGAGAAGATATGGAACAACGACTCCTGTGGCCACGAAACTCGCAGCATCGTTGCGTAACGCGTAGCTGACCATACGTGGCCGTTGGTCGGTGGCTTTTTTTACTTGTTCCCCATATGCGTTCGCATCTTCGACCAGCGGATGGAACTGACAATAACTTACTGATCGAAGGCAGCTGGACCTTTCTCGAGTCATCTGCCCGTGTAGCTCGCGATGCGATAACTATTCTCTCGCCCCCTTACCGCCGACCGCATTAATGGATATTTATTATCGTCATCGAAGGTGGGTACCCAGAAGACAGCTGACTCGGAGGAGAGTGCCGATCAACTCTGTATGATGCAAAACCCATAACGCTCCTATACTGATCCTCTCACACGCGATACTTAAATAAATACGATAAAGAGCTGAACAGGATTTTCAAGGACCCGAGGAGAAAATAAAATACGAAATCTGCGAGATTCCTGAAATTAGATAAGTCAAAGAAAAATGTCGAAAGTATCAAGTAAAAACTCGAAGATAATTTTCCAAATAGAAACGTCAATCGGTATCCATCGTGGAGACCCATCCACTAATCGAGTGTCAGACCTCCAGCGAAATGATTATCACTAACGAGAGGCTAATATACTCCTTCCTGCCTCCGTATCGCAAATATTTGACGCGAGGATGTCGGCGGAGTGGAATTCTATACGAGCAGGGCCGTGTTCCGTGTCGCGCTCGGCGGTTTTGGCACGCGCCTTCGCCGCCGAAAAACCGACTGTGGGAAGAGCATACACGCGAGCGTGCACGGCAAAGGGGACGCTCGAGAGATGACGAGGTGGTATTATGTGATACGTGAAGGCGGGAAATGTCCACCCGCGGCAATATCCATCGGTGATCAGAGGGAATTGTGCGGGGGGATGTTTAACGACGGGGGCGAAAGAGGAGAGTCGAAATGCCACGCGACTCTTAAAATGTCAGGGCAGCATCCCTCTAATAGGCTGGTACCACACTGGCGCCGACCTATCCAGGCAAACACTAGGATGTATAGACTTCATCAAGTCACTTTGTCACGGTTCCAAGTCACCCATTCTGGCGATTGGACTTGGGGATGAATATACATCGAGGGGGAGAGAAGCGTGAGATGCTGGGACTAATTTCAGCGATTAAAAAGCTTTCGCTATTTTACTCTGGGGTACTTGAAGGTGTGGGAAGGTATTAGGCAGTATAGTTATTATAAATTTTCAAGGTTTCTAATGTATCGGGTGCCAAAAGTCGAAGTGAAAGAAGATACTAATATTCAACTTTTAAATTTTCAAATCTCTACTTCACCGCTCAGAATTTCAGATCAAGCATAAATGAAACCTCCTGTTTACTACCAAGTTCGAGAAGTACCTATACGCGTAAGTACCTGTGACTCCTATAGCTACAGTTTCCAGGCCCAACTTTGAATTACCCTTTCGGAATAAGAAGGCAATCCGTTCACTTGCGTGCTCGGTCGCGTCGCAATACTACTTCCGCGTGCGTGTGGCCACCCACACGGTTGTAGGCGCGTATCGAAAGTAGAGTGCACCTATCAGCGTGCAAACGTGTCCGCGAGTGGTCGATAACGGGCAGAGAGACGTCGCGGGCTGTAGGATGTTCATCGGACACCGTATATCCTGTTATTCGGCCTACTACAGAACCATGGCGAACCGTGTCGCGAAAACGAAGATGGGCACGAGGGAAAAAGAAGAATACACGTAGTTGACAAGCTATACGAGGAGCATCGAAACGAAGATCGCGTTACACTGGGCACAGAGGACGAAAGCTTTGCTTTCGAAGATGATCTCCCTGGTAGTCTCTGATTAAACAGAGATACACAATCTTATCTGGCGCAAGGTAACTCCCGCGGCGATTGTTTAACGTCTCATATGATCGTGTGGATGGTATAAATAATGGGTAGCACGTGTCGAGTTGACTTTAGAGCAGATTCGTTTAGCGACAGCATTTACCTTGTTTCTTCAAGGTACCTTAGGATATATCTCCTTTCTACTACTAGGTGATTAAGCGTGGAATAATGGGTGGGTAATTTATCTTACGACCTGTAGTTTTCGTGGAAATCGATTTTGAAAATGATTAAGATAAGATGGACTTGGTGAGACGATTTCCGAAGGCATTTAAGTCGACTCTCGATCGCCTATCGACTCCGTGAGATCGAAATCACAATATGAGCTTCTTGTCTTCAGGTATGCAGAGTTGTATGGGCCTAAGGCATCGACGATGAGTCAGACAACAACGTGGAATGTCGCTAATGAGTCGCGGCGGTCATGAGTCGAAACAAGAGAGACTACCGCATCGGTCGATTTTCTCCATTTCCCAGAGAAACCTATCTTCTGAGATAATTTGCATCTTCTCTCGCTTGACTCCAAATTAAATCTGTATACACCTAGATCCTCAATTTCCATGTGAAGCTTCCAAAAATATAATCTCCATGCAAACAATCCTAATACCACTTTTTGCAATTCCCATTAATAAATCCTGATGAACCTTAATATTTCCAAAATATTTCGTTTCAAATATTTTCCATCTCCATAGCCTTCTCCTCTAAAGACTCCAAGGTGGCTGCGAAGTCCTTAGAAGACTTTTCCAGCGAGGATTCCGCGCGGAGTGACACAGTGCCGCTGGAATGAGTGGCACGAAAACGATCGTGATGTCGGTCCGTTCCGAAGTGTCCGCTTGGAATTAGGTAAGAAACGTATTCGCCTGCGAGGACTTCGTTACGCGTCTCGGATCCACGGATGAGCGTCATGCAAGATGCCAGTAATCGCGCGCTGGCTGGCGCACACGCACGTGCACGGCACACTGGTACCTTGAATTCGCGTGTTCGCGGATCGTGGGAACTGGTGTAGTATCTTTCAAGAGCGTGGGTTAGCAGTGTTAGTGTTTATTCAGCGGGCAGAACAATGCGGAGGACTGTCGGTGCCCGTTCCGCATTGCTGCGCCCAAGATCATCAGCAGCCGCTTGCTACTGTTCTAAGTGTAGCTTTGTCACTTGCAGATGACTAAGGTATCTCCCACCTCACCTCCCCCCAGCCACTTAATGATATCACGAGCGCCTGTATCTCGACAACAGATTACGTGAATCCTCGGAGACGAAGATTCGCGGCTGTGCTCCTCGATCGTCGTGATACAGGTGTCGTGGCTTGTCTTTTAATTCATGTCCTGACATTGGTCATAAGTTATGACTCGTAACACTGCTCTGGACAGAAATTCTGTGGTTAATTATTAAGCTGAATTTCATTACTTATATGTTGGATAAATTCACTTTATTTTGTGACGCGGATAGTTCCAACTGACAATGCTACCTATCTACAGAACCCAATCTCCACCACTCGCGCTGCAAACACATCGAATGCCCATCCCAACCTCGCAAGCTCCATGAGAAATCTTATTCTTCCCAGAACCACACAGCCAAATGAGAGATTCTCAAAGCAAACGTAACGCGCTACCACTTGAAAGACCATCCACGTGCAGCGTCGTTGCGCAACATACAGCAGCGCTGTTTTCCCCGTCGATATAAGGTAGGAACGCAGAATCTGGCGGTCCCTGTTGCGCAAAATGTCGATTGCACTCCCTCCCCGCTACTAGGTATCCCCCCGTTCCTAGGTAACCTCGATTCCCGTCCGCATCATCTCCCGTTCGCGGCGGAACAATGGCGTCGTTACGACGTCGAATGGTCGCCAGAGTTGGAGGATTTCTCAGGTGAGCCCCCGAGCGTTAACGCAATTTCCACGAAAGGTGTGTGCTCGGTGGAAGACAGTTCGTGGAGCTGGCGAGGTCCCCGGTTATTGATCGCAGCTCGAGCTGGCTGGCTGGCTGGCTTGGCTGGTTGATTTTACTCCCGACACGACTGGAGGACCATACTGGATGTGTGGTATGGATAATGGTCGCATATACCTACGCGCTACACCCACACCTGCCAACAGAGGTTACACGTAACGCCGTGGCTGCAGGGGGGAACGACGCAGATACCGATTAAACTCTACGTCTGCGGTTCGCCCGATGAATATTCCCCTTTTCCGCTCAGAACTCGACACCCATCCTTCGGTTCCACGGTGACTTTTCCTCTTTAGACCCCCTGGAGATTGGATCCTGGTGCCTTGTATGGTTTCCAGTGGCTTGGAACTCTTGGGAGACAACTCTGCTGGAGGAAATGCGCCGATCTTTCGAGAGTCGCGAGAGGAGACATCCCACGCGACGAAGTATAAAAATGATAATCAAGATTCTGACGTGCTAGTAAATTCTGGTAGCTTGATAGAGAAGGTGTGTGTGCCATGGGAGCTCATTAGCAACTTATTCGAAGCTGAAACAACGAGCTTTGGGTACAGAAGATCGACGAAAGAGGATTTTTATGGAGAAATACATAGGTTTCACGATGAAATGTTTCTCGAAATTCTACCGTTGGCAACGACGCAGACAAGCTCCAAGCTCGCCAAACACAGAGCCGAGGATCCTGGGTAGGTGGTTTCGTATCCTGGCAACCTGGGCTAGTTCCACCGGTAACCACACCCTCGATTGACCAATTTATTACTCATCTAACAACCGTGGGCTACTGTGCGCCTCGCTGTGCGATTCTGACGAGGTGCACCCGTCGATCGTGCCACCCTGAACGTTGCGGGGTTCTCGCTTGGATAACCTAGATTTCGATACTCTCTCTCTATTTCAATTACCGCTGTATGATGGTCCCTTGACCGGTCCGATCGATAGTACTCGCGGTCGAACATCCTCTGTCCGCTATCGGAGGCACCGTTCCGATATTAGTCAAGATTAGAGGTCCTCTTACCGGAAGAGCTCTACGGACCACATTTACTACAAACGCCTATTAATCGTAAATAAGTAACTCAAGGTACAGTGGACGAGCTCTGTAGCTTCCGTACACCTCGATAGCAAGGAGCTCGTTCCAAGAATCGAAGCTCACCATCCCCAGGACACCCTAGCTCCACACCCCAAACCAGAGATAGGTGCAGTAGGATGCCCATGCCCGTCGAGATAGCGCGAAATTCAGCCTCGTGACACGGCAATTTTTCCCTCCCCCCTCGGTTTCCTAGCGAGGTAATAACCATCCGAACCCTCCCCCCCTCTCGTTGCTGCCCCCCTTTCAGCTCGCAGGAGCCTATTCGTGGCGTGGGCGGAGGGTACGAATGCGAGAAGTTGCGAGGAAGCCTTAATGATCGAGCGCTTCTTCCACGAACCCGGGGGAATCTGATTCAAGGGGGTGGAAGAGGTGGCCCGGCCGTTGTGTGGGTGGACGGGCGGCTAAAGTCAGATCTCCAAGGTTTCATAGGTGTGTTGGCTACAAACGGTTGCTAGGCTACACGGCTGGGGAGGCAACCGGTCAATACCTCGCCTCTGCTGCTGGCTTACCTCCGCATGAGCTAAAACGTCACCGGTGGAGAGTTGCTCTCCACCTGTCCCACCCTTCCCGCCGACCCTCCCCAGCGCCAGCAGCCACCGTGCCACGCAGCGCCCCTTCCTCCACCTCGCCTGCCCGACGCCACCAGCGCAAACCGATCCTCCTTTTTTCTTTTTTTCTTTTCTTTCCACCAGCACCGACTACGACTACTGGGGCCGCTAACCCCTCATCCGTATCTCTGGACGGTTCCATTGGCGGTCTCACGCGCGCAACGTATGTGTCCTAGGTGGCTTTTAAGAGGAACAGGGGTGTAGCCTGGGAGGGGAGGTAGGGGTGGCTACCGAGTCTCCGCAGGAAACGAGGACGAGGACACGTCCTGGGTGGAATTCAATTCGATGATGCGAGCAAGTTTCATGTAGGTTGCAGGCTGCACCTGTGACCAAGTCGTAGGTGGAGCTTGAGCGATCTTCGGGGTGTGTTGATTGAAGAACGGACGAGTTTGTAGGGTTTATTGGGAATTTTTAAAGGAATGCTTGATGTTTGCGGGATGTAGTAGTGGGTAGGGGGTGTTTAGATTTTTGGAGTTTGGAGTGACGGAGTTGGAGGCAGACGATTAGTGTCTTCAATTTGGTAATGTCTAGCGTTGGGAAACCGGGCTGCTGCATGGGTTTCACTTCTGAATGGAGGACTTAGAATGAAGTCTTTCAGTTCGAAGAGTGACCTGAAGGAAGTGCGACGAACTGAAGTACGACGATAGTTTCGACATAAACATCCACGATGATGAAAAGACTACTGATCAGACTGTACCTACCTACCATGCGAATTTCACCCTCGGCACACAATGGATTAAGTGAAATGCAACGTACGAAATAAAATAGAGCGTTTAAGATCAATGTTCCAGATAACATCGTCCGTAGCATTATGCAATTTTGTACCAATTATTACACACTTCTATCGAACACGGTATCTCACCGCATTTTAAACGCACGAACCTGCCGTCGTATATTCGTGTCTATGCCTCTAACGATACCATGCACTCGAGTCGATCTTTCTCCCATGCTTCTGGGAACTGCCAGCTACCTGCACAGTCTCTTAATTTTCTGTCATTACAGCTACTAATCTAGGATTCCCCACTTCACTACTCAGCACGATATCTAGCATCCCAACAGATCACCAAATCTACATCTGACCTCATTGCGTATTTAGTCGCAGACATGCCTCGTTACAGTAAAATTCAAATCTTCCCCAAATTGAAGTAGATACCGTCCCGCAATACACGGAAAGCAAAAGTAGGAAACGAAGGAAAATAAGCTTTCACTGAATATACGCTCACACCAGTAAAATGGGATTAATAAAAACCAATTAAAAAAACATAAAGAAGTTTCCAAACCAAGAAATCTGGTGCATTAATCAAATCATATTCTTCCGCAGCGACAACAAGAGCCCCAACAGTTCGATTTAGAGTCCAGATAAATCCAACAAAAAACCGGGACACCGTCCGTGGTCGATCGCAGAGCTCTCCCCCTCCCTGTCTCCCCAGTAAAATTATCTACGAAACGTCCGATATCTCCCTTCGCGGGTACTCGTGTTCACGCGTGTTCCTTTCGTGGCGACCGAGCCAGCCACCCATTTCCGGGAACCGCAGCCACGGGAAGCCCCCAGGGACGAGTGAAAGGGGTGCTGCCCCTGCTCCTCTCGCTCTGCGCCACCCGCAGACACGCAACGCTCTGGTGATGCATCCCCTGCGCCTAGGGGAGGGCGACGTCGCCGTCGCTGCTTCCTTCCCGTCGCTTTTTGACTTCGTTCGCCACGTTACTCTCGCTGAGGGCTCCCTTTTCACGATATTACGCGGCACACACTCGGTGGGCGCGTTTTGTCGCATTCAGGACGCTTCTTGGCTGTGCTACATGCTTCCAAGAGGGCTGTTTAAATCTTGGATGGTGAATAGTTGGACAGGTGTTTGGATGCAGGGTCGATTTTGATTTATAATTTTATTCGTAGGCTCGGAATAAAATTTATAGAAGATACTGACCCTGTTGTGGGATGGAATTTAGTTTCCTCGAGAAGTAATGTTGATAATGAGGAAAGTTAGTTAAGGTTAGTGATGATATATGGCTTTGGGGTGGTTTAGGTAAATTTTCTCGAAATTTTTAACAGAAGCAAAGAATGTACGTGAGCTTTGATATAGCGGAGGTGGAAGTGGAAGTATGGTTAATAAGAAGTTGGAGTGGTTTAATATATCCCGTCACGATCTAACTCGAAATTTCCCTCTTCCAAGGGAATATAAATCAGAACGATGGAAGACGCGAGTAACTATAAAGCAGCTCTGCGGTCGTACGTCTCGACGGTTTTCCCGATAAAATCAGCTCGTTAGAATGAATAATCGAGCTTCCTAGCCGAAACGTCAAGACGCCACGAGTTAAAGAGCCCCTAATGATCTCGGTGAAAGCAATAATACTTAGCCTGCCAACTAGCTATTAGTAGATACTCCTAATATCGTAACAGTTACGATTCCTCAAATCAGCAAACCCCAATTACGTTACCCTAAAAACCACGCTACCCCTTCCTTTCAAGTTGAGAAAAACCTCAGGACGTAGTTCCACTTATAATGAGCCTAAATACACAGCCATACTCCCTACTGAGTCTCAAGAAGCCACTACCACTTAGAATTTTATTAAAAGTAAGAAACGAAGGTGCAATATTTTTCTTTCCGCCGCTATGAACCCACAGATTCATCTGGTCCCAGTTTCTCGAAGGAACCATCGCCTGGGGATATCATCCAGGAGCACGAACATCCCGCACGAAGCTCCCTCAACCTGCAACAATGAAAATCAAGCGATCTAGCCGTTGGCGAGCCGATTCCTCCGTTTCAGCCGCGCGCAACATCCTCGTTGCTCACCTGCGTTCACCTGTCTTCCGCTCACTTTCCTCACCCCTACGCGATGCCACAAAGCACGATCCACATTGTGGCGACCATTTAAACATCACCGTTTCTCAACCGAGAAAACCAGCTCCCACATCCCACCGATTAGACAGACACGCGGCTTCGAGCTGGATTACGACACCGTGGAATCCACCTCGTGCCTCTCCCACACGAACATCTTTCTACGTGCACTTTGCGGTGACGAGAACGTAACTCGAGGAAGGACCAGTTGCTGAGATGATTCCGAGGAATCAAGTCTACGAGTCGATGTCAGTTTGATAATCGTTTGTTGAGCTTCTTGGGTGTAGGTATTGGTTGAAGGGTGTAGACTCTATTTCTTGGGGGAATTGATTTGGAGATTGAAAAGAGGGTGATGCTAGCGGGGTGGTTTATGTGATTGTGTACAAAGAAGAAATATAAAATGCACTGTGATGTTAAAGTTGAGGAACTGATGTTCATTTACAATACACCACTGTTGTATTGATTATATTATGCAATGGAAGAGTATCTTCTCTGTAATATATCTGCGATATTTTGTATCTGTAGTGGAGGAATGACGGAGGCAGGTATCGCGTGGATATTGTAACCGCGGCAAAGCATGAAAATGGAAGAAGGAGGAGATAGGGCAGATCGTGAATTATGAACTATATCGAGTTCGTTTGGCCGCACAAGTTCAGAGAGAGAATGCACGAGGTGTATCGCGTGATAGCGTTCCGCATCCAAGAACATTGAACTCGAAATGCCGCTGACAAAAGACAAGTTTCCAAGCGTTTGCTTCGCAGAAACGGCCTGCTATAGTTCCCAGCTAGCAGTGGCCCGATGCTTCTCTCTTTCTCTGTCCTGGATACTTTCTATATTCTCGATTTCTTCCGAAACACGTCGATACATTCTCATTAATTAACATTCAATGCAACTTAAGTGCGTCTGCCTCGGCTCGGGCCTTGAACGGATCCGAAGCGTTCCGCTACGAGCCCCTCCACTAACGACTTTTTAATCAATTCGTATGTAAAATCGGCGATATCGCTATCCTTTTCCACTGGTCTTCAAGCTTCTAGGTACTCTTAAATCTCCGCCAAAAACAGTAAAATATAATTCGTGTAATTGGACGTTTTCAAATCTCACGTTGGTTCTTTCCGAGGCTTCAAAATATAACTTGCGTCCATTTAAATATTTCACTATCCTCTAATCTTACTAATATTACCTGCAAATATTGAACACCTAGTCCACCACCCCCGCAATCTTAATATATAAAACAGAAAGTGTGTGTTTGACTGTTGCCGAAAAACTTTCGAACGGTAAACTTTGGGGTTACGAAATGTGTCCCATCTCATTATGCCTAGCTAATCCAGATGAATGTGACTATTTTCACAAAAAGAAATAAATTTTTTTTATAAAATAGAATCTAAATTTCGGGCAAAGCCGAGTAGTAAAGCTAGTACTACTATAAAGAAAACCTTGTATAATCTTCCAAAGGGCCCCATTTATAGACCACTAGTCTCCATTAGAAATGTTATCAATTTCCCAAGAGAAGAACTTCCTTTTGGAATTGAATTAAAGCTGAAGGTGTTGTATCAAGCTCGACGAAGATAGAATTTCCCCATCTCCAGTGACTTTTCATCGTTATCTAGCCGTGGGGATCGATCAAGATTACCACATCCGGAAGGGTTTCTTATAAAGTTTCCCTCCTTTCCATCGTCCTCGTAGCCCATGATCCAGGGCTGCATGCACGCGTATTTTTCTCTCATCTTTCATCGCCTACCATCGCGAAACGATGCACCTGCGTGTGTATGTCCGCGGGTACAACAAGCGAAACGCGATTATAAGCGAGCTGCTCTAGTACCACGGGTCTGTGTTTCTTCTCTTCGCCCGCATTCCCTTCCCTTTGTTCGTTTTTTCCCTTCTTAAGTCTGCTAAGTGAAGAAAACCAACGAACAGAGGGACTGTGTTGGCTAGTTCGGAGAAACTATGAGGGATCGTGCTCGAGAAGCTTGACGAGGGGGTCCAGCGAGTCGAGGGGCACTGGTACCTCGCGATATTTACAGAGATCTGAGCTTTTGTTACCGATATTTTGAAATTTCAGTATAATAATGAAACTGCGAAGAATTTTTAAAGTAGAACTTTGAAGAGATCCAGTGGTACCCCATGATGTTTAACGAAAACAGGAGCTTGTTCCCCTGTATTAAATACGAAAGTTGAGTATTCTTCCCCAGAGCAAAAAGACGATCTCGGTGTGAAATAATAACAGAGACTGTAATTTCCATCAGCATCAAATGCACACAATTTTCCTCCAGCACGTATAAAGACCTCGAAGCATTAATACCCGACGTTAACTCTGCACAGTGGATATCCTCCGTGCACAAGTTATGCTTCTCGTTTATCAACTGCCTTTTGTGATACGCGATCTGGTATATTCGCGACGGTGTCATCGAAGCGAGTCGTCGTTGCCTGCTATAATACGAGACCTCTTCCGAGAAAACGGATGCGGCGTTAATATTTCCCAGCCACGTGTAACCTATCCACGCGATCGTTCTAAAAATCGCCAACAACGCGAAGCTCCCCCTCCATCGTTCCACTAATAAGAAAAACAAAACAGAGTTTCTGTCCCCTCTTCGGGAGCAAAGCAATCGACAAGTCGTCGATGCCCCCGTCCGAGTTTGCGTTGCACCTTTAGGGACTAAAGCAATTAAAAGGTAGCAATAAATGTTGCGAATAATAAATGGTGGCCGGAGCATAATTGCTGGTCGAACTGTTCATAAATTCACCGGCGCGTGACAACACGCGAGCTTTCGCGCGTAACCCCGCCGCATATTGTGCATGAAAAGCTGTCCACAATTGGGCGAGATGTTTCAGAGAACAGTGAAATATCGGCGAAAGCGGGGCGAATATAAATGCGATCGGTAGATGTTGCAGGTTGCATCTGTTCGTGACATGTAATTTTTAACCTCAACTTTCTATGTAATTTACTGCCCCGTCGTCTAGACTTGCCCCTCGCTTCGATCACGAATTATGTACCCACCCCCTGGCTGTTTCTCAGCTAAACAAAGCACGGGCACGAATGTACTTACAAGGAGGAGCAGGGATTTCTCTCCGCGAAACGAAGGGTTCGACTGATAAAAATTCATCGTGGAGACTCAACATCGATCTCCATATTCCTCCAGTCCCGAGAAGTCCCTTATCTTACCGCGAAAATCCGCCGCGAATTCGCTACTATCGCGATCTTCGTGTGCGTTCCATCGTCCTCGAGTGTCGAGCACGCGAAACGAGCGGCGCAAAAATTGCGGAGCATCCGAGATGGAGGTGTATCCTGCTCCTTTAATGCGCTGTAATTCAACTTGGGGGTGGATGGGTAATTAAATAGGAGAAATAAGACGCCATCGCTTGATACCCTGTACTTGATCGAAGCTTTATTTTTTGTATGAATTTTCGTTAGTGATGTGTAACGTTTTGTTACATCTATGGGACGTGGTTATTTGTTTAAGGGGTAATGCAAGGAGTGTGTGGTTTATTACCAGTGGCGTTGTATAATTAAAATGCACGAGTATTCGGCCGTCGTGGCTCGAGTTGATACGGTCTCGAGATCGAATAAATATGCAGCCTCATTATGCGTCGTTCGACCCTTGATTACTGACCTCTTCACCCATTCTGACCATTTGTGAATTATTCATCGTCCTCGCACGCATCCTAAAAACTCATCAGAGGGACCGCGGACGTCTTCTCGGGCGACGCGCGCGCGTAGCCGTTAACGAATACGAGCGTCTGGGATAAAAGAAACGTGTTTCCCTTTAGGGACTTCGCGTGGGACACTCACGTGTCGTGTTTTGTTGTGGGAGGCTTGTTAGAGATTTCAATCAGAAATTGAGATCTTTCGAGAAGAGGGTGAAAGTATCGGGTTGTAGTGGAAATTATAGAAAATGTCACGCGTTACGCTTAGGTACGTGTCTTATTTTACGTTTTGGAGGGACAGACATGAAGACTTCAGTGGCGGTATAATCCTAAGGAATTTAAGATTCCAAAGAATACCAAGGAGGATGAAGGTTAGATAATAAAAAAATTGAGTTCAATTAAAAACTCTCCACCTCCAAAGTAGGGTAAATACAAGTGTGAAGCAGATATAGAAGTGTATAAGCCTCAAGAATCACAACGAGTCTTAAGGAGTTCGCATATTTTTAAATGTTGCTTTCAATTTTCCAATAATAGAAATACTTGCAATGCCTTCTTGAAAAAAAGAAATTATCTTCCACGAAATTCGATATTTCAACTTCAAACGGTCGCCCTTTTTTAGTAAAATGCAATATTAAAACTCGAAGAACGTCAGGTACTTCTGAAAGTTATTTATTTTTAAAATCTACTCGAATTTTTTCTTTCAGATGCATCGTTTAGCCTAGGGAATGTCTACCACCGAATGCTTAAAAAAATACGACTCATATCCAAGCAGATATCTCCTTTAGTTAACAATAATATCTCATAAAATTTTAGAATAATATAATTAAAAGATATATCTTTTAATAGAAATACATCGTGTATGATTTTCCCCAAAAAAATCTTGAACTTGTATGCTTTTTTCGAACCTCTAAGTGGATGTTTCTTAATCAAATCACTCCACCTACCCTCGCGACAAATAAAAACCAAGAACATCCACAAATTCCCACCTCCCCTCTTTATCCCTCTAAATTAATCCCCCCGAGAGCTATCGACGTCTAATCTGCCCGATTCGCCTAGAACAGCTCGATTGTTCCAACTCTCGTGGCCCCCGCGTTCCCGGGGATATGCCCCGGTCGTGGCCGAGGAAACGCGCGATTCGCAGATGCGTTTCTCGTCCAGATGCGTATCCACGGCCGCGTGGAGAGATACGCGCGCATTTACCCGCACACGGGCACACGTAAACACCGGTGTGTGGGTCCACCTGAGCGAGCAGACGAGCGAGCGAGCACCGGAGGAGAAGGTGTCTCACATGGGTGCCTCTGTTCCCTGCAACACGAGTCCCACAGATGGGGGAGACATCCGGGCAGCTGACGTTCAAATGAAACTGACTGACTGACTTCGGCTTAACCGACTCCACATCCTCCTTCGATTAAGGAGAACTACGTCCGGAGAAGTTGGAGAACGGAGGATGGGGACTTTATATATTCCATCAAATTGTTTTCCCTCCCCCTTTCCTGGGTCGCCAGTTTCCCCCCTTCTCGTGTACGCCATCATCGGCCGTGCGCACTCGCGTCCTCTCCTTTGTCTCTTCCCTTCCACGCCGTTCGAGAATAATCGCGAGGGATAGGTAGGTAGCATCGGGAAACAATGAGGAATTAAATCCTAGAGTTCAGAGGATTCTTCCTCGAACGTAGGAACCGTGTCCTCTTACCCTCTGAATGGGGGAGATTTTAGATACATATTCATGTGTTCTCGAGGATAGGTGGTATCCTCTGGCGTCTGCAATTCGGATGAGAAAAATATGGGTTCTTAAATGGGATCTTTCCCTTTTTTGGGACGCGTTGCTGCACGAGGAATTTAAAGATGGCTGTGCGTGAGAAGAGCGTAGAAAGTGAATGGTGGGAAGTTGGCGCGACGGTTGTCTAGTATTTTGTTAAACCTTTGAATCATTTTCCTTCTTGCGTACTGTTGGATTTTCCCCGCGTATTTTCTCCGTTCCCTCGTCGCGCTCGTCTTCGATCCAAAGGGAGAGATATCAAAGTTCCACAAAGTCGAAGCAGAGTATGTTAGAGTCATGAAGACTTCTTCTTTTATTCACTGCTTGGTAGAGTCGAGCACGAAGGACTTTTCAAGTGCTTAGATTCGGATGGTTTATCAAAGATGAAAGTCCCATCGATCCTCCCGTGGCAAGTTCGCCAAAATTGCGCTCGTATCAGCCTCGCTCGATAAGATTGCGTGACATACGCAGAGGCATGCGAACCTGCCACGCAATGCCTTGTTCCGTTGGTGGAGGTGTGGTGAAAGACGATGAAACATTGAGCTTGTAGATTGTCCAATAACGCGTGAATTTAAATATACTCCAATTACACAGTACACACACTGCACGACATAGATATATATTCCAAAGTGTGCCTGTATGGAGTGTGTTAACACTTAACCCACTTACTTCTAAACCCTCCATTCTAACTTCCCACTTCAATCCCCCGCAATCCGCCTAACACCTCCTCCAAACGGTGCCCTAATAAAACCATCAGACATCAAAGCAACCACACCCCAAATATCCCCCGACTATCCTCCCCCAATCCTGGCTGCTCCGAATCAAGAATTTCCTGCATCGCCGAAAAGAAGCCCCGCAAAAACCGTTCTGCCCCCTTTCCTCGCGAGATCGCTCGCCTTCCGCAAGCGTTCCTCGCCGCTCCACGCGCAGAAAACGGAGCGCACACCCGGTGCCCCCTTCGATCCTACGTTTCCAGATAATCCCGTCGTTCACGGTGACCAATTCCAACGTACCGTGGTCGAAACGCGGCCGGGATGCCGAGTGGAACGAGATAGAGCGCGGCATTTGCGCGAACAGAGAGCGAGAGAGAGAGAGAGAGAGAGGGGGGGGGGGGGCGACGGAGGAAGGTGGAAAAAGAAGGAAAGAAAGAAAAAGAGACAGCGTGCCCCAGGGACTGGGGAGTAGCCCCGTGAAACGGCGAAGAGGGCCCGGGCAGCAGGGGCTTCGATAAAACGACCAGGGAGAAGGTGGAGGAGCAGGAGGGGGCAGCGCGGGAGAGACAACTGGAGAACACGAGGGAGAGAAGGGGAGGGAACGGATAAGAGGAAGCGTGGGCACTCAGGTGTGACTCTCCCGCGGGTTCTCCTGCCTCTCCTTGCCAGCAGCAACAGATACGCGGACCTTGGTCTCCCCGTGCACCTCCGGAAGTGCTCTTTATCTCTGTCGGTCTGTCCCCTCGCCCGTACCAGCGTGCGTGCGTGCGTGCGTGCGTGCGTGCGTGCATGCGTGCGTGCGTCTGCCTCGCCGACTGCACGGCCAGGTCGGGCAACGGCCATGCCCGTACCGGCTCGATTAACCGAAATTTCGATCTACACCGAATACCATTATCGACCAAACGCTGGATCTCTACGGTCATCTCCTTTCCTTGTTTTTTCCAGGGGGTTCGAGTGGCTGCACGCCGGAAGGGGTGATCAAGTAGGGTTGTTGGTAACAAGTAACGATGGTATTAATGATGGAGGTGCTGTGGTAGCCGCTGCGGAGGGAACGGTTTTCTTTCGCTTCGCGCTGCTTTATGATGGATAGTGCTGGTTATGTACACAGCTACTGCAAGCATTGAACTGTCACTTAGATTTTCATTTTTTTTTTTTTATTCACTGGTTTGTTTTGGCTGGAGGTTAGAGGTGTTGCACGGGGATTTGGAGAAACGAGGGAATTGTAATTCGCACGGTTTGCGGAGATGTTGGTGTTGGTCGAGAGCGAGGAATTGTACTTTTGGAGAAAAGAAAGCGGTGCATCGGTGGCACACGAGACATGAAACGTGCGCACCACCTGCTATGCACACCGGCCTCTAACCGTTCGATCCTCCTGCACGGCACCAAGTAATTTCGTATCGCGATACTGAAAAATGGGAATCTTAATTTTTCATCGATCATCAGAGCGAAACGGTGTACAGGCACGAGGAAATTCCCGACGATCCTGGTAACAACTCAATTACCCGGCAGATCCGAACGAAGATTGGCTGCGAGTTGCAATTTTTATTTCATTAATCTTTCCCCCAACTATCCCTCTAATATCGACTCTCCGCGACTTCTTATGTAATTTTTTAAATAAAGACAATCAGCGAGTACCTATCTGGGTAAGAAATTTCAGACTCGTGTATTATTGAGAAAATTTTGCTCGATAGTAATAAATGTTGCGATCGACAGATCACTTAGAAATTCATGAATTCTACTTTAAGTTTGTGTTTTTAGGATGGAATCGTGTCATTTTCGTTGACACCCTTTGCTCGTCGTCACGCGTCGCGATCTCGACAACGGAATCGGCACAAAGGAGACACGAATCACGGTGAAATTCGCGTTACGCGTTACATAGCGATGAACCGACGTCTTCGAAAGGTAACGAGCAGTGTGCAACAAGAATGATCGACTGCTGCTCGATTAGGCGCATTTCTCGCATATATTTCCACGCGAGACTAACTAACAGTCCACCCGAGCGCTCGAAAGGTGTGTTTTCATCGATTTCGTAACGTGCTCCCTCATAAATTACATCGACGAGTTCACATAACGAATAAATTAGACGCCTCTCAAGAGAATCAAATTTCTAAAAAAAAAACAGAACAAGGAAACAGCTCGTAATCTCTCTGCATACAATAATAATCAGCACAACAGATGGCAATCTGATCGATCCCCTGATATTCTCAAGATTCCTGCATCGAGTACGAGCAAAACGATCCGTCAAAGTCGAAAGTGGACAATGTTAAAAGGAGCACGTTGAGAGGGAACGGTGAAAATGGACACAGAGTTGGAGAAACAAAAGAGTCACGGAGATGGACTGGCACGACGGAATGGTCGTGCTGGTGGGGCTTAATCGGATGAAGAGATCGACAAACTGGACGTCCTCTTCAGCTTTAGAAGCTTCGACTAATGCGGCAGAAAAGCGTGCAGGCCGTCTAATTTCGTTATTTCAGTTATGCGGCGTTGGAAATGATATTTCTGAAACGGAGACAGAAGTTCTCAACAAACGACAGCTTCCCTCAATTTCCAAGCAAGCGAAAAGAACAAAAAAACATTCCAGATTTCCTTCCTGAAATTAGGGGATTAGGAATCGTATGTATCAAACCAGATCTCAATTAATATAAAAATAAAACAAGAGCTTCCCACATTAATTTATTCAAAGAAATATAAAAAAAATATGAAGGTCAAAAAAGCAGACATTAAAAATTGAAATCTCCAAAGTTTCCAACAAACATCTGACCAAGAGAAGATCGCAAGACGAGATATGAGATAAAGAAGAAGAAGGAAGAAAGTAATTATCAACAATAAAAAACAGAGAAGGGTTAACCGAAAGTGCTAGATACCATTTAGCTGTTCATAGGATGCGTCGGCAATTAAAAGCTTCGATGCTTCCAGGGCCTGTGGAGCGACCGAAGGGAACAAAGGGCAAACAGGCAGGAAGGAAGGAACGGAACGAAATAATCGCGGGAAGCGGGGTGTTTTCGAGAGGGAAACGCGTTTTTTCCATTCCCCGAGAGCTGGCCGGAGGAAGAGGGGCCGAAAGACGACAGTGGAACGGAGAAGAGAGACGAGAAGAGATGCCCGAGAAGCAATGCTAATTCCTGGCTCGGAGCTGGGAGACTCAGAGAGGTTTCCCACCTTCTACGGTTTCCCTCTTCTAGACAGCGCGACGGCCACTCGTCTGTCATCCGTTGGGGATGATAATCATTTCGTTTCCAATACCCTCCTGTGCACGGTCAATTAACGAACGTCAGTAATCTGTCGACGCGCTGTGCCCAGGCTTGTGCGCTTCGTTTAGGAACTGATCGATTTATGATTCGAGGGAGTTGGCTGACGCGATGTAATTCCAGTAGCTGGATAATTTCGAGGGGAATCTTGGTAATCTTTTCTGCCTTATTTCTGCGCTCTACTTTCGAGTCAGTTGAGAGGAATTTATTCGAATAAATGTACCTGTGTTTAAAAGGGTGGTGGTTAATTAATTTAGTGAAAGGTAGGTACGCTAAAGGCTTTGCTATTAATTTTGACTCTCTGTGGATTGATGTGAAATTTGATTGCAATTTTTATTTTGTTAGATATTTCTCATTTAATATGTGAACTTCGAAGTTGTATTAGATTTGTGGGATGTGTGTTGTGCATTCGAATGGGAAAAGATGATTCTAGATCTGGACGCAGCTTTTTAAATCGAATTTTATGCAAATTCTTGATAACGCGAGTAACGCGAAGCTTCCCGACGTTATCAGTCCTGTAACGCTAGGACGTAATACCAAACGAAATCGATGACGAGATAATGGACGCAGACGACATGGCGTCCAGCGTTGAATATTAATCGTCCCTGAGTCAGACCATCGCGGTGATTTTTCTTTTTGTCCGTAAACGTGCCATCGAAGATTTCTGAATAAATTCGGGGATTCTTTGAAACCACGCGACATCTGTCGGTGGCCAGGTAAAATGACGAAAAGCTTGGCTGATAAGTGCGTTACTGTTGCTTCTTTTTATCGTTGAATGTAGACAAATATTAAGTAACGAGTGTGTTAGAAATCGAATTGTAAGGATAATACAAATTTATTCTTTTTATGAGAAAATTGTAGGATTCAGTTGAATTCGAAGCCTAGGTACTTTGGATTTAGAAATTCGTGCTGCTCCGAAGCACGGAAGTATTCATTCGACTTCTCGTCGCGATCATTGCGAAATCGAGATATGCTCCGTTACCACCGATGCAATTCATAATTTTCCCCGTGCTTCTTTCTCGACGACGGAATGTATAATTTTATGTACTCTGATTAACGTGTCGCGTTATTGAGAGCTTATGCATTGCCATCTTGGCTCGTTTCTCTGGGATAACACAGTGGTTCTCTGTTCTTATACATCTTAAAGTCTTACATTCTTTCATGCATTTCCTTAAATCTTCTTCGAGGATGAAACGAAAGAAGGAATAGAACAAACGAATGTATATAAATACCTTAAGTAGTCATCCTACTTTTAATTTCATTTCTCGAAACCAACACAAGCAAAAAGAACTAACCATTGAACCTGTCCACCCCATAATTCATTCACTTCCTTCAGGGTGCAATTACGAAGAGTCATAACCACACAGCATCTGAATAATTTGTTACTTATTTCTCCACAATAATTTGTAACCCCTTTGGTACATAAAAGGATATAAAATAAATGTTCATCTTGCTTAATCCATTGGAAATTATTTAGATAAAATTGTCAACTGTACAAGACCTTAAGATCTTAAGTAACTTATTACATTTTTCAATCCCCGGAGGCTTGCTGAAACTCCTCAGCTTTTAATTCACAGTTATGTTACCGCGCTTTCAGTAGACAGAAGCCAGTGCGGCTCGAGCATCGAGGAAGAAACGAACGCTGGCATCAGAAACGCTAGAAAGTCGAAATCCCTCGATCACAACGGTCGAGAACCTCTATCTGTTGTTTAGCAGTTGTCATTTCGCGGATGGTAGTCGCGAGTTACGACGGCGATACGGGAAATGCTACACTCATCCACCCTGGCCAGGCAGAACGACCGTTACATCGCGGGTTCTTACTGCTGTTCTCTCTTCTGCGTGAATGGTCGATCGCAGGGGAAAAATAGAAACTCCGCTCTAGATGTCCGTAATTCTGACAAATTAACCAGCCCATAAAACTCATTCGTATCCATTCAAGGGGACGACAATGAGTTTCACTTTCCCAAAATCATATTCTTAAACTACTCGGCTCTCTACACTACGCTCATTTTCTGGCGGAGCCATGCAACACTTCCGATTCGCCACTTCAACATCGAACTCTTAATACCCACGCAGAAAATTATTCTAGAACCACTTAATGGGTCATTCCTGTAATCACGCCGCAAAATTTCGCAACATTCAGGTTTTTTTTTGTTAGTGAATGCGATGAATAACAATGTCAAACTTTTTTCATTGATTAAGCTACTTATTATATATACGGAAGAATTTTTTAAATACACTTTTAATTATGTTTTTTCAAAATCGCGCCTTTGAAAAGACAGCGAGAAGAATTTCAGCTCGCAGACTCGTCTGAAACAAAAAAACCAAACTGATTCTTAATAATTATGCGTATCGTTATCGCAGGTGTCAGAATTAGCCACGCAAGTAAAAATTTAACAAAATCGCACGTATTCAAACTTCAAGTCTCGCAATTTTCCATTTTTACTTGAAGTTTGAATGCACGCGATTTTGTTAAATCTCGACTTACGTGGCTAATTCTGACACCTGTAGTAACGATACTCATAATTATTAAGAATCAATTTGTTTTTTTTTCTATTTCAGATGAGTCTGCCTGTTAAAATCACTCCCGCCGTCTTTTCAAAGGCGCGGTTTTTAAAAAACATAATTAAAAGTGTATTTAAAAAATTCTTCCGTATACATAATAAGTAGCTTAATAAATAAAAAAAATTTGACATTGTTATTCATTGCATTCATTGAGAAAAAAACGTGAATGTTGATGAATTTCGCGGCGCGATTACCCCTTAAAGAAACTTACCACTACCAAAGAAATAACAAAATACCATCAACCTTCTTTCGCAGGGTTCGTAAGAGCCATTTTCCCAAGTCTCTAGACACCACAGTCCCAACTCCTCAAGCTCCCCTGTCCCCCTCTTATCAGCGACCTAAAAAACCGTGTTATCTTGACGTGCACGTTGTGGATATGTATTCGGTTCAGGAGATGGCCGGATGGGTTTAAAGGTTCGCGCGGCACGTGATGACCGGACGTTGTCGATACCGTAATGTTCGGGTGCCAGCCAACCGGAAGCAGGCTCCACGTGTATCGTGTGCTACAGAGAGGCGCAGGGGAGGGACGCTTACGGAGACTGGCTCGTGGACGGTGACTTTCTTAACGAACCGACTCAATAAATCAATCACGTAAAAGAAACTTACGCGCAATGGTTTGCCGGGTATGTATGATGAGTTATTAAAGGACTCCACTAGGATGTCGATTAATTTTCACGGAGGCCGAGCCTGCATCAAAAGCCCCGAGTATTTTACTCAGACTGGTGTGAAACGAAGTAAATGGTCCCGTCATCTCTTGAAGAGGAAGATCGGTAAAGCTTCATCGGGGATATTTCAGGGAAAAAGGTTGAAAATTGTAGATGTCACTATGAAATTTTAGGTGGAAAGTGAACTGAGGAAATTGATGAATAATATTCCATCCTTCGTCCAAGAGGGTAAATTTGAAGAGGTCACTATCGCATTAATATCAACAAGCTGGGAAATTGATTTTCCACGGGCCCCGGTGATCTCCGTTCGCCGATGAGAAAGCCCAATAAAATAGGCCCCCGGCGAGTCGATCACGATCTCACCGCATCTAAAATCACCCGGCGGTCCTCGTGATTGTATTAATCCACCTGACAGAATACAGAATACGGGACGCAGAGTGTATACAGATGCGGGATCGGGGCCCGCGTGTGGATGTGGATGTATTGTCTTCTCGGCTCCTTTCTCGCATTAGCATAAGAATTCAGCGTGTACCTGATGCGCGTATCAATGGCCGTCCCGGTGAATCAAGACTTAAATCTTGCACCATGATCACCGTTGACGGTCGAATGTTGAAATATCATCGTCATCGAACCGATTGGTGAACGGAGGGGAACGGGGGCGCGTTCGACGGAGCTGGGAAACCTAACGGCGAGCGAGCGTTTCTGGGAAGACGGTGGCCCGTGTCGCAAAACGGGCACCCACACTCTGATACGTGGCTAGAGGAAGTCGCTTTGCATTGGAAAATAGGTCGAGTTCTTTGACGCGAGTTGCAATTGACTTGCTCTGTTTGATATCGTTGCTGCAAGATCGAAAGTGGCGGGGCTACTTGCACCTTGAACTTGGTGGTTGCTGTGCACTTATCGCGTTGATTAGAGGCATATCAGATTTAACTTACTTTCATTTGAAAAACGAAAAAGTATACTCGGTTTTTGGAACACTGTAAACCGTTGAACTTATCATCCACTTTGTGGTCCACGTTGAGCCGCCAGTTGCGCGGATAAATTTGCAATGTCGCTCTGGGGGGGACTGAAGCTCGACGTTCATCATCCTAACGGGAATCACGTAGAATCACCATAAATTAAAACGACCGGTGGAGTTATTCGAGAGGATGATGTACAAGCTGAACTTCCTTATGCAATAAATCTCTGTAGGGTGATCTAACAGAATGCACTTGAAGGAACCGTCTTAAATCGATAGCCTTCATGGAAACACCTCTCTGATATCTGCCTGGACTCTCTTCCTAAGAAGTGGAGCAAGGGACAAGGATGTCTAGGCTCGAAGGGACCACTGTCAGAAGATCGAAAAATCTCCAAGGCCGACAAGCCCCGCGCGGATGTGCACCATAGCCGTCTGGAAGGATCGACGATCCATCCAGTGGCTCCAGTCCCAAGAACAGAAATTGTTACGTGCCCGCTCCGTTCGTCGTGATTCGAATGCTCATGCGTATCGACCGCGGTCATCCAGAGACAAGAGGAGAGAACCAGGAGGAGAGTTCCGTGGCGTGGCTCGGGGAGCTTTCTTCGACGCGTACATACGCGGCCGCCACGCACACGTAGGTCCAATCGAGACACATGGAGGGACACGTATAGTTGGTGGAACAGATCACAACGATAGTGCGATTCGCTATAAGTCACCAGATTCTTAGTGCATTGGTGGATATACAAAGCTTCTGGGTCTACAGACCTCTGTACCAAGTTGCACAAAACAGATTTGCTTATTGATACCACCTAATGGGTCCCAAACATAAGCTTCTGGGTCCAATACACTCACGAAGCAAGCCTTAGACCCTGAAGATGGCTCACGAGAAGAGTGAACGCGAATAAGAAGCAGAGACCTCGATACTACGCGTATCACCTAAACCTCCAAACTAGTTCATCGCTATCCCCACCGTTCCCCACTGTGCAACGCGCATGCGCGCTGGGGACCTCCCAATTGCCTGGTACACCTATATCGCCCCTATATCCGTTCCACCAGCTGTACACGCGCGCACGGTGTGACCAAAGAAATCTGTAGGCGAGTAGAGAGGCCGTGCACGCGAACGAGCGCTCGTCAAAGGCGATTGTCCCGTCCACGCGGAAGCGGAGAGCCACCGAACACGAGCATCTATCCCTCGATCGCCTCTCACTCGCAGAACACGTACACCTCGTGTCCCCGTACACGTTCCTCTGGCTCTCTTCTACCGGCCGGTATTTTGGTAGCGGTGTGTGCGACTGTATGTGCCAGTTACTTCGTTCTCTTGGCTCACGGCTCAGCTACGTCCAAATTATTGGGCCCCTGGCGGAGGAGACGATTGATGCTTTCGCGACGCAAATTCCAGGCGTCGGTGGGTCGGGTCGAAGTGACTTCCAGGTGAAAAGTAGCCTCTGCGGGGTATTCGGTCGATGCTTCGACGGGATTTCAAGAAACCGTCGATCGTATTGCGGGAGACCTTAGTAATATAATATTTGTGACACACGAAGGGTTCAGGTGAAAAGCTTTTAGGGCGGGTACCTTCTAGCTTATCACACACAATAACAGTATCGAAGGATTTGGTATAAACTTCAGGCTTGGAAGAAAATGCCCAGGGACCAAGAATTTATTTTCCTTCGAGACTGTTTCGGGGGCACGCGATGCTCAGTCAATTTCTGGTGGGAATAATCGGCGAACCCTCTCGAATCGGAGCAAGGTCGATCGCAGAAGCAGGATCCCTTCCTCCACGCCTTGGTGCCCGCTAATTACGCTTCCAACGGGTATCGTTGGGGATCTATTTAAAGCGCGCGTATCTCGGGTAACGTTACAGCCTGGATAAGGCTGTTGAATACCGACGACGAGGATTACGATTTTCCGTATCGCGCGCGCATTTGCCGCTCGATTCCGATCGATCGAGCCAACAGACACGGGCTTATACGCTCACGAACGCGACTGGCATTGTGCGCGGGAGGGAGCGCCGAATATGGAGGCCGATTCGAAGATGAACGCTGACTGATCGGGCTTGCTTAGCGAATAAGGACGTGACGTAGTTACATAGTCGCGTATAAGGAGAACGGATCTGCTGTTAATAGTCAATATGCATTAGAGAGGAACAATGAGCGGATCTTAATGCCGCACACGACGACGGTAGGAGGATGTCGCTCGCGATCCGCCTTCTGCGCGGACACCCTTCTCGAAATTTTTAACGATCGTCGACTCATCGATTTATAAATGGAATTCTCCTTTGGATCATTCTCTTCCCACTTCCTTACTGTAAGGGGAATCGAAATGGTGATCGAAGGCTTTAGCAAGATGGGTGATGAACATAGGTATTCCTGTATGAAAGATTCTTTTCCTGAAGGAAAGGTAGTGCATTTTGAGCTGTGAAGATTTTTAATAAGACTTTAACCCTTAGTATCATGATTTTTTTATTTTACCCGGAAAAATTCTTATAGGTCTATTTTTTACCACACTTCATCCTAAAAATAAGCAAAAAGTTCCTAGTGTAACCATTTTTTGTATAAATGAAAAAATATGGATTTAACACCAGTGTTAATTCATGCATAAAACTACCTATGTATTATAATGTTAAAATAATACTCAGTTTTATAGAATGTTAGACTAGTGTTACATACATTATTATGTTCAACATCAAATTTATTAACAAAGGAAATCCGAAATAATTGAGAGAAAAATTAACATTTACGTGGTATTTTCAGTAGTCGTGGCGAAATTAAGAGTGGTAATCAATAATACGAGACAGTGTATCACAGTAGAATTTCTACGGATGTATTTCTGCCCTAAGGACACTTGTTACATGGTGGTAATAGTAAAGTAATGCTTTAAAGTTCATGAAAAAGACCCCAAATGGCGTGAATAATTTATTTAATTCGTGTAACACAGGTGTTATACTATGATACTAAGGGTTAATAAGTTGAAGGTACCTATCAGGGATGGAAACAGAAAATAAGGTTCCACACGAAATGGGCGTATCGATGGAAGGAATTCAGTGATAGGCAGATAGCGAGGTGGAAGTGGAGAAAAGTATCGTTGAGGCAGTGGGGGGAGAGAAGAAGGAAGAGCGGAGAAAATCAAGCAGAGAACGGTGACGAGATGGATTTGAATGCGTCGCACGACTCGCTACGAAATCTCGGATTCTATTAACGGAGAAATTATAACGGATTGACGGACGCAGGAGTGGATGCACAGACGGATGGACGGAGCCGCCTCCTGTCTCCCGGGAAAGATTTCTCTTGAATCGTAAATACCGATCGGGCACGGACGCACGATATCCACTCGGTTAGGGCACACGTTGCATGTTAAAGTACTTCCCGGTGCACTCGCAAATTGCACCTGGAGGACGGTGGCGCAGTTTTATGCAACCTGGAGGACGGTGGCGCGGTTTTATGCAACCTGGGCGACGATGCACGTCCGCGATCGACGTTTTGATTTTGAGGAAAGCAATGGCGTTGCGACTAGGTATATGATCGAACGGGACGTTTCTATCGATGCGTGGAAACGGAGGAAAATCGAGTTGATCTCGAGCGTGAAACGCGTCGAAGAGTCGTCGATTGGGTACAGAAATTTTGTTGTAGACGATAGTCGAGGGGAATGTGATGGGTAGCTAATGTGGTAGAGCTAGTAGTTGAGTGTCGTAATGTTTGTTTGAAGTATTGCAGAATGTTGTCTTTAGAGGGCGAATTCCACTTACGTCCAAATCGCCCGTGTTTTCATTAAGAGAGGCATTCTTATACGCGACTTGACGCATCGTTAAGAATTTCAAAGCCGATTTTCTTGAAAACGAAGCGCGATATCAAAAAATTTTATTCCTTTTTCTCGACTTATTTACTTGTTATAAGTAAAAAAGAAAGAGTAACTTTTTTTGCTATCGCGCTTAATTTTCGAGAAAATCGACTTTGAAATACTATTACTGTATAGACTCTGATAATATTGCAATATTAATTTGAACCATTAATCATCACACAAAAATTGATAATTCCCATGCAACGAATATTCTACTTACTATTAGAATAAATAATTTGACTCACTACTTGCAGCGTAGCTCGATGATCCCGTACCTCGTTTCCGACTTTCCTTTTACAAAATCCTCGATTTTAATTAAAATTTTCGCGCGCACATTCCTCTTCCTTATTGCGCTGAATCTCTATAAAAACATACAACATATTACGATAAAATTTGCCATAAAAAACACTCCAAAGAAAATACGGTTCGTTTAATCTTTCAAATAGAGTTGATTACCCTATATAATCATCGATTGTTCATTTCTGTCCCCTATTAAACTGAATCAAATCGAGTGGTTTCCATGAAAGAAAAATCTGAAAATCGTCAGGGCTTGACAAACACCTCGTATCGATGTATCAAATATGAAATAGGTAATTTGGCGTGCTAAATCACAGTAAATTTAAAGAACAGATTTCACTCTGTTTTAAAATGAAAACGTTTTGGGGTAAGTACAATTACGAACCGTTTAAATCAAACAATTATCCATCAGCCTCATTCTGTCACGCCTTTCATATTTCCCCATTATATTAACCTTTCAAACCTCCCTTCCCACATTTTCCCTCCTGCATGCAATTTCTTATCCCCATTTGCAACATCTGCTAGCAATCCAAGTAATTTTTAATCCCACTTCGCCACAGTGCTCTAGGTCCACAAAATCATGCGTTTGGTTAACTACAATTTTGGAAACAGACACGTTCCGTGGCACTATCAAATCTAGGCAAGCCCCTAAACTAACGCAACCTCCAATTTAATCGTGGGATTAATCCCCCAAAAGTGTCTCGGTGGTAAATTAAACAGAGCCCTCGATTCCTCGCGCAAGATATGATCGAGCTACGTTTAAATATCAGAAACCAGCCGCAGGAAAATTTCAACAACAGCCTCATCTGGATTTACAATTGGGTTTTCCTATATTGAGATCAAAGGATGGTCGATGATCACTTTCCTGGCCAACAAATTGATAGAAAATAACCGTTCCTTCTGCAGCAAAGTGCTTAGTTACCCATTGACAATGTACGAGCCAAAGAATCATAGACCCCCCGGAAGCGGACGAAGTATTTACCACAATAGAATCTCCGACGTGGAAGGTAAATTTACTAAAAAGAACAGTAGCCCCAATTAATCCATACGCAATCCCTAATTGCGTAATTACTCGTGCAAGCTCCATGTGTCTGTTAGGAATCTCCACAGTCTACAAGCATCCCGATGTTACCTACATCTGCGAGTACATAAAAGGAAAATTCTACTTCGCGACGTTGAGCAATGTCCGGAAGGAGGCGAGAAATACCCCGAGCATTCATTTCTTCACCATCGACGATGAACTGATTTACGAGAATTTTTACAACGACTTCGGCCCGTTAAACATAGCTTGCCTATACAAGTAAGCTAGACTAAAGTCTACTTAAATTGAAATTTGCAATTTTTTATTTCCCCCTTCCTTTCCCATCGCTTGGATTTGGATGTCCCTTCAAAAAGAAATTAAAAAGGAGTGCCTACAGATATTGTTGCAAGGTGAACAAGAAGCTGAACAGTGTGGCGAACAAGCAGAGACAAATTGTGCATTACACTTCGCAACGAGAGTCGAAAAGAGCAAACGCTGCGTATTTGGTAGCGTCTTACGCGGTTCTGTGCTTGAACCAGAGCCCCAGAGAAGCCTACAACACTCTTTTCATGGGGGGCAATGTTCCTTTGAAGAAATTTCAAGATGCCTCTATGGGAACCTCCGTTTACAACATTCATATGTTGGGTAAGGAAGCATGTTCTGTTGTAAAGTGAATTTGTAATTTACGCTGCAGCTGTGGGTTCACCGGGGAACAGATTGTTTGAACGGGCTGCAGAAGGCAGTCTCGTTTGGCTTCGTCAACCTCGATGACTTCGATCTGGCTGAATACGAGAAATTAGAAGATATACGAAACGGCAATATCAACTGGATGGTGCCACAGAAGTTCCTGGCGTTTGTTGGCCCCAGCACGGAACCAGGCACCCCCTACCACCCGCCAGAGTGTTACGTGGATTCTTTTTTGAAAAATGGAGTAGTGGCTGTCGTCAGATTGAGCAAAAAGACGTACGACGCCGCGAGGTACGTAGGTTTGAAAAAACTAGGAGATAAAGTATCGAGACTTTCTTGTGCAAGACTTATAATATTAAACTGAAGTTTGTAGTGTCTGTGAAATTCTGTATTTGAATGCTTCCATTCTCGATTTCGAAAAAATATAATTAATTTAACATTTAATAAGCAGATTCGTCGACCCAGGCATCGCGCATTACGATATGTTTATGCCAGACGGCACAGTCCCACCGAGAAGAATTTTGAATCAATTCCTACAACTTAGTGAAAATACTAGTGGACCCATAGCAGTGCATTGCAAAGTAAGTTGGGGCTCTTAAAAGTTTGCATGGTAAATAGCTAAACTTCTAGCGTAAGTTTTATGCGCAAGTATTCCGGTTTTTTCTTATTTCTCGTTTATCAATGTCTTAGGCTGGTTTAGGAAGGACGGGTACGCTAATTGCAGCGTATTTGATAAAACATTACAAAATGACGGCCAGGGAAGCTATTGCCTGGATAAGGATTTGCAGACCCGGTTCTGTTATCGGGCACCAACAAGCGTGGCTGGAAAATATGGAGAAAAATTTGTTCAACGCGGGACACCAGTACAAGTAACTACAAAAAATAACACCTTTCTGGGTAAAATAAATCATTTTTACCATAGGAAGCTACTTAATTTCTTACGTATTTAAATAGTACTGCTAGTAACAATTGTGGCAAATGGTTTATTCTTAAAAAAGGAACCCCTTCGTTTCAGTAACGATTTTTAACGAATTTTATTCTAATCGTTTTGTTCCTGACTGGTATATTTGTGTTGCAGGCTGAAATACTATGACGATGGTGATGTGGTGCTGCACCATAAACGCGGGATATACTCCATAGCAGACAAAATGGAAAGGAAAATACTCTGTTCCTCCGAAATTGGATGCACAGGTTTTATATTCACCTGAGTCGTTAAAATGCAGTAAAAACTAAAAAATAATTCTTTCCTTGTACTATAATTTCGGTAGTGTTGTCTCACTTCAAATAAAATCATGCCGCGGGATATTTTGTAACACAATATAAATCAATTTAATACAGCACCACGATTTTATTTAAAGTGAGAAAACACCTTTGAAATTGTAGTACAAGAAAATAATTATTTTTTAGTGTATTTTAAGTCAAATCGTTTAATATAATTTTTTTATTTCTTTTTATTTTCTGGTTTTGAGAGTTTTTGTATTTTTTTATATATATTTTTTCTAGTTTTTAGTGTTTGTGGATTTTTTATACATATCTTTTTATATTTTTTATTTTTGACTTTTTTTAAAAAAAATTATTGTAATTCAACCTACACACGCATGCGAAGTTTCAAAACAATTGAATTGGTGGAAGTGGATGAAATTTGAGTTACCAGATTTCAACCAAACATACACCAAACATCGAAGCTAAGTAAAATTATTTAATAAAATATCAATTAGGAAGAAATAGGGCAGATAAATCTGGGATAAATAAGATCAATTGTTTAAAAAGAGAAAATAAGTGATTCTACCTTGTGTGACACAAAATCTGGCTTCCATGTCGTCCATAGCGAAAATGTTGAATGTTCTTTGGACGAAAAATCAGAAAACTTGATAACGGAATGCCTGAGAAACAGAATAAAATAATTTTTTATTCTAATTTTTTATTATAGTATTTTTTATTAACGACTGATTATAGCAAAAGAAATTATCAGCAAGCTAGTGTACATCTTTCTGTATGAAAATAGTAGGATTTTTGGAGGTAATGTTGCATTGTTTCAGAACTCAACAAATGTGAAAATCTCCCGCTGGAGAAGACGAACAAAATGAAACTGACACGGATTTTGGGTACGCATTCCACTCGAATATATCGAATAACCTCTCTTTTACTCGAGAAGGATCAAATTCATAGGAGTTTCTTAGTTTTATGAGGAATATAAGTGAAAAATTTATTTGGTTTTAGTAAATAATTGCAATTTGATCGTTAACCTCTAATTATATTTCATAATAAAGTGTCTATCCTTAGATTAAAGGCCCCGAAGATAATTTTGCCTAAATATACCAAGATTTCAAGAAATTAGTAGCAACGGATTATATCTACATCGGCGTCGGTTTTCTAGCATACAATATTTGCTCCTTATCGTGCTAAAAACTTATTAACAGCTATTAATATGAATGCATACGCACCACTACGCGAACGGGGACTGAAATTTTCATAGTGACAAGGTTTTGTTGTTCATTATTTAACAAAAAATCGACGAACGAATAGCGACAAACAGAGTACCCTTTTCTCGTGCCCACTTCAACCAGGAAATGCACAATTGCGCGCCTAAGCAAACTCATCAGGCTGCGCGCGCATTCAAACATAGTTCGAGCCTCGTCTATTTCAAGATACGAGTTTAATTCTAAATACTTTTAGGGAAGCTTCATACCAAAGAAAGAATGGAAGTTAAACGTTATAATAGATAATTTATTTACAACTTTCCTCTACGAACTAAGATATATTTGTTTAATAAACATCAAACGCATTTAACTTCGCGCCGATTAATTGACGGTTAGCCAACTACTAAGAGCTGCGCGCGCAGCCTCTGTTGCTCAACGGTCACTGCATATATTACAGTCGACTCTGAACAAAGTTATTTATAACAGCTAGTGAAATGAAAATTTAAAGGACAAAATTAATAACGTTTCTACGAAATAATCTCACATTTAATAATTCCCTGGCCATAAAATAAATTGAAAGTACACAGCGTGCGCGACAAATCGACTCCCTGGTGACCACAGTGCTGCGCGCGCATCCTAATTTCGGCGAGACTAGTTTACCGCTCGAATAAAACCGTGGTTGAATTCGCGACTGTGCCTCCGTGTTTTGCGTGACTTTTCGACTTGACATCTTACTTAATCAAACACAAAATACAGTGTAGACAAGGTGAGACACTGAAGAGCAGGTATTTTACTTTGTATTTAGTAAAAGAAACAAAGAATTCAACTATATAAAGGAAGAATGTTTAATCTCGCCAAAGGGGTTCTCAACTATTGTCATCTGCGTCGTTGAATGAGCTCCTTCGCTCCTTGCATATCGTACATATACTTTTAGTAAAATTCGTTGTTGCCTTTTCTCGCAGGAAAATTGCGGATCAGAGGAACGCAGGATTCGGAAAGTGGATCTCAGAAATTCGAGAGCAACGAGGTGCCCGCAATGACACAAGGGGACAAACTGAACGAGATTAAAATGAACAGGCAGAAACAGCCGCGGAGCATAGAACCACGGAACAGTTGCATCGTTCATGGCTTGGACCGTTTGAAAAGTCCGCGGAAAAGGAAATGGTGAGTGAATAAAATACATCCTTCGCTTTTATCATGCTTAAATACTAAGCGCTTCGAAACGGTTAATCGTTCCTCTCGAACGAGATGCACTCGCATCGGTGGAAACCGCAGTTATGAAAGGAGAATGATTCGTAGAAAATTGTTTTACACGATTTTATAATCCATTCGATACAAAATGATTTCTTTTTGTCGTATAAACTAAATAGAGAGATTTCTCGGGGAGAATTATTAGAAACAATTATACAGAGAATATAATTTCCGAACGCTTGACTGATTTCTTCTCTTAATACGTGTATTACTGTTACGTCGATGTATTGGGTGCCTCTGCGACGGGCTGCAGTGAAGCCTGTTCAAAAAATTCTATGCTCTATATAAATATTACCTCGAGAGCAATTTCCACGCAAAATAGTTCGACGACAGTGTAGACAAAACAGGAAATATGTTCCGTAGAAACATGATTTCGGAGAAACAAGGACAGGCGATGTTTCTTTATTGCCTAGGCGCCGTCTGCGTGCCTCGTCAAAAAATTTTCGCAACTATGCATCGATTAACACTTTCTTTGATTGCCCGTGTGTATTCCCTTGTTTCGACGCGATGAGATCACTTGGCATTCGGATTCGAACTTTGAAACGAAGCAGCCGCTGTGCACCTCGTGAAAGGGGGCAGCGGTGAGAAGTTTGTAAGAGGTTCGTCGAACATCCGAGAACACGAATTTTTTCCTAAACGAATGGAACAGGAAGTAAAGCTTGTCGCGAGTCCTGTGCGGTTAAAAGTGTTAATTAAACTATTCGGTTCGTAACTCGACGCTCCGTTGAATAATCTCCGTTATTATATTTTACGATTATTATTCGTTACAGATCTTATAATCACTTGTAGATTATCAACTATCAAAGTTTATACGATACATAAAACATACTCCTTTGTTTATACCCTATGCAATTAATGGAGAACAGTTTGGAAATAGGGTATACACGATTGTGCAATTTAACATCCAAGTGAATTGAAATTCATAAGGAAACGAAAGAACTTTCCGTGATTAGCATCTGCGGCGGATTTATGGAGGATCTCTGTGTTACATTAAATACTAAAGGATTAATCGCTAACCGGGCTCCTGTGAATACATTTATACCGCGTTATCGTCTAACGGCACAGAAAGAGAGATATAAGAAAATAATTAACTAAATATCGTATCCTTTTTTTTTGTGTGTTAATGCAAACGAGTAGTCGATAGAATTATTGGGCCTTAAAGTCCGGCGTATCACAATGGTCAGAGTTTAAAAGACAGGAGTGTAAAAAAACAGGCCATCCGTTTAATTCCTCTCGCGCAGACAAACGTGTCGTTTGCTTCGTTCCAGTGCCCTTTCTTTTTTTTCAAGAAGCAATTCGTTACTGTATCGTTGGGAAATCAACGTCAAAGTGTAGTTAGATAACTGTAATTCACGCTTCAATCTGCACAGATCGAATGGGTAATGGCCATTTCATTTTTCTCTTCGCTCGTTACTCGAAACACGTGTTACAAAATTTTACTTGCACTAAGCACATTATATTTTACGACCTGTTAATCGTTACTGTCGTTATAATCACTGTAGGTTTATCATCGCTATCAAAATTCTTATTATCCTCTGGAACTACTTCCCTTTTTTTCTGCTTTTTTTTTATCGAGCTCAGATATCATAATATTGATCGCTCACACAAGACCTCGTTTTTTTTTAGCTATATTTAAAACTTACAACCAAAAGATAAAAACGGTATATTAAATATGATATTATCGAATATTGCAGACACTTGTACCCCTTAGTTGATCTTCTTTTTGCTATTTTTTTCCAAAGTTTTTTGTCCCTTTTTTTTGTCTTTGATTCCCTTGATAGACGTTACAAGGAAGAAATATGTAAAACGTTACAAGCAACGATACGTGATATTCAAAATGATATCGTTTTGGTTTTCGAGCCTTTCCCACCACATCGTACGGTCTCCGAGTAGTCGCGCGTTATTTTGCCTGACGTTCTAGCGTTTTAATGTTACGTTAGTGTTAGAGAGAACTGTATCGGTGTTTTACCACTCTTCGCGCGTCCCGTTTCTCATCGCAACAGTCTCTCCCAGTTGACGTCATCATGCAGTTTACATTAAAACTCGTCTATCCATTTTTTTTGTTTTCCTTGTCGCCCGCAATGCCGTTCCTTTCGCTCATCAACGAGCGCTCTATAATGCACAATTGTCGTGTAAATTACCAAGGTCACGCCGCCCTGTACAACGTTACACTTGCGATGTGCTGGTTCGCCATCACTTCGACGATCGCGTCGCGGATGCCGTAACAAAACGTGCACCCAAATGGATTCGTGGTGTTCGTAGAGGAGGCGCGATTCAGCACCACGGGTCGCGCGCTCGCCTTCAATTGCTCGCTCACTCTGTCCCATTTCGTATAGGCAGTGATCTAAACAACAAACAGCAGGTGTTAACACTGCACCGAGCTCCGCGGAGGGTGCTCCTAGCCGACAAATTCGATGGCGCATCTTTAGCGAGGCGAACGAGAGGCGATTAACAGTAGAATCAACATATAATCCTACTTTATATTTAAAATAGATATTTATATCATACCGTGACTGGAGAAGGGGAAACGTCTATGAGCTTTCCCGATTCAGTGGAATTATTTTCTGGCGGTAAAGTTAAAGAGAATTCGCAACGATGATACATATTAAAATTATAATGCCCTGGGTAATTCGTGTGCAACACAAACTTCTTAACACATTGGGTTTTGGCATCGAACAAGACATCCTACGCACAATAACACCAATTTCAGACGTGCAGTTTCTGCTTTCAAGGCGTAAAGTACTTGCCCCCCGGGGGTAACTTACCAGTCCTAGAGTGAAATAGTTGTAGATGAAATCCGATCGCCTAATTTTATCACGTTTGTGCGCGTGGGGACTGTGAATGCGCATCTTGTCCTCGGCTTTGAAAAACACTCGGGACGGCGCACCCAAGGCGCTCAGCACATCCTCGCACGTGTCGCCAAATAACACCTGAAATCGCACAGTATGTTTGTCGCGCACGATTAACAATTTAAAAGCAATCCCGAGTACGAGGCATCTTGGGATCTACGAATCGGCCGCCGCACGTGCTACACCGCTATTCGAAATTAGAGTATAAAGTGCAACCTCTTTGGTCAAGCAGCGTTTCTTCGGCTCCAGCAATACCCTCGTTACAGAGCTACCCTCCGTGAAAAGGTGCAGTCTGAGACCTCGAGTACGCGTTTTATCTCGCATAACGTCCGCCTTCCCTAAATATAAATTGTTATGATAGCAGACCTACGGAAAAGACGAATGCACAGTGTCAATCTTCGTTCACGCTCGCGCGTGCCTTAAATCACAACGGAAATAAAACATAATTACGAGCGGTAGAGGTGGTGGGGGAGTCTTTAAGATGTGCTCGTCGCTACCACTGCCAGCAGCCATGTTACCAACGTAGATAGCCGTCTTCGCTACAAGGGGTGAAGTCCCGTTCGGGAACTGCAACGATCCTAGTCCATGCGCGTACCCAGGTTGGAACTTCGAGTCGATGGGGAAGTAAAATGATAGTCCTCGAAAGTTCAAAACAAACACCTGCAAGCATCGAAGGACTTTACGGATCAGTTTCGGGTTTCTCGTACACCCTGCCTCCGACTAAACACCCATACCTGTTTGTCGCTGTCGTAAACGCCAGGATGCGTCGCCCCGAACGAATGTTCGATCTGTTCGATAGAAGGTAGAACCTCCGGCGAATTGAACGGCAAGCCGCAGTATTTAAGTTTGACTAACTTCATATTATAAATTTCAATAATCTTGAGCCTTTGCACCACTGGGTCGAATATAAGTCGAACTCCGTCGTGAGGTAAATTTATTACTAAATCTACGTCTAAAGGATTCTGCAAAGCACATTTTCATTCAGTAATAATCGCTCAAAGAGCAGAGTTGAAAAAGCGCAAATACCCTTGTTAAGATTTCGCCTGGCTTATACTCACGCTATCGCTATAAAGTACTTGTACTCCCCTTATAATGCCCACTTGCGATTGTATTATCGACACAGATTGGGAAAAATGCATACCTAGAACAACAACAGCATCAGAAAGCCTATACCAGAATCTCCGTTAAATTTCCACTCTCTCTAAGTACATCGCCCGATAGAAAGCTACTAATTGCGAGCTTGGAACGAATCTATGTCCCTCCCAGAGTGGCCCGACACGGTTGGGATAGTTATCAACAATTACATAATAGCAACAAAATATTCATAGGAAGCACCATTTTCTTTGTTTACGCGCGATTGTCGGGGGAGGTGTTTACAAATAGAACGAATTAGCCGAGTGGCAAACGGTGGCATGACAGCTACGTCTAATAAGACGTACTAGACGCTGGTAATCGAAGGGATCGAGGATCGACGGGGCAATTCCACTGGCTCGCTGTTACACGATCGATGGTTGGAAAATTATGCGTAATACGGAGTTAGTTCGTGATACATTACGGAGCGTTTCGTCACTTGCCTAAAATAAATTCCCACTGCTCGCAGCCGAGGGATCTCTCGGGCATCACCTCGAGTTCCAACATTATTCCGCCCGATCCACCTTGGGCCGTTCCTTATTTAAATAAATTAGAGCGGAACGCACAGCGCGCGTCTCCAATTAACATGAGAACTGCGCTGCCCCTTTGTCCACGTATCACGCTCCAACTAATCACCAGATAGCCATATTGCCTTCCCCAAACAATAAACCTCGGCCACTCTCGCTACTACGGGCTGGCAAACTGTCACCCGAACAGCTGATACCGTGCCGTCGACTACGTAGAATTAAACGATAACCAGTCTATCGGCCGCGCCTCGAGCCAGCAGTTTCCGCGAGAAACTTTCTGCCGCGTCCTACGGATGTCGCGCTGCTCCAAGCGCGCCTAATAGCGGGAACATTCGATTCGAAGCGCTGGAATCCCTCCAACTGGTTGCCTAATAAAGGTAACTTAAATTAAAATAGCGGTGGTTCCTTTGGGAAAGTTGATGGGGGAAAGTTTATGAAGAAAGTATCGCAGGAATCTCAGTTGTTCTTTGTTTATGTGGTGTGGAACCAGTAACTTGGTCGTAGGGAATGATTTTTATTGCGAAAGAGGTACATAGTGTTTCAGAATCAGAGGTACGAGCTTAACTGATTAGGAGAGATGATAAGGGGTGCTAGTGATTCAGAGTTGCTAGTGATTCATTGACTTTGTTGGCACTGGGCGTTATGCCATTTTCGTTAATTACAAGAGAATTAGTTCGTGCCAAGAGCAATGTGGAGTGTCCTTGAACAAGCATATGTTCGATTTCATACCGCGGTAGTACGCGCGTGTATAAATGTACTATGTTCAATTGCGAGACCGAGGATTTTATAAATATTTATCGTGGAATGTGATTTTCAGTCGCTGTTGCGAAGACGTAACCTGACACGCGACGATCTCGAATAAGAGGCATTATTTTTCTGTAAAAATCCCTGGCGGAGTTACATAAATGTCGCAGCGTTCCGTTGCAATAAAAAGGGTACTCGGATGTCGCGGAAACAGAGCCGAGAGGACGTACACAGAAGAAGGATCGAGTAACGGAATGGGGCTGTTGAAAAATTTCAAGATAATCAGCTCCTGGATTCTGCTCTTTTTTTACTCTTCACAACGCTCCGCGAAACAACGATTCCACAGCCAATATCAACGAGAACATTGTTTCTTAACGGGCAGCTGCAATGCATAAAACAAAACTGTCGATAGAGCTGCTCTTTATTAGAAGCTGCTAGGGTTAAAGACCACAGATAATCGATTCTCGCATTCTTTGGCAACGCGTCGCGGGGGTTCTCCGTTCGTAAACATGTGAAGCAACATTCGCCGCGAGAAGATTAAACCATCATTCGGGGATCGTCTCTTCTTTCTCCCACTGGCAATATTCGTAACCTACGTCAGAGTCCTAACAAGACACATCGAAAGTCACACCACGAAAGTTCAATGGAAATTTGTACAATTTACGCAACCAGTTGGGTCAAAGCACAAAGTAATCTCCCCCTCGGATAAACGTGGCGCGTGTCATTTAACCAAAATCACCTGATCGATAGCACACCCTCCCATCGTCAGATAACAATGCTCCAAGCTGACAAAAACCCATCTGACCCTCACCTGACTCCTACCTCTGCTTAACGCAGCGACGTGGTTTTATATAAAACTAATTAAAACGAGGAAAACTAATTAAACAGAAATAGAGTACAATATTCAGAGTACCATTTGTTATACCATCGTCGAACGAACCTAGAGCAATCGAAACGCCATTGTCAGTAACGCGAATTCGTTTGCCTTAGGAAATCGTTGTCGATGTACATACACATGGACACGGTCGTGCCTACCACGTTATGCAATCAATAATGATAACGGGTATCGTAGGCCACACAGAGCCGAGCCTCCAGATACGTCAAGCCCCGCTGCGAGACCTTCTCGTCAGCGTGTGCGCGTCCAACCGTGTGCAGACATTTCTGCACAATATATCGGTGACACCGGGTCGACGTTATCAGCGATTAAAAAATTGAGAAAGAGAAACGAGAGACAAGGGAACGTCACGTCGACGGTTCAATGCGTCCGCGAGTGGTTTTGAGTAACCAGTTCAAACTGGAGCCTGATCACTTCATCCAACAGCGTCCAAGTGCATCTTCGATGATATGTTTCCCGTCAGAACCTGTGTCTGCTGAATTTTGCAATAATTGCACTTTGGGACAATGCGTCACTAGTTGCTTTATTGGATGCTCCTATTAGATTGCACTTTGCGAAAGCAAACTGGAGACTCTTGGAGGTAGAATGATTGCTCCATCAGAGAAACTTGTTCATTGGAGGCTTTGTTCCGGGGAATTACTCTAAAAGCTGAGGATGCATCGAGTTTCTCTAAAACTCTAAAGCTACTTTTGTTCTATATTCGCAATGCTTATGCAACTTGAAAATTTAAGCTTTAGAATCTTAAGAACCTTGAGAAGAATCTTCAGAAATAGAACAGTAATATTTTCAGAAATCTTTTTCTCGGAAACCCCCAAATTTTTTAAATCTGCGCGTCAGTTTTTTCTAGTTCCAAAATTGAAGACCCAGATGGAGGTGCTGAGGGAATCGAATTTTTCGAGCGTAGGTCTTTCGATTTCAAAATACCTATCGGGGTACTCGAGCCCACTCCCACGCAGTTCTGCGTTTCCGTTCTCCGGATAATTCTGGAGGATCGTAGCCGAGAGCGGTGCAGAGAAGTGGAGAGATTAGTCGGAATCTGTTGACTCGATCGCTCGACGCGACAGGGTCCATCGAGCTTCAACCTCTTAACACTCACGGAGGATTGAAAGGGTCAGGTAGATACTACGCGACAACGTTATCTCTTGACATTACACAGTCCAAATTTTCGATCGTTACCTAAGCGTCGCGTTTGAGAAACTCCAGATACCGTTGTAACATTCGACACAGGATCCCCTCTAGCCAAAACACAAGGTTTCTCGAATAAATGTAAGCGAGATCGTTAGGATACAAAAACTATGCATCATCGGCAAAATAGGTACGCTGTCGTTGGGACTTCTAATCGCGAATATTTATTGTCTCCTAGCAGCGTGCAAACACTGCCTGATAAGAGTCGATGCTTCGCAGAAGTCGGTGCGAAATCACTGGAGCATCTATTTTTGGCTGTTTTGGGAAGTATTGTTCGAATGCTTCGAAGGATTATCATTCGTGTCTTCTGATAAATCTGATTTAATTAGTTCAAAGAGATTCTTCTGTGGCGTTCTACTTCAAACATCATTCACTCACTAGGCAGGATGCGAAAGAGAAATATTTTTTAATATGGAAAACAATGTACACGTATCGCGAGCTGTTGAAACACAAAAGCGTTATCTTTTTAGCTGAAAAATTCGGCGGTCATGATCCTTTTATCATTCCCAGCGGTCTCGCGAGACGCCTGTACATTGCATACCGTCGCCTACGTTGTACTTTGTGTAGTCTGGTGAAATAATGATTAATTAACTGCGGGGTGAAAAAAAAACGTGATATCGATGAACTCGTGGTGGATCGTCACCTTCCGAAGACACACGAATAATACGAACGATCCATTTCACGGTTTCAATCTAGAAGCTTAATTTAATTTAACCCAATTTTACCTTAAGATATCCTTAAGACTATTCCCAAAATTCATATCGCGTTTATTCACCCTTAGCTACAATTTTCCACCGAGCCTTTATTCCAGGAAATTAATCGCGACGACGATTAAAAACAACCGAGCCCGGTGTCCAAACAAAGTTCGAAGTTGTTGGAGAAATCTCGGTAAACAATAAAATTGCATGAATTACGCACCCGTCCGGCTTAGATCAAAGTGCAACGCGCGAACACAACTCCTTTCTCTGAGCAATCTCGACGTTGACTTTTTTCTTTCATTGGCAAATTCACCGCGCATGCAGTTGACTGTACTCAAACTTCTATTGCTGCTACATATTAATATTTAGAACACTCGTGAACGCTCAATTTCGTAATGAAAGAGATTCGAAGCCAAGCATTAGAGATACCGTGGTATTTGGAAATATTTGAATTCTAATTCGGTACTGATAGCCGCCATCTCATGAAATGTTAGTTCAAAGAACGAGTGAGGTTATTAGAGAGGTGTTGGTACAAGTGTGCAATGAAAACTTAAACACCTTTCTTGCTCTTTTAATAACGACAATCACTGACGGATTCATTAGCCTGAAACGTATTAATTTCTATTTCACTATTCGATCTCGTTGCCCTGAAATGTGGGTGCATCTGGTTGATAGAATCCGCTACTGGCCTGGTCCGTAGTTCACTGTCTGGCTGCGATAATTTACGAATCCCATATTACTCGCGATAACGTGGCACACCAACGAATCTATTCCACTGGATTGCAAAAAAAAATTATAGTACATATCTTTTCCTCAATAAATTTACCTCTCTAGTCTGTCCTATCTATTTCCTCCGTCGTTCCCTGTCATCTCCATTTTACGCTATCTTGGGTAATTGCATTCCCAATTAACAAATACTTAATTGTGTCGTGGATAACCAGTAGAAGACGTCGATACCAAAAAAAGACAATTTTCAAGGTGACCGTTCGATGTAAGGATATAATCATTTTGCAAATACTTGGTGTAATGATATTTAAAGAGCTTTCAATTAACAAGAACCAAGGAATTCTTTCGGTCCCGCTATCTCGACAATGTTGATTCACTTTTCGTGATAATTCTGGCAAATGCCCTGCTACTTATACTTTGAACTAATGCCTCATCGATTAGATACAAAAAGAACGCCTCGATCTTTGCATCGATCGGTATAATTTTTCGCATAAAGACGTTAATAATAGCCATTCACTGTGAACACATTCGGGTTTTACTTTAGTACCAATTATGGCTCAAATCGTTCCGCGTCTTACTGTTCTACCGAAGCATGATTTAGGAAATAGTTTGCGTAATAAGAGACATAGCCAGCTATTTTTATTTCGCTCGCTTTCGATGATGATAAATATAGGTTTTATCGAGTAACGATGAACTACCGACACGTGGCTGTGTCACGAGATAAATTGTGCAAAATTATTTGGCAATAGGACGGAAGTAATTTATTTCCGGAGTTACTCTGTCGATGTTTGCTGAGATTCTCGTATTAATAACCTTTCCCATTTATGATATAACAAAATAAACATCCCCAAGCACCTTTCTAATTATTTCCAATTATCCGACTGGTATTCTAGACCAAGTAGGCAAGTTGCGAGTAAAACTAGCAGCGTTTAACTTGGTTATCAAGCGGGATAGTTGAGCAACGTCTGAAATTTACCTGAAACATTCCTCTTCTTCTGACGTTGCCTCCAGAATATTTAGGAAAGGGGAATAATTAAATATAAATACATAATAAAACGCTTCATTAGACGTGAAAGGTCGATTGGTCCATTCATACAATAACATTTCAATCCTCATAAATTAGAAAGTACCAACGTTGGAGTTACAAAAGCACAACCTACTCATAGTCCGCAGAAACTGATCGACTTCTTGCACCAGCAACTGGTCCCTTCCCTAAGCTGTCGTTACTATCCAACGAATTCTCGGTTTTCCACTTCCAAAAGTCAGACAAACCCCACAGTGAGACTCAGTACAGACTCAACTTCACCTTCTCCAATCCCTGCCCCAATATCAAACACACCCCTTCAGCCCCCACGCAGAATGCACCCAAAACCCTTCCACCCAAAACAGATTTCTTCCACGATAATCACCGGTGAACGGTGTTCAACCCGGCCGAAATCCCCGGTGCCCGCTTAGGTAATCGGCGATCAACCGCGTGCGCGGTAATTCGCGTGGCGCGCGGTTGTGCGCTAGATAGCGGGCAAGGGAAAGTGTCTCGCTGAAAAATAGAGGAGCAAGTGGCGGCGCGAGCGGGCATTCAGCACAAAAAACCCGACGCCCCGTGCAGCCGATTTCGTTTGAATGCGACCGTGGGCTGATTAATCGTAGCGGTGATTGCTTTTACTCGCCGGTGTAACCGGCTGCTCGCCGCAGTCCGCCCGCAGCCGTGCAATCAGACGGCCGTGTGCCAGCGTGCTACCGCTTCGCTTGTCGCAAACGGCGCCTCAGCAGCTGATCGCTACCACTCAGCGCGACCGTTTTTCCCCGAGGATCTTTAACCATCATCACAGAGGCTCGATCGTCATCATCCACTTTCCGCCGGACATCCGTCTTCTACCGCCGTTCTAAACCACCGCGGATCCACGGAGAACCTCTTCCTTTCCACGCGCCACTCTTCTTACCCCACCAGTTCTCCTCGCGGAACTCAAGCTCGCCGTTATCTCCGCTCAGCTGGTCCTCTCGCCGTCTGCAACTGACACATAGCTTCGCATCGTCCCCCCTAGTGGAAAGGTGCTGCAGATCTGTCAGCACAAGGACGGCCACCGCGTCACCCGCGATCGCGAATCTACTGATCCACGGCACTTCACCGATTTCCACGTTCTCATCCTCCTCTCTCCCACTGTATACCGGAAGTGCAAGCGACCAATCCGCGGGACGACCTCCTAGGGCTCGGCGTGCACTTTTGTCGATCGTATAAAAGCTGGTAAGCTCCAGCATGGCGAGGATCGATCTTACTCGCTGGTCAGGCCTGGCCAGCGCCGGTTTCCGGGCCACCACAAGGCGATTCTCTGTTTGCCCTGGGAGCAACGGAGGATTCTACGGCCGGGTAGCTGCGGTGCGGTGTCCTGGAGGACTCGGTTCCGTGAATGTCTTCGGGGCTGGTCAGATGTCGGGGTTCGCGAGTCTGAGCCATCGAAGAATTCTCGGCAGCGGAGGAATCGGCGAGATGCCTCGCGAGGTAGACGTTAATTATCCGCGGTAAGTATCGAGCCGGGGCAACCTTTAGGGTCTTGAGTGGACGATCTTCTTGGGGGTGATTCGGTTTTGAGAGCGGGGCACTGGGGGTTGTTGAGATTTAGAAGTGTTTTGGATCGGCGATGTTTGGGAGTATTTTTAGTTTAACTTTAGGTGGAAGTTGGGAATGGGTATTTAGTGAGCCATTTGTGTCTGGTTCTAGCTCTATTCCGTTGTTAATCTCTGCTCCTGCAGTTTCTTAATTCGTCGATGGACTTTGTACGTCCTTACGTCAGGTTTTTAATGCAGAGTCCACTAGAGTTTGTTTAAAATAAAATACGCTTAAAAGAGTATACAATTTCTTTGATCAAGTAGATCTTCTTTTTTTCTTGGTTTTTGTAGAAATTTGGGGATCTTGGGTTAAGAATTCTTCTGCAAGGAGAGTTTTCAGATATCACAAAGTGCGACGATTTTGTTATGTTCCTAAATCCTCTTGAATAATTTCGGGGAAGACATGATGGAATGTTAAAAGGCATGGAACGTTAACCCCATGTATAATCTTATCGCGAAATCAATATTTCGCTGGATAATATCACGAAGAAGCTAGAGAGCCCAGCGATTCTGTTGAAAATTAATCTAGAACTACAATTTTAATAAATTCCATCGTTCATGAAGCGCGAACGAATTTCAATCTCTTGCGCAATATTTTGAAATCGTTCCTTTCGAATAATATTGTCCAGCGATGTAAGGAATAGTTAATTAAAATCAAGTAACGAATTTCACAAGAAACACAATTACATAGGAAAAAAGTTGCTCTTGAAAGGTTTAGCAACAAACGGGAAATTAAAAGTCAGGAAGCAGAAACATTGCGGAATAATATCACTGTGATGGTAAAAAGTTTTGGCGTGTCAGAACAGTGATAAGTTCAGTCACAAACAGAATGCCGATAGCACTTGCGAAGGAAGGTTGAAGTAAGACGGGAATATTAACCAAATTTTCTTATCTTCCTTCTGCAATCTCCTTGGCAACCAGTGTTCATTAACTTCCGACTAAGGGATCTCTATCTTAAGTCCAGACAATTCGCCCCATCCAGATCGGAATCGAAAGGAAGATCATTTTCTTTCCAGAGTGTCTAGATTACTAGCGACTCGCGCAGCAAAGAACCCATCTATTAACAACAACTACGAGTACCTAGGAAAAACACCTTTACTAAACGCCCCTCCAGAGCCTCTGGCCCCAAACGTTCGATCCTACATCGAGGAATGCGTGTCTCTGTGCTCTCCTAAAGACGTTTACATCTGCGACGGAAGTGAGGCGGAATACGATCAGTTGTTGAAGCTCCTCGAGAAAAGTGGCACTGTCTTGCCTTTGCGAAAGTATGAGAACTGGTGAGTGTGTCTGGAAGAATTAAACATATCTTCCATAGATCGAGCTAAAAAACTAGCCATTAGTGATAGTAATAGGAAGACCCAAGCACCTTCGTTTCTGTTCAATTAAATTATACATCCAATTGAATTAACTCCAATGAGTGTGCCTTTTAAACGTTTAGTTGGCTCGCCAGAACCAATCCAGCCGATGTGGCTCGCGTTGAGACGCGCACCTTCATCAGCACAGAGAGAAAACGAGACACGATTCCAACCCCGCGCGAGGGTGTCGCTGGAGAGCTGGGTAACTGGATTTCTCCGGCCGACATGGACAAAGCTATTTTAGAGCGTTTCCCGGGCTGCATGAAAGGTCAGACGCGAGTTCTATGCGAGCCCAGCTTACGTAGATGTCTAGAAGAGTCTTCGAGTGGCGAAGAGTCTTGAACGTCTATGATTTAGGTCGCACGATGTACGTTATCCCGTTCAGCATGGGTCCAGTGGGTTCTCCGCTGTCGAAGATTGGTATAGAGATCACGGACTCCGCGTACGTGGCCTGTTCCATGAGAATAATGACCAGAATGGGGAAAAAGGTCCTCGACACTCTGGGGGATGACGACTTCGTCAAGTGCCTGCACTCCGTTGGCGTTCCGAAGCTCGACGCGAAGGTGCAGGTGAACCATTCGTGGCCTTGTGATCCGGACAGAACGATCATCCTCCACAAACCAGCTAACAACGAGATCGTCTCTTACGGAAGTGGCTATGGTGGAAATTCTTTGCTGGGTAAAAAATGCTTCGCCCTGAGGATCGGCTCGACGATTGCTAGAGACGGGGGTTGGCTCGCGGAGCACATGCTGGTAGGTAACAATTTGGAGTTTGAAACAGAGAGATCCTTGATTTTATAGCCGCCAGGTTCTTCAGAATTTGTGATGGATGATTAAGTATCAAAGAACCTATTCGTTCTTCTGTTTTTGGATCCTCTTTTTAATATTCACTTGTGCCTGCGCACTCGTCCGAGAGATTCTATATCGCCACTTTTCCAGATACTGGGAATAACGAATCCAAAAGGTAAGAAGCGTTACATCGCCGCTGCGTTCCCAAGTGCCTGCGGGAAGACGAACCTGGCCATGATGCAGCCGACGTTGCCTGGCTACAAAATTGAATGCGTCGGCGATGATATAGCCTGGATGAGGTTCGACCAGGAAGGGAAGCTCCGTGCTATCAACCCAGAGAACGGTTTCTTTGGCGTAGCACCAGGAACCAGCTTCGCTACCAACCCTAACGCTATGAAGACCATCTTCAGAAATACGATGTTCACGAACGTAGCGACTACCAGCGATGGTGGGGTCTTCTGGGAGGGATTGGAGAAGGAAGTTAAAGAGGACGTCCAGGTGAGGATCTATTTATAACGAAGTTCTAACGTATTCCTAGAGCATCTTGTTATTTCGACTCGAGTGAATCGGGTGAATTTATCTTTTGAGTTATATTCCTATTCAACTGGGAAGCCCCATGATTCATCTTCAGGGATCTTGGTCCCTGATCGATCTCAGAGTCATTTCTCCGTGGATAGCTTCAGAGGATAGTAACAGTTTGGTTACAGTATTTAGAGACTGGTGCGATATCTGTACAGATCACTGATTGGCGAGGCAACAAATGGACCAGGGGATCGAAGACACCTGCCGCGCATCCGAACTCGAGATTCTGCTCCCCTGCCAAACAGTGTCCCATCATAGATCCTGCTTGGGAAGATCCAGCTGGTGTCCCCGTAGATGCTATCCTCTTCGGTGGACGAAGACCAGAAGGCGTTCCATTGATCTACCAGGCGCGAAACTGGCAGCATGCCGTGTTCATTGGGGCTTCGATGAGATCCGAGGCAACTGCTGCTGCAGAGCATAAGGTATGCAATCGTTGATACTACTGCAGAACTGTTTGCTCTGCGAACAACTGATATCCTTGCACTGCTTTGGGACTCCCACTGAAATATGTCTTCGTAGCAAAAATCTTTCAGGGTACCAATATGTGACTTTCGATTCTTCGACACCTTTTCTTTGGTGGAGATTTCTTCGTAAGAAAAGTCATCTTCTTTCAAGCATATTCCCTCTTCCTTCTTGATTGTGAAGAGACCCTCGTTCCTTCGTTGAGAGAACTATTCCTACCAAACGTCCTCGCGTTCAAAGCCGATCATTTCTTTCTTGAAAGACTAAAGCAATGGCTTCGACCATAGGGCAAAGTGATCATGCACGATCCGTTCGCCATGAGACCCTTCTTCGGTTACAACTTCGGCCACTACCTCGATCACTGGTTGAGCATGTCCAAAGTGGAGAACGCCAAGTTGCCAGCGGTATTCCACGTGAATTGGTTCAGGAAAGGGGCGGACGGTAAATTCCTCTGGCCAGGCTTCGGCGAGAATTCTCGTGTTCTTGATTGGGTCATCCGAAGAATCGATGGCGAGGATATCGCCGTAGAATCACCGATCGGCCTTCTGCCGAAACTGAGCTCCTTCAACTTGGACGACATGAAGAACGCTGTGAACATGGAGGAGTTGTTCAGACTGCCGAAAAACTTCTGGCAAAAGGAAGTGGAGGACCTGAGGAACTACTTTGACGCCCAAGTAGGCGACGATTTGCCTCGAGAAGTTCGTTCCGAGCTGGATCATCTTGCTCGCAACGTCCAGATGCTTTGATGGAACCTCTTCGATTCTTATTAATCAATTGAAATCGAAGGGAATGCCGTTTATCGATTGGGAAGCATTTTTAATCGAAGTTACGTCCGAATGGGTTCTGGGATTAATGCTTGAAGTTCAATCGAAACAGTTGGAGAACCGGAGTCTATTTAACTTTTCTCCTCGATGCTTCTGAAGAATCGAAATTCCTGATTATTGTGATATAATGTTAAACCGTGAATGTGATATTATAACGCTTTCCACTTAAACATCGTTCGCCAAGCTATTAATTCGTCGGCGCTGATGTTATTTTTACAAAATTACGATTTTCCGCGAGATTTTCTTCTTCATCGATTCCATTATCATGGCACATATTCGACAGCAATTTCATGTACCTAGTAACATATCTTAACGACTGTTTGAGACAGTTAAAGAACTTCTCACACAAAAGTTGTAAGAAACGATGCGCGCGAGTAACAGTGTGCGGATGAGTGCTGAACGAAATAATTCACCGACTGTGACAGAGAGATATATGTTTTGGATAATATTTTCTGAATAAAATATTTTATAAAATGAAGTTCTTTTGAACAGAATTGAAGTTCCTTTTACCTACCTCTGACCCAGTAACGAAATCGAGGCTTATACTTAATTTATGTATATATATTTTATTGAAGAATAAGTAAGACAGTGGTAAGTGGTTTTGCTAATCATGTTTATTGACCCAATATGTATTTTGCAAGGCCTTGTTTGGCCTACAATTCCCCAGCGACCGGCGTAACGTCTGGGGGTGGAAGTGGGACGCACACCCCCGGCAACCGATTTCAAAAAAGAGAAGAAATTTAAAAAAAATTAAAACCGACTTAAAAATAGAAATGCAGTAAAAAATAAAAAATAATTTGTTCCCTTATTTAATCTACGACTCAATTTTTTATGTCGGAGCCAGATTTACACAATGCAGATGATGAGGCGCCGACTGAAAAAATATGAAACTCGTAGATTAAATAAGGGAAAAAAATATTTTTTACTTTTTAGTGCATTTCTATTTTATTGAAGTCGGTTTAATTTCTTTTTATCGTCAAAATAATTGCTGAAATGAGAGCGTGTCTTTTCTTCCCCTCTGGCAATTTTGTCTCCTCCTTTATTTATTTTTTGTTAAATACAAAGCTTGCAGAGACAAGCCCAAAAAGAGGAGACTCACCCGTGCCCAGTTGATGGTAACATTTTATATTTTTTCCTGTACAATTAGAATTCTAATTATGATTTCAATTATGTGTTTATTTCTGTTTATGTATATGTAGAACGGCGGAATACTAACATCGTACGTCAACCAGCTGCAGCGGTTTTCGCTAACGCGAATTATATCATTAACAAAAAAAATCAAACTTCGAAAATGCTTTGCAGCCGTATACAGTGTTGTTAAGTTGTTACGCAATCGCGTACACGTGGCTTCAGTTTAGTATAATCTGTATTTAGTGATATCGATATGTAAATTCAGAGCTAAATATGAAAGGGGACATTCGTATAAGCGATTGGGAACGGTATACATATACGCCACGTACTTTAAACTACAATAATACAATTTAAGAACAATAGCTAGGAAAGGAAGGATTTAAAAATATCGCGCTTCCTCGAATGGTTGTTCCGTTTAAAATTTTCAAACGAAAAAATAGATACACAGTAATAATAAATTTGTTTAAGATACATCGTGTCTAGTAAGTCAATAAAAATTCGGCAGTAGTAATTTTTAAAGGAGACTATTACGATCTAAACGAAGGTGAATACGGTGTCACTTAGATTTCTGTAATTTAGAATGCTATTACAAATTAAATCTAAGTTACCGCAAATAAAACACGTAAATTTAATATTGAAGACTCTACAAGGATTTTACGTCTACTGCTCTTTGAAGCAGACTTTTTTATCTTCTTCTACTACCTTGTTACAAAGTGATTTGCCAGTTTTTTGGATCGCATTTTCATTGTCCTTTTGGCTGGCAATGGCTAAGGTTGTGGTAAGATGGAAATTGTCTTCTACCTTCGTTTAGTTGGTAACAATCGTATAGTTTCTATGACAACAGTTACATATACTTTATGTTGTACCATCTAACTCCGCCGCTTGTGTCAATTAACTCCTAAAATCGTCGTGCTGAATCGGTGAAATCATGACAAAGAAGTCATTATACACAAACGCACTACGCAAAGTTTATCTAGGCTTCTATATGCAAATTCAGTTCTATTCTACTACCGTGTCTATACATCAATCTTTCGATTAAAATTAGATGTAAGTCCACAAAGAATCACAATAGTATGTATTTATAATTAGTGAGACGTTTGCTCCGATCTTCAATGAAATCAATTAATGTACAATTCTGGCATATACTTCGAAGACTAGATCAATATATTTCTCATCAGTCGTTAGTACTTTGCACCAATCCTTTGTAATCGCAGTAACTACAATCATCCCGTAATTTCACATTCTCTAATTTACACTGCTAATACAATAACTACTGTACAATTGCACATCTCGTTTTTTATAGTAATCAGCGTGTCCGATCAACAAATACATTCATAAAACTCCACACGCGGGTAACATATTCTTTATAGCCGTTTTCACGTTTACGACCCACTTCCTTCGTCTCGCGTTTACGTCGACGGTGTTCTTTAAACGTCGTGTAACTAATGGTTTTACAATAAGCAATCTAATCGCAAGAAACAATCAGAATTTTCAAACTACCGGAGCTCGCAGCGTAAAATTGCGAAGCGATCTCTCGTAACAAATACTCTGTCGACCATATAAATTACAAATCTCACTTATGTTATGGTATTATTAGAGATAATTGACAATAAAGTTTAAAGTGGATAAAAATTTCGTATTAAACACATATATTTTGCTTCGGTTCACTTTGTTCACATGTGGCGTTAAATTTATGATCTGTACACCGCTGGGTCAATGACCCCGGATAAAAACTGCTTGAAAAAGAATCATAAGAGGAACTTAGAGAAAATGGCTATTCCTCGTTAATTCCCAGCTTTTATCGTTGTGTCGGAATCATGAACGTTAATTATTCTTGAAATATAGTACTCACTGCCTCTAAGTTCGCTACATTTTTACTTACTAATTAAAAATTATATATTTCTCATTAGAAGTTTCCCCATTTTCGGGATGTTGAGGAATTTAAAATCCATGATGCCAATGGTTGCTTGTCTTCGTGATTTAAAAAACTCTAAGGAACTAAATTTTAAAAAACTTTCCACTACAGAAAAAAATACTCTAGACACTAGACAGCATCGTTTTATAAGAATTGATGAACACACGCAGTCCCTCTTCACACAGAATATGTTCAATTTCAATGTGCGTAACAATAATACTTCTGATATTTAATGAGACATATGTCTTAAGTAATAAAAAAAGATTATACTACAGTTCTTTACACTTTGCCTACGAAGAACCATTTGAGAATATAGATAGTTTAAAAAATATTGTTTACTAGATATAGAGAGCTATAAATCTTCCACGATTCTTTATGTTTTTCGAGTACAACGTCTAAATTGCAATGGCAAGTATTTCATAAATTTAAATTAATCTACACTTTAATACTAACTAGCTAAATTTCAATAATCTTACCGTTTTAGTCCTTTACAATTAATTTAAGAGTTCATTTCACATATATATATATACCAGTTATATATCTACATACGTATATATAACTTGAGTCCTTTAAAATGGTATATCGATTTTGTTTAAATTAAATCTCAGGTACATGCTTCTCACCCATTATTCTTCTTCACCAACGTCCCCAGTGCTCGCGGTATGCACGATGGGCACACTATCTCTGGTTTAGACGTATTCGTTAACATTTTCTCTAAGTACTGAGCTGTACATGGAAGAACCAACGAGTCCGATGACAGTAACTCAGTTTCCATTGTCGGGATCACTTCCGTCTTATACATGGTCAGCGGAAAGTGATGACCGCACGTAAATACCATCGCATCTTCTTCATTCGCAAGAAATCGATACACCGCATCTGGTTCCTGTTTTGAAAAGTGTATTTTATTACTATTAGCGAGTACGATTAAACATTCCTTTGCTTTAGAACCTACAAAGCCACTGACCTTAATATGTACAAATGATCTTGAGTCGTGAGTTTCAAACGACACGGTACTAATCACACCTTCTATCATTTGCTTCAGCGTATTATTTCCACTCGAGCCTGGGTATCCCGTAAGCGGTGGCCCATAATGGTCCGCTGTTAAAGAAGACAGTAGTTGAACAAACTCAGGTGTGGGTTCGCCTGCGAAGTAAAAATATTCGACAATGAGAGTAGGTTAAAATATCGTGGAGCGTTGAAATCCAGATCACTTACCTTGGTCGATATGATCCAGCAGCATGGAACAGACTTGAAGGCAAAATGTAACAGAAAAGAAGTTGACTACGGTCACGCTCTTGGTCTCCGCGTCATTCTTATTTGTATCCAAGTACTTCTGCATTAACTCCTGACTGTCAAAGCATTGTAATTACGATACTTGCGTATTGAATCGTAGAGAAAATTGCATAATACGTATGCGATCACTTACCAGAATAATAATAATCCAAGGGGGTAGAAAATTGACTGAATATGCTCTAGAAATACATTCTCTATGCTCTGTATTGGCAAATCATGCTCGATCCAGAACTCAAGAGCGTCCTGTAATATTTTATACTTGACCGTGTCGGTTTCATTCACCATCTCGTTTAAGAAGAACTTGATCACTTTTATCGCCTCGTTGGTTAAATTATCCCGCCTAGAATGCGAGACTTTCTTTTCGTAAAACGCTCCATCGTTTCTGGACGCTGGATCTTGATCTGCAACTTCTTTCGTCGGGGTCGATGCCACCGAATGCACTCTAGCTGATCCAATCGCTCTTCCCCGTTTCTGTAGCCGATTACCTTTCACAACAACATTCTCCAGCCATCCCTCCGAATCAGAGCTGACATCGGAATCAAAGGAGTCTTCGAAGACGCCTATAGGTGCGTTGTCGCATTTCATGTCCTTGCACAGCTCTTCCGAACCACCTTGGCAGTCGAACGTGTACAGCTCTTGTTGCAGCAGTTGCAGGCTGTTCAGCGATTTGCTAGCAGGGATTTTCATTTTGTTCTTAGCTGCGCAGTCTTCCACGGAATCGATGAGATTCCTTTCCACTTGCTTGTTGAAGAGCTCGGTGTTCTTCTTGACTTGGCGATTTGATAAGGACTTTCTTCTCGATTCAGTCTCCTCCAGAGATTTCCTGCGTGTCTTCTCGCACAGGCTTTCAGAAGACTTTCCTTTTGAGCAAGAGCGAAGGCTTAGTGCGTGTAATATTTTTAATTGATATGAAAACGCATCGGAGATATTGTGCTGTAGCATAGCTATCTTTGAGCAAGCTTGATAGTTCCCCAATTTGATGCTCTGAAAATTTATAAATTATATCATTGGCGTCCGATATGTTTACGAATTGTGTAGGATAACTGGTGCCCACCTTCTCCATGATTCTCGAGGAATCGTACAAGCCGGAAAAGTACTGGAGCGCGTAATGGAGCGTCAATTCTCCCGGTGATCTCTCAATAACGCTCAAAGGACGAACAAGTCCTGCCAGAGAGGGTATATCGTAACTCTGATAAGAAATGATGGGTGCGGGAATAGTAGGAACTTGACTAGGCATGTCCGAAGCCACGTGTGCGGTGTTAGGGACTCTTACAACCCTCTTTTTAATTAACACAAACTTATCATCGTTGTCGCGTGTATCCTTCGGAGGAAGACGGCCCAACTGCGCTCTTCTGTTATTACCCCAAGCTAAAACTGTGCCACCTAAAGGATCGTACAGTAACACAGAATAAGTATGCCATCCGAGAAACAAGAGACCTTAAAGTGTGCCCGTAATGAATCTGAACTTCACCTGGTTGAATGGCCACTGTGTAATCATAGCCACAGCAAACTCCGACAACCTTAATTACAGGATTCACCTTTTCCTTAGACTCGTTACTGTCGGTGTGGAAAATTTTCGCTTCACCGTTCACATTTCCATTTCTCTCGTTCATCGCGGAGTTCTTCGGCCTGTCTAACTCGTGATCCTCTTCTCCTCGGTCGTAAGCATTGTGCCTTGGAGGTACTTGTGCAAAAATAGAAGCAGGATTGTAGCACAACGGCGTGGGACTCTGCACCTCCCGTTTGTCCCCATTCCCTAGCTGTCCATCCAAATTTCGACCCCACGTGTAAAGCGATCCGTCTCTCGTTATAAGAGCATTGTGGTGGCATCCAGTCGATATCTGTCACAGAATGCAAGAGGTGTATCGTTAAACCGAACAACTCGCAGAGCTTGAAAGAAACGGAAACCCCTGTAAAATGCTAAGTTTATTTCTCAAGGAATGTTTCTGACCTGTATGATATCTCCTGCTACAGAGCTGGTATCTACTACCGCCGGTTTCAAGTGCGTTTGGTTCTCCTCGAGCGACACGACTTCAGCATTCTTTAAGTACGAATTGTCTAACTGTTTCCTACGCGAGTCTGTCGTGGATCCCGTTGGCTTTATTTGTGCATGTCTGTTTTGTGCATTGACTTCCAGTGGCTGCTCGCCCGCCTCGTTCGCGTTCGCCTGCTCCCCAGCCTTCTCGAACTCATCGATATTCTCAAACTGCCTCACAATAACGTCCCGCTGCTCCAATATTCGAGACCTCTTCAGTGTTTGTGCTTGCAGCCGGAGTACCTGCGGGCTAGCTCCCCACACGTACAATCTATTCGCGTGGCTAACGGCCAGCTAAGGGAAACGGGACATATTAATAAACAACGCGACTTGACAGCGAAGGATTTCGAAGCATGCAGCTCTTACATTGTGAAAGTATCCTGTCGCGATCAGAGATATTTTCTCCGGCAAAGAGACTTTTATTGGCACCGAACTCTTAACGTTAGTTCCCGTTCCTAATTGCCCGAAAATATTACAACCAAACGCATAGACGATACCCTCCGTGGAGAGAACCAATGTATGCGCATGGCCAGCGCTAATTGAACGTATGACTACACCAAGCAACGACGTGACTAATGTGGGAGTTGTTTTCTCATCGGTGTTACCATGGCCCAGCTGGCCATGAACGCCCCAACCCCATGTAAAGACTCTGCCATCGGCAGTCAACGCGACAGAATGGTATTGCCCAGCTACTGCGTCTACGATCACTTCTTGGGCCACGGATGTAATCAATTCCGGGGTAGAACATTGCAGAACCTTGCCCAGGCCCAATTGCCCAAACTGGCTTGACCCCCATGCGTAAACCCCGTTATTCGTCACTGCTAACGTGTGACAATGGCCGCACGATACGCTGAGAACTTCCAGCTCCATGGTTCGAAAGAAGGATATTGGCTGGGGCGTGCCGTATCTCAACGGAGACGGACCTGTTCCTGGTTAGGATTGAAAGCAAGAGGCATAATGAGTACACAAGAAATATAAAGAATTATCGTATGTAATTATATGTAAATATGTACCTAAACATCCTTGCACAGAGCTTCCCCATGTATAGACATTTCCATTTCTAATAAGAACAACGTGATAGAATCCGGAACATAATGGCCTTCTTTTGAAATCCACGGCAGAATTACTACTGTTATAATCCTGTTTCAATAAATGCATAAGAATATAATTCTATGTTGATGCAACAGATAAAGTATGTTCTTTGGAAATTACCTTCTTAGTTGTTAATAATTCGATATTACAGGTAACGGGTGGTTCTTGATGTAAAACGGACTTTTTGTAAATTAAAGTCAGTAAAATTAGTAAAAAAGTCTCTATAACTTCCTCTACCAATGTGTCAGCCTCCTCCTACGCGAATGAATAGAGAGTTGAATGTATGCTTGTTTATCGCAACGATAATTTGAACGATTCATCCGTTGCGGGTTATACTTACATTTTCCACGAGATCTATGGAATCACATTGACTAGATTGAGAGCTGTGCGAAGTGGTTCTGTGGCGCAATCTGCATCGCAGTACCCTAGGTCTTATCACTGGATTCGTTGGATCGTATAGTGTCACTAATCTCTGGGGAATACGTAATCAGCGATAGAGGCGTTAAATTATTTGTAGTATATTTCAAAAGTATTGTAATTAGAACAGTGGATCAAATAAAAGTCTCACCTGAAGTACAAAAATTTGAGGATCTTGAAGATCGTCAAGAACGAATGACATATGGCTTCTAGCTAACTCAGGGTTTATTAACATCGCTTGCATCAGGCTTGGCTCGCTTATGCATATTAACAAACCGTCTGAAACGAAACGAATCATATATTTAATGCGTAAAGCGTGCAAGTTTTAAGATCGATCGTATAGAAACGTTATACGGTACATGACGTTGGATGGAAATTGTTCGCGCTAAATGTCTGTATCGTCTTCGTGAGCACATCCAACATTTGTCCATAAAGACATTTCTGGGTCGCCAAGTGATGCAGCACTTCCCACAGACACGTTTGCCCAGCAATATTAATCGCTAGCAGCTCGTCGTAGAAAGAATTTGTGGATAAGAAGTACCTGCAATTTAAATCGTCTCGATTAGAAAGAATCTACATGTCGGCGAACGCGAGGAATCCTTCGATGCTTACAAAAACTCTTTATAAATAGCCCTAGACTTTTCGGATGGAACTCTAAGCGTCATTTCGATAAAAGCGAGGACACATAAATTTGAAAGATGAAGCCTTGTTGTGACAGGCAGCTTGTTAATCGTCGGGGAAGCTAAACAGTGTGTCAGGCAACTTAACAAATCCCGTGTATATCCAGCAGATGCACACTTCAATACACTCTTTAACAGTATGCACTAAAAAAGATAAATATACGTAAGCGTAAGAATGTGGACTAGGGCGATCGATTCTTCTGTCCCTTAATATCGCGTGTACTTACTTTAGCTAATTTATAGCAAGCGACAGCGCGTGGAAATTGTTTATTCGACAGAAGTATGTCACCAGCCTGCTCTAACAACTGTTGCGCATTGATGCCGAATACTATAGCCAATTTCGCCGCCTTTTCAGGCTCGTTATCCTTTAATACTAATTCCATGAAGATTGACAACAGCGATTTTCTGCAAGAATAACTTAAACTGTTACCTCTTATCAAAAAAGCGGGATGCGCTTAAAAGAGTATGCAACACTGACCTCAGGACAACTTTATACACAGAGTGGTTCGTTACAATTATACAAGTATCGATAGGTGGTAATTCAACTTGGATATCTTTTATTCCCTTTGGCAATGTGTATTTAGCTTTGATATCTTGAGAAACTATTGTTGGTGCATTGTTTGTGAAATCGATAGCTCTGTACACAGCGCGTATCACTTCTTTACTATTCACTAAAGAAAAGTGACCAACAATGCACTCTGGATTAAATTTACAATTATCATTTGTACGAGTTTCAGATAATCTGTCTGATATTACATACATTACGCGCTGACTGGCGTCAGTGATAAAGAAAAAACGTTGCGTTAGCAAAGCGTTTCTACAAGATTCGAATACTTTATGCACTGATAAAGCTATGGTAGAGAAATCAGGACCATGCACCTGTAATCATAAAGCCGTTTAAATGTCATACACCCAGCAAAGAATTTAATATAAGAATAAAGAACTCTTCTTACTGTGATGTGCTTTGTAATAGAATGGTAACACATGTACAACTGTTGGCCGTCCCTGTCGGACTGAGACATCAAAAAGGTTTCTTTCGATATCGGTTCGGGGGTCATTTGATTCTGATTCACTTCTGTGGACGAGTCAAAGTTCACCGCTGCATTGTGAGTATTCTGATTACTTGTTATATCTGAGAAGCCAATAGAAAGGATTAGTTAATAGCTCAGCACGAAACTTTAGTCGCAACGTTGCTTCGTATTACGGATGTACAAACCATGATATTGCATGTTTTCCCCCAAAGTCTGACTTTTGGTTTCGATCAACTTTTGTCTGAGTATAGCGAGCTTCTCCACGGACAACTGCTTGAGCCCTTGCAATCTGGATCTAGTAGAAGCGAACGCTCTTGTATTATCATAGATGTTATCGTTTGTATGCAACACGTTATAGGGATCTCCATTCTCCAAGTGCTGTAAACAACTGTAAGTGTGCTGTTCCAAGAGCAATCTCCACTGTTGCTTCGATTGGCTGGTTATTAAGAGAGACACGCTGTCGTTACTCTGATCGCGGCAGATATGCAGGCTGGCGATGGTACCATTAACATGCGCGACATTCGTCTGATGACCATTTTTCAGATTTACAAATATGATCTCCCCGTATTCGGTTCCCATAATACCAATTTCAGCAGGTGTTACCGTATCTTGCCACCATACTATCGCAGTAGGCCTGAAAGATTTCCAATCGACACAGTATTAAAGAAATTCAACGCGTTTCATTAAGGGGGTAGGTTACCCTAAAAAATTTCGAAAATTCGTTTTTAGGATGTTCGCATATTCCGCTAGCTACGTAACCGGGCCCCGAAATTCCAAAAATTCAAGGAATTGCAGTAAAAAATGTACGCGCCTGCACATGAGATTGGATAACAGTGTCCAATTTTAAACGCGATTTCCCAGAAACTACGTTTTCCAAAATGGTGAACATAAAATCTCCAAAACCGCTCCAACGATTTGAATGAAAATTTACAGGGAGCTGCAGGAAACTATTCTCCTTCATGTATTGAGAGCATATTTTCAATATAAATTCTTAAAAAAAGATAAAAAATATTTTTCCTACAAAAAAAGGATAAAATCAGAAACATAAAAAGGGTATTCATTTGTTTATCAAAATTTTGCTTCCTGTACAAGAGGAAGACTGTCTGAAAATTTTCTTTTTTGGCATTAAAATCAATGAAATAACGCTTAGAAATTAAAAAAAATTATCTCTATATTAATTTCTTACTTCAGAATATGCATTTAAAGAAGGGCCTGATTTTGGGCTATTAAGGGTAAACTACCCCCTTAAATATTCAACGAAGCTACACATACTTCGAATGAGAGGACTGCGAACTGATCGAAGGGAAAGAAGTTATATCATCGCTCGTCCATCTTCTATCTACTTCGCAATTATCGTCGACCAAACACAGAGCAGGAATTATGTACACAGATCCATCGACGCTTGCAGAAAGCAACCATGATCCCACAGGATGGAAGCATAAAGCTGAGATTTGCTTATGGGATCCTTGGAACCAAGGGATCCTTTTACTTATCGGACCGCACGCAGAGTCTTTCTTGTAATACAACAGAATCTCCGAATTCCCGGTCGTGAAAGCCAAGAACAATTTCCTTCCATATTCGCACTGCGCGCTGTGCTGTATTTCAGTTGCTTTGATCAAACATTGCAGCTTAAACAGATTCTGCTCTGTGAAACTTGTCATTGGCTGATAGCCCTCGGTACCTATTTCTGCAATCATTATATTCAAGGATGGTCGCTGGTCCTAATACTACCTGAAACATAAAAACGATAACACATTTCGCCTTTATAGATACCGTCGGTCTCACTGTATACTTTATTGCATCGATCGAGAATTACTTATAAGACGACTCTACGGGTTAGACTCTCGTATAGAACTTTGAGCACGAATAAGCGGATCGGTGAAGTTATCAGAGCTCTGATTACGTTTAAGTAATTGTTTGTCATACACTGTGGAAGAGAACGCGAGACTGTTAATATAGTGGACGCTACCTGCTCAGACGGTCGCGTAACATAGCGATTAAAATATTTAGCAGGATATTGCGTGCTGTTGCACCTGTATTTATGTACTTATAAAATAATATAGCTGATGAGGGGAGGAGAGTTTGGTCACTTTTGAAGCTCTTGTTGTGCTAAAAATAAATGATTGCAAAAGAAAGTTAGACCGAATGCTGGATCGCGCATTCCGCCCGAACTTGATATTCTTTCGTGCAGAGTAAACGAGGATAATCAATTATTCACTGTGCATTACATTTTTACAATAACACCGACGTTGAATTTCTAAACGTCAGAATATCAAGGTTAGATTGCACATAATCATCGGCGTGGCCACAATCAAATGGAGAAACTCTCTAGCCTGGGAGAGATTTTACAACCATATGCAATTAACATTCGTATACTCCCCGCCAATCGTGTTTGAAATTATATTGTTAACTAAGTATTATAATACAATAATTATATTGTTAAACGTATTATGTATATTTGTTGTGTTTCGTGCATTAAATTTCCATTCTGAAGATCTAGATCTCCTATTTACAAGGGAATTGTACATTTTTCTGTTAGACTTTTACTCAGGGGCGTCAGAAGACATTTTTCCATGGGGGTCAACTTGGGGATGATGGTAAAGGGAAATATATCTCTTTTGTTTTCTTGAACCCATTTTATTGTGCCAATTCAATTAAAAATTAAAAACAGAAATTTAAAAATATTCTCTTTTTTAGTATAAACTTAATAATGATCAGTTTTGAAAAATAAGCGATTTGTTTCTCATGCTTTAACTATTCCAGAAAACTGTGGATAGCTAATTAATTATCTAGATTTTCGTTACAAATACCATACAGAGAGGTACTCAAGAGTCTATATTATATTATCCAATTGCAAATGTACATAAATCAATTGTAGAAATCCCACAAAACTACGAGATAACCGTGAGATAATCTATTCCTCATTGGAATAGTTCAATGACCCAAAAACATATTCATCCGACGAATAACAAAGAACGGCTTTTCACCTTTCATTTATTATTGAAATTCTTGATTAACGTAAAACTCTAGTTTACTCGCGTGAGATTCATTTGCAATAAAGAAATTATAAATGATTCTAGTGACAAAGATAATTCCCACGATCGAGAGATCACAGCTGATCGTAAGAGCGCAACTTTGTATTGGTCCAGCATTCGTTGTCATATAAACTTAGATATCGTAACAATGCGTTTTTGCATTCATTTCTTTCTAATCCGATCCGCGTAACGCAACACGGATGGAATTTTAATGTTACATTTGTATAAACTAAATAGGGATTGGCACTGCGGCCGCCAATTATCTAGCGCAGAGGCAGCCTTGGCGATAATTCATCGCGCTGCGTCTCTAGACAGAGCGCCGAATTTATCAATATTTAAGCGGCCGGGAAGTTTTTGCGCCCGGATCGAGGATCGTCCTCGGATTAATGAGACTTATCGCCGACAGCCGAGAATGTCTCATCCTTACGGAGGATTTTCAGGCCAAGGCACGCAATCCAGGCGAAACAAACACGGTACAAACATTCGATAGTCAATTTTCATTAATGCATCCCAATTTTTGTGATTGTGTGATTTTTGGAAGTCTACTATTCACGTGCTCCGTCACTGTGTTTTATAGCCGTGAAATTTGATAATAGAAAATGTGTGCGTACAGTCGCAGTCCTTAGATTACAGAAGACTATCAACGTTCGATTATATCGCTTAGTTCGATGACTATAACTTCCTTTTACAACTCTGGAGTTATATCTTCTGTTACGATTTGTATTTAGGAGATAGAGTAGAAGCTTCTCATTCCGAGAGTCCACGCTTCGAGCAACATGGTCGTTCGCGAGGTGGTCACGGGAAGCCTACTTGGCTGCGGGGCAAAGAAATTGGGCTCTATTACAGAGACAAAGCGAAGGCAAAAGCTATCCAGGAAGAATCTCGCGTCATTCAATTACCGCAGCACGTCCAACAGAAGATTCAACGTGTTTTGGCTAACTCCAAGGGATTCTATGAGAAATTGTATAACAATGAGACCCAAAGAGAGGATTCTAGTAGCAGATTAGAAAACAAATATACGCATATTAATGACTCACAGTTCAAGAGGAAGTTTTTAAACATAGTTTCTGGTAACATACAAGAAAACCTTGCTAAAGCTTTGCTTGTCGCACCGGGGATAGAGGCAAATAGCAAACTAGATCAATCGTTACTGGAAGACTACAAGTCGAAGGTGAATTTGCCAGATTATGCAAATATGATCAAATTTCGATTAAAGTTACCATCGTATCAAAAGAGATCGGAGATATTACAATTGATCAGAGAGAATCAAGTTGTTGTAATAAGCGGAGAAACAGGTGAGTTCGGAAATCGAATTAAATGTATTTAGGAATTTACTGGCACATATTCCATACAGCTATTATACAGATGTATTTTAGGATGTGGCAAAACTACTCAAATTGCCCAGTTCATACTCGACGATGAAATAGAACGTGGTAACGGTAGCACCGTTCGTATCGCCTGTACTCAACCGAGGAGAATATCAGCTATATCTGTTGCTGAAAGAGTTGCCGCTGAGAGAGCAGAAAGACTCGGTAGATCTGTTGGTTTTCAAATAAGACTCGAGAAGTAGGTTGCTATTTTTCTGTAATTCTCTTGTGCCGCGAAATATTATGTTTGTATCCTTTGTGCATAGAGTACTACCTAGAGACAGAGGAAGTATACTCTACTGTACTACCGGCGTGCTACTACAATTCATGCAAACCGATCCTGCTCTGAAAGAGTTCTCCCACATCATAATAGATGAAATCCACGAACGTTCGACGCAAAGTGATTTTATCCTTGCATTGCTGAAACTAATTATTCCTAAAGTATGTTGAACAGAAACAGAATAATAAGTAAGTTCAATTAAACCGAGGTTTGCATAATCTCTGGGAAACAATTAATTTCGTAGAGACCGGATTTGAAAGTTCTTCTCATGAGTGCAACTCTTAATTCAGAAGCATTCTCGAGATATTACGATGATTGCCCAATGATTCATATCCCAGGCTTTACTTATCCAGTGGAAGAGTTTTATTTGGAAGACATTTTATCATTTACGGAGTAAGTTATTCTCCTATTGCAGTCTTTGTTTGAAGCTGTTTAAACGGAAGAATCGTAGAATAAATCAACTTACAGATTTACGTTTCCACCGCCACCTCGGCCACCCCAAAATTACATGAGACATACTAAAAAGTACAAGGATATTCAACACAAGAGGGATGAGTTCTCCGATATTATAGAGCCGTATGTACGACAACTTATATCTGATGTGAGTATCAGGCTTCCACTTTTTCATTTCCATTTCTTCATTGGAAATTAAACAGTTCCGTTTCGCTACAGAGGAAATATTCGAGACACGTGACTGATCAGTTGAGGAATCCCGCGAGTGAGGATCTGTCTCTCGACCTGATAGAAGAGGTGATTAGATACATCTGTAGAACGAAAGGTCCTGGGGCTATTTTAGTGTTTCTGCCTGGTATGATGGACATAGTGAAGCTAAATAAAATAATGATAGAAAATAAACAGTACCCGCAAAGTGAGTACACTTAACGTAGCTCAGTAAGTACAAGGGATGATACTTTAATTCATTGAAAACTACTCTGCTCGCAGACAAGTACGTTATTTATCCTCTACATTCTCGTATGCCAACGGTGGACCAAAAGCTTATATTTAACGAGCCGCTCGCAGGAATTCGGAAAATAATCATCTCAACTTCCATCGCGGAGACCTCGATAACTATCGAAGATGTAGTGTATGTTGTTAATTGCGGCAAAACTAAGCTACTTAGGTTCGACGTGAATAAGAACATTCAGACTTTACTACCCGAGTGGGTGGCATTAGCAAATTCCAAGCAAAGAAGGGGTAGAGCGGGCAGGTAAAACTAAATCAATTGTTATCTAAAAAATCAACTTATTCAGTGTTCGCTATAATTGCCGTGTGTTATTGCTGCTAGAGTGAGACCTGGCTACTGCTACCATTTATATTCGAAAGCCAGAGAAATGACACTCGACCAGTATCCACTGCCGGAGATGCTTAGAACTCGCTTGGAGGAAGTGATCTTACAGATTAAAATTCTGCAACTAGGGAAAGCTAAATCATTCTTAGAAAGTGTTATGGATCCACCAAATTTGAAAGCTATAGACTTATCGCTGGATCTACTTCGAGTTCTTAATGCCCTGGACGATGACGAACATTTGACTCCTTTGGGATATCATTTAGCACAATTGCCCCTTGATCCGCGAACAGGTAATGTCCCTGCTTTTAAATACAACACATCTACTAATGGTTCTCCTTAATTTTACTCTCACTTTTATCAGGGAAGATGCTGATATGGGCGGCATTATTTTCCTGCGTGGAACCGGTCTTCGCGATCGCGGCTAGTCTTACGTTTAAGGACGCGTTCTACAGCCCTCTCGGAAAAGAGGAGCAGGCAAAGAAGAAGAAGCTTGAACTCAATATGAATCAATACAGCGATCACATTGCATTGGCCGAGGCATTAAAGCGATTCGAGACCTCGTACAAGGGGGGATACGCTGGCTATTTCTGTAGAGACTATTTCCTTTCTTTCAACACTCTCAAACTTCTGTCCGAAATGAAAACTCAGTTTGCTCAGCATCTCTGTCGGATGAAGTTTTTGGAGACTGATAATCCGAGCGACAGGAACGCCAACAGGAACTCTAATAATACAGCCTTGGTAAAAGCGATAGTATGCGCTGGACTGTATCCAAACATTGCTGTTATTAGGTGCGTGGAGCTTTCGATGACTCGATTCTTTGATGGTTACAAAGCATTTGCATTACTTGATGGATTTTAGGAGAGTTACAAAGGCTGGGAGTATCGCGTGGACTCCAGAAGATGGTAAAGTTTGCATACATCCGTCAAGTGTAAACGATAAAGTCAACAACTTTCCCAGCCCGTACATTACGTATTTTACGAAGCAGCAATCAACGTCGGTATATTTGCACGACACCACGTGCGTTACGGCTCCAGTTTTAGTATTCGCTGCTCCGAATATGTCTATAAGTACGAGGGATTCACGTGTCTTTTTTGCACGATTTTACGTTAATTCGGACGCGCGTAATAATATTGTTAATGTTTTAGAGAAAGAGAAGGGGAATTATTTTATTACTTTAACGACTTCGCAAAACTTCCCTTGCGACTTACGAACGGCACAACTCATTCAGGTACATACGGCGAAGCTTTTGTAGAGGTGGATTTGTATTTAAATTACATTCGCGTGCTTGCTTAATTTCAGAAATTGCAAGAAGAATTCAATAATATGTTAGAGTACAAAATAACACATCCAGGAATAGTGGTCTGGGATAGTCGCGAAGGTGACATGCTAGAGTAAGCTGTCCCTGGTGTTTACAGGATTCTTCATTCTCCACTTTTATGTTCAACGAGATATTTATATTTTCATTGATTTCAGAGCAATTATGGATTTGGTCTGCCAAAAGGATGAGAAAATGGGATTTCCTAATGCTAGAGAGAGTAGGCATAACTTCGGCGATGACACTTAAATCCAATTCATTAATTTATTTTATAAATAATGTACCTATCTTAGCCACTGCTTTAAAAAAGCATAGAAATAGTTTCGCCGAATTGGATTTTCGCGTCTCTTGAATTATTATAATGAAATTAATCGTCGAATATATATAAATGACGCAATTAAATGATTATATAGTTCTTCTTATATTATAATCGTAATAGGTGAAAATGCAGATGAAAGTATTTGCGAAATTTGTAACACAATTAGAAAATAAAACTTTGAAGAAAAAGGAACTTTTTATTTTTACAACGATCAAATGAAAAACAAACTAACTACCAAGTAATAACAATTCAACCTTATATCCCGTGTTACATAGGTAGCATTCTGCATTCAGCATATTATAGCTGACGCTGAGCACGAAAAATCTGCAAAATATTTATAGAAGATTGCTCATATTATGACATAAGTTAGTGACGGTACACCGACGCTTCGTTATATTAATATGTAAATTCTAGATTATCAAAGGTCAACGACCGACAGAGGAAACGCTATATATCCTCCAGACATTCTGTATCTCTTTTTTGGTAAAAAAAGAACCACTACGAATATAATATATTTGTGTTGCGATAATTTCCAACTCTTAATCCAACTAGAATATATGTATATACAACGTAGGTGGACTTTAATATCGACCATCTAAATCAGCGTTTCCCAACTAGCGTTCTGCGATACGAAGTTTGGGGTTCCTCGAAAAGTTATCCCATACTAAAATTCCAAAATTTTTTATTTTATTTATAAATGATTTATTTTGGCGTTACAACCTTTCGCAATAGAAAAAGAAAACTGTCGAGGTCAGAGGTTCCGCCAAATTTTACTGAGTTTGCAAGTTCCGTGGCGAAATTTACTTAGAAAACGCTGATCTAAATATTACTTCATATTAAAACTTTCAACTTATTCCTTCCCCCGTTAAGTGAAATTCCTTGAAATGCATAACTGCCTTAAGATCGCGCGCATTCGAGTGGCGCGAAAATGGAAAGAAGAATAATTGTTGGATGAAAAGTGAGCCCGATTTGAGGTAGTTTGTAACCAGCGACGCGTTACAATACCCTTCGAGATTCAAACCAGCTACCAGCATATCCTTTTACAGCACGAAGTTCTGCTTCGTTTACCTTCGCCGACAACCACCGACTCGAAGTAATAATCTAAGCGATCCCATTTCTAGTCGCGATCTCCGCGCGGACCGAATCGAAGGCGGATCGTTACATGCCCATCGATCGTAGCACGTTCCCCCAAAGACGATCTATGCTGAATTTCGAGAGCGAGCCTCTTGCTCCCCACTCTGGCCGCGCGTTCGCACGCCGTCAGTAAAAATGAGCCCGGGGTCTGGCACGAGCTGATAGCCGCCGCGGATAGAAGTAAATAGGGGGAAGGGAAAGAGAACGAACGGGAAAAGAGGGAGGTCGGGAGGTGGACAGGAGGGACGTTCCGGCAATACACAAGCAAGGCACGTAGTGTCCGATTCAGTCTGCATCCGACCGCCGCGAGTGTCGCGTCGCGCAGCTGTGGTCGAAACACCTACGGGGGGGAAACAACGAGAGGCCCCGGTCTCCGGTGCAAGTCAGTCGTGCGAGCGAGAGTGCGCGTGATACGGTACCACACACACCACCGAGGTTCCTCTTGTCGCGTGTACGGTCTCCCGTCCACCCCCTTCAAATTCTTCCATAACTCTCTCTTTTCGCCGGAGCCGCGGCATCGCGGGGCAGAGGGAAGGAAAGCCGGTGAAAAATCTGCAGCCGGGTTGCATCGGTGTTGGAGAAGCAGCGGGTCACTGAACGACCGTAGGAAGGTAGGAAGAGAAAGAGGGAGATAGAGAGAGAGAGATAGATAGAGAGAGAAATTAAAAGAGTGACAGAGAGGGGTTCTCGTCGCGCGTATACATACGTATATACACGTGCGAAGGCAGAGGAGAGACGTGAAACACGCGCGTGCGCACCCGCGTATCGCACACACGTATATACATATATATATATACATATATATATATAATATATATATATACGGAGGGAGAGATAGAGAAGGAGAAAGGGGAAGAGAGACAGATAGAGTGAGAGAGGGAAACGACGACACGGCGCAGGAAGAGGCAAGAGAGCCGGTGACACCGGGAGGGTCGGGTGTTCCTCGTGCAAAACCGCCACCGGAATATATGTCGTGAGTGTGCGGCCGAAGATCCGCGGATAGAGGCCGGCCGATAGTGCGCGCGGGGCTTTGAGGAGGGAAGGAAAGGGGAGAAAAAAAGACGCCAAGACTCTGGGTGAAAAGCAATGCGGGTTCATTGACTGCGCGCCGCGCAATGGCCGCATGCTCGTGGCCGGTGCACAGTGCATGTGTGACAGGAGCTACGGGGAGGACGACGCCGAGGACGACGAGGCCGAAGATAGTACCGGCTACGGCCAGCATCGAGCCCGAGACCTACTGAAGCTCGTCGCCGAGTCCCAGCGCGATCGCGGAGAGCAACCTCGATCCGAGCTGCGATAACAACGAGAGTACCCTCTTCGATCTCTTTCGCTTCTTCGGGTGAGTAAAGCCTATCCACTTTTCCAACTGAGCTTTCTCCCTATCCTGCACCCGCCCACTTCGAAATTCATAAAGTCGGGCATTAACCTTTCACCGGCGCCTCGAATCTCAGGTGGATCGATTCGAATTATTCTAAATCCGGTATTTCGAGTTTCGGTGCGCGTTAGATTTATTCGCAATGACAGGGCGCTATCAGACCGACCTAATTTTTTTTCTTTTTCCTCTCGCACGGTGCTTAATAATTCGCTCCACTTTCGGCGCCGCTGCAAGCGTTCGCCTTAAATTTGAGTTTCAAATGGGACGAGCGTGGTTGGTGGGTATCAAGGGCGTAGGGTCGTTCACAGCGACCAGCGTTTCCCCGTTCGAAGGTTGTGTGCACGTCGACGTCTGATTCTAGAAAAATATCTCGAGAGTTGTACGTACATCGCGATCCCGAATGGGCGATATTTTTAAGTTCCCCTTTGCGAGTTTAGCGAAGAGGTGCGATTCTTCGGGACATTTTTATCGGCAGCGAGAGAAATCGCGAGTGTGTAGTGCTCTACTTTGTCCCCGATGATCTGCTGGTAATCCGCTCGTAAGTGTATTGCCATTTCCAAGAAACTCGGCTGGCTGATGGTGCCCAGAAGCCAAGTTCAGTATGTAAACAAACCTTTCTACGCGTTTCCAGAGCGCGTTCACCGGTGAAAGGCCGTTGTTGTTGCAACCCGAGAGCGTTATTGAGGGACTTTTGCTTAAGCCCCGGCGACGTTATCGAGGCTCGGATGTTTTCTCGTTTTAAAATTAATTCCTTTACGCTCGAGGACGAACGACCGAAGGACGCGCACGCCATTCTTGTGGCGATCTTATCACCAATATGCTGACCTTACCTACCGCGGGTATTATAAACATCGTATTTTCTTAATAATACTTAATCAGCCGGTCGCTGCAGTGCAGCTAATCCTCTGCTTCCAAAAAGCATCTAGCGCACCACGGATAGTTGCGAAACAGAGTGTACAATCGATTGCAGTCGATTGTTGGAAGTAGATAGCGACCCATTGAGCCTGGTTTCGCGACAAGGCCAATCGTCGACGATACCGCTAAAGGGTGCAAGCTCTCGGTGCAAGCGTTAGGGAAGAAAGATCCATTTTGTTACTTTGCCTCGTTCAAGTCTCTAATTTCATATCTAATCAACGAATTGTAGACTTTGCCACGAGCCGACAGCACCTTATCTGTCTGCTCTCTCTATTGCCATGGTTCGCTTCTCGAAATTCGGATAAACTACTTAAAATAGGGACAGACTGATAGTCTGAAATTCGGATAAGGATTGTGTAAACATGACGTCAGAGGCTTTTTTATAATCTTCATTTTCGTTAGCAGTATTTTAGTCGTGGGGTGTAAAAGATTGCTATGGAGACTGATGGGAGCTAAATTATTCGCGATTACAATTTTCTACGAGCACTTTCGTGCGAGGAGGGGGATCCTTATTTTCTACGCTCGCGGTGTAGAGATATTCGTTCGTAGAGTTCTACTGTAGACTGAATGTAGTCGCGATAAAAGATGGATATATACGCGGGGATCGGCATACATATCTGATGCTCATAGGAGTCAGTCCAGAATGATCGCGATACGCATATACGTTCGGTCGTCGGGTTATTTCAATTAAGTGTATAGTTGATTTCTGAAGCACGAAAACACCGATTAGGTCGGAACGATTGTAGCGCTGAAAGGAACAGCTCTGCGCCTTGGAACAAATCCAACCGCCTGACTTGTGTATTCTAATCGAGTAAATCAGGATAAGTACGTGTTTTTGCTACGCTCACGCGCCCGATTGCGAGGTAATTAGCCAGCGTGGAAGCGGAAAAATTAAGTCACACGACCGCCTGTAGTTACACTGTCAAACGGCCGTTTGCATTGTTTATGTAACGTTTCCTTTGCCCGTGCCAAATTAGTTTCTCTCCCGGTGCATTGTTATCCGCTTGCTCCCCCTTTCTCCCTTTCTCTCTCTCTCTCTCCCTCGCTCTCTCCATGCACTTAATTACACGACAATTAGTCTATTCGAGGGAACAGCGGCGATATCGCCTAAAGAATAACATTTTTTTAATCACCTACTTGCTAACTCCTTCATAGTTGAAAAACATAATTAATATAGTCGTTACATTAACGTAAAATATCGGTGTTAAGTGCCGCCAATTATTTCTGCACAAACAGAGAAATAAAAGATTTTATTAAAAAAAAGCGCGAGTCCACTTTCATCTGAAATCATCAATGAAATTTAAAAACATTAGAATCGTCGAGGAACGGTTTCGTTTAAACGAGGTGTCGGCAGATTCCTCGAAGCGTATTTATAAATACCAGATGCAACTGCGGCGATGATTGAAATTCGAAGTCGTAATCTCGTTTGTGGTTATCGAGCGCCCTCGTGTCCATTGATCTTACGGTTTAGTGGTCGAGATCGTTGCACTCGCGACGAGGTAATTGTTCTTAACTATCGCGCAACGCCGTTGACAGTACAATCTCTTATTAACCCAATTTAAAAAATCCCGCCATTACTCCTCTGTCCCCTAACCCAACTATCGATACCTGTTCCGCGCCGACGAATCGATCGATCCTAAAATCGATGCACCCACCTATTGCCAACTGTCGTTCCACTCGTCTCGTTCGCGTCGCGTCAATGTCATTCTCACAGAAAACAACCTGAACAAGATAAAGCTAAATCAATATGGCTCCCGAAATCGTTCGTGTCCGTTTCTCCGCGTCACGCCGTTCGATCGGTGGTACGCGCGCCGAAATTAACGGTACTGTTTTCGCGCCCGAGCGCCATAACCTTCCTCAACGTTCTCAATTTCTCTCTCCGCTCCGTGGGAGCCGATTCGAGTCGGCATCGGGGTGACCCTAGCCACGTTGCCGCTAATTTCACGTTCGAAGGTTGACACGCTTGACGAGACAGTGTCGGGTGCGGATCGGAAGAGCCGCGACGCGAGTGGAAGTTCGCTGGGTTTCGCGCGTGTAATTAAAATCGTGCTCGCCGATCAGTGTCCAGTACGCCGAATTAACTAATTAGGAACGTTCCGTGCGTGTTATATCGCGGCTAGGAGATGCTTGGCGTATCGTGTACGCGCGCGCGCCACTCGTCCGTGACTAATGCTTAGCAGTTGGCGGGTGAAAATTGGCGCGATGTAAATATGGGACGAGTTCTCATGAGCGCCGCCGTATATCCGCTCGATTTACTTCGTCAGCTTCAAACGCAAACGTACGATCGTTGCACCCGAGTGGGCCCTCCCTGGCCGCTCGTCGTATTCGTTTCGGTGACCGATGCACAGGCGGGAGCGTGCATTAAACGGGTAACAAATCTGGACGATAAATAACGGGCAATCTAACGCGTAATGGCGGTGATTCTGCGAGCGCGGAGAATTCGGAAGCTGATCAACGGCAGCGTGCGGTGGACACCAATGTAAGCGAGTTCGATTTAAATAGGTGACCCATATATGTATTTCCGTACCGCATAATCGAACCGATTCCTTCGTGGAAAAATCATAGAGACGCCATTGATTTGCATAGCTATGAGGGAGTGAGGTAAAATGTTTCTTGGCAGTGGGAATTTTTTTTCGGTAGAATTTTCTACGGGTTTGGTGTTCGTAAATAAACGACGGGAAGGGTTATGTTCGCGAGGAGCGGGGGAAGCTTGTTGAATGTGTCTCGCGTCGTTGTTGATGCTTGCCAATATGGCTGCCTCGGAAAAGCGCGGGAACTCACTACGCATATATGTATTTCAGATAAAATTTCTTCGCGACGCTTTTTGTGGTAGTAATATAATACTTTGAAAGCGTTATGCTACTTTTTTAGCAAATTACTCGTTTTAATTAATTAAAATTCTATTTCAGGGAAATTTGGATATTGTAAATTTGTTCGTATCTAGATTTTCGAATCTAACAACGTGATTTGACTTGGAAATTTGACGAGACCAGTCGCGCGACAAGTAGAAGGCAAGGTGTTATTTTTACACCGCGCGTTTTTTGTTCGCGCGCCGTTGTTACTTGCTTCGTCGCGGGAGAGCCGCTATTTTCACGAGCAGAGGTTTGCTCTGTTTTTACTCGCCTCGTCAGTGGTAACGGATTACCTCCGCCAGACACGATTACCTTCGGCCGGTGGTAATAGACGATCATGAATGAACGCGATGCTGCGGCTAGACTCGCGCGGACCATGTATCCCGAGCATTCTCCTCGCAACCGGAATGCATTCTACGCGAATATCAAATATGCTCGTAATTCTAAACTTACAACCCGCTGGTCATCCATTAAAATTGTCCCCGTTTCCTCCGGCGAGCGTGTACCGTGGATCTGGTCTACCGTAAGCCTACGTCACGCTTGAAAATAGAGGCACTTGACATTGCCTTTCGCAACGCTTCGTCCCGACTCTTTTCCTCCGCGGAACTTTGATCCTCGGCTGATAAGGGGAGATTGCTGGTTAACAGTAGGCAGCGGGACCGGGGTCAATTTCGCGTAGATAAAATCAGATAAGGCGTACCTCCGATGCAATCAGCCTGAGAAAGAAAATTCTTTAGAGTTTTGATCTTTTAAACTTTAAGGTGTTACACATCTAAATTCCCCTCGATAAACTATTCCCAAGGTCCCCAGGTATCTTAAGGGGTTACGCCACCCTGAGGCGCTCGAAACAGCACTAAACTGGATGAATTTTTTTTACTGGTACTATATGGTTGAAAATTATTTATTTTCTTCTTATGTGTAGAGCATGTATTAGTGCATATATGGTATAAATACTGTACAAAAATATTAAAAAGTGACCGAGTTATTTGTTGTCCCGCGAAGCTCGTCCGCCGTTATACGCGTGATTGACCTAACAAATTATAACGCCCAGGTTCATCTGAAATTAAAATAATGACAATTTTTGTGTTCCTTAATAAAATACCTACAATGTAGCATACGAATTTGAGAAAAAAAATATATTGCATAAATGAGAGTAAGGCCGTCTGTCCACGGAGCGTCGCGTCATAGACGCGTACGCGTAGAGACCAATCGTATGACGCGTCTGTCAATCAGTGATCTGCATTTGTCAAGATGCCCGGCGTACGATTGGTCTCTACGCGTACGCGTCTATGACGCGACGCTCCGTGGACAGACGGCCTTAGGTGAAGAAAATTATTCGTTTTTCACGTGACAAAAAGAACATTTATTATATACGAATGGGTTATCGCATGAAAAAAATGATATGCTACATTGTAGATAATACCATTAAGAATATGCGTACCAAGTTTCAAATCAATCTGACAAATAGTTTTGGAGATATTTGATAAGTCACCTTTGAAAATGTAGTTTCGAGAAAAAGGCAAAAGAAGAAAAGTAGAATGGTCGCTACCAGCTGCGGAATATCGACATACGCGCCTCGTCTAAAGTCTAAAACTCGGCTGTTTTGGTGAATTTGTGCGTCTACCATGACTTAAATTATTCTTAAAACTTCACGCAATAAGAAAATGCAAGAAAAAAAATCGACTTTTCAAAACTTCCCAGGGTGGCGTAACCCCTTAATCTCAGGAATCCCGAAAAGCCCCCTATTTATTTTCACTAAAACTACCAAACTCACGAAATCACCCACACCTTTTTTGTTCCAGGCAAACGCCAGAGAAGCTTCCGTGCCGAAGCAAGGAGCTCCACTTCCGCGTCGCGAAATGGTTCCCGTCTAACGCGATCCCGCGTGCACTTTACCGAGGGGCTTCACTCGCGAAACGAGCCTGCCTACCAAAGAGAACCCGAGAGACTGTAAACATCGCGTTACCGAATACAAAAGCGGAGCTGCTCCGACGAACCCCGCTGTCGCGAACTCGAAAGGAATCCTGTGGCAGCGGCGATTTCTCATACGGACTTAATGCTCGGGAACAGGCACGCGTATCTTGGCAAATCATCGTCGTCGGGTCGCGGGAACAGCTGGCGAAGATGTTCATACGCTGCTGACGAGCGGCAGCAGAGAGTGGATCGCCGCGACGGTGCGTCGTGGTCGTCCCCGTCGACGAGCTGGTCGATCGCGTCGGGCGTGATTAGACGTTGGGGCCGTAGTGAGGATATTCGCTCGCGTTTCGCGTGGTCGTGCGTTGTTCAGTCAGTGGTTAGGCAGTGAGAGAGAGAGAGAGAGAGAGATAGATAAGAGGGAGAGGCGGGCAGCTATAACCGGCAACCACACGGTGGACATGATTATTTCAAAGGATCTGTTCCTCTTTGGCGACCAAGATTACCTGCGCCTTCCCAGCAACGAGAAGCGCCAGCAACGGGCAATGGGCCGTGCGATCATCAATGCTCCCAGGTGAGTAACACTCTGCCGTCATCTTTATATATTGAATTATTGATTCCGCTGCGTGGCTCGGCTCTCCTTCATTACAGGGAATAGTATTTAATATGATTAACAAAACGCCTCTGTGGGCCTCTTAGCACGAGGGAGCTAAGCTGCGCTTGCTGGGGATGATTGGGGAGTTTGCGGTGGTTGGGATACGTGAGTTCATTATTGCGCGATTAAACTTTGTAATCTGTTTTTTCTTTGGACAAGCTTAATACTGAAAATAGATTACATTCAGGTAGAAACTTCAATAATTTGTGAGTTAATCACGGGGAAGGATATTGTGTGGAATTTTTCAATTTGTTGCGCCTAAGTAAGAGTCTTAATCGCTCCACTTAAATATTGTGAAATGAAAGGGATGAGATTTTAGAGAAATTTATTTTTGAAAAGAAAAGTTTTTATATAGTTAACGAGGCATCGTCAGGTTTTAAAGAAACCTATATTAGAGATAATTGTTGTCTATTGAAATTTTTAACTGGTATTAAGTTATATATAACACAAGGAAGATTAATAACACTACCCCAAGTCGGTCTAGATATTTATCCTTAAATCCCCAGCAAAATCTTCGTGCGGTCTAAATAAAAATTGTGGAGAAATGCCCAAGAATCTGACCGCGAGGGTTTTCTCCGACCATCGAGAGCTCGATTGGTTTCTTCAGCAGGAGTGTTGGGAACAAAGGGAAAAACAAGAAATCACGACGGCAATTAACGTCGTCTGTGCGCGCACGGCCGTTAAATCCCTTATCGCGACTGATAGTCGCTCTGTTTCGAAAGAACCCCGAGGCGAGACACACTGCTGGCCCCCTTATCGTTCGCCTCGTAAAAAAGAAATATCACCGGCGGCCAACGCGAGTCGCGCCGCGGAGGAATTAGCGACAATCGTCCGCGTTGCAATAACATTCGCGACCTTCCTTCCCCCGTGTCACGAAATTCAATTATTTCGCGTTGCCGCCTCGATCCGTCGACCTTCTTCCCGCCTCGAAATCGCCGATACCCTCTCGTTGGTCGTTGCACCGTGTCGCCTCTCTTTATCGACCGCCACCGTTCAACAACGTTATTTGTGCCCGCGACTGTTTATTCGCGGCGAGATTCAACGAACGCCGCGTACAGTTATTTGCGCACGTGTTTGTTTGATCGTGTTTCGTCTTTGTTCTGTCTCTTGATCGGCGTGTCAACAATGACGAACATGTTCATTAAGCCATCGCCTTTCCCCCTTTGTTGCGCATTGTCGTTGAAAAATAGACTGCTATGTCTCTGATTTTATGATCGTTATTCTTCGTAAGGGCCTTTTAATAGTTCGATAGTATTTCAGTAGCGAAAGCACGAGTTCACGATGATTCCATAGCAATATTAATACCAAGATTTATGTATATCATTCCCAATACCACTCCCGCATAGGTGACTTCTAAACCCGAAGCTACAGAGCTCGCAGATTCCGCAGCTTTCCATACGAAGCATTCTCGACTAACGAGACCCTTGCTTTTCATCCTCGTACCCAGCACTTTCCCGTTGGCGTTGGAAACGAAAGCGGAACTCGTCGCGGGATATCGCCGAGGTTCGCGGAAATGATAAATCGCGTTCCAGCCCCCTCTTCGAGCCTGTCCCTATTGGGATCTTCGTTTCGAAAGCGTTTCGAGGTATCGATTACACGGGTTTCGAAACCCGCTTCGCGGGGCCCCAAAGTGGCGACGTGGCTCGGGAGAAAACCGCGTTGCAGTTTCGTGCTCCCCACGCGACGTATTCCTGGAACATGAAAAATTGTCCACGCTAGGACCTCAGAGTCTGTGATTATTGATGGCTCGTTTATCGGTGTGAACGCAACGGACACTCCTGCTATCGTCGGGAGTCTTAGCAATTTGTAAACAAAACCACGAAAGCACCGCGAGTCGCGTTATCGCCTCGGCTCGCGGATATGGGCCCGCTGGTGCTCGATTCTTGGAGAATCACGCCTGTAAATCAAGCTCGCGCGCTTTTGTTTTATGTACAAACCCCGCGGCTGATAACTTTCCCTTTATCTGCTGCGCGTTATCAGCGCCCGCTACCAGCCAATCAATATCGAAACTGGTGCGGAGCGCGCCAGCTAGGAGGTGGGTCTTTGGGCTTTCGTCGGAGCTAGGGATTCGTGGGTATTTGCAACGGGCGATTGGAATTCTAATCATACCCTTCTCGGTCCTCTATTTCTTGAGTCCGAGGCGAAATACTTTGCTACAGATCTTGCAAATATTCCCAAGAGTAGGGGTCGAAGAAGTTTGAATTTCTAGGTGATAGGTCAGTGTTAAGGAATATTTAAATCGAAATTATTCTCTGTACCTCTAATCTCCAGTACTATGAACTTCCTGGGATTGAAAATCCCACATCTTTCCACCCGTTTCCCTTGCCACTGAGTCCTCCTCGTAACAAGGACACTGTCCTTCTTTCCCACGACCAAATCACCGGTTCGCGACAAAGAGAGGACGATGCGCGGCGATGCTCCGCGAAGCCGCAGAATCATATGCGTGGCGATTTCTAATGATCCACGCGATGATGGTATCTATTCCGATTGCCATTACGCGCCAGTATCGCTGGTAAATATAGGCGTAGGTTACACCTCTGGCCTAGAAACGTGCCCATCGAAAGAAAAATCGGTGGTTTCACCTCGGCAGAAAAATCGAGTCTTCCGGCTGCAGATGAAACTGTTCCAGTTTCCCTCCCCGCGGCTGACCCAGTAGAAGGGACTCGCCTGCACGTTCTCGCGTTCTCCTTAGCCGGGCGTGCACCCGAGAAGGAAGAAAAGCCCCCGGTGTCGTCGACTTCTTGCTCCTTTCCAGCATTTTCTAACCTCGATGATACATATACTCGCCGCGGCTGGACTTTCAACGGTTTCTTGCGCGATGACATGATTTCCTCGCGTCACACGCGCGTTTCAACACGAGCCGTCCGGCAGGCGCGACGCATCTTTCGCGAAACTTTGCATTTAAAATCCACTTTCCATCCTCTTCCGCCAGTATTCTGAATATCTCCGCCCGTTTAGTATGATCGGAGCGGATTGACCTCTCTTCGCTTCTGTCTCGCGGCGAAGAAGTTTTATCGCTCGGCTTTTCACGCCGCGCCGCGAACGAGAGGGATCCACGTACTTGGAAAGACACCTCGCCTCTCCATAAAAGTCCCTCGATAACTGGGTTTCCCCTACTTGTCGCCGTGCCGCATTCAAAACACGATCCGTGACGCGAGGAACTCGGGGAGGACTCCTCGTGCATTATTTTACTCGTGATCGAAATTACCGAATAAGCTTTCACCTCTCCCGCTCCCTTTGAACTTTGCACCGCGAAACAGAGGCTCGGACCATTTCTACCATCCTTTTCAAATATAGCCCACGAATAATTGCTTTACACCACTTTCGGTGCCCATTCTGAGACCGACGCGCATCGAGGATCACGCGCCGGAAGAGGCGTTAATTGTCCAAGGAAAGAAGTGTCTTTTTTGTATTCTTGAGAGGGAGGAGGGGCAGCCGCGCGAAGGCACAAGGAGAGCGTTTATGCTTAGGCGCGAAAGTGGAACGAAAAAAAGGCCGCCGAGGCCCGGTGTATTCCAGCGACGGTGAGATGAAATCGAGGACGGCGCACGCAGGCAGCCGTGCCATTAAGTAGATTGAATATTACCCTATATTCGGTAGACGCAATCAATAGCCTAGAAAAATTGCGCTATTCTCCTTGGCAGCCAGTTCGTCCTTGACTGGCCTATCAGCTCCGGCGTCTAATTCACCATGGAATGACTAGTCGCATGCACGATCCTTGCATTCTTCAGCCACGATCGCTTCGAGATTCCTTCGATCGCCGTCCAACTGTATTTTCTTCTGCGACGAAGAAAACAGCGATTTCTCGAGATACTAATGTACACTTGCAAAAGTTTTCACGCAGCAGAGCTAGGCAAATCTCAGCCAGTTCGTTGATTTCGAGACCAGAGCGACAGTCTAGTTTCACAGTCGACGAGTTAATGTGTAAATACGGTTTCGTTATGCAGAATCTTAGAATAATTTCTCGAATGGAAATCGCTGCGACGAAGTTTAGCCGGCTTCTAAGTACGTATGTAACTGATCGGGAATGCAAGCAGCGCTGTTAGTCGCGTTCGAGCGGCGATCAGGAAAATAATGGAATGATTTATGAATAATAAGTCCCCGACAGCCTGTAATTTCTCCGTTATGAATATTCCCGAGCGATCGCTGCTTCTGGCCGCAGTCAATGGAGCTCTCGAAGACTCAATGACTCAAGGCAGCTCGCTGTGCTCCACTTGCATGAAAGATGCAATTGTTTGATTTATAACCGCCCTCGGTAGCGCTGCTCTACAGCCACCTGCAGCCCATGCGCGTGGATTTCAGCAGTGGTTGGCCACGGTTGCTGGGCAGACTTTGTCTGGGAAGTTGACACGACGATCGTAAGGCCAGAGCCCCGCCATCGGTCGATCAACCATTTCCGAGTTGTCAGTCACGGATCCTCGAGTGGCAACGGGAGCCAGCCGACGCGCGAGTTCGGCGAGAATATCCGCTAAACGGTCGCCTGTGCTCCCATCGAAAATCGATTCTGCGTTACGATACACGCATTGTCTCGCTTGCGCCGCTCGTTCACAGAACTCCGCAGACGCATTGTTGGATCCCTGCATGAAGGGAAACGCTGGACGGGTTTAGTAGCTGTCTTCTTTCCAGCATTTCGGACTGAACGGCTCGAGTCGGGCGAGCTTCTGAAAAATCATCGCTTTCAATGAATATGATTGGGAGTCATTTCGCGCGGAACCAGGATACTTTTTGCGGTAACATTTTGGATTTTGCTGAGGCTTGGATATGTTGTAGGCTTTAGTGATATGTAATCGTGTCTAGAAGGATTTTTAAACATTTTAAAAAGTGCGGAGCTAACAACTCTTTGAAGTATAGTGTTGACCTTTTTTCGATAAATTATAATTGTTGAACTAAGAAACTGGTAGAAATAAGCTTTGGGGTGCTTACAATTTGGGGACATAAGAGCACCTAATAAAAATTATTTCACTTAAAAAGAAACAAATTTTTGATCATTCATTTTGCAATTCTTCTAAAAAATGCAATTTTATAATAGCAGGGGAATATTTAAAAGTTTGAGAAACCTAGATTCGATTGTCTATCAGTAAAGATTACAACATACCTATTGTTTTAGAAAAATTCGAAATGTTACTTCAAAAAGTGTCCGTTTTTGTGTGGAATGACCCGTGGGCGAAGCGGATTCTGACCTCCGTTTGGTTTCAAAGTTGGGGACAGGACCAAAGTTTATCAGCGTGATATGGGGAGGTATTGGGTTCGATGGAGCTGAAAATATTCGAGGTAGTTGACACGTGATTATCGAGGTATTCTAGGATCGGATCCTCTTCTCCGTTTAACGAATAGAATTTCTGAGGATCGAGGGTAACGAGGGCAAACGATTATTGGCCTATCTCAAGTTTTATCTAAGTGGTATGATAAAGCAGGCGATCAGGGCTTCTGTTTTTCGGCTAATGAATGGAATTTCCTGGGATCGAGGATCACCTGTCCCACATTTTAGCTAATCGGGGTGCATTTCCAATCGTGAATAATGCAGAGAAAATATTTTCTTCGATATTTTCAGATCTTTCTACGAAATTTCGTAATGCATACAGTGAGTAACGCAAATATTCGGACACCTTTTTTCTTTATAAATAATAAACGTGGAATCGGAATAAAAAAAACCTTGTAGGACAATGTGGAATCTTATTACGATTCTGCATGCAAAATTAGAAGTGAATTGGTTGAACGTAGCCCGAGTTTTTAGGCCCACCGTTTAGCCGTCTAAAAACGGGAGACTTTCCGATATGTATCCATAACTTCCCAAAAGCAATAGTTTTTTAACTGAAACTTTACGGGTACCTATACCTCCTTAATATGTAAACTTCGAATTGCTGCTCGAAACAGACGATGGACCTCAGACAATGCCTCTATCATAATTGATCTCCTATCAAAGGACCTATCCTCCTTTCAATTATTCAACTCCTCGTTAAACTTGACTCTCACAAATCCGAAATATCAAAAGTCCTATCCCACTTGCACCCATCCACAGTTACTCAGAAGCTCTCCTAGCACGCCAAGCACGCGATCACTTACGATCTTCCTTTCCCTCCATTCGTTCCTTTCGTTGCCACTTTGCCCCGAGTCTCTCCGTTTTTCCATCTAAACTACTGGAATCGATTCTCCCATGCCAAGTATGCGCGTTCGCCAGCCGAGCGTGCACGCTTTGTTTACACCGTGTGTTCCATTCATGGCTGCCGCGTTAATGCATATAAATTCGATACAATCAGGGCCGTTCTTGAACCTGCATCCACCGAGTCCGTTTCTATTTACTCGCCGCGCGTACAATCCAGCCTTGTAATCAGAAGTCTGGCCGCGTCCGTACAATGTAACCCGAGCGAGAGCGCACGTTGGCGTTTACTTCCAAGGACCCTGGCCCTCGCCTCGCCTTGCCGCGCTCGCGCTCGCTATTATATCGAACAGATCCAGTTTTGATCAAGATAATTCCCCGATACTTCTCGGAGCACGCGGCGCCCGCGATGAAACTCCGCGCCGATATTCCCTCCACGACCATTTCGTTTATTCGTTTCTCCGCTCCTTCGTTTCATCGTCCCCTCGCGGACCGCTCGCGCGCTTTGTCAGTACCATGAAAGAGGCACGTCTGGCCCCGATTGCAGATGCATCGCGGACTTATCATGGTTAAGGGGATGATATACGCGCCGGTGCTGCTTGGCCGCGATTATTTATGGCTACCTGCAGGTGTCCGAAGCGAGGTGCTGTTCCGCGGGGGATTGTAATTTTCGATCGCTTCATTCCGGAGTAATATTGAGACAGAGGCACGGAAAATATTAATCACTATGTATTTTTAGCGGTTGAAAGACTCGTTTAGATTTTTCAGGACTTCCTAGTGAATGTTGATTGTCCAATCTATATCTAGAAATAGGTTTACTGGAGGATAGAAATTATTTCATTTTACTGGAAAAAGGAGCGAGAGGAACCTTGTTGGAGTAGTAATGTGTTAGTTAATTTTGAAAACTAGGGTTTCACTTCTAAGATAAGAAAACGTAGGTAGGCAGTATGAAAGTTAATATAACGTGTCCCAACTTTAGTTTTTCGCTTTTTTAAATATAACCGACGCTGTCGTGATGGAATCTGATACTATTTTGGAGGGGCAGAATTTGCATTTGATTATGGATGCGGGAAATGGAGACAGAAAGCCAGACACGGACTTTCGTCGCTGAATCGAGATGCGAAATAATGAGGACGGGTTAACTGACCGAGCTGCATAAAAGCAGCTTATTTAATCTCACATGCTCTGAAGGATTTTTCTATTTTCTAAAACGAGCATTCCAGTTTCTAAAGTTTCATTAGAGCCCAATCCCTATGTATTACATTTCACAGAGCCCGCGATTTGTATATTTATTCGCCAGGAAAATTGCGGGTCGGTCAAAGGGAAAAGTTCGTCCGTGTGGCCGTGAGAAGAGGAAGGCTGCACCTTGGATTCGTTTCTCCGATGGTCAGCTCAGATGACACTCGGTGATTACTCGGAATTTTAATAGTTTTGTCAAGCCTGACTCGAGTGAAGGGTACGAGGAGTGATCTCTCCCGTGAGAGTGACACTGACCCGCTTCGGAGCGATGCCTTCCGTCAGTGGATGATTTTCTCTGTAATAAAGAAAACACCTTGCGCACAAACTCCACATAACTACCATAGAATCCTCATTCGCGAATCTTACTTCCACTTATGGAACCGCCACTATCGAACTTCAAGAATACTCGAGCACACAATGTCCCCAATCAACAACTACCTGACTGGCAAGCACCAAAATGGACTCTCACTAAAGCTCATGGTCACCGAAAGTCACGAGTCCTCGAATCATGAGGCTAATAGGGCTGATCCCCTCGCCGTCTCCACCACTTTGGGCAATTGGAAAATTGTGCTCTCTCCCCAGGAACGAAAGGAGCAAAGTGGACGGAGGAGTAAAAGTAGCGCGACACAATTCGCAGACAGTGGAGGGCAGCCGTGGTATCCACGGTGGCATGCAAATGCCTCGATGAAGTCCATTCTGAAAATGAATCATTCCCCGGTGGCCGAGGACGCCTGACCTGCCTCACGCGGCTCTCTCTACTGTCTCGGGGACTCGTTTCCACGGCGGGAGGGGCAGGAGTCAGGTCCCCGGGTGGCTGGTGCTGGAACGACGGCAGAGGAGCGGGACGGGCGTATATTCCGTTCTTAAATCGGACGACGAAGAGCACGTCCAGGCGAGGGGAGGAATGCAAATGCCTCGTTTAAGACGGAATCACGTCACGACGACTGGCAGGGACGGAGAGGGAGCGGGGCTCCCCTGAAAATCACAAGGTGCAGCCGACGAACAATGCCGACCAGTTGCCTTTTGTTCGAGGCGCTTCTTATTCAGGGGACGAGAGATGCGCCACGCAGCCGTGGAACAAATTTATGGTTAATAACTCGTCCGAGACGGGACACGCGCTTCGACGACGACCAACCGGGGATTACAGTGTCCGGAGGCACTACGAGGAAAAAATTCTTCTGGGCATTGTGGGTTTGGTAGACTCCGTTCGCATAAAGTATAAGAAGAAAGGAACTTTATAGACCCTTTGATCTTCTAATTTGACTCTTTCTCTTGTTTCTCTACCTGCTACTGTGATAATTAAGGGGGTATACCCGTTTGAACCCTCGGAAAATGTATACATTTTGTGGATTTTTTTACAAGTCAACAGTTTGATGCAGATTTCCCGTTTTTTACTATCTTTACATAGTATTATGAACTACTCGAGAAAAAAGTTTCAGTTAAAAAACTATTGTTTTTGGGAAGTTATGCATACACATCCGAAAGTCTTTCGATTTTAGACAGCTAAACGGTGGCCCTGAAAACAGCTGTATGCCGTGTCTGAAATCAAAAACCATAAAATTTTCTTATAAAGTATGTCAATAGCTATCGTCCAACGAAGCCGATTTTGAAAATTTTGAAAAATAAAGAAATGGTGAGAGATCAAAGGTAAAGTTAAATTTTTCTAAGAGATAAAATCCACCTTTTTTCTTTATAAATAATAAACGGGGAATGGGAATAAAAAAAGCCTTCGTTGGACGATAGCTATTGACATACTTTATAAGAAAATTTTATGGTTTTTGATTTCAGACACGGCATACAGCTGTTTTCAGGGCCACCGTTTAGCTGTCTAAAATTGAAAGACTTTCGGATGTGTATGCATAACTTCCCAAAAACAATAGTTTTTTAACTGAAACTTTTTTCTCGAGTAGTTCATAATACTATGTAAAGATAGTAAAAAAACGGGAAATCTGCATCAAACCGTTGACTTGTAAAAAAATCCACAAAATGTATTCATTTTCCGAGGGTTCAAACGGGTATACCCCCTTAAGACTAGAGCTCTCATTGTCATCCTTTCGAATGCTTGAGGTCTCGAGCTTTCTCGATCGCCTCGAATTTCGACACACTCGGAGTGTTTAAAGACTCGAAAGTGTAAAGTGACGGGCAGCGGTGGCCCCGAAACAGTCTCGAATTTGACACGGCATTCGGGAAAGAAATAGGAGTGTGCCAGGGATTCCTGCGGCGCGCGGGACGCTGACCTACCTCACGCGAGCCACTCCACTCTTCGCGGCGGGTTTATTATAGTTATCTATCGCCGGTTGTTACACGAGCGGCGTGCGCCGCACCGCGCCGCGCGTGTGCACGCCTTCCGTTCCGAGGATCAAGCGGAGCCAAGGACGGCGGCGAGCCGAGGAACGGAAGTCACGTTCCGCGGCTACCAAATTCGAAAGTGTAACTCCGCCGAATTCGGCGGGTTATGTGGCTGTATGGCACTGGCTGTCGATTGGTACAATGGCAGAGTGTTTTGAAGAAGAGGGGAATGGCTGTTTTGGTACATTTGAAATCGGGTTTCTTGAGGAATTTTGGAAAAGCCGGAGGTGATTCATGGTGAACGTGGTCGATTGGGGTGCCTTGTGGAAGTCATTAAGGGGGTAGGTTACCCTCAACAGCCCAAAATCAGGCCCTTTTTTAAACGCATATAGGGGAAACCTGTCCAAAACCGTATACTTAAGGTTCTAGGTTCATAACTTTTTAAATAATAAAACAAATTGGGTAATGAAAACGGTATTCATTAAAGGGTTTCGTAAACAACACAAAATAACAAAAATATAATTGAAAAGTTTAAATAGGGTACTTAATTAAACAATAACATAAAACCTCTTCTTTTTCCGGTTTTGCCCACCCTATGGGGCAAAACCGTATAGTATATATTATCAGTCTAAAATCGTCGAGTTCTTCGGATCCTCAGCCGGTGCAACCTTCGTGTGCCCACCCACTACACCTTGTACATTGGACCCAATTTTGATCCCATGTTTCGATTGATTATATTCATTATAGCCTTTTTCATATTTTCTGAGTTCCAATCTTGTCTGGTAGTGTTTCTTTTATAATTACGTGGTATCTTGCTGACACCTTTAAAAAAAAATGGAACACTACTTAGTTTTCCAGCCCTTGTTCGGTGTACGGTTTTACCCCGTACGGTTTTGCCCCAAGACGTAAGAACCCACACTTTTGGTTACAGCTAAATATGAAAATAACAACAATCGGCCACGATCATCAAACTATAGTAGAAATAGATACTGTTAATATATATCTTCATGTAACTTACATTCTAATTACCAAAACACTATATAATCCACTTGAAGTACAGTCGAAAATAAGATCACAGCACGTAGAAATATAATAAATTTAATAATTAGCTGGAGCGTATGTATTTTGCCACGAGGATCTGTTGACTGACAGTTCAATATGGCGGAAAACAATTGCCAAACGCGCGTGGGGTTCGATCATTAGTTTTCGGAAATAAGTACGGTATACGATTTTGCCCCAGTATACGGTTTTGGACAGGTTTCCCCTACCTACTGAAGTAATAAATGAATATAGAGATCATTTTTGTTTTAATTTTTAAGCGTCATTTCGGTGACTTTAATGCGCAGAAAGAAAATTTGAAATATATTTGAAATATGTTTGATGTTGAACACGATTCTGGAGAGGTATTACCTAAAACACAAAGTACAGGCATTTTTATAATCTGTGAGACAGTCTCCATCTTGTGCAGCAAGCAAAATTTTGATAAACAAATTAATACAATTTTTACGTTGATGTTTTTGATTTTATCCTTTTTTGTAGGAGAAATATTTTTTATCTTCTTTTAAAGAATTTATATTGAAAATGTGCTACCAATACACGAAGGGAAAAGAGTTTCCTGCAGCTCGCAGACTTTATGTTTTGGAAAACGTTGTTTCTGGGAAATCGTGTTTAGAATTGGATATCGGTATCCGATCTCATGTGCAGGCTCGTACATTTTTTACTGTAATTCCCTCCATTTTTGAAATTTCGGGAACCCGGTTGCGCTTAAAATACGTAGAAAAAGTGTAGCTAGGGAATATGCAAACATCCTAAAAACGTATTTTCGAAAATTTTGAGGGTAACCTATCCCCTTAATGAATTCGAAAATTATATCCTCGGAAATGTTACTATATAGTAGGACTAAATTGATGGGGTGGGACGTTTTGAAGATCTGTGTGAATTTTTGTTTTGAATATGCTGGTAAAGCACAGTGAGTCAATACCTGGAATCATAGAATCTTGTAAAGACACGAGTTATACCCACGATATATTCATCGATTCTACTGTCAGCTTCCTCGATATTACGATTAGGTTCCCCGACCCCATGAGTCTCCTTATTATCCAGCACCAATAGCAGAATGGAAATGAAATTATGACGGCAGGCTTGCGCAGCTTCCCTGACGATTTACGATATCATCATATGGCGCCGTTAAATTCGGTGTCGCGTCTAAAATTGTCGCGCCGCGTCCCACACGATCCGCTCATTTACACGACGCGTCTCCAAAGTTCGCGCTCTACCCAGGGTGGTACGCGAACCGTACATCCAATCAAATCGATAAAAATCTTCAGTAAACCCCAACCACCCTCGCAACATCTACAACATCCATCATTCACCTCCTCCACCCCCGTTCCACTGAATCCTCCAGAACCATCGATCTCAACCCTGCACCAACACCAGCTTCGCCGACGACCCAAGAAAATTTCAATATTCTCCGCAAACGTGTCAACAGACGCTAGAGAGTATCAACTCCCAAATTTCACCCTCGAATTTAAAAGAACCCCAAACTGTCAGATGCTCTCCAAATGTAGATAGCACACTGTCATGTTAGGGTTAACGAACCCACCCCCTCAAGAAACCATCCACCGCGATAAGGAAAACTAGCGACTAGAAACCGAGTAAACAATGAAATAAAAAGAGTGACAGAGAGCACTGGTAAAGGGGCGGCAGAGGGGGAGGAAAATAACTCCGCGGGGGTGTACGCGACAAGAAAAATAATGCCCCGGAGGGGGGAGGGTTCCCTTGACTGATTACGATTACGCGTAGCGCGAACAGTGCGGGGGACATTTCTGCGCTCGGTATTGGTCAGTTGGGACGCAGCACGGTGGCTGTTTCTCTTTTATTCCGCGTGCGTGTGTCGTATGAACGGGCCAACGACAGAGAGCGAATACCAGACGTCGTCGGGGCCTCCGCGGTGCGAACGTAGAGACATCCGATGACCGTATGCAAATCGCATCCTTGACTCGGCGAATGCAAGTACATAACACGGACGTGTACACTCCGTTAGGCGTTGGTGTATATACCTGCGTCAACGGGCCAATGACCGGCGCCGCTCTCCACTCTCTCACTCTCTCTCTATTTCTCTTTCTCTCTCTCTCTCTCGCATCTTCTCTCCTCTCTCGCGTATTCTGTGTCCTCTATCCGCCAGTTCGTCTCGCGATAACACTGTCTTTCTCGGCCTCTCTTTTTCTGCCTCTTTCTCTCTGTGGGTTTGTTCGCGTGTGTGCGATGGTCGAGGGGCTCGAAACGAGGAATGGAAACTTTCTCCCTCGTTCGTGATATATACCGCGTGGCCGTGTAGTTCCTCTCCTAAAACCTCGAGAGGTTCTTTGGTCGAACGGCCGAGATACGGCCGCCAGTCGTTTCCACGAGGATACTTCTCGCGGCTTTTATGCGCCGTAAACTTGGCGACGGATTAGCAGTCGAGGATTCGGGATCCTCGCGTTTCCTGCATGGGATTTCCTTCATCATTCTGCGGTGGGATAAGCGGGATCTTGGGAGGCTTGTGGGGGGGAATAGAGTGTGTCTCTTGCTGGTGGGATCTGTTGAGGTGTATTCTGATCATCTGGCTACATACCTGTTTGCGATGATTGATATTCGTAGCTTGGGCCTGAGTGGTGTCAGATTTCAAAGGGTGAGGATACAGATGTGCTTTCGGAGTGTTTGAACTATTGATTTGAGTGTCATGAAGAGTGGAGTTCCTTTAGTGTAGATTTGAATATGGAAGATCGAACGGGGCACTGCCAAGTAGAAATACCACTGGCGCGGTATCGACGCGGCGAGGTACTAAATTTTGTGGAGGAGTAATAACTCGAAGGAGTTTCACATTTTTGTGACATAGTCGATCCGCCAATCGTCGTAGCCAATTACGCCAGAGGCGGTGCAACCTATACGGGTGTAGTTCGCCTATTATACCTGCACGTCGTAAAGAAACCTGTGTGGTCATATAATATGTATATGTATATATATTTTATATATATATACAAAATATGGTTGCACGCGAGTGTTGCAGTGGCTTCTTTGTTATCGCTGTTGTTGCCGTCCCAGTTTCCTCGGTCCGATACACGCAGCGTGCGTTTCAATACGGCGCACAATGCTGTCGCTTCGAAACAATGACACGATTTGTTCGCCGATACCCCGTCGCCATTAAACCCGATTAGTTGGAACTTTTTTGCCAGCTGGGTTTCATAACTGCCTTTGCAACGATATGCTTTCTGTTTTTACTATCGAGACACGACGGGCAGGCGGAGAGAGAGAGAAGCGATGTCCATTGTAGTCGCTGCTGGTCGACTGGTGGACCTTTTGGGTATTATTGGTGTGAATTTTAGGTTGCTTGAGTGCTCCACGGTGGTTCGATTCTTTGGGGTTTGTAGATCCTCTAGGTTTCCTTCATTTGAGAAGGTTCTTGAGCTCACCAAGTTACTTGTATCTCACGAAGTTCTGTGGACCCTTTGGATATCCCTCCTTTAAGTTTTATTAAGTTCACAAGTTGCGTATATCCGTTGAGAGGATGTTCTACATCCTCTAGGGACATTATTCCTTCAAGTTTTCTGAGCTCCCCAAGTTGCCTATATTCCTTGAGGTTCTTTGGACCCTTTGAATATTACTCCTTCAACTTTTCTGAGCTCCCCAAGTTGCCTATATCCTTCGAGGTTCCTTAGATCCTTTGGATATTACTTCTTCAAGTGTTCTGAGCTTTCCAAGTTGCCCATATTGCTCTACGTTCTCTAGACCCTCTGGATATCTCCCCTTCAAATTTTCTGAGCTCCCCAAGTTGCCTATATCCTTCGAGGTTCCTTAGATCCTTTAGATATTATTCCTTCACGTGTTCTGAGTTCTCCAAGTTGCCCATATTTCTCTACGTTCTCTAGACCCTCGGTATATCTCTCCTTCAATTTTTCTGAGCTCCCCAAGTTGCTCTTATTCCTCTAGGCTCCCTGGATCCTTTGGGTTTCCCTCGGCCTCCAAGTTTCCCAAGTTCCCTAGACCCTCCCGGTTCCTCAGGTTCTCCAAGCCCATCTAATCGCAGTGATCCCCTTCTCGCCATTCTCGATCCCCAAAATCTCCAGCGCCCGCGCGAAGATGGTGCACAGGGATGCAGGATCGCGGGAAAAGCAAGCGTGGCCTCTCGAGCAGGCGATACACCGCATAACACGTCTCCGACATCGGGCTCTGAGGCTATTTCTGTACGGGCGCGAGGCGGTCTCCGGCATGTAAGAGCCTCTATATAGATATATAGACAGCGTAGCAGCAGCCAAGTGCCTCGTTTGCCCGAAAGAACTGCAGATTCGTCCGCGTACCCGACTGAGAAAACCGGGAAAAACTTCCTTTGACACGAGTCGTTGCTTCGATCGACCCTTCTTCACGCACCACTCCTGCTTCTCACTGGACAAATGGTCCGGATCCTCCTTCCACCATTCTCTGACAAAGTGTCTCTCCTCGCGCAGATAGGTATATACACAACATCTGACCCCTCTTCTGTCTTCATCTGTCTCATTCCAAACACAGTGCCCCAGGAATGACTCAGCCTCTACAATACCTGAGGATTCCTCCAAGAAGAAGCTATTTCATGTAACAGAACTTGGAGATGTCACTTTCCCCTACACCAAATCCTACAATAACCTCGCTCCAATGTCGAGTCTCTTCGAGCAACAAGACCCATTCCGTCTCAAAGTCTGTCTCAACCATCCGACTGAAGTTTCTCGCTAAAGAAGTACATACAGCATACTTCAAACAGGTTCGCCCAATTCCACCCTGCGTCCACACGAGTGTCGAGAGACCCGCTACGCTGGGTCTCTCTCTGGGCCCACCGCAGTGCGCGCAAAAATGCCAGCGTTCCCGCGGCAGAGATCACAGCCGCTCCACAAATCGCTCCGCGTACCCGAGTTGCGCAAAGTCCTCTCCACTTCGCCGTCGCTATATTTTTTCCGGAAAGTCGGCCCACGGGCTCCCCGAAAAAAAACCGTCGATCCACAAATCGTGGCCGTTCACCGTGGCCGTTACGAGCCTCGAACGCTAATAGTTGGCGCGAATCGCCTTGCGTCACCGTGGAAAAGGCGTTCCGCGATTTCCCCAGGACCGTGCAGCTGCTTGTCCACGCGGGCATCAGGCTGCTGGAAGAAGCACCAGGGAACCAACCGCGCGCGCGCGCGGAGCATGTACCCTGATCGTTTTCGCGTCGCGACAGACATCTCTGCGCCTGACGAACGCGCCTGCCCAAAAACGCCTGCCCAGCTGGAGGCGATAAACGTTCCCGCTGACACGATTATTGCAACGACGGGCAACTGCTGAAACTTCGCTTGGATGGTGTGCCACGGGGCTTTGGGCCCTGCCGCGGGGGATCGTAAAACGTTTGTTTACGAGGTCGAAGACGGAATGCAGGCTCATCAGGCCCGGCGGGGCTCCGACAGTGGCTAGAGCCGAAAGATTCATTCCCGTCGGGCGTGATGCGACAAGTAATCGATCGGGGGGAGCAATAAAGCCGATAATTCCACGGCCAGCCGTCTGAGACGAGCTCGGTTCTTCTTATTCGCGCCGCGAAATTCGTTTTCGAGACGCCTAATCCGGCTTCAGGTGGAGGACCGCGGGAGAGGATCATTGTTCTGTTGCGGAGAGGGTTTTCATTGGTGGGAGTCTTTGCTTCTTGGGTAGATTGCGCTCGGTGCACCTAATATCTGATGAGTAAGGGCGGCGGGGTGAGATGGAGCAAGTATCTACTTGATTGTAATTGGGATGGGTTCTGTGAGATGGAGTATGAAATGTCTCGAGGGGTATCAGTATCGCGGTATTTTAATATTATATTCTAATTGCAGCTTTATTAGAATACTCGAATCAGCGATGGGGAAAATTTTGATTTAAATAAAATTTTGAATCGTAGTATAGGTATAAAGCAGAAAGTGTTTGTCTGTCGCCTAAAAACTTTCGAACGGTAAACTCTGGGGTCACGAAATGTGTCCCAGCTCATTATGTCTAACTAATCCAGATGAATGTAACTATTTTCAAATAAAAAAATGAAATTTTTTTTTATAAAATCAGAATCTTAATTTCGAGCGAAGCCGAGTAGTAAAGCTAGTAACAAATAAAAGGTGAAAAAAACTATTTGCCATTCGTTATTTAACCTGAGCTACCTTGATTCGATACATGACGAATAATTTTTAACTTTTATTCGAATAAAAATTTTCCCCATCTTTGACTCCAATACTCCAAATCTACAAATCACAAAGATCACAAAATATAAAAGTAAGTGATGAACGGGTGTGAATATTCTTCCCTAGCTAGACGAACATTTTCCTTTGAACACAACTAGGGAAGAGTCGATTAAAATAGCGAGTGCTATCAATGGCCGAATAATTATTTAGTGCAATACATTCATAAATTAAGCTCGAAGTGATCCACCAGGGAGTCTATGGATCTCAAACCAAAGACCCCTAGATTTTTATGCTTTTAAATTTACCACGGTGAAAATAATCTATTACAGTTGATTAACGAGGCATTTAAGAAGTAAGAGATTTTTTACGAATCTTCTTGAATAAGGATGATCGACGTGGCTCGAAACGAAGGCGCGGTGCGCTCCGAGAGGAATTTTCATCGGAGTTATCGCGCGCGCCCGCTCGACTTATCGCCGGTTAAAATTCTGCACACAAGGCCACGCCTTGCCGTGATGTGGGACGAAAAACGTGCGCGAAAAATCGAAATAACTTGGGAGCCGTGTTGCAATTTTATCGGGCTGTAACGCGCGAAATGTCCCGCTCCATCAGATAGGTCTGTAAATGTTGCTGCGTATAGATAAAGGGCGCCGTTTGCACCTTTGCACTTAAGTGCAACGATCCACTTTTCGACAGTTGGAAGACTGACTTTGTTTGCGAATGTAATATGATCATGTAGGTGGAGAGTAGAAAGGGGGATTAGAAAATGCTAGTGGTGTTGTGATACGTAGAATAATTTATTTTGAAGTAGGTACATCGAATTTCGCGAGTCTTCTTATGGTAATACTCTCCTGGAATGCAAGACGCTGGTAAAGTTTGAAACTTCCTGCCATTTTTATTTCCACTTGAACGTCGAACGTTTCCTACGTTACAGCCCAATATTTTAAGTTCCTAACCCAGGCCTGCGGGGGCGTTCGTAGGAAGGAAGTTTGCCGTGCATCGCTGATTTGCATTTATTCAGCGCTCGGTTTCAATTCGTTGCTGCCTACTTTCGGCCCAATCGTTGGCCACTATTTTTAGGATTCCGAGTTGCCACATAGCTAGTCATTTTCTGGCGAGCGATGAATTTCGAAAAATTCTGTTGCGAGTGCATAAAGATGTCTTCCAAAGTATCTACAATTTCCCTAATTGGAGATGGACGAAAGGGCCATTATTAAGAAATTATTTTTCACCGTCCATTCCTTGTTCCTCACAGACCAAATCTCCGTCACTATTTAGTAAACATTCTTTTCCCGCGTATCTGGACTTTTCGCAAGACTGAGTTTCGCAAACGTTTGTCCGATCTCCTCGGCATGGCTGGCGTCGGCGACGAACTCCGCTGGCAGAATGATCTCTGCGCAGGCGACGAAGGGGCGAAAGACCCCGACCGAAGGGGGAAAGTGATAGAATTTAATGCCCACGGCGCGCCGTTTGATAAGATGGGCAATATATGTACAATCACGGTGGTTATCGAGTCGTTACCACCGAGTCGCACTGACCTTTAAGCGCGGGGGTCAATTCTGGCTGTTCCTCTCGGGGCCGTGTCACGTACGAACATCGTTATTTTCTCATAAACGCGGGGCAATTGTCGCGCCTGCCTCAATTCCGCCACACTTTCGCCCTGTCGCGATTTCCATTCGACCATGTCGCTGCAACACTTCCAAGCGAGCACCTACCTTCGCTTTTAGGATCTTCAGTGCTGCGATGTTCTTTTTTCACGATTTCTCGTGTAGAAAAATTACACTGATTCACTTGGAATTAAGAGAGTATGAAAATGACACTAGAGCTTCGGACAAGTCTGCTTCTAATAATTAAGGGATGATATTAAAATTCATCGAAGCTTCCTGGTTTGCTAGTTGCTAGATATACATATAATATTGAAATTCAGTGCAGCTTTTCGATTTCCTTAGCAGATCTAAGCTCTCTTCTAGTATCTTTCTAATTTTCCATTCACCCGAGACGAGTATAAAGATGAGATATTAGTTTTTTTTTGTACGAACAGTGTTGAAATGCAAGGAAAGCAGTGCAACGCGGCCACGATTTCTCCGACGCGCAACGAAGGCTCTCCTGTATTTTCGAGCGAGATAAGGGTCAACCGCGAGAGACTTATCTGTCGAAACGTCCTCATTCCATTTCACCAGCCACATTCGATAGACGCCGTACAAGCTAATCATCTGGGTGGGCAATAAAATATTATTATTCGAGGGCGACGGAGGAGCCTCGGGGCCCGTTAATGTGACGGAATGTACGCCGTAAACGCGTACACTGATCCACGGGCGGGCGTGTGCGTGTGTGGTCGCACGAGTACCGTCGAAAGTGAGAGTTCCACGAGATACGCTTGCACACACCGAAAGAAAAGCCAGCGTATCGACCTATTAGACACACGTTTGCACGTTTCTCTGTGCCGTGGCTATGCACGTAAGACGGTGCACGGGACATGTGGGTAGCGATGGCTTCGAGACACTTTCAGTCGCTTCAAAATCGTGCCACCAAATTCGAATTAATCGAGGCACAGTATGAGACTAGAAGCGCTTGAGAATGTTGGAAAATGCTGGAGAATTTTCTAACATTTCATCCCCTCGATTGATCCGTGCTAAATACCTTCTATTTTACGTAGAAAGATAAATAGATTAGAAATCGGGGCTGACTTTTTCAAGCTGCTCGAAGTACGCGATACGATTTGGAGCCTTAAGATTTTTCTTGATTTGTTCGGATGTCGAGTAGCCAGAGAGACTACAGCGCCCATCGCTACATGTGGGTGCACCGCGCGTGCAACCGTCCAAGCAAACGTCCACGAGGATGCATCGGTTCAGTTTTGCCGGCTGGAATGCCCGGTGCAACTTTATCGCAGCTGATCGCGTATCAGATTCGATCCGACGTGGGAGTTAGCGGTATGCTAGAGGCTGTCCTAGTAACGCTAGAGCTGTCGTTGTCACTTTTCGTCGCGCTCGTTGCATTCGGGGAACGTTGGCAGTTTCGTTTTCGCGCGTCAAACTTTTGCGCACGGCCGCCTGATTCGATGATGGGAAATGATCTAAAAAAATCGAGAACTCTTAAAGGAAAGGTAAAAGAAAATAATGTAGGTATGTATTCCAATCTTCATTGTCAATTGTTTCATCGTGGACAATTGGAGAAGTGGTTTTGTGTTTTTGGAGAATAAGATGGTGTAACTTTCTCGCGGACAGCCCCTCGGAGCATTTAAGTCGCGAAAGGCGAGGCGATTCGGTAGGTCAGCGTTTCCCTGGTCGACAGAGTTCAAGAAACGCAGAGGTCCACGAAAAGATCCATTATCGGTCCTCGATATATCCCATTCCGCGTTGCGACGAACGGTTGGAGGCGCGCGAGTAGAAGGGTGGCCTGGGGAGGGGGTTTAAGGGGTCTCTCGCCCCGTGCTCAGACGTTGCACTCGCCGAATGCACTCCCGTTCGGCTGCACCGAGCGTTGCGCTCGCGTGAAAGATGGTGAAAGAAGAAGGAAAGGAACGAGAGTAACCGCGTTGAGAGGCGAACAGAACTGGCGGGAGGGGGGAGCCGTCGATGAAGGAGGGGAGGAGGCCAAAAGGAAAGGACGAGGGACAGGAAGAGACGGAACCAGAGATACCACGGGGACAGGGAATAAGAGGAAACGCGGTGTGCACATTAGGAGGGAAGGAGAGCCGAATCTCCAAAAGAAGGGGAAAAAAGAAGGGGTTAAAAGAATATAGACAGATGCACAGAGTGATCCTGAACCTTATCGACACTGTCTTCTCTGCAACTCGCAGCGCTCTTCACTTTCATTTCTCAAGTTAATTCAATTAAACCTGTCGATAAATTTGCGCTAAATTCAAACGCCGCGATCCTCCCTCTATTTCACCATTTCCGACTCTTCGAGCATCTGCTCTTCCCCCCGCCGCACGATCCTCCGAGTGTCCCGATACTGTTTGGCCAGACGATTCAAGAACACCCTGTATGTTGGAGCGCGAAAGAGAGTGAGGAGGAGAGAGAAGGAAGAGGCACGAAAAGTTAGCGAGAGACGGCTAGAGCGGCGAGGGAGGGGAAGATCGTGGGAGGGGATCGGCGGGCAGGTGGAGGGGGGACGAGTCGAGGGATCGTTGAACTCGGCAGTGATCGCGGTCTGTGCTGAATGCGCGGCTGCGTGAATGTGCGCGCCCGCGTGAAAGTGCATCGGTGTGCGCGCGCTCGCCGGCCCGCCTGGCTGTGTGCACGCGTTGCACCGCTCCGCGGCTCGTTCACCGCCGCGCGGCGGGGGGTGGGAGAGAGTGAGCGGGAGCGAGAGGGCAGGATAAGGCCAGGCCAGTCAGTAACGATGTCATTAGTTTAGTCAGTCAGCGAGTCAACAGCTACGCCGTTTCGCGGCCGTTTCGTGTGGGCCCCTGCGGTCCCCCGGGCTTTTCTCGCTCCCCCCCACCCCGCCCGACTGGTCCCCTCCGCTCGGCACCCCGCTCCGCCGAGCCCGTGGACCGCGAATCCCTCGAAAATCGTGACAGGCATCGTCACTCGAGCGGGTTTCACTCGCAGTCTCCTCGCTGCGGAAAAAAAGAAACCCTCTCCTCTGCCGCGTACCGTTGCAACGAGCAACTGCACCGGCACGCACGCCATTTCGCGCTACGCGGAGGCTGAAAATTGCTCACCGGACCGGGGGGCGCAAGGCTTTCGGATGTTTGACGGCAGCTCTCGATGCGACTCGTGGAGATATCTTCGGAGCTAGGATTGCTTGGGGTGGTGGTTATCTGGGATGAAGCAGGATATTCGTCTCGTGTAGTTTTTTTTTTTAAAATGTGTTTATTTAGCAAAAAGTATAAGTACATAACCTTTTTAATAACAACGGGTATAAACACAGCCGAAAATGGCACCTTGTTACAAATATCACATATGAGATAGGCATCAGTCTCGAACAGAGATGGGCAAAAAATTATTTGAAATAAAAATTTGTGTACGAAATTTTTATTTATTTATTTATTATTATATATTTATAATTATTATTTATTTTTTTAAATAAAAATTTGTGTACGAAATTTTTATTTATTTATTTATTATTATGTATTTATTATTATTATTTATTTTTTTAAATACAAATTTGTGTACGAAATTTTTATTTCAAATAATTTTTTGCCCATCACTGGTCTCGAAAGAGCGCTCGTGCCTAAGATATAAGGAACTATATTGCTTATAATAATTTGTACTGTTTTCTAACTCTGCTTAACCGGTGGCAGAACAGATAACGGTTAGTTTCCTGGAAAACTCGGCTACAAAACCAGGAAGAACGCTTTGGAATTCGTCTCGTGTAGGGAACATGTCATAGAGCTTCCGTTCAGAAGGTATTAGGGCCCGCAGGAGAGCGAAGAATGATGTCTATAGAGAGTCCGCGTAGCCTCAGGAGGTTCTCGCGCGCGATAGATATCGAAATAATGGAGTTAGAGCGGCACAGAGGCGTTACGTTCATCACCAATTAAAGCTGAGTCGCCGCGGTTAACCCCGCAGCGCAATTCCTTAATCGGCCACGTTTTCACAAATGGGACACATGGTGCTTTCGCGGCTACAGTTCATACGTTGCGTCGTGGTCGATCCCCTGGCGAGGGACCAGCGCAACCCCGCCCATGCTCCTGCTTTCGAGCAACCCTTGCCTGACACCAGCGAAGTACTACTCCGTGAAATACTTGTCGAATCACTGGGTCAAACTACCCTATCACTCGGTAAATCATTCAAACCTACTTAAACCTGCCCGGAAACTATCATTACTCGATCCAACACACACATACACAGCAGTCCCTCAAAACCCACCACCCCCGATCATCTCTACCAACAAGATTCACAGAGATTAAAGCACGAGCGAGATACCAGGCGTTCATAATCCTCTTCTCCTCGGTCTCCGTTCGGTTCAAGCGACACGTTAAAAATAATTGTTCCGCCACGCAGGAACGTTGGCCAAGCCGGGCCGAGTGTTGCCCGACGAGACCGGGCGGATGAAATAATTCGATTCGAAGGTTAATATATCGATCGTGGCCCGAGAAGCTGGAAAGAGAAGAGCGGCGGGAGGCACGGGAAAAGGGGGCAGCGAAAAAGGAGCATGAGAAAGAAGTATAGGTGCACGACCTGTCCCCGTGTCTCGAACTTCATCCTCGCAGCCGGTCACAGTTTCCCAACCCTGCTTTTCGCGACCCTCTCTCTCTCTTTCGTCTCCCCTCTCCCTCTCGGTTCCTCCGTAATAATAATAACCGGGCGAGGAACACAATCCCCGCGAACACACGATCCCGCGTTGTGCAATGCTGCAACTGCAGCTCGCGCTGCACCGCCACCACCGCCGCCCGAACGGACGGACGGCGTTGCACTCGTGTGTAGGTGCGAACCGCCGCGCCAGTGTGAGTGTTTTATACGCGGGTCAATGACTCGGCGAGCGCATAGTTTGCGCATGCGCCCCGGTGTGTGTGTGTGAGAGAGTGTGTGTATGTATGTATGTGTGTGTGTGCACGCGAGCGAGCGCCCGCGCGAGCACGCCACCGGCCGCCACTTGCACGCGCGCCACTGTGTGCGAGCGCCGCGCTCCTCGCATTAAATATGTTAATGTATGGTGGCTCTGACTCAATAGTACGGCCAATATTCCATTGGCGTATCGACCAGGCCGATATGCCCGCGTATTTTTGCCACTGGGGACCGCCGACTTCCCCCTCCCACCCGCCCACAAGGTGCATCTGCAAAAATGACGGGCCACGGACCCGGAGCTGCAGGCAGCCGGTGCACCTGGGCAAGGGAAATCGAGGTCTCTCGGCGCTCAGCCACCGTGGGTGTTGGTATTGGACGTTGGCTTTATTGGGAGGTCAAGGGGCGAGGATGTGGGGCTTTGGGGGATTTTCAAGGGGCGAGCAAAAGTTTGGGGATTAGATGCATGGGTTGAGGCGAGGTTGGGGTTGGTGGTGTTTAGGATCCGAGAGATTTCAAGCTTGAAATGTGGACGAAAATTGTGCTTCAGCATTGATTAGAGTGATGCGTTGGAGTTGAAGCTTTATGAAGCTTTCGCTGGTGTTGATATTGTCAGCTGGTGTTAGAGTTTGAGGTCGATGGGGTGGCGATAGTAGTGTTTAGGATCCGAGGGATTTCAAGCTTGAAAAGTTCAGCATTGATTAGAATGATGCGTGAGATTTGAAGCTTTAAGGTGTTGATATCGTTAGTCGATGTTGGAATTTGAAATCCATGAGGTGGCGATGCTAGTGTTTAGGATCCGAGGGATTTCAAGCTAGAAAAGTGGAGGAAAATCGTGGTTCAGTATTGATTAGAGTGATGCGTTGGAGTTGAAGCTTTATGAAGCTTTCGCTGGTGTTGATATTGTCAGCTGGTGTTAGAGTTTGAGGTCGATGGGGTGGCGATAGTAGTGTTTAGGATTCGAGGGATTTCAAGCTTGAAAAGTTCAGCATTAATTAGAATGATGCGTGAGATTTGAAGCTTTAAGGTGTTGATATCGTTAGTCGATGTTGGAATTTGAAATCAATGAGGTGGCGATGCTAGTGTTTAGGATCCGAGGGATTTCAAGCTAGAAAAGTGGAGGAAAATCGTGGTTCAGTATTGATTAGAGTGATGCGTGGGAGTTGAAGCTTTAAGGTGTTGATATTGTCAGCTGGTGTTAGAATTTGACATCCATGGGGTGGCTAGTGCTGGATTTAGCCCTTAGGCTAACAAGGCTGAAGCCTAGGGCCCCGTTTAGCTGGGGGCCCCTCATTCTAAATATTTTCTTCGCAAAATTAGCATTTTTTTATATTATCTTTATTACTTGTATCTTTAATGTTTATTTATGTTAATGTTATGTTAATTTTTGATATTCAATGTTAATTTTGAAATTAAATTCTTATTTAGATTATAGAGGTATTGTGATAAAAAAAACCTAGCCTAGGGCCCTCTGAAAGGTAAATCCGGCTCTGGGGGTGGCGACAGTAGTGTTTAGAATCCGAGGGATTTCAAGCTTGAAAAGTGGACGAACTCTGTTTCATCGCACGATTAAAGTGGTGCGTGGGAGTTGGAGGTTTAAGGTGCTGATATTATCAGACGCTGTTAACATTAGACTTGAGATGAAGAAGAAGCCTCAGTTTAACAGACACGCCCGATCTAACAAGATATTTTCGCGCAATTAGCGCGCGACTCGTCCCGCGAGCGATACCGTTAGACCGAGAAGCGCGGCGGTCGTAGCCGTATGGAAAATCGATGGCGTTTCTTTCCAACAGGCTTTCCTTCCATCCGTTTCCCCCGTCGCATTAACGATACAAGGTGGAAGGCGTTAGCCCCTCGAGGCACGCGATGCATATCGGAGCATCCGACTGCCGTGCGTACGCTCGCCTCTTATATCACGGCTCATTAACGTGGTTAATTAGTTTACTAGTACAACCGTAACGCGGCTGTACAACTCGATTCACGTACGCGGCACGTTTCATTGGCAATTTACAGCGGACGCTTGTGAATAAAGTTCCGCGGCGAGGTTCGCCAAATTCCTTTCGACATCGGTGGTTCTTCTTCTCGCAACCGGAGCATTCGCGATATCATTTCCCATCGCGCGTAAAAATATCCTACTACAATCCTCGGTTCCAGAGGATTCTAATAGCCTAGATTCTAAAATCCCCGATCCCACAGTGCCGACTCGGAGAAAGAGAAAACGCGTTTCACGACGTGGACATTTTACACGAGGACTGACAGTCTCGTTCGTCTTACATCCCCCAGCGTCACGTTGCGTAATGTGTACAATGTTCGGTGAAATTTGACGAAGTAACAGTAATGCCCGTCGTGACTGTTAGACAGAAGAACGTGTCGCGAGTCGAGTGTTATGGAGGTCAATCACCTTTCTTGGAATATTCGAGCGGGAGGTATCATTAGACGGCTACCGGGCGAGGCGCGATAATCTCCAAAGGCAACAACTATAAACAGCAATCTTCGCCGTCGCCAGCAATTTTGCTGAAAGTAGGCTCGAACTGTACCAACCGCGAGATCGGCGTCGATAACGCCGCAGCTGATCTCACCTAGACCTAATTCAAATCTAATCCAGGCCTAGCCTAGACTGAATCAGAACCTAATCTAGAGATAAGGATAACCTAACACCTGCTTAACCCAGTGCGGAGTTGAACACCCAGAAATCCCCTTTCGAGTCAATTCGATGCTTTCCAGAACACGTAGTTAACGGGGCGCGCATGCCCCGGCGTGAAAACACGCCCGTGCCAGCAGATGCGTCAATCGGGACCCAATCTGAAGATAACTGGTTACTTAACCCCAGTCAAACCTATATCAAACTTTAAAACAGGAGATCAGAGTTGAATGGATGGTAAATCCTCGATAAGCACCGTAGATCGTTTCACTCCGCGAAGATTGAGCAACCAGCTGCGTAATCCTCCTCCCCTCCTTCAAATCCTCTGAAAATATCGTCACATCGCTGCGTTACCATCGGCAGTGGTAAAAACCGTGGACGGCTCGGAAGCGGTGTAAATCGGATCGAGAGTAAACGGTCGATCGCGATCGATTCGTCTTGCCCCGGTGTTCTGTGCTTCTGGGCAAAAATCAAGATCGAAAGAACGCGTCGACCGCTATGCTGTCTGTCAGAGAGGGAGAGCAGGGACGGGAGAAAGAGAACAGAAGCTTAACGTAATCCCTGTCCGACTGGTATGTGTGTGTATACCTAACGATATGAACGCTCCTAACAAAACCTGCTGGGGAAGGTCAGTGACCCCTTCGAACACTTCAAGGCACCGTCTAATGACTGGAATCACCGCGATGGGATCAATTACGCGGCTCGAGCGCAATTAAATCACGAATGGGGAGCCGGTGAAACGATTCTGCCCACTCTGTCCACTGCTCGTAATGTTCGGGGGAAAAGAGGATCCAGAAACTGTCGATGTAGATATTGGTAAATCAGCACTGGCTTGCAATTAATACTTGCTGTCGTCTTTAAATTACGTAAGGATTTTTTTGGGGCCGAGGGGGTCGCGAATTTATTACGTTTTCTTACAAAGAGGGGAGAGGGAGTCAGGTAGCCTCTTACGTAATATTTTTTAACCTAAGCTTCAGTATGAGTAGCCTAAAAACGATGTTTTATCGCACACGCGAAACCGAGTTAAATGAATTATATAAACCTTTAAAAGAATTTTATTAACTGCAAAAATTCAATGCAAAAAATATTACGTAAGCAAAGGGAGAGGGGGGATTTTAAGAGATGGTTAAAATTACTCTTACGTAATTTAAGGGCGGCCCCTAAGATCCCTAAAATGCTTAGGAAAATTTCAAAGCTTTCTGAACACACGAGCACATAATACAGAAGTACCTAGTTGAAATAAAGTTTAAACTGTGGACGATGATAGAGATAAGATAGTTCCATTAGAAAGAATTTTATCTTAAAATTTATATTTCATATTTCGAGGGGTTGTAAAATAGACGAGTGTAGACACACGAGTTTCAAACTTTTTTTTCAACCAACACCTTTGCTGTAACAATTCCTCAAGTCACTTTTCACGCGAGCGATGCAGAATTGTTTGCATGAATTGGCGAGCCTCGTGAGCCGTGTGTCCCCTCGGATTTCGCGGTGCAGCGCGAAGAGCTTTCTTTGCAGAAAGTGCGCAGGCTGCACAATGTCTCGAGAGTGAGAGCGTGTGGCGTCGCCGCCGTCTCGTTCGAGTGTTAATACTAATTTCACTAAGTATCCGGCGCCTAATGAAATGAACGTTGCGGCTCCAACTTCGCCGCGGCGGGTCACTGACCCACCCGTTAGAGTTTAGAGCGTAACCAGCGGTGTCGTTGTGCCCCGCTGCTTCAGTAGTCGTTGCTGTACTGGGCAAGCAGCCGCGACACTTGCATTGTTCCGCGGCCTGGCTCCGTCGAGCTGAATTTCAGAATTAAGCGAAACGCGTAATGGACTTCTTTCGAGGGGTTGACTAGAGGCCAAGGAAGTCTCTATTTCGTTGTCAAGTGATACCTTCCGAGAAGAGGAAACTTCATAATTTTCAAAGTTTTCACTTTTCAGTAGCTTTAAAACATAATAATTCTCATATTTCGGTACAGAAAGCCGCCAGCCTCGTTATCTGTTATTAATCTCGAATTTCCTTGGATGGAAAGAATTTGGGTGCGTCGTGTCGTCCGCTGGCATACGGTATGAGGGTATGTTGATACGAGTTCTCATCGATTGCGCGGCGTATTTATAGACCGTTGATAATGGGTATCGGAGACAGAAGGAATAGGACTCGATAGGAGCAGCCGAGTTCACGAAACAAGCGTGTTTAATGTTCGAACTTATGCGGCAGGTCAGCGACCTCGATGCCCTCTCAGAAGCCCGTTCTCCTGTCTAATGGTCACGCTACGAATGTTAGTCATACGAACGGCTTCCATTTAATTTCTTCCCCGCGGTTATTGCGTGCGAACGTGCCGCTCGCAGCCGTTTTCTTTGGACCGGTACCCGAACAGCCGTGAACGTGGGCGCACTTGTGGGTAGCCAACGAAGAATTCGGCGGTTGTAACCTTCCTCCCTTAATCACCTAACTCTCTTCACACCGATATCTCTAGCGAATTTAATTTCCTCATAGGGGAGAGTCTTGCAGTACCGACCGCTCTAAGTTTTTTGGTTATATCTTCGGCTAGAGTCGATAAAAATCAAAAATTCAAAAACATATTTGTAGTATAGATGGTACTTAATAAGAGGAGGGAAATTATTTTTGTGAAATTTAATAATAAGAATTGATAATTCGCAAAAGTAAAAAAGTTGTAATTTCTAGGAAACGAAAAAGTGTCGCCCAGTACCGACCAACTGTTAAATTAGTAGATTTTTAAGTCTAAATGACTAACAATGTTAATAAAAAGACATTTAATTGTTACAATAGAAGATTTTTTCAAATTTTATTAGTACACACATCGCAAATAAAATAATTAATATTTTCCTGATTTGTGCATTCGACGTGTGCCCAACCTTCACATTCGATAAACTGCACCCAATCTTCATCAAATGATTCCTTGCAAATAACACAGTGGGTAACTTCTTTATTAATTCCTATCTTCCTGTTTGGCCGGTTATCACACCTATCCTTATTTACTTTATCCCCTAAATTTCTTCTTTTCAAGTTTTTTTGAGGTTTCCTTAATTGTTTTTTAGCTTTTCTTTTCTCTGCTTCTTTTGCACTTACAGATAAGAAAAATTTGATCTCTACTGGTTGATAGTCTGTTGGTCGGTACTGCACGACAGTCGGATGGTCGGTACTGCACGACAAACATGTGGGAACATTTTAGATCATGGTATATTATGTACCAAAAAATATTGAAAAACTAGGGCGTTTTATTAAACGTAATAGACTAGAGACAGTACACATCATAGAGCATAATCATTTACTTACACGAGAAACAAAAAATCGGCTTTGCAAAATAACTTTTAACCTATGGAATATTGACGAATACGTTTAATGTCTCATAACATCAAGCGCAATGGAGTACACGATACGACCCCGAAATAGGTTATACAGAATTGTGATTTTTATTTGTTTATTCAAGTAAAAGGCGCATATCTGCCGGAAGAAGCGAGAACTAGCTTTGGTCGGTACTGCAAGCTGGTCGGTACTGCAAGACTCTCCCCTATGTCAAACAACATTTCTATTCAAAACGAACAGTATCAAAATTTCCATTAACAATCTCTAACTTAAATTTCACAAATCACTTTAATCTATCGATAATAACCACACCTTGGAAGAAAGTTCAGCTCCTCAGAGGTACCAAACTACCCCTATTCCAATCCTTGCAGAATTCTAGCCCTTACAGTCGAAGCAAAAGATTTCCAAACCCCTAATTGTATACCCTTCGCTGTCCAACGAGTGAGCCGTTGGAAGGGAGGTTCGGGGGCAGTTTAAAGGGCGGAAAGTCGCGAAGCGGATCGCGTGCACGTGTGAAAGCTTGTCGCCGAGGCTCGCGCGAGCACAGGCGAACCGGCACAGACGCGACGCCAGCACGCCTCTGTGTACGTACGTCGGAGCGACATCGATCGGAGAACTACTTTCACCAAGGGTGAATGCCTTTCGACTTTATTCTCGCCTTTATCCGCCTTCGCGGGCCTTCAAAGACCAGAGAAAGATACACGGGGGAGGGAGGGAGGGGGCAGGGGATTTGTGTAGAGAGTAGGTACACGTCACACCGCGGCTCTCTTGATTCCCCGTGTCTTAGAGAGCAAGCAGCGAAACCTGTTGCTCTTTAATGGCTCGAACTCGGTCATTGAACGTGCGCTGATTTTTCTACGCGACCGGGGATACTGGATTAGCGGGGCTGACAAAAGTCCCTGCTCTCGGCCTGATTACGATTTCTGGCTGGCCAGCGAAATGGAGCACGAGTTATTGCAGCTGGCTCGATCTATTTATTACCGATACGGAATACGGGCCGACTGGCTCGCGGGTAATGAGCTCTCCGCTGGTGTCCGCCACCCTGGGAGATTCTCATTCGAATAGGGCAAACCTTTGACCACGAAACTAAATTTTTTAAAGGAGCTCCTCCAGCATGTGTTGTCTGACAAGTATTATTCTCGGAGGAACTGCATCTTGAAGTAGGCAATTAAAGCTGTCCAAGGCACTTTGCTTGAGAATAATAGAGTATAGTGCAGAGTCGCTTGTTTGTATTTCTTTTTATTTTCACATGACGAATTTCTGTTCCATTTTGTTGACTTGTTTTGGGAAGTTGCTCTCCTTGGCGAGTGGGGTGATTGCCAGGGAAATTGAGAATAGTGGTCGGATTCTGTTTAATTTAACTCTCTAGTGTATAGATTTTTAATTCAGTTGGAAAAAGTAGACTACTCTAATTTGGAGATGAGATAACCAAATCCGATGTCGGTTTTCAATTTCGAGGAAATGATAATAATAATAATAAATTTCGCAGCGTGCGTAGCTCAAAAATGCACTTTAAACTAGGTTTCTGTCAAATTGGAAACTCAGATTGACATGTTTCTTAGACCAATATGTGCGCTGTGACACTACTTTAGGGCTGGCAAATGAGAATTCCCAATTCCTGGATTAAACAGGTGCCCGCCTTAAGGCAGGCGTATGCACTAGAGGGTTAAACATCGCTAGAATATCGCAGAGGTTTGAATAGTCTAGTTAAATGTTGATTAATAGATAGTCCTGTCGCATTGAACGCCAGAAGAGGAGTACGTGAGTAGTGGCTTGCTAGGCTAACGGGTCCTCGATGGTTCTTGCGTCGACCTTCGGTGTCATAGTCGGAAGCAGCGGTATAGTTGTCAGAAAGAGAATAGCCGTATCCCGTTTCGCCTGGAGGCCTCGTTTCCCTCCAACCTTCGCCTAGGTCGCTTGTATTCAAACGCATTCTTGCTCTGGGTCTATGACCTACGATACTGCATTAGACTAAAAATTAAACACACTATCAAATAACACAATCGCAACTTCAGACACCCTAAACTAAATCTCAAAACGGGCATTTCCCTAACGCGTCCCAATTCCCTCTGAAAAGTCAAAGCTATTTAGACCACCATAAATGAAATTCCACTAAGAGACACGAGTCCCATCTGCGGAAATTTCGCAGAAGCGTGAAAGTTGGGGCCCTATGCCCATCCGATTCCCCAAAAGCTCTCCTCGAAAGGCAACCCGATCGCAGACAGGTCCCGTGACAATGCAGAACGCTCGTCAGCGATCGGCTCGTCGGCCACGGGGCCCGTTTTTTCTCTCTCCCGTTACGTAAAATGATGGAAGAAAACGGTCTTCTGCGTGGTCGACTTTTTCGCCGCGAAACCCCGTTGCATCCGGAGTTTCACCCGCGCTGCGCGCAAAAAAAGGCGACGATCAGGTTCGATCGATCGTTGGACGGACCGTGGCGCGGGCCCCGTTTGGCGGGCAACAGCTATGACGACGATGATCTACGAGCGTTTCGCTGGATGGGCCAGCGGCAACGGGCCCGGAACGGTGGTGGGGAGGGGGGAAGTAGTGGGGTGCAGGCGAGAGGCACGTGGCGAAAAGAGAGGCGCCTACAACCGTTCGGATTAGTTCGAGAGAGTCCTTGACTTTTGGAATGCGGACCACTGGGGTCCAGGTACATCCAGGTAGTCCCCTGTGCCCCTGGGCCAGATCCTTCTGTGCACGCGTGCACGTGCACCAACGGACGGCGGAGTGTGCGTGGACCCACACATCGCCCCGTTATTCTCGGGCCGACAAACCGAGATAAAAGGACCTCGTGCTCCTTCGCTGTGTAACTCCGCTGCCACTGCACCTGCTCGCTTCTCTTCGGGCTTAATTATTGCTGTACCAAGAGCGGAGGACAGCGAGAGGGCGCGCGTCGACGGTAGGGCCCCGCTGGATTCGATTGCGGTGGCCAAGGTGGGGTCAGGTGGATGGACGTTCGGGGAAGCTGGGTCGAAGGGATGATTGACGAGGCTTTTCGGCGAACTCCGAATGACCAGTTATCCTCCCCTTTGGCGGGGAGGAATTGTGGGAAATGGCTGGGGATAGAACGGTGTACCCGTCGCTGGAATTTGGAGTGCGAAAGTGTGGGTGGTGAGATGAGATTTAATTCTGGGATGGATGTGCTTAGGGTAGGTAGTTGTTCTTTTCAGTGAAGTCATTAGGTACTTATTTAGTAATTCTACTGTTTGTTATCAGTGGATGGTAAATTTTTTACTACCTGCTTTCAAGAGATTTGCCTACTCCTGAAGTTGACGCAACTGTCCCAAGTAGTGATAGTCTCTAAGCAACATTTCTGGGATTTCTTAGCCGCGAGATTTTCTTAAGCAGAGACTTGTTCAGCGGTGTAACGTAATGTAAAGATAAATCGTTGAACGATGTTCTAACGAGATGCGCGATTAATTGCGCGCGTAGGCGATCGATAGTGGTCGAATAGTTGAGCAATTGGTTTTGATACGGCGCATGACGTACCTGCGTTTTGTAATCGTCGTTAAGAAAAGATATTACGAAACCGAATGGATGATGGTAGTTTTTGAGCCGAAACAGTCAGGAGCATCGGCGTCCTTGTACAGTTTTATATAACGAGCGTAAAAATAGGCGACTACGTTTGCTTAGCTTGCAAGAGGCAAGTAAATGAAGCTTACACAGGATTTTTACACGCTCCTTTCCTCTCAGCTCTTGGACAATCACGGTATCTTTTCAATTCGCGATTCTCTTTATGTTTCAGGTAAGAGTCCACGCCGAATTTCCATGAACGTCTTCGCCGATAACGAGTAAGTCTAAGAAACGTCCAAGCAACGCTTGTAGAATAAAAAGAGTAGCTCTTAAGAGGAGTGACATTCACGGTTGGAGAAACTCCGTTGCACACGCTTGCGATTTTTGATGCCTTAAAGGAGTCCTTTTATCGCTTCCGCGCTAATCGTTTACCGAAGCATTTACCAGCGCCTAGAAATCCTGCAGAATCAATTCGTGGCGTCCGTGCCAGCCTCCGGTAGTGCTTGACTCTGCTGAATTACGATAATGTACCACTTACTTTTGCGTTTCATCTAGTTGATCCAGGAATATAAATCAAAATTTAAATTCAAAAGATTGCACTCGGTTGTTCCAACACCGTTACACTTGCTCGTGATCTAGTGGCTATAGTCGAAGCAAAAGTAGTTGACTACGGGAGGACTCTAAGAGTCAATTCCCCACCAAAAGCTTCACCACCCCACCACTCCATCTTTTATACTTACTCAATAAAGATGGAAATATTTTGAAGGCGATTGGCAAGGGGTGTCAGTAGCTGAAAACGGTCACCTCATCTTGTCCCGACTATAGCAAGCTAAGAAACGTTCCACCGACGTAGCCTCGACACGCTGGATATGGGGAATAGCTCTAAGGACTGATCGATTAAGGTCAAAAACCAGTTTGTTGAACGTGGCCATCGCATGGAAAAGACTGCATAGCAACTTCGTAGTGGGAGTCGCTTCCAGGAAAAAGGATAATTATTTACCTGACCAGGTCAGCGGCATGAGTTGCCAGAGCCTGTATCCAGGCGATGAAGATGAAGCCTCGAGACGGAAAGGTTGTTCGAGTGTCTCCTACCGAGAAGTGAATCCTTGTAGCTACCCCAGCCGGACCGATCGTAACAGCGGTGAATTCGTCGGTAGATGGGACAGACGTTTGATGCAGGAATCTTGTTAGCCTTCTCGTGATCGAATAATCCAAGTCACCTGCCGATAATGTACCTCGTCGAATTCCCTTGGTTTTCCACCGAGCTCCGTGAATTTTAACCAGCCATTTGGAAATCAGAGCGACATCTCGTGTCAGCGATGATTCGCCGAGTGGTTGGATCGCTCGAGTCGCTCCCAGCCGAGGAACGGCGGATGAATGAAAAGCCCGTGGCTTATAATGAATCAGCTATTCGTGGATCTAGTATGCAGAACAGGTCAATAAATACCGTTCAAGGTCGAGCATTTACAGCCACGGTCTCGGGACGCAAGGTGCTCGGGGCTCCTCGTTGTGTCTGAACTTAAGAGACGTCTGCTGGGAGTCTGTCTCTTTGCGCCCCACTCTTCGGCCTGCCTTCTGCCGCGGCGTTCCTCGAAAAAAGAACCCCTCGATCCTGGCCGTAGTTCGCATAAAAAGGCTCGTCTTCTGCGTTCTATTCGAAGCCGCGAGATAAATTCTCATTTACGACGGTGTATTTCCAGACGAGGCACGTCCACGTCGAATCGACGGGAAAAATGGATTCCTCTCCCTTCGCGCTATGACGTTGCGTCTAAGTAAAGAGAATCGCGAGTGGCTGGACAGCCTGTCGGGGGATTAATGGTTTAAACAGAATGCTCGAGAACCGCGGTTTGGTCGCTTTGAAGTCTTGCTGCGGGAAAAAATAGTCCCTCTGCAGTGGCTTCCATCGCGATCTCTGGCCGAAGTGGACTTCGGTGGGCGAAGGGAAGAGTTTTGGGGTCTGGCGCATCGATAGCGGTTTTTTTAAGAGGTCGACACCTCCTTTGAATTATTCGCTTCGGGATCTGGGGGTTGAACAGTGTCTAGGGCTTTCTTTATTATTCGTAGAGACTTGGAACACTTTTGATCAAGGTAATTGTAGTTCTGCGGAGGGATTTGATGTCACGTTCTAGAGGTGGCAAGGATCCCCAAGTTATTCAATTCGACCTTTCAGTTACTAGGCGTTTCCTAATCGTTGGAAATAAATTTCTCGATTTCTAGTAAGGACCTCTTCTACTTCCCCTAAACAGCTACCTCACTAACTCCAACCAACTCTGCCTTCGACTCTCTCAATCACAAAACCTTGGGAATGAAGAAGAGCGAGGCCAGGAGTCGCGAAATCCGGGCAAACGCGACGGTGGGCCATGTTGATGGGACTCCAAGGTCCAGTTTCGTCGTTTCCTCGACGAACCTGGCGGGGGCTATGGGGCACGCAGATGAGAGAGAGAGAGATCTCCATCGAGGCGCTCAGGATTTTTACAGAGCCACCGTTTCGGACCACGTCATTGCTTGGTTACATGCACGATGGGGCCCGAGGTGGTGAAGATTCTTACCTGTGTGCGTGCAACGAGGCCCCGTCTGCGCGCACCCACACGTTGGAGCGCGCAGCGTGTGCACGTTGACGTGCACGGTGGAGGAGACACGCGCGACCGACCTTGCATTTGCTTTGCATATATACGACACGGCTTTGGGCATGGTCACACGGAACACAACCTTGGCGAGAGCATAAACGCGAGGGAGAGAGAGAAGTGGAGAGACACGGGGGGCCTGGCGAGGGGAACGACGGGCCCACGTCACGCCACTTTCGGTTTTATCGCCGTATATCCGGCCGTGGTGCGATTTCCTCGCCTCCAGATCTTCGGATGGGCCCAGTTCGTTGGGTACTCGTGCACCTAGCTGCTAACTTCTGCACGGAGTTAATCTTATGCTAGAACGCGGGGGTTGCGGCGCCCCTTCTAGTGGGGAGGCTCTGCTGAGCTGTTTGAGGAAATTGCAGGTTGATTTCGAGGGTTCTTGTAGGTTACTGAGGGGCTGTAGAAGGTGGTGTTACTGTTAGGTTCGTCACTGTTGACTCTGTAGGTAGATGGGATATGTATGAGGGCTTGTAGAATCTTCAATGTGTGAGGATCGTTGGATGAATAATCAGAGAAGTTTGGAGACCAATTGGGGGATTTATAGAAGATTGATGTTATCACTAGATTCTCTACTATTAGTGTTAGGGATAGATGGGACATGGGTGAAGGTTTCTCAAATCCTCAACGTGGTGTCTTTCGATGAATGTTTGGGGAAGTTTGGAGACTAATTGGGGGGCCTTGTACGTAGTTGCTTGCAGGAGGGATCTAGAAGATTGATATAACCATTGAAGGAACCCCTATTGTTAAAATCGAGGAGAACTTCCTCGTCGCAAGGATTTGCCCTCCAGCTTAATGTCTGCTGGAGGAACGGGAATATTGACGTCGCTACTCGAAATCCTCGTGACCCAATTACCCCCAGAAATTTATCGGCTCGAGTCTCTTTTATTCAACATACAGACGCCTGGAAGCTCGGCAATCATGATTAAAGCAGAAACGTCGACGTCTGCACGGAGGTTCTGGTTGCTGGCTGCGGGATTCGTCTACCAGACGGTTTATTTTCGACCGTGGGCGCAAAGTTCGCGTCGATAAAATCTCCGCGCCGTAACTTTACTGCCAGTGTCTGATTGACCTATCCCAAACCGGCCGTTTATCGCCTAGGTTCGAGCCTTTCCACTGACTAGTTGGGTAAACGGCGCTGTGCCGTCACCAATCCGCCAAAATACACACAGCGAACGTCTTCGACGAATTAATACGACACTGTCTGGCGGATGCGCGATTCTGGCTGTTTGTTTTATCGCCGTTATCGCCCTTGGACCCGCGAGAAGGACACCTCGCCGAAAGATTCAATATACCTAAACCCAACAACAACCAAAGTAGATCTAAAACAATCTTCTTTTCATCGAAATCCATTCAAAATTCCAATCAAAGTCTCACATATTCGTACGCACAGAGGACAGTAGCCCTCCCCAAACGAAGTCTCCGAAAATCAGTAGAACACCCCCTTTATTAGTCAGACACCCCACCTACTCTATAAGAAATTCTCTGATCTTTTATAACCTAAGTTCCATAGTTGCGCCTACATTATTTACCAGATTCTAAACCTACACCCGCAACGTTCCTCAAAATTCAACCACATCTGCACAGAAGTAACTGAAACACCTTTTCGTGCATTCAGAATCTGAGAATCTCTGTATCAAACCGTCGTTGCACTTCTGTTCGCCATGCACCGCGAGGAAAAGCTTGGGAAAGCTGAAGAGGGGGTGGGAAGACGTAGCGGTCCTCCTGGATCGCGCGGTCTGCCGTCGAATTCGGTGAATCAGTGGCCGGAATTTGGCCGAGCGGACGGGGGCCGACCTCAACGAGGCCGAAAGTGAGAATTTTAGCGCCTACCAAGGTTGCCGAAACTCCGTTGCTCGGATAAACACAGGCCGACTGGCTCGTCATTGACATTCGAGCGGGCGCGAGCCGTGGAAAAGGAGCGGGAGGACGCTCGGAGGATCGCGGAGGAAGGAACAAAGGGAAAGGAGAAAAGGATGGGGGAGCCGGTGGAGGGAAGCAAAGGTCGTCGACGATGCTGGCTGGACAAGAAGCAGAGACATCGGGACTGAGAGAGGAAGACACCGGGACGCGAGAGGAATGGAGAAGGGGGGCGATGGACGATTCGCGACCTTGAGGGGAAAAAATGGCGGGGCTGAGGATTCTTGGACGGGGATTACTTGCGATTTTTCTCGCGGAGCCTCCTCTCAGATAAGACAAAGAGAGGCGGATAGGTGGACGTGTTTTTCGGGTACGCGCAAGGTGCGCGGCGCTGGCGAATAAGCATCGTAAAGATCGAAATTGCTTCTGGGAACGTTCCCGCCTGCCAGATGAATCTTTTAAAATATACCCGAAATTCCACGTCCGTCCAATATTTGCGCGGGCCAGCCGGCCGGGATATATGTATACCTACCCGTGCGGGAGGATGCACCGCGCGAGCTGGAAACTCGCGGCCGCGGGTCCGGCTACCCTGGGCCATGTGCACTTGCCTTCTATTGTTGGCGGGAGGAGCTTCTCTCCTTCGTCGAGCTGTGGAAAGAATCTGTCCACGGTGACCGTTTGAAGGTTCCGACTCGGTTTAGTCTGCAGATTTTTGGCCGAATTTCCTTTCGGGGAACGGTTGGATTTAATAGTAGAGTGGAGGGTGGGAGAAGCGGTATTCAATTTTGAGTAAGGGAGAGTGGGGAATTACGAACATCTAAGCAAAAAAGCAAACAAAACGAATACTATATGAGAAATGAATTTATTTATTATTTACAAACATATTTAAACTATTCATCAATAAAGTACTGTGACGATTTTTTGATAAATTATAATAAAAATCAACTTAGTGAAAAATCAAAAACAAAAACACCCTTGGCGTTCGTGATTACTCGACTGCCATGGGGTAATCACGAACAGAGTGTTAAATATCGCAGAAGTCGCACAGAAAGCGCGGCTGCAATGGTTAACTCATAAAAAAATGTTGCTGCAACCTATTCCTAACGTATTTTTCAAATTCCACTTCTTGTGCGTTAGAAAAAAATTGCAATTGGTCGGAATATAAAAAAAAATAGTAAAGGTCGTTTTTTAAACATTTTCTGTCTGAACCTGTAATTAAAATTCAAAAATCTGTTTTGTAGATCTAAGTAAGTTTTATACACGCTGAAAATTTCATCAAAATCGGTTATCGTTGTTAATCTCGAAGGTTTGAGATTACCCCATCCGAGTTGCTCGCAATTGCCCCACGACATAAAAAAATAAAAAAGAATTTATTTCAGAGATTAGAATCATAATTCAAGCAACGCCTTGGTCACAAACTGTTGGTAAAAAAGTGCTTTATTTCAACTTAAAAAAAAACAATTGTATCATTAATTCCACAGTAATTACATGCAATTGAAATGGACAAAATATTACTTGAAACATGATGAAAATAGTAAATTGTGTTTATCTTGAATAGCATAAGCGTTCTGTATTTATTACTTTCTGCCCGGCGTTGGATACGACCTAAACTATTAGCTAGTGGAGAGGGAACATCCTTTTTATTTATTAAAACGCAGTAACATCGCATTCGCGATTACCCCGCGGTCCTATTTACCTTACTATATTTGGTGCGACATAGAACAGAAGTGTCACATTTCTGCGATGGAAAGATTCTATTGTATCTATTTCGAATCAACGAAACTGATATGGAATTTTAGAGAAATTGGTATGAGTAAATTAGATAACATTGGATTCTATTTTCATTCACGACTGTACAGTTTCTATTTTGAATTAAATAATTAATATTCATCCCCTGAAACTGGAGTGGGATCCTAGAATATTGAGCCGGGGTAAATTAGATTTCCTCCGCGACTGTCGCGCTAATCACGAAATGGAGTCGATTTCGTAACGCCCCGCGGCGATTTGCGCATGCAGATCTGGCTCTCCGGACGGGCAATAAACGTCTTTTCGTGGCAAACAGCCGCCGGTGCACGGCGCTGCAATTGGACGCATACGGATAATTAGTGGGCAGCCGGTAACTGCTTCAACAAACGTGTCAAAGGAGCGGTCAACTTTATATCAGGACAAAGACGAATGAACTGTTATTGATGGCACTTAACGTGTCGGTCGGCAAACCCCGATGTCCGCTGCCCTCACGGTTTACATTCTATCACTCCGCCCGAGTAAAATTATCTATGCGCCATTGATACCTCGAAGACTCCTGTGCGATTCTCTTCGTCCACGTTTATCGCCGTTTCCGTCTGATTCCCCGTGAAAATCAATTCTACAAAATTCAGTTCGAAGGTCCCGCCCCTTAAAATCTCTCGAATAAAAGTAGCTAGAATCTATGATACTTATAAAGTTCTTGGGATCCTCTATTTCGAGTTCCAAAGGATAGAATTTTTACATACTCGAGCACTTTAAATCGAAGGAGGAGCGAAACGAAGGAGTCTCCTCGAGTTAAACTCGAGTTTCGGGGAACTTCTTAGGGAGCTATAGGTCTGTTTAGTTTTGCAAGACATAATACACAGAACTTCCTTGAAATGTTCAGAGAAGCTGGATGTATTCCTTCGGCAAAAATGTGAAGAATAAAGGAGCACAGTTCAGTCTGCAATGGGGATGCTCTGGTCAAAGTATTCTTGGAACAACTTCGCTCTGTTTTCACCAGTTGACCGAGTAGATTCTTACCAGGAAGGAAGTGTCTTAAAGAACAAGAACCCTTGAAGAGAGGAAGAGGAAGGAGTATGGTAGGCTGTTCGCGTCGTCGAAGACGATTGTCCACTAATGTTTCATGCTTGCCAGGGTTATTTCTAAGTTCGCGAAGAACGGTCAGCCTTGGCAGCGCGAATTCATCGTCGGAACGACGCTGTCTCGTTCGTGGAATCCGGAGCTTTCGGGTCGCGATCGTAATCGACGGGGTTTTACAACGTTCGGTGAATGTTAAATATGCGCGGCGCCTTATCGACTCCCATCAAAATGCAATCTCAATGCATAAAGTGGCGACTTCTTTCGGGGACGGGGTTTTTTTCTCTCCCGCGTCGCGTTTCGCCTGTAAAATGGCCCCTGTTGATATCTCTACTTGAATGGGATTTCAGGGATCGAGCCTGTCGGTCCGTTCGACGTGTCGTAAAACGACCAAATTTACGACCCGGAATGTCAATACCGCCTCTGTAACTAGATTTAACTTGCTAATTATCGAAACAAGTACATTAAGGCGCTAGCTTGATCAATAGCTTTGGAATCTTTCCACATTGTCACGGAGCTGGAGCAATTTGCCAGGGTGTTTGAGATGCAACCCTCGGACCTCAAGCAAATCTGATCCGAATCTTCGAACCCAGTGATTCGATCATGGATTTATCAGATAGATCCCTCTCTGCTTATTCAATCTGGAATTCGATGCACGACCCAGATGAGGCTTGCATCTAACCCAGATCTAGTGGTCAGATAAGCCTAACTCAGACCTAGTGGTTCAATCGAAGGTTCTTTTGTATCATTGGAACGTGAGTCCCACGAATTCGCATTGAACGCGATACTGCCATTAATTCTCTTCGCCAAAGTGTTTCAATTTCGCCAGAAGTATCATCATCCCCGTTACTCTCGAGTAACAGAATTCTCCAGCGACGTTGGAACTTTCCAAACAAGCTTCGCGTGGCAATTTAAAAATTCCTTTCTCGACGCCCGGAGCCTCCCCTTCCCCAAAATATAACAATTTCAGCAGGTATTTGGCACGGCGACCCGCCCCAACGGAGGCGTGCCACGTTCGCCAACTGTGCCGTGGCTCGCGGATGCGGCTCCTGAATGAACCGGAAGGAGCGTTCGCCGCACGGGCGGATGTAAGACGGTGGGAAGACGGTAAATAATAGAAGAGGAGAGCGTTCAGGCCTCGCGCCGTCAGCGGAACGACTTGGCACGGGTGCAGCGTTTCCTCGTCCTCGTCGACCTACTTCCGGCCAAGGAATTCCTAATCCGCGCGCGCGGCACGTTACATCGCCTCTGTAGCTCCGACCAGCACGAAACGAAGCGTACGTGGGCCACGTGAGGGACCCAATTACGAGAGCAATCGTGGACAAGCACGACCCCCGCCGCCTTTCCACGAACGGCCACTCCGCTCTGGATGGAAACGCGACGCACGCCACCCAGCGCGCCGGCTTTTTACCCGAGCGAAATTGCTCCAGCGATCTCTGCGTGGCACGATGGGAATATCGCCGGCCACGTTCCGCGGCCGAGCTGACCCCGATTCAACCTGTCATTAATATTCCACTGGAGAACAGGGGTGGACCGAGAAAAATGTTAGCTCAGGTTTTTTCAGTCATGGGGGTGACGTGTGGGATGCATCGGATCGAGTAGACATCCTAGTAGTTATTTACAGAAACTGAGAGCTCGACCATTGACAAAGCGAATGGAGAATATAATCACGAAGATGTAAGAACTAATCCCACGAATAATGTGTCTGGCTATTACCCACTTCTTCTACTTCGATGGAGTTGAATTTGAATGAGGATCGTGTTCGAAGAAATTTCTGATTATCCTTGCCTCAAAACTCGAGATGTATCGACTAGGGTTTTGGCCGACTAGCCGATTAATCGGCTCCCAATAAGGCGACTAGTTGCCGATTAGTCGCCAACTACAAAAGTGGCCGGAAAGTCGGCTTAACCGACTAGTCGGCCACTAGTCGGTACATCTCTAGTAGAAAAATTATAAAACTTGTTAGAAAAAAGAGAGAAATATTTGGTTAAATATTCACAAAAAGGGAGCCGATCAATCGGCTTTTTTTGCCGACTAGTCGCCGGATAGCAGGCTTAACCCCTCAGTGTGGTATGACGCGCAGGGCTCGTCATGGGAAAACTGTCCGCAACGGCGGTATGACGAGCACTGCTCGTCATGGGACGTGAAGCGGAGGCGTAGCGAGTAGGGCTTGGGACCAAGGTCTATTGGACACCCGAATTAGAGGCGTGCTGTGCTTTTCTCATATACACTGTGTAGGCCTTGAGAAGGAAATATTGCCGTGAAGAGGACCTCTTCAAGAAAGTGGCCGTTTGGGAGGGATGCAAGTCCGATTGGTTAGATTAGGATACTTCTTCAGGTCATGCTGTGCAGTAACACCTTAACAGCAGGGGTCAAGGTTTCCACCAATGGAATTCATCCCGCATCTAGGTACTGTTCTGAGCAGAAAAGTCTCCACACTGAAGGGTTAAGTCGGCCACTAGTCAGTACACCTCTACTCGGAACTCAACGCTACCAGTATCCATCCATCTCGTTTCCAAAACCAGAACCTGCGAACCCTCGATTTCTAGTCCCAGTTGCTCGAGTCGCATTAATATCCCGCGACATCGGTAGCCCTGCCAACGCAACTCGCTGGCGGAGGCACCCGTTTGTGCATCGCTGCACCCGATGCACCCACACGAGAGAAGGCGGCGCGCGTGCAGATACGGGAAGCACGTTCCTGGCGAACAAAGAGCCTCGATCGAGCCTCGTTGCGCCCGTGAGAAGCGCCAAGGACTCTGGCGCAATTAATTCTTCGTCACTGGCTCTCTCGCGGATAGGTGAATGAGCGACGTGGACGCCGCGGAGAAGGAGAGACGAGCGGAACATCCGGACCCACGGAGACGGATGGACATGCATGCACACGTCGAACAAACTGGTCGAGCATAATTGAGTGCTTGGCCAAGTGTGTTTGTGTGCCTGTGTGCGCGAGCGCGCGTACGTCGGACACGTCCGTGGACCGCGGTCAGACTCGAGGGAGACTCGAACGTCGTTGACTCGGCGGCGTAATCACCACCTCCCATGTAAACGTCCTGGCAATGGTAATAGCTCGTTTAGAGCACTTGCATGCAGTTAATTCCGCCCTCCGCTTGGGCCCCCGTCGGGGACCAACGAGGTTGGCGCGTTTCCCATCTTCGCGGGGCACCCGCTCCTCGTGTTCCTCGGACTCCAAAGAGGGTTGGAATGACGAGGCGGGGATCAGGCAAGGATGAGGCAAAAATGAACGCCGCGCCTCGTCCTGCCGACGTTCCATTTCGGAGGTGGCGCGTGACGCTCGCGGAATCGCGCCTCGTCGATCATTCGTTTGCAACGTTTTGCAATTGCTTGGTGTACTCGCGCTGGATCAGCGAAAGGTGGTCACCTCTTTGGGAAAAGAAGGGTAATTGGATTTTGGGAGAAGATAGGGGAGACCGGGGCTGGTAGGCCAATTTTTCAGTTTTTGATTTTTAATAAATTATGTGGGCGAAATATCATTAAATCGATTACTATATTTGATACGGCATACATTTGGCTATCTGATTAAATTATTAATGTTGACTCAATGTGACAACATTTAAGGCATTTTAATGTTTTTCTAACACCTTGCACGCTAGTCAACCAGCCCCGTGGTCGGGGTTGGTAGACTAACAGTATGGGGTAGGTTGACTATAGGTGCAATCAGTTAAGAAAATGTTGTTAACAACTTATCTGAGTGGAAATAAAATAGCACAATGTCACAAGAGTTGTTTCATTATAAAATATTTATTACTTTTTAATAATAGATAACAATTTAAACCTTTATAGTAGCAATAAATCTTATATCTGGTACTATAAAAACATTCGCCATCTTCTATCAACTAATTACGTAATTCGTAGAAAAGTACATATCTATACAGAGTTTTATACGGTATATTATGTTCCACGGCAGCTGCATGAATGCTTTTCTTTTCAAGAATTACTTCACGACATGCTTGTTCTATAAGATCTTTTGAGGTTGAACCTCTATTAGACTTTCTTTGATATGTCCTCATTGTTCTGTGAAATAAGTTATTAACTAACCTTTAGTAACAAAAAGTTCGTAATAAACTAATATAACTGGGTTAACCAGCTTAGCCATGTAACCCCGGACGTTATTAGTCAACCAGCCCCGAACGATCATTTTGACTTCAATACTCTATATAACCATTAATTATTTATGTAAAATCAAAAACGCAGTCTCAATAGGTCGTTTAATAAACAAACTTTAAAATAGTCCCTTCAAATTTATTCTACTCTAACTATATAGAGCGTGAAAACATAAAATCTTTAAGAAAACATATTTACTTACATAGCCAATTTTTCGATAAACGCTGGTAACTTTTAAAAAACGTGCGATCGCGGGGTCGGACATAAATGCATGTCATAGTAGAAGTGATTTATTTCTACAGAAAATCGCTCCGCGGTAGAGCATACGTCGGTGGAAAGTTATTAACAATTAGTCAACCTACCCCTGGTGCCAACCAGCCCCGGTCTCCCCTACTTGAGTAGATTAATCTTCTTGTACATCTGCCTCCTATTTCTAGGTACTTTCTGTAGATTCTAACTTCCCTTCAAACTTCCAGGCCCCAGCCCGTTGTAGCCACTTGCAATATTCTTCTCGACCGCGTGCAGAGTTAATCGTTTTCCCGGCGATAATGGTCAAAAGCACCCGCACCCCCTCGACCCAGCAGAAAGTTTCCCCCGTGGGACGATTTATGCCCCGCAGTGAAACCGATTCGCCACGGTTGCTCCATTACGAGGCCGAAAATCCTGACGAGAGCGAGCAGGCCGCGCATCATCAAAGCTCCCTCGACCGCTGGTGTTGCGGTGCGCGCACCGTGGGCCAGGATCATCCTTGGAAGCGGCAGAAAGGGGGATCAGGGCGCGATCCGTTCCCCAGGCACCATTATGCCCGAACAATGTAACAAATAACCTCATCAGACTATCTCAGACGGCATTGTGGCCCGTCGTTCAACGCTCGCTGGGGAATGCATCTCAGCCGACCGTTTCTTCTCCCCTGCTCCTTAATTTCGTTTTAGACGAAGGAACCGCGGCTAGAGGAGGCTGCAAAAAGGGGCTGGCCCCGGTTATGGTCAGAGAGAGAGAGAGAGAGGGCGAGCCGGGGCTCGAAGTTTTATATAATTCGTTAGCGTCGGCAGATTTGTCAAGTGTCCTTGCGCCAGTCGAGTCAAAGGGAAAGGGAGAGAGGCCTCTCTTCCAGCCAGACAGGATTTTCCTTCCACCGAGATTAATCTGAAGGACGGTCATTAGGCTCGCGACAACGCCCGCTGCTCTGAAAAGTCTTGGAAATTGCCCTGTCGCTGGATTTCCGCCGCACTCGCCGGCTCCTTTTCGCCAGCCTCTCGAGGGCTGCTCAAATTCAACCTGGTCCTTGCTTCCTTCCACCCCTTTCTTTTCAGTTACAACGCGGCGTGGAGCGTTGCCGGCCTTTGTTGTTTCGCGTAGGTATTTTTCTTCTTCTCTGGCTATTGAACTCTTGGAGACACTATAGTTCAGCTCTATATCTTAATCGGGGTGCGTTAACGCTTTGAAAATATTATAGTTGAGGAAAACTTGAGCTAGGATAGGTTTAATTGACAGGAAGTGGAATATTAGAAGTTTTAGGATCGTTTTCACGAGCGCACATTTCTACGCCCTGTGTGGCCAATGGCGTCCACCTTGTTGACGCCGGCATTGTTTAGGTCCTCCCTAGCCACTTGGAAGGCGACGTTCGGCCAGGAACAAGAGCTCTAACCAGCTTTTTGGCTCGAATCCACGAGCGTGGCCCGACTAGCCAAGCGGGCTGGTCCGCACGATTCCACAAACGCCCACGCGAGTCCCTCGCTCGTGTCCGCTGTTATCTGAGTTACAGTTCGTTTTTCTACCGGGCCAGCCAGCTGGACTTTTACACAGCCTCTAAAACTCTAAACCCGTGCCCCTAAGTCCTTCAAATCTCGAGTTTATCGGGAGATCGTAGGCGCGAGATCACCCGCGGGGTGCTTTCCCCGCTGGAATCTCGGATACATTTCCCTTTCTCCCCCCTTTTTTTTACGACGCTCATTATAGCGTTTCTGGATTCCAGCCGATCGACTAACAGCACTTTACAGCCCGGGGCGTTCCCTTTTTATACTACTTAATCTCGAAGGCTATCGACGCATAAAAACGTCCAAGCTCGCGGACCAAATCTCTTTCTCTTCGTTTCCCTCGGTTTACCGTTGCCTCCGCTTTGCTCCCCCTATACTTTCTCACTTCTTCGTTAAAATCAGACTACTGCACTTTAAAGCCATTAATCGCTCTCTCCAAAAACGAAGGAGGACCCTCCCAGTTCCTCTGTTCCCACTCAAATTTATTTCGTATCGACTTTGAGAAGCTCCAAATTCCCTCGAATTCGACTTCCATCAATTATCAAAGTCTCAGTCCCCGTTGAAACCGTCTTCCGTCCATCGATCAAGCCTACCAGCCGTGCCCAGAACCGCGAAAGCCCGCCGCTATCCGTAAATTACGAGGCGGTGCGTTTATGCAAATCACGCGTCGATGTTTACGATAGCGCGAGCGCAGATTGTTTCCCCCCCCCCCCGCGTTCCTCGTTACGTGAAAGGAATAAATTGCCGCGCGGTCGATTCGATCCTCGGCGGAGCCTCTAAAATTAGCCGGCCGCCCGGACATCGGTGATTTTTGGCTTAGTTACCGAGGCGTGACGAGATTTTCGGAAGCGTCGGCGCGAAACAAGCCTTCCCTCCCCCGTTTTGCACCGGCGAACCGCGAGGCTCGCCCGAACAATCGTCATTGTTCCTCGAATAAAAATACCTGCGGTGGTCCCCCGCGTGCAGCCTCGACACGGTTCCAGCCCGGTTCCTTCGCTTTCACCCTCGGGGAGTCTCCCTCGGCGATCGTCTTTCATCGGCGCTGGCCGCGATGGTGCGCAGATCGGTGGCCGATTACGTGCGCCGCCTTTTCAATTGTCCCAAGCGCGGAGGAAAACGGCTGGGTCAAAAGCCCGGGGGCGGCGGCCACCATAAATATCGGCTGGACGATTGTCGTTTTCTCGCGACCGTCGCCGCCCAATCGCGGTTATCCTTCCTCTAGTCGATGCTTCCTCGATAGCCGGTCTCTTCCCCCCGGACCCGAATGGAAATTAAACGAGTGGCGAGGGGGCCGGGCGCGGGGGCCCTTGCTCCGACAGCGTTGACACCGTGACTGGCATTGTCCCGTGCACCGTTTCAGCATGGACGACGTTAAAAGACAATTAATCTGAATAACTCAGCCTAGACCCGAGTGTCCCAGATTTCGCGCGATGCAACAGCTAGCGCGTCTCTGCGTTCACGCCTCCGCTCCGCTCCGCGTCCGATCCGCTAGGATCGCCGCGAGCCACGAATAACTGGCCACTCGCGACCATGAGCGTTTCACCGTGCCACGTCTTTTCGATGGTTGCCATCTGGTCCGTGCTTGGTTCCCAATTTTTTTTTTTCAGAGCTACGAATTAAGGTGGGTGGTGATAGGGCACTTAGGAGCGGTGGGCCAATCTTCACTTACGAATGGGCTATTGTAGTTGGCAGTGGTGGATTTAGAGGAATAGGAGCAGGTGGCAAAATTGCTGGGACAACCTGTATACATAGCAGAATTTGAATTAAATTTACGCATGGGTAGCTTGAATATTGTGGGAAACGAAAAGGAGTAGGGTGTTTGGATGAAATTATAATTCTTTTTGGAAGATGGGGCTCTGGGGGATCTTTTCATCAGCCGACCGTTAAATCCGCTACTAGTAGTTGGGATCCACTTGTGGAAATTAAGCGATTGGTCGAGGATTCTATTCTCTTTCCTCGCGAGAGATCGTATTATTTAAAGGATCAAGCACCTTGTAGAAGCGATTTGCAAGCGTCCCAGGCTCCAATAAGAATAACACCGTGCCTAGAACTCGCTAACAAGGGGATCAATGAAGATGGATTCTCCTCTCCGCGGAAGTGTTCCTTTCCATCCCTCCTCTGTACCCCGTTAGTAGAAGCTGATGATGCTGGTGCAACTGTCGTCATCGATGGAAATACGGTCTGCGTGCTCCGATGCACTGGGGCGGACGAGAGGGGAAAGATGGTTGTCGTTGGTTTTCCTGTTCGTCATTGTTTCGCGCCGATTCGATGAGATAAGTGTTAATGGCTTGAACTGGGATCGGTTTTAATGCCGCGTTGCGAAAGATTCTGCCGGCTGGCAGGAGACACGAGGATTTCGCTGAGGATTCGTGAGCTGATAGATCGTTTCGCGAGAGATCGAGTAGGGTCTCAAGAGTTTATCGGAGGGCTGTTGAATTTTTGAAAATTAGAGGATTATGGAGGATTCAAGTGTTCCGTAGATCGAGAGCCATCGAAAAATTGCAGCTACGTTGAAGAAGGAGGAGTAGGTTTAATCGTTTAAAAAGGACACAGCAACCGAGAAACTTGATTCCAATGACGCAGACATGTAGTAAGACTGCTGATCTGCTGAATACGTGGGAATATCGAGAAACTGCTGTCGTAAGCTCCATTTTACCGCGACAATGAGTCGACCGTCGAAAAATGCGGAAGTCTCGCAATGTTGCACAACGATTTCCGAATCGTACCGGCCCGAGAGACCGTCAGTGTGTAATTTAATGAATCAAAGAGGAGTAACGGTTGCGCCCGAATTGCAAATGCTGATTTTTGACATTCCTGCGCGGTGGACACGTCTGACCCACTTTTTCGCCGCGTGTGCCGCGGTTTCTGACTGCCTTGCTCGTTCCAGCCGAAATTTATTACCGTGTCAGCTGGTAATATTTAGATACGAGGCGTGTAAACGTGTGTAACATCGGCGGGATTGAATGACACGCTTAGCTGATGATTTCTGCACGGACGGTCGGATAACTAATAGAGTTTTGAAAGATATGGAGGGCTATTGTGTTCGAGGATTCGTGGCTGAGGATTCTGAGGTCCATTGGCTTAAGGAAATCTTCTTTCGTAATTTTGATAATTCGTAATTAGAGTTGATATAGTAGTGACTTTGTGCTACAATTCTGATAGACACAAAGTTGCTCCAGTTTTACTAGAAAGTTTCAAGGATCCTCCAGCGATAAGAAATCAAAAGAGACCAGAAGAAGAAGGATTACCCACACAATTTCTTGGTTCCTTTGCTACCCCAAGTTCCATTGCTTCCCATCCTCACACAATCCTCCTTAGAAGGACCTCCAAGGGCCTCCTAACTACAAGAAGCTAAATACCTCGAACAGCAAAGCAAGGATTACCCAAAATCACCTCAGACTATCCAAATCCCCCAAAATGCAACAGCCTTCCCACGAACCCCTATCCACCCCAGAACCTGCGAGACCAGCCAGAGGAATACACGTAGGTGGGCGATCGAAGGCTTCCAAGTCGCTTTATCGTCCTTCCAGGTCGTCGTGGTGTCATAACGCCCGCGAAGGACTAGGAAGAGGAGGCTGCCCTGATATATTGCGGACACACCAGCGGTGGCTGGGGTGGCGGCGGTAGCAGTTATAAAGATTTGTAGGGACAGGTTCCCGACTACCTACGAGCAGCTGTTGCTCTCTGTTGGACCTAGGAGAAGATCGCAGTAGATCTTCCTGGCGCTGGTCCTCTTCCTCGTCGTCTCGGCCGGCTACACCTACACCCGCGGCACGCACAGCCCCGCACGACTACCCACCAACCTACCTACGTGATCCTGCCCGGCTAACACACTGCCACACTAACAACCGCCATTCTGCCTGGTAACGGTACATCAGTCTGCTCCTATGCGCGGTCCTTTCGGCCGTGTCGCCGTTCTCCGCCCGTGGAGAACGGCAGACTGAGTCTGAGGACTCAGTGCCTGGAAGAACGGACGCTGAGGATTACCTTGGAACGATTATATCGAGGTGGTTGAGAAATTTGGGGAATCATTGCCGGGGGATTTATAGAATCCTAGGTGGTAATGGTTGTTGGGAAACTGTGATCCGTGACGTAGGTTTGGGGGGTAGTTTTTGGACGCTTGGGTCTGATGTGGAGGGTTGCTGAGGCCTGTCTATGGGGGTTGGGATTGTTTCACTTTGGAGTAGCTGGGACATCGGAGATTGCGTTTGCTGGGGACTTGAGCTTCGGTGAGGGGAGGGTTAGTATTGTTTGGAAGCAGAGGGTGGATTGCGATGCTTGATGGGTATAGGGATTTGAGGTTTTTGAGATTATGGAGCAGCTGGTGGTTTTCAGGTATAGGGGGAGTCTTCAGGTATGTTTGAAATGCCAGGGGGTGTACGCAGGGGTTGGAAGGTAGAAGTGGAGGAAAGGTATCTTGGGAACGTGGCATGGTTGAGGTAACACGTATCTTTTCTTCTCGTTTTTACATTTTCCTCCTGTCTGCGCACGTGTTGTTGTGACGTTATCATACAGCACACGACACAACTGCCCACACTTGGCGGCCGTTGCTCCCTGTCGCCTCGGTGTTGCGTGCCTCCCTGCACGCGCGAGCACGGGTGCAGCGGCGGATTTAGAGAGGAAGGAAAGAAGTGGAAGAAAGTAAGAGAGTAGACGAGCGAGGGGAAACGAAAGTGAGAGGGTTGGCTGGAAAGAAGATAGAGGATAGCAACGAGTAGAGAGTAGAATGGACGGGGAGGTGGGGCTGGGGAAAAGCGAACCAAGAAGGGGAGAGATAGAAGATTTAGCAGACAGGAAGAAGTAGTAAAAGCGTTGCATTCTCTGAGAAACTTCAGTAGTTAGAATTGTGCGCGTGGATTACTTCGAATAATTTCTTAGGATTGGGACTATTTTTAGTATTTTTGGGGTGTTTTGAATACTTCCAGTATCGCGGATACATTTAGTTGTTCGTGTGCCTTTCGTACCTGGAGGAATATGAATGACGAGTACGGAATCCGTGTTGGATCAGCAGTTCGTGAAGCTGTGCAACGTCTCGGTCGTCTCGAGTTGCAGCTTTTGAATTTCAGGAATCGATCGTTAACCCAACGCAGCCGCCGTCACAACACCAACCGCGAATCTCGTCTCGACGTCACCCTGCGCCCGTCGCGAAAACAATTCGCGAAATCCCATAACCGCGGTTCCTGGTAGAACGATCGACCACCACGGTCTCATCTCGATAACGTCATCGACAGTCCAAAAATATTCGGGAGCCAGACTTTTCTCCGTGAATCCTCGTCTTGAGCTGAGAAATTCTATGCTGAGAAATTCTGAGCTCAGGAATTCTAAGTTGCGAAATTCTGAGCTGAAAAATTTTAAGTTGAGAAATTCTGAGATGAGATATTTTGAGCTGAGGAATTCTAAGTTGCGAAATTCTGAGCTGAAAAATTTTAAGTTGAGAAATTCTGAGATGAGAAATTCGAAGCTGAGGAATTCTAAGTTGCGAAATTCTGGGCTGAAAAATTTTGAGCTGAGAAGTTCTGAGCTGAGGAATTTTGAGCTGAGAAGTTCTGAGCTGAGGAATTTTGAGCTGAGACATTCTCAGCTGGAAGTTCGGAGATCAGGAGTTCTGAGCTGGGAAGTTCTGAGCTGAGAAATTCTGAGCTGAGGAGTTCTGGGCTTTGGACTTCTGACCTTAGGAGTTATGAGCATAATACCTCTAAGCTGAGGACTTCTCAACCTAAGCCCTCTGAACTTGGGACTTCTGAGCTTAGGAGTTCCAAGCTCGGAAATTCCATGCTGACGAATTCTGAGCATAAGTCTCCAGACATGCCGACGACAATATTCCAGAGAGACACACACTCCTAGAATCAGAGGAGAGAGAAAGATAGAAGGAGTCTGAGAAAAAGAGGGAAAGAAGGAGAGAGGAAAGGAGAGGACTTGAGAGATAGAAGCTCTGTCTGTGCACGCGTGTTACAGCGAGCCGATGCACACGAGGCTCTCTGCGTGTCCCGTGTGTGCGTGCCGCGAGTACTTTCACACGGAGGTGAACAACACGCCGCGGTATCCAGGCCAGGGGTGGCCAACCACTCCTGTTCCACCGAAGATACCAACACTCTCTCGCTCTCCTCTCGCGAGACCGCGATACGCCTCTCATGAAGATCGCGCCTTCCTTGGCTCTCCTCATCCATTTTCTTCTGTTGTCTTTTTCCATTGGATTTCCTCCTTGGAAAAAACATACTCCATGTATACACTTTTATAATAGCTTCTAAGTATTATCTTTCTGATACCTGCAAACTATATTTCATCAAGTTTCCTCGCATGAAGATGAATCTGGTATCCCTGACATGGACATGCATCCTTCCCCTCCTGTTTCCTTCAGACATAATCTAAGCATCTCACTACTCGACGTACGTCTAAAAACTTCCACTCTCTAAAATCCACTCCTCGAGCTTAGCTACCTATTCAACTATCCTTGGAGTGCATTCGCACCTCTGAGTAAACCTGCGCAGGAAAAACAATTCAGACCGCCTACCAGTTTTCTACTCCCCTTTCGAACTCCTTAACACGTCAGTATCCACTGTCCTGGACGTAAAATCCAAGAACCCATGCCCGATTCGACGACGTTCACGCAACACTCGCGATTCGCCAAGCGAGAATTCCTCGCGAGCCTTTTTCCCCAGCCGCGTCGATGCGTCTACCTCGACCTTTCACAATGATAAAGAACGCAGTACCATATCTCTCGCTATCCGCTTGGATCTTCCCTCTCTCCTCGAGAGCGGTGTTTTCACCTGGACGTGCCTCGAGCAGGCCCGTTATCGCGTAACTGGAGATACGCACGTTCGTAGATTAAAATGGGTACGCACTGTACGTGCGCGAGGTCCCCGATTATCGGTGTTAACGCGCCGAGAGATCCTTGGGATCCAGCACGATAACCTTCCTTCCTTGGCAGCGACTGCTCCTCTGGACGTTCCTCGTATGGAACGTCATGTCGAGATCTGGCTCGCCCGTTCAGATCGAGCTACCCACCTCGACTCGTGGACCAAGGATTGATCGTGCAGTCAGAATTGCGGTGATCGCTCCGACCACTCCTCCATCACACGCCCTTGCCGCGCACAGTTTCCCCGTTTGCCGTCTCTACTAAACCAGAGTTAGTCGAAAAGTGTAGCCAAAATAGACGAGTACTCTCTTCCTGAAGATAAGTCTCAGATAACAGTTGAACATGGCTCTGAAACTCTGAAGTGACTTTATCACTCCGACTGTGATCTCTTAAACGAAAAACAGTGACTTTCTTCAGAGCACTGCGCCACTCAAAGTGTTAACACCTCCGTACGACGATTTCTTTTATATAAAATTATAAAATGCGAGGTTCGAAGGGTTAACCAAGCTGATGTTCCCTTCAGCCTCAGCTCGTCAGAGCGAGCGTGTTTCAGAAGGCTCGAGCGGCGTAAGATCCGTTTGTAACGTACCGAATTTTTCCGCGATCGTGGCAAAAGCCGTGAACCGAGACGTTTTATCGAGGAATACAATGAACGGCTTATTCCCTCGGCGATCGGTGCCTGGACTTTCCCTCGGCTGCGCGCTGCAAATATTGAAGCACTCTCAGATAAGACTTTTGCAGACCGCTGGCATGCGAAAGCAAACGGTGAGCCAGCAAGAGCGCGACGGATTTTTTCGCAGCTCGGATATCTTGATCTCGTTGGAGCTGGGCGACGCGGTGTTCGTTGAACCATCGCGTTGAATACAATTCGAGGAACCAATGGGATAAGCATCTAATCGAGAAACGAGCGAGTCCAGTCGAACGTTTCACTGGTTAAATTATTTTTAACGCGTTGAGCCACCTCTGGACTCCAATAACTAGGAATCCTTTCGAATACTAATTTCCTCGAGAGCCTCTGAGAAAATTCACCGGAAAAATCAGTCGTCTGTTCTTCCCCAGTAGGCTGAAACTCTATGTACCTTTGTAATTTTGCGTTGTATTGAAGCTTGCTCGGCAAAGGGGTATGTGGAATCTCCGTTCCTCCGTGAAACTTTATTAGAATTCGAATCCTGCGCTAGCGGAGCCTGGGTTTCATTACAGGAGCAACAAACCTCCCAGAATCCGCAGCCTCGATCACCTGACCCCAATCCCTTTCAGTTTTTCCCCAAACTCTCGCCGCTGCACAGAAATATTAATATCCGGTTATCGATCAGCCGAGTTCCGCCCGTGCTGCCCCGAAACGGCGGGGCAGGCTCTTGGCAGCCGTTTCAACCCCCCCAAGACCGCTGTAAAAGTTCCCCCGCCGGTAACGAGTCGCGTTAGTCGTCCAGGACGCAACCTGTCCCACTGTCGCGGATCTTGTTCCCAATTACGTGGCTGTCTGCCGGCGATTTCGCCGAGGAGCACGTTTCAGTGTGCACGGCAGAGAATTATACCAAACAGCTGCCCCTTTCTGCCCGGTGACCGGTGTCGGTGGTTTCGTGTAGCCCAGGTCGTTGACGAATGCAGCCAATCACTCGGACGCGGCGTGGGAGAGTCAATTAAGATCGACGAAATTAGCTAAGGAAGTGAACTGGAAGCTTCAATGACCATTGAAATTAGATTCCAGATTGATTTTTCAGTCAGTTAAATTGATCGATAATTCTGTCCGAAAGAAGTAAAAATTAAAATCAATAACAGTATTCATTTTATAAAATATTTGATAAATTTTTAGATTTAATACATAGGTATATCCTTCCTATCTACATACTTTGATTTTATTTTGTTAATGTTTCTTTACGAATATTATATTTTTATAAAAAGCAAAAGGCTTTGAAACTCTGGAAACAAATTGCTACGCGAAATTTCACTAACTGTCGAAAATTAGATTTTAAAATGATCATTTATAATTAAATATGAAGGGCGGCAAATATCATTTTTGCCCAGAGCGGTGGAAGCCCCCCCAAAATCCCTTCCAAATCTCTTAAAGATAAAGAATTTATAATTTCGACCGTATTTTTAGAATATTAAAAACCAACAAGTGATATCAGCGCATAGGTTCGGTCATATAAACAATTAGTAAAAGCTATTTTGCAATTATGTATTCGACGTTTCGGTCTATGATTTAGACCCTTTTCAAGAAAGAAACTGAAACTATTGCGTTTGCTTTAATACGTTAAACACGTTATCTAAAGACGTGCACCTTGTTAGTCGGTTGGAGAGTGACTGAGGTAAATAGTATACCTAAGCGAGAACATCCGAAGGGTATAGAAAAATAACGGTCATAAACATAGTCAAAGTGAAGCTGTAATTAATTATTGTTTGAATCGACTTATAAGCAATATTTGTTGATAATGAGTTTAAAGTCTGTTGTTTTATATTTAATTAGAAAGAAGATAAACAAATTAAAGCTTTTTTGTTTATACAGAAAAGAAATTTTAACCCAGACAACACCACGCAAATCATACCACCAATTATTATATATGTGGTAAGGTGACATTCAAGATGTAAAGGAGCATAATTACATATGTAAAATTTTTATGTAACATTGAAACATATGAAGGAAGTGTGAGGTCCAAAAACTCCATTAGAAAGGTCACATCATATGTCCTTACTTTCTCAATAAGGTTGCGTAATAATCTTGTATCTTCGGTGTTTCATACCTAAGATTTACGCTGACCGTTATTTTTCTATACCCTTCGGATGTTCTCGCTTGTATACTATTTACCTCAGTCACTCTCCAACCGACTAACAAGGTGCACGTCTTTAGATAACGTGTTTAACGTATTAAAGCAAACGCAATAGTTTCAGTTTCTTTCTTGAAAAGGGTCTAAATCATAGACCGAAACGTCGAATACATAATTGCAAAATAGCTTTTACTAATTGTTTATATGACCGAACCTATGCGCTGATATCACTTGTTGGTTTTTAATATTCTCTTAAAGATACCTTTACAAACCATTCACCATCAACCCCCAGCAACCGATCTTCCCCACAGCGCTCGCCAACGGCGGTGCCGCGCAGGAAACACCGGTTCCCGTTCGGTAGCCGAAGTTAAGCTGCGTTGGGCACGGTCAGTGCTTCAGGTGAGCGATTATCTGAGCTCCGCCGTGCGCTGTTGGCGTATATGTACCCCGTGATTCACCTGGTACTAGATCCTCTTTCTACATCAGTGATCCCTAGTAAACACTAAGCACTCTCTACTACCGTGAGTCTCGCGCCGAAAATCCTGGCGTTCTACTTTCCGTAGCGGACTTTCCATTGAAGTGGTCGGCGCAGCGTTGAAGGTTGAAGGGGCGCGGGGGACTGTGGGAAAAGATTCGTGTGGTTGGACACGATCGCCAGGCCTGCGGATCGACGCAGGTGCGGACGTCAATTTAGCGACGCCGCGTACGGCGTCAGCATACCGAAGAAGAAGACCAAGGGAGCCTTAAGGAGCTCGAGCTAAGTGATGCAAGTCTCTGTCTCCCTCCGCCTCTTTCTCTTTCTCCTCGTTGGCCGTGCATGCACGGTGCATTGCCCCCTCGGCACTTAGATAGAATCGTCTACACCCACACCGCCGTCGCTCGTTCGCGCCCCTTTATGTCACTCTCGCTCTTTTGTGCGATAACGCCCGCGGAATCGGCTTTCCAGCCGACTTAGAGGCGGTCCCATATTCCATAGACACCGCGGGCAAGGAAAAGTGGACGAGGAAAAGGGAGGCGAGCGCGGTAAATTCCCGATTGCAGGCAATACCGCAATGCACCGCCTCCCGTTCGGCTAAATATTTTCCTCGAAAACGTCACTCCTTTCCTCTGCGTCACCTGTTTTGCTCCGAGAATCCATTAACCTTGGGGTGGATCATCACCCTTCTTCTCACTCTAAAATCTCGTTGAGATTTTTCCCGTTCTCGTGGAACTCGTAGTCGAAGGTCTCGAGGAATCTTATTGGTCTCATCTTCGCGATCTTCTGATCGTTCGAAATAGAGAGTATAAATACTAGTAGACTTGAGATTCAGTTGCCCAAGCAGATCCCCCAAGAAAGAAGATCCTCAACTTCGAGCTAAGCTGCGGAATCATCTACGTTTCTCTCCATCAGTCTTTGGCTGCTGAATTCACGGCTGCGTGGTCGCGAGTCGGTAATACGGTGACGTACGGTTATTGAAAGACGCAAATGTGCAGTTTCTGCGGCCGTTCGCCGGCCAGCGCGCGGCGTCCTACTTTTCTTCGCGGTCGGAATTTTATTCGCGGCCTTTTGCGCGACAGAGGTGAGACACAGGCCGTGCCACGGAGACGGTATGTCGCGTCCCCTTGATACGCCGAGCCGTGCGAACTTTGCCGACACTATTTGCGGTGAAACGCGACACTCAACGCCCTGTCCACCTTGTCGACGACACTCGACGTCGCTGCTCCATCGGCGGTGGCCTCCGCGATCGCTGTTTAGGGATCCTCGGTTATTTTAATTAACCGCGATGCAGATTTTTCTTAACCCAAACTTGAAAATAAATCCACTCGTTGCCGATCGAGGCTTTGGAATACCGGAGTAATCAGCTCTCCAGTCTAAAGGCTTTTAAGCACGTCGGTAGTGATTAGCGAGCCACGTGAGACTGTGGGTTTTAATCGAACGTAGATACTGGCTGGAATATTATTCCGCTCGATGATTTAGTAACTTCTCTCTTTAATATTAAAACTGTCTCGTATTACGTGGTTGAATAATTCCTGCGCTCGTTGGCGCGCCGAGTGCATAAGGCTCCAGCAATCGATTGGAACGGCGCGGCGATATAATTTAATTAGGTTTCTTAATGGGACCGACGCTGCGGCGAGATACTCGCCCCTTTAGACGACGATTCCCAAGCCGATCCCCCTGGTCATCGATGATTTACCGCGTATGCTTACGTCGACACGCGTGTTGCACTTTGAATCAGACAGTATAATGAGACGTCGCGACCACTATGGCAGTGCTGGATTATTGATTCACCAGGGGCGTTGGCGTTCTTAATTATGCCCCTCGATTAGTGCACGATGATACTTTGCTTTTTAATAGCCTCGCACATTGGTCATTGTGTGCCTAGGTATACTGAAATATCGATGGTATCAGCTTGCCTCCAATACCAGCGACATTTACATTCCATTAATATTCTCTCTACAGACGGTTTAAATTCTGTCGATATTTTCTTCTCAAAGAAATAAAATAGAAATTAAATCCTCTGCATGCGGCGGACAGTTCGTATAGGACTGTAGAGAATTTTCTGGGTTCTCGATTGTGCGTTTGAAATTATGCTAATGGAATATGCCATCCACTTATTAATAAGCCATTTGAGACTCGGTATCTCTAGGAAAAGGGTAGCAATAAATGGTAATCTTGCCACATGCCATTGAGTATTCATATTGCAATTTTTATTACCTGTAATTGCTCAGCGACTGATCAAGTATGTTCTCAGCTTTGTTAGGATTATAAAAGTGTGCATTGGTATGGTATCGAACAGTCGAGTACTTCATCCACGTGATGGGATAGCATCGATCCGCGCATGACATTTATTTCGTCGATTAGGATCGTCTAGCACGTGTCACGAATCGAATTCGCCGCGAATTCACAGACTTTCCAAAGCGGGAAATGTCAGGAGGCTGTGGAACCCCCCCTGCCAGCCGGCAACCTTTGTCGCGGATATGCCAGTGACAGAGATAATTGGTGGGTCGAACCTCGGGTCGTTGGCTTTCATCGTTTCGCGTCACTGCGACTTCGATCCAACGTCTGAAGCACCCCGCAGACTGAGTTAATTAAATAATCCGCTCCTCCGCGAGCATATTTCACTGTTACCTCATTAGTGATTAGAAAACGACGTTCCTTATCCTCTGAATAACAATATCAGTCTTACGAATCTTAAGAGGAACTTGTAAAAGAAGAAGAAAAGGTCATAGGTGAAATTATAAAAGCTGAAGGAAATTGCAGCTTTTTTGCGAATTGTAAATAAGATCAGATAAAATAGAAAGCTTACACGCGTGGAGCGTCAAAATCAGTTCTTTCTTTCGGCCCACCGGCGCAGACATTTTAGGATCAAAGAGTAGACGACTATGTGGGGGGAAAGGAGAAGAAGAGGATCAGTTGGGTGGCATTCCATTTCGATTACCTTGGCACAGATCCTTTCTTCGGAATCGTTGGGCAGGACCGTCGTCCCGCATTAAAATTTGCCTCGTGCACGAACTCGGTTATGCATAAATAAATGGCGCGATGCATTCCACGGGGTCAGTAACTCGTTGATCCCTCCTAACGCACCCGACGTCCACGACGAATTTATTTCCTGCTTCACTTCGAATCAACGTTCCACGTCACCTTTCGCGTTCACCATTTTAAAAAGAATAATAACAAACAGCGTACATATAAAAGATCGCGATTCCTCGATTTCAAATTGGACGACGATCCCGCGGAAAATGGAGCAGAGAGCCATCGAAGGAATCGACCCATTTTTTCCGACAAACGAGATTTTTATGAAAGGCAAGGTTCTTTAAAGGGAGGACATCGTATCCTGAATATTCGAACCGCGTCGTAAATATCCCAGCTGGTCCGTCGCTATTGGCTGCAGCCCCTTTCCTCCAAGTATAAATATTGCTTGGTAATCTCGCCTCGTTGCATCGTAACTCAGGAGACACGCTTTTAATGGATGCAACATTTTGTCCGAAATTGTTGTCGCCTGATTAACGAGGCCCCCAACCCCCGGTGACCTCGCTTTTTACGGACCATCACGGTTTTATTATACGAAGACGGGAGATCAGCCACTACACAGAATCAAACAGATCCATCGAGACATTAAAAAATAGCGATTTATATTCAAGCTTAAATTCCACCATCGAAATTAACAAACCCCCACTGTTCTCGCTTAACCTCCTCGACTAGACACGCCGCTGTTAAAAATCGTATGAATCCTAAGTCAAAGCCAACGAAAAGCATTCTCAACCGACACCCCATGAGAACTAATAACGCACATCCACTATCACAAACTATGCGCATAATTGAGATAGTACGTTGCCGCCATCTGTGAATAAGTGAATCTCATTTAACTTTAAACAGCTGCCTCGCGCATTCTCGACAAGAGCTCGACTGATAGTAAATTGAAATCAGAAACGGAAAAAGAAGACTCTGGTATTCTACAAGAAAACCCCTGAAAATCATAGTTGTCTAGAAAGAATGCTGTCACGAAATCGTGCACACAGATGGGAGGAACGCCAGCCTGATGTTGGTGACGCGGGGTGGATGAACGACCCCCGTGGGGGCGACGATAATTGCAAAATGCATAGCAGAAGTCGGAGGGCGAGTAAGGACGCGGTGGCGCGCGGGCGCTCTAGATCCAAATTTCTGGCTGGACGGGGTCGTTGCACCCGACGGTCGGGGCGACGAGCGAATTCGAGAGATCGAGGGGGGTTTCCTCTCCTGGCGTCCGCCGAGGTTGCGGAGAAGGGTGATGGGTGGTTGGCAGAGGTTGATGCCCGGGTTTACTTCCTAGTCTGGTTGCCTGTATCGACCGGATAGCGTCCCGACGTCTATAGCGCTCGCTGTCCGACTCTGCCCTCTCCGCTGTTCTAGCGCTCTCCTATACGGATGCTGAGGGGATCAGCGGCGTCTTCTCCACGGGTCATCGTTGCGGGAACACTTGGAAAAATTCTGTGGGTCAACATTTCGTCGACGATGAAACTCTATGCTTTCGCTTCCAAGAAGGTATTTGTCTGAGGAGCTTGAATCCTCTTGAACGAATAGGGGATGGTATTAGGAATACTTGTAACGTAGGATAGGTGGTGCAGGTCCTTTTCCAAAGTTACGTGGGTCTTCGTTATCTTGACAGCACAACGAGACGAAAGCATTCCTCATAAGAAGCACGTGAATCCATCTGACTCCGTGTAATTTCGAAACCACTCGAATCCCCTCCGCGAAAGGAGGACTGAGGAACGTTCCCTGCGTAAGTGGAAGCCACAAGAAGGGTGTCGCTACCGTCAATTATCCACGTAACTCCGGAGAGAAACTTGTCAGAAGATTGACGTTCATCGGTAGCAACTTTCCAAATGATCCACGGTTCACTGGCGGTGGCCCTTTAAAAGGCTCGGGTCCAGACTTGGATCCGTGGACGGGTCGTCCCGTCTGCGAACGGGTTGAACAATAATCGAGACCGTGGGAGTGGTGGCTGGGAGGGGGTGCGGTTTCAGCGTAGCCCGTCAAAGGGCGATTGACTGCAGCCGCCACTCGGGCAGCGCGCTGTTTCGGCCGACTTTTTCTTTCGGCCAGCTAACCACATTGTTGTGGTGATCCAGTAAGGCTGCTTTCGCTAAATTACCGTATTTGCTGGTAATGTTGCACGGTTTCAGCCGTATCATTACAGCGGGGCAGGGAGGCCGTGGAGCGATTTTGGTCCTCGGTTCTCACGCCAACCGACGGGGATAATCTTTGGCCTCCGACGTGACTGTAACCCTCCGGATACCTATCTCCAGGTGATATCAATTTAGCTAGCGACAACTCTCGCGTGACCGAGCTTCAGGGTTAGGAACATTCCCCAAGCCCTTCGTTACGAATTCTCTTGTTCGCGGGAACAAGATATTTATATCCCAGTCGAGCGCCCTCGTTTAAATTCCACCATCGAAATTATCAACCCCATTCCTAACTTTAATTTCCAGTCTCCATCCATGAGCATTTTGTTTAAACATTTAGGTACATAAACACTCGAGTGTCCACCCTCGAGAAATGTACCCCATCACACGAGCTTCCCCCTTTTATTCGCGCGTATGCGGTCATTTCATAATCCTACGCAGCTGATTCCCGCGAGCGTTCTCGAGCGGCAGATTAAAGTGTCTCGCAACGAGGCGAAGCACGAGATAGTCTCGTGCCGCGGCGAGGGAACGTCGATTTCGCGAAATTCGCGGGCTCATTAGAGGTTAAGCCCGTTACGAAACCGCAGTGTTTCTCACGTTCGCCGCGGCTGCGGTGCAACGGACAAATTACGTAACGCGAACCAGAGCTCCGCGACAAGCCCTGTTCTCCTTTGAAGCCTCTCGCACTTACATACATTTACATGCTAATATATAGGGTGCACCATTCAACGCCACCGACTCGTATCGCTCTTTCGGTCATCCGTTGCGTACGTGGAAAAGCGGTTCGCGGAAAATGCTGCGCACCTCTTGCCCACCTCTTACGGTTTTCTTTATCCGATGTACAGCCGCGGTATCATTGGCTTCGAGCTCCCCTTCCGCGCGACTCTGGAAAACACCGTGGAGGTCGGGCTCTTTAATGGCCCAACTGGTCTAGATGTCGAATAATGATATTGTGCAGAATATTTCGCGTCAATGCGTATTTTCTATAAACAATTAATAACCGATATGTACTCAGAAATCAAAATTGTTTAAAAGGAAGTGTGTTGGGTAGATGCGAATAGCGGTTGATTCTCGTCAACGCCTTAAGGTACCTTAAAGATGTCTGTAAGATATCTTAAAATTTTACAGACGTCAGTCTGGTTAGCGCGCCGATAAATTCAGCGATTTTCAGGAATTTATTGCGAAGAAAGAAATTATAGTAATGGAGTAAAACTTTTTTCTATTGATTAAACTACATTTCTACAGTAAATAAAAAATATAAAAGTAATAAAATTATTGCTTTTAAAATGGTTTCGAATCCGATTTTAAAAACATGTTTAAAAATTCATGCCTCGTTAGTGTAGGTGATTTCAGCAGTTGGACTTATCTGAATCCAAAAATACAAACAGATTCTTGATTAGTATGACTGTCGCTATGGCCCGTACTATAATAAATAATTTATCCTTAAAATTAACAAAATGGCGGGCAAAATATAAGAATCAACGTATTTGCTGTGTTTTCTGTGCTATTTTCGATTTTAAAAGTAGGTTAGGCTCAACAGAAATACTTGGTTGTAGTACTGGCCAGAGGCATAGGTGTGCAGAATAAGCAGTTCAATTTATAAAGCAATCGGTTCGATAGATTTTGAGATTTTACCTGCACCATGTGAAAAAATGACGTTGCGAGAAAAACGCGTTTAAAGTTTTCATCTATAGAGGCCGAGCCTCTGCGCTCCCTACAAAATGCCTACGTAGAAGCTAAAATAATTGGAATTTTTCCATAAAAATTTAACAGTACATTCTTGAGAATAAGTACTTTAAAAAAATGTTAAAAAAATAATCTATTTTTTCAAACCATCTAACCAGAATGACCCCTTAAGACGTCCCAAGACTTCTACAGACGTCTGTAGGCGTTTGGCCGCCAGCCGCCGCGTCCGATCGCGGCTAGGAAATCCCACCTTTAGCCAGCTGCATCTCATGAATGGCGTAATCGAGCGGATGCATTGCTCCTACTTGGGACTAATCGACCTAACGAACTCGTTGCAACAGTCCGCTTTCCTTATCATATTTCACGCCAGAATAAGTTATTTCGGTGTCACCTAGTGGATCCGTGAAATCGAAATCGTTAATCGATAAGATTCGCCGAGTTAGGTTAGGTTAGGTTTTTCGAGGCGAATCAATAAGAGGGAACTTTGAATCTGTCTTCTTGATTTTATTTCCCAATTTTCTTCTGGGTGCGGCAGTGATTTGTAATATACCCACTCGTCTCTTCGATCTTTTTCATTTTCGTTATCTTCAATTTTCGCGTGGTGCCCGTGCACGCTGATTTGTTGCGCAACCGGTGTATCGTATAATTGAATCAAGCTTAATGTAGCCGTAATGAGAATGCATATGCGTTGCAGACAGTATCGCTGGCTGATATCGTGTTTCAATTTACATGCGTTCGATAATATTACCCGCCACGGGTATCGGCGGTGTGTATTTTAATTACCTTTCGGCGTCTGCCCCGCGCTCGTCTATTTTCCCGCCTGTTTTTCATTCGGTTCCCGTTGCTCGCGCCGTTTCTTGCGACCCCAAGGCTCGCTCAACGAGCATCGATAACTGTACCGTGGCAATTAGTGCCAATTTCCATTCTTCTGTAAAGAAACTACACGGGGTGCCCGTGCCATTTCGAGGCGTTTCGATCGACAGTGCCCCGAGCTGTATCGAATCGAAGGAAATACGAGGATCCAGAAAGGACTTCATTACTGGTAATGTGTACAAGCACGTTTGCTATCAGTTCTTCAAAATTCTCCACAATTTTTCAAAGTGGAGCTTGTAGATGTCCCTCGCGGAAGCTCGAAGACATTCTCGATAAAAAATCATCCTCATTATTTGAAATTGTATACGTAATCAATTCGATTTTAGTCACTAAAAATCCGTGAATTAAGGTCTGCAAATTAAAGTCCAGGGTCCCTTCTTCTCCCCACTAGCTCTTTAGTGTCCCCAATCTCGCGACCTTTCCTGACCCGGCGCGTGGACCGCGACACCGCAGAATTCCGTGGACATTGCGCGAGGAGATGGCTCTTCCGAGGCAGAGAGGAAGCCGGGGAACCACCAGGGGCAATAACAATAGCAGTAGTCGAGGCTTCATAACTGTGTCGCCGCGTTTGGCAAGTGGGTACGCGCGCGTAAAACTTTATTGCGCCGCGCGGACGTAAAAGATGCAAACTCGGTAAATGAAAGACACGCCCCGCGGCAATTTCACTTTTACGGATTTTACAAGCACGCGGAGAGCCGGCTATTAGCATTTGAACGCGAGCTGCAGCGCGTTCGAGCGAGCTCGTGAGCACTCGCCAACTGCCTCCTAACGAGTGGTGAAACAGCCTCTGCCGGGAATCACCGTAAATCGACTCCTCGATTGATCGCTACTTTTCCGTCTCTTCTTGCTTATTCTACACACGACGAATGCCCATTAAATTCATATGATGCAAATCTCTCGGCGTGGCAAACACGCCGACGCCACGAAGGCGGGAATTCGAAAATCCTGTGCATTCGTTTCGCTAATATTGTGGAGCATCGCTTGTGTTCGTGAACTTTCTATAACAACTCGCAGAAATTGGCGAAGAATTAGGGTCACGTCTCAGACGCCCTTTTATTTCCCCCCCTCGTCTTGAACACGACGATGCATTCTGACAAGCTGCAAAGAAATACAGCAAACTGCGCATCCAGGGCAAGGAAACATTAGCTGTTTGCCCTGCAAAGTTTCACTGGACGTTGGTCGCAGCCTCTCGCGATCCACTTCGAAGCTAGCGTCCTCGATCGATCCACCGGGTCGCGAGATTTCATCGATACGCCCGTCCACGGCAGTTGTGCCCCTCGGTAATTCCCTTGAAACGGTTTTCTGTTACGCCCGCTTGGGAAACCGCGCAGCTTTTCGACAGGCGAGACCTATTCGAGGATTGGATGCTCTTAATCCTTTCTCCGCTGGCGGTCTTACGGGGATATCACAACGGTTGGTATTTAATTGTGGATTTCGAAATACTGGTTAGATAAACGGTGGTACGTGGTACTTCGATCCGAGCACTGGAATTCTTTCAATCTACTTTTCTAGGAAGATGTATAATTCCGTTTTGAGGCTTCTGTAAAAATCATTACCAATCATTTTGATTCCACTGTCTATTCCATCTCCAAGCTCACACTACCCCTCTTTCTTTGATATCACAGAAATCACTGCACCCCCTAGAATTCTTCCAACTACACTTAGAACCCCCACGCATCGCTGATCATCATCCCCCTCCTCCCGTCCCAATCGAAACGGTGGAAAAGCGCGACTTTAACCGTTGAAAGCGGAATTAACGGCGGCCCGGGGGGGATCGATGAAGGGTGCCGGGGTTGAGGACATCTGGCAGGGTTGAGAGCTGCTGCTGCGGCCAGGGTGGCGGAGAGTGAAAGAAGAGGGCAGGAGGGAGGGAGGGAGGATCGGCGGCGGGGACCGGATGGAGGGAGGACTGGACGGAGGGAGGACTGGACGGCGTCGAGGGATGGCGAAAGGTTCAGGTGGAGGGGTCGATGGTGGCGGAGAAAGGTCGGTGAACCCGGGGTCGATATCCGCGGCTCTCTGCGACCGACCAACCTAACATCCACCCCAGACTCCCTGCCTCCGCCAGCTGATCTACCTGATCTCCCCGATTAAATTGCGCGCAGAGCTGCACGCTTTTTCTTTCCGGCAACCGCGCGCCGCGTCCTTGTCGCCGCTAAATCCAGCCACGTGTCCCCCGTGACATTCTGCCGAGCCCCCCTCGCCGCCCCTTCGCCACCAGCCTCCACCCTTTTTCTCGTTTTTCGTCCCCTCCGGCGCTGCGTTACAGCGCGGGCGGGGACCGATGGTTTCTGAACCTACGTGGCGCCTAGAAGCGGCGCGCGCGATCCTTGCACCCGCGAGGGCTGTAATTACGCACAATCGGATCTTCTAACAGGTTTTTCGGAATCTTCTATTATACAGAGTGTCCCGTCAGATGATTCTCATCGCGGGGGTTTGCTCCAAGACTAACGCCCCTGATACTAGCGAATTGACTTTGAATACGCGTTACCCTCGCTGCACTTTCCTCGATTGGATTAGCGTGCTGGGTTCGCCTTAAGCTCCGGTGTTCCCACCAGCTGATCTGGCTGATCCTCCATGATTAAACCTCGTGCACAGAGGCGCGCGCACTACAGCCCCTGGATCACTGTAAATTTACGAGGGCACCGCGGGGGAAACGACTCGAATCTCACCCTCTGCTTTGCTAAATAATCAGAAGACCTACGGATCTTCTTCATACTCGTTTCTTGAAGTGGGTGTAGGTCGTAAGACCGTCGACGCGCGTGGAATTTAATTCTGTCGATTAGATGCGTGAAGAAAGACGCCCCTCTAAGCAAGTCACGCGAAGTGTCGCTGATAAAGCGGTTTAAAAAAAAATTCCACCGCATTCTAAATATACTTGGTAGCTGACTGTATATCTAACTCGCGATAACGCGATCTCTAGGCGAGTGGAAACGATAAAGCCAGCCGGGCAAACAGTCTAAGTTTGAGCAAGAGGTGGTTTTATTTCGCGAAAGCTGCGCCACTCGAATCCTTCGCGTTCCCATTCACACAGACCCGTCTATTTTCATTCAAAACAAGCGGACATTTTTCAGTCTGCTCGGGGGATTCACGCTAACCAGTAGCTGGTAGACGATATTCCGTTTCGAAAATGCGCGGACTGCGAAGCAATTTGAAACATGGAAACACTGTTCTTTTTACGATACTTGGAAGCTTTTAATAATCCCAGAATTTTGCCGCATGATCCAAATTCGAAGACGTAAGGCACCAGATTGCCAGAGAAAGTTACACAGAATGTTTACCTGGGGGTGTTCAAATATTCGCGTAGAAATTAAATATTTCTACATCACGCGATCCAGTGGTCCATCCTCCTAAACACTTCCCCAATCCTAAGCTTCACATTCCGCCATCTTGAGAAAACAGGGAGGACCCATATTCCCTTAACAAACCCCCTGTGCCCCGTCATCCTTGATCCCTGCATTACGTTTCATTATCAGTAATTGTAAGAATAAATCTTCCCTGACGACCCCCTCCACCCCCGTCTGTCCCCATGGCGCGCGCAATTTCCTCCATGGAGCGCGTTTAAACACTTCCTCCCCTTCTGTCTCAGCTTGCAATTCAGTCGGGAACGTCGCTAAAAATATCGATATACTGCGAGTCGAGCGAGGGCCAGCCCCGAGAGATATGCTCGTTTTAATTTCGACAGGGACACCCGGCAGCTTCGTCACTGCACACCCTCAATCTTCTCAAAACTCCTTTCTCTTCCATCCTCATCTCAACCTCCATCCCCAGAAGTCTGAGAAATCAACAGACACAACGCCATACCCGCCAAAGAATTGCAGTGTCACAGAAACTTTCCCCAGTGATTTCCAAGCTTGCCCCTTGGATCGCAAGCTAGCTGGATCCCGCTGTGGCCGTGCGCGAGCAATTACAATGGCCACATTGTCCGTCGATCGGGGCTCGTCGATCAACCTTATTGGCCGGTGATAGAAGGCGCGCGGGCACCGAGACGCCGCGCGCCGCTCCGCGTCGTCCGCGTGCCAGCTTATCACTTGGCGAATGTATTATATGAGAAGCGGTGGCGCAAGGAGCCCGACCGAGGGGTCTCTGAACTCCCAGATACAATCTCTCTCTCCGCGTGCTATCTATCTATCTGGTGGCTGGCGAGAGAGCCAGCCGACCAGGCTGTCCACATACCACCGTCGTGTGCACCGTGTACGTATACGTAAAAACGCGGCCCCCTACACTCCTCTACACTGCGAAATACACGGCCGTCGGCTGTTCTGGCCTCTATTCACCGGCTTCTAGATGCTGATACGGGGGGCAGGCTCGTGCCTACCGGTACCTCGCTCTTTTTCGACGGTCCCGCCGATAAATCAACGGCTCTGCCCGCCTGCACCTCCATTTTCCAACGCCCGACCCCTCCTGCGCCATCGTTTTCCTTTTTCCCCGCGCGCGCTTTCCCTCGGCGACTTTCGTTCTTGCGGGGAATCAGAGTTATTTGAAATTTCAAGAGCCCTCCGGGGTGATTCTGTGAGGGTTGAGCTTGGAGATGTGTGTAAAGAATTGAGTTCTTAGAAATGGAAGTGGTATTAATTTCGATTAGAGGTTTGTGAGGGAAGGATATAGTCAGCCAAGTGGGGGTAGTTTCTGTAGGAAAGGGAACTGCAGCCAGGAAGACGCTGTTGAATTAACTATAAATCAGAACGAATCCAGCCGATGGGAATTATTTATGGGCGACTCGATCGGACGCACACTGGCTCCTTTGAACTGTATTTCTCTTACGGTGCACCATAAATACGATAGCCGTGAAGAATAGGGACGGCCGTAAAATTGAAACGGTCTCGCGAAGCCGCGATTCCGTCTCTCGTTATGGCTGTAATATAGTGTCTATTAGCGCAGAAAACTCTCGAAGCGGGTTTTTGAGTCATTGACACCGGACTTTCTCGAGTCTGCATTATTCTCAGCCAATGACTCGGCCCGCGGCTGAAGTTACATATTCTTGTGTTAAATTTCTCTTCGCCGCTCGCTCCATTTCCACAAATCTCTTCTTCATCTGGATTTGGACTTGAATTTCTTTTTCGATTAAACCCAAATGAAATCGACAAGTGGCTGCTTGGAATTACTTGAAATTTCGAAAGGAGGTGATCGCACTCGATCGATTTCTCGGTCAGTTTTGCGTCCAAGAAAGGGAGGCCACGGAAATCGTTGTCCCTTGTTCGAGAGTCGACCCCTGGTTCGAGGGATCACCGGGTTGAGATTCAAGTGTGGTTCGTGTGTTCCTTCGAACGGTCTCGTTGAACATCGCCAAGGGGTCGGATGTGCATTAGGGCACGAATGTGGGGCAGCGCTGACTCGTCCTTGGTATTCGTACGGTTCGATTGCAACTCGCCATTCATGGTATTCCATGCAGTTCCGAGTGTAACTTCCATCTCGACCGCAATCGTGCATTCAACTCCTTCCCCCTCTAATCAACTCTAGGTAATGCAACCGCATATGCTCTCAAAAATCGAAGCTAACAAAGCTCGTGCACCAAAACTCTTGAAACTTTCCTTACTTCAACATCTGATCTTCAAGTTCAACAAGTTGCACTCAAACTTTCACGATCACAGGTTCAAAGTTCTATGAACTTAGATTTGCAAGGTGCATTCAGAATTCGAGCTGGAACACCTTTTCGTTTGAAAGTGAGAGAAACAACCCCTCGAACCCATCCACGGTTCCATCTGCCTGGAAGAAGCGCGCCTTCGGAGTCGTAGGTGCTCAGGTCAGGTGGAAAATTACTAACGAGCGGTTTTCGCAAGGCGAATCAAGGCGTATCGCCAGCGGCGCGGCAAAAGGACTGGTGCTCCCTGGTGCACGGCCGATCGAGGGCCCCTGCTCGTGGCTCGGGACTTACGTGGCGGTCGTTGGGTGATTTAGTCACGTAGCCGGGCTCGTTTAACTGTGATCGTTAGCAGCCCAGCTACGTGTGTTATACGGGCGTAACGTGATTCCCGTGTCACGTACGGTAACGCGGCCCTTCGTGCTCGAACGCCGGTGAAAACGAGAGGGAAACGACTCCCCGGCCCCTTCGAAGGGGAGGAGACGACGCCCCCTGCTTCGTGACGTTTCCCCGTTCCAGGCACGCGAATATTTGGAAAATAAACTGGGGCTCGAACGAAAGCGAAACGGCGAGCTTCGGCGGGAATTCAGCGATACTATCGAATGCCCGAAGGGCGACTTTCCAGAATTCAATGGATGATTAACACTTTGAAAAATGCCCCTTCCCTTGGACAATACTTCCAAAGATTTACAGAAAACGTGAACGTGATTTACGCACAGAGTACAAATCTATGATTGAAGTAAGTAAGAATTGGGAATAAATTAAAATGAGAAAAATGAACATATCCTTTGAAGAAATCAGAATCGACGCACAAGAGCAAGAGCTTCCAAAGGAATCTGTTCCATCAGGGAGCTGTTATCCTACCAAAGATGGCGATCGTAAAAAGAAGCAACCTACAAGAACGCCTGCACATCGAATCGAAAATATGGAGCACGCCAGAGGGCCCGTCAGCCATTGATCCAGCCACGGCGTTTCCCAAGGAATCGAGGCGAAAGAAACCTCCGTTCTCGGGCTGTTTACCGTGCTGGCGAAAACAACGTGGAAAGAGTTCATCGAACCCCGATGGATGATTGCTGCGAGTGGCAGTTTCGTGATAACCGGCAGTGAGTCAGCCGAGCATGCCTCTCGATACGCCTGCGCCTCGCCAGCTTAGGCCGGCGCATTGGGAAATCAGGCATTACCGCGTTTCCGTCCGCGATAGAACCGTGGCTCGCGTATCACGTGTACCGCGAACAGGATAATTTGTGTCGAACGCGTGACCGTTCTGGCGTCGATTTATGCGCGGAATAGGCTCGCCAGATGCTTATCTCAATCGTTGCCCGATCTCTCTCCCTCCCCCGCTCCCTATCCCCGCGGCTAGAAGTTTATCGCGCTCGTAAAGAAGGATTTCCATGGATAGAGGCTTGTCCGAGCGTGCGACCGCGTTTTCGCGGATGAAAGCTGGTCAATGATGAAGCCAGGGGAAGCTTTTCGGGGGACCGAGGAACTTGGTCGCTTGAAAAACTGGGATTTTAGCTTGAGGTGTAATGGATGGGGTGTTGGGTTGTCGAGGGATGGTCCAAGTTTGGTGATTTAAGGGGTTAGGCTACTCTAGCGATGCGGAAAACTAGGCAATTTATATGTGGCAGTAAAAAAAAAGTAACCAACCGATTAATACGAAACTTTGTACTTTATTTAAGTATAACAAGTATTAAAAAAAAACCGCTGCAATATTTAAAAAATGTTTATAACTGAGTCCGCACGACGCTATTTTCCGGAACACCTTTTTTTAACTGGTGTGCAGGATTGCTTGAGTTCTATTTGATCAATCGCTTTGAAAATTTACAGTTATCCTTGCTATTACATTTATTAAGCATTGACGATCCGTTTATTTTAATTTTCTAATTGTTTTGCGAAACATAAGCAATAAATTCACTCACTTTTCGTCGAAATTCGAACCCTAAATTTGAAATACCCGCCATTTTGTTAATTTTTACAAACATTGAAATGTTTGATCCTCAATGCTTAATAAATGTAATAGCAAGGATAACTGTAAATTTTCAAAGCGATTGATCAAATAGAACTTGAGCAATCCTGCACACCAGTTGGGCATTAAAAAAAAGGTGTTCCGGAAAATGGCGTCGTACGGACTTAGTTATAAACATTTTTTAAATATTGCAGCAGTTTTTTTTTAATACTTGTTATACTTAAATAAAGTACAAAGTTTCGTATTAATCGGTTGGTTACTTTTTTTTTACTGCCACTTACAAATTGCCTAGTTTTCCGCATCGCTAGAGTAACCTAACCCCTTAAGGAGGTGATCTTGTGACTTTTTTAGTATCCTCGAAGTTTAGTGTCTTTCTTTGGTGGTTTTGGTGGAGGATTTAAGTTCTGACTAAGACTTAAATAATCCAGAATTCGTACTACTTAGGTCAATTTTTCAAGGTTTTCATTTTATTTCTGGCCTCGCGATGGGGTGGTAAGAAGCTAACTGGATTCTAATAGAACCCCTGCACTTGGGTCTAACATATACATATGTACGCATCGATCAAGGATCTAATTCTGTGTCTTTTGTGTGCTTCCAGGTAAGAACCATTTGGACTACATAGCTTAAGGTAGATACAATGCAGTGATGCGGCCAGGGGTGGACAAGTGCTCCACCATTCACCAGTTTGAGGATGTTTACGCTAGTACAACGATTAATATGGTGACGCAATGGGAAACAGAAGAAGCCAGGGGAAGGTTTGGACGTATTTCAAAGAAATATTTAGGGATTAATGGATTATAATAGACACGACTATTCGAACTGAAACTCAGGTCCTCGAGCACTAAGCTTTTAACCCCTTTAAAACCTAATTTCCAATTTCGTCGGTCGTGCACCGTGCCTCAGACCTCGGCGAACCCCGCCAACGAGTCTGCATCTGCCATCAGCCACTTGCCACACATGGTCTAGGCTGGTAGTCAGCGATTAGCAGCGTGCCGTACCGAAGAGGTTTCCTCCGTAACGATGTCAAGGCCGTGACCCAATGCGAGGTCGTTGGCCCCCCTCTGTCGCCCCTTTCTACCCCCCTTCCAGCTTTTTCTCTCTCTTTCTCCGGAGCATAATCGCGAAGTTCAACGATAGAAATCTCTTCCGCTTTCCGCCGATGGAATTTTCACTGTGCACACGTTCGAACGCGAGGAATCTGTGCCGGGAATGCTGCTTGTTGTTCCACGGGACGGTGCTAGGTATTCCTGGGGATAAATAGCGACCCGAAGGAAGAGTGGGAACAGTATATCTATCCTGCAAGCTACAAGAGCACGATCGTCTACTTTAAAAATCATCCTCTCACCTTCTGTCACCTAAAAATCAAGTATCTGTGTTGAAAAGATTTCGCCATGCTTTTTGAAGCTTATAATAGCACGAATGTTACTTTGCAAAAAGGAGAGAAAAATTACGCCGTGAACGTTGACAGAAATAAGATCGTTTCGATTTTCTGGTAAATAATTCAACTCCCTTAGATAGGTACCTAAGAATATACATCGGGAGCAGTACAAAGAAGTTGAAAGCCTAGATCACAGTTCCAGAAACCTACACCAAGAATAGACTCTTCATTTATCCATATTTCCATCTGACAACAATTTTCTTTAAGAACACCACGAACTCTATATCCGATTTCTGAAACGATTTCCCAATCATTGCTTCTCTCACCCTCGTTTAAATTTCCAAATTAATTCTCCATTAATTACACCCTCCGTTTTCCTTCGAAGCTACTGTCGCTCGGTTGCGCGTATGAATGACCAGGCGCTCGATTCACATTAGGGTCTCGTAGAGGCCGATGAATATGCGACGCGCATGATATCCGTGGATCGTAGGAAGTTCTCGTCGACGATCCACGACGCATTCTTTCGGCCGTTGTCGCATTCCCCAACGGGCAGAGGATGGAAGTCGCCACGAACAGGATCGCGGTGTCGGTGACCCGTCATCGAATCGATCGGCTTGCTAATTAGCCGCATCCGAATCCAACACCGTATCCGAGCGACGTCTAATCTGCATGATAAAAGCCACGGGACGTAATTAAACGCCGATAAGCATCAGGCTTGCGCGCACCTCGTTTACACAATCATTTATTCGATTCTTATCGATCGCTAATGGAATTAATAAACATGCCTCGTAGCACATCGATCCTTCTCTAGGATCAATCTCCTCCTTCGATTCATCGAAGCATCGCACGCGTCGCTTGGAATTTCTCCGATAAAAAGGCGATCTTTAGTCACCATAGATCTTCTTCACGTCGCGAGATGTAAGATCGCGGGATCGAGTAGGGCACGTATGTACGTTCTATCTCAAGAGAGAAGAAAAAGGAGGAACGGTGGTATCGCGAGAGAAGCAAAAGGATCGCGTGCTGGAGATGGAGCAATCGATAATCCTGGATTCTTCCGCTATGATGCCTTTCCACGAAGCTGTGTGCCGTGTGTCATTGCACCAGCTCGGGAGAGGTGAGACGGGTTGCATACAGAGTGCGCAGGATGAGGGGGCTAGGCACCCTCGTGCACGCATGCACAATGCTCGAGGAGGGTGCAACAACCTCCTCCACCTTGGACTAGGAAGAGGAGAACGGGCAGAAGGAGAAAAGGACGGTGGCGGCCGACGACTGGCGAGAGGCGAGAGAATAGTGTCTACAGTCGCGTTTTCAAGCACCGTGCGCGCCTCCGTCTGTGTGCGTAGGGAAAAGCGTGCACTCAGAAACAGGGAATACACTTCCAAACTCCATGCGCAGAATATTCCTTTCGGTGCCACTAATTTCCCTCCTAGTTCCTGACCAGGATGCTCGGGACCCTGGCCTTCGCGCGTTTGCTTAACCTCGCTGCCTGAGAGCTTCCTGTTCGTCCAGTTCATCATCAGCGCGGAACACAAGAGGATCGCAGTAATTTTCTAACGAACCGCCAGCTCGATTCGTTCCTCGACAAACGGGCTGATTTATAGCGGCTTCCTCCCTCGTGTTTATGGGCGAGCGTCGCGGGGCAGCGCGGGGAACGTTGGTGCTGGCTAGCACAACCGACTCGCTTCGCTCTCGATCGAAGCTAGATGGGCGCAAGGACCCCGGAGTCCTGCGGGCGAGCGGAGCAGCCCGACGGGGCTGAAAGCCTCGCACGACCGTGCTAGCACGCCAGACAGACCCATAAAACGCTTTATATTCCTGCCCGCGGAGTACCAAGCCCGCGTCCAGGCTATATACGCCAGTTTTCTAAGCTGGAGCCAGCGAGCTGCCGAAAGGGAATAATAAAAGCGTGGCCTGTCTGCTGGTAACGCTCGCCTCTTCGACCCGATCGTTTCGTCCTGGACGAAGTCGGCACTTGTTTCGCGAGGATTCCCACTCACGGCTTGGGCAGCTGGGGGTAAAGGATGCTGGAGGATGGGGCGGAGCGGAGAGGTACTCTGGTGACTTCCAAGGTGCTTCGGAGATAGTCCCGAGGGAGCTTTTGGGGAGGAAATAATATGGGGTGGCGCGTAAGGGATTTTTAGGGAGGAGTCAATTGTTTGGGGGCTCTGGCGACTGGTGAAGGATTTATTAGTAGGGGGGGAATGACGGAGGATCTTGATGGAGATTTTTGACACCCTGAGATTGGCTAGATTTCACGGTGATATTTTATGAAAAATATGTAAAGTATTGTTTCTATATCATCGAATGTTTATTTGGAAATTTGATATAGAGAAGCTTTGGGGGGCATTTTCCAGAGTTTGTGTCCCTTAAAGGGTTAGACTACTAATTGTTAGTTAATATTTAACCGGTGACGCGCCACATGAACAGTGACGTGGAGTCTCACAGACTCCTCTTTAATAATTTCTCATTGCCAAGGCTAAATTTAATTTTGATATATACTTGGGTTATTAGTGACTTTAAGGGTTAGATCACCTTGGCCAGGTCAAGACATATCGCATCTTTGGGAATTTATTTCGAAGTGACAAAAACATTTTTATCAATAAAAAATGTTCAGTGGAGATAGACGCATCTTTGAATAATATATACAATTTTTTTCAGATATCAAAACATTCCGAAACTTTGCGTTTTCCTCGAAACCACGTTTTGTCAAACAGTGTACGCTGTAATTTGAGTAAAAATTAAAATATCGAAAAAATTGACGGTCGGACGATAGAGAATAAATGTAAGAACATCTGTGCAAAATTGTATAAAAATCCATAGAGTTTTACTCAAATCACAGCGTACACCGTTTCGCAGAACGTGGTTTCGAGAAAAACGCATTTAAAGTTTTCGGAATGTTTTGATATGTGAAAAAAATGGTATATATTATTCAAAGATGTCTCTATCTTCATTGAATACAATTTCACCATAAAAGTGTTTTTGTCACTTCGAAATAAATTTCCAAAGATTTCTTGACCTGACCTAGAGGTGGTCTAACCCCCTTATTACATATTTGAAAATTTGGAATGTTTCGTTCAACACCACCGACAATTATCTTCACGACATAGGTATTGTAAAATAAGGTTGACTGACAAGGGGACCTTCAGGACTGACAAATTCAGAAATTATTTATACTCAGTGTGCGCGAAGGTCTTCACTCGGACATTAATTTCCCAAAGCAGTAAGACGCGATTTTCAACCAAATTCGGGAAAATAGACTTTAAAAATGTTCGAGTTCTCTTATATACAGGGTGTTTTTTTACCTATGGCCAATACTCTAGGGGTAATTATACAGGTAAAAAATAAGACGAAAATGAAAAGTGACGAAATCGCGATAAAGGCTTCGTTTTTTGAGAAAATTGGCTTTAAATTTCACCAAAATACGCGTGCATCGTAGGCGCGTGCCCCTCAAGCTCAAGGCAACTCAGAATTTTTCAAAGTCGATTTTCTCGAATTTGACTGAAAAGCGCGCCTTACTGCTTTGGGAAAGTAATGTCCGAGTGAAGACCTTCACGTACACTAAGTATAAACAATTTCTGAATTTGCCAATCCTGAAGGTCCCCTTGTGAGATGTAGGAAAATATAGGGGAAATAATTCTGCAGGAGTGTTTCAGACTCGACGTCACCGGTTAAGTGTTAATACATACAACACCCCACCACCGTTTTTATTTCAAATTCGAAGCCCCCACCGAGCACCCTTTCAGAACCAAGAATAGCACACTTTCCACTTATTAAAATCTCCCCCGCTGGGTGTACCCAGGAATCCCCGTGAGAAACAGCGGAAAGAATGTGAAATGCGCCGCGGAACGAGGAAAGTCACCAACGACAGCCTGGAATCTGGAGATTTCGCGGGGGTCTAGGCGCGGATTTCTAACGAGCTCGGTTGCAAAACGGATTTGCGCGTGGAGCACGATGCTCGTTCCCCCGTAGCCCCGGCGCACGCAGCGCGAAGTGAAAGTAACATTCTAGACACGTGATGCGGCATCACGCTGCACGCCGCGGAAAAATGCATCGCGCTGCACCTGTGTGCAGTGCATTCTACACGCACGCCGCGCCACTATCTACTGTCTGACACGTGTTTCGTGTCAGGCAACGCTCGAGATCGGGGGGATACGCGTGCACAGTGTTCTTCCAAAAAAATTCAGTACTTTTCTCCGTCCTCTATCCGTTTTCTCAAGAGAAACGAACTGTGCTCCAAGAAACTATGTTCGGTGTTGTACATGGGGTTGAAAAAAGAGACGTCGAAAGAAGGGGTTGAAACCTCTATGAAGCACTTATCGTTGATCTTTCTACTAATCGTGTGACTTCAAGGATTCATATTTGAGAAATTCTGATTCCTCCGGAATCCTCAAATTTTTAGACTAGAATGGTATATAATTTTGAATAGCGTTCAGAACTCTTTTCGAACGATCTCGAAGGATTTTGCCACGTTGCAATCAGTTTGCTCGCGACAAATGTCAGCAACCCTTTCGAAGGCAAGCGTGCAAGTGTCTTGACCTTTTCCAATTACTCCGAGCAAGATACAACCCTTCCTCGAGGGAGCCCGCCCCTACGAAGGTTCTTGAAAAGCCCGTGCTCGGTTCACAGTAGTTGCAGCGGGTTGATAAACATCAGGAGCCCTTTGAATCAGAGAATCCCAAGCACCCTGACCTTCTCCAACGACACGGAGCTAGAGGGAACACCTCTTCAGCAAACTCTTTCTCCAGGACTCACCCTTCCTTCCAGCTTCCACAATCAATCCCATCAGCAGGACAAATACCGACCCTCTTGAAACGCACAGACCTTCGCGGGAATAAATATCCTTGACCCTCGAAAACCCTCGTGCGCGATGTCCTCAGGAGTTCTCCACCGGCTGGAGGATACAGCTGGGTCGCAGGGCATCTAGTCGTTGGTATATATCTCCAATAACACAGTTCAACCATTTGTAATAACGCAATAAGTACGACAATTTCAAAGAATTCTATAATGTTCCATTATGGAGCATAGCGAGTAGTTGAAATTGCAACAGGAACTTAACAAGTGGAAGATAAGAAGAAGGTTGAAAGGTACTAGACCAAGATTGGAGAGATTCTACCTTTCATCCTCAGTTTTACACCCAGACTCTCCAGATCCACAGTCCACTTAAGATTCGAAACCTTCTTCCATCAAGAAACTGTGAACCGAAGAATCTCGAAACAGCCAGTCTTGGAACATGTCTGGAACAGTAAGATCGTGGACGTGGCAGTGTTTGAAGCCCCAGCGACCCCAGCAATTCACAGTCCACCCCCCGGAGACGGAACTCCTCGAAAGAGGAGTCGCGGTGTCGATCGTCAGCAGCGTTGCACTCGCTGCACTCGCTGCACTTAATGGGCGCAGAAGGAAGGGAAATGGAGGGGAATCGAAAGAGACGGAGAGCGTCGGGGCCTGCGAAGAAGGGAGGACTCGTCGTCCAAGGGAGGGCGAAGGAAGGGCGGAGGGTAGGGAGGAACGGCTGAGGAGAGGAGATGCAGCCGGAGGAAAGTGGCGGAAGGGCGACGAGGGGGTGACACGGCGGGGTCAATACACCCGTAATCTCGGTGAAATGCACTTGGTCGCAACTACCATTGCCGTTACGCGAGCCCTACCGTGATCCAGAAATAGGGCTCTGCCGGCGCGTAAATATCGGCTCGGGCTCAACACCGCGAATATATCGCAGCGTTCTTCCCGTAAAAACCTTCTCGAAAAATACGGGGTGTGTGAACTATAAACCGAACATTCCGAAGCTGAGATAGGTATCTTCCAAAGGATATATATTCTATTAAACTATTTTCCCTGTGGAACTCGATTCTGTAGGAAGGAAGGGGATAAAGAATATGCCTGCTAAAACTCCCTAAAGCAAATCGTCTCAATTCTAACTCCCGACGAATACACCACCCCTAAAGGTACATCAGCATCCACCAAGGGGGGCAAACACTTGAGATTAGTGGTTCAAACACGTTGCCACGTGGAAACGATGGAAAGACGATGTTCCCAGAAGGAGGATCGCTCGGAGACCGCGATATCGCGACGATTCCTCGCCGTTTTCCCCGTGAAATTAGAAAGTCGCGAGGCTGCGGCCACGAGGATGCGGGTTCCCGATATTAGAACCGGCAATTACCGTTGATCCGCGATCGGGCCGCGAGATTCACGATCGGTATCTCCGCGGCCGCGCATAAATCCTCCTATCCCGGATAGGGGCCGGTCCTGGTTTCTCGTTTCCACGCTCGCAGGAAAGTAGTCGCGTGCATCCCGACGTTTTCTGTCGTGTTTGCCCGCGCGAGCCTGCCTCGGAACAACCTCGTCGACACTCCCACCTGCAACCTAGTTCGCGTCGATATTTATAACGATCCCCGAGGCACGAGACACCGCGACGGTTTCGCGTTCTAACAACGACTGCGCGATCCTCGGAGACTGGAGGGAGGTGGCTGCAAGGGGATGCTTCGTGAGGGATGAAATGAATTTTGGGAATGGAAGTTATGGACCAGGGGATGGGGAGTTGTAGGTGTAACCTTAGTTTAATCTTGCACAGTGGCCGAAGGAGTTGAGAATGAAGAAGCTTCGTGTGATCTTCTACCTTCCAAGAATGTGGTTTCTCGTTTATTATTAGCATGGATGATGATCGGATTGATGATAGCAGGACTATAATTGGCCCTATTAAACGGTAATCCCTTTCTGATTTAATTGATGGTGTAGTACTAGAGTGGTAGCAACAGCGCGCCAGAATCTTACTATGTAATAACAACGTGTACGATAGTTCTGTTTTAAAACGGCGACATCAGGTGCTACAGACGCTCCTCCTCATTTTGCTTATCTCCGCCGTGTTATCTAACCGTGAAACGGCGGAGCGAAAAGCGCAGGGGGCCAAGGGGAAGGGTGAAACTCGACGAGCAAGCTCGCCGGATTGAAAAACAAGGATTCAGGATTCAATAAAGCGATCTTACCAGTTGACGATTAATTGCTTCTGATAAATTATTATAGGACGTGTTTCTAAACAGCCTCGGCGGAGAATTTTACGACAGGCACGCAGACGGAGAGTCTGCACGCGGGCAGCCATGAATTATGGGAACAAAGAGGAGCACGAAGCGATGCTTTACTACGGGAACATGTTTCTGGAGCAACCTCGATAAACTATCTTAAGTGGACGCGCGGTTCTCGTCGGGATTAAGAGTCGCGAATCCGTATCGAAATAGAGCAACAAGCATCCCTCTGCTTCCATCGCGATATCTTCGCGTCAGCATTCAGAAATCTCGATCACCTCCATGCCCAGTGCCATCTTCAGAAGAAAGAACGAACCCTTCAGCGTCTCTTCGCTTTGAAATCTCCACCCTCGTCTCTTCACCCCCACTTTTACACTTTTCTCAAACCCCGAGACAACCCCTCCCTTCCCCGAAATACACCTCATCCTACCACGAACACAACTTCCACGTCTGTCCACTTGAAAATCCATCTTCTCGCCGATAGGTACCGTTCCAAGGCGCGCCACCGACGCCCACGCGCGAGCGTACGAATCCGTCGTATTTTGCCCCCGCGCCGCACCTTCCACCCCCCCACGAGCGTTCACCTCCGCGTCCGCCGCGAGCGCGTAGACTTCGAAGCGATCATCGAGGGGGCTGTTGTCTCGGGCAGCAATGCGGGACGGACGCACGCGTCGGTGCAAGTTGCGCTGCAATGCAACCGCGTTCAAGGCTGCGTCTCGCATTCCGCCGCGGCTTTTACCACTTTCCTGCTCACGTGCGCCGGAACGGGCACTCGTGGCAATGCGCAAATGTGCAACCGGGCACCCGGGGAACCTGTTTCGTCGCTCCTGCCCGCCGGTTTTTTGCCGTCCCCCAACCCCTCGCCCCGCCTTCTCGCGGCTAATACGCTCCGCGCGCGATGCAACGACTTATGCAAAACGTTACTTTAGCCGCGGTTTCGCGAGCGCCTGCGCCGGCGACTTTCTTGCTGATAATTGTCTGGGAGCGATCGACTACTTCCACCCCGACGTGTCCGCCGACTCGCGGAGGATCTTCTCGCGGGAGAGGATCCGCTAGGTAGAGCTTGAACTTGCTTTGAACCTTGAGCTTGCTCGGGGAGGTCCGCTGAGGTTATCCGAGATTTTTTTCAGCGTGTGAAATGGAAGGTAGGGTAGATGTACCATTTGTGGCCACTTTAAGGATTTCCGTACCATTCACAGATACATAACTTACAAAAGAATACGTACACAAAAATAAAGAATATATCAGTGTAATCCAAAATCTACAGATAATTGAAATATTCTACGTTGAACAATGTTTTAAACATAATTATTTAAAAAATCATTATATTATCGTGCCGGACTGTTTTGCACCATTTGTGGCCCCGTATGATTATTAAATAAAACGGGACAACAAAACAGTAGAAATGGTGCCAACAACCCATCCTTAGACAGCTTAATTCATTGTAATGAAAGTGAACTAAGAATACTTAATATATCGGAATAAATAAGACAGTGGCCACAAATGCTGCAGTGGCCACAAATGGTACATCTACCCTAATTGTTACGTTAAGTGTCGCTTTGATACGTGGGTGTAACGGGAGACTTTATTACATTAGAAAATGGAGAATTAAGCGATGAATGGGCGCGAGGTTCAGTGTTGCCTTTGTTACGGAAGCTAATCTTTGTATTGGAACTCGAAGGAGTGTCCGAATGCAGAGGCCAGCCGATCGGCGGTGCATCTGCACTGCACTTAACTGGAAATCGTTTCCCCTTTTCCGTTCTGCTTTCGGTGTCAACGTTCTTCCGCGGCTGGCGTGTCTCGTAAAAGCCGGCGGACTAGTTCCCTCGGAAACCAGCGGACACGGTTCAGTTGTCGAATTAAGGTGAACGCGTAATATCGCGTGGCCAGCGATATCGCGCGGTGAAAATCGCGTGTCACCGATCCGACGTGTCCCCAAGTGGAACACGCGGACTTTCAAACAGAAGATGGAAACGGCCCGTTTAAGCGGCTAATCGCTAATGTAGCATGATAGCTAGAAAGTGCTCCTTTATCGCGCTGCCTCGCGGATGTCGCCTGTTTCACTTCGATACACGGGCCACCCAGAAGCGATCGGTCGCGTGAAAATCGCTGCGCCTCGATCCCCGGCGACTAAACAAATAAACGAGCGTGTTTGCAAATAAATCTTCTCCTTCGACATCGATTCCATTACGTAAAATTATACGCGACACACTTCCTCGTGTTCCTCGTCTATTAAAACGATCCCTGGGAAAATCACCACAGGTAGAAAATTGCGGTGAGAAGAAAGCTCGCTGCATTAAGCTGTTCGTTAATTAAGCCTCTTCTCACCGTCTCCCTTCGCACCCTTCGTGCCCCATTGACCGATCACTAGGGGTAGTTGGAGTTCGCAATTGGAAAACTCTCGAGCAGGAAAAGCGAGTAACGCGCTAATCATAAGCGAAGTCCGTTGAAATTTGCTAAAGTGGATAGAAAATATTGGATCCCTTCTGAGGAAGATAACTATTTAAAAGAATATCAAATGCAGACGTAATACACTTGAATTACACGAAAAATGAGCTCTCCTCCTGCTCCACGCGCGCTCAAGTACCAAAGAAACCTCTCCCATAGCCATTCACCACAAACTCCGCCACCGCCACGCGGGCATTGAAATCACGAAACCGAACGGGGACAAAAAAAACACCACGCAGAAGGCGGCCGAGAACCCGGACGCCCCAGCAGGGCAACGTCCCACATCTGGCGGTCGGAAACAATATCCACCTAAATCTGCCTATGAATCTCTAGCGGTCGCGGTATCGTTGCCCGATATCCATGAAACCTCCTCCTCTCTGCGCCGCTCTGTCCCGTTGCGAGGAGCTTTCTCGCGGGTTACTGGAGAGAGCACCCATCTCTTCCCCTCTTTCTCTTCTTTCCCTCTCTAGCTACCTATACGCCGCCGGTGTGCAATTGCACGTGCGCACGGGGGACGGTGCAGCTGCAGCTGCAACGGCGCTCGGCTAGCCGGCTCACGTGCTGCCATTGCAGCGATTGCCGGCCCGCGAGAAAAGGTGACCGTGCCTCGTGCGCGCTCTCGCCTGCACGGCAGTGCATCGAACGAGGTATCCAGGCTGACACCCACGCCAGAACGTTTTCTGGGCCGAAAAATGGCCGGAGAGCGCCGTTCACTTCCGCGTGGCCTGTTGCAGCCAGCAGGCCAGACCCAGGTTCCGGGTCGGTTTTTCGCCCTGAAAACGTCGCGCGATTGTCGAGGCCCGGTCCCTCTCTCCCTCTTTCTCCCTCTTTCTCCGTTCCCGTCCCTCTTTCTTCTATCCCCCCGTCTCTGTTGGCCGGCCTGGGCGAGCCGGGCGTGACCAGTTCCACGATTTTTTTTTCTCTTTCTCTCACTCTCTTTCTCCGTCCCCTCAGCTATCCTACTCCCCATTTCTCTCTCGCGCGCTCGAGCTCGCCCTGTTGCTAGTGCTGTCTCCTGGCTCCTTCCTGTCCGAGTGTCCGTCTCTTCGAGACACGTCTCCGCAGCCTGATTATGTATCGAGTTTCGATGGCTCCAGATGGAGTGGATCGCTCTCCTAGTTGCAGGTACATACTGGCCTTTTTTGGGGAATTATTGTAGGTTTCTTTAGGGTGATTAATACATTGACACTGAAGATGTTACGTGGTTTCATAGGTGATTAAGAGGTATTTGCGAGTAGCTGTTGAATGATTTATCGTTCAAGTGGCTCTCCGTTATTCGATTCCTAATCGAATGAGGCATCTCGTTCCGTACTCGAGGCTCGAGATACCTGCAGATACCTAATCGATGTACTCCACTTTGTACTTGAGTTTAGAGATACACAGAGATACCTGGCCAAACGATTCACCTCGTTTTCCACTTCGGCTGCGAGATGCCTGCAGATTTCTAATCGAATAACTCGCCTCGTTTAGCTCTCCAGTTTAAAGCCACCTAAGGATACATTCCCATTTCCATCTAATTCTCTGGTTAATCCTAAAAACTCTCATTTGCCATTCGAACCTCCAACTGCGTGCTCCATCAATCTAAATCTAAACTCTCAAATCCTCCATACGAACACAAAACAAGAAATCGTCACACTTCAACCTCAAACTTCCCACTCACATCTCTATCACACCATAAGCAATCACTCCAAACCCACTCCCACCTTCAAAACCCCACCCGTAACAACCCCCGAAAGGATCCCCGTGTCCCTAGAGTGTGTTTCTTGCGCACCCACTGCCACGCCGTCGCAAGAGGAAAGGAAGTGTGTCGATCGAGGTGGAGAGCGTTGGGGGTCCGCGATCCGTCGAGGGAAAAATCGATTTCTCGCTGGAAATTCATAACGCGAGGAATGCACGGCGGTGCATCGATCGGTTGATGGTGACCAGGCACAGTAGCGTAGCGAGCGATCCCTGTACCTGGCGAACGCCCACAGGCTCTCCTGGTCCGGTGATCGGCGTGGGCAGCTTCTCGGCACCGTCTCCGTCCGCTATTTACATCAATTCGGATAATCGCGCGGTGGTTTCTCGCGCCGCGCCGTCGAGTCGCTCCTGCGAGCCCAGTTGTCGCCAATCGTGCGTCGGTTTTACCAAACGCGCGCTCTTTAATTGCCGGTGACGAGCAGAAGCCACGGGCTGACGGAAGCCATGGTGGCTGGCTACCTGGAGGACGGCTCTTACACGATTCTCTTTTTCGTCGGAAGGTACATTTCGCATAAACTTTATAATTTATCTCAATAATGGTTGAACTCACAGTTCGTGGGATTTAATTGGTGATGGTGGTACTTCGATGGTGACGGAGACTGTGTACATGCGTTTGATTTCGAATTTGCAATGTTGCTGTACTACCTATTACATGATGTTTGCGATCATTGATGGTTGAGTGAGTGGTCTGGACTCTTCCTTTGAATGTAACTGAATTTTATTATAGTTGAATCAGCCGCGGTTGAGTTAGGAATTCCTGCCGCGAGGAGTGGCTTTTAAGGCAGCCAGTTAATGAACTCTGTCCGTTGCAGGCTACTTTTCATCGATACCATTAACATTATCTCGTTCACGGTGGAATGAAGTTAGTTTCTGTGTATAGAGACTCTAGCTTGTAGTTTTGTACTTTAACATCGTCGATTACCCTAGAAAATCACTGTTCTTCTCATTCACATTCCCGCAAACGTTACAAATATTCGAGCCACCAATATACTCCTTTTTTTCAATCATTCCTCCGCCTGCCGTTTCAAAGATCGAGGTGTGTTATGTTGCATGGAAGGAATTGAATATCGAGGCGAGCGGTGGACGTGGAAGGGTGTAATCTGGCATCGAACGAGCCAGGAGCAGGCTGGCGTGGCCGTAGCTTCCGAAACGAGCCTGTTCGTCGCCAACAGATGCACGATATCTGGAAATGTTGCGCCCTCGCGGCTCGATCGCGCGCCATTAATCATTAGCTTCCCTCGAGTTACACGGATCCCCGGGAATATTCCTGCGGCGACGAGGAGGGCGACACCGGGACCTCACGCTAATATGACGAGCCAGACGGCCGCTCGACACGAGCGATTAAGAAGGCGCGGTTTCCTGCTGTTAGCCGCTCGTCGAGATTAATTGCGTCCCCGGGACGGAACCGCGCGTTTTATAGATGCTGCGCGGAGATGCGAGCCACGCGAAAAAATTTAACATCGTCGCGACGCCTGGCACTGCGCTCCTATGGACAAGAAGCGTGTGTCGTCCTTGGAATGGAATATTTTGCAGCGCAGGTGGTGGTGCTTGGAATACTTTGCAGTGGGGGTGATGGAAATTGGAATACTTTGCGGTGGAGGTGGTGGAAATTGGAATATTTTGCAGTGGATATGATGGAGGTTGAAATACTTTACGGCAGAGGTGATGGAGGTTAAAATACCTTACAGTGGAAATTATGGAAGTTGAAATACTTTATGGTGGAGTGCATGGAGGTTAAAATACTTTGCAGTGGAAATGATGGAAATTGGAATACTTTGCAATGGAAATGATGGAAATTGGAATACTTTGCAGTGGAAATGATGGAAATTGGAATACTTTGCAGTGGAAATGATGGAGGTTAAATTATTTTGCGGTGGAAGTGATGGAAGTTGGAATATTTTGCAGTGGAAATGATGGAGGTTGAAATACTTTACGGTAGAGGTGATAGAGGTTGAAATACTTTATGGTGAAGTGGATGGAGGTTGAAATACTTTGCAGTGGAAATGATGGAAATTGGAATACTTTGCAGTGGAAATGATGGAAATTGGAATACTTTGCAGTGGAAATGATGGAAATTGGAATACTTGGCGGTGGAGGTGATGGAAATTGGAATACTTTGCAGTGGAGATGATGGAAGTTGAAGTATTCTTGGAGTTATATATTTAATAAGTATTCCGGATATTTAATATCTACACGATGGGGTACTAAATTGGAGAACCTCCGAAGCCCGCAGGAAGTGGTACCCCTTTCTACTCAAAGAGTAGGTAACTCCTTCGCTAACTCTCCACAAGGATTCAGTGTCTCCACACCAAAACCTCCCACTACGAGATCGTGTCCTCGATCGCACGATCCAGTGAACCCGATCGGAAGCGGTGCCATCACAGCGGTAGGAAGACGCCGAGAAACTCACTTCCCCGTCCACGCGGACGCCCTTCCCCGAGATTTAATCCACCCAGGAGGACGTAATAAGCACGTTTATTGCGGCAGTCGCGTGTAACTGTCGCGTGCGATTTTTCACTCCCCTGGATTCAACGTCGCGCCAAATAGAACTCACTTCTAGCCGTGAAAGTGTGTCAGGAATAGGCGGGCTGAAGCGTTGCCGACACTCTACCAAGAAGTCTGTCTGGTCACGAAGAACGGGCAAGTGGGCGATGCAAGGAAGATGGCACCAAGGTGAGAGTTCAAATCCACTTCGAGGCTCTAATCGATCAGTGCACTTCTCCATAGAGAGAAGCTCCACGTATTAGAGCATTTACCCCAAGCATCGAAGCCGACACCTCGAAACCTCGAAACCTCAAAATTTGCACGCCCGCCAACTTACCGCGCAATCACGCAGGAGTCAGCCAGCCGAGATCTTCCCAACAAAGACTGGCTTATCTTTTCCTATCTAAATGGAAACACAAAGGCCTCATAAATCAATCACCGTGCAAGGTTCACCACCCTCTGGTAGGCCACGAGACACCGGCTTCTCGCTAGAACACCGTTGGAACAATGCAATCAGACCAAGCGCCGACTTCCCGTCTTACAGATAATTAATTGCATCCTCCGGTCGGCGAACAAAGGAGCAATATTTTCAAACGGCGCTGTGCCGAAGGATCCCGCGCCCTTCTCCTCCTACGGGCGTGTCCCTTTCCTCCACCTGTCACGCTCTCACGCGAATTCATTTCCCGTCCCCGGCTAAAAATAAACGACGGAAGAGAGCACAAAGGAAGGAAAAGTGGAGCGACAATCCAGAAGCGATCCTTTCCTTTCCCGCAGCACGCATCTCCCGCGCCTCTCCGGCGCCCGTAAGGCCTCCTAACGATACGTAAAATCATTTCACGCCGCCACTCGTCGCTCCCTTCACGGGCGATTAAGGGGAATTGGGTCGGTTTTGATCGGTGAAAGATCCCGCCGCACGGTCTTTCGCCATTCCGATGGATGAGAAAGGCTGCTGGCTAGAATCGGACGATCAGCGTGGACTCAGAGGATCCTGGACGTTGGAGCGTCTATTAGGTTGCTCTTCTCCTTGCAGCATCTAGTCAGTTGAGATTTTCTTTGAGTCCTTAAAAGGGAGGATTGCAATTTGTAATGTGAAAGCTTCGACAGCTCTACTACGCTTGATGGTACCAGGGAAATATTCTTTATTCTTAAATGGACACATTTAATGCACCTTCGAGAAAGCAAGGCACTGTATTTTCATATTGAATGTTTTAATAATAATAATAATTGTTTATTAACGGAATTAAATTCCACTTGTACATAAGAAACGACATTAAAGCCCTTAAGCCTAAGTCAACGACATCGCGGATACCCATGAAATTAACATTTTGTGACACTACTGTGCTACACCTCTCAACCCCATTGTAATTGTCGATATAAATGTGACCAAAGAGTCGGAGAAAATATCCGCATTTAAAGCTAGACTAGACGGTTTGCTGTATTACATACTCTGTTCTAAGTACTCATACTCTGTCTAAAGTCGCGCGATTGAAAAAGCTCTTTGTAGCGGAGTGATCTGGCTTGAGCATTGAAGTTTTGTGGACGAGGCAAGGAGTCGATGAAGTCATGTTTCGAATTGATGTAATGTAGATCGTTAGCAGCACCTATAGCACCTATAGCTGGCTGGGAGACTGTCGTTGAACTCGGCCTGCACAGAGTGTACAGTGAACTGACGTGGATTAATTGTTCCACGACTAGCAGCAGCGGGGTTGTCGCTATTTTTTATCGAACTGACACGAAATGACTTCATCGGACGCGAGCGTAGGGTTCGATTGCGTTTTATTAGCCCCGGCCTCGCTTATCTCGATATAACCTGCAACCTGATGACGCTTCTACGTTGAAGACTTAATTGCGAGCCCGAGGTTTGCGTCGAGAACTTTTAGCCTGGTAAGCTAACCTTTGGTTCTGTTCTTTATTTAGCGTTTTGGCTTGTTTATTGAACATTTTCGATCTTTGTCTCTGTATTCAGTAGGATTTCTTCAGACCTCGGAAGTCCTTTCTGCAACTTTTTAATTTTCTTTGCGGGAGTTGATTAATATGTTTTCTTTAATATGTCACTTTAGCAGTCTCCCTCCTCATTTTTAAATTCCTCGTGAGGTTTTTTGGATGTGTCTCGGTCTTCCTTGATTGCCTGCCAGTGAAACATTTTCTTTTTCCATTTAATTATATGATTTCGTAAAAAATGAATACTCTAAACCCTCGACGTTTCGAGGGCGACTTCGAATTTTCTCTGAACTCTCGACTTACATTCAAAAAAGGAATCATCCTTCTTTTCGAATCATGTCGAACCCGATTATATTTCGTACAGAGAAAATAATTCAAGGGAAGGGTATAACGATGAAGATGACGTGCTAGAAAGAAATGTTAGAAGAACAAGAAAAATCAATGAAATTCGAATCCCTCGGGGACCAAGTCCAGACACCTGGCGATATTTGGCAACTGGCAACCAAAATTGTCGTCGGACAGAGTTCACGATCACAACAAGGAAATGTCTCGAATATAAATAGAGGTATCAAGGATTCGCTCCATCAGTGGTCAGCTCGACTCTCAGTTGAAATGGTAGCCTGGTTCTTTGCTGCAAACCTTGCGATAGATCAGATAAAGTAGCAAACAAAGTGCCTGTTACTTTTGGTAAAGAACAAGATAATCGATCTGTGCTGTGAAAATATGTTGGAGAAATTCTGGCTGAGTTTCGAGGCTGTGAAAGCGTTGTGGTTTTCTTTCGTGCAAAACGAGAATGCCGATCGTTTTTGGCGTTTCCTGACAACTGGATATTTCGATCGAGTAAGTCGATTTCAGTTACATCTCCAAATCACACAGTCACGCGATCCCTAAATAAACTCCCATCACATACCTTAGTTAAATTATTAATTATTAAATTCATACATTCCACTCGAATAAAGTCACGATTCTCAAAATGTCATATTGAGATGTGAAATGACCTTAGCTCGAGGAGTTGGTTAATTCGACGGAGTAAAAATTCATCAGGAATAACTTATCCCAAGAACTTTCTTAACGCGATTCGATTACTATACAAGTTTCACGAAAAGGAGTCTTCAAAAGTTCCACGAAACTGCATCACGTAATCGATCTCAGACACTTAATCTCCTCGAGCAATGTTCAACGCATACTCCCTTGCATCTTTGAAGCAACCTCTTCGGAGTGACACTCCAACTTCCACTCAAACAGCACAGTCTCCGTGTTTCGATTAATCTTTTACTTCCTCGGACGTTCACCTAAAATCATGCACGCAAGGTTGCCTCAACAGGTGCAATAGAATTACTAGCCGAATTGTACGAGCGATCGATGGAACGCCTGGCGCGAAGGTGCACGCCAAGTGCAAGTTGCACCGCGGCGCGTGCATCTCCGGGTGCCTTGGCTGAGAGCGAGAGAAATCGGTAGAAATTGGGCCAGTCGGTCAATTGGAAGTAACGAACCCTCCGCCAACGTATTATTTTCAAAATGATTCGTGAATGGTAGGCAGGCACCGCCAGCCCTCTCCCTCTCTCCCCCCCGATAATTAAGAGTAATCACGAGACAGATCCCCTCTGTTACTTTCGTGACGTGTAATTTCGCTGGAATCGCCCATCCAAGATGCTTCGTTTATTGTTTAACCGAGCCGGTACGCCCTCGTTGATCCTTTAAATTATGTAACCGCCTCGCAAATGAACAGTGACGCGACGCTTTGGTTCCTTGGACGAGGGAAGGTCGATTAAAACAGAGGGATGAGGGGACTTGAGAAATTTCAGGGTTTTGGAAGATCTTAGTATCGAATATAGAAAGTTATAGAATGTGGGAAGGGCTAGTTAAGCGAAGTTTGGAGAAATTGCTTGGTGCCTGAGAGATTTTAGTTTCCAATTTGTTTTATCGGTGAATGCTAGCTTGAGAAATAGATAGAAGAGACTCTAAAATATTTCTACTTCCATTTCGATTCATTTATCAATCTTTCATTCAAGAAGATCCATTTTTTTTTTACTTTCTTCGTTCACTGATCCTCCCCCAAAATCGATCACCGTTTCTACCACTCCTCTTTCCACTTGCTAATTCCGTGCGTCGAGAATATCGAGTGGATCGAGTTAAATCCAACGACGCTGAATAATAGTTAGACAATATTTGCGCGGAAGGAAGCGTCGTTCCACAGACTCTCCCCCGTTTGTTTTCTCCCCCCTCGGTTCGTAAACTTGAAACGCGTGCACAGTGTTGCGATGCAATTAAACCGCCAGCAGGAAACGGAGATATCGTTATCAAACAAACAGAACCGTGCACCGACCGTCTCGATTGCTTTTGCAATTTCAGAATTCCATTTTAACGACGGTGGCCTGTCTGTCGGGAGACGTTCTGTCCGCAAGCCAGAGACTGGAAGCGTCGTTTTCTCTCTTGGTTGAAGGTATCCAGCGTTTCGATGAAATTCCGCGGATCAGGCTTCGCTCCTGGATCAAGACGCCTGGAAAATTAGTATTTCATCATCGGGAAAGGTTAAGGAAAGGCCACGGGGGCCCTGTTTTCCACCTGCCTCGGCGCTTATGCCGTCTAAAAGGAAAACGATAGAAAGCGCTGCATCGTGCTGCTTGAAAACTGCATCTCAACGAGGATCCGCGATTAGAAACAAACTTTCACGCGTGCGAATATTTTCTCCGCACTTTATAACTCCCTGGTCGTCGATAGATCGACGACTCTGGGACTTCTATCGATTGGTCCCGCGCGAAATCTATTTCTTTCCTAATAGAATTCTGTAAAACTCTTCGGTGCTTTCTGAGTAGTTTAAATTGTGACGGATTTTGATTGAGTGTAGGTGTATTTGAAGGTAATCATTTGGTTGATTTATTTTGCAGGGAATATGTTGAAATGATTGTGGGTAGATTGTGTAGATTAATAGATATTTTCTTGATACTAGAGGTGATATGTTTGAGCTAACTCGTTTCTGTAAAGGTTACTCAGTTTCCTTTCCTCTGCCACTCTGCGTTTTCTCGTTAATTGTCCCCGAGCTTTTTCCTCCATTTTCCTCGTTTCGCCATCAGCCACGAAGCAGATTTTAACATTCATCGAGCCACGTCGAGGGGAACCGGTTCCAGAATTAAAAGCGACGGGATATTTGATTTCCACCGTTCAGTCCCTCCACAAAAAACATTATTTTCTCCTAATTTATGCGCTTACAGGAGCGTCAAGACATGAACAAATTCGAAATATGAATTGCCATTTAAACGAATTGATGGGAATTTTAAAAATCAAAGAAGAAGTCCTTGATGGTTCTTAAAAATCAAGGATATTCAAGGAATAGGTATTCCGGAAATCAAAATAAAATAGTGAAATAGAGGCAAATCCTCAAATAAAGGAACGTAAGATGAGTCCAAACCTCTAAACTAAAAAACCTCTTCGACGAACTTGCCACGCTAAAAGAACCAGAAAGCTGTGGGTCCGACAAGTTTCTACAAATGAGGAAAACAGAGGAGGCATTCCAGAAGGAATCACCGAGGAATCTCCTTTTTAAATTGGAATGACAAGGCGTCGAAGAATGTCGTTTCAGAAATCAACCACCAGAGTGTATACGAGTTGTAAAGAATTTTTTGTGGCCCCGACACTGCTGCACGTCGAATTCGAGCCGCTTATCAGCGGGTTACTTAATTGAGGAGCTGTTTATCAGTCGGCCGACGCTGGCGCTACGACTGCGCGGCACCCGATAAGCCGGCGTCCTTAATTTCCAATTATCCTGGTTATTAAGGCCGGGGAGAAACTTCGCGGATGCTTCCTTTCACATTGTAGACCTCGCGGACTTGTTTGTCGTCGTGGTGCGGTTTAATTGAACCGCCTGCTCGCGGGAGGCACACTTATGCACGGATACGTGGCGCGCCGTGATTTGAAGTACGCGCTCCAGATTCAATTTTCTTCCCAGCAGCCCAGGAAGACTCCCATTTAATTAAACAGTGCGGGGCTACTCCGTTCCACTGTCCCTTCTCTGTCACATATTTCACCTATCCAGGAACTCCGGGCCTCTGGAATCCATATTTCACTTGCCAGTGACGTCTTCCAAGTAGTACAAGCCCGAATTACTCGTACAACAGCCCATTCAATAACCTCCGGCAAAGAACTCAGCTCATCGAAGGCACCGAGATCAAAGCGGATACTTGCGCCGGTAAATCAACACTCGGGATTAGCGACGGAGAATATCGCGAAACATCTAAATCGACTGGAACACGATCACCTTAAATCCACCGTGGCGGGCTTATCGCGCGATCCTCCACTGCCCTCGATCGTATCTCCTTCCCGATCGCCGGCGGCGGTGGATTTTCCGCGATCGAGGAAGTGGCCACGGTTGTTTATATGCACACCGACTGTTTGCGCACCGATTGCATGCGTGCATATGCACCGTATGCACGGGCGGCGTGTGCACGCAGACACGTGAACGGATGCACGCGCGACGCGAGGTCAACGGCACGTTGGAAAACAAGCGACGGTCCGCGCACACGCGCGAACTGTTGCACTCTCTATGCAAGCGTGCGCGCGCGTGTGCGTGTCAAGCGGTCGTCCAACATTATCGGGGCAATTTCGATTGCTTCCTTTTTTTAACCCCTTGGCGCGTGTCCTTTGTTCGCCGCGACCAAGGAAATGCATCTGGGCGAACAGTCGAGGGGGCAGAGGCGAGCAGATTGTTGCTGCGAGTGGCAAGTTCGTTTTTATTTACGACGCTGTTTGCTCCGAGTGACTCTTTATTGGAGCGTTTATCGGAACGTGCTTGTTTTCCCTCGGGTTATTTCTCTTGCTGAGAAAGAGAGGGGCGTTTTATTTCTCGGAGGATCGAGTGGACGAAGTATATATGGGGTGGTCCTCCTCGATTTTCCAAATTCAATGCATCTTGTAGCCTTTGTTTGATGGAAGTGGGGGATTTTTAAGAAACGATAAGGAGAATTAGGAATTCTCATGTTGGGAGTAATGTGAGAGAGAAGAAGGAAACTCTTCAAAATTGTCATTCGTTTTCTTATTGGGAAGACAAAGAAAACTTTGAGTCAACATTCTTCGTGATTCATGGTCGTTAAATTTGCTCCGGGATTTCAGTATTCTGTTCACAAATTATTATAATCTCTCGGTCCAAGAAGAGGAAAGTTTTGCGAAGAACTAGTTGCGCGGAAGAAAGGAATGGACTTGCACATTGGAGACCGTTTTGTACTCGATTTTCCTCCGACAATTTTTACCACATTCAGACAGATATATGTGCGCGCGCAGTTTCACGTTCGTTCCTCTTCCTACGCTTATTTACATTCTTCCCAGCGAGATCTCTCGTACGTACACCCGCAAAAAGACCATTAAACGAGGCGGGAGTAGGCGGAACGCCGGCTGATGAAAGGGGAAATTGGAGGGGGGAGGAGAGATTTCCACGGGGGAAAAGAGAGAGGAAGAGAATTTTTCCTGGACGGTGAAACTGTCCTCCGATCGACTTTCCGTGCGACGACCCAGCCGCCGATAGAATCGAGCGTGCTTCCAATGGTATCGCCGATGCTATCTTATCGCAAATCGATTCTGTAACTGGAGGACCAGCTCTCTAGATGCAGCTTACATTGCATGCTCTTCGAATCCACGCGTATCGACACTTCCGTCCCTCAATTCCATTCTTCCGCTTGCAAGAGACAAAATGGAGTTGAGAAGCTGATAAAAACTGTCGTTTCACTAAGATCACTTATGCAAACATCAGCTGCGAAAGACCCGACCCAAGGGAAATCTAAAAAAGTTGAAGATACTGCTTCACGTACTTTAAACACGAGGTGTTTCAAGGTCTAGGGCCCGGTGGTAGTAGAAAAATCTTAGGTCAAAAACCTTGCAAGCATCCCAGGGGATAAGTGACAAAGTACACGCCATATCCTTCCATGCTTTCCACACTTTCCCCGCTATCTGCGCTTTCTAAAAGCTTCCATACTCGCCAGAGCCTGCTCGAGCCAGAAAATCCTCCCAGACGATCACCTTGGAAAACTGCCGCTATTTTCAATTTTCGTGCTATATAAAATCTGCGCGTAAGGGATTTTGAGATGGATTTTGAAAATTCAGAGGATGCATGGTTATTCTCGAAGAATGTGTACAACTTGTTAACGGCAGAGGTAATGGGCGGGTTAGTACACTTTTAGAACGTGATCCGTTGATTTCCAGTTCGCGATTTATGGAAGGGAAATGAAGTCTAAGATGAACCCGAGAGGCGGAGGATAATCAAGGGGTACCCCTCGTTGAATTCGTCCAATTCGTTAGATAAATGGGTGAAGTAGGATCCTTCGGAGACCAGGCAAGTGGTAGGAGCGGAGGAGACACGAGAGAGCGATGAGGTTCGACGAGATAGTAACGAGTATCGAGCATTTTTCGTCCGAGATCGTAACGATGCTCGAAAGCCAGTAGAATAAAACTACGAAAAACGCGACGGCAATCAGAGGCGGCAGCCTTCCAGGCACACCTATCGCGCGTTCCAAAAGCACACGTAGAAGCTTTGGAAAGCCTACACTTCTAACTTCTTTGATCCTCCTCGTTCCTCTCGAGTGGCATTTTTCTTTAATTTTTATCCTGTAGTTTCGTCTTCGAGCTGCTTGGAACAGCCTCTTCTGCACTCGCTTTGTAGAAAGCTTCTTCCAAGTAGTTAATATCAAGGATTAGGAAGTCAAAGTACCGAGGGTGGCCGAAATCAATGACAAAGTTGCAATTTTATGGTAGCTTTAATTGATTTATTATTACTATCTTTCAAACGTTTTATGGGACAATTTTTAAGGGTGTTTTATGCGTGATGCATGGGTTCCAACAGTTTTTCCAACTTGGAACAGCCTGTAAATGATAGGCTAGTTTTCGCCGTGGACACGATGATTCTTCGCCACGATCTATCACGATGACGATGATGAAGCTACGCGAACGCGTTGCGATTTTAATGGCTGCTCGTCGTCCGGGATAACTAATGCCTTTCATTCGAGTTTTTCCGTGTTATTTCGTGTTATGAATCTTCGTCGATCAATGTTAATCATCCACTTTTTTCGCTTTCCTTCGCTGCGCTCCATTTCTGTGCTTCGAGTTCCGATGAACCGTGACAGGGAAATTGTTGCACATGGCATTTCTATTAATTAGTTATTCACGAAAAATTCTGCTCGCGATATACTGGAATTTAATACTTGTTAAATGCAACGCGACATTCTCCGCCTTACCCTTGAGGGGTCTCAAGCACAAAGCTTGCACAGACTGGTTCAAAGAATCACCGTCAAGTCGAAAAAAAACTTTTATCGTTGCTGTTTATGCTATTCTTAGCTTTTACCGTCGCAATTTTTATTTGCAGCATTCTTTGCGTCGAAACTCGGCCCATTCTTACATTCCACCTCTGCTCGGCGAGAAACTTACTTCGTTATTAATTTTCTACAAACCATCTGATCGAAAGTAAACGAGCCTCTCTAATTTCGTGTTCCCGTTTTTCTGATTGCAGGTAAGAACCGTGGACACGGTGAGACAGAGAAATCCATTTCACGCTTCGCCCACGTCGGTTTCGTTATCCCTCACGGCTGCCCCGAGGTACGACTTTACTCGTAAAAACGTGGCCAACGGCGAGGAGAGACCTCGTAAAGTCGCTTCGAACAGCGCTGAAGAAATTGCGCCGTTACATTTAACCCCTTAACTTTCGTGCTTTCCCCTTGGATAAAAGTCAATTCCCATTACAGAGACCAGAGAGCCGTATTTCGAAGTGCGGTACATGCGAAAGCTGTCTTTGCTTGTAACTTCTCCCAATTTCATTCGTATTCTTTCACCACCAAGTTTCCACGATTCGATCTCCATTTTCAAGCATTCCAATTAGGGCAGCTGGCAAAAAGTTTCGCAGTACTGCCTCAATATTCGACAAACTTCTGGCTACGAAACTTCGCAATACCTAATTGCCTTCTACGTTCTCCGAATCTTTGTCTACTGACTATCTATGATTGCGTCGTCATCTATCATCGCTTTATTGGCACGTCAAGCAAGAAAGTAGAGGAGCTTTTTCAAGAACAGACTAATCCTCCACGACCACCATGACTCACCCTCTAGTGCGCACGTCAGACGCGAAAAAAATGACGTAAAACGATGGAAAGAAGGGTAATGGGTTACTAGATACGTCAGAGCGTGTCAGACGATCCGTCTGCGCGGCAATTACGCGAAAATATTTCACAGCGCAATTACGATTACGACGGGAATCATTGGTCCACTGGCTATCAAGCCGAATTGCTTTCTCCCGCCATAAAGCCCCACTTCTCGGCGTTCGACGGACGAACGACGACCTTCAGACCGAAGTCGCACACCGTCGGGGCAAATATTCTCCCACCGGCGACGCAGACGGTTTTATCGCCGCATTGTTGCGTCTCGGCCCTCCCCATCGACGGGCAAACGAGTTTCGGGATACCACCCCTGGACGTCGGTGCGATCCTTGCCTTCGCCCGGGCAAGCGAAACTTCTGTAGACGACGCAGGGTAGTTTCCCGAGATTCGTCTGAAAGCGGCGAGAAAAATTTGATGAGATTCGCAGGGTTCTTGGAAATGCAATATCGCGAGGGTCGAGGTTTGGTGTCATCCCCTCGAGATAAATTCTCCAACGGGAGGGATTATTTCGTTACGCTTCCAAACAAATACCAAGAATCGAGAAGCAAACTTCAAGCACTTTGACGGGGGTGGTTTTAATTTCGCCGGAGTGAATTATTGTAACGGAGGCGGTGTCCCTTTGAATTCTTAGATCCCTTCGTCGAATTCGTGGTTGCTTGAGTGGTAAGCGGAACCAATCGCGCTCCAACGAATCGATCCGCATCTCCCATGGGAAAAGAGGAAAGTGCAGCGTCGTTGCATTGGACGCGGTGCAACCACCGCGAGCACATGTGTGCACTTGCGTGCGCGCAAGTCGGACGTTGAGTGATGATATCAAGTATATATACGACTGTGTCACGGGTCATCGGCCCTCGGATATTCTTGGCAATTCTCTCTCTATCCCTCTTTCTCCCTCGCCCCCTCGTTCCCTCGATTTCTCCCTCTTTCTCTCTCGCCTGCTGCGCATCCCGCTCATTCCACTGCTTTCTCTCCCTCTTCGACGACCCTCCCGCGCGACTCGTTCGCTCCCCTCTGGTGTCATCCCGGCTTCCCTCTCGTTCGCCTCGAGATTTCTTCTCTTCCGCTGCTCCGCCTCGCCCTCTTCGCCCCCTCTGCATTTCGATTGTGTTCGATCGACCTGTGATAGTGGTCTACGATGTTATAGCTAGCGAGGTACAGTGGGTACCGAAGTTAACTTGGGATTTTAGACGAGGCTCTGCCTGAATTTTCTTTCCCCTTTTTCCAAGGAGATGGAGAACAGCGGTTTAGAATATTATTTATTATTTCATGACGAGGGCGAGCCACGAGCGGCGCGGAATTTTTACGACGGAAACAGCGAGGAGTCTATTGGATTACGATAAGCAAAACATTAATGAAACAATGTCCGACGATATCCTCGATGCCCCACTATCGCCCCCGAGGGGGGAGAAAAAATTGCGGCTCGGCGAAAAAATACGAGCCGCGTTCCCGCGATTTATTTGCAATGACAGTCGTAACTTTTAACTTCTCTCTGTCTCTCTTCCTTTTTATCGAGGCTAAGAATACTTGCCCAGGCCGCTTTGTTTGACGTGCTTCGCTTTGGGCCGAGATAACGCGGCGTTATCGTTCAGCAGTTCAGCGTCCTTGTTGTTGCAAAAAAAGGAGAAGAATTTCAATCGCGCTCTTTCTTCGCGAGTCTCTTGTCTCATCCCAGCGAATTTGGATAAATACGTTTGGCATAAATTTAATCATATTAATTGAAGATCACAGTCCCAACGAAACAATATTTCTCTAACGTCATGGTCAACTTTTATTCCCCAACTTTCGCTACCCTAAAAACGAGGGAGGAGGGAAATCAGCGTGGAATTTTCCGAACTTCGTTGTGTAGTTACTCGAACGAATCGACCGTTCGACTTAGTTCCGTTCTAAAGGGGATTAAATATCCGACGTGGGTAAAGATGACGCATCGTTGAACACCGTAACCGCTCTGCCCACTTTGCCCGCCCACGCGATCGCGCGCGAACCCACGTGTTTATGCAAAAATCGAATTTCCCGGGTGGGTTAAAAGACACCGCCGCGGCCGCCATTCCCCGTGGACAAATTAGGTGCCCCTTCGAAGTGACGTAGACCCCAGTGTCGCAACAAACATTACCATACCTCGCCCGATCAGAAACTGCTCTGTTCGCGTCCGATTTGCCGTTCCAGTGACCGTGGACGTGGTAATGCGTCTTTTCTCTAATCCACAAAATTGGTAGCGATATTTTCCATCGCCAGAAATAGTAAGAATAACAAAATCAGGGGTGAAACATAGTAGATACATACTGCATCCCTTCTTAAACCACAAACTTAAAGGGTCATTCCGATTAGACGGGATGAAAAAATCGATTTTATTTAAAAACATTTCTCGAAAGTACATATCCTCAAGAATATACTGTTAAATTTTCATGGAAAAATTCTGATTATTTTAGCTTGTACAGAGGCATTTTGTAGGGAGTGGAGAGGCACGGCCTTTATAGATGAAAACTTTGAACGCATTTTTCTTGAAACATTATTTATCCAGATAAATATTAAAATCCATTGAACCGATTGCTTTATAAAAATTACTGCTTATTCTGCACACGTGTGACTCTCGCAGGTACTACAACCAAGTATTTTCGTTGAGTCTAACCTACTTTTAAAATCGAAAATAGCAAAATAAAAAAGCCGATAAAACATTTTTCTTGCATTTTGCTCGCCCTTTTGCTAATTTTGAAGATGAATCACTAATTATAGTCCGAGCGATAGCGACAGACATAGTAATCAAGAATCTGTTTGGATTCTTAAGTTCTGATAAGTCTAACAGCTGGAATCGTCTTCACGAGCGAGGCATCAATTTTTAAACATGTCATCAAAAGACCGTTTTCAAAAGTATTTGAGAAGCAATAATTTTATTACTTCCATATGTTTTATTTACTGTAGAAATGTAGTTTAATAAATAGAAAAAATGTTTTATTCCATTACTATAACTATTTTCGTCGCAATAAATTCCTGAAAATCGCTGAATTTATCGGCGCGCCAAGCGGAATGACCCCTTAAAACTCAATAACATTTTGTGGATTAGAACCTGTCAAAATTCAAAATCACAACTGAAGCCTCCATTCTTCACCTTTAAATTCTCACTCCTGAACAAACGAAGATCGAACTTGAATTTTAATTGGTATTACTGTTTTAATAAGTCCCTGTACCATTTTATAAAAGACACAGCCCCAGATGGAAGAACACTTTTCACTCTACATCGCCTCTAGAGTTTCGATTTTAAACGAGATACTCGAACAACATCCTCCCGTGCGTTTAAGCACCCCTCCGACGGTATTCGAACGTATTTTCCCATTGTTCGCGGGAACTCGTTAACGCGCGCGTTTGCGGGTCCAGTTCACGGGCTGTGAACGTAAATCCCGGTCAGCTGTGTTATTGGGTCATTATTCCGGGTAAACCGTGGGGAAGCGAAAAAAAAGCAGGGAGCCAGAGGAGCAGAGGGGTGGGCTGCCCCTTAGGGGGTTAAAAAAAACCAGCGACAAAGGGAGAAGGAAGAAGGTTCGCGCGAATCCACACGATTGGATCGGCCGATTTCACGTGAAATTGGGCAAGAATTTTTCATTGCTCGCTCGGTTAAAAGTCTGCCCAATTAGTCCCCCGCATATTATAAATGTATCCCGTGAATCGCGGACGTTCAGTCAATCTCAGCCAGAGGCATAGTACAGGGTGAGACGTTTTCTTTATTTTCGGAGGCCACAGCGAGAAGAAAAAAATATATCGTCTCGTCAAACGTCGAATCCAGGTGATTCTCGCTGACCTCGACCGATCCACCGGTTTTTTTCGACGCGAATATTCAGGTTTGATCGCGCCGAGGTCGTATCATCGTGGGTCATTGAATTCTTTTTTCCATCGACCACGAGATCGGGACTATGGAAATAATTTATTGAAACGTAGCGACCGTGAAATCCACGAGCGAAGATGCTCTCGAAAGATCAATGCCAAGTAGAAAGTCAGTTTTACCAACATCAAATTCGATACCTCTTCCACCACGTGTCCACTTTCGCACCCCTTAGATGCCATTTAAAATTCCACGAGCATTCAACAAATTCGAACGCGAAAATCTTCTGAAATACTATCAGAAATGTGTAACAGAGCTTCGTTGAATTTTTCATAATATTTTTTCAACAAATACATTCGAATTTCTTTCTATTTCGTGTTTATGTAAATAGTTGTTTAGCTGGTACCGATAAGTAACGATTAAAAAAATATACTGTGGCGCGAGTGCAGTCGCGGACGAAGAAAAAAGGCGGAAGGTTTTCGCCTCGCGCCTCTTCAGTCCCTTTTCTGCCGCGCGTCCGTTCAGTCTGGCGGAAAACTCACCAGGGAAAACGAAAGGGAAAGGGTGCGCGCGCTCGCTCGCTTCCTAGGGGTAATATGGGTCTCGTGGTAAGAAGTGAAAGGGAAACAACGTGCCCAGGGACACGTGGACATCCGATTGTTTTCACTTTTCGAGAAGCAAGGGTGGCCGAACTAGGGCAAACGATTATCGATCTGCACCGATGGCGATCGCCCCTGTGAGTAAAAAGTTATGAATATTATGAAGAATTCTTTTCGAGCGTTAATAACGTAGCTGGTAGAATTTCTACATTTTTCACGCGTTGTGTAATAAATAATGCTTGTAAGAAAGGTACGAATTTCAAAATTTATTAATGGTCACGAGAATCTTACAGATAACAAGGCATATTTATAATATTTAGCAATTCGTGTACTCGATCTCAATAAATCTCCTCAATTTTGAAATTCGATGGATACTTGGTTCCCTCGAGATTCTGCAATGTTCACGTGGAAATGGCCACCTCGAAGTACCTCCTTCATTCTAGAGTGTGCGTGAGTGCATTCGAAGGAGACACCGTGTATGCAGTGCGGCAAGAAGTCGAGAACAGTCGAGCGAAGCCTCGTAGTCGTGGAACAGTGACCCCCTGGACCAGAGATACAGTTATTGCGTTTACTCTCCTCCACGCTGGTGCACCTACCAGCACGCACACTCGCGCACGCTCGCGCGGACGCATACTCGTTGCACTCGGCCGTCCTCGGTGCATTGCACCGCTGCAGCTAGCGATGGGCTCGCGTCATTCCCTGTCTCTAAAGTTTTCGAGTTATTGTATCGCATTGCTAATCTCGACGATGCGTTTACACCCTCGAGTGTCCATTTTAAATTTCAAGTTTTCTTTAAAAATATACAACGGTTAAGTTTTTATAACTGCAGGGTGTCATAACACCTTAGTGCATCAGCTCTGACAGCTAAGTACTGGAAACATTATTTTATTTCATGGTAAAATGAAAATCACTGGATTCACCCGTCGATTAACTTTTGAAATTAGAGATACATTTCTGTTTCTTATGTTTTATGGAGGATTTAATTGGTTCTTGAAGAAACATTTCAAGGAATGTTTTATTTAATACAAAAATGTTGGAAGTGATTCGATCCCATCGCTAGCTGGATGCTGATCTCGATCGCGATCGACTGGTCGTCGTCGCCTGGATCCCAAGGAAAACCAAGGAGCGTACCTACCTCGATGTGTGCGCGCGGATTCGCGCGTCGTTGCCCAAAAATTACGACGCTTTGTTTTCGCGTCCCTGCGTCTCTCCTCCCCACGCCAGAAGCTATTTCTTTCTGTTCCCTTCTTTTTTCTCTGTGGTCGAGTACTCTACACTCGTTCCCTCTTCTGTCTTTCCACTGTTCGATTATTGCGCCGCGTACAACATTTTCTACATTCTTCTGACCTGTTTTTCATTTACTTCTACCTGATTAATTGCATTCATCGATTATCTGCGATTACAGTTAACGCAGAAATTCTCTACAGGGGTGCGAAGAACCTCTGCAAAGTTGCGTGTGGATTATTCCCATCTTCAGCACGCCCACGAATCCTAATTCCACGAAAAGCGTCGCAGGCTCGAAGAAAATCGAATTCAATGCAATTTCGCGGAAGATCGCCCGTGGAAACCGTTCGAAACGCGATTCTATCGTCCCGGTGCTGCGTGCAGACAGTTTGTGGCGTACGACGAAAGCCGGCTGCAGGAAACCCGTTTCGTTTGCTGCGCCCAAAACGAGGTTATCGCGGTTCTCACCGAGCGCGTGCACACGCGTGTAATTTCGATATTCTGCTCGATTTCTGCCACGCCGCTTCCATCGACCACCGTTCGATTCTCTTCTGGTCCCGTTCCTCTTCATTTTCAACAACCTCTTCCCTCTTACCGTCACGGGAAATCCACACTGTCCTCTAAAACTTTGCTTCGCTACCATGCACTTGAGACACACTCGAACCTCACAATCTCGTGCAATGTAATTTCGAGTAATTCGTGGAGGTTTCTGAGATTTTAAATGTGTCCGATACGATACGAAGACTCGAGGTGAACAGGTGCACGAAATAGCTGGGCCACCTTCGGACGTGATCTCGCGGGATCAAAGCAGAAGCTGATTTCTTTGACACGAAAGCATATGTCGAGCGCTAATTAAAAGTTGCACCGTGAAGATGCGAATATGAGATCTTTTTATACGGTGCAGCACACTTTCTCTTTTAGCATCGATTAAATTGGAGGAAGTGCGCTTTCTTTTAACGCGCTGCTTGATTTTTTAACTCGCCGAGGTTTATGTTCTTCTATAATATTTGATACATAGAACCGATAAGACGTACCTACCTTATTAGCTTGAATCTCATGATAAAAGAATCAGGGACTGAATACAGAGATCATTTATACTTGATCCACGAAGGAAATTCCAGAGTAAATATATCGATTAACATTTTTCATTTTGCAATCGACGTAATTCGATTCACCTCTCTCAAGAGGAGAAATCTGGAGGTTATTATTTTCCCCCGAACTTCAATTACGAAGTCCAATTAATAAGATTGATTCTTTCGCCGAAATAAACTCGACGCGATTATTCTTTCTTCTTCTTCAAATTCAGATTCGTCATATTTGAACTAGCATAACACCGGCTCGATTAAACTCCAATTTCATCCAGCCCAAGCTATCTCCACACATCAAATCTAAATCCACCCCAAGCAGAATCTAGTCCGCGTAGAAACGTGATTTTAAACGCTCCAGTGCGCCTCTCATTCCACACGTACGATCGTGGCCTAATTCTGAAATCGAGACGCACCCACTGTTCTCAACTCTCAGCACCTAGCTGGAGGTGCTCTCTTTTAACTTCCAATACAAACTTGCCCCCCTCCGCATCCGCCATAAATCAGAAACCCCCGTCCACCGCAATAGCCAGGAGGCAGCAGAGAATCGCTGCCGGAGAATCGCCCGGACGAAATTGCCGGGCGACAACTCGGCGGGCGCGCGAGAGACGGGAAAGCAAAAGCGCGCGTGCGCGATAAAACGGCCCCGCGTACATACGCGCGCGCTGGCCCCGGCTATCTGATCGTGAAAGCTAAAATACAACCGCCAAATGCCCGTACTTTCTACCGCGCTGCTTATTGCGAGCTACGCGCGATAGCAATGTGATAAAACGTCGGGGCGAGGGAGGGACAAGGGGAGCGGGAAGGACGAGGAAGAGGGGAATGGAAAAAGAGCTGGACAAGCAGCGGCGTCCCACTTTCCAGGCAAAAGATACCCGCGAAGATAGCTTCGCGCGGTCCCCAACGAACGCTTTCCAAGCTAGGCGAGAAAAAATCGAAATGTGCTCGATAGCTCGATTTACGGGCCGATACCAGTCCGACCGCCACTGTTCGCCCCGCGGTTGCCGCGTGGAAATTGCCTCGGCCTCTCAAACGAGCGTCCGCCACTCTTGTGGTTCTCCTTTTTCTACTTCCTTCAGATTGCCGGGGCACCTGGAATTCCAGAAATCGCCGGAGCAACCCGTGAGCGCGGAACCAACTTGAACGCGCTTTTGTCACGGCACGGGCGAGCGATATCGGAAGCGTGGCGCGGAGATCTCGTGATCAAGGGTGTACACGGATCTTTATGCTTCCTGGCGGCTGCGGAGGTGTTTCAAAGTTCCATCGGCATGCGCGAGTTCAAGGTGCTCGAGTCGATGTTAGGTGTATACAGGGTCATCGTTTAATCCTGCAACCCGCGCGCGCGCGAACTTGTAAAATGGCAACACCGCCTCACGGACGCATTCCACTACAACCATGCACCGTCACCGCGTTCGGAGAGCTGCTAGCGACCGCTGGACAGCAGTGATGCCCGAGCTTCGAGAATTTTGGGCTGGTCTGTTTCAAATTAACGTTGCAAATAACTATTCAGAATTTCCCGGCCCCGGTTGAGAAATTTGGGGCCTTTTTCGTATAACTTTTGCCGCGGTCAACCCTGCCGTAGCTAAAATTTTTGAAATTGAGACGGGTACGAGATCAGTTGACATTATTTTCAAACCTCATTGCAGTAATCTGGGGTGCGAGTGGTAAACCGATCATAAAAGTGGGGCGCGCGGCTTGATTACCTAGGCTGGGAAATTCCCAATACCTAGCTCTTTGCGACGCTAAAATTTTCGTAGCTCGGGCATCACTTTTGTCCAGTGGTCGCAGACAGCTCTGCGCTGGGCCGGTGCATGGTTGTAGTGGAATGTGTCCGTGAGGCGGTGTTGCCATTTTACAAGTTCGCGCGCGCGCGGGTTGCAGGATTAAACGATGACCCTGTATATACCTCCTCTAAAGTTTCTCGGCGCACCGGCGACGCAGGGTTTCGCGGGACGAGCGGATTCGACGGGGAATTGGCGGCGCGACGGGGGACACCGATAATTCAATTTACCGTCAATTACGCGATTGTGATACGGAGAACGGGCGATAAGCACGCGGTCGTTTATGCGCGTTAAAGCGTGTTTGCATATCGCGGTGGGAAATTTACGATCGAAGGATCGTAGACGATTCCAGGGCGAGTCGACCGACCCTCCTCCCTTCCCCTCATTTCTGCCTGGCAAGCCGCCTTTCGCGGCATAATTATTCATACGGGGGGAGATCGATCATTGGGAGCGAGCGGCGCGGCGGTTGCGTTCCGCGCCCGCGAGATCTGCATATCGCCGGGGATATTTATGAACTACGGCGTGGAATCGATCATCCGGCGACGCCGGCGTAAGTCGACGTCGACATTGTTGCGCGCGTGCACCAGCTGGGAGTAAACGGTCGCGAGCCAGATACGATTGCTCTCGTTGAAAATGTTGCGACGATTGGGCGACCTGTGACACTTCTAACTGGCTTTGCTGCCGGGGTACAGTGCGGCACAAAAGTTTCTGTGAGAAAATCTTTGGGGCTTCTTCAAGTGTATCGTACAATGTGGCGTTGTGATATTGTTAGATACCCCAGGCTTTCGGTAACCTGTATATCTGAACATTGTCGCCTATTTCGACTGTTAAACACTTTCCGCGGGACTTTCCCTTACACTGGGTCTGGTCATCGTTATCCACTTGGATCCTTAGATCTTTTCAGGCATGCGTGCCTTACCCGGAAACAAGCGGATTAGGCCTTCTTCAAACCGAATTCGCTTCAAACATGGAAAGTAACTTTTTCCAGTAACGCCACTTCTACCCTCGCAATTTTTTTTTTTATTTTTCATTTTTATTCCACCAATTAGTACCTAGGATGGTGAAAAGGCGAGGCTCAGCTAAAGCTATTATTAGGCCTAACCTTGACTACCAATAACCAATAACCAATCCCAGCTCCTGTTTCTTCACCCTCACAACAGCAACCACCAATAATATTCTCCCGTGAATCGACGTTTTTTTTTAAACTCGTGAACGAGAGTCAGAAAGCTCTGGTACTTTGTACGGTCAAGTCACATCCAATACTCTATTTAATTAAGACGTGTTTTGTTTATACAAATGTTCGAATTTGTTCCTCCCTAGGTTCACGACAATCTTCATATAGTAGATATTGGTACTGGTGACGATCTAGGATCTAAGTAGCATTCTTTCTGGCATAGGGAGCTCCGGGGTGCCCGGTTGCATCTTGTTTAAAAAGAAGGGGAGGTTTACCATCCATCTCCACTTTCTTATGATCATTATTAGCAGCCCCTGACGTCCATCGTGGTTATTTGTTATACACATCTGGCTCTATAGTTTTGTTACAATTTTTTAATCTACTTGTTGCGAGGAAGACACTTCTGCCCTCGCTCCATAACCCAGGAGTATCCATACAGACTCCACGATGAGTGCAGAGAGAATCTCGTTCTTAACGAGTGGCGTGGAGTTGCGTTTTATCGAAGCGTCTACTTAACATAGATCGTAAATCCATACCGGTCACCGCTGAATCTCTCGGCCGTGGTCCATCAATTAAAAATAGGCCACCGAGGACGCGGTGGGCGACCTTGAGCAACAATTGATCCTCGATTAAATGTCAGCAGACAGGTCCAATTGGAAACTCTGAAGTACGATCGATCGCTGATCCAACATCGCAAAGAAGTCTATTAAAACCTCGCACGTGTCCGAACGACGAAAGCCACCGAAACTATCCATCGCGCTTGCCGTTTCTAATCGTGGAAAGAGTGGCGTTTTCGTCACGGTTGCACGCGATTCCAGCTGCCAGGGCACGAAGAAGAAAGCCAGCCGCCGTCGGGCGACAATGTTTCGCGGGTATAAATCAGATCGGAGAAAGTTACAACCCCAATTAACCTCCGTGATACGGGATGACTCGTGCGCAGGGTTCGTTGAACCACGATCCCCCGAGAAAACGGGCGAGCGGCATGAGCGGGCCGTTTTGGTCCGTTCACCTGATAAGAGGCCACGTTCAGCTGGATAAATATAAACCCGCGGTCTGTCGGCCATCAGCTCTCGGAATTCGGCTTTCGGCGAGAGCAATCACTTCGATTCAAGCCTGATAAGAGGGTGCGATAAGGGAGTCTCCCTTGATGCAGCAGGAAGTAACGTGATCTCCACATATCCACCATATTGAAATCGTCCAACAGTGGGGCTACTGTGCGAGCAAAAGGACTACGTTTCCATGTGGGACTTGAAGGAATAACTGAACGAATCCACGATGAGATTTTACATGAGACTATTCCATCGCGAGACAAAAATCACAGCAAATAATAGTCGCGAGAGGAAATTTTAAAAATATATAATGAAGCTTATCTCGCGAGAGTCTAATTTCATGGAATTAATGACAAAATAATTGGGAAATAATGAAACACGTGAATAGTAATCTCGTGAGTTTAAAGTCTCATGTGAGACGCGATGATTTGCATTTTAAGAACTTGGTACTAAATTCTATAGTGAATTAAGTGCTCGGGCACTTGTAGACACGTGGGCCCACTGAGCACTTAGAATACAGTACCCACGCTCATTAATCAGAGTCCCCACTTCGTGCTTCGAGATTTCCACGGATTGAAACTATAGAAGAAAATCTCGAAATCGAAATCGCGTTTTCTCGAAAGCCACGTCCCACTTGGCGAAGATTCTTGAACCCGCGTTTCTCCAGGAACGACGCGATAAACTTTCCAGCGACGTGCGTTAACGAAACCGCCGTCTCAGCCCCTTTTATGCACACGTTGCATCGTTCATCGCTCTTGCAGCGAGGCACGTCATCGGTCTTTGTTTACGATGACGTAACCCCTCCCGCGAATCGCTGCTCTAGTCTCTCGAATCAGCTTCATAGGCAATCGCGTCTTTGGTTTCCATCCTTGGTCTATCGCCACCGAATTCGTCCCGAAGCCTCGATCGGCCACGCGCGATCGATGTACAAGGAAGATTCGAACGGTTGGGATCGCGGCGATCGATCGTAATTCAATTGTCACTACACGACGCGCAGTTTCGGGGCGGGCTGATCTTTTATTGGGGTGATTGACTCCTCTGCGAAGGTTCATACTCGTTTTGCTTCTACGCGCGAATCGCGTGCGAATCTCGCGGCTTTCGAAAACTCGCCCCCTCGCTTCCACTGATTAATGGAATGTTTGGTCTGTTGGAAATGATCGTTTCGAGTACGATCGAGCGGAATGTCGGCCGCGTCACGTTCCAGCTCGATATTTTCGTCTGCTGGCGGCAACGGAATTGGCGTGTTTGCTTCTTTTGGGAGCCATGGAAATTCGAGCGACGTTGCTGCTTTACTCTTGCGGGAATCATCCGCGACGAGAGGTTTACGAAGAATCTGAAAGGGAAATGGCAATTCGAGGGAAATCGCGTGGACTGTTGGAATCCGTGCGACTTGTTCTCATTTACTTCAGATTTCTGGTTTCTCTCATTCTTGACGACGAGGTTCCGGTAAAAGTAAGATTTGCCTCCAGTTGCTTAGATAGGTGACTAGGTGATCAGAGAATCATTGAAAACGATAATCCGCTGCGATTTTCAGCGTTCGCCACGGGAACGATCGAGTTCGCCTCCGAAATTCGTCGCTCCCCTCCCCATTTGCATGCGTTCAAGTTCAACGAACTTGAGCGGGGTCAATTCGTAGCGGGCCCTGGAACTTCCTTCAACGAGACCTAACCCCGCGAAACCTCGACCCGACATTGAGCCAATGAATTACGAAAATGACTGTGGAAAAAAAAGGTCGCAGGGAACATCGTGGTGACGTTTGCCGGCTTACGCATCGGCCGGATTCTGCGAAGCGCAGAATCCACGTCGGGCTTAACGAATCAATGAGTAGTTAGTAACTGCTCGCGAAGTTCGCCAGGAATTGGGACAAATTGCATCGCGAGCAAATAATAGAAACGTTCGCGAAGCGTGCCAACGCGAGTCCTCCAACCCCCAACGATATTCAAGTCACCTGGACTCACCCAATAAATCCCACCCTCGACGAAACGTGGAGGGGAGAAGTTCCACGCGATTTCCACGAAACCAGACACGATTTTTATCTGAACGTCACGGATCCCTGGAATATCCTCCATAGAAACAAGAGCACGACACTAAATATCACGAAACGAAGCCCCCTCTTCCCTCTCTTTCACTCCGAATCCCCTGTTCCCACCCGTCATCCTCTCGTCGCCCCCGTCTTTCCTCCCCCGTCGTCGGGTCTGTCGTGCAACGTCGAGTTCAGCGAACCCGGGATGACGTGGTACTGCCATGTTGGGAACTTATTATCTGACTCCGTTGTCCAACGACCCTCGCTTTTTGTGTATCGCGACGCGACCGGCCGCGACGCACGGGCCGCTCTTGAGTTAGTTCCCTTCCGATTCCACGACGGGGGAGGATCGGTCACGTAAACACTCGTCGTCACGTGGCAGCTCGCTCGTCAACGTGGATCTCCACGATCACCGGCAACGGGGTTCCGTGACGGCCTGGTACCAGAAGATTCCATGGAATTCGGGGAAATGGAGGTCTGTACGAGGGTCGAGCGTTTCACTGGCAAAATTCTTTGGTAACACTTGGGTGGTCCCTTGACCTGTGCAAAGATTTCAGTGAGTGCTGATACTAGGAAAGAAGGAGGATGGTCGGTTCTTTGAACACCGCGCTCTCTCTCTCGGCTCACTGATATGTTCCGGCCGCGGGGCATCCGAAGGGCTGCTATCTGAAATATTCTCGACTGAAATTCCATCCAGGGCAGGTGTAAAAAATAGTAGCGCGGTTGTTTTTACTACGATCTGCTCGGATTACGTGTCGGCAGCTTTTTCATTATCGCGGGGTGTGTCGCGTTTCGTTTGTACGTATCTGCCGTTTGAATAATATTCGCGGATGGCGAGGCGCTGCGGGCGTGGTGCCGCTTGTAATATAATACTTCTAAAAGGCAACGACGGCATACTAGTATTCAAAATTTGATCTCCAACTGGAATTTCTCCGGCGGTGCTCGACCGATTCACTTCCCTTTTACGAGGCAGTCGGCTGGCTTTTCTATTCTCCTTGGAAACCCATTGGAAAGTTGCATGATTGATTCCGCTTATATGGTTTCGCGCGAGTGAAGATGTTCCACGATCGCCTTAATTGACGGGTCGCTCTGCTCCCCGCTTCGGCAGCTTTCGAACGGCCTTGCAGAAACCGTTTTCCCGTCCCTGGTCGCCTCGCGAAACATCCAGCCGCGATGGACGGGGAGGATGCAGCCTCGCCGCGCAATCGAATGCAGCCAGCCGCGGTACAGCTGAAAGGTGACGCGGTCAATCTAATCGCGTTCCTCCGCGTTTGTCGCCGTTTCACGGAAAACATTTCACTCCCGGCCGTCTGTCATTCGCGCGCTTGTCACCAAGCGACTTTCCACTAAAGGCGAGTGATTTTCATCAGAGGAGATTTCATCGATCAATTCTACTGTAAGAAGAATCTTTGCGAAAAGTCGAGGGTAATGGGCCATGAATTATTTATTTTACCGTGCCATTTTTGGTACACGTTCCTTTGTAATACCTGAGAATAGGGAGATCTGGGATTAATTTTTATTTTAGCGGTCGTGCGGTTATTCGAGTTCTGTTTGAATTCGAGTCGGATCACACTCGTCGCGGTCTGATTCGAGGCGCAGCGCGAGTCTGTCTTAATTGCCGCCATGAAATAGCTCAGATGAGACGTCATTGTTATTGTGAAACCGAGTGTTTGTCAACTGCCCCAGTATCACGCTGGAATCCACGGGATTTGTGCGAGCTTCTTCCGTATTGAGTCTCACGATGCTCCAGTATCTTATCATTCATGTACAGTCAACTTTATGCTACATACAGTTATTATTCCTCTGATTTCTCAAAGATTCCTCAAACATACCAAAAGTCACCAGATCATTATTATCCAAAGGCCCATTTCCGCAAGGAACCTACGAAGCTCTCATATTTCCTCATCGATGAAAAGAAGGAATCCCCATCAATTACAAGCCAGTTTCTGAGAACCTCCCCTTTATCAGGCTTCAAACAACAGTTCCGTTGTTAACGGTCGTAGAGGGGCTGCCTCCGCCAAAGGAAGCTCCGTACCAATTTTCCACGAGAAAATCGACCCGCGCTCCCGATAACGAGGAGGATGTTGAAGCGAGACACAGTCGTCTCATCGTGCCCGTCTTTTGTCTGTTGCAGAGTGGAAAGCTCAGCGTTGCAGTTGGTGTACCCGCTGGATTCTCGTCCGGTGCAGCTAATCTTCCGGGGGTTGCAGGTGGTCAAGGATAAACGAGCCCTCGTTCGAGATGTCTCGGGCGTCGTTAAGCCTGGCGAAGTTCTGGCCATCATGGGCCCCTCGGGTACGTTTGCAATTATCTGTTTTAAGGATGCTGGGAAGGCGGGTAGGTCGACGTTGCTTGGTTTTTCAGGGGTTTTGGAATTGGTTACCCTTAACGTTTCTATTGATTTCTCTTGAATTTACGCAGATACATATCCCCTTTTTATTTCTATTCAATTCGGATCATCCCTCATTGATCTGTGTCAAATTTAAATAAACAGATTTATCTTAAGTAAATAGTTGAAATGATCCTTATGCACCATTATTGATATCGTAGCTTAGGAATTCGAAAGGTTGGCAAGCGATTTAATGTAGTCTCGGCAACGGGTGGGGCTTTAGGCGCGAAGTATTTAGACATGGATTGGGGAACACCGGGGTGCGTGCAGGTCAGGTAACAGGCCCGTAGCGAACCCCACACTAGTTACCCCATAACCTTGGAAGCGAACGTATATCCAATCCAACAGGCGCGTTTATATCGTGTTTTTACTTTCCCTTCGCGAAATTCGAGACCCGTAGAAACTCGGTAAGCGCCATTGGCGAACAGTGAGGTTTACAGAGAGGATAGATCGCGTGGAAGTGAAACGTAATAATCTAGTGACGCAAATACTCGCGAAATTGTCCAGCAGAGAGGCACCGAAACTCGATCGCCTAGTGAGCGTTATTTAACAGGCAGCGTAATGGCGATGTCAATTACTCTGAATTAGAGGCGCGAAGCCCGTCCAAAAATTGGGATGATTGCGAAGTGGCGAAAAAGGGGTACACCGTGCGTCACCAATTACCCTCTTGACTCACTGTCGAGTATGAATTTCAAGAATCGTAAAAAAGGACCAATTGACTCGTGGGACGTTAACAGCGAATGAAATAATTTCACCCTCCCTGACGCGTGTGCTCTGCTTTCGAGTCTTTATTAAGCAAAATTTAATTTAAATTCATCAATCAATTAAATTCAAATAATTTAAATTCAACTCGATCTAAATCTTTTTTCTGTGGATCTTGATAATTCTTGAGAATACGTGAAGAAAACGTGGAGTTACTTGGAAATATTGTTTGTCGTACTTGAATTAAACCTCGATCGCGATTTTATTTAGAAGACCATTCGCGTGGTTCGCGCGTTTTCTATCTTTAAACGCGTCGCGTGTCCGCGTAACGAGCGAGTCCGTCCCTTGTTGGCGATATTTATCGCGGGATTCCTCTCGCTCCCCTTGATATTTCGTTTAACAAGCCCCGCGGCAACAACCACCACCCCCACGAACACGTCGAGTACAAATCATCCGTGCTTTGCTGTTTCGCGGTTTGTCGTTAACGTCTGCCGCGCATCCGACGCCTGTATATCTTGAACCGGGCGAACGAAGCGCGGTTCTACGAACGAAATGTACTATTCTGGCTCGCTTCTCGACACCACGGTTAACACGCTGGCGCCTTTGAAACATGCTTTCGCGTTTAGAACCAAATTGGTGAATCAGTTATCAGCCTGACAAGGAAAGTTCACGATCTGGTCAGGCTTGCTTCCACCGAAATAGATATACAAACTTGGATACTTACTGCTCGGAGCTATTCGTTCGATGAAATTCCCCATTAGATATATTAGAATTCTATTCTGTAGTTGTAGCTTTTATTAACAAACTTACGAGTATTCTACAATTTTCACTAATGGCACGTTGCTTTCTGTTAAGGTTGCGGCAAAACGACATTGCTGAACTGTCTGTCTGGCCGTGTTGGCGTAGACGGGGGTGAGATCTGGCTGAATCGCGAGAGGCTGACAAAAAGATCGCGCAGAAGAATCTGCTACGTGCAGCAGCAGGATGTATTCTTCCCCGATCTCACGTTGCGGCAGACCCTCGAGGTGAGTTTTCATTTTCCTAAAATCTCTTCTCCATCTCAAGTGCAATATATCGTTATCAAACATTAAAACTAACAGTATCCTAAGTCAAAGCGAAACATTAGTGAATATCGAAATCAGAAATGTTCATAGCGACCTCAGTTGTCTCGAGAATCTTCTTAAACTGCAATTCTATCAAATGCAAAATCAAAATTACAATTAATACTATCGCCCTCCGATCTAACCCTAGTGTGCGACACCTGAAATTGGAGAAAGAGCAGAAGGTGTTCTCGCCTATGCACACAAGCATCGCGCATGCTGGTTACCCCAGTCGGGCGCGCAAGTAGAAATGGGCGAACATAGTCAGACGCGGCTAGACGCTTGCACGCGGGGCAATAATAGGAAGCGGGGCGTCCGCGAGCGAGCTGTTTCCTTGTTTTCCGGGAAAATCGCGGGGCAACCGTGCCAAGTTTATCGCGAGGCCTCCGTGGGAAATTTATGAAGAGCCACGATCGAAAATTAGGAGGACACCGGGCGTTGGGGATCGCGCGGAATGCGGGCCAAAAGCCAACCGGGCGTCGTCTCTGGTTTCCGAGGATTTAAACGCCTCGTGGATCGCGTGTGGCCATTCAGGCTGGGATCGAAATCGATACACCGCTGTAATGAATCGACGTGACAGTTCGACGTGGGACTGTGACGGGATTCTGGCGAACTTCGAGACAGTTGGAACGTCGAGAGGAATTGGGAGGACGAGTGAAACGTCTGATGAAGAAATTGTTTCATTATTCTGGGATACAAGAGGGAAGATATATATATCTTGTTATGCAACTGACTAGTCTTATGCTCTTTGTTAATATAATCTTAACTCCAACTTTCTTGGACACCAGATCCTTCAATGAAGAAGTTCTTTCCACGAATACTTTACATCGTCATACTTTCTCTTTTCTCGTCGATCGCTGCCGTGCGGATCGTGACGTTCGTCACGTCGTCGTTCTGTACAATCTTTACCGTTCGGTTGAGCAGTGTAAAGTTAAGCATGAGCCATCGATCTTCAGCGATTCGAAAGGAGAAGCATAAACTAGATTCCTCAGAGCTTCACCCAATGTGACACTTCTACTAGTTCTTCAAACATTCCCTACTTTAGGGGTTATCTTTAAATTACGTAAAACTTGTTGGAGGGGATCGCGAATTTCTTACGTTTTCTTACAAGGGGGAGGGGGGGTCAGGTAGCGTCTTACGTAATATTTTTTACCCTAATTTTCAATAAATACAAATTTTACCATTAATGTTCCAGAATAGTAGTTTTAGTTTAAATTTCTCGAAAGCGAGTTAAATGAATTATATAAAGCTCTAATAATTTTAATAACTGATAAAATTCAATGCAAGAAATATTACGTAAGGAGGGGGTTGGAATATCAAATCTTATGAATTCTTATACTGGGGAGGGAGGGGGTAAGAAATCGCCAAAATTACCCTTACGTAATTTAAGAACGGCTCTTTACGAGGTACAAATTTACGTGAGTTGTCAATATCGGGGACCCTCTGCGTCCAGAGATGACGTTCCAGGGGTTTTATAGGGAAACTACAGGCTAGAAGGAAAATTTGACAGGTCGTGACAATGGTAGTTTGCCCGTGAGTAGTCCAGTTTCCCCGTTGGTCGAGAGATGACCGCTATACACGCGGCGAAATATCATCGGCGGCCACTTTCTCTCTCCGCATAACGGATCCTCTTGTGTAACGGACCCCAGCCGTCGAGAAAATGGCACGTCCGTCCGCGTTGCTCGTGACAGAGCAGGGTGTGTCGACCGCGGCAGTCGATCCCTTAAGCCTCGTGCACACGTGCGACAGAATCTCGTGATCGAGTTCCAACGACTTGCTGCAATCACCATCGATCACTTAAAAACGTTCGAGCGATCCAACTTTATTCCTTCTACCCATGTCTCCCGTTGAAAATTAGAGGAACACGGGAAACTTTTAATGTCGAATGTCGAAGGACTCTTGAGAATTCTCGAAGAGGCTTCCATGGTTGTTTGAAATCTTTTATGTGGAGCTTAACGTCACAAGGCTAATTATTTTCTTTTAATGGATATCCTCTGCTATTGTATTAAAAGTAGACAGTCGTTCACGGATCCCTTTTCAGTATGAATTTCTTTTACCTCCTTAAAGAAAGAGGAACTCGATAGTTTCTTCTCGTTGATCATTCGAACGCAAACTGGGCTTCCTTTCGCTGAACTGTTTAATGGCCTCGCGAGGCAGAATTTCAAAGAGGCGCCTAGGAATGCCGGAAACAATGGGCTCTTCGATTGCCTGTTTTACATTGATTCTAGTTAACCAACCGCGTCGAATGCTATTATCGGTCGTTTGTATAGAGGCATTCTCTCGACGAACAATTAAATGGAATCATCACCGGTGCATATAGAATTTTAATAGCCCACCCAAGGATCGACATCCTTTGCTCTTCTATTCATCCACCACTCTGAATCACCCTGATGAATTTTAATTCTCATATATTCGTCCACTATAGACAAACCGTCCTCGGCGATTGAAATAAAATTAAATGGAATTCAACCCCACACGTAGCGGCCAACTGTTTCTCTTTAATTCTGCAACGTTTCCAGCGAAACTTTGATTTGCAAACCCGTGGAATCAAGTTACCGTGCTCAACTACGAAACGTCTTTGCCATCGTGGCGCCCAACGCCGTCGACAGTGGAGGAGTTAAACTCGTGCCAGGAAAAGGAGAATATTTTCTTTCGAAATTACTCCCTCTAGACCGCAGTGCGGTGACTTCGTTACAGCCGAAATAGAGGCACAGCTCGCGAGACAGGATTCCAAAGACTATATCTCCAAGCAGCATTTTGTTTTCATTCGTTTCCACGGGATCACGTTCGTTCCGCCGAATTATCGAATCCACGTGAACACGTTCCGACCGTGGAAAGTCCGGCGTGCACTACGTGCAGAATCGCGAACGGCCGATGGTGGCTCGTTCCTATCCGTGGCGTTGAACGACAAAGGTGTGGCCCTCGTTACACCGAGCTCTCGAGCTTCCTCTTTCGCTCGGCCACTTGCAGTTCCTGCCTTCTTACGCAATTCCTTAGTTTTCCCTTCGATTCGCATGTAATTGCCGGGGTTAGGCCTCGAAACATCGTTTGGCTGCACCTCGCCCTTACGCAATATTGTCACCTCTTCACAATGTAAACACTTTATCGACTGTAACGATCAATGAATTAATTATCAAGTGTAAGTTACATATCACTACTGCAAGTGTTCTAGTGCTTCTAAAAACAACAGAAATGTGGAATAGCGTTTCCCGCTTCTAACAAGGGAAGGATCAGGACTGTCCCGTCGCGGATTTCAATTAAATTATGAGGGGGTGGTATATCTCTACCAATGAAGACTTTTGGCACTTTTTTTAACCACAGATGGTTACTCTTTTTTGCAAAAATGGAAGGTTAAAATTGCTTGCTGCTGCGCCACGACTATTCCGGGTAATGGATCGACTATAGAGATATAGATGTATAGTTAGGTTGTAGAGCAGCAGTAAATGCTGAACCTCGCCTACTCACCATTGTAATCTTAATTGTAATGGTGCAATAAAGACATTTAATAATAATAATATATTTTTCCCAACTTTAAGCTTCACTTTTTCGAAAACGAGTGGCCATCTGTGACTAGAATAAACACGAAAGGCCTTCACTGGTAAATATCTACCTCCCTTGAATTAGTTGAAATCCGCATAGAACAGTTCTCGTCCTCCCCTTGTAAGTAGTAAAATCAGCAAATAGCCAGGCATCGCCCAAAATGAATATCGCGCTCCACAGGAGGGTGCGACGGAAAAACTGCACGTACCATTTCGAGAGTATGTATTGTTATCGCGATGGATTTAACGATCGCCCCCCGTGGGGTACGTGTCAGATGGTAATAATAGACGGAAAGTGGCCTGGACGTTGCGAAACGGAAATGCACGTCCACGCCGGGGGCTTTTGCTTACGTTACTGTTTAATGCGTAAACGGGGCCAGGCGGCGCGCACGAGATCACGCGATACCGATCTCCTCCGTGAATCGTTTCGTCGATTAAATCGCCGATCTTTTCCGTGGGTTTCAGTACCAGGCGAGGCTCAGGCTTCCGGACACGTTCTCGCACTCCCAGAAGATGCAGTGCGTGGATCATATCATCGAGGTCCTCGACCTCGCCGCCTGCCAAGACACTAGTGAGTATAGATCCGTGCGGGCGATCGATGGATCGCACCGGAGCCCGTCATTCACAGCGACCTGCTTTTACGATCCGTCCTCGCGCGATCTGTGGGGTGATCTCGCGTCACGTTTTAGCAACCGATTTTTAGTTTCTTGAATTATAATTTCGGTTCACTTTTGCGTCGCGAATGTAAGGATATATCCTCCTTCCTTTGGGATAATTGAAAAATTTAAAGAACTTGTTTTCTGTAGTCAATCGTGTTTGACTTATTAGTTTACAGATAGCTGTGTTTCTGAGTAGTGATAGTAATCGAGCAACCGAAGCCACTAATCTTTTACGATCTTCTATTCCCGTTCCCTTCGAGGATCAAGAGATCCCAGCGACCAGAGCAGTACACAAAATTGTCCCACTTTCTTCGACGCCGTCAGTAAATTCACCGTAATTTGTTTATGCACGCGAACGAAAACCCACGTTTAAGAATTTACGACTGCGAACGGTGAGGAACGGTCGTCCTGACTTTCCCAGTGGGGCCAGGCTTCGTTCACAGCGCCATTTTGATTGACGATTTCCGCGGTCGTAACTCGTCCACTGACGAAACTGGTCGCGGATATCTATTCCCACTGATAAACGGGAAAGGAGTTGAGGCATCTTGTCAAAACGTCCTCCTCGGCATAAATAGTTCCCCGTTTTATTTTTACCTATACTATACGTCGTCTGTGCTTTATTTTTAGTTATCGGGGACTACACAAAACGAGGACTCTCGGGCGGCGAGAAGAAAAGGACGAGCATAGCTTGCGAGCTGCTCACCAATCCGTCGCTGATGTTGCTCGACGTAAGTTTCCAGCCTTCGAATTCGGTTGAAAACTTTTCTGAACATTTTCTATAGATTATCATTCAGAAACCAACCCTCTGAATTCCCACTTGTTCAGTCGTCGTTTCCTCTGAAGCAAGGATTGCGTAATTAAATTCGATTCGCTCGTCTGTTGTCGTTCAGGAACCAACCAGCGGGCTGGACTCGCATTCAGCACAGGCGTTGATCTCACGACTGAAGAAATACGCGGAGCAGGAGGGCAAGAGCATCGTGGTGACGGTGCACCAGCCCAGCTCCAGGATGTTCCACAGCTTCACCAAGCTTCTTCTATTGAGCAGAGGCCAGGTGGCTTACTACGGTTCCACGGCGAACATCGGCAGGTTTTTCTCCACGATAGGGCTCACCCTGCTGCCGCACTACAACCCTGCTGACTTCATACGTAAGTGCAGTAGAACTACATTAAATTATTAACCCTTTAGCGCCAAACGTATACATATATGATACATTCCTTTTTTTTGCCGTTTCGCCGTTTGCATTCGCATTTCGCTGTTTGCAACAGTTTAAATGATACATGTTTAGCGTAGTTTTATTCACTGAAGAAAATTGGACCCATCTGAACCTTGTATTCTTTGGTTTTATGCATTTTGACATCTGAAAAAAATATATTTAAAAAAAAATAAAAAATTTTTTTTTTGTTTAAAAATATATAAATTCAGATCATTTTTAACGATAAAAACAAATCGGGATATTTTTCCTTCAACGGGATCTAGGTGTGGGCGCTAAAGGGTTAAGCAGTGGAAACGAACCCCTCTACGAACTGACCCTTCCTGAATTAATTAAACTGATAGAGTGTGGCAGTGTGCCTCAGGAGTGATATCCAGTTTCACTCTACTATTCCAGAAGGCACTTAGATTGAAATAGTTTAAGTACCCTCGGGTCTAAGGACCTTTCTAAACTGGAATATTAACACTTAACTCCCCCTTGAGAACTAAACACTTCGAAACGTATCCCCCACTAGAAGAATCGATGATAGAACCTTTCAATAAGCCAAGGAAAGCTGAACTTTTCATTCATACGTGGCACCCAACTCTATCGATCGACACTCAGTATCTATTCCCCACTGTCCCTCAATTTCATTCATGCATAAGAGCTCAGCTCAGCAGCGCGTAACAGCCTCGCTTCAATTAAAACGCTCAAGGATTAGCATCGTATCCCGCTAAACACCTCCGACTTGAAAATAGTACGCTGGATGTATTAGTTATTAGCGCGACATAAATCATTCCCAGGATTTATCCCTACTTTACAACGATCCTCGAGCGTTTTATGGAATTCCCCTCGCGATGGGAGAAGCTGTAGCTGACGGTGGACGTTTGATTGTTTCAGTGGAGCAAATAAAGGGGCCAGAGGAGGTTCGGGATCGCATCGTGGCCGCGGCTAGGAACTCAAGACAGGGACCTGACTGCCCGCCGGAACTCCGCCCGGAATACAATCCCAGCCAGCATCCGCTCTGCGACCATCTCATCCATTATCACGAGCACCACATCAGCCACAACGGTACGATATAGCGTGCAAACGGTTGATCGTGCTCGTTGGCCCCGCGTGCACACACGCCCGGAGCCTCTCGGATCGCATCAGGCTTGTTGTGGTCCTGGATCGCCCGCTTAAAACTCGAAGATCGAGTGTCGACGTGTCGGTACTTTGTAGGTCGAGGGTTATCTGGGACGAGGGGGTTTCTCGAATCGTCGAAACGTTTGAAATTGAGATTCCTTGGGAACTTGGGAAGGGAGACGTCGAACTATTGGATTGATAGGGGTGAAATTGTTTGATAGGGTGGGAGCGGTTCCAAGTATCTCGCTTTGTAAATTTTTCTAGTAATGGTTTCCGACTCGAGGTGTCTCTGACATTCGGTTCTGTTGGTGTTTTATAGTGAAAGAAGACGAAGGACGTACACTGTGGTTGGACACGCAAAGCCATGCCAGCAGCAGTGCCAGCTCCGCGGACGAGGACTTTTCCTGGCAGTGGCCCACCAGTTTCTGGTCCCAGTTCAAAGTGAGTACCATTCTGGGAATATTTTCTCATCATTAGACTGCTGAAGACGATGAACTTTCTACGAGAGATATTCTAAAAAAAGTGTTTACAAAGGTCTACACACTTTAAACACTGTACTCAAGTGGGTTGCGAAGGACTTGGTCACAAAAATTCTTGCGACTTTTTAAATAACCCCCATAGAAAAAGCTCCGAATAGAATCCTCGACAGGAAGTGTTGACTGTAGCTTGATTTACAGCGCTGCGATGATGAACGTTCTAAAAATATTTGCTTGATAAACACACGGTCCATATTTATACAGTATCGCGAGATGTTAGCGTTACTTTTCGCGGTTTGTCTACTTTCCAAGCAAGAGTTCGATTAGAAAAAATACCCCACTGAAGGCGAAACGGTGCTCGCCCTTTAGACCTCTCGAGAGATTTCCACGCACCAAAATCGCGACTACCTCTTCGGACTTGGGCAGAATTTCAAGAACCCCGAAGAGGAATCGGAGAGCTGTGCTGCAAAGCGTTGTTGAAATTATGTAGGGCAGTGCGAACGCCATGTCGCATTTCCGTGAGCGACAGCAAAGTATATGAAAGTATTAGAAACGTCTGAAGGAGAGATCGAAAAGTTCGATTGCACGCAAGATTAATAGAGCATGCAAACAGCAATATGAAAATTTAGATGAGTGGCCTGGTATGCCGCGGAGATAATACGAGGGAAAATGGAAATGACATCAGGATTCAAGTTTAATGCTCGCATTAAATTCGTATTAGTCCCCGCGAGAGGTTTATCTGAGACGTTAACGCATTCCAGATAACGTTCAAGGTGCCGGACTGGTGGCATTTGTTCCGTCTGAGGTGTTACGCTCCGTTCGAGTTCCCACTGCGTTCGCGTAATTTCCCTAACGCGGGGAGCGATCTCCCTGCCGCTTGAAAATTTCATTAAGCAATTCACCTCCGGGTGCCAGAGCGAAACGGCGCAATCCCTTCGCCTCAAACATTTAGCGCATGAACAATTAAAAATCCCGCTCAACGAAACCTGCGTGCAAGCTACCCTCAATGTTCAACTCTTGGTTTCCGTAACTTATCAAAATTAAATATCAGTTAACACGCGAAATATTCTACTCTCATCGACAGCTCCTCGTAACTCATCCAACTCCCTTAACCCTTAGTATCATAGTGTAACACCCGTGTTACACGAATTGAAAAAATTATGCACGCCATTTGGTGTCTTTTTCATGAACTTTAAAGCATTACTTTAATATTACCATATGTAACAAGTGTCCTTAGGGCAGAAATACATCCGTAGAAATTTTACTGTGATACATTGTCTCGTATTATTGATTAATAAATCAATAAAATAAATTAATATATAAATTTGATGTTGAACATAATATAATAATATATGTAACACTAGTCTAATATTCTGCAAAACTGAGTACTGCCTTAATTAACATTATAATACATAGGTATCTTTATGCATGATTTAACACTGGTGTTAAATCCATATTTTTTCATTTACACAAAAAATTGTTACACTAGGATATGTTTGCTTATTTTTAGGAGTGAAGTGTGGACAAAAATGGACCTATAAGAATTTTTCGGGGTAAATTAAAAAAATCACGATATTAAGGGTTAATATCCCTTTGCCATCTGTATTTTGCAATTGTAATACTTTTTCCAAATTCCCACTATGCAATACTCCTCCGCTTCATTTTACCCAATTTATTCAAACCCACCACAAGCTTTTCAAGCATATTTGAAATTTTTACTGTCCCATAAAAAATTCGTCGTTGCTCCGTTTGATCGCTAAATTCCACCAGATGCAAGCTACCCTGGAAACGCGGCTGAAGAAAGAGGGAGGGTCGATGCACAGCGCAGTCCCCGAATCGCAGAAAGAAAAACGCGCGCGTAATGCAGCGTGAAAGAGTAGAGCCGACACAGCGCAGAAAGGAGAACTAGGTCGCGTTTACACGATTCACCATATCCGGATAATTACCGCGACCAGTATGCCCGTTCGCGTTGGCGCTCTTTGTACGAATGCACTTCGCATCACTTGCATCACTTTTACCCAACGGAACTGCTCGTCTTCTTCGTCTAGCTACGTCTCAGCTCGATCGACGCGGAGAGTGGCTCGCGCTGTGCGCGATGCATTTCGTTCGGGAGAGGTGAACCTTTAAGGAAACACGGTGGACGATGCTTTCAGATCGAAGCTTAATAGATTGGCGAAGGATGGGATCGTTAGTAATTCTTGGAGCAGCAATTTGCTGAGGATTAGGGCCACGGAGAGTGTCAGAGAACTAGTAGGACCACGAAGACTAATGAAACTGCTCCAACTGGTAGAACCACTTGGACGATCAGAATATTTGTACTACTAATTACTTGGTAACACTTGTGATTCCGTTGGATACCGAAGGAAAGTCTGAGATGAAGAAATCATGCTGAAATCGTGGAGCAGATTGTCAATAACTTTCAAGCTTAACAAAGTTGTATCTAAACCTTATCAGAGTAACTTGCTCCTCTCATCATGTCGAACATATTATAAGGAAAAGGGAATAATACAAGTGGATCGTTAGACCAGTATCTTTCATTTGGGTCGGTTAAAAAGGAGGAGAGAATCGAAGAAGCTTATATTTATCTCCACACGGTGATAATTGTGATTCTTCTGCCCAAGAGCTGTCGAGCTGCTTTCAGAGACCGAAAGTTGGTTGACTAGGGATCGATGGTGTCGCGGTGATTGAGCAATTAACGATGTTAAGTTCCTCTTCGTTCTTCACGGTTAAATGCTCTGGGTATATAGTTGTAATTTAAAGAGGCCTTCGGAAACAGCATTGTGCAACTTTGCGTTCTATTTCCTCACGGCCGCTGATATAATTGAGCTGCACCAAAGAGGTGTAGCGAGCAGCAACCTTGCGGCCTGTGACATTGTCACGGGGGCAGCATTCGTATCATTATGAGCGTGCAATTAGCCACGCGCACGTATCTCGCGTCGGGTTCAGCTCTTCATCAATTAGACTCTTTCACGAAACGTTATAAAGCACCGAACTAGCGCCTCCTAATTCAAGGACAGTAAGTAAAGTAAAGTCTGGCGTAACTGAAATCTTGGAAAAGGCAGCTATTAATCTCTGATTGCTTTACTTTCCAAATGTGCAATTGCTTCACTTTCCTAATTTATCTTTGCTCAATCTGTATTGTTCTCCATTTAATATTAGTATGAGTGGATGAAGAACCCACGATGATTCGCTCACATGTAAATTTGTGTTGTTCGATGGTTGCAGGTATTATCAGAAAGAAACTTTCAAGAGGCACGGCCACGGATGCTGTCTCGCCTGAACTGGCTGCAGACGATAGCCCTCGGCTTGCTGGCTGGACTGCTGTGGCTCAGGCTTCCCAGAACCGAAGCGGCCCTCCACGACATCCAAGGCTGGATGTTCTTCAGCACCACGTATTGGATGCTGTTCGCCCACTTTGGTGCACTCTCCAGTTGTGAGTCTCCGTTTCTTTCCAATGCTCAAAACCTCCAACTAAACCATCCAACGTATCCCAAACCAACTCCGATTCATCTGAAAAAGGTTTGAACTTGAAAAAAAGCAGGGACGCGTCCAATTTCCTTAAAATACTGAACGTAGAATAGAACACTGCGGAAAACGATTTAAAAAATCAATTGCAATTAAAAGGAACTAATTGCGCTCGCTTCTCCTTGGTAAATTCACTTCCTGCTTCTCGAGGGCTCGTTAAATTCTCCTAACCGCGAGAACGCAGACCTCTCGACGTGAAATGCGCCTGTCGATGGCCAGTAGATTTTAATTAGCAATTTTACCCGGGCGAACGGAGAGGAGGAGCGCGCGACTGAAAAGCTCCCGCTGAAAGTTCTCAGGTGGTCCTGGGCCGCGAGCATTGCGCAACGGCGCAGAAGCAGATGAGAGTAGATTGGCTAATTGAGCGACTACCGACGTAACACGCTCAATCAGCCATTCAGTAAAGCCCGTTTTTTTTTATTGCAAAGATTTGCAAAGGACCGGAGAAGAACGGTCAATCAAGAGGCCCGCGTCAGTATGTAGGTCGCGCCGTGACCCACTGGCGAGGGCGCGCGCGCGCACCGCCGTAATTGAGGCCCTTTTGTCGACCAAAACGAGCGTGACAAATTTCAAACGGGGAATCAGACTGTAAAATGACGCAAATTAGACGTTCTCTTCGCGACTACCAATGGGATTCTTCCTTCGATGTCGAATAATCCAGTTCAATGGCCCCAATAGACGAAGTCGACGAAGTAAACGAACCTTCTGTCGTGCTAGCAACTATTCTAATTGCCGTTCAGAAACCAACTTTCCTATTATTCCAACGGAAACTAGCTCGTTTAAGCAACCGCGTCATTTGTCACTCGATTCCTCAACAATTACCTATCATCTGTTACGGGAGGATATTCTAACGCTGTTGCAGAGTATTGCACAGCGCGCTCGTAATGAAGTCATTCAAGTGGATGGTTGCCCAGATTGTTCCGAGCGGTGTTATAAAATTTCTTCGAAGAGGCAAAGGGAGAAACGAGATAGTCGCCATAAAAATCTGAAAATTAGTAGAACTCGGGGCCGTCGCCGATTTCATTGAGGAACGAACGCGTTTTCCAAGAAGAAAACGCAATAAAGAGCGAGCGGGATAGGGGAACGTCGATAGATAACCGTGCCCCCCTTCGGCCCCGGTCGAGCAAAGGTGACAAATCGCCGGGAACAAAGGGCAGTAAACGATAAAACGGAAAAGTTAATAGGCTATTCCGCCGACTATTTTAGGAGGCGCATAACTTAGGCATAGCCACGGCCTAGTCGCAGCTACTCCGACGGGTGGTGGCGTTTTACAATCGTCGTCACTTATCCCCCGTAGAAAGCGAAACGGCCTGGGCGAGACGCTAAAAGCGAGCCCAGGAAAGAACAGCAGCTGTAAAACAGATTTTAGCATCGCCTTTGATTCTCCTCCATCTCCGTTTCTTTCTATTTCTTCATCCCCTTACCTGCTCTCCTCCGACCGTCCTAGCGGCCTCGCACCGCGAGCCTCTTCCATTGTTCAGCGTCTGTATTTTGATCGAAATGACGCTTTTTTATCCGTTCACCGAGCCCAGTGAGCCTCGAAACATTTCCTTTTCAAACTGTCATTTCACTTTCATATATTATACTATATTATATAAGCTTCTTCAACAGCGTCCTCCAAGTCACTTATCCTAAAAAAAAGTGTCTTTCATTAACAAGAAATTCTCTTTTGGAAGAGATCCTTAAATTTCCAAGATTACCAACCCTTCCTTTACCTTCTTATTTACTCTAAAGTGTCCACCGTGGACTTAGGGGGTTTTTTATTTGAAATAACCCGAGGGAAATTTCTGTTTCAGTTCCTCCAGAGCGCGAGGTTATCAACAAGGAGCGGTTGTCGGGATCGTATCGGCTCTCGGCCTATTACTTGGCGAAAATGGTCGGCGAGTTGCCGCTTACGATTACACTGCCTGCAGTCTACCATACTATTAGTTACCCGATGTTGGGCTTCCATAGTACAGCAGTTTTCTTCACCCTGCTGGCGTTCCTGTTACTCAACACCGTCGTCGCTCAGGTACGTTCCATTCATCTTATCTTGCAGCCACTCCCCCTGTGCTTAGTTATCTTCGCGGAGCACTGATTTTATTTTCCATGGGAACAATTATTCGGCGGACGAATTAGAAAGTGCGTACAGTACTAGAAGAATAGTCGGGCTTAACTAGTAGAGGAAGAGCAGAAAGGTTCATAGCATTCGTTTAGAGCGTCACGTCTGACCAATTATGGAATTCATCTACTTAAAACGCTCCACTGTTGCTACAGCCTCTTGTTGGACGTTGATAGAATTTAAGAAGGGGTAGTTTCTTTATTTTTGAATCTGCTTGTTACGCGATCATTTGAGGGTTGATTTACTTTATTAATTTAGAGGTGTTTGCTCACCAGCTTGATGGATAAAAAGTCAAACTTGGTTATCTAATAAGCTGGAAGACAGTAGAATTCGATGATCCACTTTCGACTTCACCTTTTCACCTTGCATTTTCTCAAGCCTGCGCTTCGGGGACAAAGACATCACGAGTCTGTCATTCGCAGCGCATTCCCCGGGATGAAATAAAGAGGTTCTATTTCATTTTATTACTCCGTATGCAGGAGGAAGTCGTAAAGATTCCACCGCGAGGCGTATTTTCACGCGAATCCAGTGTCTTGAAGCTGTCCAAGAGCGGCTCCAGCGAGCGTTAGAACCTCCGTGGCCTAGTAGCAAAGGGGAGCCATTGAATCCGAGATCGGCGATCATTAACGTTTAATCGCGCGATAAACTTCCTCCCCGCGAAATGAAATAATAGAGAAGCGACAGCTTGTAAATAGAACCTCTTGCAGTATCTCCCACGCGACCGAACGTCCGACTGCGTCATCAAGCGATCAGTTTTACACGCGTTTTACTGTCCGACGCCGGTTCGAAACGCTCGGCCGGAAGTACCCGCGTTATGGCTGAATCGTAAAACGAGAACACGCGTTATGGAAACACCGGCTCTGTTCTCGCGGAACGGTGGAACATCGACAGACTGGCGTGCATCGCGGTGCAATCTATGCTGGTGCATCGCGAATCGGTTCCATCAACAATTTAAGATCCAAGAACGATATTGCTCCGTCTCCTCGAAACGCAAACTCCACCTCGATCTGCAATGAATACCACGGAACGTAATGCGGTATAAATAAATTCAATCGCTGCTTAAAAAAAATACTCATTCATCAACTAAATCTGTCGACTAATCGTGTTACTATCGTTCACGAGCGGGGCAGCGCGCTGCGGTATTGCGAAACGCGAGAGTTACTCATTTCCGTCAATAGGTAGGTGGTTTTGAAAGTAAATCGCGACCGCCTTTCATGCTACAATGACTTAGTATTGACCGTAGGTGGTCACCGTCGAGGGCTGGTAGGAGTGAAGGGCGGGGAAATGGAAACCGCGAAATTCTTGACGTTTGCGTTTCGCGCTGTTGAAAAAAAAGGAAGGAAAATTGGCTGACAGAGTTGCGTCAGAGCAACGTTACCCAAGCTGCTGCACCAGCAGTGTCACCCTGCTGCATCAGCAATGGGAATGCATGCGCGTGCGCGTAAACGTCCGTTAAAGTACTCTATCTTTTCTCGGCCGGTGACATTCGCGAGATAAAGCCGTGATCCCACTTCAAGTATTCTTCGAGTAGTTAGAAGAATATCGCTCTTCGAAGGCACTGTGCATCAGAGAAACAGCGTGGGAGCGCAAATTTACGATGCGGTGGAAATTGAAATTAAATGTCCGAGGAGGGCGAGGTTTCTTTTAAGAATGAAAATTAGCGGTGTGATGGATGTTGAGAATCTTGATTCGTGTGATTGCAGAGCGTGGGATTCTTCGTTGGCGCCTGCTGCTTGGACCTCCAGGTGAGCATAACCGCGTCTGCACTTTACACGCTGGCGACGCAGCTACTGGGTGGCTATTTGGCGACAGCGGTCCCGCCGTGGCTCGCGTGGGCCAGGTACGCGAGTATGGTCCACTACGCCTATCAGAATATGCAGATCCTAGAGTTCGGCGTCGGCGAGCCGATCATGTAAGTGGAGACTACTAAATATCGATCAATGGGTTTTCCCCAGGTTTGCTAAGTGGTATAGCAGCTTGAAAAAAAGTTTCTACCCTTTGCGCCTACTCCCTTAGCAAAATTGCCGACGAAGTTCCACTAAACTTCACCTCTTCCTCGATCGAAACCTCAGTTTCTAAGCCCATGACGCAAGTAGAATAGAAATAGACGCAGAACTACCGCGATCATCCCCTTAATTAATTATCTACGAACTTCCACCGTCACAGTCCATCGTGCGTCATTCGATTCGCATTTCCCAGCCACCATTAGCTGTCTCTACCCGCGCTCAGGATCGCGAGATCCCCCTATGGATAAAGTCCCTACCAATAACCCACCGCGACGCGTTAATCGCATCAGCCAACATTGATCCGCCTAACACGCCCCCGAGTCTAGAGGAAGAGGGAAGCAAACGGCGAGACAGTTCGCGGGGAGGGATGGAGGTAGAATCGACTTGGACTCTCCCCTTTTATTGAAATCCATTACTATAATTCTCAAACAAAAATGCTCGCGAGCCGTTTCGACCCATCGCTACATTCCCCGAATAATGTGCAACTACGACGTTAACTTCTGCCGTCCAGGACGAGTAGACGTGGGAGGGGAAGGGGTGGCCGAAGTCGATTCTTCCTTCTTGTATCCCAGCTTTCTAGAAAAACGAGCGGCTGGAGTTGAGACGGTATCCAGTTTAACCGGTGGCCTCCTCTGTTCCAACGACAGATGCTCGCAGCCAAGCAAGTTCTCGGAGTGCAGGAACTCTACCACGATACCAGTGTCCGCGATCCTGGAGAGCCAGGGCGGCGCCAGGGGCTCCGGTCTTCCACTGTGGGCGAACACGGCCGTTCTCCTGGCGTTCCTCGTGATATTCCGCACCCTTGGCTACCTGGTGCTGCGCTACTACCGTGTACCGAAGTGAATCCGCCTGCGACGATCCCTGTCCGGTGGACCATTTGCCGCTTCGTCGTCGACCCGACCGGTGACCGGCGGGTCGGCGGACACAGAGAGGACCTCTCGCCACGCTAACGGGAACGCCGTCGAGCTTTAACCCCTCGTCCCGTGAGATTGCAACGACGCGCTAGCCCCGTCGCAGAACTGTGACGAATAAAACCCGAGCCGCGATAGTTTATTTTTCCAGGAGAATAGAGGTTCAGCTTGGAGCCATTCAGCTCGGGGGATGGGATCGAAGGGTGGCGCTGAAGGTGTGACGTCTCGCTCGAGCCTGCGACTCTTTAAAATCTGGGGAGTACGCGCTCGTAACTTGGAGACCCCTCTGTCGCGTATCTAACACGCCGATCCCGGTGGGCACGATATCCTCTAAGTAGATTCGGGCGTCACGCTTCAGAGCCGCGTCAGTCGCCAGCCGCCCGAGCATCACTATTTTAATTACCGAACGATTAGCGAATATTTTTGTCGACCGTACACGCAAACTCGCAGACTAGCATACCTCAGACAGCCAGGGAACCGGACGACGGGGCGAGGGGTTAGACGCGTTCGGGGGTTGATCGAGTGCACCCTCTTTGGTCGCCTTCCCGATAGTCTGGCGACGAAGAGGCGCGCGCGGACGCGCCGTCGAAGAGACTCGGCGAGGACTAATACATAAGATTGTACACGTAGAGACTTTATATCACAGCTAACGGAGTGCGAGAGCAAGCGCGAGGATGAGGGATGAACGTGCGAGAGCGAGAATGCATGCGCGCGGCTGCTGGACTCCTTTTCTTTTAATTTCTTGCGGCAAGAAGGGTATAATAAGTAGAAGAATACGAAAACGAAAGAAAGGGGACGGAGTGAAAGGGTTGGGCGAGTGAGCCAGAGCGAATGGAGAATCGCGTGAAAGAGATGAGGGGTAGGGGGGGTTGAGATTAAGAGCGCGCGGGAGAGCTTTTTTTGGGAAATAATCGAAGCGGCGTCGCGGGCGCCGAGAAACTGACTGAAAAGATACAAAAAAAAAACGAAAATAGATGAAGAAGGCGAAAACGAACACGTTTATATACGGGACGACGTACCATTTCTTACATAACGGAGGCAGAGTAGGGAGTATACACACCGCGGAGAATCGCGTAGGCTTAGGTGGACACGCGTAACGGCCCCATTATTAATCGTTTAGCGACTATCTCCAACACCTTTACTTTTTACCTTTTTATTAACGCGTACCCGCGGAACTATTGCTACGTTTTAATGATATTCGCCCTAGATGGTAAGGTGAACTGCTGCTATTTCATTACCACACTACTATTACACGTTAGTACTTTTTATTATCGACGATGTGTATGATAAACCGAGGGGATTTTGGAGGCGGCGACGGCCAGAGCGCGTAGGCCGTGCGGTGTGCCGAGGGCGCGAGTCTTTTGAGAGAGGAACGGTGGATTGTTCGACTGTAAAAATAGGAGAGCGTCGATCGGGGAGGTGCGACGTGAGGCGTGTGATTCGGGGAGAGGGTGGTGTAGATAGAGGTGACGGGGGCAGAGAGGAGGAGACGGGGAGGTTAGTAGGGTTAATTGTTGAGCAGAGTCGCCGGCGAGCGGTGTATCTAATCGAGCGACCACCGGAGGGGGTTCGAGATTCGGACGCCGGGTTTAGAACTTGTCGCTGGTCTCTGACGTATCTATGTGATGTTTTCTTTTTCTATAGGAGCTCGATACGTTACGAATGGGGATCCAAACGGACCTTTCACGAGCGGTGTAATAATTCATTGGCTACCTTGTGTACATAGAAATTATATATATATATATATATATATATACACAAATATTATATATATATAACTATAATAATTATTATCATTATTATTAATATTTTTTAATTATTATTTCTATTAGTAACTATCGCATGTACATGTGAAACACGGACTGAACGAGGAGGCACGCGACGTTCGTTTCTTTTCTCTTTTTTTTCAGGAATATAACACACATACACAGACACACATACACGTAATTACTGTCACGATTATCAAACTATTCACCTGTGACCTGTTAAGTTCCAGGGAAATTAGGGAGCAAAAGGAGAAACGTGAAGTGTAATCATGTCCTCTCCAGAGTCACACATTGAGAACACACACAAACACGTGCGTACACATACTCAGAAATCACACAGGAAAGCCAGTGTTCGTTACAGTAGGGAATAAACAGGCAGACGATCGCGATCACGGCTGAGCAGAGTTTGGGCAACGGTCGAGTCAATCTTTTATCGCAAACTCAGACACGAGTGGCGGCGGAACTGCATTCCCGATCTTCAATTCCAGCTTGTCCAACAAACTTCACCTCCCAATCTCTGATCAGCCGCGATCGCGGAGGGGGGCTGTTTCATGCGGTTTTAGTCGGCCGACGGGCAACGCGACGATTCTGTGCGACCAACCGGACGACTCGTCGACGATCCACACGCGCGACTCGTCGTCTTTCTTCGGGATCTTTGAAGAAGCTCGGGGAAACCGTCGCGCGTCAAGAACCTTGCATATCCCCGTCAGATCGCGTAGCTGTTCACATTCGACCGCTTCCTCGCGCTCTTTTCTAAAAGAACTCGGGCTCGGGAGATAGAGTGGAGGCAGAGGAAGTGGTCCTGCGGATCGAGCGATTATTTACTGACGTTTCTCGAAGGACGCGCGACGGGACTCGTCCGGCGCACGCACAACGCAATATCCACCAAGTGTTCAAGTGGGTTCGGTAGGAGCGTGGTCGGGGGTGGGTTCGAAGGAGGGTTGCTTGCCAACGGTAGGATTTAAGGGGAGTGTCTCCGGAAGAAGGGACTGCGGAGGGGAGATATCAGAGAAGGCATGGGAAAGGGGTTGATGAAAAGCGTTTTGGAGGCGAAGATTTGGCTGTGCCCGTGTCTGTGACTGATCAGTTCGTTCGTATCGCTTTCTTTTTCTCTATTCGAGCGTTGGAAAGGAGGCGGAAGAGGAGCGGATAGTGAACGCTGGAAGAGAGTGCGGGAGAATGCTGGGAAGAAGTGGACGGGGAACGAGGCTCGGCGAGAAAGCTGGGGAGAAAGAGAGAGTGCAAGAGAGAAAGGAGAGCAGCGCGCACCGGTTAGGAAGAAGAGAAGGAGAGGATTAACGCGTTCGAAAGTCGTTCACCGTCGCTGTTCACCCAACCGCCGTAGTGTTTTTTTCCTCCTCCACCTACATGGCTTTTCTTCTTTCCCGTTGTAGCGCGCGCAAGGAAACTCCACTTCCGTTTTTCCTCGACCTCCTCGCGCTGAACTTTCTCGCGGAGACCCAGAGCGTAATTGGCTCGGTCATTTGATTTCGGGATGTTTCGTATCCGCGAGCAACAGCGGAGAGCGCTAAGAGGAAAGTGGAACAGTAGTTTTCTTCGTGGCTCGTGGAGAGATTTATCTTTCCCTAGTAGATCTTCCTGGAAGCCGAGGGAAGATCGATGAAGCTCCTTCGTTCTCTGTCTGTCGATCGATGAATCAGTCGACGCGGTGAACGGCACTGCTTTCCCCGCTTGTCGTTTGTAGAACGACCGTATCAGAGGAAGCAGAATCGTGTCGAAGGTGTCGATCGATCGACTTTTCCTGCTTTTCTTTCGCCTTCGATGCCGCCTCCTTAAATGGCGTAGAAAGGGAACGAGGCATCGGCTAACTCACACCCGTTTCGAATCGCGTAGATGTCTTCTCAAAATTTTGATACTCGTATTGTATACACTCTATACACACCGTTTCCAACATTTTTATACGTTTACAAATCACCGTTTCCACCGATGGAATGTAGGAAGCCTGAGGGGTTCTTTCGAAGGAATCGAGCGCCGATTAAAAGCAATTGTTGCGCAACTGGGATCTAAATAGAATCCTCTCGTAAATCACCAGATAAATATCTGCGATGTGAAAGAAAAATACCTTTCGCGGTTGAACACAAACTGAAATATTAAAAAAAATAAAAAACAAGAAACGAAGTGCTTGAAGTCTCGCAGTGGTTCGTGAGATTTCTTCGAACATCGCATAATCGGTGACAAATAATTAAAATTCCCACTTAAAGAGTGTCTCTAATTGCTCGTCCACCGAAATCCACAAGAACAATCGAAGTGGAAATAGCGCAATAATTGCTTTTCAATCGCTGATCAATATCGAAAATCAGATTTCTCAGCGCGGAGGCGCGGTTTGACACTCGTCGACGCGTCGGTTTGGTGTAATTAATGGACGATAGCTCGTATTATGTATCACTAGGCGGGATGCAATCGCTTTCGCGTTTCATACCGAAAACTCGTAATCTTTCTCGACCTTCTACACACGCTTTTTGCACTGAAACACGAAATAAGACTGACAACGTTTTTTATACATGTTGATGTGATCCGAGCGACACCGTGGGACCCTTCGTGTCCGAGATCGATAAACGAGGGGATCGAGCGACGGGAGGCTCGTCAGCGAGGCTCGCGGTGGGATCTGACACAGCCAAAACTCTCTACCGACGATATTTTTCACGTTTTTCTAGCTCTGGCTTCTTCTTCGCGAGCGCGAATAGATTCGGCCGATCGGGGGGTTGTAGGCTCTCGAGAGGAAAATTGGGGCGACAGTGGAAATCCAAAGGGGAAGGGGAGGCTTGGTCTTTGGCCCTTGGTTCGTCGAAATGTAGTCGGAGCAAGATCGAATTGGTTTCATCGTTTGAACGATGTTATTCCAACTGTGGATTCTGCTTTGATATTATTCTTGACGGGGTGGAAGAGAAATTGAGTGAAAAGATCGTAGCGTCGCGTGACAGATTCGAAAATGCAAAGGCTGGAAACTCGGTCCATTGATCTGCCTCCCTTTTTAACTCGTTTCGATGAAGGAACTGTGGAGAAATCTTCGACTAGGACTGGAACAGTTCGATTCGTTGGACCAGCTGGGGGCAAAGTGGCGAGGGAGGGAATCGGGCGAGAAGATGAAGTAAACACGCGACTGTTTCGCTTTACGAAAATAGTGCCTTTTTTACGAAGACTCTGTTGTTTGTGCCAAGTCGAATTCGAGGGTTGCGAATGCGTACGCTTGCGAGCAGCACACGTACACACTAACGGGGGTGGGGGAGAAGCGAGGGGATGAGATGGATTGAGGGAGACGAGGAGAAACGACAAAAGGAGATTGAGAGAGACTTAAGAAATTTCCCATGGAGACCGAGAGCTTGACAAACGACGAAGGCAAAGCTCTCGCGATCTCGATGGAAAGTTGATTAGGAATCGATGGGAATTTCTATCCTGAAGTAGAACGTTAACTTTGCATACAATAATATCTCCAAAAGGAACGACAAATATAATTAGAAAAATTGTGAAGTAGCTGCTTAATCCTAAACTGACAAGAAAACACACTACTTCAACGTAAATACATCTCCGAATTACAATTTCGAAATACCAGATCATCCACTCCGATTCTATTCACACTGTTATACCTAAAACTGACGCTCTGTCTTCTGGAAGAATTCCCATTGCTCCCTCGAGGGTTGACAAGGTAGAGGTAGAGGAACGATACGGAAGGATTCGTCGAGCAGCAACGGCAGCACAGATAAGACACGCGAGAAGAATTAAACCTCACGCACAAACACTCGATATATGACAGGTAGGAAGACAGACACCGTGAGACAAGAAAATAGAGAATAAATGTCAAAAAAAAAAGAAAGAAAGAATGTGTGAACGGCAGTGAAAGAAAAGGGGGTGCGTTTCTTGCATGCGAAGGAAAAGGGAAGACTTGGAATTAATCCACAGAAAGAGGGGAGGGGAGTGAGTACCGCGGGACTAACAAATTAAAAATGCCAAAAAGTGTTCCACTAATCAATGCCGCCGTGGATCCCCAATTAGTACCTACCGTAAACCGAATGAAATTACGTCTAATAATCGAATTGTAGAATGTGCTAAAGAAGACGAGGAGGATGAGAAAAAAGAAGTTAATATATAACTCTAATTATGGTTATATATATGTATATTTACCCGTACATGTATATATATATATATATATATATCAGTGTGTATGTATATATATATATATCCAGGCGTGTGTATATACATGTTTGTGTATATATATATACGCATGTATATAATTATATATACACACGCATACTAACGAGCAGAGCACACCGATACGCTGCACGATTTATTTCCATCCCCCCACCCCCACCCACACCCCCAACCTCCGCTCGCATATGAAATCGTGATTAAACGCGTAACTCGCATCTTCGATCATCATCATCATCATTTATCATCGTCGCGCATCATCGTATCATCGTCATCTCCCGCGTTCGCCAATATCCGCGCGACACTCAGACTCCGCCGATCTATTATTGTATATACCGATCGTATCAAATATACATACAAATACATACACATATATATACATATATTAAGCACTAACAGAATTATCCTGTTACTATTATTACATACGAGATGATATTAATTAACTGATAGTATTATACCTGTTATCCCAGTAGCGTATAACTACTGCCCCGCTACACACATAAAAACCCCACCCACCAACCCACCCTGCCCGCCCCTGTTTAGACGGAAGAAAAATGGGAAAAAAAAAGAAAGAAGTATATCGTTATCTACCGTTATCGCACCTTTGATTTTTACCGATAAATCGTTGAATAATCGTCATTGGTATAACTGTAAGGTTTATTATTATCATTATTATTAATATTATTATTATATTATATTGTATTATTATTAATATTGTCATCGTCAGCATCGTCGTTGTCATCGTCGTTGTCGACCACCACCATCGTCCATCGTCGCGAAATCATCCTCCTCATCGCTCTGACAGATTTTTCTTACCTTCTTTTCTTTCCAAGCCCCCTACTTTCTCATCGACGTTCCATGTACCACGGCTCTTTCGTTCTTTCCTTGGCAGTCACTCGACTTCCACGATCTTCACTATTACCGATCTTCTTCCCGCAACTAAAACGATGCTTCTTCGCTGGTCGATTTCTTCTCGTTGCGACGTCTGTTTCTTTTTCTCGTTAAAAGAGGATTCGAGGATTCGGGACGATCGCGATTAACGAGGTCCTCCTCGAGTAAATTGATCCTTGGAACGATCGCGGTCGCGTTTCGACGGGGCACCGGGTGCTTGCGAAATTCGAGGGTTCGCCGAGGCGGTGGCAACTCCTGTGCTTCGGGGAGCAGTGGCTGCTCGAGGTCGCTTTCTTCGCTGCGAATCGTGTCGTGAAAGAGCAGCCGTTGCTTCAAATCTCCAGCAGCCGTTGCTTTTTGCCCGAAGCACAGACCACCCTGGACTCCCGTTTCCAAACGAGTGCCATCGCTTTCGCGCGAAACTTCATAGGCTAAATAATTCTGAGGCGGTGAGTCGAGCGGACTCACGCACGGGGAACCACGCCAAATGGTCGCCGGGACGCGTTGCGCGCTCGAGGAACGTGCATCGGCTCCTTCAGCGCGTTTTTCATTTTTCTAGAGGCATTGCTAAGAACCGTAACTGTTTATGGACGGGGCCGTAGCACGGGGACAGTCTCGTTTCCAGAAAGAAAAGCAGAATCATCCCCTATGGTACCACTTGTCGTTCTTCTTCCCGGAAAAGAGACTCGAGCGCGTCGCGACGTACTCGGCGAATAACCACGAATCGGTTCCCCTCTGGTTAACTTAGAGTTTAGACTAATTAGGAAAATTCGGGGAACATTTAGAGAACGAATGCTCTGGAACGGTGCTCTCTCTCGAGGGTGTGATAGGAAAATTTCAAGGGTATCCGCAGAGCTGGATCGATCGTAATCGAAAGCACTGGTGCCGAGAGGGCGCGAGAAGAAGCACCGAGAACCCTGTTATCATTGTTATCTTCCCTTATCGTCCCTTACAAACCCATCCCCCGTTCCCCTCCCTCGTCATTTCGACGCGTGCGTGTGCGTGTGTGCTCGGCGCGATCCGGCGTTTCGAATCCAATCGAGCCGATCGATCCTCGATTCCGACGCGAACCTTCGCTCATCTCCAACCAGAACCAGCGCAAAATCAGCGACTACAATTGTCGGCGATCGATCAACGCGTCAGGGAAAGAGAATAATCTCCTCTTATCTCTCGCGATATCGATCCCACTTCCACCGCCAAACCTTCGTCTACGAATCCTTCGTTCGCGGCTCGCAGACGCCAGCGGGCGTGCGCGATCTCTCGGCTTATTTAATTTGTAAATAAATCACGATTTAACCAACATGACCAGCGAGTTGTTTGATTTTACGCGGCGAGAGCGAGATATCGAGATCGAGCGATCGATTCGTCGCCCGTTAGGGATCGAAGGAGGTACCGGCAGAGGAGCACGGACACGCGAATGTTACCGATTTACTTCGAGCACAGTCGATTCCCCTCGACACTCTTGTGCAGCTTCGAATTTCGAGACTTTCGAAAATTCCGCGCGCCCCCCGATGAATTTGCACGAGACCCGCGTCGATCGTTCTGCTGCGAGAATCGAACGTACACCGAGCGGCGAGGCTCGTTCAAATTCGGGGACGCTGACAGCCTTTTGCTCAAAGCAAATGTTACCATTCTGTCGAGCACAATCTGATCTTGCGACCAATGGAGAGAGACAAGCTGTGACAAATTAATCGGTAGATAGGATTATTAAAGCCCCTTGCATGTACCAAATTACTCGGCGATTAAAACACGTTTCGGGAGGGAGACTCGCTCCGACATGCTTCACTTCACCTCGTGTGTAAATAAATAAATAAATTTGAACCGCCCTCGACAGGCTCAGATTGTGCCCGGACTATAAACATTTATTAGCGACTAAACGCGCTGTTGCATACGTGAGATGTTCGCTTGATAATTTATTGTAACCGTTATGGAATGGGGAGAAATGAATGAAAGGAGGGATAGAGGAGCTGTTGATCGGAAAAGATTTATTGTAACATAGTTCTTCCTAGAGCTCGTGCTAAGAGTCGCGGGAAAATTATCGACAGCGCGGCGTTCGATCCGGGAAGGCGGATCGGAGCGTAGACAGATGGCTTCGCTGACTGTTCTAGAAATTTGTAAATCGTTAACGCAACCATCGATACATTTTTCTCGCCTCGTTCGTTTACAGCAAGCATTCTGGGCAATTTGAGGCGTACGAGCACCCTCTGTACAGCACCCGTTCTTATTTCCCATATTTATTTCGAATCTGGCGCCAAAGGTCGGGTTCGCGCGTCTCGAGCGCTCGTCGCGGAACGCGCCCGAAGCTCTTAAAAGAGCTGTTTAAAGGCAGCTTCCAGCGCGCTCCTTGGCGAGCGTTGCGCAAGTGGAAGCGCGGCTTAAGGCCACGATAATTGAGAGAGAGAGAGAGAGCGGGGAGAATCTTGAAGAAGCTTTTCAACGATTCTCCCCGACAGATCCGCTCCGAGTAAGCTAGATAGCAGACGCAACTTGTAAATCGAAAGCTCGTTCCGATTCGAGCGGGTGCCGCGCTCCGTCATTTCGATATATCGATCGCGCCGCTGTATCGCTGCGCTCGGCCCGAAGTAGCGCGCCGCGGGTCGCGCTGGAATTCGAACGGAACTGGAAGCGATCTCCGAGGCGAGGCTCGATCGATAAGCAGGGGATCGATCCGAGATCTCGAGGAGGAGAACGGTTCCTTAGTCTCAATTACTATAATAAGTATAGCTGGAACGTCACTCGCGGCGAAGCCGTCTCGAGGGGCGCGCCAAGCTCACAGCTCGTACAGTCGTGACAATCGACTCGAGATCTATCGCTGTAACCACTGCCACTTTTACGGCGCCCGGTCGATAAGCGATCACGACTCTGACAACGAAACACTTGTTTCTCTTGATACCGAACCGCCAGCATTGTTAATTACACGTTCCACGATGCATCTATTGTTAACTCGATTCTCCTGATTATTAGAAATATTTTCACTTCAATTTTGTTGCGATATAAAACTATTCTCTTCTCCGAGTGATAAGTAGCGTATGTTTAAGGGATAATTCTACTTTGATCGGTGGAAAAGTTAAGCTACTTTAAAAGATTCTTTCTCAGTGAATGCAACTTGTAATGGAATAAATCGTTTGGGTATTTATTAAGCTATTAACGAGAAATCTGTAAAAATATTTTAATTCCTCGGCCGATCAAGTAGAATACCGTCTTAACGTACCAGCATGCCAAAGGAGCGCGAAACATTGAAGATGTCAGTGTCATTAAGTGTATCGTGGGGCAGGTAAATTGCATAAGTAACATGGAACCGTGTCGCTTACCGATCTGCGCGCCGCGACCGTTCTATAGCCGGGACGATTTCAATCGAAGCGCGCCAATTTCGATCGACGAGCCCCATGCATCCGCGAGGGACTGCGGATCGATCCCCCGAGGTGATCGGTACGGTCTACTTCCGGGGGAACTACTAAGGGCGTCGCGACGCGGACAGGTATTTCGATACTGGTGTTAAAGAGTTGCTGGCAACTTGGCGAACTGAGAGAGCCGCCCTGGGTATCTTTGATTGTGTCTTTCGACTGGAGAAGTATCGAATTACTGTCCGCGAGGCGTCGGTCCATTCGTTTTCTCGTCTGTTACATTATCCGCTCGTGAGGTGTGCCAGATTCAAGTAGCTTCCAAAATCGAGGTGGAACGAGATTTTTCCCGCGCCGTCTTATTCGAACGCGCACTTGCTGCGCGGCGCGGGTGCGCAGTGGTCGCGCGTATCGGCGGATCGTTGGAGCAGTGATTAATGGATCTTTGATTTGGAATTACTTGAACTTGGTATCGCCTCGACGTAGTTGAACAGGCGTTGTCGCGATTGTGTTATAGAAAATGAAGATTGTTGAGATAGAGGAGGAGTGAAGAAGAGAGAGGAGTGTGTGTGCGTGTATTTATGAGAGAGAGAATAAGGATTAGAGAGAGAGAGAGAGAAAGCGAGGGAGCTTTAGTACGCGTGATTTGTGAGACAGAGGGAATTTTCCAAACGATGGCGTTTACCCCTTCACCAACTATATGCAATATGAAATTGAGTATACAAAGCAGAGCAGCGAGAACCATTTGTCCTAGTCCTAGTATTCAAACTCATCACCATAATTTATAACCGATTTCAATTTAAATCTAATAAAATGATGTTATAATACCAAGGCACGCTTTCGTGATTTCATGCACACCCGCAACTGTTTGGGGGGATGTTTCTCCGAGCTTTTGGGATCAATGTTTTGAATAAACATAAGTAACTACAGAGCTATAACCTAGCAAAGTCGCTAAAATCACTCATTATACGATAAGCTTTTAATATAAAATTTCTCCGAAAGGCGGCGCCACTGTTGGTCTCTCCCGATAGATGGCGGTGTACCAAAATAAACTGGAGTGCTGTTTCTCGTTTCATAACCTAAGATTTTAATATTCGAAACACTTTTCAAAACAGTGAATAGACGATATTGATGTTGAAAATGGTTGCATAATGAACTACGGTGCCCGTAATAAAATGTATTCTACGCACTAAACCATCTACTTAGCAGTTGAAAGTATATTTGACTAATAATAGAATTTTATGAGGTTATCTTTAAACTCTCACCATGACGAAGAATAGAAAAGGTATTTAAGTTACTCTCACATTTCGTTGAAAATACAGTTCTACATATCATTTACTTAAACGTAATTACTTAAACGTCTGACACTCGTATCTCATTTATTCGTAGTGTTCGAAGAAAGCAAGGAGGAACGTATGGTTATGACAATCGGTGAGGTTATACAGGAACTACTGAAAGCGCATCACGAAAACAGAGATGTAGATTTAAACAAGTTGAAAACTCGAATTTCTTCCAAGTACGGCCTGGAAGCATCGCCTAGACTAGTCGATATCATCGCAGCTGTGCCTGCCGATGCGCGAAGGATATTGGTACCGAAGTTGAAGGCGAAGCCTATCAGAACCGCCAGTGGAGTTAGTATCATAATGCATTCATATTTCGATGCAAGCTGATAAGTACGAAAACTGAAGGATACATTCTATGGATAATTTGGTCCTTACAGATAGCTGTCGTGGCTGTAATGTGCAAACCTCACAGATGCCCCCACATTAACATGACTGGAAACATTTGCGTTTATTGCCCCGGCGGGCCTGACTCTGACTTTGAGTACTCGACGCAATCTTATACCGGATACGAGCCTACGTCTATGAGGGCCATTCGCGCGAGATATAATCCATTTCTGCAGACGAGGCACCGCGTCGAACAAGTAAGGTCTAAGATTTATTTCTTATCAGCGTATCACTAAAGTCGGACTTAATATCGAGGTTAAATCATTTATAGCTGAAGCAATTGGGACACAGCGTAGATAAAATTGAATTTATCGTCATGGGAGGTACTTTCATGTCTTTGCCAGAGGATTACAGAGATTATTTCATTCGAAATTTACACGATGCTTTGTCTGGCCACGTCAGCAGCAATGTCGACGAAGCGGTGAAATATTCCGAACGAAGTCGGACGAAATGCATCGGGATCACCATAGAAACCAGACCAGATTATTGCCTTAAGAAGCATCTTTCCGATATGTTGCGTTACGGGTACGTGGTCTTCAAGATATTTTGGGAAATGAAATTTTTTATGTTCGTCGTTTGAGAAGAAGAATCGTTTCAGGTGCACTCGCTTGGAAATCGGTGTGCAATCTGTTTACGAAGACATAGCACGAGACACTAATAGGGGGCACACTGTGCGCGCAGTGTGCGAGAGTTTTCAGTTATCAAAGGATGCTGGTTTTAAAGTAATAGCGCATATGATGCCGGATTTACCAAACGTGGACATCGAGAGGGATGTGAATCAATTCATTGTAAGTCACAGTTCAATTTTGCTATCTGGTATTCCTGCTTCTTTTAATTTTAATTGAAGACTAACGCGTCTGTAGGAGTTCTTTGAAAACCCTGCCTTCAGAGCGGACGGTCTGAAAATTTATCCAACGTTAGTTATACGTGGCACAGGTTTGTACGAATTGTGGAAGACTGGGAGGTACAAAAGTTATCCTCCGAGCGTTTTAGTGGATCTTATAGCTCGGATTTTGGCTCTGATACCTCCTTGGACACGTGTGTATCGCGTGCAAAGAGATATACCTATGCCTCTGGTCAGGTAACTATAACCAGAGCGAATACTCGCTTTTCTTCGGTTAACATTTTATCGTGTCTTTAATCGTTCTTAATATATAGTTCGGGCGTGGAGCACGGAAATCTGCGCGAATTGGCATTGGCAAGAATGAGGGATTTGGGAACTGATTGTCGCGACGTAAGAACTCGAGAAGTAGGCATTCAGGAGATACATCATAAAGTACAGCCCTATGAAGTGGAATTAATACGTCGTGATTACGTTGCCAACGGTGGATGGGAAACGTTCTTGTCGTACGAAGATCCTACACAAGATATCCTGGTTGGTTTACTCCGACTGAGGAAGTGTTCTAGTGAGACCTTCAGGTATAATATTGATTACTAAGACATGATCAGAGCCGTCTTAACAAATTTCAGTGCCGTGGGGTAAAAAATTTTGGCGTCCTAGCCCTCAATGCAATTTCTTCGCAATCGGTGCAAGTCAGTACATCACAACCCCGGACCCCCAGTAAAGATGCTCCAGATAGAAAATTTTGTCTCCAAAATTGATGAGAAAAAAGCATTTCAACATATTTGATTCTTAAGCGCTCTTAGATCACGGGCGCCTTTGGGCTATAGCCCATTGGTAAAGGCGGTCCTGGACATGATCAAGAAAGCGCAATTATGTTAATCGATTTTGTACTTTGCAGACCAGAGTTGAATGATAAATGTTCGATCGTACGCGAGCTTCACGTGTATGGTAGTGTAGTCCCTGTGAACGCGCGAGATCCTACAAAGTTTCAGCATCAAGGCTTTGGAATGTTGTTGATGGAAGAAGCTGAGCGGATAGCGAAGGAGGAACATGAATCTCAAAAGATCTCTGTTATATCAGGTAAGTTGGGAAATAAATTCTTTTAGAATGATACATTTCTGAGAACCTTTGTAATATTATTTTCAGGTGTCGGAACACGGAACTACTACAGAAAAATGGGCTACGAACTCGACGGTCCGTACATGTCCAAAATGCTTGTAGATTGCACATAAATGTTGATTACTTTCGTACAATAACGAAACATGTGTAGTTATTTTCTTACCCTTTCCTTAGAAACAACTATGATATTAATTTCTCAACGAAAGAGCCGGTAATAGAAATTTTCACCATCTTTAGTTTCGATTCTAACTGCTAGTAGAATTGTAATAAAAAATATGCACGTCTTGTTTAGCCATAACGAAGAAGAAACAGTTGGAGAACTGTTTGACATTTATCACTCTAATAATTTATCCCGCAAGAATTATCGAATTAGTAATCGATTAATTTATACTTTTCCTTTATTTTAGTTAAGCATATGTAGTGTAGAAAAATCATGTTTCTACGAAAATCTATTAGTGAATGGAATTATGCAACATATTTCTTGAAATTAGTCTTAAACAGACGTTGTTATGGACGCGCATATGATGGAGAATGTGAACACCACTTCAAATAATTTTTTAACTTATTACGTGATTATTAATCGTGTGTATTTCTGCTTCACAGGTAAGGGACTTTAAAAGGCATTACATACAGAGCCGTCTTAACAGTATTGTAGGACCTGGGCTAAGCAATGCACTGAGGTCCTTGGGGGCCCCTGCCCACCCACGGGAATAGGACTTAAAATCAGAATTGTGGGCCCCTACTGCCATGGGTCCCCTGGCGACTGCCCAGCGTGTATATGCCTAAAGACAGCACTGGTTACATGGGATCATTGACTGCAATTTGGAGTGTAGTCACGGATTTGAAAATTGCGCAAGACATGGCTCTGATAAAGCCATGAATCAGAATTATGAATTTATCTTCACATCTATTTATCTTCTATATTACAAACGCATTTGTAAGATTTCATTGTATTGTACTTAATTTTTTCAATAAAATGCAGTTAAGTGATAAAAGAGCACTATTATTTAATAAGCCTTTCTCTTCCACTACTTCCTATCCTGCTTATTCCAAATCACATATAAAAGACATGCTAAACAGAACACCTAAACTTCCCTGCTGAGCTGCTTTTAAAACTCTACGTTAATGCATTGTTTTAAAGAGCAAATTCACTCGCTCTGCCACCTCTTTCGACATCATGTTATCCTGTTACGAAGCTCATTTTAGAGCGTTCTCAAAATTTTGGCCAGATTTTGGAGCGATGTATCAGGAAAACATGATGCGAAAGGAGGTATGCTGAATTTCTGCGTCGAAAGCCTTTCGAAAACTCTGCGACTCTGCGTCGAATACTTCTCCGCCTTAGATTCTCTCTCCGAAGGCGCTAACTTAGTGCCACCTCTTTCGACATCATGTTATCCTGTTACGAAGCTCATTTTAGAGCGTTATGAAAATTTTGGCCAGATTTTGGAGCGATGTATCAGGAAAACATGATGCGAAAGGAGGTATCCTGAATTTCTGCGTCGAACGCCTTTCAAAAACTCTGCGACTCTGCGTCGAATACTTCTCCGCCTTAGATTCTCTCTCCGAAGGCGCTAACTTAGTGCCACCTCTTTCGACATCATGTTCTCCTGTTACGAAGCTCATTTTAGAGCGTTCTGAAAATTTTGGCCAGATTTTGGAGCGATGTATCAGGAGAACATGAAGCGAAAGGAGGTATGCTGAATTTCTGCGTCGAAAGCCTTTCGAAATCTCTGCGACTCTGCGTTGAATACTTCTCCGCCTTAGATTCTCTCTCCGAAGGCGCTAACTTAGTGCCACCTCTTTCGACATCATGTTATCCTGTTACGAAGCTCATTTTAGAGCGTTCTGAAAATATTTGCCAGATTTTGGAGCGATGTATCAGGAAAACATGATGCGGAAGGAGGTATGCTGAATTTCTGCGTCGAACGCCTTACGAAAACTCTGCGACTCTGCGTCGAATACTTCTCCGCCTTAGATTCTCTCTCCGAAGGCGCTAACTTAGTGCCACCTCTTTCGACATCATGTTCTCCTGTTACGAAGCTCATTTTAGAGCGTTCTGAAAATTTTGGTCAGATTTTGGAGCGATGTATCAGGAGAACATGAAGCGAAAGGAGGTATGCTGAATTTCTGCGTCGAAAGCCTTTCGAAATCTCTGCGACTCTGCGTTGAATACTTCTCCGCCTTAGATTCTCTCTCCGAAGGCGCTAACTTAGTGCCACCTCTTTCGACATCATGTTATCCTGTTACGAAGCTCATTTTAGAGCGTTCTGAAAATATTTGCCAGATTTTGGAGCGATGTATCAGGAAAACATGATGCGGAAGGAGGTATGCTGAATTTCTGCGTCGAACGCCTTACGAAAACTCTGCGACTCTGCGTCGAATACTTCTCCGCCTTAGATTCTCTCTCCGAAGGCGCTAACTTAGTGCCACCTCTTTCGACATCATGTTCTCCTGTTACGAAGCTCATTTTAGAGCGTTCTGAAAATTTTGGCCTGATTTTGGAGCGATGTATCAGGAAAACATGATGCGAAAGGAGGTATGCTGAATTTCTGCGTCGAACGCCTTTCAAAAACTCTGCGACTCTGCGTCGAATACTTCTCCGCCTTAGATTCTCTCTCCGAAGGCGCTAACTTAGTGCCACCTCTTTCGACATCATGGTATCCTGTTACGAAGCTCATTTTAGAGCGTTATGAAAATTTTGGCCAGATTTTGGAGCGATGTATCAGGAAAACATGATGCGAAAGGAGGTATGCTGAATTTCTGCGTCGAACGCCTTTCAAAAACTCTGCGACTCTGCGTCGAATACTTCTCCGCCTTAGATTCTCTCTCCGAAGGCGCTAACTTAGTGCCACCTCTTTCGACATCATGTTCTCCTGTTACGAAGCTCATTTTAGAGCGTTCTGAAAATTTTGGCCTAATTTTGGAGCGATGTATCAGGAGAACATGAAGCGAAAGGAGGTATGCTGAATTTCTGCGTCGAAAGCCTTTCGAAATCTCTGCGACTCTGCGTTGAATACTTCTCCGCCTTAGATTCTCTCTCCGAAGGCGCTAACTTAGTGCCACCTCTTTCGACATCATGTTATCCTGTTACGAAGCTCATTTTAGAGCGTTCTGAAAATTTTGGCCAGATTTTGGAGCGATGTATCAGGAGAACATGAAGCGAAAGGAGGTATGCTGAATTTCTGCGTCGAAAGCCTTTCGAAATCTCTGCGACTCTGCGTTGAATACTTCTCCGCCTTAGATTCTCTCTCCGAAGGCGCTAACTTAGTGCCACCTCTTTCGACATCATGTTATCCTGTTACGAAGCTCATTTTAGAGCGTTCTGAAAATTTTTGCCAGATTTTGGAGCGATGTATCAGGAAAACATGATGCGGACGGAGGTATGCTGAATTTCTGCGTCGAACGCCTTACGAAAACTCTGCGACTCTGCGTCGAATACTTCTCCGCCTTAGATTCTCTCTCCGAAGGCGCTAACTTAGTGCCACCTCTTTCGACATCATGTTCTCCTGTTACGAAGCTCATTTTAGAGCGTTCTGAAAATTTTGGCCTGATTTTGGAGCAATGTATCAGGAAAACATGATGCGAAAGGAGGTATGCTGAATTTCTGCGTCGAACACCTTTCGAAAACTCTGCGACTCTGCGTCGAATACTTCTCCGCCTTTGATTCTCTCTCCGAAGGCGCTAACTTAGTGCCACCTCTTTCGACATCATGTTATCCTGTTACGAAGCTCATTTTAGAGCGTTCTGAAAATTTTTGCCAGATTTTGGAGCGATGTATCAGGAAAACATGATGCGGAAGGAGGTATGCTGAATTTCTGCGTCGAACGCCTTACGAAAACTCTGCGACACTGCGTCGAATACTTCTCCGCCTTAGATTCTCTCTCCGAAGGCGCTAACTTAGTGCCACCTCTTTCGACATCATGTTATCCTGTTACGAAGCTCATTTTAGAGCGTTCTGAAAATTTTTGCCAGATTTTGGAGCGATGTATCAGGAAAACATGATGCGGACGGAGGTATGCTGAATTTCTGCGTCGAACGCCTTACGAAAACTCTGCGACTCTGCGTCGAATACTTCTCCGCCTTAGATTCTCTCTCCGAAGGCGCTAACTTAGTGCCACCTCTTTCGACATCATGTTCTCCTGTTACGAAGCTCATTTTAGAGCGTTCTGAAAATTTTGGCCTGATTTTGGAGCAATGTATCAGGAAAACATGATGCGAAAGGAGGTATGCTGAATTTCTGCGTCGAACACCTTTCGAAAACTCTGCGACTCTGCGTCGAATACTTCTCCGCCTTTGATTCTCTCTCCGAAGGCGCTAACTTAGTGCCACCTCTTTCGACATCATGTTATCCTGTTACGAAGCTCATTTTAGAGCGTTCTGAAAATTTTTGCCAGATTTTGGAGCGATGTATCAGGAAAACATGATGCGGAAGGAGGTATGCTGAATTTCTGCGTCGAACGCCTTACGAAAACTCTGCGACACTGCGTCGAATACTTCTCCGCCTTAGATTCTCTCTCCGAAGGTGCTAACTTAGTGCCACCTCTTTCGACATCATGTTCTCCTGTTACGAAGCTCATTTTAGAGCGTTCTGAAAATTTTGGCCTGATTTTGGAGCGATGTATCAGGAAAACATGATGCGAAAGGAGGTATGCTGAATTTCTGCGTCGAATGCCTTTCGAAAACTCTGTGACTTTGCGTTGAATACTTCTCCGCCTTCGATAAATTGCAGGTTTGGAATTTGGATAGGAATATGTATAAAAGGTATTTCTCAATAATAATACTGTCTGTTTTAAGTTTTTCCCAATTTATTTGAATAAAGACTTTTACAGTGTTACAATAAAGTATAAAATATATAGTTTTACTTTGTCGGTTATATAAAATCACTATTTTCTTGTGTTCATTGTTGAGATTTCCATCATTTGGCCCAAGTTCCTGTCCACGGCGAAATGTACCCAAGTTTCACCTGTAATCAGAAGAAAAATATTTTTAGTCATCTGACTTGTCTAGTATAGAAAATAGGACTTCTCGACTCTGTCGGTAAGGTAGGGAACGAAATTGAAATGGTAAAAAAAATTTTTTTCGAGTCGCCAAAAATTCTTCTCGTTCAACAATGTACGATTAATTTGTGAATCAGCACGGTATGTACTTACATACCTTCTTGCAGGATTTCAAAATTTATGAGATATTCTCCTATTGGAGGCGTTGTAACAAGCGCCACCCCGAAGCATAGCAACAACTAAAAAATTAAGCCGGATTGAAAACCAAAAACCCACGATTCTAGGCATCACTGATTCTGCATCGTTCTGACCGTATACATGTTGCCCGCTCGGCACTTCAAATTTTAAAATTTACACCGTGAATTCACACTATTCATGTCACAACATTATACTCATTTATAATTCAATACTGATATATTTTGTATCAAACACCAACGTGCATTGATACCGAAATCTGGAAGGAAGCATGTCCAAATCTTTTTCGGACTTTCAACGGTATAACCAATAAGGGTGATGTGATATAAGTAGATAAAACTTGAAAGCAAAACGAAAAAAGTTCGAACCCATTATTCTACAATAACTGAAGTCCGTGTATTTTAAAGAATAATCTCATTCAAACATGGAATACGATAAATACTATGATTTAAAACAGGACGGTTCCTATATCATACATTTCCCAAATAATGCAGGGCTATCATTAAGTGATATCGAAAAGCAATTCTCTGCTTATGGTAATGTAACGTCCGTAGACAACCGTGGGCAACCATTTGGGTTATGTTTCATAAAATACAACAATCTGGAAGACAGTATACGTTGCATCAAAGGCTTCCAAAATAATGCTCAAATAAAAATTTTACCGCATAAGAAAAAATTACAGACGAATAGTGCAAACAAGAGACTAAGCATCCAGGATAAAGGGATACTGAATCAAAGTTTACCGGCTCATGGGCTCGGCGATCGATTGAAAGATATCAACAAAAGCATGTTCGCAAAAAAGAGATATTCTTACGATCAGAGAGAGAAAAGATCTGATAGCTGTGAATCAAGATCGTTGTTTGATAGCAATGATACAACATTTAAGAACGACACATTGGACAATGACAGCTGTTCCGATAATAGCATCATCAGCTCAAGAAGAAGTGGCAACAAAACGTCATCTTTAAAACAGTTTATTAAACAAAATGCGCTACAGAAGACTGCATCCAATACTTCGCTTTCTTCATGCGCTGCTGAAGATTATACAAAGAGACGCGAACAGATAATTCGTCAAAACGAAATCCCACCATTGGTTTGTAGCGATCAAAGGCGTGCAGAATATAATACAAGATTTTCTATGTTAACGTCAGGAATTATTCCCGCCGAAGAAGTAATTGTAGCTAATATTCATCCCAGCATAGGGATACACTATATATTACACCTTTTCGAGAAATATAATCCAATATCTGTATCACTCATGATGACAATACCAAAAACAGGGATAAAGTATTGCCACGTGTATTTTAAATCATCCTCAGAAGCAGTAGCGACCGAGCAAGAATTCGATATGTGTCTCTTACGTGGAAATAATCTTATCGTTTTAAGATCTCAGAAACTAACACAGGAAGCTCTTTTACTGTAATCGTGTTTCTTTAATCTTTGCTAGATGCATGTTCGTTCTTCGATTTAGCAAATTATGCCTACATTTTGTCGATTGTATTTTAGGTTTGCCATCCTAAAACGTATAATTAAGCTTTATCCACAGATTGTGGAAATTGCACAAATTTCCTCTACAAAAGCCTTGTTTCCTCTACAAAAGCATCACATTCTTCATCGGTATGATTAGTAGAATACGCTGGTAAAGTTTTGCCAAACACTTCAGGGGACATTATATTTAATTTCTGATTTCATTTCGTACAAATATTAACGTATGTTAGTATTATATAGAAATGTACAAAGCGTGAATAAATTTTAAAGAAATTCAGTAATTATATTTCCCCATTGAAAATTTGTAAAAATAATTCATGTAAGCAAATACGCGCTTGCGATCGAAATATACTCGAATTTTGTAGTTTTGTACTGAAAGGTGTTTGTAAAATAAAATATGGAACCAGCACGAAATTGTTTGTAAATTTTATTTGTCGATTGGCAATGTCCTTTCTCCTTGCGAGTTTGCGCCATAGTTGACAAATGCGTTAGACATAACCTATGCGTTAGAGCACACGCCATACAGTTTTGAAAACTGAGAACGTGTCTGTGCTTCGCTCATTCGTGACGTTGTATTATTTACATTCTGTCGTTGCACACGTGTGTTGTAGAAAATATGCAGTTAAAAATGACAAAACCATTTGACAAAAATCTTGTCAAGAAGTTACTGCACCAGGAGAACGAATTCATCTCGCAAATATTCTCAAAAACGCCTTTGCCTGTGTCCAAGCTAGGTAAAAGCACCATGAAATGACCTAACCTTTGAAATATATGTACATGATGCTTCTAACAATAATAAATGTTAACATTTTATTAGTTTCAGAGGAGCACGATAATGAAGAAACAAAAAGTGTGGAAGCTGCAACAAAAGGTTCCTATTCACTGATACTTCTCCTTTTTACTTCAATTTTACTTGGATTTTCTAACTCTTTAAATTTTTTATATCGCAGACAAAGTTTATCCAAATCTGAGCAGAAAAGTGAAGAGGGCGCAGACTTTTGAAGAGTTGCACGCTAAGCTCGAAGGATTAAAGAACGTTAAGAAGCTAGGATATAAGGAGAAGCATTTAAAGAAGAGTTTAAAGAACAAAATGAAGAAGTTATCGAAAAGGGAAGAACGAATGATGCAAAAGAAATTGGTGAAAACTGAGCAAAATGCAGCTGGGGTGACTAAGATTAAGAAGGAGGACGGGGAAGCACCTAAAATTCCACGACCTAAGCCTGTGTTTAACTCGGAGGGAAAAATGGTCTTCAGCAAGTTCGACTTCTCCGAGATCGGAACTAAAAAGAGACCACCTAAAAGCGAGAAAGATCCAAAGAAAATTTTGCTCCAGTTGAAGGAGAAGAAAGAGAAATTACAAGAAATGGAGCAGTCGGGAGAGGTGGAAAAAGCACAAGAAATTAAAGAAAAAGAGGCCTGGAAATCTGTTCTAGCGAAAGCCAGTGGTGACAAAGTAGGAAGTGAAACATTTTAACTCTTTAGCACCCGAGATTTCATAAATGATACATTCCCTTTCTTTGATGTTTCGCAGTTTGCACTCCCAATTCTCTGTTTGTACCAGACTAAGTAGTACATGTTTAAAGTAATTTTATTCATCGAAGAAGTTTAGTAAGAAAAAGAATTTTTTTCTCTGAAAGAAAACGATTTATATAAAATTAAAATTCGGACCATTTTTAACGATAAAAAGAAAACAAGATATTTTTCCTTGAATGGGATCTAGGTGCTGGTGCTAAAGGGTTATTGTATATGCAGTATTAAATACAACATTGACAGCGTGTTGAAAAATTTTACATCGCTATATTCTTACAGGTGAAAGACGATCCTGAGTTACTTAAACGAACAATTAACAGGAAAGAGCAGCTGAAGAAACGTAGCGCTAAGAAGTGGGAGTCGAGATTAGAGAACGTACAGAAAGGAATTCAGGAGAGGCAGGAGAAACGGCAAGAAAACATAATGAAAAGGAAAAATACCAAGAAAGTCAACAAATTGCACAAAGCTGCTAAAAGGGGACGAGCCATTCCGGGATATTAAATGTAGCATATTAGAAATTAAGGGTTAAATCGTTTATTTTGAGAGACATGCGTGTGTTATGCACTTTTTATTGTGCATAATCTACTTAAGTTGATACCCCAAGAGTGATCACTGATAGAGACGAAAGAAGTGTGCGTGTGTGTGTGTATAATCATTTAAGGATAAAGTTGTGCAAAGCGATATTCATATGTATAATATAGGAGCAATTTATAGCGAAATATTGTTGACACCTGAACACGATTAAATTGTTTTTAACCTAGTTTTTAACGTATAAATGACATAATAATCATTGCTGTCGATTTATATATAAATCGCGTAGCGGCAATTTGTCATCGCCAAAATCCTCGTACCGATCACGCCTCGTGCGGAAATATGAATTTTTTTATGAAGACAGACGTACCTTGTTGCAGATCCGATGTGACGGTTCAGAATGCTTTATTTGCACACTTAAATTTTCTTTTGTACATAATATTAACAAACGCTTATTTACACTAATAAATTTGTAGCGTACGTGTATATCATTGTGTTAAATAGCTTTTGCCATGTAAAAAGCAAGATGCCTGCAACATGCCATACAACTATTGTCGGTATAAAATTTAACCCGCGCTGCTTTTACGCGCGGTACTTGTTTAGAGAGTTTTATATTACGTTGTATAATGTTCGCGTCGTTTAAAATCACTTTATTTCGTGGCACTTCTCGCGGTACATGTAATTAGTCGAGTGACAGAAATCGCGGAGACTGATTTGTCGTAACGGAAATCCCTGGTCGAACGATTTCAATAGATAATCGGTAGATCGAGAACGAGAGCTTCGATATATCGGCCCTCCTCGACTTCCTGCTAGGTATCTCCGAGAGCGGATGACACGGCGTTGGCGTGTGTCAAAGCTGTCCACAATGGGCTATGATCCATGGGTAGTGGTACCGCCGGTTTCGATGGTCGAGGAGACCTGCAAAATAAAGGGAACAACGACCAGTGTCCAGCAGGTTTCTTTCCGCAAAAGCTTCCTTTCGCTGCGAAACGATGGAACGTTATCCAACGTCGGTAATGTAGGAACTCGGATATGTTTCGGGAGAAAGTTTGTTTGGATGCGAGCGAACCAACGAAAGAGAATCTGTGGTTCAGCTGACGATACTGCTTTCTCGAGGATTAGAAGAGTAGGATAAATGTATCGATGTTCGTATCGTAATGAGAGAGTACGACGAAAATGCGAACCTTGGCGGTACCAAGGCTGGATGCTAATCTGGACTGCTGAGTTCGAGTGCGGTGCTTTGTTCGGGATCTGATCGCTCTTCGACGACGGTGTCCAGCTCCAGGGATGGAAAGGCTCTCGATCCTCGATCACTTCGCAAGGACACTGCCCTCGTTGGACGGTCGATCCCAGCTGACGCATACAAAGGGAGCTTCGGTACATCGAGCAGAATTACAAAGGTACGCTATTACGTGAAATAAAGTCGAGTGATTTAAGCATTCTGTGGAAATCGAATAAATGCCCACTAACGAGACCGCGAGTAAAAACTTCTAAATGCATTCTAACGTAAATGTCAGATATTATCTCGAATTGGTCATCTCACTCGTGTAATCGTTAACGTATACTTGTTGTATGCGAGATGGGGTTAAATGCACCGCTAGGCTTGCAGAGCAAATGTATCGGAAAATCAGCTACATGCGAAGTGGATACGTGGTTAAATACAGTACTCATGCTTTTGCGTCGAGAGCTGCGGCTAGATATAGGCAAGCTACGAAATCACTTCAACTACTCTTACGTTTAATCTCCTTTGATTGCATTGCAAACGTGAAATTGCAGTAAGATAATGTTCGTACAGATGTGTTAATTAAATGCATTGCGAACGCAGCTTACAGATGCAAGACGTGTCGATCTCGCAGCGATTCTTTCTATTCAAATCGTGGATAGATTCGTGTCGCGTGCACTTTATACGCGCATTTCCCGCAGCTTCCGGTGAAACTTTAATTAAATTCTATACTAACTACGCAACGGCAGCAGCGGCGGCGGCAAATGATCGCGCATTACGTAAAAGAAACCGCGGCGGTTTCGTTAAAATTCTAACGCCTCTAGAGACGGAGTCAAGCAACGTTCAGGCTGATGAAAGGGTTTACCTAAATCCTCTTTAGACGCTGCGCTTGACGGGATAATAAAATCATGGATATGTATTTCGATTCCAAACACTTTCGATGAAGTTAATTTATCAATGCTCGAGTTAAAAATGTAAATTGGCGCCGCACCATTCGAGCTAGAAAATTTGTCAGGTCTCTACCAAGTTAACGCTTTCGTGTTGATCGTGTACGAAGGTGGAAGGCTGCAGTTCCTCCTTCGTACCTTTGTCCAGCGTTAATTGGAACCTTGACTCCTGTGTGTGCCGGGCAGTAACCAAAGGGTTGCCATTCGTCAAGTTTTGAAACCCGTAAATCTATGACCCGTGGAGCCACGACGGGTCGCAGTAGTTCGTGTACCCTTTATAGCCATCCATATATCACGGGCATCAAGTTTTCTATGTGCCTGTCGTTGGACATGCTAGAAACGGGACAATCGTGTCGTCGAATATTTCAAACCCCCTGCATTTATGCCTGTTCTTTTCAGCGGTAATATAACTGCGGTTCAGTAGCCACCGCAGCCCATGAAGTAATTGAAACTTGTGAGAAACCGATAAAAGCTTTTGCACCCTGCTGTTTGTTTTCTCAACGCTTCGATTAAATATTTCCATCGGAGAGCATAGCCGTGTGCGATTTGAAACCTTTTGAAACCTGACATTCCATCTGGTTTAATACCTCTTCCGCTAACTGTGCTGACTGCGTGTTTGAATGCATACGAGTGTGTGTGTGTGTGTGTGTGTGTGTGCGCGCGAAGAATTGTATGCATTTAAACATACAGGTATGCGTACGCATTCAATGTTTCTGGGTAGAAAAGCGACCACCGGAGCCATGGAAGTAGTTAAAGGGGCCGGGGAGTGTTGAAGCACATAGAAACGTTCCACGACCTCGTTCCGTTTTTGTTTTAAATTGTGTATGTGAGACGAAACGCCCCGTATACATGTAATTACAAATTCAACGATACCAGCGTACCGAGGTGTGTTCGCCGAAGGTAATATATCAGATGTTGGGACGCGTTTGTTACCTCTGTAACCAAAGTGGTTCGAGCGAACGCAGAGAAGGGGTTGAATTCATCTTGGAAACTCACCTAAACGATGGACAGGGCTAAAACGAACGAGGCTCAGCGCTCCGTGATCCAGATCACAGTTCCTCCTTCTTGCCCTCTCCCTCGCGAGTTTCGCCCTTCTTCTGAGGCAACAGATGACCATCAGCGCCAACAATGGGAATCCCAGGATGCAGGACACTATAGGAATGATGATACTCTCCGGAGTTACTGAAAGGAAAATTCACGTGCAACTTGAAATCGACGATCGAGGAATGCGGCAATTTTATACTCTACAGACAGTGGTGAATTTAATTCGCTGCGAAGCTCCTTCGTTGAACGTTTTCTGGAATCCGTGGCTGCTGCTGAAGACTCGAGCGCGTTTCAGATTGAATTTCAATAGGTTTCGGATATCTCTATCGATCGAAATATATAAATACCTCTCTGGAGTGTGGTCTTTTATTTCTCTACGTTGGACACACCCAATTCGCAGTCGTACATACACGCCCCTAATAAAGCCTTATTATTCCCGCTCTCGGGGTGGTTTATGAGCTTAGCGTGTTAAACAAATTGATTAGAATGGAGAATAACTGACGTTGTTGCCACCACACGAAATTAGCAAGTTCCAACGTTGAATAATTGCGCTGGATTTTTAACTTTTAGAGGGCCGGGATTTTTTCATTGAAATTGTAGATTTTAGTTACTTAAAATTTATGCATATATACCACCAAATTGGCCGGCAAAGTATTCAAATTCTTGGGTGGCCACTATAGTCTAAAGGTTAAGAGGGTGAAGATGCGCGCATTTGTTCATTCAAGAGGGTATACCCGTTTGAACCCTCGTAAAATATGTACATATGTGGATTTTTTTTCAAGTCAACGTCTTGATGCGGATTTCCCGTTTTTTTACTATCTTTACATAGTTTAGCCGTCTACAATCGGTAGACTTTCGGATATGTATCCATAACTTCCCAAAAACAAGTTTTTTAACTGAAACTTTCTTTTTAAGTCGTTCATAATACTATGTAAAAATAGTAAAAAAACGGGAAATCTGCATCAAGCCGTTGACCTGTAAAAAAATCCACAAAATGTACACATTTCCCGGGGGTTCAAACGGGTATACCCCCTTAAGGGGATCATGGTTAGGCTTATTAACAGTTCGTACTGCGGCCTCGCCTTTACTCGTATCTTACTTTCTCCTTGTGTACTATATTTTCTGTTAACGAGTAATAAAGTCGAAATAATAATAATAATAATAATTTACGGTGTATTACACCTTGACGTAGACAATAACTTTCGCGAGGGCAACTTATTTCGGGCTCAGCGATAAGCAGCGCGAGGTTTATCCTGCAGTCAGGTTCATGAAATTAATGTTTATACCGACTAACTAGGCTTAAGCTGCTGCATAATCTACATGCATATAGGCGCTGTATATAGCTTTGAATCAACATAGTCCGTTTTCCCGGCTTTGCTCTCTGCTCGCTGAAATTAAAAGATGCAGTTTCAACCAACAGGAACTGGTACGTCCGGTAATAAATGAATGCTTCTTCAAGTCTTTTCACAGAGCCAATTTGCCAACGTCGCTGCGTACTTGAATAGAACGTTAATTGCACGCTATGTCTGAAAGACGAACGGCGACTATTTAGTCCGTGAATCCTGACTGTCTGCGCTACTATGAATAGTCCTAACGTTATTATAGTTTGAGAAACATTCGGACTCGAACATCCACTTTAAATTTCCACTGTTGGAAGTCACTGAAGAAGCTCTACATAAATTCGTCCCATCTCGAGACCTCGGCAGAAATTTCCACTATAACGTTTACGGCACTTTTGTAGACTACTTGAACTACTTGAAAATTGAATCGATCGAAGTGCTCATTAATCTCGAAAGATTTGTTGCAGCCTCACCTGTTGGATAGACTAAAATCGTTGGCCTCTTGGAGTGTGGAATGGTCGGCATCGTTGGTCGACCCGCTCTCACTTCCACTGACATTCTGCTTTGGACCTGCAACAGAATCGTCCCCTCAAAATATCTAAGTTAATCAAAGATACGCACGAGAAAGGCATTCGACGCCATTCACGATAGAATCCCGAGATTTTCGTATCTCGGCCTTAAAGCACCCTCGCGGTCTCGCTTTTCACCCTTGATTACCCGCCGCGTTCCATTTCTCATGGAATAAAAGCCAAAGCAGCCTCGGGCCTTTCTTCTTTTCCCGATTCCTCTTCTGTTTTCTCAACTTCTTCACGGAACCTGCTTTTTTAACGAGTCCTCGAGATCGGGAGAACGACCGCAGGCAGAAACGCCGAATTCTAGACTTTCGCTTTGAGATCCTCTCTGACGGTAATTACACGCCTCGGCGTTTCCCTCGTTGATTTCACGCCACGGGGGTGCGCCTTGTGATCTCTGCTTATTTTATGTAAAGCAGGTCTCGATATAACAGACACGCATAACTTTGTCGAATACCTAAAGTGAATACACTAATATAATTTTAAACACAGCAACTGATGAGAAATTAACAGTGTATTTAAAAATAACCTAGCATGAAAACTATTGATACAGCTGTAGAATCGTTGAATTTTGATGACAAATATTTCTCATCAATTGCATGTCCTTTTAGAGACGAAAGATGCGTTTAAATATGCCGCCCGCCCGAAAAGTGGCATACAATTTCCTCCGCCAGGCGGCGCGGCGTCAGTGGACATTGAAAATGGCTGTTGATAAAGCGGCGCGTACGAAGTAGAGGTTAATAAAGGGTTATGTGCCGTGAAAAGTGGATGTGTCATGTAAATTTGGTATGCCCATACAGGAATATCGACGATGGCAACGTTTGTGACTGTTACGTGTTGTAGCAGGGATTTCGGAACAAGGGTGCGGATGGGTTCGCTGCCCGTGGAGCGCTGATCCGCTCTGCTCACGTTCGCCCCTTGGTATCAGCCTCCAGCTTCTTCCAGTGACCATTATGTTGAATAAATAGACTCAGACTTATTTGTGTTGTAACTTGGTTTTCGTTGATATTTTAAAGTAGGACAAATTAAAGAACACGTCTAATTGCTTTGGACGTTGATCAACGAATGCAGATGTACAAAGATGGCGTCGTTCAGAATCAGAATGTAACATGTTTTTGTTAATAAAGATATCCAATTATACAAATGGTTTCTTAATTAATTAACTACCACGCGGTACCGGAACATGACAATACCGAAACGGTGATTGATCAATGAGTACCCCAGAAACGCGAAATACCAGCCTACTGTTTTGGCGGGCTTTGCTCGTTGTTGTAGAGTTGGCAGAACATCACGGTGAGTTAAGTAAATACTCAAAACGTTATCAAGATGATATTTGCCAACTACTCGTTGCTGGGGCTCAAGTACAGACATTGTTCCGCTGCATTTGAAGAGGAAGAATCTCATTGACGGAAGATACGTGTATACCCATGATCGATACGTGAGCATTGAGCTTTCTTCTAGTGCAGGCGAGAGCACAGTTTGCTTTAGTCCTTTGTCCTCGTGACACTCTTTCCACTCCTTCTTCGACTTCTTCCCTTTCTCCGCTCTCAGAAAAGCAATAACGTTAGACGCGCTGGCGACTATCGGGAAAGAATAGAGGAGGTTCGTCTGCATGAGGGCTTCTACATTTTCACGGATGCTGAATTCTCTTGAGGCAATATTGTTAGAAGACTTCATTTCCTCTTAACCTCCACGAGACTTAAAGAGCGATTGTAATTGAAGATGGCGTTCCACGGTGTTCCATAAAACTGTGAAACGAGCGAACGAAATCGAGCTCGGAAAGAAACTTTGGCCCCGCTCGGATTGATAATTAACGCGTCATACGTAACGAGGTTCCCGGAGCTTCCCGGCTCATTTCGCTAAGTACAGTCGGGCTTAATTCCCTAGCTAACGTCGCGGAGGTTGCTCGTTGGCCCTCGAAACGCCTCGGAGGAATGCCTCGGGCAGCGCCGCATACCCATATTTCCTCCATCCTTTTAGCCTCCGTCCACTTTTTGTCCACCGAATATTGCCTCGATAAATTGTCCCGCGTACGCGTGCTCCATACTCGGCTGAAAGAGGCTGGGCGAGCACGAGCCTCCTGGGAACACCGACCCCGATGGAGAGACGCTGTTATCGTAGCTCAAACGGTAAGCACGGAAATGGCAAACAATTTTCTGTATTCGAGGCTGGCTGTCCTCCATTTCTCTCCTTCATTACTTTATCTATCGACGGGCGGGAAGACGAGAATAACTTTAATCCTTCTTCCGAGTTAAGCATCCGAGGGCCCTTCATTCGCGAGCGCTAAGTAGGCTCTCCCTCGTTTGCAGTAACTGGATGGGTGAGAATTAAAAATGCTCTTGAGGATCGTCGTTGCAGAGGAAAGACGAAACTTGTTAAAATGTTAACCCGAGAGTAGGTAAGTTCGATAGATCTTGGGGGTTATTGGAAAGTATCGGTCACGCTGATTCTCTTTCCCTTATACCAGCTTTAGAGCTCTCGAATGGACACCTCGTGGCGCGTCAGATTTTCCCTCCGCTGCTTGGAAAATCCAAATCATTTCCAGCGTAATCCGCGGTCCCGCCATGTCTTTCCACAAAGTAGGTCGTCCAATTTTCACTGGCAGGCTACTCCTGCTCGAGACGCTATTACGGAAAAGCTAGAAAAATCCTATTCTCTAATCCACAGAGTTTCTAACTCAGTTTCGAAAGCTCGCGGCTACCTAAAGCGTCGAGCTCAAAAGCTACATTCGTTAGCCTCGAGAAATATCAGGGTAGGTAGTATGCTAAAACCGCTGGCTAGCATATCCCGCGGATCTTGTAGCGAAGCTGCATTTATATTATCCTGAAATTATGACTGCCTTATCGCCGCGGGTGCAGCGTGGTTGCACCTTCGATTATTTTGCAGCGCGGCTCGCGGTGCGCTGCATTTCGCGTATTCGCGACTGAGTCAGGGAGCCTGGGGCTGGCGATGAGCAATTTAGATACGGTTATCTGCGTTATCGGGCGTGCGACGCGTATTCGGCAGGTCGTATCAGTTTTCGCGAGGCGCGTTTCGAATTACGAGTGCGCCCTTGATCACGCGCGTTCGCCGATGCGTTTCTGCCGCCGTGCGCGAAGCAATGTTTTTGTTGGAACTCGTGCAACTGCGTGGAAACGATTCGTACGTCGCACTATGCGGACAACGTTCGAAACACGAGGCGTTTTTGTCGGATTCCCAGACCGTGTACACGCGAGTGTGTACCGATCACTGGTCCATGGCAAATCGTCGTCTCCATTTCCTCTGATGCGCGCCGTGGAATGTCCAGCAATCCCTAGTGTAGCTTCGCCTTGTTACTGAATCGAGCAATTAAAGTCTCGGGACGTTGTAATCTGCGGAGTGTCGAGGATCGAGAGTTGCATTTATCTGCACAACACGAGCTCAAGAGTACGATTGCAATTTCGATTGCCTTTTTCGACGTAGAGGATTATGTACGAAAGCTTCGTATGAATTTTCCGGGGAAGTCTGCTTGAGACAGAAATAGTCACGTTGTCCTCGAGCTTCCATTAATTAAAGCTCTCGCGATTACATTGTAGATTAACCGCGCTTGGTCTTACCTACCCTCCCACGGCTCAAGTTCTGTTTCTACCGTTCTGTCTGTCTTTATATCCGAACAATCCTCCCTGAGATCACGCGAAGCTTCAGTTGTGACCTTTCGGCAAAAGCTCTGGGTCGAAGTTGAAACTCGTTAAGATCTCGTAAGTCGTGATTTCAAGCAGTGGAGTGAACAAGGCTCCTGGTCGATGCCTCAGAAAAGCTTACGAGACTCTGAATGGCATTCGAAGCGGGGCTTTTAATCATCTTTCGCCCACCTTTCTCCCTGCAGCTGGAGACTTTAGTTTCTTTGATATTTACACCGATACCTTTGAAAGTCCTTCATCTAGCCGAGCGTATTTTTACGCGGCACGCTCTTTAAATATTTATACCATGAGCCACCAAAGTTCGCTTACTCTTTCGCTGAATTCCATCGATAAAGGCCGTGCCAGGGTTACAGCAACATGCCGGCGGAAATCTAGTTACCTTGTCTGTGCGAAAATTGGTTCGAGAACGAGATTAAGGTAGGCAAGTTTTACGCGAGTCGCAAATGGAATTTTCATAAGTGAATCAATTCGCGAAAATGAATTTCGGCTTCAGCTACCCCGAATATTTTCGCGATAACTACACACCAGTATCACGAAACTTATCTCCGCGCCTGCAACGTTTCCGTTAACCAAATAACGTCCGCGCATCGATCCCGCGTGTCTACTCAAAGTTTCTCGCGGCAATATCTAGCTCGACGACAGTCGAATTAATTATCATCCCCGGGCGTTAATAGAGCGGGCGTAACGCCTTAGGTAATGGAACTTGTCGGGCCGAAGGGAATTAATCGCGCCTTAACGCAGTGTATAAAATAATTGGGGGATCACCGAGGTCGGGTATAATAACGACATTGAGGTACCCATTTGGTAAATAGCTGTTGCCAAATTCTTCACCATGATCAATCGTAAAGAACTGTCGGATCGCGTAAAGGGCGCTCGTTAAGACGAGCATTGTTATCCGTGAAATTAAAGGAAAGCGCTCGTCGAGGAGCAGTTTAAATGGTCAAAGAAGGAGTTTACGGAACGTGATGTAAAACACGAAGGAGGATTACTTAATCCAGGCTCTCGCGAACGAAGCGCAGAACGGGATCGATATTCAGCGTCGTGCATCACGTTGCGTCCTCGTTGCGTCGCCGTCGATAATCCTCTCTGCTGCCTCGTTAATTAGCCGTTTTATTAATTACGTAATATTTCCCCGATAACCTGATAAATAGCAATCGCCGAACCAGCATAAGCGAGCATTTCTCCACCGATTACTCCACTAGCGACTTTTTTCAAGAAACCCGACCGATCCTCGAGCACGGTTACGTTACATGTGCCAGGGTTTTCGAAAGGAGACGGTATACGAAATATGCCCGCTACAACTCGTCGCTCCACCAGTTTTCTACGGTCGCATGAACACATTTTTCCGCCTTGCCTTACCCTCCTCCACTTTACCCCCTTTCGATACGAATCAGCATAAAGTATCCGTAGCAGCGGCGAAACAGATGGAAATGGTTGCTTTCAAACTTGAACCAGTGCATACCGAGTGGTATCGGAGGGAATTTTGCGTTCATTGCGGTCTGATTCACCTTTCTTTCAAAGCACACATTAGGCTTCGTTACGGAGCAGGCTTCTTTGTGGAATGGAACAGCAGCCCGTGGCAATATTAGCGAGGATGAAAAGTCGATTGGTTCCGGGACACGCGAGAGTAATTTTGACGTGTAACCGAGACGGCAATTAAAAGAGTGAAGAATCGATCGCTGTCAGCAAACAAGGGCTCATGCCACGCTCTCGATTACTGTTAGCTTACATAGATATGTGTATACACGAGGGAGTCGCTTATCGGATCCACCGAGATCGCCCTTTATCTCTGGCTTGTCAGTAGCACTTGGAAACCTGTCCCCTGAACCGCAAACGTCACAGCACCGTCACGAGCTTGGCCCGGATACCGCTGTGAATACTTGGGGACCTAATCGCGACATCCTTTGCATGCCCCACGTTTCACGCTCGCTAATGGGGCTTTTTTGCCGAGCAAGCGTCGCGCGGCGTCTCCACGCGACGTTTGAATTTCTTACGAGGATCTCTTCTGACAAGGAAACGTCCCCGATTCGAAAATTCTGAACTTATTGAAAGTTCGTGCGGATGTAGAGCATATTGGAGTATGTAAGGAGGGATTTTTCTCCGTTTTCGAATTTCTCCGAAAATCCGTTTTTTAGACTGCCTTTAGAGGCAGTCCTCACGGTCCATTTCTTGTGACCAATATTTACCGAGGATTTTGATAACAGAGATCCCTAGAAGATTAGAGTCAATGGCGACTGGTTCATTAATAGCATCGACTTTGCAACGACAAATCGCGGAAGTGGCTCTCGGCCAGAAGAATAGTAGACTTGTATCGTGTAATCCCGCGGGCTCGGCGAAACGAGCCGTTGCGTCGACTGGTTTATTAACGGAATTTCCCCCGGCCGAATAAGGGGTGGGATTACTGCCGGTTCAGGGCACGCGTAATTTCCATTCTCCGCGTGCAGCCGTCGGAGGTTGACGGGATTAAAAGCAAAGCGTGTTGTCCAAAGGAAGGATGAATCGTTGGGCTCCAATCGAGTCTCTGAAGGCGAAAGTATTTCCTCGCTGAATTTCCATCGCGCGACGAGAGCACAGAGGGATTCCTCCACCAGTTTATATTCGGCTCGCTAGAGATTTTCTTCTCGGAGGTGAAACCGAGAATCAAGTCTCCCTGTTTTTTTCTCGCGCCAGCGTTTCGTTGCCTGGAGCTGACGGCGCTCGAGAGCACGGTCGATCCATCGTGTTCCTCAAACGGAACCGCGGCAAGGTACCATCGTGTGGCACACGAAATATCGGGGAACAGAGGCAGGATAGCTGCAAAGGCATACCCGCCAACAATGCGCCGTCAAAGAGTGCGCCGGCAACGGAATTTTATCGACAGCTCCCGCCTCTGATCGATATTTTAGCTCGTCGGCTCGTATCCACTCTCTCTCCTCACGTTCTCCCTCGATTAAACCGCCTCCATTCGCGTGTTGACGCCTTTAATAGATGTTATCCTAAGTGGAGAGACGTCCAATATTCGCGCGAGCTCCTCTATAGAAATACTTTCCCCCTATTTTCGGCGAACGCGAGGTTGACGCGTCTTGCCAGCGAAAAACGAGAGCGGTGCGGGGGGAAGGAAATTTATGGGCCGATATTTTACGCGGGGAAACATTTCTTCGCAGGGTTTGACGGGCACACGTCGAGGGTTAGCTGACATGGTGTGCGATGTCTATTCCGGATTTCATTACACCAATCTGTGTCCATAAATCAGGCACAACAGCCTCTGGACGTAATTCGTGCGCCGGTGCATCGGCCCTCCGGCACGAGTTTCCAGACTGAAAGCTGCCTCTAATTGCGGAATGGACCTTAGTGGTGTCTTAGCCGTAAGGCAGAGGCCACCTGGCCCATTTATAATTTCGGCTCATCACCCGGAACACGCTCTGATTTCGCTTGGTAAACTCCGAAAGCTCAGGCTGAACTCTGATTCGCGTCCTAGTTAGCGAGTTTAACCCCCTGCTGTTAGACCTTGTACCGGATCCTAGCTGGAGCACCACGAATCTACTTGCCACCACTGTTCTCTACCAATTACTCCGCTGGGAATCGCAGTATCAACGCTAGACCTATCTCTGTCACCATCGCGCTCCGATTATGTATCATGGGGTACCGTCGTTGCACATCTCCCTTGTCAACGCGATGTCGTAATTAGAAGTCTTGTAGTTCCGTTGCTTCTTTCTTCTCAATTTTCACCAATCAAAGACTCTATATTTTTGACAATTGTTCCATAGGGTAAAGAGTACAATGGTTGGCCACTTAAGTAAGAGTGTCACATAAATAATGAATTATAAATGTGAATTTAGTAAATTTGAAATGGAAATCAATATAAATAACTACGGAAAACAATCTAAAAATAAATAGAATTTATAAAAAAAATCAAGAATGTATAAAAATATGCAAAGAATGTGTTTCCTATGAAGAAATATAGTTATTGGCATGGTCAAGACAGTAATTGTCCAATCGGTTCGACAGTGATTGGCCGCTATTTGATACATAATATAACCTAAAAGAAAATGTTACCTGATTTTGTGATAGAAATAATATTAAAATTATTCAATAAAAATGGATATATTTTATTATGTATGTATTTGTTGTGTTTGATTCTGTTTTTAACAGGGAGCTAATTACTGTTTCACCATTAACATGGTTAAAAAACAGTCACTGGTCGCCCGGCCAATTACTATCATTGAACATTATTCAGATGACAATTGTTGGCCCGCTGTATTTTTCATAATATATGTGTTTTTGTATTTTTCATAATATATGTATAATTTTAACAAATAAATAATTCTTTTATAAAGTTTCAACTTTTATTTATCGATATATACCGAATATAAGAAATATATATATCATAAATACATTAAACTACTCGCAAACGTTCATCTGTACTCTTATGGTTTTTTGATTAAATGGCTGTAATTTGCAAGCTTCAAAGCCAAGTCATCCTATTTGCTTTTATATATAATCACAGTATATAATGAGTGGAGAAATATTAATTACATCCGAAGCAAGAAAGTTCAAGGAATATGAATAGTATGTTCATTAAAAAAAGGCATAACATTGGTATTTCTTTATATTCAGTTATTTCTCAAAATAAGGCCAATCACTGTCAGGTTGCCAACCACTGTACTCTTTACCCCTACCTATTTTTTCATTTTCTTTTAACGAGCACCACTTGGTCAAAGCTTGAGAGTAACCTCGGCGAAAAAATATCCAAGCGTTGCGAACAATTTGCCCCGGACTTAAATTACAATCTAAAACAAAGGCTCTCTCGCCGATCGTTTTCTTTTCAAAAATCAACACGGCACTCGTTAATAATGCACAACGCCCGCTCTGCCGTGGTCTGAAGCGAGCCGTGGCCCTCCCCGAAGGGAAAATTTCTTGTTGATACAAGGGATATCGCAACCTCTCCCGAGCATAATCGAAGATTACAGGAAACTGTTCGCGGAAAGAATCGCATAGCCGTTACGCCGAGGACGAATACTCGGCGTTGAATCACGGCTTATCGGAAAATGGTTGCCGCGCGGTGATAAATATTGAAATTACGCGTTCCCGTGGACCAGCGAGTTCAGCCATCCGAGCTCGTCGTGACAGCAGGGGTGTTTGGGAAAAAAATATTGTAGCTATTACTTGGAAACACGTTGCAAACGACTGGCGGAATTGCCACGGTAAAAATCATTGCCGTGTGAATTTTATACACCATTTTGCATGTCCCGTGCTCGATGTACGTTCCCTATCGCGGCCTGTACTGTAATCTACGTGGCTCTATTATACATATTAAACGCGCAGCGAGCGTGCAACGTCTTAGGGTACGTACACGAGGTATCACCTGCACCGGCGTAATTTTCGGAGAACCTCGTAAATCTTGCATCCATTAGTGACTAATGATTAGTCGGTTCCCGAAGCGTTCATGTAGGTAACCATCACGGTGTTAATGGTTTTAATAGCTGCTCGCCACAACTCCCACGTCTTCCGCTGTTTTCACTTCGCACTCTTGGTTAACGATCCTCGGTCAACGGTTCTCCACGGTTCGTTGAATTAAATCCCACGGTTCTTTGCAGCGTGCGCGTTGCGTGAAATGAATCCATTGCGGACATAGGTATCGCAGCTCCACCGCGGGGCGATATTAATTTTGTGTGGCTTTCCGGTGCGTGCTTTCAGCGCGGCAGTATTAAGGTTTGATAAACGTGCCAGCCTGTTTATTCGGTAAATAATTCGGCCAATGGAAGAATGATCATGCCGCATTAACGTTGTATCGATCGGCGATACGAAAGCACCCGTAATTAAATTAATATATCTGATCAGAGCATATGTGCGATCGCGGTTCGATAGCCGAAAGCAAAGCCGCGCAATCTCGCTTTTACGAGGGATGCTGGGCGATCGATCTTCGTTTCAGGGTAAAAAAAAGTTATTAACACTTTTTCGTACGTTTCTTACCGCGACCTGTCATCTTCTCCCGGGATTACCGAACCACCACGCGAGCCGAGTCTCACTTATACTTATAGTTTGCAATTTTTCCTCAACCCCTATTGCGTGGGATCCATTTCTCCCTTTGAGACGTTATTGCGATATTTATCTTTCTTCCCCGTATAAGTCGCTGAAAGTAGAATCTACCTTACAGATAAATACCGCAGAATCCCATTGGCTCGGTGTTTAATGTCTCCAGATTGAAATGCACCTCGGGTTTGGAATCAAATAGAAATTTGCATCCTCGTCGCGATTTATCCACGCGGTACGCGCGGATTGAGCGATGAAAAAATAAACGAAGTAGATCGGGGTTAATGTTTTCGAGGCTTGGCGTAGTTGGTCTCGTCTGAGATGCTACGGCCGCAATATTCTTTCCATATTGCTCGGCTCAAAATAAAGTTACCCGGAGAAATATCGTTAGGGAAGAATGCGCGTGGCGCAAGTATTAAATTCCGCGTCGGTTCCAAGCGAAATTAACTCCAATATCGCGGGTAAAGTCTTCGCACCTTTCGCTCGGTCCAATGGATTTTTTAATCCAAGTTCTTCAAAGGCGTCTTCCTTCGTCGAGGCATATTAAGATTGGTCCAAAATAAAGAAATGCTTTGACCTTTCCGCCACACCTTTTCTTCGCTAAGCCATCGTCGTATTTTTATGCCACGTTCGGCGGAGAAACAATGAAATGGAGCGAAGAATTGTTGGGAAACTAGTGCGATAAAATATTTACCCTTACTTGCGTTCTCGTGTTTGCAATAACTCCGGTCAATAGCGGGGCGTTGTATGGAACACGTTTGTCTGCAAAAACAATGGCCTGACCTCGCCCGTTTAGTTGCAACCCTTCGTAGCCAAGCGTGTGCTATCAACAATCGTTCTCTGATTAATTTCGTTCGATTTTTGATGGACAAATTGATCCATCAGTTCCATGTTTTATTGCTCCTTGATAAGCGATATTCTGAATTCAATAAACTGCATTGAGAGATTCCTCGGAGGGATTGAACAAGGGTTGATTATAAAGTAGCCGGAAGTTTTTATACCGCGACGATGTGAACTCGGAGTTTCAGGGAAAACGGGGAAAGGGATATCGATGGGCGGGAGTTTAAGGGACGATAATAGGATCGGGACGGATAATGGGTTCGAATAAGCTTAATGGACCGCTTTTTATGTCGTCCCTGTAACGGGTATCTCGGGGTTGGTGAAAACGGATGAAAATGCATCTCGGGAAATTAGTTTAGCTTAATTGCACACGTTGGGCCTCGTCACAGGCCCATATCTCCAAATCTAGGAATGCATAGATATTTTGAGAGAAAAAATATCTTTAGACTTCATTAAGCAAAATATTTCTAACAAAATGAAATACTGAACAAATATCTCTTTAATACTACGGGTTATTGCTATTTGAATCTTTTTTAATACCATGAGAACTGTTCACTTGGGCCTGCCAGGGCCCACGTATAGGGTTAATCACGTCGTGGCAATCTATCACTTTTCGACTTCTCTGCGTTTTCTCTATCGAGCAACTGATTTCCTGTATCGAGGGTTCTTCATACCTGAGCATCGATATTCACCTCCACGTGCATTGCGAAACTTCAGTGAACGAATGCACGGTTCCCGGGACAATAGTCTGGTATGTGAGTGATTTTCCCGACCGAGTCGAGAACAGTATTTGATTTGCTGTTACTTTAAATACATAGCGGCTACGTATTGGGGAAAAATACCCTCGATGACAGATCCGTCGTTGCTAAGGAAAGAGAGGGGACTAAAAGTTTGTGAACGCTTAAGATAATGGGAACATCGTGACTCGAATTTTGGAAACGTTTTTGACACGGTGTGCATACCTGATTCGACTGTTCGCGAATCTTCAGTCCATAATTTACGCGAAACGGGGGGGAATTTCCTCGCAACGTGGGACGATATTTCACAGGCTCGCTCCCACATTTTAGAGCCCTTAAACCGTCTATTCTTCTTCCCCGAATTACTCGGCCGCATTGCGAGAATTTGAAATATAGGCTGCGGTATCGACGTGTGCCTTGCCTATTCAAAACGCGATTACCGGTGCTCATGACACGCAGCTATGATTAACTAAGTCCCCTTTCAATTTTCCCCTTAATTTTGCATCAATTATACGGCGTGCGCGGGGCAGGTTCGTTTATTTAAAATTATGCGTTTCGCGCAATGCCAATTAGTCGAGTCGGTTCACGTGGCGTCCATTAAATTGATTACCCGTAAACACTGTATCCCCCGCGTCAGTGTTGAATTTCCTCGCTTTCGAACGCGTCGTTGGATTCATTAATTACTATAATTCTACCGGTGAGATTTTATAGACGGCAAACGCGAGCCGTGTCACCGATATACCACCAAGTATTTCTGAGTTTCGAGGGGTGGTTTTAACTTCTCGTTCCTAAGGGGAAAGTTGGCGAGCCCCGCGAACCACTCGCCGAAACTTTTCCCAGCTTCTTTCGTACAGATGTGTATATACGGGTGGCTCGTTTCGTAGATTCGTTCAAGCTTGTCGTCGCAACAGCGTTAACTCTTCACGTGCCACCATATCGGGGAAAAGCCTCGACGCTGAGTCGCGTTACCTCGAGCCCCGATCGCCCTCTAGCGTGGAGTTTTTCAAGAAATTAAATTTTTCGCCAACTACCTGGCATTATAATCAGCTTACGGAAGAGTGGTAGCTCGGGAAGTTCCTAATGCGACGGTATTCGTTTCCTCAGAGGGGCAGAAGTTTCCAAAGAGCGCGTAGCTCTGCGTAAGAAAATTAAAAGATTGCCTCCGCGGGGAAACTTGGAGAAATGGTTGAGGTTCTTGGTCAATTTCCAGCAGCCGAAGACGTAAATGCCATTTATTTCGAAGCAACGTTAAGTTGTTTTTATCGTTGATCGCAATAACGGAAGTTTAGGTGGATCGATATATCGTTTAGCTATAAAGTGTATACTAGAGGAACACGTGAATGAAGGCACCCGATACAACAAGTCAAACTTCCCGTTATTGTTTTCGGTATTCCTCGGTTCTCGTGCCTGTCGAAGTTTCCCAATCTTTGGCTACATTAGGGTCGGCATGCTGTTCTGTTTCGTTCGCTCTTGATCAATGTCGGTTCTACATTCGCGACTGTGCCCCTTTCTCTGTCCACCGTCCCTCTTTCGCGTGTTTCGTGGCGCCTTGTCATTGTAATTGGAATGAACAGCTCGTGCGAGAGCATTGCATCAACAGCGACTCTTTGAATTCGAGATTCCCTTGTCACGAGCCCTCGAGGTGGTGTTTGGGGCTGATTCTTCTGACACGAAAACGGTGGATATAATTTGAATGGAAAATGAAAGCCGGATCAATAGCAACCCCGAAATTTCACCGAGTAGAAGCGATAAGGGGCCTCTTTCCCTCGTTAATACGATCCTGATTCGGCGGAAGATATTCGAACAGCCCCCGGAAACTGGGTTAACGAGAGCATAATACCTGAAAAAAAAGAATGGAATATATTTGGCTCTCTCCATTGAAAGCGTGTTGGGCAGGTTAGCGGATCGAACATCATCAGGCTGGTATTTCCGATCCAATTAATTGCAGGTTCATATTTACTCCCGGGGAATATCGAACTTTTTCGTTGGCATATTTCCTGGACAAAAGGTGACTGTCGCGAAGGAGCGAAGGAAGAGATACGACGCGATCTTTGTGGCCTCGGCTGCGCCGGTTGGATCTAATCATCCCGTGGAAGTATCTTCGGCGAATCCGTGGCCGGGATTCGAGATCCTGTGCCGAAAAATGTCCGGAGTTCCAGGGGCGAGTTCAGACGGAGTTATAGAGTGGTCGATGTGACGGGAACGAGTTCCCGATCGGAAAACTTGCGGCGCAAAGCTTTGAATAGGCGTGAAGAAATCCCCGGGACGTAGAATAAAGAGGACGTTGAATCGGAACAATGAATCATGGATATTCGCTCGAATAAATCCATTGGCCTCTATCTCCTTCCGCTCGTGATCTTTCACCTGCAAATACCTACTGCATACCAACGAATTTCCGAGGGAACGTACCTACTCGACTTTGGCAAGCGTGAAATTACCACCGAAATCGTTACGTCTAATCCGCACCGAATTAAAGCTCCAATAATATTCGGGTAAAAAGTATTAATCAGCTCGGCGAGGAATCGTTGCCCGCGGTAGATTTTTTTATTCCTCGTACCTATCCCGGTACTTGCCGCCCGACGCGTCCTCGGAATGCGTTAATTAATTGGTATCAGTGGCAAAGCCGGATGTGGATGGGGCGAGGCGGAGGTAAATCACAGTGCGGGGTGTCTTATGGAGAAGACAGATGGCTCCATTTTCTCCCTTTTTTTCTGCTCTCGAATTTTCCCACTTTCAGCTGTTCGCGTTCCTTTTGTCTCCGGGAAAAATTACGCTTTTAATTCTATCCTTGGCCCATAGCAAGTTTCCGCGATTTTTCTTGTATTATCCGACCGCAACCTTTTCACCGACGTGTACACGTATGCTCTATCTATACGATGCGTGCACCATCGATCATAGGCGAATGATGTGCCGACACGATATCGAGCTTTCATTGAGTCGAGGACCTGATGCCACCAGTTACTGGGACATTACGCCGGCGGCCAATTCATTTCCGCGTGTCCAGCCGCCACGACTGGAAAAAGGAAATCGAAACGGACGCGACACGATACAGATGGAGAACAGAACGACCGCGACGGGTAGAAAAACGAACGGGAGGAGGAGAAACAAGCTGAACAGCTGGTCAGTTTCATTTATCTACTTGTTCTGCCGTACGTAGCCCTCTCATTCAGCTGTCCCTCTTTTCCTCGCGGGAAAGCTCGGCTACCTAGCTTCTATTATATCGTACTTGGTCATCGGTCCAAGTTTCACGATTTCCGCTCTCTTTGTCCCCCATCTTCCCTCTTTCAATAGACCCGTTCGTCAGACTTCCTCGAGCTTCCGTCGCTTTGATCGCCGCCCCTTTCAGTGCCGGACAGATAGCCCTTATCAATGCAGCTCGTTTAAATCGTTACCAACGGTTTTATTCGCATTTCTGCCCGATACGGTGGTTTATTGTCCCGGCTGACGCTTCGCGATCCACATCTGAACACTGTTCTCCCTCGGCGGGCTGCTATTTAGACAACCTAGCGGTCTAAAAGTCATACAGAAAGCGTAACTTCGCTCTTGGCAATTTTCGCAATTATAAGAGCTAGCGGACCCAGCGCTGCCACTTGCGTCGCAAACTTGCAGCTGAAAAGGGAAGCTAGAGCCGTAGAAATAGAACACCGTTACCGTAGCCTCGTTAGTCCCTCTCGTGATGGTCGAAATACGGGTTGAAAGCGCTCTTCGGGAAGCGGCTGACAGCTTCAACCCCCTTTCCTCTCCTTGCTTGTCTTCCTTTCGCTCGACCATATCGCTGAGAGTATGTACTTTTACGCAGCCATGTCCTTCTTTCCTCTACAATATCTTCCAGCGCTCCGTGACGCTCCCCGCGTGTACTTTTATAAAACTTTGTTAAATAACAGTTTTGGATAGAGATATTCGACTTTCTTTCTTCTCTGCCCTCGCGGGCAAATGGTATTTAAAGGTTCCGTGAGTCCTCAAGCAGCTTAGGCAACAGGGTAGTAACACACGAATATCCGCTTATGCAGCAACCCTTGCCGAAGCAGAGGCATTCGGGCGACTGTGGAGCACGCGGAATCGGTTTTAGTTCTCGCGAGCAAGCGAGAACTAACAACTAAACCCCTCGAAATGGTGCTGGCAGGTGTGTTCGCCTCGCTACTATTAATTAAAATTTATTCCGATCGAATCGTTGGGCCTTCTCCTGCCACGATTGCCTCGAACAACAGTAGAATAGAGTCGATTCTTCTGGAGGAGATCCTCTCCTCCGCAGAAACGATGGTTAAGCATTTTTTTTCGGTTATTTAGCCGTAGTTATACGCGTCACGTACGAAGTTTCTCGTTCGAAGATGACCGGAAATTCCGGGATGCCGCCGCCGGATGCTATGACATTCTTGTCGAACGTTTCCCTTCGACGGTGAGAATGTCGTCCTCTTGTTGGGAAATATTTAAGTAAGCAGGCGAATTCTCTGCTCTGTATAAAGCGATGGATCCTTCTAAATGTCCCGACTGTATTTACACCGAGACTATCCGAGGCTCCTCGTGAATTTTTCATCGACCACTTTCCCTCTCGCGTGCTTCGCGTCGATGGAAACTTCTGCTACGATTAACATTCGTTTCGGGACTGGCACAAGGGATAAACTTTTAGGGGTTTTCGCGTTGCCAGAACGTTTATCGCTCATTTATCCTCGCGCTGGTTTTTCAATTCCCTTCGAGGCTACAGTGCGACGCGATGGGAACATTTACGCGCCCTCTAACCCGAAACTTTCTCCCTTTTGTTCGTCCCCTGCGTTCCGCGGGCCCCAATTATGCCGCGGTTGGAGGAGGCAGGAAGTTCTGCGGATCGTGTCAGGTATTCGTGATTCTGTCTAGTCAAATGGGTCGTGGAATTAGGAACGCGAAAACTGTGACGTATCCTCGGTTGCTTCAACATTCTGGAGCGGATCGAAGGCGGGCCGTATATGTTTCACGTCGCTGTACACTCGCTCTCTGTTCCCAAAAATAGAAACCGTGTCTATGTACTTTATTTACCCGAGGCCTCGCCTCGCCTCGCCTCGCCTCAACATTTCGTAAACTATCCTGTCGATAAAAAGTACAATTGACCCAGATCCGTTTACAGACGTGGCCGTAAAATTCACTCGCTCCCCTTTAATTAAGGAATAAATCTGCCTGGCCGAGCTGGGTGTCTCGATTTTAGCCGGCGAACGGAGCCTGGACACGATCGATTCTTCCATTGTAATTCCGCGGGATCAAATGGGAGTTACTGTCACAGTCGTTGGAGCAAAACGTCGGGGAAAGATTGGATAAAAGCGCGTCGCTTGGTCCGCCAGAGAAGTTCATAAGGAATTTGATAAGGTCTCGCTGCCAGTCCCTACGTCGAGTATAATTTCGCGGCAGAGAAGAGCATGCTCGCGGGGAGGAGAAATCAATGTCCTCCCAGCTTGGTTGTGTCGGCGAGGCAGAAGCTCGCTACGGTTGTTCACGGACGAAACGACGTAGTTTAGAGCGGGGGTATATAGTTGGCTCGTAAAAAAGTTCAACTAAAGTATGAAGTCATAGAAGCAAAGTGCAAGTCGGAGACCGCATGGAAGTCGGAGGACGTCATTAATTAAAGTTCAACCGCCTCGGAATCCTGGCGGAATAGTTTGCTCGGACGAGCAAAGTAACGTCCAGCGGAGTAATGAAATTTCAAATAATGAAACGCTTTGGTACTCGAGCTTCCTTGGACTTCCAAGGCCTTCGAAAACGCCTAACCTCGTTCCTGGATAGGCCTGCAAATTTATGTAGTCTCGTGCAGCAGACCGCGTTATTTTTACGGTTGAAATTCGGTCGAGAATCAAGCATACATTTCTTGTCGTAGAGGACCCGGTGAATCCAAGATTCGAGTTTCGCGTCTCGTTAACCTCGTGACCCCGCCGCGATCAATTCTAGATGGAATTTCACTCGAATGGAACTCGAGCCTGCAGCCGTGAAACCGTTACCGGAACGCGGGGGCGGAATTACCCTATGGAACCGCAATCTTCTCGATAAAACTCCGAGCACTTTCGTTAGTTAATAACTATTGGACATCGCTGAGTGAAACGAAGCCACCTTGGTTAAACATATTCCACCGAGCTGGTGTGCCCGTCGATTTCTCGGCCAAGCGCACCATTAAATTCGCCCGAATGCAAAGCGGGGATGGCTGTCCGCGGCCAGGCCGCGCAATAATATTCAAACAGCCCTCTTCGCCAGCTGCCTATCGATTTCCCGCGGCTCGAAACAACGGGAGCGGTCGAATACGGGATAATTGAATCGAAGCAGCGACGCACAGCACGACAGACTCAATGTCCGATAACTCTTATTTAGGTGTAACTCCGTCCGCGGATATTTCCGAGCAAAGCATCGATCTTTCCTACTTGCAGAATTCGCACGAACCGCGGGAATCCTTCTATCCGCGCACTTCCGCGTTGCCATTGAATTAGTCGGAGGCCCCTTTTAATTTCAACCGCGCACGCAAATGGAATTCGTTGATCTCTGTGCGCGCGGGGTGCGTCGAGTAACCAGGTCGCTCGATCCACCAGGCTCGAAAGGAAGCCGCTGTGGCACGCGTTTTAAAATCGTTGAAACGCGACTCGTCCCTGTTCCCGGATGCACCGTGATATTAAACCAACTGCCGCCCGCTGTCACTCCGTTTGTAAATTTAATCTCGTCACAGCCACACCGGCTATGAATCGGGCGGATTTGTTTATCGGGTAAGCCGGCTCATAAAGCAGCGGAAATGCACCGGTCGGGTGCACGCTGAGCGCCGATTCTCCGACAAAATTTTATTTGCACGGGACGAGGACGTGTCGCACTAGCGTTGACGATCGGCGGCGGGCAGCGTTAAACGCATTTTTCTGGACGTTGACAAACGGGCGGAACGAGATTACCTCGCGAAAATGAACGTCCTCCATGGTGAATTGTTCCGCCGCGCCTGTTGTTTACCGTTCCACGGTGGCCTGCTCGAATTGCAGCGAAGTAGCGGGGAATCGGTGATAAAAGTCAGAGGGAAAGTGAATTAGCTGCAGGACGAAGAGCGTGGGGGTGTAGCTCGATTATTATATATTACCGATAGGACGTCGGGGAGGAGTAGTACAAAACGCGTTGGCCCCGTCCGCGCCATTCGGTGTCGTGAATTACCAATGAAATTGACTATCGAAAGCCGATACGTCGGTATGAAAGGCTCGAGTAGGGATCCGAACAGTTGGCAGAGTTTCAGCGGAGGAGCTGGGCAGAGAAAAAATTCTAAAGCGATGACCCATGCATGCGAGGCTGCTGTAACGTAGGTACATTAATCGGCCAAGGGGGGACGAGCATTCTAAATCATTCCTCCCGCGTTTTACCTGGCAAACAATCTATGCGCTGCAAATTCGCCCAGATCCGTGCGCTGCCTGCGTATTCTCGTTGCTAACGGGGTTAGATCCCCGATCGTTCATCGTTCCCTCGATCGTCCTTCGTCGATCTTACTACACCGGTGCGGGCATTAACGTTGCTCGTGCGGGGGAGCAAGGATATCTAGATCCTGGGTTCGTGTAACTCAGCTGGTATTGTACCGTCACGATATAAGTATCTTGAAAGGGACGTTTCTTCGCTCGTTGAGCGTCTCAGCTTAGCCGTAGATTATTACACGGAAGTAGTCACTAGATCTTATGTGCTTCAGTAGTGGCAGAATCATTTCGTTGAATCACGTGTAGGGTATATTCTTAATTTTAGATTACAGTTGACTTTTCATTGACACGGTTCGGACGCGTTTTTCTTTGGTCGCATTGACTTTAAGTCGTGGAGTGATCGAAAGGCGAGCGTTGATTTCTTCTTGGCAGCGTCATTAAATAGTCACGATGTCCTCGTACACCTTCAAGTCCACCGATCCTGTTCCTCTTCCCCTGGACACCGCCACAAAGTCGAATTTCCCACACGAGTCGTCTATTCTCCTACGCACGGACGATTAATCGCGTCTACTGGCCTCATCGATGGGTCTCGATAAGACCAGTTGCCAAAAGGAAATCATGCTTCTCCACCGGTATACTAGATCAGTCGAGATTCTTTAGCAAACACTTCATCTTCGAAGGATTCAATGTTTCCTTATGGAAGTTCACCGAAACTGGGCCCGTGTTTCGTCAGTTTTCTCTTTCTTTCATCGCGCAGGCGACACTGCTGTGCGGGTGGTAGACACGACGTGACGAAACCTCGTGTCTCACGGCGGAAACACGACGACCCGTGTCTCAGGTGCTCGATCTGCAACGGCTTTAGGCCGACTGCTCGCGAAAATGCGACTCTTGCCGCGCGCCACACGGCCTGCGCCTGCGCCTCCACGAATCTCCTCGATACGCTTCTGATGTGTTTTCGATATCACAACGGTGTAGAGTCTAGGGACTCATGATTAATTTGCCTGCACCTGGGCGGAGGCGGTCCGAGCGAGGGAGGAAAGTCGCGTAATGATTCCAGAGAGGCGCTCCCTCCGCAATGTTTCATCGAATCTGTCAAGATCCCGGAGGCTTTCGATCCCACTTTAACGGCAATTTCGGTGGGAAGGGTCTAAAAATGCAGTGCGCGCGTTAGCGAGGCGCGCGTACCAATGCAGAATAATAAAATAAGGAATGAAGATGAAGAAGTCGTGTACAGGCTGGTATTCTTCTTCGTTCTCATCCGGGGCGTACATTTTTCAGCCGATGCGAGTTAAACATAGCGAGTGTGCATGTTGATACGCGTATATCTTCCTTAAAGTGCAATATTTCGAAATACATGGGGCATGCTCGCGCGGTTCCTCGACTCCGCGAGTATCCTTCGTGTGCCGGAAGTGGAGGAGGCAGAGAGTAATGCAGAGATACTCGTTGCATTAGCGTGTTCTCGTAGAGTTGCTTGCTTATCAATAATGAGATGGATACAGGGTAAACTGCGTTGAACGCGTTGGACGCGTTGAATGGGTTGAATGGATTGAACGGTAGCACGCGGACCGATGCGAGATGATTAATGCACTATCGATTAGCTCAACGACGCGTCCAGCTCGTGGGATTACGTTATCGCCTTCCTGTCCTCCGCTTACACTGCGAAGTTAATCCGCTGACGTCCACGTGACAATATGAAAGCGGCTGCATCTGCGACAAAGCACGCGTTCGCGGCAGGCCTAGGTAAGTACCTATGCGTATGCGAGCCGACAGTCGGCACTGTGGAACCGCGGAATCACTTGAAATGGACCGAGCTTTGGTAGTGCGTTTGCTCTCTGACATCCAATCTGACTCGGATATTCCCGTTTAACGAGTCACTGAGAATGCCCGATATACCGTACGAACACATCGATCCGACGTTCCGGCTGCTCGCACTTGGATTAAACCTATCACCACGAAAGAGGTATATAGAATATACACCGAACGTCCAATGCATTTTCCTTTTTGATATATCTATATAACTTGAAATACCTCGCCGAGCAATTGGAACTTAGTAATCTTGATATACACCGCTGGCCGAAATTGAAGGATCACTATTGTTTTCCGAAAATTTTGGTCATTTTCGAATGTCTGTAGTCTCCAGTTTTTCGATCATTTCCAGCGGAGGTGCAGACATTTGAAAATGATCACAATTTTCGGAAAATTATAGTGATCCTTTAATTTGTCTCAGCGGTGTATTGCAGTAAGCTGAAGCAGAGAGGACTTTGAAATTTTTCTCTTTTGTAATATCGCACAAGATAACGAGGTGATTCAAAAGCCAAATTATTCACCCGCCGGCGCGATCATTCAATCTCTGTCAGAAAAAGGGTGACTAACGAGTATTCCCAAGCCGATTTCAAGCGAGCATTTTCCAAGTTACGCGTAGATGTGCGTAAATTGAATTGCTAATCTAGCAATGCTCGTATTAGCATTAGGCTCTGGTTTCCGCAGTCCCGATTACCCCGGGCATCATCGATTAACCCTATTTGTGGGAATACGAATTCGTCTCGCGATTGATTCGTGCTCCATCCCATTACCATGGCATAAATCTATCGCCGAGCGCCGGCAACTGTCAATTCCGTTGATTCCTCCTGTTCCCGTCGCAACTCTCGGCGGAGTAACTTCGTTCATTACCTGCCAGACGAAATCGAGTCTCTAATATCCCCTCACCCCTCGGATCCTAATATTCCGCTGATCGTTTCTTCGCGAGAGGGCCACTGGGTGGAATTTTTATTCAAAGCGGTCCCCGTCGATCGAACCGCGCCACAGTTTCATTCGATTTCCCGGCAAGTGGGGCGCGGTATAAGATCACGCGTGTGCTGGCCGTTGTTACGAGAGTGACGAGAGGAAAGTCGCACACGCGCGAAAGCTTGTAGAACCAAGGCGGCGGCGGTTACACGCTGGGAATCGACTCGCGGTCAATTACATGGCGCACCGGGCGAATCTTATCGCTACGTCGCTCCATCACCGTTGGAATGTGCAACCGTCCGTGCCAGCGAAAAGGAGCTCGGAAAAATTTAAAACGCGGCGTCGTGGCCAGTCGGTTCAACGAAAAACATCCGTGCTCGGAAGCATCGGGGCGAGAGTCAGCTCGTAAACTCCCTGGAGAAAGGTGTTGCCACTGTGCAAAGTCTCATTGCGTGAATTTCGCAGGAACATGTGGGAGGTTTCGCAAGATCCCGGAAAAAACGCCAGAGACGGGAGTGGCGTGGCGTGGAGCACGGGGTAAATTATGCAAGTGCGAGACGGCCGTGTCGCAGCGCAATAGTCGCGCGAACGAGACATTATAGAGGCGTAATTGACGGGGCGTTAATTGCATCGCTAATCACGTGCTTCCGGGCTCCAGGCGTCGCGGATAGATCGAAAGCGCGTGCAGGCTTACTGCGTTGGTACCATTTCGCGTGATTTTTTGCAGCAAAAGGGTCAGAGAAATGGAGTCACTAGTGAAAAAGTGCGCGAGAGAGCCAGGGTCCTTTTTCGGTGTGGTCAATTTTTTATTCGCAGAAACCAATTAGAAGGAATCGTTTTAATTTAGCTTCCACCGGCAGAGAGTGATGCCTTTTTTTTTCGTAGAAGCTACATCGCCTGGCGTGACATTTTTACGAAGGATGCACTGAAAGTCCCTTCCCTCGTTCTGCCGCTGTAAAAATATGTGTCGCTCGATAAAAATTGCAGCTCGTCATTCGCTCGCAGGAAGAGAGACACTCTCTCTCGCTTTTTCTCTTTCCCTCACCCTCCGTAAGCGTTTAATTACGACAGTACACCACGGAAGGTGCAAGTAAATAATGTCATAAATTTCATAATTCTCGCCTCCTTTTTTCCGCCTTCTAAAGGACGAAAATGTAAAACACTGCGGTGTTTATACCTCCGCGGAAAATCCTCCGGCAAAAGTATGCACCTTGGGCCCGTGTTTCAGCGGCGTTATCTTAAGGGGATAAATCACTGAGGATTTAATCGTTCTTTATTCCATTTCTTTGTACAATTCCACGGGGGAGCGAAATCCGCGCTAAGCGGAGAATAGTGTCAGAAGTTGAATAAATATTAGTTCGCAATTGGTCCAAAGCGTCGGCTGGTGTCGAAGGTTGGACAAATATTGGCCTGCCTCCCTTCTCATTCAATTTGAAGGTTTCCCATCTGTACGTGGTCAAATACGCTTCCATCCGTCTTGCCTGAGAAGATTCTCTTCCAAAACTAGCGAAACATTTGAGGCGCGGCAGCCAGCGTGTCAGTGTTCTGTATTTATGAAACAGGCGCCACTTTCTGCTTTCTAACCAAACATTTCTTTCCGAGTTTCAAGTTTCAATCCCCAAGGCAGGGACTATTGATTCTACTTGAGCCAAGTTTCGCCTTAAAACGGAATCCTTCCGCCGCTTTCATCCGTGTTTACAATTTCTTCTGTTTCTCTCGAAATCGTCTTCTAACAACAAGCGCCGTGCACCGTTGAACAAATCTCCTCCCTGCCGTTTGCCCAACTTTCGTCCAAGTCCTCCCATTCTAAACATTCCCGCCGAACAGCCATTCACGGTCAGCTGTGAACGATATTGGAATCGCGTGAAATAACGCGGGAGAGTCTAATTGTTGCTCGGTGCGGGCCATTCAATTACCTCGACGTCTATTGTGTTCGCGAGAATCAGGAATGTCGTAAAAAATAGAATTTAATAGAAAAACAAGCCAATGTATAATACATGTTACACGTAACGAAGGTTCGATGATGAACGCAGCCGCATTATAACATAGTTCACGGAACTCGCTAATTAAGCTGCTCGTATCTGCGGATAAAAAGGAGGATAAATTCCAGACCTCTTTAATTAGTATCTGATATTACGTAATACAGATACTACCTATATTGGACAGAGGACCTAAAAGTAGAAAAAGGATGGAATAGGATATTGGACTCTGTGAGCGAATCGTGCTCCGTCTCGCGAGTGCACTATCAATACGCAGGAGTATCATTTACGAAGAATGTTCGCGTAATGGGTAGTTGCGGTCTCGCGTTCGCGTTCCGTTCGAAAGTGAGCCAAGCACAGACACCGAGTAATTTTCTCCCGATGAAATTGCGTGGACCACCACGCCATCTAATTTGTTAAGCCACGCGGCGACGCGGCTGCAGCATTGTCGAGGGGGGATGTATCCACGAAAGCGTTCCAAGTTTCTAGTTTCTTCTGAGAACATCAGAGAACGCCAGGCCCCGGTCCGCGTTTTTTTTTTCACATCGTCAGAGGACTACGATTATTTCCTGCGGAAGAGGGGAGGGATCAATAACTCTCCCTCGATGATATGTCTATTGCGAAGGCGATCGAACCCTCCATTAACTCACCGTCGATCGCGAGTACGTCCGACCATCTTCCCTATCTTATCCTCTTCTTCGAGATAAAAGTGATCTTGAGCAGATTGACTATGGGCGCCTCGAACGCGATGGAAATGCAGAAGGACATCAAGTACGAGGCGACGAGGTTGCCCAAGTACAGGATCAGCTTGAAAAGCAAACAAACACGCCCGTCAGATGGGAATAAAATGGAAGCTCCCTCCTATCAGGACCACGGGTCGCTTAGCAAACACATCTTTAAAAAGAAGCTCGTTTCGTTTCGGACGCAATCCGAATCTCTGCGGCGCCCATTCCCAGCATCGTTCCCTTTAACGAGAGCTCTTTAAACCTTGCTACTTCCATCAGGCTCACCACTAGGTCGTTGTGAAGATGCAACGGGCCGTCCATCTGAGTAACAGTGATCATCATGATGAGAGGATGCACCAGGTAGGCGCAGTAAGTCAGCCTCGAGAGCGGATACATCAGCCTGAGCGACAACAGGCTGTCAATCATCCTGGCGGATCCCGTGCAGCATTGAATCACGATGAAGGATACAGCCATCGCCCAGGCGGTGTGTCCGAAGGCAGCGTACGCGGAACTCACCGGCACCGTCAAATTTCCGGGGTACAGTCCGTAAACTAGCGAGAACATCACCGCGATGGATAATATCCAACCGATTGCACGAGCAATCTGAAACAGTTGGAACGATCCTCAGCGCCAGCATCTCATCTCGCTTGACGTGCACTTTCACAACTAAATAATACACTGCGTTCGAACGACGGTCTTCTGAAAGCTATTCGACCGTTCCTCATTGTAAGATAGAGGCCACTTACCAGCGGCAGTTTCAGTTTGCTGTTCGTCTTGAAGAGGACGTAGCCGGTGATGATGCCTATGAAGTAAGGGCCTGCCCTCGTCCAGGGTTTGTCGTACACTTGGTCGAACAGAGCGAACGGGTCTTGGATTCTGCGCGGGGAAGAAAGGGGAACGGTTGCGAGATACGTAGTTGAGAAACTCGCTTAAATCACTACAATTATGAGATAACCATGAGGTGTGGTTGGGTAAAGCCAGAAGCTCGCAAGCCCAGAAGCCCAGCCATCAATTACAAGTATTACGTATCGGAAATTGGGTCGCCAGGTTTTCCAATAGACTTTAATTTTCTTCGAGACCGGCTGGTATTGTACAAAAAGATGTGAAAGATTTTCCTCCTCGACCAGCAGACGAGTAACCGCACCTATTTCGATATCGAGCAAGCCGCGCGACGAAGAGGAACAAAGGGACTGTGGTACTGAACCGAGGCAACCTGGGCCTTGTTTGCGTTACGTGTAATTAAACGGGGCTTAAGGTGTTTGGCGGGTAATTTACCTGGCAACGTAGTCGTTGTAGTAGGCCACGGTGAAGGTAGTGAAACACGAGGAGACAGTCAAGACGAGAACGGCGATCGCGACTGTCTTTAAATATTTAATGGACAGCAGCAGCAAGAGTATTCCGAGAACGTAGAACTGCGTGTCGTTCGCCATGTACCAGCTCCACAGCATACACTGGAAAGTTGTTAATCAACTATTTAGCGGATAATTGCATCAAGGTTCAACGAGCCCCGGCTAAGTTGGGCACGCGAAAGCGTCGGAAAATATGCAGGTGGCTGGATGAAAATCTGTACGCGGTTAGAGGCGAGAAGTTAAAGGACCGATTGTCCAACTGATGGGGCAGTTGGATCACGTGGAACACAGACACAGCGCTGATAGAATTCTACAGACTATGAACGCTGCTTCTCAATTCCCGCGTTGAACGCCCAAAGGTCAATCGACTCCGCGATAAATCGAGCGAACGTTTCTCGCGTGAAAAGTCCCCGCGCGAGCGAGCCTCTCTTATCCAATAATTAACCGACTCCTTACGACCATCGATGAAATTGATTTTAGGATACCTAGTTAGACACTCTGCGTTGTGCCGCCACTTTGGAACTTTCACCGAACGATGGAATTAATTATCGGAAAACGATCGAGGCGCCGACACCTTTGCCGCTTCCAACTTCCTGCTGGAAATTTCGTTGCGCCGGCTCCTCTGGCTGCGTCGGCCATCGTTTCATTCGATTATCTTCCCGCTCGAAGTGGGATTCATGTTAAATCTATTTCGAGCCGACGTTTATTATTCTTACCATCTCCGATCGTGGATACAGCGAGTTGAGGTAAAGGGCGTTCCTCCACCAGAAGTTCTCGCAGGTCGGTTGATCGATGACCGGAATCGAGAAAACTGTCCTTGACCGAGCCTGCTTTATGGCGATCTCGTTTATTCCCAGGACAAATAGGTACGCCGGTGTCAATCTTGGCAGAGGGACAAAGGTCAGTGCTGTTATTTATGCCAGCGAGATTGGGTAGCTGCTTTTGTCAAGACAGTTTTATCCGTATATTCGACAATCCAAACAGTCCCATAGCAAAGATCGATCACCGTCCCGAGTCGAACGATCCGTCTCCCTTTTACATCGCGAACGAAAGTAGTCGCCCTTTTTCCACTTCGCTTTTAAAGTCTCGCGACGAACACGCGCCACGGGTACACTGGTGTTTGCTCACCTGATAAATCTATAGAGCACCATGACGACAAATTTGGTGAAGCATGTCCTAAGGAAATTGTCCTTGTCGCTTTTGAAGCTTCCAGCGGATCGATAGAACAGGATCGTAACCAGCAAGCCACTGAAATCATCGTATTCGCATGGGTTATACCTCGTGCCTCCGGTGAATGGCAAAATACATTTGTCACTGCCTCGTACCTGATGAAGAAGAACGTGTCCACGGAGAACGTGGCGTTGCTGATCGTTTGGAACATGAAATTCCGCTCCGTCACCGTGCGCAGCGTCTTGTTCTCTGTAAATCGTGATAGGGAAAGTCAGCGTCTCGGAATTATCAGTGAAAGTTCAGCTTGTCACGGGGCGCCGAGAGAACGGAGGCTCGATTACGGTGGATCAGGAAAACCGGTAAGTTCCGTTACATCACAATACGTTAATATGGATCACGACGAGGGTACCCCTTAGAAAGTGGAACGCTTTAATTGCACCTCGAAGTGTATTAATCGAGGAGGCGATGTGCACACCGGTGCAAATATCCGAAACACTTGTTCGGGTAGATGGCCCGCATTACAGCTTCTATTACCAACGTGTCGTTGTTCGTTGCTCGCTGCTTAACCGTCCCCGCGTATTTCGATATTAAGCTTCATCCGTCGTTAATTACGATTCCCAGGGCTACCTACTGCGACTTCGCGATTATAGTAATTATTAGTCTCATTAGCGTTAACTGCCGCCGCAAATTGCATCCATCAGGGATTAAACGAGTTTCAGTAGTAATCGCGGGCCAAGGCTAGCTCGAAGATCGACAGATTCCGCGGGTGTATCGCGAGCCGTTCCGTGTACGAAAAGCCAACTTTACCTGCAATCGCAAAAACTTGGAGATAGGTGTGCACCATGACGACCCAGCCCAGCGATAGCACCCGTAGCCCGTGCAGGCAGGTTAGGCTGTCTCTGGCCGCAGGCTCGGTGCTAACGATCTTGCTTCCGTTCGTGATAGGATTGAAAGCTGTCAGACACTTAAGCCAGAATCCTGGAGGGGAAGAAAGCGAGCGGGTAAAAATCCTCCTTTTGCAGGACAAAGGATTAATCGGAAGAGGAGGCGACCCGCTAGAATCGCTAGAAAGCTCGCGAGCCTCAACCACCTTTCTTGTCTTCCTTCTTCGGCCGATCCGACAGATCTTTTTGCAGCTCCTTCCCTTTCTCGGTCGGCTCCTCGCCATTGTCCTGGCCCATCGATATTCTCCGATCCTGGTCCAGGTTTTTGTTGGAGAAATTGCTGAGCCTCTCGTTATTGTTCAACACGCTCGAGGACTCCACGTCATCGACGCTTGGCACCGTTCGATATTCATAAATGGTGGCGCCCAGCATCAGCAGAAATATCATTCCTCCGACTCCTCTAAAAGAATAACACGCGTCAGGTGTCCTGCGTACCCAGTGCCGTGATCGTTTCGATATAGTCAATACACGTCTTTTATTTGAACGGTTTTAATGGGGGAATTTCTTCGGCGACAAGTTTACGTCCGGTTTATATGGTTAGAAGTTATTCCGCGGACTTAAAGCGAGCTATATGGGCGGATATTAAAACACGAAATTAATAGCAGCAACTGCTAAACCACTCGTAAATCACAACGATACGAGAGATTTTTTCCACCGTATATTACTTTTTTACCGTCCCTTTTTGTGATGTTTCGTTGCTCGGCTTAAAATGCAATTACCCAACGTTACTGCAGCTCTAAGAAAGCTTAGATTACCTTGCCCCGGTAAATCTGAGCCGCGTATCAGAGATTGTATGTTCTTCCGTCTTGATGAAATGGCGAAACAGCTGAGCTCCTCTCAAACTTTAAACGCGTTTTATTTAAAAACTCTAAACGAATCATTTTACGAGTTCTTAGGCAATAGTAAGGTTTCTAGATATTCGAGTATTTGGGGGAATTAATCCCCAAAATGAGCTCCGTCGAATGCAGACACCTGCGCTTCGAATTAATATCTGTCGAAATTAATAGCATTGCATCCGTCCATTGTTACTTCTGAATAGCTCTGCGACCCTATAATCGAAGCATATTTCCGAAGTGATCCGACAGAAATAGGCACCTAATTTAGCATTCATTCGTTACCCTGTTGTGTTCACTTGATTAATCGCCCTCAAAAGATTGCTCATTGACAAAGCTATTAATCATCCCCCTAATAAATCACCAGTTTGCCGCATGAAGTAGCTCGTCGATATGAATAAGGACTCTACACATAACCCTCTATAATCGCAATTGGTAGTAATTAAAGGCAGAGTAATTGTTCGGTGTACATGGTTCTTCTGAAATGTATTTCCGCGTCAAGGGAACCAGTGACGTGTATTAAATGTAAGATGTACATGACTCGAGGCCGCAGACTTGTTAATAAATGCGAGCCGTGTTCCTTGACGAGTCGTGTACAGAGTGGGGGTGGCAAGGGTGCCTTCTCGTAACAGGTCTGTGGCCAACCAATGCCATTTACCCTTGCAAGCTAGCAGCCGAAAGTACAAATGGTAAGTACGCATATACGATTTTTAACAAATAATATTTTATTCAATCTTTGAGTATAGAACATAAAAAAACAAAATGCGTAATATTATATTTAGTATGCACGTAATGTACAATGCTTTGGCTTTTCATGGAAAATATTAAATTCATATTACTTTCATCATTTTGTTTAATAAAAATGTTGTGCGAACTTAATTCCACAAAATGATGATAGTAATATGAATTTAATATTTTTCACGGAAAGCCAAAGCATTGTGCATTCTATTACGTATTTTATTTTTATATGTTCTATACTAAAACACGGAATAAAATATTATTTATGTCAAATATTCCCGATGTGTGTTCAATTTCGCTTACTGTAGACGCTTTAAACTCTGCCTAAGAAACGTTCTTTATTATCGCGTAACAATACGCCTTGGGAAATATTCTACCGATCAAACGCACTGTTGTTTCAAACACTTGTTTCTTCTCATTTTTCCAGATGATGTCGCAGCCACGTTCAGTAGTGTTCAGTAGTGTTCAGTGTTGTTTAGTGGTGTTTAAGAAAGTCGCGGACACATCGCGGAGGTTTGTAGGGAAATGGGAAACGCAGGACCAGTCAGTGCGGTCTTCGTCATCCGAAGGTAGGACGTTTCTTTTAGCATTACATTTACGCTGGCAAGGTTCTTAAACGCGAATCACGTGCCACGACGGGCAAGTTCTTCCTGCGAAAAACGGCGGAATAGCCGTCATATACATAACTCGCCAGACTTTTGTTATCCCAGCGCGTGTTATTTGCATTTTCCTTGATTGTCTCTCGCCTCGCCGCCGTTTGCAATTTTCCCGGTAAGGGGAAATGATGGGAAGAAACGCTGACGAAACGAGGAATTATGAATCTCCATAAAAGTTGAACGGGCTCGTTTGTTTCTCGGCTAAGGGCTCGGTTAACGTCCGTTAACGGGTTGCTTACAGGTAACTGCTTCTGGGTCAAAGATCACTCGTACCCTCCTTTTCTATCCCTTATTCGGGTCCCCCGAGGCTGTAACGGCAACTCTGCAGCACAAATTTTCAATTTACCCGTAGATTGCACCGCGTAGCGAACGTCCCTCGAGGAAACCGAGGCCAGGTGAGGTCGAATCGAAGAAACCGATGCGAACCTCGACGCATCTGCACCGCGAGCATCTCCATCCGTTAAATCATCCATGACAAGGGCTGATCGTTGGCCCCCTCGCCGCTAGATTACCAGTTTCTCTCGCTATCATTTCCCCTGGTTCACGGCACGCTGGATAAATATTCCACATCCTCTAAATATTTTCCTTTTCAAACGACGAGGCTCTTTCAATTCGCAGTCTCTCACACTTCATCCCTATCTCTTATGCATTCTTTAATTCTCGCAAAGGCATGTCCAAGGAAGCACGGGAAGCGGAAAACTTTCCATCTAACCTTATTCATAAATTTAAATTACCTAACACCGTCTCGACTCGCCTGTGACCCACTCTTCACAGAATTATACCGTTTGCGCTCTGTTTCTTCCACTTTCGTGCAATTAAATTCTCGCGATTATGCGTGCATTTGCATTGTTGATTAGTCGCGGATCTTTTTGCATAACAGAACGCATTTCATTCAGTGATCTGTTTCGCTCATGTTGCCAACTTTCACGCAACCTGTTTCTTGCCACATCCTTGGCCTTATGTAAATAATTTCTCAGAGGCTGATCCCAACTTTCGTTTGTCGAAACGCTGCTTCTCGGTACAATTGAAAACCAGGATTCGCCGACGGTTCTCTTATCGACGAGTCATTAGAATCGATCGCTCATCCCGTATTCGGTGGGAATGCGCGCGCGATAGAACGGCCACTTTCACGTTCTGACGCTTCAGGCTTTCGATGATCTTGCGTAATGGATTCAAGGCACACGAGCAACCGTTGCGCTTCTTTCGATAAGCGTTACAGTGCATTTCCATGGGAATTGGACGCCGGAAGACAGATAAGAGACTTCTGCTTTTAAGGAAGACCGATTTTTCGATCACTGTAAAAACGGCGTAAACAAGTAGGAATCTCTTTACTCGATCGTTGCGTAATCGCACGCGTGTGGAACCTGTCCGTCGTCGGTATCCAATCGATTCATAGACGATTCATCGAGAGCGTTACAGAGAAAGGTGCATACATCAACCTAGGCGAGTTCACTTTATTTCGCAATGAAGCAATCAATACCTAACCCAGACCAAAGTGGAGGGAATTTTTTTATTTATGTAAACAAAAAATTCGAATAAAGAATAAAAGGAAAAAAGACTTTAGTTATTGTTAATGTTTAAATTAAAGTTGATAAATAGGTATATTTGACACTGAAGTTGAAACGCTGGACGAATAAAAAATTAACTTTATTCGTCGAATAATCTAAAGTGAAAGATATTTAAATAATTTTTCATTTAGTTAGTGCCCAACTGTGGAGACGGAACTCCACTTTCTACCTCGATTTGCGACCGATCAGGTCGTCCTTGTCCTCGGAAAGCGAATAATCGATTTCCGCGAGAACTTCGACATTGACGCGAGTCGGAGCCCTGACCTTCGTCTGAATTTCAGATGATCGCGCGTACGAAGCTTGCAGAGGAAGCTGAATGATCTCCAAGCGCGGTCTCCGGCTGAAATCGGGCCATTAGATTGTAACTTGCCTTGGAACCTGAGCGCGCCACTTCTTATTTTCTAGTTAATATGCATTACGTGCAAGGACGCGGAGAGGCGAGAAGTTCTACTTATAGCTCGAGTCAGACGTTAATACTGACGTAATTTGCGGTTAAAGAAAAGTAGGAAACTATAAGTTAACGCTCCCATGGGAACAGCCCCGTATCGCGTTTGATATTTCGAAAGAAAGCCGTTGCTGGATTCTCCGTTGAGAATCCAGCCTCTCTCTGCTCGGCGAAAAGCTGCTCGATCAGACGATTGATTTTCCTCGGGGTGTTTTCCGAAGGATGAAAACAAAGAGGGGTTGCTTCCGCGGTTCCTCGTCGGTTTGCATAGTTTCTCGTTTTACGGAGGGCAGCGACTTAAAGCTCTTGGCATGCAGCAGGGACAGCTCGTGAAATCTATTAAAGTTGATCGCACTGGGGCGGCCGTTCGATCTTCGACCAAGTTCCGTGGAAGCACGTCGATGCCAGGCATCGCGACATTCTTCCATAGTTAATCCGATTCGTGCAGAACTTATATCCCCGCCGCTTAGAGGCTTTGTAGATTCTGCCCGATTTTTGCGGGCAACCAACTTTATTAATAATCCCCGCGGCTCAAGCGACGAACCAGCTCCGATCGTTACTTGCACAGGCGTCATGCGAACTATATCTCGCGGTTCATTTTGATTACCAAACCCTCGCTTTCCCTCGATCGTTCCTCGTACCGATGACATAACCGTATTTATTGCGTTTTAATTCGCCCCGCCACAGCATGACGAAGATACGTCAGTGAAAATATATACTCTACATTCCTTTTCGGAATCAACGGAACAATCGAGAAAGGACCTCCTTTGGCAGACTTTCTATTTATTTAACACTATTCCTACCACGACCGGTCTGACGACCGTTTTTAAAATTTCGATTATAATTTCCTATATACAACGTAATCCAATCGCCTTTAAACTTTACGAATTTTCCTCAAATGTACGTAGGGTGAAGACACCAGTAGTCGACCATGTATCAGTAGTCGACCACTCTCAGAAAAACATGAAAAATAAGGTTTTTAGAAGTGACGACCTTTGAACAAAGTGCAGTTCTCTAACTGCACTCTAACTGCACTCTGTTCAAAAGATCGTCACTTCTAAAAATCATATTTTTCATGTTTTTCATGTATTTAAAAATAAGGTTTGACTGATACATGGTCGACTACTGGGGTCTTTACCCTATAATACATTTTTCAATATTCACTTCTTGTTTTATTGTTTATATTCTGAGAACATACAATTTGTAGTCTGCCTTACCTACCGCGACCGGTGAAATGACGTGAAGTGTCGGTAGGTGATAGTGTTAACTCGTTGCAATGGTAACGACGAGCCTTGGTTGCGTGACGCAATCCGCGATCAATCGGGTTTTGCAAAAACCGTGCTACCATCGCCACCAGCATGGTGAACTATGAATACCGAGTTGCGCAAATAGGTAGATCGGCGATCTGCGTCTAGCAATTTTTTCGTTAGAACTCGACGCAACCGTCGTGCCTCGGTTTGATGCAACCGTGACGAGTATTGCACAATGTTTCGGGGCGTGTTTGATGGTCTAAATCGTTCTTTTCCTCTGACTCGACGAAAGTGGAGCGAGAGTGGCAATAAAGAATTCGTTGCGTCGCGCGTTGCAGCGACCTCGTTCGCGAGAAATCGCTAGACGATAAGATAGGCATAGGTGTTTTTCCCGAGGTGCTGCCTGGACAGTTCTGGAAATTCTTCAGTCTGTTGCACGAGGAAGAGGCGTCCGGCGCCCGCCGTGCCTCGGCGCTTACGTAAAGACGACAATCTGGTCTCGGAGGAAAGTGCAGAAAGTATGTTACGCACGTGACTGCTCGCTAGCATTTATGCACCGTGATCGAGCATTACGTTCGTGTGCGTGCCGTGACAGTGAATATATCAAATTCATTTAGTCCGTCGAGCTCATTACCGGTAGAAATTAAATTCCCTTGTGGGGAACGAGGCTTGCTGGGAACTTTCAACGTCATCCTGCGATATAATATGCTGCAGCAGCTTACGAGCTTGCTCGGGTGACCGTTAATGCACTTTCCTCCGATCGAACCCCTTGACGATCCCACATCTCCAGATCAAACCCACAGGAAGACTTTTTCTTATATAAGGCACACGCTGAACGATTGCAGCGTTTGTACGAATTAACCGGTTCACCGGGAATCTTAACAGAAAATTACATGGACGCACGTAGTAGCTGCGCTGTGCTTCTTTGGCCAAGTGAATGTAACCGTTGCGCAAAATCCGGTCGTGTAACTGTAGATACACAAGTAATGACTCTGATTTCGTGTGTCGTCAAATTCCCATCTGCTGGATCGTCTAATCGCGGTAATTTCTTCCTCCAATCGAGAATCATTAGCTGAAATACGTCGCAGTTTACACGCGTCAGTCTAGTACGCGAAGATTCCAATCAATCAACGTTGTGTATCCTGGATAGGTGTCACTTGGAATCATCGTTGACTCTGTTATGCAAAAGCATAGCCTCAACTTGTGCAACACTCCGCTGAATTAGCTTCGTTTCTTCTACATTCTACCAGGGTGGCAGTTTCTTCCGTGGAAAATTTATTTATAAAACTTTTAGCACTGTTAAAGCGGGAAGAACGTGCAGCAGTTTCTGCCGTAAATGTGATTTAAGGGTAAAGGGTCGGTCTACCTTCAGACACAAAGGCGAATAACGGGGGAATAGAGGATTTGGGACCCTCGACCTCGTCTTGTTCGTTTTCTGACGCGATAGCCGTTTCAGCAGAGTCGATCGAACAAGTGCAAGCAGAACAAAGAGCAAGCTGCACCTGTTCAAACGGCAAAGACACTGCTTTTACCTTGGAAAACGATCCGAGGACTATCACGGTACAAGTCGATCTTTCACCGATTCTGGTGGAGTCACGGAAAGAGATCGAGTGCGGGGCTGTTAGCAGGCGATGCACGGTGGAAAATTTAGTCAGCAGAGCTGATTTAGGGGCAACTGGGAGGGAAAAAGTTCTTGCATTACTTACGAGAGCACGTACAGCTTGGGATCGAGCCAAGGGCTGTAATTGCTGGAAGGCACAGGTTTCACCGCGTTGATATGTATCTTTGGGCCGGTCGATCGATAGGTCGAATTCCCTTCTAGTTCAACTCGATCCGCGCTGGCTCTTAGCATCGAGGTCAGCGATGTCTGGTCGCACGTAGCTGGCATACAGAGGCCTAAAAACACCCGCGTCTGAAACCAGAATTGAATTTCGTGGCGGTAATAATAATTGGATCTTCGAGGGGAATTTAACACCGAGAAGGGGTTGTTAACTCTCTTCCTCTCTAGTTCCCTTCCTTCCAAGACTTTTAACTTTCGGAGTGCTTTTTAAAATTCATTTCCCTTCGCGATTCCCAATTCTTTCCAGCACCCTTGTCTCAACCACTTCTGCCACTTTTCCGCGGCAAGGTTTTACACCCACCCAATCGCTGGGAGAGTTGTGCCGCGGCTTGAAACTCGCTCGTAAGCTGGATCCCACCGCCCGATAATCTCTCTCAGTTCAAAGGATTCGTGTTCGTCCGTGAAAACTGCGGGACCGACTCTGTTCGAGGTATCGTAAAAGATTTATTTAAAAGGGAGACAGTCGATCGTTTTTATCGCCCCGCGCGACATTGGGGAACCATTAATTCGTGGACGCTGCACACCAGATGCATCCGTTTCCCCGTGCTAGCTTCCGTTCTATCTTCTCATTCCGCAAATTCACTCGGCCGGCCATTCGTTTTACAAAAAGGCCACTGCAAACCGCGGTGCTGTTTCCCGCTGATCGGGGGATATAAAGCGCCCCGTAATCTGATTAGCCCGAATACTAAAACTTACGTTCCCCGCTGGAGCGAACTTCTGCCAGCAGCTGTTGCGAAACTCTCCAAGTACCCTGAACGAAATTAAAACGCTGGAAACACCGACCACGTCGCGTTATCGGCTGAAATGTTAACATCTCCGTTGCTTTCTTGGAAACGGCGAGAGCCGTTATCGGTTCGACAAATTTCTGCCACCGAGTACCGCCTAAGATTAATTAATCACCGACTAATTCTGTCCAACAGACAAACGATCCGTCACGCGTCCGGGCGCCTCGTGTAATTCAGGCCCGCGCGTTTAATTAATCCTCGCGATAATTCATTCGCCGTAGCAGCTATTGCAGAGTTCGGTGCTTGGGAAGCCGATTGCGGTGTGGATTAATTAAACCGATTGCCATCGCGTTATTACGAGACTCTGTCACCGCAAAGAAGAGTTTCCGGGAGTGGAAAAACCAGGGGAGATGAGGGGTAAAAATAGGGAAAATGGAGCGTAACGGAGTCGAAGGATGACAGAGTCGTAGATATGGTTAAAGGACGGGACAAGCATACTCACGGAAAATTCAATCTCCTTTGGCAGAGTCACATACATATTGGCTACATGGAACTTTAGGGGATAAGGCGGTCTGTCGATTCTTGGCCGAGATTTTCCATCGGGTGCGTTCAGCTCCTTGCAAAGGGTGCTCGAGCCCAGCCAGAACTCGTTGCCGAAATAGAATTGCGAGGAGTAACGGCCACTCGCGTCGGACACTGTAAAAAAGAAGCTGTCATTTAAAAAGGGTAAGAGGAAGAAGAGACCTCCCCATAATTTTATTCGCCCGGTCTTCCTGCTTGCGCAAAATTTTCACAGCCGCAACTTTCGAGGGTCGGGTTACACGACCGCGTCCGAAAGGTTCATTGCCAGTTACGCAAACTGCTGGCTGGTGATCACGGGAGTAGAGAAAGTGCTGTCGTCCGTCGACGAGCAAAACAACGAGCGAGCTGCGGGATGCAACTCCGTTGCCTTCGACACAGTTTCGCGCGAATCTCTCGGATCATCCCAAACAATGTCGTTTCGGAGCACCGAGCCGGGCATGCCGAATCTCTGCTCTAACCTCCCGATCGCTGCTTGTCGGAATAGTCGAATCGATAGAGTTTCGCGCCGGGGAATTAAGCCGCGGTCTACTAAAACGCGCAATCAATGGAACGTGACGCGCATTCGAAACGGTAACCAGCCCGCGTGAAATAAGGCAACAGGCGGGATTATGACTGACGTAACACCTTGCGCGCATCTAATCCGACCGTGCACGGCTGAAAGAGTAATTTCATGCTAATTTACATTTCAGTGAGGCAACGGTTTCAGCGTTTCAGCGTTTAGCTCTCGAGTTGCTTGGCATTTTAGGTGCTCCGCCGCGGGGATACATTTATCGCTGGACTAGTTTCAGCCGAACAGCAGGAATTTCCGAATACGTATCGTGTAATTTCTGAAGGGCCGCTCGTGTCGTTACATTTCTGCTTCCCGAACAATACGCGTTGCTCTAATTCCATTAACACGTTAAGTTCCCATTTTCTATTATCGCGCGAAACGCGCGCCCCACGCGTACGGGACAATACAGCGAACAGATATTGTGTTTGCGCAACGCCTCGGTTATTCTACCAATCGGCAGCGGCCAACGCTGGCCAACTTTTAACCTTCAGAGTGCCTGGAATTTTCCATTAAATTTCTACATCTTTTTTGCTTGAAACTTATGCATATATACACCCAACAAGTTCCGCAATATATCCCAATTTGCCACCATGGTGGCGCATTCGAATGCACATAAAATATATCTATAAATACATATATTAAATAGTTGTCCACCTTGAGCCACCATAGTGGCCACCCCTCTCTAAAGGTTAATTAATAGGTTAATCTTCAGCATAGAGTTATTAAATGTCACGCATCTTGTCAGCAGTTACACGTGTCGCTTCTTCTTTTACGTCCATCCGGTCGCCACGTTTATTCGCCTGGATATTTTACGATCTTTCTTTCGTCAGAGACGGTTTATGCCACCAACAACGTGCATTGGCTAGAAAGGCAAGCGTCGCGTGTGGTTTGGCCGCGATCGGGCGCGGGAGATTTCGCTTGTTGTTGGCGCACGATGACATCGTCACCATCGATAATCCGCTGGCTGGTCGCTGTCGGAAATCATCGTAAATCTGGAAAACCCGTGAAAGCCGATTTGGCTCGGCGCTACAACCGCAGGTCTGATCGATGCGTTGCAACCGCGTCCGTGCTTTTCGCGATTCCAGCTCCGATTCGTGTACGACAATGCTGATTTATTAGCAGAGGGCATAAACGCGGGAACACTCTGACTTCTCGAGAGAAACAACCCTTTTCACTTTCCACTGTAGTTTATCTATAAGATACCAACTCGAGATGACCGAGATAAGCGGACATTACGAAACGGGTCGCGTTCGGTATTCGCGTCGGCACGCCGGTAAATGAAATTATATAAAGCGCTGCAAGTTCCGCGATATAGAAAGCAGTTACATCTGCAATGGGTCCTGAATTATTCCGCGGGTGAATGCCACGGCTTGCGTGGACGTGATAATTGCGTAAGCACGTGGGTGGCGTTCGCCGCGATTCGGCTTGGCGAGTCACCGAATCTCGGTCCACCTCGACGCTACACCGACCCTCGGAAAAGTTAAGGTAACAAGTTCTTCTCCGACTTTGGTCCAGCCACGCGCTGACTTCATGAAAATTTACAGCTCCTACGTGTCAGCCTACCCTCTTGTGATTTACGGCAACAACTCCTACATCCTTAATGCGAGACCTAAATTTCTCAGCGACTTGTGCCAAACTAGCATCATAATCTGCTCGCGCAGACTTCGCTTTTTCCACTCTCTCGCGTTACAAGAATCCCAGGATTGCTTTAGCTGCCGTCGAATCTGCTTTAATTGCGTTCCCCGGACGGCAGAGCCATAGGGGTGCGACGAGGCTCAGGGCGCTTAGCTATTATGAAGCTGTAAATCGTGGTTTCGCAAAGTAATGGCGTATTTGGCAACCGAGCGTGCTAATGACACAGCTCCGAGGGACCCGGTTGCTCGCGAATTCGCTGAGGGCAGCGTGGGGCGATAGGCGTTTAACGGCTCGTCGAACGCGAGGAGCACACGCGGCACTTAAGGTTCTGCAACACGCGACACGCGTCGCTATTAATCCCGTAATGACGGGTGTTCGCTGAAGCAGGAAGACGCGAACGACACGCCATTTCCTAATCATGTTCCGATGGTATTCGGGTTCGTTTTACTTACTCTTAGCAGCCCACAGCTTTCCATCCTTCAGGGACTTCAAGAAGAGCTCCAGGTCTCTCCTGCAACCGTCCTTGAGCTTTCCGGGTACTCTGGACCACTTGAGGGGATCGTAAAGATCCGCCAACCATTGGACACTGTTCGCCGTTTTCTCGAGCTTCTGGCTCATGAAATCAACGTCGAGCTCCTCGCGCCTCTCCTCCTGATTCTCTTCCAACATCTTTTGCTGCTTCTTCCAATCGAGTTCAGAGTCGTTCTTGCTGAATCCAATTAAGGGCGCCCGTTCCTTGGGTTCTTTCTCGCCCTCGTAATCGGTCAAATTCGACGTAGGCGTATGGGTCGGGGTCGTCGAATTTTGACGAGGCTTTCCGAGCCTCAGGATGTTCGACTCGTTCTTGGAAATGGTCGTGTGAACGGAGCAGCTCAGAGCCAGTAGCAGGTACGCTAGGAAAAGCGCCATTTTCGACAGGGTAACTCGATCGTCTCGGCTTGAGATTTTACTTGTCACGCGGGACGGTCGATGGCTGAGCTTCTCTGAAAACGGTTCACGGTCAATTCATCGATTTCCCTCGATGAAGCTATTGGATGCCATGTTGAACCACGTCGTTGACCCAAGTTCCTTCACCGATTACTCAGTTGTTCAGACTGTCGAACATGCTTGAGCACGGTACGCTGATCGTCGGCGCGAGCGTGAGCGTAACCACGCTGTTCCAAGTTCTTTATGACTCTGGAGCGAGACTCACTTTCCTCTTTCACTGGTCACTACTCGGATCGTAATTGCCGTGTAAATAGCTGGCTACCGAACTTCACGATTTGTACCTGGACGTCGGCTGCCTTGAACGATTCCTTTCTCCGATAATAGGCTATTTACTTAGAATTGACGAGTGGCCAGGACAGTCGAAGTGACGAAACGATATAACGCAAATCACCGGACAATTTCTAGGTAACGCTTACTGATCGCCCGGTGGAAACGAGAGTGAAGCACGTTCTGGGAGGAGGACAAAGGTGTCCGCACACACGGGGCTAAGGATCACGCACTGAATGAAGCGAATCAAGTTAGCAGTCGCGTTCACCCGTGGACAGCGGTCCCCCTTTCTCTTCACGATGCACTTTACCGCGGTAAATATGTTTCCTTCTTCTGCCCCCGAACGTTGTCGCGGCTTGCCTCTCGGTAAATCCCAGCAGTCGTGGCTACGCGAGTCTCTCTCTATTTGGCAAATTTGTTGCTCGGTTTTATGGTCCAAGGGAAAACAGCTCTCAGTTCTTAACTATGCAGAATTCTCGAATTTATTAGCAAACTGCGTGCTTAGTTCACTCGGCTTGCTCAATGAAAAGTACGAGGACCTACTTGGACAACTTGTAGGCACTTCTAGTTTATACGCTATTCTATGGAGTTAATTTCCTTTCGAGTCTCCCGATGGCTCCTCCAGAATTACATACTACAATCAACGTGCCAATTAATCGTCCCTCCCCATCCTCCAGCAAATCATATTTTACTTCTTGCAAGAGTCATCAGCATTCTTTTGTATAGTTATTAGAGAATGTTATTATCGACCTCTTTCCGCCGCAATTTACGGAATGGCGTGGAAGTTTCTTAAGCTATAACTCGCTAATGCCACGTATAAATGTAGGCGCTTTTTCACGGTTAACAATGTTTGTAGAAAGCGAAGGGTATATTATGGTAAATTACTGCTCGTTACTACTTAATTTCTTCTGTAACTCTACAATTTCTTCTGCAATATTCTTCTCTTGAAAGAGGCTGCGTACATCCTAGAGATTGTTGAAGCATGACTCAATGCATGTTCCATAAATTTCATCCAACCACAGTGTCTGGCACCTAGCGCGGTAATGCCAGAAGAAGAATATCTGGAAGGACACGGTTCGGTTACTTCTCCCCGAGACGCGATCCCTAGAAGAAACGACAAGAAACACAACCACCTTCGGTCAACTTTTCTCCGTGCTTTATTCCACGTCTCGCTTCGTTACGATCGACCAAACTTGGATCACAGTCGTAAGAAGTTGAACTGTAACGCGTCCCTTTTTCTCCCTTCGAAATGCCTTGATGAACGCGGAAAAAGTCCCGGCTCTTTTGGCTTTCGATTATTCGAAAGATGGTCTCGGCGCAAAAACAAGCAGCTCGCATTTGCATTTGGAAAAGGTGATAAAAAGAAAGGGGTCAGCTTCACGCGGTGCAAATATTTCACCGGCTGGTGACCTTTCTTCCTTTCCAGCGTTTTCACCGTGGAATACACGGTGACATTTTACTGTCCGCTTTTCGCTAGATAAACGATGTACCGTTGCCGCGAAATTCCGCAAAAACCCGGCAAAACCTCGGAACTGGGCGGCAAACGCAACCCGCGTTTTTCGCGCGAGCATTCGACAGATCAGCGTGCCACCTGTTTCCCCCCGACTCCACCGTGAAACGATTGAATTAAGACATTCGCCATGGTGCACCGACCCTTTTCCTTCCACAAACAGCAGAAAACCATTTTCTGCAGTGTCCTCCAGCACGAACCGTTCTCTTTTACAAGAGAACGTTCAACGAACCACACGTTGATAAGTCTCTGATTCTTCTCGCTAAAGATACGTTCCTTATTGAGCCCCGATTTCTTCGAATTGTGACAGAAAATTAATCCAAGTATCCTATCGCAACATCATCGAAACTTGCGTCGAACAATAATTACGCGCGCAAGAGCCCTTCGATGCGGCTCGTTAACGCCAGTTAGATCATCGGGCATGGCTGTCGCGCATTTTCACTTTTATTCATGGTTTACGTAACGTCAAGAGCGGCCGCAAAACCGCCGCCAGCGTGGTTCGGCGCGTGCTCTCACCCAGGCCTCATCTTTCTCCGTTACATTCCTCGAGAAGCTCAAAAGTTTCACCGAATTTCTCTGGCCGTCCCGTGGCTTCTTTATTCTCATCTTCCGTCCCCCGGCGATCGGTTCTCTCGCTATTGCCACGGAAACTGCCTCTCGACTGGGTCCGGTTATCCGTTGCGCAACCGAGCTTTCTACGTGATCGCTTGCACACGCGTGTAACGCGCGAGGTACGACCGGTCTTTCGCACGGGGAACCGGCAGCTGGACGTCCAAGGCACCGCTGCTTTATTGGCTCCGAAACGGCGAGAAAGCAATTTACCCTCGATCCGAATTGACGTCACTTGGACGACGGAGCCACGGCTTCGCGGCAAATACCATTTTAATGCTCGAGGACCGGGGTGACAGTTCCGCAGGCTGTCCTGTACAGATTCTTCTTCAAGAGGATCGAATTTGCCGTGATACTCGCGGACGACGAGTGACGAAGAACAAAGTTTCGGTCGAGGATCGAGGAGCACGATAGCGAAACACGGCTACACCGCGTGTGCAGGTCCACTGTGTGGCATCGAGATGAATGCCCGACGTAACTTTGATGGATGTAATTCGCTCTATCAGTTGAAGCACCATTTCTCTGGCAACTGACTTTATTTAGGCAAATACCGTGATAGGCGGGTGCAGCCTGGTGATTCTCCGACATATTTAAATCACGCCTAACAGGGAATCGATGGGGCTTGAAGACCACCCGAGGAACATCGTAAATAACGCTCGCTCCGGAAGCCAAACTGTGCATGAAACATTTTTCTCTCTAAAACGATCGAGGATACCTTGGCTGAACGCGATTGTTCAGTAAAGTAGAAAAACGACGTCGAGCGTGCTTTTCAAGCGACGTGTATTCTCCCTCGAGCAGATATTAGAATGTTGTGGAAGTATGAGTGATGGGGATGCAAGGATTTCATAGATTTATCGGAGAGAATCGCTTAGAAATCGGAGGACAAGGATCGGTTACGAGAGGACACAGTGCGAAATCTGTGAGCACATATCGGCGCTCGCACGCGGAAGTGAAAGCGAAGGTATCGACGGAAAAGCGATTTCTATTGCGATTTCCAAATGTCTGTTTCCTTGCCGCCGAGTTTCTCTTCGCAGAGATAGGCTCTCTAGACGCGAACACGAACCGTGAATATCAGCTCTTCCCTACAGTCGATAAAGAGGCTGTCGCTTCGGTAGTTACCCAGCGCGTCGAAAGTTACTTCGAGAACGTAGTACTTCGTGTTACCGCTTCGTGGCGCTCCCAAACGATGCCTCGTTTTTTTAAAATCATCAAATACGTGCGTTTTACAATTTACATTATGTAATTAACGTAACATGGAAAGTCTTTATTGCTTCCATCGAGCACTAGGCATGAAAGTTCATCTCTCAGTTCAGTCGAATTATTTAGTCTAAATCATCGATCGTGTTGGTTTATAGTCAAGTTCGGGTTCACAGTTATCTGCTATCATTATACAGTTCAAGTTCTATATATAGAACTAGTGTCTGCTTCTTCTGCTGCATTTGAGAAAGTTTCTTCCAAGTCAGGATGGCCGAGCGGTCTAAGGCGCTGCGTTCAGGTCGCAGTCCACTCTGTGGGCGTGGGTTCGAATCCCACTTCTGACAAAATCTTTTTTTAATTTAAAAATCATGTTGCGATCATGTATGCATCAATATTATAATTTTTTCTACTGCTTTCGATGACGGAATAGGTCACTTCTCCGTAGGAATTATTAACCTCGCCGATCTAAGGTGCAATTAGTGCCAGTTCTAATCTCTTGGGACGAACGATTGAGAACCCTGTTATCAGCGCTTTCCCACGCGACGGGAAAATTGTCTAGAAGAGTGATCGGTGGCCAAAGAGGCTGGGTGATTCGATCGAACGCTATCGCTAACACGAGCATTGGACGGGGTAATTAGTTAGTAGCGCGCGGGGACAAGCGCGGAAGAAATGAGTTTGCGTATATTGCGGCGACGCGACGCGGCGATAGCTAACGGTAATGAACGCCAAGGCTCTCCGTTCACGGGCTCCAGTCAAGTTCAAGATCTCGAAGGTGTAACGAGCCAGAGAAGAAGGAGGACGAGGCGAGCGTAGGACGACCACTGACCGAAATAACTCGGGAACTCGAAAATAACCGGCCCCTGAGGCCTGGTCCCCGGTGACATAAGCGAGTTTACAGTGTTTGCACGCGAGTCGCGTCGAACCGTGGCCATAATCGCCGATGAACTCATTATCAGACCGAGCGGTCCCTGGTTTCGTGACGGTGCAGAAAGCATTTGGGTCAACTTCGAGTCCACGCTAAATGCCTGATTGCTCCGGCAATTCTTTATTTGCCTGCTCGAACATACCGTAACGCATGCTCGTCTATAATAATGCCGAGCAATCCACGTTCCGTTGCCCCGTCGATTTACGATACGACGCGGATTCATGAGTTCCTCAGCCCTCGCGTATCGAGGATCGCTTGCTACCGTCGATTCAATCATCGAACTATGATCCTAATCAATCTATGAATGAAGGGGAACAACCTGGATCAATTAATGTAATAGTAACAGCCAGGACTTTTTGCTTCGCCGCGAATAGAGAACTAGTCCGGCCGAGTGACATAAGCAACTTTGCGCGTGAATCGCTGAGACACGCGTGCATAAGCAAGATTTATGCTCGGTCACGCAATTACTGTTTCTTTGTACTGCGATTCTATAAGAGTCGAAGCTCTCCTCTGCGGGCTCGGAGCCCCTAGAGACTCTTCTTTGTTTTGTTACATACCATTCCTCGTCGTGTTAGCCGCATATTTGAGGATTCATCGGCAGTCCGAAGGTTGTTCTTATCTAGGACTCGCATCCTCGTTCGGTGCATTTAGCCTGACAATTATCGCGCTAAATTATTCATGTCGTGGTGGTTTAGACGCTTTTCAATAACAAGCGGCGAAGGACCTACTTCCTAGGCGCGAATGCGGCTCGTCCAGTCGCTGAATACGCGTAATTAATATTCTTCCTCAGCAGTGGTGCGCTGAAAACGGTCAACCGGGTTAGCAGGATATCGGTCAGGTATTCGAGCCGCTCGCAAGTGTGTTTAAAGTAAGACGCGGACCTGTCTACAGCGAAATCGACCGACAACCCCTCGCCATTCCTCAGACACGAACAGATTCATAATGTTTCAGAGGAGAGAAGGATTGCGTGGACATTAAAGCGTAGCTCTGCCTCCGTGGCTTGTACTTTCCAGATGCCCACAACCTGTAATCCCCAGTTTCCTCCAGTTATCGCCTGGTCAAGTCCTGTGATTATCCAGCGGGTAGCTGAAACACCGTAGTTAGCTGTGTCGCTGGTAATGCCAGTTGCTCCTCGGGAACGTACTGAGTTTTCGTGACCGATACCGCGGGACCTCTTATCCCTCGCCATCGGCTACCACTCTGCCCGTAAACGGGGACGGTTGAATTCCTATTCGCGAGAATCACGGGGGAATGGAGTATCGACCCTGCTCTATCGCGTGCCGTGTAGGGAAAATGCGGCTGCGTTCCGCCTGATTGAGACACTACCAGTGGCCTTACCACTTGGCTCGCGGAGCTGAGGCTCCGTGACGATAGATCAATGACTCGAAGCATCTCCCTCCGCATCAGCCGTCAACTCGTCAACTCGTCGGCTCATCATCTTCCATTGTCCTGGAATAAATTGATCGCCGTGCAACATTGTTCCAAACCCACCTTCCTCCTACCCGCGAGCATCCGTTTGAACCGTGAATCGTGGGAACCGGCTGTTCCTTAACACTCGGGGCTGCGAGCTTCTATTCGATTGAGCAACGGCTGGACGCGGTATCCTCGACCACGCGCAACGGTAAACCCCGCAGGTTGCAGAATTCAAATTGATACAGGCGGTCGGCGAGGAACGTGCAAGTTTCGCGGAGGTCAGGCACGGCTGGTTCCCCCGCGAATGAGGTATTTAATCGGACGCAGGACGCGTTGCTCGAAAGTAGGTCCCCTCAAAACGGATCCTCGATACCGAAAGATCGAGCACGATCCGGCGACTAGCACGCGAGTGTGCCTCCATGGACCGCTATCTTACTCGACTTGCTCGTGTGTAGCGGCTGCCAGATGGTCTTGGACTCGCGCGACCAATGTGCCATTTAATCCCGTCCTTGCACCTTCTATCTCGCATCTCCGCTGCTTCGATCTCTACATTCGCCGATTTCTCGCCCTTCTTCTAACCATCCCCGTTCCGCTGCAAGTACCGAACAAACTCGGAGAACTCGGGACCATTACCCAGCTACGTTCCAACAAAGTTGTCGCTCCTCCACTTCTCATCTATAACGCGCACGGCTGTATAACTCTTAATGGAAGCCAAGTTTCGCTTCATTTCCGAGGCGACACACGGTGCTCGTGTTCGATTCGTCGGGCTCTCGGCTAACAGGTGAACCTGGTTCCAGCCTGGTCCAGTGGAAAAACTTTGGGGAATTCCTCTGCAACGCGGAACGTCGGGGAGAACATGCTTCGCTGAGGATTTATTGAAATTGGGTTGCAGCGGTGGCGGGAGTGAGCGGTGCACCGCTACCATCCGCGGCAGATGCTGCGAATCCGCGGGATTCTGCAGAGTCATGAGCTCGCAGCGTGTAAACAATCCGCGTTTAGAGGTATCGCGCATCAATCTTGATCCCCGGAACGCTGCGTCGCGACGTCCGTCGTTGTTAACAATAAATCCACTGTTTATGTGGCCCCTGGTGTAACAAGTTTCCATCGAGACGCGGTCTCGGACGTGGCCTATGCAAGCAGCCATATGTTGCTTGTCATCCCGCGTAATAATCGCGCCTCCGAGGCCGCGAAAAATCGGCTCGGGCTTTCCGTGCGAGGGTAAACGCCAGCTGAATGATAGAAGCCGGTTCACTATCGACGATCGAACGAAACTAGTGTCAACTGGTGGAAGAATCCAAGAATCGAAGGGGCGCGTTTATTAAGCCGTGAAGTTGAACGATCGAGAGAGAGATAGGGCCGCGAGGCGTGTAGATCGTGCAGCTTAGAAGCGCATCCGCGGCTGGTTTACACGACGCTGGAATTAATTGGACCAGGCGAGCCGATAATACGAGCGAGCAACCAGACTCAGCGATTCGAAACGGAACAATGCCGCCTACGCTTTTGTGTGCTAATCGGATCGCGCCAACAGTCCTCGCGGTCCCCGATCTCTTCTTCATCGTTTTATTGCCGCATTGTTCGACTAGCTCGGCCTATCGACGCTGCACCTCGCGACTCGCTCGTGCGGCTGACTCGGTGGCACGTTACGCCGCGAATCTCACTCGCCACTCGAGTATTCGCCGACACGCTCCAGGTTCTTGCTGCACCGTCCGCGGCGATCCTACAAATTCGCGGCTGGCCGATACCAGCTGACCGGCATGTCGTCGATCAAACGGTGCACGGAAATTTTTCGCGGCAGGATCGGGTCCCGATTTTTCTCCCCCGTCGCTTGTTTAACTGTTAGCGCCTTGGAACAGTTATCTCTACAGCCTGCGCCGCGTCGCGAATATCGAACGCGGATGTGAAACGAGCGCAATTCAGATTGCGATAGCTAGACAGTATGGAGATAATGGTGCACAACGATCGTGAAATTCGGGCGATTTAGAAGCGACTTGTGTCGAGGCGGAGCGCAAGATTCGATCGAGGTTTAAGAGAATTTGTAACGGAGGGTGCAGCATTAACCACTGCGGATTTAAGGGGGGAGCTTGATGTAACTAGTTGAAAATCAAGGCATTATTCAGGAATTTTTTTTAAAGAAAGTATTCAATCGATCTTTCTGAAACTTTCAGGATATTGTATTACCAGATTAAGGTAGATAAAAAAAATTATTGGAAAAGAGCAGCAAATAACAGAGTCCAAAACGTTTTACGATTTTTTTTTTAAGAGGCCACCATTTGTTCAATTTCGCATCTTTTAAGTTATGAATTTATACGATTTGTGTGTGCACTCATAAACTAAACAAAACTTGTTCGATTTTTGGTTTTAGATGAATAAGTACAGTAGATGCTACATTGCACGCAGTGGAACAATTGCGTCGCCAACGGACTGAGCATAAGCCCGTATAACTCTGTTATTTGCTGCTCTTTGTTAATAACTTGTTTTATATACCTTAATCTGATAATACAATATCTTGAAAGTTTCAGAAAAATCGATTGAATACTTTCTATAAAAAAATTCCCGAAGAATGCCTCGATTTTCAGCTAGTTACACCAGGCTCTCCCCTTAAGGAAAAGGAGCCAGGTGGCAAACGTCCTGAGGGGTCCATTTTTTTCGAGAAAATGAAGAGCTAGCTAACAAAAAAGGAGCTAAGCGTAGAAGCACAGAAAAAAGATATACCGTTTGGATAAAATCATAATTTTTTTGGAAGATAAAGCCTTTTTGGGCAGGGGCCCAGGTAGCAACTACTCATCGGCCGCCCGTTAAACCTGTCACTGTGCGTTAGGTGTAACGATAAGTTGCGCGGAGAAGCGAAGGTCGTTGAACGTACATAGACCGTCGCTGCTACCATTTCGTTTTACGAGAGGCTGGGCCCAGCAATTGAAAATGATGCGACGCTCGCGAATTATTCGTCGCGCTCGCAACGCCGGTGATTAGCAAACCGGCTGGGACTCGAATGATACCGTGTCCGCGGGTATTTATCCGACAACGTTAATTGCCATTCCTGCTGACGTAAATATCGGCTGGTCGAAAGCTAACGACCGCGATTTTTCGATCGGCGTTTCCGCGACGAAACGGATATCATTGCACGGCTGGTAAACATCGGAATTAGTAACGGTAATAACGAGCAATAAAAATAACGGGATCCCTGGAACAGCCGCGCGGATGAAACGATTCTAAGCCTGGAAGCATCGCCGATTGGCTACGGCCACTCGATACACGCGGTATGATCCACTCGATCTCTATCTGCGCGGAAGCTTCTCCGGTGTACCGATCTGTTTAATTTCGCGAAGCGGCTAATTTCGCGATGTTTTCGATTGTTCGAGCAGGAGGCACCGCGCAACCAGTCGAACAATCTAGCCTTGCTTAGCGATTCCGCAAAAAGGAATATCGCATTAATTTATTCTCGAATACCCGCCGCCGACCGCGTGTACGATTAGCCAGCAAATTGGTCGCAGGAATGCGCTCTAAACGGCCCGCTTTCGATTACCAGTCGTGCAGGATTGAATCGTACGATGGATAATTGAGTTAATTAATTTTTGCTCCCCTACGTGGCGATCCCGGAGCGCGATAACCTGCTACTTGTTGCATGCAGCATCGTTCCGTGCTCGACCACGGGTTCCGAGGGGCTTAATCCCGATTGTGAAACAAGAAGAGATCGTTCCCGCAACGAATGCTCGGTGAAGATTCATTGTAATCCAGTTGAACCTGTTGCAGGACGCCTTTGGAATCGTTACAAATTCACAGACCGCCTCGTAAACCGGAACGATCGAATGGACGGGGCTGTAATCGCCGGCCAAGGGACTTTGCTCCAATAACGCGGCACGTAACGCCCTCGATCCATAAAGATCGAACAAGCAGACCGGTCGTAACAGCGATCGTCCCGAGAAAAACGTCCGCCGGCTGCTCGAATCTAAATATAAACTGGCGATAAACGTCGCCGTAAGGGCATAAGGAGAGGAGAGTTGCATCGCAGCCGCCACTCCCGGCGGAGCTTCGCGAAATTCCTGTTCCAATTCTTCGCCGATCTCGGGACAAAGATGCGAGGGGGTCCAGCCACGAGCTAGCGTTCTCACGCGAGCCGTTTCCATCGGATAAAGTCGGGAGCCGTGGAATTCGCGGGCGTCTGGAGAAGGCAAGGCGGGAACACGTGAAAAACGCGAAAAACGCGGAAACCGTGCCGCGAAATCACGCTCGTCGGCTCGAAACGACTGGCCCATATTCGACCGACTTTCGAACGAGCGTACAGTTATCTGTACGCAGCTTACACGCACCGTCGGCGTCGGTCCGTTCTTTCAACCGATTATCGAGATTCTTCGAGTCTCGTAAAACCCGCGACGGACAGCTGGTCCGCGGCAACGGTTCCCTCGATCTCGTCGCGCCTCCTACGTTTTGGAAACGGTACCGTTATCATGGACGCCAGACTTTCTATCAATGTTGCCTTGCCGCTGTCGCTGCATTCTCAATGTTCAGTGCTCCTTATTAGTAACAACTTTTCTGTGACGAGCCTGCATCGTTGCACGACAAGATCGCGGCACGATCTCTGGGGAAAGTAGTGGGTGGTCGAGACCGTCGCCTAAGTAGTGAAACCGCGTCACGCGAACGCGCGAGGCAGTTCCGCGAAAACTCGACGAGCATTCCGCTTGGAATTTCGAATTCAGATTGAGACACGGATACTTGAAAGTGCATCGGACGTGTTCGGGTCCCGTTACTCGTCGAGGACCCCCCTTGGAGTCCATCTTTCGATTTCATAAGCAGTGGTGTCGCTTTATGAAAGTACTTAACACCTCCAGAATGATAGTCGTTCGCTGAATGGACATCATTGCTCGAGGGTCCACTGGGCCCAAGGCTTACACGTTGTAGAAAATCTATCCTCGCAAAGGGGAATTACCCTGATCCAGGAACAAGGTTCCCCGCACCTGCAGTCGCGGTTCAGGTGGAAACAGGCTTCTTCGAAGCTGTTCTCAGTGTTCTCACATATTCTCGTTACGGGTTCGTCCACGCGTACAGTGTCTGCAAATTTGTGGATAACCCACCTCTTCCCATGGTCGGGTATTCTAATTGTGGGCCCGCGACACGTAGTGTGCGGCTGGTAACTTCTACCTACTACCTTTTCATCCTGCAGGCATTCTATGCGGCTTCGGGACAGCGTGCCAACGAGCATTCAGAACCGCGCGAACGACTCACTGCTACCACCATTTTTCCCCCTCAGCCCACCTGGGCTACGTGAGAAAACTCAAACTGTTCCCCATTTGCGTGACATAACTGCGACTAGAGACGCGAGCGCACGGTGAGCAGGTATGTATTCTTGCATTTTAAATGTTCGCGATGGTAAATCGTCAGTTTTGTAGGAATAGGCTTTGTAATGCCTATATATTCGGGAGCCATCTAGTCTAGCCGTCCCAAACTGGGGCGCGCTCTTCCTCAGGCTTTTCGCCTATACGAGCATTTGTCTGGCAAGGTGGTGTTAGCATACGTGGCTAGCAAAACCGCCAGGGCCGAGCCGGAAAAAGCAGGGAAAGACCACGCTTGACTCCACGGCGTCACACTGTGGTCTCAAATCCCGAAAACCTGGCCAAAATTTCGAAAACGAATTTTTCATTTCGAAATTTTTAACCGTTGGGTTGGATACAGTGATGGTCCGACTATAAAATACCGACAAGGTAAAAGACAAAATGTTTTTGGTTGGACAGGTAAATCATTTCAAAGTTAGCCTTCGTTACGGAAATATTTGCTGTGTGCGCCGATACGAATTTGAACGCCGACTTTCAAAGTGAATAACTTTTGAAAGAGTTGACCAATTTCCATTGTGTAAAATGGATGCTACTCCAGGGAGTAAGTAGAATATTTGTTTACTTTTACATAAGCATACTTGTTAGCGTTTACGTTACACGATTGCAAAATTACTTGGAGAACGTAGAAGCAAAACTTGGCCCGCGTATTTTACAAATGTAGATGAAAAGTTGTAACTTCCACGAACTTCCACCGAAATTTTTGTTCTGGCCTGTTGCTAATGCTTGTACCTTGCAAATTTTTAAAAAATTGGCTGCCACTAGGTGCCACCCTGCTCATACGAGAGTAAAATTGCTCTTCTGAACTAGTTTGAACTATTTGACATTTATTATACATCCTTGTGGTACAAAGTCATACAAGAATGATTTTCTATGTATCTTATGCATATTTTAAAAAATTATCTTGAAATTTAGGAAATATAATTGGATTTTTACCTGTCAAACACCAAGAACTAATTAACTGCGAATTCGTCTATATGTTTCAATTGGCTAATTTATTTATAAACATTATAGGTTCAGATTCGTAATCAGCGAACTCAAAAACATCAGGGTACTGACATTCGAGCAGATCCAACAATTTTTTACTATAGTTGTCCGCCATATTGGATTCGCCATTTTGTTTTTAAAAGTTTTAAGTTTAGACTCCTAATCAGCGACCCCAAAACATCAGGGTGCCAATTTTTTACTAAATTGAATAATATTTTAGATTTTGGCCACGTTTTCCGGATATGAGACCACTGTGCGTCACTGTAGGAATTTTTCTCCGTGAGCAGGATGCCAGGTCACGAGGAATTGTATACATTCGCAACCAGACAAAGTCCTTGGCTATCCTTTGCTCAATTTGGGGTGCATGCACTCACCCGGGACCACCAGGGACGCTCTGGTGGCCGGGGGACGGCCTTGCATAAAATCGCATGCCAGTCCCCATGCGATTCAGGTACACCGGGAACGCAACCACCCGTACTGGGGTTCGAAGAACCACCAGCCCCTGGTGAATATTCGGGAGCCAAGGGAAGAACGGGTCTCGGGGACAGGACTCGAACCCACGATCTTCGGATCCTCTCTGCTACTGGCCATCCGCCTTACCAACGTCGCCCAAAGTCGACTCTCCGAGGTTTCTTATTCCGGGATGTCTCTTATAAGGGTTTCTGATCCTACAGTTTTCATCGCTGATACTATTCCCACGTGTCCGTTCTCTATTTCCCTTTTGCTCGTTAATTTATCGTCTTTATGGCTTGTCTTGTTGCGCCGTTACTACTGCCTTCGGCTCGCCCTTACCATTACCCACCCATCGTATACGTTCTTGTAATTTTCTTTACGAGGTCTAGGTGACATTCATGTTACCGTCGTCCCTCAGCCTTCTAATAACATGTTTTGCCTCGTCGATATGCATAAGTATACACGCTTGAGGATCGTAAGTTGAGGAGGAGTTGATACTCGAAACGGGAAAAAGGAATACGCCGCCGCTGCGTGAAATTACACGATTCGATGACCTCGGCGCGGATCTGTCGGTAGCTGATTATTTACATACATATTTATGGTGTCGAGTGGAGGAACGGTGGCTAATAGGAACGCGACGGAACCGGGCGGCCGAGTAGGGCGACGATCATTTTATCCGGCATGGATGTAGACAACGGTACATTGTCACGTGTTGGAAACGATGGGCGAAGAAATGATGGGGAAAAAATTTTACTGGTTCCCAGTTGTTTATTTATCGACTTGCAACCGCCTCTACGGTAACGCGCATAATTACCGGCTATTGGAAACGCTTTTCTCTGTCAGAGAGGTCGTTGGCTCCCGCATCGAACGGGGATCAAAAATTCACTACCCACTGACACCCATAATTTTCCATCGCCGAAGAAAATTCTAATCGCGACGCGTCGCGGGCGAGGCTTTCTCTACAATCGCGAACACGATCCGGCCCGATTATCGAAAACATCCAGGATTTATATCATTGGCTAATTGCCACGAGACACGCGTGAGAGAGCACGCCGTCCCAGGGAAGTCGTAATTAATTGGATTTGCAATTTAGCAACAAAGTGACGGGGCCGGTTGAAGACTTAATTGAGGGGATCGAAGGGAGATTGCGTGAAAGAAGATCGAGGTGCATCGCGGCAGCTTTTACGGCTATAGATATCATTTCCACCTGCTACCGGCCATGATCAGCCACGGAGTACAGTTAACTCCGGGCCCGTCTTGAAATATTGCACAGCCTTTTTGCGGCTGTTGGCGCGAGAAACTAATGGATTGTACGGTGGCTGCACACCGAGGGCGAGCCACCGATTTCCATGTTCGAGAACGCATGCTCGACCGTCATTACGGCCAAAGCCGTCCATTATTCCCGTGTAACACGCTGCCCGCGTAATGAGTACCCTCCGCGCTTTCGTCGAATCTGCGAAAAAATCACTTAACTCGCTTCTTCTCGCGGTCCTTTTTTCTTCGCTGTCGCGTTCCTTGCGGTTCAAGCAAGAGTCTTCTCCCTGCCTCTGACATCATCGAGGATCAATTCGAGCGTAATGAAATTCGCGGTAACCGCTGCGCCGAGATAAGTCGGATAAGATAGGAGCGGCTGAATAAAAAATGGCATTCCGCTGTTTAGGTGGTTGCGGAGCGACCTTGCGGGTCGAAGCAGCCATCGCGCGGTTGTGGATCCAGTTTTCGCAAAGAAATCCCGCGGCCGTTTTAATTTCAGGCCGCGGAAGAACCGGAACGCTTAGTAAAACGGTTGTAAATTAACCCGCGCCGCGGGCACTCAACGTTAATTCAAGAGAGTTGGAGCAAAGGTTGCGTACATACGAAGCAAGAAATAATATATTCAGTGTACCTACTCATCAATTTCGAGGATAACAGTTTCTTCTGCCTGGAGCATCCCAATGAGCCAAGCACGGTGACGTCAGTCCCTTAAGTTCACCAGCGTCGATCTCGCGCTTGATGCCAATTATTCGCCAATTAACGTTCTCCATACGGTGACGGCGAACGAACGTCACCGGGCATGCTTGCGATTCGTTAACGGGCCAGAGTGGTGACGATTTGGCACGCGGCGAAACACCCACTCTTGCTCGCTCGGCAACCTCCGCGTTCTGACTTTCAGGAAGACGGGATCCTGCTCGTCGAACGGGGGTCAGCAAAGCGGTTTTATTTCGCGGCCGCGTGCCTCGCCTATGAAAACTCTGACGCGACGTGAATGTGGTAGCTGCCGCCGCACGCTACTTCTCCGTGTTCCTCGGTTGCATTGTTGGTAAATTGGCGTTTGTGATGGTAAGCTCGGTAGTTTCTAAAGGAAGCATAAATTCCTTCGGCAGGGGATTTGTATACTTTTTAGTGGAAACTTAACGAGCGATAACAGCGTGCTGGAGTGGAGCACGCCGCGGAGCCGGCTCCGCGTAGAATCGCGTTTGCAATACAGCGGGACCAGTAGTCGAGGGTCAGGGTCGTAAAGTCTCCACAGTGGTATGACTTTATCGTTGGATACATAATAGTAGAATGCAAAGAAATGCAGTTGGCGAAGCATCGGCCGAAGCACAAGCGATACGGATGGTAACTTTGAACTCGATTAAATAGCGCAGCGCGCCGAGTCCTTGCGCAGAGGTGCATCGCGGGTGAAACACCGTGATCCCCCGGATAAAAGTGAGTAACTGTAAAACTGTCGGGCTGGAAAGAAAGTTGCGCTCGTTCGTTGCTGAAGCTTACATATCGCGAAGGGTAGTTAATTGTACGTGTAACATCCTTGCTCGCTGGTAACCTCAGCGCGCTTGCAAAAGGAAAAAGCCGCGAGCCCTTGGTACCCGTCGTCCATCCATGCAATTAAACGACACAATGCCCAGGCAGGTTATCGCGATAATTCGAGCGAGCCGCCCACCGTAGGTAATTGCAGCTTGATCCTCCTCGCGACTCGAAACCCTGCCACGCGAGCATCGAATCGAGACGATCGAACGTCGGACCACCCCGCAGGGCAAAAGGATCAAACAAGAAGAGTGCGCCAACGCAGAGTCGCGCGTGTCGTCGCGATTACATACCTGAATTCGCGAAAGCATCTGTCGGCTCGATTACTCGAGCATTCGCGACTGCGCTCGAGCCGATTCCCTGCGTGGGATCGGCTAAGGTGCGAGCACCGACTCGCGTGCAAGCCACGCGGGAACGCGTCCCGGGAAATTGTGCGTACACATGCTGGAACGTGCTACTGTTACTCGCTCGCAGTGGCGCTCATATTTGTCCAAAAAGCGAGTATACTCTCGAGTGGCTGATTACCGATCTCTGAAGACTCGAAACGCGTGGATAAGACACCAGCGACACTAGATACTCGGTTCTGTGCGATTCTCCCACAGCTTGTGTACAGCTATTTTCATTTTGAAGGAATTCGTCGGAAGGAATCTCTGAGGATCTTTTCACTGACTGCTCCGTGGAATCTGTGCCGAACGCATCGACGATCGCACGATGGGAATGAAAAGAATTATTTTCGGTATGTCAAGTATGCTACGAACTCGAGATGCGCGATATACGGCGAGCCGTCCTATTTGCGTTGGTAAGCAGGAAATTAATTAGAAACGGGGATTAATTAAAGTCGAACGGTAGAAGGTATTTCTTTTCATTGAGATCCACCGACTGTTAACCGCTGTTTGTTCGTTTCTATCAGATAAAAGCTTATTCCACAGCGGTTGCGACCTAAAACCATTTCATTCCCCTGCTGCCTCCAAATTTCTGATAATGTCTGAGCGAGCACGATGTAGGAGCATCCGCGTGTCTCGTTCCTCTTCTGCTCACCTCCTTCCTCGTTCTTTCTCGTTTTCGAGCCTGGGAAATGCGGCGCCTCGCGGCTAGAGCGTGCGAGGCGATGACCCGCTGCTATTTCCGCGAACATTGTTCGGAACCGGCGAACCGTGGCGAAGGAAACAGGACCACGGAGGTCGTTCCTAAATACCTGACTATACTATCCTACCTCATCACCGCTTTCCCCACTGAGAATCACCCGAAACGAACTACGCCACGCAAGTCCACTCAGGCTATGAATGATGCACACAAAAACTTGAATCTAAAACCCATGAAAACGTAACGATACCTACTACTGAGCGTGCAGCGCTCGAGCAGAGTCCCATTAAAACCAGCGAATAAAAGAACGAAAGCAGAGTACGCGGAGTCCCTAGGAGAAAAAAGGAAAGACCGATCGCAAACTGCGTTAACCGAGTCTCGGCGCGCGTGCCGTTAAAGTCAGCAAGACAAATTGCAGCGAAAAACCGAGCTCCGAGTTTCGATGCGCTTCTTATCGCGGCCCAGTGCGAGGAAAAACGTGGCCTCGTTCATTTCACGTCGGTTATCAATTTCCTAGCCAACCGTCCCGCGAAACGATTATTTTACGTCCACGTACGAGCGTGCAAGTACGTCGGTCGAACGATGTCCGGCGAGGATCGGCACTCGATCGGGGCTCGTTTCTTCAGCGACAGCGAGGAACGCTTAACGACCCCAGGGCTCGTGTAATAGTAAACGTTGGGGAAGTCGGTGGGACGCGAAACGAGGTCCTCGCGTTTTAATTAGCGCCGCGCCGTCTCCTCCCGTTGGTTTCGCGCCTCGTCAAGGTGAGCTCCACGGTGAAAACGAGGAACAGAAGCCCCGAGGTCACGATTCCCCGCGTCATTAACGCACGCACGCCCTGACGTGGGACCGAGGCGATCATGGCTCTGGTCTGACTAATTGCCACGCGATATTCCAGCGTAGGATGGAAATCGCCCAACCCTGTCACGCAGGCCTTCTTCGAGGATGATGCTCCAAGAACCCCTGGTGGTTTTCATCTTCAAATCATCGGGCATCGTGCTGCAATCTCTCTTCTCTAACGCCCGCTACCACTGCGAAGTGCTATCGTTGCCCTCGCGAACAACGTGGTTGCAGCATCAGAGAAGGGAAAGCTTCTCTGCATCGTGCTCACTTACGTTGGCATTGAAGTCTCTCAAAGGCGGTCCGCAAAAGTCCGTACAAGGCCCCTGTGTGGAGCTGTAAGTGCTTCCACACAAGTATTGTAGCTCGATCCAGCTCGCGTATATATGTTCCTTTACCGGGACAGACTCGCGGGACCGATTTTTCCGTCGCCGGCCTAGACATCCTCTCGATTCGCGACGGGGACACTCCTAGGACAGAAATCCGTGACACACGAGAGCCAGGACAAAAAGCCCATACATCACTCTGGCCGATCGAAGGACAAAAGCTCTTACAAATCGTTTCATTTTTTATTCCATCGAGGCTAGCAGCGGCGAGGCAAGGCGTCGTTGTGCGAGACAGCTGGCAGAATAATCGCCGATTAAAGCGAGAGATTCCCTCCGAATCGAGCTGAAGATCGAAGGATTTGCAGTGTAACGAGCCGAAAGGATTCCGCCCCTGGCCTTTCAGCGGGCTTTAAAAACGCGTCGGGCGAGTAATTTATCGGACAGCCGGGCAGTAGGGACCGTTCACTGGACGAGTTAACCACCACGCAAGACGGGGATAATTTCTCGCCATCGCACGCGCAGTGACGCGCGGTGACGCGCACCCGGGCGTTAGACGAGCCGAAGTTAGGCAAACGGAGAAGAGGAGCAAGGTAAAGAGAAACTCGAGTGGTCCGATCGAACGATAATTGACGACGGAGCCGGTGTCCAACACCTGCCGTCGAAGGAGAGCCTCGGTACTGTTACTTCGGCCAACATACACATCCTAGAAGGTCACCTAGCTCTCCTAAGTGGTCCCCGGTCTTCGGTCCCGAATGCTGGCTGTCATAAAATCACCGATGAACAGCGTCGAATTCCGCGTTCGTGTTCACGCTCGTGTTTCTTGCGTTCCCCGTGGTCCACTTACCGATTAGTTATGCTCGCCAGCTCGCTTTATTATCGCGAAGAAGCTCGATGCCTCGGCAATCGGATTGTATAAGGGTCTCGTGCGATTTCACGGAATCGGGTGGCCTTGGATCGTCGTCAGTCGCAATGGGATGCGATTTCCGGTGATCGAGGGACCCGCGATGCGCTGTCCGACACTTTTTATCCAAACGATATAAACGATGGGATCGGGCTAATTAAAAGGCGTAGAAGAAAAGGAATCGCCCGGGGGAACCGGTCCAAATGCACGATGCCGTGAGTATTATCGATTTGTCATCGGTTGATAAAAAGCGACTTCCTCTGTGTCTCATCCTCGTTCTTCCTTGGATTCTCAATTGCGGCGCACCTCGGGCTCGTTACGTCCTCTCTCGTGCGAGCGGTGTCGTTCTCCAACGGTATCGAACGATTGAAATCGAGATAAATCGTCCTCCTCGGCCATGCTTCGCCCTCTCGCCGACGAATTTATATAAATTCTGTTTAATTGACACTGCGCTTAATCTCGCGATTACCTAAGCTCGCTTCGATCTAGCTGTGTTAGGTTTATATTTCACCGACGACAATGCTCGTTAGCCGAAGTGTTTCCTTCCTCCGAGCAACCGATGATCCCTCAATGAAATCCATACTTAGGAACCTGTTTCGATTTCGTGCGCTCGCATCATCCGCTTGAGATCGCTCGCAGATTCGTGGAGGATTTATCGTTCCTGGAAGAATAACTTCGAAAAGCGAGCGCGAGTTTAATGTCTCGGAGGAGCTGCCGTTTTTGCGAGCAGCTCCTCGGACAGAGCAGCTCCTCGGTGATTAAGGGTAATGCGCGAACTATAAAGTTCGAATAACCCGTAATCACTCGGACGCGGACGGCGCGCAGCGATTTAAATACGTTTAAAATTAATTGCAACGCGGCGGGTCCCCACCAGCGCTCTTCCATTAGCCTCCTTTAATTGCCAGCATTTCGGTGATTCCGCTAATTAGGCCGATCGCGGTAGTTAGCGCGAGCACGGCGCTGCATCCGCGCCCAGCGCGGGGACTAGCTGCTCCTCTGGTATTTAAATGAAACTTTAATCGTTCAGGGAAAACGGACGGTTTCGCGTGCGAACTTCCGCGATCGCGCTGGGAACGCCGACATTTGCATCAAATGGCCGGCGCTTTCTTAAGCAAAACGAGCCCGCTTAATAAGGGAGGAGTTACGAGAGGATATTGTAGCTCTACCGCGAGAGTATCATTTCTTTATTCTCTGTTCCGTCGAGTCCTCGCGCTCGTTAACGCCGCATTCGGAATGAGACGCACGTTCGACTCGAGAAGGATCCTAGCGTGAAAATTCATCAATCAAAGGCCCTCTTCGAGATCGATCCCGATGAATCGCAGTGATTAACCGTCCGGAGACCGGTGTTTAAACCGTAACTGAGGCAGCAGTCGCGATTAACGACGATCGTTCCGGGCGAGTTCTTTTTCACCGCTTCGGAGACACGCGAAACGATGTTCCCCCGGGTGCGTTTGTTGGAGTTGTGGGTGTATATTCGCAGAAAGCACGGCGGGGATAGCTGCAGCCAGCGCGGCGACCAGGCACCGAGAAAACGGGGGAGGGAGGGATCATAAATCTGTATAATTGACAGGTACCGCAGAAAATGTTCATGCTCCATAGATGCCCGAGCAGATAGCTCGCTAATAACGCCGCGTAGGATATACGGACGTATATAATGGCCGTCGAAAAAATTCCGCGGCGACTTAGCGCAAACAGCAAACACAAAATCGTAGGACGCCGGCTTTGGGTTCGCGCTAACAAACCCGTGTGCGAGGGACAAACATTTCTGGTTCCCGTGGTATCGCGATAGGGCATGGTGCACCTGAATATCGCTTTTCGGAATTCTGTTGGGAAAAGCGAAGTAGACATCGGTGCTTTTCAAGAATCCTCTCTGTCATATGGTCCCTGTGGATTACTAAATAGTAGAGGAAGTGCAGCATATTTGGAATATTGTTGGTAATTTGGAATACCGAAGTATCTAATAAAGTATTAATTCTATTTAATTTGTAACACCGTAGATTATAGGGGCTAATGACCTGTTCACTAATGACATTTGTGGAAATCGCCATTTTTATATTGTCGACTTAATCTGCAGAGGATGGAAACGTCACTCTGCAAAACTTTTTCAGCGCGTATTCAATTGTTGCAATCGTGGTTAAAATATGTCAAAACTTTAGTGTTAACACTTAATCGACTCATTTGCATGTTCCTTCTATGGTTTTGTGCCAGTTTTGCGATAATTTCGAGAATACAAAGTGTGACATGAAATTTTAGGTTTCAATGCCATGTTGCTAATTCGGAATACCGAAGGTGAAAATAATTTGGAATATTCCAAAGCCTACAGATGCTTTTGTTTCTCACGTAATGGCTACCACCGCTGGATATGACACAGGAAATTATACCTGCGATTACTGCAAGTAAATTTCAAGATTTTTAATTTATATGTACATAAAATTGTTCCTTAATTGTGATTTCTAAAATAAACTAATTTTATTATCTACATGTTTTGTTTAAGTTTATAAAGTGAAGGTAAATTGGAATACCGGTATTCCAAATTACCTGCACCTTAACGAAATCAATACCTACTTCTTGTCATTTTTTATTCAAACCAAAGATTTAGTTACTTTTTGTTCTTTATTTTTACTGACACCGAGAAATATGAAAGTTTATTAGTTTCCCTATGATAGTACCTATGCAATTTTATTTTTTCCCATCCTCTGCCGTAATTTTTTTTCGTCCCAAACTAACTGGTGTTCCAAATATGCTACACTTCCTCTAACAATAATAATAAATAATCTCGCGCTATAAAGCTCACCCATCGGTCCAATTAAACAACTAAACAGCATAACCCCTACTGCGCAATGATTTGGTTAGATAAGTCTGCCCGCAGCACGCGTTGCGTCGCGTTTTCCGCCAGCTCGTAAACAAACGAAATTGACTGGACGCCGGTTGAAAATTATAGTGAGTGGCCGCGTGCAATTCCTTCAACGCGCGTGTATACGCAGGTACCATACATGCTGGGGCGTGCGGGTCCAGCAGGCTCCACGGAGCAGACGGTAATTTAATTTCAGATCAAAGATCTAGTCGGGCCTTGGCGTGCACACTGTGCTGTTCGTAGCCAGAAAGAACCCTTGTAAAATTATGTACCTGTCCATTAGCCGGACACTTAACTCGGCCCTCTATGCACACGCATAATTTTCCACGCAACTCGCGTCTGCCCTCCACCTCCTGTTCCTCCTCCCACCGTTGCGTTGGCGCCCCTCGCGGTTACCCAACTAAGAGCCTAATAATTTAATTTAAGATCGGGTATAAACCCGTCCGGGGGAATAGGATGCGGCCGGTGGGTCTTTTCAGCGAACACTCCTCGTCGGTTGCTATAAGCAGCTAAGTACAAGCTGCTACAGGCTGCTACAGGTAGGTTCGTAGGCGGAAGAGGACGCGTACCAGCTTGCTTCTGGGCGATCCTACGCGGAATGTGGTCGGTTACGTAGTGAATCTGCTCGTGATAAGAAAGACTGGAAAAGTTGGATATACAGGAAATTCAGAGTCGAAGATAGGAGCGACATGTCTGATAGGTTTGACACGTTGCTTCCCTTCTCACCCTGCCCTGTCGCGTTTGGATCGAGCTTTCCCGTTTGGCCGGAGTGACGGGTAGCAACAGGCTTAATCGAAGGAAATTAATGAAACGCACCGCGGTTATACGATATCTGTACGGTTACTCGAGCGGGAGCTGCACACATGCGCCATCCTATACGCGATGCCGATACACCGCGCACCCACGGAAGTGCACGCTCGATCTCTGGATGCTCACTATTCATGCAGGCCTCATGCAGCGATTGCGCCGAGTGTCCCGGGAGACCACCTTGACTAATCGTCGACAAGGATCAAGGAACGACGCGCGATACACTCCGAAGGGAAGGAATGCTCTGCCGGATGCTGCTGGCCTGTTCCCCGTCGCTCCCTAATGCTAACGAACGAATAATTATACCCCCTTCGCATTTCCATCCCCTTTCCTCCGTCACTTCGTCTACATGCTCGGGGAAAGCTCGTTAATGGACGCGCGATAATTTCGCGAATTTACGCGACCGAGGTACACGATCGCTGATAGCGGCAAATCGACACACGAATGACGAAAGTGTCGGTAAGAAACTACTTAGTATCGTCGCGATAGAGACAACCTCGCGTGTAAACTTGTACATGGGGATGTAGACAATTACAGCGACGATCACCGAGCAGAGGACTCTTCTGCAAAGACGAGGTTCGACGCTGAAGAGAATCCTGAGCCGCCTGTACAGGATACCGCTTCATCGACCTCGACCTCCGTCTCTGGAGTCTTAAACGCGTCAAAGATCGAGGGGTCGCGCAGACCCCTGAGCCGGTCGTAAATTCGCGGAGCGGTTTCGTTGAACGGCCACGATCGACGGGCTGTGGAAATCAATTGGCCACGCTGCTCGATCGGCAATTACCGCTCGTCTTCGGGCCGGTCGATCGATTCTTTCTGTCGAATGGATACTCCATCCTTAAAGCGGCGTTGTTCGCGCTGCGCGGCGAGCCTTTATCGACAATCAAGGGGCCACAGGATACCGGTTGTCTCGAATCATTGTCGACGCGTCCGGCCCATTAAGAGCAGCTACGCGTACGCCATTAGGCGGCTCTTACGAGCAGGATAATTCGTTGGAATCGCGCGCGGATAACACCAGCAACGGCGCCGCGCCGCCCCCCTAGTAATCGTTTCTCTATCGTCCAGCTGTACGCCTCCTTCCCCGAGATTATCGGCTCCTTACCGAGAAGAACGCTTGTCCGTGCCGCGGTAGCCAAGAAAAAATCGTCCCGACTCCGCCACTCGGAGGATTATAATTTCTCATGGGCCGGGGGACGGGTACGCTCACTTTCAGAGATAATTACAGGACATTCTAGCGGTGGGTATTGAGGCCTCTTTAGGGGGACCGTGGTATTATGGTCACGATTATGGTTTCCTCTGAATGAACGACTTGCGGAAAGTGCTTCTTAGTACGTGACATGTAGCTACTTCAGAGAGAACCACTTTACAGTGTGCGAAACGGAATTTAAAAGAGGGCTATCTCGCCGATAGAATCGGAGTTTATTGAGGACAAAGTCGGGGATTAAGAGATTGAACGGAGAAACGAAAGTTGGGTGTCCTTTATTGCGCATGATAATCTTGCAGTACCCTGTATAAGTGTCCACGTTGATCTCAGCCGTATTAAGAAGCAACTTAAGGGGGGTTTGGGCCTTGTTGGGCCGAAAAATAGGTTATTCTTTGTGAATATTTTGTACAAATATGGTTCGACAAATTAATTTCAGGTTTGGCAGGCTGTTTCACTGTATCTTAAACTATTGCTCTGAATTTTTGTGTGACAGTGAAAAAAAATTGGTAGATACTAAGAGGGCGTTGAAAAATAAAAAGGAAAAGAGATTCTTAATCTATATAAATGTGACTATCGGTGGTAGTAGATGCATTAAGAAATATAAAAATACCTTAAAATGGCAGCCTTTCAAAGGAGGCGAAGCATCCTGATTTGTGTCTGAAACAGGTTTTGCCCCAAAATCAGGAAAACTTCTTTAAATAAAAAAAGAACGGGAACTAATGGCGCTTTCGGGCAGTCGCCCTGGGGCGCACTGAGTGCGAATTTTAGCCAATCGGAAGCGAGGAATGTGAACTTTTTCGGTTCCGATTGGCAAAAATTCGCACTGAGTGCGCCCCAGGGCGACTGCCCGAAAGCGCCAAGATACGGCAATAAATCTACTACCACCGAAAGCCACATTCATATAGTTTAAGAATCTATTTTCCTTTTTGTGTTTCGGATAACCCTTACAGTACTTTTCGTCAACGCCAGGGCCACCCGATTATTTTTCAACGCTCTTTTTGTATCTGCCATATTTTTTTCACTGCCACACAAAAATTCAGAAAAATGGTTCAAGATACAATAATACAGCCTGCCAAACCTCAAATTAATTTGTCGAACCGTTTTTGTAGAATAAATTCACAAAGAATTACCTATTTTTTGGCCCAAGGCACAAACGCCCTTAAGAAAACTACTTAGCTGGGATAAAACACGCCTGGCATCTAGATGTCCATGATTTGCCGAGATAAATACGTTAACCGCGAAATCCATCATCCTCGCGACGTCGCCAGCACCCCGCGGGACTTTCTCGTTAATTTTTTGCCCCTAATCTAGAGTAACGAGCCGCAACGAGCAAAAGTAAGCGACGAGAGTAATCTTCTTTGACGCGTAACCACATCTCCATTATCGTTTGCAAATTTTAGTAGGAGTCACGAGCAGAGCCATCGCGTTCCTCGAGCGATTGCAATTTGTCCCACGTCGTTCACCGCGTTTTCAATCCCGATATTCCATTACGAGGTCGCCTCCTGTCTATCCAATTAACGAGTGTCGTCGGTGTTTCGCACTGGACTACCGATCCGATCTACCGTTGGCGAATTACACGCGTGGCGACCGTAAGATATTTATCGAGGCCAGGGAAATCGAACGTCCGATATCGATCTGGGTTCCGTTCGTTGTTCTCGTTTCAATTTGCTGACCGAGTGTATCGACGTTTCCATCGATCTCGGGGCTAACGACAACGTCCCACGGATATCGGGACGAGCGCTCTAGAAGGGCACCAGGCGCAAATAAAAGGAAATGATTAGCGAGAGTCGCAAGTGGATTGTGAACTTGTGAAGGTACCCCGTCAGACACGGGAGGCATCGTTAATCATTCCGTTTCTAAGCCAACGAGCCGAGGCGCGCAACGAACAACCACCGAGGAAAACATTAACCCGTCGGGCGTCCGTTCGATAAAGAAATCCGCAATTATTAATCATGCCCCTCGGACGGGAAGCATTAGCCGCCTGAGATCGCGCCGTTAATCTACGGAATATGACCGCTCGAGTTACGTTAACGTTGATAACCGCTCGATCCCAGCAGCATTTTATTTCCTACCGCTCGCAACTGGCCAGGAAATAAATTGTACATCTCCGTACGAAACGACCCCCGATAAATTACATAATTATCGGGAAGGACGCGGATCTTGCCCGATCGAGCCGCGCTAACGAAGGAAACGAAAGGCCCGCTGGAAAAGAAGAGCTTCTTTCCCACTGTCGTTTCGTTCAGTCGTAACCATCGCGAAACGGTAAGATTAATCGCGCGCGTATATTACGCCGCTAGATGCACACGTGTGCGCGCACCGTCTAACGATTACGAGCGCGAACTTTCATTTGCATTTTTACGGGATACTCAACGAAGCAGTGCTCGATGGAGCCTCCGAGGCGGTTCGATTTTAATCGCCCTGGCGAGAGCCTAAAAGAGAACAGCAGATCTTTCTTCCGGAGACTCGATCAGCGTATTTTCAGCAAAGATCCGCGGCGCGGTAGGGTCAGATCGGTCTGCTAACTATGCGGATAAGAGAGGCGAACGAGTTACGTAGCCGCGTCCTGTGTAATTCAAAACGTAATATCGAAACACGACCGGTAAGTCCAGCTTCCCGGCTCGAGATAACTCGAAATTAATCGGTCGTGACTGCGAGCCTACCCTCTCTCGGGTAGAATCGAAAACGTGTCCGCATCGGTAAGCCCCCGATCGTCCGTTCGGTTGTCGACGGTACCTTTTATCCGTCCGCAGAAAAAGAACGGCCCCGGGAACGTGTTCACCGTGCACGGCAATATCTCAGCCTGGTAGGTGGTACCAATTGCAACCGGCGAGCCTAATCGCAACCCGGTCTCACTCGACAAAACGATCACCAAGCCAGCCGGCCATCGAGAGAGACCGAGCTCTCTCGGACGTTGTTATGTGGAACGGCGTTGATCGCGGTACAGTTACCTTGACGCCATCCAGCACATCCTTGCGGATTCCGCGCTCAACAAGGATGCGAACAGCTCGCCACTTTATTACGAGTCATTAACGAAACAAGATTAAATCGACGAATCTATGGGTCTCCTTCTAGACACGCGAACATTACGCTCCACGTCCAATATAACCAGCACATTCGCAGCATCATCTTCTGTCTTCCCCTTCGGCTGTTGAAATCACCCTAGGCACATTGCCAACTGACGATCTTCTCGTTTATCCTAAAAAGTGTATCTGGAGAAGTTTCCACCGCTCCTTACAATATCATCGTTTTTTCTAGTTCTTTCTGATAACGGGTGCAACGATCGAGCACCTCCTCTAGTTTCCGAGCTCAGGCTGCAATCTTCGAAATGACATCTCAATCACAGCAGATGACGGGTGAGTTTCGATGGTTGAGCAGCGATTTGCGCTAGGAACGTTATGTTCAACGCCAGAAGCCCGAGATTCGTAGTTAGGAAAATTTACGGTTTGCTCGAGTTTTACCGGTGAGCGATATGTCGTTAGGGGGAAAGATGGCTATCTGATTACGGGATACGATCTGTGGAATGGATCTTGGTAGATGCGAGATCGTCCTTGGAGATTATATTGCGTGTAATCAAATTTCAGCGATTGCGAGGATGTTTGCATAGGAACGAGCGAGTCGCGAAAGGCTTCGAAACTGATCGTATTAACATTCACGGGAAAAACACGGGGAGGTTGTAACGGTTGTTTGTCGTTAACTACCGTGCAATAAAGATAGGCAATAAAAACCTGGTGAACCACGGAGATTGACGCGAGTTATGCGCGATCCTTAAAACGTAATTATGTAAGCGAGGGGACCGTAATTCGATAGCTTTATAAACTATAAACGATTTCAGTGCAGCGTGATTTAATCGTAAACTGCAATCCCATTCGAGACAGATAGTTAATCTACCGTGACCAATGTGGCTGCTGTTTACATACCTAACGACTCTAGAATGAACTGATCGAGACAGATGTATTCCATCGTTCCAATTCGTCCTGATCCTCGCGGTTGCCCGCATTCCGCTCGGTGTTTCTTGTTTGCATCCAGGACGATTAAATTTTCCATCATTGGGCGCGAATCCGTGGATCCACAGAAGCGAGAAGCGCAAACTGCAAGAGAAGGCGAGACATCGACCGTGGAAAAAGCGATTCGAGATCTCGGAAGAGTCTAATGCACCAAGTCACCGTGAAATTCTATAATTATAGATCCAATTCTTAACGACGCGATCGTTCCTTGCCCACCGTTAATGCTTCTTTTTCCATCGTTTCTTCCTTGCAAGCTTTGTTCTGTAACAGCTGGTTCTATACCAGCTACGCTTCCTTCTCGAGAGACTTTGTAATCGCCTCTCGGTGGTCACGCAGTTCTTACTTGCGCACCATCGGCAAGGCGAGACATTCTTTTGCCGCCAAGCGCACGTTTCTCCCGAGATCGAGTGACAGATTTCGCTTGGACAATCGGGTTCGGGGTATAGCTAGGCTCTCAGAGGAAGCTTAGAGTTAGCATAATCTATGGATCTACATCAGTCGAACAGAACCGATACCAAGGCGCAGTCCGCGACTGGTTCCGCGAGAATCCTGCGCGTATCTTGATCCACGAAGCTCCGGACGAGCAAGGAAGCAAGAGAGGTTCGGCGACACCAACGGTACATCCTGCCCACGAACGTCGTTACGTCCGCCGCTGGTGACGAGAAATAGATCGACTCGCGAGCACCTCGAGCAGATCGAGCCAGATGGATGGCGCGCGATCTCCGAAGTGGCTTGCAAGGATCCGAGGAAGATCGAGCCCGCTGCAGCGACACTTAGCGTGATTAATTAAGCGCCCAGCGGTTCCGCGTCGTTCGAGGATGTTCCATAGTCGAACAGCTAGACGAAAGGCGCCGTGCAGAATCGTCCAGATCGGGGTCACGATTCATCTGAATGACGAATGACGCGAGGTCCGCTCGACGTTGAAATGTTCTAGTGGAAAAATGCGGAGGCAGGAAGAATCCTATGGTAATGATTAGAAAATCATTACCATAATCATATTATGCTTCCTATACATTACACATTTGCGCTACGTATTATCTTTTTTCAAATCTGAATTCACTTAGGTCTGTTACAAGCGAACATTCTTGGAATTATTGCAGATAAATTTTCCGGGGTACAAATTTTCAACGCCCCTTCAGGCGCCAACTGTAATGAAAGTGTTAATGAGCGGGAAGGGGTCCAAAAATTGATTCCTATCAGCGTGCGATTTTTCTAGAAAGCACGAGGGGCTCGATTGCCACAGGCAGAACGCGTTTTAACGAGATACATACATACCTTGGGACGTGTACGCAGCTTGCGCGAATGTAGGTACGCGCTTGTACTTTGTGCCTTGTTCCTCTTGTCCCTCTTGTTCGTCTTGTTCGACCCCCCGCGTTCCCCGTGTTCGTCCACGTTAATAGCCGGTCGAGTACCGGAAGGTCGACGGGTAATGCCTCATAAATTGCTGGAGATTAATCTGGCTTGCATCGCAAACCTGAACGGGCCCGTCTACACAAACCCCGTGACCAGGAGTCAGGTGTAACGAGGACGCCCCCTCTCGTCGGAGTGAAAACGGGACACCCGTGCGTCTCGAACAAATTCGTTATTCGTCCCTTGGAATCGCCAGTGGCACTTGAACGTTCGAAGCAAACCCGGATGTTGGCATTATAACGCTCCATCGGTTCGTTAGGAGGCTCAAGCACATTAAGCAAAGCGGTTTATAGCTAGAGCAAGTGCAAACCCTTTTTTTTTTGCGCGAGCACGTGCGTATATTACGTTTCGTCGAAACGAGCCAGCGCATTAAGTACCTGCTCGTCGATGCTTCTGATCTCTTCCTCGCGAAGCTGCTCGCACGGCAGAATGATAGGATGCAGGATTTTATGGGTACGCTGGGATGAAACGTACTCACGAAACGATTACGCGCTTACAAGAACGGTATTTACATGTACATCATTTATACACTGAGCCGTCGTAAACCTTTTGACCACCGCCGACCCAGCGATGCATGCAGACGGCAACGCGCAAGTAGAAATGTCGAGCATTGGACAGACACGCGTGTGTATCTTCTTCAAGACGAATTCCCTTGAAAAGCAAAGCTTGCACTTCGTTTCCGTCTTCGCCCAGCTAATTAGGAATGGGAAATTCGAGGAATCCCCGATCGTTTCATTGTCGCGAATAATTGCAACAGCAACGACACAGCCGTTCCCCTCCTCGCAGCCACTGGCACGCGATCGAAGAATTCGTGCGAACCCTGTGGAAATATTTCGCATACTGCACGGAAACGCGTAGCGGTACCGTGGGCTGGTTCAGGTGATTTCTGGGTCAGGACTTTTCGGCGTCCCGTCTGCGGATTCTTCGGACCGACACGTGCGCCTTGCTGGCTGTCGTAAATTATCTTTTTCTCAGGGATTCCGGCACATTAACCACGGTAAACGCACAGTGTTGGTAGCGTACGGTACGCGCGGCACCTCCTACCGCGTCCCGCACCGTCGTCTTCGCGGACGACGCGCAAAAGGAGGGGCGTCGCGAGGGCATGCCTGTTGAATGGCACAGAGTGGCGGAAACCGCGACGAAAACTAAGAAATCTCAATCTCCAGATCTTATTAGCGAGTACCGTTGGCTCGTCTGCGGGAAATCGACAGAAAATGCAGCGCGCAGGGAGAGGACGGCCGTGCAACCGCTTAAGGTCGTTTACACCGAGGGCAGTGCTCGCGAGGGAGGGGCCTGTTGCCTGACTAGGAAAGATCGCTTCTCCATTAAGTGGAAGCAACCGACCTCGGGCCTGATAGTCCCGCGAGGAGCCGCGAGGACCTGCGATTTCCTGCCAGTTATTCGGATCGTTAGCCGAGCATCGCGGAAGCGTTTCTGCTACTGGCTAGCCACTCGCCGTTTCAGCTCGACCACTCGAATTCAACGTAATATGTAGGTATCATCGACATTTCATTCATGGGTTCTTCGCCTGGCATCTGAGAATCCAGTTCTACGGAGCATCCGTCGAAGCTGTAGCGAACACCAAGGTCGTTTACACCGGCGCGCGTAAAAAGAAGCCGCGGCCTGACCGCGGGATCGGTTCTCCATTAAATTAAATGATCTAGCCTTTCGCCGTTGATAATCCCGCGTAACGTTAAAGCCGCGAGTGCGTGCGACTCGTAGATGAGTCGCGATTACGGAACAATCGAGTGATTTGCCAGCAAAAACGCAGCGCGCCGGTACGTGGCGCGAGGGAGCCCCGCGTGCGAAACTTGCAAATTTCTTTTAACGCTATCCTTCGCCTGCTGGGAAACTATGGTCCGCGGCTGGTCGAAATTCCGACCAGCAATTATGCGAAACGCGGAACACAATCGCGGGAGCTGCTTTGGCAATTACGTAGCCTTTTAACCGTTTCCGCTAGCTACGGCGCAGGATCTGAGGACGGGGCGCAGAGCTCCGTCTGGCAGGCTTACAGAACGCAACGACAAATCCGGGTAGAGGTGCACTCGAGTCAGTACTTCTGCCTCGATGTCAGAGCGGCGAACAATGGAAGGAGAGAACGTTCTCAGAGCTCGGTGCCACGGTCAGGGCAATTAGCATCTAATAACTCGAACTTCATTAGCGGCGCCCGCGTTCCTTCGCGCCACGCGATCGCGGTTCTTCGAACTTGTTGCCGTTGAACCGCGATCGGACCTCTTCTCGCCTCTTCTGCCAATTACCCTCGATACCCATCGATTTCCGCGATATAATTCAGCTTGAATGAAAGCGTTTAAGGGGTTACGCCACCCTGAGAAGCTCGAAACTATTTAGATGAATTTGTTTTGCAGATACTATGAGGTTTGAAAATGTGTATCAAATTATGACGCCCAGGTTCGTCTGACATGGGGAAGACAATGACTCTATTTAAAGTGTTCATTAATAAAATATCTACAATTGTGTGGTCCTAATATGTATGGTAGAAAAAATGAAAATTTTTAAAAATTTACTCTGACCTTCTGGGATCTGGGATCCAAATAGTTTAAAAGAATTTCGTATAAAATTTTGTTGAAATATATTGAGGACTATAGGTCGCTCAATGGCAATAAAATATTACTATTTTGGTATAAATTCAGACAATACAAATTTTAAAGTTGAGAAATAAGGACCACCGTAATCTACAATGTAGCATACGTATTTGAGTAGAAAAAAATTATTGTACAAATGAGAGCAAGGTGAATATCGCAATTCACTTTTTACCTAACACGGCAAACTTAAAACATTTATTATATACAAATAGGTTATCGCATATAAAAAGGATATGCTACATTTTAGATAATACCACTAAGAGTATGTGTACCAAGTTTGAAATAAATCGAACAAATACCTAGCTTTGGAGATATTTGATACACCGCTCACGCGGGGTAGCTTCGCGGGACAACAAATAACTCGGCCATTTCTTAATATTTCTGTACAGTATTTACCAAATATATTCACTAACACACGCTCTACACAAAAGAAGTAAAGAAATAATTTTCGAACCTTACAGTATCTGCAAAAAAAAATCGTCTAAGTAGTTTCAAACGCTTCAGAGTAACCCCTCAAGCAACGCGGAAGCTACGTCTGAGTTGACGCCGAGTTCCTCCGGAGCCCGGAGCGGGTAATCGCGGGCGTTCGTAACACGCGGGGTCGAACAGTGTACCGTAATCGCGACTCATCTAGAGGACGCGCGTGGCTCGGATCCGCGCGCATTGTCCGCGAGCATACAGTTCGCGCAGTCCCGCGCGGTTCCACCGAGCCCTCTTCCCTCAATTAATAAAAGTACTGTAAAAAAACGGGACCGTGGTTGTAATTAAAGCGGGATACGGAAGACGGTGCTCGGTGGCTGCGGCTGTGGCTGCGGCCGCGTTCCCTCGAGCAAGGAAGCGGGAAGAAGGAGAGAAACGGTGGACACCCGGTCGCGCTTCATGCCAATTGAACTCGTCCGCAGCCAGAAGAAAAGCGCCAGCAATCTCTCGAACGAAAGAGAAGACGAGCACGCGGAAATTCCGGTTCGGGAGAAGAGCCGATTGCGAACCGATCGGGAGCCGCGCAGACACGTGGAAACGCGATAACAGGGGGGCGGAAAGAAGCGTGGGCGAAGGAGAAAAAAAGTGTGCGCCGCGGAGGCAACGAGCGAGGAGAGGCGCGCGAGTGAACCGGATGGCGAAACGACTTTTTCACCGAGTAAATACTCGCGTGACACTGGAGCACGACCGTGTACCGTTCTTCCTCTCCGTGCCCCTCTCGTCTCGCTCCCCCCATTCGAATAATAGCGCGGCATAAAAGTTGGCGACGCGTCCCGCGTCTTCGGCTGCCCCATCCTCGCGCGACTGAAAGACCGATGATTCCCTTCGCGGTTGAAAGGACCGTCAGAAAGCACGATTCCCATTGTCGCTCGTCCATTAAGCGCGCATCGATCAGGAGGATTGAAGCGGGAACGTGTCGCCGGACGACACGGCGGAATAATAAAGTTATACGCGGGGACGAAAGGAGGACGGCCGCGGCGCCACGCGCAGAATAATTGCGAGGCCGAGGGACAGCGCGCCTCGATTTCCGTCCAGGCATAACATACCCCCCTGTAATTTATATGACGAGCAAGGAGATTTATGTGACACGGGAAACGTGTAATAACGCGGGACGCGATTACGCGAGGGGCGTCCTTTTTCCAAGGAAACGCGTCGCGATAGCCTAGGCGCGCGGGCCCCGCCGCGCCGATCGATCATACAGCCAGATCGATCGGGGAATGGCAAGCACGTTTTTCGCGGGTACGCGCGCTGACTTGGCGCGAGCCTGATCGATCCTCGAACGGCACCCTCCAGGATATTCCCAGCGACGCCGCGCCGTCTCTATATTTAGACGCGGAAATTAAACCGAGGAACCCTCCCTGCACCTTGGTCTTAACTCGCATCGATACGTACCTAATGCCTGCATCTACGTTTACCGGGAGATACGGCCACGGGAAATGCACGCTCGAACGTTGGCTCACTATTTAGAGGGGCGTTGCGCTTAGGAAATAAGACGAAAATTTGAAAAGCCACGAATGAGGGACGTGATGATTCGTGAGTCTTCCGCGTTGGAGTTGGAATTACGAAGCGGAGGTTCGAGATGAATAGAGGGATAAAAATGAAGCGCGGATGAAGGCGAGAGGCGGCCGTCCCGCCTCGTCTCCCTCTTACCGATGCAGCGTGTCGAGCGTGACACAGCCTCGACCGGATTCCATCCGGGCATTTTCTTTGGCGCTTCTTACGGTGCCCGTTCGTGCGTGAACCGAGCCTCGCTGTAATATGCAAGAGGATCGGCCGTTTTATTATTAGTCGCGAGAACCCGAAGATAGAGTGGAACGCGCCGCGAGTCGGGCGGAGATAAGGGGCTACTAACCTGTACAGGGAAGAATGTCGAGTGAGTCGCTGCGGAGGAAACACGAAGAGCAGAAAACGGCGATACGGTTACAGAGGCTGGTCAGCACCCTTGGATTTTGCAACGGCTACCGTATCCTTGAAAAACTTTGCGATGCAGGAAGTCGATGCCAGGGGCATGTAAAGCTTCCTTCTTGCAGCGTAATCCTTGGAAGATGAGCCGCGCTACCAAAGTAACCGTATTTTACGTCGTTAGCGCATCTTTTCTTCGGTAATCCGTGCACCGTTCTGGCTCCTCCTCGGCAGCCAACTATGCACTCGCAGAGGCAAGTGGAGAAAGGAAGAAAAGAAACCGAGGGAAAGGAGAGAAGGAGTCAGGGAGTACGAAAATGTGTCGCGTCTGATACACCACGGTGTTACTCTCCTTCGTTTGGACGTGGAAGGCCGAGGGACCAGTTTGTTACGAGCGTTTCTCCAGCCCAAGGTCTTTGCTCTTCTCGAACGACCTTGGGCGACCTTGAACAGCCTGACGAGCGGTGCGCCAGCCAGCGATCCGCCTTTCGATTCCGGCATTCGTCCGCGTATCCCGTAATCAGCCTCGGAAAATGCCTCTCGATACCTCTCGTTCCTCGGCAACGTATTCCACCGGATAGCAACGAAATATGAATGCTTCGACACGCTCGTCCGTTCCACTAGATCTATCCCGAGAATGTAGATTCAGGAATTCAGGAAGGAACAGTCGGAATGCTCGATGGATCGGATCCATATTTCACGCGGATGCGAGCTATGCCAGAAGCAAGGAAGTGTCTTGGTCGAATTATTCGAGACTCGCGACAACTAAAAGCGTTTCCGTGTCCTGGCGACGTTGATCGAAACGGTGGGAACGGATAAAATTTCATCCCGTTGATCCTGTAACAAGTAGTTACAGTGCCAAACCGCCAGTTTGAACGCTGGTACACCGAAAGTCACGCGGTTGTCGTTACTCCTTAGAATCTAAGTCTCGGATTCTTTGATGATACTACCGTGTGTGCATTATGTCATTAAGGTTCCGTTATAGGCTGAAAGAGCCAAGGGAAATTGCTAGCTTTCACGTCCTTTGTCAGCGTCTCTGCTCCCGATGCACGCCCGAGGCTTCTAATCGCTCCTAATGCCCCATCGCAGCCGTCGAACTTTGCGCCTCGAGTTCAACAGTCGCATCGTTCTTGGAAAGATCAATTTATGGCCAGCTGAAGATTGAGTAGGAAGTTGGAGGCTGGTATAGGCCTCGTCCTAACATTATGGGCCGCGTGAGATCGTGCTGAAAGGCCTGTTTCAACGAGCAATTGACGGGCTCGAGCAAGTTGCAAGCTGCAAGTCGCAAGTCGCGCACTCGGAACGGGACTCGGGGGAAAGGTCTGGCCGTGTTCCCGAACGATGCAGACTTGTCGCCGATGCCCTTTGCTCCTCGCTCGATTCCAGCGGAGGGCAAAGAAAGCGCGAAACTCGTCGAGCAACCCTTGCTCCGGAGCCCCGAGTAGCTGATGGCCCCTCGTCCGTTACGATCGCCGCGAGTAAGCTGAATAAAATTGCGCTTTAACCGGTAGATAGACGCTTGCCTTTGGTAAATTGTAGCGATGCCCGCAGACTGAGCATTACGCGAGGAGTTATCGCGCGTACTTTACATAGGATTAGCGTAACTTCCACAACCAGGTATTTCAGAATGTTGCGCTTGATTTATCGTTTCAATTATCGGTTCCGCTCGGCTTTTCTTCTTTTATAGCAAACTAGTTCTGCGATGATCTTACCCCTAGCTAGAGGTATCAGAAGTAGCTCCGACGTTTTTGTAGCCGTACTTAGTTACAAGGGCGTTGGTCGATTAAGTTTCTGCCCAATCGATCGATTAGGAACCATCGGTGATTAATCATTAAAGTCCCCGATCGAAGAGATTAATCGCAAGTGGTGAAACATTGGAAGACACGGGCGATCGACATTGACGCGACTGAAATATTGAATCGTCGGCGAAGATTGATCGTCGGATGTTTCTCTGGTAATCCTTGGATCCCCATCTCGATCGAAGGCCTCTCGACACCATTCCTTTGGATTAGAGACGCGGCGCCGCGGCGTTCTTCTTCCCTCCTCGTACTACTTTGCATTCTATGCGTGGTGGCAGCGCGGCGAGGGTCAGGGACCTCTTGTCGGTGGACCGTAGGTCGGTCGAAATGACACGTCGGGCGGTCAGGCAAGCCGCGCGTAACAAGTGCGCCTCTGGTGAATGCGCGTGCATCCGAGGCTTCTATCCCCGACCTAGCCTCAACAACGCAACATCCGCGAAGCGTGTCGTCCCGCTCGCGATACGCCTGACGTGGACCAGCCGGTGGTGACATCCGAGACTCCTCGTCGCTTCCTACTCCTCGCAGTTTCCTCATTCCGCGGCGAAACGAGTCTCCTCTTCCCTTGCCGCTGCTCCTGTCCTACCTTCTTCCTCCAGCATTCAGCATTCACCCTTCGGCCGTCTACTTTTCCTCCACGTTTACTCGGCTTGCATTCTGCCCGTTTCACGGGCCACCACGCGGTAGACAAGTGCGGTTAGGGCGAATCGTCCGTCACGACGCGGTTCCAACGATATGTCACCGCAACCTCGGTTCCCTATGTGCCCGGCGACTCTTTGAATACCGTTCCTCCGAGTCGCGAAACTCGAATTCTTCTTGGCTCCGATGCAGAGTTGAAATTATGCGGAAGACACGAGCAACTCCACCCCGAGGGCACCCGGTGGAAAGTAACGGCCGGGGATATATTCGTTTTTACGGATACTGGTTTAGAACCCGGAACGTCCGCTCGCGTTTAAATAACGCGGAGATAGGAGATACGGATTGGCCGCGATACGATTGCTTTTTCCATCAGCGCGTCTTAATCCTCGCTCGCTTCCCGACAAGATACCGTACGCCGTACGGGCGTCGCGCGACGCACGCCTCGTTTTTCTTCTGCTCCTGTTTTTCCTCGGCGTTCTTGCCTCGATTCCGCTTCGACAGCTACGAAGGAGACGGCCGGGCGTTGACCACCGGTTTTACCATCTCCCCGACCATTCGCTGCCTCCTGGGCGCACGAAGAAAGCCGCGGAGGAGCATCGATACCCCCGATAGAGACGCGGTGTATCGGTTCAGCGAGGAGATCGCAAGAACGCGTCGCTGCCGGTGGAATCGCGACATTCCTCTCGACACGCTTCTCGAAATCATTGAAAGCTTGATAGCTTAATGCTTAATAGACGGTTCGATGAAGAGACGAAAAACTAGCGAGCAGAGATTAATTAGAGGGATTGGATCGTCGAGTGTCTCGCGTTCGTTACGACGATGACCCCGAACGAGCCAATTATTCCCAAGATCCAGGGCTCGACAGGGGATGCCTGGTATCGAGGATTCCCCTCACGTGCGTGTCTCGCGAACGGCCACGAAAGCACGTCGTTCCAATTTAGAGACAGAGAGTCTTACACGGAAAAGAGGATAACAAGTCGAGTGGTCGCTGCACCGGCCTGCGCAAATGGAAGAGCAAGAGGCAGCTGGAAAAATTAGCGAACCGCTTCGGAAAGTAAGCGACAAATTAAAAATTTATTTAATGAACCGCGTTTATCCTGCCTCGTGGCGAGGAGTCGTATTCAGGCAGAGAGGCCTTGCAGTTTTCATGCTTTTCAAGGAACGAGCAAAAAGTTCGATCACCGAGTATCTGCAGAGGAAGAAACGCAACGAGAAACGGTAGAATTGTTGGAGAACGACGAAAAACGTCAAGTGCCATTAGAATCACGCGTTTTTGCCGCGACGTCGATTAGAAACACACGACGCTGCTGTTGCATCCTCCCTTCGTTACGCGGAGCGAATGAAACTGGCGATGCGTTATGTCGCGTAGTGGTAATTTCCTCGCTGAAACGGCGACGCAGCGAGGACGCGAGCGGAAGGCTGGGCTAACAACGTGAAAAAAAGAGAAGGAAGAAGATGGGGAAGAAGAAGAAAAAGAAAAGGTTTGATGAACAGGCAGCCGATGAGCAGCCTAGATGGAGTGGATGTTGGCAACGCATCGGTTCAGTTGAATGCTCGCTCGGTTGATAAACTGTGGAGAAACAAACACGAGCCAAGCGATAGGTTGAAAAGAAAACGAGAGAAGAGAAGACTGGGGAACGATTGGATGGATTGTTAAATGCATCGCCGGAGAACAATCGACTGCACGGCGCTGCGTGCGCATTGGGACTCGTTAAGTGCGCGATTGCACTGGCAAAAACAGCTGAAAGGAAAGAAAAAGGAAGAGCCGCGCGTAAAGACTGATTCACCCCTTTCGCTGATTGTCTCCGCGCCATGCAAGGGGTGAAACTCCAGCAGGCGCTACCGACTCGTGTACAATTGAAATTCTTCGGCTACTGCCTCTCCTCTCCATCCAGAGAACCTGTTAACCCTTCGCGCTCGACATATATCTCCGTCAACTTGACAGCATACTCAACGCGTTGAGTGCTCGTAACGCTTGGAAAATATTGCGCTTACGCTGTCGCTTGTTTATTCCCGTTGCTTCGAGCGAACAACTGGAAGAGTAAGTAAGCTTCTTTACCGTGTCGTTTCTTCCTCTTTTGCTGGGGCACTTGTTAATGGAGGTTGCTGGCAAGAGGCCACATTAGAGGAGGTTTTCATACAAATAGTTAGAGTAAACTGGACTTTGCTGGACAATGGTCTAATGGTCCCTCTAACCTAACTGCTTTTAATTGAGCTATTCAGGTGGTCTGGAAATCACCTCTTCCCTGAATAATCTTCCCGATTTCGGAGCAACCGAATTAATCGACGTTTCGATTACCTCCTCTCCGAGAAGTCCCGACCACCGAGCGTAGGAGAAAAATTCCAGAGGGAATTAGCTTTCATCGTTTCCGAAGCGGAGAAAAAACGTAGGAGGGTATCGCGGTGCGGCGAGGTGCACGTGGACTCGCCACGGCCGCAAGGATCGAGCAAAAAGGAGAAACAGAGAGCACGATTGGCTGGTGGCACATAATGCAACCGCATCGAGTGCGATTCGAGAGGCTGCGCTGGTAATGGCAGCTATATAACAGTGGAATAGCTTGGCCAGCGAGAGGACGTTCGCTCGGACTGTCCGGAAATCGATTGCCCGCGAATTTCGCGGCGAGAGGAAGAGCGTAGCGCCGCGACGCTCCGTGACAGCGTCACGCACGCCGGCGTTCAACCTGCTGCCCGCCACTTGACGTCCAACCAACCAACTCGGGTCTCCAGCCAAATACCCCGTGAAATTCGAAACGACACCGAATGGCCCATCCAGGTGAGCGGCTAGGCTGCGTCTACCAAGCCCGGCCTTTTTACGAGTTTCCACTCCCATTTCCCGGCAAACCTTTCCAGCCGTATTAACGACACCCGCCGCGATAATAGCCGCAGCATCCCAGGAAATCCGTTGGAATCCCTGGTTCGTAACCGCGGAACAAATGGGGAACGATGAGCGAGTAGCAATCCTGACGGTTGAAAACGATTCGACGGAATTCGTAACGCTGTTCTTGTCGAAGCAGTGTCTTCTGCTGTTGCGGCGCCACTAGGTGAACTGAAAACGGGACGATCGCTGGTCGAGGAGCAGACGAGGAGGTAAAATCGCAATTACGATCTCGGTAGAAGCATTTAACCCCGTTTGCGCGTGAATTCGATTAAGGGGTAATGCCATAGTAGAGATCTGAAAGGCAGCCTGGTTTTGAGAATTTTTTTATGCGAGTATAGTGAATGAAATACAAAATCTATTTGAAGGCCTTTATTGTTAATACCTTGAAGTATGATCTCAATTTTTTGTTTAATTTCTTTATTACAAAAGGGCGGCGCCACAGCTCAACAAACGAAGCTTTTTCTGAAAAACGGTGTTCCGTGGCCGGAAAGATTTTTCCTTCAATTTTTGTCCTAGAACAAAAAATACAAAATTTGTTGGTTCTATATAAGATTATCTCGGGAAGTACACGAAGAAATGATAAAATACTGATTTTTATAAGAATGGTGCGTGATTGAACAAAACACGGAGCATCGAAATTGTTGAGACGTTTTGTTCAATTGCGTACCATTCTTATTAAAAACAGTATTTTTTAATTTTCTCGAGTACTTCCCGAGATGATCTTATATAGAATCAAACAATTTTTTATTTTTTGTTCTAGGTAAAAAATTGAAGGAGAAATCTTTCCAGCCGTAGGACACTGTTTTTCAGAAGAAGCTTGGGATCATACTTCAAGGTATTTACAATAAAGGCATTCACATACATAGATTTTGTATTCCATTCACTATACTCGCTTCAAAAATTCTCAAAATCAGGCTGCTTTTCCGGGCTCTGCTGTGGCATTACTTCTTAAGAGGCTAATGAATGTTCAGCCACATTCTTCTGAACGGCAAACTCGGCTGTTCTGCCGCTTTGTCTCTAAACGAAAATTCTACTCTGCGAGTTAGCTACTGTCGCGACACAGCACGCGTCCAGTGGAGCATCATAAGAGATCGTTTCCTTACACGGAACACGGCCGTGCGTCGCCTGACCGGACGATGCATACCGCCGGGGACTTGCAAAGCCCCGGCAGAATGCAGCCGTGGCTCGGCGGACAAACGCTGCTCGCGTCCTCCCAGCGGCGTGCGGCTTAAGTCGAGTATTTTCTAATTACGGGTCCGCGTTATAAATCAGCGGGCAGCGCGAACGAATAACGGGTCCAGCCGCGTCGTCTTTATATCGATCCCATCCGGTGCTGGCTGGTTCAACAAACTCGTCGTGCATCCTTTCGGGATTCTAATACCTCGTACTCAATGGAACAAGTTGCGCTTCCTGTTTAATCGCCGAACGTTTCATCCCCTCTTAACGAGAACGCTTCGTCTCGAAGTGTTCCTCGAATTCGAAGGGACGAGAATCGTAGGTCGGTTCCGGAATCAATCGCGAAAACGAGCGTTCTAGGAAAAGGATCGATTGGACGTTGTATCGATTCCACGCGGCAACTGATCCGCGACCCCGGCGAAATCGGTTTTCATGCGTCGCGGACGTTAAGAGGAGGCGGCAGGAGCGAGGGAAAGGAAACGTATCGGCTGAAAGGTCGCGTATATCGTTGCTTGCCAGGTTGGACGGGATATCGTGCTCCCTTTGAATCGAGCATTATAAGGAGGACGGAGGAGAACGAGAGGGACAGTTCCTTTCGGGGAGCACAGAGGCGCATAAGCGATTCGACGCAGTCTACAAAGCAGCTAACCGACTTCCGGGCTGCTGCTAGCTGCGGGCAGAGGAATGAGGAATCCTCGTCCTTTTGCGCTCGTACCGTCCGCCTTTTAAGGGGCAGCTCTCCTACCGATCATTTTCATGCTCTGCTCGAGCGGGAAAACGACCCTCTATCCCCCTTCAGAATTTCTAAGCTTCGAGGAACCATTACCGCGATCCCTTGCCTACTCGCCGCACTCGCTGCTCCAAGTTTCCCCTTGCGAGCAAACAAACTCTAGCGTTGGAAAGTTAAGGCTCCTAGGTCACACTGGATCCTGATCATGATGAGGAAACTGTGAACGTATCTCGATTCCTGGCATATCTATAAATAGACTCGTTCTGACCGAACGCGTGACCTTGGGGAGAAATCGCCAATAGATCGAGCTGAATCGAGGCAACGGTGGCGAAAAAGAAGAAGAGGAGGCGTAGGATGAGGCAGAACAGGAGCAAAAAGATGAGCGGTGAGAGCGCGGCCCTTTCCAGCGTGTTATTACGTATTCATGTGAGACGATGCTGCGCGAGAACACCGGATGCGAGTAACACCGGCCAAGTTGCAACACCCTCTCCACCCTTCGTCGAGCACGATACAATTATCGAGCGGACAGCAAGCCATCGCGCTCGCGATCTAGGAAGCTTAGCTCGCGAACATCGATTCGAGCAGGAAGAGCTTTTCGCGCGACAAGGCGACCAAGGCGAGCGACTTGTTGAAGAGAAGACCTCGCGCGATACCAGTAGCCAAGACCTTATCTGAGTGGACGTTTATCGCGGTCGATAAACCCCGAGGGAGGAATAGAAACGGAGTAAAAGTGAGAGAGGGTGAAAAGGGACGAAGACTGAGTCCTCTTCGAAGCTGTTTAGTTTGACGGACGATGCAGAGTGCCGACGACCTTGGACGGCTCGGTAAATTACGGTCTAATGAGTAATAACCGTAATTAGCGTCGGTGACGAGGTTCGCGAGGGATTAACGGCTGCGAAGGAGCGCGACCAGGAGGATTGCTATGGACTACGGAGCGGTGGATAGGCACGAACCAACTCCCCTTCGGATCGTGGTTGGCTGGCTCACTGGCTGGTCGTTGTTTCCAGCGGCTTCGTGCCGGCACTCCGCGAGTCCTTGACCGACCCTGAACCCCGAGGAAGCGTGGAAAGCCGGCTGGAACCTGATTGGCTGCCGCGCGCCACACTCGATGCCTCTCCAATGGACGGACTAAAATATAGTGATTACGAAGGGGGTGGTTGGTGTGGGAGTTGGCGGCGTAGAAGCGTAGGAGGAGGCCAGCCTCGGCCAGAGGTCCGCGGAACAGCCGAGAAATCACGAGGGACCTAACCTACACCGACCCGACAGGCAATCCGGAGGAACATCTTCGGGATGTTAATCTCAGCTATTTCCTTCGCGATCCTTTCCTCATTACTCGTCCCTCTTTCCACCAATTTACTCGGTGGAAGTGCTCTCTCTCGCAATGTCGCGATAATTTCACGGACGATTAAGTGTCCCGAAGAAGCTGCTCCCGTATTCCACGGTAACCTTTCTTTGATCGACCAAGTGAAGCTCTTTCTTCGCCCCATGCCCCTCGTTCCCTCTTGGTTCTCGACGATCCCGCGGAAAGAATGGCCAATTAAAGGAACACAATAAAGGCCAATCATAAGAACTGCTCGGGTCGGCGTTGGATCGCGGAACCCGCCGTAGCGGGATAACGTAACGCAAATTAAGTAGCAGGGAACGACCTTTCTCCTCCTTTCGACTTCCTCTGTTCTCCGCGGTCTCTCGCATCACACCGGGAGATTCCCGTTGCGGGAGCCTTTCTCGTCTCTGTGATTTCGTAAACAGGGGGGTCTCTAGTTTTCTAACGGTACCCTGGTCACGCCGGGCGAGTCGAATCGAATCGAGAGACCGGTACCCTCAAAAACCATCAATTTCGTCCAATTATCGACAAGAGGTGAGATGAGTAGCGGTGCCATTATTCGCTTCCAAAGAACATGGACGATGCGGACCATTGTCTTTGGCGAACCTAGCTGGAACAAGGCGAAGCGTGACGTAATAACACCTACTATGACGTATTTACTTCTGACCCTTTCTGGCACGATCGAAAGAGGGGACCCGTTGGAATTCGCTCGTATCCGTTCGCGAGAAATGCCCCGTGCTCGTCGGCTGCGCGGAACAAATCGAGCCGCTCGACGACAGAAGAAAGATTTCTTCTTCCTTTAATCCTTGATTATCCACGGTGCTCTTGACAAGGGGCCCGATCCGGTTATCCTTCCTTCCACCTCGATTCCGACCAGCCCTGAGAAACCATCCGAACGGATGCTGTTATATCGATACGATTAATTATGGGAACGAGCTGCTCACGCGAGATTCTGAACCGCTCAGCCTGGCTATGCAAAGCCGCGTTACAAAGCATACGTACAACGCCGCAACTAATTCCGCTTCCGAGTACACTTCCCACGAATTCATTAACGCGCGTAGCAACGTCGTGTAAGCTTCTGCTACGCTTCAGCTGCGCTATAAAAAAATCAGTGAAAAAAATAGTAAGAAGGTAGAATCCGCTCCAGATATTTCTCATCTGGCTCGTAACCACAGGCTCCCAAGGTCTCGCGATACGGACGCGTTACGCTTTTTTAGTTCAACAAGCCCTAACTACCTCCAGCCACCGCGAATCAATGATCCACCGAAAGCTTCTCACTTTTTATCATCGTGGCTCCTTGATTCTGGCGATTCGCCGCGGTCAAGTAAGCATTCGGGGACGGACATGCTGCAGATGAGGGAAGACCAAGGAAATAGGTAGACATTGAGAGACGAGATTGAAGGGAAGGGTGCAAAGGAACGGGGCAAGGCCCGGCAGGGAAATACAGCGAAATCCAGGGGAGCGTGACAATTAAGCAGTTAACCCCGCGATGACCCCGAGGTATCTATACTCGTTTGTCCTCGCTCGCAGCGTAGTTACAGCCTTTCCACGCCCGCGCGCAAACGTAAAGCATCGAACGGCACGGTCGAACGCTTATGCCCGATCATCGGCGTGGAATAACTTCGCACGACCCGCGGGGAAACGTATACGCCCGCGCGAGACGATGGATGGACGGATAGACAGATAAATAGATACTTTATTACAGGCTGGAAGAACCGTAAGACCAATACGCCGGCCGCCGACGGATCGATGCGATGCCTGCTAGACCGGGACAGCCAATGGATGGTCGAAATTAGAGGTATGGTGAATACGCGTGACAGATGAATGCGTAGATAGATGAGCAGATTTTATCCGATGAGATTCGAACCAGCGAGTAGCAAACAGCAACGGGACGCGGCGCTCTTCTCAGTCGTTGGATAACCTGACCCCTGTGCACTTTGTGAAACAGACCTTGCCTGCGATTCAGCAGCGTCTAATTTGCAAGCGGCTTCCATTCGGATGCGTTCGCTACCGAAGGCATCGAGCCACGAAGGGTAACCACGGCAGAGATGTCCACGGCTGCTGGTACCTACACTCCGGTGGATTTTTGCTGGCGCGAATAGAAAGACTCGTAAAAAGCCGAGCGGGAAATAGGCGCGCTTCTGAAGGAGCTAGCAAAGCATAAAAGTCTACAGTTAGGCAACGGCGCGTCGGGAAGGGCCATTTGCATATCGTCTATGTGCGGTTGCACACTCCTATGCAAGTCAGATCATCGAGCATAAAACGCTACAGTTAGCCACTTAGACTGAGCAGCGGCGCTGATTTTGGCTGATTGTTTTCTATGGTTCTCTTTATGGTCGGTGACCACGTCGTCCCTGGGCGAACCTGTCCCCGGAACATGTTTGTTTTCGCTTAATCACGGGCCGCTGCTCCGACACCGTACTTTTCACTAATGCCTCGTTCCTCGGACGGTGTAATAGCTTCCCGTGTAAACTCTCCCTGGTTTGTTCCCGGTCGTAACTCCGATTGTACGCTAAGTCTAACGATGGGTAACTATTTAGTTGAAAAATGGAGCGCGCTAATAAAGAAGAATTACGAAGCGGCGCGAGATCGCGAGGTTCGATAAAGGGATGTTGGGTCGAATATCGCGGGAATGACGGGAAACACAGAAAGGAAACGCGGGTTGGATTCGCGCACAGTGTTCACCGCTCTTCGTCGATTCAAAATCGACAGCAGCGTTCTTGCGTTGATTTTCCTTCGGTAGTATTTTGTAGAAGAAACGCCTCTCCGACGGAGGAGCAGAGTCTACGGCATCGTTCGTAGAACTGGCGTAGCAGTTGACGAACAAAGGTGCCTCCGCTAGAGGAACAAATGTAATGTCCACGGTGAATTGGGCTCGCGAGATTAATCGCGAGGCGCGTCGATCGCTCCACTATCTTTCCTCGCCATAAATATCCGGATGTCGCGGCCATTAATATGCCTCGCGATGCTCCGTGCGCCCGTGTCCCTCGCGACGTGTATAAATACGTCTTTTAACGATCCACCTGTATGGCTAACGAGTTGAAGAAGCTTCGTTCCGGTGAACCAGATACGTTCCTTCAGGATCGGGCTATAAATCAGGGTCCTCTCACTCGTTGACTCGTTCAATGGCGTAGAGGGGCTGCCTTCTGCTCCCCTCGAAATCCATCGTCCTCCGTTCGAAATGTAAATTGCTGGTCCAATAAATTCTACTCGAACCAGGGAGAATAAATCCTGCGTTCGTCATATCAGCAAGGTGAAACACGGAACGCGTGCTTCTCTACTAGGGAACACGAACCATGCGGGAAGGTCGAGCTGCGTTTGACCCTGAATTTAGGGAATGCGATGGAATGGTCTAGGTCTACGTCACTGGCTAGATCGTAGAGGGGATCAGGGCTAGACGGAGGATTTCTACTAGATTTCGACCGGTTGCTCGCATTCCACCGTAGAAGATCCTATCGACTCTCCGCTCCCTTGATTCTGTGGCCGTTTTCTTCCGAGGTCCCTGCCAGTCCGTGGGGATAAACATTTTCACGGATCAGCGATTGTCAGGGGAACCATTATCTTCGCGGCAAACGCGGCGGTTACGGAATCCCCGGTGGTTTTATATGGCGAAGTCCATTGGTCGGAGGTGATGGTGGTCCACTCGGCACCGAGGGCGATTATTTCGTCCATAGAAATTGTTCGCGCACGGGGCGCTGGCATCCGCGAGGAAGCTCGTTAGCGACAATTACGTTTATTTAGTGGCCGGCTCATTTGAATGGAAATTATGTGGAATCGCGTGCCTGGCTATGCACGCGTTAGTTGCGCTTCCTTACTGGTCGACGTTTAACGGCCTCGTTAGCAGCGAACCGATGCTACTGGAACAACTGTATTTGCCTAAAGCTAGGCTTCCGACTATGCCTGGAATGCTGGCGATAGAGACGCCAGAGCTCCAATTCTGTCTTCAAGGGCCGCGCAGGACTTTCCGGAATCCAGCCTCCCGCAGTGGGAAAACAGTACACAAGCGAGATACCGAGGTGCGCCGGTTTTGGTGCATAGATTTTTCTGCTCCGCTTGATTCACGAGGGTGTTAGTCTGTAAGTAGGTACCATTCACTGCCCGACTATCGTGTCAGAGGAATCGCCTGTACTTCTCAATTCCAAGCTTTCTTCTTCGCATCGTCTCAGTAGTTCCACTCCATCGTTACACATATATGTTTCTTAGAATCTCGTACTTCCTATTAGGGCTGGGACTATTCGAATAATTTAATTTTCGAATATTTTACAAGTATTCGAATGCTACGAATAAACTTCGAATATTTGAGTATTCGAATGCTACGAATAAACTTCAAATATTTGAGTATTCGAATGTTATTATTCGAATACTCAAATATTCGAATAGTATTCGAATACTTGGATATTTGAATAGTATTCGAATAATTGGATATTCGAATAGTATTCGAATACTTGGATATTGGAATACATCAGTATTCGAATACTTGGATATTGGAATACATCAGTATTCGAATACTTGGATATTGGAATACATGAGTATTCGAATACTTGGATATTGGAATACATGAGTATTCAAATACTTGGATATTGGAATACATCAGTATTCGAATACTTGGATATTGGAATACATCAGTATTCGAATACTTGGATATTGGAATACATCAGTATTCGAATACTTGGATATTCGAATTATATTCGCCAAATAATTGAGCAACTGAAGTATTCCAATATTCCAATACCGAAAAATTCGACAAATAGTCCCAGCCCCTACTTCCTATAACGTACTATTCGGTGCTCCATTCTGCGTCCTTCCTTGTTTCTCAGGATTCTTTCCTCCCAGTTTTAAGCAGCGCATTGTGCCTCCTTCGTTTAACTTCCTCTGCGTTAAATTGAAAATTTCCGGTGTTAGGGGTAGGTTTTATGGCAGAGAATCAATGAGCTACCACTTCCATTCGCCATTGTTTAAGCTAATTTCGCGAATACTACGAATTCCATTATTAACGATGTTCCGACTGTGATGTACTGAGATCGATGTTATTCTTATCCCGACTCGCACGATCCACCAGGAGAATCTGCGCGAGCTTGGCCCTGATTCGTCACGCGACGACTCGTGGAAAAGTGCATACCATCGAGCGATAGTAAAATATCACCGTGACCGTGTCGAATCGCCCCGTCGCGACACCCATCGGGGGTAGGGCCCCTGGAATTGCAAAAACGCGAAGCAATTAATCGAGGATCTTGGCAATTTGACCAAGCCCGACGCGCCGAATTAATCTTACTTATTGCCAGGCTTGACCCCCTGCCACCTGACCACTGTTCCAACGTTCGCTCTTCCTGGTAGCACCGGCCCAGCTCCGCGATACATCTCGCCGATCCTCTGATCGATCTTCGAAAAACTCCGTCTTCCTTCGCTCTATCTTCGTTCCGGGAGTTTTTGCGCGGGAAGCCAGCGTGACGCGGATATTGCTGTTACGTGAACGCGATATTTTATCGGCGTAGCTCCGTGCGCCGTGTACCGAGGTAATGGTGGAACAGGTGACGAACAGGTTGCTTCGTGCCAACAAGAAAAGAGGGAAGAAGGGATCGGGCGTGAGAGCAACTTTGGCGTAGCAAGAGGAATTAGATAAGCAAGCGTCACCCTCGGTGGAAAGCCCTAGGAATCAGCGAACATCTCGGTGAAAGAGGAGGCGGGAGAAAAGGGAGAAGGAGAGAAAGAAAGAGAGAGAGAAAGAGAAAAAACGGTAAAATGTCACTGTTCCCTAATTACGCTGGGTAACTAGCTCGTGTACCGGCTGGTGTGGAATGAGAGGAGGTAGAAGGGAAAGATAGAAAGGAAGGGGGAGAGGCACGGGAAACATCGTGGATCGAAGAAGGGAGAGATCCTCCTCGGACGGCGCCGCGGTACCGCTAGATCCCACGGCCAATCGTGCGCCGCATTTAAGCGAGCGCGACCAATCACTGCACGGCTTTAACCGGCAAGCAGAAGCGACCACCACCCGACCAGCTACGTTTATAAAGTCTGCCTGATGCGTCGCCTCCAAGACAGACCCGTGCCGACAGTCTAGCCATCACGAACGCTACTTTTTTTTTTTACTTCCGTCCGATAACAGTGTTCCGTTTCACGCGTGTGAGATCATCCGGTGAACAGATCGGCGACGGTCCCCTGCCATCTCTGTCCATCGCATTTGTCCTCCTTTTCGTCGCCTGCGATTCCTTACGTTCCACTCGAAACGTTCGACTCGCCGGCCCACGGAGTTCGGTACAAGTTCGAGCGGGAAACCTGTGATAAGCGAGTGATTAGAGACTGGGTGAGCAGCAGAGACTCGTCGGTGCCAAGTGGATTTCCAGCCAAAGGTACGTGTGAACCCCAAGTGTTCGGCGATCGTTCCCTTGGAAGCTGATCGATTCGACCCGGCGAACAGTCTCGCGGCGTGATAAACGGTGTCAGGGACCTGCCAGGTGGGAACAACGGTCGATGGACCGATTAACGGTCCCCCGCGAACGCGATCTTAGACAGTGATAAGAGTGTTAGCGATCGAACGTCGTGCGATCAGAATCTCGTCACATCCGACTCGAGTTGTTCAGCCGATTCGCGAGGCTGAACAACGTTAGAACTTCGTGGCAGTGTAAAATCCGCGCGTTCTACTTAGAGACGTCGAGGCTAGTGCGCTAATTCCGCAGTAGATACAGAAGTACCGGTACAGACACGGAGCTGCCTCGCCGTGATCGATGTCCCGGGGAAAACTAAAAGCACGATCGGTGCGATGCCTCGTGAATGCCATTCCCACGGTGAGAGTAGGCTCAAAGTCAGGGACCTAGCCTTGTTGAGCAATCGCCAAGCTCGTAGGTATCGAAGCAGCGCGTAAAACCGAAACGCGTACTCTCCGCTGCCGCTCGTTTCGCCTCGTCTCGGCCCGACTAAATTGCTCTTCCAAAGCTACCGGCGAAATTGCGACCGATAGAGATCGTTGAGCTGCGAGTAGTTTGACTGATTTCCTTCCAGCATCGTTGGCAGACGATGTTCTCTTGTTTTCAGTAGACTGTGATGGTAATTCAGTAGGATGCGATACTCCCTGCCGATCGAGGATTGTAGTCGACCGGGGCGAGGTATTCGGCTGCCGAATCGTTCGTATTCCAGATAGGCGTCTGATTTCGTGCTCGCCGGCGACGCCCGCCGAATATTTATGCTGGTACCGCGTTTCGGCCCGTCTGAGTCCGTCGACCTTCCGAATAAAGAATGAAGCACGTAACACACTCTTTCTATTAATCTGTCTGTCATAATAGAAGCTTCTAGGCTATCTACGTGGAACATAGTATTGAGGAATAAATAATTATAGGAATAAATATTTACGAGAAATATTCATTTCAGCAATGAATATTTATTACGTAAATTAATTAGAAGTAAGGTGACAAAGTGATAAGTACCATTCTTAGTCTTCTCTGAAGTAGGTGTTAGAGTAGATAACGATCTTCTAATTGTCGTAATTCGTGAAGATAGTATTCCCACAACAAATTAACTTTCTGGAGTCTCTCGGCGTAGACTTCAGACACGCAGGCCGAATCTGTCACGAACAGGTGGCTGGCACTGTCTCTCCAGCGTCGACGCAGCCTCGAAGCTGGTGAGTTCAACGCCTGAGAGGCTCAACGTCTTCCGATACTCTACACTCTACAAAGTGGCGGCGCTATTCCGCGAGTTGTTTCACGAGTATTACGAATCATTGACTCCAGGAAGCACTCAGGTGTTAATACCACGATTATTCCCAGCGATGATTAGGAGTGCAAGCAATTCAGCTGTTACCGTGACAATAAGATTCCGCGCTTCTGCAGATGCCCTTTGGACGAGGCTTTAAAATCGTCGAGGCGTTCGCACCAGCTCCTCCGAGAAATTGCTCGAACAATGGAGCGTCACGGTTGACATACGACGCTAACAGAGATGCCCGATCGAAAGTGCAGCAGCGGAGGCGCGCGTAGACCGGAAACGTTATTAGAAAAGAGTTACTAGCTCGAGTCGACCGTCGAGCTTGCACGAAAAGCATTTCTCGTACATTTAATTACCTAACTCGCGCGCACTTAGTTGCCTCTGTGTCACGCACGTCTTATGCCGCGCCAAGGAATTCTGATTAAATCTGGAAACAGCAAAAAACAGGCAACTAACTCGTGGTCTGTGCGCGTTACAAGATTCGCGCAGGTACTCGTGCAGAGGATGCGCGCAGGGGTACATACGAAATTAACCTTTACGCCGTACGTATAATGTTACGTTCTCGCATAAATTTGGTACGCTGCAATTTGAGTCTCGTGGAAGCTTGAGTCGATCGGTTCGAAAATTGTTGAAGCCGTGGGTTCGCAAACAGGGTAAAAAGTACAGCGAATTTACCATCGTTAAGATTCCACGTTTAAATGGCACGCGGCGTGCATTGTGCGCAAAAAAAAAGCTTCCTGGTGATTCTCGACCCTGAGGTCTGACGAAGCAGCCCGGTCTCAAAAGATCGTAGGATCGGATAGCGATGAATACGACATCGGAGAAAATGCAAAGGTTCGCGAGCGATATAAAGGAGAAGGGGGGAGGCACATCGGCGCAGGTACTATCCCCGCGATACAAACTCAGCGCGGCGTGACGGGCTCTCTTCTTCATCGCCGCCGCCGCCGCCGCCACCATCATCATCATCACTGCGATCATCATCCTCATCATCATCAGCGCGATCGTCGTCGTCATCGTTCCTAGGCTTTTCTTCGAACAGCCCGGCTTTTTGCTTTATCGTCGGCATGAATCGCTGCGTTACCAGCATCAGCCACGGGAACAAGGTTGAACGAACTTGAAAAACTTTAATTGAAAACCTTCTCCTGCCAGCCGCTTTGCTTTCGTTCTCAGCCGTGAAACGAGGGAGGAGGTTACCGATCCTCTTTCCCGCGGCGGTCACGTAGCCCGCTGTTTTGCCGGGAATCAGGACGTCAATTTTGTGGGAATTCTCTGTCGAACGGTCGCAGGTCCCCGGTCGCCCGCAGTGGTACACGGCGAGCAGCGGAGGAAAAGTCTTTAGTTGGCCAAAGGTCTGGACGGAGCCACCGAAGCGTTGTTCATTTCGCCGCGGATCTGCCATTCGACTTGGCGCGCTTCTCTCTTCTCTCCTGACCATTTCTTCTCTTTTTCCCCGGAGTTGCAACCACGACCTGCCCCACTATCTCGCGTTCAGCCGATGGAGGATCTTCCAGGCGCCGCCTGGCCGTTGACCCCGAGGCTGCCTACGGCCCTGACCAACACTCCGCTCGGCTCGTCCACTTCTTCCATCTTACCAACTCTGGCCAGCTCTGGCCAGCTCTGGCCAGCTAGATCACTGCTCGTCCCGCTCCCTTCGGTATTTCATCCGAGAGAATCTTTTCCGTTAATTAACATTTCTTCACTGGCGACGGAGCCAGTTCTACAAGCCTGCCGAAGGGCGCGCGTTCGTTGACCCACTTCGTAGTATAGTGCTGTGAAAATTACCCATTAACTCGTGTCTTCACGCTCTATGGCTCCGGCTTCTAAATCTCGCTGGAGATGATTCTGTTCTTCGGGGGATTCACTTAACCATCTCTCCGAGCATCGCTGCGGTTTCGACTAGCACCAACGGCTTCAAAGTGCGCGCCACTAATCGAGAGGAACAGACTTGGAGGAATTCCAAGGTTCAGGGCAAATGGCAACGACCGTGATAGGTAGCGATGTAGGATTAATCATCCGCGGTTCGTCACGCCGCAGTTTGCGAGAGCAAAAGCTCGCGGCTCCCCGTAGACCGCATAACGGACGTCGCATTCACCGGTGACATCCATGGAATCCCGTAATAAACGACTCGTTTGCGAGCAATAAACGAACTCTCATTTGCGAACAATGAAGACGGAACGTTGCGTCGGTTTGGTAGTAAGCGGCAGCGATTACGATCAGAATAAATGGCATCGATTTATGTCCAACTACTCTTCATTCTTTTGAATGAACTTAACGATCGGTAGGTAGAATTTCGCGAGAGAGAGAGAGAGAGAGAGAGAGAGAGAGCGAGAGCAGACACGTTCGCGGAAGACGGACACGCTCGCAGAAGGCATTTAAGGTGTCTCATTATGGCTAACAATATCCTCGAACGCGTTCTACCTATTATCTCTTCCGCCCTTAATCAGTAACGCTCAATTTCTAACTCGTAATTTGCGCTGCGCGTGTGTACACGCTCGAAAGGAAGAGGCCAGGTATGTGGGGGGCGGGAAAGTGAAAAGGAAGAAGAACGAAGGGGAAACCAATTACTCGAAGAAAACAATTATCTCTTGGGAACAAACAGAATACCTAATCTCTACTAAACGACACTCGTAAAAAAGTACTTGGAAAGAGGTTGAAGTTGGATATTGATATTTGGTGAAGAAGAGATAGAGAGAAAACGATGATCGAGAGGAACGAATCGATATTGCCTGGCGAAATGCATCGGTGTCGGGGTCTTAGGCAACGTGAACATGCAGGTGAAGACGCGTAAAGGCGAACGAACCCGAGGAGAGACCGAGAAACCGAAGGGGGCGAAGGAAGAGAACGACAAGAGCTCATTATCGAACACTTAGCACGTTTTAAAGCTACTTCCTGGCCATACCGCGGCAGATACGCGCATCTTTCAATTCACGCTCGAGGCTTAATGAATTCCGTCTTATCACGGTTGTTCCTTAGCGATTTGCAACTCGCGGAGCTGCGTCCACGTGAAAATGTGAGGGAAAGGCGATGGGATAAAATATTCCGCGTGGACTCGCCGGGAGTTGCGCTTTATAATTTACGCGATGGGTCGTTTAGATTTCGAGCTACTGCCTGTGTTGCCGTCGCTGATGGGTGAATTTTTCTGATACAATGTTCGCTCTGGTAATCTCGCTGCTTTAATCAATTCAAATTTCTTCATTAAACAGTAAAAATACGAGCGTACGCAAGGCGTCTCTGTATACGTACGTGGGAACTGTTGCGAACACAGGTTCTGTACCTCGGTACAATAAAAAGAAGAGGAGTGTATCCTCCTGCTTTCAGGTCCTAAACTTATCTCTATAGTTCCGATCTTGTATCGAGGAAGCACACGTGTAATTTTAACAGAATTGCAAGGAAAGAACACCCTGCTGAAAGGGCGTAGCCTTCGGGGAGGATGAGAGGGGCCGACGAGAGGATCGCGTGCAATTTAGGTCGATATTCAATTACCGATGGAGTGAAGGAGAAGTTGGCGGAGTTTACACGGGCCAGGGAGGATCGGTGAACCCGAGCGAAGGGCAGCGGAGATCCTCTTAGCCGTCCGTAATGAGCCGTGCCGTTGAATCTGCGATCTCGATCGGCAGGATCCTCGCAGGTAGCTGGTATGTCGGCCAGCCTGTAATAATCACGAAGCTGCCCTTTTTCACCAGTTCTAGAAGCCTCGCGAAATTGGCCTGGATGTTGGAGGTCGCGACAGATGCGATCGAGCCGCTTGCAAATTGATCGATTAACGGTACGACGATCGACGAGCGTTGGGGAACGAGGTCGTGCTGAGGTATCGAGATACGCGATCGAGATGCCGAGCACGATCTTAAGCCAGGAAAGAAAGCTCCCCGAGCCGAGAGTTGTTCGATAGAGTCGCGTTGTTGCTTGACGCTGTTGGATTCGAGGCTCTGCCTCTTCAAACCGTTTAGCCATCCTCGCTCGCGAATAACTTCCCATGGCCCGAATATCTCCGTGAAACGGTTCTACCAGTCTCGAATCCGGTTCCTGCGCTGCCCTCGCATTTGGGCAGTCCATTCGCTCCACTGCGCTCGAAACACACTTCGACTAGTGTGCCAGCGGTCAGTCGGCTCTTTTCTTCCAAATCGTGGCCCTCCGAACCGTTACACATATCTATCGGTCCGCGTAGTATCGATTTCATAGCCGATCCCCCTTTGGACGCTCTGAGAAGACCAGGCGAAGGATATCCGATCGTAAATCGATTCGACTCAGTTCCCTGGAACGTCGAGCACCTCGAAACCGTTCCGCGCAGCCCGTTAGAAGGCCAGCCATCGAAACCGTGTCGTTCGCGGAAGGAACGCCGGAAAAAAAGCCGGTTCCTGCTCAGCGATCACGCTTGCTCATTAACCGCAAGCGCGGCGTCATGGCAGCAGGAAGTTTCGTCCAGCCGACTCTGTGTAACACGAGGAACCGACTTGGACGGCAGAGGACACCGAATCCGTGGGGCCAGCGTTCCACCGATCGCGGAAAAGTCGCTTGGACCTTGAGGTGACCGGTGGAACGGCCACAGGCTTGTTCCGTATTCGGTTTATCCGCGGATCTGCTGGCGCAGCCCATAAATGGTGGATCAAAGCAAAGAGAGAAAAGTAACGGGAGAGAACGGGAACGGGCACAGAGCACGGAGCTGATATCGCTCAGCGCGTGCATCTGCACCGGAGAACGGTAACCGCGTTTTTCCAGTATTACCGTCGCCGATCGCGATAACCGCGAGCTACGAGCGCCTGGTCCGCGTGGGCGTGAAAACGGCACGCTTTTGCGTCCCTTTATTCAGGCCCTTTGATATCCCAGATCACGCCATTGAGAGTCCGATTTCATCATCTGCCTACCGCGTTTATTGCGTAGTCGCCAGACTTTAAGTACCGTTCGAGGATCGACGCGAGCATGCAATCATTGCCTGGTACCGATTCACGGGCCGAGCCTAATGGGAAATATAAATTGTCGAGATGGTAAAGGGTGGCAGCCCGAGTTTCTGGCGCTCGCGATCGAGCTTTCACCTTACCGGGTATGTTAAGTAGCTTGGACGACTGCGAGACCCGTAACGCCGTCGTAAACGAGCAGAGGAGCCATGGCAAAGGTGGAGAGAAGAGGAGGAAAAGCAAACAGGGACACGCGACTCGCTCAGCCGTCGCTGAGGATCGAGAGAATATTAGCCGCGGAGTTTGTGGACCGCGCAACGGTAACCGCTCCTCTTTCGCGCCGATCGTGAGCCTTGCGTCCGAACACCGTTACACTTATGAGCACGAACTCCATAAAACGCTACGACCTTAGTTATCGGAGTGGCTGCGAGGCCATGGCCAAGAACGCCCACTGCTCGGCTCTATTTCCTTCGTCCAACTCGACTCCACTCCACTCGTGTGCTATATCCTCGCCTCTTTCCCGTTAACCGCCGCGTTTCCGTGCAGATTACGCATCTTAAGCTTCTCAGCAGCTTCCTGCCTATTTCTGGAAACTGGTGGTCATTGCTTTGGACCGGAAGGCCACGGCGATCGATCGAGGGACGAACAGGTCTAGGTCGTAGTACCTTGATAGAGGCCAGGAATGCGAGGCGGTGGTTTGATGTAAATGACGTGGCTATGTTAATACACTGGGTGCGGACTAGACTCGATCGTGCAATAATGGTAACCTGGCAACCTCCGTTAGAATAGCTCGCATCGAGAACGGGGCTTTTATTCACCGAATTTCTCTCAACTTTTCAACTGTGCGAATACAAAGTGCGAGTTGAAGATGAGTGGACGCGAGTCTCTCGCTGGATCGCAGCTTCCACAAAGGATTTCCAGCATCCTGTTGCGTCCGTGGGATCCTGGCGGCTAGCAGCCTTATCCTTAACGACATCATTGCTACTGAACGACGATTTATCGCGAATCCCCTTCGAAGAACTCGGGGAAGAAGAAGCCCGAAGGAAACGAAGAGAAGGGGTTGCTCACGCAACGATCTGTTAACTATCCGTTCGCGTGTTTGCCATTGGATGGCCGCGCAGTCGATCGTGATGTTTTGCATAACTACATCGGCTCTCTATCGTTTCCAAATAAAACGCCGCTGGTTAACGGCTGACAATGGATCGATACTGACGAGTTTAGTCTCCGCCAGGATTTCTCGCCACTGTAGTCGAGACGGGGCAGGCGACAGCCAGCGATAATCTTTTGGCTTTGCAACTTAGGTATTTGCTTGCGATCTTGCCCAGAGGAGATATAAATATTAAGCGATCGCGCGGAGCGTACGGGCGGCTCGTTCCATGACTCATGAATTACGCCTGGAACGTCCATTAACGGTACATCTGCATGGATACGATAGCCGTGGGATCGCGATCGCGATCGCGAATTTCAATCGGTCGGCCATGGACGCGCTTCGGCTTTGAAGTATCGTTTGTTCGAGCCAACCGATAGCTTCTTGCCGCGCCGAACTTCCCGACGCCCGTTAACTCGCCGCTCTGTCGATTCTACGTGCTCCGAAACGATTTCATCAGAGAGATCGGCGCAAGTTTTCTAGCCGAGAAACAACGCTGCCGAGCAACAAGTGGGCGCGTGTAAGTGCTGCGAAATCTACGAGGTTACGGCTAATGTTATTATTATTATTATTATTATTATTATTATTATTATTATTATTATTATTATTATTATTATTATTATTATAGTAGTAAACGGGACAAACCCTTTTCAATTACAACAGTAAAACATAACAAAAACAAAATCAGTCTATCACACAGTCACACCTACGCATACATCCAACACAGCCCTTTGCAGCAACACATGAAAGTTACTAATTGTACACGAGAACAAATCAATGTTCAGGAAGTGTTCATTAAATTCACACATGGCCCGATTAATGGGGTCAGCCGTATGATGAGCATATGATGGCAATCTGAAATCAAACACAGGTCTAGAGCGGAGATATCTGCACGGGGCATAAAAGTTTAATCTACTTAGCAAGTCAGCACAATCTATTCGGTTATGGAGTACCTTGTACAAAAACAGCATATCAGATATAAGCCTTCTCTGAGAAAGCGGCCTAAGATTGAGATCACGGAGAATCGGACCATATTCATGGTCAGAGAATGCCATAGGATTCCCCAAAACCCAGGCAGCCGACCTCAAGAATTTATGCTGAACTCTCTCAAAAAGGTTAATATAAATCTTGTGCTTAGGATTCCAGATCACCGACGCATACTCTAGATGAGGCCGTACCAGAGAAGTGTAGAGAAGCTTTAATGAGTCCCTATTCTTAAAATGCTTAGCGAATCTAAATACAAAACCAAGGGTCCTCAACGCCTTTCCCGTTATATTTTCATAGTGCTTGCTAAAATTAAGGCAATTAGAAAAGGTGACACCAAGGTCAGCAATCTCCCCCACCTCTGAAATGACCTCATTATCCAACTTATACTCAAAATCGATCAAGTTATTTGCACGCGATGATCTCATGCAAAAGCATTTTTTCCTATTAAGTATCATACTATTATCCACACACCATCGCTCAAATCTTATTAAGTCATGCTGCAAATCAGACGCATCCTGCACATCATGTATTGTTCTAAAAATCTTAAGGTCATCAGCATATAATAAGAAATTAGAGTTTTGAAATACATAAACAAGATCATTGATGAACAGATTGAACAAAATGTTCCTTCTTGAGAATTCTTTGTCGAGAATTTCTCGAGAAATTTTATAATTTCTTGTTTCTCATTTCTCGAGAAATTATAGTGTTTCTCGAGAATCTTCAGTGCAAGAAAATTATTATAAATCCCATTTGTTTTCAGAAATGTATTTTCAGTTGGTTCAAAATTTTAGTAGTATGGACCCCTTCCTCCGCTCCCTTAAGTCATTTAGGATGTTACTTCATAGCGTTGATTATAACCTGAATGGTGTAGCGAAGTTTATCCTTTTTGGTATGATTATTATGACTATTATGCTTACTATGTATTCATTTTTGCTAATTTTGTGCTCGGACTCCCTGTATATTTCACTAGTTTTTTTCTTTCTTTCTTGTATACCATGGGAATTCCCGTATAATTAATAAAATAAAAATAAAATAAAAAATTGTATGTTAATCGTGAATGTGTTAGCAATATATACGAACAATTGCGTGATTGTTTATAAACTTTTCTCTTCGTATCGTCGATGCTCTATATAAAATTAAATCAGCATCCACTGAAAATATAAGAAATTTTTCTACTGCCGCAGATTTTGTCACAAAAAGAAAAGAAGTAAGTAGATTGGCTTGCGCGACATTAGACGCATTGTGCTTTTGAAAAAATTATTTTAAAACAAAAATGTAATGTTTCACCTTGCTCACATTTTATATTAAATAAATTTATCAATTATATTTAGTATCTGTTCTTTTCATTTACACCTGTTTTGTCTAAGTTGGACACGAATAAAAATTTAGATAAATATTATCAACATTATTCCGGAAATATAAATTTTGCAATATTTTTTTAATTTCTCATTTCTCGAGATGCGAAAAGTATCAAGAAATCAGGAACACTAATTACGGCGAACGATTAATCGAACGGGCAAGAAACTAGCCGCGAGACGAAACCACAGGAAGAATTTAATCGGTCCAGTTTCGAATACAGCTTCGGGGACGTTAAGATTCTCGGTGATCCTCCAATCTGCTGGCTGCAACAAAGGTATACGCACCTTCGAGTGCAATATCGCTATTCGACTTCATTTTCACACATTTCAATTCCAATTTCCCTGCGAGAGTAATATGGCAATCCCGACGGCGTTTAACTCTGCTGGAAGCTATCTCGAAGGTGAAGGCGCTGTTCATTAAAGAGAATGAAACGCGTAAAATTAATATTGCGGTCAAAGTCCCACTGAACGTCTTTGGATAATGGTCCTCGTGACGAGGGAAAGCAATGAATCTTCAACTTCACCGCGGCTTCCCAATTTGTCAGAATTAATAGATGAATTAACTCGAGCCTCCCTGACGCTGCACAATTAAATATATCGACGCTCGTTTATTCCTCGTATTTATAACCTGGCGAACTATCGAACGGTTCCGCGAGTCAACTCCTTTCCTTCGTTATATACCGTGATCACCAACTCTAGGGCAAAACTAACGGCGTCTAAGACAGAATTACACGGAAGACGAATAACAATAATAATCGTCGCGTGATTCTTTTTAAGTAACCCGCGCTAAGACAATCTAATAAGACTAATAAGCAGTGGCGGGTGTGCTCGCGATTCCTTGAACAGGCTTAATTAACAGAATTCTGGCTGGTAACTGCATCAATTAGAGACAGGCTCGATTGTTCCCGTAGCTCGGGAATATTTCGTGAATCACAGGTGGTCGGGGACCGTTACGCGCTTCCTCGTCCCCGCGACGGGAAGATTCGCGACGCGCAGGTGAACGCAACCGAGGCAAACAGAAGGCAAAAGCACCGGGAATCGACAATTCCGATTCCACGCGATCCGCGTGGATAACTGTACGCGATAACTGTGGCACAAGGTGAAGAATCCTCGTGGACGTTAACGCGATCTTAACGACGAGGGCAGACGCACCGTTATCGCTCGAGGAATACCCTGAGAATCGACTGGGACGACGGTTTATTGTTTCCCCTCGCGGATTACACGTTGCGCGTCGTACCTGCTGCGCGCTCATCGTCCGCGCGAATTCGTAGCTCGTTAACCATCGCGCCTAACAACGGCTTTCTGGCTTAAAGACTTAATAGTAACCGTACACCGGTTCCCGCCACGATTTCGTTTCGTATGCCCGCCAACGCTATGAAACTAATCGCCCGAGTTCTTTTGTCCGTGGCCGAGGAGAGAGAGAAAGAGAGAGAGAGTCGAAGGATTTTTAACCGCATCTCTGCTTTCCTCTTCGCCCCGACAAGATTCCATCCTCGTTCTTCTCTCTCCCTCCGCGCCTTTACGAGCTCCACCCACCGTCTAGAGGCCGTTCATCATCCCCACGAAACTTTTATCCACCTTATTCTTCATTAGGAGTAAAAAATACCGTGGTCCGCCGACACCGCAACGTATAATTTAGGGTCGATCGAATCTGTGCAACACGGCCACTAACTTGCTCTATCTTCGGCGGACCTGCTCTCGCCAGGCATCCGAGACCACGCGGTGTAATTTTGCCGTTGGACTGTCGAAATATGAGCCGAACTCACGATTCTGAAGTCACGAAGATGTAGTGGAGAATGTTCACCGTTCAGACTGTTCCAAAATTGCAGTATGTAGTCCGTGCCTAGGCTGTTGCCCATTTCTCCACGGTCACTTTCCAACCTTACAGGGAGAGTGACAGTCTTGATACCGTTAAAACCGAGCGGAAACGTGGCCTCGATTGCCCTGTCCCATTTTCAATCACGAATATTGAGACCTGGATTCCGCGCGTCGAGTAAGTGGAAAAAGGCGACAATGGTCAGACATCGATTCGTGTCGCTGAATTCGCCGCGGTACGGTTTAATCGATCATTCCTCACGGATTCCGTTCTCATCGATATTTAATTACCGCTGCCGTCGATTTTAACGAACGTGGCCAAGTCACAGACGACCGCGTATCAGTTCTTCCATCGAAATTTCGTCTCGCACGAATTGCTGCGAGATGAGTGTCGCTTCTCGTTCTGTGCCTTACGCGAGCCGTCTTCAAATTGGAGCGAACTGCCTGACCATTGGTTGTACTTCAAAGTAAATTGATTATCGGGGAAGCGTTAAGTGTATACAAGCGTAAATTAGTCTGATCGAGAAGTTCTATCAGCGTTCGTCGCTGTGCCTACATAGTTCGCTAATGAACCAGAATAATTGCTGGCGATCGTTCGCGTGCACCCGCAGATCGCGTGTTTCGCTCAGAACTTGATGAACCCTTCGTGTTTCTACGAAAGGTCGAGGCGTATCTATAATTTCGATGCGCCTTTGGACGCTAAAGACGATGATAAAGCGAGGGAAATCGATGGGCGACCAATCGGGATTGGAAATCAACGCGGCGCGACTTAACGGTACACAAACAAATCGAACGGTCGATGAGAAATGGTGAATGAAACGCGGCTCGACTAGTTTGGTAACTCGAATGGGTGGCTGATTAAAACCGTTGCTCGGTCAACTTTTGCTCGACCCGGTTCCGACGACCCTGCACGAAGTTCAAGGCGAATTTCGGGAGGGAAACGAAGCGTGGACTCGTTACCGTGCGCATCCACACTCTCGCCTCTTATTAAATCGCTTCATTGATCGATTTCAGGGTCGTCGAACCTCTCCTCTCCTTCGAGCAGCCTCCAATTATCACGCGTCCACTGGAAACGCGATTAGAGTGTCGTAACCAGCTGTCTCTCAAGTGTCTCAAGCGTCGATCACGAATAAGACTATTTTCTTTTTATTCAAGCGCTGGAATCGCAGCTTTGGAATAAAAGCATCGAAGCCGCATTTCCCTAGGTTCAAACAGTTTACGCGTCACGTATCTGATTACCGAGCAGACGAGCGCGCAGGTTATTATAATAATTTCCGCCAACTGCTCATCGTGTCTCGCGATTCTTTCGCGAGCTGCTCGCCCGGGGGGTAAAAACGAACTTGACGCCGAGATTGCCTGTCTATCCTCTGGGCCAGGCTCGACCACCCAACCGGAGCAGTCTATTAACTCTTGATATGGGATTATCCTCGAGGAACTTTGACTCCATTAAAAATGATCGTCGCCTACTTTGTTCGAATAGAATATCCCCAAGGAGAATCCTTTGCAACTCTGTTCCTCGACTTCAATTGTGTTTTCTTGGAAACATGTTCGCCGCCGCTGTTTCAACGCAACAGTTAGGAATGACGAAGCTTCTTGGTTCTTGTTCGGGATTCATCAGACTCTGATTTTCCTCGTTGCAGAAGCTAACGGTCGCCGATCCTTATAATGACACTTAATGATAAGAATCCGCCGCGCTATAAATCGTTTCCCGTGGCTGCGAAACGAGCAGAAGTAAGCGGAGTCGCCGCGCTGTCGAGGGAAGGTCGAGCGGGACTCTGATTTTCGTGTTGGCGTAACGGTACAATCGCCTGGAAACGAGGTCGAAACGGAGCGTTCGAAAAATTTCGGGGTTGCGCAACCGGGTCTGAAGACTGTGATTAATCGGCCCGTAAACAGCCAGTCGCTTCCTGTGACTCATAAGCCAACGTATCTTCTTTCCGCGATTCGAACTAGGGCTGGGACTGTTTGTCGAATTTTTCGGTATTCGAATATTCGAATACTTCAGTTGCTCAATTATTTAGCGAATATAATTCGAATATACAAGTATTCGAATACTGATGTATTCGAATATCCAAGCATTCGAATACTGATGTATTCGAATATCCAAGCATTCGAATACTGATGTATTCGAATATCCAAGTATTCGAATACTATTCGAATATCCAATTATTCGAATACTATTCAAATATCCAAGTATTCGAATACTATTCGAATATTTAAGTATTCGAATATTTAAGTATTCGAATACATCAGTATTCGAATACATCAGTATTCGAATACTTAAATATTACGTACTTAATACTTAAATATTGAGTACTTGCGTACTCAAGTTCTTTAGGTTCATTTGTTAGGGTGAAATTTGTAAGCTAATTTTGACCCACTTCACACCATACTATTCGAATACATCAGTATTTGAATACATTGGTATTCGAATAGTATTCGAATTACATGCGTATTCGAATAGTATTATTATTATTATTATTATTATTCTACGGGAGAACCCTTTAGAGTATTCGAATTACATGCGTATTCCAATAATATTCGAATTACATGCGTATTCGAATAGTATTCGAATTACGTGCATATTCGAATAGTATTCGAATAATAACATTCGAATACTCAAATATTCGAAGTTTATTCGTAACATTCGAATATTTGTAAAATATTCGAATATTAAGTATTAGTACCGTTAGCCTCTTGTCTAATTCTTTCGCTGGAATTCTATTCTATCCGCGAACGCTTTCGATTCGAAAAAAGGCCACGAACCACCCGTGAAATGGTCGCGATCGACGGACCTTGTCCTCGCGAAACTCGTCGACGTCTGCTTGACCAGTCGAAACAGCAGATATTTCTTCCTCGAGAAGGAAGGCTTTTGTCGAGCTCGCTTCCGAAAGAGGAGGGATAGTGGGAGAGGCGTTAGGTGACGTCTTGTTCTCGGCGCGAGACGCGCGAAAGAAAGCGTGTTAATCTAGTAAACATCCTGGGTCTCTGGTGTACCGTTCTAACGGGCCCTAACTTCGTAAGTGCGTCACGTCTGTACAGGACGGGCAGAAAAAGGTCGGGACCGCGTCGACGGCCGGTGTCCTGCGGATAAAAATCGTGTCAGGACGGATCCTTGGGCGCAATAATGGCATCGGTGCCCCTTTGATCCGCTCGACGATGGGAACATCAAAGCAGCTTCCCCGTTTTTATCGAACCCTAACCGGAGAATCCGTGGCGACTCGATCCACTCGATCCACTCGTTTAACGAAGCAATTAGACGACCCAAGACGGCCCCGGATCGCATCCCGACGGCAACTATGTCTCTCGCATTATTCATTCCTGCGCCGTGTCTGGTCCCCGTTGCGCGGAGCTCTCGTTTCGACGAGGAAGTTGGTGGAAATTCATTACCCGCGGCTAGAAATTGATGAATCTCTCGAACGGAGTCGCGGTCCACTGAACCGTGCAAGTCCATACTCTTTTTTTCTCTCTTGCGCCACGGAATTTACGCCAACTTCGCGGACGTTTTGCTTTAGCCAGAGCTCTCGTCGTTTTAATCGGCTGGCGAGCATCCGCAACACGGTAATTGAAACGTCCCCTCGCCGTCGGATTGAAATCCTTAGACAGCGTATAATGAAACGCGACAAATCGTGACGGGGATCAGAAATCCCAGCAACAAACCTTGCGGAATCTCTGTAATTAACCGTGGCGCCGTTCAATTTCACGGCCTGGGGTTGCCTTCTAATTTCGCAGTCCTCGAGGACGAACGCGGCGAGGGTTGCAGAAGGAGGTAGTATCTCGGTGATCGGGGATCGCGCGGTTATTTGAGACTCGAGCGGAGCCACGAACAGCGCCTGCGGATTGATTACAAGGTATACAGCCGTGCAGCCGGCGCGATGCAGTTGCATTTGGCGGCGCAACGGAAGAGCAGTAATGGGAGTGACGCTATACTCCCGTATCGAGATGCTCGCCGCAATTTCATCCTCGGCCCTCTATACGCGATATTAGATTTTCCATTGCGATGATAGAGACGAAGGAAGTGCGTTTTTGGACGTACCATGTACAGCGTTCAACTATCAACTGAAGAAGAATCCATCCGAAAAAGAGCCACTTCGATAACGAGGACAAGATCGGGTATCGATGATTGACTCAGCTCGTCAGCAACGGTCAATCCCATCGCTGTCGAAGAGGAAGGATCGACAGAGAGCTAGGTCGGCGCGGTGGAAGTGGCCAACCAAGTCAGGCAATCCCGTCGGCAAAGAAAGAAAGAAGGAAGGGAGGCGTAATGCCGCGGAAAGTTTATTTAAAAGTTTTTCCTCCGGCAAGCCGGTCGTGCCGGTCTTGCCAGCTGATCCCGCGTGCTCCTCTGCTATTCCGCGACTGATATCGGGTATTACGAACCGTTTGCTCCTTTCAATTCCCCTTCCTCAGTTGGTAATGAATATGCCCGGGAATGCAAACTGGCCCTCTCTCCTACGATCATCGCGGACATTTTTATTGACATTGGAAATTGATCTCACTAGCTGGAAGCTTCGTACGTCGTTACCCGAACGAGCCGCGAAAACCGGCTTGCGACTAGTTTGCGCCTCTTCCTCGAAACGCCAGCTTCGATTGTCCTCTCCATCTAGAAACCACTGCCCCGTGTAGGCATACTCCCGCGAATTCCTCGATTAAACCGAGGTAAAGGCTGCAGAAGGTTGCTCTAGCAAGCGATACCGCAGAGAAGGTACCTTGCTCTATCGGAAGCGAAAGACCATCGAGCACTTGTTGGACGCTGGCCATCGCGGTATCCGCCATTCGTGCTGCACGCACTGGTTGACCGTCCGCGGAGTTGCGTGCCGAGCTAGGTTCGTGCGAGCTAGGTACGTCAACCAGGCAACTCATTAACTCCAAATGATTTCCCATTACACGGGGCGTCGAGCCCAGTCGCCAGTGCCTTCTTTTCGCTCGGCGACTGGACCGTTTCAGATTCCGTGGTCGCTCTCCTTCGCCTTGTCCAGCGCTGTGGTACTCGCGTCGCTTTCAGGGAGGAAACGGGCAATTTCAGCTAAGCAGCCCTTGTCTGCGTTCGGAAAGGACGCGTTATGCTAATATCGGGTAACGTTACACGCTGCTGGGCCTGAGATTACTCGCAATAGCGAAGTGAACGGTGGATGCCCGTCCCCTCGTCGAGTCTTTGACCCGCGATCGTGGAATACGCCACTGCTGATGCGCGAAGCCAAGAGATCGCGTGGCGTTGCAGCGGCTTGAACGTTACGTGAACGCGATCGCGATTACCTCGAACTCTCGTAAGCACGGTGAAAGTGCATCCTCTATCTACCTTCCACCCGACACTGACCCGCTTTTTCAGCGACCGTGAAACAGACCTCGAGAACTTTCTTTACGCGGACGCATGCGGTTTTGCAGGATGATCCTGAAAGCGGTGTTTCTCTAACTAAGAATAGTCTAACGTTCCAAGTTTCGTTTGAAGTCTTCTGAAAGCTAGACATCCCCGTAGTCTGCTCTACCTTTCGTTAGATCCTGGAGTCTTCTCTTGTAAAATTAGTTTCATTCATCCATCACGGCAGGAAGAAAAGTAAAGCTGGAATGCAACGTCAGCTCGCCTCGGTGTAGCCTGAACGGTCATTATCCTTGCGTGAATCCTCAATTACGAGAGTTAATAAACGAGTTAGCTACCGATCGGCCTTCCTAAATACGCGTTGAGGTCGAGTCACAAGTTAAGCGGCGATTCTAGCATTGCCCTTCCAGGGAAACTAGACTCGAACCAGGAAATCCCCGTGCTCGCCACGAGTACGTCCGAGTGTTCTCGAGCATGACTAACCGACTGACACTGGTTGCATGCTTTTCCCGGACTTATCTACGTCCATCCTCGATCGCTTAACGCGACTTATGCCTGAGCTCGCCGAGCTCGCAAATCATCGGAGAACAAGCTCTCCGAGGAAATTGCACGAGCACGAGCGAAATGATGCGCGATGCCTCGCTGCCGGGTCATCAGTTATCGACGGTCAAACATCTGCGGGACCACGTTGATCCGATTACAACAGTCTGCTCCACCACGCGTGGGCGTTGCACCCAGAATGTTCTTATTGTCGATCACTAACGCTCGAATGTCTCTTCAGCCTTAATCGACTTTAATAATCGAATGGTCATTGTCCAGGATTAAAATAAGACCGCTGATGCAGCCTGTATATATATCGAGTTGCTTTCAGACACTGTGACTCAAGGTTCGCAGATAGGAATCAGCCGGCTGCCTCGGGGCAGCAAATTGAGACAGAAATTTCTGCGAAGTGTCCCCTCCCGCATAATTTTCCCGGAGGCTCATTAAATCGTTACACCCACGACAGGGATCGGGGGAGAACAGGGCTCTCGGTTTCGAGTCCGTGCATCGTCGGCGAACATCCTATCCGAGGATCATTAGTTTCGAGTCTCCGCCGGTGGTAGAGAGGCTGGAATGGCGAATTTAAAAGAAACCCCTCGGACAAGCGGTTTCGTGTAACCGAGATCCACGGATGCTCCTCCTCGTGGATTCTCTTCTGCTGCTACTTCGTCCCCTGTATCTCTCCTCCTGCTCTTCCTCGGCCGCCTCCGCCGCCTGCGCATCCTTGTCACGAAGCTCACTGTTGCGGTAGATCGTGTCCTTGAGCGGTACATCTTCGCTGCTTCCTCGTGGTCCTTTTTCCCCTCTCGAGCCGTCCCGCTCTCGCGCAGCCTCCTCCTCGAGGTTCTTTCGCTCGTAGCTCGCCTATTCCTGGCCACTCCATTTGCATCGTCCAACAAGAAGAAGGCGAGGAGTAAAGGGGAAGAGGAGAAGTAGGAGGAGTAGAAGCCGGGATCCGCTTAGACGGGTGGAAAAATCGCGGAACACGAAAGCGAGCCGCTCGTGCATCGAGGGAAGAAGACAAAATGTCGCGGGGGACGGTTTTACATGGCCGTGGCTACGTAATATCTCGTGGCCGCGTGCACGGCCGACCGGATGCTGCGTCCCCGGTCGGGCGATCCTCCGATCGTTTCGCGGCTAAACTCGTGTCTTGAATTTGCAACCGGCGCGGGCGTTCCGCTGCACCCTCGCGAAGCCATCTGATAAGCCACGCGGTCTACGGACGCCCGCTTCTTCGCTTTTTACACGAGCCCCTCTTATTCTGCTCGACGAGAACGGTGGACAGATCCATGCTGGCAATAACCCGGGGGAGCTTCGCCGATAGTTTCGCGACTCTGTAACGCTGTCTGTCTCGAATAACTCCCCCGTGAACCGAGCGCTAGAAATGCCAGCAGGATGAGCGGAATACCTACTAGATGCAGTCTGCGACTAAGAATCACGATGCCGCGGAAACTTTTGCCGCCTGCAGCTGGTGTAGTCCAGTCACGGTTAGCTTTAGGTTAAGCTAGGTCGCAACTGTGTCGCCACGGTGTAACGGACCACCCGCAGTCATCTCGCTCGATTCTCGATTCTACATATTATTCTCCTTCCACGGGGAATCTCGCTTGCGGTTCCTCGGCCGACGACACTGCGTACCATTGTGTTTCGACGAGCTTCCGCGATTCCATGTAACGGAGCCGCGTGTACCTCGGTCCTTACAAAGTGAACAGTAACGACAACAAATTCCTATTGTGCTTCGCCTGACGTCCAGCGCGTCTTCCTTCCAACTTCTTCGCGTGCCTCGAGCCCAAAGCGATACTATAAGCGACTCGATGCACGACGAGTATCGTCGAAAACGAAGTAACTTCTATGCATTCTTCGTACACAATTGCACTTGTATGCAATTTGTATGTCTCCGGTAGCTTTAAGTGGCATCTCTTGCCAGACATCCATCTATTTCGCCGTTTCTTAAAAGCTACTTTGTTGGACGATCGCTACTTCAGAGAACGATTGACCGCCAGTCTCCTAAACACTGTAATTCCGTAGAAAAGAGCGATCGCAAGTTTCCCAGACAGGGAAACGGCATCCTCTGTTACTTTGTTTCTTCGAAAGATCAGACCTTGAACCAAAAGCTTGTTGAACGCTGCTGCAACTGCTAATTTGCCGCGCCCTCCAGTACGAAGTAGGTAATCCCATAGCGTCGATGTTTCTGAGAGCGAGCGGGGAATAAGAGAAACGCTCGATCGAGTGCTCTAAAATCACGCTATGGGCGTTAATTACACGTGGAGCAGCCAGAGCGTAGCTTCCAACCATGGAACTGATCGCGAGAGCCGCTTCATGGCGACAGGACGCGCTGCAGCCTTTGGTTTGCGTTTCGCAGAAGAAACCACTGGCGAAGGCCTCGGTCGATCGCCGTGATTTTTGCGATCTGTCGTCCGTTGTCGCCGCGCAACGAGGCGTAACGTTTCGAGGGGCGTTGAAGAAAGACTCGACGGTCGCTGGTTTCCTGGGACCTCGGTGAACAAGGAGTCGGTGCGAGGCCACCGAAAGGATCTCCATCCGTTTTTGCGGTTCTTCTTGCCCGAGTTCACTAAACGCTCTTAAAGATGGAACTCGGGAGTTTCGCTCGCCTCAAGGACCGAGGGTTTCGCGTTCGATTGAAATATTACGCCGTTCATGGTCGGAAAGACCCGGGGGAAGAGCGTTTTCCATCTACCCTCGCGTACAAGGTTCATCGGGATGATTAAATTTGCATGAAAAACCAAGACAGAGCGGACAGGCTGACGTCGCTGCTTCTCGAATGTTGCGTGAACATCGCGGAGAGGAGCTGACAGCCTGGAATAGAGTTCTCATCCCCTCTTTTGCCGCCTCGATGGCCACCCCATCGGAGATCATCCGCGTTTCTGTCGACTCGAATGGCTCGATCGCTCTGCCGCTTCCAATTAAAGTGTTTTCTCATTAATGATCCCGAGCGGACGGTCGAGCGCATCGCGATCGAGTAAATGGAGAAGGAACGCTGTCGGGTATGTCAATAGGATTTGATTCGACCATAATTGCCGGATGAAAGGGAGGTTATTTATGGGATCTATGAAGGTTACGATTGATCGGGCTCGAAATAGATTTATGGCTGAGATATCGAGCGCAAATGGACTTCCGGTGGATCGCGCGCGCGGCTCCAATCGACGGATAAGGGTAATCCGTGGATCTTGAGTAAATTTGAAGAGGAGGATCGAAGCTGGAGGTCGTTCGCGTTGGCCTCCTAGATTATTATTCCCGCTGCACGATAGCGCAAGGGAAGCGAAGGGCTTGGCAGCGGCGCAGGGTCGTTGCACCGCAAGGAAGGAGGTATAATCATATTTCTTGCTTCGTCCCTTTCGTCCTTCGGCTCCTTCCGCCCCTTGTTCTCCGTTCGCTCGCGCAGCCTCGTCCACCTCGAAATGGCCACGAAGACAACGTCGACGACGATGCAGCCGCTAATTACTTTCAAGATTTATCGAGATCGGTCCGCGCGCGCGCGCGCGGCCATGTTCCTCTGCCGGATCGATCGTTATCGTCAACCAGCTTCGCCAAAGAAGTTCCACGTCGACTAACCCTCGAGTTCCCCTCGTTGCCTGATGGGGATGATCTGGCTGCCCGGCGAAAGTACACCGAGCATAATAATTAGGGATCGTTCACGTAGATGACTTTGTCGCTCGTCGAAGCTACTTATTTACGCTCCCTTAACGTCCCAGAACGTCGTGAATTTCAAAGCGGTTTCTGTTCGGACTGAAGAAGCTTGGAAGAGAATAATCTACTTCCACGGACAAGGACACGAAATTCGAGAAGAAGAGCGATAAAAATTACCCCGTTTCACTCGTGGGCAGTCCACGGTTCATTAGTCGCTGGACGTTCCTTTACGAGGAAGCCAGTGGAACTGGATCCCGACCGTTTACCAATGCCGCAGAGCTGTCTCGGTTTCTCACGGAAGGCGAGCCGGGATTCCGCGCGGTATCCGCGTTTTATACGATCGACGGAACACCTGAAAAGTGACGCGCGATCGTTCCCCGCATTCGTAGAGATCTTGCGGGGCGATGGAGGCTGGGACGAGATCCATTGCTCGCGGAGAGAAACCGAGCGAGCCGTGGTCGGCTTGGCGTCGATTTACCTGCCTTCATTGTTTATGAATCTCTTATACCACGAAGGGTACACACTTGGCTGTTGCGCCGTGCCTTCGCCGTCTCATTATTTATGAATCTACGCGAGAGCTACCGTTCTCCACCGCGAGGATGCACTCGTAAATCAGATTCCTCGAGTTCACCGTTGCAGGGATCGCGGCCGCGATAACCCAGCGAATACCAGCGCTGGTCTGGGTCGATCCGTTGGTACGTTAGTCCAGCGATGCATTTCACATGAAAATTCTCTATATCGTGGCTTGTAGTAGAGTAGACAATAGCAACGCTAGATGGATAGCTTCTCCCTAAAGATTTCTTCGCAGCTGCGTGGGCCTGATCTTTACGCAGCGTTCCCCGAAGCTGATCAATTGATCAGGAACGCGGAGAAGCTGTCGTGCGGGGAAGCGTAGCGCACATACCGCGAAGTGGCCCTAAGCCAAGAAGGGCCAGGTTCCTTCGGACCCGGCCCCGCTATCGCGGGATCGACCGCGAGTAAAATATGCAAATAACAATCTCCCGTGCCGGAAATAATAGGTGGGGCGAAGGTAGCCGACGGAAACGATAATATCTCGCTTCTGAATCTGCCACGCTATCTTCCGACATCGTGCCCGCGGATTCCTCTTCAATTCTCTCTCTCTCTTCTTGGAACTCCCACTTCTCCGCACGTCACTTTTACCGATTTAAGCCTCCACCTGACGCAGTCTTCTATCACACTCTATCGAGGCGAACGTGACGGGTTATTCTGAGTCTTATCGCGGGTCGAGGGATAGAAATGAGAGGCGCTAGCGAATGGAGAAAAGGCTTGAACAGACATCTGGAAGACTCGTTAGCGTGGAGTGTGTCGCGACACTGACTCGCGGAGAAGGCCGTGGGCATGGGGAGCCATTAATCCAAGGACCGGTGACGTTGCATGGAGCATAAATCTGCATGTTCCGGTAGCGGTGCGCGCACAGGACCGTCCTGCGCGTCCAGGATGCACGATCGCGATCGCGATCATACGCTTCAAGGGTTTATCGCGGCCCGCGGATCGGGTTTATTCGCCACGCGGTGACCTCGCGGCCTGGGAACCCAACTGGCCAGGGTATCACTCGAATTACGTGGGAATGCGATGGAAACGGTCCTCGGTCGCTCGAAAATCGTCGAAAAGAGGCCTCGGCGACGAGCAATTTTCTCGGACACCGTCTTCACCGTTACACTGCGCGTAATTTGACGGTAATCGCCGGCGGATAACCGTCGATCGACACACTTTTGGAACGGCCGATTAGGGGGAAGGGGAACGGCCACGAAAGGGGATACTTGGGATCAATTTGAAGTGAAAGACACCGGCGCGCATACAGGTGCGCAGCCAGGTATGATCGAGGACAGCAGAGACGTCACTGAGATATATAGGGTAAATCCGAATTTACCCTATCCTGAGAAAGACGCTACCCTTTTTGGTTGAGCACCAATAACAAATTTGGGTTCGTTCTAATTGAAATGATTTAGTTTTTATCAGAATAAGGCACCCATCTTAATATATGTATAAAGCAGAAAGTCGCCTAAAAACTTTCGAACGATAAACTCTTGGATCTCGAAATGTGGCTCAACTCATTATGTCAGAGTAATTCAGATGAATGTGACTATTTTCACAAAAAAAATTTTTTTGTTATAAAATCATAATCTAAACGGGCGAAGCCGAGTAGTAAAGCTCGTATACCTACTGTAAACAATAATAATAATATAGTTGTTTTTAACGTAAATATATAAGATACAAAAAAATACTTTGGTACAAAAAATGTTGATAATTTTAAAACTTCACTGAATACTGTACCAGTGTTTAAATAACTATTAATCATGCGTTTAATAATTGCTCCGTGTCATGTTATCGTGTACTAAGTAGTGGATAAACGAAACAATTTCAATAATAAAAACAAAAAATTATTGGGCAATCCAATTATCTTTCACTTCTTCAATACCTATATAATAAATCCAAAACAACTGTACTATTTAAAAAATTATAAGATAATAATTAATTACAACCTCAACAAAAATGTTCTCTCGCTTGCTTGAGCCCATTAGGTAAGAAGCGAGATTGAAACTGTTGAAGCTTTACTGTACAATATTATTTTTGCATTAGTTATGTAAGCTTATAATTATATCTATAAAGCTAATACATTTTGCAATTATATTTCGAACAGTTTAAACGTTGCAAATTAGTAAAACTGTTATCATTAATAAAATTTCTTCTCAATTTTTAATTATTAGGCCCTGTTTAAGTACTGGGCCATTTACCTTATAGTTTTCTTTTGCGGATCGGAAGATATTACAAGTGTCGCATGTCTCCACCCGTGGCGACTCTCCTGAATTACCCTACATATTCTTTCTCCTGCGTGTCACTATTCCTTTTCCCTGAAATCCCGTTTCCTTGAGATCTCCTATGATTCAAGGGACTATATAGTCCAGCGAGCGCGTTGCATTTGACGCACCACCGCGAACGATACACCTAAGCGCTCATTTTTGGCCGTTCGGAGAAGCACGCTAGCCTCGCCACCGTGTAATTGATTCCTCACGGGACTGGCAGATCCCATCGCGTAATTGCGTGGACGGATCGCCGCGAGACCTCCGCATAATCCGAACCGGGCTATCGCGACTTTGTAATTAACCGCCGCCGAGTAGTCTGCGATTCTAATAAGCGCCGGTGATCCGTGCTCATCTCGCCTAATGACCAACAATTCACCAAGACCCCTCGATATAATTAACACAAGGCCGAAGCGAGACCCGCCTTTCCTGCATTGCAAATAAGCGAACGACATTCAACGCGCCTCGCTCTTCCACGACACGATTCCTACGGTTGAAATCGGTGTCTTCGGTCACTCTGGAATATTAACTAACATTACCCCATCTTTAGCCTCTTAAATTTACGCCTGGTGTATTACGCAAGTAACTGATGGCTCGAGAAAGAAACTATATTTTCCAGAGGAAAAGCCAACGGTAGTCATAACGCTCGTTAAAGTGTTTATTCCATACGCAGCCTGAAAGATCGTCCACGGAAGAACGCGCTAACCGCCGCGCGTCCCCTGCGCTTTTAATTAAATGATCGCACGGTTCGTTTGTTTAATGAACGCCAGATACCATTTAATTGCCGTTGCCTCGTGTACAGGGGATGCTTTTGCTTCGAACAGCGGGAAAAGTCCTGTTGCCGGACCCCTCTATATAAATCTTGCCCGCGAGCTGTTTAATATTGATGATTCGATCGGTTTCTGGCCCGCTCGGCCAACTAGCCTGAGCAATAAGCCCGAGATCTCTGAAACCAGTTCGTTACCGGTGGACGAGTTAATAAGGCGGATAGATTGGCCCGTGGCGATCCCCTCGACGTCCCAACGATCGTGGCGAGGGGGAGGGAATGGCTGGACTAAACCGGGGCGCATTTGTTACGAGATCATTGTGCCCAGTCACGACTCTGGGAACGGACACCAAGACAAATGGAAAAGCGTGCGCCTGGACGCGGCCGGGCCCGTGATTCACGGAGCGATTTCGAGCCGCGGGATAGCCTCTCGATGATGGTCCTAGGGACCCCGACCTTTCATAAACGGGATAATTAAATGCCTCGAGCCGCGATCCAACGGTCCCCGATCGCGGTTATCAATTACGCTGCAGCCAAACAATCGGGCATCACCGGGGACCATTTGATGGAGCGAATCGAAGGTCAAGGGTGAACTACGGACTCGCCGACGTGTTGCCCGCAGACGCAGCCTCGCGCATCGTCAGCCACTGCTAGAGGTAATAAAGTTTAACTGGAGTCGCCAAGTCTGGGCAACTTGGGGGACAATGCCACGATGAAGAAGTTTATCTAGGCGTTTTCCTTAGGAGTTTCTCAGGGTGGTAAATTACCCACGGGCACGAGCGGAAGCAACGGGGATGGCGTTTATTAGAAACGAAGCTCCTAATAAAAAGGAGGCGTCGGTCGAGGGGTCCGGAAGCGGCGTAGTTCGCGGAACGAAGCACCGGAAGCGACGATCCCCTCTGGCAGGGCCTTGGAAAGCCGTGGAACATCTCGCGAGAACTCGTCGACCAGGTTTCTCGCTCGCAATACCCGGGGACCGGTTGTGACGTAAAGGTCAGGGATCCGCGTGCACGCGAAACGACTTTTCCCGCGAGTCTAACTACCGAGGACAATGATGCCGACAACAGAGCCCGAGAAATTCGCACGTGCGGCACGAGGATACACGCTTCTTCCAATTAATAGCCGTGCCTTTTACGCTTCCTTGAGTTTCCTCGAAACTCTAGAGGAAAATTTATGTTGGCCCTAGGGGCGCGGACATCTGTTCGAGACGGGAGATGTCACGCAACATCCATCACCCCAGTGCCCCAAAGTTCCTCCACGCGAGGATTTCCTTGCCCCTCCACGTGTGGGGAAATCCCTCGCGTTCAAAGTGTCAAGTGACGCCTACAGGCACCAAGGGTGCTTCTTATCTTCGAGTAGAAAGTAACGCGACAGAGTTCACGCCCTAATAGCGGCGTGCCGGGAAACTCCAGTTTCCTCAGCTCACCCTGCCGACCTGACACTCCGGAAGAAAGCTTGTTGGTTGACCGCGGCAAGAGCATTAATCTTAGTAACAATGCATCACCCCGTCCACCTAGCGAACCCAAGTGTATTCCTCGTTGTTAGCGAGTGCACTCGAGACTCTTCGCGGCAAGCTTTCAAGCTAGTCCCAACTTTTAACTAGGTCGCGTAAAAGTAGCAATGAACTACGAAGTAGGGCTGTTTCGAGACTCGAAACACTCGAGTAGCTTGAAGTTCGAACCGAGCGGGACTCGGTTTTTCGAGCCGAGCCGAGACTCGAACGGTTTCGGGTAACCCGAATGTTTCGAGTAGCTCGATTTCTTCGAGCCGCTCGAATGTGTTCCGGGTAGCTCGATTTTTTCGAGCCGCTCGAATGTGTTTCGGGTAGCTCGATTATTTCGAGCCGCTTGAATCTGTTTCGTTTAGCACGATTTTTTCAAGCAGCTCGTATGTGTGCTAGCTTGGTATAGCGTTTTTATATACATTGTATATAGTTTAGCGTTTGCGTGAATGTTACTGTATATAATACAATATATTATACTATGACATTGAATCTTTTAATTTTGTCCCGTTTATATTATAATAATAATAATAATAATAATAATAATAATAATAATAATAATAATAATAATAATAATAATAATAATAATAATAATATATTCTCATATATGTTTTCACTTTCGTCACTTTTGTTCTTGCATACGAAATAAACTTTAGTAAAGTTTTCTATATATAATATAAGTGTTCACTTTATTATATCCCCGAGAGCAGTAATTGGATTGAATCTGGTTTCCCAGAAGGTGTAAAATATAAATCATAACATAATTCGACCATACATAGAGCTACCTAGTGCTCCATTACAATAGATCAAGCGAATTTATCTCTTTGAAAAATTTAATCACATTCAGGATATTTTCAAACTTATTCAAGGTTAAGTTCAAATTCTCTCTGATGTTGAGCCGACTTCTTTCCTGCGAGAACTTAGGGTTAACTTGATATGGTTTTCACATCTAGACATCTCATATTATACATCTAACTTAATTTATACTCGGTGCCTACAAAACGCTATACCAAGCTAGCACACATACGAGCTGCTTGAAAAAATCGTGCTAAACGAAACAGATTAAAGCGGCTCGAAATAATCGAGCTACCCGAAACACATTCGAGCGGCTCGAAAAAATCGAGCTACCCGGAACACATTCGAGCGGCTCGAAGAAATCGAGCTACTCGAAACATTCGGGTTACCCGAAACCATTCGAGTCTCGGCTCGGCTCGGTTGTTTCGAGTCTCGAAACAGCTCTACTACGAAGAGGTAACACGAGGACCTGTTAGCTCGAGGTTTCTAAAGATTTCCTAAGTGACCTTCTACTATCCTACTTCATTGATCCGTACGCTGGAAGCGTGATTGGAAGCTTGTGATGGCCCTCGGCTGTGGGACGGTCCGAATAGAGACGCGGAGAGGAGAAGGTGGGGGCCTAGATTGAACCTTTGACCTCAGGACGAGCAACGACAAAGCTCTCCTCCTCGCCTCCATGGTCCTCGGTTATTCCAGGCTCGATGACCTCGAACCGAGGATGCGATACGAACGCCGCGCCGTCCTCTACAGGCCCAACGCGCCGTTATTGCATCACGTTAATTTCAGCCGAGCAATCTCGCGTCATTTACGTGCTGCCGCAATTACCGGGGGTGCCTGGTACGACCCGGGAACGTGTACGAAGGACTGGTGGTTTTTAGCGGCTGGATCGCGAGTGGAGAACGCGCGCGGAATGCCTCCATCCGCTCTGGAGGATCGAGCCTACGGGACAAACGACCGAGCCGGTGAACGAACCGAGATCGGGCGAGGATAACAATGCCTCGTACGGATAATCCATGGACGAGGAGCAACGCGAGAGGTGAAATTTTCCAGGGAATTATTCCACGCAAGGAAAACGGAAATGATGGACGATCGGTTTTAATGGAAGGCCTGGGAGCTACGCTTCGCGCGTGCAAACAGGATCCCGAAGATTGCGCAAAGAAAGGAGCGAGCCGAGCTGCAAAATAGCGAACCTTACACGGCTACCTACCTTTACTCCGCTGGTATCGCAGAATCGCTCAATCGACCGCGAGGAAAAACGTGGACGAGGCAGAAGGAGGAAGCGATCGATCGTAAATACGTTTTGTCCAGGGGAAGGATGGTTGAAGGCGCAGCGAGGAGGAGGATGCGCTGGTTATAGTCGCTATAGTGGAATGAAAGAAATCGGTGGGTGGCAAAAACCGAGGAAAAGAAGAAATCCAGGAAGCATGTAGCCGGGTTGGGGAAACACGAGCAAAAGGTGAACGCGAGAAGGCAAGCCGGGTGACTTGCGTGCTTGCAGCTTGTGGCTCGCTGCTTGCACGAGCGAATTACTTGGGCCGTCGCGCGACGCCGGCAATCTCGAGGGACTTCCTCCAACTGGAGATCGTTCCTTTAGCAATTTTACGAACGCACTTTTCTCGATCGGCACGGCAGCCATTTATTCCCCGGGAGATTGATTTACGGACACTTTGCGTCGCTCGCGCGGTAACGAGATATCGGGCCCGCATTCTCGCCGCGCGTCGCATCGAATCCTGGAGATTGGAACACTCTATTAGGCGTTCGCGATCGATACAGGGCCTCGAAGGGCGATAATTTGCAGCGTCGCAAGTCGAGGCGCGTCGAATTTCTAGCTGGTCTGCTAGTCTAACCTTCGCTCGTTCGTTAGACGCGCGGAATTCCGGTTGAAAAAGCGTTTTAGATGCGCGAACGTTCCATCCAGCCGTCCTGGTTACGCGTGCATTAAGCGTGAGCGGGCGAGTGGAATTGATTAAGCCAGGGCTCGCATAGGAAGCAGGGAGCGCGCGAGAACGGAGGGCAAGGAGACGCGTCGGGCTGAATCTAATTAAGTTTGTAACCGAGATCTATTGCTTCTGTTTCAGATGGGCTCGTCTGCGATCGGTACGATGGCGGCTGTGGCCGCGGGCGTCGCGCTGCTGACCTTGATCTCCGTCTCTGACGCTGCTCTGGGTGAGTACGCTTTTTTGCGAACCGCACCTTGCAGGCAGCCCTCGCTAAAAGGGAGTAGGGCTGAGACTATTTGTCGAATTTTTCGGTATTTGAATATTCGAATACTTCAGTTGCTCAATTATTTGGCGAATACTATTCGAATATCCAAGTATTCGAATACTATTTGAATATTTAAGTATTCGAATACTATTTGAATATTTAAGTATTCGAATACTATTTGAATATTTAAGCTTTCGAATACTCTTCGAATATTTAAGTATTCGAATACTATTTGAGTATTTAAGTATTCGAATACTATTTGAATATTTAAGTTTTCGAATACTCTTCGAATATTTAAGTATTCGAATAGTATGGTGTGAATTATAAATCAAGTTCTTTAGGTTCATTTGTCAGGGTGAAATCTTATAAGCTAATTTCGAATACATCAGTATTCGAATAGTATTCGAATAATAACATTCGAATAGGGTAAAGACAGGTTATTACCTACCTCAGGTGTTCCATATTTCGAACACCTGATTTCTAAAGCTTGTCAAAAGCAGGGGAATTTGTGTTTTTTAATAAAACTGACACGGGGGGACGAAGGAACTAATGCATAATCATATTTACATAGTCAAATATAAAAAAATCCAATGGTTTTGCAATTATAATACAAAAATTAAAAAGAGTGAAAATTAGCCGTTCGAAAAAATGGGTCTTAATATGGAACACCTAGGAAATTTGTAAAGAAAACTAAAAAATCTTTACTTTCTTCTTTAGAAATGAAAAATTATTAAGTAAAAGATATAAATAAATAAATATACGTAATTTTTGGAATTTATTCCTGTTTTCTGCGTCTCCTACACGTTGGGTACGTGAATAAATACGTCGGAAGCTCCACATTCTTCGTGTGCCCGTCATTATCAAATTCATCTGTTACTCGGTACGTTCCATATTACGTGCACACCAGTTCTGAAAAGAAATTAAGAATTAGACTAAGAAAAAAGTAACTTTATTGGTTATATTTTGTTGAATAATCATGAACACACATATTTATTGATAAATTATACCAAAATAAAACTTTATAACTTACCTTCACTACAATATTTAACTATTTGATGCACTTTTCAGAAACTTTTACACCTCATGAAAAATATAAACGTTTCTTTTTCAATGATGGATGCCCGACTGAGGCTCAATTGACAGTATCATTGTCTATTGTATCTAGGGATCTAATATACACGATTGCCTGAAGAGTTCGTTATTTATTTATCGAAATTTTACGAAGTTCCATATTACGTGCTGTTCCAATATGGAACGGCACGTAATCTAAAAAATCCTGCCTTTACCCTACTCAAATATTCGAAGTTTATTCGTAGCATTCGAATACTTGTAAAATATTCGAATATTAAATTATTCGAATATTCCCAGCCCTAATAGGGAGCAGGATAGACACTTTAGGGTCTAGACTTCAGAACACTCTACGCTTACCCGCGTATCTTTTATTAGTTTGAAAGGGACTCTGTTCACGTTCCAGCTAGGACAGCCTTCGAAAAGCTGACGGACTACGATTATCGCGGGACAACGTACTACAGCGTGAGGAACCTGTCGCTGTACGAGTGTCAAGGGTGGTGTAGAGAGGAGGCAGAGTGTCAAGCTGCTGCCTTCTCGTTCGTCGTGAACCCTTTGGCGCCGATGCAAGACACACTCTGCCAGCTGCAGAACGAGACAGCCGCGACGAATCCCGCCGCGCAACCGCAGAGGGCCGCGAACATGTACTACATGACGAAGCTGCAGATCAGATCAGGTCAGTACCGAGTGCCCTAAAAAACTGTGGAGAGAAGTTAATAAACAATTGACTCTTATGGAACCCCGCCAATGAATTAATTATTATTAAATTTCTTCGATTTGTTTCGCCGCGAATTTTTAATAGCTCATAATCCCAGTGCACCTGTCGGCATGCCTCGTCCTTGGAGAGGCTGAGCGCTACAGCATAATCGAGGCACCAGCACAACTTCGTTAATGAATGTTAATACCCTCGCACCTCGCGCGCTCTGTTGTGTCAGCGAGTAAACCCTTTCGGGAACAAAGGACGGCAACAGGCCGTGCGGAACGGATCAAAGAGAAATCCGGCAGTAAGCGAAGGTACCCGAGCAAGGGAGAGAGGGGTGGTGAACCGGAGAACGATAATCCAGGTTTACTTGCTAGTGGCCAAGTCGACCGGGAGCAGGTAGACGTGCAAATAAATGGAGAAGCCGGTAGCTTCTGGTCGAGAGGAGGTTTGTTTGCCCGCGCCCCCTTGCTAGGTATCCTGATATCGTGCAAACACCACTCGAATCCTTCTTTAACTCACCACCGAAATATCCACTTACGCGCGAATTTGGGTGGAATAGTTATCACAAGAAAAGTAAAATTGATCCAGATAACAGTGGCTCGTAAATCGAAGCTCCGATTTAACTCAGTCTTTTTAAGTGTACAATATTTTTGGTCCCCAACAATTTTTACGATTTTCACAAGATGGCATCGGGCGCACAAAGTGCGTTCCCCTAGACGCGCGGGCGGTCGGATTTCTAGCGACAAGGTCTACAAATTTGCCAAAGAGGGGACCCGGCTGGCAGCAAACAATAAAGGATCTGCTGGTACCTTTCGGATGGTGTGAGGAATGCTTTAAGCACGGTCGTCGCTGTAAACAGGTACCTGCAGGGTCGCCGGAGGTGTCGAAAAGATCCCAAGGGGGTCTAAGAAATCCCTAATATTGGTTTAACGAGCCTGCTGGTACCTTTCCCATCCTTCCAAGTGTCTCGGGCCGGTCGTAAAACCCACTCGGACGATCCCCGAACACCCCCAGGGACTCCTTACCAGGCCCATGGCCCCGGGTCACGATTGAAAGAACGACGGACTTCGAGGAAGGTCGCCTTTTCCTTGGAACGTGCGATTACTTGCCCGCTAGGCGCCTGGCAAGCCTCTAATAAGCTAGCACCCCTGTTGGCCAGATAGATGACCGCGCTCTTACCGATTCCCTCGTCCTCGCCCCGAAACATTCCCTTCGACGATCCATTTTGAAATAGAACGCTCGCGATAAAGTGTGCTACAGCCAACGATCGCGAGGCCGAGAGCAAGTTGCAACCAGCGACGCGTTTTTCTAATGCCAGCTTCCGTTGGAAATCCTTCTTTTCTTAAAATAACTTTCGCTGTAGACGGGACCAGCCTCCCTCGTCGAGGTCTCGGCGGCGCGTTAAAAACTCGCAGGGCCGCAGTGGCTCGTCCGCGAGCCGCTATAACGCTAAAAGTTGGCTCGCGAGAAATTTACGTAACCCACGTCCAGTTCGTTTCTCGTTTAATTCGAGAATTCAAGCCCTGAAGATCGTTAATTTTAACCGTTCGTTGAGCCACGGATGACAGGGTTCAACGTGGGTTCACAGAAATATTTCCAGGCGTGGAGAAATCGCCAGAACATTCCCTCAACTCCAGAAATAGTCCCCGGTCCGCGAAGCACCCTGGCAATTTGGCAAATTTATTTTTACAGACCGCACAATACACCGAGCGCGTCCGGAATGTGGGAAGAAAAAGAGCGGGGCGCGAATCCGCGGAAGACGGCGCGGCGGAACCCTATTGCTCGCCGCTAAACGGTCCGCCGACCACTTACCATTGTATCGGCGGGTGTATTTCGGTGGTCGTCAATCTGTCGGGCTTGATGAGGAATTCGCGCGGTGGAGGTGAATCATTCGTGTCGGGGTGACTCGTCGGTTCGTTGGCACCGTCCCACCGAGTCCTCGTCGACATTAGCGCCGGTTTCGAGGGCGGAACAAAAGAAATTGGAGCGCTCGACCGCTCCCGCCGAAATATATTCGCGTTTCCCTGCCAAGTGCCGCGAGCTTCGTGCGTCAGAGCGCGGGATAAGGACGAGGGACGAAAGGGAGGAGGCTCGCGCAATGCCAAGTCACATGTCGGCATCGTCTGCTGATTTCGGCATCGGCGATCGTGTCCCGTGCTCGTCTCGAGGCCCTGTTGCTTTCGCGTGACCGACCAACCGAGAAATTCGCCACACTTGTTCGGATCGGCCGGATGCATAACTGTTCCTCGATCGACGGGATCCACGCCTCGGCTGTAGCGCGAGCGACCTTCTTTCCTTCTTTCACGCCACTATGCCTCCCCTCCTGTTATAACTATCCGGAGGAACCGGTCAGTGGAAAAGAATGCAGCTTGCAAGCTTTCATACCGAAGTCGCTTTACTTCCAGACGTTTTCATTCGCAGCGTACTCTGAGTTTCTATTAAATTTCTTGCGCGCCGCGCACTGGTCTTGGCGGCTGACATTTCTATTGCGTAAAGAAGCGTTGCGCAAAGAAGCTCGCCCTGCAGCATGCGTGCGCCTCGTCGTCAGGTGCACGGCCGTCGCATCTGCGGTCAGGCGCATCCACGTGGCCTGCCCGGCTGTAAACAAAAAAGTCGTAAATAAAATTGTGTATACCACGGATAACGAGGAGTAGGCTCTGCATCGCGATAGACAAAGAGAGTCTTGACACTTTGACGCAGGACGAACGATGATTCCTTTTCAGCAGAGACCTGAACTAACAGTTATTTTTTCAATTAAAAAAATTAATGAGAAAAAGTTCATTTTTATTTAAATGGAAATCAGTCTTCATTAAATACTGCATAAATTTTCAGAAAAATCAAGTGATTAAAAAATATTAAGATTTATCTGTTTTGGTTACTGATAACAATTATTGTCAACGGAAATATATCTATACCTGCCCATACTCAAATTTACTAGAGGAAAAAAGTACATTACAGTATAATACAGGATAGACACCCATTAAAAAATTCCGACAATAGATATTGGTTATACCGAAACCAAAAAATAATTCTCGTCAACGATAATGGTTATCCGTAACCAAAATCATTTAAACAAAAATATTAATTCTTATGCCATAACATTTAAAATTTAGGTTATAACAATTAGGGTCCCTGCTTTTCAGAAAACGTTTGCCTGCGTCCGTGGTCCTTCGAGCGAGTCCCGAACAAGATGATCCGCGGCCTGGACAACGCGCTCATCTACACGTCGACGAAGGAGGCTTGCCTGGCGGCTTGCTTGAACGAGCACCGTTTCACTTGTCGTTCCGTCGAGTACAATTACGTGACACTTCAGTGCCACCTGAGCGACTCTGATCGAAGAACGACCGGCCAATACGTTCAATTCGTGGACGCCCAGGGTGTCGACTACTTCGAGAATCTCTGTCTAAAAGGTAAAGTTCGATGACAATATACGAGAACACTTGAAGATTTTAGGCTACGTCAGAAACGATGACATTTCAGGGAAGGAGGCTTGCAAGTCCCAGAGGGTTTTCCAGATGCCCAGAATCGGCGTGGCCGACGACAAGATCGCGCAGTACGCGGGCTTGCATTATTACACCGACAAGGAGCTGCAGGTCCAGAGCGAGTCCGCGTGCAGGTTGGCTTGCGAGATCGAGAACGAGTTCCTTTGCAGATCGTTCCTCTATCGAGGCGCCCCTCAGGGATCAGCTTACAACTGCCAGCTGTTCCATTTGGATCACTGGACTCTTCCCGAGGGTCCTTCGGCGTACCTTAACGCGGAACGACCTCTGATCGATAACGGCGAGAGGGTCGGGACGTACTTCGAGAACTACTGCGAAAGTAGGACTTCGCGGCTTTCGCAAACTTAGATTTCCTAGCACCTGGCTCGGTGCAATCGAAAACTTTATTCATATCTGTCCGCAGAGGGTACGGGCCCGGTCGCCGATCCGCTGCCAGTTGTCTTCGAGACTACGGAAGACCCTACCATAAATAATATGACGAGGACCGATATCAATTGCGATAAAACTGGTACCTGCTACGATGGTACGTATACGTATGAATTTAAGACCTGAGCTGAAGACGACGAACAGGTAACAGGGCAGAGACGTGATCGCGAAACGTTGTTGCAGTCTCGGTGGACTGCAAAGACACCAGGATCGCTGTCCAAGTCCGCACGAACAAACCCTTCAACGGTCGTATCTACGCTCTCGGCCGTTCGGAGACTTGCAACATCGACGTGATCAACAGCGATCTCTTCAGGCTTGACTTGACCATGAGCGGCCAGGACTGTAACACTCAGAGCGTGGTAAGCGATTGGCATCTTAGACAAGACGATCGCGTAACATCCACGTGTACACTCGAGCACCCCAAGTTCTGTTCAAACTCTATGTTCACCATAGCAGCGTGGCGGTTTTCAGACTGGAGTCTACTCGAACACGGTCGTTCTTCAGCACCATTCGGTGGTAATGACCAAGGCCGATAAGATATACAAGGTGAAGTGCACCTACGACATGTCCTCGAAGAACGTCACCTTCGGAATGATGCCTATCAGGGACCCGGAAATGATCAGCATCACCAGCGCGCCGGAAGCCCCTCCGCCAAGGATCCGCATCCTCGACAGCAGGAGCAGAGAAGTCGAGACAGTCCGCATCGGAGACAAGCTAACCTTCAGAATCGAGATCCCGGAAGATAGTGAGTTCTCGTTCTCTCAGCTTGCGACGATCCATTGTAAGATAGATTCAATCGTTTCCCTGTGTCCATAGCTCCCTATGGAATCTTCGCTCGCAGCTGCATCGCCATGGCAAAGGACTCGAAGAGCACGTTCCAGATCATCGACGATGAAGGGTCAGTGATTTGCTAGCTCTAAAGGAGTTACACCCGACGATAAGCTTTATGTAAACGAGGAGTCTTTCGTTCCACAGATGCCCCGTCGACCCATCGATCTTCCCCAGCTTCGCGCCGGACGGAAACGCTCTGCAATCCATCTACGAGGCCTTCAGATTCACCGAGTCCTACGGCGTGATTTTCCAGTGCAACGTCAAGTACTGCCTGGGACCCTGCGAGCCGGTAATTCATCAGATTTGAATGCTATTCGCGCGTGTTCTGGACAGGAGACGAAGGAATCTTGTTGATTGCAGGCTGTCTGCGAGTGGGGACGCGAGTCCGTGGAATCGTGGGGCAAGAGGCGCCGAAGGAGCATCGCGAACGCGACGGAAGAGAAGGCGGAGGACATGACGTTGTCCCAGGAGATCCTGGTTCTCGACTTCGGCGACGAGAAGCAGTCGGAGTTTCTCAAGAGCGACGCTAGCATAGACTTCAACGAAGCTGGTAATTCAACTGGCTTCGTCTCGCATCGGTAACTCTTGAAAGTAACGCTAACGTGGATAAAAAAATTCTTGCAGACAAAACGGTGACCATAGTGGAGCCATGTCCGACAAAGACTTCGGTGTTAGTTCTCGGAGTGACGTGCGCTCTCCTCGTACTGATCTACATCTCCACGATCTTCTGCTACTACATGAAGAAATGGCTCTCGCCCCGCAAGATGATGCCGTGAAAATTACCGGTCCCAGCTCGGGATCCGCGCGCGTAGGAGCCGAGGCGGTGGATGGTGCAGGACGATGGAAAACTCCGAACATAAAGTGCAAATTCACGGGAGCGTAACGAGTCACGGAATCGCTCGCGACGAACCCGACGGACGAGCCTTCAATCGAGCGCGTGGAAAAATTGCGGCTTGCGCTCGGGGCGTTAATCGCGTTTCGCGTTAAAGGCGCTTCCGAGAAGCGACTCGAGCGCGCGGAAGTGGTCGATTTTTCCAGGCGGTCAGCCGCGATCAGTCGACGCTGGGTTCGTCGCGAGGCGCTGCGAACATTGGAGAATTCATTAATTCGCGATTAGATGGGATCGTCGTATTCGAACGTTTAGCGTTACGGGTGCCCTTCGTCAAATTCATTCGAATGAAATTGGTATTTTCAGGGAGGAGCGAAGGGCATCGCTAATAAAGGAGCCGCGTTGAAACGCGCGACCGCGCGCGTCGATTGTCACAAGTCGCTTGTGCAACACTATGAAAGAGACCTTTTCATCGATGATATTAAGTCGCACTCATTATAGAACACTTTTAAATATAATTTCCACACGGACACGCGACATTACGGATCGCGGGTGACTAAGATCACGAGGGGTTGCCGCTTGCGCAACGCCTCGCGAGGGGGATTAGTTTTACACGTTACAGCCGAAGATCGATTTCGTAGACGGTGATAGAGGTACACAGACACACACACACACGTACACACGCGTCGGTTTCAAACTATCTCTTTATAGGACAAGCTCTACACTTATACATTTTACGTCTCTAACGACATTCCATTCCTTTATACATAATATTTATCGTGCATATCGGATCTTATAGATCGCATAATGGGACGAAGATCGCAGGGATCTTGCGTGCAATATTTCGTGGCGAGTCGTGGAACGTCGGTTTTCTCCGAGGCGATGAAAGAATCGGGAACGAAGAGGATCGCGTCCACGTTTCACTCGACGAGACTCCGTTGAGTCGAGCATCGTCGGCCGGCCGAAAGTTGTTCCTCGATCCGCGGATTATTAAGTTCTTTTTTTCTACGAGCGACCAGGGACATCCTGACGACGAACGTTGTAACGAGTACACTTTATTTAAGGTCATCTTAGACACAGCTAACTGTCTTATCCCATAAGAGCTACTTCTGATCGGGTTGCAAGGAGAGCCGAGTGTCGCCACCCCTCCCCCCTCGGCGGGCGATCGTTCGGCACGGTCCTGGCCACATTTTATTCCACGGATATCGACTTGTAACCCGTATCAAGACTAGCGATATTTAAAGGTTCACGCTTCACTAACGTCTCTAACGATACAACCTAGCGTTTAAGGTAGGAAGTAAGCGGAGCATGTAAGCATAGATAAAGGAGGGCGAGCGAACGAGCGAGAGGTAGAGAAACACTTTTTCGATCACGATCAGCGGTCTCTGTCTCGAGACTATTTGGTGCTTTTGTCGAACGCTTAGAGCGGCCTTGCTTTTTGTCCAATAAAGGATCTGATCTTTTAAAAGTTAGAACCATTGGTCACGGGAGAATCGCACGGTGAACCTCTGTCTACCATGAATTTCTGGTGTGGCACCATTTCGCATCGTTTCAAAGCATTTTGAATACTGAATAGAGGTGTAACAGGAAAATAGCGGCGAGGAACGCGATAGTAAATTGCGTAAAATATCACTTATATCCCTCGGGTGTCACTTTCGCACAGTTACTGAAATATGCTGAGAAAAGGAACAATACTTGAATGAGTATAGGCGAGCGCCATTGAAATTAAGCTTGACTTATTTATCGCCTGTTCCTCGCTGCAATTATTGGTATGGCAATTAAGGTGGGTTTCAGAAAGAGCCACCCCTCCGTCATGGGTAGAAACGAATAAAACAAGTGTATATATTATTGGATTGTAGTAGGTATTGAAATGGAGACACACATACACGCATCATTATCACATGTATTTGTACTCTATTTATGTACGCGAATGTTTTAATAATTAAACGAAGAACAATTTCGAAAATACTTCCCTTCCTGGTTGTTCTGATAAGAAATAATATAAATAACTGTTGCTTCCACGAAACTTGTGAAATTATATGCTAGATGTCGAGAATCTTGCTAGCAATAACCATTCAAGATTATGAAAGATTATTGATCGATCTGCTTTCAAAGAATCATGCACAACTCGGAATGATTGGCCAACGGCCATCTTTCGAACTTGTGATTGCTTGATCCATGTTCCCGAACAACAGCACCTGTGCGCGTTTATTATTGCCGCAAGTATTAATATGAATCACTTGCAGTCGCTGTCGAAGAATAGTCAGTTGACTCTAGACAAAAATAATTTTGCATCGTCTTCGCTTAAAAATAACCGAGCGGTCTTGCATCCGACGACCGAGGGTGTGTTCTCAAGCCCGCCGTGAAATTAACGATCGCGGATCGTTGATCGATTTCGCGATAGCGATCCGAAATATCAGATTCGCGACAGGAAAGAAAAATATATTTACTCGAGATACGCCGGCTGATAAAGCTAAAAGCGAATTGTAATTAATACGCGTTTTGCAACGATGCACTACGGAATTCCACGGAACAGGGTATCAATGACGCGTCACGTTTTAATGAGGTTTCAAAAGTTGGCATTAATCGATAAGAAATTTAACGAGCTCTGCTCCTCGCGACCCCCGAAGGCAGCGGTTATCTGCACGATAAATGTTTTTAGCCGCTCGTTAAAGGAGGTTTTGCAACACCAATGAAACCACCGAATCATTTCTAGCAGCGGCTAGCATCTTTGGCCGCGTTTAATTTCAGTCCACGAGTCTACAGTAAATTCTTGTCCGACGCCCAACGATATTATGATGTCATCAATTACAAAGTAACGGTACTGCACATTTCAATAATAGCAACAGTGATGCGCATCATCGCCTATTGCGTAACAAGCTACGTAAATCAATAATATGGATTAACCACGAGGAAGAATTAAACGGGCAGCCAAAAACTAGCAACGGAGCGTCGATAAAGCGACTCGCGGATAATACGGTACTTTTTAACGGCCCTTTAATTTTTTACCGCTCGGTCGATAAAGCGAATCGCGGCTGACGGCGTACATTGAACGCGGCGAGAGGCTTATATACAGGCTCTACAGGCTGTAGGCCCGTAACGATTTCGTGCACGAATTCAAGGTTTCCGCGGAAAGGAAGTCACGGATGATGTTAGCAGTCGTGGTTTCGAGGCATCATCATCTACATCGTCGCTATCGTAGCCGTGCCAAAGGCGAACGCATGGCAACCTCGTCAACCTCGATACGCCTTCGCCAATGATAAGATAAAAAGGTTAGCGTGTGTGTACGTTTCTGGTGGAGACGCGAACGTGGGCGTTGTTGCATTCCGCTTTGCTCGTGTGCACTTCGGTCCCTTGCGCTCGTTCCCGATAACGTTTTCTTCTGCGTCTTCCCTTCCCCCTTTCGCGACCCAACTTTGCCCCCCCTCCGACGGTCCTATCGCGAGAGGAAGGCGCGAAAGGGGCGACGGGGTGACGGCGTGACGCATGGAATCGACCGAATCTCGGTGAAACGAGAGTTTCGTGCTGCGAGGTTAGCCACGGGCACTCGCAGGTATGCGCAGGTATGCGCGAGTAGGCGCCATCGTGCGACCGCCCACGGAGAAGGTATATTTCTGTGTTCGTACGTGGGCAAACGAGCGATGCGACCAACTGTGACGCTTAACCTACGTACACATACATATGCATGGACGTGTATTGCACGATCAGGGCCGCGTTTATCTCCGTAGATCTTCCGTCTCCTTAGAACTTTCTCAATTCAATCTATCCTACACATGTAAGTGAATTTAGCTTGCTTGGTTAACGTTCAATGGTCAGCACCGAAATTTATCTATGCGCACCTTTCACCCGCTACTGTTTATGCATGCGATTAGATTCGAAACTCTATACAAGCACGTACAGAGGCCTCGCGCGACGGCGTTTATGTGTGCAATGCGATCACTAGCTCGCAGCAAACGGAGATGTGTGCGTTGGTACACGTGTGGCGCTCTCCCAGTAAGCGTGTACATAAATAAACTTAGGTTATAAACTCGAGCCCGTGATTTCAACGAATGTCGCTCTTTACATTCAACAAAGAGATGAACATAATCCTTCCACCCTTAGAAACTGTGAGCCGTTGATTTTTTTAGCAAATTTCGTGGAGAGGTTTAGATACCATATGGGAGTATCGCTATTAAAGATACGGGTACAAATGTGAAGCTTACCTATATGATCCGTTCGTGCTGCAGAGTAATTTAATTGTTACGGCAATGAGCGTTGGCAGTGTAACAAAGATGAAAGAAGTATGTGCGATACTAAGGTTCGCGAATAAAGCCTGATTCGTAAATCAATCGAATACAGTAAGAAATCATGAGTTGACAGAAGGTTGCTTGAACAAGACTCATGGGAAGTTCGTAGCATCTATTGGGCAGGAGCCAACTACACGATGTACATGAAAACCTGAACAATTTCAGTCCCAGACAAGATTCAATCAATCGTGGCCGCGAAGCAAGCGTTGTACTCATCGTAGGCGACAGCCTGTCTGGTCTCTGCCAAGCACCCTCGAACGTTGCTTCTGTGCCCGAGGAGAGCCTCTATGGTCGGTGGAGAGAGAGACAAGGACGGCGAGAAGAGAAGAATCGTCTAATGCACTTTTTTCCTAGGAATCGCGACCGCTGACGCCCTTTTCTTTCACGCTGGCATTCTCACGTGGCTCTTACCGCATAAGTAAGGTAGGTAAGGGCCACGAGTAGTATGGCACAGGACTGAAAGGTGAGGTGTCGCAAGTCGAGCCCCGGGTAAATAGGAGTGCCCTGTCTCGCTTCCTCTCTAGCACACCGGCTCTATCCCTCGACTTTACGTGGCGTGCTGGTGTGCACGGTGTGCCCACACACGAGTGCGTGAAAAGAGAGCAAGGAAAGCGAAGGCTACGAAGCCGGGGCGAACGGACGAGGAAGAGAAAGAGAGGGAGAATGGTCGACGTACATCATTTGGGCGCCGAGAAGTCTGGCGCGACCAGGCCAAGCCAGGCCAGGCCAGAGGCGCGTCTCTGGTTACGCGACCATTTGGGGCGCCAAGCATGGAACGCCGCGGAGCGAAGAGGAGCGGAGGGGTGTTCAGATAGAAGGGAAAAACCATAGGAGGGCAAAGAGAGGAGAAGAGAGGACGTAGGTAGACCTCCGAGCATCGTTCAACCGGGGAATCGCGTAGGGGCGGTGTAGAGGAAGCAAAGGAGAATGAGAGGAAGGGCGGGGAGGAGATCAACGACGGGCCCCTGCAGGCTACATTCCAGCGGGACGCGGAGTTTTCAAACATGGCTACCCGCGTGAATGTAGGTCCACGACCGATCCTATGACACGCACACACCGACCTTACGAGCTACAAGATCTCGTCGCTTCTCCCTTTCTCTCTCTCTCCCACTCTCCGCTCCGCTTGTCTCTCTTCGTTCAACCTTTGAAATATGCTCGTACGAGTCCCCCCATGGCGCGCTCGCTCTGTCCCCCTAATGCCTACTCCGTCACACGGTTGCACAGACACCAACCCAGAGAATCCCCCTTGCCCCTGTGCACCATCGGGTTCTCGGTGTCTCCTCTCCCCCCGCGGGAACCCGGTGAGCCAGGCCGACCGAGCTGGCGACACCCTGTCTGGCAAGACCGGCCGTCGGACAAAGGAGGGGGAGCCTGGCCGCTGCGTTGCCACATCCTCGGACGTCGGGCTGCGCCTACCTTCGGCCCCAAGGACAAATCCGATGAACGTGCCAGCCGTCGTGGCGTACTTAGGCGACTGCCGGTCTGCTACCGCTTTCCACACGATATGCCTCTTACCGATACAATTATTCTCCGTCCCTGCCACTGTTACCGCGCTCTCGTTTGCAGAAAGCGCTGATAACAGTCGCGCAAGTATCTCGATGGCTCTGATAAAGTCGAGGCGAAACTCGATTCTTTCAAAGATGAGACGCGAAATGCCAGAGCGATGAGTCGCGCTCATAGAACTATGCGAAGGTCGAGTCGTGCTCAGAGGCAGGTACATCCCGTCACGATACCTCCGGGCTGTCGGATGTATTCGGAAAGGGCTGGATGCGGCGTGATCGACAGAGCGAGAATAGCCAGCTAGATTCTTAGAAATGCAGTACGGTGCTCCTTCGAGGAACCGCATGAGGATCGGTCGGGCCTGTTGGTTTCTGCTGGTGGCGCGAATCATGGAAATTTACGAGGCCTCGCCGGTTTCTTTCTACCCGACCTATCTCGCTCGCTCTCTTGCCTCTCAAAGTATGTATATGTATACTAACGCACGGCTTGCGTCATTGCCTGCAGGTCTCTCTCCGCGTCCGTGTACATCGGCGGCCTACGTTCGGGCTCAACGACATGGCAACCGCGCGAAAAGCTAAACATATTAACTGTCGGCTCACGCCACAAAAACAACATGATCTCATTCCACGACGTATATATGCAAGAAACTCTCGATTCGCATGCCCGTTTCGAAACCTCATTCACCGATAACTCCAGCACGTCGCGGCGGGGTAGTGAGGGGGGCGAGAAGTATGAGAAGCGAGAATAAGAACGCGAGGAAAGTAAATAATAACTGACCAGCAACGAGTCGTAACGGTAAGCCAGCAGAATGCTGGTAATAACCAGTAAGAACAATACAGATCGCATTACCCTGCCGGGTTTATAATAGGGACTACTTCAACCCTAACAAGACTACCATTACCAGTAAGCCGACCTGGCTACGACCGTTTTTCCTAGAAGGCAAAATCCCCTTACCTCGCCGGCCTTTCCCCTTATTCGAGTGCCAATAAAACTTCCTAGACGACGACGATCGTCGGAGTTGGCGCTCGCTACGGCGAGCTTTCAAGAATCGTATACCGTATGCGAAGCCTGACGTGGGTCTTGAGCGATTTAACCTAGATAACGCGCCTAATCTCGGCGAACGGGAAAACATTCGTAACTCGAGCCATCGTCTGCGACTCTAGCGATACTTTTTTCGGATGTAATCGCCGAGCTGGCTGAGCCAACAGCTAGGCAAAATTCCGTGGGGCATAGAGGTGGTCGGCAGTGTGGAGGCGACGGGAAAAGGCACGGCCTGCGCCGAGGAGAAAGGCGAACAAAAATCGAGGCTCCATGCTGGCTGCCACGGCGAGCAGGCAGCAGGCAGCAGGCAGCGGGCACTCAGACGAGCACGGCAGACAACATGGCGCCGAGAGCGTCGTCACGCCGGCGTGACGTTTCCCGCGCGCGTCATTAACGGAAGTGAGCACACAAAATGGCGGACTTTCAGAGCGCTGAGGTGTGAAAGGGAAGCGAGAGAACGAGCGAGAGAGAAAGAGAGGGAAAGGGACGCACACATATATGCGGCGAGTGTTGGAAGGGCGGGTGGGGCGCCTGTGGTGCGGGCAGTCAGGCAGGATGACGAGAGAGCCGTAGAAAGAGAGGAGATATTTGGTGGAGGTTAGGTCGGTTAAGCGTAAAGAAAGAAGAATGACTGGTGGTCGGTGGCGGTGGACTCTAGCGCCTGTGCTGCTCTGGAGTGGGATGTCGATGCGGCAGTGTGCACGTGTGCATGCGTGTATGCACAGGCGCTGGCTCGCGCGAGGGGCGCTTGCTGGATCGAGAGCGAAAAGGAGAGAAGGAAGAGAAAGGCAGAGAGAGGGAGAGAGAAGTGGAAGGGGAAACACGGCGAGAGACCGAGAGTGCGGCAAACAGTCGGCGAGGGGCTTCTAGAGCGAGAGCATGAGAGAGAGAGAGAGAGAGTTAGAGGGGGGTGAGCGTGCCGACGACGACGACGGCGGCGGCGATGACTAGGAGGGGACGGGAAGGAGACCGTTTCAGTGGGAAGCAGCCGCAGTCCTCGGCCGGTGGTGGGGATGAAAATTAGTTACGGCATCTACCAAGAGACCTAAAAGGAACTCCGTGCGCGGCGCGGCCAGGCAAGCACTGTTCGTGCAATGTTACGCGTTAAGGTACCACCGTGCGTCGTTGGCAGTGCCCGGTTACAAAGCTGATCGCCGTCATTATCGCCGTCGTTCTCGTGCCCGGTGTTTGCCCGACGTGTGACGGTCATCGACGTCACGTTAACGAAAGAGTTGGGTGGGTGTGCGCGCGCGCGATTCCACGCATTGCGATGGCTCATGGTGTGATGAGCGAGGTGCTCGGTGAGGGGAGCTCGGTGAAAATGGTGCATCAGAAACAACAGCAGCAGCAGTCGGTGGTGCATCAACAGCAGCAACAGAGCTCGCGGAAATCTGTGGGTGTGATGGGCAGCAGACGCATATTCGCGCCGGCCTTCAAGCTCAAGGTTCTCGATTCGTACAGGAACGACATCGACTGCCGTGGCAATCAGCGGGCCACCGCGAGGAAGTACGGAATTCATCGGCGCCAGATACAAAAGTGGTTACAGTGCGAGGACAATCTGAGGAACAGCTGCGCGGAGAGTGGAAACACCGGAGTGGTCTCGACCGCGGTGATATCATCTTCTACGAGTGTTTCGAAGCAGGATGGTGCCGCCGCAACCGTCGTCGTGACGGAAGCCACGGGGCCTGCCGTGACTCCAGCAGCGCCGGCCTTGAACCTCAGCCTCGCCAGACTGCACGGCGACGAGCTGGCTACACAGCAAGGGCCCCCACCTCTTCTTCCTCATCCTCCTCATGGTGGTTCACCCTCTTCGCCCGAATATACCGCTCAATCTACCACCGCCACTGTGCTGCCCGTTCGCCTCGACTATCACGAATATTCTCCCAAACAGGAGCAACGTCATCTTCGCCGAGAGGTGGACGATCGCGTACAGGTGGCGGACTCGGTTCACAGATACTCAGAAAGCCGCGTGGATCAGGAATCCAGTTACTACGCTCTGAAAACAGACGAGCAGCGAGATCTTGAGAAATCCACGCCGTTTGAGCCCCGGAACGAAGTGAAGGTGTACCAAACATTGACAAGTTATCGCGTGCCTGCTCGCCAAGAGCACCGATACAACGAGAACGAAATAATCGGCGCGGCGCTTCATCAACAACAGCATCGTTCGCCGAGTCACCATCGATCCCCGCAGAATTACGGGGACGTGGACTCTTCCGCGGATAGAAAATCAGCGTACGGTTTGCTGCTAGCGCCGTCAATGATAAAGAGCGAACGAGCAAGCCCAGACTCGGCGGCGACGCCAGGGCCGTGCGAGCCGGTGAATTCCCCTGGTGCCTCGAGGCTCCCACTCTCTCCCGTCTCGCATCAAGCGACCAGCAGCAACAGCAACAACAGCTCCACAACGACGTCCGTTCACTTCGATTCCCCGCGGGCCTCAACGAGTCCAGCGTGCTCCTCGCACGTGCACGTGCATGAGCGCACGCACGCACACGCGTCCCCGACACCGGATTCCGAGAAGCCGATCCGAGAGTCGAAGGAGACGACGGCCCGTAACGGGGAGAAGGGAATGGAGGACTCCGCGGAGGAGGTAGAAATCGGTAGGGCGGTGGTCAAGGAAGAATTGCACGCTAAGGAGGAAGAAGAGGAGGTGGAGGAGCAAGAGGTGGAGCAGGAAGAGGAGGAGATCAGCGACGAGGGGAGAGAGGCTGCTGCCGTTGCATCCTCGTACGTCAATTATCAACGACCACCTGCTGATTCGCGAGCGGTAAGCCCTGTAAACGATCGCGAAGGGTATTCCTTGCCTTCCAGCCCTCGTGGCCCAGCCAGTTCCGGCAGATCCAGCAGCAGTTGCTCCGACAGCGAGATGGATCCCCTCGACTGCTCCTCCACTAGCCAGAATTCCTCCAACGATCTCGCTCGGCGAAGATCCTTCTCTCTGAGGTTCAAGCTGGACGTGCTTGACGCTTTTCATCGCGACGTTGGTGTGGCCGGAAATCAACGTGCCACCGCGAGGAAATTCGGCATCAATCGCCGCCAGGTACAGAAATGGCTCGGCCAGGAAACGGAGCTCAGGGGCGAAATCGCTGTTCGTGGAAACTCGCGGCAACGACTGGGCCCCGTCCAGGATGCCGCTTCCGGTGAGTCACCGGTCGATCTGAGGACGTCGAACTACGCTTCCAGCTTATCGCAGGATCAAATCGAAGCCGAGTACGAGCGATCGCCTCCGCTCCTTTACTGCTGCGACATTGGTTCCTCCTCCTCGAAGCATCTACCCTACTATCACCATTCAGCAGCGATAGATCCGTCTCCGGAGAGCGAACCATCCGTTTCGTGCAATCTCTCCTGCTGCATTGCCACGCCGCCGACCTCGTGTTACCAGGAAGTGTCTTTAAGGGGATCTTGCTTCCCGGAATCACAGACGAGGCTGTACTGTTACTCCCCCAGAGAGTATTCGTCCGAGATCACCTCCATTCCCGACCTGTCGGAGGAGCTGTCCTCGCCTATGAAGAGGCAGCACTGCACCCTTTCCTGTTGCTACGAGGCTCTCCAGTCGCCCAAGAGGCTTTGCCTCGAAGCGGAAGAGTCGATCAGGACGAGCTCCTCCTGCCACGAAGCGCCACCTCAGGATACGCCTCTTTGCCTGGTGAAACCGAAAAGGCTCGTCGACGCGTCACCGTTGAGAACGGAGCCGGTAACCAGCACGGTCCCGACGCCGCCGGCGTCCGCCCCGCCTCCGCCTTCAGGACCAACCACCAAAAAGGACGCCATCCTGTTCAAACCATACCTGGACAATCCCGTGAGCAAGCCCACCAAGGAGCACTCGATCCAGAGGGGATTGTCGCCCGTCAGTAGCCAAAACGCCATCAACAACAACAACAACTGCCAAAGTATCTGCAATCTGAACGAAGGCAGGGGCCACGACTACGCTCTCGAGCTCAGCTTAAGGCTACCGATATCCTGGAGGACTCATCCGAGCCCGTACACCGAGTTCCCGCAGGTCAGGAGCGCGTTCGTTAGGTATCCAGCGAGTCCTCATTACAGTTAATTCGAACACTATGTCGATCCTCGACTCGCGCGGAATAGGGGCGACGATTTTACTTTCATAGAATTTCCGATACTCGTCGATACTCCATTGGGACGAGGAGGGAGATGCTCGTTCAAATTCATCGTCGTTTCGGGTATCGCGGAATCGATCTTTGCGCAAACAAGTTTTAAAATTCCACCAATGTACGTTTACGTTTTAAAATCCTAAGACAAATCAAATGACATTCCGAGGAATTTTAATCAATTATAGACGCCGATTTTTCTATACTCTTTCGACTTCGCGAAATCGATTTCCTCGATGCTCGGTTCCAGCGAAGGAACACTCGGAAGGATTCACCGGCCAAGGATCGATCGGTACGTGATCTGCGTCACGTAAGTCGAGCGCCACGTAAGCGTTTATCGTTTCCACTGATCGTCGGTGCCCGCGATGTACATCACGATAAAGGCTCAATCGACCATTGGAGGAATCGAGGCGTGGAGATTATACGCGGTCGCGTCCTCAGCTAGCATCTTCTTCCAACTTGAAGAAGTTTGTCTGAAGAGACATAGCCTCCTCACCTCGCCCCCCTCGAGAATCCGTGCAGATATCTGGCGGAGAGTTTTTTCCGCGCTTCTTTATCGCGTCGAGATTAGCGTCGAGCGGCTATCGGCTAGGCCGCTTAGAGGTCGCCTGAGTTCGCTATAATTACGGAATTATGTCAGTACCCCGGCGCGATACCGATCGCGAGGAAAAACTCTCACGGAGCGAATAAGTTTTTCTGCGACACGCCGTTATGCAACCCTAGACGAGCACTGTTTTGCCTGTTGCTGTTCGCAGAAGGAAATTCGAGGCGGATCGTCGCGCAGGTATAATCGTCTCCCGTTTTTCTATCTTCCCACTCGCAACACTCCGGCCGAGCTTCTCGGTACCGGACATTTCCGCTGTCGCTTTCCTTATTCCGCCTTCGACGAGGATCGATCTTAGATATCGTTTAATTGCTCAAAGAATTTCTTCCATACGCGCACCTGTGCCCACGCACGATGCGCAAGTATTACGACAGGGTTAGTTCTCCATTCTTTTTCCTCTCGATTTTCCCACTCTTTACCAGCTCGTTCGCGATCTTTCTCCTCGCGCCTTTCCTTCCCTCTTGCAGCGGTAGCTTGTAAATATATATAATAAATGTAGGAGGCTCGGACCGATTTCCACTAGATAAGAATCTTTATGAGATAACGATCGTGAAATATTTGTTTTATCGGACACTTGGAAATCGGTTCGATTCTTCTGTTGGACGAAAGTCTGCGAGAGCTTGACACTAATCAATAAGGAAAGGAACGAAGCTGAAAGCCTCCCGTGCCTTTGGTCGATCGACCAGCGAGGTCGAAGAAGACACGAGACCGCTCCGAAAAACCCGCGTGCCTTATACCGCATTCATATCTATGGTGATTCACCCGCTTCGGGCCACCTTCGGTTACTCGTGAACCTCTCGTTTATCGCGCGTTTACGTTCACGAGTAAACGTAATTCATTGTCGAATCAGGCGAATCACCGTGTGTACCAGCGTCCGAGCTACACAGGGATACAGTTGTCGTAGCGTAATGCGTTTAGGGGATGCAATTGTTTCTTGGACGCGCGGCGTACAATCGTTAATTCCGTCGCCCGTGGGACCGGCGACGAGACGTTTCTTAATTAATCGTATAAATTATTCGTACATCGTTGAGCGTCGCCGTTCCACGGGTTCTCCCCAGTATCCCGATCGCCGCGTTCCGATTCCTGAGGCGATAGCGCGCACCTTCTCCATCGTTGAGCGACCTTCGCGTGCGATCCGCGCGAATCGACTCTCTGAATCACCTAGAAAAAAGCTCGGAAATGCCACGATAATACGCCTCGGCTACCACCTATCATCGCGGAACCGTTTACTATCTGCGTGCCCGATTACCGGAAGATAATCACCGGCGCGCGTCACGGGCGACGGTCCGTCTGTGTCGGAACGCCGGGAAAGGATAAACGGTCCGCATGGGAAAGGCGAGAATGGCGTTCCACGAATCTTGGCGCGATCCGGCGATTGAGAGTGTCGCGACGACGTAGGGCAATTTTGCAAATTATTAGATGGGGCGGTTACGTCAATGTTTCAATATTCAGGCCCCAATCCAGCTCGTTTCCAGCGCGTCGACCATCTCGCGCGTTGCGACACCCGCCGCGACGCGCATTATCAACGGACGGGCTCGTCGTGATCGCCGCGCTGCGCGCGGGTCAACGATATTTACCTGCACGCGCCGTCGATGCGACAAACCCGATGGTAGTCGAGCGAGAAACAACGGAAAACATATCACAAGGATCTTTTACTACTTAGCTTCTCGAAGTAACACAGTGGTTTTAAAGGTTTGCTGAGAACCTTGGAGAATTGCGCGCACGCGTAACCGGGAGAAGAAACCGTATTATAGCCTTGTCCGCGTTCGTCGATAGGGTCAAGGTGGGGCAATGTACAATAAAATGTAGCGTAATCGTAAGCCATAATGAATTACATAATGCCATAACGTCGTTTTACATAATGAGAACGTATATATAGCGTCGAACAGACTGACGAAAGGAGGGTGTGCTCGATAGCGCGAGAAATAAAATGCGTGATTGCGTGTGTCGCCGTGTGTGCGCAGCCCACAAGAGTCTATTAAACGAGGCATAAAGCATGTATAAGCAATATTTTTTAAGTGCATAAAAGCGTGCGAACGGTGTAGGGACGCGAATGCGGGGAGGCGGCTGATGTTTTCGTGGGCGAGCCCCCGCGTTTTCGAGTCCATACACGCGTGCGCACGCAAAGGCACACACAGTGGTGATGCCGTAAGCATAATGCTCGTGTATCGTATGTGTACAAAGAAAATTTATATATAGCGTTGAATGATAGGGAGAGAAAGAGAAACAGAGCACGCGTAGATATGTATATATATATATAAATTGAAATATTATATTTTAATACGATCAACTTATACACCGACGAAGCGCCTCTTAAAACTCGCACCCGGTGCCTTTTTGAATCGCTCGTGCCTTATAGCTTCGATCGAGGAGGAACGAAGGACCAATGTTTCGTCTCAGTCGTCCTTGGAACGAGCCACGGATTTCGTTTTCTGTTTCGTTCACGGCCTCCGGCGACGAAGAAGCGTCCCCGCGAAAGATTGAACACACACCGGTGACTGGTCCCGATCGTGTAACGATAATCAGTATTCAGATTTATTCGATCTATTTATTATCGGTCGCCGTTCCGACCGCGCCAAACGACAGCGCGCATTGTTTTCAAGTGGAATAAACGATGAAGATGAAGATAGTAATTGCGTACATCGAACCAACGTCTCTGCTCTTTTTTCCATTTACAATACCTCTTTCCCCTTCGATCTTCTCTGCCCGTCCGCTGTGCATCGCCACTCGACTCTGTTCGCGATTAGTAAGCCAATGAAATTGATATATTCGACGTGTATTCGTTCTGAGGGTGGAGATCGGCTCGTTCACAATTAGCGGAGCTGAGAACGAAAAGATATGGAAGATTCCTCCGACGAGGGGCAGTTCGCAGTGTGATAACGGAAGAAATCTATTTTAAATATCTATTTTTCTTGCCGCACGACCGAGGCTCTCTGGCCGGCGTGTACGGCGGCGAATGAAACGTTAATTATCGTTATTATTATTATTATTAATATTATTATTGATTCCGTCGCGCGCGGTAGGTATTTCCCTTTTAACGTCAGAACTCGCCCGATTACCAACCGTATCCGTTGTATTGTGATTCACCGAAAGGACGGCAATGAGCGAATGTGAAAGAGAGTGATAGACTGAAATGCCGTGAGCAAGCGAGAATGATCGGGGATATCAATGTACGGTGAGACAGGCATCATCGACACGTCGTTTTTTTGTACGTACGCTCGACAGAACAAGAATCATTGTATTAAATATTGTATTATATACACACACGCGTAGATTATATTGCGATAGAATTTTAACGAATTTGAGAGAAAATATAAGAGACTATTTTAAATGATACATTTCTCGTTTTATTATTCTTTTATCTAATCCTCGTGTTTATTTCCAGCTGCGTCACGTTGCTCAAGCACGAATTTTCTCTCGCTGCGAATACGCGCTCGTGGCAAGTTCAAGTAACGACTTTCAGATAACAGTGACACTGATAATTTGAGGGAAATTGATACGGTGGATGGTACTTGTCGAGGCTTTCCCGTAAAGTCCCGCTTCCTTTCATCAAAATCGGGTGTTGCCCCAAGGATTATCGTACGATTCGTCGATCTATTTAACAAATACGGGAACGCGGTACAACGGAAACCAATGATAGGGTAGTAGATACTTGAAGAGTAAGGGAATGTCACAAAACAGATTTATCCAGAAAATTTAGTTTTGATGCTTTAGTTCGTCAGTAAAGAAACGAGGTTGAATAAATTTAATTTTCTTCTCAAATAATTTCTTGTTTTACTTTGACGATAGAAGCTTATGCGTAGGCAAAGAGTGGGGACATTTCGAATTTTTTCCCACTGCAGAGTGGGCATTTCCTGTTTCTAACTAGTATTCCAAATCTGTAACGTTATCTTACGGGAGTAAGATAGTTCTATAGTGCAAGTTGCCACCAACAAAATGTGCTATAAATCGCAAAAGATGTTTCCCATTATCCAAATTAATTCATTGTACTTCCCAACGCTAGTGACAGAAAAAGGGTTCAATGTCGAAGAGCGCGTTTCGAGATTGCGATAGCTGTGTGAAAAATGCACCACACGAGGCCCGCATTATCCCAAGTACTGTTTCAATGAGTGTCTTTCTTTTGTAAAGCAAAGCCTTAATCTTATCTAATGTAACCTTTTGTCCACGAGAAATTTCTGAAAGAGACTAGCATAGCATTCAACGAGGAGGATTAAAGCTCTGACGAAACATCCCTGATACGTCAGAAAATTCCAATAATTGCTCTTCAATTTCTTCAAACACTTCTCTTAAAATCGGAGGAGTGAAGTTATGTCCGAAGATAAGCCGAAGCCAACTCGTAAGGAATCATGTGTGCATCGAAAGCAGACATATCCGATGCATGCACGCACACGATCGTTTTGTACAATAGATGCAACCGACGCATTGTTTCCGTTATCGTGGCCGATTGGTAGTAGCTGCGGATCGACGGTCGCACACGTACATACCCGCTAAACTTTCTAAGCACGCAACGCGCTCTTGCCCCTGCGCTTCTGCGCTGTCAGTTGATTAGCGATACACTTGTGTCGATAAATGACGTAAACGCTTTTTTACGACTCGCACTTTCCCCGATAATTACTTCAACGTTTGCCCGTTCACGCAATTCCGCGAGACCTCGCGACCTAACCGCCTGCAATTTTTTCTCCAAAGAGCCGAACGTAGAAAAGCGCATCTCGATGTGAAGTAAACGAGCCACGGTGTCTATCGCATGTTTTCGACGAAGAATGCGGCACGTCCAGTTGCACACGTGCACGTGATGCAACATATTCTTACGCGCCACCGGGACACGCGGTATGAGTAACTAATTGAACTGGAATGGAATAAATAATGAGTTTACCAATATCGATTTTTCTTGAATGAAAAAAAAACAGCGTTAGGAAACGTCATGAAAAATCGCGCAACGCAGCTTCGCGTTTACACTTGGAAGGTCGTTAATCCCGTGTCTGAGTAATTACCTACTCTGTGAGTCTGTAAGTTGCGAAAGTTCGTGAAACCGTCGTGCATTACGCAGGCGATCTTATTATCGACGGTGGTGGTGGCGTTGCTCTGATTTATCGATACTTCTCTGCAATTTCTTTTATAGATTATCGAGTATCTTATCGTCCTCGTTGCGATACATTCTTTCAATTAACTTGAAATCGTTTATACGAACGACAAACATCGCCAGTCGCGATGGGATTCAAATTTGCACAATTTTACGCCACGTTTCCTACGAGGATATTGTGTATTGAAGTCGAGATGTTTGTTGAAATACGAGCATTAAATGGCAATAACGACGCGATTCGTTTTTATTGAGGCCATCGCGTACGCGCAAAGCAGACCTTGAATCGAGGTATGACTGATGCAACGCTTCAATCAGCGCCAATAAATGTCACCGACTGGTGCAATGCAATTAGGAAGGGTGCAGTGGCACGCATAAGCGAAATGTTCGCGTTAAAGCTAACTCTGGAGAAACGAGAGGTTGACTCCCTTTTGTACACAGAAATCCGTTTTTCAACTGCATTCTAGAAGCTTATCGCGGAGATTAAGTAACGCACTATGCGCCAAACGTTCACGGCCTTGCTGCATTGTCTCGCGTTTGAGAATAATGCGAGTCACTGTCTGGGCGGCGTGAAAAAATTCGTCCGAGAATTGTTCGCGTCTGGCGTCCCCAACCGGAAATTCGAAAAGGATACCAAAAAGTGTCTGGCCCCGTTCCAACAATCTAGTAACGTGACTTCTGTTCCCGAGTCGAAGATCAACGCGGCGACAAACACTCGAGTTTCCTTTCGATTACTCTTACAGTGTGCTTCTCGCCCATTCGTCGATATCTACTCGAACGACAGCTTAACAAGGATTTCAGAAAGACGGAGGCAAAGCAGAAGGAAACACCTGAATGCAGACCGATCCACGAGATCAACGCTTAATTGGTATACCGTAATAATTATTAATACGCCTGAACACGTTCCCAAGTTCAATCGTAATCACTTGTGCGGAACAATAATCAGTGAAATGGCGGGAAAATCACTGTTTACTGTGTCGCGAAAGTTTCACTAGGGTTTATTTTTACTGTAAAGGAATACCATGCCCCATCGTCTTCAACATTTTCGCCACCCACGTGTCCCTTTCGTTCAGCGTCTCATAATTCACGACTCATTCCGGTGACGTCAGTTTTGGAGGCACGAAACGTTAATCCGCCTCGGTCGTGCCAGTTCGTCCAGCAGAGATATCATTGGTACGATCGAAGGCCGTTCAATCGCCGATTACAATCAGGCTAGAAGGTTGTTTTAGTCCGTAAAACGATACTCGGCGTTTCTGGTTACAGGTTCCATGCTCGTAGCACGTGAAGAAGCGGAGAGGAGCAGCTGTAAATGACGGAGCGGTATGAATCGCCCGAAGTGAGCGTTGAATTGACTAAGGAAGAGATTCGTAAGAGATACCAAGACACGGCCCTAGTTATATTTCAAGTAATCCTTTATACACAGTGCGCGTTGCGCGGCACGACGATATCGGTGATATCCGAACAACTAACGAAATCGATTCAGCGGTAAACGTACCTTTCGCAGGAGCAAGCAAGTAGCAGAGAAGTGACAAACTATCTGACTTTCGGCACCAGTCGTAGAACCATGGAATACAGCAGCTATGGAAACCAACCTGTCATTGTGCGCAGACCCGCCGGGTCTGCGATGGCGCAGAACGTCGGGGACTTATCCTCGGAAATATTAAGGATATACCGGAAACCTCGGGACAGCTGCACGATAAATTGATACCCGTTCTCTGTTGTAAATTAGACGATCTTATTTATTACATATAATGATAGTTTATTGTTTTGCATCTTGTCATATTCTGCCCTCAGCTAATTCCTCTTCGACAGCAACCAACTTCGTCCTCTTCCTTATCGATTACGTACTGTCCTCGATCGATACACGTTTATATACATAAACTATCGTTTAAATATTCATATAACCATATTTATACAATATATTTTCTTCCGGATATATCCTCATTAATTGAATTACAGCTCGCTCGGTCGGTTAGTAAATGTGGGCCCGACGGTATTCCGATCCGCCATGCAGGCCCTGCACTGGGGTTACGATAAAATCCAAGACACTGCTTTCCGAGGGCGATACCGTCGTGCGTTACGAGAGTACAAGCAACAGTATATAGCATTGAGTTTAACCGCTTCTCGCTTATCTCCCTTCTCGCGTAAAATTGAAGCGTCATTAACGATTTCGTATAAAATAAATATGTAATAAAAACGTAGAGAATAAAGAGACTCGCGACACGTGAATCTTTGCTGGAGTACCAGTAACATTGACAAGGAAACACAGTAAAGAGCTCATTTACTGGATTTCCACTGATAATCGAGTTGCGGACTTAACGTGGGTTATGATGTCACAACTAAATGTAGAAAGTTATCAGGGTAGCTTAAGTGCTCGGACATCCATTGCAGAGGGGTCTCCAAAGGTGGCATGATGCCCTGAACGAGTACCGCGACTGTAAGAAAGACAGAATAGAAAAAAATACTGTACCACATGAAAAAATAAAAAAACATAAAGTATCTATTCACCATTCTCATTGTCTGGAAATACTTCGTTTAATAAATGCCTCAGAGTTTTCCTCTGACCTTCTTCGTTCACTGGTTTCACAAGCTTTTGTACATAGCTATCCTCGCTTGTGTAACAACGGAATGGAATATATTTGAAACCTTCTTCGCTATTGCTAGCTTCCATTAGCTTTCGATTAACAGACCAGAACTGATCGAACTTATCGTTGAGCAAACCAGACCACAACTGATTCAGATCCTTCTTCTGCATATTAGACACAACCTGGCTTCTGTGCTTTAATACGTCTGCTTCCTTCACACACGACATGAAATACGATTCTATGACATCTCTAAAATTTTCGTCTAATCAGATCATGCTTGCTTGTTATCACGGGCTAATACATTACGTTCTACTGTACCTACTTGTTTTGGCAGTGCATCAGCACATCCTCCGGGAACCTTTCGAAGTGTACAACAATGTTCCATGGGAGTTGAACGTCGTTAGAGTAAATATCCAAGAGTACACCTATCGGGTAGTGCCATTTCAAGGGAATACCGTTGAACTCCAGCCACATCTCATGCTCCTGTTTAGTGTCACTTTGCTGTATGTGTCGTATGAAGTGTTTTCGTACCTGATCGCGAAAATGGACGAGTAGAAAGCGATATTGAAGAAGGTATGAGTTTAGTGACATGTAAACATGTTATCGGATTTGCGTTATTCACCTTGTCTGTGCAGAGTGGAAAATAACTTAACCTAGGCACCATAAGATAGAACGGATCAGGCCCCTGTAATTCGCAGATCTCCTCCGAATCGAGGGTGAAGCAGACAGGAATTTTGCCATCCCAAATCTCTCTCAGTACTTCCCTGTCATTCGCCATTCTGCAGACCGTGATGGATAACGCTTCTTTCAATTCATTCGTACATCGAATGACAATTGTACATTTTACAGAGGTTATGTTTTTCGTCTGCTACAAAAATTGTCTATATATTGAGGAAAACAAGCGACAGTCGCTATAACAGAGAGCGATGTATCTACAATCGATTCAGATCTATGCTACTTTGTCCGTAATCGGTTAATCGTACACCAGGTGTACGTGAACGTACACGGTACCACAGACCAGGTATAGGATAGGGCGAAACTTCCGAAAACCGGTCAAACCCGATTGGGCTGAAATTTTGCAAGTAGCTTCATTTTGCATAAAAATAACGTTTGCGAGAAGGATTTTCGGCGACTCGAAAAAATTGTTTTTACCATTTCAATGTCGTTCCCTACCTTGCCGACAGAGTCGAGAATAGGATATAATAGTTATTCAATGCATTTTCTTTATTATTCTCCTGTATATGCATATTTAATATCGTTCAATAATGTTTCGAATGGGTCTCTGCCTGACTTCTTCGCAAAATTTTGTAAGTTGATCTCTGTTTTATAGATTTTAGGAGATTAATAAGGAGAATGCATTGAATAACTGTTGTATCCGATTCTCCGCTCTGTCGGTAAGGTGGGAAATGACATTGAAATGGTAAAAAAAAAAATTATTTTTATGCAACATGAACCTATTTGCAAAATTTCAGCCCAATCGGGTTTGACCAGTTTTCGGAAGTATAGCCCAGCTACTTTATGTGGACCAAATGATGGAAACCTCAACAATGAACACAAGAAAATAGTGATTTTATATAATTTATACTTTTTTGTAACGCTGTAAAGGCCTCTTAGACGAATAAATTGAGAGAAACTTGAAATAAACTGTATTACAATCCAGAAATATCTTTTACACATTCCTATCCAAATTCCAAACTTGCAATTTCAAATATCTATGGTATTTCCTTAAAAATACCATAGTATGCAGCATGCGTGCATTTTTGAAAGCAATTCTTATATCTGATTAGAATATTTGACAAGCACAGCTATCGGCTCGGTGGTCCTCACCGATTTCCAGGTCTCACCGCGAGGAGGTTGGTGCGTTTCGAGACCCGTAGAGAGATAGATGGAATCAAAGTTCCATCGATCTCCCTGTACATGAAAACCGTAGCCCACTAAACCAAAGAGATGGATGGAAACAAAGTTCCATCGATCCTTTCGGTTTAAAAAGCGCTCGGTGTCTCCCAGACGATTCCTCTTGCTCGGATGCGATTCGAGCCGTCTATCACGGAGACTGGGAAATCGGACCGGGTGACTTACGCAGGCAGTGTACCAAAAGATACACCCCCTACGCCCGAAACGTTTGCCTTGCGACAAGAACACCAGGGGATAAACCTGATCCACCCATCCCCATTCCATGCTCAGTCGCTTGCTCCCGCGAAACAGAAGCAGCGGCTACTTCCTCTTCGGAGATGAAGAGCCAACGAAAGAGCAACAAAGCTAATGATTCAGTGACTACTTCGCAATTTTACATTGGGCCTTAAATACTTGATGCTGTAATAAATTAACCTAAGGCTTCCTTAGATGTCTTCTTTCACTACCACTGTTCACTACCACTTTTCACTATTTTCTTTAAAATATATTATTTTATTAACCTTGAAGAAAATGCATCATTTAAAATAAATCATGTAACCCCATCAAAGAAATGCATCAAATAAAATATATCATGTAAACCCTTCGAAGAAATGCATCGTTTAAAATAAATCATATAAACCAATCGGAGAAATGCATAAAATAAAATAAATGATGTAAACTCATCGAAGAAATACACGAAATAGAACGACACGTGCAAACATCCACGAAGGAATGTATGAAATAGGACAGGTGATGAAAAACAATCGAAGAAATCAGTTAAAAAGGAAGAGAAATCTTATATTCTATGTAGAAGAAACCGAAGTAACCCGGTTAACCCGCTACGAGCCGGTTACTAGGGAAATAAGACAGTCTTGTCTAGACTGGACAGTCATTTAAGGGGAGGTTCCGGTCTAAATGTCGATTTTTTTTATTTCATTTTTCGAATGTTCAACCTTTTAGGAAAACGCGTTTAAAAGGATTTGTTGAAATTCGTAAAATTCCCGAAGTTATAGGCATTTCAGTAGCGGTAAATGCATGGGTCACAACCGGCTACTCGGCACTTTAAACGCGTTTTTCTCGAAACAGTGTTCTCAAAACGGTGGGCGCTGTATCTCCAAAAATTATTATCCGATTCGACTGAAACTTTTTTTATTTTGAAGAATATACTTCTGGCTAGAGGGGAAACTAGAAAAAATTGTGCATTTCGGGTGTCATTTTCCCTTTGATCGTTGTTTAAGTATATTTAAATGTTCATAATGCAATAATAACTTATACCGTTGTATTCGGGAGGGTTCATAGAATAATTTGACGCAAAGAACAACCGAATAACTATTACCGTTTCGACACAAAAGATGTTCAAAGTTGAAAATTTGCAGTTTTTTCAAAATCGAATTTTTCAAAAACTGAGGGTGATGGCGAAAAACGGTTTGCGGATTCGTGGTCAGGGCGAAAAACTCTACCAGAATCACCCAGTGGATATTGCGGAAGAGAAAAGAAGTTTCATTTTGTTGGACTGTGTTATTTAAGTAATTAGAAATTCGAAATCCCCGTAATTACACACCTTTGGATGGCAGTATTATAGTTTGTCATGAATTTTCATTAATAACAAACTCATAAAAATCTTGAAATAGTAAACAAATTACGCCAAGTACGTGAAAAAGTCGAGCGTGGAAAAGAATACCTATTATCAAATAAGTCACAAAAGAATAGAAGATAATAACAATTTCAATATAAAAGCACATGTGAAATCAAAATGACAAAAATACATATACACAGACATTTTAATAATGTCTAAGAATATCTATTATCAAATACAGTGGGTAAAAAAAGTATTGGCACACTTTTTAAAATCGCATAACTTTTTTAGAATTGGTCCAAACGACATGATTTTTTTTAGAAGCTAGGAGGCTGATTTCGGGAATTTTCGCGATTCTCGACCTTATTCTGCGATATTTAAGCATTTATAGCTCAGAGCACCGTTAACCGATTTTGATGAAATTTTCAGCATGTGTACAGCTTACTTAAGTCTACAAACGGGTTTTTTAAATTTTCATTACAGGCTCAGAAAAAATAGTTGAAAAAACTGCCTTTACTATTTTTTTTTGCTAGTCCGACAAATTGCATTTTTTTTCAAAACTACGAAACACGTCACTTAGAAAACTAATCCTCCTAGCTTCTAAAAAAACTCATGTCGTTTGGGCCAATTCTAAAAAAGTTATGCGATTTTAAAAAGTGTGCCAATACTTTTTTTACCCACTGTAAGTCACAAAAGAATAGAAGATAATAACAATTTCAATATAAAATCACATGTGAAATAAAAATGACAAAAATACATATACACAGACATTTTAATAATGTGAAGATAAAATGTAACAGAAGGACAAGGTACTCGTGTCTACTATCGCAAAGAAAGAATGAAAAATAAATAAAAACACTCACCGACTGTTGCACTGCTACAGTCTCACTGCTATCCACGCAGACAAGCATCCCCCTTCGCTACTGCTATTCGATCAACAGGCCAATGTGCCGCAGCTGCAGCGTCAGTGAATCCGGTCCTCCATCCTGTGGACCTAGACCCTCTCTAGGGCCTATGCTGCGGGCCCTTTCTAAGGTCCATGCTGTAGGCCTTCTCTAGGGCCCACGCACTAGGCCCTTTCTAGGGCCTAGAATCTGAAAATTGAAGCTAAGCGAAAATTGGACCCTACTTCCGCGATAAAAAAGCAATTAGAGCACCGGTGCTCTGGACGAACTTTATATGCGTAAAAAATTGGCTCTAGTTTCGCGAAGAAAATTCAACTGGAGCTTCGGTGCTCTGAACGAGTCTTAGACACGCAAAAATTTCACTCTAGATTCGCCGTAAAATTACTCTAAGTAAGAGCCGCGGTGCTCTGCAAAATATGTAGATGGATGCGAAAAAAGCGGGGACTCTACGATCGCGTTACGCACGATCAAAAAGGATCTTGCTAGACTGCAAGATTGCTAGGGAGACTGAGGTTCCACTTCAGGAACCTTTTCAAATTTTTCGCGGCGACTCTATTTGACTTGATCGATTCGCGTTATTTTACGAATTATTAATCGGAATTGTAAAAATCGCGAGCAACTGTTGTATTGATTTAATTTTCTGGCCCTGTTTTCTAGGGCCTAGAATGTCATTGGCAAGTCCAAGCTGAAAATTGAAGCTAAGCGAAAATTTGACTCTATTTTCGCGTTAAAAAAGCAATAAGAGCACCGGTGCTCTGGATGAACTTTGTATGCGCACAAAATAGGCTCTAGTTTCGCGAACAAAATTCAACTGGAGCTTCGGTGCTCTGAACGAATCTTAGATACGCAAAAATTTGACTCCAAATTCGTGGTAATACTACTCTAAATAAGAGCCGCGATGCTCTGCAAAATATGTAGATGGTTGCAACGAAGATTGGTTGCACTTCAGGAACCTTTTCAAATTTTTCGCGGTGACTCTACTCGACTCGAATTATTAATCGGAATTATTAAAATCGCGAGCAAATGTTGTATCAATTTAATTTTCTGATTTAGACAGACACATGCATGTCACTATCTACGAGTACCTTGTATGGTCAGCTCAGTGGATTCTGCTCCCTTTCCAACACATATGCGCGACGGTTAATGGCCCGTTTCATATAATTGGCATTAGTTTCAGGAACATTTCTGCGATATTTCGTGAATATGGTTTAAAAAAGAGCCACATCACGAGGCTACTTCGCGAAATATTGCACAAGTGTTCCCGCATGTCGCACATTTGTGTTGGAACGGTCAGTATCGAAAGAGCTGGTTACGCAACGTTTTCTACAGAAACCATTTTGTTCTATTGCATGCATCCACGTTCCAAAAGTTATAAAGTGACGAACCTTTCGCTGTCATCAAGAGTACTGCATCTCTGCACACTTGTTACCCCTGGGACTAGCACTCCTTTAGTCATCCGCCCAGCAGCTCCAATTGGATTCGTGCATGATTCTACTTTCGCTGTGTGAAGGCTATTAGACCACCGGAGCTCTCGACTAGTTTTACAAAAACACTGTTATTGAACTACAGACAATTTCTATTTAAAGAAGCAAATACGAGCTATTCCACGTCAAAACGGATAGAGGGAAAATTTAGTTTCACTGATTCTCTCCGAAATTACAGCATTTGTCGATAACCTTGCAAAAAATAAATGCGTTTTTCAAAAAAGTGAAGAGATTTTGACAACAGTCAATAAAAAAATAAAACTTAGGATAGTGCACACTACTTGGAACTGCGCGGATCCCATGGTCAGTCTGCAGGCACGCGTTTTCAGAACAATCGCCTAGCGTAGCAATGTGCACTATCGTAAGTTTTATTTTTTTATTGATTCTTCCCAAAATCTCTCCACTTTTTTTGAAAAACGCATTTATTAGCTGAAGGCTCAACGAATCGAATGGTATTTTCTTCAAGCCGGACCGAGGGTGGGAACGACGTTAAATCGCGATTTGAAACTTTGATATCGATTACTGTCAAGTTTATTAACAATAAACAAAATATTCTATGTACGGGCTGAGAGAGCATTCCTTCAGCTTTAAAATGAGTCCAAGACGGAGGCATTATCTTTAAAATTGACCGAGATATTGCAGTTTAAGTGATGACGCGTCAGCCGATTTTGTTTCAATTTTTAATACTTTAACATTAAATATTGCGAAAACTATTTGACATAGGCCTATAAAATTCAGTATACTTTGTTTTTGCAAGGTTATCGACAAATGCTGTAATTTCGATGAGAATCGGTGAAACTAAATTTTCCCTCTATCCGTTTTGACGTGGAATAGCTCATATGCACTTGCCTAACTTTCGAGGGATATGCGAAAGCTAAGAATCTCCCGATTGGGATGGCAAAGGCGACTCTAAACGACTAAAGGACCAAAAGACGCGAACATTCACTCTCGATGCACCGAAGTTTCGTTTCTACATGGCGTGCTCTATATCACGACTTTACACAGCCATCTGAGACCACAGAGCGGGCCGAGGTGGACCGAACCCCGGTATCGACGCGATAACTCGAAAATCAAGATGGTCATCAAACTGGTCCTCTGTGTAAAGCCGTAATGAAGGGCGAGCACACCATGCGCGAAATCGAAATCAGTCATCGAAGGCGAATTGTATTTCTAGAAGAGTGGGTTTGGTACTCTTATCGTTAAAAAGAACGAGACGGAAGAGAAGCTTATCGCTCGAAGTACGCAAGTGCATTTTTGAATAGATGTCCAGATCGAACCAAGCTCACGGAATGTAAGTTTGGTTCGATCTGGACCCTTAACCTAGATCGTAGGCTTTAGCTTGATTCCGTTTCGCAAGTCGCAATGCTTGGGAAACGTTACCAAGGAGCCGAGCACACCAGCGCGGAGGTACCTACGAAAGTGACTCATTTCTACGAAATATTTCTGGTCCATGTTCGACCAATGCTTTGCGCATTTTTGAAAATTTGGAAAAAGTCTTACGACTAAAGTTCTTAAACTAAGCCTCATTGCGAGGCTGATTTTAATATTGTAGCGAGCATAGTGACCAAATAGAACCAATCACTCAACTGTCATTCTCAGTTATTATTATTTGTATGAGAAAGACCTTCAAGTTATATAGTTAAAAATCCTTAAGAAATTCATTCATTCGATTTTAAAATTTATTTATTCATGCATTAATGACACTGTTAGCAACTACTAACGATAAATATTCGTGGTCACTATGCTCGGTACAGAAATCATTTTACTCCATAGCAGGCAGAATGATTGAAAGAATGAAAAGAGTGTCACTCACCGTTCGTTAAGAACAGTCTCACTGCTATCCACGCAGCCAAGTGGAAAGAGTTTTCTCAAAAGTCTTCTAGATTAAGGTTATGTCACAGTGATATCATGTTTAAAGGCCTCCCACATAGTCCAGTAACCGATGGATTTAATGCACGAAGCGAGATATCGCGAATTAAGATTCACCATGGCACATTAAACTAGGTCACGTCCGACCACGATCGCGTTTGGAAACAGACTGGCGAAGACGCGACGTATTTAAATGTTTGAATTTTACCAAGGTTGTTGTCGCGCTCGGTCGGGAGGCGGCCGACTCCCGGCCGAGCGCGGGAACCGGGAGTCGGCCGAGCGCGTGAATATGAACATGAAATTCGTCGACGCCAGAAATAATATTATATATCAATTCACTTTTCACCACTACAGTCGTAGTTGTGAATAGTGAAAATTTTTATGTAGAGTTTATAGAAATGAAGGGGACGCACTGACTTGGATAGAAATGAAGCATTTTCTTTCGCACAAATTTCTGTAAATTTGTCAAATAATGTAAATCGACAAAATTTGTGAAAATACATAGCACTACCTAAGAATTAAGAAAATTATGGTCGACTGCTTGCAGTGTAGAGCAAGTCACATTAGTGACTTGCAATCTTTTATGAAAGATATTCGTAATAGATTATAATCCACGATAGTTCCCACACTATTCGTTAATTTTATTAGCTTCCCATTAACAATATTTCGATTCACCCATAAACATACTCGATTAATTTTATTCCAACGCCGATAAATTGTGCGTTAAAAATATTGCATCTCTTCGTTCTTTTTCCCTAAACTACTATTAACATTTAAATTTCGTGCAGCAAGACTTTCCGCCATACGCTCTTACCTCCTTCGAACACGTCATATAGTCTCTACGCTTACTATCGCAAAAGGCCACCCTATTTTCTACGAGTTCTACGTTAACATGTGACTAAAATGTGGCGAAAAAATTATTATCAGCCAAATAGAGAAGGTATAATGATGCAACTAAGTTTATTACCTCTCTCTGTGATAATGAAAAGAATACGGTACAACACGAAGTAACAACGGTATTAAGATGTTTAACGTGAAATTACACAAGTAGTAATATCGGTACAAATTGTGTGGTCCATCTTGCACTGACCGAGATTAATAAAAAATCATTTGCATTTCAAGGTACAATAAAACACGATTTCACAGGATGGAAAAATCTGAAAGATCCTTGCAATAATTGTGATAGTTCAAATTCAAACACAATGAAGAAAGTCGATATAACTGCTTCCAAACAAATTCTAATTGCAAAATTACTTTTGTTCGATCAGAATAGTAAGTAGTGGAACAACAAAAGTGGAAAATTTCTATCCAAACAACGTGTAGCGACTAAGAAAACTGGAGAGATTGTAAACGATTAGCGATTATTGAAATTACAGAAATTTTATACGATTCGCGAATAAAGAAACTGTAGAGATTGTAAACGAATCGCGACTCTCGAAATTACAGAGATTTTAAACGATTCGCGACTGTTGAAATTGTAGTGATTGAAAAGGTGTAGCAACTATCGAAATTAGAGAGATTTTAAACGATTCACGACTGTCGATTTTGCAGAGATTTCAAACGATTCGCGACCTTTGAAATTAATTGATTAATTAATCTGAAGTAGATCTGAAGAAACCCTGAAGTACGAACCCTTAAGGTACACCTGCCACTCTCTCTCTCTCTCTCTCTCTCTCTCTCTCTCTCTCTCTCTCTCTCTCGTGCCTTTATTTGTTATTAATGAAAATTCATGGCCAACTACACTCTGCATCAAAATTAAAGCAACGCTATATTTTCCCAAAAATTTTCGTCGTTTTCAAACGGCTGTATCTCTGCGATAAATGGTCCAAGAAATATTTAAAAATCGGATTTTGAACGCTTCGAGTTTCTAGAATTTCACTCAAGGACTCAATTTTTTGTTCATTCATTATGATACTGTTTTATCAAGATGAAGCGCTGGAAACCAAGTTTCAAAAATTTAAAGAAGATTTGAAAGATCTCACACGAAAGGGTTCAACTTCAGAAATGTAACTCGCATTCGATATATTAAGCATCCCGAATGATTGAGAAATTACAGAAAAGTAGTTTAGAATGTTTGAAACGAAATAAATTACAACTTCTATCACGAATTTAAAATTTATTTATTAGCACACGCATTAACGTTACTATTCGCGAGTACTAAGCATGTATTCGTGGTCACTATGCTCGCTACAACAATGATTTTGTTCGATAGCATACAGAAAGATTGAAAAAATGATATAGTATCACTCACCGTTCGTTGAAAACAGTCTCACTGCTATCCATGCAGACAAGCATCTTCCTTCAGCAGTAGCTATTCGATCTGCAGACCAATGTCCCGCAGCTGCAGCGTCAGTACCGAATAGAACGTGTCAAATATGTCGCATTAATTTCGCGATGAAGAAGCGATAAGAGCACCGGTGCTCTGAAATAGTTCTAGATGCGTTAAAAACGCTGACTCTACGTTCGTGTTAACATTACTAACACGCAGGTCGATCATTGTCCACTATGAAATACTTTATCGCGAAATAAGCACTGACTCTACAACAGCATTGCACACGATTACAAAAGCTCTTCACGCTTTTAAACATCTCTCGACAGTGGGGAGATATGTTCGGACTCGTGTGAAGTCTTTCGAAAATAGTCCTCTAGATACTGAGTTTAATGCAGTAGTCCAGTAATCAATGGAAATGATACAGGAATCGTGAAATCAGGAAATAATATTCACTGTGAGTGCACAGATATTCAGTGATCCGATCCCCGCCGCGGATAAAGTCGAACTGTTAGGGCACACCGTTCGGTGACGTAGTGACTTTGGTAGAGGTTGTTGATGTTTTTTGTCGCGCTCGGCCGTGTCGGTGTTTTATCGCGCTCGGCCGACTCCCAGCTAACTTGAAATTCATCAAGGCCAGAAATAATATTATATAGCAATGTCCAAATTTCTCAATTTCTAATGACTCGAATGTAATAATTACTGTTAAGAGAGAAGATTTGAAAGAACTCACACGAGAGAGTTCAACTTCAGAAATGTAACTCGTATTCGACACATTAAGCATCCCGTATGATTGTGAAATTAAAGAATGCTCGATTTGCAGTTGCATCCATGCACCCTATGACACTTATGCATCATGCAATTTTCTGCGAGGCTTATAAGAATTATATTTTACTATAAATTTCAATGTCGGCGGTGAACTAACACTCGGGGCAAATAGAATCCAGTTATTATTACTTCACTTCGAAATAATTAAACAGTGCATTAGAAACTTGCGGGAATGTCAGTAACAGCGTCAATTTGTAATACTTTTCGGCGTACGATACGTGAAAAGGTTCTACTACACGCAATTTACTAACAAAACAATTTATCATCTTGTAATTTATAGCTTGCAAGAGCTTTGCAGAAATATCATTTTTGAGCGCCATAGTGTCTTGATTCCCGAAATGGATTATCGAAGAGACATCCGCACGAGTCGTTGACAAACCGAGTCAAAGCGTAGCGTAGCGAAAGCCTATGTCAAACTCACACATTAAAGAAGTCACAAGTATGCATGCACGTAAGGGGCCATCCTTAAATTACGTAAGGGTAATTTTGACCATTTCTTACCCCCTCCCTCCCCCAGTATAAGAATTCGTAAGATTTGATATTGCAACCCCCTTCTTACGTAATACTTTTTACATTGAAATTTTTCAGTTATTAAAATTCTTTTAAAGGTTTATCTAATTAATTTAACTCGGTTTCGGGAAATTTAAACTAAAAAGCTTTTCTAGAACATTAATGATAGAATTTGTATTTATTGAAAATTAGATTTAAAAATATTACGTAAGACGCTACCTTACTCCCCCGTCCCCCTTGTAAGAAAACATAAGAATTTCGCGACCCCCTCCCTCCCCAAAAAAGCCTTACGTAATTTAAGGACGACCCCTAACCCACCTTTCAGCATTTCAACACATTTCAGAGTATTTGCTGAGTTGGACGCTTCAGTCCTCGAGTTATGGGTCGGTAACACAGTTTAGGTGGCGACACGCACATCCATAAGGTGATAGGTCTATCCTATACCTCGTCTGTGGAAATACCTCGTTTGCGATGATATCCGCCTGAAGCGTCGTAGTTGGAGATGCGGTCGTTAGATGGTTACACTGGTCAATGGTCAATGAACTAAACACACGTAAAAATTAAAGTGTACATTAAAAAGTAATAAGATATATTCATCAAGTATTAATCAAATGATTAAATAAATGTAATTGTCTTTTATCTAATGGACATTTAGTTGCATATCTGATCAATTCCGTATTTCACTCGATTTCTTGTAAAGATAAATCCAACCCTTAGCTATAAAACTATTAGTAACAGATACAACACGAATCAAGATTATTCAGCCGTCGATTACATACAGAATAACGCATACATCTCCTGCATCGATCTGCAGGGTGTTGTGATCAATCCTGTTAGGGAAGAGCGGCTCTTACATTTGCGATAATACAGATCGACCTACCCCCGGTCTCGGCGTTTAATATACTGTAAAGAAATAAAAGATATTCTTCGCGTATTTCCACTAACGATCAATTCCTTTATAAAAACACATACTCATCTATACATCTCGCACCAACATCTCTCCCAGGCACCCTTCTCTGCCAATAATAAAGATTCCCTCTCCCTCAGTGATTGCGCGTCACGATCGAATCGCGACCAGCAATGCAAACAAGACAATACAAATGAATCGCACAAAAGGAAGTAAGATAGCGCGTGAAAGTATCGAAGACACGCGTTTGCTTCAAATATAAACAAGCCGGGCAAGATTTGTTATCTGTTAAGCATAGATGTCGGGCGAGTGAACGTATTATATCCGACGAACCTTTGAACTTTGAGAGGGCAGAGTGAAAAAATTCACTATCTTTCCCTAGTAGTTGATAAAAGCCTCGTTCCGTTTGCTTAGACACCCATGCGTGCACCGTGACGCCAATTAGACCGGCCATTAAGTCGTAATGTGGCTAGATACCGCATCGAGCCGTCACACCTGACGTTTCAAATCTCTGGGAAACGAATAAGGTAACACTAAATCGGGGATGAAGCAGGGGTGGATTTATATACAAGTCAAGTAGACTGCAGGCTAACGCACCAAATTTGGGGCGAAAGAAATTGAAAAAAGGATTAATCACAGAGGCTTGAGACAACTTTGGAGAAGGAAAAATTTTGCAAAGCGGCAAATTTTGGGGAGTGATAAAAATTTTGTACGAAAGATAATTGGAAAAGTTTAAACCGGCGCTTGCGACATCTTTAAAAACAATTCACTTTTTTCATGTAGCAAATTAGGAATAACTTATACCTATATGACTTGTCATAATTAATTAATTTTAAATCGTCTCGATTCTTTCAAATTAAAATATTTTATGATCTTTCACAGAGAGGGTGATAGAAGCTCGTTATCCTAAAGGCGCCAAAATTCCAAATCCGCCTCAAGGATGGCGTGCATACTATTATTTATTAATTTCCTAACACGCATACTCTATCGTTCTCAAAATAATACGATAACACGTAGAATAATTATTACACGTTACCTATATCATTACGCACATAAAGCAATCATAAAGCAATAAAAGAAAGAAAAACGTTGCGGATCGAGATTGGACGGATGGCGCGCGCGCTCGCTTATTTACTCTCCGCGCGCCGCGAAAGAATCACGCCGATCGCTCGGTATCGGTCTCCTAACTATCGTTTCACCTTTTTTTCCGCGGCCGGCAGCCGTTATCGGTCTGTCCAGTAATAACTAGCACGCGTTACGTAGAAATCGCGAACGAGCGGCGCATACACCGTCAATTTCGCGCACAGCTGCACGCGGCGAAGCCGCGTGTGCGTGGCTGACTCGTGTCTCCGGGAGACAGGCTGACCCGCCGGCTGTCTGCGCCGATAAACGAAAGCTCCTCGCAATAAATTCGCATCGCGAACGGCAAGTGGATACGGGATGTGGGCAAGCATGTCGATCGGGGGGTGGAGAATTTCACCGGGGAGAGTGAGAGAGAAACGAATCTCGAGACTTTGCCCGTCGCGGATCGAACACAGTTTCCCTCGCAAAATATCGAGCACTATCGATTTGCTAATAGGATTATAGGTACATATTATTATACCTTTAAGATATCTCTTGGACTCGTCATCCAAGCTGCGCTGTCTGTGCAGGCAAGGGTAACTAAGCGACGCGACGAAGACAGACTCGCTTTGATTTCGTCGTAACTGGAACACCTAGTTCTCGGGAGAAGAAGAATTCCCACGCGGCGGGAGGATTGATTCGGCCGAGGTCGTCGATTCACGACGGGTTTATTCTCGACGGCGATTCTTAATCGGGAACGCGGGCGTCTGCTGCGCGATAAATGTAAGAAAAAATGACGTGGGATCGCGGGGATCAATAAGGAAAGGGGTGCGGGGTATCGGTAGACAAAAGCGCGCTGAGTCCCCGCTATCTTTCGAGAGCGGCGAGCTAATCTGCGACGAGCGCAACAAAACCGCGACGAAGTCTGTGCCGCGAGGTTAATTAGCAAAAATCGTGGGGGAGTGGATACGAGAGCTGGTTTTATCGTGGGTTCAACACATTTCTTGCCGCGAGATAACACTTTCGAATTCTCTTCCACCACGCGGATTCTCTTGTTTCCCGCCTGGCAGTGAGAGTCCCAGCTCCAACGATCGAAACGATCCATCATCGGCCGTGCCTCCACCGTTCTACCTTGCTTCATTTTTGACCTCCTTCTGCGCGATAAAGCAGGGGGAGGACCTATCACGCGAATAAAAGACATTTCTTCCGTGCCAAGCCGGCTGCTACAAAAGCTTGATTTATAAGGTGACCTTCGACCCCCGTTAAACGGTTCGCAGCTATCTTCACGCGAGCCCCGGCGATGCAAACAAATCTCGAGCCCCTGCGGAGTCCCGTTGCCAGATAAAAGCTCCGCGCAAGCTGCGGCTGGGTTCTCGCTTCTCGAGCGGACTCGGCGGAGGAAAGCTCGGGTTAATTAACGCTGAAATAAAGCAACAGGGCTCTCGGGAACCACATCGGATGCGGTGTCTGACCGTCGCTGTCTATGCGTCACCGTAATTTCCGACGCAACCTTTAATCCCCCGATGTTTTCGAAGTCATTGGCCGCGCCCACCTAGGTTCTGGACGCCGCCGATTGCAACAGCAACGAGTTTCCGGCCCGGTCGGTTCGATACTCGAACTGCACAGACATCAATGACCGATCGAATTTCGTGCACGGCTTACAGCTGCTATCTACAGCTTGGAAACTAGCTTTCCCTTATCAACAGTGTTTTTCCGAGTAACAATCGAAGGGGCGAACGATCCTCGAGCTCCCTAGCCAGCGAGGGGAAGATTAAGAGGCTTCCAGAGAGTCTCTGGTATCGGGAATGAGATTCGAAACGAGGTCATAACGACGCGTCGAAGTGAGGGAAAGGCGAGCGCGCGGTGTATGAGCCGGCACTTCCGGTCTTCCGTTGGCGGAAATGCACGCATCGCCGGCTCGCTGTCGCGACGAGGAGGCCCCCGCTCGCGGCGCAACTCGCCCAAAGTCATTTCACGCACGGCGGAGCGCGGAAACGAGCGTTTACTCGAGATTTTCGTTCATAAATCAAGTCGCGAGCTTTCATGCGGCCCCTTTCCCCGGCGCCGTCCTCCGCACGGGGGCCCGGCTCTACTCTCGGGGGGGTTGCCATTCAGCCACTTAATCACCGCTCATATTCACCGAAATCAGGCGTGGAAATCGCCGATACGCCCGGAAACGGAAGGGTGAGAATCACCGCGCAATTCCGCTGCGTCATGGGCGCCCATCTCCGGATGGAAGTTGCAAGCTTCTCTGTCCATATGAAACTGAGCCCTCAGTGTCTTCTTTGCAATCTATATCGCGTTCACCGTTTCAGAAGGGTCTAATGAGTCAGAGGAAAATATTTACCCCGGCTCGCCAAGTATTTCGAGGTAAGATTCTCGAGTCCCCATTGCCAAGTGACTCACCGCGTAAAATTTTGTCGGCAAACAGGTCGCGGAGCTTTCGTAGCCTCCGAAGGATCCTCCTCTGATAGGTATGCTTGCTGCGGAGCGAGGCCACGTTGACAATGAACCACTAACTGCGGTCATGGTGGAAAGCCGAGGCGGGATGTGGTATTATTTTGATTTAAAGGAAATCAACAGGTGATCGCCGACAGACGGGTAGCGAGTGTCGAAACTTAGAGGCTCCTCTACCTGTTTCTCGGATCATTTTCGATGCTATCCCCGGCAACATATGCCCGACAAGGGGCAGATGGTAAAAAAGTGTTGCGTCGAGGCAGCGCCGTGCGACACGGGACAGTTTAAAGGGACGCTACTCCCTCCAGCCAGCTACCAATCACTGCTCTTCGATACACCGACACGCTGCTGCTCCCCTAATTACACCCAGATCATCCTTTTAACACGGATTCGCGGTGAAACGCTCCTTTCCTACGGGCTAAACGATCCTCGAGAACACCGTCGCCGGGGGGTACCCATTTTCTCTCGGAAGAAAAGCTTGGAAATCTTTGTTCAAGTAGTCACGGCGCCGCAGCTGCCTCGAGCACGTAATTTCCCTGGAAACGGACGAACCTTTTGCCTGCTTAAAGCCGATAAGTGGCACTCGTCTGGTCTTTTAAGGGGCTAGACTAGTGCGACGGCTCTAAAAATCGAAATTTTTTTGCATTTTCATACAGATTCACATGTTAAAAACACGATCCTAGAAGGTTTTGGAATAGGTGATTAGTTGTAAATATGAAATATTTCTGTTTTTGTATTCTAAAATAGTATTTCAAACCTTCATTTAGTTTTTTCGAAACTAGTTTGTCTTAATTGGCTGCCATAATAACTCAAAAAGTAGTGAACCGATTTAGTTCAAACTTGGCAGGTATGTTCAGCAAACGTGTCATTCTAGCCCCCACCACAATTTTTCTGATATAGTCAAAATTGCAAATTTGTGAGTTAAAAACAAAAAATTTTTATGCAAAAAAATAAATCTTTTTGTTTGGAGAGCCGCCATTTTATTATTTTACAATTTTTTTCAACTTTCTGGTACGGGCTGTAGCCATATACATATAGATTGAGAAAATATTTGTTTTTTTGTTTCAAACCACCACAAGAGCTTATATCATGGCAGCCATGGAAACAAAGACGCTCTAATAAAATTACGATAACTTTAAAAATATACATTGTTTGTACTTCAAAAAAATTTAGTGTACCCAGGAAATATCACTTAATAAAACTTTATGAGTTCAAGCTGATAAGTTCAATGGTCTTTCTTTAAAAAATTTTTAAAGATTGCCGTATTATACGGCCGTCACACTAGCCTAGCCCCTTAAAGAGCTCTGCGATCCGGAAAGGCTTTCGTTTACGATCAAACTCGGTCGCCTCACGATTGACCGCTATTCACGCGATGTCCTGTGCGACACGGAGTAGCCGAAAGGGACATGGTACGTCGCGGTTCTACATAATTCCAGCCGCGGTGCGGTCGCCTGGAATTTAGGAGGCCTGGTCAGGAAACCAGAGGGAATTTATGATAAGCCCCAGAAGATGAAGCGAAGTGGTCGAGGAGAAGGATGATGGCTCGGTCCCACCTGTACGTACACTCACGCGTACCTGCACGCCGTTTCCGACACGCGCTCGTCCCCGCTACGACCCAGCTGCCATCCGCCTCGCTCTACGCGAGGAGAAAGGAACGTACAGGTGCGATCGTTAACTCAATCGAACTCTGATAAGTAAAAACGCGCAAACGCGAACTCGACGACGCGAACTCGACGACGTAAGCGGAACGGCTTTATCGCCGCGATCAATTATCGGCCGCGCTGTGCCGAAAGAGGACGCGTCGGTGTAAGGTAATCGATCGTTTCCATAAATTCGGTTACGCGCGGCTTTCCCCGTGCTTGCCGGCAGATGACAAATTGCAATGACCGGCCGTGTCTTCTTTCCCGTCTCTCGGGCACAGATCGGTTTCTCCTGATTGCCCCGAAAGCTTGCTGTTTTAATTAATGTCCAAGGTCCTGTGCCCGGAGCACCGTGAGCAGAGTTACGTGTACCTTTGCAGCGTCGCACAGTGGGACAAAACGACCCGACGTTTGCGAGACCTAGTAACTGAGAAAGGAGCAACCGTTTGGGAAATATGGCACCAAGATTGCTATTGGAGTCTTTTTTCTTTAATATTATTGGAGAAATAAAATGTAATTGTAGAAGAAATATTTGGAATCGAATCTGGACGGATGGAATATAGATTAACGAAGATAGATGATCGCAGCCAATCGGCTCGTATTACTTGTCACGTAATTAATAATTGTATTACAATGTTACTTGTCATACGATTAGTAATTATAGTTCAAATAATACAGATTGCCCAGGTCTCACCACGAGGAGGCGCTGCGAGTGGAGACCCGCCCTAACCGCGGCCCATCCGCCCTCCTTTTATGCAAAATTTTATTTTCATTTCCATAGATCCCCCTGATGCACGGTTGCAAAACGATCCTCGATCGCTCGACAAGCGGGCATCAGAGGGAGTCCTTCTGTAAAAAGCTACCGCGATAAAGCTAAGCTGAATTTAAAATATTTCTTTGTTTCTTTCATTTCAAATTGTAAAAACTTTCTGGTATATTTCTACCATGATAAATATTCACTAATTGCGAATAAAACAAAGAAAAGGGGGGCAAATTTGAGGGAAATTATTAGGGAAAACAGTGATAATGATACATCATTATAGGATATGTTATATGATATATCATTATTTAGCAAAAAGTTTTCCCCTTTTTTCTTTATTTCATTCCTAATTAGTGAATAATTATTATTTCCTATTCATTACTAAGGAAATATGCCAGTGTATATTTGCTATGCTTACTTAAATACTAATAATTCCTACCTATACGAGCGCTCGTATTTAATAATTGCTACTTATATTTAGTTATATGCTACTTATGTTTAGTTATATTTAGTTATAAACACTGCAGTGTTTAATTATTTCCTTAAAAACTACTTAATTCTATGTGGCCACCAAACACATTACCTCATCATGTACATATCTACTTAAATTTAAATAATGACCTGCCTAATAAAATTCTGAAATTGTCATGTGTTTCTTACTTCCCTTGATGGACCCACGATGTTACCTGAAACATTCTCAAAAGTAGAGATTTCGTTTCTCAAGGATGATGAATCTGAAATCATATTTCTGAAATAATCTTCACACATAATATATCTGTAACAGAAACTTTCTCAGTGAATTAGTACCTACAATCTATCTCGATTAAGTAATGTAATTTCAACAGATATAGGGTAGATGTAACGTTTTTGGCTATTGCACTGTTTTTGGCCATGTGCATTATTATCTTATTTTTAAATTGCTTGCAGATCATTATTGTGTGGAGAATTTCGCCCGAAATATAAGGTTATATGTATTGCTTACACGGAAAAATATTAAATTTTTTAAGAAGTGGCCAAAACTGGTACAATACCTTAAAATGGTCACAAATGATGCATCTACCCTAGTCTTTTCATTGAATCACTATTGCCCAAATATTGAAATATCATATTTGAAGCTACAAGCCAAAACTCAATATGGAATATCGATTTGGTATTAAGATGAAAGAAGGAAGAGATTAAAAAATACTGCTTCATTGTCAGCAGACAAAGTAGGCAATCAAAACTTTAGCAATTCGTGAAAAAGAAGCTACTAATGATATTACATTTCATTCCGAAACAATTAATATTCATAATATTAAGCACATTGGGTGCTTTGTTACATCAACTCAATAATTTCCTTCTAATTCCTCATTAATTGGCATCATCAAAGTTGATGTATCGACAATCAATCATAATATACTATAGTTAATCAAAAACATTTATGCAAATGTTGAAAATTGGAATAATTGCACTTTACTGCACAGTATTTGAAGTTACTGTCATACAGAAAATAGCAACAACGAGCACGTGTTAATATTGAAAATTTACTATCAATATAAAGTGCCGAATTGCAGTTACCTACTTTTTCAGTGCAAATTTCGTTTCAATATCATCAAATTAAGCAACCATCGCGGGTGAATTTTGATCAATGTAAAGGAATGTTGAAAATTTATAAAAATAAAAAACTACATTTCTTATCAATCTGAAAATAAATACAAGGATTGACGAAGTTACTATGCAAAAATCGGCAACGCTAATGAGGAATAGCTACTACTACTTTTCAAAGACTCTAATTAGAACTTGAATTGAATGGAGGTGTGTCAGAAGTCTGCGATTTCTATTACAAATAATGAATTACACCTTTCATCGCCATTCTTTCAGTCACAAAATAAAATTTTTCAAATGCCATTCCATGAAAATTGGAACTTGAAATTTAAAAATATTCTAAAACAAAATAAAAAACATTTGTCTGCAAGATATGAATATACTTTTAAAACAATATTTCCGGTGACAAACACTCGATTCAAGGGTGGGTAGGCGGTGATAGGAGAAGGAGGATGGTGCAGCCACTTAGGGCTGCTGAAAAAAATGATCAGTAGCCAGAAGGGCAGCTGATCATTGGCCACTCATTAATGCAAGAAACCCGTGAGTGGACCGTTTCTATCTTTCGCAACGCTAACTTATTACAGACTAAAATCAACTCCCGAGCAAAGTCACTAGGACTTTGGACTACTCGCAGCACTAATTTCTCAAACAACTTCAAAATTCCCGGATGGTGCTTCATTACTGAAAATTCTACTATACTGAATACAAATCCCGAACAGCAAACGAAAAAGCTATACTACTCTAACAAATATAAAAATCTATCGAGAACCACCAGATGGGTGGCTTGATTTTTCGCAAAACTAATAAAAATTTAGTGCACCTGTGTCTTGTAATACGCAACTCTAACTTTAATTCGTTGCAACCTTCCTGAAGGCTGTGTAGAGTCCCCTGTGCTGCAAATCCAGCAGCTCGGGACTCTTTTTTCCCAGGAACATGTCTCCAGACATGTCCCAGGACAGTTTCGGGGCATTGGGGTCTGGGGGTCGCAACTCTAATTACAAACGCGATCAGTCATCATCGCAACAATACCTCAAAAAAATATCAAGAATCAAACTAGGACGAGTAATTAAAAAAACGCGATCAGTCGCATCGCAACTCTATGGACATTCCACGCGAAATCGGACACTTTTCGGAGTAACATTTCGAATGTTGCTGGAATTTGAACATGTTGTAGTCTTTAGTGATATTTAAACGTACCTCAAGGGATTTTTCAAAATTTTGAAAAATGTCGATTTTACAGCTGTAAGGTAAGGGCTACCTTTTCCTCAATAAATTATAGCTATGTAAGTAGTAAATGGATGGAGATGAGATTTACAGTGCTTACAGAGAAGACATTAAAGTTTTAAGAGAAAATTATTTCAGTTTAAAAAAATAAAAATTTGTACCATTTTTGTGCAATTATTTTAATCAAATGCAGTTTTTTAACATCGGGCGTGATTTTAAAAATCCCCCCAAAAAGGATAATATAGTTCTATCATTCCTCTGATGGACAAATTTTCAAAAATATGGACATTTTAAAATTGGCCCCGTAAAAATTGTCGAAAGTTGACGTTGCGTCAAATCGCTCCGGCTCGATTGGCTGGGCCGTGCGATATTCGCAGCGGCCAAGCGGCTATATCTGCTATTCTTATACGGTGTTTTCGAATATGGTAAGTATTTGTAAAAAACTGAAGATGGAAAACTTTTACTGCTTTTTATACACAACGTAATACGGTAACTCAATTTTGGGTGTTCGCAATATTTTCCTTGAAACAATGGAGACCCTTAGTTTTTTAAATGAAATGCTAAATATTTACCCATACAGCACACTTCGTTGCGGCAAAGTTGCAGGATGGTTGCAGTAACCTTGCGATGTTGCATGGTTGCAGCGCAATGTCGATGTATGGTTGCTGCGACGTTGCCGTGCAACATTGCACGGGGCGGACATAGAATTGTTTCTGCATAGTTGCTGCATAGTTGCGTTGCAATAATGCACTGCAACTTTGCCGCAACTATGCCGCAACTTTGCCGCAACTATGCCGCAACTATGCCGCAACTATGCAGCAACTTTGCCGCAACTATGCAGCAACTTTGCCGCAGCTTTGCCGCAACTTTGTCGCAACTTTGCCACAACTTTGCGGCGTTAGCAAATTTTAAAACATAATATCTCCAAAACCGGCTGAAATAAAGTGTATACATTATACTTTATTGAATTCGTCTTGAAACGCACTATCAAATGATCTGTTAAAAAAAAGAGTTCCGTAGTAAATTTGCCCCCTCCAACCATGCAATTTCATATAAACAATTTCTTTTATATCTCCAATACGTTAGGAAATATCCAGGTGTTTACTGTTCCCGCGGACGTCCAGTATAATGAACTAAAATATAAAATATATGTCGGAGAAGGCAACCATTTAATCAGTTCCAAGCATAAGTCAGAATCTACTTTACTGGTGGCACGTGCCAAGCTGATGTTTTCGTGAAGGCGAGCACGACGCACAGTGCTTTTGGAACGACAATATATGGGGGTCGTAGTACTCATGTAGTATAAAGGTTTTTAACGTACGGAGTAATCAATATATATACCATCTACAGTACTCTACATCCAAGAAGATTCCGTGGCCACAACGGTAGCGCGTCGGATTGTCATGCGGGCGGTCCGGAGTTCAAATCTGTCGTAATCGATAACTTTTTTTATTTTTTTTTAAACAGTTTTTCGTTACCTCAAAGTTGCCGTGCAAAGTTGCCTCAAAGTTGTTGTGCAACATTGCAGCAGGCGGACATAGAATTATTGCTGCACAGTTGCGACAACGTTGCGTGAATCGTTGCAATCTTGCACCGCAACTATACTGCAACTATGCTGCAACGAGAGTGTGCTGTATGGGTAATAGCATTCCATTTAAAAAACTGAGCGTCACCTTCGTTTCAAGGAAAATATTGCGAACACCCAAAATTGAGTTACCGTATTATGTTGTGTATAAAAAGCAGTAAAAGTTTTCCTTCTTCAATTTTTTACAAATACTTACCATATTCGAAAACACCGTATAAGAATAACAGATACCTATAGCAGTCGAGGTGGTACAATTTGACGCAGCGCCAACTTTCGACAATTTTTACGGGGCCAATTTTAAAATGTCCATATTTTTTAAAATTTATCCATCAAGGGGAAGGATAGAACTATATTATCCTTGTTAGGGGGATTTTTAAAATCGCGCCCGGTGTTAAAAAAACTGCATTTATTTAAAATAATTGCACAAAAATGGTTCAAATTTTTATATTTTAAACTGAAATAATTTTTTCTTAAAACTTCAATGTCTTCTCTATAAGCACCGTAAAGCTCATCTCCATCCATTTACTACTTCCATAACTATAATTTACTGAAAAAAGTTAGCACGTACCTTCAAACAGCTGCAAAATCGACATTTTTCAAAATATTGAAAAATCCATTGAGATACGTTTAAATATCATCAAAGACTACAACATGTTCGAATTCCAGCAACATTCGACATGTTTCTCCGAAAAGTGTCCGATTTCGCGTGGAATGTCCCTCTAATAAAAAGAATACCATGAATCAAAAGTAATACAATGAATCAAACTCTAGTAACTCCAATTCAAATTTCAAAATACTAGAACAATCTCAAAAACAATCGCGACTCTTTTTTCGGAACACTACAAGCAACCACGATCGATATTTTTTCGCAACACTATGCTGGAACCAAACGCGGGGAATACTTGATTTGCAACGCTAATTCAAACCGTCATCAACATTTAATCGCAACGCTAATTCAAACCGTCATCAACATTTAGTCGCAACGCTAACTAGCCCCGTAATCTTTTTCGCAACCCTAATTGAAAACGCGGGGTGCTCAATTTCAGGGGGGGGGGGGTATCGATGGGTCAGCCTATCGCCAACCAAACTACTACTACTACTACAACTACCGACGAGCATAATGGCAAAGTAATACCTATGAAGAATGACCCTGCACCCGAGGATGCAGGACCATTCTTCGTAGCCCACATGATGTGACCTCTTTGGCCGGGCTATCTTCGGCTCTTTGGCCACCTCCTTGCTTCGGGCGGTCCGCCCTTCTGAAAGTTAATAGCGTGCCCAAGCCCGTCCTTCGCGACCGCGACCAGCGACAATGTGCAATGTCCCACTGGCGTCAAAAAGTCGACATAGCGAGGCTAGAAGCGAGGGCATACCCCACTCGCGCTAGTCTGGCCGTCGACTTTTCTCACAAATTTCCTGAAAGCAGGTCATCGTGCGGGGAACATGAGATCAGAGAATACGATGACCTGCCCCGGCCCTACCTACTTATATTTAAGTCACACATTCGTACCAGAAGGTAAGTTACCTATTCTACCTAACACCTATATTTAAAAATGGCAAAACAGTCTCTCAAACACAATCATCAGCCAACCCACTCCACGATTCTCAAGCATCGCCGCCCGGGTGCAAAAGCCTACACTAGAGAGACCGTCCCGGGACGGCTCCGTCACCCGAGCTTGGCTACAATCACACTCTAAGTGTACGTACCAGTTTTCACTGAAATCGGCTGACAAAGGCAGTGACCATTGCGTATAAGTATGATTTAAATAGCAATTAATTATTTTCAATTTGAAACAATGGATTACTTGATAATGTGCTTTGTACGTATTATGTACATACATCAATCCTTATTACTTTCTCATTTGATTATATGAGATTGATTAAGTTTCATATTCCAAGATTATTTACTAGAATGATCATCGTGTGCAACAAGGAATATGATACATTGGTATCGTTATTGTAATGAATAATAATATAATGTTATAGTTTCGTTAACATGGTCTCTGATGAAAATCTTTCACCGCCGCTAATTCCACCGCCTAACCACACAAACACACAGGTGGAAAATGCGACGTGCACGATACACTAACGCAATGCCAGCCGCCGACATGTAATTATTTAGTAAAGAAAGTCATCGTGCCCCATTGCCTTCACTCACCCAAGTAGCGCATGGGCACGTGAATGAATTAAAAGGCAATGGGTACGGAAAGATATCCTGAAAATCCTCAACTAGAAAATATGATTAGTTTCTATAGTGTCTAGCAGGATATTATTCTTTCATATTACATTATTAAGCAAAATGACTCGACTTTCAACTTGTGAATACTTTAAAGTTCGATAAATAAGAAAGGACTCTACTTTAGATCAAGAAAAAGGACTCTACTCGACATTTAATTAGCGAGAAAAAGGACTCTAAAATTGAATTATTTAAGAAAAAGATTCTAAATCATGAAGAATTTACTTTAAGAATTTACAACGGGCTATTCCATCGTCAAAGTAAATTTCATAAAACAAGAAAGTATGTTCTCATGCTAATTACTTTGAATCTGAAATTTGCCCACCCTCAATTGTCTTCTTGCACATGGAAATTAATTATTCAATTGTGTGCGCAAACGAGTGGCCTTTATAAGAAAGGAATTACACTTTTATGTCTATTATCATCATTTAGACATCAAGTTACTTTTGAACAAGTAATATCAGAAAAATAAAAGAAATTCAAGTCATTAGAATCGTCGCAATGACGAAATCGGAGGGCATCCGATTTTTCCACTACGTATTAAATAAAAATGATTGTAGGTAGCTGTGGAGTCTGAAATTATCAGACTTCTTCGCTACATAAAAATTAGCATTCAGCTGTATTGATATTCATACCAATACCTTCTGAATTGCTATGCACCTTTACGTGCATTATTTAATAAATATCTACATCAATGTATGATCAATGATAAACATTCGTGTTAGGAACCGTTTATCTTGGAAATTATAATTATAATTTGATTCTATTGAAAAGACGCGGCGTACAAGAAGACCCTAGCCCTCGTCTAATAAATACATACACAGACAAAATGTTACAATTCACAGGCATGGTTACCATGCCCGCGGTCATTATGCTCGCCAAAGCACGTATACAACCAGTCACTCGTGTCGATTCGGACCAAACGTCCTACGACATGATTGAGTGACCAGAGGAACCATAATGCATGCACACTCACATTTCGCTGTGCCCCGGTGACGAAGGCGCCAACACCCCTGCTACTGCTCAGAGGAAGTCATCAAACTGCTAAGACGTCATCAAGCTGCTCAACTGCGCCCAAACTGTAACGAAGGAACAGAACACGATTATAATTTCTTTCTAAAGTTACGATTGTTTCAACTCTAATAAAGAACCTCGAAACAATTCAAAACTAACGAAATTTTTTAACATTTAGGCATTTTAAGAAACAAATTAAAAAAATTAAAATTAACAAAATTTTTTTCTTAAAATGTCTAAGTGATAAAAAGTTTCGTTAGTTTTTCATTTCTTGGTGATTCTATTCTAAAAATTAATTTTTTAAAATTTTTTTCTTTCTAAAATTTGGAAGAATGAACTCTACTTTAAAGGAATTAAATGAAATACATAGATACTTACATCTTTCTATTAAAATTCTGCGCACAAATCTCCTCTTCAGCTGATGCCTGACTCTAATTTCCGATAAGGAGTTTCGCTTTCAAAAGTAAAAAAAATAAAGAAATAATAGACTACCAACGCGCCCCAAAGATCATAATTGGCGAACAAAGTCCTGAATCTATTCTCGCGATTGGAAAGTCAGAGCCGCGACGCTCGAGAAAGAATATTAATTGCGTAGAAAACACTGACTCTACCCTCGCGTATCCCCAAATTGTTAACGACAATCTACTATGAGCAACTGTGCTCTTCAAAATGAAAAACTTTGCACGTCATAAACACTGACTCTATTTGGCCGCATTGCGCGCGGTCACAATCTCTGAAAAATAAGTAGGATAGGAGAGTGGAGGTAGGTGTGGTTTTTTCATCGAGTATTTGTCGCGAGGAAATATTGTTTTTCTTGGAACAAGCCAAGGGACTTTCGCTCCTTGTTAATTAGAATACAAGGTGTGATGCGAAAATACAGAATGCTCGCTCGATAGGAGCAGCTTTACATTTCAGTAACACGATATTATCCAGAATATACTGCTTCAGAAATAATTATTACATTTAAATGAATCATAGTAGTGGCTTTCGACATTAAAGTTGTAAGCACGTTCGTGTTATTCGAATAATACTTGAAATTATTAATCACGACCTTTATAAATATCCAAAACTCATGGCAAGAATCAAAATTCGTTAATTATTCATGCTCAAATGGCATGTCCTCGATATTTCTATACATAAAGAAGAAAACTTGCATCCAAAACCGAACGTAAATGCAATTACAACAGCTTCATAAAGATATATTCTTAAAAATCATTGAAATATCATTGGATTCTACGTAAACGCGACCGAAATGCAATAGAATTCGATCATTCCAATATTTCGTAAGCATGTACTGACGCCATTTTAAAAATTTTAAACAAATCTGATTAAAATTATTCAATTTATCATAATTCAATCTTTTCCCATTTGATCTTGATATTAACTGACTGCAAAGTGACCCATCAACCTCACAGCCAACAATGATTCAATAAAATAACGAGAAAAATACGTATACCACACGTATTGCCACCTTCTTTTTCCAAGGAATGACCAGACGCCATCCAAGCACCGTTCAAATTAACGGTCAAGTGTCATGGCGTCACCTGCCCTTTGCTTTCGATTCTCGCCTCAACGTCTGTAATCGAACGATGCAACAAGTTTGAAACAAAAGCATTAAAACATTCGTAAGGCAATTAAACAAGAAATAAGCTTGAAATATACCAGAAAAGGGATGTAATTGAATACCGAGACCCGATATGTGTGCATTAAATGCACAGAAATATCGGTGAAGTAACGAAGGGTATACGCGACGAACATCTAACGGTTTTCTCGCGATGTTTAATCAATTTCACGACGAAAGTGTATTAATAGTTGCAGCAAGTGACGATAGATAGTAAAGAAGAAGACTAATACCGGTTAGAAGTAATTATGTGACGACAGATAATGTACGCGTACGATTTAAGTACGCAGCTATCGAAACGTCTTAATAGAACGACGACCACGGAGCGAATGACCCCCGCGCCCGCCGCTGTACCTTGGCGAATATTGGCTGTGGTGGGGGGAGACGAGCAGGCCTCGCGAGACGCGAAGTAATACACGCGTACGTATTTCCGAAATGTTGGGATATAGGTCTGTATTGTACGCCGAATGACGTATATATCGCGGCTCGTGACCGAGCCATCTAAACAGAGGTGACTTCCAATTCCTGGAATCGTTTCAATGCATACATTCTGCTACGGGTAAAATAGAAATATTACACGTAATATATTTCCGTCGTTTATAAAATATGTAGCATCTCCATACAAGAGTGTACTTTAATGAAGCTGGTAAAACTTAACACAGATGGCTTAGTAAGTATATTTTCGTAAATTACTTACGTGGTATACAGTTTCTTATTGGAAAACTTTGTACAAGCTTCGCAATACATTCGAGAATGTCGCGATACCAATCCCGTGTTAACATCTGTACATAAAATGAATACTCATTCTCTATACATTTGTGTGAGCACGTAATTAACACGAGAGCTAATGAAAGCTCCACGGAAAGTAGGTCGAAGTAAGAGAAGCAATCGCGAGAACTAATTTTCGTCAAATATTGATATTAAAGACACCTTTTAGGCGTCGCACAATGGGATAAAACGACCCGGCAGCGATCAAAAATCTATAACTTTGGTTCTGTTCTAGATATTTTAATGAAATTTGGCTCAATTTAACCGCAAATTTACGGGCTTTAAGTTGAATTAATATAAGTGATATTAACCCGCGGAGGCCCGTGCTAGGCCCGTGTCTTTAGACCCATGTTTTCGAAAAGTGGGGCTACAAGCCGATTACAATTCTCATTTTATTAACATACTTACTACATAGTTACTGTGTTATATTGTGGTACACCCTGTGTTTTACTATTTGCTATTGTTTTCATGTGATCGGTGCTCAAATTTTGCCAAAATCGCAAAAGTTAAGAACTCATCAAAAACTTTTATGTTTCACATAGTTTTTATTCACGATTCTGAAAATTTTGTCTTTGAGAGCTGCAATTTAAGTTAGTTACAAAGTTAATTACTTAGCTATATATTTTATTAAGGCCATACAAACAAACTTTTTAACAAACTTTTTATAAAATTTTAAAAAGTTGCAATCATTTGTGTGTAATACATGGGCCTAGCACGGGCCTCCGAGGGTTAATATCACTTATATTAGTATAAGTTAAAGACCAAAAATTTGCGGTTAAATTGAGCCAAATTTCATTACAATATCTAGACCAGAACCAAAGTTGTAGATTTTTCATCGCCGTCGGGTGGTTTTATCCCACTGTGCGTCGCTCTTCTTGGATCGCTCGCGATTCCTCCCGATACACGTGCCCTCGATACAATATCTTGGCCGATGATAGGCGTGGGAGTGAGCAGATCTCGTCGCGAGGAAAGTGAAAATGATTTCAGAGGAGGAAGATTGTCGGGGGATCCGAAGGCGCGCGTACAGACGAACGGTGGTTGGCAACGGCGAACGGAAATCCGGGAAGACCACGAAAAGAAAGGCTGGCAGGTTCTCGCGCGAGGAGGCGCGTGTGCCTGGCCGTCCACGCTCGTGTGGGACAACGTGTCATTAAATCGTGAAAGCACTCGCGCCGCCTGCACTTGCCCACTTGCCGTCCAGGAAGAAGCACCTGACGGTGGTGCCTCGGTCCCGAGACGCACAGGGTGGATTCTCAACGGTCAGAAACATCGCTACGTTCGGCGCGCATAGTGATTCCGAGGGTAGCTTCTCCCTCTGAACTGGAGGAGGCCCTTTTCGATAGATGATCGATAATGAAACGCAGGTGCTTCTCCATTCCTTCCTCGCCCTCTCCCGCACACCTCTCTCCCCCTGGATTCTAGGCCCCTGGCCGCTTCCGGTCTCTCTTCGAATCTTTATCGATCACAGATCGTCCTTTCTTCCCTCGTCGATTACGCTTCTTCCCACCTCCGTTGTTTTCCAGTTTCGAGTCCCTTTGTAACCATCTCACGGAAAGTTTTACCCCGGAGCTGCGGGTCTTCAGCCTTAACGCTCGCCGCGCGTTTAAAAGGCGAAGAGGAGGAGAGCGCGGTCGCGGTTGACGCAGGAGGCAGCGGGCTTTGGATTATTCAGCCGGGTCTACCGACTGTTCCTTTCCTCCCGTATGGCATTGTGCTGTCGCGGCAAGACGGAGGACGGGTACACGACCGAGCGTGGGCCAGCTACGTGGGGTGGGAGCCGAGGGGTGGTGGTGGCGCTCAAGAAAACGACGGTTGAAAGTCGCCCGGTTTCTCGTGTGGGACCTTCAGGTGGACGTGAAACTTTTTAGCTCTCCACGGCACTCTCCAAGCCGCTCGGGGTGTGCACCTGCTATACACCTGTTGGCCGTTGCTGCTCCTGCTGGCCGCCGCGCCATGAAACAAATGCGACCGACCTCTTACCGGCGCGAGGCGACTCCTAGCTCGTCCGTTAGAAACCACCGTCGCTTTCATCTTCTTCGCCGGCACCTTGTACTCCACCCTTCAACCGTCCACTCCATTCCATTCCCGGTTTCTTGGAATTTCTCCCGAGATGTCTCTCCCCACTATCACCCTTCGATTATTCCACGTATTCGTAAAGCACTCGGATCGCGCGCTCAAGGGGTGAGTTACCAACCGCGGGGATACCAGAAAACATTTGCCAGGGTGAAATTGCGGCTCCGCTGTAACCCGAAGCGATCGCAACAAGAAGAAGTTCGCGACCGCAAGTGTAGCATCCTTTCGATTCGTTTCGAATGATACATGTTGCAGCAGTGCTTGCTCGAGTGGTTTGTTGGCTCAGGGTGCAACAAATCCTGCAGCGATTATATAATTATCGTCCAAGTCACTCTTGAGTCCGTTACCAGAGAACGCCCTGGCTGAGATTAACGCGGAAAAAGATCGTCGGGGCCTGAACTCTCGAGTTAGCGCCGCGTTCTCAACGAGGCTGCCGTCGAAAGCGGTCGTGTTGAAGCGCAGTTTCCGGTCGCAGTGATTCTTAGAGCATTTCGAGCAAAGCCACGGGGCCAGAAATCGGTTGAAGGGGCAATTATCGTGCGGAGGGTCATCAGGTACCTCGTGGCGGAGGAGTAGCAGGCGTAGAGGAGGGAAACCAGCGAAGTTGAAGGGAGGAAGAGGGAGGGTGGGCCGCGAGGAGCAGGGCGAAGAGAAGCAAGACGAGCGAGTAGGAGGAAGAAGAGCTGAAGAAGAAGGAGGAGGAGGAGGAAGGCCTGATACACTTTTAATACGGGACCGAAGGAGCCCCCTGCACAGCAGGTGCACCGCAGGTGATTCTGCTCGTCCTTCTCTCGCCGGGCAGGCTTCCTCTCACGACTTCTCAACCGGCCTGCACCCTGCGTACGCGATCTCCCACAGTGGTGGACTCCTCTTTTTTTCCGCGAGGGGCACACCGAGCGATCCTTTTTCGAGTCTGCCTCCCTCTTCCTCGCTCTCTCTCCTTCTCACTCTGGCTCTCAGCAATCGAGAACCGAGGGTTCGATCGCAACGGTTACGTCGGTCGCTTAGATCTTCCTCGGGGAACGGCCTGACGCTTTCGAGAAGAATCGCTCACGCTATTCGATACTCTGGCTCGCTCTTGCTTAAGATGACGAAAATTTGCGTGGGAATCTTCACTTGATTTTTAGCCCGATCTGCGCGCGAAAGGTCCCGCTCTGCTTTCTCTACTACTTAGGCACTACTGATTTAGGTACTTGCATTCAAGGGGTCCAAGGGTTAAGTGGAAAGACAAGCAACCGCTTCATCTGGACGCAATCTACCTACCCCCGAGGAAGGAAAAGGGAATCGAGTGGCTGAGCCGTGAAGAAGTTGCGCGCGACGCGACGCGTGGGAAAGTTCTGGGGCGCCAAACGTTTTCGAGACGCTGTGCCGCGCGTCGGCCAGAGACGCTGGGGGTGGACGCGTAATTGATACGCCTCGTAAGGGCCATGTTTGAATTTCATTAGGGCCCTGACACCACCTCGGGATCCGTTCCGCTTCACTGGCTCGTCCACTCCAACGATCAGGAATCCGCTGACCGGGTTCTCCCGTGGTCACCGTGCTTCGCTCTCACGACCCAAAAGTGCAACGATCCGACTTGCCCGGAAAGTTCCCGTCTTTGTATCTACAAAGTAGTTACGAAATGGACAACCCATTCCTTTGGGAGGAAACGAAAAAGCTTTCCATAAGAATTCCCCTGGAAAATGGCCCTCGTTCCGTTATCGTTATTGCGCGGCCAGCGTTTCTGGCACTTAACGTTTAATGAAGTCGTGCGGTAATGGTCGTGAGAGCCATCGATTTTCGGTGACCGCCGCTAATTGTCGATTCCATAAAAGAGCCCGCAGATCGGATCTCCCCCATTCTGGTTAAACCACCGACGCGAATGGGCAACGACGGAAAGGTGGCGCAATTACGGGAACGAGCGCGTGCCGCGCGCTCGTTAAATTGCCCGGCTTTTCTTTCACCGCGGCCGAATTCGGACGGGGACACGTGCATTCGTGAAAAATGTCCGTTGCACGCGAATCGAGCGACGCGACGCCGGCTCTCATTGTCCGTCGTCCATCACCTGCCCCGCGATGAAGAAATTCGGACAAAGAACCGACCCGCACAGGTGCCATTCTCTTTTCTTTACAATGTCGCGGAGGTGCCTAAAGCGTACAACTTTATAACCCGATCGCTGAGATGTTGCGCAACCGAGCTCGCCGAAAAGCGGTCGGCACGCACGAGGCCCGCTAGCTCGTGGGCCCACCGTCTCGCGACGCGACGCGAGGCACGGCCTTCCTCGACGGAAACGGTTCGAGGAAGCATCGAGACGATCCCTGTCCTTCGTTAATTCCAAATGGCTATCGTAAAGTTCGTTTTACCACGGTTCGTCGCGGCTCGACGACGCCGGACAGCCAGCTATAATATTGTATATTGTATTGTACTATACTTTTGTCTACTGTACTATATATTGTTTGAAAAAGATATAGTACGTAAAAATACTATATTTCCAATATATCCATAAAATTTCACAAGTTCACTTATTTTTTTATTCTATGGCTACATCAAAACGTTAATTTGCGAATTTCAACTTTAACAGAGAGGATTTTTTCTATAAGGTGGCGAGAAGAGAGAAATGGAGCCAGTCTATCTCTCATAAGGGGCCATCCTTAAATTACGTAAGGGTAATTTTGACCATTTCTTACCCCCTCCCTCCCCCAGTATAAGAATTCGTAAGATTTGATATTGCAACCCCCTTCTTACGTAATACTTTTTACATTGAAATTTTTCAATTATTAAAATTCTTTTAAAGATTTATCTAATTCATTTAACTCGGTTTCGGGAAATTTAAACTAAAAGGCTTTTCTAGAACATTAATAATAGAATTTGTATTTATTGAAAATTAGATTAAAAAATATTACGTAAGACGCTACTTTACTCCCCCCTCCCCCTTGTAAGAAAACATAAGAAATTCGCGACCCCCTCCCTCCCCAAAAAAGCCTTACGTAATTTAAGGACGACCCCTAAGAAACGTCCCGTTATATGCAGTGGCGGACGAAAGAAAGTTTACAACTTTTAAAATCGGATAACTTTTGGAAAATTAATCCAAACGAGTTGAGTTTTTTTGAGAAGCTGCGAGGATTAGTTTGCTAAGTGACGTGTTTCGTCGCTTTGAAAAAATGCACTTGGTCGGAATAGCAAACAAAAATAGTAAATGTCATTTTTTAAACTTTTTTTGTGAGCCTGTAATGAAAATTCAAAAAACCCGTTTGTAGATTGAAGTATGTTGTGTACATACCTAAAATTTCATAAAAATCGGTTAACGGTGTTCTGAGCTATAAACGCTTAAAGATCGCAGGATAAGGTCGAAAATCGCTGATTTCCGTGAATTTCGCGATTTTCGACCTTATTGTGCGATCTTTAAGCGTTTATAGCTGGAGTTTCAGTGCAATCAAACCTTTGATATGTTTGTTAAAGACACACATAAATTAATTAATAATGTCAAATGCACATCAAAATATAGGTATGTTTAAAAATAAGACGTTTTAATGTAGTTTGATTTTTTACCACTTTCATCTGCACAGTAAGAAGGGGAAAGGTATCTAAAACGATCCCTCGGGGTAAAATGATTCCGGGTTGTTCTGCGGCTATTAGTGCTGCTATTTCTTAATATCGATGTACAAAAGTTCAGCCTGTACGTTGTTAAGTGCCGCATGAATTGCTATAAACAAAAAAAAAGAAAAATTACTGCCTTTTATATAAGGTTAAGTCTTTTTTAAAGTTGTGTAACTTTTGTAATAAATGGCTTAGTGTGACAACTGTTTTTTTTGTTGCGAATTTAGTGAAAATTCATCAATAATTTAATGTATGCTTCGTTACCGAATGTAATAATTTGACGTTATATACGACCACTGGACGTTTGGGGTCATGTGATCCCTCTCTAGTAGGGTAAAATGATCCCAAGAATCCCAGAGGGTGTGCGAAAAAATTTAAGTCTGTGAAACTGATCTCATTTTCTCATGTTTGTTAATTAATTTTAAGTATTATATATATTTCAATTCATCAATTATGTACCAAAAATTATCATAGATTTGATTATTTCGAAAAATTGTTTTAATTTATTATGTTTGCATATTTTGTGATCGAGTTTAATTTTTGTTTTTATTTAAATAAATCAATGCCTTTTAAACTTCGTCTCATTTACTATCATTAGATATAAAATGATTCTACAGATCATTTTTCAAGGGATCCCACCTATGTGTACCAAACGAGTACGTCTTTAGTAAGTCTTCACAACAATGCGAATAAAAAATATAATTGATCAGGTAGCAAAATTTGATCTAACCCAATAACAAGGCATATAACCCCACTTACAAAAACTACTTTACTTTTATTTAAATAACGTGCATTTATATCTCTATATAAATTGTGCCTTAAGGAGATCGATTCAGCCACCTTTTGGTCGTAAAGTACTATAACATTCCAAAAAAAAGTCGGCACCCCTAAAACCAGCAGCCGCTGCGCGCCGATCGAGCAATGCGAGAGAGGCAGCTCGGTTCGATTGCTGGTGGCTCGAGTCACGAAGCATTTAGCGTCGCCGGGAAGCAATATGCCTTGGTGTAATTGCGCGTTTAATCAAGGAACCGGGCGGTCCCGCGGCGGCTAATTACAGGCAAGGTCAAGCGTAGTGGAGGCGAAATACGCGTGTCACAGTCGGGCAAGCTGCGCCTCGCGGACGCTGGACGCTCGGGCCCAGCCAGCGGACCCCCATAAAAGAGAGGCGCAGCTGGGTTTTTTTCGAAAAAATCCCGACCCTGTATGCGGGGGCATGTGGTCGACTCGACGAGACAGTCGCGAAGAAGAAGCGGCAGAAGGAGAGGAGGAGGACAAGTAAGTCAGAAGGCAGAGGACAGAAGGCGGGTGGAGGAAGAAACGAGCTCCTGCGAAGAGAGCCCCGAACAGAGGCAGAAGAAGGACGAGAAGAAGCCAAGGAAGAAGGGTGACGACGACAGGCGAAGGTGAAGGAGGATAGCCAAGCGGCAAGGTGCTGCCAAGGTGGCGGTTAGGGCAGCTGATCTTCGAATAGCAGCAGGTGAATGCGAAGAAGCTCGCGCTCGCCGAAGAAGCGAGACAGCAAAGATGGGCTGGTAGTTGCGGTAGATGCGCCTTGGGTCGCGGAGGAGGAAGAGGTGGAATCTACGCGTGCATAAAAGGTGTTTCGTTATTGTTACCAGGCGCGCGAGCCGGAGCGCGAGACAGCGCTGCAGGTCCCTCGGATTTATTAATCTTGTTCTCGTGGCAACGGGCTCTCGCCGACCACCAATCGAAACCGACGCCCAGCGCATCCCGTCGCTCCACGTTTTTCGGCTTATCTCGCGACCGACAGGGAAAATTGCCCATCCAACGAGTTTTACGACCTGTTAATTCCTCCGAAACGCGCTTGCGCTCTTGCCTCATTAAACACTTCTCGCTCGAGGGAGCTGGATGAAGCTGCCACCCCTATTCTCAGCGCAACGGGTCCTACCTATTTAGACACGAATACCAAAGAGAGGGCCCCCGTAGTACTCTCTTCGAATAGAACCTTCGCTCCTCAATTGCAGTGTCCACATATCTGGAAAGTTGCCGCAAGAAATATTCCCAAAGGGTGCACGCGCCTGTGTAAACAAAGATACTCCCTCGGCTGGCTGATCACGGTCCCGTTACCGTGGCGTTCAATGAAATACGCGTTTCGAGCGAATCGCTGATGAATTTATGACCGGTTCTGCGGCGCGAAAAGGCTTCGGATGCTCTCGGCGCGCGTGCACGTACTCGATCAACGACATTCTTTCCCATGCCGAGTCTTCCGCGGACGGGGCGCGAAGGACGATGCCGCGCGGAGGGATCAGAAAACGTGATCATCGCTCAACGTGCAAGCCTTTTTTCCCCACTTGTTGCGGTTTCTAGACCGATTCAGCGCTTCGACCTTACTATCTCTTATAGAATCTCCAGGGTAGAGAGCAACCGGGGCCTCTGAAAATCGCGCGCTGTGGTCCGCGCTGCTTTCTTCCAAGTTATATGCATACAAGATGCGGAGACGTGAAACGCCCACAGTGAGGAAACGGTATATGTATAGCTTTAGGGGAGTATCGGCGATCACCGGCACCCAAGGCTCGCACCTACGCATTTTCCCCTCTGGGAAGAGGACGACGGGGTGTGGTGGAGAGTATGGTAAGCGCATCGCGCGTACGACAGAACGACTTCCTTGCGAACGCTCGTTCCCATGTCCTCTCCCGTTTATGGGGCTTTCCGTTGTCGCCGCTTCCCATGGACTTCCTAAACATTGACTTCCTCGAAGGAGGCCGTGCAGGAGCAGATGGCCTATTAATTCGACGGCCAAGGAGGAACCGCCACCTTCGTGCCGGTGCACCCTCTGCGCCGCAGCAACGGCACGGGGAAGGGACACCCCTGGCCTTCTTCCCACAAGTGCGTGCACTTGTTCCGTTCCCGTCTTCGACCGTTAAGTTTCACAGATTCCCTCGGCCACCTTGCGTCGCGTCGGCTGTTTTCGTGGCAAGTTCGGGGGCCAGCCCTCGCCGTTACCATCCGACACTCTCTCTCTCTCACACACCTTTCTTTCTTATGTCCAATCAGACATAGTTACGCGCGTTCTTATCTTGACGCGTGACTTCGCGCTAACTCAAGTCGGGCTTAACAACCCCAAGCTGTTTACGTAATCCAACATCTTAAGGGGTTATGCCTAATCAGGTGGCCGAAAAGAGGCGAATGTTTGTGAATTTTTTATACAAAAGCGGAAACATATATTTTTACAGAACTTTTTTCACTTAAAAGAACAACATTTAAAGAACATTTGGTAATTTTTTGGTAAAAAATATTTATGTTTATAATAAAGTATCGACCGATATACAAGAAACCTTTTTAAAAATTTGGTTTTGCGGTGAGCACTGCCATTCGGAACCAGAGTATCTAAAAGCGAAAAACAAAAAAGATTTCGTTAGTATATTAGTGTATCCTCTGATTAACGGAGTGAATTTCCGAAATATTAATTTAAAACAAAATGGCGGCTATTTAAAGTTGAAATCTTGATTTCTTTGTACAAAAATCACACGAAAAAATCAAGATTTCAACTTTAAATAGCCGCCATTTTGTTTTAAATTAATATTTCCGAAATTCCCTCCGTTAATCAGAGGATACATTAATATACTAACGAAATCTTTTGTGTTTTTCGCTTTTAGATACTCTAGTTCCGAATGGCAGTGCTCACTGCAAAACCACATTTTTAAAAAGGTTTCTTGTATATCGGTTGTTACTTTATTATAACCGTAAATATTTTTCTACGAAAAAATTACCAAATGTTCTTTATATGTTGCTCTTTTAAGTGTAAAAAGTTCCGTAAAAATATATGTTTCCGCTTTTCTAAAAAAAATTCACAAACATTCTAGGCATAACCCCTTAAGCAGAAGCTAGAAGGCGCAGTTTGCTTTGAATACCTACCGTTAATTTTTCCGCGGTTTCTTTGCACTTTCTCGGGAAGATCGAACGCAGTGGCGAGAGGTAGAATATCAATAGCTTCTGCGGAATCCGCGTTAAAGGTTAATCGCGGGACGAATTGTCCCGTGTGTTCGCCAATTGAGTGGAGAAATCGTTGGCCCGCCTCATGCGCGCTTTCGTAACGGAGGCTACTGTGCCATTAAATCTAGGGATCCCCCTAAAAGCTAAGCTGAGCTATGTTATGTTTCTTCGGAAGCGAGCAATTTTCCTTTAGCTTCCGACAAAGCTTAGCTTAGCTTTTAGTGGAAACGGTTCAATAAGGATATATATTTTCTCTCTGTTTTTGTTTGTCTTTGGTATTTTTTTGTTGTCTCTACTATGATGTACTTTCTAATGTTTTTTTTATCCATAAACTGTCTGTCCCCGTATATGTCAAATAAATAAATAAATATTCAAGCTAATTTTTTAGAACTTAGCATAGCTTAGCTTTCAGGTGGATCCCCATTTTAATTGTCTAGTTGTTTCATCGCCTCTCCCCTCACAAGGGAAGATCCCGAACCCGGAAATTCAAAAAATTCTGAAACGTTGTGAATATGTAGGGGATTTCCTCCTAATTACAACGCAATTTTTGTTCGCTGCCCAAATTCACTAGAAAGGGGTGAAATTACCCCATGAAAATTCGACTATTTTTCGATTTTGTGTTATATCTCGCGAGCTGAAATGAAACCTATTTTGCAATTTTGAGAATTTTTATTACAAAATAGCTTTCATTTAATTATTTAATAGACCGAACCAGTGCGCCGAAATCATCTCTTCTAATTAGAACAATTTTTACAGTCGAAATTCAATTTATATTATATTCACAAAGTTTCAGAATTTTTCGAATTTCCGGATTGGGGATGTTTCCTTGTCAGTGATTCGTAAAATCGATCGCGGTGCTGGATTCGCCTGCACCAGCAGGGTACGGGGCTCACCCTGGAAAACCGAGGCCAGGCCACGACGACGTCAGATCCAAGATCAGATGCTTAACTACCTGGCGCCAATATGTTCTTCCCCGGCGAAGAAGCCTCGGCCGGCCGAGCCTGTCGTTGTCCCCGGCGATCCTGCGGTTGATGGAAGGTCCGGATGAATTGGTGGAACGAAATAATGCGATCGGCAGGGGCCCGGGTCGAGCGGGGAACGGGAAAGATGAGAGAGACAGCGAGCGAGGAGATAGCCAGCAAAGACGAGGAGAACAGATAAAGAGCAGATAGAGGGAGAGAGAGAGAGAAGACATGGAGAGCGTTAGAAGGGTACACGATAGGATCTACCAGGGCTCCCGTCTTCAGCGTGACTGGTAAAGGGCTTGGACCTTCAGCGTCTTCTTTGATAATCGCCGACCGCGCAGATCGCATTTACAACTATACACAGACCCTTTTCGAGCAATGTTTTGACGTACAATTACGCTCTCTCCTGTTTCCCTCCCGGGGATTCGGAGAACACCGTCATCAGCAGCGGGCTATGATTACGGGAAGCGGCTTTCCACGAGCTGCGGGAAATTAGAGCCACGTAATTCGGCGTGGTCCTTTAACTTGCCTTTAATGGCGCCTGCGTTCCAGGATCGACGGCTCCGAGATAGGGAAGGTCGATCATTGTCACACGTTTCCGCTGAACAGGCTTCGATATTCTGCGACGTGAGGTGGAAAGTCTTTATCTTCGCTGTGTGTCGTTAATCGGCCGCGGCAGGTGGTAACGGCAAACAAATTCGGGCATACGTTTACCGAGGGATTATCGGGCGAGGTGGATACCAAATAGGGACATGCGAATTATTAATAAAGCGACGTCCGGCGACAGAAATAAACTGGAGAAGCGGGGAAACTAAGGAGACAGCGAGACGCGTTACACGGTCGCATTTCCTTGACCATTTTTATATTCTGCATAATCAATAGACGACATTTATCTCAGAATTTTAGGGCTCGGTGACACGCGAGGACCTTATGCACACGCAGCAAAGGTGCGTCCGTGGCATCTCGATGGAAAGACCGTGAAAAAGAGCCTCGACAAGGAAACTGGTTGGCGTCCCCACAATGGCGGGTGGGATTACGTAGGCGCCCTTGGGATCCCTATTCAGGATCAGTCTCCTCGCGTAGAATCTCGAAAAGGATACGGCGAGAGCCCGACCGTCGCGGCGCTCGAATCACCTCGCGCACCCACGCGTGCCAGCCGGGCTGACTAAAAAACCGAAAGGAAAGGAAGAAATAACGGTAAAGGAAAGGTGTCGCGTAACCGCGCGCGACACTGACGCGCGCTCTCTAAAGCTGCCGAAAGTTTGGAAATACATTCGCGTGTAATTAAATGTAACGTACGTGACAGGAAACAGGAGCAGTCGCGTCTTGACGCGAGACGGGGACAACGATGTTGCGACGAGTCGCATCGGGAGCGTAACGAGCGATCGTTCCGCTTCTGCTTATCGCAGTTTATTGGCCCAATACTGGGGCTCAGCCGTACTAACTGCGAATTAACCAGCCGCCGATCGGCACGGTCGCGGGTGTAGCCGTAATTAAGATAAAGCGACCGCGCTCCTCGTATCCGGAAAAAACTGCCGCGCACCGCTGGCTGTTCTCGCGTTACGCGCTCTTGTTCGACTAACCGGACGATAGGGTGGATCTATTACAGTTCCATTCAAATACCAAGCGCGCTCGTGATCATGACGGGCGTGCCGATGTTTGCGATACGAGGTGTCGATCCGTGCTTGAAAGCTGCTCGCGATCGATGTTATCTGCGAGATGGAGCGATTGCTCCGACCCGACACACTTGCGCGGGGTCCATTAATCGGGACGAAAAACGATCGGGACGGTCGGAGTCGTTTCCGTCGGCACGTCATGCCCGGCCGTCAGCGCAGAAACCGAGAGCAATGTCGAATTAATCGCGGTGTCGATCGATAAATCGTCGGGAGGCGCAAGTTCCGCGAGCTGCCCCTATTATTCGGTTCACGTACGCGCGCGTCCACCTGTTGCTCCCTCCTCCGAGTCGCGCGCGCGCGAGCGCGTGCACACACCGGGAGACACGTTTCCTGGAGGCAGCCGTGAAGTCTTGGGCCCGAGTGAGCGTTCACGAGAGCCGCGAGAAAGCCGCGAGGGAGGGGGAATCGCCGCTCGGCGATCGGACCCGAGGGGACTAGGAGACGAGGACCCGGAGGGAGAGGGAGAGACCGCGCGAAAGTGAGAGCAACGAGGAGAGCGGAGAGATGAGTGAGCTGAGTGAGCCGCCCCCAGCAGAGCCAGCAGAGCACGCAGCCTCCGTGGCGAGTCGTGTCCCACGCCTGGCTACGCTTCGCTCCGTACAAGTTCCTTTCTCTAATACTCTAATCAAACACAACGGCCCATTGTCGGATCGGCGCTGTAGACTGTAGGCGTGCCTACAACCACACAATTTTTCTTCGGAGGCAAGAGTCCGTGTTTCTTCGAACGCGAGGTAGCCGTGGAGAAAAAGCAAGGGGAACGCTGACAATAATCGAGCACCGATTAATGCCAGATAAACATTAATCGAGCAGCTGCGGCGAACGGAACTCCCACCTTGAGCCGGTGATCCCCCGAAACAACTCCTACGCGCTTTCTCCGCTCGCCCTTTATCCTCTGTCCTCCGCGAACATCCCAGTACGCTACGAAGAGTTCTCGGCCCTTAAATCAATCATTTTATGGGCGTTTCGAGAGCCCGTCGTAGTTTCGTTGCTTGATTCCGAGTGAACCGATTGCTGGGGGGAAAGAAACGCGGGACAGAGAGAGAACGGCCAACGGGAAGGGGAAAGAGAAGACGAGGAGAAGAAGCGGAGAAGTAGAGAAGCAAGAAGCCGCCCCCAGCAGAGCCAGCGGCCTCCGCAGCTCGTTCTGTCTGACACCACGTTACGGTTTACTCCGCTCGAGTTCCAGGATGCTCTTCCTGTGGATCTTCTTTCTGTTAGCTGTTGTTAATAAATAGAGTCTGAAAGCTACTGTTGTTAATAAATAGTTCAGTATGACAATCCACTCGAAGTAACTTTCAATTGGAAAGATTTTCTCAGCAACTTCTCACGATCTTTCAGCTTAAGAAGGATTCTCGTCTAATGGCACCAAAGGAAACTGATGATTAAGAATTTTTTTTTAAAAAACTGTTGGTCATATCGGATTAAACTCTTTTGGGATATAATATATTCGAATAATAACATTCGAATACTCAAATATTCGAAGTTTATTCGTAGCATTCGAATACTTGTAAAATATTCGAATAGTCCCAGCCCTACTTTTAACTGGCAGAAAATATTTTTTTTATGTCGATCCTTCTTATTATTTATTAATTATTGTGGAATCTTGTCCACCTCTACGACGATGTAACTCCTGTTGGCGAGTTGTGTAGCATCACAGTCATCTGATTGCAATATTATTCTTTATATCGACGAAAAAAGTATTATAAATAAAAAGTAAAATTAAAATTTTACGGACAGTCCCAGCGTAAATTACTATTATTTAACTTTAAGAACTTTTTCTTCTTTTTGCAATCAGATGACTGTCACAGGTGTTACACCTGACGCCAAAATCGATGAAGGGGTTAACACGATTCCACAATAATTAATAAATAAAAAGTATCGAAATGAAAAATTTTTTACAAATTTAAAGATGCCTCCTTATATCCCGAAAGAGTTTAATGCAATATTAACAATAGTTTTTCCAAAGAAAATTCATAAATATCGACGGCTGTTACACGAGAATCCCCCTTTAACGTCGACTTCCTTGGGGTCGGAAGATCTGGTGACCCAATGCCGTGGATCTACTGGTTCGTCATAGTCCCGGAGGACGGTAACGCGAGCCCTTTTTCGGCGCTCCGGCTGACCTAATTGGGACCACCGTGCTCGTGTCCGCTCATTCGACAATCGCTGCGCGCCGTTCGCGTAATTAACCCGATTTGCTGCGGTAGGTCCTCCAAAATTTTAGCGAGTCCCACCAGTCAACGGAAACCGAATCCTGTTCGGAATCATTGTTGGCGCCACTGACAACGAAACTCCGCACGAAGGGCGAAATAGAGGGGCGCGGGATGCCCTTAAAAGGCCCCGGCGCGGGACCATTGAATAAAGATTAGCTTCCTAGGCGTGGTCAGAGATGCGCGACTGCCGTTGATAATTTACAGCGTTCTTCGAGGAGCGAGTCCGGCGAACGTCAGAGATAAATTTCGGTTTTGTCAGCGAGGACGCGGCGCGCCGTGAAACCGTCCTCCGGGCGAAATAAATCTCCGAGCCACGATCAGTCGTTGGTTCGCGAATGACAAATGCACGCTCGTATAAAAAGGGAGGCGAGGACGGGTTGCCGAGGCGAATCGACGGACAGATCGATCTAAGGCACGTCCTGCCTCCCGCTCGAAATAATATAAAACAAACAAGCGATCAACTGCGCGCAAACGGACGTCGGAGCGTAACGGTACATTATCGATCGCGTAAATCGACGCGGATCAGTGCAGAGGCGATCGAACGCGATCTCTTCCGCGGAAAGAAAGGAGGGGCGACGATTTCAACTTACACTCGGCCTCGAGTCGCAGAGAGTTCGCGAATGCAGCGAGACCGCGCGCGAGCGAGTGAAGCGCATTCGAAGCAGGGGGCAGGTCTGCCTACGTTTTCTCCGGGTAGGTATATTAGGATGATCCCCTCTTCCCCTCCGATGCGTTCCGTTCCTCCGCATAGTTCGCAGCACGCGGCAGCCTACAGTGGCGATGGATGGGCGTCCCATATGATACTTAACAACAGGGACAAGTTGCGAGGATGACTTTTGCCTTCGTTGCTGTACGAGCCCGCGGAATATATACATATGACTACGTTGCGCACAGAGCTAGCAATCTGTTCGCCCATTCTCAGTCCCGTTTCAGAGCGATCAGAAATTCGTTAATACTCTCGCTGGAAAAATCAGCCTGGCGCATACAAAGTATTACAAAGTATCGCAAAGTCCGCGAGAGCGCTGGCCCGTCGCTCGGTAACAGCGGAATAAAAATCCCTCCGATTCCGTTACGCACCGCGTGTGCACGACACACGGTCCGATGGGTTCCCTCACGGGCGCAGGGAGCTGCATTCGAGCGCAACAAGGCGATGTCCCTTCGGTTCGATCGTGTGGGTTGCCCTGTGGGAGTCTCTCGGAGCTTTCTTATTCCCGCTGCTCCTTCCTCCCTCTCTCTTTCTCTCCCGCCGCCTGTTCTAGAGAGGACGGACGAGCGTATGCGTGTGCGTCGAGGCTCTCCGTGCGAGCGAAGCTCCCGTACGAATATATTACTACCGCGTTCGGAAAAGAACGCAACCGCAATAACTCTTTCGCCGTGAGTCCGCGGCCGTCTCCCCCGTTCCGTCCAGGAATCGCCCTCCCCTGGACAATGGCCCCTCGTTTTTCTCCGATCGCTCGGCCCCCGAATTAAAAGACGACGCGAGCGGAACGGTGCCTGGAGCGCGCAAGCTCTCGGTGCTCAGAGTAATCGTCGTCGGTACCGTGGGTCTTGATGAATCCTCCGCGCACACCGACAGCTGTGAGACACGTGAACGACGTAGTTGTCGGACGTGGACTTGTCGCCCGCTCTTGTTTGTCAGCTGAGGAAGATGGACAAGATTCTACTGCGACCTAATCGCACGTGTGCATTATAATTTGCATTGCCTTTCGATCAGGTAGCGCGTAGGTCTGTTGACAGTTGGATGTATAAATGCAACGCGTCTTCCTTTTATGCTCCTCGGACCTCGCAGCTTCAAGAGTGCGGCGAGACGCAACTTGGCGGCTCTATTAATCGCGCGTGATCACCGTCTCTGAGTTTCCTCGTCGTAAAAATCGCTGGATGAATCTCTAGGAGAGGGAGGAGGAAAACGATGATCGGGGGAATACCTGTATCGTTGCGCCGTGGATCAGTAAAGCGAGAGACGATCGCGATCGGTACACGCGACACACGTAGAAAACGCCTCGGTTCCTTCGTTGGGAGCTGAGGCCAAGAGAGAGAGTGCAAGAGAGAGAGAAAGATAGAGAGGGAGAGGTAGAGTGGAGGGGATAAGGGTTGAGGGTGTGAGGTGGTGGGGGCTGTTTGATGCGGGTTAGGTTAGGTTAGGGGTCTCCCCACTCCGATCGGCGGGGCGACCGCCTCCCAGGGGCCCTGGGGGCCCACAAACACCGCACCATCGTCGGCCCTGACGAGAGAGAGTCCAGGAGGGACGAGGACCAAGTGAACAGGAAGAAGCGAGACCGCGATCCAGAGAGAGAGAGGGAGGAAGAGCGAGAGAGCCAAGCCACGAGACCCACGTAGAGAGAGAGAGGTCGAGAGCGGAGCGAGACAGAGACGGAGGGAAAAAAAGGGAAAAACGAACCGAAAACCCACACCCGAGGCAGGGACTCGCGAGGAACCTCTTGGTGCTCTCAGTTCGAACCGAGCATCCTTGGAAACTGGCGGTTCGATTCCGACTTGGACTTATCTGTGACTCACCCGCTGCGTTCTTCTTCTTCTTCCTCCTCTTATTATTCTTCCTCCCTCGTCAACCTCTTCTTCCTCCTCTCGTCATCGTCCCTAGCATTTGTCTCGCTGGTTACCGTTCCTACGCCCTGCGCGTCACCGTGTTCGATAGCCACGCGCACGTGCCTTGAACGAGAAACCGTGAAATCGCCGTTCACCGAGGGAATCTCGTGAAAAAAAGTTGAGGAACACGTGAAACGACAGCGCACCGGCTACTCGCTCTTCTCGCGGATATCCTAACGCGCGTTATCTCGCCTGGGAAGCACGTGGTGGCCGCCTTGGCAGTCCGCTACCTGGCCAGGACATGCCGCGTAGCCCGATTGTTTATCACTGACTGTTCCGCGTCCAGTGGCTTCCGTTCTCCGACGTGAGGTGAACCCAAGTCCCGAGGGATTTTACGCCGCAGCGACCACCGCCACCGATGTGTCAACGGGGATACCAGCGAATCGACTAACTCGTTGTTGGTGAGTTTCCACGATTTTCCATCTGCTCCTCGCCCTTCGCACGGGCACGTGTTTTCCTTTTCCGGCGATCCGAGGTCGACGCTCGGGCCGGGCTGATGGAACTTTTACGAACACTCGCCCGCAGTTGTAAATATCGCGCGAAGGTTAAACTTCAGCGTGGACGACGGAGGCAGGGCCCGAATTATAATGTCGCGTGTAAACACCGCTACTGACCGACCAGATGACTCTCACTGCTTTTTCTCGAATGCAGACGAACCGATAACACGTTGCGCTAAGTCGCGCAACACGGTGACAGGCATTCTATGCCACTCGCCTTTCGTTTCTTTATTGCACATGTCCGCGAGAGTCATTTGGACGAATCCTGTGGCGGGCGTAGCACGTGGAATTTTCCGCCAAGTAACTGCAGTCGAAGTTAATGAAAACGAAGGTCCGCGCGAAGGTAAGCAGAGCGAAACGACCTCCGGAGTCCAGAGAGCCCGAGCCCGAGCTCCAGATATCAAGATCCTCGAGGCTGTCGTTTACCGTCCTCCTTCTCTTCTTCGTCGCTCGACATCCCGAAAATGATCCACGGCTTTATCGCGATCGGATTTTCGGGAGAAGCTATCGATCTCCCGGAGGTTCTACGAAACGACAGCCTCCAAGGACCTTTCAAACCAGTTTCCTAAACTCCAGGGGACGTGAGAAAGGTTCCGAAGGACGAATTGCCTTTAAACTGTTTTACGGAACCAGCGAAAATCGACCAGAGACGTGCAAATTATAATACTCGCTCGCCTTCCGAACGAGTGTCCTGTACCGGGGAAACATTCGCGCAACTTCATTTACCGCCGACAAATCAGCGAGCCTCGGGTAGGTACGTTGGCCATTAAAATGCCCCACGAGAATTAACTCCATATTCGGTTCCATTACGGATCGATCGACTCGCGCGAGCACGTTTATCTTAACGACAGAGCGAGTATAAAGCGTGCTCGGTTATCGCGTCGCCGCGATACCCGATTCTTCGGGTTGTAGGGAAAAAGGAGTAGAGCGACGTGGAAACGTCGCTGGAGAAGGAGCTGAGTCCGGTCTCGGATTAGATTTTAAAGTCCAGGGGAACGAGGGCCTAGGCCTAATCTTGTCCCTGCTTTAATTAATGAAGATTGACAACGAGCACGCCCCTCGTCCCGGTCGTTCTTCGAGATAAGGCAAGAAGAACGAAAGGACCGTAGAGGGAAAGCGTAAATACGAGTCGTAGCGCCCACGCCTTTGATCGCGATCCAGAATCTCGTTCGCGTATTAATCAGTACAAAAACACTTGCCTGGACAATTTCTCTTTGCTACAATCTTCCCCAAGCGCGCGGAACTGTGCCTCCCTTCGTCCTCAGCTTTGTGCTTTTCCGCGCTCGCTTGCGACGTGCCATGCTAGCCCCATTTTCCCAACGCCGAAAAGGAGACTTGTGATCTTCCCCCCCCGGTGTTCTCGCGCGACGAAAATAGGGGGTGACAAACGTCTCGTCGCCGCGACGTGAGATTCGCTACAGCGTGACAATGACGAGCAGAAGCACGGGATAAAAGGGATAAAAGGGAGAAATCGAGCGACGAGGGCTCCGGGGGGATGATGGGGCGCCCGTACTCTGAAACCCCTATAGTGTAGGTATTTTCGAGTCCGTGGGGGGGACCAGGTCACCGGGGGATAATGCCCCCATGCTCCCAGGATGGGATTATCTCGGGTCAGGTAGGAGGATAGAGGAGGATCCGAGCTCTGGATTCGGCGCATCCACGCAACAATATGACCCGCAGGGATGTTCAATGGGATTGCGTAAAAGATCGGCGTCGAGGCTCATTGAAAAGTGTGGGAGTCTGAGCCCCGTGCACGCTGCGCTCTCCGGCTCTGCTCACCGGGTCCCTTTATCGAGACTAGAGAAGGCACGAGGAAAGCGCCCGAAGGGCGGGGATCCGCGCGTAACGTACTTTTTTCCGCGTCCTCCGGAAGCTGGCTAAGAATTCCTCGGGTTCGACACCTGCAGCCTGCCTAGCAAACAGTCGATTTGCTCGTGAGAAGAGATTCGGAACGGTCTCGATCGTGGGTAGTTACGTGGGTAGCTGCGACTCGAGGATTGTCCCTGTCGCCGACGATCACAGACTCTGAAAGGGATTCTCTTCCTTTCACGTTCAGCACAGCGAATCGTGAAACGGGCAAGCTGGAATATTCCAGAGCCGGGTTGCTCGCAGAACAGCGATGCCTAACGTTCAAGCTACGAATCTTATTATAATTTTAAATAAAATCCTCCCGGCAGAAGGATATCCTTCAACGTACTATTCCAACGTGATAGCGGGGCAATCCGGTCCCAGTGACCCTGCCCAACGTCCGTTAGAAAAATCGAGGAAGCCTATTCCTCCTGATAGACGTCCGTCAGAAATATCGCCCAACGTACTTTCCTCTCCATTCACTCGATCACTCGAATCCAGTCCCCGAACGAACCATCCCGTCCCGTTTCGGAGTCGGTTGGCCGTTGAAATAAAAAAAAAAACGAGAGAATCGAGGAGGAAGGAGATCGCCTACGAACTTAGACCCGCTTAGACCGTTAGATCCGTCCTTTCTGGAGTCAGTTTCACGGGCCTAATCTCGGCTAGACAAAGGGCAGCTCACGTGTCCCGTAGGTCGCAGGACGAAACGTCCCGGTCCGGGATACAGGAGGAACCGGTATCCTGTCGCAGGACCGTTGGCAGGGAGTTCGCTGCTCGCGGTTGAGCGAGGAAGGATAACGGGGCACGTGGAAGGGAATCGAAGGAAAGCTGGGCCCCCGAAGATGCATATGTATGCCCACGTAGACGCGTAGAGGAGACCCTTTTGTGTTTCACTCGTGATTGTTCCATTGTTGCGCGGGGTTAGAGGAGACAGGTTTCATTTATGGTCGCGTATGCTAATGACTGTTCGATGCAAGGAAGCCGGGGGTTCGCGCAAGTGGGTAAACCAGGCAGCCCGGGCGGCCCAGACGGCCGGGATGAGCAATCGCGTCCCGGTACCCGGTATACGCATATAAATTTGCATATTTTCGGCCCGCATCCTTCGAGTCGCGTCCCACGTGGGAATCCACCAACTTCTGGCCAACCGGTGCCACGGAGTCGTGAGGAGAGTGACGATGTTTTAACGGTTTCTTTTGTCACGGGACCGGGGGATCCTCGCTGGTCGTGTTCTTGCCACGGTTCGGTAATGGGGCTGCCTACGCATACTTTGTTTTCTTCTGACGTTCTCTCTGGGAAAACACAAGCCCTGTCTATCTCAGCGTCGTGCATATATCGACGACGCCCTTTCAGGATATCCAACGTTACGCGGAAGTTGGTCACGATTCGTACGTAGCGATGCACGGTCAGTATATAGAACGAGGGGCACGCGTTCGTCTCTATTATAAGCGAAAACAAACGAAGATTCCGAACGATCACCGGAATTGGCTCACCAACCTTTTGATTCGCAACTCCGATTACACGCGGCGCATCCTGCGTTCCAGCGACTTTTTTGCCGGCTGTCTGCATCGATTGCACTTAAATATACGGTCTCGGCCCCGCGTGGCCTTCGCCGGGACCGGAGGTCGCGGGGCAACCCGAATCGCGCCGTGAATGAAACAATGAGTCGTTTCGATCAACCGTCCAACCTTTCTTCTCTCCTGCGCACGCAAACGCGCCACGCACGGACCGTTCTGGCCAACTAGCATCGCTTTCCAATTGTTTACCTTTATCGGAAGTACCCTGACCCGTGCGTCTGGTCAGTTTTCGAGTTATCCGGGGCCGAGGAGAGGAAGAAAGGGTGGCTACGTTATTAGATCCGGCGGCGGGTCTCTCGTTGCGGTGAGCAACAGTTTCCTGGGAGTTCGTAAAACTGCCAAAACACGCCATAAACTGGACAATGACGTGTTTTCGGTGCTCGTCGGACCTTTCCTCTTCTTCTCCAGGCCGCAGAAACGAATTCCAAAGGGAAGGTCGTGGAAGAGAAGCTGCTTTGTCGAGTGTTTACGGGGTGACCTTCGAGGATGAACACGGCTGGTTCCTCTGCCGTAGGTGGCAGGGAGAACACTCGGTTGTCATTGACGCCCGGCCCCGGCTGGCCAACCTCCCTATAGTCTCCAGGCATAATGGACCACCAGGACGGCGTTTTCACCGTCTAGAGACGTGCAATTAGCAACAATGCGGGAAACCCCCCGCTAGGAAAGCCGCTAGACCACCACCTTTTCAACCCGCATAAATCTCCTTGCAGAAGGAGTCCACTCCGGTCTGGCTCGTCTCATGGATCTCTCCTTGCGTGATGCCGTTCTCTACCACTACCTCCCATCGTCTCTATTTTGCCAACATCGCGGTATTAGCAATCGCGTCGCGCTTTCAACCAGCTGGAACTTTTGTCCCGTGGCCTTTCGAAGCTCGCAAGCTATTGGAATAATAGGGTGACCTGTCTAGTAAGTGTACACTTAAGCTTCATGTCTCTTAAAATTAGTAATCAAAAGTTGTTATTTAATCCCCTGAATGTTATTTCTGTAAACGAGCTGTTTTATTATTAAAGTCAGACATCTCGGAACACAATTCTAGCAATGTTTGATAGTTATAAATTTCATTAAAAGTCTGGCAGAGGATTAAATAAAAAATGGGCCAATGACCAGTTAGGGAACATAAATTTCTAGTGAATGAACGGGGGTACCCCAGTGAGTGAATGAGATAATAACAGTAGTTAGGTTTCCAATGTTTAGACGATTTTTTGTGTAAATAATTTTTCATTCTCCAATGGCAATAATATTATTGAGTTGATACTTTACTAGTCTTATAAGATCATAATTATGCATAGTTGAAATTTGATTTCTGGGGTGGGTTAATCTAACCTCCATATTGAAAGTGTCAAGAGAAAAAAAGACCGGATACACTGTTCATTCATTGATAAAGTTAGAAATGTCAGCGAAATACGAATAAACAGTCGTTCACTCATTGGTATTCACTGGTATCTCCCATCCAATGCATGAACACCTAAGAAACTCGACAAATTCTTAGAAATCCGTTATTTCATACAGTATTTTTCGCTAAAGGAACATATAACAATGTAATTATAACAACAAATTTATCATAGGTCCATTAAATGCAGCTCAAAATACAAATTGTAGATATTACGTAACAAGACTTAGCTTGAACTTGTGAGACGCCATGAGGACAACTGCTAAATAAACGTAATTAATACCGTATCGGTTATAATTAAACAGAAAAACGCTTTTGCGAGATATCAGTGGGTCTCCAGTCTAGATATCAGTGTCAGTTTCAACGTTAAGTGAGTGATATCAGCAACGTTCACTAACTGGGGGGTGTTCACTCACTGGACAGGTCACCCTACGAGACGGTGTTTCGAGATCGAGAAGCGGTACGCGTACCATCTGTTAAGGAAATTAGCCGACCGGTTGACCCAGCGAATCGGCATCTCTTCCGGAGCTGACCTCCATTTAACCCGCGGCTCTGGCCACGGGTCACGGATTAAATTACCTCGCCGCGAGTGCACGTGAAAGCGCGCGCCCGGCTGATGGCCAGGAAATCGTATTCCTCCGTGTTCGAGCGGACGCCCAGTGTCACGAGCGATTTCGTAACGAGCGTGGCCGCGAGTGGATTGCACCTCCGAGGTTGCTTCCAGGACGCGTTTAATGGCAAGGTGGTTAAGTGACTCCACTCGGTTTTCTGCCTCGTCTGTCCTCCGCGAGGGCTGTTCCTTTTTTTTCCCCCTTACTTTCGCGCGCGAGGAGGAGGAACAGAGGAAGGCCGAGCGGCGCGGAGGGGCGGTATCCTTCGTGTGTGGTCCTGGCGGAGTCGAGGACTCCGCCAAGTCAACTTGGAGCCGAGGTGTCGCGTTGTGTGTGGCACGCCACGGTGTCTGGCGTCGCATCGCGTCCCACGTGAACCGCCATAAGCATCGAGCAGCTCAGGGCCTGTTCTACGCGCGCACTTATAACTCGCAGGATACCTTGTAAGTGGAGCCCCACCCGTCCCTCTCCGCGCCGACCCCCTACGGAGGCTCGCGACGTCTGCGTTCCATCCTTCGCACAACACTCCCAGCTTCCCTTCTGGGTCCCCGGACGCTGCCAACCCACAGATCAATGATTCTGGAAGAAAAAAAAAGGAAACAACCCCCTCTTCACCCTCTACGGGGATGCGAAGAAATTGCACGGTCGCTAGATCTGCCTGGGCACGGCGAATCAAAGGATTCCGCTCCGTAGGCGTCCGATGCAACCGGTGGGACGGGTCTCGTAACAGATAGCTCATTGGGATGGACCCCTGAGGAGAGGCCGCGACGTTCAGACCGAGGCAGTCTCCGTGTGTCGCGTCGATTTATGAATTTGAACGCGTGCCCCCGGCTTTCGCGCTCCCGACGCTTCCATTCGCGCGAAATTTACGGATTTTCGTATGGATGCGGAGGCACGTTGGCACGATGTGGGGAAGAATAGGGGAGACCGGGGCAAGTTGATACGTTTTACAGTTTTCAATTTTTTTCATTTTTGTTTGAATTAATTACTTAATAACAAAATGCTAAAATATACTTTGGTCCTTCCTCTTTAATATATTGTAAATTAAATGTTGAGAAAATACATACAAAATGAATGAGAAAACGTTATTTGGACGAAGGTAAAATGTATCAACTTATCCCACTGCGGGACAAGTTGATACTGCTCTGGGGCATGTTGATAGATCTGTAAAATATCCGTTTAATGAGTAAAGGATGGATGTCTGGAATATCCCACTTTAACATGTATCTTAATAAAGCTATTTTATCTATTCCGCACATTCTCGCTCTTTGACGTAACGACATTGACTTCTTTACTACACCAACACACGTTTTTTGAAAAATATTTGGTGTATTTTTCCGCGATTCGTTTTTCTGACATAATTTCGTACCATTTTCTTAGAAATAAAAGGAAAAATCCAGTTAAAAGTAGTCGGGAAAAATTGATACACTCCCCATGAGTATCAACATGCCCCAAAGAAAACGTATCAATTTACCCCACAGGAAGTCATTATGTACAAACATCTCCATAAAAAAATCTAGAGCATATAAACAAAATAACAAAACGTAATTACGTTACCTTCAAAGGACTCAGTGTGAGGCCCAATTAATTTGAGTGATAAAATTCTCTATCCCATCTCAAGACGGATTGAAAACTGAACACAACTATTTACTTTTTCTCTATAGAAACGAAAACAGTTAAAAATAGATTGCTAAAGTCAAGGTACACAGAAGTACGCTAGATCGTAGTAAAGAATTGACAAAGAAGCTTCACATATCTCGCAACACAAGGAGCTACATATATACAATGTCGAGATAATTTGTCTGTATCAACCTGCATTTGTACAAACTTGCCCCGGTCTCCCCTACCCACCCCTTCGTATTTGCAAACATTTCTACCAGAGACGGAGTGGAAATAGCAAAAGGACCATGCTCCAGGGTCCAAGTTCGTCGCCATGCTATTTTTAACCCGGATGGACCGTGTCACCCGGGAACGTCCGCAACCTTGAGGCGGAAAGCAAAACACGAGAAAGAGGAAAGCCGAGGAGGAACCACGAGAGCTCTTTCGGCGAGCGGTGCTCACCACGTGGGAGGTCCTCTCGTTCCTTGGCCAAGAACCGCTCCAATCATTTGTCAATGCAGCCCAGTTTAGCGATTCGTTTCACCGACACCGAGCTTCCCCGGCTGTTGCACGCCCGAAACGTTGTTCCCTCTATGCCCCGCGGTGTGGTCTATTCAGTGCTCGGGGCCGCGAGAAACAAGCATCCGTGAATCCTGCTGGCTGGACCCGACCGTTTCCTTTCTCTCTCGCGGCCGATTCGAGGTGTGAAATTCGTGATTAATTACCCGGTCCCGTGGGCGGGTTGAGAACCGAGATTCGAGAGCCCTCTTCGAGGAGATCCGCACCGTTGCCCGAGCCCGAGAACGGGCCCCATATGGTCGATCGAAGGTCCCAGGCGATTCCCAGAAACCACGGATCGACGGACACGCAATAATTCACTCCTTCTCCCCCCCCGCTAGAACTATTTCCAGGCTCCCCTTTGCTCTAGCCTAGCTCTAGTTGTCGAAGGTTCACGGGGGCCCCGAAACCTCGGGCCGTTTCGCGGAAATCTCGGTCGTGGGGCTGGGCCCGATCGACCGCGGGGAATTTCTGCTCGACGACATCGGGCAAACAGGGGAAAGTCAGCAAATATTTTCCTTCGCATGCGCGCTCCTTCCAGAAATCGAGAAACGTGCGAAGGGCGCACCTACGCCGAGGGTAGAGGGAAACGGGCCCCGGAACGTGTTTGAGCAAAGTAAAACTCGGCCCGTCGGCCTGTTTATTTTTGACCTCGTGAACCATCCAAGGGGTCCCGTCAGGTTTTCGGACAAGGTAAAATCCTCCCCTGGATCGTCAGAATATTTTCGACTCCCCGAGCACTATTCTCGAAACGGGCTGCCTGCAATTTTCGAGCCAGCTCACCGCCGAAGCAACTCCGCTCGGTTACTTCGTATTCCTTTTTTCGATTCGCTTCTGCCCGCTGCTAATCAGCCCAGGTAGCAATTACGAAATTCTGCTGCAAAAACACGGATCGCGATTACCGTTATCGATGATAATGTCCGGCCTTATCGTTTCTGCGAAGCTGCACGGGAGCACGGCGAAATTGAGCATCCGTGAAGTCGAGATAACGAAGGAGTTTAACAGATCGTCGAATAACCGATCAGGGAACCGTTAGCTGGTCGCGTGGTTACGACGAAGAGGTGTTTCACAGCTTCCTATTGGCGAGTCGATCGAGGAGAATCGAACGCTCGATGAAGACGTCGCCGAGGTCGCGATAAAGGTCAACAGAGGTTTAAGTGACACGGTGTAGTCTCGACGGGGGTCTGGTGGACCCCAAGCCGACGGCAGAGGTCCCGAGCCGGAGCCCGGGCCCTCTTGGCCGGCGCCAGGGGCCTATTAAAAATGATGCTTAAGGAACGAATTATGGAAATGAGCCGTTATACCAGCTCTGGGTTCCCATATTACCGACGACTTAGTCCGCTCGCGTTGAAATTACAGGTTGCGCTCGCCTCTATCCCCCCCATCTTCGCTTCTAAGTCGGGGACTGGCCAGGGCCCCGAGGGGAGGAATACATTACGTTGATTTTCGGAATTGAAGATTAAACCTCGCTGCCGCGGGGCCCGCCGCTCGCTTCTCCTCGCTCTTCCTGCATCGACCCCTGAGCTTCTTCGCGTGATCTCGTGCGATCTTTTGCTCGCGAGTCTGTCCAATTTCAATGACGAGCAACTTTGTAGCGAATATCTTGATCTTTCTTCCAAGTCTCTTGGCTACCCCCGCGTGGAAATCGTTGGCAAAGACTGAGGTTCACCGGGCCGCGAATCCCGATCTCCCGTCTCGCTAATGCGATTCAGTTGGCGCGCGATATTTAACGCATAAAGCCATCGCGCGTGAGAAAATCTAACGGGCGAGCGTTTCCCGCCGCTGCTCGAGAACGTATCGCAAGCAATTGCTCGGAATCTCGTAACAGCCTGGGACTTGGAAAGGTCAGCGTGAATCTGTAGAAGCTCGAGAGGACATAATGCGTTACGAGATCACAAGCTCGCATCGGTAAATCTTTACCGATGAGGAAACTGCATCGCGTCCACTTGTCATCAACCTAGGGTTGCCACCCGTACTTTAAAATAAAGTATCGTACGTTATTATAGGTAAATGTAGTCTATACTTTTGAATAACAATAAAGTACGCGAAAATACTGTATTTCACAATTAATGATATTACGTGAAACGTAACACAATATTATTATCTTTTATCTGTTCCCGCCACTTCAGCATTTACTGAGAGAGTTTTCTCTGTCGAGATTGTGAAGTGGCGGGATGAAAGAAACAAGGCCTCTCTCAATCTAATAAAAAACGAATTATTTATATATTTCAATATGAATATTGAGCGCAATGATGCCATTGAGATATTTCAAAATAATAAAAATTGACTCTGGAATGCTAAAAACAATAGAAAATACGTTTGGAAGAAATAACAACTAATAAGATTAAAATGTACCTACTTTTAATTTGTTCAGCTAACTTTTTTGTATACCCCACGAAAGCAAATGTACGATATTTTTCTGTCAAAAAAGGTGGCAACCCTACACGACCCAACCGAGTCTAATGCACAGGGAGTCTTTTCCAACCCCTTATCTCGACTTGATCGTGTACTCGTAAAAAAATTAAAGTTTATCCATCCGTCGAGTAGCTACTCTGAACGGTGTAAATGAAAGATCGCTGCTCTTTGTTGTGTTCGGAGAAAGCGATAAGATAGATACGACGTAGTTATCGCCTTCGCAATCGGCTTTCTTGCGCCCGTCGCCGATCTCGTTCAAATAATATGTGGCAGATATGGTAGAATAGAAACAGAAAAACGGCTAGGAAACGGTCAGAGGAACGGGGAATCGGAGGAACAGCATGGAGGAGGTCTCGAGAGGAAGCGCAGCGGGCGAGTGATGCGTTCGGCGGCGCTGTGTTCCTTATAAACCGGTCACGTGACCGTGCGGACTCGACGAATCAGCGGACGGTAGCGCCGGGCAGCGGGACCACGAAGAAGAAGACGAAGAAAACGACGATGAAGAGGAGGCAGAGGAGGAAGAAGGCAGGAGAGAAAGGAAAGTTAGCTTGTTTCTCGGTAGCAAGGCTCGAGTCGGCGCGGCGGAGAGGTAGAGGACCCCCGGCGTGCTCTCCTGCTGTGACCGGTAGCCATCCTCTGTCCCGTTCGTAATACCTATCGGGATTCTGTGTGCGTGTATCGTGAATATCGTGATCGGAGACGCGCACACGCGGGCGCTACGCTGCGCGCGATCGAGGACGGTCGTGATGCCTGAAAAGGACCGGCGGCGTGCGCCATAACGATATTAATATTCCATCCTGAAACGTGATAAATCACCCAAGGATACGCAATACTCGTCTCTCATCCCTAGCAGCTCACCTCGCCGTCGTCTTACCCCCGAAAGTCACCGGAGCCCCGTGATAGATAGCCTTATCATTCAATTGAAAGATTTCGGGGATTCCACCGAGTGGATGGAAGAAAGAGAAAGTATCGTATACCGAACAATTCGATCGATCGGGCTGGATGGGTGACCCCAGAGGCACTCGGGGATCGTTTACCCGTCTTCCCCGTAGCGGGACTCTTATTCGCGTTCGAATGGCCCCGATATGTATTCATCATAACTGAGCAGGGTCTTCGCAGGGCTCGAGTTAATTCGTTCCCGTGCTTCGTTCGACGAGTGCTGGCGAAACAAAGGTTGTCGACGGTCTGGGTTAGGTTCGCTCCTCGTGAGAATTGTGGGAAAGGCACCGAGAGAGCTAGAAAGCGGCACTTACGGCCAGAGAACGTCGGCGCGCGAAGAGATGGATCGAGCCAGGGATCGAAGTAGCGCTGAAGAGCCGTCGAGGGGAGCCGCGGGGGTTTCGAGGAATTCATCGCCGCGGTGGTTTTCGGTTTTCGCGATAGACACCGGCGCGCACCCGTCTTCCCTTTCTCGCCTGTTGTTTCTCTCTGTTCTCTCACGGCACTCGAGGCTCGCGCGTATCGCTCGCCGCGGCCGGCGGGGCAGCTAGGGGGAAAACAAAAAGAGCAGAACCTCGACTCGGCAGGGCCCCCAACAGCGCGATCGAATAAAACTGTGCACCGAGCACGTCTACGTTAGACGACACGGTACCGCTGCCGAACCGCGGGAATTTCAACCCCCGCTGCGCGCGGCCGACTGCGAGCTTCTGCTTGGTCCCGATCGAGCACCCCCTTTTCGCAGGGTATTTCTGTAGTGGCAGCCACACGCAAAGCGCCACGCGTTCCATTCGCTTCGATAGAATTTAAAGGCCGCGGATGCACGGCTGCCGTGTAAATTCTTGCTTGGAGGTCCCTCTTGGAAGGCTACCCCGACGTTTTCTTTTTGCGGCAAACTGATATCGACCCAGCTGATGGAACGTCGGAATACACCGCCTAAAGTTGGAGGCATTGAAGCACCGAGTGGTAGCGTTGTATTTCTCTTGGCTCGACTTGGAACGATTCCCACGTTCGAAGGAGCAGGCAGTGAATAATTACCCCCCGTACCACTTCGATCGGTCCGAGAGGATTCCAGTTTCTCGCGAGCGTTTGGGGACTCCCCCGAAACGACCCTGGACAAGAAAGAACACGGCGCGGCGCGGGCGGTGGCCAGCGGAGGCTACCGTAAGCGATTGAGACTCGCTGGCGAGTAGGGTCTCGGAGAAATCCGTGGAGGAACACCGAAATCAAATCTAAATGAAAGATCGGAGATGCTTGGGGGCTGAAGGGTGAAGCAGCGCAGTGAAGCCTCTCTCGGCGTTCCACGGGAACGCCACGAGCAACGTGCAGAGGAGAGGTAGCGAACTAGCAACGAAGAGAGAGAGAGAGGAGAGATGAAGGGAAAGGGTTATCTCTGCCGGATCTCAATCTAAAAACTCCGAACATATTTTCTCGAGTTTAGAGCCGGGCCTGGATCTGATTGGTCGTCGTGGAATCTCCGTCTCTGGCTGTCCGTCTTTCTCCTTCAGCCTTTTCATCCATTCCTATCCTCCTCTCGGTCTTTTCTACCTGTTCGCCGCGTTCCTCGAGATCAAAGCGCGCCGACACCGGCAGTTCGGTCCGTGGGGTGTCATGCGAGACGGGGGGTGGGTTAGGTGGGAACCCACCGGGTGAAAGGGAGGAGAGAAAGCTGTTAGTACCATATTCATTAATACCGTCGGGTAGGGCCGCTGGGGGTGTTTGAAAACGGGAGGCAGCATCGCGGTTGCACGGATCGACCTGTTGCGGGCGGATGGACTCCCTTCTTCTTAGGGTACGCTTATGTTGGAGATAGGAATGAAACTATGAGAGCGTCGATTGGACGCTTTTATCGTTAGTCATCTCTTAGAAAATCTCGTAGATCTGCTCGTTTTCAAATATAAACTCTTCAATTGGAGGTTTGGATGCAATAAGGGGACTAGCGCTCGAAAATGGGAAAAATTATTGTCGAAACGCTAACAATAAGAAAGATTGGAAAATTCAATGTTATGAAACTGAATTTTAAAAAATAGGTATAGTGTTGTAAGGCTCGTCACGACACACATTTTTTCTATTTACAGTTTGTTTATCCAATCATTACTTTTATAAGTATAAATTGTGGTAATTTGAGTAAATATTAAGGGATCGTTATGAGACTTAAAACATAACTTCAGAAAACTCTAGCGAAACCGTAAAATGTATGCATAATATCCTTATGTTAGAAAATGTAATAATATTTAATTAAATATTATTACATTTTTAACATATTTAATTAAATATTATTACATTTTTTAACATAAGGGTTTGGTGCATACATTTTACGGCTTCCCTAGAGTTTTCTGAGTTTTATATTTCAAGTCTCATAACGATCCGTTAGTATTTACTCAAGATATCGCAATTTATGTTTAAAAAGATACTGACTTTGATCGAAGAAATTTGTTTTGTTTATAATTTTTATCTCGAATACTAATGATTCGATTAAAAAACTGTAAATAGAAAAAATGTGTGCCGTGACGAGCTTTACAACACTATATTTTTTAAAATCCAGTTTAATAATTTTAATGTTCCAATTTTGCTTAGCGTTTGGACAATTGCATCCGAGCCTTCAATTATAAAGCAATATAATATATTTGGACGCTTCGCTCTTATCGTCGCTCTGATCGTTTATCGCAGCTCCAACATAAAAGTACCCTTAGAAATTCCATCGCTGGAGAGATCCTACGTAGGTGTACTTCGAATCGTCCCGCGACGATCCGAGTATCGCTCGAACGAGTAAAAGATATCTAAACGGAAAAGCGAAAAACGATGTGGCGGAAAGTTCGATCTTGAGTCCGAAGAAACGCGAGAGAAGCTTACGGACGATACGATCTCTCAGAAAGGACAGGACGAGGCACCGGAGCTTGATCATCTTCGAGTTAAGATCGGGAGACAATAGCGACCGTGTACCTCGGGAAATTCTCTATTTTTTTAAACGTCTATCTTCCGTCTGGCATCTGCCGTGTCGCCACAAGGATATCGCCCGCTCCCCATTCTTCGTCCCCTTATTATGCCGACCCTCTAATGCTTCTTTGATCGTCCCTTAATCTTCCTCCAAGCGTCGTTGCGGTCATCGCCGTATACAAAGTGGCCCCGCACGTAACGCTAGATAATTGATTCGAAATGGGAGTAATCTATAGAGCAGCACGATAACGAATTCGACGATTCGGGGGCCCTTGTGTTTCTAACGAGGCCTGAGTAATTCTTTTTCCTCGCATCTATAAACACCCGGATATGTCAGCTATATCGCGCGCAGATAACGAGGAGAGAACAACATCTCGTCAAGTACATACGTGCAGCGTTAAACTTTTTCGTATCTCGTGCCGGGTATTACGCGCGGACCCCCTCGATCTCTTTATCGAAAAGTCACTGAGACGCCGCGTGATGAGATGCCCCTCACGTACTTAGATCGTTGATCCTTTCTTTTTTTTAAGAAATACCAAGTTCCTTGTCGATTCGTGGGATCGGTCGCCAAAAAATCACGCCAGATAACAGAATCGTAATCGTTTCTCGGTAATCAATCTACCGCCTCGATCGTTCGTAAATAGTAAATCGATAAGGCGTCGGAAAAGTTGGACCGCAAAGGGGAAAGTGCCTCGGTGAAATAGCGACAGCGATCGAACTAAAGTAGAGAAAATTGTTCACTCGGGGAGACATGCTTCTAAAAGGAAAACTGAGCACCACTGGCACTGATAGCAACAGGTGGATCTTGACTTCAGACCCGCGCTTGTTTACCGGCGCGAACCAGACGTACGAATTCAGACTCGCGACGAGATTAGATTGCCGTTCGATTAGCACCCCAACGACGATACGTGGATCTCCTCGCGTCGATAATCGGTACGAGGGAGTTTGCCGCCGGCTGGTCGGTCGCCAGAAGGAAAATATTGCCCGACGAAAGTCCACCGCAGAGATTAATGGAGGAGACGCAAGATGTGAGGGACTGCGTCGCGATCGAGAGAAATTTCTCACGGATCATCGGCACCGTCTTCTTTTTTTTTCGAAGGAACTCTTCGAGTTTCCCGGCTTTTGTTCGGCCCAATTGTGGGGGAACGGTAGCTCCGCTCAACTTTTCATTCGCGGGCAACGGGCCATTTATCTTGATGTCCACGGTCTGTTGGAGCATCTGTCGCATCCGAAGGAAACGCTTTTCCTCCCCAACCAACTAGCTCCTGCACTGCCTACTGTGTTGCATCGCGACTTCCTACACGCAACCGAAGCGATCTAAATCGGTCGCGGTGATCATTGATTGTCCGATCGAGCCTTCCGACCGCACGCGAGGATCCCTCGGGCGATGGTCAAGCGCCAGAGGGGTCTGAATAAATTTAAACACTGGGAAACTGGTGGACAGGCGAAATTGCTATTCGATGCAGCCACTTCTCGTCCAGCTGCCGTTTGGGTCACGGTAACTCCGCTGGGGATGTCTTCCCGCGGACTCGAAGTGCGTGCACAGACCAAAGGCTCAGACCTTGCATTTGCCAGCTTCTGACGAATCCCACTTGCGTAACGAGAAATTTTTCCTCCGTTAAGATAGTCCGAGACTTGACGTCAATGGTTTATAATGGCGTGCCTCTGCACCTCGCGTTCTGTCTACTGAAAATTTCTCTGGAGTGGGTATGATTATTTGTCCAGCGGTAGCTTCGACACCGTGTCCCCTTACAATTCTCCCCGTCGATATCTTCGCGTATCAGCTCGAGTGATTTTGTTTTGCGCACTTCGCGATAATCCGGAGCCCGTGGAATTTGGTCCACGAGCAATCGCTGATTTTTATCCGACCGAGGGTTACATGACTGCACAGAAATCAGATTTAGATTGACGCTGATACTCGTACAGCGATTATCAGACCGAAGAACACAATTTCCGGCGAAACTACGACGCAACCTTGCTCCTCCTTCATTTCGAAACGCGACTTCAAGTTCCCGAGCGAGGGGGCCCACCCATGGAGGCTGCCGCGACACCCAAGGCTCGCTCGCCTTCAGGGAAGAAATTAGCAGCCTCTGTTGACTCAGCCCGCAAGCGGAATCCATTCGCGCCAACGCGCTAATGCGACCGCGATAACGCGCGACAACCTCTCCAGCGATACGCGAGACTTTGTTCTCAGCCGTTCAGTCAACATTCAGGATAGGGTTGGGGAAAAGGATCGACGGACGCTTCGGCACTCCGAATTCGACGCGTCACGACGCCCCGCAGGGGGTAACCGATAGTATCTCGTCCCATCCAGAGCTCTCATATTTCTTCTATCCCCTCATCGATCTCCGATCCAGTCGATACAGAAGCCGCTACCGGGTTTCAAAGCTGCAGACTGGAACTCGACTACTAAGAACCAACGAGATCCAGCCTCTCAAGCTCTTCTGGAATTTTCATTTGTAAATGTACCTATTCTGTTGCCATTCTCCGAAGGAAAAGTAACACGTTCCTTCGTAGCAGTTCTGAGAAACGGTGAGAAATTCGTGTCGAAGCTTGGTAGCAGGAGTTCCATTGGAGTAGCGACGACACGTTATTGTCAGGCGTTAACAGAAATTCCCGCACGCTCGCGCAACGTTTCCGCGCGATAAGGTGGCGCGCGGGTGCGTGGCTGCTGGACGGATCGGTAGGCCGGCAGAGTCTGGGGATCGTTCCGTCCACTGACGCATCCGCTAGGAGGAGCGACGCGATTACGCGTTATCAGCTTCGGTGTATTAGTGGGACGAGCGAGGGGGGCGAGAGCAGCGGTATCGGCGACGATAGCGCGGCTATATATAAGGCCGCGGTTTCGCCGTTGACGTTAGTTGGATGTTGGTCGTGGCTACTTCGAGTGTACTCGCTTCTCTTGCTCTCTCCTCTCCCCGCTCCTCCAAGAATCCTACGGTGAATCTCCAGCGGTACATGTCGGAGCGGTAGTTGGCCACCGAGATACGCCATTGACCGTCGTCCCCGGGGGTGACTCCGATCATCCACGCGTCACAGCCGAGACGAAGGAAGATCCGAGCTCGGGCGATAAGGCTCGCGAGCGACGCTCCGCCAAGATCAGACAACGAGATACGAGCGCGCGCGGCAGACATGGACGCGAGGTTGTTCTAGCGTCGGCAGAGAGACCATCTTCTCTCGGACCAGTCAACAGACCCGCGGACCTCCGCCGCCCACTCGCCCGTGAGGTGGACGTTGCCCTGATTCGAGGGCGAGACCGTGCGCAATTAGAAACGGTGACAACGGCTACGGCGATAGTGCGACCCTGGTTGATGAGTCCGTCGCGGGCCAGCCTAGTTATGTTCTCGATCGAGTACAGCAAGCAATTCCTGAGCTACCGTATACTCAAGTCGAACCGGTTCAAATACATTTGACGATACGGACTCGGACTTTCAGTGATTTCGATAAAAGAGTGCGCGCCGCCGGCGAGAGTGTGTATACGTGAAGCGTACTGTGTGGCCGTGGTCGACTTGTTGCCTACGGTGCTCAGGGAGAACGGCAGGGCCCAGGGAACGGAGCATCCCCCCGTCGCCTCGCGCTGGCAAGACCTGGAAAGTCTTGTTCACGGTATCGTACCGATGCACGGATCGCTTCCTCCGCTGAGCGCAGCTTGACGGAGCGAGGCGAAGAACGCCTTCGAGAAAACGTCACTAAGACGAGAATTTTCGGGGGCACGGGAGAGCGAAGGATCGCGCTGAGAAAGTCGAGGCTCCACGAGGGGATCGAGCAGATACATACCATATTTTGAAACGAAAAATTAAATAGATCTCAAAGTAAACTAAGCCACCACCTCCTACATAAACTAACCGAGATTTGCGAAAAGGCGGAGGGGTAAGAACCGCTCTGCTCCGTTTCGAACCTACAAACCTTTCGGCGATACGATCGAGCCAAAGGGAACACGAGATCCGCTCGTAAATTCCTCCTCTCCCTTGGGCCGCGCCGGGGGGAACACGGCCGCCGAGTTTCCACGATTCTATTATCGGGGTATTAAAGGGCTAATTAAGGACAAGGGTCCAATTAAGACGACGATCCACGGGGGGAAATTTGCACGTCTTTGGTCGAATTAGCGAGTCGGAGGAGAAGCAGGAGAAAAAAAGGCGAAGGAATCGATAAAGATGATCGTTTACGTTCCGGGTAGAATGCCAAGCCACGTTGGTCCGTACGGCGCCGCTCGTTACCCGGGCACCCTGCTAGGAGCAGTCCCGGGTTTTTACAGCCCGATTTCCGGTTATTCCACCAGCCCCAACTCCGGCTACTACGGGAGTCTCAGCCTGCATCAGCAACCACCGCTGGACCTTCCGGTTTGGCCGCGAAGGATGCCGGTCGAGGAGGAACTAGGCACGTCTCCGTCGGCCGCGTTGCCAGGGCTCGGGGTCTCCCCGGGTGGCCTGGCCAACGGTGGTCCCCCGAGTCCCGCGCACAGCGATTCCGATGCCTCCAGCTCCAGCTTGGAGCTCGGCTCCGTTCGTCGCGGGGAGAACGCCCAACTAAAGTGCAGGTAATTTCATTAATTTCCCTAGCAACTTTTTACTATCCTACCCACAATCTCCCAATCACTATGTCACCTCGGTGTACGTAGTTCTATCACATTACCATCACCACTTAAAACACTGCGTGTATCCGCGGCTAATGATCATTCGTAATCGACGTCGCTTGACACCAGGAAGTAAATAAAACTGGCGCCACCACAGCGCGACGTCGAAACGTTATCTAAATTGAGCGCAGATTTTTCCTGCGTCGATCCACCGTCAACTAAATAGCTAATATACGTTCGAGGACCGTTCCGTGGCCTTCTTATCAGTAAATGAGTGGCTTAATCGCGAGATCCTCCCCCTCCGTCACTTACCCGCCGATTTCTACTCGTGTTTTTCAATTCGATACTCGTGTGCCAGACACGCCGCGCCGAGGGGGTCGATGATGCGTTTCCGCGGCAGAATCGCGCGCGCGGCTGTCTTAAGTGACGCTAATTTATCTCCGGTGCTTGGTTGCTTGCTTGCTTGCGCGCGACTACACGGAGGGAATTCGCATCACGCATTGCATTCCAGCTGCAACCAGTTTCCACATCCGCCGCGGTATCGCGAGACGCGTTCGCTTCTCCCCCAGATCTAACGAAGATTCGCGATGGCTTAGAGGGCTCGCGGAAAACTTGGCGGTAACAGAGTCGATGGAGCGCGCGGGCTACTGGGAGACAGACACTACGGGCAGTCTCCTCCGTCAATCGTTGGAAGTCTGCGCGTAGAGGAGGGACGCGGGGAAACGACTAAAGTTCCCTGCTCGAGCTCGTCTAAATGTTTACGGTCACAGAAGAAAGTCAGACTTCGATAACCTCTGAGTAGCAAAGTGCGATCGGTCGGGTACGTCGCGCTCGCGGGTCTGGTCACGCTCTATTTCGAATCGATGATGATTTCGGCCGGCGGCGTACGTCCTCACGGACGCGATCGGTTATCTTTATCGTGTCGCGGCGGAGTCGCGTTACGTTCGCATCTCGCATGTGACGGCCTCGTGAAACCGGAATAACCGCGGCGCTTGGTCGCACGACTCGCGCGCGAAACTCCCCTCCCTTATCCGTTCGCTAAACGACAGAACTGAGAACTTTCCGATGGCGCAACGAATTACGCGATTCCGAGGATCTCTGAGTATCGACGTCACTCGCAGCGGTCTAAGTAATTCGCACTGCTTTGAAAGCCACGGACACGTGCGTTAACTGCGCCAGAGATGGTTAAGTTACTTCGAGGAAAGCGTGGAAGGATTTCATGAAAGGCGACGAAGGATCCGACAATAAACTGTCACCTTGATCCGCGACCTTTACACGGGCCGGCTCGCGGCTACCGATTCGTGGAACGCGATGTCGTTGACTGGAATAGCTACACCAGCTCTGCCCGTCCAGATAAACTGGTGTCAAGCGACGCCAATTGCACAATGGTCGGAATTGGTATCAATTGGTCGGTCGAGCGGACGTTCTTGACGTAAATCGGGCGTCGATATTCCAACGGTGCGCTGACGATTATACTAGCTTGCCAGGAGGTAGCGATTCGACTCCCTGGCGAGTTAGAATCTTCTAAAGCGATCGATCCTCCGCGCCCTATACCGAGGACGAACGAAGACCAGTCGATTGATCAAAATGCGAAGATCGTCACCCGTCGCGCGTGTCGTTTATATTTAGAATTTCTCGGTAAATGAACGACGAGGGAATTAAGCGGTATAAATAGATCGATTGACGGACGTGTAAGGCGAAAAAACACAAGATATTGGCCTTAAACGATAACGATCCTATGAACGATTTGAGTGTCCAACGATTGTCCGGATTAATCGGGACAAACGGACGACCAAAGATCAATACCCTTAAGTGTACAGCGCCTATTTTCGCGCGATCCTTTGAAATTATCAACGACCAGGCTCTAACGCGTTACATTGCGATTGCAGATGGCAGAATTGCGGGCGATGGTTCACGTCCTTGGAACAACTAGCAGGACATGTCGCGCGATTACACGCAGCGCCAGGACCACGGGGATTGTTCTATTGCGGCTGGGAGGGATGCGCGAGAGGTGAACGTGGATTTAATGCAAGGTAAGGGTTCTCGTCTCGTCAGAGATTATAAAGTTCAGTTGTTGAAAGAAAAAGCGTTTACAAGGAGAAGGAATCTACTTACAAGGAGAGGTTCCCAGGTGTCCGCCTCCGATAGTTTTGAATTTTGGATATGTTTTAGAGTACCGAAAAATAAGATATACGTGTTTTTTTATAGCGGCCAGTTTTCATATTTAGGGGGTGAAAGCAACCCCTAAAGTTATGTGATTTTCAGGTGTTCGTCCGCGATTGCTATGGTTTTTGGATATGTTTTAAAGGATCGAAAAATAAGAAATACGTGTCTTTTTATTTTGGCGTGCTGAATGTTTAGGGGGTGAAACCACTCCCAAAGTTATAAGATTTTTATGTGTTCGTCCCCGATTGCTTTGATTTTTGAATATGTTTTAGACGGTCGAAAAATGGGAAATGCATGTCCTTCTATTTTAGCCCATTTGCATGTTTAAGAGGTGAAACCACCCCTCATAGTTACCCCCTAAAAAAGGTGACTGACGGCAAGAACATCGTCCATGTAGCAAGCTATGATGCAAATTAAATTTATATCAAGTTTCACCCCCTAAATATGAAAACTGGCCGTTATTAAAAACACGTATTTCTTATTTTTCGGTCCTCTAAAATATATCCAAAAACCAAAGCAATCGGAGGAGGGCACCAACTATTCTTATGAACTTTGGGGGGTGGTTTTACCCCCTAAATATGCAAACGGGCCAAAATAAAAAGACACGTATGTCTTATTTTTCGGTCCTTTAAAACCTATCCAAAATTCAAAACAATCGGAGGCTTACACCTGGGACCCTCTCCTTGTTAGTTCTTTCTCCCGGCTGACACATGCAAGCAAAGGAAATATCAAATCTCACACTGTCTCCTCCTCCATCGCAGATACAAAATGTTGGTGCACGTCCGGACGCACACGAACGAGAAGCCACACCACTGTTTCCAATGCGACAAGAGCTTCAGCAGGGCGGAGAACCTCAAGATCCACGCTCGTTCCCATACAGGCGAGCGTCCTTACGTCTGCCCGGTGGAAGGATGCAACAAGGCCTACTCCAACTCCTCGGACAGGTTCAAACACACCAGGACCCACGCCGTGGACAAGCCGTACTGCTGCAAGGTGCCAGGCTGCCCGAAGAGGTACACCGATCCCTCGTCCCTGCGCAAGCACGTGAAAACGTATAGGCATTACGTGAACAACAACGACAAGATCCAGGAGAAGAGTTTCGACGAGGCGAACTCCCAGGAGAAGACCAGGTTCGACAGCACCTCGCCGGACAAGCAAAGCAGCAGCGCCCACTCCGAGTCCGACAAGAAGGACAGCAGCATCGAGAGCAACACGTCCGGATCTAGCCCGAAGACCAGCAACAGCTTCGAGGAGCAGAGGAATTTCGTCGAGTGGAACAACATGTACAATTTGCAGGAGCAGCGCAAGGAGCAGGAGCAGATCACGCCGAGGAAAGTGTACGAGCAGGAGGTGAAGATCTACCCAAGGATCTACGACGAGAGCTACATAATACCGGACAGGATCCAAGTGAACCCCATGTACGTTTCGAGCAACCCCATGATAAAGGACTGCCCGTCAGCTCAGTCGCCCCAGACGAGTCCCGGTCACATGCCTGACTCGTTGCCCAGCGTTGGGATGCAATCCACGCCCATCAAGACCGAGGAGCCCGTCGAGTACCCCAGTAAAGTCAGCACGGTGGACTACAGGAACATCGAGTCGATCGTGAACAGCACGCCCTGCAAGAAGGAGAATATAGTGGTAACCGATCCGGTGAGGAATTCTGTGATAAAACGAGCCGAGGATCTCAAGATGGAGGTGGAGCAAACGCCCGCCAAGGAGGACTTCTGCAAAGACACAACCGACTGTTGTTGCCGCCACAAGTGCTGCGTGCACAGCAACGACAACATCCTCGAGAAGACCAAGATCCTCTCGGATCTCATCCTCAAGGCGCAGAATCCTCTGTTCAGACACCTGCTCGACTCGGTGGACCTGCAGTACGGGCTGCAGAACATGTGGGGCAACATCGTCGACACGAACAACAGCTGCGGGCAAGATCTGCGAGTGAAGAGCGAGAACGTCGTCGAGATGGAGCAAGATCTACCTCTGGATCTCACGGTCAACAAGTGATTCGGTCGTCCACGACGCCCTGTCCAAGAGGAACCTCGTGTCATTGGTCGTCCACAGTCGTCTAGGAAGCCAAGATTTATCTTTCGAACTCCGAGGCGGGATAGTTCAAACTACCGACCGTGGCCAGCGCTAAATACTCCCAGGGTCGTCCTCGAGTCAAGTGCCTTGCTCCTTAACAGCGAACGCGCAAAGTATTTTTGGAAATTTCGAAATACTGCGATGCTGTAAAGGGTTTGTCAATCTTTGCTGTTAGTTCAGAGCGACCCTGGGCGTTCGTGAGTCGCGTAAATTTCAGCCCAGGCCACGGCCGGTTTGCTTACAGAGAATTTGCAAACGAACGTTTGAGAGCCTGCTCCATTTTACGAACCAAATTTAACTCGATTCTGTAAGTACGTGAAAATTAAGCGAGGAGGTACGAAGGATCGATCTTAACAGGAGAGCTATCCATTCTGATTAGACTGCAAAACCAAATATACTAGTAGGATCGAGTCAGAGTAGAGACAGTTTGAAACGAGATTTGCTCAGCCTTAGTACGTTAATTAGGAAATCTCGGGTCTAGACTTACGGGTAATTCGAGGAATCGGCGGAAAACGGAACGATTATCGGTGCCTACTTATTAAGCAAAACGTAAGATCAGAATTTGAAGTAGGCAGGGTTGTTAAGATTGTGAAATGACAAGAATTTATAGCCGACGTAACATTATCGATGGAAGAAGCTGTGTATAATAACGGATTCGAGGGGTCACGCGTGGTCAAAAGTATCCCGGTATTTTATATTAAACACCTATGTATGATATGTACATAAAGATATATATTATGTATAAGATATAGTCATCCAAAAAAGATAGGAGAGAGCGTGTTTAACGACATCAAGCTATTCAATAAAAGCGCATTATTTATGTAAAAATCGTTTATTTCTTACATGTACGTAACCAATTACTCTCTTCTCCCTTGGTATCGGAAATATAACACACACTTTCGACAACATCGGTGAAAGAATAGGATATACAACTGACGTTTGTTTCTCTTTCAAGTGTAACAGTGGAAAAGGCAATCGCTTTCATTTCTCAACTAGCTATCTAACTCGTGCACAAATCAGTACAACTCACAACGGAAACGTTCAACGGAAGGAATTTTTCTCCGTTACACAGATGCACCCGCGGTCCGTGATAGAAAAATAGAAACATTGGAAGATGCGTAATGGAGGCGAAATAAATATGGCACCGAATCTCAGAGGTGCAAAAGATCTCGCGTTACTTTCGTACTCCGTTCGAGTTTCCGCGAACCTATCGATGTCGATAACAACAGACGCGTCGCTCTGAACGTTTCGATAAAAAAATACGCAGATAATTCACATTACTAAATATAATTCTCACGATATATTGTGACTCATTAAAAGATCAGACATGCCGTCTTTGATGATTTTCAAACTTTCTAAGTCGGCGTTTATCGTTGATATGAGTTGTGCCATCCCCTGTTGCTCCATCGTCAGATACTAGAAGAATAAAAATGGCAAAAGTTACACAGATTATTCCCCGGTCGTTCGTGTTTCGAACAATATGCGAGTAGGTTCTGTTTCCACGTACCGCTTTTATATCGTCCTGCGCTATAGGGTCCATCGCGTATCGCTCTTGATTCTGAGTGTCTATATGGCTTCTCATTCTCAACTGAGAGAGCATTTCGCTAATTCTACCTTTGAACTGAGTCGGGGCACTGATCTGCGAGTGCATCACCTCGAACCTGCGCGTCAGGACTTCTTCCTCCGATTGTAGAGACAAGCCAACTTTACGGGAGATCTCCTGCCGCACCAGCACCTTATAAAAGAACAGTAGCCCAAAGTGAGAATATGCAATTAGAATTGACAATCAGTAGAGCGAAACTGCGCGTATATACACGTACTTGTAATACCCTATGTTGAAGTTCCAGTAGGGTTCTCCTATGCTCTTTGAGCCTGGCCTGTATCGCTGTGTGTTGCCTCTGCAATCTCTGTATCTCCTCCGCCGCCATGTCTAAGAAATTTCTATGCCTAGTCGTTTCCTCTTCCTGACACTTTAATCTGTGCTTGACTTGCTGAAAGCCTATCATTGGCACCGGTATATAAAGCTCGGGATTCGGATTGTCTAGCTGAGCCTGCTTCCACAATCTAGGATCGATGGAGCAGGGCGGATTATCTAAGTATTCTTTGAGCTGCGCGGGATCTAGTTTCACTAGAGGGAGCATATCCTCCACGCCATTCTGCACCAGCTGCTGCTTCTGCATCGGTTGCGACAGATACGCGACCAATTCGGTGGCGGGAATTTTTCTAGGAGCTCCGGTGATTCCCTTCTCGGTGATGAAGATGGTCACCTGACTCTTGTCTTCCCCGGTCGACTTGATATTGTCGATCGTTAACGCCAAATTCGGCTTGTTCCCTAGGATATTATTCATGAAGGCGATTAACTGCGTCTCGCCTTCCTTGATATCTTTCTTCTTCTTATTGAAACAGAGCACGACTATTCCGTCGTTATTATCAGCCTCGGGCATGCGGCTATACCCGATGGCCTTGAATCTACACAGCGGGTTCTCTTGATTGAGATCGATAGGTGGCGCGTTCATAGAATAGTAGGCTTTCCCTGTGCCCCACAGGGCTTGTATAAGATTCCATCTGGCAATAATATTATCCCGCTCGTCGTTATACAACTGACAATTAAAAACGGCGTTGTATAATGCTTCTGATATAGTATTGGCGGATTGTTGCTGCAATTGCTGCTGCTGCTGTTGAAACGGTTGTTGCTGCTGAGGCTGTGTCAATCCGGTGCCGAAGCCTGCGAATCCTACGACCGCAAAAAGAATTTGATATTAAGAAATACTGAATGAGTACGTACACATGTTAGTTGAGCAGGGACCGACCTGTACCAAAGCCACCAAAGCCAGTGGTTGTAGTTGTGGTGGTTGGCTTCGTTCCAAACCCACCGAAACCTGTGGCTGTACCAAAGCCAGTGGAAGGTGTATTGGTAGTGCCAAATCCCCCGAAGAAGGAGGGCGCGGACGTAGTTGTCGCGGTTCCAAATCCGCTGAAACCACCGAAACCTAACGAAGATGTTGTCGTGGCTGTTCCAAATCCGCCGAAGCCTGTTGTAGCAGCAGGCGTGCTGCCGAAAGTCGAGGTGGTACCGAACCCGGTGCCTGTCGAAGCAGGCACGCTGCCAAAGGCTGGAGTGGTCCCAAAGCCAGTAGGTGTAGCACCAAAGGCAGGTGCAGCACCGAAGCCAGTCGTTGTTGCACTACCAAACCCAGTGGCAGCCGGTGTCCCGAAACCGGTACCAGTGCCAAATCCCCCAGTGGCTGGTGTCGAAGAAGAGCCAAGGAGACTTGGCGCTAGTGTTCCTGGTGTACTAAATCCAAATGATGGCGTTCCAAATCCTGCTGAGAGATTAGCAGAGATGGGCGTTATTTAAATAAAAAATTATTTAAATAACGCATTAAATAAAACAGGCTTTAGCTTTAGTTGTCATCAAATAAAAATTACTGAAAGTCATTTTTATTTGACACTGATTGCCAATCACGCCATCCTATCTCTACTCCCAGTTATTTGAGCTTCAAATAATTTTCAAATACAAATGAATGGAAAGATGAAAAAATTATTCGTGACGGTTCAAATACAAATAACTTTCAGTAATTTTTATATCATATAAAAATAACTCTGAGTTATTTTTATTTGATGAGTCTCGAATCAAATTTCTGTCTTTTATTCGAAATGAATTTTTTATTTAACCCTTTAACTACGGCTGTCGTCAATAGACGACAGTACGAAACTTTCGTGAGGTACGGCTGTCGTCAATAAGCGATTTGATTCAATAAGCGCTTTTTATTTTGCGTTTAGACAGACAGATTTGTGAATATATACCAGTAGCTAAAGGGTTAAAATAATTCTTTGCCCATCTCTGGAGATTAGTAGCCCAATGGGCATATTTGCATCCTCAGCAGCTAATTATTACATACTGTTTTTTATCTTTTATTTATTACAATATACAGCTCGTGTTACAAATAAAATTCATTCATAAAATCACGTCGAAACGACGTGATTCATAAAATCACGTCGAAACGAAGAATACATGCGTCGCGAAGTAATGTACATGAAATTGTGCAATTTACATATTACAACTTTGGCTTTTGTTTCCTTCCACTTGAACATGCTTCGAACATGCTGTCAAACTAGGGGATGACAGATAATCACAAGGGTGATTATTAATAATTTGTGTTTTATTCGTCCGTTGAATTTACTAATTCCACACGTCGCGATAGATATATAAGTTGGGGTACAGTGAAAAATACAATAATATACAAAGCGTTTTTCAAACCATAAAAATTGATCTAGAAACGTTTAAACGATACATATTGCGCAGTATCTGCTGAAAACATTCAGAATCATGTCGGACGCAAGTCAACAAAACCAGGTAAGATCATTGTTACTATCCGCAAAGGTGAGAAACTAAAAGTGACGCAGAGAAATTCAACAGGAATTTGCCCGCAAGCTATTAAAGATAGCCTTGCTCGATGGCAGTAAAATGATATTCCGTCGTGCTGATAAATCTTCTGATACCGTAACAGAACTCCTTCATGAAACTGGTAGTACGGATGTAGCGATTGGGGTATATTTTGCATAAGCTTACACAAACACGGTAGAACATATACACGTCCTCATAGTAATGCAATATTATCTCTCCGAAGGACGTAACCGCAGAAATTATGTTGACAACAATGGGCAAAATACCAAACGAAATGTTTTACTTAGAGGACACAGCTCCCAACATGAAAATTACTTCTCATAAACTCTACCGGACAGATTCGCCAGGCTACGCTCAAGCTGTCGCAGCGACCACACAGCTTACAACTAACAACGAGTACACAAGCCACTCGTCAGTTTTGCTCGCTCTGCTAACAGCGTTGCTGATAATATTACTGTTATGCTGTACTACGGCGTGTCTCATAGCTAAATCCAAAAGGAAAAGCAGTTTCTTCGGGAAGACAGACATGGAATGCGAGCCAGGATGCTCCGGCATAAGTCAACCTCTACTAGAAAAAATTTCCGACAGCACGAATAAAACGAGCATCAGTTCTCTGAGGAACTAAGAGAAGCCATTCAACTTGAAAATATCTCGCTGAAAAAGGCACTGCCTTCGAGAACGGCCCTATACGATACGCATGTGTAGATGGTCGTGAATTATAGTTTGAAAACGCATAAAGGTGAAACAGCGCGGAGTAACTCGAAGTAACTAATGATATTTAGTAACAGTAGATTAGCGAGAGCTATAAAACATGTGACAAGATCGAATGGAATTCAATACAGCGCGAGAAACGTGATGGAAAGAGTCCGAAGAAAAAAGTCACATGTAACGCGAGAAAATTCGAAGTGTGACATAACCTAAAAGTAGTGGACTTACCCGGTTTCACCGGTGTCGCCGCGGTGGAGGCCGTAGCACCGAAACTGAACGCAGGAGCGGGCGTCGAAGTTGTCACTGCAAATCCACTACCGAATGACATTTCTCTGATTTAGGCAGATTCCCCGTATAACGCAAAACAGAATTTACCGCGCGCGCGTTACAATTTCGTATAAACGACAGTGCAGGATCATGGCGACTGACGTGCGCCACGAGCGCCTATTCCGACCTGCGCGCACACCAAGCGTCACGTGACACTAGCGGGAATTTGAAACTTTTCAAACGGTCATAGGATACAGGATCACGCCTGTTAAATCGTAAATGAGTTTATTCGATCTTCTCTTTGATACAATCTTCTTCCATTTGTACTACATATTTTCGTAACCGTCGTATGCATCTGTCATGTATTAAATACACGTATTTTCATAAAGAATCACTGGAATTTATTCGCGTGCACGTTGATTTCAGTTGCAACGAAATGAGCTTCGACTGGCCTCGCTTCGATCTCTCGAAGTCGCATCGCTGGGGTCGAAAGATTCAAAAGCGAAGCGCCGTCGATCCGAGAACAACCTTCCCTCGATACAATCTCAGGGTTGTTAATAACAGATGCATTGTGTGAATTTTCAACGAATTTTATAATTTAAAAACTTAAAAATAAATATATCTCCATATTCTAACGTACATATATATGATACTTTCTTCAACAGTTCGATAAGATTACACGTACATCGTGTAATCGTATTGTAGCCGAGCTTGAGCTCGAGCTCGACAGTCGATCGAACGAGTTATAGTAAAAAATACGGCGGGTGGGCGCGACGATCGTGATTACTCTAAAGAACGAATCAACGGAAACATTCGTAGAGTCTCTCTAAACACCATGTACACGTAGAGTGGCGAAATTGAAATGCACGTACGAAAACCTTGTGCTCCGTGACTTACCCAATCTACGTTACACATAAATACATTCAAACTCGTTTTTGTATATCGATAAAATTTGAATTGCAGTCAAATCGCATTGCCCTCTCCTCGACAATCCCAAGTAATTTTCAAGCTCGGCGTCGCGATTCATCTAACGCTTCTACGCTCGAGTATTTTGGAATAAATACAGTCGCTCGATAGTCGTGGTCTCGCTGTTCCACGACTCTCCAGTCAGCCTGTATATCTTTCACACCTGCTTCGAGAATCAGCCGATGAGAGCAATCTTTCCCGCAGACCCTCGTCCCTTCTGTGGCGCAATGAGAAAATCGAATTCTCCCCGATTACAAAATAAGATATCTCAGAATCTCAGGTTCCTTCATAGGGGAGGCTTTGCACGCGTGTACGTTTAATGCTAATTTTAGAAGAGAGAGGCAGAGACAGAGAGAGAAAGGGCTTTCGGCCCGTTCATACGTGCTATGATTCTTAGTATTGCTTTCGTCATCCTAATCGACGGGGCTCTTGCGTTCAGCCGACCTGGTCCGTTTCTAGAAACAAGAATTGAACAAACGATAATCCCTCGGGTGGCATGCACGCGCATAGCTGTTCAGATATTTGGGTCCGTCCATTCATAAATAATTGCCCCGATCGGCTCGACGGCTCGAACACTCTGAATTCGAGCGTAGCCCGAAAGATTAAAGCGTGATCGGCTGGTTCTAATTCACTGATTCGCTCTCACCTCATCAAGACTCCCAAATTATTTATGAATGGCGCGACATCTCAAGCGTTTAAATCTCGTTAGCAAATTGTTCTTCTCGCAGGTGATCGAACGTCACCTGTCCGCGATCTCTCCGATTGTCGCGTGCCGTTGCCAAGTCGCGCGCAATTTGGGAGCAGACTTCATGAGGTTCACATCGGTTTCGCCAAGAATTCGCAAACGGCCAGGCTGTTGTCTAACGAGATTTAACTGCAATTGCTGTGAAATCATGCTTCAACGGTATAAAAAACTTTAGGCCTTCGAGATAAAGAAGCGTAGGCGGTGTTCTTCGTTACGGACTAGGCGAATCGCGAGTACGTACCGTGGCAAAAGAATTGTGCGACTTTCAGGGACGAAGCGAGACACCTTTGTATCGGAACGCTCCCGGTAAAAAATCGGGACGTTCCCTCCGCGATTATTCAATCCTCGTGGTCCGCCGAAGCGCGATATAGCTCGTCGTTTCGCGTGGAATATCAAAAGATCGAAAAGTATTTGGTCCGTGTCGCGTGATCGGTTCGCGCGACTTTCGCGTCGAATACCATTGAACCACGGGTGTTCGAGGGAACGCGGTGCAGTGTTCAAAGCTCCTTGGATCTCCAATAAAATTTCTCTGTACAAATAGTCGTATAATAAGTCTCGATGATCGGCAATGTCTGGTACCTGTACGATAGAATTCTAGAGATAAATGAAAAGCGTCGTTGCGAACGAGATCGGAGCGCGACGCTCGTAGGCCAGCTTTTTTTCATCTCATCTACGAATAACGGCGACGTTCCGCGCGCATCTGGATTTACGTACATCGAAACACGGTCTACTACTCACATTTAGTTTTACGAACTTTTCTACGCGCTCGCCCGCGCGCCACGCGGATTAATTATTATACGCACATTCAACATTTATACGTTTAGACACCGAATTACATTGACACGGATTAGGCGGACGTGTCGAGCCAACTATAAACTTGCAAACGATATCTGCCCCCAACGTATTCTGCAACTTCGGTGTATCGTCTCCGTTCCAAGTTTGATTCGAAAAGTGCGATAAGCGTCGTACAGGGGCTATTGGATTCGTCGTTTCACGATCGATGGACAATGAAACGACGAATCTCGATGTACCGTGAGTGGAAGTTTTGCGGGAGAAAGCACGACGACGCGTGATTCGACAAGCTGTAAAAGTCTTAAAATCGAGTGTGACCGTTAGAAAGAAGGTCCTTTTAGGTCCCACGTTACTCTAAATTCGTAAGGGTTTCCCGTTGTGGGCGGAAGCTAGGTCGCAGTGAGCCTACAGGTACGACTCGGAGAACTCAAAGTCAGAGGCAGAAGCTCGGGATGATCGTGTATAAACAGAAATGCCCCCACCGATTGCGCTGTCCGAGGTCCCCTCGCCGGTCACGAAATCAGCCACGATCAGCGAGTCCTTCGGAACGTTCCCGCTGCCACCTCTCGACGTGTCCCGCTCGGCCAGCATCTGTTTCAGCACCTTGATCTTCTCTTCCTTCTGCAAAAGGACAGTTGCCTCGATAGAACGCGATTTGAGCGAAAGAGATTGGGAAATGTTTAAGGATGTATCGGACCTATCTTCAAAATGGTACAAAGTTGATGAAAAATTGTGAGATTATACTTTTTAATCTTCTTAATATGCACCAAAAATTTTAAACGAATTCACTAAACGGTTGCTGAGTTATAACGATTTTAATTTTCACCAATTTTACACCTACTCTCATTGAAAGAGACAATCTTGACAAATAAAACAGCTGAAAAAGTGTTGAAGAAATGGTACCAATGTTTTGAATTTTTTTCTGCATATGGTATATGAATAGATGAAAATATCTGCCAACTTCCAATTCTTTTCACTACACCGTTTTAAAGAAATAAATTATTACTTGAGAAAATTGTGAATTCATGGCATTTTCACTGTCAAAAATTTAGAATATAGTGATTGTAAAAACATTTCTAAAGTGATAAATACCTTTCTAAGAATAAAAATAAGGCTCCACCTGTCGTTCGAGTTCCTTACATCTAGATTTCCTATGCGTAAGACGTAGATATTCAAGAATTTCAAATTTCATATACTTTTGTCAAATCTTGTACCTACTTCCGATACATCCTTAAACACAGAGGCTTGAGATAACTCTAAAAACACTTCACTTCTTTCCATGTAATAAATGATCAATAATTGTCATATTGAATTAATTTCAAAATTGCCTCGACTCTTTCGAATTAAAATAGTTAGGTGCCCCAAAACTCGAAATCCGCTTCCGTCATCCAACGAGATGTTTTCCGAAGATCATGGCAGAGTGTCCTTACCGCGGCAATGAGCTTCTGGAGTTCGTCGTTCTCGCTGAGAAGCTTCTGGTACCTCTCCTCCTCCTCCTTCGACATGCCCACGTCGGGATTGTACTTGGACTCCGCCTTATCTTTCGGATGCCTGATGACTTCGATCACCTTGGGCACGAATATCAGCGCCATGCTGAGGAAGCAACAGAAGATGATAGCGAGAGCGACGAAAGCAAAGCTGGCGTCCTGCTGGCTAGCGATCACCATCGTGACCGGCGCCGTTATCAGACACAGCACCACCACGTTGTATATAGACATCCCGACGTATCTGGAATCGTTGATCTGCTTAACTTTGATGCTCCTCGTCTCGTACGCCAAGAACAGCCCAAAAACTAGGATGATGCCTTTGTAGCTGTAGATCAGACCTGGAGCAAGGTGTATCGCTCGCGTTACTCGCTAACACCATACTCGGCGAGGTTCACACGTTATCAAACTCACTCAGCCAGATGCTGTTATGCACGCTTTCGCAGTGCTCCAATTCGGGCCTGATCCTCGCGTCGTCGTCGCCAAACGGCGGCGCCTCCAGCGGGAACGACTCGACTTTTCTTTGCAGAGGATCGAGCACCTGCCAGGAGATTAGGAGCACAATGTCTACCGCCAACAGGCCACTTACCATCGTGTACAGCTTCCACGGCTGAACCTTCTTCTGTATAGACGAAACTTTTTGTTTAGCCATGAACAACTAGAAAGAATTCGAGAATACGTTAAAGATGAGGGTCGTACGAGCAGGATCTGCAAACCATGCAGGGACGGTACCCGACTTCGTAACCGACTAGAAACATTAGCCACACAATGTTCGAATCGAGAAATCGATCCACTGAAAACGATTTTACTTTAAACGGACACACTGGGTGGTGTATCCCGTCGTTTACCTTCGCCTGATCGGCTTTCGTCTTCGTCGTAAGCCTGTGAACCCGCCACACTTTGCTAAACATCGCGCCGAACGCCAGGGTGAAACCCGTGGATAGCATCCAAGCTCTCGCTTGGCAGATTGCTGGATACTCCCACGGGGCGGCGAATCTGCCGTCGATTCCTAATAAAAATACTGACACGAAGCACGCTATCACTCCCACCAACATTATCGTGTTGCACACAGGATGGGACGACGTTATCACTCTGAAACAGAATTCGTTAGCGTGAGAAGATGCTCGAGTCGGAGAGAAAGAGCGTGAAAGAACGATTATTAATGTTACTCTACCTTCGGTGCCTGTGCCAAATGTTGAAAATAATTAGCGCAACGGCTATCAGTATCCCGACAGACGATATAGTACCCATGCATATGAACAATGGCAACGAGACCGTTCTCAAGACGATCCTCACGATGGTCCTGTCCTGCGGCACCTTGCCGCCGATCCATCGCTCCATATTTCTCCAAGTGAGATTATCGCTTTGCGTGTCGTAATATCCTAGCTTGACATACTTCGAATCGACCACCTGCTCGATTTGGGTCAACGCGATTCTGTCACCTTGCGAGCTGAACGCAACGTACCCCTACGGCACGGAGAATCGATTAAAGATCGGCCACTCGAGATAAACCGTTCTTTCTATTTCTGCGCAATTGAATTCACGTACGGAGACTCCGAGGAACTGGGTGGAATTGATCGCGGAATATATTTCGTCGGCGATTTCCTTGTCGGTGTACGTGAAGTTCTTCAGGCTCTTCCCCTGCTTGCTCAACTTCTCCATCGTCTTATTAAAAGCTGCGTGCGAAGAAGCGATTAAGCGGTCGGAAGGTCGCACGAGTCATTAGCAAAAGGCGATTGGATTTTGTTCCATGAGAAAAGAAAAATCTGTCAGAGAATTGCAGTACAAAATGAGAAACAGACACTCTGCTTAATGTACCGAGGTCTTGTATTAGTCAATCGTACACATTAGGTTTAACACCTTGGTTACATTAAGGGGCCGTTCTTAAATTACGTAAGGGTAATTTCGGCGAGTTCTTACCCCCCTCTCCGTATATAAAAATTCGTGAGATTTGATATTCCAACTCCCTCCTTACATAATATCTTTTTACACTTAATTTTTTGAGTTATTAAAATTCTTTTAAAGGTTTATATAATTCATTCAACTCGGTTCCGGGAAATTTAAGCTAAAACTAAATAGATAATTTAAACAGAATTTAAGCTAAATAGAATTTTATAATTTAAACTAAATAGAATTTGCATTTATTGAAAACTAGGTTAAAAAATATTACCCAAGACGCTACCTGACTCCCCCTTCTAAGAAAACGTAAGAAATTCGCGACCCCTTCCCCAAAAAAACCTTACGTAATTTAAGGATGACCCCTAAACTTAATCAGCGTTTACAGTGTTCTGATATTAAACAAGGAACCACCACTTCAACTACGTGTGAACAATTGAGTTTGGATCGTAGCTGTCGAAGCGAGAACTACAAGTGTTGTTCTATCATCTTGTTATATTGTTACGTTTCCGGTTTGGCATAATGAAACTCCAATGTACAACAAGATCAACGGAACATGAACAGGAACAGTCAACAACAATAAATGTCTAATACAAGGGAAATGAGGCGTTCTCAAATACGTCCGCTCGCAATGGCGTCTGTTTCTCGAGTGACAGCTTGACAGGCGATCAATCGGATCGCCTTCTCACTGTCCTCTTGTCTCGCTCGCGAGCACCAGTGGGCCATGGATTTCTATCCATAGGGTGCTCGCAACAATATTAACAAGTGTGTCTGTTCCTCATTTTGTACTGGAGCTCTTACTTTTTGACCTGTCGGGTACGCGAAAATTACCCAAGATAACTTAAAACTAAGCAATTGAATGTAGTATTGTCTGTGATTGTCTGTGGTATAGTCTGATGTTAGCAAAAAATGATTGAACAGTACCACATTCAATGGCTTGAAATTGTTTCGGGTAGACGAGTACCCGACGGGTCAAAAAGTAAGAGTTCTGTTTTGTACCGCATCCTTCCGACAGATTTCTCGTTCCTTAATAAACAGATTTCGTACCTAACGCGACAGACCAGACCGCGTCGTAAGCAAGAGGCGCCTCCTGGTATCCCTCTGGATACCGATTATTATCGATATCATAGCCATCTTCCTTCAGCATCTTATTCAGCCTGAGCCTGAAGTCCTCAGACGTCATCCCGCTGATTGTCGTGTCGTTATTCTGATTCCACATGAGAGCCTCCGTGGTTAAATGTCCCTCGGCCGCGAGCCTCATCTCCTCCCTGGTGCAGGTGATCCCCTCCTTGTCCAAGTTCACCTCGAACCAATTGTCCTCGTACCATCCGATGAAGAACCACACGTAGCTCTTGCCGTAAAGACTCTGATGGAACAACTCGCAGAGGACCCTCCTCGCGGCAACCACGTAGAACAAGCCGACGATGATCCTCGCATCCTGTCGTCGCAGGTTCCTCACCGCGTCCGATGGATCGGAGAGGAAGCTCTGACGAGTCACTATCTCTATGCCTGCCTCCTTGCAGCGCGCTTCTAAATCTTCTACAGTCTGTCAACAGAGGCGAGGATGATCAGTGTCGTTGCTTTCTATCGCGCATAAGTCTGAACTTTCAAAGAGCAATCATCTCACAGATATGAACACTTCTTCGGCTTGCTGTAAGATCGCTACTCGGGACCAACCGAACTTCTGAAGTAGTTTGATTCTCGTGGGATTGTGCACGGTGGCCGACGGGTGCGTCCTGAACAGGGTCGGGAATCTGTTTCGATCGGACAGCGCGGGTGATGATGCACCGTAACATAGCTGAAAATATGGGCAACATAGTTCTTCATACAGAAGCTTCCGACAGTTTCAACCGATAGGTACTCACTACTACTAGGTTCCACATTTTCGCCGCCTCGGCGACCGTCGTGCAAACCGTACTGCACCCTGCTAGCAACATTAACTTCTGCGGCTTGTAGTACAACAGATTGTACATCACCGACGCGCCGAGTCCCGGCTCGCACTGAAACAACGCCGAATTAATAGAATTCTCTTGAAATCTCCCTGATGGTAGAATCCACTGGCGTACCTCGCTGTCGTTCGAGTGGAGCTTGAGCGTGAAACCTGGTAGCAAGTTTTTCTCTCGATTGACATCGTCCAAGGCCAGGTTCACGGCTGGCATGCAAGCCTGTCGAGCAGGAAAGACTGTTACCTCGTTGCTAGGTTGGGCGCGAAAAATAATCCAAATCTTCCTGTTGATTCACCTGCACCAACATTTAACAGACATTCCTCACTCACCTGACCACCCTGCCACCCACCCTCTCCTGCTATCGGGAAAATCCCACCAATGTGCAACACATTGTCCGCCTCGTCGGGTGGCAACGAACCCTCGATCGCCACACTCCACGTTACAATTATTATTAAAAGCCTGAACATCGCGCTGCTCGAGAAAACCCTCTCGCTTGCACACGTAGACTTCTCCCTTGCGCCCCTCGCGCCCTACGACACACCCCGACGTCCCCGCGCCGAGGATACCACTTTCCTTATATCGGTCACAGCCATTGTAGCTAATCGGCGGTCGCTTTTCAAGTGACAATCACTACTTGGCGCACCGACCACTTCACCGTTCGGGGGGGTTGTTCCGCGAGCCGAGCACCGCGCACTCTGGGGGATGCTCTCCTTTCCGAAAACGCGTGGCTCGCGACGTTCACGATCGCGTTTCCGTGATCTCCATCGTTCGCCGGAGGATTTTCCTACGATCCTCCTCGGGCCCGCGATACCCCGCGAATTTTCTGTTCCAATGGATTTAACGAACACCGAGCACGTTCGCGCGACCTTCCTATTGATTTCATCCCAGCTACCAAGGATCGTAGTGGGGATGGGGTGCTTCTGTTCCCTAGGTTTCTACTAGAAAATCAATATACAGGGTGTCGCGAATCACGCGGTACAACAGAAACTGATTTTCTCTGCGGGGAAAATAAATTGAGAATATAAACGCAAAACAAAATCGTTGCTACTTTAAAAACACCTTGTTTTCGGAGAACATCGATCTTGGAATTTCAAAGTATATTTCAATCTAATTAAGTTTGCGTTGGTACAGCTTATTTAAAGATTCATTCGCGTCGAGGTGTTTTAAAACTTTTCACGGAGCATCGATCGTTTCCCCGCGATTTCAAATCGAGCCGTGATTGCCGGCATTCTGCTCGGTCGGTAAAATCGCATCAGCTGATGGCGTGTTGTGGTTCTGTCAGGGAGCGATCTATGTCGAGGGATCACGCGTTTTCATGAAGGAAAAGTGCTGATTTTTGGTGAAATAATGGCGGCACAACGAGCATTGCCGCAGAGCAAAGAAGCTCTGTTGAAGTCTTACACGACGAGATTAAAGGACGATGTGAAATCCATGTTAGAAAACTTCGAAGGTACGCTCCCTAACCTCACTTTCAACATTGTATACAACTACACAAATTTGTATTTTTTCGAAAAGTAACAAAACATTCTCGCGCGGTACAGTTACGCTTTAATAAACACACTCTGTCACGTTGGTGTTATCGATTGTTTGCGTTAGTAATCTGTTTAGTTATTACATATTCGTTACGATTTTTCTACCTTCGCAGAGATCATAAAACTGGCCAAAGGGGAGAGTGACTCACAATTATCTCGGATGACGCAATGCGAGCAAGATACGTACGAGATGCATGTCAGAGCAGCGAATATCGTGCGAGCAGGAGAGTCTCTGATGAAGCTGGTCTCCGATATAAAGCAGTACCTGATACTGAACGACTTCCCTTCCGTAAACGAGGCTATAGCGCAGAACAGCAAATTGTTCAGGACCAAGCAAGCGGAGTGCGATCAGAAGTTGGCGTCTCTGCGGGACGACATGGCTGCTGATCTGTACGACTTGGAGGAGGAATATTACACATCGATATATAAATAACGGAACTATTCATCCTGGAGGGATCGTGTACTTTTCTCACTCGGACCACGCGTACGTCGACTGAAATGTGATTTATTTGTTCTGTAAATTGTATATATTTATTTAAATAAATAAGAATAATTTTGATAGTACATTGCTGAAGTTCTTATATCGGGGGCTTAAAGATGGGCTCGATCATTCGGGCGTAATTGTTTCATTTTATTACTTGATATACCTTGTAACACACAGACGATACATCACACAATACTTCTAGCTGGTAATTATACTCAATAAGGGTAATGTGGATTCAAGCTTCGGATAATAATAATAATAAGAATCATAATAATAAGCTTAGAGCGTAATACTATTTTCTCTTTAATCCTTTACTTGAATGACGATGCCTTTCCAAAACTGTACAGCGATAATTTACAGAAATAATACGGAGTTCCCTCGACCGGAGCAGCGAGATTACGTTCGAAATCTTGATAGATCGACCGATAACGATGAAAATAGGTGTATATGTAACGTGACGCTTGAGTTCGCAATGCTTCATTCGCGTAATCTCGTTCGCTCCGTTATGTAGTAGGTATATAGCAGTAGAAATACAAACTGAGCGGTCGACACACGGTACTGTTACTTAATAGATCAGGAAGCAATTATATGTATATGTCGATGATACTAGGAAAAAATAACAAAAACAAATATCACAGTGTAAAATGCAACGCTGCGACACAGACCCATCAAGCATTGATCGAACGATAATGTGTAATTAAGTGGAAAGCGATATGAATTATGTCGCGGGTTACGCGACTAGCATCTAAATCTTAGAGACGGAAATCAGAACACAGTGGCTGGTTCGGTGTTTGTAAATGCACCTTGCTGTTTATCGTCATCGTCATCATCGTATCGCACACTTTACCTTGAATCAGTCCGCGTTCACGCGATTAAATCCCTAATCAAATTAACCATACTGCCGCAATCACACTTTCGAACGCTTAATACGCGACTCGACGCAATATAATTCCGAATTTCTCGACGTGCGTTACTGCCTCTCGAACGCGCACAACACGGACAACGAAGAAGAAACAAAAAGTACAGGTAAAATCGGTCTCGAAGCCAATTGAATTTCCCTGCTCCGTTTAGCGCTAGTACGAGCCAACGGCCGAAGAGAGCTTCGAGAGCGATAATAATTTAGTATGTACAAAATTTCATTCGCTTAAAATTAAACACTCACCATTAACAAACGAACATTTCTTTCCAAAAAAACCTTCGCATCGAAACAGTTTACGATTATTGGTGTCTTTTTTTTTTCTTTTGGTCCTCGTCCAAATAATAAGAAACAAAAAGCGAAACAAAAACCCAACGAAACAAGAACGTAATATAGTATATATCTACACTGGAGTATGAACGAACCTTGAGCATCCGTACGAAATATTAGTATGGTTTAACATACCCTCAGTATAAATAACGAATTTTTGGAATTTACAATTGTTACATGTATCCCTGGACTGAAACTTCCACTTATACGTTACATATACATTAAGTATACTAAGTAGACTTACGTTCTACTTTGGCAAAACCTTTTACAAATCTAAATTCGACTGTTTCCTATTCATTATTTTTTCTCCAATCCCTCGTCGATCGAATTCTCCTCTCATTCAATCGTTTTCTTGGTGTTTTTCGTCTAAAAAATCTCGCACAAAATCGCCTGGCCCTCGACTGGCAGCTCGAACGTGTTAACGGCTTAGCATTAAAGTAATCTCAAAAAGGTTACAAAAAACGTTCAGTTCCATCGTCGACTTCTCTCCGTTTGTTATAAAATGTGTCAAAAAGAGGTGATATGCTTCATTATTATTCTTTTTGTCTCTTTCTCCCCTTCGGCCCGCCCCACGGAGACATGCGGGGATCACCGGGCTCTCCGTTTCAAGTGCTTAATGTTTAAAAGAGAATAGAAGAAAAAGGGAAAGCACTGACGTACCTTGGCAGTTTCAGTTACCTCGATAGTTACGCGATATTTAGGAAAGTCTGTTCACTTCGTTATCGTAGTAATACAAAGTAAATGCATATACTTGGAATGATACTGTTTATCTCTCCCCTTATTTTTCTCGCTTATTTACCTAAGAATAATCATGCTTCTCGACGCGTTCGCGAATCGAAGTCTCGTCGCTTTTGATTCTCCCTCCACGTCGGGAGCACGTGGCGGGGCGGTTGGCTCTGCTTCGCAGAGTAGCAGTTTTTAAGGCGTTCCTCGATCGTAGACGGTTCGCGCGACAATCGCCTTCCTCGATAAAGAAGAAGTAGAGAAGCGAGAAATCCTGCTTGCGATGGCACTACCCTGCCGGTGGTGAGCAGGGCGAGCAGGGTTCTTCATCCGCGTCCCAAGAAACACCTCTTACACGTTCAGTCGTCCCCTCTGGTGGTCGCTGCTCTTCTTCTCTTTCTCTCGTGCTCGCGAAGAAAGGAAAGGAAAAATACTTTTGTAATTAGTCTTTCGAGTTGTCGGAACTTGGGATCCCGGGTTCTCCTCAGGCTGGAGCGTTGAGCTTCTCGCGTGCTTCGGCTCGCGCGTGTTCCTTGCTTCAGTAGAGAAGATCCCCGGTAGTTTCGGAGCCCCATGCACCCGCATCCTGAGCCGGTTTCAGATAATCCACCTCGGCCCCCGTCGTCTCGTTCTCTGGCTGGTCCACCGTCGTCGCCGAGGTCGAGGTCGGCGTCGCAGCCGACGACACGGCCCTGGTCACGCCCAGCTCGAAGCCTTCGGACGTCAAATCCACTTTGCTAGGCGTGTAGCTGGCTAGGCCACCACCACCTGCAGGGAACAAGCACTAGCTATCAGCACACTACGGTTTTTCTACGCCGAGGGAGCGGACGGAACGCAAAAGGGCGTGGACAGAGGATCGGAGGCACTACGTACGACATATCTTCGGTGCGGGAAGGGTCACAAGCATTTATAGGATCCTTAGGAGCTAATCTACACTAGAGATTCCTCTACGGGATCGATATTCAAAAGAATTTGCAAATGCTCGTAGCTTTTCACGCGGGACAACATGTGCGGCGTGATCGTTGCCTCTGCAAAAGATCGGAAACAACACGGGAACAGATCGTTCAGATAAATATAGTACCACACTCGATGGGAAACTGGTCTCGATCAATCTCTCGTCCTAGGGACGAATAGAAAAGTGCGCGTTATCGTGGTCGGTGTCGAGTAGTAACGATTAAAATTACCGAGGAGGGTCGGCATGGTTGTCGTCGAGTTGGTCGAGGACGTTTTATTGCTGATCAGAGCTGATTGTTCGACGGAACCGGAAGTTTCGCCATCCACGCTGCTCTCGCCCTCGAGCATCGACGCCTCGCTCGGGTATTCGAAGGTGCGGGTGGCCGTATCGTCGAACTGTATCCGATGCTGAAACAAACGCAACGCCATGCTTTTTAATCACCGTGACCATAAGGAAGCTCCGCTAATTGAAACGAAACTCATCGTCCAATCACGCGAATGGACACCGTCGGGCAACAACAAGTTCGATCGTGGTTCCGTGCAACGAAAAGCCGTAGGCCAAACGCGCTCTTGGCACGCGATCATTGTTCAAGGGACAGTTATATGTACGTACAACCAGCGAGAGGCCCGCGCGTTTTCCGCGGCGCTGCGTATCGCGCGATACGCGCACCCGGTTACAAATAAGACACGGGAAGAACAAACAACGGCATGCGGCCGGGAATAACAGTAACCCGTCACACTCGGTGCTTTTTCGACTGCGGCCGAGGACATCGCCTCCTCGTTCTCGCTCCTTCTCCACGTACACCATCAAAAGAGAAAGCAATTCTTTTTCTAGACAGCTGCTACAAGTATTTTCATGCTCATCCTGCATCTGCTCGCAGCAGGCATCATAAAGCATTGCCTCTCGTACTCTCAGCCACCAATGATATCTTTCCAGAAAGGAACGTACTGCTTTCTATGCATACCTCTACGTACACTTAGTTGCTTTACAGTTTCGTAGAGTGGGATAACGCCTAAACGTACCGAGGCTGGATAAATCCTTAGCCATCGGACTCATCAAGGTAACAGTACCGACGATTATTTCGACTACACGTGGACACGACTCGCCTAGGTTAATTATACGCATTCGTTTTCGAAGTTTCCAGAGCTGAGAAACTGTTTCGCGAGTAGAAAGAGTGAGCTTAATAGAGGATCCTTCTCCGAAATCTTCCGACTACTCGAATCCAGAAGCTCCGCATGCAAAAATGGTTAAGGCCAATCGTTTAACCGCAGCTACTTTCTAAAGCACTCGTCCCATAAATCTCAATCAGCATTTTGGCTCGAGAGAACGTGACAATGGGCGCGAACGAAGCATGCTTCTCGCTTGAGGAGCTCTAGAAGATGACGTGAGTTTGAATCTTCCAGCTCGCGCTGATCGGTGCTAGAAGCGAGTTGCTCCGGGCGATGCACGTTCAGCAAACCATTAGTGTGAACTGAAACGAAGTAGAGAATCGCGGTGGAAAGGCTTTCTTCTCTCGGCGAAAAAGCCACTGTCAATAAACGGGACGTGTGGATTGTTGGCCAGAGGTAAATATCAAGATGGAAAGTTACGGCGTCGTCCTCGGACAGCCAGAGCGCGTATTTGGCGTGCAGCGAGTGTCAAATCGTTCCCCGAACCGAGATGCATGGAAACCATCGGGGCTTACGCTCATTGGTCCGGGGTATATTGATTTTCACGAAGAAAACGGTGAACCGTAGCTACCCTCAAAAGAGAAGCGAAGCTTTTGTGTCGCGCTGACGCTCGTGCTCCGCGCGGGTGCTTTCTCTGCCGTAAAATACAGCTTCGACTGCAAAGCCGAGCTTTCGCGCGCTCGCTAATAAACGCGTTTACGAGCAGAAATTCATGGAACAACCGAGGCGTTCCCGAGAGACGCCCGGAAGAGACGCGTACCGTCGCGTACCATTAACGCAATAGCGGCCACGAATTTTCATCTTTCAGCGGCGCTTTTACGCGGCCATCAATCTCGATAAGCATCTGAGAATCAATTCGAAGGACTCCGCCAGCGGAGCCACGTTCCTTTCGTCTCGTTAGTGGGAGAGATAAACGGGAATCCCATTATAACGACGTCGTTTCGTTCTGCTTTGCATCTTTACGATCGATAAAAAAAACCTCGGCATCGGGAGCGTGTTCGCGCGCCAAGTCCCGGGGACGTTCCTCCTCGGAAACTATTCGAACGGGGACCCAACGCGAGAAGAGCCGTCGACGTTGTCGCGACCGGGGCCGTTACTTTCGACTAGATCTCCACGACCAAACAATGGCGCTTCTTATCGTCCGCGAGAAAGGAAACAGTTTATCGCCAGCGGACAATAGAAGGAGGAAGCCAAACAGGCTTTTACGCGTTTACGCGCGTTACATTTTGCGACCTACATGCGCTGCCTCGTGACGCGCGTAGAACGCGGTCGCGTCCGTTTCCGTCCGAAATTCCAGCGATAATCGCGGGCTCGTAACTGTTGGGACGTTTCTCTCGTAATGCCCGTTAATTCTCGACCGCTTAGCGTCGCTTTTAACAGCGCGAAAGCCAAACCACGGGGACGCGTGCAGGGCTCTTTGAAACGCGAGGGAGACCAGACTTGTAACGCGTTGCCCCTCGCTGTCGAAGAGTCGGTCTGCGCGGTAGGTAACATAAAAGGGTCCAGGAATTTATCGTCGCGACGCCGTTAAATGGACGCATAAAGCTCGCTCCCCGCGGTAAAAACTAGACGCCAACGCATCCGTTACGCGCCGTGAGACCCGCAATCTTCCCCTCGCTCACGAGATTAAAGCCCACGGTGGCTGCGCCGATTTAGAGACCTGGGAACGGGACGATCGTTCGTCTCCAAGTCGATCGAGAGAGGGGGACTGGTTCGATGGGAACTTTCAACTCGGCGGAACTGGATAATGGATCAAGAAAAGCAGACGCTTACAGGTTGCTTTGGGATTCCGCAGAAATTCTTGGCTAGAGATTCTCCGCGTCACTCGCGAATGATCTAGGGATCGGGGATCGACGGATGTCGGCGATGAATCTTCAGGGACGAGGAAGCGGCCGGCTGTATCGGGTTGCAGGCATCCGCGCGATCTACGGTACTCACGGCGAGCAATTAAAGAGGATTTTTCTACGATCGCGCCGGCTGTAGCTCGCTGATCAGATCCACTTGAATACCGTTAGCCCACCGATACGTTGTTAGAGCAAATTGCCCGCGCGTCCAGCCGTGTTTACATATTTCTTCATTTGCATACACGCACCGAGCACTGAGATATTCCATGACGATGCACAACAAGTAGGATTCCTCGCAGGATGCTGCAAACCGGCTGTGTATTTACGAGCGCAGGCTTGCGAGATTTATAAGTGCATGGGGTGTCGAATTTGACTCGACTATGTCAAATACAATATTCCCCATTACTTTCCAAGTTGCCAGGGGGTAGCATGGGAACTCATTACCTTCTGGGATCATCGAAGCAAAATTGGAAATTCAAATTCGCGTTCCGTCGCTCCTTTTGCAGCGGCCAACGGCTTTATCCTTCGTGATAAACGCTCTACAAAAGGAGAACACTCGTTGCTACCTCGGTTTAAAGGAGTCGTAATGGACTCTCGGGATTTTTCCAGTGCACCGTCGAGACGCTGCAACCGCGTTACAATCAAGAAAGGGAATTACCGAGCGGGCAATTTCCTCGGGAACCGAGCGATTTTGCAATAATTGCGAGAGGTGACGGCACCGAGGGATCGGTGGCCACGGTAGTCACGCGACGCAACAAAAAACCTGGAGTGAAATTTACGTGAGAACAGCTTCTCAAGTGCAAGGCTGTGAAGCAACAGGCCGCCGAATGATAATCGAACTCGACCCTCGTCGCGAATCGAGGCGCGAATTTTGCAAACGTTGCCGCGTAAACAAAAATTCCCGATTGTCGACCTGCTTTCAGTCAAGGACGGAATATGAGACGACAGCGGGGATGTCAGAATCGCTGACGACTGTCAACAAATCTACGCGAGAGGTCCGCGCGGCGTGTGTATTACACGCTCGACGATTCAGCGAATAAAAAGGGGCGCGCGACGCGTTATCATTCGGAGCGACGCAGCGATTATTTAGCAGAAAACCACGTGCACGCTTTTGTCCGCTCGTGGCAATTATGCAACCCAGCCACCCATTGTCGTCACGACGCCTCGTTATCGTTCCTTCTGCGAAGTAGACGTAATTATTCGCCGACTCGACCTTCGTATCTGCGCGCTACAGACAGAGTGTTTGGCAAATGGAATTAGCGCAGCTATAAGAGAGGAAATTTATGATCCCGGTCGACATTCAGAGGCTTCTTCCAAGCTTTTGTAGACACTTCGATAACGCAGGCCTGACGTTCGAACAAGCGAAAATATGTTTGGTGAGAAATAAACACCCGAGAATTCGGTCTCCGGATTTAACGGGTTGACAATTTCATTAGCGAAGCGCAGTTTCGAATTGAAGATCGACGCAGTAAAATGTAAATCATTCACTGTAAAATTCGATGACTGCAGCCTTGGATCGCGACCTAGCTAGCGATTGTCCCCGCTGTGACATGTTACGCGTAGGTAATCTCTCGGTAATCGCTCGTTACCTTCCACGGATCGCTGTCATTAAAGAACGCGGATTCAGAACACTTGCACTCTCACACTCTGGTAATCCGCGCGACTTACTAAGCGATATTAATCAGAATGTTACTGTCAACTAGCTAGATCCTATCTCTGGATCGTGTACGTGGTTCGAGTAAACACGCGTCAAATGGTCCACGAAACATCGCCGTATAATTCAAGCCGATAGAAGGTCTCAGCTAATTGGAAGATAAATCTACGAATCAATAGATGAGTTTTTTCTTCACCGTGGCTATTACGATAGCCGACGATGGCTAACAACACTATTAACGAGCGTTAAGATCCAGCAGAGGGTCCCGATGAAGTCGTCACAAGCTGCCGTCAGAAAATAACTGTACCCGAAGAAGAATCCACGCGTTCGTCTCGGCTCTGCTTCGCCTACGTATCGCGTGCTCGCTATATTACGCGAACGAGAAAATGCGATTCCCGCGAGGCCCTGCGTTGCGTTATTGTTCGCGCGTCTTCGATTTCAGGAGAGAAATCCGGCGGCGCGCTGAAATGTTCGACCCGCGAACAGGGTCAGTGAATTTCGCACGACCGTTTTCTTTGTTCCTGTACAGCGTACGTTTTCCTATCGCTAGCCGGGCTCGAGCACCTGCACTTTATCGTCTTAGGACCTCGCAGAGGACAGGTATCGGCAGTAAAACCGATTGTTTGCGAGGTGAAACCGCACGACACACGCGTCGAGCAAAGTGGATCGTAAAGAGGGAATTATCCGCAACTCTGTGCCGCAACAAGGTGTAACGGTGATTTCGAAACGGGAGGGCAGCCTCGCGATGGAAAGTTGCCTGGCGCGTTCAATTTTCACGGCGCGTTAGATCGGAAAATCGTGGGGGGCAATTTTCTCGTGAAAATCTCTGTTCGACGAATCGATTTGCGAGTTTTCTGAAACGCGGCGGAGAGGGTTCGAGGAAACGCGTAAACGTGGAACGCGGAGTCAGGCGGTTAAGTAACCGAGGCGTCCGACTGCGGAGTCTTTGAAATTTTTCCAGCGCGAATGCAAATGGGTCTCGCCAAGCGGCGTGTTTCGCAACCGGGCGATTTTTCACCGTTAGAATTCCATAGGCTTCAATAAAATTAAAATATAGCTTAGAGGCGACCGAGGAGAGGCCAGGCTAGTCGTTGCCTAGCCGTGGCGCGAACGAATCTAAGCGCACACGCGCACAGGAACGCGCTTTCGCGCAGCGAGGATAAACTATACGCGATGCTTACTTTTATGGGCAAGGTACGCGGCTTTGCTTTCGGTCGGCGTCGTTTTAAGGTAGAGGTATTCAAGGCGCGAGCCGACTGCGAGGTTTGCTTCGACCAACCGCGGAAACGTCCCTCTGTCGTGTTCGGTATCGCCTCGAATCGAATCTGCCGCGTAGCAAGATCGCGTTTATGGTTCAAGAGACTCGATGTTCAGCCGAGGAATTAGTAGGACGATCGGACCAGGAATCCTGGAGGCGTTCCTCGTCGCCGATCGGGGGAACAACAACGGTCGCGTTTTCCAGCGCGGAGAATTATTCGACGATAACTCGAGCCCCTCGCAATCCAGCGCCGTATAAAATGACCTGTCCGGCGCGGCGTTCCTATCGATCCGATACGGTCGATGTACGCCGGAGCGAAATCCCGAGGAAATACGACGCATCGGCGAACAATCGATTCAGGGGATATCGATTTTCTCGGCGGAGACCGTGTCGCCGCGGCTCCGAAGATCGATCTGCCGGACAATAACCGTGACACGAACCGTTCCACTACTTTTACGGCGAAAATATTCCGCGGCGTTTTCTCTGAGATCGCTACCGAGAAACTTTCCAATATGCAAATTCCCGCCTTTTACCGGTTTCGATTTTTCATATCGCTCCGTTGCGTAACGTTATTAAAAGGTGAAGGATCGCAGCGCTAATTGGATAGTGAGATTGAAACAAACAAACGGACGCGCACCTGATGCCACTCGAAATTCAATTACTCCGTTTTGATCGGCACACGCCAGAAGGCTGAGGCGTTCTTGTTCGATAAGCGAGCACGCGACCAGTTGCTGTTGTGCAATCACTGAATCTCCCGCGGAAGTTAACGTCGAGTGTATTTAGATAGTCATGTTAACTTTTGTTTTCGACGGTGCGAAGACCTCGCGAGTAGAACACCGGTCTAGAATAAATTCTAGAACCGATTCGATCCGAACATTGATACGTGGAGAATCGAGATTGCAGTTAATTGAGGACCTTGCGGCAAGAGCAGTGCAGCTGTATATTTACCAAGTTCGAGTAAATTAGAAGAAACTGTTTATTAGTATGGTCTTTACATGTATGGTAAATAATCAAAGTTTTTAAAAATTCCTTCTGACCGTCTCAGAAGCTTCCAAATCGTTTAAAAGAATTTTGTCTACAATTTTGTTAAAATATATTAAGGATTATCGGTCGCTCAATGGAAATCAAATATTACTATTTTGGTATAAATTGATAGAAATTTTTGCAATAAGGATAAAATAATTGTATTAACGTTTAAGTGAAAATATAACATTAAAATTCGGGCATACATTGCATAGCCGAAACGGCTTTATAATGTAACTTTATAATTTCGGCTTCAGAATGTGTACTGTATTGTGTTGTGGCATAAGACTTTATATGCACATTTAAATTTCTCTCATCAGCAACTCTCGAATCAGATGCAGACGCAAACTCTGACGTACATTCTAGTCAGGTTGTTAAACGCATAGATAAAAGCATGGTTTCAAATTCTGATATATAAATATGGGCCCCGTTTCATTATAATTGACAAGTGACAATTATGGTAAGAAACTTGTGGTACATGCGAAATATAATGTCCTTGAGCGACCTTTATATATCAAAATATATAAATAAAAAACATGAAGATATTTTTTTGTCGAATCGAAGAGTTTAAGAGGGTCAGACAATACCTACAAATTTTAACGTTGAAGAATAAGGACCACCCTACTGTTTATAACATTATTGCTTTGACTTAATTTTTCACTGATTGTAAATATATATTTTCACACAATAAGTAGTAGTTATTGAGCTGATAAGTGTTTTTGGTTCTATTTTTCGTAAAGAAATATTCTATAATAAAAATATTAATATTAATCAATAATATTCTATAATAACATTATATAAATATTTTGTATTACTATTATTTTATTTTTAATATTAATATTTCCACTTTCATTTATTTTCAATAAATCGCCCATTTGTTATTGGATTTGCATCAAACATGCACCAAACAAAGTACAATTTTCTTTGTACGTATATTACCCTCCATAACTCAAAAACTGTCAAAACTGGAGCTGCACCCCTCTGTCTGCAAGGTCCTGAATTGAACTCTGACACCAAAACTGTGGGGGTCCCCGGTTAATTAAGGGATTTCATAGCAACAAAAAAGGGGGTGACAACAGAGGGCGACATTTCGACCATCGTGACTCAGATTCGATGGTGCTTGAATGACGCACACCTCCAGCAACGCGACGTAGGGAAAGTTTCGAGACTGATAGACCGCGTTTCCTTGCAGCTCAAGAAGAATCATTGCATAACACCCACTTTTCGCGTTATCTCGGCCATTATTCGCCTTGCAATTGCCCCATCAATCTTCCGAAACCCGATTCAGCCGCGACCTTTCCACGGGAAAATTTCCGTCACAGCGGGAATAGAAGCGTAGTATTTTTCTTCCGCGAAAGAGATATCGTCTCCGTACGCGCGTGGAACGCGAACGGAATCGCCGCTTTTGCCGCGTTCCCATGAACCACGGTAGATTAACTCGTCCGACGAGCCGCTCGCAAATCGACCATCGGTTCGCGCGTCGGCTACTTTTACTTCGCAAATCGGCATGGGTAATAGGCCAGCCTCGCCAGTCGACCTGTCGCCAATGGGAATCCGCGTAAACTCCACGGACCCGTGAGAAAGTCACTCGGCCAAACGTTTCATTCTTTCAACGGGGGCGATCATCGAGCGTCCTTCGAGGTGGTAGGTACTCTTCGTCAAGAAGCACGTGGGATCCAGTGGATTTGTAGCAACATGTGTTTTACATTTCTTGGGGAGCCGTTTAGAGTCTCAGCCGCGAGGAAAAGGGACAAAGGGGGAAGAGGAGCTCGGGGGAAATCGACCTGGCTCCTGTTTCTCGTGGAAATCAGAATTCCCAGCGATATTTTCAGCCGCCAGCGTTCCCTGCGGCGCGGCACGCTCAATTAGCCAAGTTGAGGCGAATCGATCTTCGGGCCTGTTCAACAGCTATTTTATCGCTAATAGAGGCTCGCGGGAGAAGTTGGGCCGTGAAAATTAATGACGCGCCAGTACAATTTTATAGCACATTAATTATTTAGAACGTTTATCTATAGTTGGAAAGGAGAGTATCGTTTAGTCGGCTTTCGAGCTGCGCAAAGCGAGCCTCCAGGCACAGGGGATACCTGTTCCACCGAAACTCGTTGAGTTTTCGCCAGGACGAGTTCGTTGAACTTCTGCCAGCGTAAAAGGTCGAACTTGAAACCAGCCAACTTTTCAGCAATTCGCCCGATCGATGCTCAGGCCTTGGCCCAAGAGGCGACGAGAGGACGGAACGTTTACGATAGTTCGCGAGGTCTCGAATGCATAGAGCCCAGGATGACTTCAGCAACTCGGCGAATGGATGTACATAGGTGCAAATAGATAAGTTATCGCAGTGACGAGGAGTTACAACGATCACGTAAGTCGTGTCATTCCGTGTACTAAGCCTGTCGCATAAACTGTACAAGCGTTTCCGTCGGCCACAATCTACATCAGTTAAACAAAAAGGAACATAACGCGAGAACCGAAGACAAACTCGATGCGAGCTCCCACGTTTTTTCAAGTTAATCCGCGTTAAGCGTTAAAAGATAGGGTTAACACCATCTTGGGGCGTTTCTTCCCGGACGAGGGACAAAAAAGTGGACCGAAAATTCCGTATCAAGGGACGGAGTAGCCGAAGGGAGAAAAAGGCTGAAAAGTAGCCGCGCGACCGCCTCGCCCTTGAATATTTTACAATCTCTTTGAACGAGGGAAAGTGCATTCCCACGACGAACGGCGGGCCTTGGTTACAGCGTTACGTCGCTTGCTTTTCGACTTAAGCGAGCTCCCGCGCGGCGTGATCCTAACGATGGAACTGCAACTGATTAGATTAGATAGCGTTCCCCACTCCCCCAGATATAAAGCCTCCCTCTTTCTTATCTTCCCACCGAAAAAGAACGTAATGGGACAGTAAATGCGACATCTATTAACGCCAATGACTCGTATCGATAACGCTGAACGAACTTCGTTTGCGTTATCACGGTTTAGATAACGCTCCCTTCGTTCCAGAGTGCAACGTAAACTCGGAGACCCACTCGACTGCCAGGTGTGCCATTACCCGCGTCATTACGAGTGGAAAATCTATCGCCGCCTAGGAATTCAGCCCCGTTTCGCAGCGGTGCGTTTCCATCGCGGCTAATTCGAGAATTTCCGCTTCACTCACCTTGTGATTCCGCGGCGTCCTCGAGAGGTTGCTGCGCCCGTTGATGAGGACGTTGTCGTTGAAAAATGACACGTCGCAGGGCGAGGGTGGACCGCCGCTAAGCTCCCACTCGGCATCGTCGGTCGTCGAAGCGTCCAACGTGGCATCCAGGACTATGATTCCTCCTTCGCCAACCTGCTGACAAAAAAAGAGAAGAAAATCAGCCTTCGAAATTGGAACGTTATGCGTGGAATCCGGCGAAGTGACTTTCGAGTCTCTTCGACCGAGTTCCAGGGAAACGGGTGGTCGCACCGCGAACCAAAAATTCTTGAAAGGCTGGCGTTCGTTGGCGCGAAGCCTCTCGCAATCGCGAGCCCCTCAAAAAGGATTTCCCTGTACGCGAGTTTGCACGTGAAACGCCTCCCCGTGCTCCTCGTTGCGATTCACGTGGTCAGGCCAGCAAAACATCTGCGCCAATTGCTCTGTCAAGCAATGAATTCACGTGTCTCGAAAACACTCGTCGTCGAGTGTAGATAGCTTATTTACCGAGAAATCGAGAGTGTTTTGGTAGAGATTATTATTATTATTATTATTTCGACGGGAGAAGAGGAGTATTGCGCCTAGCCACCTCCGCGACACGTTTCCTGAGGACCTTTGATGGGGAATATTGCATACGACAGTCGTCCTTGAGTATAACCGATCGCGTTCTTTCATCGCATCCGCCGCCATTCAATTATTTCGTGAATAAACATCCTGTCGATTATGGAAAGCTCGCTGGTCGAAAAGCCACGCGAACGCGTCTTCGACACGCATGCCTCTGTCCTTCGAGCAGGCTGTACACCAGCGTGAGAAGTGCAAGTATTTCTTCACCAGCGCGCGCCTTTCTTCTCGAATCAATACGGACGGACGGTGCTCGATAATTTCCTAGCAGGATGTAGGAAACAAACGTGACGGCTCGCCAGAAGCAAGGCTCTCGATCTCCCAGCAAAAAGTTAATCGACCGATTCGTTCGGAGAGTCGGAGCCCACAGTTTCCATTCAATCTTTCTCGAATAATCGGCTAATCGGACGTGAAATCGCCGTGGTGGTCGATCCATTTCCGGTCCACTTGTTTCCGGCATGGCCGTGAGATTTTCGAAAGTGATTCTTATTACGGGCGATAATTTCCTTCCGCCGTCTCTGGAGGATTCGACGGAGGGAATTCGAGTTGAACGGTGGTCTAAGAAAAAATGCGGTCACGGATCATAACGCGAAGCCGCATTACGGACGAGCAGAGATCGGGGCCGCGTAACGCAACGTCTCGATTTGAATGTGACGTGCCTCGGATGCACCGGAACGAGAAGATATCGATCACGAGCGGCCGTTCGGATTATCGATCAGCGGATCAGAGACAGGCAGATTGCGCTCCGACAAGTGAATATCGTCGGTTCGTTTCGAAAGCAGCCGCTGAAACGCGGGCCCTGGTCGGATCAAAAGCCAGTGGAAAGTATCCGACGATTCGGGGCTCGACGAAACACCACGTATAGAATATGTGTAGATCGTAAACTGGGGGAATTAATATGTATTAAAGAAAGAAAAGGATAAAAATTCTATGTATTTGCACACATGTAGTGTAATCACAAATGATGCGATGTTATGATAGGATTTCTAAAGCAAATTTAAAAATGTTACTTAAGAAAATATATAAAAGAGAGTGCACTGAACACAAAAATAAACAAATTTAAGTGTCAACGTAAGTTCAGATGGGTAAAAATTTAGCTATTAGTGCTATTTACATGATGTGTCAATTAAGGGGAGGTTCCAGTCTAAAGCCCCCTAAAATAGGTGATCTTTAGGAATTAATTAAAGGAAAACTACTATATATAATTTAATGGGACTTTTTGTATTGTATTAAGTATGTCTTAAATTATAGAAATATATTTTTATTTTATAATTAATCATTGCAGACGGCACTGGCGAGTTGTTAAAGTCAAGGCGTCAAAAAATTCATCCAAATCGGTGGTGAAACTTTTTTATTTTGAAGAATATACTTCTGGCTAGGGGGGAAACCAGAAAAAATAATAAAAATGACATTTTTTGAGAAAATAACGACTCATGAAGTTTGAATTCACTTTTTCCCTATACTGTTCGTCCTTTCCACGCCTTTCAAAATGATAAATTTTCAGTTTATTGTAATTTTTTCTGGTTTCTCCTTGGCCAGAAGTATATTCTTCAAAATAACAAAGTTTCAGTCGAATCGTATAATAACTTTTGGAGATACAGGTCCCACCGTTTTGAGAACACTGTTTCGAGAAAAACGCGTTTAAAGCGCCGAGTGGCCAGTTGTTGCCCATGCATTTGCCGCTACTCAAATGCCTATAACTTCCGGAATTTTACGAATTTCAACAAATCCTTTTAAACGCGTTTTCCTAAAAGGTTGACCATTCGAAAAATGAAATAAAAAAAATCGACATTTAGACCGGAACCTCCGCTTAAAGAAGGAATGAGATAAAACTTGTATGCATTTTGCCACTTGTAGTACATGCACAAACGATATAATGTTACGATAGGATACTTAAAGCAAATGTAAAAATGTTAATTTCTTATATTACACAGCAAAATTGTTCCAAAAACATGCCAATGTTTCCCCAAGTTTACGGTACATCATTAATTTATCCACGTATCATCATCTAGCCAGTAATGAGCATTTACCAATGTCGGCGTGTGAACAAAGTAACTCAATATTTCCGCTCGCCCGACACGGTTACCATCGCTTTGTCGTATTGCGCGTATTATGCAAGCGATTTCACGATAAGTCTCCGTGAGAGGAACCGTTCGGCCCCCGTTTACCGAGTAATCCAGCAGAGCCAAGTACACGGATTACCTTCAACAGCCTGCAGTTAAATACCGCGCCGGTGTCATAAATAAAGCAAACAATTACGGCAACAATGGCTAATCCTTCTAGCCACCACGCTCCCCGTTTATAAGTCAACGGAGCGAGTTACCGACTCCGAATTCCTGTTAATAAATCATTAGGCGCGGGTGTACGTGGCGCAGCTGAAGCATTGGAAAGATATTAGATGAGATAGTGGGAGTATCTATCGAGAGGAAGAAGGGCTCGCGGCAATGAACCTAAGGACGAGGTCCCTGACATCATGAGAAGTTCCCAGGACGTTTCTTTCCATTATTCCGAGCGCACCGAGGTATCACTCCTACGGGCCTGGGCCTTGAACCCTCCAAGAGTCCACGACAGTCGCCTAACGATCGCATGCGAATGCACTCTGCGCGGATACACCTGCGCTCTGCAACGCGTGCACGAGTCCAACCCCATCCTCCGCAGGCCCGCATGCGTTCGTCCTCTGCCGCGTACGCGTCAAACGCACCGAGCCCCGCATACGGGGTGTCCTGAAAATACCGTCGCTCGCCGCCACCGAAGCTTAAAGACTCTCGGAGGAAACGCGTCAAACGTCGAGGATGTAGCGCCATTCTTCCAACCTTGTAATTCCAGTTTCGATGTATAATAAGGGGCACGTTTAGCGTACTGAGGCGCGATAACATCGTCGAGGAAAAGAGAGCAAGATAGAACAGGATATGAACATTCTGGTGCGTAAGCTTCTTAAAGCCGTCCTTAACATTCAACGAGCTCGTTTCCTGGCGGAGCCTCGGCTAGACCCGTGGCCGTTACACACTCTTCTTCTCTTAATAACAAGTTTAACAATTCGACTATCAACGGCCAGAATTATCATCCTTCACGCAGGGGAGATCGTAAGGGAACGATCGAAGCCTTGATAATTCCGAGTCAATTCACAAACAAGCAACGATTCGCTTCAAACGAGAATCGCTTAGGTTTCCAGCTTGAATCGACCACAGGAGCCGCGAAGTCGGAGCTCTTATCAAAGGCGGGGCAATATTTCAGGACTGTGAAGTTCCCAACTGCAGTGCGAATTTTTATAAAATAGAAACTGTCTTTGTTTGTCCACATTTGTCCAGCAAAATTTCCGTTTGTTCATAAACGTAGACAAACAAAGACTGTTTCTATTTTATAAAAATTTACACTTGCGGGCGCCATTTTCTCTCTCAAGCCTCAATATTTCCGTCACAGATTGGCGAGTAGTAAAAAACCCCGAGTTCGTCGACGATGACACGTGCGACAGGATGCACGTTTGGCGGGCTTCGCCTCGTCCGATTGCTTGCTGAGATTTAACCGCGTTGATTGCCAGCGTGGGCTCGTCCCGATTTCGCGACCGTCACTGGCAAGAGTCATCTTCTTTGACGAAATGTTAGAATCCCTTGGTGGTCTCGGCGCAACACAATACCGGGCAGCGGAGCGGCCGATTTTATCACGGACGTTAGTCTCCGCGAGCGCAACTTTCTCCCCTTTGTTCTACCTTGAAAAGAGTTTTTCCTCCGGAGCCATCAATTCGTACGACCGTTCCGTGGGACGGGGACGACGAAAATTGTGCAACACACCACGCCCTCGTCCCGTTCCGCGTCTGCTCGCCGGGGCTCTCGACAAATTTATCTGCCAGCCGAGCTTGAGCGTCGTTAACGCGACCACGTTTAGTTGGCGACACCGCGCAAACTCTCATGAATCAGCGGCGGCTAGGCGTCTCGCGAGTGCACGAAAAACCGTGACCACGACAGGCTTTCCGCGAGGGCGAAACGACTCCTCGTCGCCTTTCTAAATTCGATCCTGCATGAACGCAAGAGCGAATGATTCATAGTGTCAAGATTGATATGGCTTGGGTGGTCGCGTAGGGTCTCCATCGATAAGGTAAATGTACCAATACCCGGACGCTTAAGGGGCTTAAGGAATGGCGGCAAAGTTTGTCTCCTAATTTAATTTGTAAAACCATCATGAAATAAAAAAATGTTGTTGAAATGTGGAAGATAACATAATATTATAGGTACTATCGGAAACTAAAAAAACAATTATGTATTATAATAGACGTAGGTATTTATTAATGAAAATATGAAAACATGCAGATGTCCCACTAAGCGGACAACTTAAAACTGCATGCCCCAATACCTGAATTATATCGTCCCAGTAAGCGGACAACCTAAAAATGCATGTCCGAATTACTTACATTCACGAAATTCTTGTATCAATAAATAAACTTAGACTTGTTTAAAAAAAATATTAATTATTTTGCAAATTTAATCATCTTAAACTAAATTTAAATCCATTTACTATTATAATATATTATTATATAAATAAGAAATGCTGTCAATGTTTTCTTAATAAATGACAGAAGTGTCTTGACAAAAGCTTAAGAAATTTCTCGAAATCTGCTATGCGTACGAAGTGTGTTACAAAATAATTATTTCTATCTAACGATTTTTAACTTTCTATAATAATGATTTTAATTAATACTGCTAAATACTTATGCATTATGATACTATTTCTTGTTTTTAATTATATTTAAAATTAAGCTTAAAAATAAACAAAATTCGCATTACTGTTCAGGGGTACTGGGACATGGCCATGCACTGGTACATTTACCTTATCGCAGCAAAAGTAACGCCAACGATTCAAGTACGATCGCCCTCTTCGAGGTAAAAACCGCGGCGGAACGTGTTTCCACCGAAAACTGGATCCATTACGTAAGCCAGAGGTGGGGAAGTATGCGCGAAGCGATCCGTGACACCGAGACACTGCGAGTGCTAAAGCAATGTATGCGAATGCAAATCGATCTACGACCAGCTGTCCGCGTTGCCAATCAAGTTTGCTCGACGGGATCGAGCTGGTCAAGGTCAAACGAGGTCACGCGTTCTGAATTTCACCGAAGGAGAAAGAGCAAGGTGGCCGTTTCATGCGTGCCAGCGCGCGAGAAGCAGAGATTCCGATTCCGCCTGCTATGGAGGACGAGCCGAGCGGTCTCGAGACCTTGCCTCTGGCTTTATTTACCGCACTAGCCAATTACGAGAGCTCGGAAAAGCTGCGGGGCCAAACGTAGCGGATACAGCTTGATAAATTGATTCCCTCGACTCTCGATACGTCCACCGATAAATTTCTTCGATCGTCCAGGACGCCTCAACTCCTCGAGCGCGCCAGCCATCGCGGTTTACCCGTCGCGACGATAAAAACGTAAACGGTAATGGGGCTAAGGAATGCACAGGAGGACGGGCAAAAGTTCGTTAAACGCTGCCTCGTTAATTCTGCTGCGCGATCGCGTTCACGCCTGGCACTCGCGGCAATTAACTCCGCGAGTGCACTTGCAATAAGTTGCGCGGCCACCGTGCACACGCGAGCTCGTCCGAAAAATCCGAAATTACGGAGCCATTTAACGGCTCAGTATGCTCCCCGCCGAATAATAATATCGCTCCAGCGGATCATTACCACCGATCATCAGGATTAATGTAACGATAAGCCGAGAAATCCCTCGACTGGACGTTGCGCCGAACGATCGATCGCGCCCGAGTAAGCGTTAATCGGTTCTGCTTGTTTTCAAAGTGGTCCGCAGTGTGAAAAACGTGGTCGAGACGAATCCGATGAAACGTTTCGGAATTCACAGCTGTAGAAATCCGATTCTATTATCGGGAATAACAAACACAAGGACGAGGAGGCTGTATTCGGTATTGTCACTATTGTCGCGTGGCCTACATACCAAAAATCGTAGCGGTTGATTCAGTTGCGACACGATCGTTAGAGCGCAATGCTCCTTAGAAGGCAGACGCGGCGCGAGGACCTGGAACACGATAACGGGCCACGGCAGCTTCTCTCGCGTGGAGTTGTATACCGCGCCGCTCTAGGCCGGCCATGTACGCCGGAGTTCCCATAGCATCTTATGGAATGTCACCGAGCACGATACGCGAGTGCCATTTCTTGGCCAGCCGATCGGTTACCCGAGCCTCTGCCTCGCAATTTCTCGGAGCTACCGCGACCTCCCGTGACCGCGAAGCAATCGAGAGGGACTGCTAATTCGTTTCGTTGCCTCGTTGCCAGCAAACAACAACTCCTTTCAATCCAGATAAGAGATGCCATTGAATATGGAATTCGAGAAAGCTCGCGACAAAATTATCTACCCGGGAAACCATTATCAGGCGACTGAGATAAGATTTCCTTTTGTTTACAGTCGATACCTTGGCGGAATAAAAAAGAAACAAACCAAAGGGTGAACGAATCGATCGGAAATTGATAGTCGAGGAAAGATTGCGAGGTCGGTTGCGCAAACACAAGCAATCGCTGTCCAGGGTATTAGTTATCGAGGCAAAGAAGGTCAAGGATACCCTCTCGACGCGCAAACTCGATTACCGTATTTGTAATACGGTAAAACTGCCGACGAAACTGGCGAATGTTGGTTCTCTAGAACGATGCACGGACGGGATCGTTTCCTTTCTCTCCTGCCTCTTGCAAAATCGTCCAGGCCCTCGCACCGATACTCGCTTCGCTTCGTAGCCAGGCCCTTATCGAACGATTCCGAAAAAAATACTTGTGCGTCGATGGAAAACAGCGTGACGCATCGACCTGATATCCAATATCGGGGCGCTGTCTTGTCTGTTCCTAATTACCAATCGATAACCACGACTGCCTGACTCATCGCCGTGTACCCTAAACTCGTTGCTGGCTTCCTAGGAACGCGTCTCGCATAAGGATGTATACTAGAGGCTAGTTGCGTTTGTTTATCTTCCTTCGGCTATTGTTAACGACGATCAATGTGTTGGAATTCAATGAGAACACTAAGCACGCTTATTACACGCTGCGCGACACAGCTCCGTTTCTACTCTCGATATCTTTGCCCTGCGTTCCACGCGCAGCGGATACGCAGTTGCACTTTGGATTAGAGCCGTAACGAATATTCGAATAATTTGGAATAAAAATACATTATGTCCCTAAATTTAAATAGAATTTATACCTTTCGTTGCAAGATTGATAAATTCATCAAAGATTAATAAAGTTTCAAGTTCAGCATTTTAAAAACAAATAATTATAGAGGCCAATGTAAAAAAATTTCATAATAAAATGTTAAAAAATATTTCATGCTCAGATTCCTACACGGTATCAAGCCGAAATTCGATCACTCCGAATATTCGAATACTCCTAATTATTCGAATAATGCTCGAATATTCGAATACTCCCAATTATTCGAATAATGCTCGAATATTCGAATACTCCTAATTATTCGAATAATGCTCGAATATTCGAATACTCCTAATTATTCGAATAATGCTCGAATATTCGAATACTCCTAATTATTCGAATAATGCTCGAATATTCGAATACTCCTAATTATTCGAATAATGCTCGAATATTCGAATACTCCTAATTATTCGAATAATGCTCGAATATTCGAATACTCCTAATTATTCGAATAATGCTCGAATATTCGAATACTCCTAATTATTCGAATAATGCTCGAATATTCGAATATTTATAGTTGTAGTCCGAGTGAAGTATTTACAGATGATCAGAGTGCCTCGATAGGTCGAAGTAATCTAGCAAACGAGGAGTGAAGGAAAGGTGAAGGAAAGGTTCCGGGTGCAAGTTCCGGCCCACTGAACTACAAGGTCCACTTTCTTCCACTCTGCTTCATTACGTTATCGTTTGCACATACACTCGTCGCCTGAGTGCTTGTTAAGAAGATCGCTAAGCACCGTGCTCTCTAAGCGGAATGCAAATTACATCCGAGTACCTATCGAGGGGATGGAGCCGCGTCGGAGGTGTCTACTCTAGCTCGGAAAGGAAGACAGGAAAGGCTTCGGCGATTCACGTTACGATCGCGCTGCGCTTCCTTTCTAGACGTTACGCGGTCGCGCGGTTACATCAGCGTCTAGAGCGTTTATTGCCGAGCGAATTTCGTGATAACAGTAATAATGCGGAAAGCGAAGAAACGCGTTTAATAGTTACGCAATAGCGTATAACCGCTGGACAGCCTCCCTTCCGGTTTTCGCGTCCTTGTACGGGCGCAACGAATGCTCAGCGCGCCTCGCGACGACAAAGCGCAGATATCGAGCGACTATTGTAGCGCAACGATAATAAGCGAGGAGGAAACCAGCCTGTCTGGTTCCCCTGCGAGCTCGGCTCGCTGGTTAACGTCCACCTTCCTATCCAATTATCGCCCGAACGCAACTTTCGAGGTCCGGCTTACAAAAAACAGCGACCAAGAGCCCCCTGGGCGAGTGGATTCTCGATTTTCGTCGCTTCCGCGCCACAATTAAGATGCCACGTAATTTCTGCTTTCACCGAGGATGAACTTTCAAAAGATTGTGAAAGATCCTGTACCGTTAACGTGCCATTAAAATATTCATCCCGTGGAAATGAACATGGACCGGGAGCGTAAAGTTAGCTAATTGTAAGTAGCTTTTCTTATACGCAACTGGACGCAAGGTCAAGAATTTCAAAGCTGATTTCCTCGAAAATGAAGCGCAATATCAAAAAATTGTATTCTTTTTTCTCGACTTATTTACTTGTTATAAGTCGAAAAGAACGAGTAACTTTTTTTTATATCGCGCTTCATTTTCGAGAAAATCGACTTTGAATTCCTTGACGCTCCGTCACGTTTTAGACGCTGCCAATTTTTTTTTAATTTTCAGTATTTTTCATTTAATCTAGTTCCGGCGATAGCCACGCTCATACAGATTACACAAATTTTAAAATTTTCTATTTCTGGCAACTACAACGGCTGATTTTCTATTTGAAGCACTATAACTGCGGATATAACCACTATTTTTGCATACAATTTTTTTAAGGATTCACAAATAAAGCCACAGAGCTGGAAGTAAATATATTAATGGTTTTGTTTTAAAAAATTCCCAAAGTTCGCATCATTTTTCGTTCGTGAAGGTAGGGAGACCCCTTAAGCTCGCCTCAGTTCGAACTTCTATAGAATGCTTTCTCCGCAGCAAAGAGGAAAACCGAGGAAGCGGCAGGAAAGATGAAGGAAAAGGCTTGGGAGGATGCGAAGTTATCGCTGTTATCAGCAAACTTAAACAAGCAGGACGTAGCTGCGGCGTCCCGTGGAAGGATAACCAGCACGACATCCGCGCCATCGTTTCTGTCTCGATTCATTTCGCGACCTAATTACGTACGAGACCACGTGCACGTACGAATGCTTTCGATCGACGTAATATCAAGCCACTAATGCTCCGCTGCTCGATTAATTTCTTTCCGCCTGCATTACGAAACGTGCGCCGTTTCCAGTCGGCTACCTGCAGGAATTCCAGGAGGGAAGCCTCAGGAATTCAACTTAATTCTCTCTTCTTTAATCACCGTCTAGCCTCGGCGTCTGTTTCCGCTGTTTCGGAGGCGCGAGCGTCGATTCGTGCTCGCCGTTCGCGTATTAAAGCACATCGATCAACGAAATGTATATCCCTGGCGATTTCTCTGCTCTTTCGACACCGACCATCGGCAAAGGAGGATAGAAGACGATACTCGGAATCGTTCCGCAACCTAATTCCGCGAGAGGATCGGTGAAGGGAGCCATTTGCCTCGTTACACGCCGCGGACGAATATTTTCGTCTATTAATTAAACCAATTATGACGTTGCATCGCGATCCTCGTGATAATCGGAGAGGAATTGCGAAGCGTCGCGGTGCTGACGTGCAGCTCGGGTGCAACGTTCGAGATTGCGTAATTATTACGAGGTCGTCGAAGGTTAATTAACGCGACGGACAGTTTGGCGCGATACCATCGTGTCTCCCTGCTAATCCGCCAGCATCTCCTCCGCCACTGGAGTCTTTTTCCACCGACAGCATCGATCGCCGAGGACGCGACAGCGAGGCGTCCCTTTAATCGATTATCGCCCTTCCCTACCGTCCATTTAATTCCCTAACCAGATATATACCCAGCGAGCTTAATCAGAAAAGCGCGCGCCTATGCAGCCACGTTATCGCGCGATCTAAAGTCGCTTAATCTCTGTTTAATTACAAGCAAGCTTCAAGATTACTCTGGCGTGGAACTCGCGCGTATACACCGGCCGATGTTACCTACAGGACGGGTAATCTGATATCCGTGACATGTCATCAATCGAATTACGCGTGCTGCGCGAAATTTTATCTTTACCCGAGGCTGCGCTCCTGCAGGTAAACGTACACGCGTAACCCTACACTCTCCAGCCACGGGATAAATGGCCCCACGCGAGATACAGGGTGCGAGAAAAGCAACGGTCAAGGAAAATTCGTCGGGATCTTCACACTCGGGAAACACATGCTTTCTCTACATCCTTGCACCGGTGATCTGTGCATCGATAGTAGAGCGCGCGTATCAGTAAGAAATAAATGTTGATCTTGAGTTTCATCAGTGAAAGTTGCGATCGATACTTATTCAACACCGCGTAGAGTGGCGAGTCTAGCCGAACGCGGGCTTGCGTGGATGTTAATCCGCTGATTTCATCGGGCGTCTCGACCTTAGATTTAATCCAATTGTTTTCGGGACAAACTGGGGCTTCTTAAACGTAAGCCTGCTGATCCGAAGTGGTCGTAGATTCTATTTACCAAGTAAGCGAGAAACTTGCTGCCAATCCCCGAGAGAAGCTGATTAGAGTTCTCCCCATTCACTAATGGACAAACACGGCGAAGCTTCACCCAAGAAAACGACATTCTAATAGTATGCACAAGAATGCGCCGCCTTCTCGATTCCGGGAGTCGATCCAAGGCCGGGCAATCTTTTTCTCGCCGATCGAGCGAGCTAGGAAAGTGTCACGCGAGGAATCTCGGATGTCTCGGTGTATAAAAGAGAAGGCCAACGAGCAACGCTACCACTGCCTCTTCCTCTTTCGTTCTGTTCGGCAAAGGATCGCTCTGTTTCGATGTGCGCTCCAGTTTCCGGTTCGTTAAGCGGTCGTCTTTTATCGAGCTAGCTATTTTTCCTCCTCCACCGTTCAGATCCACGGAAACCCTCATTAGACCATTACAGCCATTAGATGAAGCAGAGGCGATTTCGAGGATTGTGCAGCGAGACACTCGCGAGGCGGAGGAGAAGGAGAGATGGCCGGTAAATAACGGGGGACCCGCAGAAATTGTGGGGCAACCCGTAGTCGACCGGAGGATCCAACTTCCGGGTTATCTAATACGAGAAAGTGAGCCTCCACACCGTCAATTTGCCGATCGCGACCCCAATTTCCTGCGTTTTTCCCGCCAAACGTTCGACACGCTCGGTTTCCCTCCGTTCGCTGTAAACTCGCCATCGACGAGCCTCGATTCTTCAACTCCGACCTCTGAGGCTTTTGATCGTGGGTGTCTTTGGACCGAGCACAAATACGATCACGTAGGGTAATTGTGGGAGAGTTGCCGCATGTTACGCAAAATTGTCACCGTGTCTAAATTTTGCAATGAAAATGTTTTCCAAGGATATATCTTATTAGTTCAACATCTTGTGATTGTACTAGCATTAAAGAAAATCAAAATTTTAATATTTGTCACCCTTAAAAAAAATGAAACTAAAAACATCCTTTGGTAGGAGAGACGCCGCACATGCGGGAGTGGTGCCGCATTTCGAAACACGTTTAATTTTCGATTTAAACTTGTTACTACTAACTTTTTATATAAAAAAAATAATAAAAACAAAGTAAAATGAAACATTTTTACTTTATACAATTATAAAATTGGAAAATTAAATGGGTACAGTAGGAACAGATATTATATCTGCTTTTCGAATTTTTTTTATATTCAGTTGGCATCTTGAGATTAAAATAAAAAAAAAGGTGAAAAAAGAGTACATAGTCCACAAATATATTTCGATTATAAGATTATTCATTTAAAAATAAATAATTTGCCTTGAGATACCACGTTAGCTATTTTAAAAAAAAATTTCGGTATTTTAAACATTAAAAACATCATTTAAATCGACTTAGTTTCCGAAACAGTACAGTATCAAAGTGCGGCATCTATCCCAAATAAAAGTGCGGCGTCTATCCGAAATGTCTGGGAGAGGTGCCGCACTTTCGTATTTCCACATGCTAAGTCGAAAGTAACCCATTCTGCCAAGGAAATATTCTACATGGTCCCCTTAACGTATTACAAATGTTGTATCAAGAAAAACTATGAATTTTTACCTACTATATTAGTAAAAATAGACGCGACGTATAACTATTCAGGCAAAGTACGCTAGGCTTACCTCGAAAAACAGCAAAATCTTTAACAATAATACAGGAAACACGCTCTGGCTTGACAAACTAACCCAAATGAACAGCCTTAAACAAATAAAATCGGCAATGATGTGTTTTATTACCGATATCCTTGAAATACCGATAATTCGGCGTCTCTCCGAGTGCGGCATCTCTCCCACAATTACCCTATCAGCTGTTCGAGTAGCTTTGCGATGCTCGAAACGCGTCGTCCAGCTCGGCGATCGAACGAAGAAGAAATAAGTGTCGCGCGAGTCTCCGCGTGTCTCGAATTCTTCGGTGTTACTTAAAATTCTGCGTACGCACCGCGCGCGAGGCACGTACAGTTCGACGAACGACGACGCTTTAGTTTTAACGCGCGATATTAAAGAAAGTGAAATGTGCTTCAATTGTGTATACGTACGAAAAGAAAGCGGCTCGGTACCAGGCTACTATTGAACCATATCGATTGCGAACTTCTTGCATCCAAATCACGGACTGTTAAGTCGCCGGTTCTATCGAGGCACTGATCGATCTCTCGGACGGCGGGGGGTCAGCTTCTTGCGACGGCCAACAATTTCGTTTTCGAACGACACTTCGACGCGGCTTATGCAATCGACGAACTTTCAAGCCACACTTTCGAGGAAGTGTACCTGGGACGAAGAAGCGATCCAAAACTAGAATCCCCCACTATTGTGTAATCAGGCGCCGTCCACAGACACATTTAATTTGGAATAATTTTGATCGTTGCGAGCGATCGGAATTTCATGAAACATGTAATACTCAATCGATGAAACGCGAGAAAGAAAAGAACGTGGGTGATTGAGGTGTATCGTCGACTCACCTTCGGTTTCTCCCGCTTCCTCTTAATGATGAGTCCGTCGTTTTCAATGTAATCAGGCACGTCTTTCCTGTTGCTGAAGTTGAACACCATGGTGTTGTTCTGCTGGTTCCACGGCTTGGTCTCCCATAGTCCACCGCCCCCGGAACCGGACTTCTTCGCTGGCTGTATCTCATCGGCACTCTTCAAGCTGACCACCACCTTGGTCGGCTGTTCTATGCTCTTCACGCGATTGATCAGGTTCTTCTCAAGCTCGCGATTGCTCAAATTCTGCTGCGGATGCTGCGTTTTCGTAGACACCAGCGGTCTTATGATGCCAATCTGCTTCTGCGGAGGGGATTCGCTGGTTTTCTGGCTTCTTATCGTCTTCGAATCATTCCCCTGTGGATACGAAGTGGTGGTAGCGGATTTGATGAGGCCCAAGCTACAGATAGCACCGATCGGCTTGCTATCCGTGTTCCCCTTGGCCTCCGTCGCGTCCTCCTTGCTCTCCTCGATCTTTCTCTCGCACTTCTCCGCTTCGAGCCTCTCCTGCAGCCTAGACACCGCCTCCTGATCCGTTACGGTGTTCACGGAAGCGTTCACGGAAGCATTCCCTGGCAAAAACGACTTGCCCCTGGATTCCAACAACGGCGAGGACGGTTTGGGCTCGTCCCGAGCCTCCACCTGCTCGTCCCCCGACTTCTGCCCGTTCTGAGGACTCAATCCCGGCAGGTAGCTCTTATTCGAGTTCGACTTATCATTGAAACTGAACTGCATCGTCACGCCGGTCCTCGCGATGTTCTCCAGGGCCGTCTTCGAGATAGTCTTCGGCCCATCGACCACTTCGACGCTCTCCTCGTCGATCTGCAGCACCTCGTCGACCGGTGTCTTCGGCTCCTCCGGCTTCTCTCTGTCCGTGGGACTCTGTATCCTCTCCGGTAGCTGTTGCCTCGGATGCTCCGCGCTGCTGTTCACCAAACTCTCATCCGGCAACGGTCGCGGAGGTTTCACGGCCTCCGGCGCGGACATCTGCCTGAGCAGCTCCCTGCTCGGACTGGGCGGCGGCTTGTGCACCGGGCTGGAGTTCTGTCTGGGCAGCTCCTTCATCGGGGACGGAGGACTGTGCAGCCTCGGCGAAGCCTGCCTCACCACGTCCTTCAACGGCGACGAGGGACTCTGCAGTCTAGGTGAAGAAATCCTGGGAGACAGAACAGGAGTTACGGGTGGAGACTTGACGCTGATCTCTAGGGAGGACTTGAGTTTGCTGGACTGAGGCTCAGGACTGGGCGCGGGAGAGAATTTGAGTTTGAAGGATGGCTCGGGCGAGGGCGACGGTGAATGCGACTTCTCGATCTGCTGGAACTTGCTGACCACCGAGGACACGGACTGAACGATGGGGTCGGTGATGACGCCGTCTATGTGGTACTCCTCCTGGCCCAGTTGGGTCTCGATCAGCTCGGCGGTCGGCTTCTGCGGCAGCACGATCTTCTTCGGTGAACCCGGCATCGCCCTGGAATTGCCATTGAGGAAAGGTTTAGGTTGGACAGGTGGTTTCGTCACAACCTTCTTCTGTGCCTGGGCCTTGAAGGTGTCGTTGATGGTCTTGAAGGTGGCCACCTTGGCGGCTACCTCGCCCTTAGGCCTCAGCTTCTTCGCGGAGCCCTCGAAGATCCTCATGGTGGTCTTGACTAGATCCGGCGGCGGTCGTTCCGTCTCCGCCAGCAACGGTTTGATCCTCTTCGGCTTGTTCACCGCCTTTGGCCTATCCAACTCGCCCAACCGACTCTCGATCTTCACCGAGGTCCGATCCACCAGTATAATATGGTCGTTCACCGACTCCTGCTTCAGGCCGTTCGCCGGCAACCGGCTTTGGCTCGCTTCCTCGGCGCCATTATACCTGAGCAACGTCTCCACGCTTCTAGCCCGTTTCATCGACTCGTTACCACGCGAAGCGTTCCTGTATCTATCCGTCTTTACGTTGCTACCAGTCGTCGTCCTCTTCGCGTACTTTCTCGCACTCTTCTCGCCGACCTCGTCGTCGCAGTCCAGCAAATCCTCCAAGCTCGCCGCACGCCGAAAACGTTGCACAGTAACGCGACTCTTGTTCATCTCCCTCAAAGTGAGGTTAAGATACTTGCTCTTAAGTTTATTCACGATCCCCGGCCCATACTGCAACTCCTCGGAGCTATCGCTCTCCCCGTCGTCGCAGACCGCCCTGTTCCTCGCCATTTCCGCCTTCGTCCTCGACAATTCCGCCAGCACGTCTCTCTCCGCTTTGTTGCTGGTCCTGCAGGTGGATCCGTTACGATGCTCGTCGCAGCCGGCCGACACTTCCGTACCTTTAGAGTCCTCGTTCTCGGAGCCGTCCCCGTGCTGCGAGCTTCGTTCCATATCCAGCGACGATTTGCTCAACGCGCCGTTCGCGACATCCTCAGAGTCGGAGCAGAGCAACAGATCCGCCTCGAGACGCATGTTGCACGCGACTGTCGGCGGGAGGTTGTTGGCGGCTGGCGTTCCACCGGCGATCGTAGCGCCGCTAGCCGGCTCTCGAGAGAGAAACGGAGAGGAGGATGCAACGACACCGGCTATGGCGCTTCCACCACTACCAGCGGCTGTGCTGTTAACGTTAGCAGACGGGTGAGACGCGGTGGTATTGCCGATACTCTGGAGACCGTTCTTGTCCTCGTCGCTAACTGTGGCGCGCGTTCTCGACGGCGGCGTTACACCGCCACACACGGTCACGCACTGTTCTTGGCCGTTGGACGGATCGACGACAGGTTCCGTCGTCGCGGACGAACCGATCACCGCCGAGCATAGCTTCACGCTGGCCCCGTTGCTCGCGAGAACTTTGTTCTGTTGCCTACGCCGCTGAATCAAGTCCCTTTTCCACTGGGGCACGACATTGTTGCCGCTCGTTTCACCGGCGCTCGTCGTCGCGTTGCTGGCGGTAGCCATGTTGGACGCGCGATGGGCGCGTTCGCAACAGCGCGGCTGATCCTCCGGCACCACTATAACTCCCCTCTCGGTTCCTTCGCCCGATCACCTCGCCGCCCAGAACCGTCTTTCTCCTTCAGACCCGACGCGCGGTTCTCATCGCGCGAGCACGCGAAATCTCCCCGTCGCGACAGGTACGGGCAGCTGCCGACTGGTCGCTGAAAAATCGATGCCTGCCGCACGACATATGCACGGTCCCTTGGTCGCACGCGCACGAGGCTGTCGGCGAGCACGTTTATTCCATCGTGGTCGTTGCCGGTAATCCTAACGAACACGAGTTAGGTATTTAAGAGCCTTGAAGAATCGTTGGATCGCGGGACTGGACCAGGGGTTAACGAGCGATCCCCGAGAACAGCGAAGCACCTGTTCGCCAGATGCGACACACGCGCACAGCGCACAAGAGAACTGACAGGACTGAAGATAGCGAAGACTGCAGCGGACTCTCGACGTGCACGTACTGTTTCACTCCACGGTTAACTATCGTGTCCGCTTCCTGGTGCGGCGTCGTGGCCGGCGAAGCAAGCGGCTCGCCAATCGCTCTGGAAATCGAAAGTAATACCCCAGCCGTGAGCACGCATTCGCGCACGCACTCACGCACTCACACGAAAACGCCGACGAAAGGCGAGCGCGGCCGTCCTCGCACTCCTCGCTCCTTCGCTCGCACTCCGCTCCTGCCCCTGCCGGCACCTCAGTCCCGCAGATATCATCCGCCTCTCTCTCCCGTCTCCAATGCACCAGCCCCCTCGCACTCCGCGTCGCAACACATCCGTCTCTCTCACTCTATCTCTCTCTCTCTCTCTCTATCTATATATATATATCTCTCTCTCTCTATCTATGTATTTCTCTCTCTCTCTCTCTCTCTCTCTATCTATATATCTCTCTCTCTCTATCTATATATCTCTCTCTCTCTCTTTCTATCACTCTATCTCTCTCTCTTTATCGCTCTATCTCTCTCTCCTCTCACCTTCAGCCCTCGTTTCCTCTCCGACTCGCTCACTCCGCCACCCTGACGTCACACTTTCGACCGAGCCGCTCCTATCGAATGCCGCGCAACTGCTATCGAAATCGTTCGCGCCTGGGGTACGAGGGTATATCGCGATTCCAACCTCGATTCAAGCGGGGCGGCAAATATGAAACGCGAAGGGATGGTAGACGTGGCTCGGGGGTTCTTTACGATTTCTGTTTATACACTTCCCTTTGGCTTTTCTAGGCAAGAGATTTGTAAGATTTGGTAGTGGGTATTAGCAGTATAAATAAACTTGTACATACCGTGGTATACAGGGTGTTACTCTAGTGACAGTCTACTCTAGAGGGGGTTGATACAGGCGAAAATCAAGAGTGACGAAATTGCGATAAAGCAGTGATTCCCAACCGGTGGGTCGCGAAGTGTTTTCTGGAGGGTCGCAACGGTTTTTTAATATTTTTTTTTTAATATTATTAAATTAGAATTATAATCTGAAATATGTATTTTTAATATGTTTTTTTTACTTTATTAAATTTAGGTTATTTGAATATCATAAAAAAGGATCGGGACTCAAAAAAGGTTGGTAAACACTGTGGTAAATGCTTCGTTTTCAAGAAAACTGACTTTAAAATTTTGCTAAATACGCGTTGCTCCTACGGTGCAATTGTTTCAAAAACGAAGCCTTTACCGTAATTCTATCGCTCTTAATTTTCGTCTGTATAATCACCCCCTAAAGTATTGACTATCAGTAGAATAACACCCTGTATAGTTCCACTCAAAGTTTGAGCTGCAATTTGAGTTTCGATCTGAGCGAAGAACCTTGCGTAAACTTCGATTCCCGCTGCCTAATTTGAATAGCTTTCTATAAATATTTTCTGATCGCCCGTGTCCAGTCGAACGCGATTCGCCGCGTCCTTGTACCCTTGATTGCCAGCGTAGGCCCGTTGAAAAAATGCGACACGTGTTGAGCACGTTTACAACGAAGGGGGAACAGCGCATCCGGTGAACGTATGTGTAATAATGTGGCGCGGGAAAAACAGGACGTATCTGAGAATCGTAACGAACGATGACCCAAAACGTGGAATCCCGTGTGCTCCAGGCCGTTTCCTCCGTGTTCCGTGACGCGCCCGAGTCCCGCTCGGAATGCTTGCTCATCGCGCGCTTTACGCGGGAAACTCTATTGTGTGTGAGTGTTATTACATCGTTACACTCAGCGGAGTGATGTTTCATACGCCGCTGGATCATATAACCCCCGGCCGCCTCACCAAATAATTCACTTCCGGCGCAGCGCTGCTACCAGAGCATGCCAATTCCGAGGCGGATCGAAAAAAACCATCTCCGATCACAGATGGGCAAACTTTTTATCTAAATAAAAATTTCGAATAGAGGACAAACGTTAAAAAAAATTATTCGAGCCTCGAAGAACGAATAAAGTTAAAGTAACGTTGATTCGATGCGTTACTTAAATAATTATTTATTTAGTTAATGCCCAACTCTGCCTTTAATCGTTTTTACGAATCTTGTAATTTTCAATTACTCGGACGCGCGCACTTTTTTCTTCTGAAAACGATTATACCAGCGCGATAAACTGCTCGATCGATCGCTTCGGGCGATAAGCGGCGTTGCGAAACAATTGATCGATTAAGCTGCAGCCTTAAATGGTGCACCTTTCCACTCTTCTCGAAGGGAAAGTAAAGCATCGAATAGCCTCTGTATCGAGATCAATGCCTTTTCGAGATCGCGTAACTGCGTCACCAACCACGTCCGATCCGATATCACAGAACCATCTACCACCGCCGATAATTATTGATGAAAACGGTGAAAGGCCCGCGTCCAGAAAATCATGGATTCCTCGTTGGTTCGTTGCCACGCGGTTGTGGCCGTGCCTACGATTTTACAAACATGTATGCACGTACGTATCATACATATGTATGCGCTCTAATTATATGGGAAATGCCAGCTAATTATGAATTATGACGCGAAACGTAGGTATTATTACTATGAAAGTGAAAGAAGCGGCTCGATGCGAGCTAAACCTCTTTAGTAACGAGAAAAATTCACGGAGCATCGTGAGCTTCATCCAATGATAGAAATGCCTTCGAGTCGGAACGCGCGTGGATTATGCAACTGTTTACCATGATCTGAGGAGCAATGCAACAAACATATTCGCGTATCGAGAAATCTGGAATACCGGTTTAATACTTTTTACCATACGTTTTTCTATTATATTACCTTGTACGATTAAAGAATCGGTAAATTTAAAATTTTTCTCAGGTAATTTTTCAGTGAAATATGCGCATCTTTTTAGGAGATATTAGGCAATATTTTAACTTTATTTTTATGTATTATTTAATAGTTAAAGTTTTAAAATGGCGGAGTTATATAATATTGTCTACCGTCATGTCTTGTTAGTTGGTCCCCAGCACTGCAAGCGATTAGAATTGAAAAAATAAAAAAATTCTTATATCAACTTAAACAGTAATTGTTTGTCTTCAATGTAACGTAAGATTTTTTAATAATTGTGGAAGATCAGGAAATGGCGGCGTTGTAAAGAGAATTTTCTTTTTTCCCTGGAAATAACAACTTCGGAGACTTGTAAATCTTCAACAAATTACAATATGATAATACACTATATTGTAAAAAATCTATTGTTTTAAAGTTAAAATAAGAATTTTTTATTTTTCATGTTCCAATCGCTTTTGGTACTGGATGCCAGCTAACAAAATATGACGGTAGACAATGTTTTATAACCGATGAAAATAAATAACCAATGAAAATAAAGTTAAAATATTGTCTAACATCTCCTAAAAAGATTGCAATATTTCACTGAAAAATTAGCTTAGAATTTTTTTTAAATTTACCGATTCTTTTAAGCCTACAAGGTGATTTACCCCCTTTTTGAGTTGAAAATGGCTCATCGGTTACGCAACTGTCCTTTATCCCCAATATTCGCATGCACCACGGCATCGCTATGTAGACAGTAGTATCAATTAATTACAATATGAATAGAACGTCGATACCATTAGGCCTCTATTATATAACATACTTCGTATCTGAAACCTTGCTACCTACGAAAAAATCAATCACCTTTGACCAATATTTCCATGCTAAGACCTACACAGAAGCAAATAAACTTCAATGCTACGAAGTTGAAATGCAGATGTCCCCGCATTTGCATTCTATCGTCGAATATGTTCGAAACTCGTTACAATATCGTCAGCGCAGTACGGTGGACGATCTAACGTACCTTCGGCGTCCGCAAGAGCCACGAGGCAACGTGGCCGCCTGTTCTTGACGCGTACGGAACCAGTTCCAGGATGAAACCGGTTTGGAACTAGTTTCCATCGGTTTTTCGGCCCCCTGCGAGACCGTGCCACGACCGAGATTGGCACTCGTGCCGGACATCTCTCGGAGATTGGAACGGAGGTTAAGTACGTTACGAGGGCGCGCTACTATGGCAGACATTACTGAACAGAGAGGTAAGAAAAACTGTACTAAGACATAGTAGCATCATACTATTAAGCTACATGGATTATAAACTGTCTACTGCTTCCAATGTCTGATTTGGAAAGTAGCAAGGGCGTAGGCGTGCTCTAATTTTGTAAGTCTCTGGTCGTAGCATAAACTTCTAACCACGGGAAAGTCGAAGACGTTCTATCATTTTCCTTCAACATATTCCTCCAGTCAAATTAAATTTGTAGAAATCATTTAGTTGTTTAGTTGACGGGTACGAACTCGTTTGACGTGTGACTGTATTATTGACAGGGGATAAGGTCGACTCACAGATGGAGATCAAGGTGGAACCTACCCTGCAGTGTTACATCGAAGAGGAGCACGAAAATGGTTTTGCCGGTTTCGAGAGTAACGGCGCAATACCCTCGACTGCCGACGTCGGTGCTTTGAACTTGTGGACCAGCAAGGCCACCACGTGCCTCATCAACCAGTACAAGAAGTATCGATCGATGGTAGGGCAATCGACGCAGATCCGAAGCTTGCGCGAGATGTTCGAAATGATCTCCGTCGAGATGCAGAACTACGGATTCTACTTCAGTCCCCAGAAGTGCGAGAACAAGTGGCGGGTTCTCGAGCGTAAGTACAAGAATCTGGTGTTCCGCGAACGACTGAAGAAACCCGGTAGAATGAGGCATTACGGCCACTGGGAGCACAAGCGAGCGTTGGACGAGATTTTCAACGAGAAAAGGAGGCACATGTATTTGGAGGAGAATGATTTTCCGCCGCCAGCTGGCTCGGCAAAGTACACGTACATATTGCCGAAGCCAGCCAACGAGGAACAGAACGAGGCGACCGAGCATCGGCGCCACGAGGATCCTCTCGGCCCCCCTGATTCCGTCGCTTCAACAAATAATAAGGACGAGGGGTTCGATCAGAAGGGAGCCTTCGGCGCGCTCGTTGACAAGTTTTTCGAAGGGATGACAAAGAACTTTGCGGCCGCAGAGAAGAACAGGGAGAAACGACACAAGGAGGAAATGGCGATGCGGCAGAATGAATTGGAGGTTCAGAAGAGGCTCCTCAAGTTGAAGGAACAGAAGCTAGAGTTACAGAAGTGTCAAATTATCGCGGCTGCTCAACATCTGCATTTGAACATGTAACGTGGAAATTTGAAGCACATTTCTCGGAGAATGTAGACTTGACTCGATAATGCCCAAACTTTATGTAAATATAAAGAGAATAATAATTAGGAGCCAAGAAATACTTCGTACGGTGGGAGTGTAATATAATAATAGAAATATTTATACGAAATATGTTTTGTGTAAAAAAAGTGTTCAAATATAATTCGTAGCAAACTTATCGTCGCTTATATTTATTACATTATCCTCGACCAGAATAAAGCAGAAACATAAAGTAGATTTTACAAGACCCATTTTACCATTTTCATGTCAAATCGAAGTTACCGATTCAGGGTGAAAGAAGACGACAGCGCCATTAGTGGTCAGAATTGGCACTAAATGCTGAGATTGATTATGAAGGAACCTATATGATCATATGTTTCTTGACTTACAGAAGCACAGACGTAGTATCGAATAGACCTATCAATTAATGGGACTTCGTGCACAGACGAGGTATAGGATAGACCTATCATCTTATGGATGTTTGTGTCGCCACCCAAACTGTGTTACCGACCCATAACTCGAGGACTGAATGTAGCGGCCTCTGCTCATGAACAGCGTCCACTCAGCAAATACTCTGAAATGTGTTGAAATGCTGAAAGGTGCGTTACGTGCTTGTTCACGTGTGACTTCTTTAATGTGTGAGTTTGACATAGGTTTTCGCTATGCTACGCTTTGACTCGGTTTGTCAACGACTCGTGCGGATGTCTCTTCGATAATCCATTTCGGGGATCAAGACACTATAGCGCTCAAAATCTAGTTCTTATAAACCTCGCAGAAAGTTGCATGATGCATGAGTGTCGTAGGGTGCATGGATGCAACTGCAAATCGTGCATTCTTTAATTTCACAATCATACGGGATGCATAATGTGTCGAATACAAGTTACATTTCTGAAGTTAAACTCTCTCGTGTGAGTTCTTTCAAATCTTGTCTCTTAACAATAATTATTACATTCGAGTCATTAGAAATTGAGAAATTTCAACTTGCATGGGAAACAGTTTTGGTTGACGGCAACCTCTACCAATGTGACAACATTGACGAAAGGTGTGAGCTATCAGTTCGACTTTATCCGCGATAGTGATCGGATCGGTGAATATCTGTGAATGTTACAGTATTATTTCCTGATTTGTCGATTCCTACACCAATTAGTTCGACTACTGGACTAAATAGAAAACCGTTTAACAACATTTCACTGGAATATACCTTTCATCTAGAAATTTTTTTGACGAAGCGTTGCCTAAGTAGTAATTGAGAAAGGAGCAACCGTTTGGGAAATATGGCACCAAGATTGCTATTGGAGTCTTTTTTCTTTCATATTATTGGAGAAATAAAATGTAATTGTAGAAGAAATATTTGGAATCGAATCTGGACGGATGGAATATAGATTAATCAATCGGCTCGTATTACTTGTCACGTAATTAATAATTGTATTACAATGTTACTTGTCATACGATTAGTAATTATAGTTCAAATAATACAGATTGCCCAGGTCTCACCACGAGGAGGCGCTGTGAGTGGAGACCCGCCCTAACCGCGGCCCATCCGCCCTCCTTTTATGCAAAATTTTATTTTCATTTCCATAGATCCCCCTGATGCACGGTTGCAAAACGATCCTCGATCGCTCGACAAGCGGGCATCAGAGGGAGTCCTTCTGTAAAAAGCTACCGCGATAAAGCTAAGCTGAATTTAAAATATTTCTTTGTTTCTTTTATTTCAAATTTTAAAAACTTTCTGGTATATTTTTACCATGATAATTATTCGCTAATTGCGAATAAAACAAAGAAAAGGGGGGCAAATTTGAGGGAAATTATTAGGGAAAACAGTGATAATGATACATCATTATAGGATATGTTATATGATATATCATTATTTAGCAAAAAGTTTTCCCCTTTTTTCTTTATTTCATTCCTAATTAGTGAATAATTATTATTTCCTATTCATTACTAGGAAATATGCCAGTGTATATTTGCTATGCTTACTTAAATACTAATAATTCCTACCTATACGAGCGCTCGTATTTAATAATTGCTACTTATATTTAGTTATATGTTACTTATGTTTAGTTATATTTAGTTATAAACACTGCAGTGTTTAATTATTTCCTTAAAAACTACTTAATTCTATGTGGCCACTAAACACATTACCCCATCATATACATATCTACTTAAATTTAAATAATGACCTGCCTAATAAAAATCTGAAATTGTCATGTGTTTCTTACTTCCCTCGATGGACCCACGATGTTACCTGAAACATTCTCAAAAGTATCTATTAATAAAAATTCCTTGAGATTTCGTTTCTCAAGGATGATGAATCTGAAATCATATTTCTGAAATAATCTTCACACATAATATATCTGTAACAGAAACTTTCTCAGTGAATTAGTACCTACAATCTATCTCGATTACCTAAGTAATGTAATTTCAACAGATATAGGGTAGATGTAACGTTTTTGGCTATTGCACTGTTTTTGGCCATGTGCATTATTATCTTATTTTTAAATTGCTTGCAGATCATTATTCTGTGGAGAATTTCACATCATAAATATTTTATTTAGTATACCGCCCGAAATATAAGGTTATATGTATTGCTTAAACGGAAAAATATTAAATTTTTTAAGAAGTGGCCAAAACTGGTACAATACCTTAAAATGGTCACAAATGATGCATCTACCCTAGTCTTTTCATTGAATCACTATTGCCCAAATATTGAAATATCATATTTGAAGCTACAAGCCAAAACTCAATATGGAATATCGATTTGGTATTAAGATGAAAGAAGGAAGAGATTAAAAAATACTGCTTCATTGTCAGCAGACAAAGTAGGCAATCAAAACTTTAGCAATTCGTGAAAAAGAAGCTACTAATGGTATTACATTTCATTCCGAAACAATTAATATTCATAATATTAAGCACATTGGGTGCTTTGTTACATCAACTCAATAATTTCCTTCTAATTCCTCATTAATTGGCATCTTCAAAGTTGATGTATCGACAATCAATCATAATATACTAGAGTTAATCAAAAACATTTATGCAAATGTTGAAAATTGGAATAATTGCACTTTACTGCACAGTATTTGAAGTTACTGTCATACAGAAAATAGCAACAACGAGCACGTGTTAATATTGAAAATTTACTATCAATATAAAGTGCCGAATTGCAGTTACCTACTTTTTCAGTGCAAATTTCGTTTCAATATCATCAAATTAAACAACAATCGCGGGGGAATTTTGATCAATGCAAAGGAATGTTGAAAATTTATGAAAATAAAAAACTACATTTCTTATCAATCTGAAAATAAATATAAGAATTGACGAAGTTACTATGCAAAAATCGGCAACGCTAATGAGGAATAGCTACTACTACTTTTCAAAGACTCTAATTAGAACTTGAATTGAATGGAGGTGTGTCAGAAGTCTGCGATTTCTATTACAAATAATGAATTACACCTTTCATCGCCATTCTTTCAGTCACAAAATAAAATTTTTCAAATGCCATTCCATGAAAATTGGAACTTCAAATTTAAAAATATTCTAAAACAAAATAAAAAACATTTGTCTGCAAGATATGAATATACTTTTAAAACAATATTTCCAGTGACAAACACTCGATTCAAGGGTGGGTAGGCGGTGATAGGAGAAGGAGGATGGTTCAGCCACTTAGGGCTGCTGAAAAAAATGATCAGTAGCCAGAAGGGCAGCTGATCATTGGCCACTCATTAATGCAAGAAACTCGTGAGTGGACCGTTTCTATCTTTCGCAACGCTAACTTATTACAGACTAAAATCAACTCCCGAGCACAGTCACTAGGACTTTGGACTACTCGCAGCACTAATTTCTCAAACAACTTCAAAATTCCCGGATGGTGCTTCATTACTGAAAATTCTACTATACTCAATACAAATCCCGAATAGCAAACGAAAAAGCTCCCAAGGAGCTATACTACTCTAACAAATATAAAAATCTATCGAGAACCACCAGATGGGTGGCTTCATTTTTCGCAAAACTAATAAAAATTTAGTGCACCTGTGTCTTGTAATACGCAACTCTAACTTTAATTCGTTGCAACCTTCCTGAAGGCTGTGTAGAGTCCCCTGTGCTGCAAATCCAGCAGCTCGGGACTCTTTTTTCCCAGGAACATGTCTCCAGACATGTCCCAGGACAGTTTCGGGGCATTGGGGTCTGGGGTCGCAACTCTAATTAAAAACGCGATCAGTCGCATCGCAACTCTATGGACACTCCACGCGAAATCGGACACTTTTCGGAGTAACATTTCGAATGTTGCTGGAATTTGAACATGTTGTAGTCTTTAGTGATATTTAAACGTACCTCAAGGGATTTTTCAAAATTTTGAAAAATGTCGATTTTACAGCTGTAAGGTAAGGGCTACCTTTTCCTCAATAAATTATAGCTATGTAAGTAGTAAATGGATGGAGATGAGATTTACAGTGCTTACAGAGAAGACATTAAAGTTTTAAGAGAAAATTATTTCAGTTTAAAAAAATAAAAATTTGTACCATTTTTGTGCAATTATTTTAATCAAATGCAGTTTTTTAACATCGGGCGTGATTTTAAAAATCCCCCCAAAAAGGATAATATAGTTCTATCATTCCTCTGATGGACAAATTTTCAAAAATATGGACATTTTAAAATTGGCCCCGTAAAAATTGTCGAAAGTTGACGTTGCGTCAAATCGCTCCGGCTCGACTGGCTGGGCCGTGCGATATTCGCAACGGCCAAGCGGTTATATCTGCTATTCTTATACGGTGTTTTCGAATATGGTAAGTATTTGTAAAAAACTGAAGATGGAAAACTTTTACTGCTTTTTATACACAACGTAATACGGTAACTCAATTTTGGGTGTTCGCAATATTTTCCTTGAAACAATGGAGACCCTTAGTTTTTTAAATGGAATGCTAAATATTTAATAGCATTCCATTTAAAAAACTGAGCGTCACCTTCGTTTCAAGGAAAATATTGCGAACACCCAAAATTGAGTTACCGTATTATGTTGTGTATAAAAAGTAGTAAAAGTTTTCCTTCTTCAATTCTTTACAAATACTTAGGTACCATATTCGAGAACACCGTATAAGAATAACAGATACCTATAGCAGTCGAGCCGGTACAATTTGACGCAGCGCAAACTTTCGACAATTTTTACGGGGCCAATTTTAAAATGTCCATATTTTTTAAAATTTATCCATCAAGGGGAAGGATAGAACTATATTATCCTTTTTGGGGGGATTTTTAAAATCGCGCCCGGTGTTAAAAAAACTGCATTTGTTTAAAATAATTGCACAAAAATGGTTCAAATTTTTATATTTTAAACTGAAATAATTTTTTCTTAAAACTTCAATGTCTTCTCTATAAGCACCGTAAAGCTCATCTCCATCCATTTACTACTTCCATAACTATAATTTACTGAAAAATGTTAGCACGTACCTTCAAACAGCTGCAAAATCGACATTTTTCAAAATATTGAAAAATCCTTTGAGGTACGTTTAAATATCATTAAAGACTACAACATGTTCGAATTCCAGCAACATTCGAAATGTTTCTCCGAAAAGTGTCCGATTTCGCGTGGAATGTCCCTCTAATAAAAAGAATACCATGAATCAAAAGTAATACAATGAATCAAACTCTAGTAACTGCAATTCAAATTTCAAAATACTAGAACAATCTCAAAAACAATCGCGACTCTTTTTTCGGAACACTACAAGCAACCACGATCGATAATTATTCGCAACACTATGCTGGAACCAAACGCGGGGAATACTTGATTCGCAACGCTAATTCAAACCGTCATCAACATTTAGGCGCATCGCTAATTCAAACCGTCATCAACATTTAGTCGCAACGCTAACTAGCCCCGTAATCTTTTTCGCAACCCTAATTGAAAACGCGGTGTGCTCAATTTCAGGGGGGGGGTATCGATGGGTCAGCCTATCGCCAACCAAACTACTACTACTACTACAACTACCGGCGAGCATAATGGCAAAGTAATACCTATGAAGAATGACCCTGCACCCGAGGATGCAGGACCATTCTTCGTAGCCCACATGATGTGGCCTCTTTGGCCGGGCTATCTTCGGCTCTTTGGCCACTGCTTTGCTTCGGGCGGTCCGCCCTTCTGAAAGTTAATAGCGTGCCCAAGCCCATCCTTCGCGACCGCGACCAGCGACAATGTGCAATGTCCCACTGGCGTCAAAAAGTCGACATAGCGAGGCTAGAAGCGAGGGCATACCCCACTCGCGCTAGTCTGGCCGTCGACTTTTCTCACAAATTTCCTGAAAGCAGGTCATCGTGCGGGGAACACGCGATAAGAGAATACGATGACCTGCCCCGGCCCTACCTACTTATATTTAAGTCACACATTCGTACCAGAAGGTAAGTTACCTATTCTACCTAACACCTATATTTAAAAATGGCAAAACAGTCTCTCAAACACAATCATCAGCCAACCCACTCCACGATTCTCAAGCATCGCCGCCCGGGTGCAAAAGCCTACACTAGAGAGACCGTCCCGGGACGGCTCCGTCACCCGAGCTTGGCTACAATCACACTCTAACTTTACGTACCAGTTTTCACTGAAATCGGCTGACAAAGGCAGTGACCATTGCGTATAAGTATGATTTAAATAGCAATTAATTATTTTCAATTTCAAACAATGGATTACTTGATAATGTGCTTTGTAGGTACGTATTATGTACATACATCAATCCTTATTACTTTCTCATTTGATTATATGAGATTGATTAAGTTTCATATTCCAAGATTATTTACTAGAATGATCATCGTGTGCAACAAGGAATATGATACATTGGTATCGTTATTGTAATGAATAATAATATAATGTTATAGTTTCGTTAACATGGTCTCTGATGAAAATCTTTCACCGCCGCTAATTCCACCGCCTAACCACACAAACACACAGGTGGAAAATGCGACGTGCACGATACACTAACGCAATGCCAGCCGCCGACATGTAATTATTTAGTAAAGAAAGTCATCGTGCCCCATTGCCTTCACTCACCCAAGTAGCGCATGGGCACGTGGATGAATTAAAAGGCAATGGGTACGGAAAGATATCCTGAAAATCCTCAACTAGAAAATATGATTAGTTTCTATAGTGTCTAGCAGGATATTATTCTTTCATATTACATTATTAAGCAAAATGACTCGACTTTCAACTTGTGAATACTTTAAAGTTCGATAAATAAGAAAGGACTCTACTTTAGATCAAGAAAAAGGACTCTACTCGACATTTGATTAGCGAGAAAAAGGACTCTAAAATTGAATTATTTAAGAAAAAGGTTCTAAATCATGAAGAATTTACTTTAAGAATTTACAACGGGCTATTCCATCGTCAAAGTAAATTTCATAAAACAAGAAAGTATGTTCCCATGCTAATTACTTTGAATCTGAAATTTGCCCACACTCAATTGTCTTCTTGCACATGGAAATTAATTATTCAATTGTGTGCGCAAACGAGTGACCTTTATAAGAAAGGAATTACACTTTTATTTTTATTATCATCATTTAGACATCAAGTTACTTTTGAACAAGTAATATCAGAAAAATAAAAGAAATTCAAGTCATTAGAATCGTCGCAATGACGAAATCGGAGAGCATCCGATTTTTCCACTACGTATTAAATAAAAATGATTGTAGCTGTGGAGTCTGAAATTATCAGACTTCTTCGCTACATAAAAATTAGCATTCAGCTGTATTGATATTCATACCAATACCTTCTGAATTGCTATGCACCTTTACGTGCATTATTTAATAAATATCTACATCAATGTATGATCAATGATAAACATTCGTGTTTGGAACCGTTTATCTTGGAAATTATAATTATAATTTGATTCTATTGAAAAGACGCGGCGTACAAGAAGACCCTAGCCCTCGTCTAATAAATACATACACAGACAAAATGTTACAATTCACAGGCATGGTTACCATGCCCGCGGTCATTATGCTCGCCAAAGCACGTATACAACCAGTCACTCGTGTCGATTCGGACCAAACGTCCTACGACATGATTGAGTGACCAGAGGAACCATAATGCATGCGCACTCACATTTCGCTGTGCCCCGGTGACGAAGGCGCCAACACCCCTGCTACTGCTCAGAGGAAGTCATCAAACTGCTAACAAGTCATCAAGCTGCTAAGAAGTCATCAAGCTGCTCAACTGCGCCCAAACTGTAACGAAGGAACAGAACACGATTATAATTTCTTTCTAAAGTTACAATTGTTTCAACTCTAATAAAGAACCTCGAAACAATTCAAAACTAACGACATTTTTTAACATTTAGGCATTTTAAGAAACAAATTAAAAAAATTAAAATTAACAAAATTTTTTTCTTAAAATGTCTAAGTGATAAAAAGTTTCGTTAGTTTTTCATTTCTTGGTGATTCTATTCTAAAAATTAATTTTTTAAAAAAATTTTCTTTCTAAAATTTGGAAGAATGAACTCTACTTTAAAGGAATTATATGAAATACATAGATACTTACATCTTTATAATAAAATTCTGCGCACAAATCTCCTCTTCAGCTGATGCCTGACTCTAATTTCCGATAAGGAGTTTCGCTTTCAAAAGTAAAAAAATAAAGAAATAATAGACTACCAACGCGCCCCAAAGATCATAATTGGCGAACAAAGTCCTGAATCTATTCTCGCGATTGGAAAGTCAGAGCCACGACGCTCGAGAAAGAATATTAATTGCGTAGAAAACACTGACTCTACCCTCGCGTATCCCCAAATTGTTAACGACAATCTACTATGAGCAACTGTGCTCTTCAAAATGAAAAACTTTGTACGTCATAAACACTGACTCTATTTGGCCGCATTGCGCGCGGTCACAATCTCTGAAAAATAAGTAGGATAGGAGAGTGGAGGTAGGTGTGGTTTCATCGAGTATTTGTCGCGAGGAAATATTGTTTTTCTTGGAACCAGCCAAGGGACTTTCGCTCCTTGTTATTTAGAATACAAGGTGTGATGCGAAAATAAAGAATGCTCGCTCGATAGGAGCAGCTTTACATTTCGGTAACACGATATTATCCAGAATATACTGCTTCAGAAATAATTATTACATTTAAATGAATCATAGTAGTGGCTTTCGACATTAAAGTTGTAAGCACGTTCGTGTTATTCGAATAATACTTGAAATTATTAATCACAATCTTTATAAATATCCAAAACTCATGGCAAGAATCAAAATTCGTTAATTATTCATGCTCAAATGGCATGTCCTCGATATTTCTATACATAAAGAAGAAAACTTGCATCCAAAACCGAACGTAAATGCAATTACAACAGCTTCATAAAGATATATTCTTAAAAATCATTGAAATATCATTGAATTCTACGTAAACGCGACCGAAATGCAATAGAATTCGATCATTCCAATATTTCGTAAGCATGTGCTGACGCCATTTTAAAAATTTTAAACAAATCTGATTAAAATTATTCAATTTATCATAATTCAATCTTTTCCCATTTGATCTTGATATTAACCGACTGCAAAGTTACCCATCAACCTCACAGCCAACAGTGATTCAATAAAATAACGAGAAAAATACGTATACCACACGTATTGCCACCTTCTTTTTCCAAGGAATGACCAGACGCCATCCAAGCACCGTTCAAATTAACGGTCAAGTGTCATGGCGTCGCCTGCCCTTTGCTTTCGATTCTCGCCTCAACGTCTGTAATCGAACGATGCAACAAGTTTGAAACAAAAGCATTAAAACATTCGTAAGGCAATTAAACAAGAAATAAGCTTGAAATATACCAGAAAAGGGATGTAACTGAATACCGAGACCCGATATGTGTGCATTAAATGCACAGAAATATCGGTGAAGCAACGAAGGGAATACGCGACGAACATCTAACTGTTTTCTCGCGATATTTAATCAATTTCGGGACGAAACTGTATTAATAGTTGCAGCAAGTGACGATAGATAGTAAAGAAGAAGACTAATACCGGTTAGAAGTAATTATGTGACGACAGACAATGTACGCGTACCATTTAAGTACGCAGCTATCGACACGTCTTAACAGAACGAAGACCACGGAGAGAATGACCCCCGCGCCCGTCGCTGTACCTCGGCGAATATTGGCTTTGGTGGGGGGGAGACGAGCAGGCCTCGCGAGACACGAAGTAATACACGCGTACGTATTTCCGAAATGTTGGGATATAGGTCTGTATTGTACGCCGAGTGACGTATATATCGCGGCTCGTGACCGAGCCATCTAAACAGAGGTCCAATTCCTGGAATCGTTTCTATGTATACGTTCTGCTACGGGTAAAATAGAAATATTACACGTAATATATTTCCGTCGTTTATAAAATATGTAGCATCTCCATACAAGAGTGTATTTTAATGAAGCTTGTAAAACTTAACACAGATGGCTTAGTAAGTATATATTCGTAAATATTATTTACGTCTAATTCTACGAACTAATTTTCGTCAAATATTGATATTAAAGACACCTTTTAGGCGTCGCACAATGGGATAAAACGACCCGGCAGCGATCAAAAATCTGTAACTTTGGTTCTGTTTTAGATATTTTAATGAAATTTGGCTCAATTTAAACGCAAATTTACGGGCTTTAAGTTGAATTAATATAAGTGATATTAACCCGCGGAGGCACGTGCTAGGCCCGTGAATTTAGACCCATGTTTTCGAAAAGTGGGGTTACTGGCCGATTACAATTCTCATTTTATTAACATACTTACTAGTTACTGTGTTATATTGTGGTAAACCCTGTTTTGTACTATTTAACCACTTGTAATGGGTGTAATTGATATCATATGAAAGAATCAACCCTTCCCTCTTAGAAACAAAAAGAATTAGGTGCTACTTTGTGCTACTTTCCAAGAAAATGATAATTTAAGTAAAATCTACCCTTCCTGCCCATCAGAGTTTTCTGTGCTGTCTCCTGACTCAGGATATACCAGATATTTGCGTCACACATCTAATAAGTTAATCATTTCTTCCGGATAAAACAATAGCAAATAGTACAAAACAGGGTTTACCACAATATAACACAGTAACTAGTAAGTATGTTAATAAAATGAGAATTGTAATCGGCCAGTAACCCCACTTTTCGAAAACATGGGTCTAAATTCACGGGCCTAGCACGTGCCTCCGCGGGTTAATATCACTTATATTAATTCAACTTAAAGCCCGTAAATTTGCATTTAAATTGAGCCAAATTTCATTAAAATATCTAAAACAGAACCAAAGTTACAGATTTTTGATCGCTGCCGGGTCGTTTTATCCCATTGTGCGACGCCTAAAAGGTGTCTTTAATATCAATATTTGACGAAAATTAGTTCGTAGAATTAGACGTAAATAATATTTACGAATATATACTTACTAAGCCATCTGTGTTAAGTTTTACAAGCTTCATTAAAATACACTCTTGTATGGAGATGCTACATATTTTATAAACGACGGAAATATATTACGTGTAATATTTCTATTTTACCCGTAGCAGAACGTATACATAGAAACGATTCCAGGAATTGGACCTCTGTTTAGATGGCTCGGTCACGAGCCGCGATATATACGTCACTCGGCGTACAATACAGACCTATATCCCAACATTTCGGAAATACGTACGCGTGTATTACTTCGTGTCTCGCGAGGCCTGCTCGTCTCCCCCCCACCAAAGCCAATATTCGCCGAGGTACAGCGACGGGCGCGGGGGTCATTCTCTCCGTGGTCTTCGTTCTGTTAAGACGTGTCGATAGCTGCGTACTTAAATCGTACGCGTACATTATCTGTCGTCACATAATTACTTCTAACCGGTATTAGTCTTCTTCTTTACTATCTATCGTCACTTGCTGCTACTATTAATACACTTTCGTCCCGAAATTGATTAAATATCGCGAGAAAACAGTTAGATGTTCGTCGCGTATTCCCTTCGTTGCTTCACCGATATTTCTGTGCATTTAATGCACACATATCGGGTCTCGGTATTCAGTTACATTCCTTTTCTGGTATATTCCAAGCTTATTTCTTGTTTAATTGCCTTACGAATGTTTTAATGCTTTTGTTTCAAACTTGTTGCATCGTTCGATTACAGACGTTGAGGCGAGAATCGAAAGCAAAGGGCAGGCGACGCCATGACACTTGACCGTTAATTTGAACGGTGCTTGGATGGCGTCTGGTCATTCCTTGGAAAAAGAAGGTGGCAATACGTGTGGTATACGTATTTTTCTCGTTATTTTATTGAATCACTGTTGGCTGTGAGGTTGATGGGTAACTTTGCAGTCGGTTAATATCAAGATCAAATGGGAAAAGATTGAATTATGATAAATTGAATAATTTTAATCAGATTTGTTTAAAATTTTTAAAATGGCGTCAGCACATGCTTACGAAATATTGGAATGATCGAATTCTATTGCATTTCGGTCGCGTTTACGTAGAATTCAATGATATTTCAATGATTTTTAAGAATATATCTTTATGAAGCTGTTGTAATTGCATTTACGTTCGGTTTTGGATGCAAGTTTTCTTCTTTATGTATAGAAATATCGAGGACATGCCATTTGAGCATGAATAATTAACGAATTTTGATTCTTGCCATGAGTTTTGGATATTTATAAAGATTGTGATTAATAATTTCAAGTATTATTCGAATAACACGAACGTGCTTACAACTTTAATGTCGAAAGCCACTACTATGATTCATTTAAATGTAATAATTATTTCTGAAGCAGTATATTCTGGATAATATCGTGTTACCGAAATGTAAAGCTGCTCCTATCGAGCGAGCATTCTTTATTTTCGCATCACACCTTGTATTCTAAATAACAAGGAGCGAAAGTCCCTTGGCTGGTTCCAAGAAAAACAATATTTCCTCGCGACAAATACTCGATGAAACCACACCTACCTCCACTCTCCTATCCTACTTATTTTTCAGAGATTGTGACCGCGCGCAATGCGGCCAAATAGAGTCAGTGTTTATGACGTACAAAGTTTTTCATTTTGAAGAGCACAGTTGCTCATAGTAGATTGTCGTTAACAATTTGGGGATACGCGAGGGTAGAGTCAGTGTTTTCTACGCAATTAATATTCTTTCTCGAGCGTCGTGGCTCTGACTTTCCAATCGCGAGAATAGATTCAGGACTTTGTTCGCCAATTATGATCTTTGGGGCGCGTTGGTAGTCTATTATTTCTTTATTTTTTTACTTTTGAAAGCGAAACTCCTTATCGGAAATTAGAGTCAGGCATCAGCTGAAGAGGAGATTTGTGCGCAGAATTTTATTATAAAGATGTAAGTATCTATGTATTTCATATAATTCCTTTAAAGTAGAGTTCATTCTTCCAAATTTTAGAAAGAAAATTTTTTTAAAAAATTAATTTTTAGAATAGAATCACCAAGAAATGAAAAACTAACGAAACTTTTTATCACTTAGACATTTTAAGAAAAAAATTTTGTTAATTTTAATTTTTTTAATTTGTTTCTTAAAATGCCTAAATGTTAAAAAATGTCGTTAGTTTTGAATTGTTTCGAGGTTCTTTATTAGAGTTGAAACAATTGTAACTTTAGAAAGAAATTATAATCGTGTTCTGTTCCTTCGTTACAGTTTGGGCGCAGTTGAGCAGCTTGATGACTTCTTAGCAGCTTGATGACTTGTTAGCAGTTTGATGACTTCCTCTGAGCAGTAGCAGGGGTGTTGGCGCCTTCGTCACCGGGGCACAGCGAAATGTGAGTGCGCATGCATTATGGTTCCTCTGGTCACTCAATCATGTCGTAGGACGTTTGGTCCGAATCGACACGAGTGACTGGTTGTATACGTGCTTTGGCGAGCATAATGACCGCGGGCATGGTAACCATGCCTGTGAATTGTAACATTTTGTCTGTGTATGTATTTATTAGACGAGGGCTAGGGTCTTCTTGTACGCCGCGTCTTTTCAATAGAATCAAATTATAATTATAATTTCCAAGATAAACGGTTCCAAACACGAATGTTTATCATTGATCATACATTGATGTAGATATTTATTAAATAATGCACGTAAAGGTGCATAGCAATTCAGAAGGTATTGGTATGAATATCAATACAGCTGAATGCTAATTTTTATGTAGCGAAGAAGTCTGATAATTTCAGACTCCACAGCTACAATCATTTTTATTTAATACGTAGTGGAAAAATCGGATGCTCTCCGATTTCGTCATTGCGACGATTCTAATGACTTGAATTTCTTTTATTTTTCTGATATTACTTGTTCAAAAGTAACTTGATGTCTAAATGATGATAATAAAAATAAAAGTGTAATTCCTTTCTTATAAAGGTCACTCGTTTGCGCACACAATTGAATAATTAATTTCCATGTGCAAGAAGACAATTGAGTGTGGGCAAATTTCAGATTCAAAGTAATTAGCATGGGAACATACTTTCTTGTTTTATGAAATTTACTTTGACGATGGAATAGCCCGTTGTAAATTCTTAAAGTAAATTCTTCATGATTTAGAACCTTTTTCTTAAATAATTCAATTTTAGAGTCCTTTTTCTCGCTAATCAAATGTCGAGTAGAGTCCTTTTTCTTGATCTAAAGTAGAGTCCTTTCTTATTTATCGAACTTTAAAGTATTCACAAGTTGAAAGTCGAGTCATTTTGCTTAATAATGTAATATGAAAGAATAATATCCTGCTAGACACTATAGAAACTAATCATATTTTCTAGTTGAGGATTTTCAGGATATCTTTCCGTACCCATTGCCTTTTAATTCATCCACGTGCCCATGCGCTACTTGGGTGAGTGAAGGCAATGGGGCACGATGACTTTCTTTACTAAATAATTACATGTCGGCGGCTGGCATTGCGTTAGTGTATCGTGCACGTCGCATTTTCCACCTGTGTGTTTGTGTGGTTAGGCGGTGGAATTAGCGGCGGTGAAAGATTTTCATCAGAGACCATGTTAACGAAACTATAACATTATATTATTATTCATTACAATAACGATACCAATGTATCATATTCCTTGTTGCACACGATGATCATTCTAGTAAATAATCTTGGAATATGAAACTTAATCAATCTCATATAATCAAATGAGAAAGTAATAAGGATTGATGTATGTACATAATACGTACCTACAAAGCACATTATCAAGTAATCCATTGTTTGAAATTGAAAATAATTAATTGCTATTTAAATCATACTTATACGCAATGGTCACTGCCTTTGTCAGCCGATTTCAGTGAAAACTGGTACGTAAAGTTAGAGTGTGATTGTAGCCAAGCTCGGGTGACGGAGCCGTCCCGGGACGGTCTCTCTAGTGTAGGCTTTTGCACCCGGGCGGCGATGCTTGAGAATCGTGGAGTGGGTTGGCTGATGATTGTGTTTGAGAGACTGTTTTGCCATTTTTAAATATAGGTGTTAGGTAGAATAGGTAACTTACCTTCTGGTACGAATGTGTGACTTAAATATAAGTAGGTAGGGCCGGGGCAGGTCATCGTATTCTCTTATCGCGTGTTCCCCGCACGATGACCTGCTTTCAGGAAATTTGTGAGAAAAGTCGACGGCCAGACTAGCGCGAGTGGGGTATGCCCTCGCTTCTAGCCTCGCTATGTCGACTTTTTGACGCCAGTGGGACATTGCACATTGTCGCTGGTCGCGGTCGCGAAGGATGGGCTTGGGCACGCTATTAACTTTCAGAAGGGCGGACCGCCCGAAGCAAAGCAGTGGCCAAAGAGCCGAAGATAGCCCGGCCAAAGAGGCCACATCATGTGGGCTACGAAGAATGGTCCTGCATCCTCGGGTGCAGGGTCATTCTTCATAGGTATTACTTTGCCATTATGCTCGCCGGTAGTTGTAGTAGTAGTAGTAGTTTGGTTGGCGATAGGCTGACCCATCGATACCCCCCCCCCTGAAATTGAGCACACCGCGTTTTCAATTAGGGTTGCGAAAAAGATTACGGGGCTAGTTAGCGTTGCGACTAAATGTTGATGACGGTTTGAATTAGCGATGCGCCTAAATGTTGATGACGGTTTGAATTAGCGTTGCGAATCAAGTATTCCCCGCGTTTGGTTCCAGCATAGTGTTGCGAATAATTATCGATCGTGGTTGCTTGTAGTGTTCCGAAAAAAGAGTCGCGATTGTTTTTGAGATTGTTCTAGTATTTTGAAATTTGAATTGCAGTTACTAGAGTTTGATTCATTGTATTACTTTTGATTCATGGTATTCTTTTTATTAGAGGGACATTCCACGCGAAATCGGACACTTTTCGGAGAAACATTTCGAATGTTGCTGGAATTCGAACATGTTGTAGTCTTTAATGATATTTAAACGTACCTCAAAGGATTTTTCAATATTTTGAAAAATGTCGATTTTGCAGCTGTTTGAAGGTACGTGCTAACATTTTTCAGTAAATTATAGTTATGGAAGTAGTAAATGGATGGAGATGAGCTTTACGGTGCTTATAGAGAAGACATTGAAGTTTTAAGAAAAAATTATTTCAGTTTAAAATATAAAAATTTGAACCATTTTTGTGCAATTATTTTAAACAAATGCAGTTTTTTTAACACCGGGCGCGATTTTAAAAATCCCCCCAAAAAGGATAATATAGTTCTATCCTTCCCCTTGATGGATAAATTTTAAAAAATATGGACATTTTAAAATTGGCCCCGTAAAAATTGTCGAAAGTTTGCGCTGCGTCAAATTGTACCGGCTCGACTGCTATAGGTATCTGTTATTCTTATACGGTGTTCTCGAATATGGTACCTAAGTATTTGTAAAGAATTGAAGAAGGAAAACTTTTACTACTTTTTATACACAACATAATACGGTAACTCAATTTTGGGTGTTCGCAATATTTTCCTTGAAACGAAGGTGACGCTCAGTTTTTTAAATGGAATGCTATTAAATATTTAGCATTCCATTTAAAAAACTAAGGGTCTCCATTGTTTCAAGGAAAATATTGCGAACACCCAAAATTGAGTTACCGTATTACGTTGTGTATAAAAAGCAGTAAAAGTTTTCCATCTTCAGTTTTTTACAAATACTTACCATATTCGAAAACACCGTATAAGAATAGCAGATATAACCGCTTGGCCGTTGCGAATATCGCACGGCCCAGCCAGTCGAGCCGGAGCGATTTGACGCAACGTCAACTTTCGACAATTTTTACGGGGCCAATTTTAAAATGTCCATATTTTTGAAAATTTGTCCATCAGAGGAATGATAGAACTATATTATCCTTTTTGGGGGGATTTTTAAAATCACGCCCGATGTTAAAAAACTGCATTTGATTAAAATAATTGCACAAAAATGGTACAAATTTTTATTTTTTTAAACTGAAATAATTTTCTCTTAAAACTTTAATGTCTTCTCTGTAAGCACTGTAAATCTCATCTCCATCCATTTACTACTTACATAGCTATAATTTATTGAGGAAAAGGTAGCCCTTACCTTACAGCTGTAAAATCGACATTTTTCAAAATTTTGAAAAATCCCTTGAGGTACGTTTAAATATCACTAAAGACTACAACATGTTCAAATTCCAGCAACATTCGAAATGTTACTCCGAAAAGTGTCCGATTTCGCGTGGAGTGTCCATAGAGTTGCGATGCGACTGATCGCGTTTTTAATTAGAGTTGCGACCCCAGACCCCAATGCCCCGAAACTGTCCTGGGACATGTCTGGAGACATGTTCCTGGGAAAAAAGAGTCCCGAGCTGCTGGATTTGCAGCACAGGGGACTCTACACAGCCTTCAGGAAGGTTGCAACGAATTAAAGTTAGAGTTGCGTATTACAAGACACAGGTGCACTAAATTTTTATTAGTTTTGCGAAAAATGAAGCCACCCATCTGGTGGTTCTCGATAGATTTTTATATTTGTTAGAGTAGTATAGCTCCTTGGGAGCTTTTTCGTTTGCTATTCGGGATTTGTATTGAGTATAGTAGAATTTTCAGTAATGAAGCACCATCCGGGAATTTTGAAGTTGTTTGAGAAATTAGTGCTGCGAGTAGTCCAAAGTCCTAGTGACTGTGCTCGGGAGTTGATTTTAGTCTGTAATAAGTTAGCGTTGCGAAAGATAGAAACGGTCCACTCACGAGTTTCTTGCATTAATGAGTGGCCAATGATCAGCTGCCCTTCTGGCTACTGATCATTTTTTTCAGCAGCCCTAAGTGGCTGAACCATCCTCCTTCTCCTATCACCGCCTACCCACCCTTGAATCGAGTGTTTGTCACTGGAAATATTGTTTTAAAAGTATATTCATATCTTGCAGACAAATGTTTTTTATTTTGTTTTAGAATATTTTTAAATTTGAAGTTCCAATTTTCATGGAATGGCATTTGAAAAATTTTATTTTGTGACTGAAAGAATGGCGATGAAAGGTGTAATTCATTATTTGTAATAGAAATCGCAGACTTCTGACACACCTCCATTCAATTCAAGTTCTAATTAGAGTCTTTGAAAAGTAGTAGTAGCTATTCCTCATTAGCGTTGCCGATTTTTGCATAGTAACTTCGTCAATTCTTATATTTATTTTCAGATTGATAAGAAATGTAGTTTTTTATTTTCATAAATTTTCAACATTCCTTTGCATTGATCAAAATTCCCCCGCGATTGTTGTTTAATTTGATGATATTGAAACGAAATTTGCACTGAAAAAGTAGGTAACTGCAATTCGGCACTTTATATTGATAGTAAATTTTCAATATTAACACGTGCTCGTTGTTGCTATTTTCTGTATGACAGTAACTTCAAATACTGTGCAGTAAAGTGCAATTATTCCAATTTTCAACATTTGCATAAATGTTTTTGATTAACTCTAGTATATTATGATTGATTGTCGATACATCAACTTTGAAGATGCCAATTAATGAGGAATTAGAAGGAAATTATTGAGTTGATGTAACAAAGCACCCAATGTGCTTAATATTATGAATATTAATTGTTTCGGAATGAAATGTAATACCATTAGTAGCTTCTTTTTCACGAATTGCTAAAGTTTTGATTGCCTACTTTGTCTGCTGACAATGAAGCAGTATTTTTTAATCTCTTCCTTCTTTCATCTTAATACCAAATCGATATTCCATATTGAGTTTTGGCTTGTAGCTTCAAATATGATATTTCAATATTTGGGCAATAGTGATTCAATGAAAAGACTAGGGTAGATGCATCATTTGTGACCATTTTAAGGTATTGTACCAGTTTTGGCCACTTCTTAAAAAATTTAATATTTTTCCGTTTAAGCAATACATATAACCTTATATTTCGGGCGGTATACTAAATAAAATATTTATGATGTGAAATTCTCCACAGAATAATGATCTGCAAGCAATTTAAAAATAAGATAATAATGCACATGGCCAAAAACAGTGCAATAGCCAAAAACGTTACATCTACCCTATATCTGTTGAAATTACATTACTTAGGTAATCGAGATAGATTGTAGGTACTAATTCACTGAGAAAGTTTCTGTTACAGATATATTATGTGTGAAGATTATTTCAGAAATATGATTTCAGATTCATCATCCTTGAGAAACGAAATCTCAAGGAATTTTTATTAATAGATACTTTTGAGAATGTTTCAGGTAACATCGTGGGTCCATCGAGGGAAGTAAGAAACACATGACAATTTCAGATTTTTATTAGGCAGGTCATTATTTAAATTTAAGTAGATATGTATATGATGAGGTAATGTGTTTAGTGGCCACATAGAATTAAGTAGTTTTTAAGGAAATAATTAAACACTGCAGTGTTTATAACTTAATATAACTAAACATAAGTAACATATAACTAAATATAAGTACCAATTATTAAATACGAGCGCTCGTATAGGTAGGAATTATTAGTATTTAAGTAAGCATAGCAAATATACACTGGCATATTTCCTAGTAATGAATAGGAAATAATAATTATTCACTAATTAGGAATGAAATAAAGAAAAAAGGGGAAAACTTTTTGCTAAATAATGATATATCATATAACATATCCTATAATGATGTATCATTATCACTGTTTTCCCTAATAATTTCCCTCAAATTTGCCCCCCTTTTCTTTGTTTTATTCGCAATTAGCGAATAATTATCATGGTAGAAATATACCAGAAAGTTTTTAAAATTTGAAATGAAAGAAACAAAGAAATATTTTAAATTCAGCTTAGCTTTATCGCGGTAGCTTTTTACAGAAGGACTCCCTCTGATGCCCGCTTGTCGAGCGATCGAGGATCGTTTTGCAACCGTGCATCAGGGGGATCTATGGAAATGAAAATAAAATTTTGCATAAAAGGAGGGCGGATGGGCCGCGGTTAGGGCGGGTCTCCACTCGCAGCGCCTCCTCGTGGTGAAACCTGGGCAATCTGTATTATTTGAACTATAATTACTAATCGTATGACAAGTAACATTGTAATACAATTATTAATTACGTGACAAGTAATACGAGCCGATTGGCTGCGATCATCTATCTTCGTTAATCTATATTCCATCCGTCCAGATTCGATTCCAAATATTTCTTCTACAATTATATTTTATTTCTCCAATAATATTAAAGAAAAAAGACTCCAATAGCAATCTTGGTGCCATATTTCCCAAACGTTTGCTCCTGTCTCAATTACTAAGGTCGGTATCAAATATAGGTATAGTTTGCTCAAAATTTGCGTTATTAACAAATAAAGCCTCAGGAGACTGTGGAATGTGTTTCGGGCCGAAGCTTATTTTCAAAGTTTCTGACAAATTATTTATGTTATTAAAAGTTTGAAATCCCAAACACGTAGGTGTACCTCTGAATTGTAGCATTATACAAGTTGCTAAGACTGGGACCTACTGAACTTCCCGGGGACCTGGTCAGGGTTCGAAGCCCTGACCCTTCGTGCACTCCCTCGGCCCCCTGACCTAGGTTAACTTATTCGGTTGGTGCCGATGAAATTTTCGGGTTCGTTAAAAGCCATTCAAAATGTTATTATTCCGCCAAATCCAAAACCGATTTCTCTTCCTTTTTAACTGATTTCTTCGATTGATTTTCATCATCTGTCCTATTTCATACATTCCTTCGGGGATTTTTGCACGTGTCGTTCTATTTTGTGTATTTCTTCGATGAGTTTACATCATTTATTTTATTTCATGTATTTCTCCGATGGGTTTACATTATTTATTTTAAATGATGCATTTCTTCGATAGGTTTACATGATATATTTTATTTGATGCATTTCTTTGATGGGCTTACATGATTTATTTTATATGAAGTTAACAAAATAACATATTTGAAAGAAAATAGTGAAAAGTGATAGTGAACAGTGGTAGTGAAAGAAGACATCTAAGGAAGCCTTAGGTTAATTTATTATAGCATCAAGTATTTAAGGCCCCATGTAAAATTGCCACGTAGTCATAGAATTTTATTAGCTTTGTTGCTCTTTCGTTGGCTCTTCATCTGCGATGAGGAAGTAGCAGCTGCTTCTGTTTCCGGGAGCAAGCGACTGAGCATGGAATGGGTATGGGTGGACCAGTTTCACCCCCTGGTGTTCTTGTCGAAAGGGAAACGTTTCGGGCGTAGGGGGTGTATCTTTTGGTACACTGCCCGCGTAAGTGACCCGGTCCGATTTCCCAGTCTCCGTGTTAGACGGCTGAAATCGCATCCGAGCAAGAGGAATCGCCTCGGAGACGCCGAGCTCTTTTTAAACCGAAAGGATCGATGGAACTTTGTTTCCATCCATCTCTTTGGTTTAGTTGGCTAAGGTTTTGATGTACAGGGAGATGGATGGAACTTTGATTCCATCCATCTCTCTACGGGTCTCGAAACGCAGCAACCTCCTCGCAGTGAGACCTGGAAATCGGTGAGGACCACCGAGCCGATAGCTGTGATTGTCAAATATCCTAATTAAATATAAGAATTGCTTTAGTTGTAAGACTTTTTCCAAATTTTTCAAAATGCACAAAGCATTGGTCGAACATGGACCAGAAATATTTCATAGAAATGGGTCACTTTCGTAGGTACCTCCTCGTCGGTGTGCTCGGCCCCTTGGTAACGTTTCCCAAGCATTGCGACTTGCGAAACGGAATCAAGCTAAAGCCTACGATCTAGGTTAAGGACCCAGATCGAGGCATACTTACCTTCAGTGAGTTTGGTTCGGTCTCGGCAGCTAATCAGAATTCTATTCTGTTTCAGATAGGTATTTCATCCATTATTTTTCGTAATTTGTTCTATTTCAATTTCATGTATTTCGTCTATGGTTTTGCTTGATTCATTTTCTTTCATGTCCTGTATTTTATTATGTTTATTTAATTTCCTTCCATGCTGGTCTCACTATTACTAACATAACGTAGTTGATTGTTTCAGCTTTTCAGCACCTTTTTGAAATATGCCAAGTTACAATTCCTTCGTGAAACTTTCCACGTTACACCATGAAAGCATGTCTTCCACAAATAATGGTGTTGTTTATATAAATTTTTATGTTCAATAATTTTTTTTTTGCGTTAAATAAACTGGAATAGAACACCAACGTTAAAAGGCGTATGTGTTCTTGTTTTGTTGCGATCCTTTTTTCTCTGTCGTTGCACGGAATACGTTTATAAAACGATCTTTATAGTGTTACTCGAACAGAATCATTTGTAAATCGTGGGTTTCAAATGATCTAAGTTTTACCCGTGTTGAATTTTAATTCCTGCCACGCGTAGCGCTACAATCTTATGTTAGACTCAATCGATAACGTTGGGTGTGACATGAAAATGGTAAGGGGCCTCGCGAGACCCCCGAGTGGGTGACACAAAATCACATTGCGTGATAGGTGTATCCTATACTTCGTCGATGCTATTAACGGTAAGATTTAAATCTGAATACGGTGGGATAGCAGTTTTTTATGTTGGAGAATAAGTCGGTACTTCAGTTCGTGTGACAACTTTCATAAGAGGTTCTGTTTTTTCGACCGTTGGAACGAAATGTCTCACATAACCTATATCATCCATTCAATCAACTATACTCGAGCTCATTTTAGAAGGAACTTATTTCGCGCATGTTGAATGAGCTCATTGGTTCCAAGGGAGCATTTGTTTGATGTATAGCCACTAGTAGCTTGTTTCGGCGCCAACATGCGCAGAACCGATCTAAACTCGTCGGTCGGCAAGTTCCTTCTAAAATGAGCTCGAGTATATATATATAAATCACTTTAGATTTTCAATTGATTAACCTAGAATCCTCAAATCTTGCGTATAAATTAATAGTGTGCATAAATTCGATCCAATTAAAAAGTTCAAGATTTTACGCGTTATCTTCATATTACAGTCTTATGGGGAAACTTTAAAGCGTCTATGAATATCCTCGCCAGCAAAAAGCAACTCAACAAAGAAGCACACCGCGTAAGTTATGCGTGTAATCGTACATCATGTTACAGGGCGCAAAAACACGGCGGATTCTGGTTTTATTGTTAAAAAATTACAGCACGGACGCTGCCGCGCAGCATCGGGGGATTACTTTCGCTATGTATTCTGCCTCGTGCTCTTAATGACTCAATTTATTAAGCGGCGATTCAAAAGATCGCCACCCCAGGCTTCGTCGCATTGATATTGCACCTTCGAAGGATCATGCAACGCGTAAGGCACGACAGAGATTTATAGCGCTTAAACGCAATTTCATTATTCTATCTTATCGGATTAACAGAGACCAAGTCCCTTTTCTCTAGTCTCTCATTTTATTTATGAACGCTACGCCGCAGACGGGGATCATAAATTACTGGGGCTCTCAGCGGAAACATAATCGCGGCATAATCGAAGCGGAATTGTTTCATGACTCGGCGCGTTGTAGGTACATTTTTAAATCCAACAAAGAGACACGCTGCTTTTCAACGGCAATGAAATGATCCCCGCGCGGGATTTTGTCGCCCGTGAAACTGATAACTGTGCCCATTTAACCGAAAGCAACAGGCTATCGGTGGGGAAAGTTGGGTGGGAATTCAATCAAGCCAGTGAATCATATAATTGCGTGTAATTAACACTCGCGGCGCGGAGCTATTCAATTCGTGCCGTGATTAATTGAATCGCCGTGAGAAAAAATCTCGTGGAAAGTGAAACGGCGGGGCTTCGATGGCTACCGAACAGTTCCCGCGACGAATCTTCTCAATGGTGTATTTTCCACGCTTTGCTAGAACATAGAATCTCTATGCCACTAAAGTGGGACGAATTTAAAAGGAATTTCCCACTGTATCGTGGATGCAATAACCGTTTGCCCCAAGATTGTAGTTTTCACAGCGCCAATGAACATTAAACGAGGAAGATTCATTAACGAAAAATAAAATTAACTACTGACAAAATTCGGATTGGCAGTGTATCGAAAGCGGGAGACTCCGTTGAGTTTGGTCACGGTGTTGTTGGGCTTGCATCTCGATTCCGCACTGGACTGCCTTGGTGTCACCTTACATTATTCAGTGCATGACGATTGTACGCGTGGAATTTTGAAAAATCCATTCCAGTTACACCGCGTGGATGAAAGAACAAGTAGCCACCGTTTTCGCTACGACTATATGTACATTACTCCAGAAATATTTCGTCGGAATTAAGAACAGTGCCGTATTGCGAAGCTTTGGTGGCAATCGGTTCCTTAAAGCGTTCTCTGGAAAATATTAAAGCATGGTTTCTAGCAGTCTACGCGCATGCCAAGAAACGACAAAGGGCAGACAATTTTACAAAGCGTCGCCGGTGCTTTTCGGGAAAAAATCAGCGAAACCGGTTACACCCGCTCGTTCGAGCATTTGTACGCACCAACGACACATATGCGTCGCATATGATACCCACACACTAGCCGCCGTAAGAGTTAACACGCGAGCACGTGCAGGTACGTGGATATACAGGATGAAGTGATAGCGTACTCTATTAACTTTGTAATTTATATTCTATCACACGTAAGAATACTAGTAACATATCTTTGCAGACAAATTTGCCTACTTTCCTTCAATGATCCTTTCAATTCTCTCATATCTTGAACATTTTTATTCATTTTTATATACTTCTCTAGCAAAATCTATCGAAAGTTTTCTATACTATTCGCATTAACTGTGGAATACTGCCTTGTAATTTTTCTCGACCCCTGTTACCCCTAATATTCATTATTGTATTGTCTTACTTGGCGATATGTGTAGCAAGAGTCATTGTAAAAGATTAAAAAAAACAACAGGGTACGCTGTCTTTCTGTCCCAGACTGTAGGTGTTTGATAAATAATAGTAGCCTGGCAGGAGGGCGCCGGGACGCTTGATACGGGCGTGATATACGGTAGGTAATAGCGCGGAGGCGGCTAGTCGTTCAGTCGTGCCGCGACCACCGAGCGGTGAGCGTGCCTTGCGTAGTTTAATTTCGACTCTGGCGAAACTGAGGGGATTAAAAGACACAGTACATAATTCGAAAACATTGTGTTCGATATGCACCTCTGTTCAATCGTGCAGGGGTTCCATGCAACGGCAAGCTACGGGAACGTAGACTCGTGTTTCGCTGAGATCTCGCGTGCACAGAAGTAAACACAGAGAGGGTGAAGGAGGACACGCAATTCGTTTAGTGCGTGTCCACGCACGCGTACAGGTCCCTCGCGAATGCATCATACTCAATGTGCATCACCCTAGCGATCGTGCTGTCCTGTATATAACCTACGAACGTTCGTTGTTCGTTGAAGCGCGACTTCCCTCGATTTCTCATATTGACAACGGATACACGAACGAACCGCTTACGGCGCATCCTGCCGTTGTCGGATTCACTTTCGACCGAGGCCTTGAGACGAAACCGCAGCTATCAAAACATTAACGACACCGGATCCGTCACTGGGGACTCGACAAAGAGCCGAGCATATACGTCACAGCTGTGCATCGAACGCATCCTTGAGCCAGCCCGCTAGCCGCCCGCTCGAGAAAGAGAAAGATAAGTGCATGTGGGTTTCCAACTGTCGATATACAGTTCGATGGGGCTACTCGTACGAAAGAGACACCTCGCGAGGGAACGCAGTTACGAGAGCGGTGTTTTTTCATATTAACCAGCCATAAGTCAGCCTCGGTATTATATGCACCGCGTTCTGGCCTGCATCGGGGTTTTGCAGCACGTTGTGGGCCCCGAAGGCTCTGTCTAAGTAACAGTACTTGCTCGCGCTCGCTGGAATAAGCCTCTCTCCGAAGAACGGGACCCACACTCCACGAGTCCGCTCTCCACGCGCTCCTCGCCCCTCACCGCCACCCTCCAACCCTCATCTTTCGTCTGAACACTCTCTTTCTGTGCGCGTTTCCCCTCTCCTTCTATCGTGCCCGAAGTAGTCTGGCCGGTCGAGCACGGGGAGTCTCGTGAAACCAGTCCTCGTACGGTGGACCTCTCGGTTCGGACCTGGCAAACAGAGGAGGTCGCTCGCTTCTCTCGTACGTGAACCGGCACCTTTTGCACCTGCCGCGCGTGATTCCAAGCTTTTCGGCTCTACAAAACAACATAAGTCTACCACGTACCATAAGGACCATTTCGAGGTGGATTTTCTTCTTCTTTTACCGGCTCTCGATACACCGTCTCTCCAGTGGATCTCTCGATTCTCTAGCGACCCGCCGCGTGTTTATCGTGTAAACCAGTCCTGCCGGTCGGAAGGACGCATCGGTCATTCGTTAAGTGGCACGCTTCTACGCTTGGACGCGGGCTTTCGGCTCGACTCGAGGACCACGTACGAAGGGGACGTCTCCTGCGACGTACAGTCGATAAAAGAAGAAGGATCTCGTGGGTCGAGGTAACACAGCGAATGAGTCGCGCCCCACTACGTCAACGTGATGCTTGCGTCAGGGCGCGTGTCATTTAATTCCCTTCGATTGAATTTCTGGCGGACACCGAGGAGCGAGATCGAAGGAAACTTGTGAGGACAGCTGCAACCAGTGAGTACTCGAATTAGTGGAGCCTGCGAATTTCGCGTGAAATCATCGCCGTCATGATAATTGCCCTGCATGCGCGCCAGAGGTCGAAGTGTGAGTTCCAGAAATAGCATGCTCGAGGGATTGGTGCATTTCGAGGGTGACAAAAGAGTCGATCGCGCATGCAACTGTCGTACTATCATCGGATTGGTGAAAGAGAGGTTATGTGCCTCTTTCTCCCTCTGAGTACTCAACCTAACCTTCAAGTGTCTCAGTCGCGAGTCCCACTAATCTAATTCGTGCCTCTTACCGCTTTGCGCACTCGATGGAAACGCTGCCCGTGCGCTACGCACCGTTCAACTACTTTTTACCGCTCTGACCGTCTCGCCATCTACTCAGTTAACTCGAAATCCGGCAAACCGTGACAATACTGCGTCACCGATCCAGTCGAAAATTTTCGACCGCCATTGTTGCACCGAAAGGGATCGTTCAAATTTCGCGGCATTGTTTGTCGTCTCCATTAGAAACGGATCTCCGGTCACAGTAGCGTTGTCGATCGCGCGGTCACACGGCAGTTCGTCTCGATTCGCGACAATTAATACCGATTAAGTGGATTGATCTGTACAGATATTCGGAAAAGTCAGAGTTCAGTGTTCTTTTATCGCCGTGTGTGCTTATCTAACTGTGTGCCCCGGTGTGTATCTCTCGCTTCGTGGACACGAACGCCCAGACGAATCGATGGATCAAGGCTGACAGGGACAAAGACGCTTCGAGGATATTCGTGGATGCAGAGGCAGACGCATATTTGACCGATGGATCAACGCTGAGAGGCGAACAGAGGAAGACGTTTCGAGGAATTTCCCGGAGAAAGAGGCAGAAATGAAGACCACACAACGAGCCCTTAGGTAAGTCCGCTATGAAAGTTTCTTTTGGTATACGAACACGCCATGTGCCGCTTTACGTACTCCTGTACAGTTAACGATAACAGTACGCATCGCGTTTCGCAATAAAAGCTCGTTCGTTTAACGGGGAACCGTAACGAGCCGCATTTGTTCGGCCCAGTGAAAAGTTACGGCCTGATGATGCCGTAACGCCACGCGAATAGGAACGTCCCTCTTCCCTCGAACGATCCGTGTTTAATCTCCCATTTGTTTCCCGCGCAAATTTGCACGGTCGTGGCGGACATGTTGTCTTCGTGACAACCGCGAGAAAGATCTCGACGTGGAATTTCTCACGAAAAACATGATGCCGCAATGTAGAAGGGGTCCATCTCTTATTGTAATCCTTTTTCCATGGATACATGCATTGTCTTGCGTACACATCGCGAACGAGACACCTCATTTACGAGGAATGTCTGTAGGTGGTGGTAGTCACCGTTGATATTTGCATCATACAATGGCATCTCGGGATATTTTTATGCTTCTACGACATTATTCGATTGTAATTTTCAAGGGTGTAACAATTCCGCTATATTCTCGACGATAACCACGATCTTTTAATTCTAATCGCCAACCTCGTTTAACCTCGAATTTTTCCTCGCGATTATTTGTGCAATTCTTTTAGATCGTTCGAACGATAAAGGACGAAGCAGTTACACCGGACGTGACGCGTTTGAAAGTTTCAAGGGCATCCGTGCGCTTTCCTAGTTCGATAATGAAAAAACGAGATTTCGCGTGCGGCAATCTAATAACACGCTGGTTTATCGGCGTAGAAAGGCAGATAAGATAGAGGATAGGCGCGTACACTGGCGGCTATGTAAATGCTGCGCCTCGAGTATTGTATATGGGAGGCTTTGCATTGAAAATGTCAGGTGCTCGCCGGTTGACGACTCGACACGACTCGAGTCGTCGATCGGCGTCGCGTTCGCCGCCTGCGGTACACCTGCGCGAACAAATTGAAATGCTAATTTGGAAGCTTCCACCTCGCCCTGCGCCAGGCTCCCCGCTGCTCCCAACAGCTCGGCTCGGCTCTTCCTCCCCTTTTCCGCGATTTTTCGCTCGACCGTCGCCGCGCCTTATCCCACGAATTTCTTCATCCATTCCGTGGCTCCCGAGCTCGCCGGGGTGTCACGTTTCATCCGTGACTCTCCGAGCAGCCTTTCTCCGCCGAAAAGATTACATTCCCGAAGCACGCAGTGTATGGACTCGCTCGTTTAGAAACAATAACAGTATCGCGACCGGGCCTTTGCATACGAAAGAGGCTGCTTTATCGCGAGCGATCCGAAAGTGGGGCTCACCCGAAAAAGGGAATAGAAAGCGGGAAAAATGAGAATGCAGAGCGGGCTCGAATAGGCGCATCGACGAGTGAACGTGAATTTGCGGTGGAAAATTCGCGAAAAATTTGCGGCAGGTAATTGGAACGTGAATTTCGTTAGTTGGAAAAATGTTTCGAACCGCGTGTTGAACTTTTGATTACCGAATTAATTATTGCATATTCGCGGCGAATTTAGTGGATTTTGTAGGGGCGATTGTTTTCTTGGCACGGCAGGAAATTGCGACGAATTTGTTCCTTTCTCGGGCTCGTGTTCGCCGATGAACGGGCGATAAAAATTAAGCGTCCATTACTAATGAACGCGGGAATCTGGCCCCATTGTGGAATCAGTGGCGCGACGCCTGGGAAAAAACTTTCTTTTTCCTGGTCTCGCGAAAAAGAAGCTTCGATTGCTCGCGACACGACTTCCCCAGCCCTCTTCCCTCTTCTTCTCTCCTTTCCCTTTGTCTTAGCCTCTGTTTTCTCTCCCCCCTCTACCTCTCTACCTCCCCTTTGCGAAGAAGCTCTAATTAAAGCATTTCAATTAAGGAGATCAACCGACCATTGTGCCTCTCCACCGACTCGATTCGATGAATTTTCCCTCGACGTCTCGTCAGGCCTGGGAAAGTCGTCCTTGATGCGATTAATTGCAGAAAGCGGATTTCTCTCTCTCTCTCTGTCTCTCACCCCTTTCTCCTCTCCGTTCCTCGTACAACAGCCGAGTTTCTTCTTTCCTCCTTTAAATTTAAACTCTTGCCCGTGGAACGATCGTTCCCCTCTAATTTCATTCTCCCACCATCCTCGAATATTTGTCGATAGTGTTGCCATTAGTACCGAGTCGTGCCCGAATAATTGAATTCACTCTAGCGGGGGGGAATTCTAATTACGATTTCTTCACTTACCCGGATGGTTTAAACTGTTTAAAGAGTTAGAGGAAATTCTACAGCAGGTTCTTCCTCGGCTACTTGTCGTATTACTTCAAGGGATCTTAAGTCATCGAACATCCTGCCATTATTCACCGCTCTGAGTTTAAGTAGCTCCGTAACGGCCGTATAATCGTCAAAGCTCGACGTTTTATATTCTCCCGATTAACGAGTTCCAACGGCGGGGGAAAGGTTGCGTCACCGATACATCGGCATCGAGCAGGAAAGGTTGCCACCGTCGTTGTTTTAACCCGTTAATCCCGAGCCGCGGTGAATGACGCCCGGGGTCGGTTCGCTTTCGGGGGAATCTCATTAATCCAAGCGTTTCCACGCAGCACGTCGAAACGAACTTAAAGGCCATAAACGGCGCAAGTTATTGCGCGTTGCTTCGAACGCCGCGCCGCGTGCATTATGTTTTACTGCGGCCCGCTACGCCAGCACGTTTAAAAGAAAATCCGCCGACAATTTGCACGGGAATTACTGAGCACGTGGGGTTACGTCGAATCGCGTCGCGGCTACTACGTTTTTAGGCTCCATAAACTGTTTCCGAGAAAGCATCACGCTGGGAGCGAACTGGTCTTTCGGTTGCTCTTTTTTTCTTGCAGAGATAAAGGTGGCGGGTGCTTTATCCTCCAAATTGAAATCGAGTCCTTTTCACGGCGTTGTTAATTGGTTTAGAGGGAAGATACTCGGAATCGGGGTGCGATAACATTGTTCCAAGCCAGCTCGAATAGCACGATCCTCGTGGCGGATGGATTCGTGCGTGAGTCACGAGTGATTCACCTCGCCAAGGGAACCTGTTGGCAGAGAAATCACGTAGCGCGAGCTGGTTCTTGCAAAGGGGCCGAAACAATCGTATCCACGATGCATTCGGAATCGCGCGCGGGGTGTTGCCCGCGAGCTTGGACGATTTTTTCAGCGTCCACTGCGGTCTTCAGGCTCGAAATTTTTCAGAGAGAAACGGGCCGCGACGCGATGGCCTAATTAGCTCGTTGATAGGGATCTTGATGGGAAGTCGAGCGCGAAGCAATTTGGAAAAATTTCGTGGCTGTCTCTGCGGTCAAATGGCGGGTCAAGAATTGTTTCGCTTTGATGATGTCGTGAGCGCGGATGCACGGAGAACAATGCACCGGGCTTGGACGCTTGGTCGAGCAGAAAACGCGCTAGAAAATGGTCGCGCGCGAATAAAGGGGCGCGAGAGGTATTTTTAGTAGTGCTTAATGAAACAGTCTTGGACATGGCCGTCCGCAGACTTTTTTCGAGGGAGGGGGGGGGGGGCAACTTTGTGGTGTCGGGAAAGAAGAATATAGTAGGTAATGAAAAAAACAAAATTAAACTCTTTATTACGACAAACTTTATGCCTGGCATCTAGTACTAGTGAAAATATAAAGATTACTTTCGAGTGTATATACTTCGGTCTATGTGGCGTAATGTCGATCACTTTGTAAAAATAAGCGACTTTTTACTCAAAAGCCAGGGGGGGACAACTCTGCCCCCTTTAGTTAAAACGTCCTATCTAGCATTTTGAAACAACCGAGAAAACTGAAGTTTTATCATTTACTTTGTACCATATTTATTTTCCTTCATTCAAATTAAAACATGTTGTCATTATTTCGTAATAGCCTAATATCAATTTTTGTAATATGTGTACCGGTAGGGAATGTATTATTAACGTACCAATTAATTAATTGCTTCAGATAAGATATTTTAACCATTTTGAAAGAAGATATGTTAAATACATTAGACCGCTTATAATTCTTTACGAAGCACGTAGAGGTTTCTAACTTTACTTAAAAGGTAAAAGACGTGTGGAACTTCAAATATTTCAACATATCTCAAAAAATAAAAAATGCTAGATAGGACAGTTTAACTGAGGAGGGCAGAACTGCCCCCTTTTACCCCCCTCCGGACGGCCTTGGTCTTGGATCGGGGTTGTGGAAGAATAAAGAGGATTGAACGAAAAGTATCTATTATCCAAAGAACGCGTAGGTAACTGTCCATTGTATTCTTCAAATTTCCCTATCGATTTTCACGGGGAACACGAACTTCCTGCCTCCCGACAGAATATTCCTCCTGTGGAGCACAGGCGACGCACTTCGGCATTTTTAGTCGTTAATTAATTAAATTGAGTCGTTCGGGAAAAGGATGCATCATTAATTCCTGTTACAATCGAATCGACGCTTGCGCTACATCGTTAGTCCCGGAATGGCCGTGCAATTTAATAATTCGATAGGCGAGCCCGATACCGTGCTAATAGAATACGTCTGATTAGGGAAACGGTTCATTAAAACATTTCGTTGTATTCATTACGGGCAGCGTTGCACGGCGGCTCGTCTATCGAATTATAATCGACGCGGGAGGCTCCATTAAAGTTTACCATGCAACGTGTACGTCGCTGCTAGGCTGGTGGATGATTAATCAGGCTCTAGCGAGTCAGCCTCGCCTGCGGTAGCCAGTTTCAGAGGAATTTGCCCTTTCCTCTCGAGACGCTAGAATTTTCCACGTATCCTGTCCTAGAGGAGTATATCCTGGAAAAGAAAGAAGCTGCAGCGACCTCTGTGCAATGCAATTTTGTGGATGTAAAAATTGAAGGCGGTAGGACGACATCGACAATGGTGGTCGGTTTTCAGAACGTCGGCTAATAAGATTACGCGGTTGCTGTAGGAAGGCATCAGCCGGCGAGAAAAAGCATCGCTGCGAAATTACTTTGTCGCGAAATAACCATTTGGACGCGAAAGCGCTGCCGGGACTTCTTGTTTCTCCTTTTTCGCGGTGGGGCCTCCGTTGATCCGTGACGGGCAACGATTTCAGCGGCGATCCTTGGCGATAGCCTCTCTGGAACTTGTCTTTGGGCGTTTGAAGCTGCGTCGGCCCGCATCGATGGATCCGTGCACTTGTGCGGTCACGTTTCGATGCCGGCTCCAGCCTTGACACACTCGCGCCGTCGACGCAACGAAAGTTACGTGGCCAGCTGAACGTTACGATCGTCCAGATTTTTCCGCTCGAGTTCGAAACTATTACATTCTTGAATAAGCCTCTGGTGTTTTTCTCGAGGCATTGAAAAGCATGGCCTCGAGGCAGTCGCTTTGTTAATCGTAGTAGGGTAAACTGTGCAATGATTGGCACCCTGAGCGGACATTCTAATTGGAATGTCTATATTTTTTTGTGAAGTTTGTACAGGGTCTTAATTTTCAGTCACTATCGATGATTATGGATTTTTTTTATTGAAAAAATATATCTTGAGTACCTACCTATTTTCCTTTATTTTAAAAATATTCAATAAAAAACAAAAATGGGTATAAAAGTGCAATCATTGGCATACTTAAATAGTACATTTATTGTCACTCAAAAACTAAAAATAAATTGATTTTTTAATAATTCAGTAATAATTAAAAATAAAAATAAATAAGAGATCAGACAAAAGAAAACAAAATTAAGATCTAGTTAGAGTCATCTGATTCAGGATAACTGCTTAAGAAAACCATAAACTTCTCTTGTTGCGGAATGTTTCTCTTCTATTGTAGCTAGTGATGGGACTGATACCGTATCGATACATATCGATACCCTTCTACAAATTTCAATCTGGTATTGATACATATCAAAGTCAAAAGTATCAAAAGGAATCGATGCTTCTTTGATTCTTACATATCAGAATGTATCGATACCTGTTTGATACCTACACAAAAATATCGATACCTATACTTGATACCTATACGAGAATATCGATACCTGCAATATCTTTACCTCACGCTGAAGTGTAAATATTAAATGTTTACCAAATGACTGAGACAAGTATCGATAATTTCGTAAAGTATCAAACCGCTTTTGATTCGGTATAGTATTGATATGGTATCGGTTGAAGAAGAATCGGTATCGATGATTGATACCAAGTACATAACATTTCGATGCGTATCGATATTTCCTATTGAGTAGGGGAGACCGGGGCTAAAAGTTCCGGGGGTAAGTTGTTCCGACGGTTCTATCTTCAAAAGGAAAAGAGCGTTGTACTTCAAAATATTTTTTCCGTGTGAGCTGATCGCGCCACTCACACGGAAAAAATACTTTAAAGTACAACGCTCTTTTCATTTTGAAGATAGAACCGTCGGAACAACTTACCCCCCGGAACTTTTAGCCCCGGTCTCCCCTACTTTGGTATCGAATTAATTGAATATCATCAAAAGTATTGGTATCAATCCCATCACTAATTGTAGCTTTCGTTATCCAAATTTTAAGAAAACGCTTAAAACTCTTTGCCCTTTGTTCCACCACCATCTGTAAGAATTGTTTTATGGTGTTACTAGATGTGAAATGTATAGTTCAACTACCCATACAGCACACTCTCGTTGCAGCATAGTTGCAGTATAGTTGCGGTGCAAGATTGCAACGATTCACGCAACGTTGTCGCAACTGTGCAGCAATAATTCTATGTCCGCCTGCTGCAATGTTGCACAACAACTTTGAGGCAACTTTGCACGGCAACTTTGAGGTAACGAAAAACTGTTTAAAAAAAAATAAAAAAAGTTATCGATTACGACAGATTTGAACTCCGGACCGCCCGCATGACAATCCGACGCGCTACCGTTGTGGCCACGGAATCTTCTTGGATGTAGAGTACTGTAGATGGTATATATATTGATTACTCCGTACGTTAAAAACCTTTATACTACATGAGTACTACGACCCCCATATATTGTCGTTCCAAAAGCACTGTGCGTCGTGCTCGCCTTCACGAAAACATCAGCTTGGCACGTGCCACCAGTAAAGTAGATTCTGACTTATGCTTGGAACTGATTAAATGGTTGCCTTCTCCGACATATATTTTATATTTTAGTTCATTATACTGGACGTCCGCGGGAACAGTAAACACCTGGATATTTCCTAACGTATTGGAGATATAAAAGAAATTGTTTATATGAAATTGCATGGTTGGAGGGGGCAAATTTACTACGGAACTCTTTTTTTTAACAGATCATTTGATAGTGCGTTTCAAGACGAATTCAATAAAGTATAATGTATACACTTTATTTCAGCCGGTTTTGGAGATATTATGTTTTAAAATTTGCTAACGCCGCAAAGTTGTGGCAAAGTTGCGACAAAGTTGCGGCAAAGTTGCTGCATAGTTGCGGCAAAGTTGCTGCATAGTTGCGGCATAGTTGCGGCATAGTTGCGGCAAAGTTGCGGCATAGTTGCGGCAAAGTTGCAGTGCATTATTGCAACGCAACTATGCAGCAACTATGCAGAAACAATTCTATGTCCGCCCCGTGCAATGTTGCACGGCAACGTCGCAGCAACCATACATCGACATTGCGCTGCAACCATGCAACATCGCAAGGTTACTGCAACCATCCTGCAACTTTGCCGCAACGAAGTGTGCTGTATGGGTACTGGAATCTCCAGAGTAGTAGTGAAAGAAAAATAAGAAATTGTAAAAAATTACCTTCCAAGCTCTTACTTCTTAATATTTGGCTTCTTAATCAGGAGTGCCAATGATTAGTTTAGTGGCAGCATTAGTGCAGTTTACCCAACGAACCTACCAAAAGAAACAATTACTGTATCGAAGTACACGGGACGAAATGCGCAATGGATTTCATTCTACGTAGTTCCCTGGTGGGCTTCAGAGTTCAGCCATTCTTTTCGCTTTCAACTCCCATTGTCTGTTTTTTCCATCTATTTTCCGGCGGACGGAACGCTTGAAAAAGTCTGTCGAAATATTTCGGCCTGGCTTCAGCCGGTGAAAATTTCAGAGGCTTCAGGTATTATTTTCTTCGCAACTCGCCTGGTATTCGCTCACAGATCCGGTGCGTGGACATGTGTGGGTAGGATCGCGTGCCGCGCGTAGGAACCGCGAAATTTCATGACGTCAATCAGCGCCAATTGATTTTCGAGCGACTCGCTCGCCGTGCGCCCACGTTCGAACGTTGATCGTTCGTAGGTTTTTCCGTGATCGGGTGTAGCTTATCGCGAATTCAGCTCGCTTTTCGACGTTGAACATTTGAGTGGAGTGGACGAAAAGTCCAGGCAGACTGGAAATCGGATCAGACCGAATTCGCGAGCACTCGGAATGTTATTGGGAATTACGCGTCAGTGGCGAGCCATACGGCTTCCCGTAATCCGCGTATCGGGTGTCCATTCAGCACGCGCGAAAAATTCGCGCCGCCACCGTGACCCGCACATGTGCGACTTCGTGCTGTTTCTCGTTTCGAGCCGCGGGGGATCCGTCTGCCCGCCGGAAATTGGGTATCCGTGTCCCGATTCAGCGGCGAGCCGTGCCTCATCACGCGATCTGGACATCCGTCGCGGTTAATCGAAAGCACAAACAAACGTCGCCCTTTCTTCTTGGCAAGAAGCGATCCTAATCCAAGTCGTTTCGCAATTCTGCTCTTGGATGCAAGAAGGAAAGTGTCTGTAAAAATTATGAAGTTAGGTATTTTTATAATATTTAAAAATTTGATATACATATTTGCTTCGTACTTGCATTATTACAATCGCAATTATGTAAAGATTAATCAGTGAAATTAAATTTAATTATAGCCCTCTCGAGCCCTTCTTTCATAGAATGGGGAAATATAGAAAAAAATGTTGTTTTCTAACATTATTTATTTAATGTTTGCATAATATTTGAAAAACTATAATCATAAAATATGTAGGGGTCAGTTGGTCAACATCGATATATGTACAAAGTTTACCATAGCTCTGTTAATTTCAAAGCTACAGCAATGAAATTTAGAGTGCATATGAAGAAAAGAACGGGGAATCTAATTATGCGTTTTTTTTAAATAAAATGGGCCTAAGTGTCCTAAGGCCGTTCTTGGATCCAACAGCACAATTTCACCGGGCCGTAATTCTGCTCCGAACGATAGAGCTATTCAGGGCACGGAATGATTCCTCCTTCCCAAGCCCAAGACCCAAAGAACCTACATAAACTCGAAGGGGACAAGACGCGCGATAAATATTGCACGGGTCCATTTGGTGGAGTCTACTGTTGCCAAAGGTTCGAAGGACTCATAAAAATCGAAGCAGGTAGATCGGACTCGAAGGGGCGCGAATGTTCCTGCCTAGTAGGTCGCTGGGAGTTTCCAGCTCGGCAGTAATTACCAGCCGACTAATAGGAACGGTTTCCTTCGGAGTTCGGGATCACTCGAGGCTTTTGTCTCGAACGAGGCCCGGCGTTGGACTAGAAGGCGATTAGGGGAACCTCGAGTTTCTCGTGTTCTCGCAGGCACGTTTCGGCGAGATCAATCGCGAGGGACCCGTTCTCCGCGACTTTCTTTTTACCTTGTCCGCCTCCTCCTCTTTTCATTCGCCCGGGAGGCCAGTGGCCTATAGGACCTTTCAAAGTAGATTTTCTCAGCGCAGCGTCGGTGCCTCACTCCCACGAAAAGGCCACCTTCGACGTCGATTTCCTCGGAAATGAAGCGCAATATTAAAAAAATTTATTCCTTTTTCTCGACTTATTTACTTATTATAAGTCAAAAAGAAAGAGTATCTCTTTTTGATATTACGCGTCATTTTCAAGAAAATAGGCTTTGAATTCCATAACGCTGCGACCAAACGCGTATAGAAAACACATAGGTAGTACCTACTTTCAGCCAACCTCCGAAAAAGCATCGAGTCGGACATCCGTTCCAATTAGATTTCTAATTCGATAAGAATCTATAACGACGCCATTTAAGCCTCTCTGATCGCGATTAAATCAGCGTTGCCCGTTCAGCGCCGAAAGCGTGGCGAATTTTTTACTCGACCAAGCGAGCCGTGAAAATTGGAAGTCGCTGCTATTGTAGAAAAGCCTGTGGAAATTTTGTTAAAAAACCATGAAACGTGTTCACGTCTCTGGAGTGGTACCCCGATGGTCGTTAGGCGCGGTGAAACGCCGCGACACGCCGGCCGGACAGGGAAATCTTTATTAGGCGCAAGCGTTGAGGTTTAATTAGCAAGGTATCGGAGCCGTGGAAATAATAAGGAGTCGAGCGCGTTGCTCGGTCGAACGGCCGTCACTGCCACCGGGCAATTAATAACGGGGCAATCGTGGCAGCCGTGTAACTCGCGCGCGATAACTCGGCCGCGATCGCGCGGGGTTAAGTGGAACGGTGAAATTGACTCGATCGCCTCCGCACGTCTGAATTTCATTTTAACGCGGCCGCGCGTCGGTGCGCCGCGAAAAACAAGAATAAATGGCCGCGCGCGGGTCCAGAGCGGGAAGGAAGGTGATGCGATCGGTGGACCGACAGCAAATACACTCGAGACCGCTTTATGCCTCGGATGCATTAGGCCGCGGCGGTAAGTGCAGCATAAATGCACGCGCGATGCGCTCGCGGCTGATTGGTTTACCACCTGCGGCTACTTGACTCTTTGCGCTTCGAACGGCCTTTAAACTTTTCCTCCCATCTCTCTTTCTCGCATTCCCCTGGCTGTCTTCCCTCTAAGCTCTATCAGCCGCGTCTCTTTTTCGTATCTACGCTCTCGGAAGTCGGCGATATCTCCGCGCTCAATCGATTAATTTCAGGGTCCAGCGATTTCCCGCTCATTGATTTCCTGCGGGATCGTTGGCGCCGTGACTCGGGATTCGCATCGTGAAACCCATACCCCGTTCCATTTTCGCCTAAATGATCGTCACTGATCTATTGCTCGAGGAATTACGTGATGCGATTTGAAAGCGTAACCGCTGTTGAATTACGCGTAAGTAGCTGCGTCTCATTTTTTATTTCTTCGAAGCGTTCTTCTCGAGGGTGAAAATGTGCGCGAGGTAAAGGCGAGTGGGCGACAGTTGGAAATAGTGTACCTACGTTCTCTGAAAGCGATTTTCTTTCCTTCCATCCGATGTCGCAGTTTCACTCTGTTTTTTGATTACGTTGGTTGATTTGCACGGACAGCCGTGCAGGACACGGTCGCAGCCTTTTTGCATCGCTGTGACGCATCGGGGGCAATCGATAGGTCGCTGGTTGCCGTGTTAATCGAGTTCATCGGCGTCTTTCACCGTCGACTTTGACCGATGCAGTCCCGTGAAGCATGATCGAATCAGTTGGACGCTTTCGCTACCAGGCTGCATTTTGCAAACCTCCGGGCATGTGCTGTGAATGCGACCCTAGGCGATTCAATTTAATCGATTCAATTGCGAGCTCCGTTTTTACTCGCGGTCGCCCCCGTTTCAAAGTATCCCCCGGGCTTGAAAATGCTTTTCCCCCCGCGAATATTGCGATCGCTGTGCATCCTGAGCGACCGGGTTAATCGGTTATTCTCATCGTGTCCGCTCATTTTCATCGAATCGCGAAGACCGCGGGGACGGGTCTCGGCGAGGGAAGAGAAAGGGGATTTAGCCTGGCGAAATGTCGACGTATCGATCGATTCCACTCGAAAGCGAAGCTGGCTGGCGCAGTTTTCAGGTTTCACTTGGCGGCCGACCATCCACGGAGCCCTCCTCTGAAACGCATTGTAAATACGCGAACGGTAGTCGACGAGACGAGAATAAAACTCGCGGAGTGCTGTCGAGATTGCTCCACGATAAACACAGACGAGAATCCGACAAACGTTTCGTCAGAGAAAGATGCCAGGCGCACGCGGCCTTTCTTTTCTTCCATGCATTATCACAGGACCGTTCAAAGCGATCTCAAAATGCCTGGGAATCAATTTCCTGGATCAGTTTCCTCAATCATCTATGATGACTATTAGGTCGATGCAAAAGTTTGTTCGATTCATTGGTAAGTGATGTTAGGTGCATGGAAATTTCTTTTTTTTACTACACTTGTAGGTACTATTACTAGAAAAGTGGCAGAAGATAATATATTTTTTATTATTATTATTATTATAATTTAAACGGGACAAGATCCCATAGTTTACAAGTATACACATTACAAAGAATAGCACTTACTATTTTTACCTTTAATAAAAACTTTGGTTCAATAAAGCGAAAGAACTTTTCTGCCGACCTAGTAGGCACCTACTATATGTATAATAGAATCGAGGTGATAGGATGGTCTTTTCCACCGTGGTAATCGATGCAAGATAGTGCTTGGAAATTAATTGCTAGTGGCCCCAGGAAAAGTGAACTCTTCCTTTTCGCGTTTCATTTAAATGGAAAGAAGAGACGAAAAGGGACAAGACACCCTTGGAAGTCCCGGGAGCAACAGGCTCCGAGTTTCGCGAGGGATCATCTACAATTTAAATAGGTAGATTCTCCGTGTATCCACGTGCCTTCGACAAACTTGTTCGTACTTCCTCGTTTGCTTGGATCCCCCGTACGCGGGGCAGATTCGTGGCCGATTTATGTTTATTCGTCACGCGGTTACGACGCCGCGAAATCACGATCCACCCTCGATTTACGGGCGTATTCAAACGAGGGTGAATTATACAACGCGCACGTCTAAAGTTAACGCCACTATGCCTCGGGTATCTAGATTTTCCTCACGAATCGCTTCATCCTCTAACAGCACTGCGATTAGCTCAGCAACTATGCCATTCATTTCCTTCTTTTTATCCCCCACGTCGCGTTTCCCCGTGTACTCCATTTCACTCAGTTTCGTCCACTCGTTTTTCTTCGTTAAAGAATCAGACAAGCGCGATGCTACGTTTTTCTCTCGACAGAGTTCTCGGTAGAGAAGCCCGTTCCGCGGCCGTACCTACGTTGCGCATGATCCTCTCTCGCGAACAACAGGAACAAGAGGATCCCGTTGTTGCTGGCGGGTGGAGTCGAAGGTCGATTTTAATGGGAAGCCATGGCAGTAGTGCACGTAAGAATGATGTACAGCCGAGAGGAATTGCTTTTAATTGCTGTTGGACGTCCGTGACCGTGGAGCGGGGCGACTTTTTCTTCTCCTCTCGTTCGACTGTCGTGACTCCTCATCGTCTCTCTTCTCGATTACCTTCCTCTCTATTCCCCAAGGGCCACCGCCGTGGATTCGCGTAGGCGATGGGGGACGTTACTTTTAACTGCTCGGCTCTCGCCGGACGGAATCCGAGTTTAGGATAACCGAGGGCGCGGATTTAATGAAGCAATATCACCGTCGGTGATGGAGGGTCGAGATTCTCCACGGGGATCGACATTGATCGTGAACGTCGAACGGAAGAGAACGGAGCGATATCGTTGCCCCGTCACTTATTGCGATGTTGCCTCTTTTACAGCGTCTATCGTGGCTTCCCGTACTTCCTTTTATGAAACCCATTTCCAGCGGGCTCGCGTTTATATGTAAATCGAATGCACATACCGCTCGGCTGGCCGCGCTTACATTCGAGCACTGTTCCCCTGGATACAGTTTGACCAGTCATCAGACTCCGAGGGGGAAATAATCTGATTCACGCGGAACTGCCGACCCTGGCTACGGGCCCGTGCTGTTGCTGTCGTTGTTTAACGGTGTTGAGCTATCGCGCCGGTCGATTATAAATTCCTCGGCGTGCGTGCTGCATATTATCGGAGATTAACCCTCGAGATTAATCCTTTGCCGTTCCCCACGGCCTGCGAGGGGCTTGTGCTCGTCGTTGCATCAAGTTGCACACAGCCTCGTGAAATCGGGGATACGTTTGGATCACTTGGGATCCCTTGAGCTTCCTGTTCTTACGCCAGCGGCTCGGATGTTCATCGAAATTTCATGATAAGGGGAAATGCCTTCCAATCTAAAGGAAACTAACACAGAGGCAGAGTTTCCGCGAAGGCCCAAGTTTCCATGCAATCGATTCGCCATCAGACGCCGTCGCACCATCGCGGGTAGAGTATCGCAGAATCTCCCTAAAAGCTTCGACCTAGTAAAACTTCGCGCCGATTCCACGGCTCCGCTGTTCCCTTTGTCCCCCTTGTTCCTCTAACGGAAAAAGTTTGCTCGTCGAGGAGGAAACTTGGCTCGTAGCTGTCCCAGCGAGGCTTCCATCAGCCCTGTCCAGCGAACAAGACATTTCCCTGTCTTCTTTTTGTGCTCGCCGATCCAGCCGACAGAGTGCGCAACAAGGGAACCGATGGATCATCGAGGCTCCGAGACTACGAACCCGGCAACGAGAGAAAATCAATCGAATCGGACGTGAAGTGCGTGCAAACTTAACGTTGCACCCTTCACGGCGAGGCAGCGCGAGTGCATCGCTTTCTCGACCCTTGACAGGGGTATTCCCGTGGTTACGCAGCGAAAAAGGGAAGGATACCTCTACATGACGGAGTATCGAGAGTTTCCGTCTCGTTGGCCGTGTAGCGAGATTTTTCTCGGAATCGTTGCATCCGGAATGAAATTATCGGCGTCACGGCGAACGACGTCGTAAACGCGGATGAATTCAAGGTCCCCCCGCTGCTGGCGGCGAATTTTATAAACCGTTTCACGCGCCGCGACGCGTCCCCGCGAACGAGAATCGCGCTCCCGTTCCTCGTTCATGAATAAATCCAACCGATGGAAAGCTGTAAGTTTTACAGGGAGCGGGGAATCTGCGCCGCGCTTTCTACCTCGGCGGATTTTATGCACGCCGAGTCCGATGAAAGAAGCAGGAGTAAAGGGGAATCGGCGAAAGGCGCTAACGCGCGTTTTACGAGGGCACTCGCTTTCCGAACCGATTGCCCGAAAGCGGGCTGACGATGACGGCGTATCGGCGAGAGCAAACTCGCGCGACCTTCGCGTTCACTATCGATCTGCCGCGCACACTTCACTCGTTTCCGGGGCGAGAGTGAAAGCGCGCGGGAAAGAAGGGAAAACGTGTGCTATCGCGAGGTGATCTTTTTAGGGACTCGAGGGTTTGAGTAGCCTTTGTTCAAAAAGAGGAATGCTTCGAGTGTCGTCGAACGAGTTCTCCCAATTCCCTTCGTTATTCTGGTTAAAGGGTTAATAAATCAAAGCCAACTTCTCCGCAAAGCGAGACGCAGCATTTTCCAAATAAGGGAGAGTGGGGTGGTTACGAATATCTAAGCAAAAAAGCAAATAAAACGAAAACTATGTGAGAAATGAATTTGTTTATTGTTTACAAACGTACTTAAACTAGGGATCTATAAAGTACTGTGACAATTTTTTAAAAAATTGTAATAAAAATCAAGTTTATAGTGAAAAAGCAAAACCCTTGGTGTTCGTGGTTATTCAACTGCCGTGGGGTAATCACGAACAGAGTGTTAAATATCGCAGAAAGCGCGACTTCAATGGTCAACCCATAAAAAAATGTTGCTACAACCTATACCTAATGTATTTTTCAAATTCCTCTTCTTGTGCGTTAGAAAAAAATTGCAATTGGTCGGAATATCGAAAAAATAGTAAAGGTCGTTTTTTAAACTTTTTTCTGAGCCTGTAATGAAAATTTCAAAAATCCCTTTTGTAGATTTAAGTAAGTTTTAAACATGCTGAAAATTTCATCAAAATCGATTAACGTTGCTAGTCTCGAAGGTTCGAGAATATCCCATCCGAGTTGTTCGTCAATGCCCCACGACATAAAAAAATAAAAAAGAATTTACTTCAGAGGTTACAATCATAATTCAAGCAACGTCCTCGTCACAAAATGTTGGTAAACACGTGCTATAGTTCAACTTAAACAAGAAACAATTGTATCATTAATTCAACACCAATTACATGCAATTGAAGTGGACAAAACATTACTTGAAACATGATGAAAATAACAAATTGTGAATAGCATGAGCGTGCTGTATTTATTACTTTCTGCCCAGCGTTGAATACGACCTAAACTATTTACTACTGGACATCAAAACATTATTTCTATTCATTAAAACGCCGTAACATCGCATTCGCGATTACCCCGCGTTCGTGTTTACCACTCTCCCTTACACCCGAATCTTGTCGTGAGCGTTGCTGATGCAAGGTCTGTCGAGAAGATGCCTCCTAAACTGCGAGTTCCTCGCACATGTTTGCGAGGATCCTAGCAAGGAGCTACGAGCGGCGCGAAATCGTGCAGAATTTCCGGTGCTTTTGGGACTAACATGGTCGCGTCCATAAATCGACCAGGGACATGAAATCTTTTACTACCTAGCCCAGACCACCGGGTAAGGGAGCCAGGTCTGTGATAGACGCGAATACCAGAGAGGGCAAGGGAGGCGAGAAGATGGACGGGCCGAGGGAGGAAAGGCTTGGGAAAGGAAGAGGACGAAAGGGCGGCAGGTAGAGGGGGATCGCTGCCGGTAAGTTACGATAATGGCGAGGCATCGGTAAGTTATGTCAAGATGACGGGAAAGGAGGAAAGAAAGGAAGGACGAGAAGCGAGGGAGAAACCGGCCTCTTGCAAATAGACGGGATCGACCGATGAGATGAGGATGCCGAGGATACTAAGGGGGATCACGCGGAGGAAGCCGCGATTGGCAGGTTCGAGCAAACACGAAAGTACGAGACAAGGGAGATGGGTGGATTCTTTCGCGAGGTTCTCGATAAGCATCGTTCTACAAGGATATTGATGTCCCGACTAATAAATGGAAATTAATCGCGAAGCCGCCCTCGGATGATCGAGTGGGGGTTGGAATAGAATAGGGTCAGTTGAGAGGCGAAATGCATGCGCTGGATCCCACGAGGGACAAAAGGAGAAAGCCAGAGACGCACCTCTGCCCTCGGGGGAGAAGAAATAAGGGACAGGCGCGGCGGGAGGCCCCTTGCGACTTTGGAGAACTCATTTGCGAGAATCGTAAAACGATTACTGCCCCGCACGCCTTGCTACACGGGCGGCACAAGTCAAACAAGAGATTGCATAAAATCGTTGTCTGCTGTCGGGAGTAAAAAGCGCCGCGTGTGCACGCCGCGGACGGAAGAGGAAGGACGGGGAGAAAGGAGGAAAGAGGCCTTGGGCCAGGAAGATGGGATTTTTAGTACGACGACCGAGATCTGGAAATAAACGTCGCCGGAATGGGACACCCGGCCGAGGAAGCGTGTGGAAAACAATTGGCGAGGGCGTGGAGGGCACGGCCCTCGTAAAAGGATACCGCGAGGAATGCTGGGGAATGTCGACAGCCAGATAAAGAGACGAGAAGACGACGAGACGGAGGAATAAGAAGGAGCAATTGAAACGAGGTCGGGGGAAAGCTGGACATTTTATTACCCCTTTGCGAACGGGCACGGACGTTCGGAGTCGGTTGCTCCATAATCTTTGGCCCTTTGGGTGCAGCGTCCGCTAAGCCTGCAGATATTCAACGAGCGAGCTTTAAACTTCAGAAAATTCCCCGTAAAATCACAAGCCAGAGGAGACACGTAACCGTATTTTTTTTAATCCAGTCAACAATCTCCTTGGACCTTAGACGGTGGGAATTAGTGGATAGCGGCTCCTCGATGGACCGCGTCGAATGGCAGAGGCGGAAAGTAAAAGTTAGCCGTGGATGCGACAGTGAAAGAGCGCGTCGAGAGAGCGTCGATCTGAAAATGGCAGTTAATTGTTGCACTTTCTCGCGTGGCCGCACGCAGCCGCGGACAGAAAACGTTTCACCGATGAATTCCCATCGAAACTTCGTCCATCGAATTCAATCAGTCCTCGTTTCGAAGCGATTCCATCCCCAGCGTCCACTTTTCAACACGCTTCAGACAATTTAGATGATTCAGCCTTCAACCGTGACGGCGGATAAATTGGTAGACTTTCTTTCCTCGAAACTGGCAAAGGACAACTTTATCGGGATAATCTTGCTCTGTTCCGCGAAGAGGAGCTGGCTCTAAGTCGCCGCCAATTAACGCCAAGGACTTTTCGAGGATGAGGATCATGGCGGCGGTCTCTGAAAAGATTGGAAAGGGTGGAGTGACGTGGAAGTCTGGCTCCATCGACAGACGAGTCTGTGGTTGGGCGCAACCGATTGCGAGTGCAGCTGGAGTCGACCTTTATCGTCCTTCGCCTTACGAAATAATCGCGCACTCTTGCTGGCGCGGGAGGATTAATCGTCCTCACCTTCGAACGCCCCTTCCTCGTCCCGCGCGAAGGTCCCGATTGGTCGGGATCGGGTCGCTCCGCGAGCGCCAACGATTTCATACCGTTCACCTTTTCCTCAGCAAATGCCAAGTCCTCGAGAACGTGTTCTGCCTCTAACACCGATCCGACCAGCCACCGGAGCGAGAGAGAGAGAGAGAGAGAGAGAGCCTCTCGCGACTCGTACTTTTCCATCCCCGCTGCGCGCCGCGATCAATTATGCTGGAAATCCGATTCAATCTGCTCGTTTCTCTTCGTCCGCGGAAGCTTCTCAAGCTCCCGCTGCTCTGGCCCCGATTGGCCCCGGCTTTCCCGCTCATTTTAACGTATTCGCGAACACACGTCGGCGAACTTGAGACTATCTACGACGTTTCATAAGCAAAGGTGGAGAAATGGTTAATCTGGCAGGTGCAACGAACCTCTAGCCGCGTGGCAGGCTACTCGATACTTATCGATTAATGGCGGATCAGTTCTACTTTAGTCACACCTGTTATTGCACCTCGCGATCTTGCGTAACGGATTGAGAGCTTGAATTCAAATTAATCGCAGATGCATTCAATGTCTCTGCACTCTCCTTTCCTATATTAAAAAATCTGAATGCGCTGAAGTGACTCGGGATAAAATTGCAAAGGTGTTTGAGTCAGCACTTCACACGTAGCATCGACCTGCCCGCAGAGTTGGGCATTATTCGGCTAAATTTTCATTCGAATATGGATTCGTATAAATCTCCAAGATTTATTCGCGAATAACAAATGACGATTTTATTCGTCAAAAAATTATTCGTTATTCGCGAATAAATCTGTACCGTTATTCTAGCCAGATTCGTTCGAATAAGAATTTATTCGTTATTCGACCTGAATGAACGACGAATAAATGTGATACCCTGTCGGGTATCTATCGATGGAAGTCTGTACTGTGTTCAACATATGTTTGGACGTGTGGGTCTGGAAGTGTGCGTATTTGTATGTATTTAACAATGTTTAATGAACGCTTATAATTTGAAGAGATTGATTTTTTCATTAGTTTAAATGGATTGACGTGAGCAAAGTTTATTTAAAATAAATCAAAACGCCACTTTATGTAATACCGTGGTCATACATCTTCCTGCAAAGTCCGAGCTATCACAAGAGCTACTTAATCTAAAACATTAGGTCTCACGGGTGTCACGATACATCGCTGAAACCACGTGATCATTTTATTCGTCCGTTGAGTCGACTAAATATTTATTCAAATAAGAAATTATTCGAATAAATTTTCAGTCAAATAAAAACTTATTCGTTATTGTCGAATAATTTCATTTCATTCGAATTTTTTATTCGAAGATTATTCGAATAAAAACTTATTCGCACAAATGTATTCGAATACGTATTCGAATGAAAATTTAGCCGAATAATGCCCCACTCTGCCTGCCCGCCCCCTCGATAGCTAATTCTTCCCCTCTGCCGAGTGCACACACGGATTACGGGTGTGACTTGCGAACTGTGCCGGCAGTTTAGCAAAGTTTGCCAGCAGCCCTCTCGAGATTAATTCCAGGGATTGTTTCTTAATTTGGGGACGAGGTGTTCCGTGCCACCGAGGCCAGTTTACACAGCGGCGATTCCCGCCAGACATGTACGCAAACTCTGTCTGGGGAGAAGCACGAAGCACCGGAAATTGTCGGCCCCCTTTTTCGCCGTGATTCAGCGTCTGAGAGCTGGACGCTGCGCGCCGGGAGACGTCGGTGGTCGCGGATTCACGGTCCTCGGCGCTGGTTAAGCGAACGCGACGACGTTACCCGATATTCTCCAGGCGGCTTTTTCGTAATTGAATATTTCCCGCTGTAAGGACGAGGCGCGAGGATGACGTACGCGCGGTCCGTTTAACGAGGGGAAAAACGGACCGCGAGAGGAGCGTGTATCGCTCGCGAGAGCCGACGTCGCGGCGCGAGTAATTACCTCGGAAACGCAAAACGACCAGGCGAGAACCATCCGCGGCGAGCCGTCGCGAAATGTTCACTTAGAATCTATTAGCCGAGCAAAATCCACCGTACGGCAATCGATGCTTCCTCCGCTGCGTCGGTGTACACTTCGTGTACGCTTAATGAGCTATACCCTTCTCATCCGGCCGTAAATCCGCGCGCTGTGCTTGGCCAGCCGAGGGTCCTGCCGCGCTGATCCTGCGGATAGGATATTCCTTTTGATACAGTCACTTGTTTCGGAAATTCGAGACATTAGCTGTGCTGCTTTAGGACGCTGCGCCGGTCTTCTTTCAATTGCTCTCGTTTCATTGGATACGTCGAGGGTCTTCTTTGGTAGGGGGGCGACTTAAAGATAGACCTCGACTTTCGATCGATTGGTTAGTTGGGACATCCAGTGTCAAGGGCCAAAAGGGCACTCTCAGCTTGCCGTCACACAGTGGTCCGAATAGGGGAAGTAGGGGGACATTAGTGTATAACTTTGGAACTATAAAATATATCGGAATGAAAGTTGCGCCAAAAAATAGGAAAAAATTATCCCTTTCTAATGATGTATAATTTAATATTTTTTTTTTAACTTATTTGTGATAAGAAAATTTAATTCTGTTTATTTGGTACCTTATTTAATAATCTTTAAGTGATTTAAATCGCATGGTGGAGAAACTTTTCGTTTCCAAGTTGTAAGGAAAAGTCAAATGAGAAATTCTGACGAAATCTACAATTTAGTTAAACATTATTATTCATTTATTACTAATTTATTCGGCGGACTAGAGCCCAATATACATAAATATTTGTAAAAAACCTTTATAATACAATAATAATACGACGGATACGAACGTTTATACGTAAAATGACGTAAAGCTGACAGTTTTAAACATTAATAATTTGAAGAGTGGGATACGGGGGGAATTGATTTTTGCATGATTTTGTAGAAGAAGGTGTGCTGAAAATATTCCCATTGGTTAGAACGTGGGACTCGGTGGGACTCGAAAGATATTCCTTGTGAATAGTAAAGAACTTTGACAATTTTCTTTATTTCATTGAGCCTTACTTTGTGAATACATTATAAACAGTAATTTTTAGTTGTCGGTGTTAATTGTTAACGCAAAAGAATGCTCTTCATTCTAGAAAAAGAAAGGAGAGAAAAATATTAAACAGGGTCGTCAGGCCATCTCTAAGAAGGAAGCAGTTTTTTCTGTGAAAAATGCTATCTTTAAAATCTCCAACTTTAAGCGTTCGTCCCAATTACCTACACTTTTTATTAAATTTTAATAATCTTTTCAGTTTCGAGACTGATGGACATTTAGGAAGTAATAAACATTCATTAGTTGTCGTTAGGGGAAAGCTCATTTTTCGGCCAAATGTCCCCTACTACCCCTATTCGTCAGCTGGTCGGTAGTCCTGGAGACACACGCTGAGAGCCTGTCGAACACTGAAGGTCTACTGGATCAGTGGTTGCTCTCTCTGCCTCGCCACTGCACAGTGGTCTGGAGAGCGGCATTTTGTGGTCAAAATTAAAAATACCTTTAAAGCGACATTTTTTAACAAGAATTGACTTTCTACGATACAATTTGATTATTTACAGTAGCACATTTAAAAATGCTCAATTATTTTGCAAAAAAAAAAACAAATTTCGTATTTAAAAAATAAAACCCCCTTAGTGGCGATTATTTTGAAGAAAACTTCATTTTTATGATAAAGTTGTTTTAAAAAAACCACAACTAGTTCGTAAAAAGAAAGAAAAGAACCATCTTAACGCTATCTTTACATGTAAACGAAGACATAACGTACTGAAAATGTGTGATAGCATAAATACCTAGTATAGTTCATTTGAATCCAGTTCTAAGTTATCTAAGTGCCTAAAGATCAGCAATGTGCCTTCGTTGTCTTCACAATTTTCATCAAAATCTTCTTCATCGTTAGTTGTCTCTTCTATAAATGTGGATGTTGTTGGTTCTGGTTCAATAGACGGGGAACATAGTAATGCTAAAACCTCGGGAGGCAGTTTAAGTTTCTGGAGTTTTTGTTTTTGTAGCCTGTTTCGTAAACTTATATGTGATATGAGAAGATATGAAATTTCTATTGCTCTGTTAACTATAGCTCCTATACTACGATACGCATCCAAGTTCTGAATGCAGCGCTAGCACACTTCGCGTCTATTTGTTAAAATCCATACAGAGCTAAAAGTGGCAAAAGGTGGCACCTAAACCTTGCATATTCCTTTTAACAGATGTTTAAACTTTCTTATAAAATAAGTCCGAGGTTTAGCACTTTTAAGCATTTTTTTTTAAAACCTTTCTCAAAGCTTAAATTGTTATACAGTTTGTACTATTTGTATATGAATTACAAAATGCTCATAACTGGATTAAATACTTGAAATACACCTGCTAACACGTATAAAACTATCATTAAAGACTGATTTCTGATATTCTATAATTGGTAACTAAAACGTTTAACTTTACTTTAAATGTTATGATTTCGTCTTTAGAACGCTGTATCTCATCACAGATGTATTTAAAATGAATAATATCTTGGATTTAGGAGCTTTGAAGGATTGTAACTTTATAGCAACAAAAATTTTTTCTGTATATTAAACTTGAAAAATTGACTTTTGGCCACAAAAAGCGGGTTTCCAGACCACTGTGCACTGCTCTCTTCCCGCTCTCCATCTCCCTCGCCCTACCTAGCGAACGTCGTCCTTGCATTGAAAAAGCAGCAAGGTCGTTGAGGACTTTTATAGCTCGGTCCAGCAGCCATCGGTTCGAAGCCCTCACTCCACAGAGTCCTATCCGACATCCTTTTTCAAATCGCCCTCTCCTTCTTACTCCCTCGGCATCTCGTTGGTTCTTTTTCCTGGCTGTCGCTTACACCGAAGCCGGTGTCCTGCCTCCGTAACTCTCCGACACCGAGCAAACTGTGCATTACTTATCTTCGCGGCTCTGTGCTTCGCTCCCACACGAAGCTCGACTCTGACATACGAGAGTGGCGACGAAATCGTCGTCGCCGGGTAACCGGAGAGAGATAAAACGCGGAGTAGTCGGTGGAGAAGGTCGCGATTCGTTACGCTCGTGTTGCCTCGCGCCGACGATTTTTGCGTCGCCTCTGTAACGAGACGTTTACGATACCGTGGCACGGCCGAGCCTCCAGCTCGCTCCGAGGCAACGGATGACGGAATTATCCGGGCGAGAAGGGTCGCCCTTTCACGCCATCTTGAATATCGTTCGGAGACCAGAGGCCTTCGTGCGCGTAAAATAATCTCTCCTTGGGGGAGAAACGGCGTCGCTAGTGAATTGTTCCTTGGGCCGCGGGCTCGTTCCTGATCTTTGACGCGAGGATCGCGCGTGGACCTCGCGGGATTTATGCCGCCCTGTCTGGTTCACTCGTCTTCATTCCCCGGTGGGTCTCGTCGCAACCACGGCTCGATCCTATCTCTCGTTGCTTGCGTTACCAGCTTTGAATTACGACCACGGTTACGACCGAGTCTGCTCCTTTCCCTAGCTTTACGCGAGAACGTCGTAAACGCGTCTTGACATCGACAGGCTCGATCGGGACGCTTCTTCTTCAGGCTCCCTCTCCGGGGACTCGGGGATACGCTCGGTGAAATCCAGAACGACCCGACGAAAGTGTCGGCGGACGGGGCGAGCGTTTATTACACCGTGCCGCGAATGCCAAATACATAACTCGGCTAGGTGGCACGCATATTAACGCGATGCGTGAGCCGAGTCGTTGATTAATGAACTAATTAACCTCGGGGAAGGGCGTTCTGGATCGAGCGCGGGGTGCTGGGAACGGAGTTCAAACACGCTGGCAACCAGATCTTCAGCATCTCGATGATTCAATGTTGGTTAGATCGACGGATAAAGGCCGAAAAGTTTATAAACAATCGATGACCGAAGCGCAGAGAGAATTAACTAATTATTATTCATTACTTGGATTAAAGCGCCCTGCGGACTCTTTTCGACCGTGACCCTGATTTCAAAAGCTTGTCAAAAGTAGGGGAATTTGTGTTTTTTAATAAAACTGATATGAGAGGACGAAGGAACTAATGTATAATTCTTAATTTGGGACCATGTGGGAACATGTGTGTACGTAATATGGAACATACCGAGTAACATAGATGAATTTGATAATGGCGATTACGACGATGATGCGGAATGCTTATTTTGCGATGGTAATTATAAAAACAATGACAATGAAAAATGTGGGGCTTCCGACATATTTATTCACGTGACCAACATGTAGGAGACGCAGAAGACAGGAATAAATTTCAAAAATGAAGTATATTAATAAATCTTCATTTTTAGTAAAAAATAGGTAAAGATTTTTGAGTTTTCTTTACAAATTTCCTAGGTGTTCCATATTAGGACCCATTTATTCAAACGGCCGAATTTCACTCTTTTTAGTTTTTTTTATTATAATTGCAAAACCATTGGATTTCTTTACATTTGACTATGTAACTATGATTATACTAACAATAAGAAGAAACTATCTTCATTGGTTAACTTTTGTTGAATAATCAAGAACACACGTATTTAATGATAAATTATACCACAATAATACTTTATAACTTACCTTTGTTACAAACTTTTACACCCCACAAAAAGTATAAACGTTTCTTTTTTCAATTATGGATGCCCGACTGATTCTCAATTGTCAATATCACCGTCTATTATGTCTAGGGATCTCGATTGCCTGAAAATTTCGTTATTTCTTTATCGACATTATACGAAGTTCCATATAACATGCCTTTACCCTACTGTTTGTTTAAAATGGGAAATAGCACGAAGTAGTGCGCTGCTCAGACGGTTTCAATTGTCAAACGCCGCCAGAGGAATTACCGACGAGACAATTACTAGGACACTCGATAAGTCTGTGGGCGTAGCGACCACGTCTCCCTTTAAATCAGGCACGACCAGTCCGCTTCTCTCCCTTAGAAATTCCGTTGGATTCGCGGTGCGATCGACAAGCACGATCACGTGCACTGCATGGCAAAAGTACAGGCGCGAATTGCGTGCCACACGCACGGGAGACCGTGTCTAATGGAGTCGATAAACGAGTTTCCGTGATTTCGCATTAAACGATCGGCACAGAGCGTGCTTATTATCGTTTCGTAGGTACATAGCACAGAGCTACCCGCGTTTACGCGCGGAGCTTCTGTTCTCGCGCCTCCTCTAAGCAGCGATACCTTTTGTTCCTCGCGATTCTTCCATCTGCTCTCTATTTTCGCGGAGGCTCATCTTTATACTTGTCCCCGTTTCTCGCCTCGGAGTCGTCCGTGGTCTTTTTGGGCTGTCGCCGTCTGCGAACGGGAGTCAAGGGCGACAGACCAGAAGGCGCCTGGGGTTGGCTCCACGGGTGCACACACAATCGATATAGCCACTAAAGTTCATGGCGCAGCAACCACCAACCGCCACCCACCGCCATTACCTTTGCCGCGGTTCGCGCTGGCTTGCTTTCATTCCCTGCGAGATTCCCCTGCTCGTTTTTCTTTTATTCTCGCGCGGCTTGCGTGACCTTATACCCACCCACACGTTTGCACGTGCTTCCATCGCGTCTCATACACCATTCCGATTTAATCTTCAATTTTCTTTCGCACTCTAATCGATCCTCCGCTGTGTCCCCGTTCCGCTTCCACCTCTTTCCGGTGGGAACGCGAGCTTGGGACTCGCGAGTCTCGTTGCCGCGGGTTTACTGGAAAAATTTAGGTAAATGCGAAGCGGGACGCGTAGCGAGAGAAACGGGCGAGCGCAGGAGGTGAGTCGGGGGGTGTCATCAGAGGTAACGCGGAGGGAGGTAATTACATGCCGTTCGGTGCATTAAATGTAAACAAGCCCCGCATAATGCCGTGTAAATTGTGTTACGTATTAAGCGTCCCCTTTGTTATACATGGTCCGATAGGCTCGCGGGGATGTTTAGCTTGAATAGAGGTTGCAGTGGTGCAGCCACTTACCCCATTTAACGACCCACCGACCGCTTAAATTAATTGCTATCTTCCTGTCAGAGGTTCCTACCTCGTTTATGGAACGGTGACACTATCTAGCAACCAGCGATTCGTCGATCGTTCGCTTTCACGTGTCGCCTGGTAATTATCGTAGAGTATTGTGGAGCAAGAGTGCGCATTTAAAGTTTAGACTTCTCTAAAATCTTTGGTATTACACTGATAGTCATATCATTTTGTGAGAAATAACTACTGTCCCTTATTATTCGATAGAGAGTGACTTCATATAAATTTACCTGTCGCAACTTATATAAAATAAATATTTCCAAAAAGTGTCAAATGCGAACTTTTACCCGATATGTGGGGCAAAAGTTTGCAGGTTATGGGATAAAAGAACGCAACGAGAAATATCCAAAGAAGTGTTTTATTTTCCTGCATAGGTACATAGTGGGGGTTATTCTCAATTCTACAGCGATTTTTCTTTATGAAATTCCTGCTTCTAGTTTGTCTCGAGCGATCTGAAGCATTTCCTCACTAATTGGTTTTCGGCCAAATAAGACAATAAAATAAAGTCATATTTTTCAATCAAAAAGTTAATAAAAAAGTATTTTGGAAAAATATTGCGGATTAAAAATGAATAAAAAAGAAACAAAAGCCGATATTGCATGCGAACTCTTGCCCCACTGCATTGTGCAAACTTTTGCCCCCACAGCTACTTTTACATTGTTTAATCAATCTTGTTATCTGTGAGGAGAATGGAAAACTTCTATTAGCACTTTTGAATAGAAGAATTTCAGCTCTTTCAGCCGACAAATGAATTAAAATATTTACTGATCAATTTATAGGAATAATATTGATTCCTAAAAATGAGAATATTACATCAGAACTAACGAATTTCAGTGCTTACCGAATTGTACGATAACAAAACGAAGCACAGCTACACAATTCGACACTGATGACTCTACCTTGATTGACAATTAACTGTCAATCACCATTGGCAACTACCACAACTCAAACCATGAAATTCGCATGGTGCGAACTTTTACCTACCTTTACTCTACGCAATTAAAGAAAGCTCAACGTCTTTCCTCGCTGAATTTTCCCTTACACGATAGGCTAAGACTCCTCGAAAGCTTTCGAATGTACGCGTTTCCTTCTGCCGCGATGGGATATCAGCGTCGCGCTCGAGGGACAACGCGACGAGCTAGCGGGGTGAACCGGGAGGCTGGATGTTCGCAGCAGTGGAGAGAATGTTCATCGCTGCACACCGGCGAGATACGAGGTTCGGATAAGGCTTAAGGGAACTAATCCGGGCTTATCTGCCGTGATAGATTATGTATTTGCCGCGCGGACGATAAATTGCAAGCCGTGAGACGTACTTCGGAGTCGGTCGTCCGATCTTCGCACGTGAAAAATCTTTAACGACGCCTCTGCGTCGCTCCGAACGAATCCCCGATATTTCCTCGGCCGCGGGACAGAGAGTAAAACGATCCAGGCTCGCGAGGCAACGAAGAATCAACGATGCTTCTGGTTATTTCTGCGATTCGACGACTTCTCGGGAATCGAGTGCCACGCTCGATCAAACTTCGCTTTGGGTCAAGGCAATCGTGCTAGTTTCTCAGCCGTCGAATGATCGCCGTGCCACCGATAAACCTTCGCTCGCTGGCTCTTCTCGCGTTTGAAATTCAATCACGCTGAAAGTGTTTGGAAATGCGCGACCGACGAACATAATCGAAAGTCAGCTCGCGCGTACACACACATATATATGTATAGCTTGTGTGTGCGTGTGTGTCGGCCCCCGCGAGGGTTTCCGTTGCGTTCACCAATTAGATAGTAACGCGTAGATAGCGGCGTTAATCCCGGCGCGGTATAGGAAAAAGGGAATAATTAATTGCACGGCAGCGGGGATATATCATCCCACGCTTTTTCCAGTATCATTGTACGCCGCGGGTATACGCTGGCCGAGCGGCCTGTGTATCGGTTTCGCGATGGATAAAGAAAATATAGGGACAGCTCGCGGTACCGGGAAAATTTATTGCTCTCTCTCGCGCGCGTTCCCTTTCTCCCTTACCTTTTTCTAACGTCTAACGCGATGAGAGACCGTAGGCAGAGAAATGGAAGGGAGAGGAGAGGGGAAGGCTGGGTACCCAATAATGATGGTAACAATGTTGACCTCGTAGGTCGCCAGACACACCCTTGCAATATACTCGTTTCTTCTCCTCTATCTCTCCTTGTTTCCCCGACGTTCTTTTTCATTCTCGATCCTCGTCGGCGGGACAGCCGCTGGAACCCCCTGGGTTCTATAATAAGACGTATTCCACGGTGCACCGTGTCTGGTACTCCACGTGTACCTGATTCCATGATTGGCCCGTACCCGGCAATCTTACCTCATACGTGATCTATTCCCCGTTTCTTTCCCCTTTTTCCAAGCCCCTACCCTCTATTGCACCGCTGCCGATGCGTTTTCCCTCGTCCACCGTCTGCGTCTCGTTGGAACACAGAACATGCTGGATCGAGGGTGCTAATCAATCGACGCGGAGCTCTCGACTTGCCCGGTGCTAATCCGCTGCTAATCCGCTGCTCGCCTTCTCGATCAGCGCGCGCACGCGACGAAAGGGAAAACGAGGAATGGCGAGGCTGCCCACTGGCTCCCGGGACCATTTTTATTCGCATAAATTACGCTTCGGTGGCGACGCGAGGAATTAATATGAATCGGACGACGCGAGGATGGGGCTCGGAGCATTCGCTGGCTGTCCTCGGATAAAGCTTCGCTTTTTGTTCACCTTTTGCAATGGAATTCGCGCGAGTTTCGGAGGATAAGATTCTACCTTGGTTAGGGGTCGTTGTTAAATTATGTAGGGCTCTTGGGAGGGTTTTATGTTTTCTTACAAGGAGGGGAGAGAGTAGCGTAGCGGATTTTTTTAACCTAATTTCCAAAATGGATAGGGGAGACCGGGGCAAAGTGACACCAAAAAAGTTTGAAGACGAATAAAATTTTTCCCTTTATATAAACATGTGTGGAAATAGATTTATAATATAATTTGAACATTACTATTGATAAATGACGAATAGCAATACTTAAAATAAACTTAAAGTATATTAAAATTCAATTTGAAAAGAAAATGCCAAAACTGACCACTTTACCCCATATATGGGGTAAAGTGACCTACTATCCGGGGTAAAGTGAGGTGCAACAAAATAAGAACTTTAATTAAGGATATAGGTAATTATTAACCCCTTGCGCTGGAATGACGTGTATAGCACGGCAGCTTCTGGCTTTTCTGCACCGTGGTTGTCAAAAACTGTGGCAGATATTTCATTTTTTTGAGGTTAGATTCTGTTCCATCACGCCGCGAGGTTTTCTAGCCAGCAGACAGGTTGGGGATATTGCGCACATCACTTGCGCATTGGTTCTTAGCAGCCATTTGCAGCTCAGTTTACCCCGGTCACTTTACCCCGAATGTGTACTCAATGGAAAATTAATTATTTAATAATGTTAGTATTAATGTTTTCTCAAATGCGTGTACATGTATGTTTAGAAGCTTGTTATAAACGCGCAGAAAAAAAATGGAGTTAAAATAACATATTTAAGACTCATTTATCCAAAAAGCTAAATTGAAAAGAAAACCAATTGGAAGTCACTAAAACTTCATTTTTAATTTTTTAAATGAATTTTCATTTTTCGATATCTGAATGTGCATAATTATCATTGTGGTATTACACACATTTATTACGTCACCAAAATTTGTAAATATATTCTATTGTTAAAGAATAAATTAAGGAAGCTCATTTTGCCCCGAGGTTCACTTTGCCCCGGTCTCCCCTAGTGTTGGGATGCCTCAGGTGGCGATTGTAGGGCAGAGATGAGACATTTATCGTAACAAATAAGATGAATATATTTGATAAGAATTACACTGTTTTTGCGTTTACTGGGTATCGACTCTTTAGCGCTTTTCTCTGGAAAAGCGCCGGGGCTTCTTCCTCCGCACGTCATTCCTCGCGTCACGGTCACTCACATAGGTATTCTTACTCTCTCAGCACACACACGAAACTTAAATCATTTAGGTATATAAACCTTTAAAAGAATTTTAATAATGGAAAAATGCAATAGGTATAAAAAATATTACATAAGGAAGGGGGGAGGGAGTTGGAATATGAAACCTTACAAATTCTTATACTGGGGAAGAGAGAGGTTTAAAAATCGTCAAAATTACTCTTGCGTAATATAAAAACGGCCCCTTAGTGGCCGCATCAATCGCAGACCGACTCACACTCGCCGGAAGATAGGTAGGGGAGACCGGGGCTAGATGTTACAGGGGCAGGTTGTTACAAAGCAGTTTAAATTTTTTTCGCTTCGAGTGCAAAAACTGGGCACATGAGAAGTGTGCAAAACCTAAAAATCACTTTTATGCGTGCATTAATTGCGTATGAAACGGACGACGATAATTAGTGCAACTGATTTCAGTAGTTTTTTATTATTTTTAAAATAGATTTTTTATTGTATATTTATTGTAATAGATTCTTACCATTAATAAATTTACTTCTGTCCAAGAAAATATAATTATATTACTCATAATAAGCCTCGTTTCGTAAAATTTAATCCTGTAACAATTTGTCCCGTATTGTGTAACAACTAGCCCCTACTCGGGCCATGTGATACAACGTGTCTCGACCTTCAAAATGGCTTGTTTCAAAGTCATGGTTTTCGTTTAATTACATGCGATAGCGGTCATCGGTAGCGGAACGAACGTACTTTAAGTGAGAGTCATTGATAGTATTGAATATGGAATGAAAAAAAAAATAAAAAATAAACAACTGAAAAATGTAACAACTAGCCCCGGTCTCCCCTACACGTTTCCGAAACATTTCCCATTCAACCGTACTTTATCCTTCGAGGGGAAGAAAGCGAGTCGGAAAGAAACGCGGGGAAAGGTATAAATATTCAACCCCCGGTGTAGGGGCTCGGAAAACACGGCGGAAAGGAAGGTTTCCTCTTTTAAATTAAAATGTATCGAACGGCCGCCTTTGGGACGCGTCGCCTTATGAAACGGCGGAAAGAGAGAGGGAGGGCTTCTTGCATTTCCCGGGAGACTGCTGCACGTAACCGTGATAACCTAATTTAAAGTTGGAAATATCTGCCGCGTGCAGAGGGATTTTAATAGTCACCCACTTGGGCCTGAAGTTACGGCGATTCTCTAAGACCCCGGCCACCAAAGTTGTCCGACTATACATACGAAAAATCCCACTAAATTCTTAATTTTCAATTAACAGCTAAACGGTTGCCATCGGCTATTCCACACCGTGGAAAGTGGATGCGTCGAAGTGTACCCACGTTAATCCCACGTACTTCCTCGGCGTTGCGTCCCACAGGTGAAGGCGCGCAGAGGATAAAAAGTGTATTTATACGCTCACTTTTCTTATAGTGTACGTTATTTTTCCCGTTGAGTAAGTTATTGACCGAGCCAGCATGCGTCAGTGCACTTACTACCCGCACGATACCTTCACAACCACTGCATATAGCGTACAAATATTGTTTTTGCCCGCTGCATCTCGTCTCTACCTCGGCCTATCCTCTCGCGGGCGCACTTTTTCGCGTAATTACGCCCGATAAAGTAGCCGGAGCGGGCTCTTTATTATTTCCCCTTTAATAGCGTGCAAGATAGGCGCTGGGTTCGTTATTAATCGTGGTTAATTGCGATGAATAATCGAGCGGGTGAACAGGGCTGGGGGCAGGCGGAGGGGCGAGGATTTGCTCCTTGACGAACGATCGGTTATAGTTATCGTGACGTTCCGTCGTCCAATTAGCGGGCCGATAGCCATCCAACGAGTCCTTAATAAACCCTGAAGCGCTGGTTTTTGTTCTGCATCCGAGATGAACCATCGATCACCGTCGGTGCATCGTCGATAATCGTTGCTCGGCTGGTCTTGCACTCTTCGCCCCTCTATACTCTATCGCTAGAACAGGGCAGAGCCCTAGCGGCGTATATGTGTCGGCGCGTGTTCCGCGGACCGCTTTCCAGTCGCTAATGAAAGCGCATTACAAAGGTGATAATTGCACGGTCCGTTGCGTGCGTTTACGACGCCTGGTATCGAGGAAGTCGCTCCACGGACGAGGATAATTAAGCGCTCGTACCGCTCCACGCGTGTCCAGAGACTCTATCTCGATGGAGCGGGTTCAGGAGGACTTTGCCTCGGTTAATGACTCTGAGCTGCGACGTGGCGACTCGTCGCTTTATCTCGCGGCGAGCAGGATCCAGCGAGGGAGGAAGAGAACGAAGGGGTGGGATCAGCTGTTACGGGTTTCGCGGGGATATCGAAACGCGGCCGCACTAATTTTTCGTCGACAGGTTTGAGCGTTCAATCCAGCCGTCCTAGGCTTCGCCACGGGTAAACGGTGCCCATAAATAACCGGGGGGACTCGTGTTCGATCAGTTGCAGCATTACTCGAGCAGCAACGAGACGCACCGGCGTTAAATCTCTTTCCCTTTATATTATCTTGTCTGTTTAGCCGCGCGTGCTCGCGTGCGCCAACCGCCGTAGATAAACTGGATAAGCCTGATAGCGTTTAACAACGTCGCGATTCGATCTTTCGCTAGGTTGCTCGGTTCGCTCGGCGTCTTTCCTGCTTACTAAAACTCTGCGCCGCGGCTGGTTATCGCTTTTCTTTGGAATATTTCGCGAGGCTACCGTTGAATCGCCACCAATTTGCTCTTCGTCGATCGTGATCGTCTATTTTGTCTTCTGTGAAATGGGGAGATGGCCGATAGGCATCGGTCGTAGCCCGAAGACGGTCGATCGGTCGATCCGTGGGTTAATTGGATCTCGATGGTTGTCCGTAGATCTCTCTCGGTGAGTGACACTTTCTCGGCCCGTTCGTATTTAAACCTCGCCTCGCGGCCGTCCCTTTCGCGAGACGGGCGTTAATTACACTGGGTGCCGGAGCGCGAAACGCATCGGGGGAAATCGGCGCTATCGCCTGGCGCGTTAAAAGAGAACGCAGGTTAATCGCGATCGCGATACGTTTGTACTGGGTTCGCGCGCGACCGGCTAGAAAACGAGCGGACTTTTCTCTTTCCCTTTTCCTCCTTTACCTTCCCTTCTTTCCCACCGTCCATTCGTTATCTCGCTCTCCACTTTGTCCCGCGCTTTTGTTTCCCCGGAGCGTTGTTCGTCGGCCCCAACTTTCACCCGAGGCTCCGATCGCTCTGCCCGTCGTTCACAGCGAATCTCGACCCAGCGGACTTCATTTGCAACTGTTGCAACGGCACTGCTCGATTTGACAACACTGCAGTCGGCTTCCTTCACCGTGCGCTCTACCTTGTTCTGAACGAGGACGACAGATTTTCTAATCTGGCACGATTGATTCGCTCGGACGAGCGGCAGGACGTGATCCTGCTTCGTGCCCGAGAAAGTCAGTGTCCAGCAGCGGCGACTTCCGGCAAGCAGACGGCAATCGGACCGTGTGAATCCACCTTTGTTACGCGCACGTGCGTGTCCGACTCGAAGGCACAAGGCGCCGAGCTTCGTGTTCCACGCAACCTCTCATTACTCGGTCGAAAAGGTTCCTCTCGAAAATTACACCAGCGCGAATATATTTTACGACGTTCGAAAAGCAGACGCTGCGTTTCGGCTCGAAATTAGCAAATTACCCCGCTCTTTCTCCGCTCGTTATTCTCGAGTTTCGAGGGAACAAGGACTCGAGGCAAAAGCTGGATCCCGCTTGGACGTGGAAGAAAGAAGCGTAGGAGTCGGTGAAGGAGACAGACGTTGCGACACCCTCCCGTGGTCTACATTCGTCCCGATAGTTCAAGAGTGCAGATAGCTCCTTCTTCCTCTTCCACTGTCTCTCTCGGTCGCCTCGTCCTTCCTTCTCCAGGCCTCTCTGCACAACTGCATCCATCTCCGTCGTTCGGTCTGACTATCTCTAAAACGAGATATAGTTTAGATCGTTACGCGCCGCGGCTTTCACTTTTCCTGCCTCTCGAACACCCACTCTCCAGCTACGTGCTATGGGAGAGAACGAGCCGCTGCAATTGCAATTGCAACCGCTGCCGCAACCGCTGTCTCCTCGAATCTCGAATTTTCTTTTCACTCTTTATCTTCTCGTTTTCCCGTGCAGACACAGTGGCAGCTTACGTTGCATTCAAACTCGATTTTCCATTCTTCCGAGTATATTGCTCCAGTCGTCGGTTCGAGAGATGGCCTCTGATCTGCCAGTCCCTCGCCAGATTTTCTATTCTGGAGCTGCGACGTTGTCCAGGTATCGTGTCCGCGGTGGCCTCGACCTCGGCGTCCTCTCGGCTGGCAGAGGTACGTTTCGAGAGTAAATGATATCGACTGGAAAGCCGGCAGCGGGGATACGCGCCGGTTGTCGACCTTGACCCACTGATCCCGTCCGAGGCGGATGTAAAATGTAAAATTCAAGACACAGCCAAACGCGTCCGATTGCGTCGCGGGAGGCGACGCGATATTTTAATTGCCGGCCGTCTGGTTTAATAATTTCACCGTTAATGCCCACGATGGCCCGCCTCTGGAACGAGTTTGCCGGCTCTGCTTTCTTCCTGCTCGGGCGACGAAGCCTCCCAGCCCCTCGGTGTACACGGATTTATCGCGTCCTCGTCGTCGCCGCCGTCGTTGTCGTCTTTCCCGCGGACCGAGGTGTGCGCGCTCGGCTTGATAAATCGTCTAAGGCCAGCCGGACGCAACATTAACTCTATTATTATTTATGGCCGGCCCACGGGCTGACCCCCGCGTTACTTCTCGGTATTACGCGTTACCCGCGAGTGTAATTCATTGTCGTGGCATTGTGCGCAATTCGATCGCGCGATACGGCCGCTCGCTGCCCCGGCAGCATCGATATTTTCGTCGCCTTTTCCTTTTTCCGTGTCTCCTTTCTATCCGCGAACAGTGCCGTATCTTTGTCGCCGAACGCCCATAAGGATCGCCGCGATATTTACAATCTGGAAGCCTAAGAAGGGACTTCGTCCCTTCAAGACCAAGCTTGTAGGGGAGACCGGGGCAGATTGTAACACGGGGTAAATTGTAACATAAGTAAAATCTTCTGAACGACAAATCTGACAACCCACAGCATCCGAGAGCTGCTTGACGATATTAGCACCGTCAGTTTGAGTAAAAAACATGAGTGTTGTTTATCCATTTTGTGGTTATAGCCTAGAATTTTAGTATTTAGGTTACGTAAGTAAATTTTGTCCTAGCACTTTGATTTCAATTAACCGTTATTAGAAACCGCTTGAATTTTTGCTTCTTTGTCGCAAACGAAGCAGTAGACATTGGTTTATCATAATCTATACGCATTTCAGTAATTTGATGTTTAGTTTCTCGTTAGCTGAGATAAAAGGCAAAAATTCGACCTCGGGGTCAATTGTAACAAACTGCTTGGGGCAAAATGTAACACAGAAAAAGATGCTCTACAAGAGCAACAGAACCATCGAGCATCGAAGAAGCAGAAAAAAATGAGAAGGCAAAAGTAAAAAAAGCGAAGAGGAAGATTTTGATAGAGTCTGATAATTCCTCAGAAGATAAATATTTCTGCTTGGTTTGCACTGAAGCATATAGCAACAGTAAACCTAACGAACGTTGGATTATGTGCAATCAATGTAAAATGTGGTCACATGAAAGCTGCACTGTGAGAAATATTCCTTATATCTGCCACAATTGCAATTCGGATAGTGAATAAGCACTAATTGTTCAACTCATGTATATAAAACGTTTATTAATGATATCTCTTTTCATTTATATATGTTAGAAATGTTTATGTGCGTTTACGTTTGCGTTTAAATAAGTAAAACAGATGCGTTACAATTTACCCCACATGCTGTTACTTTTTACCCCGGACAGGGGCACATTGTAACAAAGGTTCAGGTTTGTTTAAGATGAAGCTAGATGTCTAAGTGTCCAAGATTTTGTCACGTACTTTCACGCAATTAGTTCACCACATATGTAAGTAGTAAATCACGCAATTTATTTCCCGATTGAGGAAAACACTTTCGAGAAAAACCCGTGCAAACTTTTTTTGTTACAATCTGCCCCGGTCTCCCCTAGGCTTAATCTTAGCTCGCAGCGGGCGCAAATGCCTGTCGATTATCCGAGAATCGCGGCGATTGACTATCCCGTCCCTCGAAAACGGCCCCCTTGATCCGCCAATTTGTCTGGTTCCCGCTGGCTCCGAGCTAATTCAATCCTCCGATTAGACTCGCTAATTTACCTATCACGGGAGCACCGATCGGTGTTTGAATAATCCTGTTGCTTAAGTGAACCAACGGGGGAGAAAATCGATTCGCGGATGAGTTAAACCGAGAAATATCCTCGACGCGTGTGCCCTTCTACGAAACAGAAGTCGCGGGGCTCCTGAAACGGCCTCGTGGAAAGTAGGTTTCGGGGAGATGGACGGCAGAGCGTTCGGTAATGGAGCCACATTATCTGTAGCGGTAAAACGGGCTTAAAAGTCTCCGGATGCGAGAGCAGAGGCGGTTGTGTGCGTCTGCGGCGATAAGAGGCGTGCCAAGGGGGTACGAGAGGGCGACGGAAGGAGACGGATAAACGGGAAAGGGATAAAGAGAAGCAGGGGGGCCCAGTCGCGACAGGCTTATGCACTTTTCTGGTCGCTGGAACACGGGGGACGCGCACCGTGTCGCCTTAACGAGCCGGGAAACGGAAACCCGTCCCGGAACAGATCCGGGAACAGGTTTTCTCGCGGTGGACGTAATCGAAATGGCCGTGCGGCCCATCTGCATACTAAATCGCCTGGATGCATGGTTATTGGACGAAATCAATTACCTACGTGGGAACAGTGGCGAAGCTGGCGGGCTTTCTGTGCGAACCGGCGCTCTTAACTTTACCGCGGGCCTGTTGCATACGCGAATTCTTGAAAACCTCAAGACTTGCGCGTAGGGTAAACTCGGGTAAATCCGTGGGACAGATTACTCCGTGATACTTTTTCATTTAGCTGTAACTCGAAATTGTTTGACTCAATTTAGAGGGAATAAAAGATAACAGACAGCGTTGATCTTTTAGTTTATGGTTTGGTAAAATATTTAGTCAAGTGAAGTTAGTGTGATAGAGTGAGAGAGCATTTTGTTGCAGCAGCGCATTATTCGTGAAATTTTTCCTGCTAGTTGTGGACGATCGCTTGTTTGTGTAATATATGTGCTTTAGAAGATAAATGGAAAGTTTAAACTGCAGGTAAGTGATGGTAAAATGACACTTTAACAAGTGAAATTATATAACTTGAAATTATCATACAATAAGGCACCAGTGTTATTTTTACTTATGAACAGTGACTAAATGCTTATTTTTCGTAGGTCCGAGCCTGCGTTTCTGATTGTGCTGTTCGAGAAATTTTATGGCAAATACCAGATACCATGTTTCCTTACGCCTCAGACATCTAACGATCGTGAAACGATTGATTATACACAAAATAACAATAATATGAAATAATATGAAATAATATAAAATAATGTAAAATAATTTAAAAAAAATTAGCTGATTGCCATATCACGGGGTAGCGAGAACTATCACGGAGTAACCAGAATATGTCATGACAACTTAATTTTGTATATTTTCAATTAAATATACTTAGTAAATTTCTGTTAACTTATTATTTGTTTCTCTGATGTCTGGTCTATCATTATAGCCTAGACTCACTTTCAGAATATGTAAATATTAGCAGTTATTAACTAAATTCTAAAACTATCACGGATTTACCCGAGTTTACCCTACCTCGCGCGCCGAATTAACTTTCTGCGAGTTGATCTTAGTGTCGGAAACGAAGTATTCCCGCTCTAAGAATAACAGGAATATATTTCAAGTTTATTCTTGAGAAACGGATTGTTTAACACTAAACCTACCGACATTTTATATATACCTGTTTCTACCGATGGCGGTCACACGACCGCTTTTCAAATAACCGTTATATTTTTTCCCCATTGATTATAAATAGGTAATACAGAATTTAGCAGGGGCAATAAAACACAAAATAATATATAGGGGAAAGTGGGGTAAAACGGAACGGGTGGGTAAAACGGAACACCAATGTTTCTGTTAGATAAGAGGTGGGAATGGGTTGGTACCGCGTGACATGGAACCAAAGGGTCCTCATAGCATTTTATGACAGACCATAGACCCCTGCATAAGTTATTTTTCCATTAAGAGAGTTTGAAAAATTTCCGGTATCGACGTTTCAATATTGCGTTGCACTTTCGACCACTTTTCGGTACTTGGACTTCGAAAATTAATAACGGCAAGTACATCGTTGGATTCTATATTTCTTACGCTACATTTTGACGTATATAAAAAGTTATTTACCTCACGCTGAAGTGTAAATATTAAATGTTTATTAAATGACTGCACGTGGGGCAAAACGGAACACTTTTCGCGGGGTTAAAACGGAACGCCTATTATACATGGGGAAGAATGGAAACGTCTCTTAGTACGTGTTTATTATCTCTTTTAATTATTAGATTGTAGATTAAACTTTTAATTACTATTCTTGTTTCCAAGAAAATTGATTTTGTATAGAAAATTATGATGTATGAGATACATCTTTCATTCGATCAAACTGTTAGTTTAAATTGTAATAAATAACATAATCCTTTAATGCAGATGTGTTCTCCATGCAACTATTGATATTCATGTAAAAATCCACGTGTAGGGTAAAGCGGGGTAATTCCAGCCAGCGGGTGATTCCGGCCCCTTCTATTTCTTTAAATATAAAAAAATTTAAGAAAAAATTAAAACCGACTTCAAAAGAATGAAATTGCACTAAAAAGTAAAAAATATTTTTTTCCTTATTTAATCTACGACTCATATCTTTTAAGTCGACGCCAGATTTACACAGTGCAAATGATATTTTCTCTTATATGTATAATATATATTTTTGTTATATTTTATTTGCAATAGTTATACCTAAAACATATATTTATAGATTTTAACATAAATTAATACATTTTAAATCATAAAAATAAAGATTTTGTACGTTTACACGGTCTTCGAGTGGGTGTTCCGTTTTACCCCACCATTTGAGCGAGGCGAAGATTTCGATACCTCCGGTAAATTTCACTTTCCGTCGTTCCCAAAGATTTTTCTTATCAATGACCATGATTTTCTTATAGTCTAAGGTCCACTGAAGACTCCTGTTGAAGTCTCGTGTCTTTTTCTCCTCCCGATTTTAAGTTATCACCCTCCAAAGTTAAGCGTTCCGTTTTACCCCACCTTCCCCTATACATATATATATTATAGAAAAAGTCATGCAGTAGGTTCAAGAAAAATGAAAACCTGGAATTTAATAATTTTGTTAGAGTCTCAAAAGCGACCGGTTTTGACCATTTGACCGCTCTGGTAGGTTTAATGTTAAAATCAGGAACACTTTAATCGCGGACCTCTCGCTTGAACTTACAGGTCGCAGGTCCCGAAGTCACTTTCCAGTACTCACTTCCTTCCTCTCGACTGATCGACAGGAACGGAAGCGTTCACCTTAATCGTTCTTAAACGGTCGTCGCCGTGTTCCGGTTATCTCTCTCTTTCCTCTGGAGACGCCTTGAACGGAGGAAAGAGGATCTAGAAAGTGGTGAACGCGACAGCGCTCGCGATCCGTGCGATCTGCAATCCGACGGTGAAATTTCACGGTCCGTTAGATCGTGGAACCGCTGCAGCTGGCTAAGGGATTTTGAATTGTAAATATGTCCAGCGGCGGATTAATCCCGGACCGCTGCGATATTATTGGAGCAAAAAATCGTATCGCTGCAACCATTGGCGTGTCATTTCCAACGTTGTCCCGTTAGAGCTGGCACGGGAAATGTCGCGTCTCGTTTGTATCGCGCGATTAATCGCGCGAAAACACGCGCGGCTGGGTAAAAATAGAGAGAAAATGATATGGAATAGAATAAGCGTCTGTTCTCTTCTGAGAATCGTCCAGCGAAGTGTTTACAATTCCACTGTGGATGAAATAACGCGACGTATATACGGGCTGGTGTATATATATACAGAGGGAGGCTGGCAACGCTGATTCAATACAGAAGTCGTGTATCACCGTCTGCCATATGGGATTTTTATTGCTCGTAGGTCTCAACGAGGCGCTACTTTATACGAGCCTAGTCGAGGTAGTAAACATAATTCGCTTTCTTCTCGATGTACTCCGTGCCCCGTGGCCTCTCGAAGCGCAATAACGCTCAGCCTCCTCCCGTTTTTCATCCTCTTACCGCGCCGTATCTCTCGCTACCCCTAGCCACGAACCGATCCCAACGGGAAACGCGGCTCCCTTCGACGTTTCCTGCCGTCTCCTCGGATATCCGCCGCACTCCTCGCCTCTTCCTGCTCTACCCTTTTTTTTTGTTCATTCCCTTCCGATCGACAGAACCGGAACAACCTTCCTTGATATTCGATCTGCAGAGGAAGCTCGGCGAAGTCAAGGCTAAGCCACTCGGGGGCATCTCGAGGGACGTATTTCCGATGCTGTAGGTACAGAGTGCAATCAGTAATCGCTTGCGTTCGAAGCACTCGCCTGGGGGGAATGACGTCTGACGCTAAAGGTAAATCTCTAGGTGACTTACAATTAACTTTGATTAACTAAAGATATCTGTAAAAAGCCTTGGGGGAGCTGGAATTAGAATTGGCAGTGTTCGAAGCTTCATTGAAGGGAGACAAAGCCCACGAGTGCAGTTCGCTGAACGTCAAAACGCGTCTCCGATGCTCGAAAGTGGGTCGAGTGCAGAAGGTTAAACCAACAATCGGATGTAATTAAATCGCGACGGGAGCCAGTCAATTAGTGGGATACAAAGCGTGGCGCGTTTCTGTTGCAGGGGAATATTCTTCGAGCGACCTTCCATTCGACTTTCTTCTCGCCTATCGCTTTTTTCCGACCGATAGAATCCTTCTTTGTTAGCGCTTCTTCTCGCGCTCTGCTTTCTTTTCGCTCCGCGCGCCGGGGACAGTCGAGCGGCGTTAATGCGCTCCTCAGCCACCGCCGATTTTATTCGGCCTCTTCTGCGGCGTCTCCCAAGCCCATTGTGTAGTCGACCTCCTTGCGCGACGCTGGAAAACCACCATGCATTTATGCAACGCTGCCGCGTGTCCGCGAGTGCAGTTAACGAGACGTCGATACGTCTCCTCTGTGACGGTTGTGTAACACGCTGTAACGAACACGCGGCAGAGTTTCGCGAAGATAATAATAATAATAATAATAATAATAATAATAATAATAATAAATCTTTATTCTATTATAAAATCAGGTACAACACAGAAGAAATTAATAATACGCAGATATAGAACGGGCGAGGCTCAGCGAGGCTGTTATTACGCCTAACCCAGATAGAATCGGAAAAGAAGAGAGAACAAGAATGATGGATGGTAAAGTATAAAAATAAGACATTCTAAGAATCGCACGTGGGAGTGAAGCAGAGGTGACTACAACTGTGCCTCGTGAGAAAATGCACAGCGTTTCGAAGGTTAGAGATTAGCAGACCTTTGGGACGTCACGTTCGGAAAGGTGACGCAAGGGATAGATCGACAACGCGTCTCCAAGAGTCTCGAATCTCGAGGAATATTTACTTTCAGCTAACAGGAATCGGTACATTACGACTTCCACACTTCAGACATCGCGGCCCTTGCTGTTTGACTTTCCTCAACGATGTTTGCCTTTCCACGTGGCACGATCAAGGGACTTCCTATGTGGAATGGTCACGATCAATCGACCGGAGGATTAAATTCAGCCGAGCGCTGTTTTCGAAAGCCGACAGACGTGGGCGTAATTCCCCAATTTCCCCGCGGAAGTTTTCTCTTCGCGACGTTGATCGCGTCGTCGAGATGATCCCCCTCGGATTGGAAAACTCGCGACGCTCTGTTCAACTTACCGAGGGGTTTCCCGAACCCCCAGAGCGTCGTTCCTTTTCGCGGCACGTCGTCCAACTTTCGACACTCTTCGATGATCTTCGGGAAGCCTTGAAAGGGCCTGGAGACCAAAGAGCGACTCCTAATTGCTCTGGAATCCTCTAACACAGTTATCTCGAGAAGCTGAGCGTCCTGAGGGATTCCGTAAGTCGCTTGAGAATCGTCGAAGCGCGGCCAAAGCGAACTTTTCGGATCTTCCTCGACGACAAAAGTCGCGAGGGCCGTCGTGAATTTTCAACGCGAGGGAAAATGCCTGAAAGAAGCCCCGCGGATAAAAGGGCACGCGGAGATAGACACGTATCATCCATCGGTGGATTAAGATGTTCCCCGTGCATAAGCGTTTTCACGGGACGTGCGAGGTCCTCGGGGTACAGGAGAGGTCCCTGGCAAGGTGTCTACCAGGAACAGGGAAGGTGGAGGGACAAAGGGGATCCTATTAAAATTCGAACAAACGGACCGCCTCTCTTGAGGGAGATGCGACGAGGATAAAAACAAACGGAAGAACCAGTCCATCGGGTTTTTTATCCAAGCGAGGCTGTCCCCTCTCTTTCTCTCTCTCTCCTCGAAAACGCGCGTTCTCACGACTTTTCGGGAGGTTTTGGAGCACGTCCGCGCAGAGCGATATCGGAGGGCACGATAACTCCTGTCGACGAACGAGGAAGAGCGGAAAACAATCGGCAGATATCTCCCGGGCGCTGTTTTTTTCAACCGCGGCTTGTCCGCGGGTCGCTTTAAATTCTGAGGCAGCAGCGGAGGAGAAAAAGTTGCCGGAAGACGTGGCAGCAGGCCGATCGCCGCCTTATTGTTTCAGGGGCTCATCGTGGATGCGGCTGGACCCCGCTATTAGCTGAGCGTTGCGTGTCCCTTTGGCTTTTTCCGTCCCCGACGCTGCTCTCACGCGAAAGTCGCTCGCATCGATTACTTTTTTAGTGCCGCTCGAAAATCGCGGAGGGCGAGCCCGAGCGCTGCCGGTGGCAGTGTGCGGGCTCGCCCTAAATTGCAGGAAATACAGCTGGAGAGTAGCGAGGAATCTCGCGCGGCCGATTTCCGAGGGAGAAAGGAAGCAGCGGTCCGAGTTATTACACGAGCTTGCCTTTGCCCTGGCCAATATACGCGCGGGCTCCAATCTCTGCTGCAGCCTTACGGCAAAAAAAAAAAGACCGAACAGGGAGAAAGTGTCAGTGGGTTAAGGTCGCAGATCCGCATCCGCGTAGGCGGCCTCCCGATTTCCATAAACATTCGCGAGACAATGTTCACCTGGTCGAGTCTAGAGAGAAGGATTCGGGGCAGTTGAACTAATTCATGGAGAAGTAGGAGGTGTCTAGTTAGGAGAAATCGAAAAGTTAACCTTGTATATAGTTGTTGGTAGGACCACGTTTAAATTCGGAGGCAGATATTGGTGACTCGAAACGAGCAGATGTCCGTAGCGGGAGAAAATAACCAGGGAGTCGTTTGTTCTGTTCGGCGAGTGAGAGGAGACCGATTCCAGGACGGAAGTTTAATCCTGGAAACCAGGACAACAGTGTCTCCTCGTATCTCCGTGGCTTATTGTCTTTGGTCACGTGAAACTGCGAACGGAACGGCTCGGCGTGCGGGTAATTTCAATTACGCCGGCCCATTTAATTACTGACGTCAGGTTCGTGGGACGGTGGCTCTGCTTTCCAATCTCTGAGGACGATTGCGCGCCAACCGCTTTTTCCTTTGTCGCGGCAGCATTTCTCATCTCCTACGCGACCCCCCCCCCCCCCCCCCGTCGCTGTGAACAAACTGCCACCGTTTTACCGCGTATTTGCTGGGTTAATTAGCGTAACAGTTGCCTTCCAGAGGTGTAACTGCCGCTCCGAACGCGTAATCTTCTCGGTTAGAGCGTCCAGCGAGGAGGGAAGAACTTTTCTCGCGTGGTAGAAATTTGTATAGATACTAAATAGACCAACGATACCAGCATTCGCGGAATCCATGGTATACACGGTGTGGCGTGATTCGGTATCGACAGCCAGTACGATTCCGCGTTTCAATTCGCGTCGTTTCCCAGCGGTTCGCCTCGCGGAGTTCTGCACGCCACGTTGATTAATATTGTCATCGGGCACGTTCGAGCGAAACGAAACAACTCGCGGCTCTGTTATCGACAGCTGGGAACGTCCGTGTAACGGAGCTGCATATTATCGGATATTAAACGATGGTTACGTGCAGAGGAAAAAGAGGAATAACATAATTAAGCGGTGGACATGCAAGCAGATGTGTTGCCTCTCATACACGGGCACTCGGGCTCGTTTCCCTCGGTGCCTGTCGGCCTGAATGGCAGGCGAAATTATTAGCTTCCTGCCCCGTTATGATTTCGTTAAACATCGTAACGCACACCAGCGAACTTTCACGTGCCTCGTGGAACGCTCGCAGGAGCGAGCAATCGAATCCCCCCTCGTGAAACGCACAGTCTAACATTGTTAAAGTTACAGCCGCGAATGGGGAAGAGTATCAAAGAAACCCGTTCGATGCTAGGCGAATCCAATTACGCGAGCTTCTGGCTGCGAGCACCCGCATCGAAATTACATACCAGTTTGCCTAACAGCAGTCTCGTAATATCTGACTTCTGCTGTGATTCCGCCGCCAGTTGGGCTGACGGGTTTCGCCATCGGATATTCCCAGGGAGAATTAACGGGGTCTGTAAACGTTGCACCCAATTTCTTTGAAGCGTGAACGATCTTGGAAGACAGGAGGTGGCGCAGTTGCTCGGCCAGTCGCCAAAGCGGAAACAGTCGGTTCTCGGTGAAAATTAAACCGCCGGAACGAGTTTCCATTTATAGAGGGGTAAAGGAACTCGGCCGCGCCACCCATCGCCAAGTAACCTTTTAATTACTCCGCGGTTAGCCTCGATAATTCTGCCAGGCCAGCGAATTTCTCGCTATCGATACCGAGGTAGAGGAATCGCATAGCGCCGCAGAACCATAGAGGCGTTAATTCGCGGGATCTCATCGCGAAGAGCACCGAGCCACCGTTTCTCCTCCCTCGTTTTCATCAAGCTCGCCATTCAGCTCAGAGCTTCTCGAGATTCCCGGCCAACTGAAGATATAATACGCCGCGTAAAAAGCGTATCTCTTGGGGAAGCTTTCTTTTTACAGGAGAATAGGGAACTGGAGCGTTGCGCGTTACGAAGTGGCCAGCCGTGGTTTTAATTGCGCGAAACGCGCGGATCCAGCCGAACGCGAAACTGGCACAGAAGCATTTTCGTCCGATTCCACGGCGAGGAGCGGTGAGGATTCCGTTAATCCTCGCAGTGGAAACTCGGGCGCTGGGAAGTTTCCGAGGGATTGCATCGCGTAGCGAACGTCGTTAGCAAAAAATCGCTGCCGATTTAAAAGGGTTAATCAGCAATCACGGGTCCGGGCAACGGCCAAATATGGGAATCGGCCGATAGGGGAATCTCCGCTCTGCTATTTTTCGGGGGAAACTAACGGTGCTCCGGAACTAGCCTCTAATTGCTTCGTTACTGAACGCTCGCCAGCTTCCTACGGCCCTGCAAAAGAGTGGGGCATCGCGAACGAGAGGAAATAAGGTGCGGTAAATGCAAACGAAGCCAGCAGTCGAAGTCACTGCACGCGAAAAACTGACGAAGCTGCTCGATCGCTCGACCAGCACTGCGATTAATCTCGTCGATAGAGGAGATAATGAATGACTGACGGTCGATTAGCCCCCATCGATTAATACGTAGCTGATAATGGCCGATCGATTAGCCGCTGATTAAACGCCTCGACCGTTGGCCAGCCTGTGAATCGAGAGGCTACTTGGACCTCCGAGGGTTCGAGCAACGCTGATCGAAGAACACGAGTCACCTCTAATCGCATTACAGATGATGGAGTAACCCTTTCAATCCTGTACATTGTCCGATCTCTACTGAAGCTGAACATTCCCCTCCAACAGATTTCTCGATAGGGAGCAGCTCCGAGATCGCTCTGCCATCGTTGTCTTCGTGACCTCGGCTGACCTTGAATGACCTTGTGTAACAGGTCGTTGAACTGTTCCCTCTATGGTACTCGACTGTCCTCGATGCTTTCGAGACAGTTGGGGACTGCGAATCCAGCAACTTTTCCACGAATTTCCCCGAGTGGTAGTGGGTCCGCATAGATTATGGAATAGGTCTGCCGTGAAATTTGTTTTAATTTTAATAAGCGGGGCCATTAATCGTGCGCGCTGTTGCTCGAAGCACCACGAGCGGTTTATAGGTTCGCTTCGCTTCGTCGCGAGGATGGAGCGCGCGCTCGGCGTCGTAAAATTGACGTGAGCTTTCTAAAGTGGCCCGTAAATTTCCAGGCAATCCACCGTCGCTATCGAAGTTCGAGGGCTCCGCGGTCGCGGCGGCCTCCATTAATTTGCATGCAATGCCCATCGACGGTTTTAACGCGAACATAGAAAAGCTCGATCGATGGATAACGAGGGGGATTCAAGTTTATTGGCGCCTTTAGCGTCGATCCACGCACTCCGTGTCACTTTGTCGCGTTCGCCGATCTCCTCTGCGGGTCCTTGCGCAATCCAAGGATGATCGGTTGAAAAAGACAGCTCGGTTATCTGTCGATACGCAGAACGTCAACAGCAGAACCCGAGCAGGCTTACCAGCGTCTTCGCGATTCTTTCACACCGGTTTTCTAGCAGTGCTAAATTATTTACGCTATTATCCGCGGAACCGACCAGGTGGAGGCGATCTGGGGTTAGGGTAAAACTATACAATACGCCCCACTTTTAAAGAAACATCTATAAAACCAATATTTTTTAATGATTCTTTAAATTTTTTGTGGAAACACATTAAGTGTTCATTACTCTTCACAACTACACCGAAATTGTGATAAAAACATAACTGGAAATAACTGTAAATAATCATTTTCCTGAACCCTACATGGGGCGTTTTGTAACACAGTCGTCAGGTAAAACGCCCCACCTATGCGACTAAACGCCCCGACATAAATAAGTAAAAATTTGCCATCTTACCTTGTGTTTGAGACTGCATTTTGATTGCAATTCAATGGTACAACGATACATATTTGTAAAAACACGTGGCATCTCAAATTTTGAGAACTTATCTTATTTAATACTCGTTAGGTTATAACCTGACTGTAAGCTGTCAAAATTTGGAGTAGAGTGCATAGTGAAGATAGCGATTGACGAACGAAACATGTGTTAGTTTCGCCCGTAATGTAGTCCTTATATGTATATTTGCGTGACGTTTGTGTTATCCAGAAAAAAGAAAAGAAATACATTATACTAGTGAAAAATATGATTTTGAGGTGAGGCGTATTGTAAATTCTTTGCTGGGGCATATTGTAAATTCTGGAATATAAAACGTCCCGGCTTCAATTTAGCAACAACGTAGTGAAAAAAGGTTCGGGCAATAACGATTTAAAGAGGTTAGTTTGTCTACTTTCGAAATATATGTGTGAATTTATCGCAAACACAATAGTGACTTAGAAAATTGAATTTCTCACATACTAACCGCAAATTGTTTGAAGGCCGAAAATATAAATTCTTGTATATTTTTTTAAAAGCCGTAATATTTGCTGGTATTTTTATTGCGGCAGTTGTGGCCGACTGAGGCAAGTTCGAATCTGATGATCGCGTTGATGCATCCTGGTTCATGTGCGTAAAATAATGGTGGGGCGTTTTGTCAAATGGGGCGTATTGTATAGTTTTACCCTAGGTCTAGGGTCCTCGACACTGGGCCGACCTTCCTGGCCGGTCGTTACGGTAAATCCTCGGGCACGTCGAAGACACGGGGAATAAAAAGGGCGCGGGAAAGGATGGAGGGAGCCTGACACGAGGTCGTAAACGCGAGGCGTAGAGACACGGCTGATAATGCGGGCGCATAATGGCGCCCTTAGCTCTTCCTACTTAGATAAGGGCCTAAGTGACCGGGGTCGGCACGACTCGCCGTGAATTATTGTACGCGCCTTGACCTAGCCGCACTTTTCGCCCGGCAGCCTCTTCTCCGGTGACAATGTCGTTCGAATTCCCCGGTACGCGAATCTCGCAGTTTCAGGCGATCCTGGGGATCGGGTGGACGATAATTTCGCGACGACGGTGAATTCCTGCCGTGGAAACTCGGCGTGCCTGAAGCTGTTAATGACGAACAGATTGCTTCACCGAGGATCAGCCTCTATGGTCGATAATGATGGTATTTAGTAGCCATCGCTGGGGCGAAACTCGGCGTGATTCCGATCACGGAACGCGGTAATGAACATAAAGCGTCGCCTCGACGCGTACGCCCCGTCCACGCGTTAAAATCCTTTTCACCGTACTGAATTAAAATACCTTGGGAACGGGGGACCGGGCCCACTGTGGGCTCAGGTCCTATCATAATGCGTGTAGGCTATAAGGAATGATACAGAGTTGTATGCAGTTGCATGGCGCACTTGTCTGCTGGTTTATAGTCGTTGGAAGCGATATACTGGCATTCTGAAGGGGCTTCTATTGAATATAATGGTTTACATCGGATGATGTAGAGGACGATGGGGAAAGTTTGCCTTCTTTGTTCATCGTCTCTCCATTTCCTGATTTATTCGCCTATGTACACCCTTCTTCGTGTCTCATTCAGTTCACGACTTCTATACTTGGAGGTTACTTGGATCCATTTTGATTTTATTTAACAAGCTTGGTCAGGGCGTTAGCCCGCGGTTTGCGAGAAATTTACCAGATGGGTCCGGGGAGACCTGGATGTTTATCCTTCGATAAGGATATGAGTCCCTGATGATGCCCTCTACTCTCTTTGTTAATTTTTCGTGTACTGTTTACGTTGACAACGGCCAGGTCCCGCGTTATTTCTTGGAAATTACCACGACCAATCGCATGCGGTTCAAACTGTGGGTTAGTAGTGGGAGCTGCGCAGATCGGTCGCAAATCGGTAGGGGCGTCGGTATGCTCTAATATAAAAAGCAGTGTACAAGTGAATTATTTGCTATCAGTTTGGTCATGATAATGAAATGTGGTTTTGATACATCTCTTGTGGCCTCTAGGTTCATTCTGAATGATGTGGATGGGACTCGGCGGATGGATACATATGCGAAAAATTTAGCAGCTGTAATTAGCCCACAACGTGACCGCTATTACCCATAGGTGTGGACAATGGTGGTCAAACGCATCCTTTTTGTAATATTAATTATTTTCGTATCCTACGAATAGGTTGATAGTTTAAGTTTAAATGAGTTTTAAAAAAATCATTCTCAAGAAATATTGCACCTTACATCTTGGTTTTATTACACTTATTGCTTAAATGACCGCCATTACCCATTCTCCCCTAAACAGAGCAGTAGAAGTAGGAAGCCTTAGGTAGTGGACCGCGTTGGCGTGTTATTGGCGCGGTGGACAGTCGTTTATCATTACGCGAGGATGAGACGCGTTTTCTGTGCTCGTCCACGGCTTCTTTCCTCCCATGGGCCTTAATGGTGCATTATGCAAGAGACACAGGAGGATCGTCTCGGCCGATTCGTGGGACGCGTTGAGCCCGCGGCCATTCTCACGCTGGTCGGCCCTTCGGCTGGAAATCGCGTGTCTCAGCCCGCACAGATCGCGCCTCCTCGGTCTCCTCGGCCCCAAGGCAGAGCCGCGCGTAATTTCAGCTTAATGCAGCCTTCGAGCCGAGCCGACGCAATACCGTTCCGTGGCCGCCCAGTGCGATCGACGGGCACCCACTCGGTTTTACCCCGATTTCGGCGGGATTATCACGTTTATCCTGCGATTACAATCACCGTAGCCAGAAATTTCCGCTTCGTTCCGCGCCACGGAAACACCGAAAACGCCAAATTGCCATCGAACGGGCACAACGCGTTCCCCTGAATGAGCGACGCCTGTGAGAACACCGCTTCAACTAAAATTGTTCTCAGGCGACGGAACTTGCATTTCATCGTTGTCTCCTGGACATTCGCAAGCAACTCGCGGTGCGCTTAGCGCGCTGATTTACAGCGCGGCTTCAATTTACGCCCATCGTTGCCCCGCGTTTTTCTGCCATCCGCCACCCTGATCCTCCCACTCGTCCTTTATTTCAATCGGCGCGGGTGCAGCCTTTTCCTCCTACTCCGCTCAAAGTTCCTTGGCTGTTTGCTCGACAACTCGAGGTTCGTACTAAGAGGAGAATAAAGAGTAACCTTCTGGCTGAGAGCCGACAGCTTTCTGTTCGCCGGCGCGACAATGTTCGCTCTCTTGTCCCTTGTCCGCGCTTTAATCCTCTGCATCGCTCAGGGACTGTCGTCCTTTCAACGAGCATGCCCTTTGTGCTCGACGATGGTTGGCGCAACCAGCTTCTCAGGGGAGACGATTTTCCTCCCCCAGAAGTCGTGGAAAGTTGGAAACAACTCGTCCTGGCTGCTGGAAAGCCAGTTGGAAGTGTTTAAGAAGTTTCGCGAGTTCAGTTATCGATTCGAAACACCGTGCAAACGTTTCGAGCGGGAAAGTTGCGTCGAGTGCTCAGGTCTCTGCCTCTCTGCTTCTTTCATTGCACTTGGAAATATACGCTTTTACATGCAAACGCTTGGTGTTCAATGGATTTCGCTGATTGTTTGGGGAATTGTAGGGCTGGTTGTTGTGTGGAAGATCGAAGCGAGCTCTCCGGGCATCGTACGGTCCAGCAAGCGCGGTAACGTGCGCGTGCACCGTGCCCCACCGCTCCTCGTGTAGGAGTAGAAAGTTGCTATTGTGCCGGGATCTGGTTTTATATAAATAGCTGCACTCTCGGGGCCCGATACGTGGCTTGAATTTCCGCCGAATAATGAAACAATAATACGATTGCCGGCCAAGTATTTCGCGGAGCTTCCTGCTTTTTTAAAGACCTCTTTTTAGGGGATTAGAAAGCAATGGAAAGTCTACTTGGATCCTCAATGCTGTGATGATGATTTCGTAGGAAACCGCGAAAGTTTTACAATGGTCAGAGCGCAACTGCGCAGGAAGCTCATTGAACTTTTCGTGGAGGGAACCTCGAAATCGCCTGACCCACAGTGCCACTTCCTTCACAGTCCATAGACTGCTTGGGATTCTGTCATGTCAGCGGTTTATCGCCGCTTCTGCGTTCACCGCGGCTCGAGTAACGGCTTGTCAACCGATGACCCGTGCTCGCGTTGAAACGCGCAGTCCTCGGAACGTGCGAGGCATTTCCGTGGAACGGTAATATCGGCGAGGCGGAGTGTTTTTTAAACAAAAAGAAGATCGCTCCGGGCTGAAATGCTACGCCACGTTTCAGAAGTTTGCTCTTTCGGAAGGCTGGAGACAGTGCTGTGTTACTCTATTGCTCCGGTGTTCTGGTGCTCTCGTTTCGTTAGGGTAAGATCCGCGGAAACCGTAGAGTGGATAAAAAAAACAACAATTAGCTTTCGACGCATTTCAGTCGCGTGTGCATAGCTGAGGAGATTGATTTAACCCTTCGTGCTCACGCGAAGTGTATCGCACCCCAGGATATGCATTTTTCAATATTTCTGTAAATTTTTGGACCTCAATAATAAAATTTAAAAACTCGATGAACTTTAATTAAAAGAAATCGCTTTTATCCACAACTATTTTTTCAAATACAAATTTCAAAATTTGCATTTCTGGAAGCACGATTGTATGAGTACCTATTACGAATGTAGAATTAGCGCTCAAAGGTTCAAAGATTCAAAAATATGAATATGCTAATTCAAAATTGACGCTGGGGTGCTGTGAACTATGTAGGCTTAACCTTTATAAGGCTCGGATTTTTTCATTGAAATTGTAAATTTTATTTACATAAAATTTATAGGGGAAGTAGTGGCAAAGCCGGGACGTTAAGGATAAAAGTTTATAACTTCGACATTATTAATGAAAAAAAGAAATTGAAATTAGGATTCATTAGAATAAACTCTTTATTAAATAATAGTACATATTCATTTTCTTTTAATACAATAACAAATACAAAAAATTACGATTTAAAATATGGTTCGTTTTTACGGTTGTACCCCATGGCCTGGGTAAAACCGGGTACCATACTAAAAACTGGCTCTAGCCCCTATAATATCTGCACCCAACCTTCATTCAATTTGGATGAACCATAGGATTCGTGAACATAAATGCAAATGTCTTCACCGTCTTAATCACCACTGTTATCATTATCCTTCCGTATTTTGATTAATTTTGTGATTTCCTTTCTCTTTAGTTGTAGCCCTTTATTAAGATTTAATTTAATGTTGATAACTTCCCCTTTTTCGTTTCTTTGTTATTCATATTTTGCCCAAAACCGGGTACCCGGTTTTACCCCGTACGGTTTAGCCCCAGCATACAATTTTGTAAATATTACGAATTATCAACAATACCAGGGCGAAGTACAAACAAACTGTCTTAGTTATTTACACTTTAATATACAACAATTAGCATAATTCACACAAAAAAGTACTTACCTGAACACTGTCAAAAGTGTTGAAATTTCTTAACTATTGAAAATTAGATCAGCGCCTTCAAAAACACACAAGTCAGTATAACTTTAGTAAGCACGCTTGTAACACAATCATCTTTTATTGACGAAGTAATGCATATCCTGACAATATGTCACTGCAACCACGCGGGAAAATTTACGGCCATTTTAAAAATAATAGCACGTCCTGGTTTTTCCCAGGTACCCAGTTTTGTCCTAATTTCCCCTACATATACATATACCACAAAAATGGCAAAGTATCCAAATTCTTAGGTGGACACCATAGTGGCACTCTAAAGGTTAATATTATTTCTTCTTTAATAAATTATTTATGACCGAATCAGTGCGCCAATACCAGTTTTATTTAAGATTTACGGTCGAAATATAATCTAAAAACTATTATTTCTTCTTACTCGAGAATATCCTTAAGCGTCCACTACAAAAGAAACATCCCCTACATAAGCTGGAACAGGGTCGACCATGTTCTGCGAAACGTTCATTTGCAATTTGCGCGGGTGCAGGCCAGTGTATCCGGTGCTGGACGCACGCCCCTTCCTCCGTCGACAGGGGTCAGCTGTTGTCTAATCGCATTTAGCAACAATCGCAATTCGTGGAAGCCTCGCGGCTCCCATCGAATTCACCGAATCGTCTAATTGGACTAGCATATGGCGGCGCGGCGATCGGTGGCACGGGGCCCTGCTGGCGTTTTCGAGGCCGCGAAAGCGGGTATACAATTACACATAGTAGGTACCAACGTGTACATGTGGTTGACGCAACAGAGCCAATGATGTCTGCTCGCGCCAGCTTTTTCCCCCGACATCGGCGGATCGGGCTCAATTTGTTGCCATAAATAACGCAGAAATTCACCGTGGCGAAGGGGGATGAGGGGGGCATCGAGAAACTGTACGACAGAGTAGGGTACCGGCCTCGGATCTAGTCGCGGTTTCAGCTCACGACGGGGCAAAACCGCTGCTCGATCGTCCAGGTAATCTGTTGGAAGCGTGTCGTACGCTCGATTTCCCTTTCAGATCGGCGATCGTATATCTCTGTGGTGCGGGCCGCGGCGCGCGTGATTAGAATCGTAAAATCGCCGACTCCGCTCGCTTGCGCGAGTTTATAGGCGTTCACTCTGCCGCTCGTTTCGCGCGCGTAGGTACCCCTACCTTATCACTGATACACGCGTATTCGCGCGTTACCGGTTCTCCGTTTCTCCGTTTCTGCCCGTCCAGCATGGACCCGTTATGTCGTCATGGGCGAGGAGACGCGAGAGACTAGTGGTTTCTTAATGGAGCCGCTCGGCAACGTCACTTTGGAGTCTGATCATCGCAGGATATCTATGGATCTTCTTCTATTAGAGATATTCTCTTAGCTGGGTCGATTTACGCGCTCTGTCGATCGTGGCAGCACAATTTCCAGCCCCTTGGCTCGAAATCTCTGCGCAACTAAAGAAGTTGCTTTGTTAAAAGAAAAGAAAACTGTTTATAATCATCTAATGAATTTCATCGAATTTGTATTATTGTAAGTCCGGGAGAGTTCGGCCACTTTTTGGAAAGATTTTGTAGCATCGTTGTTTTTAACATTTTTGTCGTTTTATGCACATTAAAGCAAAGCCCAAACGATTTAGGGTATATATAAATTATAGTGTGCGATAATTTCAAATATGTACAGTAGCGGACAAAAAAGTTACCACTTTTTCGACCCACCCTAATTCTATTACTTTTCAATATCAATTCAAAATTGTAGTATATGCCTAACATACATATTCTGAAAGAGAATTGAAAGCTGTATAAAATCCAGTTACAGTTGAATTTATTTAACTAACAATCATAAAACCGCACATAACATTAAACAAGACAACACACTTTTAAAGTCTACAAAAAGTTACCACTTTTGAACATAAAAACATCTAATATTTTGTGGGGGGACATTTTGCTTTTAGGACAATCTAAAAAGTTGCTAAACGTGGTAACTTCTTTGTCGGCTCCAAAAATGTGTTACCCCCTTTAATATCATACAACACTTTTGCTTGTCAGTTAATTAAATTCAACTTTAATTGGATTTTATACATCTTTAAATTCTCCATCAGAATATGTATATTAAATATACCACAGTCCTAAATGTATGCTAAACAAAATAACAAAAATAGAACAAATCGAAAAAGTGGTAACTTTTTTGTCCGCTAGTGTATTTTCATTTTCAATCAAAAACATTGGCACTGCAACTGGTCGGGGTTACACCGTCCACCCACTACGAGTAATCAAGGTAGTGCTCGACCAACTTATAAAAAAAAATTAAAAACGAATACATACGTATTGTTGGTATTACACTGTAGGTATATGCATATTATATCCCCAATATCGGAAGAGCGTAAATAAACTTACCTGTTTTTCAAATATCGCCCCCACTGTAAGTTGGTCTAAAAACTTTCAACCTCGCATAAAATCTTAACTGTATCTTATAATTCAAATTTGGATTTGTGGCAATGGTCAATGTGAGATAAACAACAAGCGCCTTCATTTTTTTTGTGTCAATAACACACAGTGCCCTATCTTGCGTCAGTCTTAAAACATCAGCACTGGCCGGACTCTCCCGGTGGTCGAACACTCCCGGACTTACCCTAAAAATATTTTCATCTCTTCAATTCCGCTTCCAAGAGATGAAATCCTAAATGCGCCAGTGGCACAGACTAAACATCGATCTCCATTACTCTTCTTCGTTTACGCGCTGTGGTCTCTGATAACAAATGCGCCAGTATTCGATCTCGAGTCGGGAGGAGCCTCTTTGCTAGTGCCAGTAAAAATCAGGACCAACGGACGGCGGGAAGCCGAGCGACGCCGATAGAAAGAAGGCCGTCGGCTAGCCGCGAAATTGAATCCTCGGCGGAATCGCGTCGCGAAGAAACGCCGATGCAGCGAGGCAAAATGGATCGCGTCTAGAAACTCTCGTTTTATTCCCGGTCTGTTTCCGCGGCGGCTGGCATCGGGGCGAATTTCTTCTGGAATGTCTCGCCGTTCTCTCCGCGGTTCAAGAAAATCGCATGGAAACGAGTAAAACTGGAAAATCAAGGAACGAGATCGATTTTTGCGCCACGTCGCGCGGAAACGGTTACTCGAGCAGACAGAAGAGATTGAGATTCTGTTATCGCGAACGTATGGAACTGTTCAAACCCTCCACCCCATCCTTCCCTCCAACCCTTCTCTATCCTTGGTTTTAATTACTTCTGGATATGACACAGTTTCCCACGAAACTCGGCCAACGGCACATCGTAATTGTCAGAGTCGCTCTGGGAACAAAAGCGGCGAAGGCGACATCGTTAATTGTGGCTCCGTCTCGAACAGTTTCGCGGTTGTCTGCCGCCAGGCTCGATGAATCGCGGGGCGAAAGCAGGAGTGAGTCGACAGATGGAGTGGAAAGGAAAAGGGAAGGAACGTCGGAGGGAAATTAATTTTCTTAACGAGCCTAGGAGTCGAGCGATTAAACGTTGCAGGGAGCGCGACATTTCTGCGGGGAATAATTTATACTCGAGCGTGGCGAGGCCGATTCCACGACGGGGATTAGATCGGGTGCGATGAAAAAGCGGGGCAAAAAGGGGGATAGAGGAAACGACCGATAAAAATGACCAAGTTGTTGGCGTCTAAGGAATCCCGCTTGGCAAGGTCGGGAAACGGCCTAGCCGCTGGCTATGGCACTCTTTCGCATCTGTATTAGTGCACCAGCGCACGCGCGCGAGCGCACCAATCCGCTTCTATTTCCGCGTGCACTCGCGCGAAGAGGACGATCGTCGCCTCGACTCTGCATCGATCTCAATTTTGCCTTGTGGCGAAATCCAGGGAAAATCGTCGACGATTGACAAGGTGCGAGTAGGTGAAGGGCTGTGAAAAGAAACAATGGTGGCAAACGAGATGGAAAGAACAAGAGAGCGTCGCGGCGCAGGCTCGTGATTTAATGCCGCTAGGTTTCCCGATCGGCTTCGTTATCCGGTTACACGTGCATTCCAATAATCTTACATAACGCCCGGGGAAGTAGCCGAGTAGCATTCTGCGACTGGGTGGTAACGATCGAACGAGGAAATATCCGAGCGAAAATACGGCCAACCTCTGAATATCGGGACCGAGCCCTCCGTTCCTCCCCTGTTTTATTCTCCACCGAGTTGTCGAGCGACAGTATCTATCCCCCATTCACCGACTCCGCGGTAACGTGTTTTAATCACGGCTTTCTTGTCGCGTAGATTGAACTGTCCCTTTCCGCGCGAAAGCTTTTTGGCCCTTCCTGTCGGAGCGAGTGGATCTTGTCTCGGATCGAATTGGCTCGTTAATCCGTAACGAATGGGAAACGGTACCGAAGCTGTTAATTATTCAATGAAACAATCGATGGGCCTCGCTGTTAATCCAGCCGCGGCGAGATCGACTGCTCGAACCGCGTCCGTTCCCTGTTTCCCACTTTCCACCGATCTCTGCCCTCTAACGGGTGTGTCGTTACTTAGCGAAATCGCAACTCGATCGCCAGCTGCACCGCAATCACGTAGCAAACCGCACAGCTGCGTTTGACTCGAATGTAGGGTTACCTGCTCTAAGGGGCAACTTTCGGCTCGTTATCACCCCGTGCCGCGAATTTCGACAGTTTCAAAACTCAAACTTTTCACCGCTCTCGACGTTTTCGAGTTTCTCGCCTCCACGTTCCGTGACATAGCGTTCATTTGAAATAGAGGTGAAACGGAAACGGGGCTTTTGTGGACTCTTTGGGTATTATCGAGACGTTTTCCAAGATTGCGATAATTCTAGTTTAAATATGAAATGAGTCACGGTGCCCTGAGTCCACGGTATCCCGAGCGAGATCTCGCCATTGAATTTACACCCGTGCTGAAAGGGAGATAGCCGCGGAGAGCTGATAGAATCTGATGACCTATTTGAAGAAGAAAGCTCTGGATAATTAGCAAGCGATCGAGTCGCGGAGGAAACGAAGGAAATTAAAGACGGCTCGGTATGACGCTCCCTCCGTATTTGCAGTGTGGTATCGACGGGTTCCATCTGCCAGGGAAATACGAGTTGCAGATCGCGTTTCAATCGTCCACGAGCCTGAAACGCGTTCCCGATCGATCCGCCGAGGAGCATGCTCGTTTTGTTACAGGCTTTCCTCGCGTTGGTTTATCGGAACGTTGCTGCTATTCCCATTTATCTCTGCCGTGCCTTTCGGCTGACGTCTCCTCTTTCTGCCCTAATAATAGATTCTAATAAATCTGAAAAGTTCCCGAGGCAAATTGCCCCTACTCTCGCGGAGATGCTCCGGAGCAGAAGGAGGCGGCAGTTCATAAATCTTCATTGGCGAAGTGTCGTTATACCGTTAAAATAAAATGGACAGCGTGCGCCCCGGCGAATGATTAATCGCGCCGGGGGTCGTTTGTTACGGTGGACAGGGAAAATGGTAACGCTGTTGCGTAACCCGGAGCCCTGGGCCCGCTGTTCGAGATCGGCGGATCGCGACGACGCTTCTGACGTCGGGACGGCGACCAGTCGACGATAACTCCTCGAGAACGACTACTTGCTGCCTCCTCTCCCGTCCGCGGTATTTTCTCCTCCATTTGCCGAAGAGATTAACGCGCGCCGACATTCATCATGCCGCCACCTTCTCGCAACTTTCCACCTTGAACAATGATATACGATGCAAACAAACTTTTTGCCTCGTCGTCGATTACCGCGCCGATTCCACGTCGACCAATGGCCGTCCAAGCTTTTATTGACTCCACGAGGAAGCTACACGTATTCCAGCTTTTTTGCCCGGCACGTTAAATGGTCGTCCGGGCTCCTTCCAGCGTTTTACGAGGCTAAGACGGACTTAACGAAGCGACGCGACGCGTCCGAGATATAGGTACTTGGAAGAATTCGACGAGTATAGGTGCCATTCGATTACCATTCGTTCCATTATCTACGAGATTGCCTTTGGACATTGTATATGGAATTGCAATGGCGATAACTGCGCAGGATTTTCCGCGATTTCGAGATAGCCGTGTGGTGACGAGTTCTCGTCCTTCCGATCTCTATCTAACATGTAGCTATAGCGAACTTGGCGGCGCAATTGAAACTAACTCGCTGGGGCGAGCGTCTCTTTATGTTCGTCGATTTAATTGGATCGCTGGGACTATCGGCGATATCGCGTGACGTTGATGGGTTTTCCCGATCGTATAAAGTCCGCGCGAACGATCGAGCCCCGCGTCCGTTGGCGACACGAAGTGGACGGCTTTATTATTCCAATTCGACGGCGATCAAGCGGGGTTCGGTCGTGTTGCAAAGCGCTATTCTCGCTCTTCTTCCCTCCCGGATTTCTGAGGGAGGGAGGCTGGATTTTCCCGTAGGAAATCGAGACAGGAAGGTATCGACGATAGCAGACGCTGCTCGCGAACAAGGCCAGGCCTTGTAGGGGAGAGTTGCCTATATCGTAACACTTAAGACATTTTACGTTATATTTCATATTTGGTACTTATTTGACTGCAAATGACTATTGGATATTGTAGCTTGATCTTTTAGGCACCTACTATTATATGCTTTACCTTTTGTTCAGAACAAATTAATTTGTTATTACGTTTTTTGTTACGTACTGTAAAAGGTACGATTTACGCAACTGGTCTCCTAAATCGTACCTGCACTAAAAATAGTATCAATTTACAAATAGAGAAGAAAATATTCAACGTAAAGTAATGATTATTATTTAGTTACATATACATGTGTATATGGATCACACACAGGCCACAATATAACATACGAGTTGTCAAATCCTACTGGTACGATTGTAGTGGTACGATTTAGGAAACATGGTCAATTTATTTATAAATATCAATTTAAACTTTACAATGAATGTAATATGTACTTAAAATGAATATAAAATATTCTACATTAAACCCGCTTTTAGAAAAATACAAAAATACAGGACAAAATTGCATTGTTTGATTATTATCAGCTAAAAGAAACTGGTAAAAAGTTACATCAATCATACCCGATTTTTTTAAATGCTTATAGCACGCATAAAATAGGGTGCAAACTCCAAAGGTTTTGTTTCTATTTCTTATTTCGCATTTACTTGATATTTTTATTGTCAGATGTCGTTTACATTCATTAATTACTGAAAAATTGATGAGGTACGATTTAGGTGACCAGTACGATATTGGCAACTCTCCCTTAATTAAGAAAAGAGTTGTTTATGGCACCGCATGTAAACGACTTTGGGACCCCGTGTAACGCGCGCCTAGCACGAGCTAGATGAAGATCTAGAAGCGTGTCAGGGTCGTTCCACGGCCTCCCGCCTCTCTGATCTTGATACTCTTGATAATCCCTGAGAAACTCGTCCGGCAATTTTTAGCCCGCTAGTTTCGCGACCCTCGAGAAAATAGCCCGCGATCCCGGACCGATCGCGTAATAACTCGTCCTGAGGCGGACCTCGGACTCGTTTCACCGCTCTCTTCTCTGTCTTCTCTGGCCCGTTCATTTTTCTTCCCACATTTATTACCGCGCCGCTCGCTCCTTCCATTCGTTCTGCCTTTGTGATGACAACCCGATGCGTTTTTTGTTCCAGGTGAGTTGGACCGCGACGATGAATCCTTGGCTCTTGGGTCGGAAGCTGTAAGTAGTCCTCGAAGAAGCTTCGTGATTTTGGGGACGACCATCTGCTGGTTTTTCTAAATGAAACTGAGACTGGTTCGTCGCAGTGTTCTGTTTAAATTATCTCTAGAAATGTTGGGACCACCTCTGCGTTGTCCACTTTTTGCAAAACTAGAGTGTGTCTGTGACCTTTTGTCGCGTAGTAGCCCGTGACCCTCGCAAAAAGACGTGCTCCGCATCAACAGGCAGGTTGGCGGAAATCCAGGAGCCATTTAGTCTCCATTTAAATTGAACGCGTAAAAACCAGGCAGCAGTCGTCAATTGTCTACTCGTGCACCAGGACTAGCTTTTTCCGCTCTACAACTTGGCGCGCATAGCGGACAGGAAATCGCGGAGAGCGTGCACGTCCGGAAGCTTTGATGCGCTCAATGCTTCCCTTCCGGCGGTGCGCTACGCCGTCGACATCGCGGCGTCCGCGGTGGTGGGCAGAAACAAAACGACGCCGACTTCGACGACGCCGGGCGTCGTCGGTACCACCTGCCTTTCTGCCCGTTATGGAGATGGCGTTAGTCGTCGGTGAACGACTAAAGCTTCCACCACTTTACCTTATGAACAATCGTATGGTCAGATTTCTTCGCGTCCTAAGTAATAGTTCGTCTACGTTTTAAAAATTCTTTCGTTATGGAACCGTAATCGAAGTAAAGCTTCAATTAGTGTCTCTCTTTTTAACTTCGAATGGTGGGAGTCTTCAATCGAGAAAACGGTCTTTGAGTAATTTAATGTTCTATCTAATCGTGAGAGGATGGACTTGCTCTGTCTCGTTTACTGCCCGAGGCCAGTTGATGGCTGCTGGAAAATAAAATGTCCACTTTCCACGGAACAAACGTCAACCAGACCGTTAAAAATGGCTGAGTGGATTGGAGTGAAATAGAGAAGGGAGTGAAGGGTGGGCGGAAGTAAAAAGGAATACGGTTTACAATTTCCGTGCCTGTAATCCACGAGTGCTGGGGAAATTAGGACAGACTTCATCGGCGTAATGTACCCTCTACTTGGGTAATTTCATTTAACCCGGCGAAGCGGACGCCGTGACCCGTGGACAACAGTTGAAACATTCGGACGATAACTACGCGAAACCACGGCGAGAATTTGCAAGCCGTACCCGTTTACCCGATTCTCTTCTGTTTACTACCCTAGCATGCTACAGGATGCGAACTGTAGTTCAATGTAGCGCGCGAGCTGTAGGTATTCGAAATTAGAGACTGTAGCAGGAGTCCGCGCAATTATCGATTCCTCTTCAGTCAAGCTCGTAGGAATTTTCTGCTAGCGTTTGCTACTGGTTTTTTCATTTTTGACTCGCGTCTTTGGATTGCTCGAAGGCTTCTCGAGAAATGTAAAGACTTGAAAAGTAGCATCGCTCTGATTTTCCACAGACGAGGACTCGGACAGGGTTGGTTGATGCACACAGCAACATATTAATTACTGGAAATACTCTGTTAATTAATATACCTCCATCCGTTTCCTGAACGCGAGCCATTCCTCTTTCCGCTGTCCATCGCACACAAAGACTAAACGATCCGCCGATAGCCGACGGGAAATGGTCCCCAGTTTTTCTCTCTTTCCTCATCGTCCGCCGAGAAAAAACACAAGCTGCACGCGACTAATTTAATTACAGGCGAAAATCGAAACACCATCCTCGGTGTTTATACCATCCACCATATACCTGTCCCTGCTCGGGGCGTATAATCGAAGGGACACGAATAAAATCCAGTAGTATCTGTAATTGCAAACGGCATTAATTCCATTGTTTCGCATTTGCCAACAATATATTACCGATATCGATACTGTCGCCGTGTCCCCGGCATGCAAATGCAGGCATTTAATTCGGAAAGTCCTAATTTGTTCGTCCTCTCCCCTGTTCTCTATTTCAACGGTTTAATACAGTTTGTCCTCTTGCAATTACACGGAGTGTAACCGAGTAACTCGCATTTTAAATCCCTTGCAATTCATCTCCCAAGTTATTCTTCGCTTTGCAACTGATACCGATCACGCGAGTGTTTCCTCGACTTATCTCATCGCACAGTTATACACTTTTGATAATTTGTTCACAACGCCGTTACTGTAGCCTACTTTGACGCATTCTGTATTGCAACGGGCATCGCGTCCACCGTTAGGAGAGCGACTCGCAGTGTTCTCGCGTTGGGATTCGCGAGGAACACGAAAATATTGGAAAGCCCAAGGATACACGACGGATGATAACCAACCGCGAGATTAATTCCGGTCACGGATACGGTAACCGTTGCTTCCACGTATACACGTGCAGCTGGAGATTACCATTGGACATCGTTCGTTTCTTTTTCCTCCTTTTCCCCTGCCTCGCAAATATTTTCACAAAGGATTCCATTTCGCCCCACCGATATCCCCGTTCCTTCTCCTCTAATTCCTGCTCAGAACTGTGAAAATTAAATCTGCCGACACTCTCTGGGGCACGCTTTATATGCGCGCACCAACCATCTGCAATTTCCTTTTGAAGGAACGATCCTTCGTCGACTCCATACAACGGTCCCGGTTTGCTGTCAATGCTGACGTGCAAGCTGTTCCGTCTTACTGATTCCCATGTTCTCCGACGTCTGCTTATCCTTTATTCCCTGTGTATATACAGGTTGTTCCCTCGTAGTCACCTACGTCTCCTGGTAAAGTTCGACCTACCGTGCGCTCGGAAAATCTTCCTCTGATTTAGGAGCTCGACACCGAAGTACCCACAAATCACAGACGAACTAGTTGGAAAACAGTAACGATTCTGCGTGAAAATTTCGATCGACGATTCGCAACAAAGACGCGTCTCTGCGTGGACGGATCGGGGTGCCAGTCACGGTGGGACAGCTTGCTGATTGATAACGCGCTACGAAACCGTTGAACGCTCCGAATCGCTCGTTTAATCCAGCGGAATTCGCGCGACGTCGAGTTGGGAGGACACTCGAATATCGACGTGCTCATCCGTCAGGCCAGTTCACTGCTCTCCACGAAGCGATCGGTGGCGTTCAGTAGCGACATTCGACATCGATCGAGCACTCAACTGCTTATAATTGGGATCGTTGCTGCCGAGGCTTCGAGCTACTCCACGATAAGAATGGGATCTCTATTCGCCAGGGCCCATCGAGATTAATCGACTCATTCTACTTGGCGTCTATTCAAAGTTTCCAGCGGACCCATTCTACTGCGAGGCAGCATATTCGCGCGGACCAGCGCCAGCTATGTATAAATCGGTGCGCCGCGAGACATGTTGACTCGAACTACTGGATGCCGTCTATGGGCTCTTTGTTTTATTCATCCCATCGACCCAGACCCCATTCTCACCCAACTTCTTCTACCAGAAGAAGTTCGACGGCCACAACCCCCGGTTCCTCCTCCAACGAATTCCTCTCTAATAAAATCTCAAGACGACGCCCTCTCGCTAGGAACCGACGCTCCGACGCAATGGTTTTTCGGCTAGTCGAAGAGATTTTACGTTCCCTTTAGTTCGGCTCCCTTCTCCTGGCTTCGTAGGATAAATGGTACTGGCTATGGATCACCATGAAAGCAAGCCCAGTGCCGTTTTCACGTCAATTTGCGAGCGTGCGAAAATCTGAGCCCTCTCTCTCTAGTTCCCTCTATGCATGACTGCACCCCCTTTGGTATTCCTCCTCCCCGAAGCACCCCGCGGCGTCATTTCGAATAAATATTTCGAGTCCGTTTCGTGGGAGGGAACACCAGCGACAGATAAGGCGGTGTCGGTGGTTTCTGGTGTAAAAATAAAATAAAACCGCCGCTTTACGAGGAGCTTTACGTGTCCCGACCACGATTACCCCCGCGACCATCGCCCTCGTTTGTCCCGTCGAACGGGCTAGATCCTCGACGACGATAATTAAGGGCGGCTGCCCGTAATCAAGGCTCCTTGGGTCGCTGCATCCACGTTCCCACATCCACGAACGGCGTGGATGACGATCTAACGTTAACGCGTTTTAATCGACGCCTTCTACGACACTGCTCGCGGAGCATCTCTGATTCCTTCTTAACACGTTGAGTGCCACGCTATTTTTACATGGAGTGAATTTCTTAGTTTGTGACACATATTATGTTGAAATATTATGTACAACAGATAAGTTGAGGTGTATAATCATGTTTAATGAATTTATCTTTCTGGGGTTCACCGGTGAGTCCCGGAATGGTGATAGTATTGAAAAATTCATAAATATTGACATTTACTCTAATAGGGTAGATGCACCATTTGTGGTCACTTTAAGGTATTGTACCAGTTTTGGCCACTTCTTAAAAAATATAATATTTTTCCGTGTAAGCAATAAATGTAAGCTTATACTTCGGGTGATATACTAAACAAAATATTTATAATGTGAAATTCTCCACAGAATAATGATTTGCAGGCAATTTAAAAATAAGATTAATATGCACATGGTCAAAAACAGTGCAATGGCCACAAACGGTACATCTACCCTAATGTGTTTTAACAAATCTTGACATCACCGGTGACCCCCAAGGCGCTGCGACCAAACTTCCTGCCGGTCACCGATGACCCCCATGGCATTCAACGTGTTAATGATTCTCGGTGAAAGATTATTCAGCACTTTGAGCAGAGCGGCGAGACAGGGCCGAGCGTCACTTCGGGTACTGTACATAATCAGCGGCGAATCCCGAGCTTCGTTAAGATGCGAGGGGTTAAACCAACTGGGAAGATAAGGAGAGCCAAAGGAAGTTTATCGATCAGCTGCCATTCCTGCATCGCGTTCGTCCGCGACGTGTCTGCCAGGCAAAACGAGTTGCACGCGCACCCAACGCACGTCAAGCGTGATCGACGTCCTCGATATTGCGATTCGAACGCCGCGCCAGCTCTGTCTTCGGCGCGAATCTCGGCCGTCCAAGACTAGCCAGCTCGGTCTGACGTGCTCCTTTACGGGATCTTCGCTGCAGCCGGGAAACGCTGGAGGGGTTCCACGAAAGTATCACGGAATTCGGCGATTTCCCGAGGGGAGCTACGGCGAATTTACGGGCCGGAGAAGATTAATTTCCTCCTCACAGATTAAAACCCCGCCCGCTTTGGACCTCGCTGATAGCCGGTTAATTCGGGGAGGAAAATGAAGCCGGGTGATCGGTAAGGCGTATCTAGCCGAGCTGAGTTCACGGAGGCTGGTCATTGAACTTGCCGTGGAAACTGGGTTTCGTTGTGTATAGAAGGGAGAATTCCCTGCTTCGGTACCCCTATCTCGGCGCAGAGCGGGAGCGAAAAGATTCGTTCACACCTTCTCAGCCTAAAGGATAACAATGTCCCATCCTTCGGCTAACAGCACATTTCACTTAGCTGAAAGCCGAGACATCGACGAAGAATCGCGTTTGCTCGCGGGATATCGTTTTCTGGCTACGCCGCTTTCAATCGACATCGAGTAGGACTTTAACGAGGACGTTGTCTGGCGGGAGAGTCCTAATTTCAGGACTCGGATCGCGCTAATGATCCAACGCACGCGAGCAGAGCGGTGAATCGCGAGTTTACCAACCGGAAGCTACTTAGTTTGAAGAGAGAACAGAGAGACTCGTAGAGGAGGGCAGGGGCTTCCTTCTTTAGCGGCGGAAACCTCTTGGGTACCCTCTAGTCTCCGTTTGTTGACTTCAACTCGTGAATTGTTAGCTTGTCTCCTAATTATTGGCTGTGTCAAACAGTGAATCTGAGGGGAGCGAAGGGGGTTCGCTATTCTAAAATCCACCTAGGTACTTTAATCACCCTCGCATTAATACCCCTTTCATCGCAATTCGAAACCCTTTGCCTGCTGCGAATTTAGCAGACTGAAGCTGACACCAGCCACTCGTTACCAGCCGTTACGATTCGTTATTCATCCTGGCTGTAGAGCAGAGGAGTCGATGGCCGCATTGCGAGGGTGGGAAACTCCACAAAACAGCCACACGGTAAGGGTGAGAGCCATAGACCACGAGTAGTTGATGCGGGGATGCGTCATCCCACGTTGCAGTTTAAGCTCATCTCCATTCGCTTGGTGGCACGAAGACTACCTGGCTCGGTGTTGATGTTATCTGGGAAATCGGCGGCGGTTAAGGGGATGGTCGAGTGGGAGGGACGTGCAGCTGGTAGCCGGCCATCGGCTTGCAAATACGAGGAACTCGTGCTGGCACCGTTAGCGAATATTCGGCAGCGGCAGTCGCGCGTCGATCGTCCACGGAAGCGGCTGCGAAACCCGCTCCGTTCCGAGCTCCCCTTTCCGCGATTGTTTAGTCTGCGTGGTCGGGTGAAAACGACTCCGATGAAGATATAAATTCGCAGAACGAGGCAGGCGGGCGCAACTGATAGAAGTGTTTAAATTTAGAAACCGAGGGAACCATGAATTAAATCGCGCGCACATCCTGGCCAAACGTTCTAAGAAACGGTGGTAAGATGGATCGTAGAGAGCAACGGAATATCAGATCGAACATTTCCTCTTGTAAAATATTCGCTCGGGAAGGAATCTCCTCGCATGGATCGTATAACACGGCTATGATGTCGGACCGTTTTCGCGGACGTGAGAAATGCCTCGCGAAACCGCTAACTCACTCGATGAGAAAGAAGATGCAGGTTCGCGTGAACTAACATATTGGTCGGGGAACGTTCGTGGATTATATTTGCACTCGTTACCTCCGAATAGTTGTAGATCTCAAGGATCCTAACTGTGTTTCTCTAAAAAGGAAGAAATTCTCCGTTGTGCTGCGAGTAGTGGAACTGCATCAGGCCATCGGGGGTGCGATGATACCGTGTGTGCTTCAACTTCCCTTACATTTTCTCGCTGCAGTTCGTCACGTCCTCCGTAGGAGTCCTGATACAGTAGTTGGTAATCTTATCGCAGCCACTCTGGCGCAAGAAACGCAGCTGCCCCGTTCAATTTCCCCCCTGGTCCCAGCGCCTCGATTTTGTACCTCTTCTTCGCAAGATCGAGGTGCGCGTGCTCGCAGCCGAGAGCACGGTTGCCCATTTCGATTGAAATTGATGTCACGTCCGCGGGTCGTGTACCTTTTGCGAGGCTCTAGTCGCAACAGGGCAGGCTCGCCGCGATTCCACGGGTTTCTAAAAAATTCACCGACGGAAGGCATGTCATCCCCTCGAAAGCTTCTGGCGGTCGCCTGAGATTCGACTTTCCGCCATTCCCGTCATCGCCGAGTCGTTGCTGGGAATCGAAACTCGAGCTGCGTCTGTCCATAATGTAACTAGTCACTAAACCGAAGAGGACTCTGTGGAACTCATGTGTCAGCTCCATGCATCGCGACTACTGCGTTTTGTAAGTCCGGGAGAGTTCGATCATTTTTTGGAAAAGAAATTGTAGCATCGTTGTTTTTCTCATTTTTGTCGTTTTGTGCAAATTAAAGCAAAGCCCGAGCAAATTTAGGGTATATATAAATTATAGTGTGCAATAATTTTAAATATTTATTTGCATTCTCAATCAAATATATTGGCTACTGCATCTGGTCGGTCTCACCCGCATGTCGGGGTTCGACTGTCCATCCACTACGGGTGAGATCGATCTTGAATAATAACAAAAAGTGTAGCTTACAAAAAGTATAATACACTAAGAAGTTAATTGATAGAGGAAGTACAGTATATTTGGAATACCAGTTTGTTTAAGACGAATACAAAATGATGACAGAGGATGGGAACAAATAAAACTGCATACTATCACAGGGAAACTAATAAACTTTTATATTTTAAACTCTCAGTAATAATAAAAAACAGAAAGTAAGTAGCTGAAACTTTGATTGAAATGAAAAATGACAGAAAGTATCGGTTTCGTTAAGGTGCGGGTAATTTGGAATACCGGTATTTCAATTTACCTTCACTTTATACACTTTAAAAAAACATGTAGATAATAAAATTATTTCCTTTATGATCTAATCAGACTGAAAAATCACAATATAGAAACAATCTTACAACTAGGTAAATATAAATGGTCCAAACCTACGTGGCGGTAGCCGTTACGCGTGAAACAAAAGCATTGCTAAGCTTTGGAATACTCAAAATTACATTCACATTTGGTATTCCGAATTAGCAACATCGCATTGAAACCTAAATTTTTTTAGGAAGATGTTTTTTTACTCTGCAGATTAAGTCGAAAATGTTAAAATGGCGGTTTATCCACAAATGTCATTCGTTAACAGGTCATTGCCTCCTATTATCTACGGTGTTACAAATTAGATAACGTTAGTAATTTATTAGATACTTCGGTATTCCAAATTACTAACAGTATTCCAAATATGCTGCACTTTCTCTATGTTATTTCTTCAGTTTTCTATGTAAATCGCAAACATTCTTGTACTTGGAGCATCTGGTATCATGAAACCAACGGCTTCACGCATTTAATCCAATCGTCGGTTTTCGAGATTTCGAAATACTTTTCTCCGCATCCCACGCATTCGTTTTCGTCTCAGTCTTTTAACTCCATATCACTATCTTGTAGAATGGAATTTTCGCTCCCTGAATCTGAAGATAGGTTTACAGTAAGAAAAACACATTTGATCAGACTATCCCATAATCAAGGGAGTGATCGACCACCTAGTCAAAATAAATTAAAAACGAATACATACGTACAATTGGGGTGACACTGTAGTTTCATACATATTATATCCCCCAATATCGGAATATTGTAAATCAACTTACCTGTCTTTCAAATATCACCAGCACTATAGCTTGGTCTAAAAACTTTCAGACTCGCATAAAATTTTAAATGTTTCCTATAATATAAATATGGATATGTGGCAATGGTCAATGCAAGATCAACAACAAGCGCATTAATTTATTTTGTGTCAATGACACACAGTGCCCTATCTTGCATCAGACTTAAAATATCTCCCGGTGGTCGAACTCTCCCGGACTTACCCTATGTAGCTTACCAAGGTATTCTTGCCTCGTCACAGGACCTACCCCTATCATGTCAAGGTCCCACAATGCCCCCTTTTGTCGAGTGACATTTCTAAATCCGTCCTCTTCGACTTCCCCCAAAGTGGTCCCCATTTGCTCTATTCTCAATTTCCCGATCGTCCCCGCTACTGCCTGGCGTCACGTCGCCGCGATCGAGTCTAGCAACGGCCTGGAATTACCACACACTGCGGTAATTTTAATTACCTCGCCGCGCGCGTGCTGCTGTTAATTCGCCAATCGAGTGGTCGCGTTCCTCGTTAATATGATTTACTGGGCGCACGCAAGAAACAACCGCGAATGTACGCCTCTGTCTGCTGGAAGTTCGCGTTCAAGTATCCTCTAATTACAAAATCGAATTGATTCCCATATACATAGGACCTCTGCGAGCATTAGAGCTGCCTAGAATTCATCAACGCGATGCGTTCGCGCGAAATCCACAGTTTCAAAGCGATTCCTCTAGCGACGAAGGGCTGAGCACGCGGACAGCTACTCAGTCCTCTGTTACCGTCAATCCCGACGACAGCTGAATCGTGACGGCCTCGTAATTAGACCAGGGTATGCCGTCCGAGTGATTATTTGGTTACCACGGGGGAGGGATTGAGCGTGAGTTATGGTCCTGAGTCTAGCCGATTAACAGGAGGGAATCGAAAGTTGCACTGCCGCATTCAAGTGCTTGGTATTCACCCACTGTTGGAGAGAAACATGGCTGCGACGACTAATTGTCGGCGGTGAAGTTTATAGTTTGTCTTTCACCGTTAGTCTTCTTCCGTCTCTTTTTCTCCGTGCTTCTTGTCCTCGTAAACACAGTCAGCTTCCATTAGAACTGGCTTGCCCTTAAATTCATGGAGCGCTTCCTCCACTTGTCACCGCCCTTGAGGCGTCTTCCCTGATACACGTTGGCGCGCATCGTAGCAGCCCCGTGGTCGCCAATGGCACAACTTAATCTCTGATCGCATAGTACTATCTATCGCGCGCATAACCGACCGTTAATTTTCCTCCGATCCCGCGAATCCACCGACCGCGACTGCGATTTTCACCAGGCAGTTATTGACCACGAATTTCGGCGAGGCTGGTCCGTTTACATGCGGGGGTGCATTCAGAATTTTGATGGATAACAGTGCCCTCCAGGCGTCGCGAGTTTTCGAAGCAAGAATTCATTTCAATGAAACGCAGATTTTTAACTGGGCTTTCTCTCGAAATATGGAGCGAACGCTTTGCTGCACGAAGTAGAAAAATCGTGGGTCAGAGCAATTTCGCATAAATTCCATTATCGAACGGTCGGAAGGACCAGAACCGCGAGTGTTTCCAAGGAAAAAACCACCGCCACGTGAAATTTATTATCGGTGGTGCAAGCCCCGACTAAAGGGCTGGCAATTAAGCAGATTGCTCGAGGAGATTTAGGGAAACGATCGAACTTCCCGCAGAGAGACTAGTTGTGCTTTTTCCCTATTAAGTCGATTCCTTTATTCGTGAAATCGTGTTTACAAGCAGAGGTAGATTTGACCGCGGCCGCAGCATCGTACTATCACCCCCCTTTACAACACGTGGCTGACTGGGGGGAGCGTGTTGCACGGTGCAAGGGGAGAGGGCTTTCGCGAGGCTTGGCCGCAGTGGCATTTCGCGCGTCCGTGGGTCCGCTCGCGTTTCCATCTGCGCCGGCTGCTGGAAGCTTAGCGGAAAACCCTTCCTCCCAGCCAGCCGGTCGTTTAATCGCCCGCCGCCTCTTCCTTGGACTTACTTCGTCGTCGAGCGTCTGCGCAGCTCCTCGTTCCCTTGGTGCCTTGGTTCCCCGGTCCCTCGATTCCACGCGAACTTCAAAACGCGACGAAGCGCGCTCGGGACGCGCTGGACCGCGGACCCCTCCACGGTTTCTCAGCGCCGAAGTGTGATTCGGTGAATCAGGACTCTGTGCATTGAGTGAAGTGCACCCTTGGCCCTGCCACGGAGAGAAGACCATTCACATCGCAGTAAAAGCTTTTTGCTTTTTGCTCTGCTACCGAGACGAAGGCGGTATCGAGGTTGAACGCGAGAGTCTTTGGATGCTACTACTTTGGTGGACAGTGTGATTAGTGCTATCTCTTTGTGGCTTCCAGTGGATCGTCTCGGAGGGGCCATGTCACCAGATCAGATGAGTATCCTCTTGACAGATCGACAGAGATCGCGATCTATTCGCGCGCACAAACGCGCAGCACATCGACGGAGCGAATGAAGGGTGTTTGTAAACACGAGCGCAGGGGAGAGTGCGTTCAGGCCGTAACAGAGTTGCGCATGGAACGGGACTGAAACCGCGGAATGCAAGGATCGAGCCGCGAGACATTCGTTCCTTAAAGAGCACATGAATGGAACCAGAGTGCAGACGAGAGAGAAAAATCGGCCGTAGAATAGAGCTATTGGCACGAAGCCGAATCTCACAGACTGTCTCAAGAGAGTAGCACGATCGCGAGCTCCGTTTCACCACTTACTATCTGCACCTGTCTCGTCTCGAAACTAGCATCGATCGAGCCCCGTAAAAATTGTCGATGGCCCTTGGCACGGAAGCCCTTCGATGCGCTTCGTTTCGCTATTCTGTTGGTTTCTTCGGTCACACGCGGTCGCGCACCCCTCGTTTTCATCTCTGGCAACACAGTCCTCCCGATATTCCCTCGTCCTATTGCAACCACCACCGCGCATCCACGGCCAGCTTTCCGCATTTTCCCGCTTTTGTGCGCGATATTGCCTGCCCGCGCGCGTTTCTTTGTGCTATCGCCTCTTCCTCCATCTTCTCCCTGGCTATTTCGTTCTCAGGAGTAGAATCGGCACTCTTACCCCTCTGCATTTTCGTTCCTCGTTAGCTGTTGATCCTGGCTACGCGCCATTTCCGTCCAACTTCTTCCACGCTGGATCAAGCTTCAACCAGGATCCCTCTCGTCGCTGAGGACGGTCGAGTGGCACGGAAAACGCGTCACATTTTCCTGTTTTGTTCGCGCAGGATGCGAGTTGGTTCTGCTACGGATCCCGCTGCTGGGACGCGGCTTCTATCCCGACTAAAGGTAATCCTCCGAGTTTCTCTATCGATTTGTCAACGTATGGACGGAGAGCAAAGGCTGTCGGCGAAAGGAAGATACCTCGTAGCCGCTGTTTCCGACTTACACTAGGCTCCTTTATCCCGCGCGTTCGACCAGCAACCCCCTTCTCCCCAAGGATAATTGCGAAATCCTGTACGAGAGAGGATGAACGCCCCCTGGGCGCTCGTTTTACAGCTAACTACGTACAGTCGGTTTCCATTAATCTCGATGATCTTTCTCGCGCTATTGCTCTTCGGAGAAATCGTCCTGTTACAGTTATGAACACGCTAATGACCAGTTAGAGGTCTGTGAAAATTGGCCGAGGGACGTGAGTGGTAAAAGTACCCTTTGACGCGTCCAATTTGCGCGTCTACCTACGCAAACATTTGCGCGAATTTTCGCAAACGATGCGTGGCGGGAAGCGAAGCGTTTGACGCGACGAGTTCGAAGACGAAGGTGTACCTAATGCGAGTCAAACGACACGTACGCGAAATGCCCCCAAGCACGTAGCCACCGGAGGTGGAAACACGGATCGAATTGGTGTTTGGAATGTCTGTTGTCACAGTCACCAGTGCATTCCGCCTTCAGCCTCCAATTTTCTCCGTGCCTAAGCTTTGTTTTCCCTGTGGAATACAGGGGCTCGTGTATTTACTGCCAATCGATTTTTCCCCTTTTCGAGATGAAAGGAAAGGCAAAGGCTTGTCGTAAAAAGTTGGTAAAGGTCACTGACCCTGTGTCTTCAAAAAAAAAATTACTCTTCCTCGAGTGCTCGCTGTTTGCAATGGTAAATTTGAAGCTCTCAGCTCCTTGATGCAACCTTTGAAACGTCGGAGCAAGGCGATTTTGGGCATTCATATCGCGCACCAGGTCGTATGCAGAATTTCAGGGGAAAGGCAAAGGCGGAAGGCGGTTTTTAACGACCGGAGAAAAAGAGCCACGTTCGCGTTTCGCAGTGGCAAAAAGGGGCCGATTAAGAGAGAAGCCAAAGAGTCTGATGAAATTAGCCAGCGGAGGGTGGTGTAGCGCCGAGAGGGTTCTCGAGGAGGTGTTGTCGAAGGAAACCGACGGCGGGGTTTGAATAAGAAAGGCAAATATTTTCCGGCTGGGCTGAAGCGGTAAACGGAGATCGGGGGAAGAAAAACCCTAAGAAAAGTGAGGCTCTAACCCCTTGAATAGGCGAAAGCGAGTTAACTCTTCGCGCGAGAACGCTTCCATCTTGGAAAACTCTAGGTAACTGGCCGAAACGTTTAATAATTGCGGTTGTGGAGATGGCGTAAATGGGGTAAATACCGGCTGCGTTGTGGGCAAGATGAATTAGCTCGCTTTTAACGGTTCTTAAATACGCAAGGGCTGTTTCTGCCGGGGAGGTGATTCGGTTAGCCGGTTAAATGGCTAGACGGGGTGAAAGAGGTCGCTAGCGCGCATGAAACTGCACTTAACGGATGTTTCAATTTTCAGTGAGCAGTTTTAATTGGCCCCGGCCATTCTCCGTTTCCCTTTTTAATGCCACCACTTCGATACGCGATTTTCCCCGTATTTTCTACCTAGCCCCAAAAAACCCATCGGCATCGCTCGACGATACGAGATTTATTTTAATAAAACATAGCGTTTTGTATCGAGGACCATTAATTTAACAGAGACTGGGAAATTCAGACGCTGGGAATATTTCGGGGGAGCTGGTTTTTTGCGAACATGGGTGTATGGCCATTATGAACGAGCGTTATTGATTTCTCGTGTACACGAGCTCGCGTTGTAATTCATAAATATAGGTGATGAATAACCTCGTGACTTTATATTCATTAAAATTACCAATGGACCTGGCAAACCCGTCGAATCGTCGAGCAAACAGTGGCCGAGTAGTCTGCGTCTCAGTTCGTAATCGTTCTTTCGAATGCAACCAATCGTTTGTTACTTTTAATGGGGATGGATAAAAGCGACTGGTGGATAAAGGGATATAGAACGTTAATGGGGGACATTTACTTTAGGTACTTGCCAGGCAAATCTTCATCGAGGAATGGATTCCCTTGATTGAACTAAGGGATCTGAACGAACCTCCGGGAAATATATTACCCACTGATAATTTCTTGTAAACCAATTTCCCTGGCGAACCGACCGCCCGTTATTTCTCTTGCTGTTACGTGCCAATCGAAAATGATTAAATTATAATTAACGCGGCTGCGCCGATAGAATAATCGCGAAATTCTGTTCGAAATGATACAGAGGGACGGTGATTGATACTTTCACGGCGTTTCGAATGCTCGCGGCGGTACGAGCCGGGTGGACAGAGACCAGAGATAACGCTCCTCGTCGCATACATAGAAATTACAGTAATAAAAACGGTTCTACCGGTGTCCGTACTCCCCTATCGACCGTTTCCCTGGTCCACAACACCACGGACGCTGCGCACCGGCTAATTTGCCAAATTGATCCGCTAAATTAATAAACATACCCGATTCCCCTCGCGGACAGGGTTAACGACAAACGGACCCCTTTGAGGGAGATTCGTTGGATGGGTTTACCACACGCTTTTTACGTTAAATTGATTACAAACTTGAAACTGAGCGTCGCGGTATTTACAGAGTGTTTCGAGGAGGTTGATCAAAACTTTGGACACGGGCGACGTTCAGAGATATTATGCAGCAAATCTCGCGCGCAAACTTCTACCCAATCTTTTGGAAGCATCCTGCACGGAGTAAGAACTTAGGAAAGCTCAGAATTCGGGAAATATAACGGTGCCGTTGCATCGGGCTCGCCTTGGTAACTTGTACCCCGAGATACCGTCATATCGACCCTGTCCCTGGTATTTGCAGTTTATTATACCTTTTTATCGAGCCCCGGAACTGCTCTAAAATCATACTTTATACAGGCATCTCGAGCGCACGGTACCTCTGAGCGTCTTAAAGCGATCTTATCTCGCCAAAGGATTCCATCTCGTATTTCGATTATAACTAAATTCTCGCCGCAGCCGAATTCTTTAATTCCTCTCACGAACCCCGAGTACAACGGGGGCAAAGTTTCGCTCGGAATCGATAAACGTTCGTTTCCCCCGCGGTGCCCCGAGACTCCGTCGTGTCACAATGGAATGTTATTGGCTTTTTTCGAGAGGGACTAGTCATTTGATCGAAAATCGACGGTGTACAATGCACGTGTACAAGCACGGTAATGGATATTAGCCATCGAGGACGGGATACGATCGAGTATCAAACGAGCCAGAAAATTCCTTCGTGACAGTCGAAACCACCCTTTCCATCCGTTTATCGTTCGCGCTAATGATAACGCGCACTCGACAGCAAGTACCTCTGCACAGGTCCAGCGGATTGTCCCATCGAAATCTGCCAAATGATATCGCCGTTATCGTGCTCGACGATCAATTCGATGCTCGAAATCTCCAAGTAGGACGCTCGGGCTCCGCAAATACGATGTTCTATTAAGAGAAGCACGCGTGGTGTACGCTGCGGAACGAGATTTCGAGGATCGACCCAGAAAGTGATTTATTCCGACAACTCCGACCTCGAATCGTGTCCTCGTTGCTGAAAACGAAAAGAGAGGAGCTCTGCGGATAGAAGCCCTTTCGGTCGATCGGTATGTTACTCCTTCTGTTCGACTTGAAAGTAGTCCGAGGACAGGGTAGCTCGTAATCCGCCGACTGTTTCCCAAACGGCACCCTTGTCAATGGAAATGACTGTATTGCTCTTTCCTCGTTTACCGAATAACCAACCCCTGCACTCGAGTCTCGTGTGTGTAAACGCAACGACTGATCGTCTTCCTTCAGCCACGAGAGAAGGGTATCTCTGTACTTTAAGAAGTTACTTAATAAGAGCAACTTGGGACATCGAGGAGCCGTAATTCTGTCGGCCGAGGGAGTTGGCCGACGTAGCCGAACGACCCGGTGTCATCAAGTGTTCGCGGAGCGAGAGGGTGATTCGTAAAGAGGTCAATCGGGGCGATAAATTAAACGTTGGCCCCTCTTTTCTTTCTTTCGCGACGCGTCGCCGAGCGATCTCGGCCGACCTCTGTAATCACGATAATCGGAATCGTAGCCGGGGCCGTTTTTAACGAACGACGCGAGCGTTTCCGGCACGCAGCCAGCCCATCGCGCACGAAATTATGCAAAATTGACGGGAGATGCGCATGCACAAGGTAGGCCGCGCGGCGGTATCCAGGTAATTCATTGACGATCGACGATCGAGCAGACCGCATTCCTTCGGTCGGTGCCCTTTGCGAACCGCAACATTGTGGCCTTTGGAAATTACCGGTTGTTGAAGACGTTTTCGACGATGGTCAACGGTGGTTACGGGCCCGCAACCACCTCTTTTCGCCAGCCAGCTGTTCTGGGAAGCCTCGATCGCCAACTGCATACCCGACCGGCCGATCGAGGCCCTCGATTACGTTTGCTGGACGCAATTTCGGGAACGAGCAAGCTTTCAATCTGCCCCGTCCTGTTATTACGCGAGTTGGCGCTGTTACCTTCATCGATCAGCCGATTCGTCGAGGATATTAAAAGTTAAGGCTGCGATCGAAGGCTGAGGGAAGCCAGCTGCAGTGCTGGCTGAACGCCGTGGTACCGTTCCGCTACGTTCCCTTCCGTTCGGACACCCAGCTCGCACCTGGTTAATTCACCCATTCGTTTGCCCATAAACGGGAGCACTTCGATGCACGCAGCGTGATCAACTTTCTAATTTCCACTGTTGCACGTTCGTCAGATTAAAAGCTCCCTCCACCGGGGCAGCTAATGGGAAACAATGCCATTATAACGGGCCCTGGGCCACTAATACCGCGGCCGCGTGAATTATGCGAAGCTCAAGGTGGCCAGGGCAATTTATTGGCCCAAGCGACTGGGTGTTTTAGCGATACGTTGGTGCGTGCAGCTTTCTCGGACTCCCTCGCTATTGCACCCTTGAGGAACTGCGATTTACACGCAGCACCAGGCAGCGCCGCGGCTGCTCGCGATTTCTGTTGTTCAATTTCGTTTCGCTCTGCCTCCGCTCCACGGCACGACACCGATTTATTCGTTTTAATTACACGCCGCGTGGCCGGGTATCTCGCCATGGTGATTAAAATCGCGGGACAAAAGTAAGGTTCGTTAACGTATCCGGGCGAAAAGGTGGAGATTACGCCTTGCGTTCTTGTCTTTGATCAACATTATGGATGAATTTCTTGGAGGACGGAAGGAAAATGTCAGGCTTGAGTTTTATTTTTAAATTATTAAAATACCTGTGCCAAGCACTGTCAAGTTACTTCGGAGAGCAATCACAAAGAATCGTAACCGCCAAGACTGCCTCCGTTAATGTCATACTTATTTCTCTAGGATAATTGGTAAACTTTTGTACGTAAAAGAAATTTTCCGTATAGTAATATAAAAGAAAATAAAATAAATAAAAACTCTGTAGCCAGAGTTATGGCAAGCTGGAGGTGGTCGACCAACCTCGATGTTAGGATTTATTGGGCCAACAGCTGCCGCGCACCTCCCTGAGAAATTGCATTTCCAACGCTGACGACGAAGGACGTTATAATTTTTGACTATCCAGGGCAAAACGTAATTCCCGCTAGTCGTCTCTCATACTCGTCCTCGCCGTCGGAGTTAGCGGTTCCATTGCCCCAGGAAGCTCGGAAAGCTCCTCGCCAGCGTTTCAAACAACTTTTTACTCCGCGGAACAAAGCGCGCTTCGCGTATGCACGCTGGAAAATTCCCTTGGTTTTATTATCCGCCATGGCATCCATGGGTGCTGCAATTACAAAGCGCCGAAAGTCATTTACTATATGCCACTTTGCGATACGCTTTTTTACCGTTTTGCGGACCGTTCAAAGTTTCAAGCGTGCGCGTGACACCGTCTCGCTAACGCGGATCGTTCTAGGGAAACACGAGAAGTCTCTGTGACCAAAAGCTGCCGCGCAAGTGGCCAATGTTTTCAAAGCTATTTTTGCAATCCGCCTTCATCGAGATTTAATAGCCAGCAGAGTGGTCGCACGGTGGAATAATCTAGCCAAACGAAAAACCCTAGAACTAATCCATTATCCACCGCGGGTGGCCTTAGTTTTCCTGGGCACGGTATTTCACTCCTGATATTCCGCGAAAATCCTCCGCAGAGAGGGCAACACTTTTCATTTTCTACCGTCACTAATACGTGTTTTCCCTGACGTCAATTAACAAGTAGGAATTTTCGTCCCGTAATTGGAGCCCATTCCATCCGTCGAACAGTTTTTAAACCGCTAGAATTCAGCGGTCGAGACAACGGCCTAAAGCCATTCGCGGTTACGGAACACGCCACTCTACCACCTTTATTACCACCACCTGTCTGTCTAATATATCTCCCCTTGCCCAGCGGTGCGGTGCAGCGTCGCTGGCGTTATCGGCAGATATCCGCTGATGAATCGTACCAGTCTGCGAACCCCTTTTTCTCGGGGGTTGCTCGAAGATCCGGAGTATTAAATTATAGCCAGGTAATACACTCCGGGAGATCGAGGGGTAAGGTCGAATTTTACTGCCCTTTCTTGTACCTCTTTCACTGAGCATCTTTGATCGATCGCCACACTAGATGCGCTTGAGAAATCCAGAGAGAAGAATACTCTACTTCCTGACAAGTAAAAGTGTGTAACAAATATCCACTCGCATCTTCTTCAAAAAATTTAATCATACTCTGGAGATCCTCACTTCGGAAGCACCCTGTTTACCATCTTCGGTGGCGGAGTGGAATACTCGGAGCAAACATTCTTTGGCGACACAGAAAGGGGCCAGACGAGAGAGCGAAGAAGGTACTTATCAAGATAGTAGGTGACTGTGGCTCGGGGAACATCCTTTGCATCTGACCGTAATTCCTCTCGGACGTTATTCGCGGTTCCAACAGAGTCCGCGTGTATACCTGGCAGCTGGGAAGAACCTGCGTGCGTCGAGCGCAGTAACGAGCTATGCAGAACGTCGCCGCGTCGCAGACCGCCCTTTGCTACGGAGAACTGCGCAAGAAGCCGTCCGTTTGAAGGCATTGTCAGCGAATAATTGCGAGGGATTTCCAGGAGTCGTACCGGCTGGCGGAAATTCGCGCGATACACGCGACCACTCAGCTTCGATGGGGAATTATGGAGTCGCCGAGGGGTTGAGAAACGACTTTGTTCACCCGCTTAATGGTCAACGCTAGCCCCCGTGTCCAACTGTCGGCTTACTTATGTATGCCTGTGCAAAAAGCGGCGAGTATATGTAGAAACTGAGCGACTCTACTGGGCGCAGCTGTTGGTGCGATGGGGGGAGCACTTTGACGATTTCCGCGCGGAGGAACGAGTCAGAAATTGTGGAATAAAGTGTCCCCATTCGAAGCAATTTCGCTGGCATATATTCGAATGAATTTTTGCTAGTAGAATCAGCCGTTTCCTCGCAGTTACGACAATTGGGGAACACCCCGTAAACTTTGATTCCGGTAATGGAATTGCAAGTAACGAGATTCGATCTTGAGCGGGCGTCGAAGCGATTTCGCTTGCAGACCGGGGCGCGAGGGGCCGTTAATAATTAATTTACGGCCTGCGGAACGGATCCGCGGTGGCGTTCGGCAGCATTTGAAATTCTCATACCGTCGGAGGTTCATTTCGCCGCTCGCGGCCACGGTGGTTGATAGATTGATCGGGGAATGGCTGGAAGTTGGTCGATATTGCCTGGCAATCGGCCTCGTAAATATGGAAATAAAGGGTTGGATGAAGAGGGCGCTTAGTAAATAAACACGGTGGTTTCTGGATCGATTGATGCACCTTAGCCGTGGGACCGCGCGTAACGCGCGAAATCGTCGGCGCGAGGTTCGCGCTCGCGATACCGATCGTCTGGAACGAAAAGGAAACATCAATCGCGGCGAGTGGGTGAGTCAGCCGGTGACTCATGCATAATTTACTCGGACTTAATTACCGAGCGGCTGGGGCGATCGCGTGCAGAAAAAGCGACGCTGTCCATGAATACCGTGCGCAGCTGTCTTATGCAAATTCGGGCACACGAAATTGTAAATGAAACTGTATCCTCGCCGTAGACACGGGATTTCGTGCGGTGTCCTCGCCGTCGCCAACATCGTTGCCAACGTCGTCGTCGTCGTCGTCAGCCGTATCGATTTCGTCGCCCCGAGCCGCGTGCACTTTACGCGCGTAAATCTCGGATATGAATCGGCGAATAAAGTGTATGCACAAGGCGACCCGCGAGCGCGCGACGCCCCGTGCACGCATTCGATACGCTTCATTTAAATTTGCCCGGGGAATATTAAGCCGTATTTTCTGCCTCGGCGAGAACGAATTTCCCTCGATGCGAGTGCGCTGGTGGAATTTGCATTCGGTAAACCGACGTGGGCGAAAGTTATTAGGGCGGGTGACAGGATAAAATTGCCAAGAATTCAGTGCCGCCTCTCATATCGCTGTAGACCAGGAGCCGTGTGTCGTTAATCTGTATAAGAGTTGAGGAAATCGAAAGATTCATGGCTCACTGACCCCGGTAACCGATTCTGCACGAGAACTAGCTCCCAACGGCCTGGGCAGTAAGTTTTATTGGGCGATCCTTCGGTACCTGGGGAGAGTAAAACGGGGTAGGTCCCCGACACCCTTGCGAATCGACGTTGTACGGTCTACCGAACAGATAGCCCCGACAAGTGTTGGGGCTCTAGCTTTAAATCCCTCGCGAGTAATGGCTCTCGAGGTCGATAGTGGAAAATTAATATGCCCGGTGAGGAGACGAAAGAGAAACGCGCAGACACCGCGAGTGAAGCCGGGCATAAATCACGGGGGAGAAGTCACGATAAAAGGGTAAAGTAGAGCGACAAGGAGGTTGGTGGATGGGGAGTTTACGAGGCGACTGGAGGACGCGGAGAAACGATAGCCGAGGATCGCGAAAGCCACGGAAGTTTCCAAGTCTCGCCACTCGAATCGCTTCCAGACATTCAATACGCTCGGTTTGCTGCGAGCGAGCGGAGGCGTGCGGTCGCGGTGGATCCTTGCGGTTCTTATTACGTTTCACTCGCGCTCCTCCTTGTCGCCGCGCCGGACGAGCGGACAGAACGAGTCTTACCTACGCTGTGCCCGCTTTCCAGCGACCGCTGACAGTCTCGTTTTCGTTCGCCCCTGTCGCGAGCGGCTCGATTTTCGAGAGAACTCGCCTGGGAGAAACCATACTCTGCACACCCCACTTACAGAACATTTCTATCGCGATCCCGATTTGCCGCGACCATTGCTCGGTTGATCGATCGCGAGAAGCTGTTGAACACGCGAAACGGTCTTTACCATTCGCAGCATTGCCGCTACCGTGTTTCGCCGGCGGAAAGAATATAAATAGAGCATAAAGTGTACGGGTCAGTCGTGCTTCTTGCGATACCTCATACGCTGGGTTGCATAAAATCTATGCAGAACGAGTCCGAGGGCTCTTGAACCCCTAGCATTCATGCACGCCACAGTCTTCAATTCCATATTGCTTCTGCAACCGCGTTCTACCCACGATATCCGACGACCTTTGCAAACCCTCTCTTTTTCTTCAATTTATCAAGCGAATATCGATCGGTCTTGGCAGGTTCCCGCGAGTGATGGACGTTTTACCGTTCATCGACCCTCGCAGACTATCCTCCCGGGGCATCCCCGAGAAAGTCTGAAGGCCTAGCCGAAAAATATAGACGCTGATGAAAACTTTCTGCTTGCAGCTTCGACGAGACGTCGATGGACAGCTGCCCGCTGGTGCTGGAGGGGCGAGGGTGCGACCTGTCGAAGGATGCCAGCGAGGTGGAGGTGACGTCGCTGGAGGAGGCGAAGTCGGTGATAGCTGCTCTTCGAGCGAGACAGAGGGCACAGGCGCATCAGATGCTCGCCTGGCGGAGGACCCTGAAATTGCAGGTAAACTCTTCGTCGTTAAGCGCGCGGAGTGGAGCGGGCAAGCAGGGTGAAAGGGAAAGAAGACGTATCTGTAATTACCGGCAGGCTGCTTCTACTTCGGGTCCCTGTCTGCCCGTTGATTAAACCCATTATCTAGTAAAACTTTGAAGAGGAGAGGCCGTGCGCTTCCGGGACAGGTCGGACGTTTCGTGACGCTCGACTGTTTCGCTCCTAGCATCGCGTGACTGTCGACAATCTAGGTATACCTCCGCTCCGGTGCGTTCGCGAAAAACCGGGCTCCCTCGAAATTCAACGGCGGTCTGCGCGCCGAATAATCGTCCGCGAACGATCTAACGTGGGGAAAGCGAGGGCGCGAGCCGGAAGTCGGGTTGATTCCTCTGGCAAGAAGCTTGATTCCTCCTTTTGTAAGATCCTTCCTTTTCGAGGGAAACCGAGCGGGACGCGAACACGACTATCGCTGGGCGGATCTTTAGCATCTTTGATATCGCTTTCCCCGAAAATGGGGCCGCGTACCGAAAAGCATCCGTTCCACGCTTACGACTCGGTATCTCGCGGGGAATCGGCCCGTACTTGCTCTCGCCAACATTTCCGCCGCAGTCCCTTAGGATCACGTACGGGAGCTACGGATGCGCTTCGACGCGCCTCGCTTCATTCGCATGCCGACAGTGGCGGTTTTTCCCGGGGTAAATCGCGAGCTTATCACCCTCTAGATTGTTACCCTCTTACTCGCGCTTCTGATCATCCAGCTTCCGTTCTATTTACCCTCAGTTTCGCTCGGTGGATCGATGCAACACCGGCGTGCACAGCCCCTCGGATATTTTGTAATTAAACGCACCGCGGGATTAACAAATAAGCGCGTCGACGCCCGAACCGAAGCGAAGACAATGCGCGGCTGGATGACGAGACTCGTCGCCATTTACGAAGTAGTCGCGAACTGGGTAAAAAACGAGGACAAAGGGGCGAGCGCCGGAGCGTCGTTATAAGCTCGTGGACGCTTGTTAATGGCCAGCGGAAAGTTCATTTGTCGGCTTCCGCTAATTAGCTCATCGGTTCGGTAACCCACGGAAATCGGACGCGACGCGAAGCGTGGGTAAAGGACAAATTGGCGAGAAGAGGGTGAGAAACGGGGCGCGATAAATCAGCGAGTGGCTAATTTTTTTTTATTCCTCCTCGGGCAGTGGATCAGTTTTCTCGTTTAGCAGCGGTGACATCCTTCAGAATTCTGCTGGGTGCTCCAAGGACTTAAGGGCTTCATTCTGTACGTACAGCGCTTCGGGGGAAAAAGTATCTTCGTTGTCCTCCTCGTCGCTGAACTTCGTTACGCTTATTGAATATCGTTGAACCGATTATTTATTGGTATTAAATTGGCACAGAAGCTTCCCTGTCTGTCATACCTCCGGGGCTGAAAGTTTAATGCCTGCCAGCATCGGGCACGTCGTAGGGACACCTTGATGTAGATTGGCTGGACACGGTTCCGGTGCCGGAGCCAGCAGCTACGGAGGACCTGTTTAATATTAATGCCGCGGGAGAGCCCTGGAAACGTGCTGTCCACCGTTCACGTCTACGGGAAAAGACGGAATCCCTGAGTCGCGTTCGTTGTCACGTCTTTTAAAATCTTAAAAATTGGACGTTCCCCGATTCTCCATTCCCTCTCTTGAAATCATTAAGCGAACGCAAGGATTCCGCCGGCGTGAAAGCAAAGCTCTGTAAGGGACTCCGTTGTTCCTTTTCGCACAGTGAAAGACTCCGAAACAGTGTCAGCGTGTTTCAAATCTCGCGAAAGTTTCTCGATTATTCAGATAAGCGGAATCGGGGCGTAGATTTGTGCCAAATATGTTTAGAAACGCTGTGGAACTCACACGCTCGCCCATCGCGCCGGGCGAGTTGTCGATGATTCGTAATGTAACCGGCGGTGAACACGCGACTGTCACGTGCGCGGGGCTACCGGGAGAGACGGGCGTCCCAGTAAGTAGCGAAAGAAGCGTTTAATTACGACATAATAGCCCGTTATTAGATGCAACGACCTTCTCGCGTGCGGTACACCTGAACCAAGCCACCGGCGGAAGTTTCTCGCCGATAATGGGGAACGCTCGTCTTGCTTCACGCTTTCGCGAATGTAAATGGCCAGGCTGCCGGCCAGAGTTGGGCATTATTCGGCTAAATTTTCATTCGAATAAGTATTCGAATAAATTTGTGCGAATAAATTCTTATTCGAATAATCTTCGAATAAAAAATTCGAATAAAATGACATTATTGGACAATAACGAATAATTTTTTATTTGACGGAAAATTTATTCGCATAATTTCTTATTCGAATAAGAATTTAGTCGAGTCAACGGACGAATAAAATGATCACGCGATTTCGGCGATGTATCATGACACCACTGACTGACACCCGTGAGAACTAATGTTTTAGGTTAAGTAACTCTTGTCATAGCTCGCAAATATCCCAAATATCGCTTACAACCGATGGCCGACGCCTCCAGAAGAGAATACTTCTTTAAGGCGGGATTTCCTCGGTTCGTTCAGACGTATACGCACACTTCTAGACACACACGTCAAAACGTATGTTGGTCACAGTACAGACTTCCATCGATAGATGCCGGGTATCACATTTCTTATTCGTCGTTCATTCAGGTCGAATAACGAATAAATCCTTATTCGAACGAATCTGGCTAGAATAACGGTACAGATTTATTCGCGAATAACGAATAATTTTACGTCGAATAAAATCGTCATTTGTTATTCGCGCATAAATCTTGGGGATGTATACGAATTCATATTCGAATGAAAATTTATTCGAATAATGCCCAACTCTGGGGTGCCCACTAATTCATCCCTACGCTTCGACGTATCGATTCTACGAGACCTCGGAGAGGGATGCGACAGACTCAACGTCGCGGAAAGCGTTTCTTTTTATTCCCCTGTAAACTTCCGCGATTACCACGCGCGTCTACTGAGAGGAAAGTGGGAACACACAGACTGGGAGTCTGTTTTCTCTGATTGAAAGGACCCGTTCCGTGATCCTTGTTCTACCAGCGTGGCGCGTAGGAGAAGTCCAACGGCGCGATGCCCGCCGCGTGAAAGGATGTGTGCCCGTTGCTTGTCGCGTGGCCGTTCCACGGCGCTGCCATTTACGCGAGACAATGCCCAGAGTAATGGTCCCGTAGCTCTTTCGCTGGAAAACCCTGGAGGAAGGAAGAAGTTCGCGTGGAGTTGATGCAAAACGGACCGGATACGCGTTCTGCACCGCGAATACGACGGTAGTTGCGTCAGGGTGCACCGCAGAGTGCGTGTAATCCCCCCAGGGACTTCATGCTCCGTTGTCTTCTTGCTTTTCGTCTCGCGGCAGAGATTCTTCCTTCGTTTCTCTGCACAGCGAGCATTTACGCACACTCTGACGATAAGACTGTCGAGGGAACTATTATAGCATTCGAATTCTTCGCGTGGTATCCCAATTGGTTTCTTGATCGATCTCCCGCTCAAGTGGGACACTTCGATCGCGCCGTGAAACATGGATGAAGCTTTTAAGAAAGGCACCGGAGCTGCTGGAATATGGTACACGGTCCCAGAGGTAGTTCTAACTCTAACAATGGTATTTTTGGACGTATCGGCGATATCAGAGCGTGCTAAAGCTATTCCAGACCTGTCCGTTAGTGCGGTTCATAATTTAAGAGCACTTTCTTCTTCCCCGAAGCGAGCGGAGTGAAAAACTTGACACCGTAGGTCCCTCGCGAATGGAATCGATTTTTCCCTGTACCTACAGTATCGTCGTTGTTGCAGTCTCTCTATCTATTCAACGTTGATACTGGTTTAGTAAATTTAACCGTGTTTAGGATGCAGTCGGTTCATCCGGGGGGAAAGAGCAACAGACGCATTAAACAGATGTGCTGGCACGATTCTGGTAGTAATACGGTTTGCGTAAACCCTCGGAGGCCTCCTAATTAATTCGAAATTACGGTCAGATCGAAGATGCATTACGTACAGTTAGGCCGGTACAGTTGCGTTCCCGTTGCGTCCTCTCCATCGATACGATCTCCAGACTAATTACCGCAGAAATAGACTTGCGGTAATCTCACGACATAAATTCTCTGCACACAATAAATTCTGTAACAGCTTCAGCTTTTCACGGGAATTCAAACTTGCTCTCCCTCTCCCTCTATCTTCCTTTCATCTCTGATGGCTATTTAGCACGCCTCGGCTCGAATGCAGAATGCGAAACCGGAGCAAAAACGAGCCCGCGGAAAGTTTTTGCCCAAGTAGCTCTCATTCGCCTGCTATCAATAACCAGTTAGCAGGTGATCGATCGTTGCAAGATGGGAGACTGGAAGAAGAGTTTATTCACCTCTAACTCGAGCGACTAATTAATGCAATTTCGATAAATTATCGAGTAAGGTAGTGCTCGAAAGTTGAGTCGAGCGACGCGAAAAGCGACGTGCCTGTTAGCAGGGCACCATGTCTCGAGGTGTGTTCGCGCGTTAATATTTAAACGAGCGAATTGGCGAGTTCGCTTATCGAGCACCGATTGTTCCAGGAGGACCTGGTGGCCCGACTGACGAGGGAGAAGGCTGAGCAACTCAGAACGTTGTCCTCGCAGCTGTTCCTGTTCGAGTCCAGGCTCTGTCGCAAGCAGAAGGAGATCGAGGCCAGCCTGGCGCAACGAGAATCCATTATTCTCAGACAACAGAGGGTGATTCGACAATTGCAGAGCAGATTGGCGGAAAGAAGCAGCGGAACAAGGGACTCGCCGCCTTGCGACGCACTCGATAGATTGGACAGCCTCGGGGACAGCGACAGCGCCGTTGTTCTCGAAGAGGCTGCCGACGACCTCGCGCCACCAAGGTATATACAATACACACACCTGTGCGATCGATTCTCCATCATGAGGCTTTCAGGACTCTCGCTGACTCCCCAGCTTCCAATGCTCCCGCGAGTTCATCCGTATTACGTTTCAGTTAGAATGCTAAGTCACTTAAATTTGCGCCGCTGAAACGCCGCGAAGCACCAGCAGAACTGTAGAGTTTTAGCTTTCGCAGCTGGAGAACGTTTGGGTGTTAGATTATTCAATAGAACGCGGACGGGGCCACGGGGGAATCGTTTGTTTCGAACCTCTCGGAAATTCCAGCGTACGCGGTCAATAGAATGCTTTCTGTTGCACCCCGGGGTCGACGAAACTCGGAGTTGAGCTCGGTTTGCAGCAGCAAGTAGTCTAGTTACTTAGTTCCAAGAACGTCTCTGGATAATGAAGTCGAAGCTTCAGTCGGACTCGAACCGCAGAGATGTTTACGCCTCTGATATCATTTGCCAGAGAACGGTGTCTGGGGAGCTATAAATTTTGGCGAAATCTTTAGATAATCCTTCCGGTATCAGCCTCGTCGCTCACCGCGAATGCCAAGCGGTCCGAACTCCGCTGGAAGTTCTTCGGTTCGTTTTCATTAAATCTAAAGTAACCGTGAAAGTTGGTGTAACTATTCACCCGAGTGTAACGAGGACCGCTGACGTTGCTTGAAATTCCAGAGGCTCTTGGCTCCCTCCGACGTTCATTTACCTACCTTCAGCCGGTGGAGATCGAGTGCGCGGACAAAGACTCAGCGTCCGGACGGAAACACGCGCGACTAGAAGCACCTTGACGTGTTTCGTTGGATTTCAGGTTTCGCTCGAACATCACCGACGTGACGGTGATCCGATCGGTGTCGGATGCGGTCGAGCCCTCGAGCAAGTACTCGTCGATGCGACGGTGCAACGGATTCCTTAGGAGACCCGAGATCCTGGAGACGGTGTACTCGGTGGAGGAGGACGGGGACAGCGAGAACAACCAGGACCCGTCCGAGTCGACGGAGAATTCCGAGTGCGAGGACAGACGGGCGAAGAACTTGGGGAATGGAAAGGGTCGACTTCAGGATCTCTACGGCAGCTTCGAGAGACTCGCTCAAGAAGCGGATTCTCCGCCTAGAGAGAGACTCAGGGATGAGAGCCAGCAAGCCCAGGTAACGATTCCTCTTTGTCCAAGTCTCTTTCGATCCAGCAACGAAATCGCGAGCATGCGGTGCCTCTGTTGTTGCAACAGGCGTTTGGATTTGCACGCGTGCCAATTCCCTGCCCCATTCTCGCCGGCATTCTGTCCAACATCATGCCGCGTAATCGGATAACTTATAAAACCAGCTCTGTCATTGAAGGAAGCTCCCGGAAGCTTGCCGAGATTCAGAAAATTATTCAAAGTGCGTAAGTAGGGAAGAGGTGGGATGAAAGGGACACTTGTGATTAGGACCAGATAGTAAAAAAACTAAATAATCATTCGAGTTATAATTGGTAACATTAGAAAGGCCAGTTATCTGGCTATAATAATACACGGGCCTATTAAGCTTCTATCTATATTTACATGTCATATTTTTCGTTTTCTAAAAAAGTGTGTTTTGTCCCTTTCATAAATTGGCTGTATTGAAAGGGACATGGGTGTTTATGACTGGGACAATGTAATGAAACCAGGTAATATTAATATAATTTTTTTAATTATTATTTATGCAGGTACCGAAATCACAGTAGTTATTTTAATTCGTAATAGGAACTAAAAACTCAACACTTAAGCTTATGTAACTAAATGATCTTAATAGCTATAAAGAATGAATTGTCTAATGGCATCCTAACTCGAATTTTAGGTGGCATATTTTCACTGAAACAAGTGAAGAATAGTAAGGTTTCTAAGGTGACAGGTATGAAAATGACGTCCCCTTCATAAATTTTTGTTGTGTCCCTTTCATAAATAAGGTACCAAAATTGAAAATCTAATTCCTACAATTACAATATGACACAAAAATGATCGGACTTCTTAAATAAATACCTGTTTAGATGCAGTAATAGAGAAATCAGTCGCTGGTAACAGCACTTCACAAGACAGTTCAAGGAAATACTAAAAGTTATACTTTGAGCCTTAAAAAAATTCAGTCGTGTATTTCTGTCGTCGTAGATACGATAGCGGCTTGAAATTTGGCTTGATTACACATGAATGAATGTGGCTACAAAATGAAAACACTTTTGGACTGGACAGATCCTTCATCTTTGAGATAATGACCATCTATTTTTTAAATCACATCTTGAAAAAATGCAGAAGTTTCTTTTCCGTGGAATATCTCGAGAACGATGAGGGATATCAAAAAGATGTATAAATAAAAGTTGTATCTATTTTATATATCTACAAAACTGCGTAAAAATAATTATCGAGAAATCTATACTTCTCAAGTTACCCCCACCACCAATCTTTAATTCGACAATTACATTTACACAGTTTTGTAGATATAACAAAACGATGCAACTTTTGTTTAAACTTCTCGATATCTCTCGCAGTTTTCGAGATAAGTATCCCACGAGAAAGAAAAATCTACATTTTTCTCAAGAAGCGATTTCACCCCCTAAAACTTTACTATAGCACCAACAAAAAATATGTTTGTCTTGCGCATGAGCTACTCTACTTGCACGGAAAGTTGCATAATTTTCTAAACTTCCGGCTTGCCTAACTTCGCTTGCGAGAAACGCCACGAGCGATGGAATAATAGACGCGTGATGCACGCGGCAGGTTTTATCTTGATTGGTGGTTCGTTTGATCGGTTGCAGGTCACGTACAACAGGGTAATGAGCAATCACAGATCAGTCACGAAGCCAAAAGACGTAAAGTACAAGAGGATAAACAAGGCGAAGTCGAAGAGCCTGGAGGAACTACGTGGCCGCCTAAGGAACTGGGTCGAGAAGGGGAACAAGATCGCTATATCGTTGGACCAGTCGTACGCCTGAACCGTACCTCCTGAAAGTACATAGAAGAAATCCTTCGAGCTGCACGGCGATCCTGCCAGGGGACAATCGCGTTATCCGCCCCGACGGGCGTCGTCGGTCGCGTATTTTTAATCGGAAATTCTCATCGCTCCATGTGATATTTTACTCTGTAGTGTCTCGAGGATTAATTAGAAACCTTTTACGCGTCGCGCGGACGATTTTCAACACTTGTGATATATATACGAAATGATTCTATCGTGTAACACGACCACGTTCGTCTAGGAAATAAATATCGTGTCGCGATCGAAGCTCGCGACACGGGGAGATGTGCGCGAGGGTGAGGGTTGGCGGAGAGGGAGGATATATCCAGAGGATAATCGAAGGATTCGGCCTCGTCCTCCGCCTCATCTTCCGCACCAGCGTAACTTTGCGTCGCCAATCTGCACGGCTGTACAATCAACTTTTCCTCGCGTATTTTCCACGACACCGCGAATTCGTATATTTCTCCTTTCGACGGAATGCGGGATCCACGCGTATTAATCCAGCGAACTATCCCCCTTTCTATCTGTCCCTCTGCTTCTCGCGCGGACGATTTGCACCGCGGTATACACCAGCGTTTCACCGCTCCTCGCATAGTGGTTCCCTTTTGTCAATTACGACCACTATTGACCGACGTGACGCTCAGTCGACCACGGGATGTGTATGCCATGCTCTTCAAACAGAGGGAAGGGATCGTAGTCTACGCGCTCGCAACGTCGAACAGGCCTGAGCTCAATTTTTTAAACGCTATACGTATATATAAGCCGATCGAGCATCGGCCCTTACTCCGCCTGCGTGAAAAGCCAACGCGTCTTCTCCGCGCATCAGATGCGAACCGACACTTCTACCGAGCGTCCTACGAGATACCTCTATCCTATAACGTTCAACGAACGCACCGAACGCGCGCACGTGGCTGCGTATACACTTCGCCGTAAGAATGTGCCACTCTCCAGTTTTCTATTAAGATTTCGTTGCGTACTCGCTCAGCGTTTCAGTGGTCCAGCTAGTCGGAGCAACTAACCTTTTGTAGCACCAGAAATAACAAATGAATCGACCCACTTGTATCGATAGGTGCAGATAACACTGTGAAATACTAATTAACGTATGGCGTGCGAAGCCATTAGGCTGATAAGCTTGACAGATGCTCGACGTGTATATTTGCAGAAAATCAGGCATCCTATTAATATATTCTGTTACGTTAGTGTCTCGACTAGCCCACCTTTGAATTTCTCCACTTGAGATAATCGATACACGTACACCGTGCGGTGCGTTTATAGGGTACCTAATGCAGCGCGACTTATTTTTTTGTGAAATTTACATGCGACCCTTCGGAGCAATTAGGATCGTTCGTGAGACACACAAGTCACTCCGTAGCGTAAATATGTTTCGATCGTTGCGTAAGTACGTTGTCGAATCCAGCAACGTATGTGCATACTTCGGTGAGTTTTGGTTTATTGTTAAGAGAGGTGTTGGAGGCAGCGTTCGTGAGAGGAGACACATGAATCGTTTGATATTCCTGTGGTTGTATCGAACCGAGAAGAAACTCTCGCGGGTACCTGTCTTTAATTTTTAAAGCTGCGTAGAACTCTCGTGTTTCGCGGTCCGTTCGAGGCGTACGCGTACGCTCGTCGGATGGGAAAAGGTACAAGCAAGCTATCGACAATCCCCACTTTTGAAAGAGACAAAACAGAGGAAACATATATATAAAACATATATATTATGTTAGGAAGAAAGCTGCGGACAGTTCTTTTGTAAATAAAACAAAAGAAATCCCCATATGTAATATTTTATCGTTAAGGCTCCTCGGAATTCTGCAAGATTTATCATATGTATTATAGATAGGATCGTGAGTTAGCGAGAACAATGAATTTCAACGATAGAGAATCGAGTTTTATGTTCCTGCAGGCTGCGTGTAACAGCCACCGAGAGATCTCGTGCATAATATATTTGCGCGCATAATAAGTGCATATACTTATAAATAAAAAAAAGTTGCATATAAATATATATATATATATATATATATAAGTATATATATGTATATGAATTACTATATACATGTATATATATATGTAAGAGAAAAAGACGTACTTGAGTCTACTATCGATGAACGAAACGAGAATTGGCATTCGGAACCATTGTCGAAACATGCGAATCGCATGAGTTCCCAAGCATGGCAAGTATACACGTGAAAATAAATGCGAAATAAAACCTGGCGCAACAAGAAAGTCGATCGTTATCTTTTAATTTATGTAAAACACTAAACGTGTATACCGTCGCTTTCTTAGGAAACTAGTAGACTGCTACTGATATCAATAATTACCGCATTATTATTTTAATTATTAATAAATCTCAAATAAATTATAACTGCAAACCGCCGTGTGGATCACTCCCCCGATTTCGTCCGGTTCCTCGGGCAACAAAGAATAAAATTCTGCTCAACATTCTACCGACACTATTTTCTGTGTTACAAAACATTTATCGATCGAAGCCTACTGTGCATCGGTAACGTTGCGCGGAACACTAAAATGGTACGAAGGCTCGCGAGCTATCCGGGCGTGTGACAAAAGATTACATTGGGTGATGAGTCTACGATGATGTTAGACAAATTAATTTGAAATTCGAATTCTTTCGAAGTAATTCTAAAATATTTCTGTAGTAGATATTTTCAATCTCGCGGAAACATTCGCCACAAGTTTTTTCACGAATCGAACCATTCCGCGCCATCTGTTAGACTATTTGAAAGACACCGTCGTAGGGTTTTTTAATTGGAAACCTCGGAATAAAATTATCGTAAAGGATTTGAAGCTTGATCTGGGTGCGGGTTACATCGAAATAAAGTAGCAGCGTGGTATTAAAAAGAACTACATCTCTTTTATTATACAAAAAGATTAATGATTTGTACAAAAAGGTGTACTCCTATATTCCAAACTGCTCGCAATGAATCGAACACTTTGTAAACAATCACCCACTAAAACTGAATAAGCGAACATTAAACTCGTAAATTTATAATACATCATACTGCACTCGTGACGTACATGCACGATTATATTACTTTCCTTACCTAGCCACGCGCTTTGTTTGTAAAGCTACAGCAATTACAAACAACACACATTCATTTACAGCTCGTACATCGAGTACGGATACTATATAACAGTTAAGATTTCTTAGGCTCCCGCGGCCCATGTTCTTACAGTTGATAGTGCTTTAAGGAAGAATATCAACTTAAACAATATCAACCATATAACAATTATATATTATATGTAAATTAACTTCGCTAGTCAAAAAATTGTATAGTGGCACGTCTCGTAAAGTCGATCGATCCTTACGAGAGATCAAACTCGATCAAATCAGTATGGATGTTAGTGTCGGTCTTCGGAAAATTGAAGTATAAAAAGCGTAGAATTCCTTAACATAACAGCAACATTAACGTTTCCCTTTTTCAATAGTTCCACGCAGCGTATTTGAATCCCACCACCGTTTGTACTTGTACCTCTCCGATTTCGCTCCGCTGGAGATTCTCGACTCAGACTCCGAGTAGTAAGAAAGGAGGAGCATTAAAGTAATAGCCTAATGCTGATGCGCAAAATTAGCTAAGTCGTCTCGGGATTACGACGATTGAGCAGCTAGCATTTCTTCCTGCTGTATTTTTCTGCGATAGTTGTCCAAAGTAACTTGTATAGTCTTCTCAGAGTATCGGCAGTTCTCAGCTCCACAGGTACACGTGAACGACTTGCATTTTATTATCCAGAATTTCTCCCCGTAATCAAAGCTGAAGACAAACAATCCCGCATTGGTCTCCGGTAACAAATTCCACTTAAGTTAAAGATAATCAATGGTCAAGATCAACAACGGAATACGTGTACATTCCTCGTGACAATTCAAATTCGCCAGACAAAAAAGTAGAATCGCTGACGACACACTTCTTCGTGGACAACACATCGAATCCCAACACTTACCACCGCCTAGGGTAATGAATGAGAAGAAGAGAGGAACGCGAACTTAAGCTCGCGCATCCAGAGAAATTTAACGTAGGATTCTAAGAGAGAATAAGGCGAAGAAACTATAACTACTCAGCGATAACGATTAGCCCACCAAAACCAAATGTGAAATGATTTATTAACCAAAAAGAATAGCATGTGACACTGTTTACTGATGCGTGTACATGTGTTTGCGATTTACATTGCGTCAATCGGCTTTTGTTTTAACATACCCGAGCTCTTCGTCCGCCTCGATGTCGCGATTCGCAAAAAATGCTATCCTAGGAAAGTGCAGATCCTGATGCTCAACGAACACACGTACTGGCAGAAGATTAGGCGCGCAAGAATGGTTTATAAAGCGAGCAATGTTTCCGTAACGCCTTGCATCGATACAATAGGTCTCTCCATCCTACGTGCGAACATAAAAAGGCGAATAACAAAACGTTCCAAAAATATTAGCTTCGAACATGTAAAAGGGATGCTCGATACTTACTCTGTTATCTAAATCGAACAGATACGAATCGTCCTCTCTGTGGTCAGCCTCAGAATCGGAAATAATCTCGCCAACGTATTCGCACACGTAGGAACCTTTGGGAATGTGCCGTAACGTTCTGAGGCCCCAACCTTTCCCTTTCGTTCTGAACAACTGGAATCGTTGCGTTAAGCCATATTGGACGACGCGGTTGTTACACGTTATGCGATTGCAGTCGCAGGCTGGATTGCACTCGAATAACATTGGAGGATCTAAACGAGAAACAGTGTTTATTTGTACGTGTCTCGACAGTCGCGCAGACGTTCGATATACCTGTATAATTAAATTCAGGGATCAGCTTTCCTTCTTCGTCGTACCAACACCTCAGACTTATATTTCCGCACAGACACTTCTCCGAGGTGCAGTTATCTTCGCATCGACAAGACTGCAGGGACGTTATAGTGCGATCAACGTTTATATTACTAGTAAAACAATTCTCCGTCACATAGAGGAAATCTGTCGGCTTGTCTTCAGAATCATATCCATTTACGCATTGAATAGGATTCGTTTCTTTGCCGCGCGAAATGTCACTGCAAAAGTAAATCGTTAAGTAGATTTTACCACCATCGTTTAGTCAGGCATAAGGATACGTTAGATTCGATAGTCACTTAGTTAAAATTTTTACTGTTTTCTCCCACATATGCTCGGAGAGTTCGTTCACTTTGGCATTCAATCTTAACGCGGACATGGTATCTCCATCGTTCGTACAGCAATTCACGGATGTCTCACCCGCGACATTGATCTCTCCTATCTTAGCGCCGCGAGCTAATAACAGAACGCTAACCGCGTACTGATCTTGTCTCGCAGCTATGTGCCTGCAACACACGAAAAATGGTAAACTCGATTCTTCCGAACTTGCCGTATAAAAGCACATGTACATTACAGAACTCACAGAGGTGTGTCACCATGAACGTTAACAGCATTCACGTCGCAGCCTTCATTAAGGAGCATTTCCGTGATCTCCGAGCTACCGCTGAAAGCACTCCAGTGCAATGCTATATTCTGCTCCGCATCCCGAATCAATGGATCGCATTTCTTATCCAACAAAAATCGCGCCACGTCGGTGTGACAGAATTCGCAGGCCCAAATTAAGCTCGTCCATCCGCCGTCGTCCACCGAATCTAACAGATTAATATTCGTCATTCGTGGGGTTAAAACCAAACTAGCAGTATATTAGTAGCGAGAAGTGGCTTTCATTACCTACTAATGTTCTTGGCGCTTTACACTCCGTTAGAATTATTCGACAAACTTCTAAATGCCCCGACTTGGCAGCCATGTGCAAAGCAGTCATACCGTCTTCACCTTTCAACGTCACATCAGCGCCTATCCTTATTAAATATTTTACAACATCGGCTTTACCCTTGCTGGCAGCTAGCATCAATGGTGTTAACTGATTTCTATCCATCACGTCTAATTGCGCCCCGGCTTGCACAAGTACGTGCACGCAAGACAAGTGACCCTTGTCCGCGGCTATGTGAAGCCCAGTTCGATGAGCGTAATCTCGGAATGTATGGTTGGCATTGTATCCACATGCTGAAAGATTAGAAGAATTCATTATCGATGTATCGTACGCTGCAGAGGGCAATGATCACGTACCTAGAACATTCACCAACTTCTCTAAATCGCCGTTCTTCACGGACGTGTAAAGGCTCATGATAGTGTAACGCTCCGGCCTCTCAGAGTTAATGGATGGCTCGGGGATTTTAATAACGTCGGCTTGAATCAGAGGGCTAGGCGGACGCTCGGCCAGTTTCGTATTGTCGCCTTTCCCTGGCAAACTCATTTTCGCCGAGGGCAGTTTGGAGAATTTCTTACGCGTCGGAATGAACACAGGTTTTCTTAGGCCACCCATGGTGACCATCATATCGCACGCCGCGCTTTCGCTCCCGCAATGTGGGCACACACCTTTCTTATTCGGATAAACCTCGCATTCGCGATGGTATTGGTGGCCATTGATACATTGCACGAATCTCCCTTGCGAACAGAACAGCCCACAAGAGGGGCAACAATTATGTCTTAGAAGCCTCTCTTTGTGCATTCGGCATAAAATAATGAAAGGAACACGGGTACTGGGTCTCCTCATTGCTACATCGTTGCTGTCAACCTCGTTGCAGCATCCTACCAATCTATTGTCAATAGAATCTATTGCAGTGCAATACAGGGGCGCCCCAGAACCAGTTATTGTTACATACAATTGAGATCGTACTTGACACAAACATAACATTGACTGACTATATGTCTGCAAGATACAGTAAGTATTAACTTCAACGAAGGCATCGAATAAATCAAAGAAATATAAAGTTACACCTACTTCGCTCATAATAGCTGTCGATTCCGGCTTCGAAGCTTGTCCTTCGGCCGGGCTTGGACTCGGAGCCATACTCCTTCGCGTTCTTTTCGCAGGGACAGTGCCTTCTACGAAGATACATCCAAGTTAGAATAATTGTTCCATTCAAGAAAGCTGTATCATAAAACATTACCTTCGGGATAGTCGTTGTTCTTGCCCGTTTCCGCGATCGACGCAGATCCGTCTAGAAAAAATATTTCTCTACATAAAATATGTTTAGCATAAATGTAGCATAAAATTCCTCGCTTCTTTATACCTTCGAACAGATCTGCCTTGGCTATTTTCCTTGCACCCTGGCTTCCACGAGGTCGTCCCCTTTCGCGTTTAGGCCTACCAGTAGCGGGCTTTAGAAATGGCTTTTCAATATCCGCTAATGGTATGTCATCGCTGAGAGGGCTGCCAATCGAGTTGTTCAGTTTCACGTGGGCTTCCGAGCTTTTTATCATAGGGGATAATTTTGGCATACCCTCGAAGTCGGATGAAAAATTTTGAGACTCCTCCAAGGTTGTATCGTTGGCGCTACTCTCAGATATAATAGAATTCCTGGAATTCTCCAATGTCGAGTTTACTTCGGGTACACTCATGTTTCCATCGGAAACGGAAATCTCCACCTCTTGACGTATGTCGGGAGGTTTAGCTTGCAGTGGTTTGGTCTGTTCTTTCCCTGGAATCACCTTCTTAGGCCTCCCTGGCCTGCTGTATTTCCTCTGCTTCTTAAACTGCATGTTCTCCTCCGTATAATTCGACTTCTCCTTTCTCGCCATCGCGCTCTCTAATACAGTACTCTTGAACGACTCTTTACACAGTCTTCTCGCCGAACGTTTAGGACCTGGTGGATCTTCCGTGTGATCACTAAAAATGTCATGGAATGTTTACAAATATCACGCATAATACTTTACATACTTAAGATGTAGGAAAATAAAAAACCTAAGTGCTCTCAATCTAGGTCGTCCTATTCTTCTCTTCCTGGTAACGGGAGTGACGTTTGGAACTTGTTCTCTTTGCTCAATAGGCTCGGTCGACTCGCCTCCTTCATTAATGTTCGCTTTTTCGGGAACGGTAACTTTCTCCTCCGTCGCCACCGCTGTATCTTTCTCTGCGACGATAGGCTCCTCCGCATTCGTTTCCGGCTCTTTGATTTCAGGTTCTTTAACAACGGATGGTTCTTCTGTCTTCCCTTCCTCCGAATCTGATTTCTCAATAGTGTCTGAATTCTCATCCGAGTTCTCAATCTTGACAGAAACACCGCCAATCTGATCACAATTTGCCAATTCATCGGGAACTAAAGTAAGGTTGGAGGAGCAGCTGGATATCTTTGTCTTTTTACCATGATCGGTGTTCTCGTCGATCGTCCTAAACGTAAGGACGATACGCGGAATCCCGTTATCCTTCTTCAAAATTTCCTGCTTCCCGTTATTCTCATCTTCTTTATGATTCTCGTCGGTGATCGTCGGAGTCGCGGTGGTATTTTGCTTTATCGGAACTACAACCTCCTCTTCCTCTTCTTCCTCCTCCTCTTCCTCTTCCACCACCTTGTCAGCAACGGGTTCCTTCTCGACCGCTGGCATTTCGTCGATACTCGCTACCGGTTTTTCGGCCTCCTCGTGATCCGACTTCTCCGATCGACTAATCTCTACACTTTTCACGGGACTCACGCTTTTGTTAAATTCGTTCGTCATACCCTCCAGGATCTGTTGGATACTGACCTTGTCTTCGACCCTCTCGGCAGCCATCATACCTTCCTCTTCGCCCCCTTCTTGACAACCCTCCATCGTGGAAGCTTCCTTGCTCTTAATCTCCGACATGACGATATCTAATTTCGACTGTAAGCTACGAGCGTTTACGCTTGAAAGGCGACCCCATCGTAAAATTAGGGCAGTCGATGGATTAACAGCTAAATCGCTGAACGACTAGCGAGCACTACTACGACGTCGACATGGTGTCTTCCGTGAACTGCAAGTATCTTCGACGGCAGTGCTGCGATGCCTTCGGAATTTCTTTCTGACTGAATAATGCCACTGTTGCTGCGATAGACACCGTGGAAATATCTCGCCGTGCACTGTCCAACAGCTGGACTAATTACATTGTCACAGAAACCGGTTGTTCCAAAGATTTTCGGAGAAATATCTACACTACGCTGGCGTGCCCCGCATAGACCTGGAGGCCATATTGATTGCTCAGGGACGGGCCGATGCGAGCGAAAGAATTTATTTTTAAAATGATTCTCGAGCCGAGCCCTTTTACCGTCAAATTATCTACTCTTTCTTGGTCTTTCAACGTTACACGGCGTTTCTGCTATTTCGGACTGTTTATTAAACACCGCGATGCAGCTAAATACCACGAGAAACAAAGAATATACAATATATCTACATAATACGCGACTGCAAGCTTTATGCACCTATACATTCAAAGCAAAAAAGATAATGAATTCTTCTGTAATTCATTGGTCTTTATTAGACGGATGGAATACTCTTTCCGGGTCAAATCACCTTATTTTACGCTCCTCTCTTTTATTCTTTCAGACACGAAATTTTCTTAACGATTACAAAATTATATTTTAAAGTCGACAATTAATAAGAATTTGGGAACCATCTTATTACATGTGATTTCTTTTCAAATCAACGGTTATATAATTTACAAAAGTATAAACTCATCGTCCTCATTTTTATTTATTTATACATTCACGTGCGGGAAAGTAAAAGTACATAAAGTGCGTGCAATAGTGTTGGAATATTTAAGACAAGTTAGTTCTCATGTTTATAGAAAATAGTGATACAGTTAATCGTTTGAGTGGACTCGTTGATCGTATCGTTTAGTAGGTTCGTCGATGCGCATTTAGGAAATGAATTTAATTTATCGCCGTTGGAACGAGTTCATTCCAATCTAACAATGTTAGCGCGCATGAGCGCTAGGCAAAAGGAAATTGCTTAGGATTACGTGGCAGCGGGCGATAAAAATACATTGCAACTAATGTGCAGGGACGCTCGCCTGAGATAGATAGCCGTAGATACCGTTATATCGTTTTCAAAGAAGTGAAAGATGGTTGAGAGGAAGGTCAGGCGTGAGAAGGGAAAGGGAAGAATTAATAGAAACGAGAGCGGCTCGTATAAATATAAGTTTATTTACATTGCAACAGATCCTTTTGTCAAATAAGCGACAAAGGTGATTATGAGTGTAGACTGAACAATGTTAATGAATAAATGTTAATTAAAAATAATAATTACAACGTTCTAGCCCAAACACGCCTCTTATTTAAATATAATATAGCTACATTTATTGAAATTCGTAGAATCTAGGAGACGTGAATATTGTGCTTTCCTTGCGGAGACGTCATTAATAATTCTTACGATTTGGTTTCCATTCGACCGATCGATCCTGACTGCGATCGCCGCACGCGTTTGGTACTATTACAAACGATAATGAAACGTGAAAAAAGTTCGTCGTCGCTAAATCGAGTTGCAGGGGCACTGCAATCGTCGCCCGAGGAAGAGAGCTTCTTCGCGAGTTTCACTTTCAAATCATCAACTCGCTTGGTTCTCTCGATAAAAAAAAAGAAGCGTAAACGAAGAGCGATAGGAACGGTTTACGCGTTCAGTACGATGCCGCATCTCCTATGAACGATTTCCCTCTTCACCTCTCTTTCCTGTTTTATTTTCTTTTTGTCTTCCTTCTTTTTTTTTTTAAGAAAAACGTTGAACGTACTACATTTATTTATATCTTTACAAGCAATATAAAAAGTTGAGCATCGTATTGCATCGGTGATTGCATCCTATATAAATACACGTCGACAAGAAAGTTATTGACAAAGTAGTTCAACGCGTCACGTTACAACCACGAAAGAAACTCGTGCGAAGATTAATCCCAAAGACCGCCCTCTCTCGAATCTAGGAGCCTAACATCTCGTTCTCGTTCTCGCGAACAGACTCGCAATGTTCAATAATAATATCGTACACGGTACGTATCCGAGTCCCTTTGTTTAAAATACGTACATTACGGTTCACGGTGTCGCCGAGTATTACAAACAGCTATTTTTCGTTTTTCTTTCTTTCTTTTTTTTTTGGTTTAGAGTTGTTTTCAAGTACACTGTGCACACAAACCACTCAATGTGCACAACCATCGTCGATTACAACACCATTCTACGTGGTACATACGATTAATTCAGTTACTTTTATCGCATATGGCACCAGCAAGGAATATGATTTAATCGTAACGGTGGGTTATGGTGGCGGAGGTCTTCTCTGTGGCTCGGGGGTGTAACGCAGACGAGCTCGTACATGCTGAGGGCTACCAGGCACAGAACTGCTCTCCGATAATCTCCTTGGAGGAGGTTGAGGCGGAGAAGACGAGACGTACCTTGACAAAAGAGCGAGCACGTAAAGATCAGAGGCATTCATTCCATTTTGCGCACCGCCGAAAGAAGATTAAAGCGGCAGTACCTTCGCGCGAAAGAAGGAGACGCCGGATCCACCAGATTTCTTCTGAGAGCGAGCGGAGATTCGCCGCGATTAAATCTCGGCGGTGGCTCTGGCGAAGGTGCACGTTCACTTCCGAGCCTGAGCCGGACGTAAGAAGCGAAACGCTTCTTACCGGATTCTTTCGATCCACCTTGAATCGGTGGCATTGCAGAGGGAGGATCTTGCTGTAATTGATGGGCAAAACGGGAGATTACTACCCCCGGGCTGGCAGAACCGTGAGATCCTTGCGGAGGAGGTTCGGAAGGAAACCTGCGTGAAAAGAAATGAAAGCTCAGAAGATAAAGACGAAGATGAATATTGCGGGGATTAAATAATACTTGTGGATATGTACCTTTTACGACTAATCATGGGACTACCATAGATATCATGCGATTGTGGATGAGATTGAGGCACAGGTGGGGTTTGTCCTAGTCGTTGTTGAAGAAACGGCGAATAGCGGCCACTTTCTGTTGGTTGTATCACGTTTGGAGGATCGACGTTCTCTCGCCTCCAAGGCGAATAGTCGCGAGCGAACGGACTCAATGATCTAGAGACACCTTGCCATCGGTCTTTATTGGTGTCTCGATCTTCTGCGAAACGTCCATGGTATGGCGAGTACAGTCTGTTCCCTGTATCTATCGAATTAGCATCCTGCCGATAAGGAGAGAACGATCTTCCTTCTTGTCTACCTTGTCCGTTGGTAGAGCAATGATTCGACGAGTAATCCCTATTTTGATCGACATGCTGTCTATACGGTGAATAGGATCGTTGAAAATTCGTTTCCGACGCATCCACGTCGTTGGACGAAGGGGGAGAAAACGGCCTGGAAATTTCCTTTCGTCTAACCGCGTATGGACTATAAGATACATAGTTCGCACCATTCTCACTATTTGATCGTTGATGAAATGGCAGAAAACCGGAGTTCTGTGAGTCTTTGGTGACGTTGCTGCGTAGAAAAGCTGGTACTTCAGATTGAGCCCTGAGATGAGCTGTTTGCTTTAGAGATACGTGACCCGTAACTCGCTGCTGCCACCCTGCCAATCTGAAACTGAATCGCACGGTGTTAAGCTTCAGTCTCGCGCATCCCCGAATGCGAATTCATCGGACTCCTGGTGACAAGTGGATTTGTGCAAGCATCACTGCCACTCAACACAGTTGTATTCTGACGTTTCTGTAAAGAACCTTAGTCTGTAGAGAGTTAATAGAAGTTAGAGCGTTAATCATAGTATCATGCAACACAAACGAGGATAGAGGAACTCTTTCCAAAGGTGAGAAATCATAGAGAATATCTGTGTCTAGAACTAGAGAAGTTTGAAACGTCGCATGCTAAAAAACACAAAACTAAAACGTTCGACTAAACGCGTTCTAAACGTTTGAAATAAGAGGAACGAAAGTACAGATACAGACGAACTATCTTTCCGATGAATGGAGTGTGCACAGGGAAGAATTATTTGTGCCACATGATCGGCAGACCGCTATATAATATAAAGACAAATAAACAAATATTCAAATAAATAAAAAGAATGCTTACCATGAGTGGGGGTTGAAAGGTGGGGTGTGTAACAGGCGCGTGCACAAACCAAACAACTCGAAATGAAAATCGGGCAGATTTTTGGGTATTTGTGAGGTTTCTTTTTTTTAAGTTTTTTGGAATTTTTGGATAAGTTTTCGGGGAAAATGGAAGAACGGGCGGGGGTGAGGGAGGGGGGATGCTATGCTGCGCTGCCTCCCTCAAGCTCAACGCTGCAACACAATTCAACACGCACGCAAACTTTTAATCGAGACGTATGGACAGGTTTCTTAAATGTCATGTGGCAAATGAATAAAAGATAAATATGCGAAATCTAGTGTCCAACAAGAAAAAACCCAACTTTAAAACTCAGCGTAATCTTCTCGAGTCGCTTTAACATACCTACCCATTAACCGTGAATACTGAAGTGTGTTAAAACTTTTTAAAACTAATACAAAAGACAATAACCGGTTAACTCTCAAACCAAACCAAAATCATTATAATATTAGTCGGGGGTCTTCATGCTATGTTTAAATATTCTATTCACTTTCTATGTAACAGTCTTTTCTAATAGCACATGTCTACCACATCTCGTTATGCATAGTTCTTCGTATTTAACGAATAATCCTACGTAAGTGGCTGAAAAATTACAATTTTAGCGCTTGCGAGGGGTATGGTTGTTAACGGTTTACCTTGGCTCTAATTGCCGCATAACTCTGCCAAACCATTGGCAGCCAGAATTTAAGAGCGAGGAATTTGTCTCGTCATCTTGAGGTACGTCGAATTTTCGAATGAAAGGGTGTTCCATGAGTTTGTGATATTTCGGGCGATGTTTATAATTTTTTGTCAGGCAGCAACAAACAAAACTTCTGAACTCCTTCGAAAAGGGTGTCTCTGACGGAAGGGATGGAGGGTCATCTTGTACTACTCTGCTCAATACCTATAAATTTCGATAACTATTTAATGTGTTACTTGAGACACGCGGAGCTACGACGCTGGGTGGTATTTACCTCAAAATCAGTCTTACAATCTCGATAAGGGAATACTCCGGTAGCTAATTCTACTAAAGTAATACCCAAGCTCCATACGTCGGCGCGTATGTCGTAGTCCGGTTTTCTTGGATCCGGAGGGTCGATTCTTTCAGGCTATAAAATAAACAGAGGAAGTATTTTATACGATACTTACACTTTTAATCTTATATAAATACTTACAGCCATGTAAGCAGCGCATCCTGCGCTTCTGGTTTTCGCCTTACTATCAACTAGTCTACCAGATATACCGAAATCACATAACTTAACGCCTCCTCTTTCGTCGAGAAGAATATTACTAGGTTTCACGTCTCTGTGAATTACACCATGCTTTTCCTTTAGATAGGATAATGCTTTTACTGTCTATAAAGGTGTAATTTCTCTGTTAACTATCGTTTCAAGTATGCGTAAAGGAATATGTGATCATACTATCGCTTACCGCTACTGTAACTTTTCCTAAAAATTCTTCTGGCATCGCCTGTCTGGTTCTCTTTAATAATTTATCCAAACAAGTCGCCATTAGTTCCATACAAATCCATACATCGGATTCAGTAATGAAACACCCCAAACATTGTACAATATATGGACAATCATGCGACTTCAACACAACGTCAAGATCCATAATTATCCTTTTATTCTCTTCCGCATTACCAGAGCGTCTCATCTGCTTTACAGCGATGAGCACACCGCTGGGTTTATGCCTCATTTTGACGACATGTCCGCAGGTACCGTTTCCCAATTCACCCAAGTGTTCCAGATCTTTCATTTCAGTTTGATACCTTTGCCCATTGATATTCAAAATACCGTTCATCTTCATGATCTCCTGTAGCTTCGACTCAAACTCGCTATCTGGTTTCTTTGGAGGTATCTGTGGGACTTTCAAAGTCGGGATTGGAGCTGTATTAAGAAGATTAATCATCATTCCTGTATCCAACTAGAACTCAACTCTCGCTGTGCATGCAAAATATTTAAATTAACAAAAAAAAAAAAAAAGAAAAAAGTGGAAGTTTTGAAAAACGAAAAATAACTTAGAGCCATTTGAAGGATGAAAAGGAGTACTTATTTTTATCGATAACACGAAAAGACTCTTTCCTCGGTAAGTAAAAAGTACATTGTTTTTGTTTATACAATTGCTTTAAATTTATTTCCGTCCATCTCGAAACTCGAAACTCGATCTACTAGATACGGTAAAAGATATCGTGGCGCGTAAACGCTGATTCGCGGACAGTTCGATTGAAATAAACTACGCGTTAAACAAGGGGACTAAAAGAGTATCGTATATAGAGTTAAGGGAATAAATTGTGATGGTCAACATAACCTGTACAACAAGTTGTGGGATCGCGATTACGTCGGAGATGTTTGGGAAAGGAGCGAAGAGGAAATTGGGTCGAGCTGACGAACGATGTCTAAGTGAAACTCACGTCGCGTGGCAGGAGTCAAGACAGATCTCGAGGATGACGACTGAAAGCTCGTTCCTGGTCCAACCTCACCATCCTGTTTGTCTCTGTCCCTCGACTCGCTTTCCGCCTTCAGACGCTCTTGCATATTCAGAATCTGATTCTCCAGAGTGCTGGACATCGCGACGATCTTCTGGAACACTATCAAGCTCACCGCAGGGCACCACCTCGCACAAAATATTTGACAATTTTCACATCACTCGTCTGCCCCTTTTGGCAGCGAACATTGCGCCGCCGGTTGTACGCATTTCAGTAGAACCAACTCTCTTTCAATTTCTTGGAAATCACTAGAATAGTGTTTACGATAATATTTTTCGAATCCTTCGCGAAAAAGGTTGCGTCCGCTAAATCGCGTTACGATTGATAAATTATTGGTGCAGGTACGCGACATTTGGGCTATGCAAATTATACACTTGGAGATCAGTTCTTTCAAACTACTTTTATTTGTCACTCAAACATGAAGTGTTCGTGATACGAAATACAATTTTGTACAGAACTTACTACATACGTATATAAATATTTCTTCGAAGACTCGTATAATTTTTCTAAGCAATGCATTGAATTGCAATTATCAGATATGAAGAGTTAAAAAGCTGAAAGTATTTTAACATTGCGCGTACGTTGAGAGTGAACGTATCTTTCAGCTTTTCATGGGTAGAATAATTGCAATTCGGATAGAAATCGTCAATTCCGGATTTATTACAATTGGACAGTATTTCAGCCCCATCGAATTTGATAGTTAATTCAACTTTGTACAATTAAAAACACAAGCTAAAGAATCATTTGCAAATCGAAGCTCGGATAATCAGATTGTAAAATAGATGAAATTTGAAAGGATCGATTCCGCAGGCCATTGGAAAAATATTCTATAAAGTAGGATGCTTATTGTAGAACAGCCGCGTTTGCAGCTATACTTGGATTGTTAATAACTTCTCCAAGACTCTCCAACAATTCCTTCCTATAGTCGTCGAAGTCTCCATCGATCTCGTTGATCTGCTGATTCTCGATCACGTACAAACAGCACTCGGTATCTCTGATTAGACGTTCGTCGTGGGAAACGATGATAACTCCGCCTTTGTATTCATTGATAGCACTGGCCAGAGCGTCGATAGATTCTATGTCTAAATTGTTCGTAGGTTCGTCTAGGATTACAACATCGGGAGCATTTAAACACAGTTCCGCCAAAGCGACTCGTGCTTTCTGACCTCCCGATAGATCTTTCATTTTGATCGTATGCGCGTGAGAACTGAGCCCGAACGTTCCTAATTGTTTCCTAGCTTTTTCGTACGGAAGATCGAACAGACGCATTAGATATTCCGACGGCGATTCTTCAGCCGTCAAATGTTCGCCAGAATGTTGGTCAAACTTGCCTATTTTCTGTAAATTATAAAATATGATATAGTACACGAGATTCTCATTCGATTAACAAGCAAACTTAAAGTTGTACTTACTAATCTATGATTCTTTATTAGATCTCCTCTAAGTGGCTGTAAGTCAGCTGTTAGCAACTTCAGAAACGTCGATTTACCAACACCGTTAGGTCCTACTATAGCTATTCTGGAGTTCAAGTCTATTCCAAAGTCAACCTCGATAAATAACGGTTTCTGTCCCTCGTACGAAAAACTCACATCTGAAAAGAAACGCCGATTTTTAAGTCGCTGCTGTTAGAATGCAGGATGATGCGATATTAATAACATACTGTGAAGACCGAGAATTGGCGGTTGTAACGGAGGTGGATCAGGGAAGCTAAATTTCACTATATAATCTCTAGGTTTCTGTAACAATTCCGTGGGCGAAGTGTCATCTTCTTGTTTCTGCATTTTCGTTCTATTTTTCTCTTGCTTCCTGGTTAAAGCTTCTTTCTGCTTCTTTTCAGCCTGTTTCTTACTTTGACCAGAAGCTTTAAGATCCTTAAGCCGTTTCTCTTGCTTCTCATATGCCTTTATCATTTCTTTCTTCTTCTGTTCATACATCTTCTTAAACATACTATAATTCCCTTTATAGTAGAATAGTTTCTGCTGGTCCAAATGGATTATATCTGTACACACATTATCCAAAAAGCTCTGGTCGTGAGAAACTATGAGCAGCGTCTTCTTCCAACCTTGTAAATAATTATCCAACCAAATCACAGCATTCAGATCTAAATGATTCGTCGGTTCGTCGAGCAATAACAAAGTAGGTTCTAAGAAAAGTGCTCTCGCGAGGGACACGCGCATACGCCAGCCACCAGAAAAATTCTTTGTAGCACGATCTTGCATAGCACGGCTGAAACCTAGACCGGCGAGAATTCTCCTGGCTCGTGGTTCCGCAGAATCCGCTCCGATAGCTTTTAGTTCCTCGTACACCTATACAATAAATGCCGTTCGATCATCTATATAACTATACTCAAATTTAAAGCGCAGATTAAGAAATTACCTCTTGCAATCTAGTTTGAACAGTGGTGTCTCCTTTCTCCACCAATTCTTCTAGCTTTTTACATTCTGTCAACAATTCTTTACATTTTACATCCGCGTTGAGTACTACTTCCACAGCTGGAGTATCATCAGCGATAACTTCTTGCTCGCAGTACAAAACATCGATGTTAGGTGGAATAGCAAATGCCCTGTTTTGAATGTGGCGTAATAAAGTAGTCTTGCCGTGACTGAAAGGAGAATCGGAAGTGATAAGCTGTCGAGATTATATTTTAGTAGACAGATAGTATAAAGTAGGGCTGGGACTATTCGTCGAATTTTTCGGTATTTGAATATTTGAATCCTTCAGTTGCTCAATTATTTCGCGAATATAATTTGAATATCCAAGAATTCGAATACTGTTGTATTTGAATAGTATGGTGTGAAATATAAATCAAGTTCTTTAGGTTCATTTGTCAATATATCAGTATTTGAATACATCGGTATTTGAATACTCAAATATTCAAAGTTTATTTGTAGTATTCAAATATTCAAAGTTTATTCGTAGCATTCGAATACTCAAATATTCAAAGTTTATTCGTAGCATTCGAATACTCAAATATTCAAAGTCTATTTGTAGCATTTGAATACTTGTAAAACATTCAAAGTTTATTCGTAGCATTCGAATACTCAAATATTCAAAGTTTATTCGTAGCATTCGAATACTCAAATATTCAAAGTTTATTCGTAGCATTCGAATACTCAAATATTCAAAGTTTATTCGTAGCATTCGAATACTCAAATATTCAAAGTTTATTTGTAGCATTTGAATACTTGTAAAACATTCGAAGTTTATTCGTAGCATTCGAATACTTGTAAAATATTCATAGTTTATTCGTAGCAGTTGAATATTTATAAAATATTTGAAGTTTATTCATAGCATTTGAATACTTGTAAAATATTCGAATATTAAATTATTCGAAAGTCCCAGCCCTAGTTTAATGTTTGCATACCCATTCGGTCCCACCAGACCGTAACGTCTGCCCTGCGCAATTAACAGACTGGCATTGGTAAAGAGCTCTTTTCCTTTAGCAGCGATGCTGAAGTTCTCCACTTTTATGTCAACGGCATTCTCTAGCTGCTGATTAGTACGTTGCTGAGTCTGAGATTGGGACATAGTGAAATTGCTCTCGAGTTCGCTGTGACCCTGACCACCGGTCTTCGTTAACAGCTCTATCGTTTTCTCATATTCCTGCTGCTTCTTCAGCTTCTTCTTCTCTTTGTGAGTAAGCTTCTTAGTCGTCTCCTCCATGCCCATTTCGGAAATCTTGTTCGTAACATCTGACACCTTCTTATCGGTTGACATACTGACAACGTGCACCTGCTCTTCTAACCTCACTTTTCTACGTTTCCTCAAGAATGCATGGGTGCTGTTGGGTGCGATGAAAAGCGCATAACACGTGGCGCCACCCACCATCGAAACACATGTTACAGCATATTGCAGTGTTCGCTACGGTTCGCTATTTACGAATTACAGAGGACTTTTGCCAAGAAATACTTTTATTTTCTTTCTAACATTTCGATTAATTAAACGAGCAAAACACCTGGAAATACCAATCTCTCAATCGCATTCAAGAAGTAGATAACGCTCGTATAGAGCGAATTGTACTTCCGCCCAAATCGCTCATGATTTTCATTAAGGTAGGTTTTCTATACGGGACTGGACGCAACATCAAGAACTTCAAAGTCGATTATCTCGAAAATGAAGCGTGATATCACAAAAAACTACTCTTTCTTTTGGACTTATAACAAATGAATAAATCGAGAAAAAGAAATAAAATTTTTTGATATTGCGCTTCATTTTCGCGAAAATCGACTTTGAAGTTCTTGACGTTACGTCCAGTCGTGTATAGGAAAACTTAGGTTAATGAAAATCACGGGCGATTTAGGCGTAAGTGGAATTCGCCCATAATAATCTGAACAGTTGAAGTAAATGCAGCCAGCGTGACAAAGAAAATATTCACGGAACTTCCAAAAATACGACATAGGTAGAATTGTGTTTTCGAGAGCCCGAAGATAATCGTGTGAAGAAATGTCAAGATCACAGGAGGTGGATCAGAGAATGCGCGCCATCAATGCACGAGCTGTGGCGTACTTAGAGAAGCATCGAATATACGAACTATTTCACGTAAATAACCTGTAGTAATTACATCATGCGGAATATTAGATTTATATAAATGCTACGTGCACAGGAAATTGCAACTCAGTTAGTAATTCAAAGACCAGATGACCATCTTGCATTCATAAACCAGTACCTGTACGTTGCCGCGAAAAGACTCGATGTCCCGAAAATTATCTTGATCGCGCCTCCGAGCTTTGGTAAACCGACTTAGAAATACAGATCATTGAAATAGGATTGCAGTGCATTTACATTAAGAGGATAATATTTTACACGCGCAGATAGGGTGGCTTTTGGGGAAATCCTTCGAGAAGAACTGGGTGTTCGTCTTTTAACCCTGAGAGACCTTCGCCACACATACGACAAAGGAGATGTGAGATAAACATTACGAAACCTTCGTTTCTTTCTCTGACAACGACTCTCCTCGTCAGGACACTTGCCACTGTGACGAATCGGAAGATCTCGCGTTAGCTATGAGAAAGATTTTAGAAAGCGGAGCTTTGCACCAATGCGGATGGATTCTCGTTGGTAAAAATAGCGTAGAAACGTCGATAGTCCGACGAATGAGAACGTATCTCTCACATTTTCTTCTCGGCATAGACTTGCCAAGAACGAAGAAGGAAGCGCGAGTGTTCCAGCGTTTGGGAATAATACCAACGCACGTGATAGAGGTCATACCTTCGAACGAGCACGGTAACGACTGAAAGAATCTCAGGATTATAGTTCGATATATCCTCGTCGTTTCCGTTTTCCAGAAAATTGGAAGAATATCTGCGCGGATATGGGTTGTTACCAAACTTGCGATCCGACAAATGCCTCGACAGGTTCGGATCAACGTCGGTATCTCAAAAACTTAGCGGGGCTACGCGAAGTGTACGCGAACTATTTAATCGTTAGTTACATCTTTGCAGACACGCGTTTGTTATTAATAGAACAGGGATTAAGAGTAGCTTATTTAAAGGAAATTGAGGTTGGAATCAGGTCCATCGAGGAGCTTGGAAAAGATTGCGCGAAGCTGACCAAAACGATGAAGAAACACTGTGGCGCGCCTTCGCTCTTCCGCATCGTCCTCATTGGCTCCAGAGGATCCGGTTGCACCAGTCTAGCGAAATACTTGTCCGAACGATTCAATATTGTTCACAGTAATCTTGAACTTTTCTTTAGACAGTAGGCAGGCCCGGACTAAAGGGGGGCTGCGGCCCCGGGCCCCATTTTCCGAGGGGGCCCCGTTCTAAGCGATTAGCTCACTAAACCCCCCTCCTCCCGCTTTTCAACCACGAGGGGGCCACGAAAGTTTGATATGTAGCCCCGGGCCCCAAAAATCTTAATCCGGGCTTGACAGTAGGTAACTCCTGGCGGATCAGGGGAAAACGATCGTTTATTTCAGTCGACTACGATTACATCGCGGAACAGGCGCGTTTGCAGCAGAATCCTCTGGGAGAGATGCTTCGATTGTTCGAGTACAGATGGGGGGAAAGGCCCAAGCCTGAGATCAGAATACAGATCGTCGAAGTACAAAGAAATTAATTAATAGAAATTAATTAATCCGTTTCAAAGTTCACTATCTATCGTGATACTTTCTTAGAGATACATATCTGGGTACGAGTGCGTGAAAAGGGGATGGGTCTTGACTGGCTTCCCGAAATCGGTGGAGGACTTTAAGCTGCTAGATTTGAGTCCCACCCCTCCAAATAGGTGAAAAACTAATTTCCTAACATCTAAATTATTCTCAAAAGCATCGACCAACATGTTCAATGGTTTAGAGTATTTTTCGTGGAGGTGCATGGCGATGTCTGCAGAGAGAGATTGCTTAATCGCCGATATAACATCGTCACCGGAAGCAAACATAACTTGAACACGAAAGAATACATCGACACAGATGAGTGTAAATTCGGTATACACCCCAAGGATTACAGACTTATCGTCGAGCGAGACGTAAGTGTACGAACTACACTCATGAACAGAGCTGGATTTACCTTTCAGGGGCCCTAGGCTGAATATTGGGCCCTGGGGTAAATGTAAAAAATAAAATGACGCTGATTTGATTTTTTTTATCATAATACTCGTATGATCTAAATAAGAATTTAATTTCAAAAGTAACATTGAATATCAAAACTAAACATAACATTAACATAAATAAATATGAAAGATACAAGTTAATAAAGGTAATAAAAAAAACTAGCTTTACTACTCGGCTTCGCCCGAACTTTAGATTCTGATTTAAAAAAAAAAATTTATTTACTTCTTTTGTTTGTGAAAATAGTCACATTCATCTGAATTAGTTAGGCATAATGAGCTGGGACACATTTCGTGACCCCAGAGTTTACTGTTCGAAAGTTTTTAGGCGACAAACAAACACACACTTTCTGTTTTATATATTAAGATGCTAATTTTTCGGAGAAAATATTTAGAACGAATGGCCCCCAACTAAACAGGGCCCTAGGCTTCAGCCTTGTCAGCCTAAGGGCTCCATCCAGCACTGCTCACGAATCCCTAAAATCGCGATTCTAATCCTTTCTACGTATAACGGCAGCTTCAAGAGTACGACGAGAACGCGACGGAGATGATGCAGTACGCGGGCGAGACCGCGGTGAAAATCGATGGGAACGAGGAAGAGAAAGTCGTTCAGGAAAAAGTGGAGGCCAGTTTAATGTGTCCAGCTCCAGACTCGCAGCCGCGAGTTCCAAGACCACCGCCTGAGATCGATCCGATGGACATAGAGTTCGAACCCGACGACGAGCCCGATCCCAACATAATTAACAAGCCGCGTGGACCTCAACCGAAGTACACCTTCGTTTAACAACTCGTACATGTAGGATCGATTGAATAGAGACTCGAAATTTTTAAGGGAAGCTTGCCACTGCGTGCCAATAAATATAACAGAAAGAACCAGGGGCGTTTTACCCTCCACGGGGCTGAAATACTCGCGGCAGGTCCTGTTATCCTGGCACGCCAGGCATCTCGTTCTCGCAACGTCACAGCCGTTGACGTCTAGCCCTGTCGATTCTGTAACGCGTGAAATCCGAACGTGACGTAGCGACCACGTCATCGAGAAGCCAGGGACGGTTGGCGTGGACGATCCCTCGCAGTATTTCCACTGCAGCTGGTTTGGAAAATGACGACGGGGCTCGATGCAACCCTGCGAGGCTTCGGATCGAGAATGACGCAGGCGACACGTCAGGCTGTTCGCAGCGAAATCGGGCTGCGGCTAGCATCTCGACGCAGAAGTGGACGATTTTCTGCCACGTGCGTCACTAGCGCGATATAGGTCCAATGAAACACGAGAGATATTCGTGGTTTAATTACCGGTTCCGACCCCATTCATCTATCAGTTGCACCTGGCAGAGTTCATTTAGCACTTGGTATTTGCATTCGTAGATGTTGCTTCTTCCTCAGTCTTTTAATTTGTTACAAGCTTCCACTGGAGATTGTGCCGCCACAATTTCAGGCTCGTGATAGTCGGATTTAAGGGTTGATGGCAAGAGTGTAGAGCGGGAGAGAAATGGGATTGATATAAAGAATCCGAGAGTCGGCAGCAAGAGGACCAAGTGAAATGAGAATGTCGGGACGCCCACGTTAATAGGGATAATTGCCTCAAACGCGAAGCATATTTCCGGAACAAGGATGTATAGAGTGGGATAGGTCGCACGCGACCGCAGGACCTGCTGCGGGGGATGAAATCCTGGCCAGCTCGCCCTCCAGCGAGCACGGCTTTTGTTTCGCGAGGAGGGGTCCATCGAATTACAATTGTCGTTCTTCGTATTAGGAAAGCACAGGCAATGGGAATCGAGCTGTAAGCGTCATCGGGTCATCGATCAAGACATTTGTAATGTCATTGTATCACTCGAACTGTACAATATAGCTTGACGAAATTATAAGTAGCTATTAGGCAGGATGTATGAGAAAGAAGCAGAGAAATAGTTGACGCTAAGTACGCTGTGAAAGTTGCCTCCGTGGAAGCACCTGCCGCCGTCTGATTATCGACTGATTGTTTCCCTTGAAACGGCGTAGACACCGGAAGGAAAAAGGAAATTGGAGCTTAGGGAAGTAGACTCGAATGGAGGTCGATCGCCAGGAACTTTCACAAGAGGAAAAAGCTTTCCTACGAAGTGCACCATAAACCTCAAAGGAGAAAGCTTTCCAGGCGAACGTGGAGCTACTACCAATACGTAGAAGTTCTCGTCGCCATCTCAGGACAGCAGTATCTCCGAGAAGGTAATCTTCGAAGGAGCAGGTCCTTTATGATTACCTAATGCACAAAAGTAACACGCGTTTAAAACAACCACAATGATTCTGAGAGATCGAGGACTCTACAGCTGTTTAAGTAGTTTAATCATCGATTCGGTCGACCGCCAATCAGCCTGGAAGTTCTGTTCTATAATTTTCGTTGCAACTCCTCCGAGCTTTAAATTACTATTAAGCAGCCGCGATAAGCCTGACGAAGCTCGCATCTTCCCTGCAATAAATCCCACTTATTGCCAGTGTCTGGTAGAATTTGCACAGCTAAAGCGTGCTGCTTTTCGATAGCCTGAAACCGACAAAGTAAAGCGTTTACCACGTTGGTGAACCAAAGCGCGTGTATTGAGCCATAGACAGGACATCAAAAGACGAAATAAGCTCGAGTATCAGGATAGAAGGAAGCGACCTGGACACTGCAGGACATTCCTGATCCTGTATGCCATTCTATTGGCGATCTGCACTCCTGTACCTCGCGAACGCCGTGAGTATGCGTTGAAGAAGCGCGTGCCCCATCAACATACACACGCGGAAATATTTTTTTCCAGGGAGCCACGGTTGCATTAGGCTCGCATAACTCAGCAGCGCTCACCCTGCTACGACTAATCGAACTCGTCAGGGTTGTACCAACCTCCGTGCCATCCTAAAATCTTCGAAATCACCCTTTCCTTCGGTCTACATTCGAGGAACTCGAGGATTAATTACCATTTGGATTTTTCTTGGTAGTACACTGATAATTTATAAAACACTTACTCGATTTAAAGAAATGTTAACGCTGGTATTACAACGTTGGAATTTTTCTATATAGCGCTAGTACGCTCCTGGAATCCACCCCTTTCCAACCAAACAGCAGCGAGTGACATCCATCAACGAGTCAAACTCTCATCCAGTCCGTCAACGACACGCGCTTGTATCTTACAAACATCCAGTGGCACTAGGATACCATGCGAGCGAGAATTGCCGCGTGAAACCGATCCCCTTGAAGATCCTCGCAAGCTACGCTCGCCGGAGCTTGAGAACGTTAAGTATTCCGTGGATCAGGATCCCATGCAGCGTGGAATTCTCTCCCGGTCGGTCGAAGGAGGCAAGGATGCTTTTCACCCCGAAAGGAACGCTGGCCACCCTTCGGGGCTCGTCAACGTCCTGTCACTCGTCAACCGCATGGCGCCAGAAGCATCCCAGGCACCAGGACCTCATAACTCAGCGACGATGTGGAACGCGCGCTGCCAGGACCTCGTGTCCACGCCATGGAGACGCGTTCCACGATCGCCAGGATAACAGGAACTCGCTTGCTTCTTCCTTCGTGGGTGTTCGCGAAACAAAAATTTAAGACTCCTCTAAGGGTGAAAGTAATATATTCAGAGTCGTTGATGGACCCAGAGAATAATGTTTTTCACGTACCACGAAGCATTGATTAGCGGTGGTCGATGAAGGTTCGAAGTTTTAGAGAAAACGAGGGAAAGATGGAAGGCAAGACGCTGTATCTTCTTTTCTCCTCGAGTTTGTTATTTTTATAGGAACCAGCTTGCCTTCTGTACATCTTAATTTCGACTACGTATCACAGGCGATCATAAAACGGGACGCGCGTACTGCTCGAAAAAAAATTCCAGATATTCGGATGGATTTCCGATAACGAACAGTGGCTGTATACGTGTACACAGCACCCTCGCCCACACCCGCCGCCCCCTTCCTCTCGATGAAACAAATATTGATTCCGTTCAACCGACGCATCGTAAAATTGCCTATTTTTCGTGCCATTAATGCTTCGCTGTGCGCTAGGCGGTCCCAGTTGGGTGTTTCGCGTTCACTTCGACCAAGAGAGAGGGGCGTGTTTCACGGATGGCAAAGAGGGTTAAATAGGAGTTATAATGGTTGGTAGGTTTCAGGGGCTGGCGAGCAAGCGAGTTAATGTCGACGCGATAACAGGATTTATTTGAATTTGAGCTTCAAAGCGTGGTCTTGTTTGTCCACCAGGATACCAGCGCGAGCTGGAGGCGACCGTTTCTATTATTCATCCACCCACAATTGATCGAGGCGGGTGGCCGCGCGATTGGTCCGCGAATAACCCGTTTGTTCTGTTTAAGCCGGGAATCCACATGAAGGCTACACTAACCTGTGCTATGCTAAGTTTTAAAAAATTTGCTTTGATACACCCTTATGGAACCGTTTCCACCAAAAGCTAAGCTAAGCTGTGCTATGCTTTTTTTTATGTTTTATAGCGCAACTAGACAAGCCGGGAATCCATCGGGAAGCAAAGCTAAGCAATGCTACGCGATGCTATGTTTTAGTTTAGCTTTTGGTGGAAACGGTTCCATAAGAATGTATTGAATCTAATTTTTTTTAAAACGTGGCATGGCATGGCATAGCATAGCTTAGCTTCTCGGCTTAAGAATGTATTGAAGCTAACTTTTTTAAAACATAGCAAGGCATAGCATCGCATAGCTTAGCTTAGCTTCCCGGTGGATTCCCGGCTTTAGCTTTGATACATCCTTATGGAACCGTTTCCACCAAAAGCTAAGCTACGCTGTGCTATATCTTTTTTATGTTTTATAGCAGTATGCAATGCGACGCTATGTTTCACCTTAGCTTTTGGTGGAAACGGTTCCATAAGAATATATTGAATCTAATTTTTTTAAAACGTGGCATGGCATAGCATAGCATAGCTCAGCTTCCAGGTAGATCTTCAGCTTAAGGCGTCTCCACTAAGAACCCTGCCTAAACCACCGCCAATAATATCGCTAATGGACCTACCTAAGTTTAAATAATGATTAGTGGCTTGAATAATTGATTGAGCTAGCGCGAGCTAGCTTTCGTTGACGCGAATGGAGAATCCTTGGCGCGGTACCTAACGATACCATATCCTCGAGCGTGCCTGGTAATTATCTCGACGGAGGAAGCTGGTGGACGACGCTGCACAAGCACCACCGATACAGCCAAAGTGTATCACCGAGTTATCGCTGGCTGAGGAACAATGTTCCCGCGACGGTGTTGGTGCATCCTTGCCTCTTAGAACCGGGCAGCCTCTGGGCGTTTAAGTCCTCAAACCGTTCTAATTGAGGTTTCTCCTCGTTACCGCGAAAGAGTTACCGGAAACAATGGCCGGGACAAGTAGATGACAATTGCACGGTAGACAAGCATCCGCGCGCTAACAAAAGCTCGCCCACCAGTCCTCGTTTTGGCTACATTTCTTCGTCTCATTCTTGCCCCCTCGTCTCGCTATTGTTCCCTCGGCACGGCAGCGAGCCTCAGCGTCAAGTAACGAGTAACGAAGTATCCTCGGAAGCCACTCGAGATATCGAGACAGCTAGCCCGAAACGGTCCCCCGTGCACCGAAACGCGAGGGTAACCTTGCAACGAGCAGAAGTGAAAGAAACCACTGAAGATTAACTCGCTGGAAAATTCGGCGAATACTTTCACGAACGAAACGATGATATCTAGCCTGCCTATCAGAGTCTAGAGCTACGATGTAGGTACGTAGAATCGTTTAACAGGGAACGCCTTAGCCTCGGTGATTTATAATTAGTCGAACTGGATGGTTTCCCATGCGGTGAATGTAAAAAGCGTCAAGTTCTGGCGTCTGTTGTAAGAGTCGGTGGACGTGTCGTCGTCTACAACGCTTCTAATGCCGAGGCGACGGAGTATCCGTGCAATTACCGTCCGTAATTATTTTAATGATCGCTCCGAATCGATAGCCTCGAAAGTCTGGCCGACGAGTTTCGCTTTGCGAAACTAATTTAATTAGTACTTTAAGGACCGCGGGTGCACGCGACCGCGCTCGCTGATAATAGGAGGATGGATCGGCGAAGGAGAGGAGGGTGGTTGGAGAAATACGTTAGGAGGGTGGAGACCGTTATCAGAGTGGAAATCCCTTTCACGTTAAAGCCATTAACGGTACAATTAGCCGCACGCTAGAATTTTTAAAAGAGAAGCGAGCCTGGTGAAAAGGCTTCTACCTAATTTCGCGAGAAAGGGTGAAAGAACGAAGGAAACGGGAAAATTCTCGGACGGAGTCGGTTAGGGGGCGAGCGACGCAGAGACAGAGGGCACCGGGTTGCAGGAAGAAAACCGGGGGAGGAAGGAAAAGAAACAAGTCGAAGCCGACTCCGCGGAGTTACTCGCCTCTCATTTTGCTCGAGTGCCATCGCGAGCGAGGGAAACATTTCAATTAATTACTGCGTAATTAAAATATGAAAAAGTAGTCATTACCCCGCGATTCCGCGTCGGTTACCCGGCAACTTTTCCGCTCGCCAATATCCTCCCTTCTTCCGTTCTCCTCGGTTCGGGGAGAGTCGCGTCTCCTTCGACCACCCCTCCGGCGTGCACATTACCCCGCGCACACTTCTTTTCGCTCGCGAGCTCGACTTTCGGTATGATATTCACGTCCCTCGCGTTTTATTTCCCCGGCACAGATAACCCGCGCGCGAGTGTCGCCGCTCTCGTCATCGCGGGCATTAATTATGCACGTGTCAGGTAACCCCGAAGTGGTTGCCAGGTAAGCAGCTAGGCGCGCCCCTGTGTACGTGCAGAAATAAACACTTTTCCGGGACATCCTCACGCTTGACCCGTCGCCCGCGATTCCCGAGGCCGTCCTCCGAGCGCAACCACCCTCCTGACTCCCTTCGAGCTTCTTCCGATACAGAAACCCGAAGATGCTCCGAGCATTCATCCCCTAAAGCGTTAGAAACACAGTTGAAATTTCAAAACAAAGTCTGATACAACGCTAAGCCTTGTAAGTATCTAGACAAGAAGAATGCAGAGAAGTTGAAGTGGATAATAACGACGAGAATGTCAGGGACAATTGGCCCGCGAAGATCGACGCGTGTTCGCAGTTGATTCGAAAACAGGGTGGCGCGTTAACGTGGTCGATCCGCGTCGCAAGATAATAGAACAGTGGAGGAAAGGGGGTCGGGCTCTCGTGAAAATAAGCCTTAATCCGTTGTGTTAGCTCTGCCACGAGGAGATCGCTCGTTCCGCAGAAGCAGGGGTGGCTTCGCCGACCAGCCCCCGCCCGCTACGCGGCGCTAACTTTTCAATCTCGGCCGAATAATCCGTCGGAAAGCCCCGCGGTTACCTCGGCAACGATCTGGCCTCTCATTGGCTCGTCGGGGCTTCTCCTACCGACTCTCTCCGTCTCTCCTCGTTTTTCCCTCTATCTCCTTCTGGGCCTCCCTACTGCCACCCTTCTTTCCTTCCTCCCCTTTTAGCAATGGGACTAATATGCTTAGGGATTTTCCAGATGTTCCATCCACGGAGACCCGGGCAGCCCACCTCTATCAAGCAAATATCGAAGCTGAAAACTGCTTCCCCGTGACAAAAGAAAGTCCCCAGCGCGTGGAGAACGAGCATTGTGCTTTTGATATCGAAGAATCATTCAAATTTAACGCTTCCACCACTATCTAATCATAATTGACTCTATCCTAGACTGTCTTAACTACAGAACGCTTCCATTGGGAAATATTACTCGTAGAGCTCGCGAGGGTGTCGCTCCCATCGCTATATAGCTCCTTCATCCCTCGCTCTGTTTCACTCGAGCTTCCTGCTTCCGTCTCTTTCCGTTTAACCGTATCTTGCATATCCTCCCTCCCCTTCCCGCTTTATCCCTCCGTTATTCGCTTTCGTGGCATGCCCCGGTCTCTTTCTCGGAGTCGGCCTCCCTCAGCTCCTCGCAGCGTTTCCGCCGTTCTCTCCGCAAACTGCAAGGCTCCCCTCTTCCGCCCTTCGGTCTACCTAACCTTTAGTCATCGTTTCTCCTTGCTCCTCCCGACCGCCACTCCCCGGCGCACTTAGCCCCGTGGTTAACTTCAATGAGCGGATAACAAGCCACCCCTCGACTTTGCCCTGTAATATTCACTCGTATAAATGGACCCGCGGCTTTGTCAAATCAACTGTCGCTTGTAAACAAGCAACCCTCTGCCGGCGTCGATGCTTGCACCGCGAACCTAGGCCGTCTTCTCGGTATCTTCGGCGACACCCTCGTCAGAGACTTTTGGGGTGTAGCCCGTGGGGTACCGTTCGCGCCCTGAAACCGATACGCATCGCGGCTCCGCGTTCTTTCGGGGGTTGAAGTTGTCTGAGGATCGCGCAACTACTATATTCAAAGTAGGTACATAGGTACGATCTTTTAGAAAAGATTTTAAGAACAGCACTTCAACTAGATACGTTGGAATAATTCGTGGAGGATTCTATTTCCCTGTCTCCCGAAATTAACGACCGGAGGTTCGTGGGAATTCATGGATTATTAATTCTTGACTCGTATAAATGGAGCGGAGTGATAAAGGGAGAATTTTTCTTCGTTTAATTCGACGATCCCGAATGTGACTCCGCGCGGGAACATTCTCGTTTAATGCCTTAACGAGAACACGGAACGTTTCGATGGAATCTCGTTAGAACGGGGGGACGACGACACGTTCCGCGTCGTCTCGCCGCGTCCCGTGCATTACCGTAACGTAAACGAGCCAATCAGCCGGCTTTGTAGCGGCAATCATCCCTTGATTATACGGCACTTAGCTCGGGAACAGGCTCACGACTCTATCGGACGATCATCCTCGTCTTTGACGAAACACGAGGGGGGCTGGATAAATCGCGCAAAAACATATATCCCCGGAATAACTCGCGCGGAGACCCAGCCGAGTCATTCGAAGCGAAATCGAATTCCTGGAACGGTGTCACGGGATAACTCAGCCGCATATGTCTACGTAATTTTCAATAATTGAGCGGCAGAATTTTTCAGCGCAGGATCCATGGTCGGGAAGATATTTTCGTTTAAATAAACGTTTCCAGGGGCTGAAAAGGCTGCGTGCTCGACGGAAACGCGGCGCGTTCGCCATGGAAACACACGCGCGTCGAGACTCGAAAGTGGCCATGGGGTAAGAGTGCCTTGTATGTACGAGGCACTGAAGAGTCCGCAGTTATAGGAGGCGAACAAACAGGGCCGCCTTTCAATCGTAATTGGAACCGCGGGAGCCTGACCAACGTCCGTGTTCAAGCACTCTTTTTCCCATAACCATCATTCTTCGAGAGTGTCTCCTCCTCTCCGCGGAAGAAGAAGCACAATAGGCTGTATACCCAGGCTCCAGGGGGTTGCCACCGAATTTCTGCGCACCCACGAATCAACTTCGCCATTGTCTCTACCGTTCCAGCATCCAAAATCTTGCGCAATAAATCCTTTCCACGAGGAAGCCTCTAAACAGATTTTGAGCAGCGAATGGTCTTTGACGATAGATCGGCAAGCCCGCGAAACGTTTCATATTCGCGTGCACGTTTAGCTCGAAGAAACCCGAGTAAATCGACGGGGTTCTAATTATTTTTCTCCGTCGTCTACGAAACAACGGACCGCGGACGTCGTTAACGGGAGAAGATCGGCGAGGAGAAGGAAGACAAAGCGCAGGGACGATAAGAAGCAACTGAAAGGGAAAATATAAATGAATGCCGGTACATTGAACGAGAAACGAGAGCGTATATACCGAGCCCTCTTGCTCTGTTTAACTCGCGGGCTCGTAGCGAACGGACTGATACACCCTTGGTGTCTTTCATCTCCCCTTTTATCCGCGGCGCGGTTCTTTCTCTCGAGAAGAAAACACCGCGACTTTTTACCCTTTAGCCCGAGAAACCGGGGAATCGACGGCGCTTTCCCGCGACGAATGTACCTAACATTCAACGGCGAGGGAAGTATTCATGCCGAAAATGCTTTGTAGAGGAGGAACGCTACGGCGCCCAGAACGTCGGCCGGAGTCGTTAGTCGCTGTAAACAGAATCGTTCCCTCCGATCGCGTCTCTTTTTCCCCGACAATGGAAAACGAGCAAGCTCCCCCCGCCTCGTTTCCCGCGGATACGGCACTGGACGACGCTGCTCCGCGCAGAATATTCAGATCGACAGTTATATTCACACGCGTGGTCGCACCTCAATGGATGCTTGCTTTTGCCGCGATTGTTAACGATTTCGAAGCCCTCGCGGCATCGAGGTTTTCATCCCCCTCCCAGGCTCTACACCCCCCTTTGCCACTCACTGTTCTAAATCGCTCCACCGTGATATCCTCTCCTCTGTTTTTTTTATCCGTATTTACCAATTCCTCTCGACTCCATCGACGACCGCGACTCTATTATCGATAATCATTCAGACTCGGGGAGTTTCAGGGAATCGAACCTCCTCTCGCGACCCAATCGCACTACCCCCTTTACAAACAGCAAAAGCCTTTTCTCGAATAATTACGAGCTTTTGTTCTTCCCCGAGCACCTAACATCGCGTGGATGACAATCGGTGTGTAAATATCCCGGGAAACTTTTAACGTAAACTGGAATTTTGCGATGCCAGAAAAGAAGCGGAAAGTGGAGGATGTGTGACGTTTGAAATCGTTGACTCGTATCACTAGTTGTTATATATACACATATTGAGTCTTGAGGAGTAGTGCGTCTACCTACCGCTAGATGGCGCTGAACAACGAGATGGGAACTGTTGCTGGAATTTTTCTCGCAAGTGCTCCATTCGCCTGTGGTTCGTATATATACGGCCTCGCTCGAAACACAAAATGTACTTGCTTCGGCAGTACATATACTAAAATTGGAACGATACAGAGAAGATTAGCATGGCCCCTGCGCAAGGATGACACGCAAAATCGTGAAGCGTTCCACATTTTTTTGTGACTTTTTTCTTTACAATTTTTGCTATATTAAAAGTAATCAACCTTTCCCTTGTATTATATCATGCATTCATTTTATGCAAACGAGGACTTTATTGGTTCTATTTTTTCCCCTTCACAGAATAGTTTAATGGCATCCACGCGTATTAACCACATGGCAATTACCCGTTATTTGTTTGGACGATCTTGATAGGCAAAGGGGGCGAGTAATAGAGCTCGTTTCTGTCGCTAATCCTTGATCGCCCCTGCAGATTGAAAAGAGATTCACCCCGCGTCGAATCCCATTTGTCGAACTTGGCCAGAGGTGGTTGTATCGAGATGCAATTTCGTGTCCCACGGGGGTGAAGGAAACATCAGAAATTAGCGATAACAATCATTCAGCGAGGGGAGACAATTTCCAGAGCAATTCACGCCGAACCCTTCGCCCTAATTTCCCTTGATTCGGTCCCGCCTAAATCGCGGCAGATGCGATCATACCATGTCGCATTCCGCGTTCAACAAATTAATACAAGCAAAGTGCATTTGTACCGGATTCCTCGACGTTTGGCCATTATATCCCCGAGCCTGGCGTTCAGTAATTGACACCTTTGAAAAGGTATCGACGTCGAGAGGGTAGAGTTGCCCCGCTCTAATTGGATCGAACGCGGAATAACGAAGCCGAGGACCGCGCGTGCCGCGTGAAGAATCGTCTCGCGGAAGGATCCTCCTCGTCGAAGTAATCGCGACGAGCGTCTTTGTTTTCGCGGCTCGTCGCCACTCAGTTTATCCCCGTCTTCATGCATTTATTCCGCCGTTTGCGCGGCTCCGAGGCCCTTTTCCAGCGAGCACGGAGAAGACGGCCCCGGCCGCTTTGCTGCCCCTTGAATTAATCCCCTGCATACGTTAATCCTAATGAATTCACAAACGCGCCCCGTCGCGGTCCGACCACGGGGGTACATCGGCGAGGGTTCCCGCTTACAGGTGCTAGACTGCCAGCACGCAAACTCGAGACCCCGAGCCCTGGCCATAAAAGTGCCAACCCCGCCGCCGCGTGCACCGAGACCTCTCCTCCGCTCCTTTCCGCGATTTTATGCGACGCCACGCGGTGTCGCGCTGCCGAAAATTCCACGAGCAGCCCGGCTCCCTCGGTAAATATTTATTTATTCATTGCGCTGCACGGATGGGTACTCGAGAACAAGATCAACGCCGACCTTAGGAACTCTTAATGACGAACTCATCGATTCGTGAACGGACGGTTGCATTCGCCGCGGCGTCGATCGCGAGGAAGAGATAAGAGCGAAGAAAAATCCAAGGACCAGGGGAACTCGTTAATTAAGCGACGCAAAGAGATGGGAGGTCGGCGAACTCCTGTTTGCGACTTAAAAGGGCGCCGTATTCACGTTGCATCGCGTCTCTTCTCGTTCTTTTTTTCCCCATTCTGCATCGACGGGAACTCACCGCGGATGATGTTACGGAACGGGAAATATTTAGGTGCAGGAGGCAGCGGATACGAGGGGGCCATAGAGTCGCGCGAATGCCCCCGGAAGATAAGTAGCGACTCGGTGAATAGACTAACGGGGCGCCGCGATGCACGGGAACATAGGAAAGGGGTTGAAAGGGGATAGGCGGTGCGCGGAGGATTGGTGGTTTCATGCATCATGCATATTTACGCTCACATACTAGCCGCGAGAAGACGACGGGAGAGAGAGAGAGAGGGAGAGAGGGAGTGGAGCGAGGGTTCCGCAGATTGCGAAGGACCGTATTTATGCAAATGCCCGCGCACTCGCGTTGCTCCTCGCGCCGCCTTTCCTGCGCGATATTTCGACCGACTCAAATTGACTTCGTTACGGTCTAGTCTGGCTCTCCCTGGATTCTCCGCGTCCTCGAGAGAAAAGGAATAGGAGTAGAGAAGAAGGAGAAAGGAAGTTGGAAAGGTTCGCGTCGGCGACGACCAAAAAATCCGAGGTACGTTTTGTCGCGAGCGGAGACTCTCTGTTTGCATCGTTTGTCGGTGACTCGCGGCGCGGAAAAGCCAGACCGGAAAAGAGAGCGCGGAGAGTACAAGGGAGACTACCCGTTCAGCTACCCCTGCGGGTGGAGGACAATCTCGATATCGCGGCGAGCGTCTATATATCAAGCGTTCTCTATGCCCGGAGAAAACGTTTCACATCCAATTTGTTCCTCTCGTTTCGCGGTAATCGCTCGCCAATGACTTTCTCCCTCTCGTTTCCCCGTTCGCGGGGCTCGATGCTCGCCAGCCCGTACGCTTCCTCGGAGCGTGCACCGAAATCCGCGCCACCCACGGGGGCCTCGATACCCCGCTGCACTTCAACCCCTGTCTCCTGGGGCTCGCCGCGGAAAGCCAACCCCCTTTTGCGCAAGCCGCTTTCACATCGACCAATGGCAGCTTGAGCTGCCGTGCTTTCCACCCTTCGTTGGAGAGTTAACGGGACCAATGGACGAGCCCCGGTCGTCGCGGAGTAGGGGTGGAATGGCGCTTCCACCCCCAAAATGGCTGCGAAATCGCGCGGGCATTAGGCAGCCCGTTCAAAATAAACGGGCGGATTAATTGGAGCGGGGTGGAGCGGGGCAACCCCTGGCCTAACTCGCGCGGTAACTTTTCCACCCCCACCCGGAGACCTCAGCAACGTGCGCCGGTCGCGAGCAGGGCGACGAAGACGATACCAGCCTCCGACAGAACACATCCGGTCATCCCTCGCGAATCTTTGCGACGCAGAACGACGCTGTGCGTCCGCACGTTAGCATGAAACTCGGGTCGTCGGTTGCTCAGATGTCTCCGCGTCCACCGACAGCTTCCGTTCAGCTGATCCGCGCGATTCTCTTTTAAGCGGACTCGTACTCCAACTGTTCGTAGAAATCGTTTGTTCGCTCGTTGTTTGTTCGACGGCGGTGTGCCATGATGCAGGAGCACAAGTCGTTTCTCATAAGGGATCTCCTGGGGGATGTTCTGTCTGAAAGGGTGCATGGTAAGTCTCACTATTCTTCTTCACTCAAGCTGTCCAAACTTTGTCTGTTCCTTTTTCAATGTAGAATCCAGCACGCTATCAGGTTCTTCTAAAAAAAATAAATACATAAAGAGGTGAAGCTTAGAAAACTTTTGCATAGACCTCTGGGTTGTTCCTACCAAATCAAAGAATCAGGATTTTTATTGAATCCAGAGGCAGTCGCGTGCCCTGTCGCCAGGATCCTCGTTACGGGGCGCCCCCGCGGCGAGGCTCCATTATTTTTAGCCAGGATTCGCAGCCCCCAGGGCGTCGAGGGGCCCCGACAGGGTTGCTCCCCATTAACGACGATCCTACAGATGGCTCGCGCTGCGGAAGGATTCGTTAGTTCTCGTTAGCGCGAATTCTCGCCGTCGATTATCGCGTCCTGCTGGGCCCCACCGCCTTTATTGGCCAATCGAGAGCCGGACCGAGCGTTTCCCATGTTTCAGATCGTTTACTGTAAACCAGAAGCGATCACGATCAATCGGGACACGCGTCTGCATTGTTAGGATAATCGACTTTGACAGAGGGATAGTCGGGTGGTGGGACTGATCCTGGCTATATAAAGCCGTCGAAATTGGATTAGACTTTGGTAGACTGCGTTCAACTATAGAGCAAGGTTCCTTGGGATAGATATTTCTCGCTCGGTCTCTCGATCATGGAATAAATTATTTAACGCAAAGAAGTTTGGACGAGTGAGAGGCAGATGGTTGAGTTTAAAGCGGATTGTTCCAGAAGACTCGGAGGACGATTCGGCGGTCCACTCGGATTCGGAGGATACGATCGACCCTGGGAGCAGTCCGTGCACGCGGCTAGAAAGTCCTCCGCCAGCACTTTCCCCGTCGTCGGCGGCAGGAGCTGCTGGGAAGTCCTGCGGCACCACCAGCGGCCCTCCTAGTGGTAGGAAGCCCAGGAGAAGGCGAACGGCATTCACACACGCTCAGCTCGCTTACCTCGAGCGGAAGTTTCGCTGTCAAAAGTATCTGAGCGTCGCGGACCGCAGCGACGTCGCCGACGCGCTGTCGCTCTCCGAGACCCAAGTCAAGACTTGGTATCAAAACAGAAGGTCATTACTTTTTTTGTTATCTTTCACCGTTTGGTAGAATGATTAACTGGAAGAGCTACTACAGCGGGGTAGCTAGATGCAAACGATATATTTACTTAGTATCAGTGATAAGGGAGAGTAGGGTAATTACGAACATCTAAGCAAAAATGCAAACAAAACGAAAACTATGTGAGAAATGAATTTGTTTATTATTTACAAACATACTTAAACTATTCATTTATAAAGTACTGTGACGATTTTTTAAAAAATTGTAATAAAAATCAAGTTTATAGTGAAAAAGCGAAACCCTTGGTGTTCGTGATTATTCGACTGCCGTGGGGTAATCACGAACAGAGTGCAAAATATCGCAGAAAGCGCGACTTCAATGGTCAACCCATAAAAAATGTTGCTACAACCTATACTTAATGTATTTTTCAAATTCCCCTTCTTGTGCGTTAGAAAAAGATTGCAAATTGGTCGAAATATCGAAACAAATAGTAAAGGTCGTTTTTTAAACTTTTTTCCCTGCGCTTGTAATGAAAATTTCAAAAATCCCTTTTGTAGATTTAAGTAAGTTTTATACATGCTGAAAATTTCATCATAATCAATTAACGTTGCTAATCTCGAAGGTTCGAGACTACCCCATCCGAGTTGTTCGTCAATGCCCCACGACATAAAAAGATAAAAAAGAATTTACTTCAGAGGTTACAATCGTAATTCAAGCAACGCCCTGGTCACAAAATGTTGGTAAAAAGTAAAAACGTGCTATATTTCAACTTAAAAAAGAAACAATTGTATCATTAATTCAACAGTAATTACATGCAATTGAAGTGGACAAAATATTACTCGAAACATGATGAAAATAATAAATTGTATTTATCTCGAACAGCACGAGCGTTCTGTATTTAATACTTTCTGCGTTGGATACGACTTAAACTATTATCTACTGGACATCAAAACATCGTTTTTATTTATTAAAACGCGTTCGTGTTTACCCCACTCCCCCTTAAGTCCTGAGCGAAGCTAATTGCTCCGGTATCAATCTCGAAAGCCTTGTCTATCTAGAACAGCGACAGCAACGGGAAAACGTTTGATTGCAGAACAAAGTGGAAGCGACAGAACCAGCTGCGCCTGGAGCAGCTCCGCCACCAAGCGACGGTGGAGAAGGAGCTGTTGGTACGAGGCGTGGGTCTCCATCACGGCAGTATAGACGCCTACTGTCCACCGTACAATACCCAGACCCAAAGCCAGGGACATCCTCCTCCGCCGCCGCCTCCTCCGGCGCCATCCTCTGCCTCCACAGCCGCGTTCCTCTCCACCGCGGCTGCCCTCTTCAGGAACGTCACCTACGTCCACGGATGCCCTCTCTAACCAGGCCTACCGCCGTGGTTCCAGGATCGTTTCTGCTCGCGAGGCCCCGACGTCGGTGGTCCCCTCCTCGCTGAAGGACCTCCGCTCGACAATGAAGCAGAAACATCGTCGATGATCGCTCTGAAACCTCAACGGCCACGGATTCTCGAGAACGTGTATCGGTACTGTTCGCGGCGCTTGCTGGACCTTTGCACCGTGCCATCCGCCATCCGTCGTTTCGTCGCCTGGCTCGAGCACGCCACAATTGCTTCGCAATTATTCGATAGATCCTGGTGCAAAGGATCAGCAGCTGGAATCGGCCGGTGAAGTGCGCGGTCAATGGGACTACAACGAGTAACGAAAGCCGCGGGATTTGTTTCTCGCGTTCGCCCCTGAACGCGAGACAGTGTAAATATGTAATTACGAAGTTGGTAGTCGTAGTCAGTTTGTTTGCGAAAGGGACGTTTCGAGTTCTCAGAAGCCTCACGCGAGACTTCGCTTCTTCCACTTTCTTTCGACGGTACAACCCTCTCGGAGGGGACGAGCGTTCATTTCGCACAGAGACGGGCGAAATTTTTAATTAAAGAAAACAATTATTCGTTAGTCAAGGAATTTTATTTAAATAAAAATTTCGACCATCTCAAATTTCGCATGGTTAATCGCGCAGAGTGTAGTTGGAGTCGAGTTCATAGCTGTGCCATAGAATCTTAGAGAAGCGTAATTGGGAAAAAAGGAGGGGAACGAATACCTCCGTCAGATGATTTTCATTTAGGGATTTAGTTCGCTAACGATCACCGCTGATAATCGATCACACTCTCAAGCTAGTCGGGCGATCTCTCGTCCACCGAAGAATTCTTGTAGATAAATAAATTATTATCGACCTGAAACACCGTTTTGTGATTGCAGTCTCCTCTTCAATAGCCTTCTTCCGCAGTTCTTCTCGCATGTAAGCCTCCTTTGAAACTTTCCTCATTGCTTCGCACAGCTTGGGAAAAGAATCTTACAAACCACTAACAGTAGTCTCTATATTCTGTACCTTTCTCGATAGAAACCAATCGAATCCTCGTCCAGTGCCGGTCACGGAGGCGCGTCGCCGAAAAATGGTAACTATCGTTCGAAACCCGGACCCTTTACTCGGGTCGAGCGGGAAGTGTAACGAGTCTGCACGAAGAACGGCAACCCGCGGCTGACAATGGGCACGTGGCCAGAAACAGCGATTCGCGAGCCCCGGCTGAAAGTAATTGGCTGAAACCGATACAAGTGGAGTGCCGGTGGCACTCGTGGCTGGAACTGGCTGGCGGATTTAATTGAACGGAATCGACGAGAAAGAGAAACAGAGGAGAGCAGAGGGCGGAGAGAAAGAGAGTAGGTATCGCGGAGGAACGGTCGCGATTGTCGCGATGATTTTTTTTATTCGTGACGAAAGGACTCGCGTTAATTGGAAGAGGAGAGGAGAGAGAAGAAAGGGAACGCGGAAGTGTTACGGTCTCTTTACACGGATGATTAGACTGCATTACGCGAGATACCGAACGATCAGTCGGTAACGACCGTCGTTAATCACTTTCCTTTGCGCCTCGAGGAGAGGAGAATAGATCAGACACGGGAAATTGAGCCCCTCTGAAATTCGATCGGAGACACGAGTGTCTGGTGATCGCATCGGTGTCGAAACAGCTTTCTATCAGAGGACACTCCTTCCCAGATCATTCCCTTTGACTTTCGCGGGATCGAGGGATGATCGACGGCGGGCCGTGAATTCCTCAAGGAGCCGCCTGCTCGTTCCGTGGAAATTGGGGGAGATCTAATAGGGGGAAAAGACGCGTGGAAAGTTGAAAGGACTTTGAGAGGGATGAGGTTATTTCGTTGGACGGTGAGGAATTATTACGTCGGTTTTTCCTAGCTCGCGAGAGAAGAGGGACGTCGGAGCGGGAGACACTCCTTTGGGGTTCATTCGGGATGAAGTAAACCAGGAGACACTCCGCGTCTGGCCCTCGAATAATATAATAAAAAAAAAACACAGATACGTTTTGCCGAGCGTGAAACCACGCGAGCGAAGGAAAGATTCTTGGGACCCCTCTCCTTCAACCCTTTCTGTTTCTCCGCTCGAGCTCGCCGCGCCGCGAGCAGGCGAAGGGACCCCTCACGCGTAATTACTCCGCTATAATGAATCGCATATTATTCGTGATAATTTCATGCCGCGCGATTGTTCCCGTCGCCAGCTCCGCTCGAACCTTCTAATTCCTCCTTTTAACGCGTACCTTTACCGATCTCCGACGCTCTACCATCTCGCAAATTTCATTCCACAATTAGGCTTCTCAAAATCTAGGTTTCTCTCCATTATTAATTTGTTTTTCGAAGGTCATACGATAGTCCTACGATTCAAGCAGCCACCCTTTGTGCTCGCGCACGCTTCGATCGTATAAACGGCCGCAATTTGCTCGTCAATGACTCGCTGGATGCCGACCCCGGTATTCTTCTCTTATCCTCCGCGAAAGTGTTGGCGATCAGTGGTCCCCGGTGGATCCCATGCAGAGCGTAGTCAGCCGGGGAGACCGGCGAGGATCCTAGGGCACAAGTGGCGTCGCGTGTACTCGGCCACGTGCGTATTGTCATCGAGCGAACGACCGTGGACGCGCGTGCATACGTGCGTAAGTCGTGTTGGCACTTGGACACGCGCTTCTTATCCCTCTTCAGCTCGCGATACGCGCCTCCACCCTCCGAGGGCGGCGTCGTTAAATACTTCACGGGAGGGGAGGAGGGTGCCTGCACGCACACGCATCCCTCGTGATTCTTCAGCTTAGATCCTGCCTCTGAAACGCACACCCTGGGATCCTCTTCGCGACCAAACGCGTCTCGTCCAGTAGTTTCAACCCCTTGGGTAGTAACCGTGTCTCTGTTGTCCGCGGTATTGTATAGTCATCAAGCTAGGAAGAACCGAGAATATTTCTAATTCCTCCGAAGGCGGCGGAGTAATTGCTGGAGAAAGTGGGAGAGAGGAGAGGAAGGAGCGATGGCTGACTGCGCGGCAGTGGCGAAAGGAGATCGCGGCTCCGTTGGTGGAAGGCAAAATGCAGAAGTAAAGGGAAAGAGGGTGGTCGCGGAGGGAAAAGATGAAATCGCGAGAAGGAAAGGCGAAGGGAGTGGTAGAGTGGCAGGGAGAGGCAGAGGGAAGGGGAGAGGCGAGGAGGGTTGTCAGGGCGCAGGGTGCACGGGGGCAGGGCCGAGTGTAACGAAGCTCCGACTTTTTAATTGGAATATATTCAGAAAGCGGAACGCCTTTTCATCGCGGGACTCGATGCACTGAATACAGCCTGAATCAACGCGGAACCAACCGCGCTTGCAACGAGCCTGCTGTGCACCTGCAAACCGGGCCGCGTCTCTGCATTTATACGTAACGGCGATGCATAGCGGCCGCATAAAATAACCCGCGAAAAACGCGGATCCACCTCTCTCTTTCTCCTCCCGCGCAGCGTCCTCCTCTGTCCCTTTTCTCTCATTTTCTGCCACGGCTCGCCGACATCCACGGACGCATAATCACCCTGAAAATACGATAAGCGCGAGTAGACGAGTAGGGTGGCGAGATGCTTCGCTTACATACACTGTACTCGAGGAATTTTAAATGGAACCGACGAAACGGCCGCAGCGTACATAGATCCTACTCGGCACGTTGCGTTGCACGGGGCCCAAAAAGAGGAGCAAATACGCGCCGGGAAATGTCGAGTGCCACGAATGGTTTAAAAAGATACTATGGAACGTGCAGGGGAATCAATAGATTTCTGGCCGCGATGATTATTAAGCAACCGAACGCATCCAATGCATAAGCAACCAAAACGCAGGGAGACAATGAGATCGGTATTTTCGCAGGGTAAAGTTGTAGCAGACCGTCAACGTGATGAACATTGGATACCAGATTGGTATAAAGAGAAAATTAAAGTCGATAAAGAAGTAAAGCTTTTTAAAGAAAGATGAAAAAGTGGGTAATACATGTTTGAATTTAATATCAAACTTGTATAATTGTTTTTAAATGTGGCGAGCTAAATGCGTCGCAGCGAATTCCAACCGAGGGGATCAAAATCAAACGATCCGCCGCGCGATAAGGAAGCGCGTAAAAAATATTCTCGATGCCTCCTCGCTCGAGCGATGGGCCTTTCGTAAACTACGCGTGAAAGGACCGAGCATGGCCCCAGTCAGTCAGACGAGATTAAACGAGAGGACCGTATCGTGTAGAACACCTCTCTTGCTTACGCATATAGAATAAACAGTATTAATTCAGGGCTGAGTTATAATTTACCCGTAGCAATTAAATAATTATTACATTTTTAATTCACACATTAAATAATTACTACATTTTTTATAAAACAGAAGGTTTGCTACCCAACAAATACCTACAAAACTTTCCCTCACCGTAAAAAATTATACTTTAAAATAATTGTTTACGATTAAGTATAAAAGGAGGTAAGAATCATTTTTGCCCAGAGCGGCGGAAGTGCTAGGTCGGGCCCTGAGTCCCTCACTCGAGTGCGTGCCGCGTGCGACCGAGCCACAACGTGGCTAATAAAAGTGACGATTGCCAGAGCCTCGGTTCGAGCGCGACAACCTTGACGTTAACCACCTACTTGCTTATACGTTTGAGGAAAAGGACTTTCCCTTGAAACGATTGGGATAATTTTCTCCGGACGACCGTTGTGCGTCCACGAAAATGAACAGATGACTCTTATGTCGTCGAGCAACACACGTCATTCATTCCGCCACGAATCGTACGGTAGAAGTGTGCAGTTTGTTAGTGGTAAGTAAACGTTGTTATTATTATAATTCACTAACAGTGATATTCTCTACAAAGTGTCCATATCTGTCCTTCCGTTTTACAGTTCTTGCTTGTCGAGAAGCTGTCCGAATACATCGTGGATGTACGCGTCGTTTTCCATGGATTTATAGCAGCGGAAAGGTCACAACACCTATCCGCAGCGGAATGGCGGCAGCTGCTACGGCAGCTTCAGCTTAATGGGCTGTTTGCTTGCAAATTGCGGTATCGCTAAAGGGCAGCAAACAATTCACAACTCGTTTTAACTTCCACGTTTCAATTCCAAGATGCTTCAAGTCCCCCCACGGTGAGTGTCACATTTACATAATTGTCTCTCTCGTTCTCTTTCTCGTTCGTGAAATATCGCGTCTCTTTTCACCTCCGCGGCTATGTCGCGTCTTTTCCAAGATCTGCATTCGCAGTCTTCGTAGTCGACGTAATCTTCGAAATCGGTCCACTCGTAAATAGAAATATCACATTGCAGATATGTGCTAAAAATCGCATATAGGTAATGTGTAGAAGTGTGTGAAAATGAATCGCTCTACTCTCGGGAATACCCTTGAAGAAATATTATCGTAGGCTTTCAAATTACTGTAAACAAAGCTTACGTTTAGATGCAAAAATGTGCTTTTTTTTTGCAAAAAGAAATGCTCCGGGTGAGGATCGAACTCACGACCTTAAGATTATGAGACTTACGCGCTACCTACTGCGCTACCGAAGCGATGATATTTTCATCTTCTTACATATTTTTCAATGAACACTAAAAAAACAATAAATATAGTATTGCCACAAGACTTTCTCCTCATATTCGCAACATTATAATCGTTAACATTATCATAGAAAAAAAAATATTGGAACAATACGTCTTTCTTAATCAATCCACAGATTCTATTAAAGATGTCGCCACCTTACAGGCATCAGTTTGTTTCTCGAACTTCATCCATTTCGGCGTAGGTGACGTTACTGCGCCTGTGCGCCACGATCGTTAATTCATGTATAACAGCCAGAATAAATGGAATAAATGTAAACTGTCAAACTCGTTTGTTATATTTACACGTTATCTTTTTTAAAGGATTAAACTTCGCTACCTTCGGACGAAAAGAGAGCAGCATGACGGACGCAGAAAGTTTGAGGGACGCGATCGCGCAATACGAACAACAGGTTCGAAACAATCATTGTTTTATAGATTGTAACCTTCCGAGAACTCGTAATACTTATATTTCACTTTTGTCGTTTGAATGTTTCTTCGGAATATTAGTTGGTACAAGTGCAGACAACCCTGTCCACGACAACGCAAGGACCAGACAGGGATAATCTGTTGAGCTTAGAATCGGATATACAAGAACTTATCAACCTGACGAAAGAAAGTCTGCAAAGCGTCAACGCGGGTAACGTCGCCGACGAATCTACGATGGAAAGCTTAAACGACGAGGATGAGGATCCACTGGCTAAGGAATACGCATTATTTAAGGTAATTCTTTTAATTCAAGGTACACGAATCGTGTAATTTAGGGAAGGAAATGACCTTGCGCTTATTTTCTTGTCGTCGATCGATCAGGAACAATTGGAGAAAGTCTCAGATAACTCTGAGAACTGTAAGGAGGACGAAGAAGCTGCTGGAGCTTCAAACAATATAGAAGTCAGTATGCAAGTATTCTGTACGGCATAGCAATGACACAATTATACGGTGCAAGTTGATCTTGTAGGAAGAATTGAGGCAGCTAGAAGGCATGAAATGTAGAGCTGCCCATGGTAGCAATTGGGGAGGTGTCGGCTACCATAATGCTATGATATGTTCGGTCCATCGAGAAGACAATATGGAGATAAGAAACATGCAAGATATAAAGGTATAAATAATATCATTCGAATATAAGGTAAATGTATCAGTGCCTGGCCATGTCCCAATAGCTAAACAGTAATTTGAATTTTATTTATTTTTAAGCATAATTTTTAATGTAATTAAAAATAAAAAATAGTACCATAATGCATAAGTATTTAGGAATATTAATTAAAATCATTATAGGAAATTAAAACTTGTTAGAAATAATTATTTTGTAACACACTTTGTACGCATAACAGATTTCGAGAAATTTCTTAAGCTTCTGTTAAGACACTTCTGTCATTTACTAAGAAAATATTGACTGTATTTCTTATTTATATATTATAATAATACATTATATTGTAATATATAAATAACTATTTACTATTATCATAATAGTAAATAGATCTAAATTTAGTTTAAGATGGTTAAACCTGCAAGAAAATTAATATTTTTTTAAACAAGTCTAATTTTATTTACTGGTACAAGAATTTCTTGACTGTAAGTAATTCAGATATCTGGACATGCAGTTTTAGGTTGTCCGCTTACTGGGACATCTGCATGTTTTCGTATTTTCATTAATAAATACGTCTATTATAATACATAAACTTTTTTCAGTTTCTGATAGTATAATGTTGTGTTATCTTCCATATTTCAACATTTTTTTTATTTCATGATGGTTTTACAAATTAATTAAACAAATTAGTTTTACTTTGCCGCTATTCCTTAAGCCCCTTAAGCGTCCGGGTATTGGTACATTTACCTTTATACTTGTGTGAATCTGAATGTTCCACGCGTAACACGACTGTTCCTCAGGTCAGGGTACTATTTCTAAATCCTACGCATAAAGAAATGCTTCCGTGTCCGTATTATTTAGATGGAAAGTGTAAATTCTCCGACGAGACTTGCAGATTTTCGCACGGCGAACTAGTACCGCTGTCTAGTATACAAGAGTACAGGTAAGTTACCTTGCTATAAATCTATAAGCAGAATACAGAAACGAATGGAAATGTATGTACACGAATTCTTATTCGCAGAGAACCTGACTTTCTAAATATTAGAATGGGCAGTAGAATACTGGCGAAACAAAAGAATCAATTGTGGCACAGGTGCGTTGTATTAAAAATGCCGGATGAAGATTTAGGCATTTTTAGAATTAAATTCGAAGCAAGTGGTACCATTACCGAAGTTCCTTTGCAAGATATTTTACCCCTTGGTTAGTATTTAGTTAAACCGTTTCGACGCGCGTTACAAAAAGTAGCACGTTTTATTTTTTTTACATGCAATTGCCCGTAAAAAAAAATGAAACGTGCTACTCTTCGTAACACGCGTCGGTTTTATATTGCAACACAATAGTTTATAATATATTTTGCGGTAACTATTATCATAGATGACGTAGACTTAGACATGTCCGACACGTCTGAAGACACTGATACCGAAAGCGATTCGCCAGAAATTACTAAAGAAGAAATAATTCACAAATCCCTTCTCGCGGTTGAAAGCAACGCCCTATTGGGGAATTGGGAGAAACATACACGTGGCATAGGTAGCAAATTAATGGCGCAAATGGGCTATGTGGTGGGCACTGGTCTTGGAAAACGTGCAGATGGCAGAATAGAGCCAGTCGAGGCGACGGTGTTACCGGCTGGTAAATCTTTAGGTATGGCTGTACATTTTGTACTATGGTTTGTGGCATACATAGGAACATTTCAATTAAAAGCTAGCTTCTTTTAGATCATTGCATGGAATTGCGAGAAAACGCGGGCGGAGACAAGAATCTGTTTTCCGTCGAACGTAGAATGCGAAGGCAACAACAGAAACTGGAACAACAACGTGTGAAACAGTATCAAAGAGAGAAACAGAAAGAGAAAAAGAATATATTTAATTTCATAAATACAACCTTAGGTGATAAACGTACGATTGCGCACAATACTTTTGCATCGTGAAGTATACGATTTAAAAATTTTATATTGAACGTTTAAATGATTGTTTACAGCTAAAGCTGAAATGCAAATGGGTGCTTCGAAAAGTAACAGTAATCTTAAAATGGAATCAAATCGACAGCTGAACGTGGCGAGTTTACAAATTGGAGAAAATATTTTAAGGCTGGAGAGGGAATCGTCGAAATTGAAAGAATCGTTAGCCAGGCACACCAAAGGTAGCGTTCTCTATAACAATATTGCGATGCAATACAACGAGAAGCAAAAGGAACTTGTTGGTTTGAGGGCCTCGGAAAAGAATATTGTTGCTGAACAGAACCAACGAAAGAACAGAGCTAAACTATCTATATTTTGATTACATGCGTCCACAATGTTATGTTTCTACAAGAAAATACATACAAGGTACCTATCACTATGTATATAAATATAAATAAGTAAATAAATATTGAAGTCTACAAATGCGACTTGTACTATTCTATCACAGTTCCCACACCATTCCAACGCTATTTCAACATGATGGTTACCTCGATTCCAACCCGCATCAACATTATTCCTACCCTATTCCCACAAATTGTTCGTACCATCAACGAAGTGGTTTGTGTTCCTACATCATTTTCACGCTGTTTCAACATTGCTGCTATATAAGTCTCATATGGTTTCTACATCAATTCAACGATTTCTGCACCTGCAAGAGAGGTAGTATTTCGCGCTGCACTTGCAAGAGAAGCTGCGGGCCGAAATTTTGCTTTTGTGAGAAAAAGCAAGTTCATTTTGACTCGTGGACTATTTAGAATTCCCAATTTGTGGGAAAAGGAAATTTATTTTGGCTTGTGGGCCATTTAGAATTTCCAATTTGTGGGTCATGCGGTGTGAAGATATTTTCGTTTTTGCACGTACAGGAATGCGAGAAGTCCAATTTCGGTTTAGTGTAGGAACGGTGAAAATAGAGCAGGCTGTTGTGCGAGTAGTGTTGGAATAATGTTGAAATAATGTCAGAATAATGTGGAAGTGATATAGGAAGAATTTCGCAATAACTTTTATTAATAACATAAGTGATACTATTTATAAGGAAGAGTTTTACACTTGTATGTATAGACGAATTATGAGAAATAAACAAATGTAATTCACGGAAATATTGTTTTTATTTTCAATTCAAAGTCCTTTACATTTTGTCCCTAAAATTTTTACAGTTCTTTAGTTTGCAGGGTCTACATATTTATTTATTATATAGATTTTAAGTCGAAACGAGAAGTAGCTCTATGAAAAATAAATGCATAATTCAGTGAAAGTAGTACAAGAATGAGGTTAGAATAAAAACGTGGAATAGATGTAACTATCTACTTAAACTAAATTGACTCTAATGTGTATTTAAGTCACTTTGGGGGTGTAGTAGCATCTCTCGATAAGTTCATTTCGCATTTTAACAAGTGATATCATTTAAATAACTTTTCTACCCTAATTCTTTTCACCTGTTGTATATTTGTTTTCTATGTACTTTACTGATATGGTGTGGTAAAATTCTAGAATTTGACGGCCCTTAAATGTATATTACATGAAATAAAGGTTAAATTCGGAAGATGATTTAATTCTTTATACGTTTTACATGAAATTATGTTGTAACATTTGTCCTATTTTCTACAGTAGACAAGTCAGATGTCTAAAAATATTTTTCTTCTGGTTACAGGTGAAACTTCGGTACATTCCGAATACCTTCAGTGGACAGGAACTTTATATGGGTCAATGATGGAAATCTCAACAATGAACACAAGAAAATAGTGATTTTATATAACCGACAAAGTCAAATTATATATTTTACACTTTATTGTAACACTGTAAAAGTCTTTATTCAAATAAATTGGGAAAAACTTGAAACAGACAGTATTATTATTGAGAAATACCTTTTATACATACTCCTATCCAAATTCCAAACCTGCAATATATCTAAGGCCGAGAAATATTCAACGGAGAGTCGCAGAGTTTTCGAAAGGCTTTCGACGCAGAAATTCATGATACCTCCTTTCGCTTCATGTTCTCCTGATACATCGCTCCAAAATTTGGCCAAAATTTTCAGAACGCTCTAAAATGAGCTTCGTATCAGGATAACATGATGTCGAAAGAGGTGGCACTAAGTTAGCGCCTTCGGAGACAAAATCTAAGGCGGAGAAATATTCAACGGAGAGTCGCAGAGTTTTCGAAAGGCTTTCGACGCAGAAATTCATGATACCTCCTTTCGCTTCATGTTCTCCTGATACATCGCTCCAAAATTTGGCCAAAATTTTCAGAACGCTCTAAAATGAGCTTCGTATCAGGATAACATGATGTCGAAAGAGGTGGCACTAAGTTAGCGCCTTCGGAGACAAAATCTAAGGCGGAGAAATATTCAACGGAGAGTCGCAGAGTTTTCGAAAGGCTTTCGACGCAGAAATTCATGATACCTCCTTTCGCTTCATGTTCTCCTGATACATCGCTCCAAAAATTGGCCAAAATTTTCAGAACGCTCTAAAATGAGCTCCGTATCAGGATAACATGATGTCGAAAGAGGTGGCACTAAGTTAGCGCCTTCGGAGACAAAATCTAAGGCGGAGAAATATTCAACGGAGAGTCGCAGAGTTTTCGAAAGGCTTTCGACGCAGAAATTCATGATACCTCCTTTCGCTTCATGTTCTCCTGATACATCGCTCCAAAAATTGGCCAAAATTTTCAGAACGCTCTAAAATGAGCTTCGTATCAGGATAACATGATGTCGAAAGAGGTGGCACTAAGTTAGCGCCTTCGGAGACAAAATCTAAGGCGGAGAAATATTCAACGGAGAGTCGCAGAGTTTTCAAAAGGCTTTCGACGCAGAAATTCATGATACCTCCTTTCGCTTCATGTTCTCCTGATACATCGCTCCAAAATTTGGCCAAAATTTTCAGAACGCTCTAAAATGAGCTTCGTATCAGGATAACATGATGTCGAAAGAGGTGGCACTAAGTTAGCGCCTTCGGAGACAAAATCTAAGGCGGAGAAATATTCAACGGAGAGTCGCAGAGTTTTCGAAAGGCTTTCGACGCAGAAATTCATGATACCTCCTTTCGCTTCATGTTCTCCTGATACATCGCTCCAAAAATTGGCCAAAATTTTCAGAACGCTCTAAAATGAGCTTCGTATCAGGATAACATGATGTCGAAAGAGGTGGCACTAAGTTAGCGCCTTCGGAGACAAAATCTAAGGCGGAGAAATATTCAACGGAGGGTCGCAGAGTTTTCGAAAGGCTTTCGACGCAGAAATTCATGATACCTCCTTTCGCTTCATGTTATCCTGATACATCGCTCCAAAATCTGGCCAAAATTTTCAGAACGCTCTAAAATGAGCTTCGTAACAGGATAATATGGTGTCGAAAGAGGTGGCAGAACGAGTGAATTTGCTCTTTAAAACAATGCATTAACGTAGAGTTTTAAAAGCAGCTCAGCATGGAAGTTTAAGTGTTCTGTTTAGCATTATTTTTATATGTGATTTGGAATAAGCAGGATAGGAAGTAGTGGAAAAGAAAGGCTTAGTAAATAATAGTGCTCTTTTATCACTTAACTGCATTTTATTGAAAAAAGTGAAGTACTATACAATGAAATCTTACAAATGCGTTTGTAATATAGAAGATAAATAGATGTGAAGATAAATTCATAATTCTGATTCATGGCTTTATTAATGCCATGTCTTGAGCAATTTTGAAATCCATCGCTACACTCCAAAATGCAGTCAATGATCGCATGTAACCAGTGCTGTCTTTAGGCATGTACACGCTGTGCAGTCGCCAGGGGACTCATGGCAGTAGGGGCCCACAATTCTGATTTTAAGTCCTATCCCCGTGGATGGGCAGTGCATTGCTTAGGCCAGGGCCTACAATACTGTTAAGACGGCTCTGTATGTAACGCCTTTTAAAGTCCCTTACCTGTGAAGCAGAAATACACACGATTAATAATCACGTAATAAGTTAAAAAATTATTTGAAGTGGTGTTCACATCATATGCGCGTCCATATAAAAAAAAGGAGGAAAGTTGTACCGTAGAATTAAAACTCCTCGCTTGTTTCGCAAATTTCATAATTTTCCACATTTTTCATCCGTTTAGTTCCTTGCATTCTGTGTTCCCGATCCCGAAGCAAAATGCATCAAGCATTTAGATTCAAAGTTGATGGCCCTATAATTGGACGATCTCCTCTTCTTTCTATGTTCCTGTTAACTCAAGCGTATTTCCTGATGCGAACCATCTCGGCTTTTTAATTTACACATCGGATTGCTAGACGTCTCCAGTAGCCGATTAATTAAATAGCTGTTTAAAATGTTTCTGGAAAGAATAAATTAACATATAAGTCGCACACTTTGATCATAAGTTACTATCAATGATTCAGATTACTCCGTAATTTATTAGACTCCCGTCACTAATTTATTTTTTGTTTTGAGAAGTTGAAATTAGAGCTCTTACTTTTTGACCCGTCGGGTACCCGTCTACCCGAAACAACTTCAAGCCATTGAATGTGGTATAGTTCAATAATTTTTGGCTAACATCAGACTATATCACAGACAGTCACAGACAATATTACATTCAATTGCTTGAAGTTATTCCGGGTAATTTTCGGGTACCTGGGTACTCGACGGGTCAAAAAGTAAGAGCTCTAGTTGAAATGCCGGCAAACAGTTAAGCAATATGGCGACGTCCAGTGACAAGTATGTTTATAATACTATCATGTGATTGTTTAATCGTATAGAAATACAAATCAACTTTGGTATACTTTTTCACTGCATAGAAACAAACTGAAACAAATATTACTTACAGAATCGAAGATTGCGAAGTCTGCAATCTAAATAAAGCGAAGTACACGTGTCCGAAATGTGAGGTTAGAACTTGCTGTCTCGAGTGTATAAACATTCATAAAAAAGAATTAAAATGCGATGGCATTCGGGACAAAACGAAGTTTGTGCCTCTAAAGTCATTCACAGATTTGGACGTCTTGAGTGGTAAGTTGCAACGATCATAGTTCATAATCCAATCAATTAACTTTTAACTGCAAATATAAATGAGTGACAGTGTTTTATAGATTATAGACTGCTGGAGGAAGTTGGTAGATCAGTCGATCAATTGAAAAGGGATCCATTAAAAAAATGCACGCGTCAAAATACCCTGCCTGTGGTTGGTACCATTTCCACGCTTCTTTTTGTATATATATATATATATATTATTTAAATTAAATTTTACTTTTGCAGCACCTGTGTAAACTTAAAGCAGCTACATACAAGAGAAAGGTGAATTTACAATTTATGCCACAGCATTTTAGTAGACACAAACATAATACAACATATTTAAACTGGAAAACAAACGAGTTGTATTGGAGAATAGAGTGGATCTTTCCACAGGCAGAACATATAAAATGGTTTACAGAAAGGTGGTATATCTTTTCACATGTATACAAACATATAAATTAGAATAAATTTCATTGAGAGTATACTACAATGATTACAGGGCTTTAGAAACCAGCAGACTGTCAAATCTTGCGGAGCAAATTTTAGATCCCCTTAGTTCGTTAGAAAATAAAAATGATATAGAAGAACTGAATCTAAGAATGAGTTTAAACGACAGATTGCAATTTTACCGTGCCGCTGGCTTACCTGGAATGAAGTTTCTTTTAAAAGCAGAAAGAGTTGTAAAGTCAGATTCAAAGTAAGGGGATTTAATTCTGTGTTATCAAACTTTATAAGAAACCCGAAATACTAAACAGTGCAATAATACCTTTTAGGTTTTATGAGTTGGATGTTACACTTACGTTAAAGGAAAATTTGGAGAAGAAGATTATAATAGAATTCCCAACGATATATGTTATTTTAAAAGATCACTCGGGCATGTACGAAATTATAGACACTGGTATGTTATTCATTTGTATGTAACTATCAGTATTACTGCTGATTCATTCAATGACGAATTGATTGATTCTTCAGATGACGAGGATATGGAAGATTCAACGTGTAAACCCAGTAATGGACAGGGACCAAGAAAGCAAAAACGAACGTATAATCAATCATTTAAAAGTGAAACGCTCAAAACCGAAAAGAATTCGTCCGTAAATTATTTCTTTAACGCGGAGGTTTCTGAAGATGAAGATGAACCAATGAATAACGATCGGAAAAATGGACGTGTATCAAATTTCGATATACCCAGTTACGACGCATTAGTTAAAATGGAGCAGTAAAGTGCCTTGTATTATATTGAAACTTGTATGGATCTTAATTTCAACGAAATAATCGTTTGTACAAATTCAATCTTTTATTGTAAATACAATACCTCGATGGACTGTTACAAATACAACATTAATGACAGTACATCAAATTATCTATGACATTTCCCCAGTCCCCTTCCCAAAAAAAGTAAATATATAACCGTTCGTACTTCAGAGAATACTACAATCACAAGAATAAATATAATTCAATGTACGAAGGATTCCATAAATTATACAACCCCGTACAAAAATACATATATAATAATAAAACTATTACAGCCCCGATTTAAAAAAAAGAAAAGCAATAAAATTGACTTTTAACAGAATAAAAATGTGGCTGTACATATTGTCTTTTATTTTTATAAAATTGTTACTATCATACTTTTATTGAATAGAAACAGAGATGGCCGTACATTGTATTAATCACATAAACAATTATATACTGTATTTATTGCATAGCAATATATCTACGACAGAATATCGAGATTGGTATGGATCATCGTATTCATTGCGACTAGTTTTTCTCTGAATTGCAACTTATGTACACGTTTTGAACTTAAATAAGATTCAAAATCTAAACGCATGATATACTCGTCGGAAACGATAAACAGAATCGTTGAAAACTCCGGTGATCTTTACACGGCGATAACAAAATTCTCGAATAATTTGAACAACTAAAGAACAAAGAAGTATAGCAGGAAGATGAGAAATGCCACGAGTCCAGCTACAGCCTTCACATACATCGATTTACTGTTCAAATGAGCAGCGTCTTTCTTATATTTCTGTGACAACATGGACAGATTTTGTGTTTTTGTATCTAATTCTGAAAGAAGAATTCAAATTCGATGTAGTTTAAATATACGAAAAACAGTTCTTTTCAATGCGAATCTTATTATTACCTGACAAAACTGTACCCCTTTGTAAAACATCGTCTATATTCTGCACCATGATTCTTTGCACGTCCTGCAACTGGCTGTTGAGTGCATTCATATTTCTTCTCGATCTGCCATCCAGAAACGCTTTCTTTGCTTTTTGAATATAAGTATCTGTGAAAACGGGGAATATAAATCTTTCGGTATTCTAGCAAAACAATTTGTCCTCGTTAATAATTGCAAGGTACATACTGAATTCAATGAAACTATAAGGCCTGGTAACTGTATTCACACGTTTCCCATACAAAGAATGAAATTCCTGCGCGATGTCTTCGAGATAACTATATGCTACACGTTTACTATAATTCCTTTCGCACAACACCAAGTAGCATACTTCATTTTCGATTAGATAACTGAAAATTTAAACAACAAACATTTTAGTCTTTGGCAATTGGATAAGGTATCCCGCGATATTACAATAAAACTCACTGAAATAAATATGGTCCTGTTTCTATGGTACACCTGGCTGGAGACTGAGGACCCAACTTTCTAAATAACATCTTCGCCTGATTCTGGTATTCTAAGATACTCCTACCGCTCTGAAATCATTTAACAAAATATTAATAACAGTCCCATGCAGTTGCATAATGCATACTAAAAGTATTCATAATCCTGTTATTTGGATTTCGGAAAATAAGTGATGCAAGAAGGAAATGAAAAAAAAAGCGATTAAAACTATGGATACCAAAGAGAAAACAGTATAGTCATTTTTAATTAAATAAGCGCACTATAGTCGCCAATTTTGGTAAACAACATTAGTAGATTTCGGACACAAAGCGAGCGTAATTCTTTTGAATCGAGAGAGATTTCATCGGCAAGTTATTTAAGAGGAAATGTTGACTTGGATAAATAAATTGACGTTTCATCATAACAGATTTCTAACCTGTTCGTCTTCTTGCATGGTAGCCGCTAATGGCAAACCATCCGCTATCCTCGCTATCATCGTTAATAACACCATTTTTCCCGAAATTAACTAAGCCCCGCAAGGAAATGTCGAAAAGAATGTTAAAAAGTTTCGCGACACGGTCGAAACTTCACCACCTGACATCCATTTACGCGGAACTGGCCACGGTGGGACCGATTCGTCAAACGTCCACTCTCGGCATTACACGTCAGTCGGCGTGGTGCACTTTGAAGCTTCCATCGAACGTGTTCCCACTACATTTCTCCTCGTTAACAACCATTCTCCCATTTCCTCGTCACTATACAATTATTACTCGCGCAAATTACTACGCTATCATCTGTAAATAGTTTGCACTTTAATTATATTAATAAAAGAATCACAAAAAGATAGTCGCGAATTGATATCTTCCTGCCACTGCCACCAGCCCTTCTATCTTATCAAACGGTAGAAACTTGTGGGAACTTATTACCTGCCCTCCAATCTCACGGAATTTTTCCGCTAATATCAGGAAACCAGTTACTTCGATTTTATCGATACACCGTCGCGTAAGAATTGATATAATTCTGCTATTTTCGTGCTTTTGTGGAGAGTGAAAAAAAAGATTTTGAACCATACAGGGGCGCCATCTAACGGCGTCTTGGGTGAGATCCTTTTGACGTTTGAGATCAACGCATCCGCGCTGTGCGCGTCTATGGTTCCGCTCGCGTGGAAAGTGAAGGAGAAAAATTTCGTGACGTGCTTAACCCACACCTTCCCCTCGTAGTATCCGTAAAATGTCCGTGTTTCTGTGATTTCCCTTTTTAGCCCCGTTTAAAGTCCGATCCACGAGCTCGCGGACGATCGAACCTGCCGAGGCGACAACTCGAGTGCTCCGTTGGCAGAAAATAATGCTTGTGCTCGCGTATGGACACCAGTGCCAGATACGATAGCTAGGTGAGTGAACGTACAGAGAGGTCCCTGAACGCTAACTTGGCTATCACAGCTGGTATCCTGACTTTCCGCGAGACGATCCTAATTACTCATCCTATTACCTCCCCTTATCTGCCAGTCCCCCTATTTACACGCGAAATCTGCTCTTTCATGATTTTCGTTACATAATTTCACCGATTTTCACCTCCGCCGCGCACAAGTGCGATGGAATTTTTGTTCCCCGAACGGGCCCTCGCGAGCGACAACAGATTTCATGTTTTTATTTGTAATCCCGTCGGCTTTCCGTCTCGACCCTACTTTACGATGCATCGTGCGCCTCGCGTTTTTGCATGTCACTCGATGTATTTACGAGAGGAGTTATTAAAATAATGGAGAAAATAGGTATCCAATGACCTATATACGTTTTCGATCGTACGTGAAAGTAGTTTTCTCTTTGCTTCGATAATTTCGTTCAATAGTTCGGTTTCCTTTGAGTGTGTATTATAAAATTTAAATATTCATTTGAATGGTTTTGGGACATCTGGTAGTAGTAAGAATATCCCATTCATGCTCTAGAGTGGGTTAGATGATAAAATTAATGACACTGTTTATGTTTATCATATTTTTTTTAACTTAGTAAATAGATTTTTGGCTTATAGGTTTCATATAAATAGGAAGCGAGTGGTACTGTCCTAAAGGCAGTATGAGTGTAAGTAGAAAGAAATACTTAAGACATTTACATTTTTAGAGGTAAACAGATTTTGCATTTTGCAACAATGAAACACTTTTGCAGAATCCTTATAGAGCTAGACCAACGAGATCTAGAGTAGATCACAGCTTGGGATATGGAACTCACAATCGAAAGATCTGCGATCCAATGTCAAGGATGCACGGGGAAGTATCGTCGACTCATCCCGTTCCACACCAACCACCCGTCGTGAATCAGTCCAAACAACCTGCCGATCCATGGAATAACTCGTGGAATTGGGATTTCGACAAACAAGCGGATAACCAGCAACAGCAACTGCAGCAACAAGAGCAGCAGCATCAGCAGCCTTTTCCCCCGGCGTTTACGAATCAAGGGCAGCTGATATCCGATTCCGTTCAGGATCATTACTATCAAAATATTAATGGCAACAAGTCTGATCTGCTCAATCAAAATTCAGTCTCGGAAAGAAGTATGCCAGGCACAGTTGGCAGTAGACAACCAATTTCTAATCACTCGGAATCCTTTACATCTTTCTCGAATTATCCCCAGTATCAACAATATCCACCGCTACCTAGAACAAGTTCTGTTAAATCTGTACCGGCGAACCCTCAATGGACGAACGAGCAACAGTCCCAAAGATCGGCCATGCAACCGCAGAACGATCAGTTGACCCCCTCTCCGTTCGCTACTAGCAATTACAATTGGCACAAGCCCGATCAAGCGAATTTACTACCTCAGCAGAATTGGCAGAGCCATGGCAACGCGCCGGGACATTGGCAGGAGCCGAAGATGGATAAAGAAGCACAGAATTTTAATGATATGGGTAATCAGTGTGCGCCACTGTTACAACAGACTAGATCAAATCAGCTTCTCCCACTTTCCACTGAAAATGCTAACGAAGAACATTCCATGAACGACGCGAACAATTGGTCGAATCAAAGTAGTATGCCGGCTCCTAAATGGAACAATCAAAATCGCGAATCTGTACTACCCAATCAAAATCAACCGCCGACGAAAATTTATAATGCGAATAACGAACTCGATCCCTGGTCTGAAACAGCAAGCGCAGATATTTCTCAGCAATGGCAACATACAGACGATATGCTTACGACTCAGTGGCCGCAGGAGCAGGCTAATAACAATACACCTGGCGAAAGTCTGAAGCAAGATAACACTGGTGCTATTGCTGCAAACGACTGGCAGCAAAGTCTTACAGTACAGTCTCATCAATCATTACCCAATGTACCTCTAGCAACGGAATCTAGCATAGAGCAGGAAGATAGGAAGAAATCAATGCCTTCGTTGGTCGCGAATTCTATGATCTCTAAGGATTCCACTACGCATACGAAAGCGAGCGTCGTTAAATTGCAATTACCCGACTCTCGTCTTACCGTGGCGACCACTCCTGAAACTTTGTCAGCAGTTGCGAGCTCTGAGAATGTTTCCGTTCAGGAGAGCAACGATTTCAATTTGGCTAGCGATCCGTTAGAATGGGGAGCAAATAATTTAGTAGAGGAACTTCCTGCAGAACTGGGACAGTTGAGCCTCGGTACTAAGTTAAGGAAAATCAAGTTGGAAAATCAAACAGAGCCGTTAGAAGTCCATCCTGTTGCGCCTGGAGATGCGTGGAATCAGACCGCAACTTCCCACAGCAGCACCACTCCCGACAATATATCGTTGGACTATCCTGCGCCTGCTGTAGAAACCTCTCATTCCGTGGATAATCAAGGTGTAATTAGTAAAGAGCATTCGACGCATAATACATATCAAGTGCCGAATATTAAGCCAACGGAGAATATAGCACAAAGTAGCTACGACCAGTGGTACAATCAGAACACGGTGGTGCGTCCTCCGGAGAACGCCTGGTATTCAAAGGATCACGCTCGTTCGTCTAAGGAATGGAGCACCGAGCAAAACGTAGAGAACTATGAGAATATCCAGCAGCCTTCAGAGTTCGTGAACTTAGAAGTAGTCGCGCCGTCGTTGCAGGAACGCGATATTTATGGTTCAAGAGATTCCATTAATAAAGAGACTTTAGATAATGATCCAAAGCCAGTTATGAATCCCGCTAAGGAAACAACAAGCGCGCGTGATTTTAGGCAAGAAGTAAATAACATCGAGGTACCTTCTGCTCAGCAGCCGACGCGATCTCATCTGCCTGCACCTATTCAGCCAGAACAGGTATAGCATCGCGCGAGGAGAACGAACCGCTGAATTTTTCATATCGTAAGGATAAATAAAAATTCTTTTACAGGTGCCGGATAATTATGAATTCGCGTCGAACGATAGAAACACGTTCCTGGAAACCGGCGAATTAACCGATTCCCATCAGGAGCACGAACCGACTCCGCCGAGCCAGGACGACGAGAACGACGAAGTACCCAACGATATTCCCTTTTTGCGGGAAGTACCGGGTCAATCTAGTTCGATAGATCCTCGTAGAAACGATCCAACGGGACAGGAGCAGTACGTGCAGTCTGGTCAGAGGTTGCCGGACCCGAGAAGGAATGATCCCTCGGGTCAAGAGCAAGGTCTTCAGCTGAGGAACATACCTGACAGAACGGAACGCCGCGATGTTCCTCCCGGGCAGGAGAGAAGTGTTCCTCTGCTTTCGCGAACGGATTCCGACACGTTGGAGCGTCGGAACGATCCGTCTGGTCGGGAACGATCTCTGCCTCCTCAGCAGTCTCGAAACGATCCTTCCGGAGAGGAAAGGCATCAGTCCCAGTCTCAGATCATGATGGAATCAAGCGAAACGCGGGAAGTACCTGGCAGAGGCAACGAGCCGGAAGATCCTAATCAGCAAACGGACGAGAACCTTAGGCAAATACCAGGCGGTGCATCTCCGAGCGAGGTAGCTCAGTCTTCGGATGACAGGCCCAATGGAAGAGTAGTCACAGGCTCTCAAGAAGTGCCTTCTGCAGGCTGTAAGTTTCCTCGTATCTTTGAGTACCCTATTTTATATTCATTTCTATTTTACTTTGCATTGAATTTTAGCCACGATACAAGACCAAGGCAGTGATTCGAGGAGTAAACGCGAAGAAGCTGTCGGCGCGTCTATACGCGAAAGCCAGGGAGTTCCGAGTTCATCGAATCGCAGAGATTCGTACGAGGACGAGGACGATGATGGTTCTGGGAATAGTAGAGAGGGCAGTAGAGAAAGAGGTCGCGATAGTAGCTCGGAACGACGCCGATACGAATACGAAAGGAAGGGCGTGTAGTTAGTAGATTTATAATTAACTAACTTTCCTGATTAAGCTTAAATAAAATCTTACGTCCGCTTTCTTGCAGTTACGATCGTGATCGCGAGTACGACGACGATTATTATTACGATCGCCGTCGTGCAGGGGAGAGCGACCGACCGTACAACGCTCGCGACGAGTTCGATCGTCGGGATATCCCGTACCGAGAAGACGATCGTAAGCATCACAGTCGAGATGATCTAGATAGACACACGAGAGAAGAGATGGATAGAAGAAACAGAGCTAAAGATGATCTGGACGACAGGGATGGCAGAAGAAGGCCGGACGACCGTAGAAGAGATAGGGTCGAGGATCCACGTCGCAGGGACTACGATCCACGATATCCTAGAGATTATATCGATCGAGATAGAAGAAGAGACGACAGACGACCGAGACGATACGATGATTACGATATTAGAGATCCGTATTACGATGATCCTTATAGTAGAGGGTACGAAAATTCTCAATGTAGATCGAGGTATGCGAATTTTACGACCTGTGCTAATATTTTACACGAATGTGTTGTTTTAGATCTAGACCCTCCAGTAGATCTTCTTACAACGACAGAGATCGAGCATACTACATGCGAACGAGAGATCCCTATTATGCTTACAATGGTACGATCTCTTTTAAATGCTTAATCAAATGTACACGACTAATGGTCCCTAATTTTGTCCGACAGGCTACCCCGGATATGATTACGGCACTCATTATGCAACTAATTACTATGCGTACATAGACAACTTACGACGTACAAATCCTGCCGCTTATTCAGAATGGTATCATAAATACTATGCTAGCCAGCAGCAGCATATGTCCCGAAGTGTTACCAATTACCCAGAGGACAGGGCGAGCGTTCATTCGGGGCGCAGCTCTTGTGACGAAAGGTGAGCGTTCGAGAAAAGCAAAGACAGCTACGGAATCTGAATATACCGATATCATTCTCCTATAGATTTTATAATATCGATTATGTGTTAGATTTTTTACAAATCCAAGTGCATGCTTCCATTCGCCAAACAAAGCATTATATGTACCGTATTTCGGGTATCCTGGATGGGCCAGGAGTCCGCAGCGAAGTCAGAGTTCGTCATCTTGTCGAAATTTAAATAGGTGAGACCGAGAGAAACCTCTCGGTTCGACACTCGAGCCAAATGTTGAACATGTCCAATCTGCTATTTTTTAAAGTAACTTGGTTCAGATATTTTTTTAGCGTCTAAAGTATCTTCGAGCTAGACACTAGAATTCTTTGGTAGAAGTATGTCGATTGTACGCTTACGATATTAGGAATAATCTGTCTCCTTTCCTCTGTAAGCAAGTAGTTGGCTACTATCTGTATCCCACTTGATATTCGAGTAGACAGCTTCCTCTGGTATCGATCGTAAACGCTATTTGAATTCACGCGCACATATAGGAATTGTATTTTCCAGAACGACCGGCGATAAACGAGCCTTAGGCGATATGTCTCTGCTGGAAGATTCAACGACTACTTCGGCGCGAATGACACCGACGAAATTTGCTATTTCTCACGCATACGGTACACATCTACGTTGTTCGAAGTTTATCGAATGGAATGTATTTGTGTCATGCCTTATCAAGTTTCCCTCTCCGTAGGATGTTTCTCTATTGGGTCTTTAATACATGTACATCCAGCTTATCCAACCGATGGCGAAAGGGCTAAAGTGGACATCATTAAGCTGGATAACGTACTGTCGCACGATCCCGTAGCTCGTGATTTACGGGCTTATCCGGGACCTCTAATTAAGCAAGTGTAATCGATGTATCTATTATCTAAGCATGCGTATTTTCATTTGCGTAGATAGCTGAGTTCGTTCTCGTTTTGTTTATTTTCAAAGATTATCTTATCCTAGCAGTTTTCAATGGCGCGTGTAATATATATGCATGCTTAGAGAGAAATTAATGACTTGCCCCACTACTTTCACGTTAGTAGTGGCAAGAATTTAGTATTACTATCGCTACTCTTCATATAAATTCATAGAAATTAATCTGTTCTCTGTAGAGGAGTTACTCACAAAAACACTATCATCCAATATTGCGAGAACAAAATTAAAAAAGCGGCATCGAACGAAGACTTGGTTGACCGTGCGTCGTACATACTCCTGTACGAACTAATGATTATGTTGATCCAGCAAAACGGGGTAAGATACACTTTCTTCGCGTAATAACAGTCCATTATCTTCACCTAATTCCACCTTTTTTCAGAACGTTGTCGGTGTGGATATCGCTGCGTTATTGCTCAGAAACAAAGACGCGTATCCCTACGACACGAACAAACAGAAATCTCAGGATTCAGGCAGGAGAGAATCTGTGATATCGCAAAGATCTGGCATCGCGGGTGGAGATAGTATCCAGGGAAATCAAGACGGTGCAGCAGTTCCTGAAAAAGTCGAGAGTAAACCACAGAAGACTATTGAGCAGATAACAGACGAGTTTAGAAACACGTTGCTTTACGGATTCGTCCAGGAAGCGCTAGGTTCGTCTTTAACTATAGTTTTCACTCTATGAAATTCTCAAGAATCTTCAAGCATTCTCTACCCTCTGTTACTTCCGGTGCACAGAATACGCGATGAACGAAGGGCTTTGGGGGCACGCACTCTTCTTGGCCAGCAAATTGGACAAACGCACTCACGCGTCTGTGATGGCACGTTTCGCCAACAGTCTACCGTATCACGATCCGTTGCAGACTCTGTATCAACTTCATTCCGGCCGTGTGCCCGCCGTTGTTACGAGTATATCGGATCCACGGTGGGACGACTGGAGGCCTCATTTGGCTATGATCATATCGAACACTTCTGCCAATCCAGAAATTAATCGACGTTCGATTACCACCCTCGGGGACACATTGTCCGCGCGAGGAGACATTCACGCCGCTCACTTCTGTTACATACTCTCTCAGGTCGATTTCGGCGCCTACGGGGCGAACAGCGTGAAACTCGTACTGATCGGTGCGAATCATCATAGATCATACAGCGCGTTCCTCACGACCGAGGCTGTTATGCTGACAGAGATATACGAGTACGCTAGGAATCTTAACGAGCCAGGATTCACGCTGGTGGATCTCCAATCCTTCAAATTCGATCTGGCAGTCAAGATGGTGGATTACGGATTTATAGAGAAAGCCTTGTTATACATAGAACAGATCGCGGTGAATGTCGTTAAGGAGCCGTCGAAATACAAGAAGTCGTTTATCAATTCTGTGTACAACGTGGGAGACAGAATTAGATACCACGATCCAGTTTATAAAGATTCCACGGACGAAGTCACGACTCTAACTTGGTTTAATAATCTGGCTGAGCTCGTCGGGAAATTTTCTGTAAGTTCGAACGGCAAATAAGTCTCCGAACGATTATTTAATTTACAAGTCATTATCATGTTACAGACCGGAGAAATCATTGAAAACGACGCTTACGCTTCGCAAATGAAAGTGGAGTTTCACAGCGCTGCGCAAAATCAAGAAATGCATGAGACAAAACAAAAACAGCAACAACAACAGCAACAGCCGCAACAATGGAACACGGTTCAAGCTGATTACAGAGAAGGTCCAACATCGATGATGGAAGTTCCTACTACCGAAGTGCAATCGGAATGGCAGCCGTTATCTTTGCCATCCAATATACAAGATTCGTACGATCAAAGTATGCAGTTTCCGAGGAACGATGAATCTTGCCAGTACCAGCAGCCGCAGCAGCAAGATTACTGGAACCAAGATTCCTACTATCAGAATAATTATGGAAGAAACGATTCTACTCTGACGAATTGGCAGCAGCAGTCTGCTCACGGGCCGTACTCCTCGGATCAAGGTGACATCGATCATTCTCAGCAACAGGAGAAATGGAACTATGAGGTAAGTGGATCGTTCGCAGTTGCGTCGTACCCGAAAACGGACACAAAGTGTCCTTTCATAGTTTCTTATTCACCATTGCGCATTTGTATTTCCCACTCTCATCTGCATGCACATGTCCTGCGTTTTGTTTTACTCGTAGAGCTACGTTATTTAAGTACCATACTTACTCGTCATACCTACATATAGAAATAACACTGTTTTCACCTTTTTCTTGATGCTTGCATACGGACAGACGGAAAGGGAGGAAAAAACACCCACTCCTGAAGTAAGTAGTTACACGCTTGCCCCGGATACTAAACCCGGTTTCGAGTGGTCATTGGACGGCACCAATGTTAGCTCGTTACGTCGGCGCAAAGTATTAACCGATTCAAAGCCATGCGCCACGTCTTATTCTTCTGACTCCACTATCAATAACTCGGCAGGCACGTCGTCGACCTCTAATCCTTATAGATCCTCTAACTCAGACGACAAATCGGTCAAGCCCCAGAAATTAATAACGTACCCAAAGATTACAGCAACCTACCCGAGAATTTTACCCGACAGTAAGATCCATCCGAAAGACCTGAAAAAGATCAGGAAAATAGATGGTAGATACGTGAAACCGCCTCATTCGCAGCCACCCGTGTTCTTAAAGTGCAAAGTTAAAAAGAAACCGAAGGACGACAAAGAGAATACTCCGGACGTGGTAGAGGGGAATAGCTTAATTCTGTCGACGACCACCGACTTAGATATTCAATTCAGCAAGGTAAACTTCGAGTCCCTCGCCAAGTTTGATCCGCGGTTTGCTAACGAAGCGACCACGGTGCCTGAGAGCACGTGTCAGACGTTGAAGCAATATTGTAACTTCGAGGAGAAAAAAGTGATGAGAGTAGCCCCGCATATTCGAAGGAAAGACGTGATTTGCGACACGGTGGATGCATGGTCCTACACGAATTCGTCGCAGAACTCTTCCGAGTCGTGTCGGTATAAGCCACTTGTCTTCGGTGGAACGTATCCGATAGATCTACCGGTTAGACCTAGAAGTGCTCTGAATTTAACCGAGCTCAAAGCTGCCTCTAACGAAAAGTCCATCGTTAAAACGTACGATATCGATGTTCCCACCGGTTGCGAGTAGACGTTATGTTTCTAGGGTGCAAATACCAATTGTCCTCGTTTCAATATCGAAAAATATCACGTTACTGTGCAATCGCAATTGTATTTGTAGAAAGTTCTAAGTTACTTTCGTCGTCCATCAGCTCTTCCGATGTTTTGTGCTGTTACAGAGTATGAGTGATTAACGCAGGTCTTTGATACAGAGTAGTAGAGTGTGGCTTAGAGAACTTGCTCTGTGTTTTAGATGCCGTCTATGTATATAAGTTATTGTTACTGTTAAAACTACAATAAAGTTTTCTATATTATGGACTTTTCTGAATTCTTTAAAATCATCGTGCCTTACTGTCACTCGCCGCAAATAGATACTTTACTCTGCATAATTTATCGTTGTATTCTTATGTACAAGCAAAGTTCTGCGCTATTTACTGCGATAATGTCGCGATTGTGAAAACTGCAGCGACGAGCATACGTGCAGTAAATGGCGATCAACTTTGCCAGGACAACTTTGCGATGATGAATCGTATACTTCGTTTCAGCCGCCGCAGCCGGTTCTTTCCATGACACCGTCCACGAAAAAGCAGTACGACCCCTTGGAAGAGTTGGACGCCCTCGACACTCAGAAACCATCGGCGAAGTCCACAACAACGAACAAGAAAGCCTCTGAGAAATCGACAGACAAGAAATCGTCCAACAGCGGAGGTTCCTGGTTCGGCGGTCTTTTTAGCAAACTCGCTCCGAAACCAAAGAACCAGATGATCCTACCAGACGACAATAATCCAACGGTAGGGCTATCAGAAAATATAGTACGCTTCTTTTGTAGACTGTTGAAAGAGTTACGATAGATGGTTTTATGTTTTATGTCGCTAAGGGCTCACGCGGGTACTTGTGGTAATTGAACGTCTCTGATTTAATGGTGGGAGAGGAAAAGGCCAGTATAACTCAATGTTCGGTCACTCGATTAACAGCTAACGAATTATTGATATATTCTGGCTTAACAATTCCACGATTCGTTTCTAACACGTCACGACTGGACAGTACAATTATTTCGAGCTCCCTAGTTTAGACGTTTGATACCACTTACTTTGTGATTTACTCGCTTACGTGCAAAAATGTCAATGTTTATATTGCTTTGCTTTTCGAACAGATCGTGTGGGACCCTGTAACGAAAAAGTGGCTGAATAAAGACGAAGATGGGGACAATAGCTCCGCGATGGTAGGTCCTCCCCCGAAAGCTTCTGACATGGGATTCAGAGCGCCCATGGCGGAACAGCCCGTTCACTCGTCGCATCCACCCTCCCAAGCCGATGAGTCGAATGTGAACAAGTTTAAATTACCGAAGGGCAGATCTATGCGCGCCAATTATATAGATGTAATGAACCCGAGCGGTTTAAAGAGCGGCGCAGCACCTTCGAGCGTGCCGACTCCGGCAACGTCTCCGATGGTACCTATGGCAACTTCGTCGCCTCAATTATTCATTCCTGCACCAGGTACATTCTCGATAAACGATGATATATTTCCTTTCTTGATTCTAACATAATCGAGTAATTCCTCTAGTAATCCTCGGATGATTTTTCGCAGTCAATGACCCAAGTGCTCCCGTAGACTTCTTAACACACACGTCGACGACAGTCGTGCCCTCCGCAAATGTTTCTGAAAACACATCTCAAGGGGTAAGTTCTTTCAGATAGAAACTTACTACTTGCGAATTTCTATGCACATACAGTCGTGTCTTGTCACTACAAACATACGTACAACATTAACAATACAGTTTCACGTGTGTGCCCGCAATTTCAGACTCATTCTACACGACCCCCTATTATATTCTGTATGTTATGGCTGCAGTATGCTGGTATGCAGCTTAATTGTATTTTAAACATGCCTCTGGAACTGTAATGTTAAGACGTTATCTTCCAGCAGATTTCCTTTAGATCCATAATTACCGTGAATTGCCCTTAGTTTTGTGCATTGTCTACTTGCCCGAAAGTGTCGTAATTGGTAATCGCCCTCTTCAATTAACTTTTCTTCCATACACAGTTTCTTTGTACAAAGATTACACACCCTTCGACTACCGAGTCACGTAACAGCTAGGAGCGGAATTCGCGAGTAGGTTTCTCTCCTTAAACGATCCACTCCGGAAGATAGATACGAAAAATTTAATTCTCTTTCATTTAAACATCATGCACTTCTGCGTCATACTTCATCGCCCGCAGTAACTAATTAAATCCCCGCGATAGATTATTCTCTTCCTCGCGGACCTGTGTTTAATCTACCTTTCTTTTTATGTTTCCTTTGCAAGCTGTCGGGGAGGCAGAATGACGTAGCCAAATAATAATTGTTGCTGATAGTAAGGACTATTTTATTAATTTTATATATCGCTCTCTATTATCATCGCGTATGCATGTGGTGTGTCGTGTTTATCTGCAGCAGCATGGGTGATGGTGTAAATATCGTATGAGAGTTCAATGCGACAAGCTTCAGTTGATCTGAACAGGTTACATGGAGCAGAGCACGGAGTGCACGATTTAGAATGCTATTCTTTCACAAACTTTCATCTGTTCTGTTCTACTTCCAAAGCTTGGTGCTGCTTCAGAATCATTTCTTTCGCGTGTACATAATTATCTTGGGGTAATGTGCGAAGGGGTGCCTTTGGTTCCAAAGCTAACATACGGTACAGGACACAAATAATTCACCGAGGTGTTTACGTTATAGTTTTCCGCATGATTAGTTTTTGTAACCGAACAATGCAATTCTTTTACACAACAATGCGAGAGATTTGCAATACCGATGGTTTATATCCTTGATGGGATTGAAAAGTTCCGGAGAACAATTAGCGATTCGTTGCAAATAGTATTGGATGGTCCTTACGCTTTACCTTGTAAAACATCGGTGTTGCATACTTTGATGCCTAATCATAGCAATAGAGCAAGTAACGGTTAGTGAGACAAGATTGTTGTGTTGTTATGGCACACAGCTCTCTCGATGGAGCTCGACCAGCTCGTTATCGCGAGAGGTGCAGAGCTACACTATGAGGGATCCGCGTCTCCTTCCACGGAACAAGGTAATCCAGTGGCATTAGATATTTCGCATTCCAGAGGTGATCACTTATAAATACTACTCAACGATACATGGTAGAAATTATAATTTATTTATGATACTACTACATTCCATAATTAAAGGGTATGTTTTAATTGGCACCTTCTTGTAAGAGAGCTGGTTTCTGAGCTTCAAGGAAGAATTGTATTACGAGAGCAGTGCTTTTGACAATTGCTTATAGGTCGTCTCTGGCTCAGAAATCTTTCCATACACGGAAACTCTGCCATTTAAAAAATACTCTCTAGATCTCAGATTTAAGATGAATTATTTCTCTTAATTCACGGTCACAAAGCTTCGCCTCTAAATCAAGCTTAAACTCCATTATGCCGAGCACTTTATAATCGTGAAATTGAAATGGCAACACTATGGGAAAGCTTGGTGAAGGATGTATTTTTGGTTTTGGCTTTGTAATGTATGTTTACACGTTAATTGCAATCGTTCATTTTTTTATGCTTCTTGTCGCGTTCGAGCATACGATTTATAGATTACAAATGCCAAAAAAGAAACGGACTTTTCTATATTAATTACTTCCAGTTCTTTGAAACAGTGAAAATTCTTAATTTGACATTACTTTCTTCTATTTTATTGTCGAATTAATGCTGTTCTCATGTCAGATTATAATTTGATACTGTAACTATGACGTTTCTCACGAGAATAATGATCTTTAGGGACCAATGATGTACAACCCAAATGACATGAAGGATCATTCAATGAAGAATATGCAGCCAAGCCGGTATCCTCCGCGATAAAGTTTACAAGATCTCCTGCAGCGTACCTGCTGATTAGAACCGAAGTATCTACCGTTGTACCAGGATTCCTTTCCTTATACGAATCAAAGTTGTGTAAAGCACAGGCAAACATACCTCAGAATAAGTAAGTGAACGATAGTGGACTCGCTATTCGGTTTAGTCGAGCATACGCAAGTTTCCACGCTCGATTTCTCACGGATCGATTTAGTTTCTCTAGAGAGCTAAGTAAACAATCGCTTATAAATAATACGTGGGTCTGGTAAATAGTGCGATTCGCAAGAGGACGATTTTCAACGAATTATCAGCATTCATTGATTGTTTTCTTTCATTGTTAGATTGAATTTCATTAAACGTACACAGGGTACTCTTTTGTACAAGCACTTTTTCACGGAATGTTTTCTCGCGAGCTCAATGGAAAATAGCGCGAACCGTAGATATTTTTATTACTATGTAGCCCTTAGAATTTAGCCCACGCGTAACGCTCTTCAATTGTGTAAATTTCTATTAAACGAGAAAGCGTGGATTATCAGCATTACGCTGGCTGGGTTAAATCATTTTACTAGGATGTTTTAACGAGTTCAATTATCACGATCAGTTCAGGACTTCAATCGCCAAGTAGCGCAGGAAGGAACGCGTGTTACACCGAATGATCGCGAATAAGGGGAATATGAATTTCGCGTCCGAGTTACGCGCAAATGACTTTTCTAAAGCGCGTTTCGTAACGAGAATGACGTCGATCGTATCGTCCACGTTTGCGAGAATTATGGTACGGTGTGAAGTCTGATTTTATACGCTGGAGAAGAACAATTACTGCATATAAAACGAAGGAATCGTCGGTAATGTAAGGAATGTTAGACGTATGAAAATTTTATGGATCCTATTGTTAGGCGGTGTGTAATACAGATACTGTTATTCATCGGGCCATTGTAGCGTTATGCCAAGGTTGTATTAATAAGAAGCATAACTGCCATCTATCTACTCGGATTGGTAAAATGTGCAAAGTGCTTGACGTCGTACTAATTTGAATTCTAAGGACTGATTCTCGAGTTTTTCCTATCGTAGACTTTCTCACAGATTTTCACTGTCTTTATACAGGGTACCCCGTAGTTTCACACCCCTTGTACGTTAAACTATTCGAAATTTCACAGCGGGATTATGTCTAAATTATCGCTTTGCTTGTGACGAATGGTTGCTCTACTAAAACGATTGATCCCTGAAAAGTAGATTATTAAAAAAATGTTTCTCTCGCGTTTGCTTCTCAGTTTCACCTACAGCAATCGCTGGGTGCCTATCATTTTGCAGATATATGTTTCTTTTGCGGGCAGTGTCTTTATCACGTGCTCCTTTTACTTTCCCTATTACGCGCAACACAGTTTTTCTTTTCTTTAGCTCTCTCGTATATGTAGGTACATTCTCAGATGTAAATCGTAGACGTTGATTGGAACCATACGCTCTTCTCGCGCGAGCGAGACGCATAGTTCAGTGAATCTCGGATTCAAGAAAATTGGTGCTTTCGATAGCATTTGAGTATGTAATTAGGAATTCGTATGCCATAAAGCCTTCGATCTGTCGAAGGTGAAATGATTTCGCGATCTAGCGAGCAAATGTTATTCCACGTTTTTCGTTTCTTTTTGCAAGAGTAATATTATTGCGAAAGTTTGTGCTCCTTGCGATCATCGCTCTCGGCGATATATTCCATACTATATTTTAACTAACTTTTAGTAGAGAATGGCTCGTTCCGTTGTATGTAAGCCAGCATAATAATGTCGAATTGGGGAACTTAACGAACGAAGGATAACATTTAACGCGACGTGTACAAATGTAGAGTAAGCCTTAGGATTGGTTTTGTCATTGAGCGTCCAGCGCTTTGTGATAGGGACAATGATCGAAATTACCACGACGTTGTAAAGGGGCAATCGAACGTGCGCATCAATGAGTATAAAATGCATCCGTCGGCAGGAAATACTTTTTATTCCGTTTATTGTCCATCAATTCCATAGGACGCGCGGTGTTTTAAACGATGCTCGAGGGGAACAGAAGATGTAACAATTCCATTTCATTTATATTAATTAAATATTTCTCTTCGCCATTAGTCACAATTGGAGTGAAAGCTGGTTTTGTCGATTCTTGTAAAATATATACATTAGTCTATTTGGTTTTATACTCGTGACACGGTAATGTGCTTTCAAGGACATATTTACGTTACGCATGAATTGTAGCATATTTGTAATGTGAACACGTTTCTTTGTGTGTGTTACATGTATATACATATATATATAAATAGATATGAAATTTACAATTTGTACATATATATAAACATAAGTCTCTTCGAGAAATATAGTAAATTCGTGTACCGACGCGTTGAATAGAGAGCTGCTCGTCGAACTTATCTTCTCCGCGAGTGGTGCGGTTAAAAAGAATCTAAGAAATTCAACGAGGTCGCTGCTTTTCCAATTGGACAGCATCAAAATCAGAATAATTCTTTTTGTGAAAAATGGCATTTCGTTCACTGTTGATTTCCTTCTAACAAGCTATGTCAATTCCGTTATATAGGTACGCGTTTCATTGTACCGTTAGGAAGAAGTGTAGAATGAAATTGAATGGGGAACAGCTAAGTCCGATTGATCTTCGCTTTACGCCGTAGTAACTTTTCGTTGTAGAAAATATAAACTTTTTGTATCACGTATTTTGGAACACCTTGTAATGTTCTTAGTAGTAAGGTCGGAGAGCTCCCGAAGTGATCTGTGTACACTTAAATGTGGGACGACAAAACGATGAAAGAGGATTCTAAGGTTAAACGTTAAAGTTGAACAGAAGTATTAATTGAGCTGTATGTTATGTATCTATAGAGGATGGTTTATGAGTGACGCGATACTCTGGCTTAATGTAACATATTACGATATATCTCTAATGCTCTTTGCAGTTCAGATGTTCGATGTATGTTCATGGGAAATACGGATAATGAGGAATGTATACTGTATATTATTAATTACTATCACTATCCCTATTACTATTGCTATTACAATAAAGAATCGTACAACTTACAGGTCTCCGTGTGTTTCCAACTCCTTCGTTTCCAATATAAAGCTAAAATTCAACTAATCTGAAGTCGTCTCGCAACACTGTTCGAACTAAAGGCGCGAACTGGTTCAAATGCAACTATCAGAATCGATAGTGCTTCGATATCTAGACGCGGTAGCGTCTCGACGCCAAGTACATGTTCGACTTATTACTCGTAACCTGGCTATTCCAGCCTAACCTGAAACTTATTTCATTAATATCTCGTAACGCCTGCAATATTTTCTAAATTTAAAGGCATTATTCTTATGTAAACCGCGTATAAGCTTTCGAATAAGACCAAATTCAATAAAATTGGTCCATGTATGACAGAGATATCGTAATATCGTCTCATGGGTCAGTCGGAAACGGTGATAAGATTTTTCTTTTTCAACCAAATTTTGTCGACTTTCGTCAACATAATACGTATTACGCGTTACACGACACATTCAGCCTAAAAAAACTAACACATGTTTCGTTCGTCGACTCTCGGGATCATTCGGCAGGGATCGTCATGCACAAGTATTTAACTTCCAAGCCACGCTACGGGAAAGCACCTTTATATACTTATTTTCATTTCACATCGTTTTCTTATTTTGTAATTATTATTATCTTCTATTTTTTGTGATTTATTTGATTTCATGTACTTGGCGTAATTCTTTTACTTCTCTGAAGTTTTTTATGGGGATAGTTTGTTTACACAGTGTGTAATACACTATCGCAGTTGGTATCTTCTGTGACGGTTTGTCCATGCGGTTTTTATAGTTTAGTAATTGATTTGAAAATGCCACTGGGTCGTGGAGCTTTAATAGTTTTCGAAGGGTGTGACAGAGCGGGCAAATCCACCCAAGCGAAAATGTTAATCGAAGCTTTGAATAAAAGAAACATTCCCGCGGAATCGCGATCTTTCCCAAGTAAAAAAACACTATTCATTCGTTCTTTTTAAATCTCTCGACCAACCACGACGAATTTCAATATCAAGTGATTTTGTTTTATCAAATTATTCGGCGCAATTCGGCTCAATCGAAATATAAAACATATCGAATTTTCGTTTCGAATGTAAACATAACCTCAAAGCTCGAAATATGTATTGCAGATAGAAAAACTACTATCGGAGGGATAATACACGAGTTTCTGTCTAACAAGCAGGAACATTCCCCGGAGACAGCACATTTATTATTCTCAGCAAATCGATGGGAATGCAAAGAGGAATTGTTGAAGACTCTACATAGTGGTACTACACTTGTTGTTGATAGGTAATCACAAATAATCATTGTTTTCCCTTTCAACTATTAAACAAGCAATTCTGTACTACTTCAAGTGTAACGTTAAAACAGGTACGCAGCTTCAGGTGCCGCATACACAGCAGCTACGACCGGCAAAAGTTTATCCTGGTGTAAGGAACCCGATAAAGGACTACCTTGCCCAGATGCAGTCATCTTCCTTAAAGTTTCAGAGGAAACTCAGCAACTACGCGGTAACTGGGGAGATGAACGTTTCGAAACCAATAAGCTTCAACAATGCGTGGCTTCGAACTATGAAAAACTAAAAGATAGTACGTGGAGCGTTATAGACGCCGATCAAGAGAAGTCAGCGATACATTCCCAAATATTAGCAAAGGTTCTAGATGTTATACAGCAAGTTAAAGACCTGCCTGTAGGTACATTGTACGACTCTCCTACACAATGACGTACAACGGTGTGCATAATAAAAGTGGCAGTTTCTCTTCTAAGGGAAAAAGAATTTATACTGTCACATTGCTGGCAAATTTTTGAATTTTTGAAACATGATGGTATTGCGCATCCATCTTAAAAGAAGCTATGCTTCGTTGTAAATGTTAATGCCCGAAATAAACAAAAATCTCAATTGAAACAGAACTATACATGTGAAACCCGCACGCGCACGAAATCACGTTTATATATACGTATTTATTATTCGATAAAAGTGATCACATTTTTCATCACAATATAATCTGTAGTTGTTGATTACCAGCAACCGCAGAAATGTAATTAAAGAAGATCGATTACATGGTACGTGGTCGGACAATTCAGGAACGATGATAGATTGCTTATCTCTCGAATGCGGCTGAATGCGATACGCCTATAATTACGCGGTACATCTTTCTCACGCGCGCTTCAGCGATTTTACAGAAGAACCAGTGGCGGATTTATGATGAGCAGTTGCCGCCTGGGCCCCTTGCAAAAAAAATTTATGATCTTCTCCAAATACTGTATTATTTTTTCTTTTTTTTATTTCTTTTTGTTTCCCATAATTATCATACCACGCGAGCATAAATTTATTTGTAATTCCGTTATGTATACAGGGTGTCCAAGAACATTTGCCACCAGGGCCTTTTCCCTTAAATCCGCCACTGAGAAGAACCATGCTCCTTAATGAACAAGGTCCCGGTAGAAAATTCCCCCGCGTCGAGGAATACATTTCAACGTGGATTTCAGAATATCGACTGAAACGTATCCGAACGTTTGCAGTGAAAAAATGATAATAGTGATGAAATTGCTGGACGCGGGTGTCAACTCCGATCAGCAACAGAGACGCGAGCGCTATGAATTATTGCGGCCGCACAGCGATACGTCATAAATCTTTCAGCATCCCCTGCATGCGCCGGACCACCGTGTCGGCCTCGGTACCCATTTCGCATTATTCAGAAGTAACAACGACAGCAATTGTTGCTACGTCTTCGTAGACGCGCCTCGAATAAAGGAAATAACTTGCAGCATTCAGAAAAGAAGTATATAACTTGTTTCTGGCACCGAAACCCGACATCGCGTGATATTCACGAGAATTTCTATCCGTTTTATCGCCGGTAATCGGTTCACTTTGATTTTCCCCAAGCTCTAGTGTAAACCTCCACCTACTAATATTTCGGGGAAACGGGCGGTGTCGCATGGAAGATGCAGGAATCGACGATATTCTCGTCGCACTGGTGTTGCGAGGAACAATTCCCAAGATCCGAAGTGTTCGCGTGGCCGAAAACAAAAGTAGTTTCGAACTGCTTCGACCAATTGTAATCCATTTTCAAGTTCTTTCTTGGTCCTTCGCTGTCCGAGGCATTCCCGGAACTGCTCGACTCTGTGGACTTGCGTCGCTTCCTCGATAATTTTAAAGTTTCTTCATGAACAGAGGATGCCGGTTGTGAATCCTGTCCCCGTAACGTTCCATCTCCCACATCTGATTCGAGTTCTTTGGTACTGAATGTTTCTTTAAGCAGACACGCGTCGACTGTCTCAAAGCCCTGTGTAATCTTCGATGAATTGTTCCAATCGCAATCCTTTGTGGATGTAGACGGTTCCCACGACTCAGGTGAGCCCGAGGGAATTTTTCTCAGACTTTCTTCAGTCGTGTTCTCGCACGTAGATCCCGTCACTTCTTCATTTATACAAATCGTTTCACCACTCTCTTCTCTGTTAAGATTTCTAGACTCCGCCTGACAATCGGCGTCGTTCTTAGCCTCTTGCTCCACAGCGTAGATACTGTCAATTAGCTTCTTAGCGTAGTGAGCCTCCGTAGACGTAGTCAAAGACAAAGGCTTGTCTATGGTGTCCTGCATAGTAACGTCTCGTTCCGTCGAACGTCTTTGAAGCGCCTCCTGTTTGAACGGCTCCCAGGCGATCGATCGCGAAGGGCTGACGTCGGGGTCCTTCGACGCAAAGGCATTTTTAATAACTCTGTCTGTGGACGCGTGTCGATTGCTAGTCTGCCCCTTCGTGGCAAAGTGAATTTCACTGTAAGCTTTCTTCCGCAACTGATCACCGGTCCTATCGACTACCTCCACCCCCAATCGCTTCCGTTTCCCACCCTGATTCTTATCCTCCCAAATTCTGTTGCGATTCATCGCCACGGGGCGGGATAATTTCTTATCGGTATCACTTTTCAGGTCCACAAGCGTCGCCCGGTTATCTCGATCAGCTTTCAGTGATTCTCCCTCGTTCTCCGACGCAGAGTCCGTGTTGTCTATGTTCACCTCCACCACGTCTCTGCAGCCAGGTCTCAGATTATATTCATGACGAGTGTTGCTCTCTACGGGAGACGCTTGCTCGTCGGAGAGGTCGATCTCAATCTTCAAGCTGGCCCAGCAGTCGCAACTGATCTGCAGGAAGCAGTCGTCGGTCCTAAAGTGCGTCCTCTGGAAGCTGCAGACTATGATCTCTCTCGGTACCGTCTCCCAAGCGTTGATTAAGGATTCCAGGACGTCTCGAAGCTTCCATTCCACCGTGTACTGGCCCACTCTTTCCACGTAGCTTTAACCAAAATTTCGAACGCTTAATCGTTAAAACGTCCACTCCGACGTTCAACCACGTCTCAACGAAAAAAGAAGGGAAGAAGAATGTATGCGACTTAATCCAAGCGTTTTCGTTGATCCGCAGCAAAGCCTCGCGGGCCACCGACGAGCGCGGACGTTAAAGAAACATTGCTGGAGGTCTCGGGGTGACCTTCTCGCCGGGACTCACCTACGCCTGAAGATCATCTTCACGTAATCGAAAACGTCCCTTCGCAGCGGTCGTAAAAGCGGCGGGAAACCCTCAGGAAAGTAAAGGAGCTCGACGTTGGACAGTGGCAAATATTTTAGTGCTTGCGCTCTATTCTGTTGAAGGAACAGCAGGATCTTTCGATTACACCTGGACATACGATCGTCCAGCCGTGATAACCAATTGCTGAAGAGGTCGTCGCTGATGTGACAGTCCTCGCTGTGGCAGTAAACGTGCTCCTTGGTCGTTATCTTGCACGGATAAGAGCCGCAGATTAGCAGCGGCAGTTTCGTCGTTCCCGAGGAGTTGCAGCCCATTAGGATCGTTATTCGATTTCTCGGCGAGCAGCAGCTATCCGTTTCATTCGCTGTGACCCTCGTTGGAGGGAGATCCGAGAACATGGTCAGCTCGTCCGCTTGGAACAGGTCGCTGTGCTTGTATTTGACTATCGTCGACCTCATCAGATCGATCCAGTCGCGATAGTTGTTGAAGATCGGTCCTGAGGGATTACCCGGATCCGCTGAGATGCCGTGCTCCTGCAGGAAACTAGTGATCCATTTATTCGAACACTTGAAACCTGCGCAATGGAAACAGGCGAGAATTTAATGGACTTCTTGGACCCGGACTTTTGTTCCTTGACGATCTAACTACGTTCGCCGCTTCAGAAACTCAAGCGTTTCTTCAACAAGATACGTGTACCGTTTAGTCTGCGCGTGTTTGCCAGGTCCAGAGCTTTCTCGCGTATCATGCACCTGTCGAGAAAGCTGTTCGTCGCGCGCTTCTCGCAGATCCACCTGAACAGTTCCTGCTTTGCTGAATTCATAGTATTCTTGCTCTTCGTGATTTCTGCCTTCTCCACCGACGACATCGCTGTCGAAACAAGCAATTTAGTGGGCACGAAAAACAAGGATTTCGTTGTTTTTCATGGAGAAGAAAATTGCTAGATTTGCCGACCGATTCTCGATTCTCGATTGACGATTCCGGTTCGGCGCAACTTTCAGTGTCGGATGTTTGAAGAGCTTGTATTTTATAATCCAGCTGCTTTCTCTTTTTTCTTGTCGCTGTTATTATTACCTGCTGGCGCTCTCGCAATTTCCGCAGGGCGAACTCATCGTTTTATTAAAACACTCCGCGAACAGGCATCGAGCTCCGGGCGCGGTAACGAGCATCGAAAAGGGCGCGCGCAAGATTTATGCAAAAAATCCAGCTCATCCGGCCAAGCAATTTTCCACGGGAAGTAGGATAAAAATAGGTTTTATTCTCATGGATATTCACGGGGAGCCGGTGTGTTGACCGCTCGATGAATATCATTCATCGCGCGCGCCGAGTTAAATTGCATTTCTCCGGGGCGTCGTCCTGACGAGACACTTTCCACTGTAAATTTTCATCTAATATCTTTGCTTCGCATTACAGCGTTTTTTTCAACTACCTCGCCTTCCTTTTCCCTGTTACTCTTTGTTCCTCCTTCCCCTCGATCGAGCCAGATGCTTGCAAAAACTGAACACGATTGAAAGGTCCAGTGGAAAAATAGACACGTGCCATATATGCATCAATTTTCCTTTCATCTTTTCTTACTATTAATTCGTTCCTGCAATATAGGTGTGATTATACCACCTCCTAATCTAATACCACGAACGTTTCACCGAGCAGAGAACATATATTATTAATATATAATTTTCTTCACAAGAAAATTAAATTTTCTGTTATTAAAAAATTATATATTCTTATATTAAATTTTCTTCACACTGCGAAAAGACAAAAGGGGCCCATGCCACCCAGCTCCTTGGGAACACTTGACAGATCTTGCATTATTTTCAAGATTCATATAACAGATATGTAGAGAAATGAATCATTTATACGAAGCAAGCACAGAAATAAGTTGTAAAAAATTCTCGTAAGGGGAATAAATGGAAAGATAACAAAAGAAATATATTAAGAAATAAAAAAATGAATTCTCCAGCTTTAATTTGATAATAGTTATCATTTACCATCCTTCTAATTCAAGTACCGTTTAAACCAATTACATCTTCCTACCACATTCCCACAGAAAATAATTGTTCCTCTAACTTGCTTTCCTTTAAAATCATAAAACATTGGCATGTGCTTGTTTTCCACTGTAACCCTCAATTTTCAAGCACTCGCGCGCGAATGCAGTTCATCTACATTACTAATTTATGTACATAGAATTGCTCGTTAATTAACAGCATTTTCATAAATTCCCAATCGTCGATGAAGAGCGGATTTACGAGGTATTTGCAACGCGGTGGAGAATAATCGAATCGTCGAAGCAAATACAGGTCTCGAGTTTGAGTTCTATTCTCCAGGGAGTCTTGTTCCAGTAGTTCTCAGACGTGGTGTATTTTGCGATGAGGAGCTCGCGAGCACTGTAACTTGTGTTTCCGTCGATTCGAAGTGGATGACAATGAACGATGTCCAAAAGGATAATAGAGCCATTACTCGGCAACAAATACCACACCATCAGCTCGGCAAATATCTAACGACGTTACTAGCGTGCAGGAAAGTTGTTTACAACCCTTGCATACGATATGACCACGTGCAAGTCGAACTTAACGGGGCTCGATTAAAAACAAGCTCGATCGAAGATGGCCCGATTAGCGTGCTACTAATAAATTTCGGCTGGCAATGAGCTTCCTCGCGGATACGGGGTCGTATATCCACTTCCCCAGACTGTTATTCGCCTCCGCCTGTTCAATAATTCATCAGCCGCACGGTGGACTAATATCTAACGACAGTTGGAAGTCCCGACGTACGACCGATAGCAAATGTATGTCCACGCACGACTGTTTACCCTCGAGGCTTTAATTCCGCTTTATCGCGGCCGATGGAATGCCACAACCGCGCTGAATCCTCCCTGTTATTTGCGCGGTTGCTCGGAGACATTCGACCATTTACTGCGCCGTCGGGGATGATTTCGCCCCGCAGTTCCTCCTCGGCGTTTAACCGCGCTCTTCTTCGGGGTCGCAGACTTCTTTTTTCTCGCGTAAGTGATTTTTCTTCGCCTCTTTTTCGCTTCAGATTTATTGAAATTCGTAAATCATCGACTCCACCCTGTCTCGCTTTACATTTTATTCAACATCGTTGTTCTTCCCAAGAGGCAGTACAAGTTGAATGAGATTTGCATCGCTAATTCTGATCCGTCAACTAGCCGCGATTAAATTGCTCCAAGCTTGTCGCGCAAATTCTGATTTATCCGGAACGGAGAAAACCGGGAAATCGAATTGATCTTGCTAACTATTTTACTCGATTAGTCCATCCATCTATTTGCATCGGACGCGGCGTTTCCTGGCCCGGTGTGCTGTTTCCTGAATATTATCAAATATTTTCGTTTGTTTCCCGATTTCTGATGATACTCGGAATATCGCTCGACCGCCGGACTCGCAATTGCGCCAGTGTACTGGCTCAGCTTTGTTTAAATGAATATCTTTGTTCGATGATATATGTGTTGTGATAATAAATTATTATTACGGTACACATCGAATCGGCTTTGTATTCGGAGCGCTGTTAGCGAATAAATGACTGGCGACGGACCGATAAATCAGCGGCTGAAGGAATTTATAAGCGAGATACGGGTTCACCTCGTTCTTTGCGATCGGTCACACCGGAAATCTCCTCTTTTTCCCACGAAACTAATATTTCAAATCGATAGCGAGCGCTCCATGCACCGGAAGCGGTGACTAATAGCTCGCTGGAACCTAGAATCGAACGACGGCTCGTTTTGCGCCTTTAATTTATCGATCTTTCCGACGCCACTCTGCCACAATTTTGCCTACTGTTTTCGCACCACAGAGCTATAAAGTGTACACGTGCTCGCGGTACCGGAAAAACAGTGCTCGACAGTCCATCGAGATCAGTAGTTTATTAAAATTCGAGTGCACACGTAATGGAGAGCGGGACACAATTGGACATTTTTTGAAACTGGAACATATTTCTTTTACACACTGGAAAAATAACTTTTAGTTTATACACAGGTAAACTTTACACCTATCTTTAACTAAATGAATTTCTCTGAGATTTTTGTACAATGCTTTAAACCGATTTTGTCTTTATTAATTTCTTTCTAAACTCTGGGGTCACAAAATGTGTCCCATCTCATTATGCCTAACTAATCCAGATGAAGGTGACTATTTTCACAAAAAGAAATAAATTTTTTTTTTTATAAAATCAGAATCTAAATTGGGGGCCACAAGTCGAGTAGTAAAGTTAATTGTGCATAAATATAAAAAGCCACAAAAATGTTACACAACCTTCATTAATAACCGCATCGAACATAAATCTGCCCCGGTCTCTCCTATTCTCATCTTTGCAATTCAATGCTTTCTACTTTCTCCCGCAGCTCGAGGTACTCGCAAGGTATCAAAGAAATGGAGCTGCTCCAAAGAGACCCGAGGCACAATATCCGAAAGGGCGTAGCGTCGAAAACGAAGATTGACGTGAAGCCCTTCGATGTGGAGACTACGTTCGCCGAGGTGACAGCGCAGAACAAGAAGAAGAGCCGCGTTAAGAAGTACTCTGGCCCTGACTCCCCATTATATTCCGCGGTCTACCCAGCAGTTTGCATAATGAAAGTGTTCGGCATAGCACCGTACGATTTCGTGGGCGATCGATTAACACCGTCGAACGCCTGCATCGTATTCTCCCTCGCCTTCTTGGTCCTTTACACCTACATCATGTACATAGTGTACTTAAGGTTCATCAACACGACGAGGGAGAAGTTGATATTAGGGGTGGTTGAAACTACAAAGGTACGTGAATCTAGCTCAACAGAAATTAGACGGAACAGAAGTGTGACTCGCGACGTCGTAGGTGGTGGTCAACTACTCGCTGATGATGTACGAGCTTATCGTGACGATATTCACAAGGCACGCGTTCACGCGAGTGTGGAATGATCTCCAGGACTTCGACGAGAAGCTGTGCGCATTAGGCTACCCGCGTAAAGAAAGAAGACTGGGTATCGTGGTCTGGATTCTCTTAATCAGCCTGACTATCGCCTGGACCATCGTCAACCAAAGCGGAATGATGGCGTTCGACGAGCCCTGGATGTTCAACTCGGCCTACATGCTCACTTACATCGGCACCTCGATGTGCGTGTACAAGTTCTGCGGGATGGTGATCTTTATCGGTCAACGGTTCTCGCAGCTGAACCAGATCGCATGGGAGAATATACCACCGATCGTCGGCTACAAGAGCAGCACCGTCAGCAGAAAGGTTCGAGCATTGGAAAAGTAGAGTCGTTGCCGGTGTACATAGATGAGAATGAAATTAAACACTCTCTCGATATTTCCGCGTGGAAGACTATCCAGGACCTACACGACGAGCTGATGATGATCGCCGAGCACCTCAACGCCTTCTCATCGTGGTCCCTCCTGTTTTGGCTTGGCAACCTGAGCGTCCACAGCGTCAGTAACCTGTATTTTATCATCGATTGGGTTATCTTGAAGTCCTGGTCGCTCATCACTTGGCCCCTCGTCTTCAACATGTTCGCCTGGCTGCTTGCCTTCATATCGCAGCTCCTGCTGCTTCATGTCAGCTGCGATTACACGATTACCGAGGTACGGCAAACTAGTTTCGCGTGGTTGATTCTCCCGGAGTCCAAGGAATCGACGGAGAGATCCTCCTTAATCCTCGCGCAACTGGAGATCTGGTACTCCCGAAATTCATCTCCCCGAGCGGTAATGGGTACAGAGAGATAATCAAATTGCAGGCTAACTCCATGGGCGCGATTCTTGTCCAGTGGGACGCAAGGGTGATCCAGAGGTTCCCTCACGACGTGAGTGCTTTATTTTTTAATCGAGCCACGCGCCTCTCGACTAATCGACGCCTGTTCTCCGCAGGACTCCGTTCGTGCCTCGCTACACTTTTTGAGCAGACAGCTATATTTCTCGGCTGGCGGACTGTTCGAGGTGAATCTACCGCTCCTCTGCTCGGTAAATCCATTTTAGGTATCCTTTACGAAGAGGAGAACTTTAATCGCGAATAATGGACAGTCCTTTCCTCTTTCATTCCCCTGTTCGCGTTCGAAACAACTCCGAGGGAAATCGTTCTTATTCCAGTCGCTCCAGTTACGTGGCGCTCGCTTACTGTCCTACGAAAAGGGAAAGATTAATTGGATGCCGCTTAATAACCATGATTTCGAAACGTCACGGGAGCAATCGCAAATTGCATCCCCGAGACGGAGAAGTCCTTCGGGTGGATCCTGTAATCTACTTCTCCGTCTCCCGTTTCGCTGACAAAACCAACCTGTAATAGCCTCGCGATGCCAGAGTTTCTTCGGTTTCACTTGGCCGCTGAAACACTTGCGATGCCTAAGCCGCGAGCTTTCCTTCTCAATCGAAAATCTAAATATCGACGAATACCAACGACTGATTAAATGATTAAATGGCCCCCGTTCGGTGTAGTCCCGCATTGAAACTCGTCGCGATTCTTTCCAGATCGTCGGGGTCCTGTCGACGTACCTGATCATTCTCCTGCAGTTCCCGGCCTGAACATTGGACCGTGCAAGATTGGCGAACCGTGTTCCCGATAGATTCAATAAAATCGATTCGTTGCTCGATCGTCGACGAACTTTTCACCGCACTATTTTCCCCGAGCGATCGTGCTCGATCCACCGTTCGACCGTATCTCCTCGAAACCACTTTCCTCCGGTAAGTAGTACGTCCAGGCTTTTCGCCCGCCAGCGAACCAGCGCGCAGCTTTATTTGCATAAGGGACGCATCCGTTATTGACGAAAGCTGCCTCTTTGAATTTGCAACCGCGCGAGGCGATAGAAATTTCCCACGATATAGTTACCGAAGCTGATAAAAATTCGCGGGTCCTCAAGCCTCCTCCTTCAATTCTGTCGCTACCCCCGCGAAAACCGCCCCATTGTTGTCGAGACACTTAACTCAGACTATTACGCGGCGATTATGAAATTCATTTCGCGTAAATTACGAGAGGGTTTAATTGTCGAATAAAGCGGAGGCGGAAGTGGATGAATGCCGAGGGGAGATCTGGTTAACTGAATAGCTAGAGTTTCAGGCACTGGTTAGAATTAATTGCAGACCGATGCAAATGACGCGCAAGAAACGGTATTTATGAACTCGGTAATCTTGTTTCCCGTCGTTGTGCTAAGGAGAACTATTATGTAACGGGGAAGCGCAGTAGAGAGAGCCCTATTTACTCGTTAACGCGGAACCAGCCGAATCGTAAAACATTTTACGACGCGACACGATTCAACCCAGGTCATCATCGTGTCTCCATAAATGGAGCCTTTACGAGAAATTCGTCTTCGAGTATCGAGTTACGGTCGGTGTTGCGGACGAACAGGACCGTTCGCGTCCAACCGAACGACAAGATCATGTACCTCCGCGGAAGCTGTGCGAGGCAGAATAGTTGGGCCCAGGGTGGATTTAAAGAAACGACCTTTTCGGCGTGGCCAAGTTGAACGCAGGGCGAAGGAGTGCTAAAAAAAAATCATTGACACCGGACACTGCGTCGACGCGGTCACGTTGCAGCAATTTTCTAGGCCATCAGCTTGGAAAATTGCTCCTTCCGTCGCTCTGTCGACCTTCTTCTAACCCAACTGATGCGCACGGCCACCGTTGCTGCATGCGAATTCTTGCTCGCCGCTTCATTGCCACATTAAACTCACCCGGGACCCGCGCTGGAGAGTGCTAAAACACCCGCGCTGCAATTACTTTTTTCCCGCTCGACTTTTAACTCGCCATCGGCGTTAATGCGACGCAGGGTGGGTGAGACGCCTTTGAACGTTCCGCTGAATTCACATTCTCGGTGATTCGATTGCCTGTGAACTCACCGTCGGGGCTACGCTACAAGTAGTTTCGTGTTCTGCCGGGGAAGCCTCCTGAATCGTAACCAGCACCGTGGAATTGTAAATTGGGAATTGCTTTCGCGCGCGCGACAGAGTGAATTCGAAGCGGGTAAACGATACGGCGAATCACGGGGAAGTCTAATCCCAGATTCTAATCGGATTTAAGATGTATTTGCATCGTCGCTGGTAAAGGTTCCCTTGGAAGATAAAGAGTTAGCGGTATCGTGGACGCATTTCCTTGCTGAAGGGTACTTTGGCGCGTCTTAAAGCTACGAGGATTTCGGGTTTCTCCTCCGAGCTTTATATCTTTTGGTGCCTCTTAACGCCAATCGAGTGGCGAGCTAACGAACTCGTTACGCTCGAGCACCGTGGCCCGCCACTCGTAAATTAGTACGAATTAATGCGATCAATCTGAGCGAACGGAAGAGGCCCGATAAGTTACGAGGAAACATCGTGCAACGAACCTCCCCAAAGAAACATGAACTCGCCGTCGGATAAATTTGCTTCTCTGGTTCTGTTTGCGTCGAAAGTTAATTGCAATTTTTTCGAGTGTTCTTTAGAGAGTTAAGCGTCTGGGAGAAAGCTGAATATTCCGTGAATATCTCGCGCAGAGTGGATGGAAATTTTGAGGAAAAATTCCACGAGAAAGGGGAGACTTTATACACAGGAACGCCGATACCATCGAGGAGTTATTTTAAAAAATTAATTAACGCGACGCGTTCCTCTTATCCAGCCAAGACCCTCGCCTGGAAATTACAGCCAAAGTGTGCAGACTACGAAGTTGGATTTTTAGTTATAGATACAGCGCGCGTGTATTTCACGTCGAAGCTGCAAGAATAATACTGGAATATAGATGTACGCATAGTCGAAGCTCGTAAATCTGTGTCTATTGGCGTGCATACGTTCCTATCGTTATCCCGCAGCTGTGCACCCGAAACGAAGCTACATACACTAACGAATCTACGATGATCAAACATTATTTACATAGATAAAACAATAACATTGCCGCGCTAGTAAAATTGCAACAACTAGGCAGTCAAGATTGACCGAATAATAAGCAACTGATTATAACTTAGTCTCCCACCTTTCGGTTCCCTAAAAAAGATTTATACGCCCCACCGGTGGCCTCGCGAATCCGACGCCCTTGACACGTACACCCACGAACCAGCAACCCGGTGCACTAGGTGCAACCAGCGGTGCACTAATGGCCAGCCGTTACGACCCACGCTTCTCGCCCACGTCACACCATGTCCCGGTGCATACGAGCTTCTGCGTCAGTCTACCTTCCACCTCGGAGAAGATTCCCCTCCCGTTATGGTCCCCCGGGTACAGACGCACTTACTTTCATAACGTCAACGCGATCCTGCCTCTCGTGGCGTAACGAGAATAAGGACGAGCGTTGACCGTACACCGAGCGAACGTTCCGACTCGGTAAGCCTTCTCCAGTGACGGGAACGATGACCCGATCCTCCGAGCGATATCGACACTCCGTAGGAAGAAGGCCTACCATTTCACGCGCCCATCCAGTACGGTTCCCTCCCGTTCCGTGTCCAAGTGCCGCGCGTATTCTTTACAGCCTCTAAATTTCATCAGAATATCTGCATCGATGGAGCGCTTCTCCACCGACGATTCAATTCGCCCCCATCGGTACTGCCCCTTCTTTTCTTTACGACCGATTTTAAACGGCTTCACCGCGGCCCGACTGCAATTGCCGGGGAATTTACTACGCTGCTGTCTTTTCTTTGGAGATCGCGGGGAAGATAATGCACGACTAAGTAGGTATTGTGTAATGTTGCTGGGATTTTTAGTAAAAAAGTACAAACGTACGTGCGCATACACATGGCACGGCTATTAAAACTGTACAATTCGTCGTCGGCGGTCTGGATAATATGCTGACGAATTATTTATGTCTAGGATATGCTAGTCTTATGATTAGATCCATGGCACAGATACGTAATACTGATACGTTCTAAGATCACAATGAATAAAACGCCCAACATCGAGTTCTCTGTAAATATTTCCCTACAGAAATATACGAGACTGCGGATCGCGTCCGCTGTATTGTTTCGCGCTGGCGTCCTCGTCGATCGTTTTCCGCGGAAAACGAACGCGACGCTTACTCTTAAAATCTAAACTACCGCGTCGAGGGAAAGTCATTCGTGGAAACGTTTCCGGTGGAAACGAGAAGACTTTGTTGCCTTTTATATTTCCTTCGGACGAAGAGGGAATCGCATTATTCCACCCTTTCAACCCATTCGCGAGCTGTTCAATTAACATTCCATTCTCTGAGATTTTACAAAAGAATTTCCACAACCGAGGCAGATGACAACGATGTTCGCACGCGAATGGGTTAAAGCGCGCACGGAAAAAGGTAACCGCTCCTCAGCGCTCGCAAACAAAAGAACATTCCACCCTCAGTGCAAGCAGAGATCTCGTGAGATATTTCTTGCGAAATATACGAGACTCCGAAACCGCGAAACAATGTCTAGCTACGGTACATTCTAAAGCAAACATACTAACTAAAATACTTGTTTGTACAATATTGTGAGACGATGCTCGCGTGCAACCCGCAACTGCTTCGAAAACATCTCGCTTACGTTACCATATAAAACATTCGCGTTACCGAGTACACGCGTCTCGAATCTAAACGCTAAAAGAATCACAAGCGGGCAATCTCAGGTACCTACTTAGTACCTTCAAGCTATAAAACATTTGTACCATCGGTTTCATTCGCTAATTACTTCCAGTCAAGAATCATTTTGATCGCGTCACCGATCGTGTCAACCGAAACGAAGAAAGAATATCGAGCAACTTAGAGCTAACTGGTACCTAAAACGAAGAATACCTTCGCAATCAGGAGAGTCTTCTACTATTCCGTCAACACCTTTGCACCGATTTTCGTCTTCGTTTAGAATTTAGATCGACAAACGCTTTTCCATGGTCGGCAAATCGCTGTCAGAGCGAACCACCGCTTCGTTGCGGTACATCCTGCAGTTCCGCGGCACCAAGATATCGTAGTGGATCTCTGTAACACGCATAACCGTGTTTAAGCGAAAGAACGGCTCAGCCATGACGGCGCTTCTCCTCTTCAGCGACAGTGCGTCCTCGTAGACGCTGGATCTCGGTCTCTCGATCGGACATGCCCTTGGAACGTCGTAAATTGGCGGCTGGTCTGGTCTGGTCCCGTTCGAACTGCAAAGCTGCGAGATCTCACTCTCTGACTTCGAGAGGAACCTTCTTGGAACATCGTAGTGGCTCTGCGTGGAGAAGCGACTGTGGCTGGATGCAGGTGATGTGACATCCTCGCTGCTCCTTCGAAACTCAACCTCGTACAGGTCGTTCTTGATGACCACCACCTCATCGTCGCAAGGATCCACGGCTTCGTCCATCTTCGTCAGAGAGACGAATGGATGTTTGCGCATCTTCGATGCGAGATGCGGGTGCTTCGGCACTCTGTCCAGCTGCACGTACACTGGGGACGGACAGTGAGGCTTCTTGGGCGTTGCTTTTCGATCCAACGACATCGTCACCTTCTTCAAAGGTGGTGGCGGGTAGCATGGACCCAGATCCAGCTTCACCTCTTGTCGTGGTACCTCTGTTAGGAGCAGCTTCTTTGGGCCACGCTTTCTGGAAAATTGGGAAATAACAAGTTTGAGAATGGAGAAGATTGATATGGGATTTGCGATTATTTAAGGGGCCGTCCTTAAATTACGTAAAGCTTTTTTGGAGGGGAGAAGGTCGCGAATTTCTTACGTTTACTTACAAGGAGGGAGGGGGAATCAGGTAGCGTCTTACGTAATATTTTTTAACCTAATTTTTAATAAATACAAATTGTATCATTAATGTTCCAGAAAAGTTATTTGAATTTAAATTCTCCGGAACCGAGTTACGTGAATTATATAAACCTTTAAAAGAATTTTAATAACTGAAAAAATTCAATGTAAAAAATATTACGTAAGAAGGGGTTGCAATATCAAATCTTACGAATTCTTACACAGGGCAGGGGTAAGAAATCGCCAAAATTACCCTTACGTAATTTAACCTTTCTGAACTCGCGTGTTGGTCTCACAGACTGGCGAATACAATATTCACTCATTTTTCAGAAATCATTAATAACCGGACCCCTGCGCCTTGTACTTTGACAACAGAATAAATATCATATCTTCAACGGATAAAACACAGCCTCACAGACCGACGCGAGTCATTGTGCAATGAAAAATCACGCGAGATCAGGATGGCTCCTAAAGGTCTCGACTTACTTTATAGTAGAGTACGCGTCGTAGAAAGCCTCGTCCTCTTCCTCGTTCAGCGAGTTGTACGATCGGAAAGTCCTCAGGGTGGATCTCCTCTCCGGCTCGACGTAACTGTTCTCCTGTTGCAGCAGTGCCTCCGTGATAGAGACCAAGGAGGTCAAGGAGGACGAGGAACAGGACCTCTCGTCGTACCCGGAATCCTGAAGCTCCCGCGGCTCCTCGTACAGGTTCCTCTGCGAGGAGAACATTTTGCTCTTCTTATCCAGCGACTTTTTACCCGTCAACGAGGAGAGCAGCTGCTTCAGCGATCTCTTGCGAGGCAATTTCTTCCCGGTGATTGGTATCCAATCGATGGATGTGTCCTCGACCTCGATAGGCTTCTTCAGGAACGCCCCGACGATTTTCGGAGTCCTATCGACGCGCGAACATGTCGCGGCATCCGAAATACCCTCTTCCCCTCGAATCTCGTTGATCATCGTGCTGGTCGTCGGGAGATTGCTCCCGCTGAAGAAGATCGTCTCTTCCGGTTCCGGCAGGGTCGCGGAGAGATCGATGCTATCCATGGTCCTCGTCTCGTCCAGGGAGGACGCCTTCAACGGGCTAAAATGGCAACTTAATTTGTCGCTGGGTCCTTCCTTGTCGAACTTGAAGATGCACGCACTGTCCGGGCTGGCGTTCTTCGAGTCCGCGCGATTCGGATCCACGGGACTCATGTAGATGTCCGACTTACTGCTGTTCGAGTCTTTCGAGACACTGCACGGGGATGAGAATATCCCTGATCTCCTGGAGCTCTTGGAATCCTCAGGTTTGTTCTTGGTTGGAGTGAAATATATCCCAGAGCTTCTGTCTTCTTTCTTCGCTCCCTCTTCGACGGTTCTCGAACAGTCGACTTGATCCCTGTCCTCGGCGGAGGGAGTCTTACGAGGAGTGTTGAAAATACCTGATCTTCTAGAATAATTCGAATCCTCCAAATTGTTCTTCGAAAACGTGGGGAAGATTCCAGATCTCCTGTTCTCGTCTCCCCGATTTTGTTTCGAAGTGGGAGAATCGCCTGACTTCCCAAGGCGCTTGAATTCATCGGAACCGCTCTTGAAGGGGCTGCTGAATATCCCGGATCTTCTTTGCACCGCTTCCGTGGAGTCTGGGTTGCTGGTGTCCTGGCTTTCGATTGCTTGCTGCGCGGTCTTCAGATCGTCGTACATCTTGTACTTCACCTCGAACGCTGCGACGATCTTCTTCACGAAATTCTTCTCCATGGACGTGTCCTGCTTCGTGGGTGATCGATACCCCATCTCGAATTCACGAATAATAGTCTCTAAGTCCGGCATCTCTAAAGCCGTTTTGGGGGAAGTTCTGTGAGGAGTTGTAGCCCCGTAGGTGTTGCACAGTCCACTTCTGTCCAGGACTCTGATCGCGCCCGTCCTCATGGGTCTCGCTGCAACTTGGCACGCGGTCGGTGAATAATTCCCGAGCTTTCTGATCCAATTACCCTTCGAGAGCCCCGGCTTTCCCGACTCGCTCCTCTGCTCCCCTTTCTCGGCCTCGTTAGCAGCGCTCGCCTGTAACAGAAAAATGCAATTCATCCACCACGTTAAACGAGTACGGCGGTTCCTCCGACCACAGTGCGGAATCTGTTGAAAAAAATACACTGAAAGTAAACGAGGTAACCAAGATCGAGTAACTAACCACTTCGTCGGTCCTTTTCTTCAACACGCGATGCCAGAAGCCGCTCACTTTTCCAGCGCTCATTGTCAACGACTAGAGTTGATTGCGAATATTGGAGAAATTGCTCCTCGTTGATTTCGAAATGTTGGTGACACTTTACGAATTCAAACTGTAAGCCGAGCGCGTCGAGATATGATTGACATTTTACGCACGAAGTACGACACTGTGAGCTCGCGAAGCGGTTTTCAAACGTCGAGATGTTGTCAGTTTGAAATTTGAGCGGTGACTGGTGCGCAACTGCAAAGGCAGGGGGTTTTGTACCTACCGCTGTCTGGGGTACGTGCTAATCCTCCCCATGCGTTCGCCGACTTTTGGGGGCAAGGAGGGGGCAGGTCATCGCGCGGGACCCATCGAGCAGGCAGAAATTTTGAATATTGGTTTTCCATTTCCTTATTAATTTATTCGAATCATTTTTGCTTCGTAATGTTTCCTGATTCTATAGAGAATTAAAAATTAATTTGTCGTGTGCAACATAAAAAATAAACGATGTATTGTTTCTATTGGTCTTTCTTTTTAATGACTGCGATACCTTCGGTCGAATTTTGGCGTTTTCGAGAATTTTAAACACGCAATGGTACATAAAATTTAGGGGATGAAGAAAAATATTACTTTTGACAAATTTATGAAGTAGGTACAAATGTAATTTTTATACAGTATAGAATTATTTGTCGCATAATAAAAACTCAAATTTCACAAAAAGTGGACGTAAAATATTTGTGCACTAAGCCATCGACGCGATGTTTAAACTATGACGGTAGGTTTTTCATTTTAATACACGCTGTTTGATACTGATTACACTGTCCAACACGATTTTTGGTCTGCAATATCCGCTGGGTGAATCTTGTAGAGTTTTTCGACCTGAACACAAATCCGCAAGCAGAATTGCTCTATCACCTTCAGTTTTTGAGAAAATCGATTTTGAAAAAAGCTGCAAATTTTCAACTTTGTACATCTTTTGTATCGAAATGGTAATAGTTATTCGGTTGCTCCTTGCGTTAAATTATTCTATGAACCCTCCCGAATACAACGGTATAAGTTATTATTGCATTATGAACATTTAAATATGTTTAAACAACAATCAAAGGGAAAATGACACCCGAAGTGTACCCATTTTTGAAGATACCTTTCAATTTATTTCCAAAACTAAGGGTCTAGGAGAAAATCTGACCATTCCACGCGATGCAGCAGACATTTTTCCTTCGGAAATCATCAACAAAAGTGGTAAGTCACGTTTTGTTTTCAATATCAGAAGCGAAATAGTTTGGCAAAACTCGCGGTGCCGACAGTGGTAGTCATGCGCGTTAAGCGGTTGTGTTACGCTGAGCGGCAGTGAGTCGCGCGCCGCCGTTGACTACCACTGTCGACACCGCGAGTTTTGCCAAACTATTTCGCTTCTGTATGGCAAACAAAACGTGACTTACCACTTCTGTTGATGATTTCCAAAGGAAAAATGTCTGCTGCATCACGCGGAATGGCCAGATTTTCTCCTACACCCTTAGTTTTGGAAATAAATTGAAAAGTATCTTCAAAAATGGGTACATTTCGGGTGACATTTTCCCTTTGACCGTTGTTTAAACATATTTAAATGTTCATAATGCAATAATAACTTATACCGTTGTATTCGGGAGGGTTCATAGAATAATTTGACGCAAAGAGCAACTAAATAACTATTACCGTTCCGACACAAAAGATGTTCAAAGTTGAAAATTTGCAGGTTTTTTCAAAGTCGTAGTTTTCAAAAACTGAGGGTGATGGCGACAAACGGTTTGCAGATTCATGTTCAGGGCGAAAAACTCTACCAGAATCACCCAGTGGATATTGCGGAACAGAAAACAAGTTTCATTTTGTTGGACTGTGTTATTTGAAGACCTTCAGCATCCAAATAAAAATGAAACCCAATTACGTTGAACCGTGACAGGCGTACCTACTGTTTGCAACATCGTTTTTGTCACTCTATTATATTAATATCGATTCCCCGTTCATTATACCGAGAGTTCGTGCACACTCTCATGAGTGCAATGGCGAATGCAAATTTTCCATTCAACGAAAGGCGACGCGTTCGACTGGATTTCCCGGAAATCGAGTCCCAGTCTATTCCCGCTTATGGCTTTACCTGCCGCGAGGCCGCCGCCAGCAACGAGCAATAAAACAATATTTATCCGCTCCTTGGGAGTCGCCATCGTATTGTTCTCGCAAGGAAGCATCGACCCGCCTACCTGCCACTGAAACCGATCGACGTTTAAACTTAAAGGATCCTCCCCTACGTGCATACCGATATTTAATTTCCATTGGGAAATGCCGAAGTTAAAGCAGCTCTTCGAGAAAGGAAATTCCGCGTGAAAGTTCATCCCCCTTCGCTATTAAACATTACAACCTAGCACGGATGTCTGCACCAGCAGGGGAAGCAGGAAATTGCGGGGAAGAACGTAAAGTTCTACCGCGATCAGGGGCAATTTTCCTCGTCGCCCTTTGCGGGGAAGAAAACCACAGCGACGTCAGATTACACCAGACAGGATTAAAGCACGTCATTCTCGCCAACGAGGATGATAGGACGGGCAGGATTCTTGAAGATTATTTAATCAATTCCGGTGCAATACTAGCGTTCTAACAATGGAACACCGCGAACCCGGACTCACCGATTGGAACGCAACTTTGTGGGTTTCTAGAGTGACTCAAGACGAGAACAACGGTGTCTTTCATTCGGGCCCTATCGCCCTTTAAGGGCGTGAAAACTAATCTCAAAGTCAAATAGGCGATTCCACTTTTTCACGTATATTTCCCAAACTACAAGAGACAGAAAAATATGTTTCAAACAAAAGTTTAAAGGTGCAATGAGCGCTACAAACTTGTGTTAACAAAATTTTGAAAAGAGTTTAAAAAAGAAATGCCTGAACGAAAAAATACTTTTTTCAAAATTTTGTTAATGCAAGTTTGCATCGCTCATTTCAGTATTAAACTTTTGTTTGAAACATTTTCTTCTGTCTGTTGTAGTTTGGGAGTTATACGCGAGAAAGTGGAAGTGCCTATTTGCCTTTCGGGTTAGTTTTCACCGTCTTAAAGGGCGATACGGCCCAAATGAAACACAACGTTGTTCTTGTCTTGAGTCACTCTAGAAACTCACAAAGTTGTTTTCCTATCAGTGAGTCCGCTGTTCCCTTGTATGAACGGGGCGCTCGGCAAGTGATGCGAGTCGACGCAGAGCCAGCCATAAACGCCAACCGAGTTCTGCGTTCTTTATGGATATTTTCAATAGCACTCTATGGGAGAAGTAGAAATTGAGTTACACATGTAAGAGTATGATCGATCGATAGTTTCATAGATGCGAAAGGGAGTTTGCGTTTAATCAAGTAATGTTTCAATCACATAGATTCAATAGATTCGGTTCGCAATAATTTTTTCCCGGAAATTCGTAGGGCATTACGATACGCAGACAGCGAGCCAACTCGATTGCGATGCTCAAGTAAATATCGGAGAGAAATCCAATGCAATAAACGAACGGAATTGTTCCCTACACGAACGAATAAAAATATCGAAGGTTGTATCATTTAATAGATATCGAGGATACGTGCAAGAGTCTGTTCCATCGGTGCACAGAGTCGTCGTATGCATTCGACTAATTTGAAACGGGGAAATGGAACGTAAAGGTAGATGAAATACGAATGGAAAAAGGAAAACGAAGATTGAATTTGTCGGGGACGAGAGAGATTACATTATTGCTATCCGCTGCGTGTACAATGCCACCCTTCTTAGTTAAAACGTCCTAACATTTTTTCATTTTTCAAGATATATTAAAATATTCGAAGTTCTACATGTCTTTTACCTTTTAGGTAAAGTTAGAAAATCCCTACGTGCTTCGTAGAGATCTAGAAACAGCCCAATTTATTCATCCTAAATGCTTTTCAGATCATTTCACTAGTTTATAATGCCCTACGTATTATCTACTAAATTAGATTGTCCTAAGTTTACGTAAGGTGTTTGATTTTAAAGATTTTAAATGTGATGTGCAGGAGGCAAATTCTTCCATAGTAGACGTAAAGAATTGAAACTTGTTTGTAAGACATTTGCAACTATTTAGCAAGTCGAGGCGTCTGTATGATCTGTTCTACACTAATCTATCTATGCATTCTTAGAACTCTACGAGACATTATCTAAATTTGTGCGCGCCTGCCTGTATTACTTGTAAATCCACTGGTTGTGACCTTTTCCTACATATCCTCCTATTATTACAACTTTGTTGCTTTTAATACATGTATGCTCTTTGTCGTCGTTTAATTCCTTTAAACATAATGCTCGTTATTTAATCCTCTTAAGGTTCCCTTAATCTTTCCCTCCTTTCTACCTTCTTTATTTTCGCTTTGCGTTGGACAGCAGTTACACCGAGCCTCGCCCATTCACCATTGTAATTATAATTGTAATGGTATAATAAAGACATATATTCTTATTACCAACTGTGAAAAACAGCGCCTAATTAATGCATTAACATTTGTGTTCAATTAACTTCACTTATCGGTTCGCTGAACGCGCTTCAGTGAATAAGAAAATTAGATTTGCCTAACTGATTCATTAGTCAGCTCCAGTGCGTAGTTGATTAGAAATATATTTGAAACGCGCAGGTATAAGGCGACAAAGGATGACATCGCGGAGCGGCCCGGGCCATTTCAATCGACAAGCCTCACTCGTGTCTTGCTATTAGGGTAATTACGGTGCCGGGTCAGGGTAAAAGTGCCGACTGCCGACACGTACCGCTAATCTGGCTTTATTGTCGTTGCCGCGGCGATACGCAGCAGAGGCTAATACTTCCATTGTCACGGATACCGTTGGTCCGCTGCAGCCGTGCACAATAGCTCGCATACCTGCTCCGCGCCGCAGCTCGCCGGAATTACCCAATTGTCTTATTCCAATAAGCTCGGCAATTCGAATCCCACTTCACCGTTGGTGATCTACCAACAGTGTTCCTACAAAATTTCATTTAGCTCTGATCGTCCCGTATTAACGAGTACCAGTAAAAATGATGAAGGACATCGAAGCATCTTCGTTAAAGGGAGAATTAACCGCGATACGAAATCGGTATTTTTATGGGACCATCGTCTCCCTCGCGGTCGACGGAATAATTCCTCCAGCGATTACGAACGCAGCTAAATTATTTTTTCTAGATCACGCTCTCAGCCTACTCCCATTACTTATCCGCCCGATCTGTTTGCGTCAGAGATTTAACTGCAAACAAATGCGGCTGAAACACAGTGACGCAACTGGAGCACGGTCGGGCTTAGGTCGCGATTATGCGTATCAATCAGAGCCAGCCACGGAGCGATCATTATCAGAAACTGTTACGGACCGTCGCTCGACGGGCCCACCTTCTTGGACTTTGACGAATCTTATTGAAAATCATTTACGTAAGGTAGCTACGCTGAAATTAGATCAGCGTTCTAAGCTATCAGATGAACTAACGGGGTCGACACATGAAGTTTTAATCAAGGCTTATTGGTCATAAAAACGCTCCATACCGTTTTATATTTGGTCGATTGATACGGAGTGCCACGTAATAGGAAGATCGATGGCTTTATCGTGTATTTAACCGCCAACGTTTACAGGTGTTTCTCCCCCCGTTCAATATTTCAGCCTTAGTCGGCGATCCCGCTACGCTACATACGGCAAACAGAATTTGTTCAAACAGGTGCCTCCGAGGAATCGTCGAGCGACCGCGCGAATGCTCGTTTGGATTACTAGAAATGCCCGGGCGGACCGTAATAGCCCGGGGTCGTTAAGGGTGTTAACAATCCCCGCTTATGATTGCACCGGGGGTACAGGAATTTATCCCGGCGGAGCCGCTTCGTCGAGCACGCACGGACAATAAGATTATTCGTCGAACGGTCCCCGCCCTCCCCGACCCTTTTGCCGAATATTCGCCGGAAAGGTACGCGAGGTACGCGCGCACAACTGACCTGGAAATCGAGCGGGCGCGACGACGCGACGGTAACCGCGTTTATTACCATGCACAGAGTTCCCATTGTCGAAGAAAGCTGCTCGTTCCCGCCCTTTGTCCCCTCGCCACGAAAAGCTTCGCCTCGTAAAGAAAATTCCACCGACTCGATACACTTAATTGCGCGCGACGAGCTTCAGTAATTACGGAGCCGCGCGTAGTTTACGACCTCGCGGTTCCCGGGATCATTATCGCCGATCCGCTTTATTAGAACGCGAATTGTTCTAGAATTCTCTGTCTCTGGTGCGCAAGGGGAGTTTCGAATCTCGCTAAAATGACTGGCGGGCATTGCGGATAGTCGACGGTGGGCTAATGTTATCGTCACGTGACGATTTTCCGACGATCTTTGACCTATTTTCAAGCGAAGGCGGTTGCGTGGGCGAAGCAGAATGAAAAGGACTGTCGGGGGGAGATGCCGGTCGTCGCGGCGCCGAGCGCATCGATTCCCTCGCAATTCAACGGATCCGGCACACACACACCACCCTGGAGGGGCCTTTACACTCTCTATCTTAACGATTTTGGACCTCGACTCGCTTAACAGCCACCCTCCAATCAAGAATCTTTCTCAACCCTCTACTCGCAATCAATTTTTGGATTTTCAGCTGACGCTTGGTTTCGTCTGAAACAGTAATTGGTCGCGAAGCTGTTTTAGAAACATGCAAACAGAGCTTCCAGTTAAGAGTTTTCTGTAATACTACAGCTTTCATTTGGTACTGTAAATTGGGGGGACATTTGCAGTTACTTAACATGTATTAAAGAAGGAAAGGAACAAAAATGTTATGCAGTCTCGCACTTGTACAATAATCACAAAAGATGCAATGTTATGATAGGATACTTAAAGCAAATTTAAAAACGTTGATTAAAAAAGAGTAAAAGAAAGTGCATTGAACATAAAAAGAAAGAAATTTAAATCTCAATGTAAGTTGAATTTTGTAAAACTTTGGCTGCTAAATAGTGCTGTTGATATGATACCGTAAAATGGGGGAACATTGGCAGGTTTTTGAAACATTTTGTTATATAATGTAAAAATTAACATGTTTACATTTGATTTAAGTATCTTATCATAACATTGCATCTTTTGTGATTGTACTACAAGTGTAAAAATGCACAAAATTTGTGTCCTTTCCTTCTTTAATAAATGTTAAAAGCGTTACTGTACCGGGGTAACATTAGCACATCATGTAGATAGCATTAACGGGATAAGTTTTATTAATCTGAGGTCAGTAAACTTAAATTTCTATATTTTATTTTATTTTTTGTATCTTAACTAAAATCAACTCGTAACATTGCCACATCATATAAATAGCATTAACAGGTTAAGTTTTACTAATCTGACGTAAAACAACGTAATTTCGGCGTATGCCAATGTTACCCTATGCTGCCAATGTTCCCCCATTTTACGGTATGTCAATTTTATCTCGGTTGCAGATAAAAATTTACATAAAACTTTTATGCATTATGACACTTGTAGGTAATTTTTGTATGATATAGAAAAATGTTCCAAAAACATCCCCATGTTCCCCAGTTTACGGTACTCGTGACGTTCTCGGTGTTACGTGCGAGAGTTCAGGTGCGACTAGCTCGTATCACGTCCAACAGGCCATTTTGCGTATCACGAACGCTCTATCGCAATCAAGTGGACGTGCGCTCGTTGCGCCGTCACAAATTATATGTACATATATACATATTCTGTGACGTAACCATGAGTTGGTTCGTACGGCGTTGCTCGCCAGGGAAATGACGCGAAAGTTTCTCCGTTATAGAAACTACCTAGCGTTATCCAGCACCGAGAGCGATCCATTTTCAGTAGCCCCAACGTCCACGAGATTATGCACCCTTATCATCCTCCGGAAAAAACGAAGAAGTAACGATACATCCGACAGCAGGTTTTGAATAACCCGAGTTGGCAATTTTTCCCCCAAAGGAAAATGGCCCGGAGTGTCGTAAACCTTCTTGGGCGAATTGGCCCTCTTCCACCGCCCCTCCAGCAGGCATCCCTTTAAGTAGAGCCACCGCTTTAACTACCCCTCAGAACTAATTAGACGACCACCAGGGCATCGTTTGTCAGAATACTTGCCACGCGTAAATCCCCGCGCAGCACTATTCCTCGTTACCGAATACGTTGTCGCGAGATTCCAACATGTTCGACTGGATGAAAGGTTCATCGGCGACCAGACGTCGCCAGGAGACGTCGAGGAATCGAAGCACCTTCTGGAAGAATCGAGGAACATCAATGTTCTCGCTCTCGTCGATCTTCGACCACGAGACTTTGACGAACGTCGAGGAAGGAGATGACCTTTCCACCCCGAAGGATTCCAAGATCTTCAGACGGAGCAACCGTGTGACGAGGGTGATCGTTTCCATGTTCCAAAGGAAGCTGAGGGCCGATAAGAGGGAGAATCGATTGACCACCAATCTACTGGACGATGCGGGCCAGGCAGATGGCAACAAGTTTCTCGAGGAAGAGGAAACGAAGAGAGCAAAGCGTCGCTTCAAGGGGACGACGAAAAAGGTCTTCCTGCAGGAGCGTAAGAAGAAACTATTCCAGAGGAAGCCATTGGATGATTATGCAAAGCGGAAGTTGCAAATTTCCCGAGATCTCGAGTGGGACAGTAGATCGACCTCCTCCTTCTCTCTATCTTCCCTGCTTAATGAAGAAGCTTCCTTCAGCGCGTCCTCGCCAATTACGAAGGCCAATACGAACGAGAAAAGTGCAGGAATCTGGAGCATGGAGCAGGATCGACACGCTGTCCGAAGGAAGACGCCCCTGTTGACGCGGATGGACCAAGGTTTATTCATGGAAATCTCAAGCCCCGAGGAAGATTTAATGAAGCCACTCGACGATGACTCGTTTCTGCTGTCCGACTCAGGGATCGGTGCGAGCCGCGACAGCTCCAACTTAAACGATTCCAACGAGCAATCAAAAAGCACAGTGCATATCGATAAATCTGGAGGTTGGAAATTCAGCTGTTCCGTCAACTGTCTCGTGCATCTCATCGCGGACGTAGAAAGCTGCAGCAAGTGCGCGTTAAGCTGTGATATATTCAAAAGCCAAGTGGAAGTGCGTGGAAGATCACCAGTGAAACTTTCCTCGAGGGTCGCGGAGAATTCCCAAGAATCAAGGGTCATAAAACGTCCCCTGTCCGTAGCTTGCATTCCGACTTACATAAAATCTCCATTAAAGAATTCAGAACTCTCGTCGCCCGCGGCTGCTAGCCACGAGAAGCCAACCGACGTGAAAGATCTGCTCGAGCATCGCCGATTGATCGATGAAACCTTGCTGAACAAAACCAGGTTGTGGACCTCGAAGTCCACTACTGAATTGCTAGACGAAGATTCACTGTGCTGCCAGGACGAGGTAGCCGAATTTAGCAGCCTCGCCGACCTGCCCTTCTGGTTTTGGCGACATTCTGGGACCGACGACGACTGCGGCAGCAATTCCAATAAGTTTCCTGTCAACGAGAAAGCAAAAGGCACCTTGGACGACGACAGCGTCACCGGAAGCACAGAGGTACAATGCGTCTCAACTCTTTTCGGCTACGAGACAGAGAGCGACGGTAGCATGTCCTTTAATAGTTCCAACAGGTCGTATGTCCTCACGATGTACGTTTGACAAGCTTGCGGGTAATTGTTCTCTGTCGACGTTGACGAGTAAACGACGCGTTAGAAGGCGTCGAAGTGGATCGTTCGAGAAGCACCTTCGCCTTGAATTCTCCTGACGTCGTTTGGGAAATTGTATATTAATCCGCGGAATCAATATTTGACGAATCGCGAGGTGGACTGTTCGCGTGTACTCGAAGCAATTTCCAGGAATCCTTCACTTAAAAGGAACGCGGGGGATCTAGGGCTTTTTATCAGCTTGGACGAGAGGTTCCCGTAGAAATGTAATGGTCGTGTAATGGAAAAAGTATTACCGACTTAGTGGACGCTCGTCCGACTGTTTGCTCTCTGGATTCTGTGAGTGTCGCGCTAAAGAAATATTTACCAAACGAAAAATACGCCCCCCACGGGTGGATGGATTCGCTGGGACCGGCTTGATCGCGGCAATTAATCGATCGTAACGCTCATTTGTAAATTAATCGCGTAATTATATTCCGGGCGAAGGGAGACGGGCGGTTCAAGCGTCGTTACTTCCAGGTCGAATAATTCTCGCGGCTATTTAACGAAAGGAGGTTAATTGCAAAATTATGTGGGGGGGAACGAAATCCCAGCTGCATCACGGCGAGGGATCTGGAAAACGAGTCATTTTCACGGGACGATATCCTGCTGCATGAATTCAGATACCTCGGAAACCTGTATTATAGTTTATAACGCTATTTTCCACGTTGTAGAAAACCCGGCAATGTTTATCCGCTGTTTGCGATGTTGTAATTAGTTCTGCGGCCGCCGTTAACTAGATCAGCAAGTTGCTTCTTCGTGTAACTTCGTCTGCGCGCGAATGCTGAGCGATCTCTATTAATGTTACGCTGAACGTTACCTTTAGAATTGTTCGAGGATGTGAAATAAAAATATATAAAAAAAATTTTGAGTTCAAAATAATTTTTTCGTTTCTTGTACTAGGGTATATGCACCATTTGTGGCCACTTTAAGGAATTGTACCAGTTTTGGTCACTTCTTAAAAAATATAATATTTTTCCTTGTAAGCAATAAATGTAACCTTATATTATCGGGCGGTATACTAAACAAAATATTTATGATGTGAAATTCTCCACACAATAATGATCTGTAAGCAAATTAAATATAAGATAATTATGCACATGGCCAAAAACAGTGCAATGGCCACAAACGGTACATCTACCTACCCTACAATTATGTACGATGCGATATGTCACTTTAAATAAAATCATAGGGCAAAGATACCTATTTTCATCGCTCAATTCGACGCTCGCATAGAGGAGTGAAATTAAATAAAATCCTTTAAAAATCTATTTAGAAATGCGTTTAAGTTTGCCTCCCACCATTCCCGCGCGACTGTAATCTTAAGACGACCGTGGCTGCTAGAATTAGCGAGCGTAAGGAACGATCAAATAAATCGGCATCCGGCGACTTAATTCGAAATGTTCAATTAAGCGCAGCGGAGATACATCTCGCAAGGTAGGTCGACGCGTTTCATTCGGCTGCGCTGTAGCTTGCCAGGAAATCCGCAGAGTTATTTCCGCGAGGAAATAATTAAGAGGGCGAAAGAACACGAAAGCCCTTTTCCAGAGCGGAGGAGCAGTAACGAGACGCGGTGCACGCGTTATCGGGTCAGGACTTTTTTATTTTTCCACGCAGGGGTCTTGTGGCTAGTTCCTGCAGCAAGTGTCGTATGTCTTGCTATTCGTGTTAAATTCTTTTGGAGCTCGAGAGGACAAACAACCGGAGCAACAAAATTTCTGGCTGCGAACATTAATCGAAGGTAACCGAAGCGTAGTTCTTTCTGTCTCGCTGCACAGGGTGGTGTGCAAGTGTGCGATAGAAATAGGGCTCCAATTCTCCGAGAAAAATTCGAGTCGATTCACTATTAAGCGCTCTGTTCGCAGCTGACCATCTGGTGCAGTCAGTAGCAAGTGTAATTAGCGAAATCGCTCGCGATAAAAGTTTGCTAGAGCATAAAATGTTAAAAAGTTGATATAAAGTTCATCCATTAATCCCGTGAATGACGTTAATAAATTAGATTGCACCCTAAGCCTGGTACATTTACAGTTTAGTTTGCCCAACGGACGATCTCGTCAAGTTCCCCGTCACCAAATTCCACCTGGCTGAACCCACTCAGTCACTCTAGAATCGCAATGATATCTGTTGCGAACAACGGTTCACTCGAATTTACGTTTGTCAGTCGGTCCTTGCAAATGCGGGCGCAAACAACGAGTCATCACCTGGCGTTGCCTTCGTTATTCACAGGCACGCTACTTACTTAGTCACGTTTATTGTATTCCGACGACTATTAAGGGGGTGTACCCGTTTGTATCTTCGGAAAATGTGTACATTTTGTGAATTTTTTTACAAGTCAACGGCTTGATGCAGATTTCCTGTTTTTTTTTACTATCTTTACATAGTATTATGAACTACTCAAAAATAAAGTTTCAGTTAAAAAACTATTGTTGTTCGGAAGTTATGAATACATAACCGAAAGTCTCCCGATTTTAGACAGCTAAATGGTGGGTCTGAAATAAGCTGTATGTCGTGTTTGAAATTAAAAACAATAAAATCTTCTTATAAAGTACCTATGTTAATAGCTATCGCCCAACGGGCAGAGTTGGGCATTATTCGGCTAAATTTTTATTCGAATACGTATTCGAATACATTTGTGCGAATAAGTTTTTATTCGAATAATCTTCGAATAAAATGAAATTATTCGACAATAACGAATAAGTTTTTAATTGACTGAAAATTTATTCGAATAATTTGTTATTCGAATAAAAATTTAGTCGACTCAACGGACGAATAAAATGATCACGTGGTTTCAGCCATGTATCGTGACACCACTGACTGACACCCGTGAGACCTAATGTTTTAGGTTAAGTAACTCTTGTCATAGCTCGCACTTTACAGAAAGATATATGTCCGCGATATTACATAGAGTGGCGTTTTGATTTATTTTAAATAAAATTTGTTCACGGCAATCCATTTAAACTAATGAAAAAATCAATCTTTTCAAATTATAACCGTTCATTGAACGTTTTTAAATACATACAAATACGCACACTTCCAGACTCACACGTCCAAACATATGTTGAACACAGTACAGACTTCCATTGATAGATATCCGACAGGGTATCACATTTATTCGTCGTTCATTCAGGTCGAATAACGAATAAATTCTTATTCGAACGAATCTGGCTAGAATAACGATACAGATTTATTCGCGAATAACGAATAATTTTTCGACGAATAAAATCGTCATTTGTTATTCGCGAATAAATCTTGGGGATTTATACGAATCCGTATCCGAATGAAAATTTAGCCGAATAATGCCCAACTCTGCCAACGGGGTCAATCTTGAAAATTTTGAAAAATAAAGAAATGGTGAGAGCTCAAAAGTAAAGTTACATTTTTCTAAGACGAAAAGTGCACCGTTTTTCTTTATAAATAATAAACGGGGAATCGGAATAAAAAAAGCCCTCGTAGGACGATGTGGAATCTTATTACGATTCTGCATGTAAAATTGGAAGTGAATTGGTTGAACGTAGCCCGAGTTTTTAGGCCCACCGTAATGAAAAATATAGTTCCAAGATAAACGCGTTTAAAATTTTGACTCTGATGCCCCATGCTACCTGGGTTGTTTCATTCAAATGCCTATAACTTCATCAATTTCCCGAATTTTGACATCGGACTTGTTTTATAACATTCCTAAAACATCAATCTATGAAAATATGTAAAAAAAATCGATTTTGCGCACTTTCAAACGGTTATACCCCCTTAAGTAGTATTCTTCTTCGAAGCAAACACTCCGGAAGACACCCTCCAGTGGTCCTGACTCATTCCAGACCCGAGTCATTCTAACTTTCGTCATCCCAATCTGAATCACGCGGGCAATATGCAACTCTGCGGGCCTCGCTCCGCCTTGCCCCCCGAGACACCGTCAACTTTGGAAGAAAATTCCAATTATCCGCGCGAGGCATGAAAAGTGTCGAGGGATGGAGGATCGAAGCAGCGTAAAGCAGAGCGTGGTCGATCACCTTTGGCTCGAGGTATCTCGAGTGACACCTCATTTGGCTGAGAAATACGGCAATAAATCTCTTTTTCCTCGTTCGGCTTTCACGGTTGGGCGCAGTTGCACGCGCAGTTTGCAGGATCCCGGCTCACGCATCGATTCCTTCGATAAATGGATAAACGACAAGCTCCGCTCGATCGAGCAGCTTCACTCATGTACACCGCCGCTCAAAATCCTGGTATCGCACAACTTTCCTCCAGATTACACGTCCCGTACAATTGAAGCTGACACCGTATTACAACAGCCTCGAGCCTCGGACGTTCTAATCTCGCCAGGTAGAGCGGGAAAGTTACGAGTCCACGGTGGCAGCTGACAGCGAGACGTAATTCTAAGCTTTTGAGCGGCGGTGTAAGCAATATCACCGCGGGGACACGCGCCGCTGCGCGTTATATACCGGATAGACGTGGCGCGCCACCGGTAAATAAAATTCGTTTCGTTCTTTCGAACGGCGCCGATTTATTTAGATCGCAGCAGCATCTCGAGCGTGGATTGCTATCGCCTCGGGGAGACGTGGCCACTCGGCCGAGCTGCATTAAGCGAAATAGGTCAGCTTCTCTCGCTTACGATCCCCGATAGCGTTAATTAATCGACTATTTATTACTCTTAGAACAAAAGAAAAAAGGGAAGAGCCTCTCGCTACCCGTTAATTGTGTTGCTCCTGTAGTCGCCGTGAACCCATCGTTCTTAGCCGAACAGCGAGCACCGACACATCCTCGTTCCTTCGGGGGTTCATTAAAACGAGGGTCGAAATAAATTCTTTCTCGGCGCGCCGGCTAAAAGGGGCGCATACAAACGAGCAATTTTGATCTCCTCTATAACTCTATACGTGCTCTCGCCGCGCTAAGAGGAACGTACCTGATAAGCGCAGCTCTCCTTATAAAAACGAGCCGGTATCAGATACAGCGCGGGGCTGGAAATTCAGCCGCGGTTTCGACACCGGAGCCCAATTTGTCTTGGCTTATCTCTCCCGTTGAAAAAAAATGCCCTCCCCTCACCGTTCTAGTTTATTGGCCAATCTTTTGCTTGTTCGCGCGACGGAGCTTTGCGGGGGTGGAATTCGAACGGGCGCAACGATTCCCTTTAATATCACGGGACAAATTGCTGGAAAGGCAAGGCAAGCACGTGTCGCGCTGGCCTCGTTCAACGACAATGGAAAGCACGGGCGTAAGGTGCTCTTATGGGATAAGTTTTGCAGTTATTTCCTCGCCGAGAAGCAAAGAAAGGGAATACCATGAAACATCCTCGCCCACGCTGTCGCGTGGTTTTCGTCGCAGCGAAAGCTAGGAAATTGCTGCATTCGGGCCGAGAACTAGATGGACGGGCAACTTGCTCTCCATGAATGTCCGTCCCTTGGATTTGCGTCAGCCCCGGAGCGAATCGCTCGCACATTTCTCCCTTTCATTCACTCGGCTCGCTGCAATACATTCTTCCAGAGAAATCCTTGATCCTGCACCGTCAAACAGGTATTCTTCGAGAATTCCTCCTCCGCCAAGAACAAATTTTAACATCGTTATCAGGGATCTTTGGAGAAACTTTTCTCATTTCTTCTCGCCCCGACAAAGGAGCGAATTCTCGATGGATTAAAGCGGCGAAACTTGGCCCAGGCGGTTCAGGTTCGTAGAACTATTTGCTCGAGCACTAAACTCGTTGCTTGATGAACCATGTAAAATTTAAAACCGGGCGAGAGAGTTCTCGCTTAGCCATAAACAGCTTTCGAGGAAACCGTGCCGTGGGATATTGATTGTCTCGCAACCATAATCACGTCGTTCATGCCGGCGCTGGACCTTCGTCCGTACGCGAGATGAAACAGCGGCAAAGTTTCAAGGAGCGCCGCGCATAACGGGCTGTGTTACGCAATAGTTGCGCACCGCATAGAGGTCCCCATGGGCCAACTATTTCCAAAATTCTCAGCAAACGAGAAATTACGTGGCTACGGATTGCTTTCGCAGCCAGCGAATTCCTGCGAACCTTGTAAGAGACGTTCCTTCACTTCTACTTTTTCAGGAATGCATTTCAATTTCCCTGTCGTCTCGTTCCCTTCGAACACGCTCGCAAACGTCTTTCCACGCGGTTGATCCCTCGCCTTCTTTCTCCCAACGCACTATCAATTCCTGGAAATAAATTTCGCAGCTCGCAGAGACGCTGGTCGGACGGTGTCTTGGGATTCGAAGGTTTATCGAGCAAGTAGCTCCCCGCGAAAGCGCGTTTATACTCCGATAAACATCCCTCCGTGTTCGATAAGCTGATTTCAGGCCTGAATGGAGGTTTCGAGCACCCATAGGGAGCAACGGGTGGGTGATATCACTGACGGCAACTACGGTGGACCCTTCCATTCATATCTTCCACCGCGCGCTCCTTGCAGGATTAAGAAATAAATTCCAGCAGCGTGGTTCTTGATTCCGAAGAAGCTAACTGGATGGTATAGTTTAGATAGGGAGCCGCGGCGTTTAATTCGAGCACGCGCACGGCGCGAGATACGCCGCAGTTTGCCTGCACAGTTTAAATTCATGAGGGGTTTGCAAGCAGGTAAAAGGGGAGAGCTGAAGCTGCTTCGTCGCCGCGGAAAATCAACGACCCCCGCTCTCAGCGACCTGGAAACTCAAATCTTCAATTTCCAAGCGCGATAAGTCAGCCCTCGCTACTTTTAGGAGGCTCTAGACTCGCGAGAAAGAAGTTATATTTACCCTCGGCTTCTTCCTACGAGGAAAACAGCTTCTCAAAGAGCATGAAATTTCGTCTATGGCAAGTGGGAGATATCGATGACTTTTTCTACTCGATAAATCGCGAGCCATACATTTTTCTACCATCGTGGCTGAGCCCGAGGCACCGCCAGGCATTTTCGATAAGTCTCCGTCGATGAAGTATAGCTGCCTCCCCCGCATGGATTTTTCTCCCTAGCTTTACTTCAACGTTTCAGATAGAACGCTGCATTATTTGACTCTGGACAGGTTCTTGGCATTGTAGACGTTGTCTACGTCTTACATCTTTAAATATATTAACCCTTCGGAGGTCGCGGTTGATCTGACAGATACATATGTATATCTTTTCCTGAATATTTTTAAACAGGAACATTACAGCCCTTACCGACGAAGATTAGATGTTGTTCAACACATTCACTCGTTATATATCCATCACTTGGGTCTAGATTGCATTTGTATAGGTTCTTTTCGGAAATTATCACTGAAGCAGGGATTCTAAGTTATTGTATCTCTCAGATGTACCGCGAGCTCCAGGAGAATTTTTGGGACCGCGACCTCCGGAGGGTCTAATATCGTAATTTTTCTGTGTCGTTTGACTTCCGCCTCAACGTTCCATTCCCTCTGTTTGCCCTTCGATAAAATACACGCCGGACTATTAACTAATTCGTAGTTTTCATTTTCGCACCGATGGCTGACGCATCACTCGCGAAACGCGATTCGAAGCACGGTTTCACCTCGCTGGTTCGCGAAAAACTAGCTCACGGTCGCGGGAACGCGCGAACTTCGGCTCCGATTAACTTGTTGCAGTTCGATCGTCGTACTATTCTTGGAAACTAATAACGTCTGAATAGAATTAAGATCAACATGTTAATTAAGGTTCGTGAGACGGTGCGGCGGACACAGTGAGTCAAGGATCGACCCCCTCTTAACCCATTGTTCCGATTACGAAAGGACACAATCAGCCAGCTATTGGGGAGGACATGTGGCGTAGGCGTAGCGCCACTGACGTCATCGCGTCTGTAAATCGTTTACAGGGTATGCAGTATGCATGAGCCCGCCGTTAAATCCATACACCCTGCAGGAAAGTCGGCGAAATTGCAGGAATCAACGCATAGCTGGAAAATCCATACGGCAGCCGTCGGATTCGATCGCTTCTTCCTGTGCCTCCACATTCAAAAACCACACTTCTGCCCCACGGGTACGCTGAACCAATGGATTGGGGATTTGTCCCGTCTCCTACCGAATCCCTCGACTACATTCTTCGTTAACGGAGTACTTTTAGTGGATCGTAAAGACACCGTGCATAGTCGCGCAGGGTGATTAAGAAAATCGATAGCCATGTATAAGTCAGCGCGATTAATAATTCGAAGGCGAAACCGCCGGAGAAAAATGAAGCTCTTTCTCTCCGCCGCGAGCAGCTCTTCGAGGGAGGAGATAAAAAAGAGCTTACAAAGTCGACCGGCGGAGCAGCGGGAAATTCATTCTTCCGTAGGTGTATCAACAGCCGCGAAGCAGCCAACGAGAACTTTCCCGTCTTTTTCTCGATCTCTAAAACAGTAAGGGATCTTCTTTCCACTCGGTCTATGCAGTCGCGAAGTTTATGATCGCGCGCAGAAGACGGAATTTCTGAATATGTATTAGTATCGAGTTATACATTAATCATCCCCTTCTTCCTTCTCCCCTTTCGTAGCTCGCTTCACCTATTTCATATTCCGAACGCACCGCAAAGGGTAACGCGTGTTAAACTTGTCGGTCTGCTCCCTAAAGGTCTACGCACACGTATCATTGCCGCGTGTGAGTGGTAAAAAATATCATTTCCCGGCTTTGGAATGGAGCAGTTCACACTTGTCCGCGTCGTTTACTCGCGCTGGAACGAAGAGGCTATTGCCACTGACGTGAGTAGACTTTAAGGCGGGTGAATGAAAATTTAAAGAGGCACGACACGTTAAAACGCTCAGTGGAGAAGAAAGAAGTCAGGAAGTCCCTCGAATCTTACCGTGGGAATTGAGGAACAAACGATTCAGCTATTATATCGGCTCGCCGAGGCAAGGCAAACAGAGAATCTAATTGCTGTTTCGCGGGCAATGCCGAGGTGAGAAAATGGAATCCCAGCCCCGATGGAAAGCGTGAAGTCATCGCGGATCAATCGTTCCGCGCCACCTGCGATTGCTCGTTGCTTTCGGTGGCTCGGATTCTTGATTAAAAATCCCCTCGAGCGTTAATCCGACGCGACGCGTAAAATCCTCCAGCTCGCAGCGACCTGCCCGCTCTGAAAATCGTTATCCGGACAGATCGTGCGGCGTACTCGAATCGCGGTGTAGGTACATACAGCGAAATACGCGACAACTGTCGTTCCAATTAAAGTACGAGTCCGCTTCCCTATATTCGAGCACTTCGCCTTTCGCGACCGCGCGCTCCAATTTCGTTACGTATCTTCCACGCTGGCTGAATAAAATCGCTCCAAGCAGCGATGCATGCGACGGTCGATGCATCAGCCATTATCACTTTATTCTCCACTTCCTGGAGCACGGAGGGAATCTATTTCTGCTCTCCACTTGTTTATAGAATCGTGCCAGACCAGGCTCTCCGTGGATTTGTGTCGCCAGCGCGATAATCGCGGTCCGTTGCCGCCACGCTCCGACTTCTGGTCCAGTGACGAGAATCTTCGGAACGTTATCGTTGCCAGCCGACCTTTCCCCGTAATTGCTCGTTCCCGCGATCTCTCCATAAATCTTCGTTTCCCCCCGTCACTTCCACCGATCGACCAAGAACAACGGGCGATTTCATTGTCATCGCCTCCAATTGAAATCGAACGGGGAATCGAGATCGTCGCCCGTTTAATCCCCGCGGCAGGCTTTATCCAAGCCTAATTGCGAGGCGATAATTCGCTTACGCCTCGATGACAGGACGACGGGCCCAGAAGGAAGGACATCTAAGGACATATAAATGGGCGCAATAAAGATGTACATGCGGGCAGGGAAACGGAAACTCGTTGGCAGGCTACCTTTAACAGAGGAATTTCCCTAGGCGCCTCGGAAACTTGCGGGAGAATCGATGGAACTGAGCAGAAGAGTAACGCCGCGCATCGTCCACCTCCTATTCTTTCTGCACGGACTATCCCGGCCCTCCAGGGAACAAAGTACTTCGGTTAAGAGTAACCGTCCTCCTGACAATCTCCTTTTGTCGTCATACTGGCGCGCGTCCACGTAATGCGACTCAAGATACGCCTCCGCTCGCAGCCTTCAAACTTTCGGCTGGCAAATCCATCGATTTCACTTTATCGGCTCACGGAAACGGCCCAGCCGCTACGGTGTTTGCCTGCTTCTTGTAACCTAATCGGCTTCGGATTTTAACCTTCCCCTTAACCGGTTAACTGGCAATGTATCATATATGATCAAACAAAAATCTGGCCAATTCTGGCAATGTATCATATATGATCAAATGGAATAACTTTTTTGTTTTTTAATCGATTTGAATGAAACTTGGTATGTAATGGTTTTTGGAGTCGCTGAATCTGAATTTCGCATTGGAATTGTAAAATTCAATATGACAGATTCAAAATGGCCAAACCAAATTGGCTGACAAATATTAAAATACTATCGGGATATAGAAAAATTGTATATAGGGGTTTTTGGGGTCGCTGAATCTGAATTTAGCATTGGAATTGTAAATTTCAATATAGCAGACTCAAAATGGCGAACCAAAATGGCCGCCAAATATTAAAATACTACCGGGATATAGAAAAATTGTACACTGGAGTTTTTGGGATCGCTGAATCTGAATTTGGCATTGGAATTTTAAATTTCAATATAGCAAACTCAAAATGGCGAACCAAAATGGCTGACAAATATTAAAATACTATCGGGATATAGAAAAATTGTACACAGGGGTTTTTGGGATCGCTGAATCTGAATGTGGAATTGGAATTGTAAAATTCAATATAGCAGACTCAATATGGCCGAACCAAAATTCAGGTATAAAATTATTCAAAACTATTTCGTAGAAAATAAAAAAACTAAAAAAATTAACCCCTAAACCCTTATTTTTCAGGGGTTGGGGGTGGCATTGAAAAAAGTAACTGCTGCAATCGAATTATAGACAAGAAAACTTCACAAATAAAAAAGGTTTAGTAAAGAATTGACAAACTCACCCCTAAATTCTATTTTTTAGGGGTTGGGGGTGTCAGATGAAAAAAATTACCCCCGGAATCGGTTCAGCGACTCAAAAAACCCCTGTATACCAAATTTTGTGTGATTCACTTAATTATTCGATGGTACCAGTTTGGGCCCGAATAGTGAAAAGGACCGTGCCAGTTAACCGGTTAAGTCGATTGTAATTAAGTGTCTCGGAGGGATGGAAGCGTGGGCGATCGTTTCTTTGTCCTATGATTCGATGTATCGTGGACGATACATCGCGTCGTTTACTCGCAATCCCAGCCATTTATCTTGATTTAGAGAGGGTGTTGAGTACGATTTTACGAGTCATTAGCCCAGCGATTCCTGGGAAGACCGTTTGGAGTTTCTGGAACGGACGACTTTTGGGGCGACTGACTGTAGAGCTCGATGGCTTTATCGATAGTTGATGACCGAGAGCTATCGCGTCTCGATGTAAGCGCTCATTTCCCTGACACTACGAAGGGACACACGAGGAAAAATCAATAAGCTCGTAGCTAACGACCGCTTCGAGGGACGTTAAGCTCACTCTTAAATCAAGACTCCGTCCAGTTTGAGGGAAAAAAATGAATCAATATCATAATGGACTCGCTCGTTATTGGTACCCGTCTTTCCATCCATTACGAAGCGCCTCGGTGTGTCCATTTATCGTAGTCTTCATCAAGATACCACGTGGACCTCGCGTGGTTCCCCTGACGCGATGGAAATCGCGAACCGATACTGCCTCGGGGAGCAAACTTTCTTTCCTTTCTCTTGATTTATCGTTTAACCGTACGTCACTGACTTTTTACGGCCACAGTAATCGTAACGCGCCCCTTGGGAAACTGGAGGCAGCTGAATGTTCGATTATCCGGTATCCTCGAAATTTCTCCAACCGAATTCTAATTAATCGACGCGCCATCAACTACTGATGGAACATCCAAGTTGCCGCAGTACTTAGTTTCGCGTGCTCCCTGCGCAACGTCGGCGAACTTCCGGAATCCCGTCGACGTTCTTCTAATAACTAGCCAACTTTCGCAATATAAATTCGCGTTCTTCCGAGCCGCATAGGAGATTATGGTGGGCGAAGTTTCGAAACCCGTTAATAATTTTCGTGGCTCGGGAACGAGTTTCCCGCCGGACGATCGTAGTCGATAACTCTGCGCGCAAGACAATTACAGAGTCATTGTATAGTTCCGTAGACTCGCTCTATAACCGTGGTCGAACCACCTTTACGATTATGTATCGTTAACAGCTGGTTTCACGGCAAAGCCCGCAGAAGTATTGCTTCGGCCGGCAGCGATAAATAACTCGGGGAAGACGTTCGATAGCCACGGCGATGACTAACAGCGCGCCCGGAACTGTCCAGGGGGAAGTTGAGCTGGAGTTCTGTCGATCTGATCCAGGGGATCTATCCGAGGAATCTGTAACAACTTGGCCGCTCCGCGATCGTTGGACACTGCCCTGAGATACGAAGAAGGATCGAGTTATCTGGGATTGCTAGATGGGACCTCGAAATAAGGAGGGACGACGAAAAAGGTTTCCTTAAAAATTGGACGCTGCAGGAAAAAGTTGATTGTCCTTGGTCTTCGACTTTTCCCAATCCTCGAGCAGGATATAAATTTTCCTTGGCCTGAGAGTGATCAGTGCTGGAAGAGTCCAGGAAACGACAGAGTACGATGAAATGTAACGAAAATGTATCTGTGCAAGTACATTTCAGACAGAATTGTAACTAAATACACAATTATTTAAAAAACGGATCAAATAAAAGTTATTTTAACTTTGAATTATTTGAGGAATAAAATTAACACAGGTCAATTTTATTCAACACACGACGAATAATCTTTTTAACTTTAATTCGTTACACGAAATTTATATAAATAAAAATTTTGCCTATCTCTGGTTACAGTGGAGTTTGATGTAGCCAAAGTCGAGATGTGGAAGATTTATTGGTAAGTTCGTTCTTTTCAATGGGACCGACGACCTGCGAAATATTTCGCGGCGATGGGCAAAACTCGCAACCACGTTCGAGGGCTACATCGAAAAATATCTATCGATATTTCATGGAGGATAGAACGACGTATCACGTTTCCAGGTCAACGTGCACGCTACCCTTGTTTCCTTAAAAATTCTCCGTTTTACACGTTCATGGGAAAACACGAAGCCAAGGCTACCGAATTCCTGCGGCTTTTGGATGAACGCGACTGTAAGTTCCTTTCTTGGTAAGATTTTCTGAGACAATATCCAGAACGACGGCTCCACGGTTGGTATCACCGGGGAACTTATTGGCTACTTAACATATTAAAAAGCCACCACCGTCTATCGATCCCGCAGCACTTTCCTGGCCATCTTCAATCTTATTCGAATTTCATAAGATCCCGACCGTGTAGGGCGAACTTTGAAAGCGACCATTTTCCTCCAAGAATGCTTCTCCACTCCGGAAACTCCAACTTCCTGAAAAGGGTTCTTTCGGGGGAACATTGTCCGCGGACTAATTAAGAAGAACGAGGGTCGACGAAGAGGCGCCGAAGGGTAGCGAACGATTTAACGTATCCAAGTTACTCGCTGGCTGATCTTCAACCCCCGGCAAGAAGCGTTTGCTTTCGGGTGATTCTGTGTCAACAGACCTCTGTTGCACTGTTTATTTCCAAGTCGCGAGGTGAGATTGCCTCGGAGCCTTCAAGTGGATTAATTGAGAAACGAATCATCTCGTTGAAAAGGCATTCGACGAGCGAAGCGGCTTAATTCGGCAGTGTTTCAGGGAAACAAGAGAGATAATTAAAAGGATGGCTGGTTGGGGTGCTCGGGACCGCGATAGAAGCAGGAACTACGCGGAGAACGCGAAGCACAATCCTCGGAAAGCTCCGCTTCAATGACGGTGACGCTGTAAACCCGAAACCGCCCCAAAGTCCCCAGAGTCCCTTTCGCGATGAAGGATAAAGGCTCGAAAAGCCACGCGAATCCAGTTTCCATTTTCACAAAGAGAAAAGATGTCATAGCTTTGGAATATGTACAGGGGAATTCAACGGTTGGCGAGGCGCTCTTTTCGAGTTTCCTCGAAGCACGTGGCTGGGCAAACGAGCGTTGGAATTCGCCTCGGGAAACGGAACGCCATGGAGTCCATAGCGGCGGTATGCGATAAAAGACAGCGCGTTTATTTAAATCGTGCCACGGGATCCGTAGAGGCAAACAAAAAGGGCAAGGGATTTCTCTCTTTTCTACAATTTGTACGTTGTAAAGAAGTCGACGGATGGCTCGAAGCACGAATCTGGACGGGGTTGAAACAGAAACAAAGTGCCTGCGGATAAGTTGCTTCCTCGAGGAGAGAAATGAAATTAAATCGAGCTGGGGGTGTAGGAGGTTCTTTTCGCTTCCGTTTGGGTAAACGAAGCAACAAACTTCATAATGCTTGTTTCATAATACTCGGTGATTCATAAATCTATGTTATAATCACAGGAGATTCGAGAATCATAGGATCTTCAACTTGGCAAATTTGCAACGGGACAAGATTGTATCTCTTCCATGCATCTCTTTCCCCATTAAATTATTTCGAATATTATTATTTAATATTTCATTCTGTTACTTTTGTTTTGTGGCAATGCTCTTCTGACCTCTTTAAGTAAAATGTCCTATCTAGCATTTTTCCATTTTTCAAGAAATTTTGAAATATTTGAAGTTCCACACGAGTTTTACATTTTAACTAATGTTAGAAAACCTTACGCGCTTCGTAGAGATATAGAAACAGACTAATTAATTTATTTTTTTACAAGGATGGCACAAAGAAAATGGTAAAACTTCAGTTTTCTCGGATGTTTCGAAATGCTAGATACGACATTTTAACTAAGGAGGGCAGTGTTTCTCTACACTACGTCTTTTTCACCTCCTTCTCTCATAAAAACAGTCTTACCCGTCCACGAGAAAAGAAATCAAATAAATTAAAAAGAAAGTAGAGATACACATTCTGAATATAATCCGATCAAAATACCTCCAGAAATTTCCCCTTCCAAGAAAAGGATTACCAAGTGAACGCGAGGACCTCCGTCCACTGTTTACAGCGACCACTCTTTTTAGTCTTTCCGCGGGGGCGAATCAATGAAAGTTTCATTCGAAGGCAATCGGGCGCCGAGGGCGAATTCATTGAATTTCAGCACCGTCAAGCTCCAATGCCAGCGGTAATACTCGAGTGCCACAGTAAACCCCTTTCCCTCGAACGCCTCCAGTCTTCATCGACGACTTCGAGCGATCAATTCTATCCCACTTACACCCCCAAAAACGTTCTGTTCCTTCAATTTTAGATACTTTTCCCTCTGTCGGGCATTTGCGACGCCTCAACGTCCTCCCAAGTATCTAGCTCGCCAACCAGGAAACTCGAGAGTGTATTTTAAGTTGGACGAGTAATATTCGATTGATTCCAAGGCCAGGGCGGGGAATAAATTTGATGATCAGACATGAAAGAGTTTGAATAACATGGAAAGAGGTTACCAAGAAATATGGAAAGCCCGCGAAAACGTGAGATACCTACATTGGTGGGAAAAATTACATGTAGTCGGTGCGAGTACTAATGCAATAAAATATGATGTTATGCAATACAGCTTGCTACGGCACAAGATGCAATCCCGTTGAATTGTAGCCGCCCTCCAAGTTCGGCGTGTTTGGTATTTGGAAAAGAATTTCTCGAGCGGATAAAATCAGACGGTTATCGTGCGCCAGTGGTACCTGTAATACCGCGAGGAATAATAGGAAGCCGCGAGCAATAATCAAATATCGACCGGCATACACCCTCGTCATCCAATTCCTAATCCCGTCCTTCCAATTTCTCCTTTCTTACTGTCGTGTGCCCTCCGCTATCTCCGGCTCCGTTCGGTTTACTTTACAAGATTGCCAAGCGCTGCTTCTCCACGAGAAGTTCGTCCTCCGGAAATACAAGAAATTAAATTCGGCATTGGCAGCAACGAAAAACTGGGATCTAGTGTGCCACGAGCGACCGAAGCACGTGAAAGATGAAACGTGAAAGTGGAGCGTCAAGATCTTGACGGAGGGCCGAAATAAAAGATAAGCTTAAGGCGCGGGGGAAAAAGGGAGCGAAAATGATACAGCTTCCTCGAGGACCAGCGGATCACATCGTAATCGTTATCGTAATCGTTTCGTGGCCGTCGTCGTGGAGAATACGAGAATGCCGGCAACGTCTATCACTTCGTGATACCTCCTTTATCGATAGACGCAAACAAGCAACAATCCCCGAGAAATAAAAAGCTACGGCGATAAGGCTTTCTTTGTAAATCCCTCGTTATCGGAGTCTGCAGAGACGACTTAAACGAATTAAAGTGCTCCTCCGGTTCCTTCAGCTGCATTCGCCCAGCAGCACAGTCCTCGGAAATGCCTTCGTTAAAGTTTATCTTTAAGCAAATTTAAAAACCGAGAACTTGCGAGTCCCAGAGCGCAACGTAAAGCAAACTTCTTAAGCTGTTTGGAACGCAACTTCGAAACAGACACTGTAGCTTGGATCCCTATATTTATTTTAGAGTTTGGTTTCGCCATCAGGTACAATGGTAGTCGTAAAATCAACGATATTATTCCGGCCTCCTGGATAAAACGAAACACGCCCGTGACAATAGAAATGAATTAGTTAGGAAGCGGGACAACGACAGGAAATATTCCCCCTTCTCGTCCCCCTGAATGCCCCAGAATCCCCGTGTCCTGGTAACCTGAAATTCACCCGGTTCTGTATTCTTTCACAAGGACTCTCTCGTCTCTTATCCACAGATATTCGAGTGAATTTCATCGCCGCGATAGCTGAAGCCCTTCTTCGAGGATCGAAATGATAACGAAGTCTTTTGAAAAAGGACCGTCGATAATTAATATTTATTTCCTCAAGGCTGTTATTAAAGCCTCGCGGTATCTTCAATGAAATTACAGATACAATAGTAACGACGTTTCAAGAATAGCAATTATCAAGCGCGGCTATTAACGAACGAAAGATCGCACAGAGAATCGTAATTCATCGCATTAACATAGCGTTCCCATACTTTCTGCTCGACGCGTAGAAAGCATCACGGATTCGCCGAGTTATTCAGAAATTAAATAACTCCGTTCCCACAGCGTGCTGAAAAACAGAGCGAATCTCCGCGAATAAATTTCCGTATTTTCCCTTGTTTTCTCCCTCCGCGCATTCGTGAAACATTATAGTAATTCGTAACGACCTATTTTATTCGCCGCGCAATAAATGGCGCTAATCCCGCCGCGTAAAAATTCACGTCCCGCGAGGAATTCTATTACCTGCGCGATGAAAGGCCAACCGCCAATGAGCCCAGCAAAGAATAATGCGGGAAAAAAGGAAGCATAAGTGAGGAAAATAATTTCAGTTTAATCATGGGTGAAACTTCAGAAGCTTCCTAGCCGGGAGAAGTTTTCCTCGCGCGGAGGAAGGTCCATATTTTCGCGATAAACGAAGTTCTGAAAATAGAGATTTCTCGGCATGAATGTGCATACATCTCGTGCTCAGCGATTCGTATCAGGGGCGGGTAACTCTCAAATGAAATAGTCACAGCAATCTCCCGCTGCTTCTTAGAAGATTCCCATATTTTCTGCTCCTCGCTCTGACCCAGCTATTTAAGAAATTCGAGGCACGCAGAATTGAACTCGAAGGGACAAATAATTCGTTGTGGATTGGTACAACGATATCGTAACACTAAGAAAGATCAGCCGCGTAGATTCTTCAATCGTTTGTCGTGGAGGAACCGCGACGCGAGACAAACTAAGACGGAACACCGAATCCAAGTAGAATCCCCGGAACGTTAAGTGGAAAGAGACCTCTGGGAATATGACAGGATCTGCCAAAACTAAAGACACCCCTGCGCCGGCAGACAGGTCGGTGCCAGAAGCGCCGCAAAATTTCTATTTTCCTAGTCGCTTCGGGGACGATCCGCCGTTGGCTAGCGCTCGGTAGCAAAATCCTTACAAATCACCGTCGCGGAACCGTGGTACATCGAACTGGAATCCTTCTTTCCATCTTCGAAGCGTAGCTGCACTCGTAGTTTACCTACTCGGCGAATTATTGCGAACTTGGGCTCCCAATGGGACTAAAAGCTAATTTACAGAATGTGATTTACATTCGCGAGTGTCGCCAGCCCCGCGCGACTAACTAGATGCACACGCAGCAGCTTGCAGCCAGCGTTTTGCATTTCAAGCTGCTCTTGCAAATCCCTGTATTTACGAGCACTCTTCGAAAAGTCACGATTATATCACGGAAGAAGCTCGCCAGCGGCTCTGTGTCAGCTTAATCCGAGAACCGGACTCGACTGCAAAGTTCTTGAGTGAATAAATGTGGACCCGCACTTATCAGCGCCACATTATTGTCAATGGTACGTTTGTTTCGGCGCGAGTAAGTGACTGGGACAGGTGTGAGCTGCTCCATTGCTAAAAGAGAAACGATATCTTTGGAAATTGACACCAACGCGTCACGGAACTGATACGCGTAGACCTACTGGCTCTTTTCCAGCGAACAACAATTGTCGACGAGGATTCGCTCCCGTTCCAAATTGATGCTACGCGACATGGAACGCGAGATTGCAATTTAATAAGACAACGGTGAGTCGCGTCGCGTCGTCTAAATACCTCGGACGTTTCCACGTACCGGCTTTAATTCAATTGCGGCCGTTGTGGCGAGAGGGCAATTGCATCGACGCAGCTCCTGTCCGTGCGACGAATCTCGAAAACCTATTTAGACCCACGGAATTTCATCGTATCTTCTTAAGGAACTCTCCTCAACCATTCTCCGCCCCGAGTAACGCAATCTCTTCGTTATATTTACCCGTAATAATTCTCCCGGATGCCAGCCCCGTATTGCAGAACGTAATTATTTTACGAGAAATATCCTATTACCGCTGCGGATTCATTTTTTCAGCGCGTTTTCTGAGTACTTGGGCTTCCTCGACGCGGGGGATGATTGATCTTCTAGGTATGGATGGCGAAAGATGAAAGATCTCTGCTTAAGGGTGCATCTTAACGATTGCAATTTACCTGTGTATATACAGCGCTTGTTTACGTCTGTTTATCTGAGCTGACTTCAGTCTTTCCTCGAATTGCATTGATTATGTAAGTAGTTTTTTATTGCTATGCTGAATGTTGGAGCGCGGAGCAGGGGGGCAATGGGGTTTTGCCCGGAGAATAGAAAGCTTTTAAATAAAGAAAAATAAAGAAATGCTGAGAGACCAAAGGTACAGTTACATTTTTCTAAGAGAAACGTCCACCTTTTTTCTTTATAAATAATAAACGGGGAATCGGAATAAAAGAAGCCTTCGTAGGACGATGTGGAATCTTATTACGATTCTGTATACAAAATTGGAATTTAATTGGTTGAACGTAGCCCGAGTTTTTAGGTCCACGGTTTAACTGTCTAAAATCGGGAGACTTTCGGATATGTATCCCTAACTTTCCAAAAACAATAGTTTTTTAACTGAAACTTTTTTTTAAGTCGTTAATAATACTATGTAAAGATAGTAAAAAAGCGGGAAATCTGCATCAAGCCGTTGACTTGTAAAAAAATCCCCAAAATGTACACATTTTCCGAGGGTTCAAACGGGTATACCCCCTTTTTTTAATTACTTGAACTTCATTTTTTTATAAAAGCAAACGAATGAAATTTTTTAAATACTATTATAACTCTCAGTTTTTCATTATTGAAAAAATATTAAATTCAAGAGCTGCGAAGCCCGCTGCCAACATGGCCGCGCACAGCGAAAAGGCAAACAAATACGTTGCGGAGGCGTTGCTACGTGAAATTTTTCACTCGGGGCACAAAGCGGAGCCACAGCAAGTATTCTGATGCAAGTAATTAAAAAATTTGCTCGCCCCAATCCCCCGGTTTATAGCATCGAACGTTGTTCGACTCATCGCGTTAATCTTCTTTCGTATTCATCTTCCGGAGCGAATTAACGAAACGCGCCGCTTGCTCACTGGATTCCGTGTCCGTCAGCTGCGGTCGCTTAAATCAAGCGAACAAAGAGGAAGCGGGGCTAACGGAAAAAGCGTCGGGTGTCGATGCACCGACCAAATTAATTACCGCCTCCCGCCGGCGGGAAACTGTCGGGAACACATTGTTCTCATATCTGGAACGGCAAAAGTACCGTGGGCCGTGAGAGCGCGCCATCAATTTCGCGGCTGCCTGTGTAAATTGAAAGGCGAAGAGTTCCCAACGGTTCCCAAGAAAAATGCTCGCCAGCGATTTCAACGAAACGCGTTTAAAACGACCCCCTTCCTCGAAGAAGCGAGAAGAACGAGCTGCTTCAACGATCCTGCGACCACTCGCCGAGCGACCAATGAACCACCCGACAACTGCAACCCCGTGGCCGTTTCGCCACGTAATCGTCGCCGAGACGCATCGCGGAAACGCGGCTCCTTCGAGTTTGTAGAACGGCGCGGGCAGCATGCCAATGGGGTTAAAAGCTGTATAGGAAATAACGCGGGGCTGCGGACACTGGTATTCGGGCGACTTCATTTTTTCAAGGAGCCTCTGCCACTCACAGTGCTGTCTTCCCAAACGTGTCCGCGTTTAACTATATTGCTTTTACTTCAGGTCCCCGGAAGACGAACTTAAGCGTCCGAAGGACGCCGTAGGGCGCTCGCAAGGACGCGTTAAAAAGTAATCAGCCCCAAGTTGGAGGGATCGATCCGTTTGCATTTGAGTAAGCTGGAGGAGCGTCGGCGTTGCGATCGATGAAAAATACTAGCCGCCGAGTCGACGGGAATCCAGCGGACCTTGAGAACGCTAAGAACAAGGATACGCGTTCGAAGTTTCGCTCGCCCTTTGGTAAACCCACCCACACCTGAGACCTCCCTCACAACCCCGTCTCGCCAAATCTCCCTTGGCGTCTTACGATTCACCGACAAGCCTCTTTCTGAGGGATGATACAGTGAGAACGTCCCTTCGTCGACCGCTCCATTATTAATCGATTGTCACCTCGGCTATAGGATTTATTAATGGATGCGGGTCGAAAAGAAATCCCACTTGTTCGGGGGCCGAATGTCAACCTTCCCTTCCGCGAAAAAACGTTCGTCATTTCGAGTCCCATTATCGCGATAGCGATGGAACAGGGTAAACGACCCAACTTGTTAACGGAAACGTCGGAACCTTTCTTCCCACGTCGACAATTTATTTCGCATTCAATACTTTCTTTCAAAGAGATCGCGCTGTTCCTTTGTCGAGCCAGAGGCAGAATCGTCTCGCTAAAGTGCATTGTTATGCAACTGATGCACGGCTGGAACACGGAGCGGCGGACGGTTGCAAGCGGTACGGGCCGTCGAAGGTTTCGACAGTCGAATTACAGGATGCAACAGACAAATGGAATCACGAATATTGCACCAATGCGCGGATAGGAGGCTCTAATTCAATAAGACAGCGCTGCTTCGACGGTTGCCACACTTTTGCAAATGCAAGGGCGTCTAATTCCATGGTAACTGGACTTGACGGACTTGTCGTTGACTCGTTTCACTGAGGCCTCGATTGCACCGGCGAAGTTACTCGATTACTTCCGCACTGCCATTCGTAAATAAGTACTATTAGGACACCTGTTCTGTGTGGAATAATTGAAGAGTCAAACTGTAAGCGCCAAAATTAAAACAAATCTTTTTTATCGGAAAATCTTCTACGTGCCAATAGGAATACTATAGTATAGAATTTGATTTTTTGCACTTACAGTGTTTTCTACAAGCTGTCTTTCATTGTGAAAAAAACTTGGAAATTTATCGAAGAACTTTAACAAATGTTACTTTATTTGGTATTTCAAATTAAAAGCGGAAAAAATATTAAATCTATACCAAGTGTCACAATTTTCTGCGAATACAGCAGGCGTCCTAATAATTGTGAAGAGCAGTGTGTGCTTTAATTATCTAGTTAAGAACTTTAAGAACTTTAACAAATGTTACTTTATTTGGTATTTTAAATTAAAAGCGGAAAAAATATTAAATCTATACCAAGTGTCACAATTTTCTGCGAATACAGCAGGCGTCCTAATAATTGTGAAGAGCAGTGTGTGCTTTAATTATCTAGTTAAGAACTTTAAGAACTTTAACAAATGTTACTTTATTTGGTATTTTAAATTAAAAGCGGAAAAAATATTAAATCTATATCAAGTGTCACAATTTTCTGCAAATACAGCAGGCGTCCTAATACTTGTGGAGAGCAGTGTGTGCTCGAAACAGGGTTAATGAAATTTCGAGTTAAACGAATCGCGGGAAGAGCACGATAGTCGATACTTGTGCATACATATGTATGCGGGTCGTGTTCCTTGTAGCATCTGAATCGATTTCCACAGTACTGACTGCATATTAAAATGGAATCAGCATATGTCGTCGGTGTGCTCCGGAGTTCGAGGGGGGTAGGTGTTTGCTTTAAATATCGGGTGCAAGTGGGGTAGCATATCGGCAAATGGATCTCTTAAAACGAAAACGTTTGCGGAACGCGTGCCCGGGTCCTCGGAAGCCCACGCAAGTATTACGCGAATTCCGTTATCGATCTCCACTATTTGCATAGAAATAAAAAAGCATCTGATACAGCGCGTAAAATGTACACGACTGCGGTAAAATGTAAGCTCTCTATAACCAGCGTGCAAAATTGAGTAGAATTCTGTGAAATACGAGCTAAACAACAATTGTTGGTGGAGCGTTGGTCCCCCATTTACGAGGAAATACGATACTTTTTCCCATCCGTTGCACAGTTTGATCCGGGGAGCAACAGAAATGCCGCTTTTCCAATAAACTACCTGCCGAGAGTAGATTACGACGCAACCAGTGTTAACTAAAACCAATAGTAATTAAATTAACTAAAGCGATCGCAGAATTCAATTACAAACCAATCACAAATCCCTGCCACTCTGTCTAAAGATGATAGATTCGATATTGAACTCGATCGCTGTCTATCGATTTCCCTGTTACGCTACACGATTCGATGCTATTCGATAAAAGGGCGGGGACGAAAACTCTGCACCGTCCTTGCAGCTGCAACTGTTGTTTTACAGTCGTAAACGAGTCAGCTTAATTGAATGGGATTTCTTGGCCACTCCCGCGCTAAGGTTTAATTAAATACTAATTCAACTTCGTTAATTATTATCCAAGCGGCGCGACACACAGCCAGCGCAGGAAGAAATTGCTTATTCCGTTCCCCGTTTAGGGCTGAGACCCTAGGAAAACTTCTTTTTCCGACCTGTCGATGGCAAACGGCGCCACAATTTGCTTTCCCAATCTTACGTTTCGATCGTGCGTATCATGCTTCGCGCACCCCAGGATATTAATTAATTCCCCCTCGTAAACGAAGAGCACGCGCGCTCGTTTTATCAAGGACGATCGATTTCGCGGGCGATTATGAAGTACCTAATACGGAGGTGGACTCGCGAATCTGTGTGAATCGTCGCGGTCAAACAAACAACCGAAACGGATAGAAATATTTCGGGTCAGGATCCTAAATGTCAGAGGAATGCTACGTGACGTCAAGTCATTAACGTTCATGTGCATTGCAGACTCGCGTTATTAAAATAACACAGTAATAGCGACGACTGTCTCCGTCGTTTCACTGTTTCATTACAGTTTATTGGTGTCCAGGCGTGGACAGCCTCGACGGAATAATTTGTCAAGTCAAGGAGGAGGGCGACGTAATTAGTCTCCGTCCCGATAAAAAATGTGAATGCAATCTCGCGAGAAATCTGAATCACGGCTGCTCGCCGAATATGCGGATAAATCCAGAGCAGAAATCTGCATCCCACGGCGATTAATACTATCAATTATATAGATTAAAAGTGGAACGATCAATAAACGTGCGCGGGAAATTACCAGTAATCTTGTAATATAAATAATAAATCAAAATGATGACCAAAGGGCTCCGACTCCTTCTTCACGAGCTAACAACCATTTGCACGATTCAAACTCGTATTCTACATGTCTTCGCTGCTCTATAAATTCAAATCGTAGATAAGAGTTAGCCAGGATGTCGAGAGATTATCCATAAACCGACTCTAGTTCCTGCTTAACGCTCGCGGCTAATATCGAGTCATTGCGTGCTGGTTTTCATTCGCGGAAAATGGGCGACACGGTCTAGACCCGAATTTCCATACCGTTAATGTCGAAAGCAGAGTTCCTAGTTCCCCTTACACGCGGAATCCATTAGGAAGGGCTCGCGACCGTGAGAATGTCGCGGTTGCCCCTTCTCTGCTAATAGTATTGCTTTTTTTCACGGCAACTAATTTAAGCGCGCCGAGTTTCTGGGTCGCGAGCTAATTCAAGCTCCCAACGACTCTCGACAGGTGTGCTTTGAATCGAATTTAAGGCCGCGTCCGTGCGACTAATATTTCTACATTACCGGAAATTGATTACCGCAACGAGATACAGTGGGGATTTAACCCACGCGACCGTTGCATTCTCACGTATATCCCAATTCGAGGCACAGGCTTTGGGGCCGCAATTGGATTGTACTTCGCGCCACAAATATCAATTTCAAAATAAAAAGGAGGGGATGGAAGGACCAGCCAATTCCGTGATCCCCCGCCGCGCGTCACCGTCAAATTTCTGCCTGCATGTCGATGCCCGCACATTGCACAGGGAAGCGTGCGCCGTTCGAATGCACCGATAAAAATCATTTCAACGCGAAAGAATGTACAAAGGGAACACGTGTGGGCGCGGAGCAATTTTTGCTCCGTCGTTTTCGCGGATATTCAATATGTCGGGGCGAGTTTCATGCTGGCGACTGGACATTACACGCTGACGGTCGGTTTCAATACCACGCGCGCAGCGGTTCGATGCTTTCTCGCCAAACGATATGGCTTTTTGTGCCCCGACGCTCCGCAGATGCCACGGTCCCGATGGTCGAGAGCGACGACGGCTTAATATCGAGATGTACTACTGCCGCGCTTACCACGCCGTTCCACTTTCTCCACCAGCAAAAAAGTCCAAGCGGCTTTTTTCCCTCGGAAAGCGAAACAATCCTTTCCTGCTGGTCGGCAGAAAAACTTCGATTGCCCGAAAAACCTACGGGCCCCCCTTTTTCTCACTTATTTCCCTCCGGTATGCTGGCTTTAGGCCTCCTTTTTTCTCATCGAGAGGATAATAAATGTATGGAAAGATACGTGGAGCAGAAGAAACACTGCCCACCGCAGGATGTTTTTTAAACCTAGGGTAATTGTGGGAGAGATGCCGCACTCGGAGAGACGCCGCACTATCGGTATTTCAAGGATATCGGTAATAAAACACATCATTGCCGATTTTATTCGTTTAAGGCTGTTCATTTGAGTTAGTTTGTCAAGCCAGAGCGTGTTTCCTGTATTATTGTTAAAGATTTTGCTGTTTTTCGAGGTAAGCCTAGCGTACTTTGCCTGAATAGTTATACGTCGCGTCTATTTGTACTAATATAGTAGCTAAAAATTCATAGTTTTTCTTGATACAACATTTGTAATACGTTAAGGGGACCATGTAGAATATTTTCTTGGCAGAATGGGTTACTTTCGACTTAACATGTGGAAATACGAAAGTGCGGCGCCTCTCCCAGGCATTTCGGATAGACGCCGCACTTTTATTTGGGATAGATGCCGCACTTTGATACTGTACTGTTTCGGAAACTAAGTCGATTTAAATGATGTTTTTAATGTTTAAAATACCGAAATAGTTTTTTCAAATAGCTAACGTGGTATCTCAAGGCAAATTATTTATTTTTAAATGAATAATCTTATAATCGAAATATATTTGTGGACTATGTACTCTTTTTTCACACTTTTTTTTATTTTAATCTCAAGATGCCAACTGAATATAAAAAAAATTCGAAAAGCAGATATAATATCTGTTCCTACTGTACCCATTTAATTTTCCAATTTTATAATTGTATAAAGTAAAAATGTTTCATTTTACTTTTTATTTTATTATTTTTTTATATAAAAAGTTAGAAGTAACAAGTTTAAATCGAAAATTAAACGTGTTTCGAAATGCGGCACCACTCCCGCATGTGCGGCGTCTCTCCTACCAAAGGATGTTTTTAGTTTCAATTTTTTTAAGGGTGACAAATATTAAAATTTTGTTTTTCATTAATGCTAGTAGAATCACAAGATGTTGAACTAATAAGATATATCCTTGGAAAACATTTTCATTGCAAAATTTAGACACGGTGACAATTTTGCGTAACGTGCGGCAACTCTCCCACAATTACCCTATATCGGCAATTTTCCCTGCGGCTAGTACTACCTACTCGACAAAATAAACACAAGAGTATTAACAAACATGCGTATTTTTCTTCCATTTGCATGCACGCCATTCGGCGAGCTTGTTTGTCGAAGACGGTATAAAGATTTGGCCCCGATTTCATCGTTTCCTTGTTCACTGACTATGTAAATACACACTCACACGAAGTTTGTATCATTAAGCCGTCAACACGGTGGAAGCAGTTGCTAGACTCGAACCACTAATTCAATACGGAAACGTAACATTCGTAACAGGTTCCTGACGGTGCTCGAGCTCCTCGTCGCAAGATCGATTACGATATTAAAGCGTAATTGATATCGCGCCGTAGCGAAACACAGGCCTGCTATTAAGCCACCCTTTTACTCCCTGCCGTTCAGAGTATACTCCGTCAGCTACGATTTCGCGCTCAATGGCGATTCAACGCCTCCACCTCTCGTTACGTAACCATTTATATGGAAAATATCGACATCCAATAAAATATTCGACGTTCCCTTCTGCCCGAACTAGCTGGCCGAGCAGAATCGAGCAGGTTCCAGCAAATTCTTTCGCCGTGAACTCATCGGTTCCCCCGGAATCAACGTTCGCCTTTCCTTTCTCTTGTCCAGAATACAACGAGGAGGAGCAAGCTATCGAGATAATAACGGCTCAGAAAAAAAAACTGTCGCGTGGGTGTGGGCAGTTTTGCGGTAGAAATAAAAGGAGGAAGTCAGCGTTTATCGAAACGTAGGTGTCCCACGTTCGATAACCTGTAGCGTTTCGAGAAACAGTATAAGGAGCACTGCAAAGCGAAACTGTGCGGTGGTAATTTCACGAGTTTGACCGTTAAGCGTGGATCTCGAGGTCCGACGGATTTCTTGCCAGAACCGCGGGGATTCCACTGAGAAAATATTACCTTCGGAGGCCCGAAGAGGCAATTACTAATGACGATAACGACAACTCGGCCAAATAATGTATCATCCCCTAAAACTTCACCCCATTTATCACCCTGCTCCCTACTTCGAAAGCCATCGAAACCGAGCACTTCGACAGCCAATTCCTCGCGGCCATTAGAGGAAAGCCATCTTTACAATAAAGTCTCGAGGGTACGTAAGTTTTACAGGGCCAACCCCTGCGTTACACCCCCATGAATCATCTTAAAATTCTCGATCCGCAAAACTACATACTGCTTCAGTCGGACTTTCTTCCGCCTCCCTTATCCCCGCGCTCTGTCCCAGTTTTCAAATTCAATTTCCCGGCGCGCACGACGGACGTTCGGAGACCGTAACTCATGAAATTAAGAACGATAGTTCCACCCTAGTCGCGGCTGTTCCGCTTCGTACTTTTCCCTGAAGCGAGACGCTAGAATTCAGCGGATAAGTGAAATGAATCTCTGTAATGGCCCCGCTCTGATTTGTCTCCATCTCGCGAGTTATTTAAATTTAAAACGCCTCGCAAGGTTAAACACCTAGAGGGGCAGGAAGAAGCGGAAAGGTATTCAAGCAATGGCTCCCAAATGCCTGACTCTGGTTTCTCCGTTTAACCGAGAAAATGATTCACCTGTTTCTCTCCTGTATTCTAGAGAAGATACAAGAATTCGCAATCCCCGCGGGGACAACTTTTCTGCGTTGGAACACTTTTATTGTGTTGTTCCTTATCGATGTCTCGTCGCCCGGGCTGCATTCATCGGCGAAATTTATGCGCGTAAACAGCGAGTTCGGTGTCACGCGAGAAGCATAAACCGCAAGGCCACGATCTCGCCGTGATTCACTGGCTTTGATGTTCGATCAAGGCAACCGAGAAACCGTCTGCGCTTTTGTTCAGCGGTTAATGGAAACACATAGCGCTGGACAATTAGGCTTGGAGCGCTAATAACATTCGCGATCGATCTAATTACGATCGCGTGCGCGACCGTGACAAGGCCTTGAACATCAGAGGACCTCGGCATACAGAATGCCACCCCGAAAGACGTGACGAAAATGACGCGCCGCAACGAAATCGGCTTTCGCAATTTCAAGCCCGATTCGATGTTCATCACGGGCCATTCACGATTAATCGACTGTCAAAGGGGAAGAGAATCGTGATCCAGTTCACCGTCAGGGACGGTATTAGCGAGGGTGATTGTCATTTCTCCGCGGAGTTCGATAATTGACGGGGAGTCATTCGAAATCGCGGGGGAGTTTGTCGCGCGTTCGTGTTACGCGATCGTTCGAGTACAAAAAGTACTTACGCGGAAGAGATTCCACCGCAGTGGTTTCGAGTTGCGAGATATAATTACTGTACGAGGGCTTCTTCAGAAAGCATCAAGAATGACGTTAAAAGTGTTGTGGGAAAAGCTGCACGTGCGTCACTCCCTTCCACCGCTCCATCGTTACTTTTTATTATTCTCGCCGGAATGTGAAACTGCACGTTAATTCAGTCGTCAGCGTTAGTTATTCGGTCCGCTGCTTAATGGGAACGTCAATGAATGTCGCGCAAAGCGGTACAGACTCGCCGAATTATTCGCAACTTTGCGATTTAATTGACTCGTCCGGTTGAGTGGAACATGAAATTTCGTGAACGATAGTATTCCAGAGGCTTTATGATATACCGATCCCCGTCGGTTATCATAAAAGCAATCAGACTAGAAGCATCTTCCGCGTCGCACAAGCTCCGCGTCACACTAGCCTTTGCACCTCCAATCTGACTCGCATTACTCCCAACTTCGCCTTGACCTATCCACCCCTACTCCAAAAACCCTTAAAGCCGTTGAGCACTTTCTCAGCTGTTTCGCTGCGCTCAGCCGTAGATCTGATTGCAAGTTCGTTACGAGGTCGATCATCCTCGTCGTCTGCCCACACCGATATCTTACGCTGAACGTCAACGCTTAAGTATCCCCATTTCTCACGATCCAACGTAGTGGTTTCTAAAAGAGGTCTCATTCCAAGACGTCCGCGCGCGCATCCACGGATTCGCAGAAGGAGACTCGCGTCCTGCTTTAATGAATGACGCTGCCAGACGTCTCGAGTTCCCTCTAATGCAGTTCGGTTTCGGGTTGGTATCGCTTAGGCGTTTAGAGAGAGACGTCTAAAAATACGTGTCGCGCTTAATTCCGGTAATTGGGTCGCACGATCTTCAGTCAGGGTGTTCGGGATGGTTTCGAGCGGGAATGAAGATGGCCGAGCGGCGCGGACGGATGCCGAGCATTATTCTAACAACGCTTGACAATGCGAGTGGCTGAGCTGCCCTTTAGCCGGTCGGGACTAAGACGTAAATATGTACCGCGCGGGCGTGCGTCGCCGCTTTACTGATCACCGACACCGGGATCGTAAATCATGCGTTAACCGTGACAGATACTCCTGCGATACAACGCAAGACACGCTAACTTGGGAGACTGGGTCACATGTGATTCCTCGTTGCACTGGACAAAGGTCCTATCATCGCGATCCGTTAGAAATTAATCAAAGCCCCTTCAGAGAAGCCCATTCATCTCAGGCAAGCATAATATAACTTGCTAAAAATACATCAACGTTTCGTCGTAACGATGATTTCTGTGGCTCAAGCAGGGGAGGGCCGTCCAAGGGGTTGTTTCTGAGATTTCCGTCATCCCGTTCGCGATAACCGTAGGTAGGAAGTACAGCGCAAATACCGGAGGTAACGGGGTACGGATCGATCGACGATATCCCTGGTGGCACGCGTCCCACGGCTTACGTTCGCCAGATAAGACGCAATTCAGTTATCTGATCGATCATTCCGCGACCTTCGAACCCTTCTCCGCGCGCATCCCTTTGCAGGTAGAGAAAAATCCTTTCGTTTTCCACCGGGGGTCTACCTCGTTACGGAGGACTCGCTTTGCCGTTGGGAATCTCAAAGCCGAAACGTTGAAGAAGCATCAAAGGGATGATTTCTCCTGTCGGGTGGCTGTTTTCGGAGCAAACATTCCCGATCGACCAAGTTTCAATCAAGGGAACGCAGAGTATGTATCTACTTCGCAAATCCAGCGACGTTATTCACGCACGAAGAGGACCAAAGCCAAAGTTCGCGTTTTCATTTCCTCGTTCTAGATGAGTGACGAGGAGGCTCTGAATACTGGAAAATCGTGACGGTGTCAAGAACGTTTCCCTGTGAGGGAAGCTGTGGTCGCAAGATAGACGTCCCCGTGTGCACCACTGCGCGCCGTTTCATCCTAGGGAGATTACTTCCGTCAACGACGCCGCTGATGCCCAAATTCCAGGCATCAGATGATTCTGCCCACGGCCACTGTTGATCCAGCAATCGCGGTGGCTCGTCACGGCGTAATTAATCCCGGCTTGTTGCATACAACGGCAATACCGATCGCGCAGAGAATCTTCCAGCTGTTTGACTCCGCCCGCGTTTCCGTCGCCCCGTGAAATTAAAGCGCGCGGACAAAGGGAACGGCGAGGAAGCGCGCGAAATTTATTAACCGAATCTCGTCGGAAGAAAGGGAAACGGAAAAGCTCGAGTGGCCTCTTTGTGGCGCGTTGTGTGCAAATTATCCGCGGCGCGGGGTTGAGAGGATCATCGGAAGGCGCCGGGAACAATAGAGAGAAGTACAATTAATAAGGGAAAAAATCAATGCCGCTAGGTCAAGTACCGTGTACATAGATCGATCCCGCCGACTGTCTTCGAGGCTACGCCGCGTGCCTAACCGTATGAATGAAAGCAAAGCCGGAGGGAGACGAGGCGCTCGATCGCGGCTGGCGAAAAGAGACAGAGACTACTCGTGGGAGAACGAGCGCTCGGGAGAGAGAGGCCGCGGTAAAACGGAACTAACAAGCAGAAACCAAGGCGGGAATGGCGGAGGAACAGAGACGGGGGTCGATTTAGAGGAGCAGGGGGATAGATAGGATCACTCGGTGGCGAGGGGAGAGTCGCAAAAAGAGATGGAAGGAACGCCCACGGAATAGCGAAAAAAAAAGTGATAGAAGGCCTGGGAATGACGGCTAAAGGAACGAGGCGATACGAGGTGGGATAAGAAGAACGAACAGGTAAAAAGCGAGAGAAGAAAATGGAATCCAAAGTGGCGATCGGGACAGAGGTATCGGAAGAAAGAATTGTACCGATGACGTAGAATTGAAAGGGGAGAGAGAAGGAGAGGGATAAGTGGCGAGGGAGGGTGGGCAGGAGAGAGAGAGGGCGAGCCGCGCAGGCGGCATCCACTGCCAGGGTCACTCGTCGCTCCTCCGCGAATGCTCTTGTACTCGGATGATTCTCTTCTTTGGAGCAGTCAGTGCGCTGCAAGCGCTCCGATGTCGCGTGTCGACTTTACGCTTTTCCGAGGGAAAACCTTGCGAATCGGTTGAATCGCCCGTCGACCGTGTCGTACGCGAGATCTCTAGGCAGTGTTAGCGATTTTTTGTCAACAGTGGACAAGTCTCGTGGTATTTGATCGTTCTTTGATCGAGCCTGACTGGGACGATCGAGAAGATCGATTTCACGCAGAGAGTAACGGGGAACGTGAACGGAACCGTGGCGACCGGTTGAGATTCTCAGGGATCGTGCGGAGCTGAAGTGATATCGGTCGGCAGCTGAGTCTCGGTAATTTTAGAGAACGAAACCTTTCGTCCGGCTCCAGGTGCCAATAAAACGACAGCAAGATGTATGAACGGACGATTCGGACGTAAAGGTGCAAGCATGATTAAAGATCGCGCGGAGATAAAGGATGAGCGATCCGGGGACGGCTAGTCCTCCTCTCACACCGGAAGTTCGGCGGTTGTCTCGACTGTTCTTTTACGCGTCGGTGAAGTAGCGTCCAAGGAAACTCGCGAAGTTCAAAGTGCAACCTGTGTTTGGGAATATTCCTCCGAGTGCGACGAGCCAGACACTTTCGGGATACAGGAGAGAAAGAGTTAGCGGAAATCAAGGTGCGACGCAGTATTATCTTCACTGGTAACAATTTCTTCACTGGTGGAAATAGATGGTGGAAAAGTTTTTGTAGGAATTACGTTCCCTTCGAAACCACTCGGGGCTCCCACATTTTCTAACACGCCATACAGTTTTCCTCGATCTGATCTCCCTTCATTTTCATTCCTTGGCATTTGAATAGCAGAAGATCGCACGGCGGATCAACCGAGGCATCAATATCCGAAGCTGTTGACCCGAAAAGACGTTTTCCCTCGTTACGAAAGACGTCTCGCTTACCGAAAGCTTTCCCGATTCATGCGAGTCCCAGTGGAGAAAAATTTCTCGCACAATAGAAATTAATTGCTAGCGTCGGCACTCTACAATCCTCGCTCGGTTCGCTCAAGTTTTCTCACGGAGCGTTCGTTAGAATTCATTTCCTTTGTAGCTCACCCCCTCATTCGCCAAGGAGCTTGCTAGTTCTTAGCGTTATTTTAATTAACTCCGAGGAAAATGATCGAGAACGACTTTGCAGTGATGAAACAACTGTGCGCCATTGCCGGTCGTCAAACAATTCGCGTAGTTACGTCGCCGCAGTAATTTGTCACTGCTTCCATGAATTCATTAACCGTTTGAAGAGAAACGAAAGGGCCGAGAACGACTGTACAGCGGAAAGATCGATTTTTATGGATGTAACAGCGGCTACGGAAACTGCGTCTCGGTCAAATTGGACGTGAAATTTAAATTTAAATTGCCCGAGTTTATTCTGTGCTTTCATCTAGATCCCTGTCACGCAACAAAACAGAACCATTCTTCTATACTCTCTTAATCTCGTGAAACAGGTCGAGGTTATTGCCGAAAATACGCGACTATCGGTACAAATAGCTGACGTCGATAACACGTAGTAATCCTGCGTGGAACCGGTTCCAAGGTGACAGCGAAGAACGCGAAGGAATTCGGGAATGCGAATAGGACGAGTGGTCGCCGAAGTAATCGAAAGATTGGATCGCGCGGAAATCGTGGAGCAACGATGTAAAGGAAGGACTAAGAGGAATTCGATGCCGCGATTCCTATCGTGACCATTATTCGCTAGCGAACAAACTCGATTAACCCGACGACTGTAGAGATCGATCTCGCGGTCCAATTATCAGCTGGAATTCTGAAGGAAGACCGATCGCGCCCTCAAGAGCGATTCGATCGTGGCTGACTCCACGAAACCGGAGGTGAAACCCCTCGCTTTCACTGCTCCGAAAAAGGGGCGAAAGAACGGAAGCGATCTAAGCCGAGTTCGGGCTTCCTGGTTTTTCTCCAGAGGCTGGGAAGCCAACTGCCGCCGAGAAGAATCGTAATCGACTTTGGGAGGCAGGGGAATACACCGTCAAGGGGATCGTTCCACGCCTACCACGAGAAATTAAAGCGTCCAGGAAACTTCTTGTTAGCAGTGAGAACAAGGGGCTTCGTAATTGGTAATAAGCATTTAAGGCTTTCCGGAAAAGCGGACAGCAAATTTGAGAGGAGCTGGATGAGTGGACGATTTCGGAAGAGAATCCATAGAAATCACCCAGCGATTTCAGAGATTATGATCAAAACACCCGAGGGAACTCGATCGTTCCCTTTAAGGGCAAGATCCAATAAACTATGCGCGTAGTTGCGGAGAACTTGGTACAAATCACCGCGAGACTTTGGTCCAGAGGCCAGCACAAAGGAGTCGATACAAAAGCTTGTTTACGCCGCTGTAAGCGAGGCAACTCTCGAATAGAACATTCGCGATACTGGTCAAGATCAACGGGAACACTTTCCAAACTCGCAAAACTCGACGGGGAAAATGCTTCCTTGTGGAAGCTGCGCAGCAGACGTCTAATAAACCTGTTCTGTCAAAGGAATTATTATAATTATAACGACTTTAATATTCATTAAATGGAAGATAAAATATCTACATATACAAACAATATATATAGAACTCACAAGGGAAGATTCCGGAAGTGAAAATTCAAGAAATTCTGAAACTTTGTGAATAGGTATGCGGGGAATTTTCTCCTGATTACAACGCAATTTTGGTTTGCTGCCCAAATTCATTCGAAGGGGATGAAATTAATCCCTGAAAATTCAGCTATTTTCCAATGTTGTGTTATAACTCGCGAACTGTAAGGAATAGAAAGAAAGTTTCCAAACAAAAGTTACTTCTTTTACTTAGATCTATCATTTGGTAAAATAATTATTTTACAGTTCACGAGTTGTAACACAAAATCAGAAAATAACCGTATTTTCAGGAGTCAATTACACGCTTTTAGAATGAATTCGGGCAGCAAACAAAAACTATGTTGTAATCAGGAGGAAACTCCCTACATATTCACAAAGTTTTCAGAATTTTTTGAATTTCCGGGTTCGGGATGTTCCCTTGTGGGTCGAGTAAATTGTTCTCTTAACCAGCAAATGTCAAAGACACTCAAGCCTTCATCTAGAAACACCTAAAGCCAGGAAGAATGCAATAGTTTCGTTACTACCATCCATGAACTTGGGGAAAACTGATCACAGGTCTCGGTATAGTCGTGACCAACAAAAATCCACGGCCGCGAGCTAAATAGCAAGGACTGCTCCCATATTCATCCCACCTGCATCCTCGCACGCGTTCCCCGTGTTCTCTGGTCTGCTAATGGCGATAATTAGTCACTGTGAGGGAGTCAAGTAATCATGTCATGGTTTCGCGATATGCAGATACACGGTGCTGGAAATGCGGGCTGACGCGTCACGGTTCGCACAGGTGAGCACGTAAATGTCCCTTACTCGTCTCCCCTTTACTTTCCCGTCACAATAAAACACCTCTGCCGTTACACTCGCGAGTAATATATTCATATCGGTGTCCAAAGATCGAAAAGTAAATGGGCAAGTATTCCCGCGCAGTGGAATCATTATTGGCACTACAATCGCTGGCCGGCCAGCCACGGTGGTTAATTAGCCGGTCTTTGTGTTCTGACCTTTAGCATTCGCGCCAGTCAGCCGGAAAATAATCTGACGCGTAATCCCGAGGCAAGCGCGTGAACCGTGCGGCCACTTCGCGTTTTTACGAACAAGGGCCAGCGAAACTTCGGGAGATTAACGTTGTAATTAATAGAGCGAAGCGATTCGATCACTGGAACACGATACAAATTAGCCACGCAGATTATCGTCCACCGTGCTCATCGAAATGTGCGTGCTTAGTGCGAAATTAATCGCGCGGACGGATCGAATTTCAATAATACAGCGAGATCCACGAAAATTTCCAACTGCGAATTCGACACGGCGTTGCTCAATAATTATCGTCGAACAGCTCACGGAAGGCTAAACGTGATGAAACGTACGCGAACCCGCTACATTTTCACGGGGCGTAGCCCGCCTAAATTCACTCTGCCACTATCACGGCGAATTATCGAATCGGTGAGTCCCTCGAACAATCAACGGACGCGTTATCAATACGCGTAACGGTGTACGCAATGCCCGCAGCAACGTTACTTCGATCCTAAACTCCAGTTTCACGAAATCCTCAGGCTTCCTGAATTCTGTTACGTCTGATAGAAAAAAAATTAACTCCTTCGCGAGTTTCGATACGCTGCAACCCTTTCGGCCGACAATTCGATGGGCTTCGGCGATTTTCGCGCGGCAAACGCGATTTTCGTGTTCCACTAGGAACGTGAAGCGGCAGCAGCTAGCCGTTGGACACTTTTTATCGGTGTGGAGATATATTCGGCCGGTTGTAATGGTCCTCCACGGCTCGGGGGCCGTTTCAATGACGCGCCGGTACAGAAAATAAAACGCGATAAAGGCGGGTCCCGCGTCGGAAGCTGAGTACCGTGCACCTCTGAAATTCGCGATTTACGAGCGAGATTTCCGCGTAGATCGGTTCCTCTCGGGGAATTTAACGCGCCCGAGAGATTAACGGTAACACGTGCGCGGTGGGATTAACGTGAGTTGCCCTTCGATAAACTGAGCTTGAACAATGACCGTGAAGAATTCTAATGCTTGCAACGCTACGTTCCCTTGTGCAACCACAGCTAGGGGAGGACCATTCGTCTTCGCTCATCGTCAAAGTGAACATATTCCTTCCGTCGTGCGAGCATTTCCTACGAGTAATGTTCGCGTTGGCCCCGGGGCCCCGCGAGAAAAGTGCTCGCGGGCGAAAGCTTCGAGTTGGAAAAATGGTGAACCACTCGCGTCACCCGAGCAACTTTTCTGAAGACAGATGAACCCTGTCAGTGGCAAGAGCTTTGACAAAGGAATAAATTGCAGCTGCTTCCGGATAAAATATAACGGGAGCAAAGTGGAAGGCATGGCTTTGGGCGTTGGAATCGAAGTGACACACCGTGGAATTACTTCTATCCACGGCCGAGTGATAGTTAATTATTGGCACAACAGAATGTTTGCTGGGAAAAACAGTTTGGGAACGAAACGATAACCACAACTGTTAAAGCGAAGGCTAACTACCGTCATTGGCTGTGATTTCGACGAACACGGACCCTTGGTCCTGCGACCTCCGATGTTCCTAATTGAGGTACAACGATGCCGAGCAACCCTTTGGCGTCCAGCAGATAGGAAAATCACCATGGGTCGAGCACTACCCGTCTGTATCCAATGACAAAGACTTAAGACGGACTGAATTAATCCCTGCACTCAAGTGATCTGTGCTTTAACTACGACAGTCCTCTTTGGTTTAATTCTGTCTCAAAACCAAGCACAAAGTGAGAACGATCTGGTAAAATTGATTAGGACCACGAGAGGATCGTTGGTAAAGTTTCAGTGAATTAACGACGCTCGAAAGAGACAATAGTATTACGCTGGCGTTTTAAGGTTTTATCCATCACTGTTCGCGTTTCATTAATCAGTGGAGGAGATTCGTGGGAAATTTTAGAGAAATCCTTGGCCAGCTGGGAGCTCTGTAACCATCCCTCGCTTTATCACGAACCAACGATCATAATCTACTCGCTTATCTCGGGTCCGAAACGCTCTGTTATCCTATGCAGACCAAGCAAAACCTCGTCAAAGTTCAATTAATGTTGGACGAGCTACTCTATGACTTTTTGATCGCTATACATTGGGGAACTGCATGTATCGCGAAGTTAGTTAACAATGATCTATAGGCATCTAGGGGAGCTGCATATATGGGGCAATAATTAAGGGGTCTAACAAGATTTGCCTAGCTTTTTGGCGATATTAATATTAATAAGTTAATAGAAACTTACTCCTTCGAGCAGTGGTGCACCCAGAAGGGGGTTTAGGGGCCCTGGCACTCCCCAAAGAAAAGGGGAAAAGGAGATTAATAATAATATAATAATAATAATAATAATAATAAAAATACGTCTTTATTACACCAACTACTTGCGTTAGATTTACCAATCAAAATAATTCAAAAGCTTTGTAAAAAGAAGAGAAAACTGGATTTTAGTCTTTAAATAAATTTCTATAATCACAGAATTAAAAATATTTTTAGCCGATCAATTCGGCTACCCCCAAGATTAAATTCTGCACGCGCTACTAACTTGACGATGAAATATTATAGTTCTTTAATCGAAGTGATCAGTTAGGGTAGCTGACGAAGCTCCTTCACCCATCTCGCAATAAGTTTCTTTATTAGTTATTCATGCGTCAGGGTGCGAACTCGGCTCATCGATCGGATCAGTCGTCGTTAGAACGAGTATCGCAGTCTTGTTTGTACAGGCAGTGCCACTATTCGCGGTACCCCATCGCACTGACAACATTCGCGAAGACTACGTGGATGGAAAATCGTTTCTATAATAAAGTTTCAGTACCGCTGCCGTTACCATCGAGTCTTCTGCTCCCCAACCCCTCGTAGACGCACGGGGGCGCGAATATTTATGCGAGTGGCAATTTTCCTTATCCCATTTTACCGCGCGATCATTCCAGGTCGAGAAGGTATGTACCTACATACCTCGTAACGGATATTCCTCGACGATTCTCGTCGCAAACTCTCATAAAGGCGCGACACTTTTGAAAAAGTTCCCGATTCTTTTAGCAAACTTTCGTAATAAAGTCAGAAATGCATTGTCCTCGAACTTTCCGTTCGTTCATCAGATCCGCGTGAGAAATAGATCCGACGTAGATTAATCGTGGGTCCTTAATTATCCCATAAATATTTACAACTACATCCGGGATAAACGACCAGCGTCGTGAGTGTACAATTAAAACGCTCTGATTAATGGCTCGTCGGTGCGTCGGAGTTATACCGCAAGATTTGCAGAAATTAAATTCGTCGGAAATTCGGAACCAACGGTGGGACGAAAAATAGATAGAAATCCCCGTGGAATGCCTCAACACCTGGCAAGATTTTACCGAGAAGAATTGCCTCGTTCAACAAAAGAAACCGAGGCGTGCTGATATCACCTATGATCCCTTCGATTTGCACGCAAATTTCCAGACAGCATTATATAGAAGGTGAGGAGCAGCAGAATTTCCACCGTGTGTCTGCTTCGAGACAGACAATTGGAAGTTTTCCATCTTCTTCATCGATCCTAGCCGGCTGTAAGCGGAGTCTGTAGCCTTCGTAAAATTAAGGTAAATGGAAAGCAAGAAGAAAGACAATGAATTCTCGCAGCGCATTGCACCATTCGCGTATCTCTTCTTGCAAATGGAAAGAACCGAAGAAGACAAGGAAGATATCCGTGGGAACGCGACGAAGAGGGAGATTAGCAAGGTAAATAAGCATCCTGGATCTGACCCCGGGTCGGTCCAAATGATTTCTTCTCGTGGAACGGAGAACGGTGGTCGAGGGAGGTTGGCTTTACGCGTCGAGCCTCGGAGGAGCGATCAGGATAACGCGGCAGCCACGAGGAGCGCTTAAGCACGGACCAAATCCGCGCCTTTACGGCCGACAAGTTGAACCGTTCCCTTGCAACTGATGTGTCTCGACCTAGAGAAAATGGGCGAGAGGGAAAAGCTGTCCGTTTCGAGTGGAGCCGCCGAGAAATCGTCGAACAATTTCGTCGTAAATCCTTGTTACCAGTAGCAGAGATGACGAGTGCTTAGGGAAGATTGCCTACCCCCTGAATCACGGCCGAGGAAAGTTCGTAGCAAACTTCAACATCAAGCGGAGAGATAAAGTGTCCTCCTTTTACGCACGCCCCCGCGACCAAATATCTGGGAAAAATGTGCGCGGAGCCCTGCGGGCTGACACGGGGAATTCGCTTTAATCAGCATCGAGGAATTTTTTTATGAGAAAGGAAAAGGGTGAACGAAGCGCAGGATTGGGAATGAATGAAACACAGAACGACTCGTTCATCGTTTCTTTCGAAGTAGAAACAGACAGAGGGACGAGAAGAAAGACGAAGTAAATTATACCGAGCACGTAGAACACTATAACAGAAATCGTGTTACTTCGAATTACATGGGACACGAATTTCTGTCGGATGGGAATGGAAGAAATCGGGAGAACGAGCGGCAGACGCCAGTAACACCGTCGGGAAACCTATCGTCGGCTCGGTAAAATGGTCAGCTGTTGCTTTCGTTACTGCCAACCCTCTAAAAATACGTGTAGCTTCGGGCTTCGAGCTTTGCCCCCTTCTCGTTTCAACTCTGAGTCAACTATAGGAACTCCTTGTCTAATTTTACCGCGAAACAGTGTCCCGCGTTCTACGAGGGATCGCGCGTCCTTGGCGATTGTGAAATTTGGACAGAAGCCTTGTAACGCCTGATCTCGACTAGTTTCGGCGAAGATTCCACGATTCAGCCGATACAGTGGTGTCGTAAACAATCGCGAGACGCCCACGCGATCGAGCTGGACCCATCTCCGCGGCTTGGACCCCGCCGCGACGATCAAGTGTTCGTATCCACGTTCAACAGCGACGTTTACGATCGATTAATCATCCGCGCTCGTAATTTTCAGTCATAAACTCGAGCTTAAACACCGCGCGGCCGAAATCTTTACGAACCTCGCGAGAGGCTTGTTTAACGTATCAGGGAACGCTGATAGATGTAGCCACAAACGATTACAACAGGATTAATTGATTCTGTTAGCGCTGTGTTTAATCTTCTCGCAGCAGGGTAATTGGGAGATTTTCGCGGCAAGTTGACTAGCTTCGCTCGACGCAGAGGAACTTTTCAAGCGACTCAGCTCACTTGGCCTAGTTAACACGTTACACAGACTGAAAGTCTCGCGACCTTTTGAACAAGCTTTTTCCGTAAACGGGAGACCGTGGACGGGTCGGAGGTGTGTCGTCGGCAGATATCACCGCGTCTATTTCCAAAATGGGTCGTGCGTAAGAGTGACGACGCGAAATGTTCGTAGAATACGTCGGCGACGACGTACCGAAAATAATCCACGTGCCATCGCACTGTGGAGCATCGTCTCTGGATCGCCCGTTTGTCACGAGGAATAAAGCGAAAACGCAGACGACTGGTCAGGGTCCCAAAGAAACAATAGCTTCGCTTTCGCCAGCGGAAGAACGCCAGAGAGGCTTGAACACGACGAATAAAATTCTTTTCCCAAGGTGCAAAACGTTTCGATACTCGATTTGACCCGCTTCTTCTTCTTCGCTATCAAAGAGCGATAAGCACGGAGGGAGAATTTATTTCACCTCGATATCGGCGGCGAGAGGAGGTAACGTAGCCGCAGAGACGCGCCGTCTGATCTTAAACGACCGTTACTACTTATCGCATTCCCATCTCGTGGCTGAGTTACTCCACTTTCCAACAGCACCGAGACTCAACGACCAAGCGGCACACTCCCTCGCATTCGCGATTAGCAGCGTCTCTTTCACTGTATTTCCGACAATGACGCGCGCTCACGAAGCCAAACGTTTATTTAGAAATAATGGACAGGCGGGAAGTTAAACACGTCTAGTGTGACGTCGAGTGTACAGTGAAAAGTTTGCAACAACGAGTGATTCAGAGTTCTAGCAAGTGCCGAGTCAACTTCCACCGAGGACGGGTGTCTGTAGTGCTTTCCATAGAAAGTTAGGCGACATTCTACAGTCGCGAGCGAGTTTTTGAAGAGGCGTGTCAGCCGGAGATGCAACGATCAGAAAAGTATGGATTGTCTTGTGCTCTTAGTACCAGCAGAGGAAGAAAGCTACAACGTTCGAACGAGGAAACTATCCAGTATTAAAATTCAGGCTTTCCTTCGGCAAATGCATAAAGTGCAAATAAAGTTTTCGTTTTTTTTTTGTAACGCGAGTCTCGCTTTAATAGTAGCTGCGTAACGGAGAAGGCGCGCCAGATGTTGTTCACACTTGAACGTTATTGCTTATAAGTGACAGTCATATCATCTCATTTCCTGGCTGTTCCACTTAGCGGGGCCGACCTAGCGCAGCAGCCTCGACGCGATACGACCGATTTTCTTTGGCGAACCCCCGCGTTTCCAACGCGCTTCGACACGCCGGGCCCCGAGTTCACGAGCGCGTTTAGACCAGACACCTTTTGCATCGGTTCCGCGAGTATATTTAACCGTTTAACGACCCACTCGGCTAGTTTCGCGGAAACTAGCGCCGTGGCAGGCTGACTTCACGACGATCGTAACCGTATCAAGCGACAGCGAGCTCTTTGAGCTACCGAGACAGCTAACGCGTCGATAAAGCCCAGCCCAGAGATGCAGCATTCGGGAAACAGTGGTTTAATGAGCGCGTAAATCCGACAAGTTTATCGAAGACGGCTTCGCGAAGACGAGGGATCGCGTCGCGATTCGCCGCGATAATGGAATCCTATTTATCGTATTTATCGGACGTTCCACTTCGCCGTTCGCCGGGCCGGCTAATTATTATTTATGCAGCTACTCCACGCAACGATATAAATACTATCGATCTTGCGCCACCGCCGGCACCCGGCAATGAATTACTCCCGCGACAGCAGCCATTATGTCTCGCAGATGCCGCGGCGGGGAAAGAAATTTATCTCCCAAACAGTCTCAGGCAGCAGAATCTGATATTAATGTCACGATCGAGCTGAATTGCTTGTACTTTATAGGGGTGCTTAATTAAACTCCAAACGTGATGCGGAGTTGGAAATTAATACAGTGGAAACGGTGCAACTGGGCATAGTTAATTATTATAATCACGTGTTAACTTGTCGCATTCGCCAACGAAAGTCGCGCGAACCACTTAAAACTTATCGAATAAACAGCTATTTAATGACGAATTTTATGCGACACGGTATCGTTCCATTAAAATTCACGCTTTATAGCGAACGCTAGCCTCGTTCTCGTCAAACCTATACTTCGTGCGCGATCGTTGGCCTGAATTATCATTAAACCGACATGCCGTTGTATTCCATGGTCACCAAGGATCACATTCGTACGCGGCAAAGCCAGATTAAGTGATGTTTGAAAATCCGCGATAAACTGGATTGCTCCACGACATTGTTTACCTTCGCGACTATTATTTGGCGGCTCTAGAGCGCGAGACTGCGTCCTATGTATATTTATAGAAGATGATTCCTGCGCGGTGCCCGCGAGCCTCGAAAGCCAGCTATGCCTAACACCAATCACGTTACATCGCCTATTACGAATCGATGTGTGCCAAACACTCGAATCAATAGAACTCTGAAATAGCGAGTAGAGGAAACAATGCCGTAGGAACTACGCGGTAGGAAAGAGCGAGAAATAGTGGCGAGGATAACTATCAACCAACTAGATTTCTCTACTAATTCCCCGCGAAACAAGCTATCGTATAAGCCAAGGAATAGTCGCGGAATGCCGCGCGAAAATTGCATACCGGCTAGTCGCAATTCGAGCTGACGCTGGATCTCGTAAATCAGCGGGCAAAAGTACCAGCCTCGGTAAACTTTTCGTCCGAGTGGCTTCCCCTCCTCTGTCCCCCGCGAATGTCGGATATTACGGCCAGCTCGGGGCCACCGTTCAGATGCGATTCGTAATCAGCTCGCTACGGCAACATTTCGCCTTTAGTCAAGAATATTCCGAGCGATCGCCTGTAAGGAAGCTCCCTTTTTTATTCCGGCTTCTTCTCTCAGAGTCTTACGCAGGAATCTCTAGCGAGGCACTCGCGACGCGCAAGCTTCTTTCAAGGGAAAATGAATTAAGCCCATGAAATGTTGAGAAAAGCTGATTTTCACTAGCGAGATACTTTCAGGGGTTGGAATTAATAGTTGAGGGTACAGGAACGAAAAACGAGAAGGGTGAGTTATTAGAAGGGCCTCCGTTAAAAGATACAAGATCGTAGGCATCGAGAAATGCAGGCTTATTGAGAATATTGCTAACGATTTGGTAAGAGCCACCGCGTGGGACAATTAGTTTTGAGCTTGTTTCGAGCGTAGTTCGCGGCTGTTAGAATTATGGCTGGGTACGTTCGGACGATTTAATTCTCGAGACAATATATCGGAGGCAGGAAGGAGGAAGTTCGGTGAAACGAAACTTGACAACGGCACCTGGACCCAGCGAAAGTTTAATTACCAACGTAAGCGTTGCCAATGAAAGTTTCGCGCGTGCGGTCACAGCCGCGGAGAAAAACAAGTTGGATTTCCTATGTGGATTCGATTCTCGCCTCGCCAACTTTCCTCGTTCCCTCTCCCTTTTCTCGAAGGATTAAAGCTAGAACTCGCATATGTTCCTTTCCCGTCGCTACCGTTAATCTGTTAATCGCTTTATTCGAACATTAGCGACAATGGTGTTGATTGTCGCGAAACAATCGTCAATGTTATTTCCAACGAATCCCAGTCCTATCCGTTTCGAATTTAAACGACACTCGATAGGGCCACCGAAAACAGTGGCACACGGCGATCGTGTTAAATCAATATGGTATCACAGAGGGAAACCACGCTCGTTCCCTGTGCAAAATCGACGACGCGGAAATTAGGAACGGACAAATTAACGACAGGTTCGAAACATGCCAATCAACGCTTGAAACGACGTAAATGGCACGAAAGAGGTAGCCCAAGCGAACTAACGCCAACGTCCACCTGCTTCTGTTTCAGCGTTTCAAACTCCCAAATGAAATTAATTTTGTTCGCAAACTCCACCGTGCCCAGGAGATAAAAATGCTACCTACCATATCGAATGGAAAAGCTTTTGTCCCTAAACGAATATCAATGGTATCCCTTGAGATACGTACGGCGTACGCTTCGCCATTAGAAATGTATTAAAATCTCTAACTCACGTGGGCTTCGGGTTGCCGTAGATTCTCGACTCGAGTGGCGTCCAAGAGAAACAATGGCAGACAGCAAACGTTCGAGCTCTGCTGGTGTAAAACACTGCTTCGTGTTCACTCGCGGCACTGTTTTATTAGTCTCTCGATTAAGTTTCTTAGCCCGAAGTGGCCGATACGCGGAATTATCGTCAGTCGACTCGCCGTACGAAGGACGAGTTATCACTGATCCGGTCTAGCGGCAGTGTTTACAGTAGAGCGCCCCCCTCTTCGCGCTCCTCACTCGCGACTGTTTACAATGGAAAGTCGAGGTTAATGTCTTCGTCTTAAAACACAATACCGAGGAAACGATAACGTTTGCTACGCGTCAGGTCGTTAAATTTTGTCTACGCTGGACGCTTCGACGATCACGCAACGATTAACTTTTCGCGGTCAGTTTAGATATTGCGAAATCAGGCGGATAAAAACTTTCGCTGCCTCCGGACGCACTGTCTTCGGGAAAGCAACGCGAGCGACACGCACGACATCTGGACGACTTATTTGAATTCCATTCCCGCGAAGAAATACGCCGGTCAAAAAAGCGCGAAAGTACAGTGGCTCGCAAGGATATTCGGACACTCTTTAAAATCGCATAACTTTTTTAAAATTAATTCAAACGACTTGAGTTTTTTTGAGAAGCTGGAGGGATTAATTTGCTAAATGATATGATTCGTCGTTTTGAAAAAAATGCACTTGGTCGGAGTAGCATTCCCGAAAATCAGCGATTTTCGACCTTATTCTGCGATCTTGAAACGTGTGTAGCTCAGAGCAACGTTAACAGATTTTGATGAAATTTTAGACACGTATATAACTTGCTTAAATCTACAAACGGGTTTTTTGAATTTTTATTAAGGATTCACAAAAAAAAGTTTAAAAACGACCTTTACTATTTTTTTTTGCTACTCCGACCAAGTGCATTTTTTTCAAAACGACGAATCATATCATTTAGCAAACTAATCCCTCTAGCTTCTCAAAAAAACTCAAGTCGTTTGGATTAATTTTAAAAAAGTTATGCGATTTTAAAGGGTGTCCGAATATTTTTGCGAGCCACTGTATCAAAAACTGAAATTAAATATTTAAAAGTTGGATCCGCTTTTTCTTGATAATTCTATATTAAAAATGGTGTGTTTTCTGAGCGATTGATATCGAAGTGGTTGATTTTGTCTGATTGCAGATTTTTGGAAAGCTTCGAGGCAAGTGCAGGAGTTAAACTCGAGTCGCTAATCAGCGCGATATCGCGTCACGCTGCAGATGTGTATCTCCAGAAGCTTCATCGATATTAGGCAAATTGAAATTGATTTAGTGGAGCTTTGGAGGAGATCAGAGTCGCGGAAAGCGAGATAGTACTCGGAGGACAGCGTCGATAATGTCATGCTACCGAAACTGTTCTCCCTCGGCTCTCACAAAGTCAAAAGGTAGTGAGAGTCGAATTGAAACGTGGAGATTCAGATTCCTCGGAGAAGCCTGAAGCTCTGAGAAGACTTACAAGAAAGCATTAACGAACGAAGGCAAAGATACAAGTTTCTCGAAAGGGAATCCATACTCGAGAACAGTCTTCTTCTCAAAAAGAGTGGAGTAAAATTGAAGGAGGAAGCAATCGAGTTGAAGAAGATTCGCAAACGAATGTACGCGATCGAGCAGACACAAAAGTGTGGAAAAATGGTAACGTGAACGTCTATACAGGGCGCGGGAACACGCTGATGAAGAAGCAGGCAAAGAAAGGACACGAAGGTAGCTCGAAACGATGGAAACGAGCTTCGAGGCCTTGAATACGACGAGTTACTACTATGTCGGCCAATTATCGGGAAATTCGTCGGTCAACGAGAGCGTGGGCGAGCCGCTCGAATGTAAACAGGAGATCAATTCGAGCGGCCTCTTCGATTTCATCATCTACGGCGTGCTGGTGAATCTGGTCGGGCTATTTGGCATCCTGGGTAACGCGATCTCAATGATCATTCTATCGAGGCCACAGATGAAATCGTCGATCAACTACCTCCTAATTGGCCTTGCCAGATGTGACACGATACTAATTGTTATTGCGGTAAGTCCATTGCATACCTGCTGCATTTTATGAGACACTTAAAATGTTACCGCAAACTGGAGGAACATTGGCATGTTTTTGTGACATTTTGTTATCTTATACGTTATATACACAGTAACGGACGAAAGAAAGTTTACAACTTTTAAAATCGTATAAGTTTTATAAAATTAATTTAAACGAGTTGAGCTTTTTTGAGAAGCTACAAGGATTACTTTGCTAAGTGACGTGTTTCGTTGTTTTGGAAAAAAATTTCCGGGAATTTCGCAATTTTCGACCTCATTCTGCAATCTTTAAGCGTTTGTAGCTGAGAGCAACGTTAACCGATTTTGATGAAATTTTAGGCATGTATACAACTTACTTCAATCTATAAAAGGGTTTTTTGAATTTTCATTGCAGGCTCACAAAAAGGTTGAAAAAACAACCTTTACTATTTTTGTTTGCTATTCCCACCAAGTGCATTTTTTTCAAAACGACGAACACGTCACTTAGCAAACTAATCCTTGTAGCTTCTCAAAAAAACTCAACTCGTTTGGATTAATTGTATAAAACTTATGCGATTTTAAAAGTTGTAAACTTTCTTTCGTCCGCCACTGTAAAATATTTATTTTCAGCCACTACGACCTTGAAAAGAAACTCGGTTTTACAATTTTTCATTCGTCCATCCACCCACTCTGACACTCTTTCCATCTCACAAAACAAAAATCTAACTCATCTTTCCATTTTCTATTTTTGTTTTAAACTTATTTTCTACCTCTCTCAGCCACACTATTATGCCTCAATTTTCTGCCCCCTCTAATACCCTTTCTATACTGAATCCTAGTCTCTCTGTTTCCGTACAGTCTTCAATTAGGTGCTTCAAAGTCCCCGGTCCTCCCCCGCGCATCTTCTCCCTTCTTCCTTCATCCAATACCTATTATTCACCTCGAGATTACCACACCTCGCTCTGTTATCTTATACTATAAAGCAGAAAGCTTATGTTTGTGTTTGTCTGTCGCCTAATAACTTTCGAACGGTAAACACTGGTGGCACGAAATGTATCTCAGCTCATTACAGCTGGCTAATGAAGATGAATGTGACTATTTTCAGAAAAAAATTCTTTTTATAAAATCAGAATCTAAATTCCGGGTGAAGCCGAGTAGCAAAGCTAGTATAATATAAAAACTAACATTTTCGTATTTTTACATTGTATCTTTTATGATCGCACCACAAGTGTCAAATTGCATAAAACTTTTATCCTTTTCTTCCTCCTATAATACATGTTAAGTAACTGCCAGTGTTTCCTCAGCTTGGCCCGGGAGTTGCTAAAAGACGCCGACTTTTTAGAGCTACTAAAAATTTCAACGCTCACAGCACCCATTATCTAGCTAACAGGAAAGCTCGTTAGTCCTCGTGTAAATCGTGTGAAGCGTTAATAACGGCTTATTCAATTGCGAGAGCGTAAAGTACAAGTGAAACATACGCGAGAATTATTTCATAATTGCCCGAACGCATGAACATTCTGTCGTCATGAATTTACAACTAACCCGTAGTCTCTCGAGGACTTAGTTGCTTCGAAGCACGCGATGACAAGCCTCTGTTAATTTATTACTCCAGTCGAATGCGAAAGCTCGTGGAACTTGTAACTCGGAGCGAAACAGGCTTGATTTAACTTCCCCGCCGTGTATGATTGTGATTTAAATATCATTAACAGTGTTCGCGACGATGGCGGCGAGAATAATTAAGCGAGAGCTGCTCTAAATAACCCCCCTTCGCCCTTTAACGATTCCAAGGATCCGCCGTCAAGTCTGGAATTATCGGGATCGACGATTAAGACGCCAGCTCGTGTGTTAAGCGATCCTCTTGATCTTGAAGAGGCGGGTAGTTGTTTACCCGCAGAAAATATCTTGCTGTTCCATCGTTGCGTTACGTAAACCGCAACGGTCTCTCATCGCCAAATGAATTTCCCGAGGTCAATATCAAGATCCCCGAGGGTGTTCGCCGTTGGATACGCTGTTATTGCCCAAACAGCTACAACGCTTATAACGTGCCTCAGGCACTCTCTATTCGACTGTCCAGCAGCTGGGAAACAGTTAAACCCGGGCGATTTCGTCCAATTGAATCGCGTTAATTAGAGATGTTCAATTAGAGATTCGAGGGATTCGTTTGAACCGCGCGGTCGTGGCTCTGACTTCTAAGTTCCAAACTTCTGCTGGCCCGTTGATTCCGCGACACGCGCTGGTTATCGAGGCTCTGGCGAAAGTTAAACGTTATCAAACTCCTTTTTCAGATATTGATTTACGGCTTGCCAGCGATTTACGCGTACACGGGCCTGCTGTTCGACTACAAGTTCATCGTGTACCCGAAGATCGTGCGGTTTCTCTATCCGTTGTCATGCATGGCGCAAATCGCGACGGTGTATCTGACGCTGACGGTGACGCTGGAGAGGTACATCGCGGTCTGCCATCCTCTGAAAGCAAGATCATTCTGCACGTACGGCAGAGCTCAGCTGGCTGTCTTGGTCATTGTGATATTTTCTTTCATTTACAATCTACCAAAGTAAGTCTTCCCCTTTTACCGCAGGATGTAACGTTTGGATTATACCTACTGTTCGAATAATAGCTCCTTTCCTGTGTGTTTCCCACAGATTCTGGGAGGTAGACTTCTTTACAGAAGTCCACTGGAAGTACAACGTCACGATATACTGCCTGTACCCAGCAGACTTGAGGAGCAACGACTTGTACGTCACCCTCTACGTCCACTGGATGTACTTTTTTATTTGCTATCTGTTTCCGTTTCTCGCTCTGGTGATCTTCAACGCGGCCATCTATCAACGGGTAAGCTAGACCAGTCACGATCTACCGTCTGGAATTCAAGATATATGTATGTTCTTGTACAAGGCGTTAGTAGCACGTGGAGGAATAATCGATTAAAGTTAGATGGTAATGAATGGTATGAGGGTTACGGGAAATACTGAGAAATTTAAAGTTAAAAGTTAAAGTTTAGTTTTTGACGATTATATCTCCGATTCCATTGAAAATCGAAGAGAAATGGGGCGAGTTGAGGAAGAAAAACGAGCGAGATCATGCAGTTGAATTTAGATTATATGCAGGCGACACTCTGGGTTCGGGAACGACCCAAATATGTAATGAGCGGAGCGTGAAAACACAGGAGGGAGAGAAAGCATGGGCACGAACTTTTTCTCTGCAACCCAGTTCCGTGATATCCATAATTTTGAAGAGAATGACTCACAGAACGGCACCTTCGATTCTAACGTGCATTCCCATTACCATTCTTATGGAATCGACCCGTGGAGAATAAAAATACACTCGCGAACTGCAATGCATACTTTGGTACCTTGACAGAACGCTCGAGATAACGCGGCGAGCAACGTTTCCGCAGGAACTCTTCTCGATATTGAAGAGTATTATGATTCTTCTGTTCCTGATCAATTGCACCAGGCAAAAAGGTGGAATTATTCTTTAAGGGTGGGTTCTGCCCTGTGGGACCGAAAAAGTAGGTGGTAATTGAGAATTTTTTATAAAAAAACTGTTGAACAGATTTATTTGAAATTTGGCAAGTTGTTTTATTGTACTTTTAAGTATTATTACCAATTTTGATGAGTCTTTACAAAAAAAATGTGCGTGTGTAGAGCGTCGATTGCAGAACGTTGAAAAAAAATGGCTCGTGCTGGCGTTGAAGGAAAGTGGCCTATGGTTTATTTGAAACACAAGAAGGAAAAGGGATTCTTAATCTGCATGAACATGAGTATCTATGGAACTAGAACAATTAAAAAAATGAAAAATTGTTAAAATGGCAGCCTTTAGAAGAAAAAGTTCGAATTTCGTCGAAAAATCGCAAGGAATTAGTTAAATAAAAAAGAACGGTAACCCAGATACAGCCATAATCCTAGTTCAATACTGAAAAGTACAATAAAACAACTTGCCAAATTTCAAATAAATCCATTCAGCAGTTTTTTTATAAAAAATTTGCAAATATCACCTACTTTTTCGGTCCCACAAAGCAGAACCCCCCCTTAAGTACTCCATTAGTCGATAAACACAGTATCCTTCCTACATTTACATTATGCAGTGGACAAAAGAAGCCACGATTTCTGTAAAACCCTTGCAGTGTATAACATACTGTCGCAAAAAGCTTAACATATACGAACCACGCCCGTGCGTAATGTGAAGTTTACAGGCGCATACGTAATTCGCATATACAGAGCACACGGTTTATAGCTGCAGCTGGAAGTGCAGATAAAGCCGTGGCCGATTTTCCATGCCGCCCCTTTTCACTTTACGTTCACGAGGACGTGAACGTACGAGCACGGAAACTTACGTGTCGCCTCGGTTTCTCCGGAGTAAATCGCGCGCGGTTTTATTAAATTAATATTTGGCAGCGAGCGACGGCCCTTCGTTCTGTCACAGTTACAGCAATTCGTTTTTATAACGATCAAGGTACACGGCGCAATTTGCACGATTCAGTTCACCAGCGCTGGACCAATTTCCCAAGTGGCGCGTCGCCAAATAAATCCTTGCACCGTCTCGCGCAATCTCCCATGGCCCGCGTAAGAAATTTCCGTCGGGTGGCCACGGGAAACAATCCCTGGGGGCAAGTTCTTTTACCGTGAAAATCGTACGACCAATTCCGCTTCTCTTTCGCTCGCAGCACGCCCCGAAACGCAAATAGTTTGTTCCGCCGCTATTTTGGGGGTGTAATGCGAAAGATACGTCGTGGGAGTCGCGAGGAAATTGGAGAACAGGGGATGATCTAAACGACCGAACTGTTCGAAGGTATAGCTCGTGAAACTCCCGCGTTTTTATGTGTCCTTGTCAATTTCCGGGGAATAGAAATGGGTCCTGTCGCCTCTTATATCCTTATTCCATTTTACGACATCGGAAGCAAAGTGTCAGGCAGTAAGAGGGATGTATTAAGGACGCTTAGAGGGGTGTCTTCTACCCTCATTTCCGATGACCAATGAAATGAGTATTTCATCAAATTGCGTCGTAAAGCTAGAGGGCACGCTGAAGAGTTGGGTAAAGAAAAAGGGCGGGATTGTAGGTAAAACGCAAAGAGGACGGTACTGGTGGCTATAAAGACACCTACAGCCCTTTGCACTACTCGAGGTGGACATTTTCAAGAAATAAAGAAAGCAACGACCCTGGGAACAATTCCTATTCTTTTGCCCACCACTGCGACACGGGAGCCACTAATTATTTTCACGCGGCCACCGTTTTATTTTGCCTCCTTCTTCCCTCCAGTCCTATTCATCCTTTTACACACACATACTTGTAGTTTCCTGGAAGAAGAAACAGCCATTAGTTCCCGCGCTACGAACGGGGAATCAATTACAAAGCTTCTCTTTCCTCGCAAACCTTACTAACAACGTCAAAATTGCGCGTGAACTTCTGCGATCATCATTAAAGTTTCCTCGCAAAAGTTTCCACGGCAATGGTCTCGCTAATTGAGTAAACGCCCGATTGTAATGAAGCCTTAGACCGAAGCAGGTTCGCAGCGCAATAGTACAATTAATTGCGAGAGATCCGTGTTGGTTTCAGGTGAGAAAGGCAAACAGGGACTTGCAGCAGCTGTCCCGTCATCAGAGGCGCGAGATCGGTTTGGCGACGATGTTACTCTGCGTGGTGATCGTCTTTCTGATCTGCAATATCTTGCCACTCGCCTCGAACATCCACGAGACTTTTCTCAACGACCCGCCGCTGTGGCTGGTGCAAACGGGAAATTTCCTCGTCACCATCAACAGCAGCATCAACTTCATCATCTACGTGATCTTCGGCAGGAAGTTCAAGAGGATATTCCTGAAGCTGTTCTGCAGCTCGAAGCTGTTCGGCCCAGGCAGGGACAGCCCCGAGTTCCAGACTTACGCCGAGTCGATCGTCACCAATGTCACCAATACAGAGATGAGGAACTCCATCAGGCATTATCACCTGAACAGGTCCAGCACTATGAGCAGGAACAACAATGTCTCGAACGGTAGTATGCGGCAGAGTCTGAAAGGCTCGGGGAGACCCGCCAGCCCGGGACCATGCGTCTATTATCCCGCGAGGAGTCCTGTTAGAAGCCCCAGTCAAATGTCTAGGACATCCAGCAGCCACAATGGATGGAGTAAAAAAGACCTTGATTCAGCCCTGTAGTTAATCTAATTCCGATATGGTCGCAGTAGCTCATGGACGATAGTGCAACGCTCCTCTGCGCACCGTATAAGTATAGGATAAAATAAGAAAGTCTTCTAGAACCAGAATCCTTCGATTCATTACACTCGCATGGGTTCGCGAGTTCTTACGAGTCTCGCGTACCTACGCGATTGATTAACTCTTAGGAAACAGCTACATTCACTTTCAAATTTCAAAGAATTACTCTGACAGAACTTGCCCTATCCAGCGAGACCTTAATGTCATTTGGCGATCAAGGAAACTCCCGAAATGCGATGCATTTTAACATATTACATATACATATATCGTGCGACTGCTTCATCGTGTATATACCGTATGCAAGGCATTTCAACGTTAAGAACGCGTGAGCGTTCGTCCGCAAGTGTATAGTTATCATTCTCTGGAACTCGTAATGTGATAATGACTTTAGGAACAGGATGGTGAATGTCAAAGGTTGATCCTGATCGTACCGATGTCGAACGGGACTTTGGTAACGATGAAATCTGATTATCGAATACTGTAAGATAGGAAGGTTATAATAAAGGGACGTATCGAGTTACTCGAGATTCATTGTCACACCGTAAAAGCATGCAGGATGAATGATTACTTTACACGTGTATGGAACTAATGTACATATAGACAATTTCGTGTAAAAACGCGTCCTCGATATTGCACCGTACTGTTAGCGAATTGTAAATAATGTCCACAAACTATGTAGTTTTGATATGTTATAACGCGACACAAAGACTTTTCCTCGTTCCATGGGTGATCAGACCTATGGCGTCGATTTCATTTTCGAAGAAGAGAAACCACGGGAGAGAGAGAAGCGACCAAAAAATCTAGATTCCCAATTATCCTTAGACTTTTAGAAACACTGAACCTCTTTTCCACGCGAATACAGTATTAATAAGTCTCCCTTAGCGCTCCTTACCATAATCGAGCAAATGCAAATAATTATCGAATTCGAATCAACTAGAGATTCGTTGATTTTCACAAGCTTTGGAATTTTTATTCGTCGTATATGAATTCTGAAATATTAATTGCATATGCCCGACGTGGGTATAAAGACTACAAAGGCACACAAAAATATGTTCGTCGTGACGCACCTGTTCTTCTGAAATATTAAGGTGTAATACTGACGAAGGAAATAATTCATATTAATATCGGAAACAGATATGTACTGTAATAGAAATTCTTACAATTCGTGTACACCTTAACATTTCGGAAATAAATACAAACGTGTACCTGAAGCCATTAAGAAGATCTCTAAAATTCTTTTATATTCTGCCTCAGGCTTAAGCTCCGCTAAAGAACAAATATATCCTACTATACGCGATGGGACGCATTATCGGAAATGCGACAATTTTCAACTAAGAAGCAAACATTACAAATAATACGTATAAGTGATATAAATTGTAAATATCGAAGTTTAAAATACTCTATTCTAATTTTTAGTAGACACTAAATTGGAAATGTGAGGGACTCTTTTGCGAGAAAGATCGAAAAATGTTTTCCTTACGGAATTTTATCATCCGTAAAGTATGGATATCAAAATTTAGAATTAGAGGGAAAAGAAACGCTCTCGTACCTATACGATAAACGAATTACATGAACTACACGAATATACATTATATTCTAGTCATGAAATTTCTATCAAGCTATAATTATATTGGAAATCTTTGAGATTACATATGCGTCTATACACATATATGTATAGCAGATAAAAAGTATGTCATCGTAAAAATAAATTCCATGAATTACTTGTACCATTTTCTTTCAGTCTACCACCTTTCATACCCATGTTCCACCAAAGAAATCAGCTTCCGTTATTCCAAACTTTCTAAATCATAGAGAATACGTACAATCGTTGAAGAGAACTTACGTTTTTATTCCATCGCTAGACTTTACATCGATCACACTCGTTTCTCCTTGTCGATTCGTAAGAATAACTTTGGATGTTCGTGTTCTTGACCGATGCAAAAAGTAAGAGCATACGTTTGTACAATTTATTCAATTTGTTAAATATGTATAATTCCTGTTACACATTCGGGTACATCTACGAGGTTGTTACACATAAAACAGAAATAAATCATATATACAGTTGATAATAAAGCATCTTACATTGCAACATTTTCCGCGACTATACGACGCGTGTAGTTGCAAAAATAAATGACGAGACAGCAATGAGCAACGATCCCAGCGAGGACCGTTCTGATTTTATTTCTCAACAGAGCAAACTTATTGTACAGAAATTATTATTACATAATACGTCTATCAGCTTTTATCTCCGGATCAGTTTACGGCCTTTTTCTTCGGTTTTAAGTAGAAGTACATGGCCACGAGCGCTATGCCAGCGTACGTTGCTTTGGCTACCTATAAAAGAAGAAATAATACGCTCAAGATGCACGAAATTGCGACGTAAGTTTGAAAATCTTTGCCAAATTAAATAGCTGCGGATCAGAGGGCAGACTTTGAGGTTACTTACATTTGCACGACCTCGATCTGTGACGCTATTAAAGTGTTTCGACAATCCTGTCAATTTCTCTTCCGGTGAATCTCCGCCCGCCATTATCTCTCACAAAAAAAATTAACGCTCCACTAGCGTGTAATCTCAAAAGCGGAAATGTAAAAATGTCACCTATCAAACGCACCTCGGCACTGTTCGCTTCGAAGGCTTCGAAGTTACGATTGTTTTTTACGTACCTCGACTCTCGACAGAGTTACAGCGAACCGGCACCAGATGGCGCGTCCAACATCCGGTAATACAAATGCCCAACCGGAACCATTATTTCGAAAGTTTAAAAGTATACCAGACTGTATACATATTTCCATTATTTCATATTTTATTTAGGTATAAATTACATAAATATTATCATTAAGATTCGACGCCTACCAATTTTATTTGGTAAATACAAAAATAATCTGTTGGTACATACAAAAATAATTTGTCAGTAAGTATAAAAATTAACTGTACAGATGAAGATAGGTGTAATCGTCATCGTGTCGAGGAAAGAAAAGTTACAGAATCTTAAAGAACTATCGATTTAATACCTACAGTCTTAATAGTAATCGTTTATAATATAGGAAACATGTGTCGTCGGCATTTTGTCGCCCAAACAAAACGTCAGATCGGAAACTAAAAATAAAACTTAACAAACTGCTTGTGTACAATATGTACCTTAACATGATCAAATATGATACTAACTTGTTAATATCACAAAGTATTATAAAACAAAGAAAACCTTTCTTTCGCTGCCATTCACGAAAACAATATCATAGTAACTTCTTTAATACTTAACACTCAAATTTTAGTTATATATTATGAAAGATCATGTAACCAGTAAATCGTAACTATCCTTCGTTTTCGATACGATGTTTTAATTGCCCGTACGCATTGATGATGAACTAAAACAAAATAAAGTACGACAATACACGGAAGACGAACATTAAGACTATATCTTTGAGTGTTATAAAAAAAATTGCTATATACTTACCCAGATTTCGCGCATAACTTGATTCGTAAATTCTCTTTTAACTGCGTCGTCGATATCCTTCGTAGATATAATTTTCATTTTCCTTAATAATTTCAATGTTGATCGTAATGGCATTAGTTGAAGATTATTAGTACCGTATATTATATTCTGTGTTGCCTCTAGCATGATACTAAAATAAACAATTATGCTTATCACGCTGTCCAAGTAAAGCTTTTAATAAGTGTATAATGCTTACCCATTTAATTTGAACATTTCTACGACGTATTGAGTTCTATCAATTTCTGTTATCGGCACTTGTACGTTAATTCTGTTGAGAAATTCCAACAAGTACGGAACTTGACCAAATACGGTAAATGCTTGAACAAATTCGTCCATTAATAACCATCCTTCCCCTTCGTGATGAAACACGTGTATCATTCGTTTGGGTAATTCTATAAAAAGAGAATAATATTGTAGAAACGAAATATACTGTATAATTGTGTACCGACCAATTAAAACAACATACCGATTACTTGGACAAATATTGTTTTAGTTTGAGATGAACCGCTTTGAATTGTAGATTTGTTGTCTATGAATGCAGGCTCCTCAGGAGCAGGCGACTTCCAAATGTTCTGCAACTTACTCTCTTGCGAATATAAATCATTTACTTGAGGTTCCGCGGCACTTCTTATACATATATTTTCACTACTGTTCTCTTGTTGACTTCCATTGTATCCCAATTTTACGTTATCATTTTTCTTAAGTAGGCAGTTCAGTTTAGTCCAATTTTCAGGTTGAATAATAGTTGGCCTTTCAATCGATTTCATCCACATTCTGTTCTGTGTGGCCCAGTATACATTTGGATTTATAGCAGGTGATTGTTGACCGTGCTCTACTTCATTATTCACCTGTGTTAATGGGGATGATCTGTACGAAGTGTGCGAGGTGGATGGTCGAGTTAAATACCCCTCGTCGGTATTTATATGATCAATCGAGACAGGTGGTATGAAACTATTAAGTGGCGACCACGAGGAAGTTATAGAATTTTCCTTTACAGCTGGGCAATTAGGTATTCTATCTGTGGTGGTAAGGATATTCCTATGTGCGAATGAAGGCTGATTGAAAGTGGAAGCATCATTTGTGTAATAGCTCCTTTGCTCGTTTGCTTTCTGAATAGATTCACTATAATGAGCAGCGAATGGTTTTCTTGGCGGTAAAATACAGGTCTTTAAAACGAGGTTTTCCTCTTGTTTTTGTTTCTCCCCATACTCCCGTGGACTAATTTCGGAATACGGGGCACGTGCAAATGTGTCGTAATTGTAAGTGTTCGAATTTAATACATGTCCGTTATCTTTTTCTGTATGTTTCCCAACTTCTGTTGCCAGATTAATATTATGCACTGTGGACGGATTGTTAATAATAATTCTTGACATATTACTAGTAACATCATCTAAACTCCATTTACGATTAGTAGGCTGAGACTGTGTGCTTACTACAGGTAAATTATTACTGTTTACGTTACTTAAACTGTTAGTAAGAAAATACTGGTAATAATCAAACGATTTTTCGTTACAAAGATTATCAAATACATCTTGTTTTGGGTGGTTGGTGTTAGTATTGGTCTTCTCAAAATTGATCGAATTATGCTCGGTAACTGATTCAGCATTTCTATGCGAAGCAGACACCAGGTTGTTAGGTTTTAAAGAATTCTCTTCGTCTGAATCTGATAGTCGCAATTTACCTGCTAACATAAGCCTAAAAGGATTGGTATCCTTCACGAGATTCGTGTCGTTAATAGAGTTATTCGACGGCGTCGGGAAATCAGTGCTGACATTATTCGGAAAATTGTGTCCACCGTCTAAGCCTATGTTCAGTTGAGTATTGAACCCTTCGAACCGTGAAGTAAAATTCTCTTTCGCCGGTGCTCGTTCGTCTACTAAAAATTGATTTGCTGCACCAACATTATTATCTGCGGGCACAACAGAGTTAGGATACATCGGAGCCAAGTTCCTTGCTGAATTTTGAATACCACTAGTTTGAAAGAAATCGACAGAATTACTGCAATTAAGATTGTTCTTATAATTGGAAGCGTTGCACAATAATTGTTGTTGATTCGCACCAGTAAACGTAGAACTGCCAGTAGGATAGCCGGTGTTCATGAAATCGTAATTCATAGCAGCAGTTTTTGCATCGTTATAACTGTTTGCGATTGGAGGAATGGTGGCTGGGTATGTGCTTGAATTATTTGTCGTCGTCAAATTTGACGATGCTGGCGTATCTTCATTAAGGTGCAAAATCGTATTGCGCATCATATCCAGGACCTGTTCATTCTTTATCAGATTGTCACCCGTGTTATTATCAGGATATTTCATTGCTCTGTTGAAGAGTAAGTGAAACGTTGCCGTTATTTGCATCTGTAATTTCACGTTCTCATTCCACAATTGTATAAATCTCTCCTGTGTTAATTCGTTTGCAGCTTGATTGGAGGTCGTTTCATCGTATAAGAACGGGTTCGTGTTAGTCTGTGTTAAAGGAGACGCCACAGCCATCGCAATATTCTTTATAATTTGATCCTGCACGGTTTCTTCTCTAATAACTGGCAGTTTTTGCAGTTTGTCGCATAATGAGATGTCCGGAGGAAATGTGAAGCTCTTATTATCGTTTAAGGTACTCTGCGGCGATACCAAAGGCATGTTGACGGCCTCTTCTTCTGAATTTTTGTTGCTACTTTTATCTTCATCGATCTCTTCCTCGTAGCATTGCTCGGGTGAATAAATTAAATTCTCCTCAACGTAGAGCAACAGATTGCTCATATCAACTTTGTCTCCCTATTAAGAAAAAGAGAAGATCAAATAAAGTGATATTCCATGAACGAAATGTGTCTCCTTAACAGTATGTGATACATGCTATCTGAAGTACAAGTAGTTTGGGAAAAATCACTACTCTATGTGATACTGGTATAGAGTAAAGTGTACACAAGCTGATTTTCTTGTTATAATACTTTTATTATGTAAATGCAAATGTAGTACAAGTATCATGATAACATAAAGATCGTATTTTTCCCAAAAATTTAAAAAATAATCCGTTGTGTTACATAACAAAAATATAATACTTAAAACTTAATTAATTACAACAGCAAAGAATACGGTAAATACGCAGTAGCACTGTATGATTGAGGTAGCATTTTAATACGTTGACAACGTAGCAGAAAGATAAGGTCTGGAGAAAATGTATTATTGTAAATATAATACTATATGGAATGTGACATGTACAGTATCTGATTTAACGAGCGACCGAACAGCAATTGCCGCCTGGGCCTTTTCCCTTAAATCCGCCACTGGACATGTAGATGATATGAGGCATTGACAACCCACATTAAAAAAAAAAAATTTTGACTAACTTAATTTCGAAAAATTTCAATGCCTCGTATTATGGTACACTGCATGCTGCAGTTTCCTCGACTTATGTATACAACTATTACTCAACATAACACGTTATCAAAGATTAATGAAATCTATGATTTCCCATTACTTTTACCTTCTTTAACATATTTACTAATGTTTTCGCCTTTCCTTGTGACTTCCAAGGTACTAACGAAGTGCTTGTTGTACCAGAATTATCTTTATCGTTTATTCCCAAATTCTTTTCAAGATCTATCACAGCTCTCTGAGTATCATTGAATTTCTCATTATTAACCATTTGATCTTCTGAGCGTATAACTTCGAGAACATCGCTTTTCGGATCCTTTTCTGGAATATTCATATCCTCAGGACTCGAATCATGTATTTCTTCAATCTGTAGGCCTTCATCAGATTTCTGTCCCATCTGATTACTCATCCCGATACTCCTATCAATTTTAAGAAGCTCGCACATATCAGCGGCCGAAACTTGTAAATCCCACTCGTCTGAATCCGATTCCAAATCTATGTCATTGAAAACTGGTATGCTGAGTGTATTAGCTATTACGTTAGGGGGTAACGATTCTCTTATTGGTACCAGTTCTGACGATATAGTTTCTTCGGTCAATAATGGATCCTCTGTTTCGATTGATTCCTCGATCGATTCTTCTTCCTCGAGCATTTCATCTAGAACTTCTGGTTCTCCCGTAGATACCGATGTGCTAAACGAAATTGATTCTTCTATTAAAGCTGATTGATCCTGAATTGGTACAGATTCTTCTGCTAATACTGATACCGATGATACTGATGATTCTATCACATCGAGGTTTGTGTCTTCTGCCTCGCTAGAAGGCGAAGGATCTTTGGCGTTAATTTCCGAATAAGATACATTTGATATACTTTCATCGAGAGTTACATAAGTTTCGCGATCTTCTAATTTAGGTTCTTCGTTGCTGTTGTTCATACTCTTTTGCGGTGATACAGATAAGTTTGAAGTACTCAGATCATCCGAATCTAATTCCGATGTATCGTGTAGTCTCTGCTGCATCAGGAATAACCTATGTAATAATTTATGTTTAGGGGTACGCGGTGTCACACATACATAATCATTCTGCAACCGCGATGCGCAATCGCCGGAATTACTTTGAGAGGTTTCCGTGCAACATGTGTCCCCATCATTCGAGTAGCTTGAAGCATCAGCAGTTACACTACTAATCCCTTGCGATGAACATCTGGACAGTGGTTCGTTTATACAATTTTCAGACGCATTTGCCGATTCAGAATTTGTGGATTCAACAGGCTCCTCGGCTAATTCTCTTCCTTTTAGTAGCTCCAACATTTTCTGAGGAATACCAACTGTAATTTCCTTTGGACAACTTGCTGCGCGTTTTTTTATATTTTTAATTATCGCCGGAGATACATCTGGATTTTTATCGACGTTTCCAGTTGGCGACCAATGTATTTCTTCATCCCGTGAAGCGAAATTAACGCTGTTGCGAACTACATTTAGAAAAGAACTTTCAGCCAGTGGAATATTCTCTCGTTCGGTTCGAATTGATTTGTATGTTTTTGTAGTCGCGTGCTGCTGCGGTACACATTGCTTTTTTCCCGCTATGTTCTTCCGAATAGTAGACCAGTCTATTTCCTCTAACTCGCACTGTTTATTGTTTTTATTAGTAAGAGATCCTATACACGGTTCGTCCAGCTCATCTTCCGAATTGTGTGTACTAAAGTGGTTAGCGTATGTTCTTGGAATATTGTTAAACTTTTTTAAAATATCATATTCCATGTATTCGTTACTTTCTTTCCGATTGGAATTTGTAAGATTCGAAGTAAATACATCACATTTGTTATTATTACTCTCTACGTTCTTATTGAAAGACTCTTTACTGAATTTTCTTTTCGCAGTATCATTCGCTACCGAATCAGAACTTGAAAATTCATTACCTTCCGCAATATCGTTACGTTCTTTCTTGCTACTGTCAATAGAAGAAGTAGAACTACGCTTAATATCTAATAATTTCTCATACAAAGACTTTAGTGCTTTCGGCGCCTTCTCTGTAACATTGAGAGTTGAATCGCGACTCTTTTCAAGAGGAATATCGGACCTAGGTACATCGTTACTACTTGCTCTACGAAGATCGTTCGTAGACGATGACTTTAAATTACACAGTGCTACTGCATTTTTGGAATAATTTCCAGAACGTGCTGATTGCTTACACTCTTTTGGATCTACCGTTTTCGAAGCTTTGGACGTTTTACATTTTTGTTTAAAACGTTCTTGGCATTCTAAGTAATAACGAAATGGAAAATTTCGATGTCTCATACAAACCATTTTTCCATGCTCGGCTAGTTTTTGCTCAACTAACCAATCATTGATATGTACGTCCTCTTCCCCTAACGTGTCAGTCAAAGTTACCATCATAGAATTATCCTGTATCAAAGTAACAACGATAAGTAACAAATCAATACTTCCTTTAAACATGTAATTAGTTTTTACAAACATATAATTGCTTTTTAATTAATTACGCAATACCTAAGTATATTTCATTCTTACCTCTGAATTAACGGACGCTATTGTCGCGATTAAAGGTATCTGTGACGTTCTTACTGCGAAATGATGGGTAACACTACGAGACCATTTAGTTCCTTTGTATGGTCTTGTATTAATTAAACCACATGGTATGGCTTGTGCTGGTATAGAAGAGAACATTCTATGTAAGTAGAAAACTGCGTCTGGAGGGTATGTTTTCAGTGTACCATAATCATAAAACATCACCTGCAATAAATTATCCGTAATAATTATATGGTGCGAGACCAACACAATTCAAACCATTCTTCTATACTTACAGTGACTTGTAAGTCAGGATTGACTGTCATTATTATACCCCTATGCCATACTTCGTTGTATATGCACGCACAGTTTAAGCCCTTTTCTAATACAACAGGAGGTATTACATAGTCCTCCTGTTTTCTTGAGTAAAAATGACTGCAAAAAGGAATTACCACTATAAATGCTGTCCATAGTATTGCGTGCGATAAGTATAATGTAATTGTTCATACTGTAAATCGTCCATGAATTGTGTGAATGCTTTTTGCTTCTTGCGCAGTTGTATCCAGAAGAACGATGGACTGAATACTTCGACGACCACCACTTCTATGTAAGGCCTCTCGATATTCAATAAATCTTCAACGTTCAGTTGACCTACACACTCTCCGATAGTTACTATACCATCCGGTATTAATCTTTTGCATGTATCCAGTGTCTGAAAATTGAAAATCATTAAGCTTGTACAAATAATAAATATCTTATAAGATTAATTCAAACGAAAATCACTTACCAATGACAGCGGCAACGCGTCTTCCTCATCTTTCATATAAATATTGTGCATTTCTGCGAGAGTAAGTTTCTGTTTCTCCTTTGATTTACTCGAAGGTATATCTCTTTTAGCATAATAAAGCATAAAATCCCCTGTATCGTAAGGCTGTACACAGTGGAAGGTTTCGGGCAACTGCGACGCAAATTCCCTGACGCTGTTAAAACCGAGTTCTGTGTAATTCAGAGAAACTTTATATTCCTCCAAGTACTTCTCCGGTAGATCGGCACACCAAATCCCCTCGGGATGATTCTGAATAAGCTTCTCTAATCGAAATTTAACTCTCTCATTTATAAGTATATCAACATTTTTGCCATCAAAATAATTCTCATTATCTAGATTATTATTAAGCTCCATCTTAGATTGATCAGCGTCGTCGTAAGTGTAATTGTGCGAATTACACGAATTCATTTGGTCGGTCTCTATCCTCGACGTGTGGTTTGCAGCTTTAGCTTGCGGAACCTGATCTTGGCACTTGGATACTGTTTCTTTTATGAAGTTAGACGTGGACTTATTTTTTGCATTCGCCTTTGCCTGGGATGGATCAGGTGTATAACCAGAAGGTACAAATTGAAAATCATCTTCGTCACCATCGTCGTCTATCATACCATCGGAATCTTCATTTCCACTAGCAGTCACAATCGCTGCGCTCGAATAAGCATTGTTCAACTTACTTTGAGCCGGAAAAATCCTATTGCGCGATAGATAAATTTGGTGCGATAGTTTCTGCAGTTGTTCCTCCATGTCGCTCATAGAAATATGTGTGTAAGGCATGTGCGATTGTACTTCCTTAAGTATATAATCCTTGTTTACGCCATCTGGATTCTCGTTAACATAACTGATTATCATGGCCAATAACTCTGCTGGTATATGAATCCTTTGATGTCCAGTGTGTGGGTAATAATGGCTCGGTTTATGTAATCTTCGTCCAACTACATGCTTCTGCTCCTTCTGACCAGCCACCAACTTGCTAACATGTTTGGACTTATCGGATGCGATACCGCTTACAAGAATCGTATTATCTCTGTGATCTATGAACACAGATTTTGGCATGCTTTGCAAAAGATTCAACAGGGAGTGGTAGCCTAACTCTCTCCAAGGTATATGCCCGCCCTCCATTTCGTAATAATCCTTTGTCAACTGTGTCAATGTGCATGGTCTTTTTCGTGCGAGTAGTAACGACAACAGCGTAATTTCGGTACTCTCGCGTTTCTGTGAATTCATTTGCATCTTTGGGAGTTGCCAAAACGCTTGCTATCAATTATGTGCTCCTTGTACAACTCCCTTGTATAAGTTCGATTAAAATTAAAATTCTTCGATCTTAATTTCTTACTGCTCGAACGAAAATGCTATTGTTTTTTTGAGACTAGCAAAATAAATTCGATGCAACCTACACCGAGTCCTGAGAGCTGAAAGTAAGCGGGACAATGAAGTCTACCGGTAGATTCGCGTTTGGAGATTTGAATGTTAAACTATACGTACCTATTGAGTTAATGAGTAGGAAGGAACTTCGAATATTTCATTGTGTCCATATTCTATTAATACCGGTTTAAAGCGTAAATGAAAATTATACCTGCGTGAATCGAAAAATTACCATGAGGCAGAAGTGTATGCTACTCCGTACGAACTAACCTAACTATACAATTCTATACCACATGCACGCGAATTCAGCGAAATTTGAAACTATTGTGCCTCCAGTTAGTTGCCGCGCAAACCATGCAATTAATAGCGGCGGGATATTTTGATTGATATTTAAACTGTAGGAAATAGCCTGGTAGTAAAAATATATTATTGCACGGGAATTAATAAAATACGTTTAATATTCATGACCTTAGAGTGAAAATATCCATTAAGATATAATAATTAATAATTGCATTTGACGAAAAATTTTCGGACGGTGGCACTGGTTCGCACTGACAATGAGTGCGAATTTTAGCCAATTGGAAGCGAAAAAGTTCGCACTCAAGGGACGTTCGACAACCCGGAAATTCAGAAAATTATGAAACTTGGTGTGCAAATAGAGTAGTTCATCCGTAACGTAACCCTAATTTTTGTTGGTGCCATAATGTAATTTTTGGGGGTGAAATCATCCCTTGAAAAGAATGCAGAATTTTCTATTACGTGGAATATCTCGAGAACAGTGAGAGATATCGAAAAGAAGTTTAAACACAAGGTACATAGTTTTCTTATACCTACAAAACCGCGTAAAAATAATTTTCGAAAAATACATATTTTTCAAGTTACCCCCATCACCAACCCTTAATATTAAGGTTTTGTATTTTGAGGATACATGCTGAAATACCTCTGGATAACCTCTTTTCATACATATAAATAATTCATGTGTTATATTTTTTTTGTAAACAAATAAAACCTCTATTACCGAATTTGAAGTCCATTTTAGTAGTTTCCATTAATAAAATGGTTTAATTATTAAATTAGTATTTATATAAAGTTTAAACAGTTTATATTATTTAAGCAAGACAGTACGTACCTAAAATTGCATCCAAGATAAAACTTATTAAAACTAATCGATGACATGCCATGAATCATTATGATAACAGTACATTCCTTACTTGAAGTGTTATCTTAATTGGCCACTTTGGGACCCACACAATAAATAAATAATGCCTGAAAATTTACAATGCCCTTGCAAAATATACATGTATATATTACAATGTATAAATGGTAACACATACAATGTCAGCATTGTAAAGTCATTTTTGCAGTCATTTTCACCCATTATTTATTTATCGTGTGGTTCCCAAAGTTTGTTTATTAAGGCACTTCAAGTAAGGCATCTACGAATGTGCTATTTATATAATGATACATGCACGTTGTTGATTAGTTTTAATGAGTTTCACCTTGGATGCAATTTTAAGTAGGGGAGACCAGGGTAGGTTGTAACACAGGGTAAATTGTAACATAAGGGAAATCTGTTGAACGATAAATCTGGTAACCCACAGCATGCGAGAGCTGCTTGACGATATTAGCACCGTTGGTTTTACTGACACAAACGAGCGTTATGTATTCATTTTGAGGAAAACACAAGAAGAAACTGTGAAAACTTTTTTGATACAATCTGCTCCGGTCTCCTCTACGTGGTCTTGCTGAAAAAATATAATTGAAAGCTGTTTAAACATTATATAAATACTAATTTAAATATGGATTTGAGAAACCATTTTATTAATGGAAACTACTAGACTGGACTTCAAATTCTGTAATAGAGGTTTTATTTGTTTGCAAAAAAAAATATAACACATAAATTATTTATATGTATAAAAAGAGATTATCCAGACGTATTTCAGCACATATTTTCAAAATACAAAACCTTAGTTTTAAGAGTTGGTGGTGGGAGTAACTTGAAAAATATGGATTTCTCGAAAATTATTTTTGCGCGGTTTTGTAGGTATATGAAAACGATGCACCTTCTGTTTAAACTTCTTTTCGATATCTCTCACTGTTCTCGAGATATTCCACGGAATAGAAAATTCTGCATTTTCTTCAAGGGGTAATTTCACCCCCAAAAATTGCATTATGGCACCAACAAACAATAGGGTTGCGTTAGGGATGAACTACTCTACTTGCACACCAACTTTCATAATTTTCTGAATTTCCGGGTGCCGAACGTTATCAGTGCGCGCTAGTGCAGGTTGCCGAATGTGCTATACCTCTTCCGCCATTTTGGACAAAAATGATTTTTGCCGCCCCTTATTTTTAATTATAAATAATTATGTTATATTTTATAATATCATTTTTGACGGTGAGTGAAATTTTTCGTAGGTATCTATTGATTACAACAGCCTTTTGTAAAGATCTTTAATGCAGGCACGCACCTTTCCCTAGTATAATATTAATTAATGATTTGAAAACAATTTATAAGTTTTACCGCTTTTTCAAAGAGTTTTACTTTTTTATTAGTTTTCATTGATTTTAACCAAAATTCCAAACTCCTACCAAATTTGCGATTATCTTGCTTGCGCCCCCTAAATAGATCGGGCCCCGCTTCTAACATTCGAAATTCTTACATTCACGAGTAGATAATAAAGATGCGCATGGGAGATAAAAAATGAAAATGCTGTATTTAACAAATAAAGGACAATAACACGAGTAATCTACTAATTACTATAGAACCGTATGAAATAAAACTGATGAGAGAAAAAGGAGTGAGAAGTAATAGGGTGGGAGATAGAGACATGTGCAAAGAGAAACAGAGTGCAACGTACGATTACGCATGCGGTTAGGTTTGCAAGTAGTCGTTGATAAACGAGGCTGATATCTGGTGGTACGGTTATCGTCAATCTGCATACAGTATGCACTACTGTCAAGGGAAATATACACAGCCGAGAGGGAGACGTTGGAATTAAATACACTGCCAAATCTGGCCTCCACAAATGCACCTGCGCAGGTGCCCGCGGGGTAGTTTTGTGCCCCAACTTTTATTGTTAAAAGTTTTAACTGAAATGAATGAAATGAAATTTAAACGACGTAATTTGTACGCCGTCAGCGTAGTCAAGGGTTAACAAGTCAAGGACCGAGAAGTGGGCTTGGTAGCGAGAGAAATCATAGGAGAGACACAAGTGTTGGAAACGAAGCGTGTATATATATATACTTTATATAGGTGTGTGAGTGTGGTGGGCTTTGTGAAGTCGCACGGCGAACGAGCAACGTTACAAGACGTTCAACCAGTAGTGGATGTGAGTGGACGGACATCGGTAGAGGGTCTTCCTTAGTACGTTAGATTGAAGCCTCACGATATTACACGATCGTACAGAAAAGCAGTAAACCATTCTCGTCGATCGCGTGGGTACTGAGGAAATATTACGCGTGTGGTAACCACCCTCTGCCGCCATAAAAGATGGCACCATCATGTTTCGAGGTGATCCTCGTCGGTTTCATCCTTGTGTTACCATTCCTGTACGAGATGAGCAGGACCTTCCGTTACTATTTCAAGTTCCTCCTCTATTATGGATATGTGATGCTTAATTCGGGCACCTTACTACCAATTATGATGCTACGTCCGCGGAACGTAAAGAACTTTATGTTAGTAATGCCAAGTAATTTTGTAAACGTGAATATGACACATTTTTATCGCTTTTTATGCTTCATTTCGTTTTTATTTCTTGCCATTAACTATGTTTCATTGTCCATTGTTTCGTCTCAAAGGATCGCAAGTATCTAAGATAAATTTATCGAACGATGGGGGAGTAGTGTAACAGCAGTTCCGAGAAATAGCGGCGACAGCAAGCGGTGGTCGTGATACTTAATCGCTCGAATGGTTTCACGATGCACCTGGCAAATAGTCACACGCTTGACGTTTAACTTACGAATTTATTTAAATTATAACATCGATTTCTGCTTTCCGCAGAAAAAGCAAACTCTGAGAAAAATAGAAAAAAATCGAGAAACATCACTTCCTTCGCGACGGATAATTATTTTAATTATCGTTACGATGGTTACTCACTCTCGCGAATAATCACAATCTTTTCCTTTTTCGCACAATAATTTCTAATCGTAATAGGGTAAACCAACCAGTAATTGACCGCATACCAGTGAATGACCATTAAACAAAGAAATGTCAATTATAAATTTAAAAATTACTATATGTTTATAAATGGAGTGTAGTTGCACGTTTAATATCCCATATTTTTAGTTATGCGTATTAAACAAACATTAATAAGTACGATTCTTAATAAAAGTATGCGGTCATTTACTGGGCTTCTCATTCAACAATTCGGTCATTTACTGGTTGGTTTACCCTATAGTCAACAAGGCCGAATTTATCGAAGGGAGAGAGCATCAGTTTCACTGATGGTTTCATAGAAACATTTAATCTCTGTAGACGTCATCACATTCTGTAAATTTGATATTAGTTCACCATATGCCAATTATTTTGCCACCATTAATATGATTTCTTTTCGTCGTGTACACACTGTTGTTTCTGGTTTGTTGAAAACATTGTATAAAATGTATTTGTAGACTAGCGTCGTCTGTATGCTCCTGTGTTAATAACTTGTTGGGAGTACGTTGGGAGCTCAGGGGAAGAGAACATTTAGAGGAAGAAAGAACATGCGTAATAGTTGCGAATCATCAGAGTTCTTTAGATGTAATGGGGATGTTTCAAATATGGCCTGTAATGGAGAAGTGCACAGTTGTAGGAAAGAAGGAGCTGTTTTACGCGTGGCCTTTCGGCCTAGCTGCTTGGCTTTGCGGATTAATATTTATAGATAGAATGAATTCAGAGAAGGCTCGCTCGGTTATCAATAACGCCACAGACCACATTAAAGAGAAGAAGGTAATTCGCTTCGCCGAATGTATTCTAATGATAAGCAAAATAAGCTCTGATAGTGTGTTTAATCACCTTTATTTATCTTGCACAGATTAAACTGTGGATATTTCCTGAAGGTACTAGGCACAATACTGGTCAAATTCATCCTTTTAAAAAAGGTGCCTTTCATGTCGCTATTAACTCACAATTACCTATATTACCAGTCGTATTTTCTTCTTACTATTTCTTGTCTTCGGAAGAGAAAAGATTTGATTCCGGTAAGTGTTGTGGGTACACTTATTTAAACATAACTCTTGAAATATGCATCCGAAAATGAATAATTACTTAAGTACGTGTTTCGTTGAAAGGTCAAGTTATTATAACATCATTACCACCGATATCGACAAAGGGATTAAACACGAATGATATCGAGCATTTAATGCAAAAGACACGAAGCGTTATGATGGAGGTCTTTCACGCGACTAGTCGTGAAGCACAATTTTCGAGTACCACTGCTACTTCCTAGAGTCGAACAATCATTCCATGGTAATTTGATTAACAATCTCATCGTCCTAACTGTAATAGTAACTAAATCCTACCTTGGAAACCAAAGATTAATTTTTTACTTTCTATTACTTTGTTAATTTCAATTAGTTTTGTAAGTTTTATCATGTATTCATTTTGTGTAAAACTATGCACAAGAGAATACTCGGATAACTTTGGTGCCATGATTATTTTCACTTACGGTTTACTAACTATTTCGGGTTCGCCTTTAAGTTTCCACATTTGAAAATAATTATCCTTTTATTTCGGTGAAGTATATGTTTTAATCTTCTATTCGAAACAGGCATTTGAATTTTACATAGTAAACTTTACCGTAATAAATGCATGCAAATCACAATGGATCTTTATACAAAGTTTATGGATTTTATACATGTATGAAATTATTATAGGTTTTAAGTTCCTTTGAAATTGATAAGAAAGGGATTGCGTTATAAAACAAGTTTTATAGAGATAGGGTTTTTTGGCTATGAGCAATAATCTTAATCCTTAAATTGTATATATTTTTTAATCCAAATGCGTTTCACAATTTTTTTTAAGTATTAATGTTCAGATCTCGGCGAAAACCATTTGGCTGTTAAGCTTTGGGAGAAAGAATCCGCCAGTAACCCAGCTAGTTTGATTGAAAAAAATAAACCAAAGATATGGGTAGAATTCCTGATTAGTAACGCAATTAAACGCGCGGCCGATTCTTTTTATCCCTGTATATAATCATTTTTGTAAGTTATATGAAACGTATTTTAGTTATAATACTTCATCCATTTCCAAACGTCTATTACATGCTTCCACTCACTTATACGCATTTGTATGTAAGACAAATAAGTTTCCTAAATGATTTAGACTATTTCGATGTATAAGAGTTTCCATTCTTTTTACACTCCTGCGTTTCTTATCCTTAATCTTTAAGCTATTTGTATTAGCTTGCATTAACAAAAAATTCAAAAAATACTGGGAAATCGTTATGCATCTAGAGAAATGGCTCATTTGGTATAAGTAGGAATCAAAATACAATAACAATTATGATATTGAAAAAAGCTTTTTGTTGGAGACAGTATTAGTAACATTCGCGCACTGTGATAAGATTAAATTTCTATTCGCTATTGTACATCAGTCCAAGTTTTAATTCTATTGACATATGCTGTGAAATCAGAGATACTATAATTACGGCTGTATAGTTTTCTCTTATAATTTATTAAACCCACGATTCATGAACGGCTGAATTAAAATCATTGTTAATATTATTGAAAATACTTAATAGAACATATATATATTAAGTCTTGCCTGATTTTTGTGATTTTAATTGAAAATTGTGTAAAGAGATTGATTGACAACGTTATGGTTTCATACTTAACGGTATGTTTGAATCGCAACAACGATTTTATTTCGAAATATTGAATATTAAGAAAATAAAGTATACGTTTATTTTCTTAAAAATGAATTCAGTGTGCATCTACCATGAAAATGGTAGCAATTCGAAGTATTCTAAGTATCGTTTTTAAATAAGAATATACAGGATGACTCATAAATATGTGTCATATTTCTGAAAGGCTGAATCTACATACTAAAACAAGTATAAAATTTTTGGGGATCCTTCAATTTTTTAATGTTTTCAGTCGTTTTAGTATGTATAGATTCATTTCTATTACTATGCACTTATAAATCACTCTGTATATATTTTAAACATAAATTAATTTGTCGAATGAAAATTAAATGCTGTGAATACAGATTCTTTGGATAATGTATATGTACTGATACACGCATAACATAGGGGCCATCCTTAAATTACGTAAGGATAATTTTGACCATTTTTTACCCCCTCCCTCCCCCAGTATAAGAATTCGTAAGATTTGATATTGCAACCCCCTTCTTACGTAATACTTTTTACATTGAAATTTTTCAATTATTAAAATTCTTTTAAAGGTTTATCTAATTCATTTAACTCTGTTTTGGGAAATTTAAACTAAAAAGCTTTTCTAGAACATTAATGATAGAATTTGTATTTATTGAAAATTAGATTAAAAAATATTACGTAAGACGCTACCTTACTCCCCCGTCCCCCTTGTAAGAAAACATAAGAAATTGGCGACCCCCTCCCTCCCCAAAAAAGCCTTACGTAATTTAAGGACGACCCCATATGCAGCTTTCAAGTGCCATTTTTATAATCAATAAAATAAATGTTTTTTTCTTTTAACTCATATTCTTGTAGCTCCATCAACGCTATTAGTTGGTGGTTTTTTATTACAGCATATTTAATTAAAAAGCATGTCAATTATAAGGTACTACGATAGTCGGTTACATAAGTGCCAAGATTATTATACTATCGAGTCTCTCAATTCTATTGATAACAAGCCAAGTATTCGATTCAGTGGAATTTCCATCAATTTTTTCGTTAATTCTTGCATTATAGAAGTGGAAGTAACGTAATAGAAACAAAACGTGTTACTCCGGCTACGTTATTATCACGATACTATCGATGTTTGTTAATTATTTCGACATATATATAGGAAACATAGAAAATAGAATAATAATTATCGCGATACAGTCATGGAAATCTATTGCTGATTTTCAAAGAGAAAATAAGCAAGTTGTTTAAGATTCTTTTGTACATTCTTTATTGTAAACAGTCATAAATAATGATGTACACTAGGAAAATAGTTCATGCTGTGTGAACAGAGAATAAAACAATCATTGCATACACCGACAATGTGTAATCGCTCTTTTTTTACATTTGCGGATATAACGTTAAATTTAGGTTTCTTTTGTACATTAAAAATCTATAGAATAATAAACTTATGCGTATATATGAACTTAAAAATAATCAGACAGCTCAGCTGCATTTCTTTAATGCATTTCGGTCCATGCTTTGGCTATAGTCTTTCTCATCTCATCGTTGCCTTCTTGGTACAACATTTTCACGACGTTCATCAAACCAGCACCAGGGTCGGTGTCTTCGCCTACATTTGGAACCATATTCTTCTTCAAATCTTTGATCCTCTTCTCTACCGCCGTCACGTACGACCAATTCTTTGCTACTTTCTTGAAGAGAGTAATAATAACAGTATCGGTCTTGACTCGCACGTTACTCTGTTCCGCATCGATCTCTTCGAACAGATCGTTAATCGTTAGTCTATAGTTTTTGTTATCTAGTTTAAGCACGCGTAAGTCCAACGACTTCTCTGTGAAATTACAGATCACAGATTCTTTGGGCAATTGTTGTACATCCTTTAGTGTAATGTACAGTGTTAGTCTCGAGGACGATTGATCCCAACCATAGTTATTCAGCTTGACTTCGTAGCATTTGTCAGAAACGTTAGATACTGCGTTAGTAGAGGTAGATGTTACTTTGTTTCCATCGTCTAATCTCATCAGTTCCGTCTGTAATTTTCTAATTTCAAGGCCCAGTACATCTTTGCTCCTCTGCCTGCTTGCGTGCTGAAGTAAATTATTGATATCCTCGATATCCAATTTTAACTGTAAACAAAGAAAGGCAACAGTTGGTCTCTTGAATAAACTATACTTTACGTTACGACAAAGTATCGTAATACAAAGTATCGTAATACTTTGTCGTGGCACGAGTAAGTTTGTCGCGTACCTCATCAGCTTTTGCCGACATCGTTTTCGTTAGAGGCAAGAAAAATTCACGAAAACTTTAGCAACAAGAAGAATCAGTGCTGTTTGCACACAGCAATAAGGAAACTGTGAAAAGCTTGCTGGTTCGTACCACTCTCGAGACTTCGTGTCTCCCCTTTCGACGATCACTTATCGACTGTTATCGACTGGATACGTTTTGGACCGCTAAACCACTAACAAAGAGCACGCGATCTGTAGAAATTTCTGGAACACTCAAAAGTATTCCAGACATTTCAGCCAGCTGATTTACTACGTCTTCGGTGAAATTATTATATAAGAAAAAAAACAGTCTGTTAAAAAATAATCTGTGGGTTATTTTCGAAACTTGATTTTATTTTAATAAATCAATATAAACTCAAATGTGAAACCAAATGCTGTGTTTAACGCCCAGTTTAGTTTACACGTTTCACCGCTACAAGTCGCTGGCATTTCTGTGTTCAACGCCTGAATAAAATTTTTCAAAGGCTTTATAGAGTAATAAGTATAGAATTTTGTTGCTGAAAATAGAGGTTTAATATGTAGCAGGTCCTATAAAAGGGGCCTAGAACCCCCGATTGTAAACTTACTCGCATAAATAAACAAATTCGTATGTTCTTTCATATAACCTCTTTTTCAGAGACTTATTTGAATTATCAATTCCGTATGATTAATTTGAACACTTTTAGTGCTGCATTGATAAATATATACCCATGGCCGTGTTTCTATGTCAATTTTCTAGTTATCTTGTTGATAATTAATTATTTACAGTTTTTTTTATCTGTTTAGAACAAATGCTAAACCAACCGTTTTTAGTATATACTTACGATTTTTAACGAATTATAAATTTTCTAGAAATAATTTATGTATTTTTGCAGTTGGTTCTTAAAATATTGAACCTTCATTACTTTCATATGAGATATTTCTAATTATTTTATTCATAATTACTTAGTTATTAACAGTTTTTCGACACTATTGGAACAAATACGACGCAGTCGTTGCCAACAACTCATTTCATTTAAAGAATTATGGGTTTCCTAGTAATAGTTTTATACACTTTTAGAGCCGTATCTGACAATATAAATCTTCAGTAACAGTCTTCGGCTTAAAGCTTACGTAAAAATGGGTAATTATCAAAAGCTTTTAAAAGCTGTAATACCGCTCCTAATTACGCATTTCGTTCAAACGTCATGCAACGTTTTGGCAAGTTTTACTGTAGGACTGTAGACGTTGGCAGTCGGTAAAACTCCTGACTTAATAGGTGCTCACGATGGTGATGGAGGTATTAGACAAAGCGGGAATACTATTTAGAGAAAGACAGAAATACGAAATTTGGTGTCGTAGTTGATTGGTATCGCCACTAGATGACTATAGTCTTTCTGACTCCGCGCACCACTGTGCATCGAAGAAATTTGTAGTGCACTTTTGAAATAAATTTGATACTTTGTTACGAATAAAATTCGAAAAACTTGTCAAGATTAATCCACCCGCTACCAGCGAGCGCGTAAGAAGGCCTGCCAGAATCTGGACGATATCTCGTTTCCCTAGAGCCCTAGAGAGGCATCGAAAGAGTTAATGTTCGCGATTCGGGTGATTCGGCGCGAACAATTGGCAAGTGGAAAGAAAGAGCGGAAAAATATAGGGAAAAGGAGAGGGCGCATGCGCAGAGAGAAGGACACTAACGGAGCGTCCGAGTTGGCTGAGTGAAAAGCGAGGAGCGAGCAGCGAGTAACGAGAACTCGAGGAGCGAGAACAGTAGCGAAAGTTTCCGGGAATGAAACTTCTAGGAGGACAAAGCCTGTGCGAGTCCGGCTCTGAACCCTTCCCCTGATCCTAATTTTCACCGGTGAGCTACGACGATAAAGTCGCTGGCGCACCGTGAACAGACGAGAAGAGAGAAGGATATTTTCACGGGAGCGAAGGTACACGCCAAACGCGGTAACCAACGGCGGCAGAGAGAGGCTCAATCGAGCGCGGTACGAACGCGTCATTGTGAATGGCGCTGCTAGTGACAAAGGTGGCTGCGGGAGACTTTCGATTTCATATCGGATGTAAACTGTGCACGAAATGGATGTTACGAGGAGTACTCCCTTTGGCTGATTAAGCGTAACTCCCTGGTTCATTTGCCCGTTGCGCTCGGTCTCGCTCTGTTTACTGCTCGACGAAGAAATGCGATTAAACGCGAGAAGAAGAACGACGGCAGCGGCCGGATTCCGGTACGATCGCCCGTAAAATCCAGCATAGAGCATCGTGGCGTTCGTTCGCAGAGTGGACGACTGTTCTGCAACACCTGCGGTGCATGATCCTATGCATTGTTGGTGAGTGTGCGTGTCTGCCTGTGTGCGTATGTGTGTCGCGCGAATGCGTCCATATACCGATATATACGTGTATATATGTACGTTGTCAAAGCAAGGGTGCTGCTACACATAGAATATCTGCACACCTTCTCTACGTGCATCTCTACCGAATCACGCATCTGAAAACCGCTGCTCTCTACCTATCTCTTCCCGACAAACACGCCGATCTCATTGTCAGACTTGGTCAGACTTGTGCTGCTACTTTTGACACGATAACAACGCGACTGTGCTATCGGGATCCTACTGTGATCCTACGGCGATCCTACCTGGCGAATGGAGAGCTTTAAACGAATTCGCAACTCCCGTCTTCGCGGAACAGACGAGATCTGCCGATCCAGCCGATCCCACGGAAACTAGATCGCACAGAAAAGATCGCACTTCGGCCAGATCCCCGGAGGAATCTTAGCTGATATTAACGTTGTTCCTTAGAGATACACCGTAATTGGGAGTGCCGCTGCATCGCGCTTGAACATGCTCCGTAAGCATTCGGCTGAAATTCACGTTACACGCGAGAAAACACTGCTCCTTCGATTCTCGATAGAGTAGCATCAAGTAGCATGTATGGTGTCACGAACGATTCCTCTCAAGTCTCGGCCAGCTTCTTCGTGAACGTCATGTGAACACTTGTTCAAGGAGACCGTGGACGGTGGTGGATCAGTGAAAACTGACATGAAAATGTACCGTGGTGTTAAGTGGCTTCTCGGATGTATCGCGAATGGTGCTTAACCTAACTTTTCGTCGACGCTTCTACGCGGCGTTTTCTTACGAGTAATGTTCTTTCGATGACCAACTCGTAACCAAGTGAACGCGGACGCCCGAAACTATCGTCACTCTTTTTTTTTCTGTTTCGCCTCCTTTCTTTTATCATCTTATGCATGAAATCCGAATCATTCGTACCGCTTTCATATACCTATATGTTTCCAATTTGTCGCAGCACACGAGACTCTGTGTAATTCTACCTTCATAAGACACTGAAAATGCATCTCGTTAACTGTACCTTGGATCTCCCCCGTGGAACAATGTAAAGACTGAGTTCGTAATATTTCTACCGACATGACACAACTTTAACGTTCGATTCGAAATATCAGTTTATTTTCATTTTTTTCCCTTCACCTTGATCGAAATTCTTGTATTACTTGACTGTGTAACGTATTATTCCGTGGATCTCTACGTATGTTGCATTTATCGATGATCCATCGTCAGTTACTTTCGTTTCCTGTTTAGCGACGGTGTTGGGTTGATAAACGTCTACGTTTTTCGTGTTAGCAAACTAGTTAGAGAACGAAGTATCGTGGTAAACGTTTCTTCTTGCCTCGTGTTTTCGAAAGCTTATACAAAAGTCTGATCGTCGTTAGTTATCGCAAGAAAGAACCGCTTACATGGTGTCCATCTGTGTATCGTGTTGTGCGCTGTGCTTGGGATCTACCGAGTCTCGTCTTTGTGCGAATTGTATACTAATAGTATCGTGCGACTAGTGGCGGTCACGATGACATTAATATCGAATTGCAAGTACATGGCCGACCGCTGTGGGAGAAGATAAAAGCTTGATGAGATGGATAACAGAAAGGACACATGCTCTGGGAATTGATGGGTATATGCTTTTCCTGCAGGAGACCTACAGGCAGCAGGCTAAATAATAAAATCTCAGAGCATATCTCAGCATCAGTAACACCCCTCCATGTTTGTCTGGAGGAACAAAGAGGACCAGAACTGGGCTCTTGTGACGCCTCGGCTTGTAAGCCACAGGTAAATTCAATCGTTTCTTTTAGCATCTGGTATTTCGAATGCAATGTAATAGGTCGAATAATAGGAACTTCAATACTTCTCCCATCCAGGCTAAAAAATTATTTGATAAGCAGGAAGCAGAAGAAAGGTGCGGTGAAGAAGAAGCGGAGACTGAATTCTTTCAAATTGAGATAGAAGATTTGAAGCATAGTCAGCCGAGCATGGCCAACACTATCAGTAATATGAAGATGACTAATCGAATCAAGGGACTTGTGAGCAAACGTCGTAAGCGCTTCACAGAAGATGGCTTTGATCTCGATCTCACATGTATCCTTTTGCTACCGATCATCGACGTTAACGATAAAAGTACAGCGGAGAATAGTTTTAATTCTCCGACGTACTGTCGATTTATTATTGCTATCGTAATACAATTTCATCTATGTACTCCTCAATCCTATCTATATTAATAACAGATATAAGGGATAATTTAATCGCGATGGGTTTCCCTGCTGAAAAATTAGAAGGAGTATATAGGAATCACATAGACGATGTTGTTAAACTGTTGGAATTTAAACACAAAGATCATTATAAGATTTACAATCTGTAAGTATCGCGAGTTATGTAATGATTTCACGTTAAACAACGAGGTAAGGTAATTGCAGAATACTTTGTGTCTCTAGATGTTCAGAGAGATCTTACGATTTTAAGAAATTTAAGCAAAGAGTAGCCACTTACGCCTTTGATGATCATAATCCACCGACGTTGGATCTAATCAAACCATTTTGCGAAGACGTGCATCAGTGGCTTTCTCAGCACCAAGAAAACGTAGCCGTAGTTCACTGTAAAGCTGGCAAAGGTCGAACCGGCGTAATGGTTTGTTGTTACCTTCTCCACACGAAACAATTCCCCACTGCCACAGAAGCCCTAAACTATTACGGAACGAAAAGGACACACGATAGGTAATTTGTAGGAACGTTGTTCTACCACTGATTAACTTGCGCATGAATCCTGGGCTGATCGCTGTTTTACATTGTTTAGGAAAGGGGTGACAATACCTTCCCAGAGGAGGTACGTGGATTACTATGCTACTCTTGTTAAAGAGGGATTGAATTATCAGCCAGTTACGTTGTTGTTACAGAAGATAGAATTGGATCCGGCGCCCATTTTTCATGGAGGTCAAGGATGTAAGAGCAACGAATCACGCGGCACGAATTAAAAAGATTAAACGTTCGTTCAGATACAGTTACCTGCAATACTCTATGTTTCAGATTTGCATTGTGTAATATCTGAATCGAAGAAAAGGATATTTAGCTCGGACGTAGTGGAAATACGGAAAGGAATGCACAACATCTGCATCCCGATAAAGCATAGCATAGCGCTGACGGGAGATATTCGAGTGGATTTCTTTAATAGACCTAAAATGAAGCGGAAGGTATTTGTCCTGGTTCCGCCGCCCGACTGCGATCTTTCTAACGTAATAATTAACATTGCTTTCTTTGCCTCGCACGCAGGAGAAATTGTTTCACTTTTGGTTCAACACATTCTTCGTGCGAGACTACTTAACGCCGGAATACGATACCGTAGAGTTACCAGTGGAGCGATCAGGAAGGGCATTGAGTTGCGACGGCTCGACCATGGAATTACCGATGGTTATGTCTCATATGAAACACAGAGCAGGATCACTGGCCAGTCTCGGACCTATGCCACCCACTCTTCTTTTAAGTATAGATAAATGGGGCTTGGATGACGCGCACAAGGATAAACTACACAAAGCGTACAGTGCAGATTTGAAAGTAAGTTGAATTAAGGTGAAAAGAAGCGAAACGCTCGAGTCACAGCGGACTGTTTATTGGAGCCGCTCGATTGTTGCAGGTCAGCTTATTTATGCACCAAGTGGGTGGTAGTATATCGCAATCGAATCCAACGACGACGAATAGAATGGGAGAGAGTATACAAATGGGAATGGGAGGGCAAGAAACTCCCAGTGAATCCAGCGAAGCGGATAGCAGCGAATGCGACACAACCGGGGATACGACCGGAGATGAAGATGGGGAATCTGGTGAGTCCTCTGCATCTCTGGTGGTGAATCACCATTCTCTTACACACAGCAGTAGCCGTACACACGTTAGTAACCACCAAAGAGCTAGTCTCAGAGAAACTGCAAAGGGTTTACTCTCGCGAGGGGATAAAAGTAGAAGTAGTCATCGACAGAGCACTAATGTGAAACGTTCTTCGGCACTCGTACGTTCAGCCACCTTAGATACATAATATATTTATCGTATTTTGTACTTAAACGCTGAATTCTCTGAACTGGCATTCAAGCTTTACAGGTTCACACACTACACACATACACACACTTTCACATACACGTACAAATACACGCACAAAACACAAAGTACACTTCGTACTATTAGCTTCTCTTTGTTATGCCGGCATGAAAAATTCTTTAGCATTCAGTCAGTGCATTCATCTTGTTTTTATCGTCAGATATCGAATAACGCGTTACGCTTGTATTATAAAGTTAATCGAGAAATTTCGAAGGTCACAGTCTTGAAGAGTTAATATAGTGTCACCGTTGCGAGTATAGCGTGCGGGGTTAATTAAAGAAATTTCGCAGCATAGATATTTTTCTCTCTGATTTGCTGATTGAACTTGAATTCGGTCAAAAGATTCATACTATCTCTATTTTAACGGAGTATCTTGACACTCGTGTTCCGAATGTAAAATCATAAAATAAGATACTATTATGTTTCTTTCGTGGTGTGTTGGTAAGAAGTAATTTATCGTTTGCAAAACGTTAAGGTATTCGTGTACTCGGCTGCTGATGATTTCTAACGAGATTTATTCGGTATTTTAGTAGCGATTGTTGAGAAAACGTGCGCGCCCATGTACTGACCCTTCTGCACCTTCGATCTATTTTTCATTGAACTTTCCAAGTATTTCGCCTCGTTGGCTGTTAATTATTATTGTCCGAAGTGGTTGAATCTAATATTAGATAAGGAAATTAGTGCGTTGAAAATCGAAGTATATTTGTAGCTTGCGTGAACGCAATTTTATAATATCGTACTGTGTACGGGACTAGTATTTGCTTTAAAATTGTGTGACAATGCCAATTCGTAGGAACAATTATTTACAAACGTAACGAGCACCGGGACAAGTGGACGCGATAATTTGTCCTTGTCCTCTCTCGTTCGAAAGTAATTTCATCGTATGCGTTTGTATTCTTCGTTGTATCGTGAAGGGAGGAACAGACGAGTAGTTAAGTATATCCTGAATCGCTTTACTCCTTGTGACATCGTTAACATTTCTTTTCGATATAGCACAACTGTTCCGCATAGGCTCGTGTGTGTTACGGTTGTAGTCGAAGCTTGTAAGATAATGTTTATGTGTACAGAAAATTTCATTCTTTCGATTTTATAACGGAGATATGTTAAACGTTAACAGGCTGTGCAATTTTTCTAAAGTTTTATTCCGTGATGTCTAGTAAATGATCTTCACATTGACGTCAAGGCGTATGCATCTAATTTCGGATGAACTAACCGAATTCTGTATACACAGTGAATACTCGGGATAAATATTCGCTTGTGACCACGTCGCACAAGCAGCATCCATCTACGAACATTCGACAAAACTATCAGTAGAGACATCGCGTAGTTTCAAAGCCGCCAGTCCTTCTATTGCCTTTTAAACTCGCGCAAGATTTACTTTCAACATAAGTGGACATGTTTAGCGATACCATAAAATTCAGTTTTAAAGAAGCGGTCTTAAACCTGACATTTTATCGGTGTCCTAACTTGGCTGCTTATGTATCTGGCAAACTTCTGCTTTCCATTGGAGCAAATCTATGGAACACGCGGGGCAGGTCTTTTTGTTCGTCGAGTTTTACAGAAAAATTTTGCAATAACTTTACGAAACTACAACCGAAGCGATGATAGTCGAGGTATCGATCGATAATAAGGAAATGGAAGTTGCAAATACGTTTTAAGATTATTTTTGCATCTCTGCCAGTTACGTCGTTTCTCGCGCAGACGATTGGCAGTTGTAATTGGATTTATTGTACGTGGATATTATTATGATGCGAATACGGGTGTCGTTTAGTGAGCGCAACCTACTGCTAAGAACGTCGTAGACGAAGCTTGTTTTTATTTAAACACGATCCGAGTTTTCATACGAATAAGCTCCCTCGCGGCAGGCTGCTCGTTTTCATTTTCTTCCGCGGAGTATCGTCTCTGCTTGCTTTCGAATTTTTGGTTCGCATTAATAAACGGCGTCACGCGCCTAACGCGTTCAACGCGTTTAGTCGTCGACGAAGATTATACATAGTAGAGTAATCTCTAACGATGACATCCTCAACTTTTCCAATTGTTTTCTTTTCTCTCCTCTCCTTTGTGAGCTTTAAAGCGAAAACACGGCTAGAAGTTATTCGACAATCGTAGAGAATTGAAATCTATTCCTCCTCGAGATATAAACTTCAATTTTCATGTACGATTGTAACTGTGTAAAAGTTGGCGAAGCTGTGAGTGGAAGAAGGTAGAAAATTCTGCGAGTGTCTCGATGAGAATCGTGTGACTGTTGTTGTTTATTAATTGTAACGCCGTTGACAAAGAAAGCGTGAGAGAGAGATACGCAATTCCAAACGTTAAAGAACTTTTAGATTACGATCGACTCGTGCATACGTCTCTGAAACTGTTGATGCAGTGTTTATAAATTCGTAGGCATTAGTTTTGTAAATATGTAGTAAATATTGGAATAATCGGGCGATTTTTAAAGCACAGGGGCTAGATGTTGGGATACACATTGAAAGCTGTATCGTCTAATCGATAGTTCCTTTCTGAATCTTTTACCCTTTTAGATCGTAGATCGTTGATTATGCGTAACAGATTCCTCTTTTATTTTAACCAACAGTGCATGAGTATGGAAACATTAGGAAAGCCTGACGATTGTTTCTCGTTCACGGCACAGACATTTTTGGATTCCATCTTCTCTATCGCCATACTCTTAGGGTCATTTGAATGAATATCAAAGCCCCCTCCCCCCCCTCCCCTGAAAATGAAACAAACACATTTTAATTTTACTCTGTTCTTCGTATCGTTGCATGTTAATAGCTCGTAATAGTAGTTTTCAGATCTTTTGTAATGTCTGAAATATGTAAAATTGATACACAGCATCTCTATTATGTATTGTGTAACGATTATTTTGTGATACTATTATACTTATGATTATTAATTGTATCGGTGTTATATCCTTATTCTTATTAATTATTATTATTACCGTTACTGCTATTATTATTATTAATATTATTATTACAAATGCTACTGCTGTTTTACTGCTATGTCAATACCACCATCAGAGACATTTATTACTATCATCACTATTACTATTATTATTGTCGCTAATAAAAATCTTAGCGAACTTTGAACGTAGTCTTATGTTATAAATATATACCTGTAATAAATACTTTAAGGACGATATTATATACGCATTACAACGATAAAGTAGTACATTTGTAGTATATTCTATATTACGTCTACCGATTCTCTGTGAACACGTAAACTTCACTCTCCGAATCCCACTTTTCAACATATACTTTTTCTTTTTTTTGCTACTTATCCACCGACTCCCTTTGCTTGTACCTACGTATGTACTCTACCCACTTCACTGCTTCTTGGCAAGTAAACCTGCACATACTTTTGTAACGCTTTCGTACTTGTAATATCCGCCTTGCGAGGATAGAGTGGCAGGGTATTATAAATAATTATAAGCCATTCGAGCCACCGATTCAGCTGAAGTTCAATGTGTTAATAACGTAAAGGTAAGGACGATATTATTAATTTAAGATCGGCATTGGCGACAGCGCAATGATTCAGCTTGATCGATGGGTGGAATGTAAATTATAGTTATCCCTCGTCGGACCAATCGTCAGATCGAAAGACTTCATATTTTAATGGTTTCATAGACACTGGTACCTAGCACGACCCCGTTCCCCATCGATATCTACCATCGTTGATTTAGTGTCGAGCGCCGTTTGTTCTTCTCGACGTATCCTGGAATGCAATACATATTTTTCGATGTTGTGTAACCGATGCATCGGCTTTCTTGTTCTTTCCTCTCGCATGCCAGAGTGTAAAGCCACTACGTACGTATCTCGTTAGTGTGCCAGACTTCCTTGCATAGTTACACGGTGGGGGTGCAAGTGCTCGAGCAGTCTCTGTAATAACCGACGCGTTTTCATTTCTTTATCGACGACGTAACAGATGGTGAAGCGTAAATAGTTTCGTCTAAACATTGAAAGTAGGGATAGGGGAAGGAGGCGATGGAGGAAGAGCAAACTTTATCGTACGAGACTTCACTTTACCCTCCACCGCACTGCATCGCACCGCACTGTGATTAGACGTAGACTCGCCGTAAAACTAAGCATATGCAATAACTGACCAATTGTGTCTATATGTCTGTTCACCCCCAGTGGACATGGACCAGCGTGTCGGCCGATATCGCCTTCTCTCAGACGGAGGAATGATAGATGTTTTGTGAGTTCGTCGCCAGTCATCCTCGTGCATCTTTCAACTTCTGTGTCGCTCGCGCGTCGACGCGCGAACCGTAGACACTCCACTGTATCATCGTCTTTATCGTTAAGTCGTCTCGAGATTCGATATCCGATCGTTTGGACATTAGATTCGAAAGAAACTCCCCTTTACCCGGGTACACGACGACGTCAGTCGTTCGTGGTGAATGAAAGTGAGATAACCAGAGGATAATCGCTTGCTCCGATTCATCGGAAATCGACGACTCCTTTCCGCGGTGTACATCTTTCGTTCACATGTCTTTCGCATACACCTCCTGGCTTCTTCTCTCTTCGCCCCCTTTAACCCTGTGTCACCTGTTCCACCAGCCCGGTTCCCTTCACGGGCACCACTCGCGGCTCCATCATACTGTACAGACTTGTTACTACTTTCGCAGCACGATAAGATGATTCGTTTGTTTGTTACGCGGCGATTACTCGGATGATTTTCACGCCAGCCGATCCGTTTGAAAGACACTGATCCCAGTGAACGTCGTGTTCGATCGAAGATCATCCGGGTGCGCTGTGTCTTAGAATTTTATTAGACTTTATACACACACGCCCGTGTCGCTATAGATAATACGTAGCTAACACAAGTTTTTATACCGGCGAGCTTGCAAGTTCTCTGAACGAAACGCGAGAGAGGGGATGATTTCAACTCGGGGGAGGTTCGTTTGGCTGTAAACTTTTCGAAGAGAAGTTACAAGCTCAGCATTAAAACTTCTATTGCGCTGTCTATGTAACGATTGTCCTATTTTCCGCCGACGAACCGAAGGCGATCGATGGTTTCTTGCGACATTGAAGTTCAAAGCGAGTCGCAAGGTTCGCGCGAACGCAGGATACTGACTGGTGTTTTAACGATTAATCGCGTTGGGTTGTAGAGTTTGGGGAGACAGAACTATGTTTATGTAGATTATGGATCCGAACGGGAATGATGCTGTGTAAAAAGAAGCAAGAATATTTTCGTAACGTTAATAAATTGTAAGTCAATAACGGCGACGATAGCAGCAGCAACGGCGGCGGCGGCAGTAGTAGCAGCAACAGCAACAACAATATTATCAATAATAATACTAATGCTAATAATAATAACGATAGTGATAATAATACTGGTAATAGTCTAAAGAGCAGAAATGAGGTTTCTTCCTTCACATTTTGTTCGACATCGGCGCTATTTGTCGTATTTTCGCGTTAAACTTGTTTGTCCCGCGAAAATCGGTCGAGATGTTCGTACCAATGTAAATATATATTTAGAGAAAGGAATCGACTCGTCAGGACTCGCACCTTTTATTCTCGGTTGTGAAAATTCTGCGTGTCCCTCCTCGAGTCTCTAGGAAACGGGAAGCGAGCAAATTCGAGACTCGACCGGGGCGTTTGACCAACCTTAGGTTTCGAAGAGCACGTCGGGGATGCGAATGAGTTTAGTGAGTGCGAGGGAGAATCGTTTCTGACGCCGTCCTTCCTAACGTATCTACGTACAGTACATATTTTTGTCGTTAATCGCAAAAAAAAATAAGAAGAAAATCGATAACCCATGGAATTTGGTTCCGCGATCATTTCTTCCTTTGCTGCGCCTCCGTGCGGGTAGCAGCACCGTTGTTTCTACCATACTATCGAGAGCGAAGGGAGTCGTATTCCGTAGAGCGAGATATAAAAGTCGTGCAATGTTCCTAGAGCGACAGCAGGAACGTGGTTACGAGGAAGCTGCTCGTTGGACCGATCGAAATCAAAACATGTAACATATTTAAAGTTGCCGACGCGATCGTAGTATCTAACGTAGAGCGTGCGAAGTTGCGATAAGCGAGCAAGAGGTCGTTCTCCATCGGCGAAGAAGCTGGAAAGGCTGCTCTAGCGGATCCTCAAGACGGCAGAAACGACGGAGAAAACGAGAGGTCCGGCTGCGCCGCTTCGACGGAACGCGAAACGCCTCGATTCGCGCCACCCTTCTGTACAGTAACTGACAATGAGACATCATTCCTTCGCGAATACGACGTTCGTAGCTAGAGTAAGTTCGATTAAGGAATAGGGCGAAAGCTTATTTTTTGTAACGAAGTATATCGATCACCTTTTGCAGAATACGTCGATCGCGTTTCGGCGCTACCCAAATTGTTAGTCGTGCATACAATATTCGTAGCGTTTTAACGCTCGCGAGGGGCGCGGGAAGCGAACAACTCTGCGGCGTTTACTTAACGATTCGTTCACTTTACTTTACCGCGTACCGTTCGGGAGGCTCGCCGGAGCACAGGGAGCCGCGTCCTCGCGTCTCGAACAAGCCTGAACGCGAGAGCGAACAACTTTTACAGACGTACCTTACCGCTCGCGACCGTAACGCACTATCGTAGTGTCGCGGATTTTGTGTAGAATTAGTTTACGATACGGTAAACTCGTTAGTGTGCAGTTTGTGCGTAAGGATGTCGATAGTGTGTCGAGAAGGAACGGATTACCCACAGTTACGATCTAGAAGTCCGAAAACGCGCGTGCATCGCTACTCCTACGTTCGTTTTATCCTTTAGTCGTGGAATTCACCGTGGCACGATTTGGGGAAAATGGGAAAGTACGAGTGAGCAGTGAAAGGGAGAGAAAGAAAAAGAGGAGCGTGAGAGCGGTGTATTTGCATTACCGAGCAGTCGATTTTAAAAGCGCCTCGAACCAATCAGTAAATTTAAATTCACCTCATTCCGGCTGTCTTATTAATCTCATCGATGGATCATCTAATTACCGTCGAATCGCTGCGATGTATGATCCTTCTTTATTTTTCTTTACCCGCTGATCGTAACGAGAAATGCTAAAATTTGAATTACCGAGTGCGTGGTTTTATCCAGCAACGATGATCTACACGCTTCTCGAACATATTTCCTTTCTCGCACGAAGCTCGTAAGTACCGTTTTATAAGTGATGACACCTCTTAAGATTAACTTTTATATGATTCATGCGGAATGTTCAAAATATAAATAAGACACATTATTTTCTCTGTGATATTGTATGCGAGCATAACTGGTCCAAAATTTCTTCCCCCCTCCAATCTACCGTCTCTTCACGACTTCATCGAGCATCGGAGGACGCAAAGCGCAAGTAGAACGAAAATTGGAAATTGTCTCGCGGTTACACTCGCCATTCTCTTTCCCACGCCTGTTTTAATCATGATTTTTCAGCAGCGTAGAATGTGAATAACGAAAGAAAGTGGACGCGATTTTGCTCTCATTGGTTTATTTCTTTTTTTGTTGCTTCCCCCATCCCCATTGACGCGCGATCGTCTGCGTTCCCTCTGAACCGCGCGACCGATGAAATTTTCACCGAGACTGACGCTGACTCTGCTTACAGGGGAGTCGACGTATTTGTGACTTTGAAACTAGACTGATCCAGCGGGGACCGATACGAGCTAACACTCCTACTCTGTCAGAAACGGTCCACCTGACTGCAACGCATCGTTTCATTACCTGCCGGTTGATCAATCGGTCACGATCAATCGGCAGCCAACGAATTCGGCCTGCGTCCGCAGCTCCACCGACGCACGCGCGTATACGGTACATTCTGTGGTAGAATGCTGGTAGAGTTCACTGCCATTTACGCAAGCTTTCTCTCCTTTTTCTTCGATCGAATTAATTTTATCGTTTGTAAGATATGTTTCTCTTCGTTGACACGGCGTATCTCCGATAAATGGATCGCTTCCGGCTGAACTGATGCGCAGACATTTATACGAGCGAGTGGAACAATGGAGAAATGAAAAAAAAAAAACTAAGTGCGCGATTTTTAACGGGCTCGCGCTTCTGACGATCAATGGCACATCGATGGTACATTGTTGACTGGTTTTAACTCGTCGAACTTGTTTCGTAATTCTTCGTTTCTCGCTCGGAAGCAGTCACGGGGGATATTTTTTTACTCCAACTCTCTAACGCTCGCGGTATTTTATTTCTCTCGAATGATAGATTTTCTTTTTAACTCCGCGGCCTGATCGACGCGTGCTCTCCTTGGCGCGAACCTGTAGATTCGAAAGACCGATGGAAACGATAATCATTTGCGTCGAATGTGTTCTACGTTACCGGAAGCTTTACTGGGACCAATAAGTTTGTTTGTAAGTTTTTCGCGTGTCATCGGATACAAATTGTACATGTAGTTAATTACTGTAAGATCTATTTATGGAAAATTTCAATTTTCTCAGCGTACAAAGTACAAAGCAACACGACCGGATCTCAAGCGTTTTTTCGAAGCAATTGCGTTTGCTTTTAAATAGATACGTATAATTAAGATTTCTTTGCGTAATCGTTATTAAGTAATGAGTTAGGAAAGTAAATTTTAGATCCGCTCCGGCGAATCGCGCCGCTACCTTCCATCGATCTCTTTTTAACGCCTGGATGTATTTTTAGATGCTACAGAATATTCACTCAAGGATGGTTAGTTCGACGCGTTTATTTCAAGCACGAGTCGTATTAAATCTGTCGCGAACCGTTGCCCAAGATACTATACACAAGAATGTAAACTTTTATAAATCTTACGAATACGAGTACAGGACACGAGGAAAATTCTCATTCTCTTTTCGTTTTATTTATCCAAGACACAGCGATCGCGAGTGTTCGTTAGCTAGCATACAATTTCCAACATTCGTTTTGCGTTCACTCGGCCGTAACTATTTACACAGAATCGTTGCGTCTCGGAGGATATCAAGTCGAACGATAGACGACAGAATAATTCGGAAACACCCGTTAGCGCGGTACTCTCGAAACGAGGTATTACAAACTGTAAAGTAACAAATATCGTACAATACAAGAAAAGTACAAGGTCTTTCTATGATACAGAATTGTGGCGGGACATATTTTTTGTTCACCTTTTACCGTTGTCACGTAATGTTTTTTTAAGGGGCACGGATTCACAAAGTGGTTCACCTTCCTCTGCCCCGTCCCCGACTGAACCCACCCCTGCCGCGACCGGCCACTTTTCCCTTCGGCGGCGGTGACTTCGGTCTGAGCGCCTCTATCCGCTCGGTGCATCCGGTGGTGATTTGCCCGTTGGCGAAGTAGCTGGTGTAAAGATCCGCGTTGAAGTTTGTGTTCGTCAGCTCGGGTCCTACAGTCAGCCATCCTGGCCGAATCGTACCGTCGCGGCCGAACAAGTGCAACCTGTAGAACGATAAAACGGCGAAAATTTATAACGCATAATGTACATCCGTCTAATTTCCACTCACGGGATTCCTCACCGTCGCCTGCCGAGGCAGAAGTGTTCAATTATATGAAATATTTCCACGGGCTTCTCTATCGAACCATACTCGGGCTCCTCCGATATGATCAAGTCGATATCAACGTTCGCATGGATAAAGTCTCCGTCCGTGGACCGTCTGACGGTCCCTTTGATCCCCATCAAGCAATGCTCCTTGGTCCTCTGAAGCACAGCCTTGCTGTCCAAGTTCTTACTATGCCCCGGATTATTAATGTTGGTGCGAATCCAACAGATATCCTCGCACCGTCTGAAGCCCCATTTGCGAAGACAGAACCGTCCCATGTCCAATCCATCGCTGCTGCCGCACCAGAGGAACACGAAGCTCCGGTTGGCCGCTACCTCGCCTATATCCAGCTCCATTATCTACGAAGCTGACTTTTATTGCACGCGCGCGTTACGGATCCCCCGAAACTCTGCGATTGTGGATTTTAGCGCGATTGATTCGCGGTAGCCTCTACTCACCTGATCCCAATTCCACAGCTGAACGTTCGTGGCACCGCAGGTGCGTTGGTACTCCTCCAACGGAGGCTCTATCAGTATCACATCGAACTTGCAATTCAGGTCCTTTAAATTGTACGCGAGCAAATCTGTTTTCAGATACATGGGCGGCGTCGCTGTTTCCGCGATCAGATCATCCTTCAGCTTGATCAGTTCCCGGAGTTTTGGATACTCCTCGAATCTGTCCGCCAAGCCTACATCTCTGATAAAGTTCTGCGGACGCTGGCCGGTGTCGATGAAGTGCTGACAGTAATCGTTGTGCGGATTCGAAGACTGGGTTCCCTTTAATAACGCAACGATTTTGACGATTTAGTACTCGATGCGATCGACAGCAGTTATCAGACTACCTTCAGGAACGTTGAAGAATCCTTGTAAACAATTTCATCGGCTTGAGCCGCATCGCTCTTCGAATCTTTCACCCCATTCTCAGACTTCTCCGATATCGATTTTAACCTCTTCCTCTGCCCGTCATCGACGTCTGTTCCTAAGATTTGCCGCAGCTCGTCCACGCTTGAGACACCCAGCTACGAGAAACGGCAGATAAAAATTTCCCTACCGCTCATTTACAAAAACATAACCTCAAAAAAAAAACCGCCACTACGGGATAATATATCTAGCTCACCGTTTGCGCTAAGAGTTTCTTGCGTTTCTGAGACCGTTCCCGTAGCGTCTGCAGCATCTTTTGATCATTCGCCAACAGCTATGGGAGAAACTTAACTCCTCGCACATTTGTCGATACTTGTGAGAGCGTGGTTGCGCGTACACAGGAGCTCCGTCGTTCGTTTCCTACACTGATTCGAGAAACCAAACGCGACTACGAGCACAGAATCTTGTTCCTTTCCATTGCGGGATTCGCCGTGCGATTCTAACTCAGGATTTCATATTCCGTCGTCGATAGTTAGCGAAAACGAGTTTTCACGAGGAAAACAATGCCGCGACATATGCATCACCATCTAATCTAGCGACCTCTACACTCCTCACCCTCGTGCGACCTCTCGCGTTAAATCCTCCAAGCAAATATGTTTCCTCGCTTTCAAACGTCGTTCCCAAATGTCCAGTTTTCCGTGAATTCTGCAACAAACAAACCGTTAAAATCCGTAACCTTTCCCATTAGATCGACTACCGAGTTTTCCTGACAACGTGTACATACAAAATGGTGAGTAAACGCTCCCCTTTATCATCCCCATCTTTCGTTCTCTACGATTCTTTGCACACGATCGAGAGGTTGATTCGTTTCGCAAAAAGCACGGTGAACGCGAGACAATCGTATCGGTGGAGGAAAGAATGGTAGATTAGAATTATCTTGACGTATGACGGATAGGTTTCTAGCTAGCGAAAAATCAGCATGCGAGGAATACAGAAAATCGAGATGCGATCGGCGCCCTTGGGGAACATTGATTCTTGGATTATAGGTATCGGGTTGTTCGTCGAGCGTGGGAGGGGGGAGAGAGAAAAACAGAGCGACCGAGAGCGAAAGTTACGAGGAGTTGGAAAGAAAAGAGCGCGACGTGAAAGCGTGAGTCGGCGAAATAAAATAAGCAAGATAAGACGGTCGACGAGGAGGCGGACACTCGCAAGTGAGCAGGACTCGTTGCATTTCACGTTCGCCTGCGCCTCCATTAGTCGGCTTTCAAATCGACGCGCGGTCGGAGTCTCCGTTTACAATTAGACCGTCGACGCGGCGTAAACAGGTTGCAGGAAAGGGCGACCCTCGACTCGGTCGTCGAGCGATACACGTCCATTGTTGATATTCCAATCTTGCGTAAAGATTCCTGCAGCAGGAGAGACTCGAATGTAAAGAGCAAAGTACCGACTCGTGTCATGGAACTGTATTATTATCGCAGGAGTTTGAACGAAATTAATCGAGAGATCTAGAAGTGGATAACTAGTCGAAGCTCGCGTTTCTTCGCCGACGTCCTCGAAAGCACCGTCGACTTGCAAAACCTTGTCTGGACGCGCGCCGTTGGAATTCGTTTGCATAGAAAGATGCGCGAGCGACGCGAGTAATTGTGCCGCTGTTGATTCGCGTTATTTCTGTCGGGCCCGATGCGTATAGGCCATTGCTCGAATTGAATTTGCTGGGTAATCTCGTGCGATAGGAGGCGATCGACGAGTCGGCGTTAATCGGTAGGGATCGGCGGTAATCGTTGTCGGAAACGGAAAGGCGACGATAGCGAAAAGGGTATGGAGACGAGAGCTGGTTGCAGTGTCTCGGGACGGTGTCGAGGTAACAGTTGCCGGAAGCAGCCAGCGAAAGACCGCGTCGCTTCCTCGTTGTTCACCTCGTCGTCGTCGTTTTTGTCGTTTTCCTCTTTGTTATCGTCGTAGAACTTATATCGCGACTCCGCCGCGGGACCTTAACGCTCCTCAAGGTTCGTACTCCCGCTTCGCTATTATTTATCCGTCTCTAGACCCGTAATCCAGAGTTGCCCTTCGATCGCCTCGGTAATGCCTCGTCACGCTGTATAACGTCCCTGCTTACCGATCAAGGTCGAACGATTCGTCAGATTCAATGCCACTCGGCTGTTTCGCGATTACCAAAGGTAATCTCGGAAGATAGAAACGATCTTAGCGGAGTATTAACCGATCTCGGTTCTTGCGCTCGCGTACGAAAGCGGATTCGAACTGTGCGGCTGCGAGGAGGTTGAATCTAGAGAACGATTTGAAAATCGATTGAAAATCGTTGATCGGTAGAGGCGAATGCATGGTTGGCTCGGCAAGGTGGTCGACGCAGGACGGGCCACGTACACGCGCGACTCGCGACGCGTTGGCGAAAACAATTTTTTGCCCCGTGTTCACGTAGAGGTGTTGGCCTAGGTGCGTGACGAGGAGGAGAAGGCCGACGAGGGGTAAGGTAGAGGACAGACGCGGTCTCGCGACGTGTCCGAGGAGGTAAGAAAAACCGCGTCGAGTGAATCGTCGCGGAGCTAGCGAGGCTCCTATTGGTCGGCCCCGTGGGTCGCTTCTCCGAAATTCACCTCGGATTCCAAGAAATCGGCAGTGGCGCTACGCTCACCGGCATCCCCCTTTCTGTTTGCGCGCTCGCTGCCGAGCACGATCGTCCGTGTCCCGTCTAGTCGCCGCTCCTGTACGTTGCAGCAACTCACGCCGAACACCGACCAACAGGACGCACCGATTCTGACGGAACTGCAGACGGAGAGGATCGTACAGAAGGGAGGGAGAAGCTGCAACCAGCCGCAGTGTACAACCACGCTCGTACGAATCAAATTAATTCGCAACCCCCTCGCGAGTCTGAACGCGCGGAACGCGATGCATCGAGACATGCGAAATCATTCAACCCTCTCGAGCGCGGCACGTTCCTTTGAAATTCTTGCGAACCGATAACCAACGCCGTCCCGTTTATATATTTCCACAGAGATTCGTGTGGCGCCGGTGGAGAGTGACTACCAGAGAATTCAGACAAGATGAGACCCGACGAGGTGATACAAAACGAGAGGAGAGCGACGGAGACGATGTCCGAGACGTCCGAGGGCACCGTAGGTACCAGCGTGTCCGGTAAATCGGGATTCGAGAGCCGCGAGGAGCTGCGGGACATCGCGGCAGTGCTGGGCATCGGTAATCCGGACGATCTACATCAGGAGAGATTTCGCGTGGATCGGAGAAAATTGGAGCAGATGCTGTTAGGTGAGTGTTCGTTTGATAAACATGAATTTGATTCCGGAACATTCCGCCTACAAATTCGACCTTGCTACTTTGCGCGGCCCTCTATCCGTTGGATGTTTGATGTGATGCTATTGCGTCCCCCTACGATTTAAATAGATTATCTGTTTGTAAACGGAATCGCAGGGTCTGTCAAACTGTGCGTTGCCCCTAATTAAGGAGAATACAATCAGTCGCAGCGATCGTGCCGTTTATTTTGATCGAGGCTTGCTCGACGTATTTACGCTTGAATTTAGATCGCGAGGATCCTATATATCTATACGGTGGATCGGGAGAACGTTCAAAAGCCGAAACGATCAACACCTTTGCTATTATCGAGATTGCATCAGCGAAACTTATCCGTTAACCGTGTATAATTGCATGCTTAGAATGATACTCTGATACATACACACTTTCTAGTAAATTTTCGCGTCCTAACTCGTAGGTACTTGGGTATAGCGACGGCTCGGTGTATAAATGAGGCTTTCAGAACAAAAACGGACTAACCCACGTTGAAAAAAAAGTAATGTTTTCTATTTTATGTGATTAGCAGAGATTATTGGAATATGTTATTGCTACTAACTCTATTTTGCTAAAAATCTGGGTTAGTACCTCTTTGTTCTCATTGAATCAAATATTGTGTGTCCACTTTTTGTGAATTTTCACTTTTTATATGCAATAAATAGGGTAAAGCAAGCAGTAATTGATAGCACACCGGTGAATGACCATTAGGCAAATAAATGTCAATTATAAATTTAAAAATATTGTATGTTTATAAATGGAGTGTAATTGCACTTTTAATATCCCATATTTTTAGTTAAGCAAACATTAATAAGTGCAATTCTTATTAAAAGTATGCTTCTACACATTTTGCATTTTTTCCTCGTTTTTTTAAAATTACGATAAGAATAAGTAATTATTTTTATACAAATTTCAAGAAAAATAAATTTCAATGCAATTTCAACAGTTGTTTTGATGTTATACATAAATATATTCAAGTATTAATATCATATGTCCATAAATTAAACAATTCAGTCATTCACTGGTTGGTTTACCCTAGTTCTCGACAGTTTCTTTATGTTATATAAAACTCGCAATTATATCTCCTTCATAAATTAGTGAGAAATAATATTTTTCTTCGTTGTATACCTCTGGATCTAAGTTTTTCTCGAATACACAAAAAGTGTACATACAATATTTGTGCTCTAAGCCATCGATACTTATAACCAGTAGTTTCTCCGCTCCAATCCACCCGCCGATTTCGCTATTAATTAATATCGCGTGTTAGAAGCGGTCGCCCGTCCTTGCGTACGATCCTCCGACAAAGGAATGTATCTAAAAAGGGTGAGAAAAAAAGGACGAGAGTTCGTTGTACCCTAAACGTACACTTTTCTTTGTTTACAGGTGATAATGACGTGCCCAAGCCAGCGGACGCGTTTTTTCATAACGTAAGTAGCGTGTCATCGTCCTCCTCGACGTTCTCTCTAATAGGTCGACAATCAAGTTCGCCCTCCGCTTACTGATTGCGTGCGCGACCCTGATATATTCGTCAATCCCCAGCCATCCGTCTGTCTCCTCGCTAATCCGTAAAGAATATCCGCTCGCGAACCCGTTGCCCGAAAGAGCAACAGCGGAGCAGTGGCGGATTTAAGAAAAAAAGGCCCAGGTGGCAAACGTTCTAAGGGGCCCATTTCTTCGGGAAAAATGAAGAAGTAGTTTACTAAAAACGGACCAAGTGTAGTGGTACGAAAAAAAATGTAGTGTTTCGATACTACCTATACCTACTTAGTCATAATTTTTTTAAAGATGGGGTCCTGGGGCCCAGGCGGCAACTGCTCATCAGCCGCCCTGTTAAATCCGCCACTGCAGCGGAGGAAAATTCGCGAGGCGGGGTTAACGATCGCGCCGCGTCCGTCGTTTTCTACATGGACATATACCCGCGGTAAATCGATCCTTGCTTAAAATCGCTGGCGCTGCACTGGCGACGGGTTCATTGTGTTTGCCGAAAGGAAAACGCGAACGTCGTCGATCCGTCGCGATGGTGTTCTAGAAATCGAAGCGCCGTTCACGCTCGCGGTACACGTCGCGCCTCGACCTTGCGATTATACGAAGCCGAAGGCAGCTATTTTTGTACAGTTTCCCCCGACGAGCGATAATTCGTCCCACCGAGGCACCGATTCTTTTCGCGATGCATCGAGCCGCTGCCGCGCGCCCTTTCCATTCGCCGGTTCATGGGAGAGGAAAAACGTTTTGTAGCCGACAGGGGAATTAGTGGAAAACGTGACAGAGAGCGTGAACACTTGTACTACTTATGTGCCTGTGGTAGAGCCGCGTAGACAAATGCAACGAACGGTTGGCGAACGGTCTCGAAGGCAACGCTCGCGCTTATCCTTATCGTTGACACGTTGCGTAAAAGGGGGCCTGGAAATACACCGCTCGATTATTTATAGACCAGCTTTACTCGCGACTTTGCGCTACGTGCTACGTACACGATTCCCACCCTTCGCCGCCGCGGCTATCCGATTCGCGTGCTAAATGTTTTGCGCTCCACGCGAGACGCGTTGTCGCTCGACGAATAACCGCCTCTCCGGTTCTATTCCTTTCCGGATTCCATGCTTCGCCGCTGGTGTTGTTCGCTCTTCCGAATGTATCTTCCTCCCCGAAAGTTATAATTGTTGGGGAAACGACGGCTCGCGCGAGATAACTTCGTCAGGCGATTGTTTTCGCTGCATTCTTGATTGAAAGAATCCCGAGGGAGAGGGGAAAGGAACTCTCGTGACTCGAATCGGGCGCGATTTAAACGCGAGCCCTGGCGCTCGCGATTTCTTCACGCCTGTGTTTACGCGAACCGGCGATAAGCGGCAGCTGTTCGCGCTCGTGTGCACCAGCCGCTGGCGAACTTTGCTTCGAGCTTCTCGCGCCACGCCGGCGCTTGTTCCCCCGAAACCGTCTAGCTTCTCTCTCGTAGAATATTCTCATGTTTGAACGTTGCGAGATTATTCGGAAAGGAGGGACGTGCGTGAGCACGAGCACGCTCTTCCCGAAATACCGTGTTACACGCGATACGTAATTTTAGCGAGAGTCACTGGACCTCGAGCTCGATTTATCCCCGCTGCAGTCGCTGCCAACTTTTCCGAATATTCGGCGAGCCGATCCAGCGCCTGGGACTTTCGGAGCGATCGGAAGCCTGGAAGCCGGGATCGTTTCCGCGTACTCGACCGCAAACTTTCACGGAATCGATCGTTTCCCTGTCTATGCTCGAACGGCGGGGGCCTTCGTCGAAGGATAATCCTAGGAGAGTCGTTCTCGTTGAAGGATCCGAAGATCCGACGCGTACCTGGTTCCTTCGGTTACTCGATAACTTAGGCGCTACCCTATCCGAAAGAAGAAAAGTGAGATCACTCGTCATTCTGATATCGTACTGTTTGATCGCGTCTCGGAGGACGCACCTTTTGCGCCCTTGACTTTCACGATTCTCCCATCAAAAATGGTTTTCGCCCCTTGCTATTTAATTAGAGGAAGTGCAGCATATTTGGAATACCAGTTTGTTTAAGACGAATAAAAAATTACGACAGAGGATGAGAAGAAATAAAACTACATAATATCATAGGGAAACTAATAAACTTTCATATTTCTTAGTGTCAGGAAAAATAAGAAACAAAAAGTAACTGAAACTTTGGTTTGAATGAAAAATGACAAGAAGCTTAAGATTAAATATCGTTAGTAGTTTGGTATTCCAAATTACCAACAGTATTCCAAATATGCTGCACTTCCTCTATAAATAAGTATTCTAAAACATCATTTTTGACAGTGAGTGAAACTTTTTATAGGTATTCGTTGAATAACAAAAGCCTCACCTACTTTTTCACCGCTTCTTCAAAAAGTTTTACTTTTGTATTCATTTCTATTCATTTTAATTCTCTCTTTCTTCCAATTTTACCATTCGGGGTATTTTCCCCGCTTGCACCACCCTAGAATATCGCAAGGTAACGCAACTTCGCCGGGCTATAGAATGCACAGTGGGAATAATAGCGAGACGATCCGCAAGTGCCGGGCTCGCTCGAATATCTGGATTTACCTAGGCAAATCGCCTTGCCCTGCGACCGTTTATGGTTGTACCTACTCGGAAAATGCAACTCGCGCGGCCCCAGGTAGTCCCGTTCGAAGCTACACGTTGCTCCGTCAAACGAAACAGCGGCCGTGAAATTGTCCTTACTCGTCGCATCAGACTTGTATATCAGGGGGTGGTTGGTTTCCCTCTCTTTTGTTAACTGGATTCGTAGCCACTCGATTCGTGCCACGACCGAATCGATCGTGACGTCCGCGCGACACTTTCCAAGAGAAATGTCGATGGCTCGAATCGGTTGGAGTAAATCAGGACAATGGCAAGACGCACCTGTCCGAAAGGGAGTGCAGGGTGATCCGCAGCTGGCTCGTGCGCTGGCGAAATGCAAGAAACTACCTGTTCCTGTCCGTCTCGGCTGGGTGTTGGATCTTTAAATGGTTGAATCGGTGGGGCCGGAAAGGAGCGAGAGGATTGTCTGCGTCGCGTCTTGTCGGGTGAAGTCTACCTATCGGTGGGTTATTCATCGGCGCGCGGTCGGCGGTCGGCTGTTCCTCGTCCTCGTCCTCGGCCGGGTAGATTTCTGGAGGGAGGAAGCGGCGGGACGGGGACGGATAGAGTCGTGACGGCAGCGAGTGGGAGGCGGTTCACCGAGTCGTCCCGTTACATTATCTGCTGTTAGTCAGTCAGTCGTGCCAGCGATCCCGACGCGGTAAAAACGAGAGACGAGAACGTGGTCGTTCGAGGATCGTACTTCCGAGAGATCGCCGGCCCACGGTGGAGCGCGCTGCCGATCGTGCTGTTCGCGAAATCTAGCAGCACGGTCCCGTGCGGTAACTCCGACGAAATACGAGCGAAAGGTGTGCGCGAACGTTTACTTGGTGAAGCCGGTGACCGTTCCACAGCGCCGATTACGATTCGACTCGACTCCACTCCACTCGAGTCCGCTTCCAATCACGGCCGGCAGTGTTTCGAGTGAAAGGAAACCTTCGAAAGGATTCTGGATAAATTTCCTGGCAAAAAGTAGCAGCTGAAATCGTGGATCGTCGGATCAGTGGATCGCGCGTGTCGTCGTTACGCGATGCAGTGAGCGGATAACGCTCGCGTCGGGATGTCCCGTGGGTCTCGATAGTCGCGCCAGTGAAAGTAAATCACCCGGAGCTGTCTCTCCTCTCGTACGAGATTCTTCCTAGCCTGGTCCGCGCACTTCCTGGTCGCAGCGAGCATGTTGCTCCTCTAGTACCGAGGAACCACTCGAACAGCGACCACCAGAAACCTAACGAATCTACCACTCGCCTCTCCTCTTCTCTTTCTCGATTCAACGAGTTCGAGCAAATCAGGGATCGGTCCGGATATACCAGCCGGCAACGATGACCGTGGTAATGCCCAGCAATTCCAGCGTTCTACCATTTAACATCTGACGATGATCGCGCGATAAAAGCACCGAGCGACTAATCCGAAAGATACGCGTACGTTTCCTTGGACTAAGTCCGCGGCAACGCGATCGTCCTCGGTAGTTGTTGAAAGTTACGCGAGACTAGACTACCAGAACGAAATTGCATCGCGATTAACCAGGTTCGATCTCTTGTTGCAGGTTATGGAGGAAACAAACACCTTCGTTACGTGGCCATCCCGACTGAAGATTGGAGCAAAGTCGAAGAAAGGTAAGCGCCTACGTTGCTTGCTGCACGTTCGCCGCGATGACCGCGTTTATCCGGACGGCGTGGCGCGGCGAGCCTCGCGAGATCCATAGGTCGAAAGGTGAGGAGCGGTGCCTCCGCTCGATCGTCAGAGATGTCGGGCAGCGTTTGTCGCTTGGGAAAGTTTCGAAGAATCGCGCGCAGAGCGGCGCGTCCACCCGGAAACGATACAGGAACCGATGACGTGTCATGGGCGCGTCAAGGTTCGTCGACTCGCTCGACCTTGGGGAATAGTACGCTTCAACATTCTATCCGAGTACATCGCGCAGAGTGTTTATCGTTTATCGACCGAACCTCGTTACATATACACGGCAGCCGATTACGTCAATCCTGGGTTACGTCGCCTTGGCGTGCCAGCTGACGCTGGTATCGCGTATTTTCTTACGACGGCTATTTACGGCCTCGTATACGCGAATTCTAGCGTTGCGCTCGCCTTCCTCCGCCACGCCGTCGCGGACTCTCGCGTTTCTGCACTGACCAGCCACCTTCTGCGAGGCTTGTTAGAGGGCCGCTGTCGAGGCTCGGTTTCCGCGCGGCCGAATCCGCGATTTCGCGTGGCCAACGCGCCGTGGCAAGCTGCGTTGCGCGCACCGACGCCGCCTTTGCCGAACGCAGGATTAATTAGAGCGCACCCATTAATCGAAAGTGATTACGAAACGACTCGCATGCTTGCCCTGGCTCAGCAGCGCGTGTCGCTTCGGCCAAGTAAAACGCCGGCGTACAGGCTCTGCACGTAGAAACAGGCAACGTCCGCCGCCATCGCGGCTCTGGCAACTCCTCGTATCGTTCTCCTATCGTTCCCGTATCGTTCTCGCGCCGCGGCAAAATTCAGCCGCGGAAACCTTCCGTCGCAGTACGGCCTTTTCCCCTGACTCGCTAGCAGCCGCTCGCTGTTGCTCGCCATGGAAACTTTTCGGTGATTCATCCCTTCCTCGTGACCCGAACAGCTGTTGCGTTCCTCCTCCTCCGTGCCCTCCCACCTAACTCGCTGATTGTGCGTGACAACGCGCGTAATCCGGTATAAATAGGTCCCCGAGTGCCCTACGCCCTACTGATTTTCTTTTCCCGTTGCAAGCAACGTTTCCTCCCACGCTAGGAGCTCGCGGCTCCTTCAGATTGGAAAAACACGGTGCTGATTCCCTCGCCCGTCTCCTTAATCTCGCGATATCGTTGTTGTTGTTGTTGTTGCTCCGGTGAATCGCTATCTCAGCGAGCACTATTAGTAAACGAAGAGTAGTCAATAATTTTTGCCGGCAGGGTTGTCCCAGTTTGATCGAGTCGCGTGGTAACGATGGTCAGCCGCGACGTTCCACGATAGAGTTATTCTACTTTCGACTCCATAAAAGGTCGAACGCGAGGTCAACTGTATCTGTATCTCCTCTCGTCCAGCGTGGAATTATGCAAGCATTTCTTTACGAACAACTTTTTCGGTTCACCATGTCGCGAGAAGTAGATTGAATTAAGTAGTTTCTACGCGCGTCCTAGCGATGCTTCGTACTATCGAGAGCGTTGGAATTAGGAATACGAACGGAATCGAGACTGGACACGCGTGGTCGTCACGGTTCAACCCTTTTCCACCGAAACAAGCCTCTTACTTTCGCTTTCTTCGCCTCCCCTCTAGCCCGTCTCCCTGCCTCTGCAACCGCGGCAAAGTGACACGCGATTATACGTCTTAACTTAACCGCTGGACAGGGTCCCCGCCTCGGGAAATTACGGCAGAGACGGAGGCGTAAACGCGAACTTTGATTGTCGTTCGATTCTAATTTTTTATCGACGTATCGCTCATCGATCGTAAACTGCTGGTCGGTTGAGCTTCAGCGTGACGAAGCGGATCGAGCCCAATTCGATTACCACTCGCCGTCACTTTGGCCGAAAGCTGAGGAAAGGCTTGGCGAAATTTCGCCGTTACGAAAGCCTGCTCCGCGATACGCGCCGCGGGCTTTATCGTCGCTTGCATAGAGGGAACGATACGTTGGGCGTCGCGATAACTCGAGTAACGCGAAACGGTATTAATCACCGGGAATAACACACAATAATTTTAAACGCTCGTCCAACTTTCCTTTCGAAAATAGCCGCTGTTATCTCAGCGCGCGAATGAATCGCGGTTTCGCGAAGTCTCGGGGGATCTAGAAGGATCGAGAGAATTCGGCAGAGATTGTAAAATACAGGGACGATCGATAAGGGTGCTGTTCGTCGATCCAATTTAAGCGTAAACCCACTCTCCAGAGAATAACGATTTATCCAAGACTGTGTACAGAGAAGTTTTCCGCTTAGGAGGATAGAGCGGAAAGCAAGATTTGTAGCGATTGCGTAACACGTGGAAATACACCAGCCAAAATGATCGCGGCACGTAGTCTGGATCGTCTGCGTCGTGCATCGCCTAGTTTGGCGTTCGGTTTAAACTTTAAACGGTAACTCATCGACCGCGATCGAGCGTCGTTATCTCGCCTGAGCGATTAAAAGAGCGAACAACGGTGATTCGGTAAGGCCGTGCGCAGTCTATTTCTGGGTCATTGTTTCGATTCGGGCCGAGTTTTCTCTCCTCTTAGCAACCGGCGCAGTTTTTCCTCTCTTTCTTCTCTTATTTTTAGACGGATCCACGAGTATTGATCCTTGGGAAACATTCCCTTTACAGAATCCTACCATGATATTTTCGCGTACGGAAGGCGTGCCTCGATCCGCGGAACAGGGCAACGATCCGGCGAAAATACCTACGTAGGTATCGCGATTAAGGAGAGGCAAATTTTCTGACGGCCAGCAGGTTTCCTCGGCTTTCCCTCGACGAGGCGAGTTACGAAATCTCTTCCACTCGTCCGAGCCTGACTTCCTGGTTTTTTTAAACAGAGGCGGTACCGCCCGGGGCGAACCTCGTAGAGTTTTCCATTTCCCGCGTCTCTGTTTTCCGAAGCGACTGGATCTAGCGTTTCATTGAAAACGTTTGGTTCGAGAGGATCGTTTACCTCTTCGCGCGGCCAAGGTTTCCCACGCGGCTGTCCCGATCGATTCATCGACAACAGTCTGTGGTTACGTTCCCCCCGCGAGGACACGTCATCGTCCTCGACTTTGGAGCGTTTCGTATCCAGGAAGAAAAGACGCTCCGCTTCGAGTGGTTGCGCTCCGTGAATATTAAATGCCGCGTCGTTTCGCTGGCGCTCGCTCGCGAGCCTGTTCTATCGATAGCTACTCCCGTGAATAACAACATATTGACACGGTGTTGCATAATTTCTTTCGACGCTCTGTTACAGATCCGCATATAAAGGTCGCGGGTCGACCCGATGACGTGCGAGCGGCTAAGGAGAAGATAATGGAAATTTTGGACACAAGGGTAAGCGGCTATTTTAAACATACCTCCTCTCATCCCGTTTTCGTCTCGCTCGAGATTATCGATCGACCACAGAGAAACCATCAGGAGCGTTTGTTCCACGCTGGTTTCGCTCCACGGAATTCTTCGAGCGAGATAAGAGCCACGATCTGGTGTCACGGGCGATTCCCCGGTTTTTACCGAAACATTACATCATTCCCGAGCAACTAGATTAGCGATGACCTCGCCTGATCAGCATTTGACTTTCAGCGTACCAAATTGATCGGCCCCGCGCGCCCCGCGTCGTGCAAACATTTCTCCGCTGTTATCGTAGATAATCCATCTGGAGATAAAGAAACTTGCCCGATGCGTGTATCGGCACTTTTGTAACAATCTGTCGCAGCGATCGATATCGCGATAAATTCGTTTTTTCGCCGTAAGCAACGCCGAGGTAAATTTCCAACGGTTCTCCGCTTCTCCTATTCGTCCTTCTCCGATTCGCGGGTCTCGTTTCAGGTCAAATCGCGAGACTTTCGCCCGGTTCGACCGGCATCCTTGGTAGGCGAGGATCCTAATTCCTCGTTTTCTGACACGATCTCGCGGTTTCCTTTTTAATTGGCGGTCGCGCGACCGCCACTCGGCCTCTAACACGGGGCCCGAGAGGGAAAAAGGAGGGAAAAGGGGGCCGAGAGACAGCACGTAGGAAGAAGACATTCTATTTATACGCCGGACGGTGTATCGCGAATTCCCAGCCGAGAAAGCGAGACGTCCTGCACCGCGACGAACTTGCCTCGCGTTAACCAACCGGCTGGAAACGGCTTGTTGTATTTCCTCCGAGCGTACCGTTATCTCCGAGCGTTCCTCTTCCTCTCGGCCCACCGTTCTATCTTTTCGTCCATCGGAATTACATATTACGTCCGCGTATAAGCGAGCCGTCTGCACAACGAACGAAGCGCGAGTAGAAGAATTGCGTTCGTGGGGGGACAGGTTCAAAGAAGTTTAACGAGCCGTTGAATGAGAAAGAAAATGAGAAACGCGTGTCTGGTCACTCGACGTTGCTCGTTGTCGTTCAATCGTCATTATTCACCTGCTGACCGGACCAAGCCGATCGGATAAAACGCGTACCTACCAGAATTCGCCGCGGTGCGTTCACTTTTCTCCAACTTGTTGGTATAACAGGTTCGATCGGAGACGCCGTAAAATAACTGGCGCGTTGCATTCCCGGCACCGTTACCGCGCCACTGGTCCCCGTGCCGCGTTATCGCTTTTACATAACGCCAGAGAAGTCGATTCCACGTTTCCACCGTTGCACGTTGAACTCGAGATCGCTGACGAGTTAATACGACCACAGGGCCCCCGATTCCAACGTCCGGGACCTCGCTCGTATTTTTCCTAACCAGCATAATGCTTCCCGCCGGTGTTTATCTGTTTTCCACCGTCGCTATCGGCGATACGCGAGGCCTTGGGACGGTGGAACGCCGAAAGAAATCGTAGAGAGACCGAGCCTCGGATTTCGATTGCAGCAAAGCAACAGGGTGACGATGAAGCTGGACGTTAGTTACACCGACCATTCGCACATCATCGGGAAGGGTGGCCTGACGATTAAGCGCGTGATGGAGGAAACCGGCTGTCACATTCATTTTCCGGACAGTAACCGTAGCAATCACCAGGAGAAGAGCAATCAAGTCTCGATTGCCGGGGAGATGGAGGGCGTGGAGCGAGCCCGTGCGCGAGTCAGGGTAAGTCTAGACTGTTCCCGAAGTTGTTTCTCTCTTAACGCACACCTTCGCGACAACCAATTCCCCTTTCACCTTTTCAGAACCTCACGCCTCTGATTTTCTCGTTCGAACTGCCGATCATGGGTCTGTCTCAGACAATGCCGGACTCCAACTCGCCGTACGTGGTGAAGATTCAGGAGAAGTACAACGTCCAAGTGATGTTTCGCACCAGGCCGAAGTTGCACGCCACGTTGGTGGTGGTGAAGGGCTGCGAATGGGAGGTGACGCAGGTGAAGGAGGCGACCGTGCTGCTGATTCACTACATGTGCCAAAACTTAGCTGTGAGTATGGTGGATGGAATAGGATATACGACGCTCTGTTGACGAGTTGTTCTAATCGAGTTTGCCGCTACCGCAGAGTCAGATACAAGTACAAATGTCGATGGAGATTTCACCGCAACACCACAGTATCGTGCTGGGCAAGCAGAGCAGCAACTTGAAGATGATCATGCAGCGCACAGCCACGCAAATCATGTTCCCGGACGCTGGCGATCCAAACATTCCCAGCTTGAAGAAGAGCAACGTGACCATCACAGGTGGCATCCATAATGTCTACATGGCCCGGCAACAGTTAGTGGTAGGTCATGTCTTATCGGCGAGCGGTCCTTATCTGCTGGTTTCGTTTTCCCACCCATCCGGCCGGCGACTGATCCCTTTCCGTCCACTCACAACGTACTGTAAACTGGGGGAACATTGGCAGGTTTTTGAAACATTTTGTTATATAATGTAAAACTTAGCATGTTTCCATTTGTTTTAAGTATCCTATCATAACATTGCATCTTTTGTGATTGTACTACAAGTTTAAAAATGCATAAGATTCTTGTGCTTTTTCTTCTTTAATATATGTTAAAAACCAGCCGGTGCGGGGTAACATTGGCACATCAGATAAATAGTATTAACAGGTTAAGTTTTACTAATCTGAAGTCAGTAAGATAAGTTATTAATACGTAACAATGTTACCTATAATAAAATCTCGATCTCGAATACGAATTTATATCGTCGGTGATAGTGCAAAACCGCGTATGAGCAGTTTGTAAATACCGCGGATCTGCATTTTAGCGATTTTACAGGAGGAAGAAAAAACTTAATATTTTAGCCATTTTAAGGGATTTCTTTGACTGAACTTTTTTGGGACAGCTTTAGCACTCCTTGTAATAAATACTACCATCAATGGTGTGACTTTTAAAAAAAGCGAAACAGCGCTTGGCAATCGTGAGCGGGAAATCTCAATTCTGCTACTTTTGCAGATTCGCGGTATTTACAAACTGCTCATACGCGGTTTTGCACTATCACCGACGATATGTCCATGCGTATAGCTGCCAATGTAACCCCGGCGTATGTCAATGTTACCCCGTGCTGCCAATGTTCCCCCAGTTTGCGGTACGCGCCGATAACGACGCTTCGCGGATCGCTCGACCATCTCCGCTCGTTTCTAAACCCAAGGCCAATCTTACTACATCCAGGGTTCCCTCCCGTTGGTTCTGATGTTCGACCTGCCCGAGGAGTCCATGTCCTCCGTCAGCACCGAGAACATCTCCCAGCTGATGCAATCATTGGATGTGTTCATAAACCTGAGGCACAAGCCCAAGCAGAGCACGCTCTCCGTCATCATCAAGGGGATCGAGCGGAACGCCAGCAACATCTACGAGGCGAGGAAGCAGCTTCTAGGCTTGGACGAAGCCAGGGTGCACGCCGAGATACCGGCGACGTACCACGTACCAAATGCCGGCAATACTTTCCAGGGGAGCTGCATGAACGGCGCCGGTGAGTACGGTTCTCCAGAAAATTCACTGTAAATAGACTCGTCGGTGGTGCTAATTGATCGTTACGATGCTACGCGCAGGTCTGAACAATCTGGTGAGCGGTCTGTCGGACAACCTGTCGAGTATGTTAACGGTAAACACGCAGAATCCTCCGTACTGCGTGTCGCCGGTCTCTCACTCGCCAAATCCTATGGGCTTGTCGCCTCACTGGGGCTTACCGTCGATACCGTCCATGTTTTCACCGCTGCCGCTTCATCACACCTACCCGTACCCGCACCTTAATCATCTGCTGACGACGCAGCACGTGATGCACAACAACGCTATGCCGCCTCACGCCCACGGACTGCAGAATCACGGCTACGCCGGCATCGGGCAGATTCGCGCCAACGTGCCTGCCGGCTTTCACAGTATTCACGGGATGAACGGTGGTTCCTTGCCGGACAGCAAAGAAGGCAGCGGTACGTAGCTGGGTCTATGTAAACGCTGTAGTAGTCTCTTGCCTCTGGACACGTCGTATTTTCATTTATCTCTGGTATATTATTTTCACAGCTTACTCGTCGCTGAGCAGCGTCTCCAGTTCTCTATCTAGTCCCGCTATCAGCCCGCGTAACGTATCTCCGGTTAATCCTACCGAGACTAGTCCTAATATAGGTGAGTGTTCACCTTGGAACCATTCATCCCGGATCGTTGTCGATTTTGATAAACCTGTAACAAGCCTTCCGTCCAGTAGATTTATGCAGCATGCTGTCAGACCTTCCGGTACGCGACCGACGGGCTCCCGGCTGCGAGAAGAAGTCACTGGAGATGGCTGTGCAACAGAACCTCGTCCCGTTCGATTACGAGCAGAAGAAAATCTTGGCCGCGAAGGCGATGCACGCGAAACCCAGCTCCACTGATTATCGCGTTCCCACATCCGCTTGGTCCGGATATGGTCTCAGTCAGTCGATCCCTCCTATAAGCACGACTGATTTGAGTAAGGTAAGGGTGATTCGCGAGCTTATCGTCGGACGAAATAGAAACGTTTTCTTTTTTCACCGTAGGAATTGACCGCCTCCCATCCGTCTGACCTGTGGAAAGAACCAACGACGCCGGTGTTCAGCGGAGAAATTGACTTCGGAATCGGATCCGGCAAACGTGTTGGACACATCGGCATCAGCTCCAACTACATGGAACACACGCCGACGGCGCAACTCAATAAAATCACGTCCCATCGCCACAACGACTTGACCACTCTGCTGACCAGCGTTGGATTGGAAAAGTACATACGTAAGTGGGATTCTGTGTTTTAAGTAGTTACAGGAAGTGAATGGAATTTTCACTGATTTTTATGGATCCACGCTTTTGCTTATCTTTGCTTGGGTTTCTCCGCTTTGCTTTACACGCCGCTTCCTTTTATCTATCCGCCAGGCCTGTTCACGTCTCACGAGGTGGACATGGCAACGTTTCCTTCGCTCATGGAGAAGGATCTCTGCGAAATTGGGATAAACGCTTGGGGCGCGAGGCGCAAAATAATGCTGTTAATCGCTGGTATGTAAGAGGTTGTTTTGTCGTAAGACTGTTGCTTGGCAGCGAGTATCGCTAGTGATAGGATTCGAAGCGCTTCGAATCTGTCTTGAGTATCAGGTGATTACTTCGAAGCACTTCGAACGTGATACGAAACTTAAAACTCTTAAAAGGCTTGGGAAGTCTTGAAACTCTTGCTTTAAAGTCTTAGTAGGTATTGGATCCGTATGTGACCCTCTGGGCGATCAACTTGGCTAATTTTTGGCAAGCAGATGTCCATTTTCAAGACTTTCAAGATTTCCAAGACTTTCGAGACCTACCAAATCTCAAGATTTATCAAGACTTTCAAGAGTTTTAAGCTTGGAATCGTGTGAGAAGTGCTTCGAACTTTTCGTCATGTGTTCAGATTCCATCACTAAGTATCGCTTTGTCCACGCGACCGTTTCCACTTTACACTCACTTATGGCACACTTACCCTTTCCCTTGCAGAGATGAACAAACGAACTAGTCCATTCTGCGGCAGCGCGGCCCCGGGCGCGGAACGCAAGTCGACCACCTCATCGACAGCAACGTCGATGGAGAAGTGCAATCTGGACAGCAAGTGGTAAAGGAAGGACGGGGAGAGAACGTTGCGAGTCTCGCGGAACTTTGGCGACACGGATATAACGAATCTATTACGGACTGCCGTACTTAAAGTTCGCGAATCGTATTTCCAGACAGGTGAATACGAGAATCGAGAATCGAAATCAAATCACGCGGGCCTCCCCGCCGACTCCACAGTAAGATCACGAGAGGTATATAATTGCTATGTTAGTTTGCTATTCTAGGCACCGGAAGAATAGCCCGATGATTGATTTTGTGGTCGAGGACCCTTTGCATCCTTTTTTTTTCCACTTTTTTTTTCTCCCCCTTCGCGGTCCTCGATTCACGCGCTCGGAAGGTGCCTTAGGTTAAGAAGCTCGTTATTACTTTCGTTTCGTTAACTTTTTTTTTACGTTGCTATTGGTCTTTCCGCGGTCGAGCGGCACCCGGCAAATTACCGGCGACGTAATCTTTAATTTCGTCGTTGTGTCACGTGTTTCTCTGTGTATCGTATCGGTGAAGAGTTCGTAATGTGGCCGAGCGATAGGCGTACAGTATAAGTGGCTGATAATTGTTCGATTAGCGTAACGGAATAGAGGCGAAGCTCAGCTTCGTGAAATTGATACGCGATGGGCGAGGGATGTCCCGTGTGTTCAGCGGCCTTTCGCCCTAGCAAAGTTAAAATATTTAATCTCGACTAAGCTCGAAACTCGACGGCTGGCGGAGCTCGCGGCGAGAGAGGTTTGATGAACGAGAATGCACAATTATTTAGTCGCATTTCCGCATCCGCGTTTCATCGGATCGTGCGAACGCGATCCTCGTGGGCATGCGAGCTTCCCGCAGCCGCGTTTTCGAGTTTTACAAAGTAACAAAGTATTTATTATTCACTCGCGAAAGACGCTGGATACACGCTAAGCAACGGACCGCAACAACTCTATCCACGGAGCAAACCGAAAGGGGGCGGACAATGGCGATCTTGAACGCTCGAGGACACTTTTGAGCCTCTTTCTGGCGTAATACGAATCTATCTACGAGATCGGCTAAGAAATCTAACTCGAGCTTGGCCGCGTAATTATCGTTCTCGACGTTCGACGAGCCGTTTGCAGCTAACCAACTCGCGTTAATCGATCATCGTGCGATCGATTCACTTCGGATGCACCGTGATGTCTCTTCCCTTATTCTTTTACCCAAGCATAATCGAATGAAACACGCGTCCGAGGAACAATCATTTCGTCGCGTTCAACCGCACGTATGCGCTCGCGGTCCATTTACACAATAGCAATTTTACGAAAGTAAGATATCTCGCTCGATATAAATTATTAATATTTTAAACCCTTTTTTTTTCTTTTTTTTTTCGTCGCCGCAAACTGAATGAAATGCGTTAGGCAACGAGCTCACGCTCTGCTCGCTAGAACTGACAACACTTGGGGAACAGACGCATTCGAATATCCGTTAACGCGATTCAGGGGTCCATTCATTTCTACCGTCATGAATATCAAACTGCTGTTAACTGGTCGGTACAGAATAGTCGGAGGAACGTCGCGACCGAGCTTACCGAAAATGCCTAGCGAACAATTTTACCGCTAAAAGTTCTTGACTAAGTCTTTTGTGAAGTCTTTTTAAGCATAAATTATTGTTGTTTTGGTGCAGCACGATCGCGTGCTCGGGTGTAATCGAAACATTAGGAAAGGAATACTATGTGTTCTCTGCGTGTGTATGTGTGATGTAATAAGACTGTCCGATCGTCCCCGTTCCTCGTGTTCGTTCAACGGTGATCGTTTCTTGGTAAAAATGGAACAACACGCCCGCTACGAACGTTTCTCGTTGTTCGATCGTTGCAACGACCGGACGACGCAAAATCTCCGGCCTCGCCGTTGGCCCCACGGCGCCGGGCGAGGAAGTTTATTATTGTTTTTGTTTTTTCGCGATAGCGATGGAACGTCGCAGACCGTCAGATTGAAATGTCGATCGTTGTTTTCCACGGGAGGCCCGATCGACGGTAGCCAAGGGGCCCCCTCTCGTCGCGGGTCCCCGTTTCTTTATTCGCACGATTTTTACATTTCTCGTCGCGCGAGAACCCTTGCGCCACCGATCGGGATATCTCATATAATTTCTTTAGATAGATATGTCACTGTTCTTCGATGTTCCTATCTAATATATACTAATTTTGCGCGATTTAACGTGTCAACTAGCTGTTATGGAATTTAAAATTAGAGAAGCAAAACAACTGAAAAGTCTAAAAAAAAAGGAAATAAGGAAAACAATATGTGAGGACGCGACAACGAAGCTTTCAATGCCTAACGCTCGAGCATCACGGTACAAGCTGAAACGATTATTCGTCCTGCTCTCTGTTCTTCTTTCTGACACGTTGCAAGTGGCAACGTTTCGTGACGCGTCTCTCTCTCTTCCTCCCTTTCTCTCTTGATTCTATCACATTCACATCTTCTTTAAAAAAAGCTTTATCTGCCTAATACCGTCAAGGAAAACACGAAAAGTACCAAGGAGAAGAGAGAAAGACGGACGTAAAGTTACCGTTCATCGAGATGATCCGGCTGACAGAACATGCCTTTCTGGAGCATGCTTCCGCGTAAAGAATAATATCGAAGATAAGGTCGATAGCAGTGTATCGGCGACACGTATTCTCGACGAAGTGCCCTTCGTTGATAAAAGTCGTTTCGCCTTGGGACTAGTTTCGCGTCGATCTTCTTAGCGACCTCGAATCGAGGACGTCTCTCGGAATTCGTATCGGAATGTCGGTCCACAATGTTCTTCCCCGCATGAAAAATGTCACGTTCCGTTTTGCTCCGAAACGTTAGGTATTTTATCCCGTGTTATATTTCGTCGATGCGATCTCGCGTTTCTTTCGACATAGAGAAAGAGTAAGGCGTACCTGTGCACCTGATAATGTGATCCAATATAGCTTTCACTAGTGCCTGTAAGAGTCGGAAAACAGTCTTACCGTGATTAACGAATTTAGTATTAAAAAGGGATACGGTAGCGTTTATGTCTCAGGTACCTAACTGCAAAAGTGGTCCCGCTCGTGCGTGCGCGGTGCGTTACCGAAACAACGAAACGATCGTTTCATTAAGGCCCTTTCGAAGCCGCGCGCGCATCGTTAGAGAAGACAGAGAAAACATTCCAACGGTTAGAATACGAACGTGTGAAAGGTTTAAGACGAATTCAGTTGAACGCAATTTCCAATGTTCCGTGTCGAAGATATGATTCTCGCTAGGATGAATCAAGGGGGACGTGCCCGCCCGTCGAGCAACTGCAGCGATTCAACGAGAAAAATTAACGGCCAACGTGTATCCGTTGCGCAATCGCGTTCGGTGTTGCGAATGGGAAAGCGTTTCACCATAATGCATCATGATATTTTTATACGGTTATCTAATTATTCCGATAAGCAGCCAATATACAATACCCGATCCATTACCGTTTTGTTTCGAAGGAAACGTCGAGGAAATCGAAAACGTTGTATCCAAGCGAATAAAGAAAATTTTGTATTGCTATTTTTTAATAAAAAAATATATATACACGTATAACTATACAAAAGAGACATATTTACATTGATGGAACCAGCAAAGAAAATCATGTTCACTCGCGTAATTATACGCTGACCGCGGTCGGGCTCGCCTCGTAGATCTTCATGTTGCCAGCGTAGAGTCGTTCGCCGCATTCGTAGCACTGAAACTCGCTGGTCGCCGTGAAATGAGCTTTCAGGCAATAGTAACAATATATGTGTTCGCAGTCAGCGTGCGCCGGTAAAATCGGCGCGTCGTTGCAGTAAGGGCATTTGCTTCCTAGATCCATGGTCGGAAACGATCTCTGCACACCGGTCCTTTTTCTCCGCGAGATCAGTTTCTTTATCGCGTGCTTCATGTAATGAAAGTTGATCATGGGCAGACCGGTAGTAAAGAGTTCCATTAAACCATGCCAGAGGAGCTCCCTGGTCATGTACGAATAACCGATGTTTCTGGGCCTGTGAATAGTCGACGAGGAACTAGCGACCCCTAGCAAGTACTCCGCGACGCGAGGTTGAGATCCCCGGTGCAAGAACACCAACAAGTTGAGAAATTCAAACAGCTTCGCGACGTTCGCGACGCGATAAAGGATCCTCTTTGATTCCGGGCTAGCCGCGCCGTCGATTAATTTATCTCTCACGTAAGCCGGGACAACGGTGAAAATCAAGAGCAGAACGGACTTTGCACGTGTGATATTACCGTAATGTAAATTCAACAGCTGCTGGCCGAAGGTCGATTTTCCGTGTCGCAGCGAGAAATTCCATATAAAGAACTTTAGGAGCGCGTCGATCTCTGGCTGCCAACGATCGATCCTCTCTCCCGGTTGATATTTAGTTATTTCTTTCACTTGGCTCCTCAACACTTTGTAGATCTCATCATCCAGCTGTGCCGCGTCGATCTGATTGATCCGAGACACGTAAGGAGACGCCGGCATTTCCCCGAGTTTACTGCAAAACAGATTCGTGAATCAGCACCTCAAAGCAATCGTTATGCCAACTTATCACGCACGAGTGAAATCGACGCGTTTGAAACACTATCTACCCGAGCAGTTGATTTCAAAAGTATGTTTAAGAAAACCATTTCCTGTCATTCATCGTTTTCCACGCATTATTACTTACCTTATTTACTTCTCTCGTACTCGTTGCGTAATAATGACGTTATTATTATTGTTACTATAGCAGTTGGTGCGCACCCGCGTTTGGAAAGGAGATCGCGTGCGATCGCCCGGTCCGAGATTCGCTGGGTGACCGCGAAAGAAATCGACGTCGCGACACGAACGCGGGTGGAGTTCGTCGAGAAAGTGTCGCCGAGTCGTGAGTTCAATCGGTTATCTCTAGCGCGAAGAGAACGAACGATTAAACGCTGACCGAACCAGCAAGTGAGGTTAGGAGAACGAGACGTTGGAATTTTAGCTTGTTGCGGGGCGGGACGCGAGGTAGAACGACAGTGTACGAAGCCACCCGACGCGACACGAGTGGCGGCGTAGCGTCACGACTGCTCGGTCGGCTCAGTTCGGCTTCGGCGACGTCCTGTAGCGGCAGCGGAGGTGGTGGCATCGCTACACGCAAGTTCGATTTCGAATATCGAGATTCCCGCAGTGAAGGAATCGCAGTCTCGCGGGGCGCGCGCGCGCGGCTGCCCTCTGTAGCGTACCCTCGGTAATCACGTGGAAAAAAGGAGCGTATCGGAGTCGCGCAGGGTCGCACAGTGAGTCGGCCGCGAGTAAAAGAGAAGTCAGGTCCGTGGACGGGTGTCGGTAGGCGACTATCACGTCAGTTGAAATCGCGTTGAATCCGCTTAGCGGCGAGCACGGGCGAGCAACTGCGACTAAGGTTTGAGGTTAGCTCGGGGGACAGCTGTCGGAGCGAGCGCGACCTAACCCGAGTTTCTCGAGTCGCTCGAGTCGAGCCCGCGTCCTATCGCGTTTCGGGCTCCATGTTGCCGCTGGTGGAATGACGTCATCGAGTGTTGGTGCTTCGACAGTGGGCTCCTTCCCCGGCCGTTCCATCAAAGTTCTCCGATCATGTTTTCGTGATAAATTCTGCGGTTCTTCCTGGTGCGGTGGACGGTGAGAAAATCGGTGAAGTACGCGGGGCGGCGATTCGCGGTCACCGATACGCGCTACCGTCCTCGTCTACCACACGCACATCCAACCATCCAACGTGAGTACTCCAAATTATATAATGTCCGTTTTTTTTCGCTTAAAATGGGTGCCCACGGGCACTCGGGCCATCGATCCGTCGACTGACAGGTTAACCTCCGTTTCGACTCTGCCTCCTCCCCCCTCTCTCTATCTTGTTCTCTCTCTCTCTCTCTCGATTGCTGTCTCTCTGTTACTCCCTCTCTTTCTTTCTCTCTCTCTCTCTCCCGCCTGGTTTCTTGTCGGCGAAATTGATGGACGAGTCGGTGGTTTTCACATTCTCTTGGATTCCCCCCAACCCCTCCCCGGGGAAAACCGTTTAATTCCCGTGTCGTTCTAACCTCTTATGGTGTCCCAGTCGCGAGCACATTGCCTTAAAACGCATTACCAGCCGACCACCGCGTCGCACGCGTTATTTTCGTGTCGGCGGCCACTTGTTCGCGACCACCGATCGCTTCTCTCGGCCAACCGTTTTCCACCGTGCCCGGCGGCAGATTAGCCGGCGACGATTTACCTGGTGGAGTATCCAGGTATCACCGAATCGTCAACGTTCGCGATCGATATCGAGAGCCTTTCTATTTTGCCGTGAGTGTCGTTAACCTTTCCGCGTGTCGTCCACGGAATCCGTACCCAAATCCGTGCGTTCTTCGCGTATGTCTCCGTGGTTCACCGATCGTCCACCGATACTCTATCGGCAGAGTTTCTCGCTTTTCCACCCAGAGGGGGATTACGATGCCCCGCGGTCATCTGGTCGCCCAGGTCGTGATCGTTTTGCGAGCACGGTAAACAATGCGGGCCTCGGTTGTTTCAGCCGCGTTATCGCACAACTAATACACACAACCCTTTCCTTCTTATCGAATCAATCTACTTGTTCCCAGAAAACCGTGTAGTATCGTTCGGATAATCGTGTTCCTTGAAACACGACAGAAACACCGTGCACGCGAATTCCCCCGAAAACTGGGCGTGGCGTACAAAAATTTCTTGGTCGCGTGTATTTTGCAAGTGGCTAGCCTTGCAATTTCTTTGGCTTTTCATAAGGTAAACTAGTCGACACACTTTGCCCTCTGCGTGAACTCTGCTTGCTCGCGACGACGATTTTTTGCTTCCACCGTGTTTTGCATCGAATGGATGATTTACGGTGACCGGCGTACCGCTGCCAATTGTCGACGTTCTTTCTTGGAACCTGAAGGGCGAGTATCGCGACCGATTCGTCGACCGAAACCACGGCACGTGTCCCGCTTGGTTTCGATGCGCCGCGCCGCGCCGCATACACGTTCTCCTGCTTTCTTAGAATCTTCCAGGATTTTTTAGGCTTCTTGGAAGAAGCGCGTTCGAGGCATCCACGTTCCACACTGTAGTTTTTTTGTTCCCCAATCTGCTCCACCACCAATTACTGTCGTATCTACGCGATATTGTCGTAGGTACGTTGTACATAGTTGCTGCTTTCTACCGAGCGAACAGGTTAGCACGATTTGCGTATCGATTTCAATCCCCCGACATCTTGGTTCCTCATTCGCTGCGCTCTTGGCTCTGACCTTAATTTATGGGCCGCGCCGTTGACGCGGAAGGCTCGTTCGTGCAAGCTTTTCGCCGTTGTCGCTTTTCACCCCACGGGGTTATTTATCGACGCGCCTATATCCGTTCGCCGATACTTGTATCCGCCAAACTCGTCTCGTTACTCTATTACGATTCGATTTAAGGTTTCGATAGCTCACCGGCTCTTGATCTGCTTCACCTAGCCAGCACGCGATTTCAACTGTCGCTGGTCTATACTCGTAGCCATTTACAACGCTCACGCTTCATTGAACTTTTCATTATCACAGTTCGTCGTGAACTAGTCGCGTTTTCGATTCCAGTTTAGTTACATCGACGAGGCGGAAAGAGAGGCTAGCCCGGGCAACCGAATGTTCGGCTTCACCCGCCGACCATTAATTAATACTTCCCGTTTCGGCTAGCTGTCCGGTTTCACGAACGCAGCTCGATAGACGGGCTGCAATCTATAAATTACTTCCCCGCGATTCACTTTGTTTACCACGGGTCAATCGATATCTCTTTTATGTCCTACTTCTTTTCTAGCTTCTCCTATTATTAAACGGCTCGAAATAACGCTATTCCTGTCACCGAAAGCGGCTCATGTTTCCGCCCGATCGAACTCTCTATCAAGTCGGATTAAATGATACTCTGATAAGATCGCGGAATGATTACTGGCAGAGTAATGACGAGTAGAATCGGTTTCGGTTGCGACGCTATCTTTAGCGAGGGATATAGCATACCCTTTGTGGGTTAAACGCGTCAAAGGGTTTCTCTACTTTTGCCACAGGGCAGCACTTGCTTGGATACTTGAATTTTCCACTCGACAGCGTTGTTTACCGAACGTGGTCACCAAAGATCGCAGCATTTGTGTCTCTTTATCTCCCCGCAGCGAGCTCTCGTCTTCGCAACTTATTAAATTACGAGTTCGCCGAGATTTCCAGCGACTATACAAACCGTTTTACAGGGCCTGGGGGCCTTGATTCGAGTCAAAGGAGATGTGAACTAAAGCTGTGGTTTTACACACTACTAAAGTCTTGTCAACAGCGCATGATAGCTTGTCTCACATCCGACTATTTATGTCTTGTTGCAAATTGTATTACAGTCAGGGAAAGGGTGTCTGACCAATTTTCGCCCATAAGGCAGGAAGAGCGTAAACGGTACACCCAAGTTTTTGTTTCGCCGCAGCGTGCTGCCATCTCGTATTTTCGCGTTTCTCTGTATCGTGACCCCGTGGAACGGGGTCACCTGTGCCCCGTCGCTTCCTCACGTTTTATCGCACCCGCGGCGCGGCGATGAAAATGTAATTCCATTGGCCCCGCCGAGCAGCCAGGAATTTGTCGATCGTTTCGTGGATCGTTCCGTTGATCCTCGATACAACCGTTGACCAACTAAACGCTTCGAAGATGTAACGCTTAGACCGAGCACGCGGTTTCCACGGAAGGAGCGGTCGTTCGAATCGCCGTTGGGCAGCCGGTGTTTGCGGAGACCGTGGGATACAAACCTGATTGTCGAGGAAGGTTTCGATTCTTGACCGAGAGACGAAACGGTCGAGAAAGTCAAGTTTTACTCCGGCAGGGTAGGTGGTGGCGCGAGGCGTGGCGAAGTATTGATCGTCGTTGCGATTTCCCTTCCTCCTCCGCCCCCGACCAACGTCATCCACCGTTTCGAGCCCTCTAGCTCTCCGGCTCTCTCGTTCTCTCGTTCTGCCGGTCGACCCACCTTCTTCACCCCCTCGGCTCACCCCTCTGCTACCGCTATCGCTGCTACTTTCACCTCCGTGTACCCACCTTCGCTAGTGCCACCGGCATTCACCCTCCAGTACGGCCAACGGATCTCCACACGTGCATTCTCTCCTCTTCCATCCTCTCTTCGCGTTCCGTTAGCCACGCGGTCTTTTAACTCCTCGCTTCCCGCTACTTATTTCCACTCTTCTCGTCCACTAGCGATGCGAAATTTCAGTTCGTTCTTCTAACCCGCGGCCCAATTCCTAGATTCTAGGGTAAATCCGGGAGACGCGGTTGGGTCGGAGAGTTGGTCGAGTCGCGATATTTCAGACTCTGTACTTAAAAATGCGTTAAAGTGCAGACCAATTCCTTCTTTAGAAGCCAAACAGTTGAATGAATACGTCATTTCGCTTCTTTCTGTGTTTTTCTCGATTTATAGGCTTTAAAATGTAAATTGGAGATACATTTAACCTCTTTAGTTAAACAACGGTTGTATAGAATCGTATTTAACCCTAGTTCGGCTGACGAATTTTAGAACTCATTTAAGCTGCCGCAGTCACTCAGATAACTAATATTATATATACATCTGCACGAATAACGTATGTAAGCAATGTTAATAATTACAAGTGGCATTGTTCAGAATATGTGTAGGAGGAAGGAGAATCACTTTGCTAGGAGTAGTGGATAGGTTTATTAAATAACAGTAAGTTCAAATAGTCACTCGGGTGCCTCGTTAGCCGAACTAGGGTTAAAATATACTGCTAAGTTTATTTTCGTTTAATATTTGGGATAATAAGATAGTAGAGACATTAAGGGACAATGCAGTCAAAGTATTTGGCATTATTAACTTTTCCTCTCAAAGCTAACGAGAAGACCATCTCTCGCTGCAGAAAGGAGAGATGGTCAAGTTATGATTTTTTATTATTTTTTTTTATTTTTTATTATTACTTTATTATTATTTTCGTTTATTTAGTTTATTTATTCACTTTTGTATTCATTTGCCTTGCTAATCGCCAGTAGGTAGTTCACCTTTTGTTTGGTGTGTTCTTTACTTGTTTAGCTAAACAAATTAAATATCAATGAATCTGTAGTTGTATTCACTCATAAATAATTTTGCTTTATCCCTTGTTAATTTTCCATGGATAATTATGTCAGTTGTCTCTGCCAACGACGAAAATCGTTTCTCCCGGCACCTCGGGAGAGATAGTCAGATGTCATGACTTCAGTTTTCAATCCGATTTAGAGTACTAAATATTGTCTTAAAGCAAATATCGACCAGTTTTTCTGAATGAGCATAAAATTCTGAACATATATATAGGTTTGTTCTGATAAAATAAGTAATGTCTATATTAGTTTTAATAACCATTTTATATTAGGTCGACCGCGTCACCCGGGTTTACCCTATATCGAAACCATTCCAGATTATTCTTTCCCTCGTCTACCCCACTCCTATCCTCACGCAATTTTGTTACTTCTGGCTCGTTCAGAGGTTGCTTCAACGTTTCGATTTCGGCAGTGGCTTCTTCCCGAGAGGGTGGTCTTGAAAATTGTTTGGCGTCGGGCCGGTCGCCCTTGCCAGATCGTTTCTCCGGGATCGGTCGTCCATCGACGCTTCTTTACCGATGTCGAGGGATGAAAATTCTCCAGCTGGGTGTATCGCCATCTGTGAAGGGGTGGCTCAGTTGCAAGCGAACTCGAAGAAACTCGCCACTCTTGCTAATGCCGTTAGTCCCTTGGAAACTCGATTGCGCCTCTAACAACGGCAAACTGGCAATTTAAATTCGTTTGCATCCTCTGCGTTGTTGATACACCGACCAGGCGAACAACCCTTGTCCCCCTTGGATTTATCCAACAGATCCCGAGTTCTCCATTCGAAGTCGACGAAACGATTCATTCGTCGAAAACGGGGGACGACGGTGGTGCGCGGACAAAAGCACACTTTTCTTTGGATTTGTTCATCCAGAATCTAGCTCGTCGCTGCCTCGATAATGAGTTTTCTTATATACGTCGGGTTTAATTAGCCGGAGGCTTTTTCATATCTCGTCGAGTACCTGCCCGCTCGCGTTTTTTTTTCTTCTTCACTGGTCTCCGTTTTCCGCCGGAAATTAAATGCTTCCAGATGACCACGCTTCCTCTCGGCTGCCGGAAGGAATCCTTAGCGGAGGTTGACTGCTACTCTGATTTGTCCTTAAATTAGGGCCTCTACTGCGAGTGGGAGCGCTTCCGTGTATTTGTTTTCGCGGCTCTTTGAAGTTGAGCCCGCGAGCCGATAGTAGGTTATTTCCTTCAAACAGAATTTTAATTTCCACCGTAGCTAAGTTCGCGCGCAAACTTCTTAACCACGGTATATTTTCCGATGACCGCGTTCCTGTCGCTTTAAGAATCTTTATTGCTAGCTTTAGCAGCGAGCATTGCGCATTATTGCCTTCGGTAGGAGAGCCGAGTTCGACGCAGCCGCTGCGTCTAATTAAACTTTTCCCTCGCGCCAACTCGCCTGTAAACGATCGAGCTTGCGCGAGTTTGGTCGTAGTAATTTGCGCTTTGTCGAAACAGAAAGCAAATAATGTTTGATGCTCGTTAAATTATCACGAGACACGGTTTTGCACGGTTTCGTTCATCGATCCGCCTTTTCCAAACTTGTTCGCGTAGGTACTTGAACAATTGTTACGAAGGTTCGTTGCAGGATCATCGCAACGACTGTTAATTATTCCACTGTTACGAACCGGCAAGTTCTTTCCATCGAAATCGTGTATACCTACGTATACTATGGGATTTTCCCGTTTATAATAATAATAATAATACTGAATTGACGAGTCCTTATAGAAAACAATGAGTGCGAAAATTAAAAAAAAATCTATCGGGAAAGTTCTACGTGCCAATGGTAATAATATCGTGTAGAATTTCAATGCAACTTCCCTTTGGAAATAAGTTACCAGTAAGTAGTGGTAAACGATGGGTAGATAACAGAGCCAATTAAGCGATAGCTAAACAAAATTGACACTTACAGTGCCTATTTACAACTAAAAGGTGGAACGTACCAAGTTTTTCTCCAAATACAATTCTTTTTTTTTCAGGAATTTGGACTATATTAACGTAAAAAAAGGACCAAAAATTGTGTGATGTATTTGAGTTATTGTATACTTAAGCATATTTAGCAATCAAACCAAATCAAATCTCATAAACAATTAAAAGTCGAGGAATTCTTTTCTCTCTCCTGAAAATTTTGATTTTTGGCACTTACAGTGTTTTCTACAAGAACTCTTCAATTCAGAAAAACAGGGTTTTTGGACCCATTTTAAATATCGAATTACATATGCTACTTACGATCAGTGTTACTTATTGAAGATCCTAAGAATTTTAAATCGCTAATGATTGTTAAGAAAGTTTGTTTATTAGTCGCCACCTTTTCGATTAGGTTTCGAGTACCTACCTATTAAATTCGCCAGTAGCTGTCCAGACTTTCCCGCATTACGACTTGGAGATTCCATCCACGCTTCTCATAAGAAGTTCACGCCCCCTGTTTCCAAGCCACTCCGCGATGCTTTCTCTTCCTTCCTCCCCAGCCTTCCTACGGCGAACTTCTCTGAATTTGAATCTTTATAAACCACCTTACTTTGCAATGGCACGATCCACGGCGATTGCGAGAACTGTATCGCACGCCCCGCGCGAAACTTGCTTCATAAGTCATCGCGAAGTAACCTGACGGAGGTAAGGAAGTTGCAAATGTTTGCGCGAAATTGTTTCCCTTCGCTTCGACGTCTCGCGAGAGCCGTCCAGCCCACGTTCCGTGACTCGAGGAGCTGCGGAGGACACGCTTCTTGGAGGTTTTATTATTATTCATACAGCAAACCTGTTCAACGAAATTTGTCGGTTTACGGACCAAGTTCGCGTAGCTCGGTGCAAGCTCGTGATCGGAATTGCTAATCGAAGTCTCCTGCTATTGGAAATTCCCGGTGTGCGCCTCGGTATCGCGAGGAAAACTTGAATGATACGCTGCGTCAAGGTTCCCTGAGGTTTTTCCCAGAAAACCGCGCAACTTTTATTTACTCGCCTCGAGTCACCGATCGGCGGAGTAGCGGTCATTAAAGTTTAATCGGATTTCGCGGAAACGGGCCTCCTTGGATCGGTACCGGCTCGATAATCAAGTGTGACTCGAAGCCGAAACGACAGTATACAAGTCGAGAGCCTCGACTTCATTCTCTAACGATCTTCCGTAACCGATACGCCCGACGGAAACCGTACCGGGTATCCTTCTTCCTGATCTGTAATCGCGTCAATCTTATTATCCTCGATGCTTTTTTCGCCGATGATCGGCTCTCGGGCAGGAAATTAACTGCAGCTTCCTTCCGCCTCTCGTTCGACCTTGCGCCCCCTTTTCTCCCTTCGACAGTGTATCGTTTAGCCCGACGTATATGTCCCTCGAGCGATGCCGCTGCATCCGTCTTTGCTCGTGTCCGATTAGCTGTGCGAAATCCACCGAATACGGATTTAACTCGCTCGATACATAAAAGTCGGGAAAGCGGGCGAGCGTTAATGTCGAGTGCAAGGAGGAGCGAACTGCTCGGCTTTATCTCGTTCATCTTTCGCTTTTATCGTCGGTCGAGTCCTCGGAGATCCTCTGCTCTCTGTCATCCCAGCCTGCCGACCCCCGACGGTCTCCTTGTTTATTCATCACGCATCATCGAGAAACTCGAAACGTGCCTAATAAAGATCGCGGCCCAATGACAAAGGGAGCAGAGACACGAGCCACTTCAGCGAGAGGCTACGAGTTCAATCCCCGCGAAAGCACTCTGAAGAGACGGTATTGGGTAAAGGGGCAATCCATTTTCGCGGTATCGATCTCTAGTTTTAACACGTTCCGTGCCACGTGTACCACCGGTGGTACACGGTAAACTTGATCGTCAGGCCACGTGTACCACCAGTGGTACACGATGTGATAACTGCTCTAAACAAGAGAACTACTTATCTACTGATGATATAATGAAATATTGTGTGATAATATATCGATCTTTAGTCAAAATATCAAATGGTCTGAACGACAAGTCAGGCAAAAATGGCTTGGCACGGAACGTGTTAAGAATAGTTCCCGTGGGAGAGGTACGTTCGATCAGCGAGCATTTTGCACGGGGTGCGCAATCTGTTTACGGATATTCTATCACTGCCCACGGTGGCTTCGGGCTATACTGCTCGTTATCCATATTTAAATATCCGCTGTCCCTCGGTGATATCGGACCGCTATGTTTTTTCAGCGAGCACCCACGAGCTCTCGGTCTTCAGCGGACTTTTATTATCACGGGCTGCTGCCCTCCTTGTTTGGGTATAATTGCATGCAAATTCAATACCGCGATCTGGAATTTCCGTGGACGGTAGGCCTCGGGGCAGCGAGCGCAATCGCGATGAATTGTTGAGAGCATGCTTAAAAATTCTAGAAATAGGATCAGAGGAGAAGAGAAATTGGTGTTGTGGCTGGTATATCTGTGCCCTTTGGACGAAGAATCGAGCGCATTCTTCCGGGCGAGCGTGCGCGTGCAGAGAGCCCTCGACGCGCGCCAATCTAAATAATTATTGCGCTCGCTCCTCGGTTCAAAAGGGTGCGTTCCTTTTCTCTAAACCGCTGCCACGGCACTTGTCTCTCAACCGAAGCGTGATTCGCCGATCCTCCATCGTGGGGTACACGCTCCAGAGAGAATGCCACTGCCTCGCGAGATTTCGATCGCGTCACACTCTTATTCACGTGCTTCGTTACGGTATCGTGGCGTCCTAAACGAAGATACAAAGACAATCAGCTACTCGTTAGGAAGCTAACGAGGGAGATCATCCCCAGCGTTCTTCCTTAATTATTATCGCGCCCTCTTATCTACGCGCTTTATTGTTTTAAAATATGACGTCCAAATCTTGAGAACTCGCCTCCCATTTTTCTAGTTTCGTACTTAGTTTAGAAAAATTGGGTAGAAATCAACGTGACTTCGTCGAGATAATTGTATATGCATTGCGTGGCGCGTCGGCGGAATTGGAGGAAACGAGCGCAGAGATCGCGGGGTCGCGTCAAGAACGAAGGAGGACGCAAAAGCCAGTTCAGGTCGGCTCGATGAATATCGGTGACGCGTTGATGGAAGTAGCGCGTCACGTGGGTGTTTGGTCCGTGGAGACGTAGCTCGGCGCGCGATCCGGGACGTTGCTTTCAATTAGAGAGTATGCATCGGGATGGGATCAGAGAAGGACACCGAGGACACTGCGAAGACCGTGCGCAGAAAGGAGACCCTCGAACTACTTGCCTCCCTATGGAGTAGCTCGTCGGGACCCTCTCTAACGACCGAAGAAAACCGCGTTCGCGAAAACAACATCCCCGTCTCCGTGGGGATGTACAGGGGTGAGAGCAGGGTAAATCCTGCAGGCAGGAAACAAACGGGAGTCCTCGCTCGATATACGTCTACTCGATGAAAGGGTGGTGACGGCTAACCCTCCTCGTTCTTTTCCGTCGAGAAAACGATGCGCCCCCTCTTCCTTACCCACGCAACAATTATATGATTTCAATGGCCCTGCGCAGCGAGTACCTCGTTAATTACATTGTTTCACCTTTGGTTTCTTTCTATTCCAGAGATCAGTGCCGAGGGACATGGAACTCGTCGTAGCTTCCTGAATCGGTGAGTACTCTTTAACCCCTGTTCTGTCTTGGGAATTCTTTCGCTCGTTAATCTGACTGTATCTATCATCCGACTAAAATTGCGGAGGCTGTATCACGGGCCTTAACTACCCGAGGGTAGCATCGAGGAGCTGCGTTGGTCGATTATAATTATCACAGATACACTGGTTCGCGTGATTTTTTAATTGTATCGTTAATTGTGTCGCGGTTTTCGGCAGAGGCGATCGACGTAGGTCGCTTGGAACATTATTAACGTCACCGCGCCGCGATCTAGGTTGGCGTTATCGTTGGGGGATAATTAATTTCCTGGCGACAGGAGTTACTAGAGCCCCGGAGAGTCTTGCGGCGACACTTCGAACGTGTGGAGATTGTAATTAAGGCCTGGGCTGTATCTCGACAATGAACGCCAGTGGTTCTTGGGCTCGATCGTTGATGGTCTTTAATCGCTTTAGGTAATCCAATTCTTCGCTGCTGGGCCGGAAGTTTTTACTTATTTCAAGCAAATGTAGGTGCCTATTAGCTGACTTTTGTTCGTCACGCAGACGTGGATGGGTGAAGTTACACGAGCTGCTGTCCGTTAAGTAGGTACGCGACGTCGTGATTAATTAAAACGCGAGCTCGCGGTATCCTCGTTCGTTCGTCTAATTAATGAAGCTCTTCCGAGCTTCATTGGATAAAAATCAAAGTGCTTGGCGGCATGCTGGAACGAACAATTCGCGCGCTGGTTAATCCTGTTTTCTCCCTCGTTGACTCTTCGTTTTTGCCGCTGCAAAAAATGTCCCCTTTCTTCTCCGCGCGGCACGGTAGTTACTCATCGTTAAGGTACTCCTCGATCTCGATTGCTCCGCGAATCTCTCACGCTGTCTGCGACTGTCGCTGAAACTGCGACCCTCTCGATTTTACGATCGCAATTTTATCGTTCTCCAGGAGTGCTGGCGTGAACGACTGTGTAGCAGTCGAGGAAAATAGAGCTAGTGAACTCGCGAACGTCGGGGGATTTGCAGAAGGTGTACCGGTGCGTTGATACCGAGGGCTGGTCGATGAACGGTGTTCGAGCTAATCGCGGGAGAATCTATCGTAACGAGAATGGACCATTAGTCGGGGTTTCTTTCATAGCGAGGTCGAGTCGCGCAAGCGCAGCCCCCCGGTAAACGGTAATGGGGATGGTTATGGATTTTTGGGCTGTGCGACCTTCGCGTGTCGCATCCCACGCTTTTCGCGGTCCGGACATCGTCCTCTCTGCACCAGGCATACATTGCTTCTCTAAAATGGATCGTAATCTCCATAAAAACTAGCCTCAAAATACTCCAACCACGTCATTCGACCCGCAGCGCTACGCTACAGTATCGCGATCCGCGGTACATCATCCCCTTCTGCATTTCTAAAGGTGGGTCTCCACCAGCGTTCGCGAACTGTTCACGAACAGTATGGGAATTGAATTTCCTAGGAATCGTCTGTTCGTTGATAGGACTGGGACTATTCGAATATTTTAAAAGTATTCGAATGCTACGAATAAACTTCGAATATTTTAAAAGTATTCGAATGCTACGAATAAACTTCGAATATTTGAGTATTCGAATGCTACGAATAAACTTTGAGTATTTGGGTATTCGAATGCTACGAATAAACTTCGAAAATTTGAGCATTCAAATGTTTCGAATAAACTTCGAATATTTGAATGTTCCAGTGCTACGAATAAACTTCGAATATTTGAGTATTCAAATGTTATTATTCGAATACTATTCGAATACTGATGTATTCGAATAATATGGTGTGAAGTGGGTCAAAATTTGCTTACAAGATTTCTTCCTGACACATTTGTTCTTTTGGCTCATTAGCCAAAAGAACTTGATTTCTAATTCACACCAAAATATTCGAATAATATTCGAATACTTAAATATTCGAATAGCATTCGAATACTTGTATATTTGAATAGCATTCGAATACTTGTCTATTCGAATAGTATTCGAATACTTGTATATTCGAATTATATTCGCCAAATAATTTCACAACTGAAGTATTCGAATACTCGAATACCGAAAAATTCGACAAATAGTCCCAACCCTATTCCTGAACAATTCTCAAACGCTGTTGGAGACCCACCTTAACACGACAGTATCTTTCACTCGCAATTTCACACCGCCAGATATATTTCCGATCCACCAAGGGACGTAGCTCCGCTTTAATATTCGCGCGTTTCATCGCGTGACCAAGTCCATTCGTCTTGCGGGAGACAACGGCTACTCCCTAGGGGAAACATCGCTGACTTTCCAGCTTCTGCTCCACCGAAAGGATCATTTAATCAGTCTCCATCGCGAGTTGCTTCTACCGTTTTACGTTCAACAAGGATTTTCTTCGAATTTAAGATTTCCTACACCTTTGCAGAAATTCGGAGACTGTCGAATGATAGCTAAGGGATAAGAGCCTCGTTCACGGTCACTGCCCCGTGCAAGGCAATTGGATTGTCCGTTGCAAAGATGTAGTCAGCTACTCCGATCGCCAACCGCCGCTCGATCACTGTCGCATAGACCGATAATGCTCGCAAGTGGTGCGCGTCCCGTGTAATTGCGGCCACGTGTCTATAAGCTGTAACGTACATAGCAAGCAAGCGCATAGGCACCGCGCGGCACGGCTATAGTTGCGTGATTGCGCTGATACCGGCGGCGTACATCTATAACTGGCGGCTAGGCAGGTGGGTAGGTAGGTAGATGGGTAGGTAGGTTGGTAGGTAGGTAGGTAGGAAGGTAGGAGTAGCAGCGGAGGATAATCTCATGGTAGCTAGGCTGCGGTACTCTGCGGTACTGTATGCCGCCATCTTGCTTTATCGATTTCCACCCCTACCCTCTATGTACTTCCTCTCTCGAGCATCCGATTCCCTCGCGTTTCTTTTCTCTCTTCTCCCTTATTCCTTGGCATTTCCCTCCGTCGCCGTTCCCTTTCGCGATTTATAGACGAACCGCGGTATTGCGCTGAGTAATTAACCACCGTAACGCCTCGCGTCACCAAATTCCCCGAGCCACGCGCATGGGAGACTTCCAGAGGAATATTTCGAATCAACGACCCACTAATTTATCGATTCACTCCGCCTGAGAATCAACTGACTCGAATAATGTCCCCGTGGTGTTCGTTCGTAGCCTATGAAACACATCTTCCCTTCGACGAACACGCGCTGTGGCAGCTTTATAGAATTATACAGAAATCTTTTGCGGCACGCTGCTGACAATTAACTACAAACGAGCACCGACTGCCACGCCGAGGGGGTTGTCGGGTAAGGAATAGGGGCTGGAGCGGCAACTAGAGTGTTTATTAATTAATGAAGCGCGCGATGCATGACTTGAATCGCAAATAACTAGCCGCTACCCTCTGACAGCAACGCGGATACAAGATAAACACGACACGCAAGACAGCCGCTAGAGTTACGTTTCCATAAGCCACGATCCTTGCGCGTTGAAAGGGAATATACTTGGAGGAGCCGAAGGGACGTTTTGTTTTAACATTCCAACGCCTAACGAGATTCTTCGTTCCGTATTGCATTAGCGTTAGGGTAATTGTCATCTCGCAGTTTCCTCGTTGCAGCAGAGACAGGACTTGGTTCTTTTGTTCTCTAGGAAATATTCCCCAGCCGTGGGACGTGCTTGAGACGGCGCGGACGTTTGTTTTAATTTCAGCGGAAAATCGGGGACTGCGAGGGGACAGAGACGGAGGTTCATGCTCTGTAAATGCAGCATAAATTGAGCTCGAACGGACTGGGGTTTCCCTCGGGCTTGTAACTCAGTAAGCTTCTTATTGTTAGTCTAACTCGGGCAGGGGTTTTCGGCTGCTGTGGTTTGCCGTTTGAAGGGAAGGGTTGAAACGGCCCTCCTAGCTTAGACGTGTTTATCTACATCGGTAATTCCGAGGCGCGTATTCGCTGCCGGAGAAAATTGTATCGCCGCGTTGGAGTGGTCTGAATCGGAGCAGGATTCCATGTAGAGACTCGGCGAGTAAACGCTCAGACAGCACGAGGAGCCCGAGAGTTTCGGGACGTCTTGGCGAGAAGGGCCGTCTCTGTTTGCTCAACCACTCGTAACCGAGATTTTCAAAGCTCCTCTGAGGCGTGCGCGAGAACGTCGATTCCGCGGCGGCCCTGTTTAGATCGGTAAGACTTGAAAGTGGACAAACAGAGAACGTGGAAGAGCTGGCATGTGCCAAGCACCGAGGAATGTTCTAGACTTCCCTGCGTCTCATCCTCGGAGAATAACGCGCGTCGACCTCAGGGATCGTTAGCTACGGTATGCAGCCGCGATAACAAACAGAACACCGCCGTCGAAACGGTATTTGCAAGTGTCGCCGACGCGCGACGCTCTCGCCAGTTGTAATAACCGGCAGGTAGTCTATGTAAACCGCCACTCGTCAAACCACTAATGAAGCCGCAGAAATTGCGGTTGATCGGTAAACGACCTACGCTAGCCTTTATTCCAAAATCGAATTCCTCTGCACGATCTGGTGTGCGATTCTCCTTCCAGATCAACGAACCCTCGGGAAACTCCCGTGTACCCTTTCGCGTGCACTTGGGCTCGGTTGTGAATATTTGAACAATAGCTAGGGAGGAGGAAGCTGGGCTACATCGCGCCCCGTTGTCACAGCTGTCGAGCTTAATTTCCAGTCTGACGCGAGTTTAACTTGCTAATTCGACAGGCACGCGAGCGCTCGCGCGCCCCCGAAAATAATCGTTCGAATTGAATTTCCCATTACTATATCCGGCCAGTTCTATCCTACTATCGGCGTCGTTTCCTCCCCGCGAACTTCTCCCGTTCAACGGAGGGACGTGTTCTCGCGAGCTTCCTCTCGCAAAAGTAGGAAATCTCATTTAATCCAATGATCGTGGGAACGGGTCGTGGGCGTTCGATGCCTCTCGTTCGAGAGCACGCTTTTAACCTATTTCGCCGGATTATCGCGCGGTAGATTCTCGAGGCGTTCGCGCCGCCTGCTAACGAATGAGTATGTAATTCCCTTTTGCGTGCAGATCTCCCAGAGGCTTGAATCGTTGAATCAGTCTGCCCAGGAACATTCGTGTCGAGTAACGATGTTAGATGTAATCGCGCGGGGAGGCCGCTCTGCGTCTCGGGGCTGCGTCCAGCAACGTGTGACGTAGGTTTGTCCCCTTTCACGCGGAGGGTGAAGCTCGGTTCAAAGGGGTTATTTTAGGAGCAGGAAGGTGGCTGGCCGTCCTTCTGCTCGCGCATCCACCCGTGCGATCGCTTTCTTCCTTTGCTTCCACTAAAATTCTATTGGTCTGCCGGCACCCACACACCCGAATCCATTAACGAGCGCGATATGCGCGCGTGCACTAAGATTTTAAGCGGAACGAATCGATCGGGATAAACGCGAGCGAGTGACGGCACGTTGGGCACGGGGATTCGCTATGACGCCGTAAACAGATTCCCATAAAGTCAAGGGACGTGCACGGGGCGCGTAGTACATAGTAGGTAATCTAAACGGATCGATAGAGAATGGTGAAAGCTAGCACGGCGCCCGCTCGATCCTCGTAAGTCGCGAATCAGCTGTTTTACGTTTGCCTATCGGCTCGTTCCTTTTACCTCGTCTCTGCTCGCATTCACCACCGAGGCCGAGCGAGAGTTTCAGGAAGCTTATCGCCGGTCCATCTGAAAGCGGTTAGACGAAACGTCGGAAGTTGAAAGGCAGCGCCGTCCTCGGCGATCCTCGCGGGACGCAGCGCTGCTCTCGCTTAATTAGCGTTAATTAATATATGTGACGGTCGAGGATTACCCTTTCGGCGAGATTAAGAGGAACGAGATTAACCCAGACCGGGGAGCCTGGCATCTGGCACGTGCCTCGACCGCATTCCCGTAAATACGTTTGCTCGCCTCTGTCTAACGTTCTCCGACCAAACTACTCAACGTTCGAGCTTCGAGAGCTTCCTTCGATTTGAATTCGCGCAGCGAATGTATGCCGGGAAACGCGTGAATGTTTGAACAGTTGATCCATAAGCCATACATAAGTCGTCCTCGCTGGGCAGACAATGTACTCCCGATTTCCAGCGAACAAGATCGCTCGTCGCGTCGTTGCGATACGCGACCGACTATAGGTTACTGGGATATTTTTATCAACGCGTAATTCCAGAGGAATGCAGCTTGGAATCGAGGCTGGTATCGTCCCGGGCCTGATAACGATCCCAGTGTATTATTGGATCCGTAACGTGTTCGTTTTGGAATTTCGTGGTCGGTTTTCCTTATTGCGCGCAGTCCTCGTATCTCCACCGTCGCGGAAGCAGGTTTCCCGAGCAAGTAGAAAACCTGCTCTAGACGTTGGACAGAGGAAAGTAGCTAGGGAATAAGATTAAAGAACGCAGGACGCACGCTACCGCATTAAAATGGAGGTTTTTCGAGGGTGTTTCGCGGAATAACTACGTCCGACTGGAACAATGTAGACGTAAGAAGGGTAAGATCGCGAGAGATCGGAGGAAAGAGGGAAGGCTCGTAAGGGGAGTTAACGGAACGGTTGAAGGGAAGCACTCGTCTTCTAGAATCTAGAATCTAGATTATCTGGAGGCAGGAGGATATCGCGAATCGTCTCCAGATAGCTCGTCGCCCGGAGGGGTGGATGGCCGGAATGGTGGGGGTGCGTCGACCGCGAGCGAGGACGATCGAGGACGACGGAGGACTAGAGAAAGATAGAGAGCAGGTAGAATGTAAAGGAGAACGGGTGGGAGAAGGCCGATCGCGCAGGCGTCAGCCCCGAACCTCCCTCTGCAGCTCAGTCGTGCACGATACTTGGCACGCGTCGCGTCTCTCTGCCTCTCCGCTTTTCTGTTTACGTCGAGGTGATTTGCAAATCGTGTTGCCGTTCGACCAATCGTCTCTTCCTGGTCTTCTTCTCTTTCTTTCGATCACGTTTGGTGTCTCGCGATCCACGGGGATATTAAGAATTCCGTGGTGGCGTGATTCTCCGGTGTCCGTGCTTCTCTCGCTATCTCGCGGGTGCTTGGAATCGGTGATCGCGGGAAAACCTACGCGGGGTTCGTCTGACCAGGCTTCCCTAACGAAACGTTGCGTTTCGAGTGATACCGTCTCGGTGATACCCAGTGGAAAGCCACCTCTGTGTTATTCTCCGTGAAGTTTGTCTGTGATACGCGTGTACGTTGCTTTCGCGAGGCTAAAGGAATCTCGGGGAGACACCGGTGCCGCGCCGGTCGACCACGTGTTTCGTTCGAACGACGAAAGCGACGGCAGAAGAGGCCCGAGTTCAAGTTCACCGGCGCTTCCCTGCTTTCCTTGCTTTTCGCTCTCGTCCTTCGTTGCTCGAGTGGAGTGCCTGGCATTGTCCCGACGCGGTCTCGCTCGCTGGACGCGTATCTGCTTGCTTCTGTTCGATGCGAGGGCCGCTCCTACGAGGGAAACTAGGATCGATATTTACGAGGTAGGATGAGCGAAGCTATTGCAAGATATTTGACCCGCGTTAGACCCGGCGTCGATGTAAATTCAGAGTACCAATCGTTTTCCTAACGCGTTCACACAGCACTCTCGAACACCCGAGCCGATCGATCGACCGTGAAATCGCCTTGTTTCGAAGCGATACCTTATTTTAATTAGATTTGTCTGCTCGAGTGTTACGGGCGAATATTCATAATGCGATTTCTGCGCGAGCAAGCGAGCGCGTAAACGCGACGGTTACGTCATGGGCTCGTACGAAACAGACGCATGCTTTTTTTAGTAAATACGCAAGCTCGCGTGTAACGAGACCCTCTTGGGAAAATGTTGCGAGCTCCGCAAAGACGGGCCAGCTTGTTTAGCGAAATTCTCGGAGAATCGTCACGAGGCTCGTGTATTTAGTTGTGGATATGTTAGCCTGTAGATTAGACTTTTATTAGAGAGACTACGTGTTGCATCGAAAGGAACATCTTGGTCGCTGCACGCGAAGGGAGACGGCACACTGAATTCAGTTCGGATGCGATTTATAGGCCTGACCGGAATATCGGTGGGTTACGTAATACGAGCGTGTAAACACGACCGATCCAATTACTCCGTGAACGGTATAAATCCACGTAGGAGAGTTGCTCGGCTCGGCTCGGGTCGGGTCGAACATGGCACCCCACTAGGACTACCTGTAGTCTGTAGTCGACCTCCTTCGGAACCTATGCCGTCGCTCGTTATTTTCCTAGTATGTAATTCTTTATCCAATCGTTGCTTACTTCGACTCTCTGTCTCTTCGCTGCGATACACTTTCCCCGATACTTGTGTCTTGTTTGCACTATTTCTCCCCCGGGTTACAGAAGCTTGTCAACGAATAGGTAGGTACTTTGGTTCCCTATTATCCTCCTCTTATTATATTATCAAAATGTCAGGCGCTCGAAATGCCAAGGACGTGTTCGGCGTCAGTCCCGTTCTACTGGGTGGTCGTTTTCCTCGAAACTTCTCGCAGAAAACGATAACCACAGTTTTCACCTTCGACGGTCGCCGTCGTAAATCTAACCCTTGACGGTCACTGGGTAACAATACTGCCCGCGATTAGTTCCTGATATTCACTGTGCAAAATATTCTAACTCTTCAAAATATTGCGGAGTGAACGACTTTAGAAAATTTTCTTGTTCCCTACAGACGTGCCAATGGACGTAATAGAAATATAGTCTCTGAAAGCACCTAAGGAAAACGTTAGGGGGGTATACCCGTTTGAACCGGACCGATTTTGAAAATATTGAAAAATAAAGAAATGGTGAGAGATCAAAGGTAAAGTTAGATTTTTCTAAGAGAAACGTCCACCTTTTTTCTTTATAAATAATAAACGGAAAATCGGAATAGAAAAGCCCCTGTAGGACGATGTGGAATCTCATTACGATTCTGCATGCAAAATTGAAAGTGAATTGGTTGAACGCCTGAGTTTTTAGGCCCACCGTTTAACCGTCTAAAATGGGGAGACTTTCGGATATGTATCCATAACTTCCGAAAAACAGTAGTTTCTTACCTAAAACTTTTTTTTTAGTAGCTCATAATACTATGTAAAGATATTAAAAAAACGGGAAATCTGCATCAAGCCGTTGACTTGTAAAAAAATCCACAAAATGGTCACATTTTCCGAGGGTTCAAATACCCCCTTAAGGGGACAACTTGTGTCTCCTCAATGGTTTCAATGATATCGGTGCGACGGGCTTGAAATTCTTCAATTAAATATCTTGTTGTATTGTATAAATATATATCAAAATACCCCTAAAGTTTAGGAAAGATCGAACTTATTTTCCCTCCTTAAAAAAAATCGCGAAAATCACCGTTTTCAGGGTTCTAAACCAGGTTGTCCCGTTAAGTGAATGTTGAATCATTCAAATTTCAATTTGGAGTCGCCCGTGATTTATTCTGATCGTTGCATCGTAATGTGTTTGTAGGAGCAAAGCTCCCCTTCTCGCCTCAAATAATACTAACACATATACTTGGTTATCGATTTGCTAGCGACTGTCCCTAGTATTCCCATCCGATCCGTTTGCGTTACTCTGTGGTAATCGTTGCTCGCGTTCTTTGGCTTCTTCGCTAGACGAAGAGGGTTAGGAAAATTTAAGGGAACAGGAAGATTTAACGCGCTCCTCTCTCGACGAAGGGAAACGCGCGAATAGAGAGAACTAAAGCAATGGAGGAGGAACGTTACAATGTGAAGCTTAACGAAAAGGCGAGCCCTGGTTTCGCCGGTCCACGCTTTATTCTAGGTGCAGCGCGTCTCGTGCTCGGCCGTTAGATCTGTCCTCAGTTAATAATGACTCGACCGGTTGATTTAACGGCGTCGTTAGAACGGCCGCCTATACGCGAACGACATAGCGCACGCGTTCCGAGATCCTTACGACTCCATCCTCTCTGACTATTAGCTTTCGCGGTTGACGCTTTCGCCCCGAGTAATTGGCCGTATTATATTTAATAATCTGACCGCGGGCCAGGCTTGGCGAGTACTTTATTCGCTCCTGCATTCTGCCTTCCCCTGCTTCGTCGCTCTCTTTCTCTTTCCCCTCGAAATTAATTTCCCAGCGACAATAACGCTGAACGAAAGCTCAGAAAAATCACTTAGGTAGGTACCGTTGAACGTCCCGCAGTGTGGGACTCGTAGGAGGATAGTGTTGGCGTAGAATTCAGCGTGGCAGCTACTTTGAGCGATGGCTTGCAACTTAATAGTCCGTGATGCTAGAACGATGCTCGATGCGCGCCGTCGCGCATGAACTCGTGTCGTTTGCGGATTACACGCAGATGTAGGTATGCAGCGAGTTCTAGGCATGGGTCATTTCCGTCGCGCTCCTTCGTTTCCTTCTCCGTTCGCTCCCTTTGTCGGGTTCGTCGATGTCCCGCCCTCCTCTCGACGGATTAAAACGCAATTAGCGAAGATCGAGTAAGCCGTGGCGTTTGGCTGGGTTGAGAGGAATTTCCTTATTTATCATGGCCGGTGGATTTTCATTAACGTCCCCTCCCTTCGGACACGTAGCGCCCGTGCAGTTTACAGCGCGGTTTACTCGCGAGATTAAAAATTTCATTTCTACGGCGCGGGGGCGGCTTGCACCGCGAGATTCGACGGGATTGTCCACGAAATACTCGGGCATGAAATTATCCCGGGCTTACTATTTCTAACGTCCGGCCGTAAATTCATTCCGTCGCTCGCTTCAACCTTCTGTCGGCTTTCTCGCTCCAAAGATTACCCGCCATGGAGATGGGAATTAATGAAAAATGTCTGCGTTGCCCTCTGCACAGCGAGTTTTACGAAAGGGAATCGCTGTTAGTGTATTTGCCTGATTAAACGACCGCCACGGGTATTAAACTTCGTAGTATTTTTCCCCACATTGCCTCGCCTTTAATTCCCTCTGTACACACCTGTCTCGTTTTCATTCGAAGCGGGATCGTTTCGACCGCGTCGCGTATTAGACTTTACTCGCTTTTAATCTTGTCGCGACCACCTGTGAAAACGAGACCGACTCGAATTCGCGGAACGCAGAATCGATATCGCGGTTCGCGTGTGGCCAGCCGACGTGCATTTCGAGCGGGCACGTGAATTCGACGAGGAGCTAGCACGTGAACCCTTCGGGATAAAGGGATGTAATATACAGAACGGGGATCCACTGTCTTCCATTTATTCCCTCATCCACGTGACAGGGCCAAAGCAGGCAAATTGATCTTCGGTAATCCCGTTATTCTATAAAGGGCGAAGGGCGTATCATCGAAGGTTGCCTGCGTTAATAAACGGATCGATTGTCTCCGTTTATAACCGTTCTATCTGGTTTAACATGTATACTGGGAAATAGGCGACGGACGTTTCGTTTATTTACGAGGCAATTTAACGCGCTTGGTGTCCATTCTGATTCCACAATCGGTGAACAATAAACTGGACAAGATTGTCCAGTTCTCGTGGGGTTCGTGTGGCTGGGACATAAACCTAGCTTCGTTGCACGCTTGCTCTGTATTATCGCATTAATGTTGGTTACTCTGTGCTAGATCAGGCTTCAGATAACTCGCGACGATTCGCTAGATCCGATACCGTACCTCGGGATACTCTTGTTTGGGATGCGAACTGCTTAGACGTTTCCTTTGTTCACCAGCGTAATAATCGTTTTAGCAACGAGTCGATTAACCGTGTTTACTTACATTTTGTGCTCGATACCCTTGGTTAGTCGGTCGATGACGAAATTGCAGCGTTCATTAGCGTGCTCGCTGGAGCGCGAGTGGTTGAAACGGAGCGTCTCTGTGCACCGGGCGGAGTGGATTTCTCCGCATAATCGGTGGTTAATTTAATCGAGAGGCGGGCTGCATTGATGGAATTCGCGAAACGTCTGGTGGCTGGATGGGAGCACCTCTATCGATCCATCGCGGAGCTTGCAGCTCTCCGATTTAGCAACCCTCCCGCGACCGAGGCTGTCCCATGGAAAAAGCGGGAAACACTTGGACTCGGGGGAGGAGCGTGCCGTTACCTCCGCGAAATTGAAGAGGGTCGTTTGATTTATGGTGGATCCGCTCTAGGACCCCCCTTCTTTCTCATTCTACGCTCGAATTTCGTAAAGTTGCTCTCTCCCTCGTCCACCCTCTCGCACCCTCTCCAATTACTCACTCTCGCCTTGGCGTGCCCTCGAGAATGCACCGCCCATTGTCCCCTTTCGTACCTACCCCTTTAGTCGCCCCCGATCGATCAGCGAGATCGACTCGATCGAACCGTGCGGCTTATCGATTCCACATGTTTTCGCCAACAGCTGTTTCCTCTGCAAATAGCCGAACGACGAACGATCTTCCTTCGAATGCTCCCCGTGCATGCGCTTTAGGGACCATCCTCAAATTACGTAAGGGTAATTTTGACGATTTCTTACCCCCTCCCTCCCCCCGTATAAGAATTCGTAAGATTTGATATTGCAACCCCCTTCGTACGTAATACTTTTTACATTGAAATTTTTCTGTTATTAAAATTCTTTTAAAGGTTTATCTAATTCATTTAACTCGGTTTAGGGAAATTTAAACTAAAAAGCTTTTCTAGTACATGAATGATAGAATTTGTATTTATTCAAAATTAGATTAAAAAATATTGCGTAAGACGCTACTTTACTCCCCCCTCCGCCTTGTAAGAAAACGTAAGAATTTCGCGACCCCCTCCCCCCTAAAAAAGCCTTACGTAATTTAAAGACGACCCCTTATCGAATCCCCGCTGAAAATGTTCGTTGTATACATTTCACCTTCACTCTAACCGTGTTGCATCTTTTTCGGTTTCAGGTACGTAACTGCAGTGGCTGATTCGTTTCTCGAACTCGCGGCAGTTGGTCGAACGGTCCATACTCTTCGATGATATCTCTATGTACACAAGGTAATTGGACTTTACTTTTTTCATTTATCTTTCCACCGACTCGACGCCCGTAACTCTAATTTTAGTAAACGATCAGTTTCACTTCTGTTCGGAGTTCTGAACAAGATCTAGCTTCAATAACACCGTGATTCCTTTAACATTCTTCCGCGTTCTGTACGATTTTCCTGCGATAAGCTGGAGGGAGAATTGCGTATACGGGTGTCGCGTTAGAAAAGCTACAGAAGCACATTGCAGTCGAGAAAATTAAGCTTTTCTTCTCTCTTTTCTTCTTAATTTCTCTTTTCCTCTTTCTGTTTAACTCGTACATCGAGCAAGTAGTCTTATTATTTTTGGTTCTTACTGCTTCGTGGAAGAAGGACGATCGAAGAACTTGAAGAATAAATTTAAGGCTTACATCGTTTTATATCGAAGTAAACGTGTTGTCTTTTCTTCCCTGCTTCCGCTTGTACCGCACGCGGATCCAATCTTTCCCAATTCCTTTTCCGCGAGTGAGGCTTTTCGTCGATGACGTCGAAACCCACTGAGAAACATGCTTTCCCTTTTTATACGAAGACTGACGTACGCGCGATAGACTGCAGGTCTGGAGGAGACGGTTCGCGAAACGAACGTCGTTAGTTTATATCGAACGATTTTACATTCGTTCTAAACCCGCCGAGCGTGAGTTGCGTTCCGACCGAAATCCGTCGCTCGATCTGCGATTTCGAAAGCTAGAGAGCACGCGAGCTCGAGGAAAAGGTGCAAGTGTCAAGGATGGGACGCGTTTCAGAAGGTTTTTCGTTAACAGCAGGTTAAGTGGCTCTTCTTTATCTCCGGTAAGATCCACTTGGACCACTGTCCCAGTTCGTGGGAGAAGATGTTGCGCCACTGGGAAGCAGTTGCGTTTTCGTGTAATCCGCTTCATCGTGGCTCGAATAGATGGTTACTTTCACGCCAACTCACCGATCGTTTCGATCGACTTGCCCGCGACTCTGACGAAATCGGGGGATTCCACTTTTCCTTTACAAAGTTATCAGGCCCTGTCCTCCTTCCTTCCACGGATTTCTCTTCAACTAAAGATTCGACAATGATTTCCGAAGCAAGCTGTTTCTGCACTATGCTTCTATAAACGTATCCACTTTCCCTTGGATCGTCAGGACCTTGGGCCAACCCCTTTTCTGCTCGCAGTCGAGGGATTGGCAGTTTTAGAGCTTCCATTGTACAGTGTCGCAGAACGCGCGCGGATCTCTGCTCTATCGATTTCAATAAAGAGGGATTTTCCGGGCGTGCGTATTGTGCGCGGCGCCACGAGCACTATTTAGCTAGCACCAACGAAAGAGGAAAGATCGCAAGGTACATAAATTCGAGCCTGCGAGGAGTAGATTCTGATAAAACTACATAAAACGGGATTATCGGGTACTCGGAAAATCAGTGAAGAAGCTCATCCCTGTTTCGTAATTTCACGCATGGATCGTTGCGTGGGAGTGAGAGGGAAAGAGAGAGGAGGACTGCCGAAGGTTTTTCGAGTCGGTTCTAGAGAGACTGGTTGCAGCAGAGATCGCCGTTACAAGAGGCCGCCCGCGTGTTTGCTTCTCGTATAAATGCGATAATTAGCACTCACAGGCGAGCGAAACGAGGGCTGGCTGACGTATTTGCACGGTGCACGCGGTTCGTTCTCTGATTAATGGTTACGTCTCCTATGGTACGCGTTTCCAGAAAGTCTCTGTCAGAATCCTCTTTTCATCGTGGCTCCGTATCACGGGCTGACGCGTCAATTATAAATACCTTTCTCCCGCGGATCTCTTCCTGCGCAAATCGTACAATCTCTTTCCTGCTTTACTCCGCAACTTATACGTCAGCCCGTCTACCTGCCCACATGCGCTTGTAACAGTGCGACGTAACAGAGTATTGCGAATGGTTCTGTAAATAGTTGGAGCTTATCGGAGTCAATAGGATTTAATTACGTTCCCTGGCCCTTAAGAAATATTCCCCTCTTCCATTTCAGATTTTGCAGGTTGAGTCTGGCCAGCAACGATCGCATTATTAGAATCTGTAGCAGAGGCAATGATTTGCCTGAAGAACCAAATTCAAGCAATCAGTGCTTACTGCCCATAAATCACCTACTTTATTTATTTTATGTAATAAAAACGTAACGTATAAAAAAATGAACCATATTACCGTTGGCAGTATTCGGGACAAAAGATCGTGAAGTACGTATGACTGTCATATCTCAAAGTTCCAACTTCTAACCGCAAAATCAGAATATGCGTTCGAGAATTCTGGCTATTACTTTAGTTTAAATTTGCGGCTGTTAACCGGATCTCGATAAAAAGGATTGGCAGTACCAAATCGAGTCTTAGTAAAAAGGACCGACTGTAATCGGGTCTCATTGTCAATAATAGGGACCGTCAGATATCTGGTCAGAGTTATTAGGACCGACAGTTATTGGGTGGTAGTCATTCGAACAAGACAATCGCTCGCGAAATTTAATTAATTATTAATCAATTCTTCATATCTAATTCATAAAACTATTTTTTTTTTAATGAAAGAGATGTTAAATAATATTATGTTTCAAACTGAGACGATTTTTAGGTTAAACAACACGTGAAATGATTAAACGAAGTTCAGTTACAATCTCAAGGTGGCAGTAATTGGGACATCTACCCTAGGTACAATTTAAATTTCCGTTATATTGCAGTGTTATATAATCTTAAACTACCGTGGCTGCTACTTAATAATAATAATAATAATAATAATAATAATTCGTCTTTATTTATCACATTTACAAACAACAAAAAGAAAAAAAAACAACAACTTATGTGATAAATAGGCGAGGTTCAGCATATATGCCGTTTTGCAACCTAACCCAAAAACAATAACAATATAAAACAGAAGTAAAGCTAACGACACAAGAAATGAGCAAGAGAGAGAACCACGTGACAAGGGGAGTTAGGGATAGTGAGCAAGAATAAAAGAACGGGTAGCACATTTAAAAGCAGGCATAGAGGTCAAAGAGCGGATATCCAAGGGAAGAGAATTATAATATAAGGATGATAAATAAGAGAACACTTAACAGTGCACTTAACAGTGCATTCGGTGAAATAAATAAAATATTGTCGAACGGTCTCGAGCCCAGTGGAAGATTCGAGGCAGCGCCGATTAATGTCGTAGCGGAAGCAGCGTCGCGTGTCCCTGCCAATGAATTTGCCTCGCGCTCGCTATTTCGACCAATGAATATTCATCGGGCATCGGCGGGGACACGCGCGTAACGCAGCGAGCGGCGCGGCGTCTCTCGTGTGCAGATTGAATAATAGTTGCACGCGCGAACCTGCGTTGGATTTAATCACACGGTTAATATGAGCGTGCGTACGTTTTCATCCCCGAGTCGCATTGCCTCTTTACTACCGCGAAGTATAAATCTACAAATGCTACCTATTTCCATAAAGATAGGCAGACATGATCATACAGTCCCAGTGAAGATTAAACGCGGCAACGTTTCCCCCTTCTAACGTCGTCGAGAAGCATTCACAAAGAGTATTTCGTCTTGCCTTTAATCTCGCGTCCTTACCGAGCGCATCAGAGCGTCCCTCGGGCTCGCGAGTCTCAGCGCAGGGGAGTAAGGTAAAGAGACATCGCTCGTTAGGCCGAGCTACGTGCATGGCAGAAGTATTTCTTCCCAAGAGACCGAGAGGAGAATGCTCGGACGAAGGGCGGGACTGGTCGAGTAAAAATGTCCGAATTATCGACACAGCATCTCAGCGGAGAGGAAGTTGGAGCTGAGGGATGGACGTCCTGGAAAGCACTTGTACCTACGTGACGCGAATTCAGCCGTGGAAAAGCCTGCAGAAAATCTGACTCTGCTGTGTTGCCTCGGTGTCTGTGGCGCCTCAGACTTCACCGTCCTTGTCCTTTTCCGTGGATGAAATTCTTGTAGCTAGCAAAGAACTTACACGGCCGGCTGAAGGGGCGCGTGTTGAGTGCAGGGGCAAAGGGGTGCTGCGAGAGCTGGCGTTGCACAGGGTGACGGGAGAAGCGGCGACGTCGGGCAGACGTCGAATTGGATTCCATCGGCCGGACTCATTCGATTAATTACTTGGCATCAAAGATCGACCGGAGCTCGGTGGAACTCGACCAGAGGATCCCTGGGGACAATTGCGTTAAACCGGCTTTTGTTTGCGGACGTGCACCCGCAGGACTCGTCTGGACCCTTCGTTTCACCGTCCGAATTTCGTTCCCATCGTTATCAGCGCGAACGTCTGTTTCGAAGGAAATTAATCGCGTGGTACCTTGTCAAGGAAGACACGTAGGAAAACGGTGGTAGGTTCGTCTCTTGGCTTCTCATCCTTTCGTCTCAGTTTTCCTTCCTTGTAATTATGTAGATCGTTGGGGGAATAATAATAATAATATATATATATTTCAACGGGATAAACCCTTTGTTATAAGAAATACAAATCACAGTCGCACAAGCCTAGAACAAGTAATTAAGAAGTACAAAAGAAATATAATTAACAGAAAGAAAGCAGGAAAATAAGCGCGAAAGAGACCATTAATGAATAATGACAAAGCCAGATATAAAAGAATAATAGTAATAATATTATACCAGTAGAAGACATAATATTGAATGTTAGGAATGTCGCGAAGATCGACGTTCACGGATTTTTCTTTACAAAGATACTTAGAAACTTTTACAATGATCAATGGTTCGTGAAGGGTGACTTGGACTTGTACGGCTTTATCGCGCGGATGAAAAGCGTCGGTTTACAGAAACGAGAGCATGCGATTCCGACGGCAATCGGATTGCCCGCGATACGCGACAATAGTGTGCTCCACCGATCCCGATTCTCGAGCATTGTTCGACGAGAACGGGTGAGATGGGCGTTTGAAAAATTTCACCAAAGATGCCTGGCGCTATCGCGAACTTCCGCTTCATTCGCGCGGAATGTTATCGGGATCGATAGACGAATGGGGAGTACCCACTCTGTTTTCATCGGCCTAAAAGCCTCGTTTGCTTTAACGATTTACCAACGCGCGCACTCGAGCCTCGAGAAGAGTCGAGAGAATTCTTGATGTTTTTTATGGCTGCGCCGCGACAGAAAGCGCACCAGTTTATCCGTCAGTCGGTTCGTGACAAATTGGAGCCAAGTTCTGACGTGTAAGTAAGCAGCGCGCGAGAATTAGGGACCGCGCGTTGAGAGACTCTCGGACGTGTTTACTCATCGAAATTCATATTAGCAGGGGTACGCGTACCTCGAGCCTCGCATTAGTATGTTTCAGACAGCTCCCACTGCTTCGCCTCGGTAGCAGCTGCAACAAATGCGGCCGCCACCGAACTTGGGGCTTGTGCTTTTAAGATCCGCTGCTCTCTCGCAACAACTGCTTCCCAAATCGCTGCTCCGTCGTACAATTGTCGTTTAATGCGCGCAAGTGTCTACTCGTAAAAGTAAAGGCAGAAAAGTCTGGGGTACTTACCTACTCGTTGAATGGTCAGGTCACCGAGCAACAGTGTCTTACGCTTTAATACTCGAGATAGGATCCCTCGGGAATCGGAAATACGACATCGAAGATGACGCTTTGGAAATAGAAAGGTTCGGTATTTCCAACGATGCTCGAGGATACGTCGTGCCCGTTGCGAGCTACGTGACATAGTTCTCGATGGGACAGTCCCTAATGCTGACCGCTCGGGAATCGACAGTTTAGAGTGGCGTGGATGTAACGCGAGGAAATTGAGGTGTCACCCAACGGCGAATGGATCTACTGAAAATTAACTTCGATCATTCGGTGATTCCGAAATCGAGCTGACGCGTATTATTTTTTACGTTCCACCTTTTCGGCGACACTTTGCATCTCGGCGGGCTGCGAGGTTTACGCGGTTGTTCGACGGAGTTGAGGAGAAAGTACGCTCTCGAAGAAGTGGCATTCGCATTCGTGTTTCGTCCCGCATCGATTTTCGTTCCTCTCGGTTCCTTCGTAATTCCGAAATCTAGAGTCTCCCGAACGTTGATATTCCCACGAAACTCACGTGCCTAGGTATGTTGAGTAATTGAAACGATAGCCTATCGATTCGCTCGGGAGAAACGCGCGTGGAAATTGGAAGGATAATTTCGGGGATCCTCTGGCAATAAGCGGCTGGCTACCCTAAATCATTTGTTGAGTTAATTTAGCCGCGGACGCGACTAAACTGGTTCGAGTTTCGGTTGGGTGTTTCCGGTGGCTACGGTTGATTTGTCGCCGGATGGAAAACCGAAAACCGCAAAGTCCTGCGCCGCCGAGGAGGGTGAACATCGGGGAAACTCGAAATAATCTTGAAACGCAATTTAACGCGGGAGAACGCAGCGCAGCTCCGGCTTAATTATCGCGCTGGACAGTGTACTCCTGCAATTAAAACTTCCACCACAGTCCATGTATTTCGAGATCACGCGGCTAAGCCGTTTCCTCTTGTAACGCGCGACACGATTTCCTCGTGGCCTTATGTTCGGGCTGCTTCGACCCTCCGCTAACTCCGTCCGTGTTTCTTGACCGCCTGAGTTTAATGCTTTGATTTCGCGGAGAGAAGAACTTCACTCTTTAAGGGGAATCCTATTTTTTCGGCTAAAAACATAGCAAAATTTAGGATCTTTTTTAAGAAACTAGCGATTCGATTCATCTGAAATTTGGACAATGCAAATATTTTTTTTGTCTCGTGTAAAGAGTAATAAAGTTGAAATAATAATAATAATAATAGGAGATCTTTGAAGTCTTTCAGTCTTCTGAAGACTTAAGTCTTCAAAGATCCTTGAAGTCTCAATATTTTTTTATTAATTTTTAATAATAAATATAGGAGTTATGCATGAAAACACAGTCCAAATTTCAGATAAATCGAATCGCTAGTTTCTTAAAAAAATCCCCAATTTTGCTATATTTTTAGTCCCCAAAAATAGAATTCCCCAAAAATTGTCAAGGGGATAAATATGGAATAGGTTACTAGATGCGTATACCTAAATACTAATTCTCCCATGATTTGCAAGAAACTTTATTACACGTGTCTTTTACTATACACAATACAATACATATATGTATACATATACATGAAAATTGTTAGTAGATCGGCGAAGAATGCTGGCAACGGTATTTGCATTAACTGTCGCGAGATTAACCGTTGAGTATTGTCCAAATCGCCGAGTGAAGATGTGATGGTGAATCTCGGCGAGACGCAGGCCGATGCAAGGATCCTTGGCCGTTGTTGTAATTCAATTCGTGCATCTCGATGAAATCTGGAGTGCTCTCGGCGGAGCTGTCTAGACATCTCGGTGCAGTCGTCGCGGGCAGTTAAGGAGGGCAGTCCGGTGGTTGACGTAGGGTGTTTAGACAACGTAGTAGGGCGCGGAGTAAGCCGATGCGTAGTACGGGTAGTTGTTGTAGGCTGCGTAAGGGTAGCTGTAGGCAGATGTGTACGCCAGCGGTGCGGTGTAAGCGCTGTAGGCTACAGGCGCTGTGTAAGCCGCGCCCAGCAGCAACCCTCTCTTGTTCCTCGCAGCGTTTTCAGCTTCCGCCGCCGCCAACGACTCGATCTTTGCCGGTTCGATCGATTCCGTGTCCAGGGGTTTCGTCAGAGCTACGCCGACCAGGGCGAGCAAAACGACAGCCTGGGGATAGCAATGTGTACATTAGACATCTTGTTGCAATAGTTACATAGTCGTGAATGGACGCAGAGAATAGTATTGCAGTAGATATAAGAGCTCGGAGCGTATTTACTTGCACCGACAAACAAATATTCGCAATTTCGATGGGAATTCTAGTATTTCGAGTAGTTACTATTTAGTTCCCCGAGCAGAATCCTCGGGGAAGCTATTCCCTGAGTTATGCTGATGAAGTTTGCATGGTAAATGGGTTGAAATGCGTTTACTCACTGCGATGCACTTCATGTTGTAGGTTGGCGAGGATGTGACAAGCTTGGGAGCCCGTTGAAAATCGATTGATGCTCGAGACACCGAACCAGCCCCCTTTTATATCTATCCAATCGCTACGCGAGCTATACGTGCATCGACTGGCAATGTTTACCTCGCGTAATCGCGCATAATTATTAAGCTCTCGGCGTTGTCGGTCGCGAGGTTGCATCCAGAACGAGCAACCTCGCCGGGCCCTCTTATGCTCACGAAATTGAGCAACTCGTCCTTGGCCATTGTCCAAACCGAGACGCAAGAATCGTCGGGGTTTCAGCCGATTTTCCTACGTTTTCGTAACTGCTCGAAAGCGACGGTGCACTTTTCCATCGTAGCCTGGGAAGGTCTCGCGAACGAAAGTGTAACGATTGCGTGGGATTCTTGTAATCTCGCGGATCACGGATCGTAGAAAGTTAGAGCGAGGTGGGTGGACGGTGTTCGGCCTTGCGGAGGTCGTGACGACGAACTATAGTCGGTAGTGGGAGCAAGCAAGTCCCCCTATTGAAATTCCATTTGGGCGAGTTACGCGCAACCTCGCAGCCTCGCAATCATTTTCACGACGACGATTTAGCTATTCCGTCCTTGTAACCAATTGCTCCTCGTTTGCGGCCACCAAACCTAAATCGTCCCTCTGACACGGTTGCGGGCCGTTTTACAAGAGTGCGCGAAGGGCTGGTCCTCCAATATTGACCGGGAATATGTATTTTCGCGGGATTTGAAAAATACGTCGGGTCGAGCAGGTTAACGAGTGCCGCATAAATGAATGCAGGCTTGCACGTTTAGCAAGAAACTGCACGCGAAATGGAAGTGTGTCGGAGGGAAGAAGTCGCTCTCTTCGCACGCTCGTTGACTCGTTATTCTCGGCAAGAGGACGACGCCGACGTCGACGACGACACCGGCGACGACGATGATGACGCGATGCACCGCGAAGTGGGCAATAACGACGTCGAGAGGACGGAAACGATAACGGTTAAGTAGCGCGTCGAGTATATCGCGCGCGCGAGCTCCAAGAAAATTTGATTAAAGACGCGAAAAGGTGGCCTCGACGGTTTAGCTTCGGTTATATTAATGCTTTGAGAGCAACCGCGTTTCCTCTCCTCGTTAGAGCGAAGAAAGGAAAGACGAGCAAAATATCGGGGCTTCATTTCCCTCCCAAACGACCAGACGTTTGAGTAATATTTACGACACCGCGCCACGGAAACCTCGGACTATTTATCAGAGAAGAGCTTCCTGCTTCCGACCCCCTTAACAGATGATGGTTGATGGGGCATTTCGAATAGACGAGATAAACGTATCGTCGCGCCAAACCAACAGCCCGGACCTGCGCGCCAAGAAAATACGGCGACACCGTTGTAATACGCGTCCAATTTGTCTGCGAGAAGAAAAGCCAGCGTCGGATGCGGGACGACAAAGAGTCCGTATCATTGGATACGTCTGGAAACGGACGAGCTTCGATCGATGGCCAGTGGAGGATCGAATCGTTGGATACACGAGTAGGTAACTCTCCGTCTCGTGTTTCGTGCTTCGTGTTGCGCGTCTCGTGGGTATTCGCGATTGGCTATTCAACGGACTGCCGTCGTAAACCGTGGATAAAAAGGGTCCTAAAGCGAACATAAAGCTCGCCCGTTCTCGCCCAGCGGAAAACGAATTCTCGGCGCATCAGGGAGACCACTCAGCCCTTCGGCCGCGACAAAAGAGATTTTCCTCTCTCACGCGAGCATTCCGCGTCCCTCGCCGTCTCCGTAGCCTCCGCTGTCTTCTTCTCATTCATCGTCAACAGTTCCATCTTCTCCGGAGAGAAGTCGCGAGCGATTAGAGTGCCACTCACAAATGCTCGAGCGTGATTATTTCGTTAATTGAAGAAAATAACGTTTAGCATTAGCTAAGAATATTTTCGCCAAGCCAGACTTCCGCGTTGGCGAGACACGCTACGTCACATCAAGTACATACATGCGCGGAAGTAGGTGCAGCCAGGATGGAGAAGCACATGCTCGGGGCCTGGTGGAAATGGAGAATCGGAGTCAGTGGAGTGCCGTCATTGTTTCGTCGTTCTTTAGAACACTCTCCGCATTAGCGTCGTGAATTGGTACAATGCAGGTTTCCCCAGCCTTCTCTTTTTCTTCGCTTTTACCACTTCTTCCGTTCTCTTTCCTCCTCTCTTTCCTCTCTTCTTTTTCCTTTTCCACGCTCGTTCCATTTACAGCTTACCGGCCACGTACCACTTTCCGCCCCAGCCGTCGACGCTTCTTCTCGTCCCTTCTTTCACCGGCGAGCATCGCCGTGGAAAATGATTATGTCGCGGCCCCTGTAACGGGGGAACGTTTGCAACCGTTCCTCGCGACTCGTGGGACGCCGGTGGCTAATGGTCTCATTCTTCTCCCGCTATCGAGTCGTACTTTGGGAAAGGGCTGATCGGAGGAATTCGACGCAGCTGCATTTTCGGCTGGGCCCCGACCACAGGGTCATCGTTTAATCCTGCAACCCGCGCGCGCGCGAACAGACGAAAATGGCAACACCGCCTCACGGACGCATTCCACTACAACCATGCACCGGCCCAGCGCAGAGCTGCCTGCGAACGTTGGACAAGAGTGATGCCCGAGCTTCGAAAATTTTAGCGTCGCAAAGAGCTATGTATTGGGAATTTCCCGACCCAGGTAATCGAGCCGCGCGCTCCGCTTTTATGATCGGTCTACCACTCGCACCCCAGATCACTGTAATGAGGTTTGAAAATAATGTCAACAGATCTCGTACTCGTCTCAATTTCAAAAATTTTAGCCACGACAGGGTTGACGGTTCCTTGTACGGAGAGATTTTTCGCCACCTGCTTGTAAAAACCACAGTAACGGCACATCGTTCCAAAAAATGACATTAACGGAAGCCGGTATAGGCGTGGCGTTGAGTAGCTAAAACATTCTAACACAAAAATTCTAGAAAAAAAATTCAAACACCGCTACAATCAAAGACACGTCGCATTAGTTACCCCTTACGTCTGATCTAGGTATGCACCGCATTAAGGATAAAATCATAAAAAAGAAAACCAGAACAATAGATTCTGAGGTCTGCAGAACTAACACATAATTGAATAAAAATTTAATTTCTCAATTTATAAATGTAATGATACAGAATCAACTAGCCTATTGTTTATCAACACCACGAATTTTAAAAACAGCGTTAAATACATTATCAAATAAACAGTTTCCAACAGCTTTTTAAACAATTATGGTTAAAAAATTGATAAAAGAAAAATTAAGTAAACGTAAAATATGTTAAATTATTATAAATTATTATAAATCATTAAGAGGGATTAATTTTTCCTCATTTTTTTGGCGCAAATTGCATTCCGATATGTCTTACAGTTCAAAAGTTATACGAAAAAGACCCCAAAATTTTCAACCAGGGCCGGGAAATTCTGAATAGTTCTTTGCAACGTTAATTTGACAGGGACCAGCCCAAAATTCTCGAAGCTCGGGCATCACTGCTGTCCAGCGGTCGCTTGCAGCTCTCCGAACGCGGGGACGGTGCATGATTGTAGTGGAATGCGTCCGTGAGGCGGTGTTGCCATTTTACAAGTTCGCGCGCGCGCGGGTTGCAGGATTAAACGATGACCCTGTATTTCGGGGACTCGAATAGGGAAGGCTCGATCTCCCCTATTTTCGTGGAGCTTGCAGAGAGAAGGGATCTTCGAAAAGCGCGAAACGTCGCTCGTTACTCGAACGTTTGTTGGCGATTCTCGTCAGGTTGAGCCCCAGTGACAAACGACGGACATTATCCGGTTCGGCGTGGCTCGCCGCGGCTTTAACGATAAATCGCCATCCCGATAATTAATATCCCGCCTTTGGGCGCATCGTCTGATTATAAATAGCGGGAGGCTATCGCGGCGGATGCGTTTCAGCTAGCCCACGTGTACCGATCAACAGCCAGGCGACAACCGGTTCGTTTGTCCAATTCGTCAACGTTCTCTCAGTCGATCTACATTCACCGTTCGACTTGGAACTATTCGAAGGGCCGATGTCTTCTGCAGCTTGGAACGATCGAGGATCCAGGGAGAATTTCGAGAGAAAGTTTTTAAGTAAACGTATCGCGGCTGGACCGCTAGGGATTTTCCTCGTATTTGCTCGGGCAAAGTCCCGCGTTCTGTGGACATATTGGATGCCCCGCGCTTACATCTATATCCGACTAGGCAAGCTTTTCCATTCGGCAGCTTGGGTTTCGTTGAATCGCATCGAAGCCTGATTTATAGGATAACGGCAGAGGATACTACTTTCAATTTACTGGCAATCGAATCCGATAGAGGTTTCGTTGTTTATTTGAAAGGACCGTGGGAATTGATCCTGCGAGGAAGCTAGAGAACGAAGAAAGTGAAATTCGGTGGTCCGAGGGTGGCGTAAATGAAAAAGACGCTGAAGGCGGAGAGATAATCCAGTAGAGTGGGGCGGCGTACGATCGGTGGGGGATGGAGGAGTAGAAGTTTGTTGCCGAGACAGACACGGCGCGGCTAAGCAAAAGCCTTGCTTAGTCGGCAGTTTCAATTAAGTATCGAGCTTTTGCTGACGTGGCACGCGGTGTTTCGCTCTCCCTTTCAGCGCACCCCGTCGCCATCTTTTCCTCGTTAACTGTTAACGATGCGATATTTATCCTTCGCGATACCATCCAACGGTGCCGTCTTAAATTTCGCTTCACCCCTCCCACGCTCTTCCATCCCACGCGCTCACCTGACCCTCCGTCGTCTCCAACGGTTTGGCGGAAGGAGCAGGCCCACCCACGAGATTAGTAGATAGGAATAGAATTGGCGAGAACATTGTATTTCCGCGCATCATTGTCGTTACGTTACCCGATCGCTGCCAAGTGGTGCGATTCGAAAAGAGTCCGGCGACACGATGGAATTTCGATAGTTGCGAAAATCTCACCGCTACGCGAATAGGACACGGTCTAGTGTTTCCCGCGGCGAGCCATTAGGAAAACGAGCTGGAAAAATCACGGAAGACGTTAAAGGTGGATCGGTCTAACTTGTCTGGCAAGCGAGACCGTCCAAGGGGATGGCATTTAGGGTGGCGTCGCGGCGCCATGCGAGCAGAGAATGTGCCGCGCGCCCTTCTTCCGCGTCTGACGGTGCGAAAGATTTTCATTGAGCGTCGCCGTCGACATCGACGTCGTCAAAGGTCGTCTCGGTATAAATAACCTGGCGCCGTTGTTGGCTCGCTCTCGTTTCTCCGTTTCTGCGGTCAATTCTTTCTCCGTTACAGTTTACACCATGTTTCGCGGGCGAGTCCCTCGACCCTTAGTACCGAGCATCTTTTGTGAGAAGCCGAGCGGTTCGCGAAATTTGCAGAGGCGCGCGAGAGCAATCGAACCGGATGGTCCTAGTAGGAAACTTAAAATTGGCCAAGGTTATTTAGATTACGGCCCCGAAGTTTTCCAAACGAGTTCGATCTCTCGACGAAAACAAATTGTCTCCGCGGAAAGAGGGCTTCGAGATCGTCGAAGGTAATGCGAAAAGTTCGGGCGACTGGTTTCGCGCACTCTGATTCTCCTCTCACGGGAAAAATCGCCTGGCAGGGCTCGGATCGAACTGCCCCTCCCTTCGTCCTTTACCTCGATTCCACCCCGTGACGTAGGTGCGCTTGATTATCGGGGTGGCAGGTGGCATGCTTACGCTGGGCGAGAAACGCTAAGCCCGGTTCCTTGGAAATCCGGGCTCGTACAAAAGACGTTAGTATCTGTTTCCAATTTGTTGTTCCGTCGGTGCAGGAGTTTCGAGCGTTTCCGCCGTTCGCGAGTTCCAAGACAGCTTGGCACCGTCATGTCGGTGTGTTATTTAGCAGAAATGACGCGCAGGGGTGGAGCAACCGCGATATCCGCCCTCTCGCATTCAATTCGAAGGGAGGATAGAAGCTGGGATAAAAAGGGGGCGGTTGAAAACGCTGGAATTTCATTGAAAAGTTTCCTCGGAATTAGTCGCCAGGCTGAGAGTAACCACTGGAAAGTTTTAACCAGGTTGGGCTGTTTCGCCGCACTCGACCCGGCTAGGCTTTCCAGATTTTCCAATTGCGTGCAATTCAAAGCCACGTCGACCCAGATGCACAGATCTTACCAAACGTTTCTTTAGCTAGTGAAATGGTGTCAGGACTCGAGCGTCTTCCCAACTGCACCCGATTTATCCTCGCTGTAGTCGACTCGTCTCCAGACATTAACCATGCGTTTCCCTCTGTTTCAGAGAGCCTTGAAGGTGCCCGACAGCGGTTGCCGTCGACGTCCACGTCGTCGTCGCTGTCACCGTCGGCGTCGTTGGTGCTGTTGCAGCGTAAGTCTCCACCCATGCACTTCTCCTGTTAACTCGCGATAAATCAACGGGATTGTACTCTTGTCCGCTCGTTCGCGGCTGGTTCGCCTCGTCAAAGCAATCCCTTTGACGGCAGTTAAACTAAATTAAACTAAAAAAAGAAACTATCGGGGCCGATTTGACTGGATGTTGGACGGAACCGACGTAGAATCGATTCGGCAATCGGAGCACGCGCCCAGTCGGTTCATTAGGTTGTTTGGCCCCGGGCTCGATTAGCCGCTCGCCACGCCGAATTCCAGACCGTTGCCAAAATCTTTAAACGGCGATCCCCCGTTTGTTTCTCCTATGCACGAGTTCCTGCCTTGCAGAAATTCACCGCCGATTCCTAGCTAGCGTTCCACCCGAATCGACTCTTGCCAGTGGCCCTTAATTGCGAGGGGAGTCGCGTGTAATTAATGCTAGAGGTGTGGCGAAAGCAACTTAGCCATTCGGGGAATCTTATTTGCATATTTTCCTGCGTAGCAGGAAAATATGCAATTTAAATGTGGGGAAAAAATATCGTTCCCTTCTTTTGAAATTCAGCAGATCCCTCTTGTCACTGAAGCAAATAGACTATTGAACATTGCCCTCGCTAAATCGTCACGGAACTGATAAGTGTGTTTACACGTTAAAGCATCGAATTCGACGGCAAGACTCGTGGACAGGCGCCTTCGGCTTTCCACTTTAGGCTTGCGTGTATACATATAATAATAATAATAATAATACGTTTATTTACGGAAGCCCATTGATACAATAATGTGAGAAAGAACAAAAGTAATGTGAGCGCTACGAAGCGAACAAAGAAATATTGATAGAAACAACAAAACGCAAAACGCAAAACAGAACAGTTATAATAACAGTCAGCAATTGATGGCATTAAAGACTGAATGTTTGAAGGAGGTGACTGAAACGTCAAAGAGATCAATCCTCGTGAAATACTCATTAACATGAGAGGCAATACGGTTAACAGCATGGAATTTGCCCAATACTGTACGATGAGGTTCGATGTAAAGTAGAGAGGTTCGTCTTATTATTCTAATAGGCGCATAAAATTTAAAGAGTTTAAGAATACCGGAACAGTCAATATTACCATTAAGCAAATTATATACAAATAGCAGATCCGAAATAGTCCTACGATTTTCAAGCGTCATCAGCCTCAATTTAGCCAATATTGGCTGGTAATTATGGCAAGTTATTGGCATGGGATCGTTTAGCTTATATGACATAAATCGAAGAAATTTATTTTGAACCCGTTCGATCATGACGGATAAGTACTTAAAATGTGGACACCAAATGATCGCATACATATGTACGCGGAGTGTTAAATGGGATGAATGGGGGAGTGACAGAGATGTGTGCGAGGAGCGAGACACAAACGCCTTACGACCCTACTCGAGGCTTGTGTTTTTTTCCACAGTTTTTTTCAAGCCGACCGTCTCGCCGCTCGAACGTGTTTGCTTTATCGCTCGACTAGTTTCGCGGACTTCTCGTATTTCGCTGACCCAGCATGTTTTGCGGCAGTGGACGAGATATAGGGAACTGGGTCGGATCATCCAGCCGTGAAGGTAAACAGGCTTCGAGCGTCGAAACAGCAGCTAAAAAAAAAAGACATGGGAGAAGGAGCCGAGAGACACTTGGGGTCGTAAAGTAAGTAAGTAGTATGTCCAGTCTCCTTCGCTTCCCAGTGGTATAAACTACGATGGCGGCTACACGGGCCTGGGCTTTTCTGCTTCGATCATTTCTGCCACTTAATCGCTGAATTTATGACATCACTGTACCTCTACCGTCACGCACATCGTTGTTGACCGTGATACAGTTGTTCGTACATATTTACGACGCGATGGAGGAGCGTCGACGCGTTCCGGCGATTACCCTCGATTCGATGCTTTAGGAGGTAATTATTAGGTCAGAGGGGAACGTAACGGCGAAGATTCTTACGAGCTTTTATTATCCGGCTCGCCGCAGACTGGACGGAATGCGAAATTATGAGCTGGCGTGTCTCGCGTGACGATGTGTCGTTGAAGTAGGCTATCGGTGCGATCGAAACCGCGAGCTTTTCGTCGAGTCTCGTCCACCGATGGGGAAAAACTCTGACACAGTTACCCCTAAAGAGTGCTACTTTCTTGTGTCCGCGATTACATATCGCTTAGATATCTGTTTACGTCCACTGGCGAGGGTTTTGGTGACTCTTGAAAACGTTTCGGAGTCACCAGCAGATTGCGATGTGAATTTCGTTGTGTAGGTTTTAGAATCTGTAGAAGGTCGAGGGTCTAGATCGAATAGAGTTCACAGTAGAGTACTTTTTACTTGGGGGTGATTACTTTTTTGAGACTCACAAATGCTAATTTTTTATTTTATTTTGCAATGCAAGTATTATCACAAGATGTCCAATTAATAATATCTATCCTTGGAAAAATTTAGACACCGTGAGAATTGTGCGCAAAGTCCAGCATCTCTCTCATAATTTTATTACCCTTTATACATATTCTAACACAACGAATTTCGGCTTCCTATTAAAAACCTTCCGTAATTTTCTTTACACTACGCTCGAAGCGTTGCTTGGTGTAGAGTTTCAGCCGGACGTGGATGACCATCCAAAGCAAAGATCGATAACGGCGGACAAAGGGACACGAGTCCGCAGAGAATTGATCCGAGACTGTTAACGGCGGGAACACATGGTCTGGGTTAATGAGCCGGCTCGTTTCAAACGCTACACTCCCTTAATGCGTTCAGTTTCGGGAATCTAAAGGGACGAGCGCAGTTGCTGGCGAACAATAGTTCTCGGTAAGACATAATCGTAAACGATAATACTCTGGAGGGTTGCAGTTCGCGAGCGAACTGGCACGCGTGCAGTTGTGGTTCCGTCACCGACATCGCTAATGTTTCGAGGGTGGCTGCGAGTTACGTGCGCGTTCCCTTGGGCGCGTTCCGTCACGTCCAATGGGTTCTACAGATTCTGCAAAAAAATACAGCATGTGGTGGATTACCAAGATTGCGAACCATCCTGTTGTCGCGATCTGAGAATCTTTTTGACTGAGGGGTATATAGCTGTCTCGCTGTTTCCACGTGGGAAATGGCTGCTGCGTAGGTTCTAGAAGCGAGATTTACCTTAGAACGACACTGTGGGGTCAGAAAATTTGAATGTTCTTCTGAAACGTGTTAATGGATGCTAGAATATCAAGCTTTCACTCCCAAAATTCGATATTCTTACTCTAAATGAAAGCCATATGCTGTGAATACCTACCTACCTTCACTGAAGATAGGGTAAACTCGGGTAAGTCCGTGATAGTTTTAGAATTTGTCTATTCACTGCTAATATTTACATATTCTGAAAGTGAGTCTAGGATATAATGATAGGTCAGACATCAGAGAAATAAATAATAGGCTAACAGAAATTTACTAAGTATATTTAATTGAAAATATACAAAATTAAGTTGTCATGACATACTCTGGTTACTTCGTGATAGTACTCTGGTAACTCCGTGATAGTTCTCACTACCCGTGATATGGCCATCAACTATTTTTTTTATATTATTTTATATTATTTTACATTAGTTTACATTATTTTAAATTATTTTATATTATTTTACATTAGTTTACATTATTTTAAATTATTTTATATTATTTTACATTAGTTTACATTATTTTAAATTATTTTATATTATTTTACATTAGTTTACATTATTTTAAATTATTTTATATTATTTTAAATTAGTTTACATTATTTTAAATTATTTTATATTATTTTATATTATTTTATATTATTGTTATTTTGAGATTAATCAATCTTTCATGATCGTTATCTAACGTCCGAGACGTAGAGAAACATGGTATCTGGTATGTGTCATCAGAATTTTTCGAACAGTACAATCAGAAACGCAGGCTCGAGCACATGAAAAATAGGAATTTAATCACTTTTCATAAGCAAAAATAACACTGATGCTTTATTGTAAGATAATTTCAAGAGACTTGTTAAAGCGTCATTTTACCATCACTTACCTGCAGTTTGAACTTTCCATTTATCTTCTAAAGCACATATAATACATAATCAAGCAATCGTCCACAATTAGCACGAAAAATTTCTCCAATAATGCGCTGCTGGAACAAAATGCTGTCTCACTCTATCACACTAATTATTTTACCACAACATAACCTAGAAAATCAACGCTGTCTGTCAGTTTTTGTTCCATCTAAATTGAGTCAGACAATTTCGAGTTACAAATAAATGAAAAAGTATCACGGAGTAACCTGTACCACGAACTTACCCGAGTTTACCCTCCATAAAGATAAATGCAAAAGAATTTTTCAGAAACGACACCTAAGTGAATTTCGAAATATTTAAATTTCAATTTGAAGAGTATCAGATACATATACACCCCCAAAGTGTCAAAGTGTCATTCGACAGTTAAAAATGACCAGCGAAAATGTAGTCACGGCAGAACGATTACCCGTAACACTTATTCGCAAACGACAACGATGATTTCTATCGGCGCCGTGAAAATGCTAGAAGCTTTCCTCGCGATCTTTACGAAACCCCTCCGGTCAAGATCCGTTCGTAGCGCAATAACCCTCGACGTGGATGGACGCCCGTAAATCGCTGACCTTTTCTCAGACACCCTTACCTCTTCCATTCCCCCTTCGCGTCCTCTACAATCTACACCGAACTTCCTCAAGAACTATCCTCTTTCGGATCCACCATCTTCCTCGTCAGCTTTCGACGCAGGAATTCGTTGTTCTCACTAGCATCGAGCACCACGCGATGAGTAAACGTTTTGTGAAAAATGGTTGCGCGATAACGCGGGTCGATTCGTCGCGACTCAGGCCCCGACCAGCTTCGCGCCGCTCCACTCGTCTCGGCTCGCACGGTTCGTCGACTTTCACGTCCGATCACTCTCTTTGCTCCTCTCTACGCTGGCAAATCAATACCCATCCACGGTTCCCACCCTCCTTCGGCTTTTTCTCGTCTCCTCTCCTCTCGGCGTGAACTTTGCGACGCACGATCCTGCGGCTCAAAACTCGCTAGCGTCGCCTTCACCACCGTCCGTTAAATCCTACAGACGTACTACTTAGCTTGCCGTCGATTCCCATCCCCCTTCACGCTTCACTCCGACGAGAGACGTATACATACATTTACGTGCACAGCGCTTGTCAGCCATCGACGTTTCGTGGATTCCTCGCCCGGCGAATCGATTCGACGGTGGCAAAGTTCGCGAGGCGATTTACGCTCGCGATAAAACTACTGTAGGACCTACGTCTGCGGAGCCGCAAAACCTATTCGACCTGTCGCGTGTTCCTTTATTTTACGACGGGCCCTTTGATCTGAACAAATCCGTTTTACGGACGTACCGAGTATCCCGGGGAACAGGGAGTTTCAGATTCCGTGGGAATGTTGCCTTAGCATATTTATACCTGATTCGGGGCTGACAAATTACAAGGCTTCGCACGTCACTCGAAGGGGGAAATAGTTTGCCGCGAATAAACCCACCCACCCCTTTGCCGTCTACTCCGAACTGCTTTTTCTAGGATTTATGGCTGGTGTATCGAAAAGCTCGTCGTTCGTCTTGTAAATTAGATGCCTCGGGCGTGAGCTTCGGGCCCTCGTCGTCCACGCCGTCGACGTCGCGACGGTAAGCGCCCGTGAATAATCGAGCACGTCTCGCATTAGTCGCGGCTGCCCTTATCTGCCTCTCATTTATAGGGTACGGCTTACTCGCGCGTCCGAAAAGGCCACCTACCGCTTTTTTCCTGCCTAGGGGAAATTTATGCGCGCCGCGATGCCCTAATGCGTCTGCAGCCATTACGATCCTCGGAAATACGTAGATCGGGTGAAATAACTTTTCCCGTTTATCTCTTGTTTGTAGCGTCACGTGCAGAGTTGGACATTATTCGGCTAAATTTTTATTCGAATACGTATTCGAATACATTTGTGCGAATAAGTTTTTATTCGAATAATCTTCGAATAAAAAAATCGAATAAAATGAAATTATTCGACAATAACGAATAAGTTTTTATTTGACTGAAAATTTATTCGAATAAAAATTTAGTCGACTCAACGGACGAATAAAGTGATCACGTGGTTTCAGCGATGTATCGTGACACCACTGACTGACACCCGTGAGACCTAATGTTTTAGGTTAAGTAACTCTTGTCATAGCTCGCACTTTACAGAAAGATGTATGACCGTGGTATTACATAGAGTGGCGTTTTGATTTATTTTAAATAAAATTTGCTCACGTCAATTCATTTAAACTAATGAAAAAATCAATCTCTTCAAATTATAAGCGTTCATTGAATGTTTTTAAATACATACAAATACGCACACTTCCAGACTAACACGTCCAAACATATGTTGAACACAGTACAGACTTCCATCGATAGATATCCGACAGGGTATCACATTTATTTGTCGTTCATACAGGTCGAATAACGAATAAATTCTTATTCGAACGAATCTGGCTAGAATAACGATACAGATTTATTCGCGAATAACGAATAATTTTTCGACGAATAAAATCGTCATTTGTTATTCGCGAATAAATCTTGGGGATTTATACGAATCCGTATCCGAATGAAAATTTAGCCGAATAATGCCCAACTCTGGTCACGTGGCTCGGGAAAGCCTCGCTGAGAAACGCGTAGCTCGCAGCGATTTCCAAGCAAAGCGTTCGCGGGGACAGAATCGACGGAAACGGGAACGTTGGTACATAGCTAATATTGTCTTTGACGTTACTACGTGCAAAGACTGCAAATGGCCACCGAGGAGACCTTTGATTCCCTTATCGGCACACGAAGTGCTGAGTCGATTTTTCAGACAAAACGATAACAGCTGGCACGTTCTCCGCTGGGAATCGTGCTATATGCTTCTATCGTGTTCGCTTGGAAATGCAGTTTGAACCGCAGGATATTCCGTAGTATCGACAGGTCGTACATAATTGGTAAAGATCGCCGAACGCGCGATAAGAAGGAATGCCTGTACTTTATTTTTTGTATGCGACTGGTTGGTCGGGCTAAGTATTGATCGCGGGTTTCATTGGTCGCCGTCTTTGTTCGCGTTTCGTACGCGTGCAACGTGGCTCAGAGGGTGGCGTGATTTTTCGATGGAATGCAAATGGAAAGGCGGGCGCAGGATGCAAGCTGTTTCCTCCCGTTTCATCTTTCCTTCCGTCTGCGGAGCGGAACGCGAGGTAAATTCGATTCGCGAGATTCGAGCGGCGTCGCCGCTCGCGTTCGATGCAAATACGTACGTAGCTGCATCAACAACTTCTTGCGTCTTCTCGAGGAGGCGAGCGTGCAGCCCCGGACTCGCTCCGGAGTGAAGTGGAGCCGCTCGCCGCTTAATCCGCTTTTACGTCCCGCGTAAAGATGCATAAGCCGGCTTTACGATCGGTCAAATTCGCCAAAGGTACTCTAGACTTCCGTAAATACCGCCCTCGAGCTCTCCTCTCTCGCACCCTCCGTCTCAGACTTACTCCTCGGTGCAGGGGCCCGCTTCGTGGCTCTATTTCTCGTATGTACGAGAATCAAATTGATTACGCTCCTCGCCAAGGCAGCCCCTTTGCTACGTACTCGCTCGAGCCTCGGGCCGCGAGAGTTGCTCGTCGGTAGATTTAATCGAAACATTCCTTGGCTGTTAAATGGTATCTTTATGGTAGACGGGATTACTCGGGAACCACCCAAAAGGGGATGGTAAAGGCCAGAACTTGTTCCATCTTCCCTTTCCGCGGGTGGAGATCGATAACCTCGTGTTCTAGCACGTTTCCAGCGACTTGAAATTATTCGCCAGTGCAAATAGTGCCTTGTCTAACTTATACGAAGACTCTGATCGTTTAACCGTCAATTCAGAATCAGAATCGAGAGTTGACTGCTGCAAATCGACTTTCCCCATCCCGCGACTACGCGCGAACTTTCTCCGTATAGAGTCGAGATAAGTAAACGACTGTAAAAAGAGCAAAGCGGAGGATGTCGACGGGGGTGGCGGAGGGCAGCGTCCGATTCGCCGTTGGAAAATCGCGTTTCTGGTTATTGGCTAGAGCTGCCGCCGGCGTAAGCCGAGTTTACGATATTCGGGGCAATATCGAAGAAGAGACGCAGGACACGAGGGAAAGGCGAAAGCGACAAAAGGTATATGGCGGAGCAGGGGGATGAAGGCGCGTTAAGGAGCGGGCCAACCCCCGGAGACTTATGAGACGCGCGAGCCATTCAGCGAACCGACGCAGCGCGACGAGCTACGCCACGTGGAGGTCTGCGACTAGCAATAGCGTCACGGAATACTTATTTGCATTCTCATTTGTATGCTTGCGCAGCGGTTGACGAACAGCTATGATTTATGGAAAGTTGGCGGTAGAGGAGCGGGGTAATAACCTCTTAGCGGATGCCACCGCGTCGACTGACATTATTAGTTGGTAAACTATGCGTTATTTCTCTCGGTCGCAACGTTCTCCGCGTGCCTCCTATCTTTATCTCCACATTCTCTATCCCAGCTTCTACCCCTAATCGATCCCACCTCGCCTTCTCCATACCTCGTAATTTCAATTATTTCTATTAAAACTTGCGCGTGATATTGAAAAAGAAATCTCCGCGCGCCTTGAAACACTTGGCGAAGGACAAGCGGACTTGAGGATCATGTGCAGTGCGATGGATGGACGGGAATCGGTTCGCTTGGAAGACACGGGTCTCGGCGAGGCCTCGCCCCGGTGTCGCTAGGTTAATATAGCTGGGTGAGCTTGTCACCCCCTCGGGACTGGCACCCTCGAAGGGTAGGATTTACTTGCCCGTTGTCAGAGCTCTCGTTAGGGGTTCCAGGTTCACCACGAGAGTGAAACGCCAGCCGCGATCGCGCTCATAGCTATTTTCCCCGGCGTTATCGCTCGCGAAATTTCCAGCGCCAATCAAATTTCCCTGCTCTCGAAACTTTTCCCCCCTCGCCGAAAAACGAATTTCGACGTTACGCGCGACTACGTCAAGGCGAGCTCGCATCGTGACGAGAAACTTAATTACACACGATTACCTTTACGCTCGCGTATTCCCTCTCTACTCGCAGTGCGCGCTTACGATTAAGTTTTCTACGTGCTAGCGGCCTTAGAAGCGTCTTATCCCTAGCTTGTGAGAACCCAAAGGTGAGCCGAAAATTTCCTAGGATGTCGAGCGCCCCCGTTACCCATTACACCCGCTGGATTTCCTCTACCCTCGTCGTTTCCGACCTCGTATCGATTTTACGTTTACGTAGCCAGTTTTGCGGTTCGTTGGGATCCCTCTCAGGCGTATGTACCTACGTTATTTTCGTTCGCGTTCAGTTGACGTACCCTAGTTCGATACATCTCGGGCTGCTTGTTCCTTCGCGAGGAGTCGTCTAGGAAGGCTGCTGCTCAAAGTCAACAGTCGCTGTTTGTCGAAGAATAGCGTAGCTTTGGGGGAAAGAAGTTTGTCGACCTGGAGCGATCGGTGTACGTATCGACGGGCCCAGATTACCGTCGGGTCGACGGGCGCAAAAAGTTTTGTTCAACCTTCGTGATGCGAGTTCCCCCTTTTTACGCTCATTGGGCGACGTCGCGAATAAACCACGCGCGATGTTTTGGCGGCTGTGGGCAGCATGGTCGCAACGACCGAGGAAGACGACGAAGGTCGGCAGAAGAATTTAATTTACGTCGCGACGTCGTCGACGATGCTTGTTGCTTGCCTTCTCCTCGACGGGACGCGACGCGTAAACACGCGCGCGCCTGTTTCGCTGGACCAGAAAAACCGCGTGTACGATCTGTCCCGCTTACAACGTCGTTACTTTAACCCCGCCAAGATACACCGTCGCTGACAATTCGGATCTTCCGGTGCACTTGTCGCCTCGGTATTTTCGTAGATGCTCGCCGAGACGACATACCGCGCCGCGTGCTTCGCTGTAGGCTTTGGAGTGTAGAAGTTTAAGACCAAGCGAACGTGAGTGGGACAAACTAGGGCTGGGACTATTTGTCGAATTTTTCGGTATTCGAATATTTGAATACGTTAGTTGCTCAATTATTTGGCGAATATAATTCGAATATCCAAGTAATCGAATACTATTCGAATATCCAAGTACTCGAATACTTTTCGAATACTGGTGTATTCGAATAGTATGGTGTGAATTATAAATCAATTTCTTTAGGTTCATTTGTCAGGGTGAAATCTTGTAAACTAATTTTGACCCACTTCACATCATTCTATTCGAATACATCAGTATTCGAATAATAACATTCTAATACTCAAATATTCGAAGTTTATTCGTAGCATTCGAATACTCAAATATTCGAAGTTTATTCGTAGCATTCGAATACTCAAATATTCGAAGTTTATTCGTAGCATTCGAATACTCAAATATTCGAAGTTTATTCGTAGCATTCGAATACTTGTAAAATATTCTAATAGTCCCAGCCCTAGTCCAAACCACCGGTGGCGAAACATTTATTCGAAGGAAAAAAGTGTTTCTGAATAATTTAACGTCGAGATTGAAATGGAATAAAAGATAGCTGAAATTTTGAAGAACATTATACACAACTACTATTTTTCTATAATTGAATATCTTAATATAGTTTTCTCATCACTTTTTATAGCCCCACCGAAAGCCTGAATTTTCCACCGTGGCGCGGCACGTGTTAATCGATCCGTCGACCCTCATTAAATTTTCCACCGGCTGCGTCTAAATTAATTTCAATATCCATTGTAATGTGAAATCGCGTGACCCGCCATTCAACGCGATTTCACGTGTACTTCTTTTTTTAAACATCAAGTAACGACGTTCGTTTGGGAGTTGCTTTTAAAGGCAAACACCAGTCACAGGCTAATTGTTTCTTCTCGCTCCTAACGAGGACGCTTGGTTGCGCGCAACCGCGAAACCTTTAGACGAAACGTCGATTCACGGAACGGATTAAATTCGATAGCGGATTACCCGCCGCTCCGGGCCGCGCCCGTGTCCAAGCGGTTTCGAGCAATTAGTGTGCATCGGAGTTGGCAATTGACACTTGGAGAAGAAACCCAGAAGCGAGCTCGGAGGGACCGTGATCCTCTCAGCTTGGAAAGTTTACCTAAGTCAATTCACTCTGTCGCGTGTCACGTTCCCATTGTTATCTAGGAATTAGATCTTACGTAGCTGCTCATTACGAGCAGGATTATCCTACTGCCAATAACGTCGATACTGTTTGCCAGTGAAATTGCAAATTACGAGCTCCGTGTTCTCGAGTCAATAAGTCAATCCACCGACATATTTACATATTTATTTAACGTACCGCCTCGCGCGATTAAATTCTATCAGACGTTCGAGACGTCGAGAGAAGAAATTGCAGAGGTAAACCGGAGAGGTGTTTGCGCGAGTGACATAGAAGCGCGACGACCGGGTTACCGTTTTCTCGTACCGCTATAAATAAGCAGGATCGATAGCCGCGGGAGAAGGACTCGATGGGTGCCGGCACGCTTGCCGGCAATAATTTTATGCAGAAGGCGGCGATGTTCGAGAAGTCAGCCTCTCAAGAGCAGCCGATGTCCGTGTCAGGCGGGCTCTTTCCGTGCTGCGTTTTCTCGTCTGGAAAATTTCGAATCCTTGCTCCACCGACGCGATTCGTCGGCAGCGGTTTCGCCTCGCGTTCCAATCTCCGTATACAACTTCTGCGACAGCTTCTTCCTCTCCTGTCCCTCCTTTTCCCTTCCGACTGGTGAATCTGGGACTCGTGGCACGGAGAAAGATAGTCGGGCAAACCTTTCCACCCTCTTATCGAACTGAGATTCATTTTGCCAACACGCTCCCCGGTGTAGTCCAATCCAGCTGGACATACACCGATAAGCTCGCGCGCTTTCTGTTTCAGGTGTGGTGAGCGCGACAGGAGCACGTAGATTTACAGTGAGTCCGCGTAGATTCTCCTCCACTGTCCCCGGTGAATTTTTACAAAGGATCGATTACCACGATGAATGGTCGCCGCGAGCGACAGCCGAGCGAAGGGGTGGCGCGTAAAATACAGCGAGAGCGTGCCTCTGCGCAGAGGATGTCGGTAAATACGTCGCGGGGGTGGGATGAAATGTAGGAGTAGCTGCCGGCACGGTTGTACAAAAGCTCCTTTGGAGACATTGATTTTTATGCCGCGAAAGTCCTTATCGATACGGCCTCCGACAAAGCCGCGCGAGAGGAAAGCACTCGACGCCGTAGACCATATTTTCCTCTCGCTCGGGCTCGGCTTTTCTTCCATCTGGGGGTAGGGAAGCTAAATCCAAGCCGTCGCACGCGCTGTTAGCGATATCACCGGTTCAGACGGGGCGGGATCGACGTTGCAGGGGTGATTTGGAGGCGAGACGGAGATTCTGTTGCGTGACTTTCGGGGTAAATATGTTACCGGGGATGCTGTGTTACGGCGCTGCTCGCCAACGAGCGAATTACGAAACGCACGAAATTAGCAATTATAGCATCGATGTGAGGGAAAATTGGAAGCACGTGTCGAGGGGTTGACTCTGTGGGTGCACGCGCGCCATCGATCTCCCCTTGATATTTTCCGGCTGAACCTTTGTAATCATGCTCGACGAGCGCGTCACGCTACGCTAGGCGATTGCTTTTCGCCGTCTCCCCGTTCCGTACGCGTCAACGTTTGCCTCTCCACCCCGTTTTTACGACGTTCAATCGTCAGTTGGTATCTTCGAAAACCATGTAACGACAAGCCTCGGGACCGATGAATTCCGTGGAAATTAGACAGGGTCGAAGGATGCCGAGTTTAACGCTAGAGATGGAACTGTTCTCTTGTAATCAGAAATTGCTGGATTTATCGGAGCCTCTGGAGAACCGGCGGTATCGTTTTTCCACTGGGACGCCCGCGCTGAGGAAACAAAGAGAGAGGGAAGAAGGGAAGAAAAGCGACGAGCTAGGCGAACAGGGCAAACAGGATACGCCGTATATCAGCAGAGAGAGCATTATTCGTTCCGCGCTACGTTAATACCCCGATAATTCATTCTAAATCCAGCAAATGAAGCGGCTGGACTTCTCGCGGCGGTCCGTAAAGCATTCTGAGAAACGAGCCAGCTCCTCTTGTACCCGCGCGCCTCGCTTTGAAGTGCCACACCACCACGAAATCTTTGGCCAAAGAAGACACGGGGCCTAGTCTTGTTTCTCCTCGGTTCTCCGCCTTCCTTCGCAATGCGCCAGAGAACCAGGGACACGCGTCTTCATTTCCTGGTCCGTCGTTCTAGGCGACGACCAGCGCTCACCGCGGAGCTGGACGAACAACGGAAAACCTCCGATCGATGATCAACAATGAAAGTAGTCGTTGCCAGGAGGCAACGGTAGCAGGTCACTCTCGTAAACTTCGTTCATAGATCCCGTCGCCGAGATTGTAAACCTCGGCTCGACGTACAAGCAAACGATTAATGACGGCGCACCGTGCGTAATTTCCAGCCAGAAAATGTTTTCATAAGCCGACAGCGCTGGCGTCGACGTCGCCGAGACGGACGATTTATGTAGCGGATCTACGTTGCTAGCGTATCGCAGACACCCGATGCTTTCTGATGGCGGAGGCGAGCGAGTCAGTGAGTTAGCGAAACCAGAATTAGCCTCCAGCTTCCGGATTCACTTCTAGCCGCTTGTCCACGATTTTCTACACTTTTCCGCTCGTTGCTCGCGCACCGACACCGGCGGAAATCTGTTTCCCTCGCGCAGGGGCGTGCATCCATTCCGATGATACATTATATAGACGAGCGGGAAGATTTATGGCAGTCGATTCGAGGGCCAAGGCTGTCGGCCGCCGTGCTATCGATCCTCAGTCGTCGACGCTGGGACGGCAACGTTTCAATGAAAGCTGCAACGATACGAGGGAAAACCGATCTCGTCTTTCGTTCGGTTTATCGGGGTAGCTTGCAGCTCGATATTAGAGGGAAGTTCTTTAGAGCAGTTGGTGGGGCCGCGATTACGTGACGCTACGAAACGGTTAATGAGCTCTAGTTACTTCGACGGTGGTCCGATCGTAAAACCCTGCCGCTCGTTTGTCCCAAAGAGATGCGCTGCTAGAGGCATTCTCAGATTTACGCGTCCTTTTGCACGGAAATTGGACGAACCGCGGCGTGTCTGCGATTTTGTGTTTCGTAATTTGCGATTCATATATCTCTCGCTCGACAGGCATCGCGGGCACAAAGGCTTAGGATCGAGGGTCGTGTGCTTACTTAGACGCAGCGCGGCGAATGGGCTTGCCCGAGGTGGTAGCCGAATACGTTCTCGTGTCTCCGTTTCGTTAGGACTCCCACGAGGACGATCCTATCCTGAATAGGCATTGGCCTTTCTATATCTGCCGCGGGCACTGATACGACCTCGGAACTCGCTGCTACTCGGTTAGATCTTCAGGGTCGGACAGTTACGTTACCGAGTCGTCGTTTGGTCTAGAAGCTCCAAAGAGTTCGCTGCCTCCTCGCCGATCCGACATCGAAATTCCGAATTCTATCGATTCGCGTGATATACCTAGTCTGGCTGGGGATGGTTGCGTCGCGTCCCTACGTGCTTCTTCTCCCGAAGGGAGATCGTCGATCTAGAAATGTGTTTGCACGAGTCTAGTCTGCCTTCCACCCCACTACTATCAGCCAACCTCTTTCCTCGATCCGATCTTTCTGCGCGAGGGATACAGCGAGCAGATTCGCAGATTTGTCGGGACTTCGAATGGCTGTGATATGCAAATCGAATTGGCGAACGAGGGGGGCGATTTGTGGGCGATAGGCTGACCGGTCCCTTCACCTTGAATCTCCGCGACTCATCGACCGATTCGATTAATCTCGCGGTTGGCAGATAGGAAAGCTAACGTAATTTTACGCAGGATCGAGGGATAATAAAGAAAACAGCTTGTAGGCGAGTAATTTTTGGATACGTTGTTGTTGCAGCTCGTTTTGAAAGCAGAGGGACAAAGGGAAAGCTACAGCCGAGACTAGGTGCTGCAGCTCTTAGCTTCGGGAACGAAGCTTCTCTCTTCGCGTACCCTTGGTTTCCGTGGAAAAATTTGCATTTTAAATTAAAGGGGATGCACTCGAGACTCTTTTAACGATGTTCCCGGTCGTTGAAATCCCCGGGTGTTTCGTGTTCCGCGGAGTTGTCTCTCGTTCGCTACAGTTGCTTCCCCCTCTTGCGACTTGTCCCGCACGTAAATGCGTTTCACCGAACCAGGGTATGCTGGGACTTGCGAACTTGCCGTGCAATTCGCCCCGCGTACTCGTGCGATACTAAATTCCAGCGACATGCATTTGCATGGGCTTTCGCGATCGCTGAATCGCGCTTGTCGTCCTCTAGAATTCTTTTCGTACGATACCCGGTGCTTATCCTCGGTTCGTTCGTTCCAGTAGACTCGCTACTCGTTCCCCTTCTGTTCCTCGTTTCCAATCGCCCCCGATCCACGTAACGCGGGGCTGGAAAGACAAGCGACAGGGGTGGTAGGACGGAAAGTCAGCTGTCTCGAAATCGATGCTCGAGCGACTCCCGTTGAAATGCATCGCGTGCCGGTCGAACGTTTAAAGCTCTACGCACACATGTCAGTGGCAAAAAAATATCGTTTCCCGTTTTGGAATTGAGCAGTGACGCTTGCCCGCGTTGGTTACTCACTATGAAATAAACGGACCATTGACACTGCCGGCACACAGTAGGACAAGAATGTCTTATTTATTTGAAGTGTCGAAATTCTGTTCTATAGCTTCATTAAATCTTTATTAAGTGTTCGTAGCATTAGAAAATACAAAGAAATAAGCTTTATATTCACATTAGGTTTGATACAATTGTATATGAATCTGACCTGTATGAAAATTTCAGTCTTTTCGTCTTTCACTTGCACTACTTTAAATAATTATTGCCTAAATCCTATTACTTCATAAGTTCTCTATATTTTACATATTACTGAGTATCTTATTATTAGTGATTTTGTACAAAATACATTCTGAATTAACTTGGATTTTATCACTACACAAGTGTATGAAATAAAAATGCGTTGCACTATATACTATAATAATTCAATTGGTGATTTAAAGTTTTGCTTAAAGTCGTCCAAGGTCTAAAATACATGAGTTTAATCCTTTAATGGTAAGGTTTTAAAAAGTAGAGAAATTACCTGCTACTAGCTGCAATTAATAGAATAAATCTATTTTACAGTTCACTAGTTATAACATAAAATCGCAAAATAACCGGATTTTCAGGAGTGAATTACACGCCCTTAGAGTAAATTCGGGTAGCAAACAAAAATTGCGTTGTAATCAGAAGGAAATACCTACGTATTCACAAAGTTTCAGAACTTTTTTAATCTCCGGGTTCGGGATGATCCTTTGTTATTTGTAGAAAGCCCAGAAGGATTTTTTTCTAAATCTCAGTTATTCTACTTAAGGCGTCAGTCCACTGTGAGGGTTTAAAAAATTAAGCTGTTCTTCAAGATTTTTTCTCCGTAGATACAACATATAATGCAATAAATCTTTTTGATATTTATTAAGCTACTATTATATTATATAAAAAAATTAAAAGAATTTCTTTAATTTGTTCTAAAACTTTAAACGCGATTATCTCGAAATAACATTTTTTCAACTGGTGCAGGTGATTGCAAAAAAACTATTTGACCAGTCTGAAATTTTTACACGTTATTCAGCACATCATTGGCTATGGCCGGGACTACGGAAACCTTTTTTGATTAACCATTTCATATTTTTTACAAGGTATAATGCTTGAAAAATTCGTCGTATTTCGACACTTAAACTTCAAACCACCACCATTTTGTGAATTTTTTATCAGTAAATATAAGTCTAAGTAGTTCCGGCGATAACCACATTCATAATGATTACAACTCACTTTGAATTTTTCGCCCGGAATCACCTGGACCATCACTTTCTGAAGGCTCTCACATCACTGCGATATACATTAAAAAAAAATATTAAAATTGAAAGTAGATTTTTTTATACTGTCAATAAGTGTATTAATAAGTAGACAAAACCTTATTTACGTTGGAAATTCCGTTTACTAAAAAATAAATCCTAAAAAATGACAATTTTTCACGACTTCACAGTACACTGACCCCTTAACATGAATTGACAGTGTGCAAATATTTCCACTGAAAATCCAAACCGTTTGTAACTAATTGCCCCGTCCAGTTATTGTCCTTACGTGGTTCCACCGCGCGGCAGTTAATTGTGAATCGTCCCGGAAGTGATACACGTGTGCGTAGACCTTTAGAGAGCCACTACCCGAACCCCTTCCGCAGCAGCGAAATATCCTGGACAGCCTAAGGGTCGCGGAGTATGCGCGGTATGTAATATGGAAACGGAGGCAGCCAGAGAGATTAGACGTCGCGCTGTACGAAAAACTGCACCGGCTCTCGCACGACCAACCAAATGAGTATCCGGGGGGGGGGTCGCGTGCGCCAACATGAATACGCCTTTGATTCCGCGCGCGTCTTTAGTTTTCGCGTGAAAGCGCACGAACGAGGCGCAAACAAATGCAGCCGTCCTTTCAGAGCCATTGTCATCGAGCACGTATTCGCGGAGTGGGTCGCGTTTCGAGCGTCGTCGCCGATGCTCGCGCGTTTCCAGAATTTCGAACGAAAAGCAGCTAGCTCTGTCCCTTCTCCCTAGTAATTAGCGCCTTAAATAGTGGAAACGTTTCCTGGTTGTCGGAAGCTGCTGCCTCTGCAGTATCTCGCCCGGTTGAAAGCTCGCCTTTGAATATTCATACCCGGCAATATTTCTCACAAAAACGCAACGGCGAAACTAACGTGGTGGAGAAGGGACCGGTACGAAAGCTGGTGGGCTATTAATCGGCGAGGCGGCTGGAGTGAAGTGCACACACGACTCGCCCACAAGTATCGACGAGAGTTCGCGGACAGTGGGACGCTTTTACTTAATTAGCCGTAGTCGACCAGCGGCCGATACGCCGAAACTTTGTTCGGATTCTAGTTTCTCTTAGCTTGAACGAGTCTCGAGCCCTGTTGCCTCGAGTAATTTTCAGCGCGCTAGCACTCGCGAAAAAGAGGGAAAAAGGGAACGGTTTGTTCACCTGAAAAGACCGGTGGAAGTGGAATGATGCTAGGCGGCCGAGGGAAAGAGGGACAGACGGTCAGGCTGGAGGGACGAGGGCTTTGATGCAAATAACCGAGTGCTCGACGGCAGCTGCAGTAGCGCCAGCACATCCGAGTAATCGAGAATTCTTTCCTTTCTTCCTCTCCATCCCCGATGTTACTCCTCGCTTTCCCTCTTGCGCCCCAGCTTCTCGGCAAGATCGAAACTTGACACAGAATCATCGCGATGAAGTAATCGAGGATCTCATCGGAGAGCTGGCCAGAAGTGCGCGTTTCGCACTCGGATCGGCCTTCAAAGCCTTCTCTGTCACAGGCCGGGAAACTGATTGCAAGCTGTTTGTCAACTATCAGGTGATTCACGACTCGCGATCATCGTACGTTCATTCTACGTTTGCCGTGGCAACGTAGGTATGTATGTATGTATGTACGAGCGATCAACGCATCAGTATCAGAGTTATCCGTCGTGTAAATATCGCTCGGCTTGGCTGCGAGTCGCGTTCATCCCTTGCCGGTCGAGTAAATGCATTGATTTATCGCGGCGGTGTTAAATACGCGGACGGGCGCTCGCCAATCCGAATCGATCCGATCGACGCGAGCTGAAATCCGATCCCCTTGAAACGCGCGCGGCTAATCGAGGCTGACGACACGTTTGCACGGGATGCGGCGTACGCGTGGCGGACAAATCGGGCTTAGGATCCATGGAGCATCGAAGCCGGAGCAAAGCTCCTCTGCTGCGACCAACGAAGAAGCAATAACGGAGCAAGGGAGCGCGTGAAAGATCAGGAACAGCTGGGGGTTGCTTTTGTCCGACTCGATATACGAGTCACCACGCCAATCACCTACATCTGTGTACATCTCTCGAATAAAATATCCGTGGTGTCGCAGCTTTCACGGAGACCAACTGTCGCGATGGGGTTTCCCTCGAAGATCACTCGAATCGCCCGCACTTTCTATTCACGCGAATCTTTATGCGAGGCTTTTGTTCGGTTCTCGATCCAACGTCAGCTTCCGCGGGAAATAGGGTGAGTTTTCGTTTGAAATATTCGAAGCTAGCCGGAAAGCTCCGCGAGTAGTATAGGGGAGAGTCTTGCAGTACCGACCGCTCTAAGTTTTTTTGGTTATATCTTCGGCTAGAGTCGATAAAAATCAAAAATTCAAAAACATGTTTGTAGTATAGATGGTACTTAATAAGAGGAGGGAAATTATTTTTGTGAAATTTAATAATAAGAATTGATGATTCGCAAAAGTAAAAAAGTTGTAATTTCTAGGAAACGAAAAAGTGTCGCCCAGTACCGACCAACTGTTAAATTAGTAGATTTTTAAGTCTAAATGACTAACAATGTTAATAAAAAGACATTTAATTGTTACAATAGAAGATTTTTTTCAAATTTTATTAGTACACACATCGCAAATAAAATAATTAATATTTTCCTGATTTGTGCATTCGACGTGTGCCCAACCTTCACATTCGATACACTGCACCCAATCTTCGTCAAATGATTCCTTGCAAATAACACAGTGGGTAACTTCTTTATTAATTCCTATCTTCCTGTTTGGCCGGTTATCACACCTATCCTTATTTACTTTATCCCCTAATTTTCTTCTTTTCAAGTTTTTTTGAGGTTTCCTTAATTGTTTTTTAGCTTTTCTTTTCTCTGCTTCTTTTGCACTTACAGATAAGAAAAATTTGATCTCTACTGGTTGATAGTCTGTTGGTCGGTACTGCACGACAGTCGGATGGTCGGTACTGCACGACAAACATGTGGGAACATTTTAGATCATGGTATATTATGTACCAAAAAATATGGAAAAACTAGGGCGTTTTATTAAACTTAATAGACTAGAGACAGTACACATCATAGAGCATAATCATTTACTTACACGAGAAACAAAAAATCGGCTTTGCAAAATAACTTTTAACCTATGGAATATTGACGAATACGTTTAATGTCTCATAACATCAAGCGCAATGGAGTACACGATACGACCCCGAAATAGGTTATACAGAATTGTGATTTTTATTTGTTTATTCAAGTAAAAGTCGCATATCTGCCGGCAGAAGCGAGAACTAGCTTTGGTCGGTACTGCAAGCTGGTCGGTACTGCAAGACTCTCCCCTATACCGTTCTTGGTAAGCTACGTTATTGTTCATCGTTTGCGTGAAATTGTAAGAGGAGCAGCGCAATAAAATAAAAAAATAAAAGCGAGAGACGGTGCAGGAGCGCCACGGAAGATAATCGGGACGTTGCATTGCGGGCATTTTGCAGATGGAGCTGTTGCGAGGAAATCCGAGAATAAATCAAGCCACGGGGGCGCGGTCTAGGGTCCCACCGTTAAACTGTCGGCATTAAACTTTCCTGGAGCTGCAGTCGTTTAGCCTTAACGAAATTATTACGTTATAAAGTTTGAAATTTTAGTAAAGTGCAAGTCTCGCGGCTTCCTTCGAGTAGGTACATAATCCCTCGCAGCCGATGCTTCTTTCTAGAGGAGCACAGTTTCACTTTCTTCTCGTTTCAACGCGTTCCCTCTGCTCGTGATCGAGGACGTTCAGCCCCGCGTGGCTCTTTTAACGTGCGCCATTAAATTACGAACCGGGTTGCCTTCGCGGGGATTTTGCTCCCGCGGTTGGAAGCAGGGACGTCGAGTGGGCTAGGAGAAGAAAAACGAGGGCCCTCTTTGTCGCGAGTTGACGAGCAATTGGCAGGGATGGGAACGTGACGGCTGCCAAATCGACGGCTTGTCTGATTCGCGAAATCCTCTGGGGGACCGGTCTACGTGATGCCCGTCTACGTGCATCGGTTCGATCGGATTCAAGCGAGACACGAGCAGATGGACGCCGGAGAGGAAGAGGAAATGTTGGGAGGAAGTAATCGCAGCCTCGCGTGTCTCTGCTGTTTCTCTACTTCGCGGCGACGAGTGTTCCGAAACAGGCGTCGCGTGGTTAAAAGGCCTGCCTCGTTTGTCTCTTCCGCGTCGTTCCACGAACCCTTGCCCCATCATTCCGAGTATACACATACAGCGGCGTCACTCCATCCCGTGGAAGAGCGTCGACCCTTTCCTCGGCCAAGTTTCCGAGCCAGCATCCACCCTCGCTCGAAGGTTCCCTCGAGAAAATCGACTCGTATTTCGAAAATTTGTGATAATGGAACGATCCGAGGTTGGAGACTCTCGGTGCGGAATGACAAACGCGAGAGAGTAGAGGATGGAACGCGTTAACGTCACGCATCAGACAAAGTAACTCTCGCAGAAAGGGAGGAGGGAAGAGAAAGCCGTTCGACGCGGGCATTTATTTTCGGCCAATTAGCGGCATTCCTCGACCGAGCATCCGCTTCGAGACTCGGCCGCGGGTTGCATAACTCGTCGGGGAATGAGACAAGCGTATGAGCGAAAGAAAAAGCTACAGTGGAGCAGAGTAGAGGCGAAGATGCGTCGGCACGCGACACCCTGCTTAGCGAAAAGTCGCGCGAGAACGTTTGCCACTCGACGCGCTACTTTTAACCGAAACAGAGACGCTACCGCCAGCCGTTAGTCGTTTATTGTCGCGACTCGCGTTAACCACTTATCGCGCGAAAGTGCTCAGACACTTGGCGGCGCTGGGTCCCTCCAATGAGACGTTTCTATCCCGAGATCTTCCTTTTCCCTGTCTTGCTTAGACGCTCCATCTTCACCGCGACGTGCATAAATTTCGGGAGTCGACGACTCGCCACTCGAGACCCTTTCGAAATTGTTGCGAACATCTCTGACATTGAGATCGGTGGGATTTTCGAAATTACTCTCCCGCCCCTTCCAAGCACCGAAGACACCTGTCGTCTCGGCGTCTCGACGCGCCCGCGATGCAGGCTTGATTCCAGCTCGAGATAGTCGACTTTTTCCCCCGAGAAAATAGCTCGGATTCGACGCGGCTGGGTGGCGCGGGACTAGGAGGGGCCAACGATGTGCCAAACTTTTTGGTAGGCCGCGCCGAACTCGACCCCGATCTCCGACGACAAGAAAGATGGTACGGCGGTACCTACCGTTCCCTCGAACGGCCGAGATTAATTTGACGCGGACACGGTGACGCGCGTCGCTCCGTGCCCGTTGAAAGTATCGATTTCGTGGCAGCCGGCCTGGCGCAAATTAGCGCGAACCAACGGAACGACGACGCTGAAATATGGAACGTATATTAGGCTGGACGACGCTCGGGGAGTCGAGACACGCGCGTCATCGTTCGGAAACGCGGACGGTTCGCGATTCGGCGGCGACTAGAACGCGCAGCTCGAAATATTCGCGGGAGGCGACGAGCTGGGTGGCCGTCCGAAATTTCTGTCGACCCTGTCGACTCCGCAAACTCGCGTCTCCTGGCTGCCAATTATCTTCGCGACTTATTCGCGACCGGCAAGGATCATCCTCTAGCGCAGCGGGCTGTCGTTTACGCGCCATTTCGCTCGCTCGCCGAACGATTATTCGCGTTTCCACAACGACCCTCGTTCGTGCGTTTGCCTCCTCGAAATTTCGGTCGACGAACCTCGCAAATTCCTTGCACTTCTCTATCCTCTCATTCCCGTCGAGGCCTCTCTAGCTCCGTCGCCGGTAATTACCACCGCCAACCGACGAGCTGAGACTTACCACGCGGAATACCGATTCAATGTAATTACCCTGACGAGCTCCGCGACCAATTTAACCGTTCGATAACGAACCATCGCGGGTCTTTGCCCGATCGAAAAACAGCTCGACCTGCACCGTCTCGTTAGTCCGAGTCTCTGCCACTCCAGCTAACTTTGCCGTTCGATTCTATTTCACGAGTACCTACGAATCGATTCGGCGTAGTTTAACCTCGCGTTTCTTCTTCCTGGATGTCGACGAGGATCTTCCGTCACGGTGACCGGATCTCGCGGGGCATCGGTTAATTGGCGGTTGCGAGAGAAAGAACGGGGAGCGCTTAGGGGACACTCCGTGGGCGCCTTGGCTCGTTAGCGTGGCCACGCCAAAACAGTGGTTTCGAGTTACCCAACTGTCTGCCAACGAGATATACCTACGTTAAACGGCCGGCAGACTTTTCTCATCGACCTCCAGACCACGGTGTATATGTAGGGGAGACCGGGGCAGGTTGTAACACGGGGTAAATCTTAATATATAAAGCAGAAAGTTTCTACATGTTTGTGTGTTTGTGTGGTTGTCGCTTAAAAACTTTCGAACGATAAACTCTAGGATCAAGAAATGTGCCTCAGCTCATTATGCCTGACTAATGCAGATGAATGTGACCATTTTCACAAATAAAAACTAAAACAAAATTTTTTTTATAAAATCAGAATCTAAATTTCGGGCGAAGCCGAGTAATAAAGCTAGTTATAACATAAGTAAAATCTTTTGAACGACATGTCTGGTAACCCACAGCATGCGAGAGCTGCTTGACGATATTAGCACTGTCGGTGTTAGTGACACAAACGAGCGTTATGTATTCATTTTTTGGTTATAGCCCAGAATTATAGTATTTAGAGCACGTAATTAAATGTTGTCTTAGCATTTTTATTTGAATTAATCGTCATTAGAAACCGTTTGAATTTTTGCTTTTTTGTGGCAAACAAATCAGTACACATTAGTTTATTATAATGTGTACGCATTTTAGTAATTCGATGTTTAGTTTCTCGTTTGCAGAGATAAAACGCAAAAATTCGATCTCGGGGTAAATTGTAACATGTTACTATACTTACTTCGCTTTAAATGGTGATAAAGCAAGCTATTTGCTGACACGCCGGAAAAAGATGCTCTAGACGAACAACAGAATAATCGAGAATCCAAGAAGTAGAAAAAAGTATAAAGGAAGATGTAAAGAAAGCGAAGAAGAAGATTTTGATAGAATCAGATGAATAAGCAATGATTACTTTACTCATCTATATCAAAGGTTTAATAATGATCTGTGTTTTCATTTATATTTTTTAGAAATGTTTATTTGTGTTCATATTTGTATTTAAATAAGTAAAAAAGATGTGTTACAATTTACCCCGAACAATGCCTCTAACATTGAATAATGAATAAATTATTACCTATAATTTATCTACATATTCTAAATTCTAAATTTAACGCGCTATTCTGCCAAGGTAATAGTTATTTAAAATCTCAATGTAACAAAAAATGCTAGATGTCTAAGTGTCCAAGATTATTATTATTATTATTATTATTATATTTACGGGAAAGCCCTTTAGAATATATATAGTACATTGAAACAAAGATAAAAATCCAATAACAAAAACGAAAACGAAATAGAAAAACAATAACAAGAAATATACATAACTTAAATTAGATTAAATTAAATTAAATTAAATTAACAAAAAATATATAAAAAAAGAAAAAACACTACAATGTCACGTACTTTCACGCAATCAGTTCACCACACACGTAAGTAGTGGGTAAATCACGCAAATTATTTCCTGATTGAGGAAAAAAACACTTTCGAGAAAAGTCCCTGAGAACTTTTTCTGTTACAATCTGCTCGGTCTCCCCTATACCTAGAGCTGTAACCCGATGTAGAATTGAACCGGTGGTCGTCGGCGTGATAGCCGCGCGTACGCGCGTCGTCCTTGACCATATCATTGCCTTATCGTTATCGCGAACGAGAGCAGTCTCTTTAACCGCGTCGCGTCACGTGGCTCCGAGGGGCGACGACGACGAAGGGCGTTCGGGGAAAGCGATACTTTTTATCGCGCGGTTTTACGATACGTCGCGTCGCCAGAATCCAGCCGCGTTCCATTTGTATTCCTCGGGGCGGTGAAGATGATATCGATAATCGTCGGAGTTATCGAGGGTGCTCGTCCGAGACGCGAGACATCGCTATCGACCCCAGCCTGCCACCGTGTCGTATCCTATCTCATGGCTCGTATATCACACCTGACAAGCAGAATCGGTATTTATGCTCGCGTCCTTGGTGCCCCTCCGCTTATCCCAACGCTGATTCGTTTCGCTGGCGAAACCTCCGCGACCCCGATACCACGCACCACTCTGCAAAACTCTTTCGCCCGGCGCGGCGAGCGGGACAGGTATCCGGTAGCGTTTGAACGCCGGAGGATTACGACCACGAACCCCAGGCGCCACGGCGATATTTCAACGTCGCTAGACGCTGCTGGAATTAACGAAGGGCTCTCGAGATTTCGTCGGCGTTAAATAAGTGGCGACGGTTAGCTGAACCTCGGCTGAACCGTGCCACGCACCCCGTTATTTTGAGACGACGCGACGCCGACTCGCCAGCACTCTCTCCTCCAACGCCCATAGGAGAAAAGGAACCGGAAGCCGAGGGCATGCTTGAAATTTATCACCTGCAACTTCTTATCCGACAAATCGCAAAGGTTATCAATGGTAATATCGATTGCCCTGATCTTCTTGGTTCTATTTCCTTTAATGCCCCAGTGAGGCATATGCGTACTAGGCCGCTCTTCCTCCCGAGTCTTCCAAAATATTACTACTATACGGTAGACCCAATTAACAGAGCAATGATTGTAGCCAACGAGACCTTTAGTTGTGTAGATCCTTTTTTGGGATCCCTCAACTCGTTAAAGACTTTGTTACACAAGCACATAGAGCAACAATAATTTCACATTTGATACTGTTTATTCATTAGTGTTTCAGACTTTGTAATTCGTCTTAATGGAACTTTGTACACTATGGGTTTTTTTCCCGTATATTTATAATAATAATAATAATAAATCCTCCGGGGTGACGAGCGTGATCGACGATCTTTCTACCGCGAACTCGCTCGTCTCTCCCTTCGCTCTTTTCACCAACCCACTTCCTAATGACTTTCCAAAGCTTTCATTCCTAATCTGCCTCGCTGTTTACTCAACGGGAAATTCTCGACAGGCACCAGTGCTCTTCGACACCTCCACGTTCCTCTCTCGTTTCGAACGCGGAACAATCGCTCGGATAACAAGGTTTTTCCGGCCGCGGTGCGCCAGCAGCATTTCTCACGCAAACTGATTCCACGCGCTTTGAAGTCGAGTATCGAGAGTCTGCTGGCAGATGCCGAAGGCAGGAATTCGATTTAACCAGGCTTTCAGAGCGCTCAGACGTCTCGCGCGTCGTGTCTCTGCTCTCGGATCTCGTCCGAGCAGCCGGAGACTGCAAGATGCGATTTTCACGCGATTACCGTCGCCTCCAGCTTGCCGCGCATTTCGTCGCGTAAATTACCGCAACGGAATTCAATCTGGAATCCGCCTATCTTCTCTGCCACTTTGCGAGTCCCGGTGCACGGCTAACAGTCGCCGATTCTTGGAATTTCCTCCGCGCGCAAGCCGGAGACCGCCGTAATTGACGAGTTCGATGCGAGCGACGTAATTACGCAAATGAATCCGAACAGCAGCTGCCGCCAGGTCGTGGAAAAAAAAGGTAAACGACGGTGATCCTAGGCGTCGGTGCAATTACTTGGACGGGGGAGGGAGTGTCGTAAGAGGGGAAATGGCGAGCGAGAATGCAAGCGCATTCTGCCGGAAAGCAGATCCACGTCCTCTGGGAAATACGTCTTGCTTCGCCGCTGGCGAGGAAATTTAATATCCGAATCGACGTTCGCGGCGGCTGTTCACGGTCCACGGCTCGTCTTGATTCGACCTGACAGGCCAATCGACCGCTGGGACGGTGTATCAGCCACCGCGTACATCTCTGCCTCGCGTTTCCGCTTTTCCTCTCCAGATGCGTAATTCCAAAATATTTTTATCCTTTTTCCCTTGACTCGCAACGGGAACGGGCAGCTTTCTCCAACGAGAAAGAAGTCCACGTTGCTACGATTATCTCCGTGACAAACGAAAGACTGGCTGCGGGAATTAAGGCGCCATTAACGGTAACGCGATACTCTTGATTGCTAGACGAGGCGGCATCCTGTCGTTCTTTGCCAGCTGAAAACCAAGTTTCCCGTGGCAATTTGCTCGAGATTTTTGTTGAAATTGCTGCAAGCTTCCTCGCCATTGCGGTGTCTAACCGTCTTTCCGCGGTTAGTCGTTTCGGAATGGCGATAGGATTTGTGCAGGCAGAATGCCGTAAAAGGGTGTCGAGAAGAGGGAACCGTGTTACCCGCCCCTTATCCAATCGAGCAGCGGCGACGAGAGCATGGAAGCGACCGTTTTCCTCCAGGATTTATCGCTCTCTGAGACCGGGAGCAGGTGTCCTCGGTACCCATAGGAAAGAACGACAGCTGGACATCGTGCACCGTTCTCTACGGCACTTTAGAGACTTCTTTTTTCTCTGGACCAGCCTGTCCCCGCTCGTGCCAGCAAGAAGATTAAAACTAATCGAAATTACCTCGCGAACTTTGCTCCGTCGTGCTTCCTCGAATGTAAAATCGCAGGTTCTCGTATCGAGGTAATTGCAACGCCGATCGAGAAGGGCAAACTTCTCATTCGTTTCGACCAACGCGGAACACGGTTTACAGACACTTGTTAAGAGTTGTAACGAGGGCAAGATTTCTGCCGTAACTCGACGGATAATCGTCTGTCAACTTTTCCTCGGGAAGTTAACTAGCTGCGAGACGCGAGTTTGTTCCTCGGTTCCTCCAGGCAAGAAACAAGGAGGAGGAAAGAAGGAAAAGCTGAAGGACGATAGCTCCCGAGAGACCAGGACGTCTTCTGGCAAAGCTAATTGCCAGATGAAAGGCAAGCTTGGAGCTGGGGCAGTTCGTTGGGGTGGCTGGCGAGAGCAAACAAGATTCGACTCGGTCGCAAGGCTTTTGCTCGCGAATCGAGGACAAACGATGCCAGTTTTAACCCCGAAGACGAGGGATCGGTTCGTGCAGCCAGCTATGTTTTTCACGGCTATTAGCGCTCCAACCCGACCCGGCCGACCCACTCCGTCCGATCATATTTCGCGTTATCGATCGACCTATCCTACACTCTGCTCTATAACTACCCCGCTGCACAGGGCCGACACCACACTCGAGCAAGAATTCTCATCGAAGCGGTTTCACCAAGAGTGACCCCATATAGCGGCAGGCTTCTCCTCTCTCGAAGGGTATTGGATGTCGATCGGCTCGCCCTCGAGAAATACCAGGGACGAGAGAGCTCCGTGACAGGAAACGCGGAGGATTTTTAGAAGCATTCCCTCTCTACAGTTTCCACTGGTTAAAAAGTTGAACGGGTTTAAAATGGAAAAACCGAGGTAAATTCGACATACCGATCGCCAAAGGTTGGACGACCGGGCAACTTGTCTCAATTTACGCGAATGATGCTCGCATTCCACGGCGAACGCTGCCGTCCAAGCACGCTAATTTATATTAATTTTAGACGCATATATATTCGAATTAGCAGCGAAACGTCTGCTCGGTGGGCAGAGCTCGTGCCTGGTGTTGTTTTTCGCGCATTCCTGCTCGCTGCTAGCACCGAAACGCCTCGTTTTCAGGAATGTAACGTGGCGAACACGAGCGCCGTCTAACAGAGACGCCGCTCGAAATCGCGTTAACGAGTTCGTTAACGAATCCGAATTCTCCGAGTCTGCTAGCTCACGCTCGATTAACCCTTTCGCCGCAGTAATTTGGACTTTGTTCTCGGGGAAGTTGAGTCTTCCGTCTTTCCGCGTGGTTCCTCGGGAATCGCGCGACAAAAGCCAGCCAACTTTTGCGTCGACGACGCGAGTCGCGTCGTCGCGATGCTCCTGCCTCTCGCGAAATCGCGAAACTTTCGGGTACCCTTCTTATTGCTCGTTCTGCCGGAGGGAGGGACTCTGCTTCGGGGTGTAGTCGCGGCGAATCGCGTTACTCGAATCGTTTCGGCGTCCCGCGGTAGAACGTGCTCCAACTGCAGAATATATGACACGCTCGATATTCAGGCTCCCCTTGCGCCGCGAGATATTTAGCAGCCATCGTTGCCGCAGACGAGAACGCCTGAAATTTACTCATCTGCTTCTTTACTTACAGATCCCTGTCACTCCGGATCTCGCAGTTGCTACATCGTCCACAATGGCCACTCGTTTATGGTGAGTTTCGAAACGATAGAGGAACTTCTTATTTATCATTCTAATTATTTAGTTCTTAAGGGGGGACCCCACCCAGAAGTCACTAAAAAGTTTGGGATTTTTTTGTTCGTATAAATAAAAATATGGGGTGGGATTTTTTTATATAGTTTTAAAGCAATCTTAATGTTGTTGGAAAAAATTTTATTTTTGGAAAATTGTACAAAATGGTGGCGAATTAAGTGTCTTCCCGGAGCACTGCAAAGGAAACTGACCCAAACTCCTGGGTATGACTGGATCATCTGAGAAGGAAATACAAAAGAGATATATAAACTGGAATATATTATCTTCGATGTAGCTTAGGATTTTCTCAAAATTCGAATTATTTTGGAAGTTGTAGCAGTTTGAAGAATTGACTTTATATTTTTACGTAAAAATTTACACTGAAATACTTGCAAAAAGTCGAATTATTGAAATATCAATAAAATCCTACGCTACATTGAAGAGAATAGTGTTTTAAACTTAAAAAAGAAGAATAAGTAAATTGGATGAAAGGTTTCGAAGATATAGTGTGGATCAGGTTGAAAAATGTTTCGAGAAAAACCGCGTTTAAAGTTTTCATGGCGTTCAAGCTCTCGTTATTGTTCTGATTGAAACTAGGGCTGGGACTATTCGAATACATCAGTACTGATGTATTCGAATAGTATGGTGTGAAGTGGGTCAAAATTAGCTTACAAGATTTCTTCCTGACAAATGAACCTAAAGAACTTGATTTATAATTCACACCATACTATTCGAATACTGATGTATTCGAATACTTACATATTCGAATAGTATTCGCACACTTGTATATTCGAATTATATTCGCCAAATAATTTGAGCAACTGAAGTATTCGAATATTCGAATACAAATAGTCCCAGCCCTAATTGAAACCTCCTTCGCATCGTTTTAGAATATCGTCCGAGGTGAGATGTTCGTCCCTAATTTACTTTGATACCTAAATACATCTATTTCACTATAATAAATTCGCGTCTTACTTCCAAATACGGTTCCAGGCCCCTCTTTACCTGCCGTGACGCGGTGTTACAACTTTCACTGTAACTCCTTTAATACTGCGAATATAAAGAAACCGTTGTAACACAATATTCTACACATTATTCTACACACCATAATCTTTCAAACAAAACAAAAAAATTGAATTTTTCAAAAATTTCTGGGTGGGGTCCTCCCTTAAAGCAAGCGTGCAGTGGAGGAACCACTTTCCTCGGGTTTAGATTGAAATCCCAGAAGACTAACGCGAATTTGCGATGGCTTCTTGACCGAAGCGCGATTCCTAAATCAAAGCTGTCGGCGCGAGATCCCGGCCATGCGTCTCTGGCTCGAATCTGAACTCTCTTAAATCCTTCTTATCCCATGAATTATGCCCGCGCGAGAACTGCCTAACGAATCTCCACGCGCATATACACTTGCTCGCGTTGATGACGTTTGCGCGAATCAGTGGTCGTCGCGATCACGACCGCGTCCGCGTTGGAGTCGATCCAACGTAGCATCGGGCAAGGCGGAATGTCGGGTCCACCGACGGCGGTGCGCCCGAAGCAGCCTCGCTTCGATGGCCGTGAAGCGGCAAGGCGAAAAGTCTCGGGGGTCGTCGCGAGGGGTCCGTCTGCCGCGACGTTTCCGACGCGATTCGTTGCGCAATTGGTAGCAGGTGGCGAGCGGAAGCCTAAGGGGAAGGAGAAAAAGAGTGGAGACCAGAAGGTGGTTCGACGAAGCAGACGGGAGGTCTCGGGGTCGACGTCTGCGTCTGCGTCTGCCTCTGCGACGCCCGCTATAAATAATCGGGGGAATCCCGTGGTACCAGGAGAAATTGGCGTGTCCCGACGCAAACACGGCACGCTCCCGTCCAAATATTCGCGCGTGTCTCCGTCTACTTCTCTAATTCTGGCCGTCCGACGGAAACTCTTCGACCGAGCGACGTTCCTCTTTTTCTTCCGCGGCCGAGAACGTCTGGCCGACTTTGCTCCAATTTCTATTCTTAACCGAGACGTCGAAGCTTCGGGGGATCCGCGAGCGATTCTGCGTTCGCCGATCGACCAGCCTCGACGATCAGTCGCGAGGTTTCGCGTTGCGCAAGCTGCAAGGGGCGGGTGAAAGTTCGTCGGTCGTGTGAACTTTGTCGGTTGAAAGGAGCGTAAAGACGGGCAGACGTAGCGCGATTAGGTATAAGAGGAGACGAGGCTGGTGGTGGCTTTCTTCCCGTAGTTGCGTTCTTTGGTCGCGACGCGAAGAAAGGGGAGCGTCTGGATGACCCATATTGCAAAGTAAAGATCCAACAGCGTCTTTCACTGCTCTACGTAACCCTTTCTCTACATTCGCCGAGATGTTTCCGAGGATTTACGGCTACCTTTTCATAACCCCGTCGCAGCAGCGTAGGGTGACCTGTCCAGTGAATGAACACTTAAGCTGCATGTCTGTTAAAATTAGTATTCAAAAGTCGTTATTTAACCTTCTGAATGTTACTGCTATAAGCGAGCTGTTTTATTACTAAAGTCAGACATCCCGGAACAGAATTCTAGCAATGTTTAATAGTCATAACTTTCATTAAAAATTTGGCAGAGGATTAAATAAAAAATGGGGCAATGACCAGTGAATAAATATAAATTTCTAATGAATGAACAGGGTTACCCCAGTGAATGAACGGGATAATAACAGTAGTTAGGTTTCCAATGTATTTAGACGATTTTTTATATAAATAATTTTTCATTCTCCAATTGCAATAATATTATTGATTTGATACTTTACTAGTCTTATAAGATCACAATCATGCAGAGCTGAAATTAATTTTCTGGCGTGGGTTAAGAAGAAACCTGTCAAGAGAAAAAAAGACAGGTTAAGTTGTTCATTCATTGGTAAAGTAAGAAATGTCCGCGTTTGCCAGTGAATGAACGGTCGTGAAGACAACTGTTGAATAAACGGAATTAATGCCGTGTAAGGTATAAGTAAAAAGGAAAACGCTTTTGCGAGACGTCTGTGGATGTCCACTCTAAATTCCGATGTAAGTTTCAACGTGAAATGATAGGCGTTAATTTTCCGTATCACATGAGCAATGTTCATTCACTGGGGGGTGTTCATTCACTGGACAGGTCACCCTAATCTATCCCCTCTTCCCGTCTCTTTCGCGACGCGTTCTTCTTATTCCGTGATCAAGGAACCACTCGATCCTAGCATTAAAAGTTAAACTTCGTGAAACAGAAGTAGTCAGAATAAACTATAAACCCGCGACCCGCCGCAGTAGTACAGTCGCGCATTTCTGCGCCGCGCGTCACCTCTGCCTCACAGTCGCTTCGGTCAAGACTACATCCGTGATTGTCCATCGCAACAGTGCCAGTGGGATGCTGTAGAATTTTCTTAAACATCGATTTTCCGCGGTGAATAGGGAGCCATCCAGGGTGCGTTGACTCTCGTCCTTTCCTAGAGACCGGCCGGCCCTCTGTTCGTGGCCCCACCGAGTGCTTTTATCGCCTCGGCGCATTTTCGTCTGTCGTAATAAGCCATTGATCCCGGAGGGTGAAAGTTGGGCGCGTGTCGCGCGACCTTGGTTGCCTCGACTCTCACGGGGCGGCCTTGATCGCCGAGCGACCTGTCCGCGTCTGGTTTTAGCGCGATCGCACGTTCCTACTCCTCCTCGCGGCAGCTGAGCAAAGATATCATTACCGTCCCCGTGTAACCAAGCTTTAAACGTTCTCTGATCTGCTTTAGACGAATCTGACGCGCGTGAGAACTGAGCAGCGGCGGCCTCCGGAAGCGGGCAGAGACGCGAGCAGGCCCGTGCTCGTGCCTCTTGACGGGCGAGCGGAGAGGGCTGAGCCTCCTCGATCTTATTTCGGCCGGGCGCTCCCAATCTCGCGTCCAAAGTGGCTAAGAGCGTAAGTCCTCGACGAGTGCACCAGGAGTGCTCGAGCGGCGGGGAGGTGCAGGTACAGGTGCAGCAGGAGAGACGAGCACCGAGGCGCATGCCTTACCTGGGGCCTGATATGACAACCCGGCTGTCAGCCATGTTTTACACGGTCGAAGTCGGGGACACCAGGTTCACCATCCTCAAGCGCTACCAGAACCTGAAGCCGATCGGCTCCGGTGCGCAGGGAATCGTTTGGTAAGCCAAATCTATTTATTCCCTTCTATCTAGGGCTGGGATTATTCGAATAATTTAATATTCGAATATTTTACAAGTATTCGAATGCTACGAATAAACTTCGAATATTTGAGTATTCGAATGCTACGAATAAACTTCGAATATTTGAGTATTCGAATGCTACGAATAAACTTCGAATATTTGAGTATTCGAATGCTACGAATAAACTTCGAATATTTGCGTAGGGTAAACCAACCAGTAATTGACCGCATACCAGTGAATGACCATTAGGCAAAGAAATGTCAATTATAAATTTAAAAATTACTATATGTTTATAAATGGAGTGTAGTTGCACGTTTAATATCCCATATTTTTAGTTATGCGTATTAAACAAACATTAATAAGTACGATTCTTAATAAAAGTATGCGATCATTTACTGGGATTCTCATTCAACAGTTCGGTCATTCACTGGTTGGTTTACCCTATTCGAATGTGATTATTCGAATACTGATGTATTTGAATAGTATGGTGTGAAGTGGGTCAAAATTAGCTTACAAGATTTCACCCTGACAAATGAACCTAAAGAACTTGATTTATAATTCACACCATATTATTCGAATACCGAAAAATTCGACAAATAATCCCAGCTCTACTTCTATCCATCCTCCGCTCCTCGCCTTCTTCCTACGGAGTGCAGCAAATCAGGCGAAAGCACATCGAAGGAAAAGGTTCGAGGAGTCCGACCAGCGGTATCGCGTCGCTGTCGCCGTAGCCAGTAGTACGAGTCAATCGCAGAGCAGCCGGCTAAGCGTCTCCTCCGTTTTTTGCTCTTCCAGCGAGTAGTCGCTTCTGTTATCGCGAAAACTGTCCCCCTTTGGACGTTCGAACCGAAAGGATCCTCGCAGTCGGTGGAGCGAATGAAAAACGGATACCGATTTTCAATAACGATTCGAAGCTCGGACCGGTACAAAGAACACCGTATCGCAGTTTAACTTTGAAGACGGTTGCTATGTAGATAGAAGCACCGATAATAGATCTCCAGATGGTTTTCGAAAAAGCTGAGAATATCTGTGAAATGCATTCGTGGCGTCGCATGAATCTTTCAGTCTCCCAAGGAACGTAATTTAAGTTTCGTGATTGTAAAAAGAACACCGTTCGGGTCCAGATTTTTTTCTCGAACGCCGGTGGAAAAAGTATCCGGTGTGCGTGGGGAATTATTCATGGGGCATCGTTGATACGAAGGTTGGCGTGGGAAGTTGGCGGCACAGGGAGAACGCCTCGCTCGCGGGCTACTCTTTCCGATGGGTTCATTTACGTAATTGGAGCGCAATTAGAACGCGGAAGACTGGAAGTTGTCCAGGGCTTGCTCAACTCGCTCGATCGATCTCGAATGGCGTGTGTGTGTTGCAGCGCGGCGTACGACACGGTCACCGCGCAGAATGTGGCGATCAAGAAGCTCTCCAGACCTTTCCAAAACGTCACGCACGCGAAGAGGGCCTACAGGGAGTTCAAGCTTATGAAGCTGGTCAACCACAAAAACGTGAGTCTGCTTTTTCTCGTGTTGGTCGCTCTTGCCTTTCCTTGGATTCAACTACGATCATCCTCTATCTCCGTTCTCGTAGATAATCGGTCTTTTGAACGCGTTCACGCCGCAACGGTCGTTGGACGAGTTTCAAGACGTGTACTTGGTGATGGAGCTTATGGACGCGAACCTGTGCCAGGTGATCCAGATGGATCTGGACCACGAGCGCATGTCCTACCTTCTCTATCAAATGCTATGCGGCATCAAGCACTTACACTCGGCCGGCATCATTCACAGGGTGAGTTCTTTTACGAGCCTCAATCACTTTGCCATCCTTCGGCGAGTCTGTTCCTTTTAAAATCGACATCGAAAGCTTATTCGTCGCTTTTCCTCAACCGTAGGATTTGAAGCCAAGCAATATCGTGGTGAAGTCTGATTGCACGTTGAAGATTCTCGACTTCGGCTTGGCGAGGACCGCTGGGACGACGTTCATGATGACGCCGTACGTGGTGACGCGGTACTATCGAGCACCGGAGGTAAGCGAACTCTGCTCTCTCTCTCTCTCTCCCTCTCTCTCTCGACGGCAGACAGTGGAGATACGTAATGACAATAACTGGACATGGCAATTATTTCCAAACGGATTTGATTTTCATTGTAAAAATTTGCACACTTTCAATTCATGTTCAGTAGAATAACTGAGATTTAGAAAAACAAAACCCTTCTGGTCTTTCTACAAATAACGAGGGAACATCCTGAACCCGGAAATTCAAAAAATTCTGGAACTTCGTGAGTATGTAGGGTATTTCCTTCTGATTACAACGCAATTTTTGTTTGCCACCCAAATTCACTCTAAGGGCGTGTAATTCACCTCTGAAAATCCGGTTATTTTGCGATTTTATGTTATAACTTGCAAATCATAGAATAGATTTATTCTATTAATCGCAGCTAGTAGCAGGTAATTTTTGTACTTTTTAATATGTTACCATTAAAGGATTAAATTCAGGTATATTAGACCTTGGGCGACTTTGAGCAAAACTTTAAATCACCAGTTTAATTATTATAGTATTGAGTGCAACGCATTTTTATTTTATACAGTTGTTTAGTGATGAAATCCAAGTTAATTCAGAATGTTTTTTTTTATAAAATCATTAACAATAAGATACTCAGCAATATGTAAAATATTGAGAACTTATGAAGTAATAAGATTTAGGCAATAATTGTTTAAAGTGGTGCAACTGAAAGCCAAAAAGACTTAAATTTTCATACAGGTCAGATTCATATACAATTGGATCAAACCTAATGTGAATATAAACTTTATTTCTTTGTGTTTTCTAATGCTACGAACACTTAATAAAGATTTAATGAATCAATAGAACAGAATTTCGACACTTCAAATTTTGGCGGATGTCTAAATAAATAAGCCATTCTCGTCCCACTGTGCGGCAGCCGAGAAGAGACAGCTCAAACCGCACCACTGAACGTTCCTGCTACTCTGTTGTTTAGGTGATCTTGGGCATGGGATACAAGGAGAACGTGGACATTTGGTCGGTCGGGTGTATCATGGGCGAGATGATTCGAGGCGGTGTGCTGTTCCCCGGCACGGATCACATCGACCAGTGGAACAAAATAATCGGTACGTGACGCAGAAGCATCGAACCGATGTCTCTCCGCGTTCTCGTTCCTTTGATTCTTAAGAGGGCCGAAGGATAAAGCGACTTGGCTTTTACAGAACAATTGGGAACGCCGGCGCAGGAATTCATGCAACGGCTGCAGCTGACGGTGAGGAATTACGTGGAGAACAGGCCACGATACCCGGGATATCCGTTCGACAGGCTATTCCCGGACGTTCTGTTTCCCTCGGACTCGTCAGAGCACAATAGATTAAGAGGTGAGTGGGTCACCGCGTCGAAATCGATTCACCCACGCATTTTCCACGCATCTCCCTCGCATTTTGCCTGGCTCTCAAGTCTCCTGTTTTATTCGCGTCTTTTCCATTCTACTTTCCAGCCAGCCAAGCCAGGGATCTATTGTCGCGCATGCTCGTGATCGACCCCGAGCGACGCATCTCCGTCGACGACGCTTTGCTGCACAATTACATAAACGTGTGGTACGACGAGGGCGAAGTGAATGCCGTAAGTGTCGTCGATCCCGGACGTTGATCCTGTTTATCATCTTCATTCGCGACTCACTCTTTCTCTCTCTCTATCTCAATCTCTCCTTTTGTGCCTCTCCTTAAACCTCTAGACCACCGTTATTTAAACGATTTCAGGTGGATCTAGAGGATAATGAAAATAGGTAGAGAAAGGAGAGATTGAGAGAGGGAGAGAGGAAGAGCGAGAGCGTTGAAAGGTTCGTTTCGGTTGATTGGTGTGTATTGGAGAGCGGCGGGGGTTTGTTGCAGCCCGCGCCAGGCCCGTACGACCACAGCGTGGACGAGAGGGAGCACACGGTAGACCAGTGGAAGGAGCTAATCTACCAAGAGGTGATGGAGTACGAGACGAGCCACAATCCCGCGACGGTGGCTCAAACGTCAGAGGGCGGCGGCTCTCGGTAGACACGGGGCAAGTCTTGGCCAGCTTTCTCGCCGAGGACGCACCTAGACTGTCTGATCTATCGTATAAATATCGCGGGGGTGTAAAGGAAGGGAGGAAGCGACGAATAGAAACCATTCACGTCCATGGCAGAGAGACGTACGTTAAACGAGGCGCTGCGCCGTTTTCGTTCGAGACGAAGAAGAAGCGGAAGAAAACGGGCCAGGCGGGACACTGACAGAGAGCGAGAGAGAGTGAGAGAGGGAGACGAGTGAAACGAGAGAGCGCATAGAATGCAGGGAGGGTAGGGGGAGGGGGTTGAAAGTCTGCCAGTGTACGAATGTGTGAGCGTCCGAGTGAAAGTGATAGAGAGCGAGGGAGACACTGCTACGTCGGTTTTTCGTGAAGAGGAGGAGGAATCGACGTCGAAGGAGAGCAGGACCTCTGCTCCGAGATGTGCGATCGTTTGCACCGGCGTACGAGGCATAACGAGCGCGCGTCTGCGAGAACACACGATAAGTATACATATTCCAGTAACCAAAGTATAGTCGCGAATCCAGCGCCACACGTGCTGGATACAGCGACGCGTTCGTCGTTGTTTTTGCTCCGTCTTCTTGCCCCTCCCTTTCCGAGAATCTCCTTCTGCACGGGAAACGCGCATTCGTTACGTTTCCCCGCCCCGATCGAGCTTAAGAGAAGGTAAAAGATCGACTGCGCGCTGTCCTATCGAAACGGTCCCGCTTATTTCCAGCGAGCGCCAGCCGCCTCGACGTACACGCGAAACCAGAACGTTCCGGCCGCTTTCCCTTTCTTCTCCTTTCTTTTCTCTTCGCTTCTCTTCTATCCGCCTCTCTTCTCCCGCGAGATGGGACAAACAGTCCCAGCAAGAATGACGACCGGTCGTCGACAAACTGCCGAAAGTATCTCGCCGCGCACCATTTCGTTACTGCCGCCGAATTAAAACAGCCTTTCCCTTCCCTCGCGATGCATATACTTTTGCCGCCAACGTACAATACACGAGCTTCGAATCGTCCTTCGCCCGCGCACTTATGCAGCCGCGAGTCCAATCACTCTATTTTTCTTATCGTTCTTAAAACTCGGGAACAAATCCTCGATTAGGGGAGCAGGGATGTATGGCGAGAGATGCAGGCTTTGCAATATACTTATTTGCTCCGCGTATCTCGGAAGCGGAACCAACGGGCGGGCGAAATGTTTCGCCTACGAAGAATCAGAAGCGCTAATGACAGTTTTGTACGTATGTAATTCCGAAAGCGTCCGACATACAGGGTGTCGCGAATAGGAGAGCCCGAGCAGGTGTTCCCGTTTCCAAGTCCGAATTTCAATTTGCCATGTATGACGCGTTTAATCGTCGAACGAGAGCATCGTGTATTTTTATACGCACCTCGGAACGCGCGCGCTTTTGTCTAATCGTTTTCGCGCGCTCGTACGCCAGCGATATTTTCTACCGCCAGACTTCGCGAGAACTAATCGGGACTAATTGCCACGGGAGAATACGAGGAGAAAGAGAACAAGGAATGGAAGGAAACGAAGACGGTAGAGCGTGGCGAAAATCCAAAGTCGTCGGGCTCGAAGTCACGGTCGTTTCGAATCGGATTCGTTTCTACGAGAGCAGATAGTGAGAGCGAGAGTGAGAGAGAGAGAGAGTGCAATGTCGCGGCGATTGATCCTCGAGTATTACGACGACGCGATTCGCGGGCATACTTGCCGATTGTCTTTAGCTAGTTAGTTGGTTAGGTAACTGTTAGGTTTTCTTTGTGCAATCGTGCGATCGTCGTGCCGTTGCACGGCGAGGGATGGTGACGAGAAGATAGCTAGAATATATCATGTATGTGTACGTGTGTGTACGCGCGAATAGCCAGCTATTCCGTGTCTTTCTTTTTTTTTTCAATTGGTATTTCGCTGTGGACGAATAAACGGCAATAATTAGCGATTGCCGGATGAGTTTCGGCGACGATCGTCCCGTTGCCCGCCGAGCAAGGGACGATCACGGATCCACGATTCGTTCCGGCGCGGCGCGGCGTGCCGGCGAGTTCTCCTTCGTTTCGTGCTCGTCGCTCGATGAACAACAGTCTCGCGGGACCTTATCGCTCGACGGCGCTCCGCTCTTCGACGTTGTACACTTTTAAGTTTAGCAGAGGATCCACGAGCGTCGTCTATATCCGAACGAGTGTACGTCTTTTTTAGTGTTAAGCTCGAACCAGCGGAATACCGGTTATTCCAAAGCGACACGTTTGTGGCAATATCTGTACAGTAGCCGAACAGAGTACACGGGACCGAGATACATACGTTCATTTACACCAGGCCCGTCCAACTTTTGCTCTTGCCTTCGAAGAGCAACCGCGGGTGGTTGCGAGCGAAGGCAAGGGCGATGGTTCTGCCCTGTCTCCGGTGCCTTCAAGAGCGAAGAGCAACTCGCGGTTGCTCGCGCGAGCAAATCCATGGACAGGCCTGATTTACAGTTTACACCACGACACGGAGAACATACTGTGACGACGACTCTGACGAGGACAACTACGACGATCACTGTTACACAGAGGTAAAGACGATTAAGATTATTATTATTATTATTATTATTATTATTAGTTACTATTATTAGTTATTACTATTAGTACTATTATTATTATTATTATTATTACCATTCTGTTTATTATTATTATTATACGAATTATTATATTTATTACGATTTACTACGAATCGAGTTATCGACGATCACGAGAGGACAGTGAACAATTGTAACGTGAACGTTGAATTTTTATTTTCCACGACGATAGTTATGTGAATATATTGCTACAGTCCGATCCAAATAATCAAGCTTTTGTAACACTAATTATAATAAAGCAACGGTGATACTGCTAATCGCGTAATTGTAAATCGCATACGGGGTTATTCGGATACGATAGGGTGCGAGGGAGGGAGTCGCGTAAGGTTGCGTGTAACGGTTAAACGAGGAATCGCGCCAAAAATCTTTACAAATTCGTGCGCGTTCGTTCGTTTTCGTTCGAAAGTTTCTTTCCTCTTCCTTTCTCGTCGCTTTTGTCGCCTCGAACGGACGCTTCGGCTATTATCCAGCTATCATTTAGAACGTAGGATCTAGAGCATAGAACTTGGAATATTATACAGGCATTTCCTCTACGTACGTATGCGTGCGCTCTCAACTTTCGCTCTGCGCTGCTTCCGCCGAGCATTATCCACGACCACGGTAGACCGCGGATGCCTGACGTTGTTCGAGAGTGGCCGAGTCAATTACGAGGAAACGGACAATCTTTACACGAGTCCGAAACGGTCGGCCAAAGTGAAACCGGCTCCCGTAGGGTAGTTAACTGCGAGCCAAGAGAAAGAGAAAAAAAGAAGAAGAGGGGAGAGAAAAAATCCAAAAAAACAAAGTCACTATTTTTCCACGCGTACGGCAAAGCCTGTTTCTTTGCACAGCGAGCGCACCGATAGAATTCGGTGAACCCGTGATTCCTTGCAATTTCGTCCAAGCTCCTCGAGCCGCAGGCACAGTATGTATATCTCCGCGCTTTCGAGATATATATTCACCGAAATCGAATACCGCAACCGCTGCGCGAGCTTTCCTTCTTCTCGGGAGCTTTCTGTGCCGCGCGTATTACACACGAACTGAACCGACGCCGATTACGGGAGGCTGCGGAAAGCGACGAGCCCAGCCCCGTGCATTAAATGTATATACATACGTGGCCGCAATCGGGAACCGCGGTTGGAATTTCTAAAGATTTTTGGGTATACGCTCGATAGGAGGATGGGGCGGATACTTATTGTAGTGGAGCGCGGGAATGGGGACGGGTAACGAGATCGCCAGGTTTCGCTCGTACGGATCCGTTTGCGTCGGGGTGGAGCCGCGGTCACGATAGCCGTTTTTCCTCGGAACAGAGAGAACGGAACGCGCGTCGCACCGATACATGTGCACATAGCATAGCGTGTTTCCTTGTTTCATCGTAGCCAGGACGAATCTAGCCGATGTCGCTGATAATAACGTGGTAACGATCACGGTAATAACGATAGCAATAGCAATAGACGTAAAGATAAACGATACAGCGAACGGGGGAGAACGCACGATAGAGTAATTGTCGCAGAATCGTAGAAGAGAGCGAGGAGAGAGTACTCTCCTCGGGCGAAATAGCCGCGTCGAACTAAATAGCGAGAATTCGAACCGTGTATCCCGACGTACATATTCTTCTGTAACGGTTGCAGAACGCGACCGTCGTATACGAGATCCTTGCGAATTTCATCCAGCGAAACGCACCTTTGAACGCGCAATATCGGTAACAAGACAACAAGAACGAACAAAATCGAACTGACATAACAGCCGACGAGGGAGAATTGTCATAATAATAATAATAATAACGATAATAGTACTAGTAATAATAATATTATTTATAATAATTATAGTAATAATATTGATAACGATAATAACAATAATGGTAATTAACTCTAATACTAATATTAACATTGTCGGTAATATTAATGCTAACGACACTACTGATACTACTAATAATGATGAAAATAATAAGAGATAGAGATAACGATAATAATAATAATGATAATTGTAAGGATGATGATGAGGATGATAATGATGATAATAATAATCGTGTCCATGCCTGTCGTGAAGGGAAAACGAAGCATAAAATAACCCGGGTATGTACCTTCAATGTGACGTGCCTTTGAGACTCTTCGAAGCAAACGATCGGTTTGGTCGTTAGCCTTCGGCTGCTCGCGGAGACGTTTTCCGTGTCCGTATTGCGCGTTTCAAGGAAAATACTGGCCCGTCGGTGACCGCGGACAGCTGGACCGTCCGTTTCTTTTCTTTTCGTCTTGCTCGCGGAAACCTGGCGGTCGACGTTGCGTTTTCACCGGCAATGCGGCAGAAGCAAAGACAAAGTGCAGATAGTTGTTACATACTTGGGGGACGCGCGAGGATATCGAGGATCGAGGATCGTAACGGCGAGAGAATAATTAACGGCAACTAGCGATCGGTTAACCAAGAGAACTAACGATAATCTTTTTCTTAGCGCGCTAATTGGAGGCAAATACAAAGGCGAAGAATATTTTGAACGACTCTATATCGGGAGGAACTGGGATGGGACTTGGGGAAGATAAAGATAAATAAATGAAGAAAATAATAATGTCCATGTTGCTAAATATTAGCGGTGAGGTAGTTTGCGTATAGCGACGTCTTAGTTTAAATTAGTCTTTAACGGGTGAGAGTAGAGAGGGTGGGAAAGCGAGAGAAAGAGGGGAGAATTCAAGTGAGCGTGAGTGTGAAGACGAACGAAGAAAATTGCGTGTACACACGCGCGCCTAATATACGCGCGTGAATCGAGAGTATTGCGCGCGTGCACACACACACATGCAGACACACGGAACATATATCTACTTGTATACAAACTCAGGTGCGCGTGCTAGTAAAGTCGGTGAAATTGAGCGAAGGAGAAAAGGGAACGTGCGTCTAGACACAAGAGAGAGAGAAAGAGGGAGAGAGAGAGAGATTGTGTGAGTGAGTGAGAGAGAGGGGTATAATAGGAGAGCCATCGACAGTAAAGACACGGAACATACACATACACACAGAAATATGCGCAGCGCGACGCATAGTAGACTTAGATTAAAACTTTAGAATATAGATTTTTAGGTGGAGTTTTCGAGCCCGTTCCTTCGTGTTAGATATGGTAGCGCTAGAGATGCCCGACGCCTCGAAACGAGACACGTGAACCGTACCTAGTGACTAACAAAAAGTAGAGAAAGAGCTTTTGCTCGAACGACGATCCTTTTGTTTCTCACGTCGAACAGGAAGTAGCGAACGAAGAGACCCCCATCGATCGCCGCCGATACGTTCCGATTCGTCTTTATTCCCGATCCCGCTGCGCAACGCTCATCCACCGGCTATGTTAGCCCGAGTCTATCGTCCATCTCGAAGGAAAAAAGGGATCGACCATTGGAGCAATAAAACCTTTTCCACGAACCTGAATGTTTGACGATCGAACGGAACGCGATCGGCGCGGAGGGTCGCGAGTGAACTTAAAGAATATCGTTTTGTACACTTAGAAGACGATCCTTTTGTCGTCGATCTGTCCCGCGGGCAACCGGAGACGCGTGAATCTCATTGTCGGAGATAGAATGCGAGAACGCGGGAGGCGCGAGCGCGTAATTGAGAAAGGGGAATTAATCATCGGTAGGGGTACGAAAGCGACGGAACGGCGAGTCGAGAGGAAAGGAATGGTTTGCGAAAATTTATTCACACGAATACTGCAGAAATACCGTGCCCATTGTAGTCACGTGAAGCGTACACGTAAATTACTATAAATATTAATGCATTAATATTATCGAGTATATACCTCTTCTGTACATACAATTAAACAGCAACGGTAACGATTAATGGTGATCGTGAATGAGCAAGCAGCAAGAACGATGAATCGCGCGTATTGTTTCTCCGCGACGACGATGCCGATGCTGATGACGATTGTGAGGAACGAGTCAGTTGCGTGGATAACGAGAGCACGAGCGTAATGTAATTATATTATCGCAACGGTACGCGCCACGCCATCGTATAAATATTATAAATATGTTAGTTGCGGCGAGGATCACGGTAGCGATCACTCACTGGCGGTGATTTTTATTATTCCTATTATTATTACCATTATTGTCATTGCAATTTCTTCTCCTTCTTCTTATTATTACGATTATTGCGTACGTTTATTGTGAAACGCGGATGAGAAATACGCGAGGAATAATCGCTACGAGCAAGTGGAACGTTGGCGAGCAGCGAACCGACCATTCGCTCCGATTATCGCGGACGCATGGGACGGCTGGATCTTGCGATTAGGTCTAGACTGACACAAGGGGTTCCTAAATTCTCGAGGCGGTTCGCGAACGTCCAAGGAGCACGACGGGCAATGATTCGTCGAGCATGTACTCTTCGACATGTCGAGATCGCGACACAACGAGCGGCGAAACGATTCTTAGAGTCGACGAATCGTTCCCGTTGCCGTATCCTCGCGAGAGGTCGTCGGCTTTCTAGCCCTCTACGAGTATGTACACCACTGCGCGTCGAGGCATTCTCGTACGCAGCCACTCCATCCCGACCCGACTTTCTTTTTTTCATAGCAATCTCCTTTTTATTCCCCGACACTAGCGAACGGCGAAACCACAACCCTCCGACTACCCCCCCCCCCCAACTACTCCCCCCCGAGACACACTTATTACTTACCGTTTCCGAAAGAGACGTCGTCGCGCGAATTATCCGGCACTTGTCCGAACTTCGAAGCCACGTTTCTAGGCGTAAACGATCATCCTATCGTTATTTATTGGCAAAAGCGAACCAATGCTCAAGCGATGCTGTTGGTTTAAAGTGAATAAAAGAAAAGCTGAGAAACCACCGTTTTCTTTACCCGTCTTGTATCTATAGGCCTGTAACGTCGTGTATGTGCAGTGGAGTATAAAGGGAATAAAGAGTACACACTTTTTATATGCATGACTTTTTCTTTTCAAGCTTCACCATTGAGTTGAGCTGTTTGAGTACTCGAATATTCGAGTAGCTCAAAATTCGAGTCGAGCCGGGACTCGGTTTTCGAACCGAGTGCTTGAATGAAGCGAGCGGCTGGAAACTAGGGCTAGGACTATTTATCGAATTTTTCGGTATTCGAATAGGCGAATATTTCAGTTGCTCAATTATTTGGCAAATATTATTCGAATACTATTCGAATATCCAAGTATTCGAATACTATTCGAATATCCAAGTATTCGAATACTATTCGAATATACAAGTATTCGAATACTATTCGAATATCCAAGTACTCGAATACTATTCGAATATTTAAGTATTCGAATACTGATGTACTCGAATACTATTCGAATACTGATATACTCGAATACTATTCGAATATTTAAGGGCGTAGACACGGGTAATGCAGCGCTCCGTATACCGACATAATCTGGCCCGAAACATGGGTTTGCGCGCTGACGTTGTTTGTCCTTATATGAGCAGATTTTGGACTGGGTGAGGTCTCATTCGAAAGAGGAAGGTTCAACGCAGCCCGCTCTCGTCATCGTTTGAGTCACAAAACTCATTTAGTGACCTACAAATACTTGGAATCTGCGAGTGTATTTTCTCCATTTTTTCCCTACTTTGGACACTCATATTATCACATATCAACACAATCTCTTTGAACCATGACCAGAGCGGGCTGTATTGAACTTTCATCTTTCGAATGAGACCTCGCTCAGCCCAAAATTTGCTCATATAAGGACAAAAAACGTTAGCGCGCAAACCCATGTTTCGGGCCTGATTGTGTCGGTATACAGCGCGCTGCATTACCCGTGTCTACCCCCTTAAACCGGCGTTGTTATGGACGCGCATATGATGTGAACACCACTTCAAATAATTTTTTAACTTATTACGTGATTATTAATCGTGTGTATTTCTGCTTCACAGGTAAGGGACTTTAAAAGGCGTTACATACAGAGCCTTCTTAACAGTATTGTAGGCCCTGGGCAAAGCAATGCACTGGGGTCCTTGGGGGCCCCTGCACACCCACGGGAATAGGACTTAAACTCAGAATTGTGGGCCCCTACTGCCATTGGTCCCCTGGCGACTGCCCAGCGTGTACATGCCTAAAGACAGCACTAGTTACATGCGATCATTGACTGCATTTTGGAGTGTAGTCACGGATTTGAAAATTGCGCAAGACATGGCTTTGATAAAGCCATGAATCAGAAATATGAATTTATCTTCACATCTATTTATCTTCTATATTACAAACGCATTTGTAAGATTTCTTTGTACTGTACTTCACTTTTTTCAATAAAATGCAGTTAAGTGATAAAAGAGCACTATTATTTAATAAGCCTTTCTGTTCCACTACTTCCTATCCTGCTTATTCCAAATCACATATAAAAAACATTCTAAACAGAACACCTAAACTTCCATGCTGAGCTGCTTTTAAATCTCTACGTTAATGCATTGTTTTAAAGAGCAAATTCACTCGAACTGCCACCTCTTTCGACATCATGTTATCCTGATACGAAGCTCATTTTAGAGCGTTCTGAAAATTTTGGTCAAATTTTGGAGCGATGTATCAGGAGAACATGAAGCGAAAGGAGGTATCATGAATTTCTGCGTCGAAAGCCTTTCGAAAACTCTGCGACTCTCCGTTGAATATTTCTCCGCCTTAGATTCTGTCTCCGAAGGCGCTAACTTAGTGCCACCTCTTTCGACATCATGTTATCCTGCTACGAAGCTCATTTTAGAGCGTTCTGAAAATTTTGGCCAAATTTTGGAGCGATGTATCAGGAGAACATGAAGCGAAAGGAGGTATCATGAATTTCTGCGTCGAAAGCCTTTCGAAAACTCTGCGACTCTCCGTTGAATATTTCTCCGCCTTAGATTCTGTCTCCGAAGGCGCTAACTTAGTGCCACCTCTTTCGACATCATGTTATCCTGATACGAAGCTCATTTTAGAGCGTTCTGAAAATTTTGGTCAAATTTTGGAGCGATGTATCAGGAGAACATGATGCGAAAGGAGGTACGCTGAATTTCTGCGTCGAAAGCCTTTCGAAAACTCTGCGACTCTCCGTTGAATATTTCTCCGCCTTAGATTCTGTCTCCGAAAGCGCTAACTTAGTGCCACCTCTTTCGACATCATGTTATCCTGATACGAAGCTCATTTTAGAGCGTTCTGAAAATTTTGGCCAAATTTTGGAGCGATGTATCAGGAGAACATGAAGCGAAAGGAGGTATCATGAATTTCTGCGTCGAAAGCCTTTCGAAAACTCTGCGACTCTCCGTTGAATATTTCTCCGCCTTAGATTCTGTCTCCGAAGGCGCTAACTTAGTGCCACCTCTTTCGACATCATGTTATCCTGATACGAAGCTCATTTTAGAGCGTTCTGAAAATTTTGGCCAAATTTTGGAGCGATGTATCAGGAGAACATGAAGCGAAAGGAGGTATCATGAATTTCTGCGTCGAAAGCCTTTCGAAAACTCTGCGACTCTCCGTTGAATATTTCTCCGCCTTAGATTCTGTCTCCGAAGGCGCTAACTTAGTGCCACCTCTTTCGACATCATGTTATCCTGATACGAAGCTCATTTTAGAGCGTTCTGAAAATTTTGGTCAAATTTTGGAGCGATGTATCAGGAGAACATGATGCGAAAGGAGGTACGCTGAATTTCTGCGTCGAAAGCCTTTCGAAAACTCTGCGACTCTCCGTTGAATATTTCTCCGCCTTAGATTCTGTCTCCGAAAGCGCTAACTTAGTGCCACCTCTTTCGACATCATGTTATCCTGATACGAAGCTCATTTTAGAGCGTTCTGAAAATTTTGGCCAAATTTTGGAGCGATGTATCAGGAGAACATGAAGCGAAAGGAGGTATCATGAATTTCTGCGTCGAAAGCCTTTCGAAAACTCTGCGACTCTCCGTTGAATATTTCTCCGCCTTAGATTCTGTCTCCGAAGGCGCTAACTTAGTGCCACCTCTTTCGACATCATGTTATCCTGATACGAAGCTCATTTTAGAGCGTTCTGAAAATTTTGGCCAAATTTTGGAGCGATGTATCAGGAGAACATGAAGCGAAAGGAGGTATCATGAATTTCTGCGTCGAAAGCCTTTCGAAAACTCTGCGACTCTCCGTTGAATATTTCTCCGCCTTAGATTCTGTCTCCGAAGGCGCTAACTTAGTGCCACCTCTTTCGACATCATGTTATCCTGCTACGAAGCTCATTTTAGAGCGTTCTGAAAATTTTGGCCAAATTTTGGAGCGATGTATCAGGAGAACATGAAGCGAAAGGAGGTATCATGAATTTCTGCGTCGAAAGCCTTTCGAAAACTCTGCGACTCTCCGTTGAATATTTCTCCGCCTTAGATTCTGTCTCCGAAGGCGCTAACTTAGTGCCACCTCTTTCGACATCATGTTATCCTGATACGAAGCTCATTTTAGAGCGTTCTGAAAATTTTGGTCAAATTTTGGAGCGATGTATCAGGAGAACATGAAGCGAAAGGAGGTATCATGAATTTCTGCGTCGAAAGCCTTTCGAAAACTCTGCGACTCTCCGTTGAATATTTCTCCGCCTTAGATTCTGTCTCCGAAGGCGCTAACTTAGTGCCACCTCTTTCGACATCATGTTATCCTGCTACGAAGCTCATTTTAGAGCGTTCTGAAAATTTTGGCCAAATTTTGGAGCGATGTATCAGGAGAACATGAAGCGAAAGGAGGTATCATGAATTTCTGCGTCGAAAGCCTTTCGAAAACTCTGCGACTCTCCGTTGAATATTTCTCCGCCTTAGATTCTGTCTCCGAAGGCGCTAACTTAGTGCCACCTCTTTCGACATCATGTTATCCTGATACGAAGCTCATTTTAGAGCGTTCTGAAAATTTTGGTCAAATTTTGGAGCGATGTATCAGGAGAACATGATGCGAAAGGAGGTACGCTGAATTTCTGCGTCGAAAGCCTTTCGAAAACTCTGCGACTCTCCGTTGAATATTTCTCCGCCTTAGATTCTGTCTCCGAAAGCGCTAACTTAGTGCCACCTCTTTCGACATCATGTTATCCTGATACGAAGCTCATTTTAGAGCGTTCTGAAAATTTTGGCCAAATTTTGGAGCGATGTATCAGGAGAACATGAAGCGAAAGGAGGTATCATGAATTTCTGCGTCGAAAGCCTTTCGAAAACTCTGCGACTCTCCGTTGAATATTTCTCCGCCTTAGATTCTGTCTCCGAAGGCGCTAACTTAGTGCCACCTCTTTCGACATCATGTTATCCTGCTACGAAGCTCATTTTAGAGCGTTCTGAAAATTTTGGCCAAATTTTGGAGCGATGTATCAGGAGAACATGAAGCGAAAGGAGGTATCATGAATTTCTGCGTCGAAAGCCTTTCGAAAACTCTGCGACTCTCCGTTGAATATTTCTCCGCCTTAGATTCTGTCTCCGAAGGCGCTAACTTAGTGCCACCTCTTTCGACATCATGTTATCCTGATACGAAGCTCATTTTAGAGCGTTCTGAAAATTTTGGCCAAATTTTGGAGCGATGTATCAGGAGAACATGAAGCGAAAGGAGGTATCATGAATTTCTGCATCGATGGCCTTTCGAAAACTATGCGCCTCTGCGTGTCGAAAACTTCTCCGCCTTAGATAAATTGCAGGTTTGGAATTTGGATAGGAGTATGTATGAAAGGTATTTCTCAATAATAATACTGTGTGTTTCAAGTTTTTCCCAGTTTATTTGAATAAAGACTTTTACAGTGTTACAATAATGTATAATATATATCATTTTACTTTGTCGGTTATATAAAATCACTATTTTCTTGTGTTCATTGTTGAGATTTCCATCATTTGGCCCATATAAGGTTCCTGTCCACGGCGAAATGTACCCAAGTTTCACCTGTAACCAGAAGAAATATATTTTTAGTCATCTGACTTGTCTACTATAGAAAATAGGACTAATGTTACAACATAATTTCATGGTAAACGTATAAAGAATTCAATCATGTTCCGAATTTAACCTTTATTTCATGTAATATATATTTAAACGCCGACAAATTCTAGAATTCTACCACACCATATCAGTAAAGTACACAGAAAACAAATATACAACAGTTGAAAAGAATTAGGTTAGGAAAGTTATTTAAATGATATCACTTGTTAAAAGGCGAAATGAACTTATCGAGAGATACTACTTCCACCCCAAAGTGACTTAAATACACATCAGAATCAATTTAGTTTAAGTAGATAGTTACATCTATTCAACGCTTTTATTCTAACCTCATTCTTATACTACTTCCACTGAATTATGCATTTATTTTTCAAAGAGCTACTTCTCTTTTCAACTTAAAATAAATAAGTATGTAGACCCTCCAAACTAAAGAACTGTACATACTCACTTTTCTTCAAAATTAAGGGGGTAGACACGGGTAATGCAGCGCTCTGTATACCGCCATAATCTGGCCGGAAACATGGGTTTGCGCGCTGACTTTGTTTGTCCTTATATGTGCAAATTTTGCGTTGTACTTATAAAAATTTAAACGGAAAGTCGGCGGGTACTGCAAACGTAGAAAATTCATTGTACATTTCAATTACTTGAAATGTGCTTATGTTACAATATTCTACGTTAGCAGTAAGAAATTATAAGTGAAAAGGAAAAATAAATGAGGAGATGTCCGTAGAAAATGCAGTTTGTTAAGTTAGACATTTTTTCATTAGCAAAACATTGAGACAGAACATGAAATACACTTATAACATTGCAGAAACAGTTATGAACAAACATTATATATAAAATTGTGTTGGATGTTGAATTGGGCTAGTAAAAATGTGCAGGCTGGATGCGCGTGATTATTATGTGGTCCCCTCCTCGAAGTGACAGAAAATATAACCTATCTATATGCTATATGACAACAAATGTTTAGTGGCTGTTTCGTTCTTTTACGCTACATTTGTGAACTTTTTATCATTCTTCCAAAATATTATTATTACGTCGCAACATTATCTTTAGGAAATCGGGTATAGCAATTAGGTTATATTTTCTGTCACTTCGATTTTTTCTCTACTTTGGACACTCGTATTATTACATATCAACACAATCTCTTTGAACCATGACCAGAGCGGGCTGCATTGAACCTTCATTTTTCGAATGAGACCTCTACCAATAGCTGAGAATTTCTTTCCTTATTCAGAATAGAATACGTAAATAGCAAACAGCTCCCTCTCGCGTGCATCAGGCAGCGGCGTATCTATGGGTAATATCATTTCAGTGCAGAAAAATCCTGCTATAATACCGACCGGCCGAATCGGCCAGACCACGTGACGTGTCTCCCCCCATAAGTATTCGAATACTGATGCACTCGAATACTATTCGAATATTTAAGTATTCGAATACTTCAGTTGCTCAAATTATTTGGCGAATATAATTCGAATATACAAGTATGCGAATACTATTCGCATATGTGAGTATTCGAATACATCAGTATTCGAATAGTATGGTGTGAATTATAAATCAAGTTCTTTAGGTTCATTTGTCAGGGTGAAATCTTGTAAGCTAATTTTGACCCACTTCACACCATACTATTCGAATACATCAATATTCAATACATCAGTATTCGAATAATAACATTCGAATACTGAAATATTTGAAGTTTATTCGTAGCATTCGAATACTTGTAAAATATTCGAATAGTCCCAGTCCTACTGGAAACAATCGGGTGGCTCGAACGATCCACATGTTTACCGAGTACATCCCGGCTCGCTTGTTCCGAGTACTCGAACAACTCTACCATTGAGAGATCGTTGCAATTCGTTAAGTGGTATCGATCGTTCCTTCACTGATATCGCGAACAAACGAGCCTCGGTGGACGCGAGGAGTCGCAAGACCGAATCACCTTTGGCTATCTTCAGGTGAATTGCGTCGATAATGTCTCGGTGGTGAAAACGAAGCGGCGGATATTCGAAAAATCGGGCAGCAAATAAGTACCTACGTAGCTAGAATCTGTAAAAAGGAAGAATCGTATATTTCGTGATAATTTATCGAAGGGAAAGAATCGAGGATGGGCGAAATTCTACAAAGTTGGATACAAGCTAGGCTAGGGATCATGTTGGACCTCGCGCCCAAAGTGTTTGGCTATTACACTAAAGACGGCCGCCTTCTAGCTCAGATTCTGCTCAGCTACGATATAATAAACCGCGATCAGCTGGATACGATCATCGACACGCAGGATCCCGCGCTGTGCAGACTGAACCTCAAGCATCTAGGTGTCTGGCTACGGTTCCTAGGCGTGGACTGCAACGATGAGAGCATCGAGGAGATTTCCTGCGGCAAGGGTACCACGTCCCTGCGACTGTTCTACAAAGTTTACCTGTCTCTGGAGACAAAGGACAGGCTGCACTTCATCACGCTGCAGAAAGAAAGGGAGAAGTTCGTCCCTTGCTCGAAAAAGTTCGATGTGACCACAGTCTGCGAGGAGCCGCCGCCGTACCAGCCTCCGGAGCATCCATTGTCGAGGAAACTCTGCGAGGGGAAGGACACCGTCGACTGGCATCTCTCCAAATTCCCGACGCTACTGCGAAAACTGAAACAGGAAAGGGAGAAGCTGGAGGATTGGAAGCCGTTCGGCGTGCTGGAGCACGTGGATGATTGCGAAGTCCACGAGGTACCTAGGAGGTAGCGAAAGGTAGCGTAACTCGAACGCCAACCAGGCGTTTCCATCGAGTTTCCCTCTAACAATCAAGTCTCCCCCTCGCAGAAGCCGATACCAGTGGACCCGACGAAGTGCCAAGAGAGCGAGGAACTGGATCGATTCGCTCGCAAGCATCGAGTCCATCCGAAATGCTTGAAGGAGCGCGAGGAGTGCCAGGAGTTCGATGAGGAACAGACGCTCGAGATAAAATCGTCCAAGATTGTAGAGGACCCAGAGATGGCCAAGGCGTACGTCACGTGGCTCAAGAGTCGCAGCAAGCGCACCAACACCCTGAACGTTCTGAAATCCAAGATGCAAAAGGCACTGCTGTCCCAGCTGTGGGAAAAAATAGAGGAGAAACAGGAGAGAGCTTTCGACGAGGCGATCGCCAGCCGAGTCTTGGAGCAGTCCAACTACGAGAAGCAGATTGTCACCAAGTTGTGCGAGGTTCGAGATCAGAAGAATATCATGGCCGAGAACCAGAAGATCCTCGAGGATATGACGTTGGAGGCGAACGAGGTGGAGCATCGGGCGTCGGTAGAGCGTGAGAAAGATATGGACTGCACGATGGAGAGGGACATTGAACTAGAGTGCCGAAGGATGTGCGAACTTATGCAGAGGCTTCACGAACGGAAGATACAAAAGCTACGGGCGAAGCATCAGAGGATTTGTCGCGAGGTCGCTGAGGACCTAGTAAGCCTCGCGCTGAAGATCGTGGCCTATAGACGAGCGAACGACGGACACGTTCCAACGGGGATCTTGCGCGAGTGGCAGACGCTGTTCCTCAGGTGTCAGCCGATTTTCGACGATGAGATAGCGTGCGAGATAGAGGGCCACGTTGGGGAAGAGGACAAGGAGGAGGTGTTGGCGGAGGTGACTCGGATAAAGCTCGAGCAGGTGGAGGCGTTGCAGGAAGCGCTATTCGAGGATTATCACGAGGGGAATTCAACTTGGAAGGAATTCTTACCATTGCTCGCAGAGGACGCGAAGGAAACGTTCGAGCTGGGCCGAGTGGTGGTCGGCTACGTCGTGCATCGTCTCCTCAACTATTTCCGTAGCGATCCGGCGGATCGGGTGCGAGCTTCCCTACCGAAATTCGCCAACTCGGCTATCATCCTTGGCATCACCGATACCACGGTGCACGAGACGATTCGCGAGTTGCTCGAGAAAATGAACATTCGATTGGTGCGAATGGAGGACGCGATCAACTACTGCTTGGAACAGTACAAGAACGAGATGGCGGACGTAGAGTACATCGACTTGAACGTGGTGGCTGCGACCGAGAAGATCGTGCAACAACTTCAAATGGGCACACATCGGATCTCCTGCTTAAAGTCCAGATGGTCCAGCGAGCGTTCTCATGTCGATGAGGTTGGATCGCGACCGAGCAAGTCGTCTACATCGACGAAGGGTCGTGGGGAAAAGAGGAAGGAGAAGAAGAAATCCGCGGAGTCGGAGAAGAAAGCTGAAGAACTGACAGCGCTTGAGAAGCAAACGCAGACTCCGAGAAATATACCCTTCGACGATTTGGATCCCCTGTTAACGGATACCGCGTATATTGGTAGATCTTTCTTTCTTTCATCGTTCGATATAGGTGTATGTATCCTGAGGGCGAGGGGGAGGCATCTAGGAGGCACGAGGAACCCTACAGGATATGAGTTTTAACTTTCGAGTTTCAAGGTAGAATCTTATATCCAAGTTCTATCGTCTTGAGCGTGACTTTGAAACGAAGTTCAACTTCGTAGTTAGTGTTCTCCACCCCTTCCCATCCCTGAAGGTATCCTTCAATGTATTTTCCTCCCTCTATCCAAGGCCATCTCGCCTATACGTTGAAGCAGTTTATATAGAAGCTCCACACTAATTAACGCACGTACGTAGGTAAGTGGACTTACGAGTTTCTCGCGCTGGGCGAACCTATCAGCAACGATCTCGCGACCAAGGTGTTGCTCGAGTACTTGAAGAGCTTTACCAACGCAGTGGGCTGGGCTCTGGTGGAATATCCAAACACGTACGAGCAGCTGTTTCTGCTGGAGGCAGCTCTGACGGGTTTCAACATACCACCTGATCCCGATTCTGTCGAATTTGAGGACATCCCCATCGAGGACGTCGTGTCCGTCACGCCGAGAATCGTTTACGAAGAGGTGGTGGATCCGTCCACCTTGTACAGGCAATTAGAAACAAACTATTCGCGTCGATGGGGGTTAGGGGCTCGTAACTAGGGCTGGGACTATTTGTCGAATTTTTCGGTATTCGAATATTCGAATACATCAGTTGCTCAATTATTTGGCGAATATAATTCGAATATCCAAGTATTTGAATACTATTCGAATATCCAAGTATTCGAATATTATTCAAATATCCAAGTATTCGAATACTATCCGAATATCCAAGTATTCGAATACTATCGGAATATCCAAGTATTCGAATACTATTCAAATATCCAAGTATTCGAATACTATTCGAATATCCAAGTATTCGAATACTGATGTATTCGAATAGTATGGTGTGAATTATGAATCAAGTTCTTTAGGTTCATTTGTCAGGATGAAATCTTGTAAGCTAATTTTGACCCACTTCACACCATACTATTCGAAGACATCAGTATTCGAAAACATCAGTATTCGAATACATCGATATTCGAATAGTATTCGAATACATCAGTATTCTTATAGTATTCGAATAATAACATTCGAATACTCAAATATTCGAATTTTATTCGTAGCATTCGAATACTTGTAAAATATTCCAATGTTAAATTATTCGAATAGTCCCAGCCCTACTCGTAACGAGCACTCGCGTTGACGTTGCAGGCAGTCGCGGCTACTACCGAATCCGACGAAACGGCCGGAGGACAATCCAGGGGCCACGTTCGCCACACTATTCGTCAGAGTCGCGCAGAAGCCGAAGAACTTGGAGATAGAGGAGCGATCGTACGAGCCGTTAAAGCCGGACATGCCGTCGATCGACAAGTTCTACGCTTCTCAGATGATCGCGTATTTATTCTACTACTACACCTTGGACTTGACTACGCTGAAAAAGCTGGCGAGGCTCGTGGTGGGCAATCCTTCGCAAAGGATGCCCTCCACAGAATTGTTCGGGGACGTTTTGACCTGCTACGAGCGAGAGAAAGGGCGTAGCGTTGTTTCCAAACCGCCGGTTGTTCGCCGACTGTTGGCGGAGCCTGTTGACGAGGACTTCCTCGAGGACGACCTGGCAGAGAGAGAAGAAGAAGCAGACTTTATGGACTATGATTTCCAGGCGATAGAGCTGGAGCTAGTAGCACCCAAGCCAGGCGAGCACGGCTGGGAGTGGGTCGACCTACCAATACCTCCCGTGTTCGTGGAATATCTGGCACACCTCGCGGAAGGCGTCGAGACGACGTACATAGAGGGCATGAAGGAACTTTTGTTCTTGAAGAGCATGCACTCGTCAGGCATTATTCCATACAAGGAGTTCGTAACGAAGGCTGCCGCGGAGTTCGTGAACAGGCCACACAACCAGCAGGATTTGGTGCACAACTTTCACACGGCCTTCAACGCCATCGACGACGACGCGCGAATCGACGTAGACGTGAAGTGCGAGCTGCACCGCCGGGTGGCTGATCTTCAGGCTCAACTGTGGCAGGTTTGCGACGAAAGGAGGCACGAGTCTGAAGAAGAACGAAAGCGACTCATCAACGACCAGTGGACCGCCTACGAGGCTAGGGTTCTCTTCAACGTCTACGTTGGAATCACTCAGGTCGAGATAGATCGGTGCAGCGATATGATGCACTTGCTTCAGGATTACTACTTGGCGATGCTGAAGAAACCCCTGCAGGAGCCTCGCTTCACCAAGCTTGTTCTGAACAGAATGGAGGTGGACGGTATCGAGTCTTTCGCTGAGCCGATTCAAGAAATGACCGATCGTAAAGAGACGAAGGAAGGGTCCAGAGGTAAGAGTGGATCCTCGAAGACGGTTCTTGCTGCTTTCCCGACCCCTCCCGCTGCTGCGGACTTCGTCGTTCTTCACAAGGAAATAGGCCATTTGCTGACAGACAGGAACAAAGCTTTCCTCGATCCCGATGAGATTTCTATGTTCAGAACTATCGTGGAGAATGTTCGTTACGGGAGAAGCATCGTGGACGGTCTTCACACGACTGCCAACGACGTTATTAAAAGAGAAGAGGTCGCAGCGTCGAAGAGGAAAGCTGTTCCAGTGGAATCGAGCGATCCTGAGGCGGTAAAGGTGGCGTCTAGGGGGCAAGACTTGGTGCTGGAGTGGCGATACGCTGTCGCGTACGAGATCGAACGGATTCGTCTGAGGCTCGAGGCGATAACCGCCGCGGCGCGATCGGACGTCGGCTTCCTGCTGGAAACGATGCAGAAGACCTACCACGGAATTCACGACTCCATCTTGGACAGGTGAATCTCTATTAATCCCGCGATCTTCGTTCCCCAGTCGAGTCGTGTTGACGGTTACATTGTCACGTTGGACAGCGCAGGTACTGGCGGGAGATGAAGAGCGTTAACGACATGGCTAACGTGTTCTGCTTCGCGATCGAGGAAGCTAGGCCTCTGGAGCGCGAGATGCTGCTGGACGACGATCGTTTCGTGGTTCGATCGAACGTGTACCTGATGGCGGTGGAGTCAGACGTGTCAACGGTGACGAGAGAAGCCTTGTCCGCCTCACGATTCCGAATAGCTCAACTCTCTCAGCTGATGGAAATGCTGAAACGAGTCGCGCCGCACGGAGGCATGGCGGAGCTGGCGCTCGTTTACATTCTCCAGGATCTGGTCAGTCACGGAATGGGTGAGGGAGAGCCGTTGGCGCTGCCCTGCTGCTGGTATCAGCTTCGATCCAGGGAGATCGCGAGCCTCGTCGGTCAACTATTCAAATCAGCGGACTACGTCGACTGGCGGGAGTTCATCTTTTACGCGTTGGAGCTGCCGATGCCCAGTCCCCAGGAGATCCTGATAGCGAGGGACCGTTTTCGGATCCAGGACCCGGGTCTGACGGAGGTTGTGAGCTGCGCTCAATTCCACAGGACGTCGCTGTGGTTCCTCGACGCCACGGGACCGATCATCGACGTCTACCAGCTGCTGCGCGATGACTTTCAGAGGAACATCGAGGAGCTGTATGAAGAAGAGCTCTACCACCTGTGCTCCAACGGGAACAGTAAGGAGGAGGGAAGCACGATCTTTCAGATGCAGGCGATCTGGGAGAACCCTGAGGAAACCCTCAGGATGATACTGGCTAAGGAGTTACTGTGTCGCATGTACACGACTGGTCGAAACGCGGTTAACTACACCGCGATCCTGTTAGCTTTCTGCAAGAACGAGAACCCTCGCGATGGATTCGCGAAAGCGCTGGCGCTCGCGCTAGGAAACAGAGTGTGCTCGGATTTGATAGAAGGTGAGAGGTACGTCGAGGAACTGTACCAGCAGAGGCGCCTAGCCCGAGAGATGAGATTGTCGAGCAGAGACAAGCGGCATGAAAACCTTGAGGTACGATTGAAAGGCTGGTTCCGTGGAACAGAAATGCAAGCGAATATGATGCTGCGTTTCAGGTATCGATGTCGATTATGCGCTATCTGATGACTAAAGTCGACAGAGCCATCCAACGAACGATGTATCCGGATGAGCTTGACGAAAACGCTGGGATGAACGCCTTGGCAACGCAATCGTCGAACAGCGAGGAGATGGAATACGAGGGTGTTTCTCTGTCCAGTTCTTTGCTTGAGCTCGATAGAGTGTACAAAGATCGATCAGAAGATCAGGAGTTAGTCATCTACTGGCTGCCGCTCGAGGCTTGTCTCGTAAGAACGTTTTCTGGATTTTCAGGTATCGTTCCTCTCTGTCATTTTGCGCGATGTTATTTCAGACAGTGCTGGCTGCATCACTGCCGTGGCACACATTGAAACCGGACCTTTTCGGACCGTGGGGCAACCTTCGCGACGCCTTAGCTGCGGTGTACGAGGAGCTGAGGGTCAATCATTTTATCAAAGAGGATAACGTCGTTCTAGCTCATCGACTTTTAAACCATGATTTCATCACGAAATTGTTGGGCAGCGTTGGCAAATTCACGTCTAAAAGCATGGGGGGTATGGTTCGGGATATTCTTCGGGCGAGGGAGGAAAGCAAACCGAACGAACGTCCAGCTTTCATTAACGGAAAAACTGCATCCACTGAAATTTAGAAAAAAAAAATTTTAGTGCTTTGGTGAGAGGAGGAAGGTAAATAGTGAAGACACACGCGATTAAGAGGATAAGCTTTAACAGAATTTATTGTTTTCGTACATCACGAGTGTAACCTGCGAAATATTGTTATCTTGCAGGTGAGATGAGGAGATGTCCTGTTGCACGCACACGAGGATGTATTTTCTCTTTCGCGTGCTATTTTAATTCACTCTCCGTTCCATGCGTCTGTTTCTCGAATATCAAACAATCGAAGGAACGATCCTCGTGTACGTTTCTCGCTCGCGAATAGCTTAATGCCTCGACGCAAGGCGACGGATTATAATAATCGCGTGCACATCGCGCACGGCGTTTACGTTTTCGCGCGTGTGTACCAGACTATCGATTACCGTCATATAAATACTTATGGTCTCCTTACTCTACGCACTTTATCTCGATCACTATGTCGCCCTTGTCGATTACGCGCGCGTCGCTTAACGCTCGGAACAAACGCGGTGGAAAATTTAGAGACGAGAATTTAGTCGGAGGATCAACCGAACCGGCAAATAAAATTCTTAACCAAAACAATTCACCTATGAAAATATTCATTGCGCATCCGCATCTTTTGATTATTACCTGACGTAAAGGAAACACCTAAGGCTACGCTGCAGCGGATCCTCTGGGAGCAATGGCGGATTTAAGGAAGAAGGCCCAGGTGGCAAACGCTCTGAAGGGTCTTTCTAAAACAGCCGAAATATAGTAGTATTCAAAAAAATAGTGTTTGGATAAAATCGTAATTTTATTTTGAAGGTAGAGGCTTGAATGGTGGGCCTTCTGGGCAGCGACCCAAGCGGCAATTTTACCCTCTTTAGTTAAAATATCCTATCTGGCATTTTGAAATAACCGAGAAAACTGATGTTTCATCATTTACTTTGTACCATCCTTATTTTCCTTCGTTCGAATTAAAACATGTTTTCATTATTTCATAATAGACTAATATAATTTTTTGTAATAGGTGTACCAGTAGGGAATGTATTATTAACGTACCAATTAATTAATAATTGTTTTATATAAGATATTTTAACCATTTTGAAAGAAATTAGGTTAAATACATTAGACTGTTTATAAATCTTTATGAAGCACGTAAAGTTTTCTAACGTTACTTAAATGGTGGATTTTAAAATGTTTCAACATGTCTCAAAAAATGAAAAAATACTAGATAGGGACAGTTTAACTAAAAATGGCAGAATTGCTCGTCCGCCGCCCGTTAAATCCGCCACTGTCTGCGATGAATTGAAGAAAGAACGCTTCCCGACGTCTCCGAATCTTCCGCTTACTTACATACCTCGGTTACCTAACGATATTTTAACCCATTACTCGACAATGGTATTATATGGTACATAGTACTTAAAGTAAGTTGAAATCGCTTCGAACTGCACCGCTCGCGTGTACTGTTTCTCCTTTGAACTAGTTGGCCGTGCTCGGAAGCACGAGAGTTTCGTTGGGCGAAGAGCGCTGGATACCTGATCGTTTGCTAAAAGGAAAAGAAAAAATCGAGCACCATCGATCTCTTCTCGGATGACGCCGTCTGATAATCCGGTACATACATAGGAACGGCGATTAAAGAAGCTCGCAGAGCACACTACCACTTCTCTGCTGCTTCCTGTCAGCATCCAGCGCTCCGGCACAAATCCGGCCAACTTGTAAAATGCATCGGCGAAAGCTGTCCCTCTGTATCCAAGATCAGAGATCTGCTATCATATATTTTCCAAGACTTGGACATTGAAAGTTTTAAGGGTACCTTGAAAAACTATTTCTACCACTCGCCGAATCCTGTATAAAACTTGCGACGCTGGAAGAGCATCAAGAGACCCGCTAATGGCCAAGGGGGTTTGCAAAATTGTGAAAAACTCGTAGCTCCGAGTAACGTTCGAAGCGATTCGAAGAGTCTCGACCTGACTACTTCAGCCGTCGCGAACTCTGTTCGCCAAGTGATTCTCGCGCAAGGGAGATCGCTTCAACATTATTGTGCTCGTCTTCGATCTCGAGAGATTTCTGTTTCCGTAAGGAAGGTGCATTATTCACAGCCCGTACTCTCACCCACAAAGATTTAAGTACTGATTCAAAACGATCAACCGTAACGCGGCACACGCCACTACGAGTTTTATTAATCATACACGTGATATGTTTGTGTTATGTTCTGATGTCTACCGAAACCTACTCCCTTCCTCTCTCCTTCTTTCATTTACAGTTTACGCGTAGAAAGTTCCCCGCGCGCTCGAATTCGGGGAGCTTCGAGTCAGTGCGAATCGATTTACGCTCGCCGTGTTCGAGCGTGGGACCAACTTTACCCACTGTCGCGAAGTGTGTGTGCATGCGTGTGTCGTGTATGTGTGATGACGTGTGTATATAGGTTTCAATGAAATACGTATAAAATGCTAACGTCGATTGTTCTCTGGAATACGCGGCATTCCGCCAAACGTTATTTGTCCGCGTAGTTAGACAGTTAAGTACCGTTTCCGACGCACGTCCGTCTACAGCCCACAGCGTCCACGCGATCGTGCAACCATTCAGTACCGAAATAAACCTTTCGCGACGCACTAAACGCGCCTCGTTGAAGCTTACCTTGATCCAGCGATAACTCGGGCTTCTGGCCGATACTTCTCGCAGCTGGTAGCTTCGTTGTCGCCCCCTTGCGTCGTATAAACATCCTAAAAGACGAAGGGTGGCTGGGTGTGTGATTTAGAACTGTGTCACGGTCGAAAACAAAGAGTATCTCATCGCGCATTGTTCGCCACGATGCGACGAAAAGAAAAAGGAGGGAAAAATAAAGAGAAAAGAAACAATGTACGCGCGTTTGCACGAACCCGAAGGAAGCCAACCGCGGTACTCGTTGAAACGTCGGCCACAAAGCTGTCCTAGATACGCGCTGGTCAACCGGAAACTCGGACTACTGGCGTTTCGCGTAACACGGCCGAGGAAGCCTCAACCTCTGCGAATCGTATGTACATATAGAGAATATATACGTATATAACAGTATACGCTGTTTACAGTTGGACTCTGAAAAGGGTGGTGGTTTTTCCTCCCTTTGCGCTGTACACTGTACACGCCTGTCCTTCCACTCTCTCTCTCTCTTTCTCTCTCTCTCTCTCTCTCTCTCTCTCTCTCTCTCTCTCTGTCTCTCACTCGTCCATGCACACACACACGCACACGCACTCTCCTTTGGCACGTTAGCTCTCGCCCGCTACATTCTACTTTGCTCTCTAGCCTAACGTTGCGATAAAAAAATACGAGGAATAAAAATATATCACGTAACAACGTTTCTCTCGCCGGGGCTGACTGGCGAGCGCCGACGAGGTCGCACTCTCTCGCAGAGAGAAACAGCTCGCGAGGATCTGAAGCAGTTGCAACGTCGTACGTCACCTCTCTCGGGCCACCGCTCACCGCTGCCGCCGTCCTTCTCCTCTCCCACTGCCCTTTCGTATATCGACTGAGTCGAAAGCGAGTCGTTGGGCGCGACGCACTGGTCAATCGTAGTCAGTTCCGTGCAGTTGCACGCAGCTCCCCGCTGTCCGTCGCTCCCGTTGGCGCCGAAAGCGCGGGAGCAGGCCGATCGACTTCGCTGGGCCACTATCCGATCCAGGACAGCCATCAGCTGGGCTGAGGGGGCGTCAGCTTCACCAGGAGCCACGTGTACAGCTTCGGCTTCTGTTTGTCCACCAGCTCGTACTGTAGATTGCTCAGCCCATCCGTGGCGAACCTCTTCTTGCCAGTCTTCAGGTACTCGTACCTGAGCAAACGTAGAGAACAATTGAACGATCACGAGATCAAGATCGCTGCGTGATCATCCTCACCTCTTTGGATTAGCCTTCTCTTTCTTGTGCGTGAGCATTTTGTAGCGCGCCACGTTGGCCGGGTACCGGGAGATGTGGAGGCCGTGGGCTTTTATCCGATTCGCCATGTCGTCGTCCTCGCCGCCCCAGCCCCAGAACACGTTGCTGAAGCCGTTCACCAGGCGAAATTGCTCGCGCGACATCGCCGACACGCCGCCGAACAGGTCGGCGTAAGGTAGCCTGTGCGGCGCGACAGAAACGAACGTTCTTGGTGAGGGTCGTTCTTAAATTACGTGAGGTTTTTTTGGGGGGACGGAATCTCGAATTTCTTACGTTTTCTTACAAGGGTGGGTGGGGGGAGTCAGCTAGCGTCTTACGTAACATTTTTTAACCCTTAACTGGTATACTGATTTTTTCAAACGTAACTGGTATACTGGGGTCGTGACAGACCCCAAATAAAAAAGGACACAGAAATTTGTAAAGTCGATACTAGATCAACCTCTATGAATATTTTGTTCTTAGGTAATGTAAAAAATAATAGGAACGTAGAAAGTTAAACTATTATTATAAAATTAATTAGAAATTCAGTTTTCAAACTTGGGCAACCGAAAATTTCGCAAGGAAATTTGCGTGATTGGCGTCATGACCGACCCCAGGATACCAGTTAAGGGTTAAAACTAATTTTCAATAAATACAAATTCTATAATTAATGTTCCAGAAAAGTAGTTTATTTTAAATTTCCCAAAACCGAGTTAAATGAATTATATAAACCTTTAACAGAATTTTAATAACTGAAAAGATTCAGTGCAGAAAATATTACATAAGAAGAGGGTTGGAATATCAAATCTTACGAATTTTTATACCGGGAAAGGGAGAATGTTCTTACACTTCTTTCTTAATCGCCAAAATTACATAATTTAAGAACGGCCCCCGATGGGTCCTTTTCTTTTACTTTTTTTTCGAAACACGAACGAGCCTAGCGCAAGATACGATACCTGTATTTGAACTTGTCCACGGCGACGGACATGTGCCTGGGTTGCTCGGGACAGGTGTAGAGGTTCCTATCGTCTTCCGGGAGTAGGTCCACGTCGTGGAAGATGAAACAATCGAAGGGCCGTTCTTTCAACGCCTCTACGTACCCTACGTTCATGAGCATCGCCCGGTTGAACGACTCGCTGCCTGCAAATCAACAACCACCTCCCTTATCAATCCTCGGGGGATTAACCGACACAGCGAGTTTCAGCTTCTTATCGAGAGTTCGGGGAATTTCTGCTATAGGTACGTGTTTTCTTGCGCTGCTTGTGCGCTCGAGTCGAGGATTGCTCGTCGAACGGGCACGCTTCAATTAAAAGTTCCACGGGCTTATCCACGATTAGAAGGACACTTAGCGAGAGTCGAGGAGCTGAAGGAAAGTAGGACGCGCGTCCTGTACCGTCTTTGGTCACTTTCACACACATTCCACCCTCCTTTCGTACCTAAAACCCCGCAGTGCCTTTGACAAGCAAAATCGTTCATCTACCTTTGATATATATATATCGTCGATGAACTATCGATCCCGCCCTTGCTTATTTCTTTCTACCCCTGTTCCCTCGACGTCGTTAAATTGCACGATACAGTCGCGTTGCACGGATCTCGGGGACCACGATTATTCAGATATATTCAGGAATCCATTGAAACGCGTGTCTGCCACGTATCAACGGCTTTGAAGATGTTACGCGAGACTCATCACGTAGAACACGTAAGTACAGGGCAACGAGACACGGGCGGAGCATGTAGGTCAAGCTATAGGAACAACGCACCGCATGAGGTGGCGTGAAAAGGGGAAAAATGGAGGGGTCGTGGGTAAAGAGAAGCTGCTTGGCTCTGTTGGCTCACGTTGCTCCGGCGCATCTCGCGCTACGACGAGCCCCTCTTTATCTTCCTAAACACAGCACTTGGTTTGATATCGTGCGCTCAATATACCGACGACTTTCGCGAGTGTATCGAGCGTCCGGGACTTATACGCGTCTGGTCGGGGCAGGAAAGCGGAAACAATAACTGAGGAGCTTTTATTGCGACGCAGGCCCCTTATTGCTTTACTACGTGCAACTTGATTGTGAATATCTTTATACTTTATACCGATAAGATTGAATAAGGTACTACTGGACGGCGATGAATGCAGATGAACCTCGCCCCCGCGGCTTTATTACCGCGAAGAAGATTCTCGATAGATTGGGGCTCGATTAATTTTCATGTTTGTTGCAAGGCGAGCGGATTCTGTGAAACGGAGACCACAATGTCGTGTTTCAGTAATGAATAAACCTACGGCAGTTTAGGTATGCAAATATATATTGTTATAGGAAAGAAATAAACAACTGGGAGTGAATACATTTTGATTAAAGATGTCTTGTCATTAGAGGGTTTTAATTTTATGTTTTCGCTGTTACCACTTTTTCGAAACACACTACTTTTATTGCTTTTCAATATCAACTTAAAACTGAAGTATGTGCATAATATACATATTCTGAAAGAGAATTAAAAGCTGTATAAAACCCAGTCACAGTTGAATTTATTTAACTAACAAACAAAAACCCTACATAACATTAAACATGAGTATAACACTTTTAAAGCCAACAAAAAGGTACCACTTTTGAACATTAGTAAAAGAATCTAACATTTGTGTGGGGGCACCTTTCCCTTTTAGGACAACCTAAAAAGTTACTAAACGTGGTAACTTCTATGACAGTCCCAAAAATGTGTTACCCCGTTCAATCCTTATTAATATATAAAATTGAAACGTTATGTTTGTCCTTCTTTCGCGCCTAAACGGCTGAACAGATTTCATTGAAATTTTGAATATTCATTACATAGGTCTTAGATTGGATTATAGGCTATTTATTTTTTTTGTTTAGGCTTTTTCAAACATCATAAATAATTCCCGGGTGAAACCGGGTAACGGGTCAGGCTAGTGTCAAATAAATCTTTCGTTTGCCAATTAAATAAATATAACTTAAACTGTGTTTTTTATACAGCTTTAAATTCTCCATCAAAATATACATATTAAACATACCAGCGTCCCAAATGTATGCTAAAAAATAAAGAATAGAACAAATCGACAAATTAGTAACTTTTTTATCCTTTAGTGTAGGTATCTACGCGATATATCGATGTAGTGACTATCGTAATAAATATCACTGCAAGAACTAACGCGGTCTAGTAACGAACCATCGACGTTTGATCGATTCGACTCGATTCGATTCAATAACCGCGGCCTTCGCGAAGAAAATTGCATTATTAATATCATAATTTGACGCGTTTGACGAGAGGTAACGGTATAGTGTAGCCGCATGAACGGGCATCGCCGCGGCTTGCATCTGTGATTCTAGACGGAAGCGGAAAAACCATCGCGGCTTTTTCTCGTCGAAGGAGTAACGGTTATAGGTGGTATCAAGGATAAGAAGATGATGAATGAAGAGCCGCGATTCGAAAGGGGGAAGCGCGACAAATCGCTGCCGTTATGTACGACCTCTTTTCCCTGTCCCTTCCGTCTTTCGTCTGCTCGTCCTAAAATTCTACCGAAAGGAATCGAGGACGTGGAGGCAAGTGCCCAAGTGGGTCGCCTCCCTCCCTGGAGGGTTGTGTCCAACGCGCAACGTCACCTAGTATTTTATTAATTCACCCTAGCCAGGCCAGCGAGGCTACAACTACAGGAATCGCACATCGCAGCGTTTATCCTCGCTCGACAAGTAGAATTTCTGTTGGATCTTAACCCCGGAGGAGATCTCTAACAGCTCCGCTCGAGTAGTACAGTTTGCGATAATGCCGGGGCAAGATCAGGAACGTCTCAATTGGCATCCGGCTGCAATAATTGCGCGGGGGTGGAGGGGGCCAGGCGCGTTATCGCTTCGAGCAATAAAGTCGATCGAGGGAATCGCGTAGTTTCCCGTTAACGAGGAACCGACGGCTCTGCGAAGGTACACAGGGGCAGCCCGGGTACCAAAGACCAAGTACAACCAACTTCCCATACCATTACGGTAATAACTCGGTACAACGTTCCACCATGTTCCCGACAAACGAATCCGAACGATATTAACGGTACCGCGATGAATCTACGACAGGTGCAACTAATTGCATCGCGTTACTTGCAACTTTCTAGCGGTTGACGAAGCAGCTTGAACCCGACAGCTGTTGGATCGTCCCCTCTGTCTTCGGAATTCTTTCCTCTTTGCCACGCGGATTATTTCTTACCGAGCGGAATTTCTGGTACCGCGAAGCAGCCGAGAATCCTCGGAGTCCCCCGTCGCCGATAGGAATTATTCAAACGCGACCAATCGAATATCCCCGCTCGGATAATAGCCGACGTGGTCCCCTGGCCGGGACAAAAGCGACGATTCCAGCCGCGGCGTCGGCCAATACATATTCAGAATGATAGCAATTATGTAAAGCAAAGTATTCGTCGGCTAACTCTGCTTTAGTCTCGACGAGCTCGCGAAAGAAGGTGCAAAAAGGTTCGAGGAAGCGCGTAGAGCGCAGGGCGTAGGGCAACGGAAGTGGAGAAGCCACGGGAGAAGAGAGGTGGATTTGAATTGCAAAGAGGCGGCTGGGCGAAACCGTGTCCGGACCATTTGAAGCAATTAAAAGCCGCGTTACCCGTGTCTCGTCCACAGGTCCACAAGTACACAGGGCTCGTTACTAAATAGGAGAGCAGCCAACGAAATCTGGCCACGGTTCTGCCGAAAGACGCAGAGCGAGCGAACGGTCAGACGTACGGGTGCATCGAATACGTGTTACCGATACCGCATTGCGGTATAGAGACAACAGCTAGCGCTGCTTCTCTGTCTCCGCGATCGGTTTACCCTCGAGTGTGATTTACGTAAGGCGTGGTTACCGCATCTCCTGGACCTTGACACTGAATAACAGTTTCTCGAGCGTACGCGCGCGCCGCGTCGCATTCCTAATGTTCCCACTACGTGCAATTTCAAGCTCTGCCGAACGAAGGACGACGGAGAACGGGGAAAGTGCGGGTGGAGCAGCGATCGATGCTTGGACCACACCGCGGAGATAAATTTAATTAAAAATCACGATCGAGTTCTGAACGAGCCCGAAGAGGCTGAAAGAGATATATATATCATTGGGGAAGTTCCCCTCGATGCTATCCGGAGGATCGTATCGAGCAGGCGACGAGGTATTGCAAAGTGGAGTCGGGGGAAGTACGAAAAGCAATTACGAGATAGCGCGGAGAGTTGAGCGGTCGATTTCTCTGTTTCACTACGTTAAATGATTCTCTAGGTGTAGGTAACGCTGGCTAGTGTAAGTGTATGAAAAGTGCGCTCACCTTTTTGCTCCACCACGAACACTTGGTAGTCGATCTGTTGACGGAGCAGCATCGGGTGGAGATTATAGAGCAACGCCTGAAGATGCTGCGGTCTATCGCGAAACGGAATGACGAGAGCGACGTGATGCCTGGCCACGCAGTCCGCTGGGCATCCTCTGCCGCCCGGCTTCACATCGGTCAGCGACTTTTCTATCACCGACAGCTCCGGGGGCGACTTGCTAACAGCCAGTGGGCCAACTGCAACCAGCCAATGTAGCGCCGGTAAGAAGACACCACTTTTCGCAAGCTTTCAGGCACTTTTCGCGAAACACTTGCGGGATAAATGAATAGCGCGAGACAGCGACTTACAAGAGAATATCCCGAACCCTGATATTCAAAAAATTATGAAACTTTGTGAATATGTAGGGGATTTCCTCCTGATTACGACGCAATTTTTGTTTGCTGCCCAAATTTACTCTAAGGGGGTGAAATTAACCCTTGAAGATTCGGGTATTTTCTGATTTTCTGTTATAACTCGCGAACTGTAAGAGATAGAACAAAAGTTTCAAGACAAAAGTTACTTCTTTTAATTAGAACTATCATTTGGTGTCTTAAAGCTCTTACAGTACGCGAGTTGTAACACAAAATTGAAAAATAGCCGGATTTTCAGGGATCAATTTCATCCCCTTAAAGTGAATTTAAGCAACAAACAAAAATCGCATTGTAATCACGAGGAAATCCGCTACATATTCATATAGTTTGAGAATTTTTTAAAATTCCGAGCGATCTCGTGACACAAGCAAGCTTGTCACTGATCTCCGCGAACAAAAAAAAACGATCGTCCCTTATTTATAAGCAACCACCGACAAATAACATCAACGTTCCGAGGAGATTAAAATCTTTTTATGCTCTATCTTCTAGAAGCCAACAACCAACTGCGAAATGAATGGGAACTCACCGAGATTCGGAGGTATAAGCGGGCATCGTTGCAACATGGTGCTGTTCGTGGTGTTCGCCGTCGGAGCTTCCTGTGAACTTCCAACGATGTAGGTGTTTCGAGTGGGAAAAGCGGTTTCCAGCTTGGAGAAATTCGACTGACCTTTGCTGCCGGCCCAGTGCAGGGTCGTCGAGCTGGCATTGCTGTTACCGAGTATACTCGATACCGTTACGGGCCCGTATATGATAAGGCCTCGTGGATGGTGCCTATAGGTACGATCGGCGTACCTGCAAACAAATGTGCCCGAGTTCAGTCAGAATTAAACCGTGGCTGCGTGTAGCGTTCGGCGTCGGGATCGAGTCGACTGTATTTTTAGAAGCTACACAGCAGGGCAAAATATATTCCCAGCTGTACCCGATTTGGCGCAAAGCTTCTACGATCAGTCGCGTATTTCTGTCTCCAAAGGCCTATTAAACGGAAGCTAATTAAAGACGCGGAGCGTCGGGTCATCGGTAAATACGGAGACTCTAGACGGGATCGCACCTTATCTGTGCTCTTTCCCTTTCAAGCCTCGAATCCTGGTGCTTTTAAGGAAAATTATTCATACCTCTAATATGCGTACAAACTGAATTCGACAAATTTAATCGATGGATCGCCTCAGCGATCCATCTTCTCAAAAGTGTACTGTTTTCATTTCAATGAGAACACTACACTTTTTGACAGAAATGGTCGATGCAATTTATTCATTGTAACATTTCTACACACATCATTTACAACTGTATAATGAGACTATGTACATAACGCAAGAATTATTTACAATAAATGAATAAGATTATGTAACGAATTTGTCTTTTCTTTTGATTCCCTCCCAGAAAGTCATTTTTATATCCAACACAGGTACACGCATTTCCCAGTGCTCTAGTCACGGTAATTAAAGGGGTGTGATAAGAAATTCTTTGGATGCGTGTTTGTGCGCTCATCTGCCAAGCGGCAATGATTTCTTTATTATTTTTCATGGTTGCGGATCGAATGATGAGTAATTATGTTATGGGTCGTCACTGGAATGTTATTAATGAGTACGAAACTATTTGCACTCGAAATGGAAAGCGTGTGTGCACCTGCAAAGACCCGAAATTTTAACGGCGCAGCTTCTCTTGCAGGTGCGGCACTTCAAAAACGGCCCGATCCGAAATTCGTTGCACGATTCTTGCACCTGCAAGAGAAGCAGAATTTCGGGATGCACCTGCAACAAAGTTGCAACCCGAGATCTGGCTTCTCGCGGAAGCGCACAATGTTGCAAAGCCGGGTTTGATTCGCAAATACAGCAATTTCGTTTGCAACACTGTTGAAAATTTTTATCCTTTGCAACTTTGTTGCGTTTTTGTGGGTATTAATTATATATATATTACATCTGTATAAATATATAAATTATTTATATATTAATAAGAAGCTTATTAATATATAAATGATTTATACATAATTTATACATTTGAGGTCAAATCGGCGTGAGCCAGATCGGTTTCTACCTATATTTATTTAATAAAATTTCGTACCAAAGGACTTAGTTTATAAATTATTATTTGTTTACTATATTACGATTAATAATACATTACTTCCTTGGTAGAATAGTGAGTTAAATTTGGAATTAAAAATATGTATATTAATTATAGGTAATAATTTATTCATTAGTTACTTATTTATTATCTAATTCATTTTATATTTTTATTTCATTACTATTAATAATAATTGGTGTAGCTTTTTTAACCTTATTTGAGCGGAAAATATGTTGTATTTATGTCCAAACCTTTACTCCAGCGTGAAAATACACGAATATACCTAAGTCGAATACTTAAAACCGCGTTAAGATGCCATTCGCATGGAAAGAGCCAATTACTAAACCGATCCGGTCGAAATTATATGACCTATGCGACCATTACCCCGAGGCTGATTCCGCGTTATACGACAATTGGCAAACCGATCGGCCGTCTAATCGCGATAGTAATTTCACTGAGACGCCAGCTTCGGCCTCTGAGGTAACGACGTCGCGCGTTTCGATCCCAATCCCGTGATTTTCAAATCGATTCAGACCACTTGGCACCGGACGATCGTCGATCCTTCCATCGATAAACCTGAACGAGCCGATTCCACCGAGAATTAATGACGATCGACTGCCATTCGCCGTGTGCCTCGATCAGCGAATCTCCAAGGAAATAGGCACCTCCTCGTTGCTTCGCGAAGCAGACCCTCCGAAACATAGTTAAGGAGCGATTAAACTTGCAATTACGACTAACTTCTTCTACTAATTTCGTGGTCACATCATGTAAATTAACGTACCAACTGAATTCGCGTCGACCATTTATTATTCATTGTACTTCAGCAACAACTACTTAGCTACTCTATCGATTTTCCAATAAGGCAAACGAGTTACTTATCCGTTGAAAAGTATAGTATCCAAAGTGACACTGGAGCTCATGGTTAATTAACGCGGCACGTTGAAACGGCGTTACGTGGCCGATTCGCTGTTTCAGTCGAGTGTATCGGTCCTTACGTAACTCAAAGGCGCCCGATAGTCTCGTGCCGTACAAGGATAGTGGTGTCCGTGTTATTTTGCTTGCCGATCTGCCTGCTAATTCTGCGGATAACCCGTTCAGGCTATCGGCCGTGGTATGTTAGCTCTCGTAAACGTGTTTGCAACTTTTCTCCGCGTCGCTCGCACAAACTTTCACCCGAGAAAAACTTCACCAAACGATCGCGTTTTCCGCAAATGTTAGTTTAAAACTGCACGCATCTCTGAAACCGCTGTCGCTTCTGCCTCGTCATCGGAGCTTAAACGCTTCGGCGCAGTGTTAGAAAACGATCTACCGGAGCCTGGGAGGAGATTTAGGAAACCGCTTAACGGTTAACCCGATAACAAAGTCGAATTTAAATCCCTTAACGAGACACATTACCGTTACCCAGCGGGAACTTCGCGGAGGTGTAATCCACGAAGGAAACTTCGGCGATTTTAGGTCGGCGAAACCCACGTTAATGCTCTTTCGAAGTTCAGGAATAAAGTACCAAGAAAACCAAGTCACCGGTGACCCGGTGTGCGTTGAATTCTCGGAAAATTGACTTCAACAGCGGCACTTTTAGCCTACGACGAAGTTTAAAAGTGGCTCTTTCTGTTTTCGCGTACACTCTGATGCACTCCATCCGCAGTTTCACTGGCTAAGTCACTCGAAATGGCCCCAACATCTAACGCTTGAAACATAGTCGCACCCCTTACTGTATCTCGAGACTTTTCCTCGATTTCGTTTCAATGCCGCTCTTTCCTCGAGTTCTTCATTCCCCAATCCGATCGAGATTCACCGATGGCGCCCAGCGAGGAGCGATAAAACAGAATTACAACAGTCGATTCCCGCGAGTCTCTCCTTTAGCTTCCATTTGTCGCGAGCGTCGGCGAAATTTCTTCGATTCACTACTTTATTCGATCTCTTCTTATCGTCGCTGTCCTTCGCGAGCACCGAGGGGAATCGACACAGCCGAATTTACCGTGAAACCGTGTCGGAATTTCTCGCTGGCGCTGTTGAACCGTGCACGTGGAATCGTTCAGATGAAATCATCAGCGGGTAATTATACACGGTACGTATGCAACGCGGCGCGTACAGGATGCACGCGCGTCGCATGTGCAAACAACGAGCGTTGTTGTATAGTTTCCACGTCACGCTGAAAAATACTACACACGCGTAGTACCATTGAAGTCGTGCACTCGTATGTGCCATTCCGTGGCCAAGCTCTCCGTGAAACGGTATAACGTTGCGTAGGGTAATCCACCGAGAGATCAGTGGCCGAGCATCCACAGATTATCCAATGCATATGCATGCGCGTTGCAGTTTGCAGTTGTGCCTCTGACCCACGCGAAACTTACAGTTTATCGTGTTTGACGTTTGTTCCTCTTGATTCCGAGGCACGTGGATCCGCCCCGAGGCAGAGTTGGCCACTGTTTAGCTCCGGGAGTCGGATAGTAGAGCATGCACGAGGAAATTTCGTATTTAGATGGAGTTATATCCACGGCTGGCGTGTACGAGGAACTGTACATCGTAAGTCACAAGCAAGTCCTGAGCCGGTGGAATTCGAAGGTATTCCTAGCACGGTTGGTACGTCATAAATCCGACGCGGAACGAGTTAGCCGCTGTGCGACTCCTCTATGTACCGACTAATATTTCACTTTAATCTTCCCCCCGAGATCCGAGGGACGAGTAACGCGAACGTACAGCGATCTTCGTAAACGCCTGCAATCGATTCGCAGCGTGCGCAACAACTTTCGCACCGGCTTTTTCTCGTGGAAATTATAAAGGAGGTATCTGGGATCGTTTGGAGGCGCGGACCATGAGAAGCCAGCAAGATTTGCGTTTTTATTGATCGACGACTCGGTAAAAGGGAACATCTAATAAAACTTTGTCTGCTTCTCGACTTCCGTGTCCGCGTCCCAGCCGGGGGGTTAATAACGAAGGGCAAATGTTGGATGTTTGCGAGGAATGGAAAAGACATGGCTTCTCCGAGTATCACTGACACCCGTAGCGCGGCTGCAATTTAAATATTCCGCGATATCTGTATTTGGCATTGAAGCTGTGTGGTTTAAGGTAAAAGAAAATGGGAAGAATGAAAACGAAATAAAATGTAAGGGCGGAACTTTGATGGCAACGAAGAAAGAGTGACCCATGGAATCGCTTCTTTTTGGAATTTGGAAAATTTATGTTCCAATTCGTTGTTAGCAGTCAGCAAAATCTTTGGGAACAATTACTTAAGGGGAGGTTCCAGTCTTAAAATCGATTTTTTTCGAATGTTCAACCTTTTAGGATACGTGTTTAAAGGGAGTTTTTGAAATTCGTAAAATTCCCGAAGTTATAGGCATTTGAGTAGCGACGAATGCATGGGAAACAACCGGCCACTCGGTGCCCACGTAAAACTTTATTAAACGTGTTTTTCTCGAAACAGTGTTCTCAAAACGGTGGGACCTGTTTCCCCAAAAGATATTAACCCATTCAACTGAAACTTTTTTATTTTGAAGAATATACTTCTGGCTAGGGTGGAAACTAGAAAAAATTACAAAAAATTGAAAATTTATCATTTTCAAAGGCGTTGAAAGAACGAAACATATGGGGAAAAATTGATTTTAAACTTCAAGTATCGTTATTTTAAAAAAAAATGTCATTTTTGTAATTTTTCTGGTTTTCCCCCCTAGCTAGAAGTATATTCTTCAAAATAAAAACGTGTCAGTCGAATCTGATAACTTTCGGAGATACCTGTCCCACCGATTTGAATGAATTTTTCGACGCCTCGACATTAACTCCTCCCCAGTGCCGTCTGCAATGATTAATTATAAAATAAAAAATATATTTCTATAACTTAAGACATCCTTAATACAAGCAAAAAGTTACATTAAATTATATATAGTAGTTTTCCATTAATTAATTCCTAAAGATCACCTATTTTTTGAGCTCTAAACCGGAAGCTCCCCTTAATTATGAGTGACATAAAAGTCCGTACATCGAAACGTATGGGCTGGTGCCCTAATAATAAATTTCCACTTTATTAACCTCCCGTATCTCACAAATGAATTGTCACCCCAACTTGAAAATTTATAAGATATCCTTTAGCATAAAATTCAGTTCCAAAATCGTGGGACCAAAAAGACGCGAAAAAATAATCAAATTTCAGCGGAGACTGGAGAGCATCTCGAGTCGGCAGATGCAGGCGCGTTATCAATACATCCGTATGGTACAGCAGTACGCGTCAGGCAGCCGATTTATGCGAAGAAAGACACGAACGTTTCCTTGGACGATGATTTATAGACGTGACGTGCCCGCCGGGCTTGCTTCTGGCTTCCGTAAAGTTTCGCCCATCATTTTCAGAGGAAACCGTTTGCGGCAAGTTTACCGACGTTGCAGCAACGTCAATAAACATCAAAGAGAGGAAAAATATTACGAGTGGAAGGATTCATCGGATCGCACACAGCGCTGTAATAACATACGGTAGGTAGCGGTGGTGGTAGTGAGAAGTGCTATTGGAGCAGCTGGTAGCACTTTATACGAATCGACGGGGCGGTATGGTTGCAGCGTCGCGTCGCAGGTAATGCCCTGTCCCAGCAGTATTCACCCGAATTAACATTCCCCGACGTATGAAGGAGAAATATGGCAACAATCTCCGCGGCGATGTAGCCCGATCGCAAATAACAGTAATAGTAAGTGTCAGCGCGATTAGACGCGCGAGTGTGCGTCGGTGGAAAGGCTAGGTGACTATTCAAATGGCTGGTTGTTTGCATGCCGTGGCGTTATTTGACGGATCATATCTCCATGCTGTGCACTGTGCACCGTGACGCGATACGCGCCTAGTTAATCCGGAGAAGAGCGTGTCCTATAGTTTATAGTTGCAACGAGCAACGAATCTGTATCGCTGTCGCGTCGTAACCGCTACTCTTGCTACATTTAAGGGGGTATACCCGTTTGAACACTCGGAAAATGTGTGGTGATTTGTGGATTTTTTTACAAATCAACGGCTCTTGATGCAGATTTCCCATTTTTTTACTATCTTTGCATGGTATTATGAACTATTAAAAAAAAAAGTTTCAGGTAAAAACCTTTTGTTTTTGGGAAATTATGGGGATATATATCCGACAATCCCTCGATTTTAGACGGTTATAAACGGTGGGCTTAAAAACTCGGGCTACGTTCAACCAATTCACTTCCAATTTTGCATGCAGAATCGTAATAAGATTCCACATCGTCCTACGAGGGCTATTTTTATTCCGATTCCACGTTTATTATTTATAAAGAAAAAAGGGGGACGTTTCTCTTAGAAAAATGTAACTTTACCTTTGTCCTCTCACCATTTCTTTATTTTTCCAAATTTTCAAAATCGGCCCCGTTGGACGATAGCTATTAACATACTTTATAAGTAGACTTTATTGTTTTTGATTTCAGATACGACATACAGCTTGTTTCAGCCCCACCGTTTAGCCGTGTAAAATCGAGAGACTTTCGAGTATGTATCCATAACTTCCGAAAAACAATAGTTTTTTAACTGAAACTTTTTTTTTAAGTAGTTGATAATACTATGTAAAGATAGTAAAAAACGGGAAATGTACATCAAGCCGTTAACTTGTAAAAAAATCCACAAAATGTACACATTTTCCGAGGGTTCAAACGGGTATAGCCCCTTAACGCTTTCTAGTATCGCGCGGTTGCTCGATTCGCCTGGTATGGAGCATCGTCGAACAAAGACACCGGCACGGCTCTATCAAGGGCAGGCGACTTTTCTCATTAGTATCGATTAGAGCATTGGCAAGCCGAACACGTTGTTATTACCGAGAAACCGTCGAAAGCGAAGGCACTCCAACCTTCGCGACTGCTCGTGAAATCCAACAGAGCGGCGTTTAACGAGTGACGCATCCGCGGGCAAACTTTAACGATCCGCACGCGAGCGAATTACAAATCATCGTCCAACTTTTTCGGGACTTCAACAAGGTCGAGTGATCGAAGGAGATACATCGAACAAGTTCGAAACGGTAAGTCAGCGTCGGCGGCGTGACAGGAAGGAACGTAAAACGTGGACAAATAACTGCACCGCGCCGTGTCACAGCCGGCCTTCTAGCGCAACGAATAAACGAGCCGCGAGAATAACAAATTGTTGTCACGCGCCGCTGGCGAAATTTTAAATTAACCGTTACCAGTCGCTCGTAAATCGCGCCCAAGTGCCACGGAAGAAAGAGCTCCGTTAAATACGTTACGGTTTTTAATTAAACTGTTTTCCCCGGCACGCGTATTACAAAGGAACCGACGATCATTTTGCCAACCCACTCTCGGCATCCTCGCTATCATACCGAATTTTCACGCGAACGATTACGCCCGACTGCCTTTACATCCTAACGACGTTGCTGCGACGCTCGTGCATGTTTCTTTCAAAGGCGCTTTTCTTTACGTTAACGTGGCGAAGGAAAGCGTTACGCGAACAAGAAATACACAAAAGCTTGCCGCGCGTCTTCCCATTTCGTTCCCATATTTTCTTCCCTTTACTTCCCTTTGTCGCGGCGCTCGCCACGCTCCGCGCAAACGACGAATTGCCCAACGCGCGAGGGAAAAGAAACACGCGGCAATGTTTCCTAACAGCTGCGCTCTGGCAATTTTAAAGCTTCCTCCCCGGTAATCGCTTGAAATTTCCTATCAACTTTACGCCGTCGGGCTACGTACCTACGCTAAATGGACATTTCAGGGAACACAAAGGTCAGAGGATCGTTAGCCAAGCGCTTCCGCAAACGGACAATGTAAATGACCGCTAACGAAGTAACGAGATCACGTGCCCTTCTGGAATATACGTGCCGGCCATGCCGAAGGATGAATTTTCTCGGAAATTTACTTCGATGCGAGAGAAGCGTTGCCGTTCAACCGCCCCGAAATCGCGGCAATTTACCGTGATTTCCTACCGGAAGTAAAACGTCCAGGCGCCTCTCGAAATTTCCACAGCTAATCCTCCGAATATCCAGCAGGATTTTCAGTTCAAAAACCGTTCCGAATCCTCCAAACTGTTTTTAAAGCACCGAGTAACCGTTTCTCCGGCGTATTTGGCTCAAGGAACTTTCGTCGCAAGCTCAGAGCTCCTCCGCGAAGACTTTCCCACGCGGCGTCGAGTTTCCTCTCGCCTTTTCACGCTTGCACCGAGCGTAATTAAAAATGTACATCGCAATCTTATTTTAGGATGCAGGATTCCTGTGTAATTATCCATCCATTTTCCATTATCAACGGCTCGTTAACTTGTCTCCGAGCATTCGATATGGGTAACCGTAAATTGCTGCGCCGTCGTTAAGCAGCCACATTACCCTGCTATCAGTCTACTAATAAGATTTCTCTAGAGTCTACGAGTCCCCAAAGCATAGGAATCGATCTATGCGTAACCTCCAGTCTCCTATCTAGCAACTAGCCGCAGCAAGCCTGCCTAATACCTCGCCAAAGCGATTAACTGGTCGCATTGGAACATACCTACGTTTACCATGAACAAAACTAGAAAGAAGAGTAAGACAGAGTGTGACGACAGAGCGCTGAAAAGGCCAGGATTTCGTGGAGCACGGTTAAGTTTCGTAAAGGAAAGTGGAACGTTGGGAGCCTGGCATAATACCGCGGCCTATCGGTATACAAATAGCAGAGACAGGCAAGCGAGTCTAGACCGTGGCGCAGGAAGCTTAAATTAATTAAAAGACGCGGCTCGAAAGCGCGAGATACTTTCGAAACTGAAGCAACTTTCATCCAAGTTTAAGCAAATTTTCGAGAATTTCCACGGGACGATGGAAGGGACAAAGGTTCTTGGTGAATGGCGGACTGGGTGATAAATATATTTACACTAAATTAATTACCGAGATTGCGTGGATCAATTGCTCGACTTTTAAGCGTACGGAGAAGATATCGCGAACAGTGCAACGACACACGAGCCCGCTATTAGGGTAAAACTATACAATACGCCCCATTTGACAAAACGCTCCACCATTATTTTATGCACACAAACCAGGATGCATCGACGCGATCGGCAGATTTAAACTTGCCTCAGTCGGCCACAACTGCTGCAATAAAAATCCGAACAAATATTACGGCTTTTAAAGAAATATACAGGAATTTATATTTTCGGCCTTCAGATAATTTGCGGTGAGTCTGTGGGAAATTCAATTTTCTAAGTCACTATTGTTTTTGCGATAAATTTACATATATATTTCGAAAGTAATTGCTATTGCCCAAACCTTTTTTCACTACGTTATTGCTAAATTTAAACCCGCGCGGTTTGGTACCCCAGAATTTACAATATGCCCCAGCAAAGAATTTACAATATGCCCCACCTCGAAATCATATTTTTCACGAGTAATGTATTTCTTTTCTTTTTCGTGGATAACAGAAATGTCACGCAAATATATAAGGACTACATTACGAGCATCCTCGTCAGAGAATGACCTTATGGAAGCAATGGAAAAAGTTAAAAGTAAAAAAATGGGAATTAATGAATGCAGCAGGATGTATAACATACCTTCAAACACTCTAAGAAGACACGTACAAACAGGAATATCTAAAATTCCTTTAGGTCGTTCTCCGACTTTGAATGTAGAACACGAGAAAATGTAAATAAGAAATAATGTAATAATTTTAATCAAGATTGTTCTATTTTTGTTAATAATATCTTTTATAATATATATTCTATAACATTTTGTTAAAAATAATAAAAAGAAATCACTTTTTTATGTCAGGGCGTTTTGTCACAGAGGTTGGGCGTTTTACCAGACGACTGTCTTACAAAACGCCCCATGTAAGGTTCCGGAAAATGATTATTTTCAGTTATTTCCAGTTATGTTTTTTTCACAATTTCGGTGTAGTTGTGAAGAGTAATGAACACTTAATGTGTTTACACCAAAAATTTAAAGAATTAATAAAAAATATTTGTTTTATAGACGTTTCTTTAAAAGTGGGGCGTATTGTATAGTTTTACCCTATCAAGGAATCTAACCACGGGCCTGAACATTACTGGAATTCCACGAGAATTGGACCGTTTAAGGAATAGCTCGGCAAGGCGAAGCGCGGAGGAGTGGCGTGGTCGACGTGCCACTAGATTTCGTAACCCTCCAGAGCTAGCCTCTCGCAGGAAAAGAAGAGGAAGCAGAGTGGTACGTACCTGGTACTGTTAATGGTGAAAATCGTCTCTATGGATCGGCGATCGAGAACGCCGCTAAGTAAATACTGAATGGCGATGAGCGCTAGGACGACGCAGACGATCGCCTTGTAAAGGTGGGCACGATGCCACAGTGCCACGGCTGCGGCCGCAGTCATCGCATGTGCGAGACACCATAACTCCCTCCTATCGCCGTTAGAAGAGCGCCGTCCTGGACGAGGCGCTCTCTGCTGATCCTTGCAGGTCTCGTTGCCGTTCCTTTGCCAACCCTACACCTCCGGCTCCACCCCCGCTTCCAGTTTCAGCTCCAGCACCAGATCCTCCGCGTCCCTCGAGATCGACAGAGCTCCGAGCTTCGCTTTCCACTGCCTCGTCGCTTGTTCCGCGCGACAGCTTGACCGGGACCAACGGGTACCGAACACCGGGAGAGGTAGAGCCAGAGGACCAGAGGGCAAAGAAAGAAACGGTCGCCCGGGGATTCTCGCTTCCGGTCACCAGGCGCATTACCCTCTCTAGCCTGAGAAATAGAAAATACCAGCTCGCTTTAGAAACACCGTAATTCCTGGCATCCGGAACGATTCGATAGAGCGGGTGGATGTTGCTTTTCAACTGGGCTAGGCGGCTATAATCCGCGACGTTATATCGAACTGATTCGCCGGAGGGCCAGAACACGAATTACATGAGTTGCGTAGTACACATATATCCTTTATCGAAACCATTGAAGGCGACAGCTTCATAAACAACCGGGTATTAACCAACCGCGCGAAGGCAAACACACTCCGCTCGGGGCTGTCACTCGACAGCGGGGGTATCCGCGTTAAACGCTTCTGTTACGTGAACCGGAATTTCACCGAAACTCACGCGAATTACAAGCCCTTAAGGCATATACTCTTCCACTGCCGATTACGTAGAACCCATTACCTACGAGGATGTGTAAGCGAGGCAATGGTACGGCCCGGAGAGTGAGTTACTTTAATTCCTCATCTACTCTCTGGTAGTTCGTGTAACAGTAGGGTGGCTGTAATTTACTTTTGGAGAAATTCTTTTTCAAGATTTTCTCTGCGGCACCCCCCAGAATAATAAAAAAATCTGTGTAAAGATTGAGCCCGATCGGATAATGGGAAAAGGTGCCCCTGAATATTTGTTAATGGCCTTTGAATATTTAAATAATTATTTAACTGCTCACAAAGCCGATTTTATAAAATATCCTCCGAGTTATTGATTACGTAAAAAAAGATTAATAGTAAACCCGAATAATAGAACTCAATACATCGACAATGGTGTTGCAGCTTTTCTTTGGCAAAAAACTTTTTTAAAAGATTTTCAATTCCTACAGGCTTTATAGGGTGAAGACACTAGTAGTCGACCATGTATCAGTAGTCGACCACTCTCAGAAAAACATGAAAAATAAGGTTTTTAGAAGTGACAATCTTTTGAACAAAGTGCAGTTCTCTAACTGCACTCTAACTGCACTCTGTTCAAAAGATCGTCACTTCTAAAATTCTTATTTTTCATGTTTTTCATGTATTTAAAAATAAGGTTTTTAGAAGTGACGATCTTTTGAACAGAGCGCAGTTAGAGTGCGGTTAGAGAACTGCACTGTGTTCAAAAGATCGTCACTTCTAAAAACCTTATTTTTCATGTTTTTCTGAAAGTGGTCGACTACTGATACATGGTCGACTACTGGTGTCTTTACCCTAGGTAAGGATCCTTTAAAGCAGGAAAATGATCCCAGTTATAATGTTGGATTACAAATAGTAAATCACTTAAGAGTAGTTAACGATTGTGCCGAACGAGGAATCAAACTTATGCAAAAGTTTAATAATTTTAAACTCGCGCGAAATGAAGAGGACAAACAAACTATAATGCAAAAAAGCTATGTTAATGAAAAATTTCTAAATTGTTTTTAAATGCGAGTATAAAAAGTGTGTAAATTCAATAGTAATGTAAATTCACCATTTCATATTAAAAATATTATCTCCTTATTAGATATAAAATATTAATGTCCAAAATTCCTCCATTTTTAAAATTAATATTATTATTAACTTGCAAATAGTATAAGAAACAAATTAAAAGAATGGCCACTTAAAATAAAGTACGTAAAATTGAATGTATATAATTAAAAAGATATAAATTTAATTAGGTTATTGTAAATATTTGTGCACAAAACCATCATTATAAATTTTTTCTTCATACCTTTCCGTTCATATAAAATTTCACATTTATTGCAACACGAACGCGCCACGTCTTCCTCTTATCCGATCAACTTCATCTTTTACGCGAATTATTTTCTTAACCAATGGAACAATTTTAGAAAAAAATGTTGCAAAAAAATTTTCACCAAGCGTAGCCAAAGTCCACTCTAGTATACACCTCTAAGTTAAGTTACATTATTTCGTTATCAATCATGATCTTTTCTCTTTTTGCATCTATTCTTATCTATATCTCCTACTTTTTATTTAAACGCATATTCTCCCGTAAATAAATAAAAACCAAAATAAATCAACTGACTCAATAAGCGCATACAGCACGAAACGGGAAACCCACGTCGAGTTTAAGCACGAAGGGAAGCATTGGCGAGGGCGTAGAAGAATCACGCGAGAGACAGGGAGCAAGGTTACGCACACGTTCCACGTAACGATAGATATTAGAGGAAAAGATTAGATAGAACATCCGGTGGTTATTAACAAACGAGAGATTGTTCCAACAGTTCCAACAAAATATCAATTTCGGGATACACTGGGATATCACTACTCGCCGGCGACCGTCGACCGACGATAACGCGTATTTTTAGAGAAATCCTAGGCAAACCAGTCTATTCAAAGATTCCAATTCCAACCAGATATCCGAGTGAACGCACCAGCAAACTTCTTAAAACAAAAACGGAATTACGCTCGCGATACAGAAGCACTTGCGTACTAGAATCGGGTTCAGGCTTAGGTGTGGAAAAAACACCGGCTAACAGGACTGACTGGTAATCCTCTATGCGGGCGGATCGATGCAAGTCGTATCCTCCGCAAACACGGCTGCTGACTTCGCATCATGTTGTTTCAGGTGCAGCTCGCGCGCGCAGTGTTTGCAGAAGCTACGGATGAACACGGGTCCCGAGATCGAGCAGCAGAGAGGAAAAGCCGAATGCAATGAACGCGTTAGACTTACGTCGATTCGCGTAAACAGTTTCCTACGCGGCGCAGGCTTTATCCAGGGATGCAATAGCGTGCAAACGAAGCGCAGGCAGACGAAAAAGATACGGAAACTGTGGTCGAAAGAGGGAAACGGTTGGCGCAGAAACAGCGATCGTAACAATTTCGACTCCTAGAATTCTTTATAACAGCGGAGTTGTTGGGTAGTCGATCGTGGGCAGACAGTCGGTGGGCAGGGTCGTGACTATGTACGTATGTACATATGTACCTCACTGCCAGCCGCTACACGCAATCTTACCCATTACACTCGCTTCTACACGAACTACGTTTCCTGTAACCTATGTAAATTACTCGCTCCTCTTTCTCTACTTCGATTGGCTTCGGGAGTCGATCGATATTTTGCCTATGCTTCGGCCACGGAGGTAGTTCCATTCTCCAACTTCGAGAGATTAATCGTCCTGCACCTGCACCGCTCGTTAATCCGTAATTAATAAACGGAAGTACGATCGATGACAACCACTCGACGTAGTTAATTCTCTCCCCCCTGCAATTCTCACAATTTGTTCGTGCCTGAAGAGGTCGAGTAAAACGCAGAAATATGGGACAGATTAGCATCGGTGAGAACGGTTGCGAACGTTCGTGCATGCATCTAAATACACAGGAGCGCGACGCATCGGCGCTGGTGCAATTTACTGTAGAATCTACAATTACGATGGTTATCGTGACACCGCGGTATCAAGCCGGTACGCGACCTATCACTCTAATTATTTCATACCGTTTCGTTCGCCGAGATTCCCGAGGCTCTCCCCCCTCGCGTGTCAAACAAATTAGATTACGTTGATCGAATTAATGCAGATCTTATCGGGATGCACCGGTGTTTAACGTTTCCACGGATCCAATGTCGCGTACGTCATTCGAATGCACGCGAGATCTCCTACGTTAGAGGTTCGTCATTTGAGTTTCGCAGGTAGTTGACCGATCAGGGAGCACTAGGGTAACTCGGGGTAATATGCCACCGTAGGTAATGTGCCACTTCTCAATAATTTTTTAAATAATGAACAGATGGCGTTTTATTTGCGCTTATTCCGTTCAATTTAGTGTTCCTGCTAAGACGACAACAGATTTTGGCTTTTGATTTCTTTTATTTTCAGTAAATCCTGGTAAGTTGTAAAAGTATCGGCTTGATGTAATTTCACACTCCAACTAGAATGCAGATTATACATTTGTGTGAACGGTTGTACATAAAATCAATAGATTATGATACAGTATACTAACAAACGAATTTAAAAACCTCTCAAACATCCGTTAAAACTATGTACTTTGTGGAGAGATTTTCCATCCTTCGTTTTATGGCTGTTTGGAGTAATATGCCACATGTTTGTCGGTATAATATGCCACTTGTGGCATTTAGTTTGTAAGAAATAGCTATTTTTTCAAATAAATTTTACGTTTCATTGAGTTAAAATATTTGTTTTTATTTATTAATAGGTTAAATAGTTTAAAATATTGTTGATTCTTCAAAATTTGAGTGATTAGTTCGCACTTCATAGCTTGTGGCATATTACCTCAGACCTTGTGGCATATTCACCCACCACCTGGGTAATATGCCAGTTTCGAGGACTTTTGTATTTGTACGTTTCTCATTGAACTATAAAAGTTACATATCTCTACTTATTAGTCAATACACAGAATTAGTTACACTTTCGTATGGTTTTATCTTTTTTCCTGTATCTACTTATACTTGCGAGATATCGCGTTTCAAAGTTAACTGTGGCATATTACCCCGAGATTACCCTATATTCTACGATGCGTAGGAGACGCGCTTCGTGGAAAATCGGTTTTCTCGAGTGGCGCTGTTGCGAGCGGCCGACCGCGAATTATTTATTAATATCAGAACTTTCGGAACGAGAGAAAGAAGGATAGCGAAGGGTTCCTTGACTTGCCTAGGGTAGCCCGGATTATCGAGCTCGCGCAATCTCCAATTGCGAATTCCGCGCTGGGACCTTGCCGCGGCTTATTTGCATGTAAATGTCGAATGTCATAAAACGCGGTAACGATGTCCCGCAGGACGAGTTTTCCCGCGGGCCCTAAGCTATCAAGCATGGTATTTCAATTCCGTCGGACACGGCGCGCAGCGACACGACCCAGCGCGGCTTTAAAGGGAACGGAATCGCTGTTCGCGGCACGAAGATCCGCCATGCAAATTCGTCTGGTTGGAAAATTGCAAGAGAAACGAAAGTTCGGGCGCGAGGGATCATCTCATGGCGCTTCTTTCTCCATAACCAACAACGCACTCGTCCACGCACGGGATATTTCTCGGAAACGCGTTTCAAATTTTCTCCGTCGCGTTGAATAATTTCCACCTTGTAGCCGCGTATTGATCCCCCGTTGATGTATGGATTGCCTAGCGTGGGTGGAATACTCGAAGAGAATATCGTCAGCCATTCCCGAGAAGACTCGTCGATAGAGCGTTATCGCGTTCGTCCATTAAAGCAGCGTGATACCGTACTCTGCACGCGCAGAAACGAGAATTACAAGGGAGAAGAAAATACGGAGGAGGGAAGGAAGAGATAGGGTTGTTCCACTGTGTTTCATTGCAATTTAAGCTGCGCGAGCATTATTTACCGTTATTTTCAATATCGTATTTTTCTCCCAACATATTCGGAATCCGGAACGGTGTGCAGGGTGAATTTCGTCGTGAATTGACGTCGAACAAGCTGTCGAGCAAAAGCGGAGCACAGAGGGAACAGGGGTAGGAGAAGTAGGAGAGGAGAAAAGAGACACTGGCGGGGGTGGATTGTGCGCGAACCCGGTCAGTAGTGGCTGGCACGCCGAGAGATCAAACGGGGGATAAAATAACCCTTGTGCATTTTGCACCGGAGCTCCCCCTTTTGCTTGCACTCCGAATCCGAGCGCGGGAGCACTTTCGACGCGCTTAACGCGTCGCATTGCAGCAAAGAGTGCTCCGACGCGAGAACACACGTGTCCTGATTTCCTCACAGAGACACGCAACATCAACCCGGTTGCTGGTACCGTGTCAAAAACTCGGGCAATTGGTCCAGACCTTCGAGGGCTCGGCTTCCAGTCCCTTCCCCAGCAATATTTATTAGCGGCGTTGTCACGAAAGTTGACCTAGCTACGATCTATTGTAGGGCGACTTAATTGCTTCCTCTTTAGAAGCTCGTGGATTACGAGTGAATTAATTGAATGCGCGCGTGGGCCCATCAAGCGTCGATGGTGCGTGTCGGTAACGATCCTATTCCTTCACAAACAGAATCACGCTTTCCTATTTACGGCTCTGAAATTCCACCGGCAGATATAGGCGTGTCGTCCTGGGAGCAGTGATTAATCAGCACGCGATTAATCTGCAAGCTCGTCGACAGAATCGACTGGCGGTTGTTCCTACCAAGGGAAACATTTGCTGAATAAAATCTCTGCCCAACCACTCGTTCCTCCACCATGCAAATCTCTACCGCACTGTTTCCACCAGGGAAACAGACGCGGCTACGCCGAGGATGACACAGCGTCGTTTCGGAACGCAATAAAGATCGGCTTAATGCTTCCGCGTTCCCTATAAAAACTCCTTCCTGTCGAACGACTCGAGCCAAACTGGAAACATGCACCAACTCCGATAAGATCATAAATGCTGCTTACGAAGCTTTCTCGCTGCATAAATTTCTCCGGTCTTTGCTCGTGCCTTATTCGGAAAAGTTTCAGGCTCTCCTTCTTTATTGCTCGATCCTAGTGCCCGCGTCAATTTTATTAGGTAATCAGAGAAGTAATCGGGACGTTGGTTTATTAGCATCCTCTGTGGACCGTGCCGCGACTCGGTCGCAAATAAAACAGATTCTTGCCGGTTTGAAGCGTGTTGATGGAAGCTGTCCGAACGGGGAACGCCGAGTTGTTGCTAAATCGTTGAGTAAATACGCGGGAGACCACGCACGCGTGTGTACGCGTGAAAATTGCGAAGGGACTTATTCGTACACGACGGGCGGAAGTTGGAATCCTCGAGCTCTCAAGGGCTCGCGCACTTTTATTTGCCCCGGTGGAGCTCGTTAGTACATTTACGCGCGGTACGGCAACGACGATGCGGGATTAAACAAGCTTCTGGTGGTTGGTGGTTAGTGGTTGGATGGTGGATGATGGCTAGTGTCGGCGCGAACATGCTCATCGGTGGCCCCGGATGAATAAATTGCGGTCGCTTCTACCAGATCACTGTATTTTCTGTCATCCGGGTATTTCCACTGCTTCCCACGAGAACTTAAGTTTTCTCGTCCACCTTTTAACTCTTAACACAAGGTGCAACGTGCAGCTCCTTGGCTATAAGGTAAATGTACCAATTTCTGCTCATGTACCGATTCCTACTCACTTCGTATTTTTCTCATTATTATAAATGTTACGTTTGTACTATAGTTGTAACAAAATAATTTTAAGTTATTTGAACGTTTACGCGAGTGTTGCACGAGGTGGGGGCTAAATTAAGTACAGCCTAAGCAACGAAAAAAATGTAAAATAAGAGACTCATGATTTTGTGATCATGTTCTAGCTGTTTGTGCTAAGGAACAGCGCCACCATTGGCATTCGAGAATTAGGCACAAGGTGGCCATTATAGTGAAAATTGTTGTTTAGTAAAACATACAGAGATTATACAGTGCTCTCCATTTAGATTTTTCACGATTTCTAATATTTTGAAGTAGAAAACAGGTGAGTAAGTTTAGGGTCAAGTAAATACCGTCATGTCCGTATTTCTACTCACCCAAAAATTTTAGTAAGATAACCTCAAAATCAAAGTAATGTAGTAACCTCTATATCTATTCGAAGGCATGCTATTTTTTTTATCATTCTTTTATGTTCTAAAAATAATTTTATTTACATTTTTCATAGTTTTAATATGGAAGATAAAAATTTAAAAACAAAACAAATGGCAACAAAAAAGACGAGTAAGCATCAGTATACTGATGAAAGCATAAGAAATGCAATAGATGCTGTTTCTAGAGGTGTATCAGTTAGGGCTGCCAGCAAACAGTATCACATACCATTTTCAACATTGAGGTGCAAATACGAAGGAATATACCCAATAGGGAAGAAAAGCGGTCCACAGACTATATTAACAATTAACGAATAAGAACGATTAGTTCAGTGGATTTTGTTTGTAGGCAATAATGGTTTTCCATTAACCAAGAATATGCAGTTGGATAGTGTCGCATTGTTAATAAAACAGTTGAAAAGGGAAAATCCATTTAATGGTGGAGAAAGCTAAGTTGAAAAAAATAAGAGAAAAAGATGCAGCAGACATGAAAAAGATGAGATCTAACAACGCGAAGCAAATGATTTTAAATTTAACATAAACTGGTATTTTTATTTTAATAAATATTTTTTCCAAATTATAAATAGTTGTATTTGTTATTATGTTATAACACCTCTCCATAAAAGATGTAACTTATTCTAAGCTGAAACGGCAACATATTGTGTGAGCAGAAATTGGTACAAATTGTGAGTAGAAATACGGACATCGGTATTTCTCGTGAGTAGAAATACGGACATTTGGAGCATTGTATTTAATCACAAATTACTAATAGTTAAACATCTTGAAATATCTTTTTTAAATATTTTTTTAATTAGTTGATGTATTATTAAGGTATTAACCAATTTCTCTGCAAATTTTGACCACAAACAAATTTTTTACACATTCTTTATGACGAGTAACCTCTTAAATGAGTAGAAATTGGGATATTTACCTTAAGCTACGGCTGTAATTTCCCTCGCACTATACTTCCCCCCGATGCTTCGTAACATTTGAATATATTACGAACAAGCATCTCCCGTTGTATCGAATTGACAAGTGGCCGACCTTGTTCCGTGCATCTCCGAGGGGATGGTGGAGGAGTGGGGTGAAATCGATTATAACTTTCTGCGATCGTTGGCCACACAAAAGGCAGTCCTTACAGAAGACAAAGTTCTCCGCGGAACAACAACGCAAATCGACTTTGAAAACTTCTTAGCTCGATACTTGCGATAGTTGCGATAGTTTAAGCGCGGGTTGTTCCGGACAAAGATTTACAGAAGATTACGTGTATTATCTAGAGACATTGCTATTGCTGTTGAATCGCCACTCGTTTAAGGATCGTAAACTTAATTGACCGTGTGGACGACGCCACGCATCGGCCACTTATTAGTTAAGTACGGTCCACTTCAGACGGGCAGCCGCTATTGTCGCAGAGTACGTTTTCAATTAACGAGCCGAGCCGCGTTACGGGAGAGAACCGCTTGCGATGCTTTTACCCTGTTATGGAAATTTCTGCGAGCTCGCTTCGCTTCTCTAGATAACCGCGGATGCTTCGCGCAGGATCTATGCAAATTCCCGACGCAACAATATTTTTCCCACCATCGCTGACTAACACAATGCTTCCCCACGAAACCGGAGGGATGCTAGGAGCTTAAATTTATCTCAATCTAATCTCCCTCCGACGTAGCTGCACGTAGAGACCTCTGAAAGAAAATACACGGCGGAGAGAAGAGAACGTCTCGCTGCGAATCCATCGAGCAGCGAATCCAATCTCCTAGCTGACAGAATTATAATCGTAGTTTACGCGCTGGCATCCACGGCTCTTCTCTCTCAACCTTCTTTAACCTTTCTCTTCTTCCATGTATTCCGTATTTGTGCAACGTGTCGCGTGTATGAATCATTCATGCGTTTATATAAACGCCCACGTTGAACCGTGCAATGGCACGGGAAGGAATCCCGAATGCAAAGCTACTCTACTCACTTCCGCAGAGGAACTCGCTCGCTCTACGGAAAACAACCGATCAATTTGACAGAGACCATTTTTTGCAGCAAGCTTACGCGCTTGACTACTTCAAACTACAGCGACTATATCAGCGAAGTGCAACGTAAAAGTGAGATACGTGCTCCGTTCGTAAGCTAGCGACTACTTAGCCAGGCGCCAGGAATTCGAGCGTGAGCTCGTCAACACAATATTTGCCCACTATTTAATTAAACTTCCCTTTGATTGCAAAAGCTTTTCGTCGCCCGCGCGGATAGATTCTGTAGCAGATAACCGCCGCGAAACAGAATATTGCATTTGCTCTTTGTCCGCGGCGCTAATGAATTTTCAACATTAAGTAGCAGGAAACTAAAAGCAGCCTCTGCTTCCCGTAACTCGACGATCGAAACAGTGAACGCGATGTTACTTTCAGACAGTAATGCCCCGTCCGCTTGAACTTGAGGCATTAAAGATCCAGCAAGTTCGTTACGTTGCTTCTTCGCAGCCACGAGTCCGTGTAATGCTATCATGGATGCCACGTTATTGACACGAACGGCCGAGAACACTATTCTCGATGTAGGTCACCCTTTCGAATCGAATGGTTGCGACGCGTACAAGCTGAAACAGTATCGTTCTCGCTTAAGGGGGAACACCACTGTGACGGCCGGAAAAATGAGCCCATTTTTAAGATTTTTTTAAGGGACAACTTACAGTTTTATTATAAAATTGTTATTACCTATCTTTAGTACAATGTCTTAAGAGACTATAAAAAAAAAAGTAATAGAAAAACATGCATAGATTTCCATATACAGTTAATCTCCTACATCCCTCACAAGAAAACATAGGTCGCTTATCGAAACGATATCTTTGGAACGGCAACTCTGAAATCAATTTTTTTTTTTTAATATAATCGGTATGAGTGTAGTTTCCGTTGTACGTACCGATTTTTAAAAAAAATTATTTTTGTAAAAATGGTGCGCTTGGGAAGAAAAAGTTTCGAAAATTCGCAAAAAAATGGATAGTTTTTCGAGCTTATTTAAAAAAATATGTTTTCGATCAAAAAATCGGTACGTACAACTGAAGATACTCTTGTTTTAAAGATCCTATCAAAATTTCAAGTCGATCGGATAAAAATTGACAGAGCTATTGATTCGATCAGTTAGAAAAATGTCGTTTCGAGAAAATCGCGTTTAAAGTTTGCACGGGAAAAATCACACTTCCGTTCGTGACGTTCACTGTCACTCGAATGCCCGATCAACGGTTGCATTTCTTCGATTCTCGAACGAACAGCGTACCGTGCGTAAAAACGGGAAAAACCCAAAATTTACAACCTTTAACAATGTGGGGGAACAGTGGGTAAGAAAATTGTCGGCGCGCTATTTGCCGCTAATATAGCGCGCTCGGAACGGCATCGTGACGCGTCTCACAAAATGCACTGTATCTTCGTCAATTCTTCGAATATCAACTTGAAATTTTCAGAGAGTATTTTTGAAGAGTTAAACATTAAGAAAGTGAAGAAAAAAAAAATCGAAATTTTTTCAACTTTCACAGTGGTGTTCCCCCTTAACCAACGACTATCTAATCTAATATATCAAACGAAGGACCAATCGGCCAGCAAGGAGCACAGGCAAGTACCAAAAGCCGAATTCGCACGGCTCTAGCAGAGATATTGCCGTGGACACCGTGTTCTCGCCAATCTCGGAAATATGAATCACTATCTGCCGCTCGTAAATCTCGTTTGCGATCGTTCCTTTGGAAAACACTACAACCGACCCTCTATATTTTTTTTTATATCGCAGCCTTCCTTTATCTCCCGGCTGCAGCGTGGAATGTCACGAGGGTGATTGGGTTGAAAAGCCGGTGCTAAATAAATTTTGCAGCGTGCGAGGTCCAGTTACGAGGCGCAATAACACGTGAGCCGTTCGACGCAATTACCGAAACGGTGGAAAGGAGCACGTGTGACGATAAAGGGGATCCTGGGGCGTTTGCAGATTTTTTAGATGTACCAAGAGCAAATCGGGGAAAGAAACGTGGAGGACGAACCGGGGAGCAGAATGTAGACGAGGTCACGGATGCTGGAGAAAAGTGGAAAGATGCAGAAGAGGAGGAAAAGGAGAAGAAAGCGAGGGAGGATGCAGCAGTTGCGAAACGAAGGATCGATAACCATCGTCATGGCGACCATAGCATTAACTATGTAGTCCTTTCTTCCTTAACTTCGGAAGGCTCTTCGTTCTCACAGCCTGTTCGAGCTCCCAGGATTCCTGGATCACTAGAAATCCCCCGATAACGACGATGTAGGTACGTAGTAGGAAACACGATCGCTCGAGAAATCGCCCGGGAATTTCAAATCGAATAAAAGCATCGGCACTCGTTACTCGTCGATCGACGGAAATTTGTTTCGCAGCAATTTTGCTTGATCGATGGAACAAGGGACGCGGAAAATTTGATCAGCAGTTTTTCATCAACTCTCGATGCGAAACACCAATTACCCCACTGAGAGTAAAATGCTTTTCGTTTATGCTGCTTTTAAATTTAAATAAAGAGTAATGAAAAAAAGAGAAAATGTTTGTAGATGCCATGCATACACGGTTGAAGGTAGGAAGAGCGCCGATAGAACACTGTTTCCACGCCACGGTCAACTATATAATAGCAGGTAAAGTATCTGGGTGCATGCGACGCAGCTAGAACCTCGAGGAGTTCTCGAGTGTTTCTGCATCAGCAGCCACGAGGCAGAGGTGGCAGCTAGGCGTAATACGCGAGTTTGCAGCTGCGACGTCTTAAGTCTTAACTATAACACGCCAACCTACCGAAACTGTCACGTTGCTTCGTGAAAACTTGCGAGCAATATCCTTCTCCACCTCCGCTGCCTCGATAAATTTTAAGCGCATCTTCCTTCCGAATTCCACGCCTCTAAAAGTTCGACGAGCAATATCCGCTAAGTAATTTCGAGATAAGATCATTTCCCTCGCAAATACTACCACTGCCGCGAAAAACGTTTGCGCTGGTATACGAAGGAAGAAGTTCCGACCGGAACATTCCCAAGGTGTATTGGATCGCTCGATTCGCCTACGAGGCGACTACACGCGCGTATAAAGCACGTCCCAAACGCGGTCGAGATCTCTTTAAATTCATGAGAAAAGAAGAATGTAGTTCAAGAACTTTCCGAAAAGAGCTTTGGAAAGGAGCGCGTCACGTTGAGACTTTTGCGAAATCGTCGATATCTTCTGGATGCTCCGAGTAGTTTTCCTCGAGCGAATCATTTACACAGCGCTCTCAGCTTCGCGTTTGAAAATTTCATCGGGCAGCGCCCCGCCGAAACTCTTTCATCTGTTATCCAAAGCGAATTAATAACGGTATAGATTACATTCAAAATTAGATTTGAATAATCACGAAGCCTAGGGGAAGGTCTCTGGAACTTGCGATCAAAATTTTATTCCGTTTGGAATATTCGAGAAAATCCTTGTTCTTGGGATCGGACTGCTGCATAATTGAACAATCCGTTAAGCGACCGCGGTGAAAAACGCGGACGGTGACTTTTTTTTCTGGCAAATTGATTATCCTAGATCGCCACTCGACCCCGACTGCGCCCATGTTAATAGCCAATTCCATATACGGAGGCTACAACAGAGACGCAGCAGTTTGCTAGACCCGTTTACGATCCTACTTTCATTATGCAGTAATACACGTGCTTCGTGGAAAATTTTGTCCTGTGCGAGATCGATCTGACGTAAATAACAGGCTTTTCGCTCCCGTTTATATTCCAGCGATCAATATCTCGAAAATAATTTGATTAAAAGTGCCGCAAACTAGCGGAAACAACAGTGGCGAGCACGCCTGACTAATAAGAGTTATTCGCGAGAATGGATCGTTCTCACCTGACGTTAGAAACTGCGCATTAGAAAACTTGTTGCAGAAACTGTTTCGAATCATCAGTCAAGCTTCGCTTCTATTTAAAGCATAACAGAGCGCGCTTATTCCGTCTCAGCCTTGCGTATGTATAATATATCTCTTTTGCCACACAGTTCTGCGCGAATTAATGCAATTGCGCGCGAACCCAGTAGGGGAGACCGGGGCAAAGTGACACGAAAAAAGTTTGAAGACGAATAAAATTTTTCCCTTTATATAAACATGTGTGGAAATAGATTTATAATATAATTTGAACATTACTATTGATAAATGACGAATAGCAATACTTAAAATAAACTTAAAGTATATTAAAATTCAATTTGAAAAGAAAATGCCAAAACTGACCACTTTACCCCATATATGGGGTAAAGTGACCTACTATCCGGGTAAAGTGAGGTGCAACAAAATAAGAACTTTAATTAAGGATATAGGTAATTATTAACCCCTTGCGCTGGAATGACGTGTATAGCACGGCAGCTTCTGGCTTTTCTGCACCGTGGTTGTCAAAAACTGGGGCAGATATTTCATTTTTTTGAGGTTAGATTCTGTTCCATCACGCCGCGAGGTTTTCTAGCCAGCAGACAGGTTGGGGATATTGCGCACATCACTTGCGCATTGGTTCTTAGCAGCCATTTGCAGCTCAGTTTACCCCGGTCACTTTACCCCGAATGTGTACTCAATGGAAAATTAATTATTTAATAATGTTAGTATTAATGTTTTCTCAAATGCGTGTACATGTATGTTTAGAAGCTTGTTATAAACGCGCAGAAAAAAAAATGGAGTTAAAATAACATATTTAAGACTCATTTATCCAAAAAGCTAAATTGAAAAGAAAACCAATTGGAAGTCACTAAAACTTCATTTTTAATTTTTTAAATGAATTTCCATTTTTCGATATCTGAATGTGCATAATTATCACTGTGGTATTACACACATTTATTACGTCACCAAAATTTGTAAATATATTCTATTGTTAAAGAATAAATTAAGGAAGCTCATTTTACCCCGAGGTTCACTTTGCCCCGGTCTCCCCTACGCGACGCAACAAATATGACTTTCAGTTACAAACGACGGTTTCAGGAAATGATCGTTATCTGAAAACTGTCGATAACTCGTAACGAAGCAGGCTTCCCAAGGTGAGGGTAATTACGTAATTGCGAAAAATTCCGAGGCGTCCGAGTAACCGTAGCGAATTTTTTTTCCTCCTTATATTTTTAATATCGCGGCGCGCTTTCTAACGTTACACGGACGATGTCGTAAACGTGAAAGCGCACGCGGCAATGAGCCGAGGTGCGATGCATTTCAGCGGGCTTCGCGCATTCTTTCGCGAATTCATCGGAATGAATAAGCCAGACGGGCGTTAGAAGGCATTCCATTCGATAGCTCTCGAGACCATTTGGCGCGGATCGAAATAATAGACGCGGAGAGAAACACAATGCGCTTCGGCAGAAGAATTCGTCTAAGGTGAAAAATACTCTGTATCGATCCACCTGAACTCTATTGTTCCGAGCGCTCCACAATTTATAATCCCTCGCAATTACGCGGCGGTTTATTATATGCAGAGGACAGACTCTTGTCTGTTCGAAGCTGCTTCTAAACTATCTAGTTCCCGATGACAACGCTTGCTCAGAAATCATATTCCACGCGCGTGCGGGACGTTGATTTAAAAAAAAAGAAGGATAAAGCAGCGGTTTCAGGGTTTTTGTATTCGTAACAGCGACTACCTACCTCCGGGGCGGACGATTCGTATCGCGATAAAGGATAACTCGACTATCGCGGCGTATATCGCCGAGCTCGAAAGACAGAGAGACATTTCGCAATTTCACGCTTTACAGGGGTCACGGAGACGGCGCGGCGCGGCGCGACGCGTGACGTACTACGCTTCAAATACTATAAATCTCAGGGAATTGCAGCGGGCCTTTGCAGCTTGCGCCGCTCCGCCCCGATGGGAAACACAACACGTACACTCGTGCAACGTTTCCTTGAATTTATGCCACTTTGTCCAATGAACAACATAGAGCCTGAAATTAAATTCGCCCAGAAGGTAACACGCGGAGGAACTTTGACGGACCAATGGCAGCTCGCTGCTGCAGAAAAATAACGGTGCTCGCTCGGCCCTGGACTGCGCACAGCTCGCCTATAAATGCAATTAGCTGGAGCATAATTGAAAAAAGCGAAAAGTATCTAGATGTGAATCGCGAGGCGGAACCGAGCTCAACGTTCATTCAATTCACGCGAAAATGAAGAGCAGGAATGCGCCCCAACAACTGCGGTAAAGTCTAGACGGTGATTTGTTTGGCAAAAAAATTCGCGGATCCGTCGACGATCCACATTTCCGTTAAACAGATGGATGCTCTTCTCAGCGTGACGCGTATAAATTGATACTAGACTCTACCTTCTTCTTCTTCTGCGCGCAAACGCATCGTGCTTTTCCGCTTTGACGGAAAGATCACGGAAACGCGAAGGTAACATTGAATATGTCAAAATGCAAGGTTCTTTCGCGTTGGAAATAGCGAATATTCTATGCTTCGCCTATGTGTGTCAGTCCTTGGAAGCACGATAGTTGCACGCTATTTACGAATGTAATCGAACCGATAAATGTGTATTTCAAAGTACTTGCAAAATAATGTTGCGATATTGTAAAAAAATTTGTTGCTACAAATGAGTCGACCGATGAAAAAACAGTTCCTTGTTCGAAGAACTTTTGCCAAGAATCGATCCGCCGAAACGGTGACGGGCGTGAGCAAGTGCCTGGCTCAGCAACTGCGCGAGATATAATAAGGTCTTTTACCAAAGTTACCCGAAAGTTAGGTCAGGTGGTACAGATGGTTCAGGGCGCAATTAGCTACCGCCAAGATTTCTCTAATTGCGAGCAAACATCGTAAATGAGCGGCGAACGAACGCTGTGTCTCGCTCGGAACGCTCTGCACACAGCTTGAACAATACATTATTTCCGCTCATGCGAACGGCACCGATTTAGTGTGTAATCCAGCGTGAAAGGCATGCACTCCAGCCGGAATATTAACCCCTCCTCCTTCATCACTTTTTCCACAAATCCCTTCGGTCTAATAGTGGAATCCACCCGCGGCTGCTTTTCGCACACGCGATTTTCCCCAAATTATCTGTAAAGGGCGAGTTCCTCTTGTCACCGTTCCGCTTACAAGTTCGAGCGGATAATGGTCATCTGCCTCGTGATTCATACGAACCCATCAGATGGGCGTAAAAGTAGGCGCCGAAACGGCGTCAGATTTTATCAGCAACGCCCAATTCGCGGTTCCTCCTCGGTGTTATAATTAGTGTGGCGATTAATCAACCCCGTGCGATGTTATAACTTCTTAAATGAAACTCGATGGCTTGTCCAGTCCGATAAGATACATTTTCCAGGGGTGTGCTTTGATGTATCAAGCAGAGCTTCATAGACACATGTCACAGGATACTGTTCAAAAGCGACGCGGGCGGCTTTAAAATTTAACTCGAAATAAAAGGAGAGAAGCGATGTTGCGAGACTGGTTCCAGCGCGAACGCTTTTAACATCGTCGAATAAATATGAGCTCCTCGTTAGGGACCGTACCGTTGGGGATATATAGACCAATAAATTCCCAGCAATTCCGTGCGCTGACAAAAAAGAAAGCGCAGGTTACAGTCCCCGTGGCCGTTTACAAATTTTACGCAATTCTTTCCTCGGCTTTATGTAGTCGCATCGCTTTTTATTCCAAGTTACACAATCCACTTGCTATTACGATGCTAATCTTCAGCGCACTTTTATCGAGTGGACTGGCCAACCGTAACAAATCGGAAACGGGGAAACCGCAGCGCGACGATATAGCAACACCGTTCTTGTCGTTGATTGAAGCGGGATTTCTCTTCGAAGGTGAAATCAATTCTGCAACGACTGTGCACTACACGTTTGTGTATAAAGTATAAAGAAAAAAGAAGTCTAGAATGTAGATGGAGACGTGCACGAGGATTTGCAGGAGCATCGACGAGCCAAGAAAGGGAACAATTAAGAATTAAGAGAAGAATCGGACGACTGACAGTGCTCGGTATGCTCTCTAACTTAACTGGCTCGCGACTCGGTAGGGTTAGCTCGCAATTAGTTCGAAGAGGTCGCGAAAACTTCTCTGGGGAATAAAGTTACCGCGGATTGGATTAACTTGCGTACGGGAGCGTGGCACGGAGCTAGGTCGGACGTGCAATTTGTTTCTCAGGGCCGTACCGCGGAATAACCTCGGAGGCGGTTCCAGCATCGCGGTGTACAATACGCTAGCATCCTCGCGCGGTGTACACCGAGTACCTCAGACATCTCGAATGGAGCACCTTTCAACGGCAAGCAGAAGCCCAATTCTCGATAAGCTCGCCCGAGGAAATGTCCTCTGAAGCTGAAACAAACTGCTCGCCCACTCCAAGCCGGCTTATTTATTTCATTTTTTTCCTCTACTAACAATCGGACTACCGACTTTCTTCCCGTTAGTGGGCACAACGCCAGACACTCACCCACGTAAATCAATCCGTTGTTTCTTCTCCTGGCCGAGTGCTCGTCGAACGTGATTACAGTTTCGCGGTACACGCAATACGTAATCTCGTAAATACCACTATGTTTGAGAACGATCGAGATAGCGGTAATTGATCGTTCGGTCAAATTCCATTTCCTTCGCACTTTATGGCTATCATCTGTATTAGCTGGATGCTACGAATAGAGTTGCATTTAATTAACTCGGCCCCGCGGATCGCTGAATTTATGTCAGCGCTTTTATCGCGACTTACCGCTTTGCTGGGCTCAGTTCTTTAGCCATGTACATAGTAAACGAGCGACACTCGTATGAAATGATATTTATTTCGTGAAAAGTGGACTGTTACCCGGTATCTTTTGATCAGACACGGTTATGAATTTTGTCCTGCCGGCGTCGCGTCGATGGGTTTTGTTCGAGAAGCTCGTGAAAGACCTAGCAGGCCACCCATAAGAAACGGACGACGCGATCGAGATCGCGTGACTGCCTAACTTGCGACATAAATTATTTATGAATTATAGCCCAGTGTGTGCTAGCTGCGCCGACAACCACGGAGGAAGGACACTATAGCTAATCATCGTCCGACGACCTGGGCAGGCGCATTCTTCTAGCTTACGTTCATCATCCTGTCGCGTAACATCCTTCTTACTAATAAAAAACCCTTCTCCGGGCAAGCGTATACAGTAGAAAGAAATGCGACTCGAGCAATAAAGGGAACGCACATTTGGGCCGACGAGCTAGATCGTGTGAACTCGAGAACACTTTTCCGCTGCGAATTCCTCGAGCGTGACGCGACAACAATCGCGCAAGAAATTTGAATTACACCGGGGCAGAGTCTGCGACATTATCGCAAATTGCTCGTAACCATGTGAAACAAGTCGGGAACTAAAGAAACACTCGAGTGCCCGCTAACGTTCACCTTCAAAATTCATCGACCAATAAATCGTTGATAGAACAACACGATTGGAGGCTTCTGAAAGCGTGGCAAGCAATCGAAGTAGAGAAGATGAATCGAAGTTAGAGGAGATATCGTAAGAAATACTCAAGAGCTGATCAGTTTAGGTAAAAGCTACTGTCTCGAATAGTCGAACTGCTTCTAATCGTCGGTTGACTTTGTTCCGTGCGACGAGCAGATTAACCCGGCGTTGGTAAGGTGGGGTCTCACCAGAGATGGGCAAAGAATTATTTGAAATAAAAATTTGTGTATGAAATTTTTATTTTAAATAATTTTTTGCATAGACCCATCTCTGGGTCTCACAGACGCCAAAGATTTTAAATTGACTATAATTTTTTAACAACGCGTTGCAGTGAGTCGTGCCTAGTGTTCCTGATTTCTCGATGTTTTCGGCATCTCGAGAAATGAGAAATGAGATTATATTTCTCGAGAATTCTCGAGAATTCTCGAGAATCATTATTTTCATTTTGTGAGGATCCATTGCCATCATCTGAGTGAGGAGTATCAGCAGTATTTTTTTTACATAAAGTATTTTTAAAACGGCTAAATGTATCCCATGATTATAACAAAACTGTTGGTATGCCGGAGAGAGTCGTCCAAACTTTTGCATAACAGACGCTCCATCACTCATAACAGCTAGAACGTCTTGTTTTAGTGAAAGACTAAAAGAATTTAGTTTTACATCAATTAATTCCAAAGTTCTTTCAGATGTACAGCTTCCATAAATCGGTATTAATCCGAGATTAACAGATTCCTTGCTACTATAATACATATGTACATCGATATATCTCTTGTTATTTACACTAGTCCATTCGTCAATAGATATGCTGAACTTTTGGTCGTTCAATTTAAGTGTATTTATTTTTTTAATTAATTCTCCTTTTTTCTGTGTATAAAAATCCATCATTAACTGCATTATGTCTGATGAATTACGAGGAAGATTGAATCCTTTAACCGCTATACTTTGTCTTATAAATTCACTTTTTGATATTTGATTAAATGAAAAGCGATCAACAGCTGCCAATTTCGATATTATTTCTGACAAAGTTGGTCGTGTAATAAATTTATCAATAGTTTCATTGTTGTCTGAACATCGGAATCGTTTGAGTGATTTAAAATTAACACTGCTGGTACTTGGCTCATCCATATTTTCCACTTTTTTCAAACCGTGAATACCTTCAAGATGCCTTCGGAGACCTATAGTCGCCGATCCTTTGCATGAAAGCTGTTTTTCACAAAGATTGCAGATGGCAGATTCTTTGTTTTTACTTTTTCGAAAGTATTCCCAACAGTCCTTATAAGTTTTATTCATATTGAGAGGCTCAATTTGACACAAAACGTGCACAGACGAACACAAGAATCTTCCTCTTTAGAATTCAAAAGTAGACTGACTGTTTATCGCGCAGGGCCAGCGAGTCACCAGTACGGCGATCATCTATGTATTCTTTCTGAAATCTGATTGCTGCCGTCCAAACATTGTGTTACATTGTATCGTGCACCGAACGCAGCAAGGCCGTCGCGCATTTTAGTGAAGCGCGGCGCTACGAAGAGAAAAGTTTATAAACAATTCCGCAATTCTTCATATGTATTATTAACATTTATTACAAATGTTTATATGTTCAGAATTAACTAGTAACACACAATTTGAACTAACTGAAAATTTATTTCTGAAAACAAATGGGATTTATAGTAATTTTCCTACTCTTAAGTTTCTCGAGAAGTACTGTAATTTCTCGAGAAATGAGAAATAAGAAATTATAAAATTTCTCGAGAAATTCTCGAGAAAGAATTCTCGAGAAGGAACACTAATCGTGCCTCAGTGTAGCTTCCCCTTCCCTAACCAGCTACTCGATGCCATAAACAACAATTTCTATTGAAAATTAAAGATGTTTAATTAGTTAAGTATTTCTTGGTAATAAAAATTTAATTTGGTGGATCTGCATTTTTATTCTGTAAAATATCACGCCATTATGTAATCTCATATTAATTACAAGATATGGAATTGTATAATACACTACAATTATTTATTGTAGTGTTATACCTTACTACTCTTGTTACATTTCCCCACCTTACTAACGCCGGGTTAAAAGCAGGACGAAACGCGTATTAGGACTCGGTGGAATAATTATCTACGTGACCGTTTATAATTCATGAATCAGCTTTGAATCTGTATAATTGCTTGCCCCTTGGTGAACGGACGTGCGTGGACGTGCTTGGTCGTGCAAGGGGGACCAAAGAGGTGAGTGGAAGAAGCTTTTATGCACTGATATTGAGCCCCAGCGCTCTCTAACTGTTATACGAAACCGCGGGCCGCAGGATATGCAGCATAATGTACCGGATATGAACTGGATAATGCCAGAGGTGAAGTACGCCTGCCACCAACTCAGATAAAAATAAGGATAAAGTAGCAGCGATAGGAAACACTGCTACCAATAAAAAACGCACCAGCCTGCACCCCCCAGAAACATAATACGAGCGAATTACGCAAATAACATAGATTTCAACTGGCCGGATCGTTCCCCAGTCACGCATCGGTCTCTTGTTAATTAGACACTATCGCGGTTTGACAGCCCCAGAGGCGAAGCACCCGCGAGGACACGCGGGGGTTCGTCAAACATCGTTTGCCATTGAAATGAAGCAACTCGGAGCTCTCGTCGCGAAAAGTAGCAATAAATTTCATTTCCACGCGGAGGTTACGCGGTGCGTACTGTGCTCTAACTGAAATTTCCATCGCTTTGTGATACTCCGCGGCGAGAAAAGTGCCGCTCTGGGACGCCGCTGAGAACTGTAATAAAGTTACGGAGTTACGCTGGTCTTAAATTTATCGTGGAACAGGCAAACGATCAATTCCGCTAAGCCGCGACAGTTTGCGGTACAAGTTTTATCTGCGAGAGGCGATGAGCTCCATGAAATGCGTTTATCAAAAGCTCGAGCTGTTTGTTTGGTTCTCTCGCGACGAGATTCGGCGAACGTCGATAGAACGCGTACCTGAAGATATAAGCTAATGAAACTTCCCAGATTACCGTTATTCTTTGGGACGTCGTCGTCCGGCGATTTTCCGCGGGAATTATCTTCGCTAGGCGTAAAATCGAATTCCCGTTGCTTTCTTCTCGAAGCAGGTTAAATGGCTAAATCTAGTTTATAAAATGCCAATGTCTAGTAGTCCAGTACGTATGGCGGTAAAAGCGATTTCACGGTGCCCCGAATTTGGAGCAGGTCCAAGCTGAAAATCGATCGACCTTTAAACCAATCGGGTATACCCGCTCGCCCCTTCTTTGCCGGACAATACAACGAACAAAGTATCGGCTCCGCTATCGGGAATCGTTCCGATAGAAATCTATTCTTGGCGAAGGAGAGAAATATTTCTGTCATGATCCTCGCGCGTACGGAAATCCGAATGAGAAATCGTCCGTCCCACGGAGACTGAATAATACGGTACATCTGTAAGGCAACGAATTGTTTTATTCAACCAGGATTTACGACGCGATTCGAACGTTCTGATACGAAACGTTTCGCTGGAACGGAGCAAGCGACCTGTAAATCTTCGATAGTCGCATTTACGTGAAATAAAAAGTATTTATTAATTCAATGAATGGGTAAGAGCAATTTACTAACAGAAAGAAGAGAAAATGACTGATTTAATTGAAAGTTGAAATAAAAATCGCCTGACCGACTCGACGAGAAGAAAAGCGACCGATAGTTGGTGAAAGACAAGGCAAAGAGGTGAACAGCAGAACCAGCAAAGGCTTCATACCGCGGTGGATTAATTCCCAACCCCTAAAGCTGCCGCCACGCTCCTCTCTTTTATTCCTTTTAGTCGTGTCGACTTGCTCGATCAATGTTAGGTGAATGGAAATCGAAATAATTGTGGCGTGCTTTCGGAATTCGAGCACAGCAGAAGGCGACCAGGTATAGTAGAGTCATAAAGTTCAACTGGAGGTTTCGTGGCCGTTGGACTTTGCCAGGCGACGAAACCTCCCCTGTCTCAGGAGTCGAGGTTTTTTACGATTTTTGCAGCGGCGCGCATTTCATTCGGTTTCGGAATAAACGCGATCGTTGACCAGGCATTCGGTTCGAAGTCAGTGTCTTGAACGATTGTGCTCTTCATTCGCTCGATATATATTTCCTCCAAAGAAGTTTTTGTGTTATATCCTAAATTCTTAATATATAAAGCAAAAAGTGTGTGTATGTTTGTCGCCTAAAAACTTTTGAACGGTAAACTCTGGGGTCACAAAATGTGTCCCTCCTCATTATGCCTAACTAATCCAGATGAATGTGATTATATTCACAAAAAGAAATAATTTTTTTTGTAAAATCAGAATCTAAATTTCGGGCGACGCCGAGTAGTAAAGCTAGTAAACTATAATCTTTGTTGAGTTTATTTAGACGCATAATTCATTACTACCCTCACGTCTCCCACCTTATAATTGGTACATACATATTTTGCGTGCGTAAGCTGAACTATAATTGCTAGGTATAGTATTTGCTCAAGTATCCTCGGAGTTGCGAATATACAAGAAGCTCTTGTCCAGCAAGAGAACCGATCGGTCACGTGCTATGATCTTAGGTAATGCAGCATAATGCAACCTAAGGCAATTACGCAAAACGTTAAATAGGATTTCCTTTCCCTTAAACTGACGCTTATCGATCATTCCTTGCGACGATTACGCCGAGCTGCCAATGTATGTCGCGTTTTATTTGAACAGGTATCGTCTACAATTCTTGTGTGCTTTTATACGATCGAGTGAAGTAGCGACTCATGGCACTGATAATTAAGTTGATTGTGCAATAATTCTCGACTCAGCACCTGTCGAGCGAGGTTTATTTAACCGCGGTATTTGAACAAACACGGAAAGAACGTCGGCTAGTTAAACTTGGTTTAATCTGCGACTCGAATGAATCTCGAAACGGGACGATGTTACACGTGTCCCATGAAACTGTCTAAGCGAGTCTAATTCGAGTTGCGTAATTTCAGGGGACACACGAAACTTGATGATTTACATAAAAGAGTTTAAGAACACGTGAACATCTGTTCACACCTGAACACGTCACTCGTTCGTCCACGGTTAACAACCCAACACAATGCGCAATTTCGCCACAGCGGTGATTGAAATACAGTTCTTGAGACCGCAATTAAGCGCTAACGATGCAATCGCGGACCGTTAACTCGAATGAAATGGCAATCAAAGATTACGACAAACGTCAGACAGAATTGTTTGGGTTTTCGTTCAGTTGAACGACGGCGACGCGTGCAACGGTGGAAAGTCGCGATGGTTTCGTGTACGCGTAAGTAAAACCAACGTTTTGCAATGCGATATTGCAGTGGACTCGTGCATTTCGACCGATATCGCGCTGGTGACAAATGATTAACGAACGTCGGTCAATGTATCCACCGCAGACGCTTGTCGAGAGTAGGTATACCACGGTGATAAAAAACAATTCAAACATAAACTCTGTCTATCGTGACATATTATCGCGTCGCGTATAAATACCGGTATCGCACACACGTTCGCCACTGTTGTCGCATTCTGACATTTCTTGGGGGCGTCGCGATTTATGACACTCGGACCTGTTGTCATCCGTGTCAATCCGAGAAGAGTCAATGAAAACGTTAAGATAGATATTATGAAGTGTGGACTTAGTGTAGTAGCCGCGAGTGATAAGATCGTGGGGCGCAAATATTTCCAGGCTGAATTTGTTTTACTGGTGAGCAGCTGCCGCATGTGTCCCTTCCCAGAAGGTCCCATTTTCGAACAAAATTATGATTTTATCCAAACAGTATATTTTCTTTTGTTTCCCATAATTTTAATACCACGCGCGCGTAAATTTATTTTAATTTTGTTGTGTATACAGGGTGTCAGAGGACAGAATGTTTGACACCTGGGCCTTTTTTCATAAATTCGCCACTGGAAACGCGACAAGATTAACGTGACATACCGAAATCGTGCCTCACCGCTGTTGATCAAGCGTGTTTACAGAGAGCGTAGAAGGAAACTAAATAATATTCATAAGTAGCGGCTAAACTTACAGATACCCCGAAATGTCTATGCTTAACAACTACTTGGAGTCATATAAAGTCCAAGGTAGTGGAACGTAGCCGCATTACATGTGGTTAAGAATATTGTGTAACGATAGGATATAGCGTATACAATCGGCGACAAAAGTTTCACTTTCGAACAGGACTTGAAAACTGTTGAAATATCAATTTCGGTTCTCCAAACGGTTTTAAAGAACCTTTATTCTGAATACCTGTTATGAAGAACCGAAATTTTCAAATATTATCTGTTCGGTTACGGTTCCTACTTCCCTCCTCAAATCGGTTCCATAACCATTATTTTTTCAATTCTACATTGGTTCCGGAACGGTTCCAAAATTAATTCTTGTGTGTGCAGATTACTGTATACGTGCATAATTTTTACAAAATCCTTATAGAAAAAGCAGAAATATTTATAAATATCACCGATTTCTAAAAAAGCGTTGAAATAAATAAATCAGTTACATATTTTTTACATTCACACACACACAGAATATTATTCAGAATGAGAAATTAAAAGTTTCTCCCGTTTCTAGAAGGATTTTGTAAAAAAATATGCACATATACAGTAATCTACAGCTACAATAATAATAAATGATATCAATTAAGGAAAAGTCAACACAAGAATTGATTCTGGAACCGTTTCGGAACTGCTATACAGAACCGAAAAAATAACGATTATGGAACCGATATGAGGATGAAAATAGGAACCATAACCGAAACAGATAATAGTTGCAAATATCGGTTCTTCATAACAGTTATTTGAAATAAACGTTCTCCAAAACCGTTTTAAACAGAAACTTTATACAACACTTTTAAACCGTTATTTTCGGAACCATTGCAGCCCTTCTTTCGAAGCAAGTGCGATGTCAGGAGCACAGTGGAACGAAGCGATTAGGGCGGAACACCCACGATTATCTCGCGTTATCACGCCACGGAGCTGAGACTTTAGAGAAACCACAGGTACGATTGACGCGTTGCAAGTTTAAAATCGAGGATACCAGCGAAGCGGAACGTTCAACGCGGCTGTTTTTTCTTCATCGAGAGAAAAACCGGTAGTCGCAGATCTAATGCCAGCTCCCCTTGAATCGGCAGCCCGCTCACCCCGTGCACGTTGTTACATAACGCTCACCTTTCCCACTTTCCCTGTGCTCTTTCTGTCAACGAGTCAGCGAGGCCGGTGAGGTCGGTCGGTCTTCCGTGCTCGCCCACGTGCTAGATACTCGTTACTCCTCTCCTTCCTCTCTTTCTTCGTCGCTCGACTAAAGCCCGCGCTAAACACCAGCAACCTTGGCCTTTGACGACTCCGAACGGGATGCGTCCGAGTAGAAGGTGCGTGCGCGCGATTGCGCGAGAAACATCACCCCTCGCGAGCCACGAGAGTGTCGCTAACTTATCTGGAAAGGGGCGACGACCAACAGGATCAACCCTTCCCACCGAGCGAACCACCGTTTCCTGACACCGATCCACTCATCTAACTGACCTTCTCAATACAACCGGTTCTCGCGCGCAATTCTGAACCTCCCCTGTCCTCCGCGATCTCGTCACCATTCACTCGACAATCCACCGATGCACGTTGCGATCTTCACAACTTACCCTCTGTCAACTTCCTCCAGCTACTCGAGTACAAGTTCGACTTATCAGTCTCCCCGATCGTTCGATTAAATCTGTCCACTGTCGACGACAACACTTCGCTCTGTCATATACACACAGCGAGCTTTCCCCTCGAAAATAAACTAGAGACGAGAAACTTAATCGTAACGAGGAGAGACGAGGCAGGACGGAAACACGAAGCGCGCGGCGTCTCGGCGAAGACTGGCGAGGTGACCGGCCGTGAGTCGACGCCAACGTCGCGTCGACCGACGTCGGCTCAAAGCGCTCGCTCACTCGCTCGCTCGCGCGCTAGTATGACGGCGGACGTGATTGGCCGGGCTGCTAGCACCGTCTCTCTACATTGGTCATCGTCGACCCCCGAGAGCCGATGCGCTTTTTCAATTCCACTATACACACGCACCGATAGAATCCAATCGCGGCAAACGGACCAAGGTGACGGATAATGGGATTCAACGCGACGTTATGCATCGATTATTCCAAGTGATCAAATCTTAATTGCCTCGAAATTGAAGCGAACTGTCGCCACGTCGCCTTGTTGCTGATAACCCTTCTGTCGGGTGAAAGAACGGAGAGAGGAACGGCGAGCACCGAGGCGATAAGCGAGTGGGTGCAGGCTGCAGAGACCGTTTTTGGTCAGAGTGACCAAATTGAAAGCGAATGCACGATACCGAGACACGCGATATATTCGGTCTGGTGAATTTCACTGCATTTCCTGTACGATATTCAAATGAGACGGGGAATCGAATAAAAGTATTAGCTCGCCCCGAAGGCAAGCTTTGACGAACACCGTCCTACCGTATCCGGCTCAACGGAACTCATCAAGGTCGACCGCTTGCTTCCCCTAGAGTACCTAGACACCTAGGTACTTTCCTTCTAAAATTCTAGCGTCGAGCTACCTTCATCCACGACACATTATCAACAGCCCACGAAAATAATTCAACTAAATCGGTACGTTACGTAACATTTACCAGTGCACAACGTTCTCCAACGTGTCGTAAGCAGGCAAAACGCGGCGTAAAAAGACACGCGTGCCGGTTTAGAAGCATGTAAACACGAACTGCCAAACTCGTTGACGCGCGACCAACCACAAGCTATGATACATAACGCCCAACATACGGGCCACGCGGTGCACGAGGGCGCCGCATTTGCTGTTCGCATCTGCGGCTACGATCAACAGTATTTATAGCATAGAATTTCCTAATTCTGTATCCATATTTTCGGACGAATATAGGAGGTGGCGTGAGGAGGTTCGCGCAACGGTACAACCACCGTGTGCCTATTAGTCTTTTGTGTAATTACGCGTTTCCCGCGATTCCCCTGGCTCAACCTATAAATCTGCGATAGATCTCTCCCAAGGAAGTGGAATCAGCTCCGTCCAAATCTTTCCCAGACCCGCGGCGAGGGGTTTGCGTATCGAGAGGAATCTAATCTTTTCTCCGTGCAATTATATTATTCCTGGTCTAATTAACGCGGCTAAATGCTCGTGCTTATCGCCGAGACCTAGGTTTCGCACGAAGCTTGGCAACTTGTATCCAGCGTTTGTTCCCACGGTAATGTCAACGCGCATAGGTACCCTACGCCAGTTTCTGTCCGGTGCGCTTTCTTCGGGCGTAGCGCGCGCACCTTTGTATTATGCATGACCAGGGTGTTAAGTGTAAAAAGAAAAGACAGAAGAGACTCGTTGCCGCGGGGCGTGAGACGCATCGGAGGGTCTAAGTCTCCCTCGCACATCTTCCTCAGAGACAATGGAATGTGCATGGTTGTATGGCATCCGCCACTTTGGATGAACCGACTGCGGCTGTTACTACCATCGGAACCCTGCTTCCGTTCGCATTTAAGCTTACGGGAGTTTTCATCGCCGCAACTTCTCTAATGGCCGCTAGACACACACTGAACGTAATTGGTTAACGTACCGTGTCCTCGTTCTCCCGATCATTCCGAAACGAACTTAAGCGGTTTCATAGAATATTCCGTTACCGTGAACACCCTGGAAGCTACGCGATGTTTAACGAGCAAACTATATTACCCTAACGCGACATCCAGCCGCCACAGTCGAAATATATCGAGCTGCCGCGGCGTTCTCCCCCGTGGCACGAATAATTTAGTAGGTATGTAGGCATTCCCTTTCGGCGAGAATCCTTGGACACTCCCATTCTCTCGATATCGATACCCAGAGATTCGTTTCCTTTCGTTCCATCGAGCTTGTGTAGGTAGTAGGGACAAGCGACTTTAGGAAATCGTTTGATTCTCCTCGCATAAAACGTCCCGCTGATCCGTGTAATACGGGCTTTAAATTTGGCCGTCGACCTACGGCCTGGCCGCGGGAAATGCGCGCAGAGCCGACGTTCGCGAGCTTTCCGTGCAAAAACTGATAAGGAAAATATATATTCCCACTTGACTTGGCTTCTATACCTTTTTCGCTCCCTTAAGCTCCCGAGCGCTGACGAGGTATCTTGGAGACTGGCCAATTTACACCCCTGGTCTTCTTTCAGATCGTCGGATAAGAACGGAATTGAAATAATCTCTTTATTCCTGCTACGGAGCGCCGCGCGTTCTTCTCAGATACGAATGATTTCCCGCTGGGGAACGGGGAGAGAGGACCGATTCACCATCCACTTTTGTTTCCTCCCGAATGCTGTATATTTCTTTTGCCCCTCTTGTATGCATGCTCTGCTCTCGAAACCCTCACCTTCTTAACCCACTCCGAATTCAAAAAACGTATGACGCGGTTCGCAATATCTCTGCAGCATATTTCCGTCTCGGAGGTCATACCGAAATAAAACGACGTCTTATTCTTCGAGTCTGTTTTCAAACGATCGCTTCAGGTACGTTATTTCTTGTCTCGTCCACGTACATATCAGAAGTAGCCTCTTTAATTATTACACGCCCCCTCCTTCTTCTGTCAAAGGCATTGAAATCGCCACGGAATGAGACGAGTAAGCGTATTTATTAATTTATTACGTGCTGTCTGCCTGTATCGGGGGGTCAACCAAGGCCAGGGAAATTTTATTTGCTCCGATAATAATGCTTTCAGCCTTAATTATATTACTTTGGACGCTTTCGTTAATGGCTTCGGCGAACCGTTAATCGTCGCGTAATGACTACACGAGTTGCCAACTTTTTCAAATTGGTCTGCACATTTGGATTTTTAGAAGAGCGATAACCCATCTCTGGGACGTTTAGAAAGAATTTAAGGAACCTCTGTTGGTAATACTGCAACGATGTTTAATTCCTGCGTAATGGTTTATGTGTACAGAGAAGTAATTACGTTCTCGAGACACGGCGTTTCGGAGGAGTAACATCCGGGATTGAATTGGAACGCTGTATCGTGTAAATACACTGTTGCGAATGCTGCACGTATTAGGTACACGTATCGAGAGCGCTCGTGGTGTATTTAGCAGCGAAAATAGCGCTACTCGCACCGAGTATATGTACAGCTATTCTAAACCTAAAATCAACGATTATAGCCGTGGCAGGGATGTTGGCCATTTACCGCAAATGCGAACCTATCAGGAATAAGCTGCAGGATCAACGATCGACTGACTTCACAAGCACCGGTACCCAACTTGGCTTGATAATTTACCTGGCACCGCACCGGTTCACTCTACAGAGCCGTTAATGCGAAGAAAGCCCCCCCACTGTTCGTAATTGTACTCTTTGATGCAAGAACGGCCTCGGGACACTCAGGCTCTTTTTGCATAAAACGCATAATTAGATTCCTCATTCTTTTCTACATATTCTCTCTAAATTTCTTTTCTCTATCTATAAAATTGACAGAGCTACGGTAAATTTTGTCAGCCGATGTAAAAATATAGGATATTTGTTTAAAATATTATGTAAATTTGAAATAAATCATGTTAAGAAAATATTTTTTCTATATCTCTTCATTTTATGCAAGAAGGGTCTAAGAGGGCTTATAATTAAAATTAATTTAACTGATTAATTTATTACATAATTCCAATTGTAATAATCTATCTATGAAAAATATCTAACTTCGTACAGATACTTTTCACGAATCTGACTTTTGGGGCACCGAGGTCCTTCTCGAATTCAACAATAATTATTCCCTCCGAATTCCGGTGGCCGCGCAGAATTTGAAAATAACGGAATGACGCGGTTACGACGCGACTCTTGAAATTGCTTCCCCGCGTACCTTCTGCTCCCCGATTTATACGCGTCGCAGTTTGCTTGTAACCAATATCGAACATCTGTCTTATTCTTCGGCGTACGAGTGAGCGCAGTTTACATTCAACGAAGACAGATACCAGATCACTGGAATACGTGGTTATCAAGGATTCTGGAAATTGCACCGTCGGTATCTCTCTTAAGATTACACTGCGCGAGCCTGCACACTGCCGCTGCCAATCCCTAGAAATGACCCCAAGCATCCTGGCACCGATTTCTCCGCATTTAGCGTGGCCACCTTTGCCTCAGAATCCAGAAGCCTTTTATTATGTATTCTCGACTCAAGATCTTCAGTGACGCTTTGTTAGACTGTAACAATGTCGTTATCTGCATCCTTAGGCGCGTAAAAATAAAACTTTGTTCCTCCACGCTTTATAAAGTATATTTATTAAAGTATCTTTTGGCGCCAATTATTAAAGTAGCACCCAGATCAAAGGAAACATAGTGTAGGTATTTTCTTCTCAAAAAATAGCTGTTTCTTCCCTACGAGATTACAGTATGGTGATTTATAATCTCGTTGAAAGGGTATCCTTCTCAAAAGCCACGGTAATTTGCGAGTGAGTAATTATCGGGTTCGAGCGTAATTTGAGGGCGCGATAGCGAGGTAATTAGGCGAGGGGCTTCCATTAAATGGTAAACTAGTAGCGAATTATGAGTAGGTGAACACACTGTATCCGACCGAGAGTAATTACGTCAAGGGAATAATAGGGGATTTCGAGTATCATCGTCTCATAGCGAGAACCGTGACATAATGAAGTTAGCGAAATGGCCACCGTTGACTGTCGAGATTGATCCGCGAGCAATCGAGCCTGCTGCGACAAGCCGAAGCTGCGGACCCCCATCGATGGAGAAAAATTTACAACGAGCGAGGAAATTACGTGTGGAAAATGTTTTGAAGGGTGTTGGCTCGTAACCCCGGGCACGTATTCCGCATCGATCAGCCGCACGCTCGTTTAAGGCAACATACGAGGGAAGCGAGGGCTTCTCGAACCGAGCACGTATTCCCCAAAAGCCGCGGAACCTACGAAAAGGACGAAATTTGCAATTAACGCGTCTACAGAAGCTACGACGTGATCGCAGCATGGCTGGCCAATCATAAACTGCCGACATACATATCTATCTCTTCGGCAAACGACGATTTATCTCGCAGGTGTTGCTGTGTAAACGAGAACTTTTCTTTCCGAGCACGTTCCACGAAGAGCTTACGCAACCAGCGCAAGCATCGACCGATCGAAATCTTCTTCCGCCTGTGATGCAAAGTTTCAGCTTTTGGAAACGTTAATACCGTGAGACTGTCGGGGACGCGTAGACACGCAGTGACAATGAAACGAAGAATTCTACGGCAGGGGAAATGTTAATAGGGACGATTAAGCGCTCCTCTCCGATATTAACGTTCCACGTAAACCGAGCGTGCCATTTTCATTGTTCGTTTTTGCCTTGCTGGCTCCGCCACTGCGACTGATTCGCTTTGCAGAATTCAGGATGACGAGGATAACTTGGTAGCTCGGTGGCGGATGGTGCCGCGAAATAGCACGAATCCCGGCATCGTCAGCGGCGCGGGGTTTAACAAGGAAATCGTTAGACGGAGCGTGATTAACCCCGCCGTTGCGATAATAAACGAGCTACGAGCTTCATAACTCATCGGTGCCCTGGTCTCATTCTTCCTTGCAACTATGTTCGCGTGTTCTTCCTCGTAGGTATCTATCGAAAGGAGATCATGGAGCGTTTAATAACCTATTTACTCTTTACTGTTTACACGTGGCTTGCGCAACGAAACCACTTTCCACTGAACGCGATACACGATTGGATAGCGAGACTCTCTGAAATGCTGCAAATACATAGATAACATAGGAGAATATTGTTGCGCAAGATTGACAAGGGGTGGGGTTGCCAGCCGAACTTAAAAATAAAGTATTTTACGTTATTATAGGTAAATGTACTTTATAGTTTTGAATAACAATAAAGCACGCGAAAATACTTTATTTCACAATTAATGATATTACGTGAAACGTAATGCAATAATATTATCTTTTATCTGTTCCCGCCACTTCAGCATTTACTGAGAGAGTTTTTTCTGTCATGAATGTGAAGTGACGGGATGAAAAAAATAACACCTCTCTTAATCTAATAAAAAACGAATGATTTATATATTTCAATAAGAATATTGAGTGCAATGACGCCATTGAGATATTTAAAAATAATAAAAATTTACTCTGTAATGCTAAAAGCAATAGAAAATATGTTTGGAAGAAATAAAAACTAATAAGATTAAAATGTACTTTTAATTTGTTGACTGTACTTTTGTGTATACCCCACGAAAGCAAATATAAAAAAGTTGGCAACCCTAACAAGGGGACATAGACAATGCGATAAGCGTAGACGAAAATAGAGAAAGTAGAAAAAGAGAAAGGAACGAGTGTCTCTTAAAATTACGAGAATACGTTATCGCGAGAGACCGGGAAATATAAAAGGGACGCGATCAACTCGATGGAATTTCTTATCGCAATTATCGCCCCACGGAACCGCTCGTGGGCGACCCGCGCCCGTTTTTTTTTCTCTAAGAGCAGTCGTCCGTTATAAAGCGATCCATTGTCGTTAATTTTTCATGGCTCGGGTTACGGTTCGTCTCGACGTCGTCAAAATCGACAACGTCGTTACAGTACCTATATCCGTAAATTAAATAATTAATTGGCAGGGCGGTTGAATGCAGTCGCTACGATTAAAACGTGTAACGGAAAAGTAAACAGGGGGCGAGCAACGATAAATGAATAAATTGACAGACAAACTGAGTTTGCAGAGATTGTGTTTTCCGCGTTGCGAGTGCGCGTTTTATCGATACCGACCAGCGTAAAGGACAATTTTAAAAAAGATATACGAGCCTGAAATGGAAATACGAGGGCGATAACTCTCGATGAGAGGTTCTCTACCGAGCAGCAGGCGTAATAAACTTCTAATTACTTTCGGGACGAATACCGCGGGTCCCGCTACATCCACGACGGTTTACAGAGCAACTTTCAATCTCATAAAATTCCGCGAACCAACGGACAACGGGCGAAACTTTCGCCTAAAACGTGAGTAATTTAACGTCGTGTTTTCCGTTCATTAGAAATTACCATGGAAGCCAGCGGGATATTCAGCAGTCGAGCGACAGCTGCGATTTTATTCATACAACTTGTCACAACTCGTTTGCATCTCGATTCGCCTGTTAGCTAACACCATTTAGTAACGCGCTATAAATAGAGGCAACAGGTAAAGCGTTAATGCGGGAACGAGAAAGTCTCGAAGCGAGAGAAAATTACAATAGAAAAGAATTTTCAAGCCACGTTCCCTCGGGGAAACGTTGAAAATGGAAGTTCATATGTACAAGTCTCGAGGTCAAGGCTGAAACTTCCTACTCGTGTAATCTCATAAAAAATGGCGGTCAAGATAGGCTTCCACAAGGCAACGTCTGTGAAAGAGTATTGTATTCGCAACAGAGTATTAAAACGAGGAGTTTTCTATATACAAGTATATTTCTAGAACGAAAGTGGAATAGCAGGTTTGGATTCTCGTGCGCTTTCAACGCAGCCAAATACCAGCTACTCGATCCCCGAGATGCACTGGGAATCCCAGAGCGCAGAGAGGCGCAGATAACACGCAGGAGTACAGAGGCAAAGTCAAAGCCTCGTTCTACGTGTGCGAAGAGCGTGTGCAAACAGTGGAGAATCGAGGGTATCGTGCGAGTTATACTAATTTCACCGCTTCGTCGTCGAGTAAGTACTTTGCAGGGAAATGGAGGCTCTTTGTCGCGAGACCTGAAAGCCTGATTCGTTGCTTATCTCCTGTTGCCGCTTCAAAATATCTGGCAAACTCGCTTGATGAGTCATAGTATAGTGCACGTTACCCCCCTGAGCCCTTTCGTCCCTGTATATTTAATTAGTTGATAGATTAATCTACGTAACGTTTGGCTCGCGGCGAAGCACTAGAGACGTGAAAAGTTGAGGAAGATACGTAGCAATGAATATTGCATCTGAGTTTAGCACTCCTGCTTTCAGAACCATAATAATAGTAATAATAAAACACTGATGATCCGGTTAATCCGTGACAGAAGAGTTGCGATGTCGCGCGAGACGCATCCTCGATAACAAGATTTAACCAGGAAAGTGGACTGCGCGTATCGGCTCTTACCTGTGTTACAAACGCTGTCGCGAGGTTTGCAGAGGCTCGGAGCAAGGTCTGGCAGTAAGTAACCCGATGATCGACGGTTCGCTGTGTCAAGAAACTTTACCCGACGACGCGACGCCCGTCGCGAAACATTGTTCTCGTTTTATCTCGTGAACGTCCATCGATCGTAATGCATTTGATGATAAGGGCTACACACTGGGAAACCTGCTCGCCGCCGAAAGCATCTCGAGTTGCCTTTCAACGATCCGAGAGGCCATTAGGCCAGATAAATCTCTACTATATAAATGTTCCGATGGGAGCGCGATACATTATAAACTAGATAAACTATGGTCGCCCGCCAGAAAAAAAGAGTATTTCACGAGCCATGCAACGGAAATGCCTGATGGCAAAAACGTTAAGGGCAGCCCTCGAGCATAGGCGAAGAACAGAAATTCCTTAATTACCACGTCACGGATAAAATATGTCCGAGTACACTGCAATTACATCGTTGCAGCGATTAAGTGCACCCTTTTAACGAAGGCCTCATGCAAACCGCGGCTCTAGGGGGAACACGGTTTCCCGTAGTTATGACTTCATCGTCCGCGGACGATTCTGCAAAAACAAGGAACTCCGCCAGCATTCTCGACGAAGAATCGGTCGGATAATTAAGAATTCCTCGGCAAGAGAAACTGTGACGTTACTTCATCGAGCACGCCTTCCACGATTAAATTACTCCTGAGACCGCGAGGACGAGCAACTCGTCCCGAAAGCATAAAAACGATTTATCGATTTGCAAGCGAAGGTCGTAAGGGTATGATGAAATCACCGAGACATCCCATGGTTACATCAACGGAGATATAAAAAGTCTCGATTAAAGCAGTACCTGACCTCTTTCATTTCCCATCTTCCATTCCAGCGGTTTATTATTCGCGCGCGTATTCCTTGGTATCGATAACTTCCTATTATTCTACACTCTACACCAACTCCGCGTCGAAACGGGTTTTCCAAAAAAAAAAAAAACACGCAACAGCGGAGGGGCTAGCATTGAAAATGCATTTTCGAAGAACAACCAAACCGTTAGTCTGCGATATTTATGCTATTCCAAAGCAATCGGATTGAGTTTACCATTCCCCAGCTCGTTTTTACCGTAAGAGATTCACGAATCGAAGCATATGTATACATAGGTACCTACTTGAACGCTTTAATTGCAACGCACCTATCTCGACACAACGAAAACACTTTGCATCCGTGCACGCGTTACGCTGCTTTGGATATTTATACGGAATTACGGATTTTACGATCGATATCTGTCCGACAGTTTCTCAATCGCTATTCGGGGATAGAATTCCCCGGAATCCCGACACGATGAATCCGTGTTTGAATTTCACACCGCGTTACACAATTAGCGCATTGCGTTGCGTTGCAATGCGAATGTCGTTTGCATGGTTTTCTTTCACGCTTTGAAAGCCAGTAACTCGTTGTGCAAGGTCAGTCGCGTTATTACGGCGTGGCCGAGTCAGCGAGCAGGATAGTTTTTTCTACTTTCCCCATCCTACAGTTTTGCTGGTGGTAATTCCATGAGCGATCGCGTAAATTCGAAAAGCAAGCTGATCGAGTGTGCTTTGCGCGGGGGGTCGGTATTCTAACTGAAATTTTATCAGCCCGGTGGTCGATCGCAGAGCGGGTGAAAACGTGGAAAGGAGGGCCAGAGAATGCAAGGTAGTTCGTCATTCAAGACAGGCCGACGTTTATCGATGCGTACATTCTATCTCCGGATATTACAAATTTAAAAAAAAATTAAAACCGACTTCAAGAAAAATAAAAATGTGCGAAAGAGTAAATAATAATTTTCTTCCTTATTTAATCTACGACACTGAATTTTTTTATGTCGACGCCTCATCATTTGCACTGTGTAAATTTGGCGCCGACTTAAAAAAATTAAGAGTCGTAGATTAAATAAGGATTAGAATTATTGGTTACTTTTTAGCACATTTTTATTTTATTAAAGTCGATTTTAATTTTTTTATTTTGTCCTTTTTAGGTATTTAAGTTATATAACTACATTTATTTAAATAATATCATGCATATTATATGTATATATTATAATATAATAAATATAATATAATATAGAGGGAACACGGTTCCGAGCAATCGTTTTCGATCGTTTCTTGCCGATGGCGAGATCGAGATGGAACGAGAGCGAATCAGAGGGACTGAAAACGAGCAAGGAACGGTACGAGACAGACGACGCGTTGATATTTTTAATCAACTTCAAAAAGAAAGAGTGTCAGTTCGAGGTGTTTGTATGTATGTATGTTATTATGTTTGTCCGCGAATTTCTTCGTAACTACTGAACCGATTTTGGAGACACTTATTGCATTTAGTTTAGCTTCGATCAATTTAAGTCACGGGGAAAGAATTATCAAAATCGGTCAAATATTTTTCTAGTTACACCAAAAAGTAAGAAATCTGTTTCATTATAATACATTATATGCACGGGCAAGGAAAGGACGGAGTATCAGGCGTCCGAAAAACATATATACATACATACAAACACCTCGAACTGAGAACCTCTTTCTTTTTGAAGTCGGTTAAAAACGGTCTACTCGCATTTAGGTCATCCCACACACGGCAATCCCTATTGTTTTAACCTAATGTGTCCTGCCGAGAATGGATTTCTTCCGAATCTCAAGCTTTGTCGATACATCAACCACATACACAGGCTAGTTGAGAACCGCGGCAGTACTAATATAATTGGAAGAAGCAGAATACTCAGAATGGAAGAAAAACATTCAGTTGACACGGGACGTAAACATATCGTTCCCTCGGTATTCAATTTCCTCCTTTAACAGTTGTCCCGTCGCACAATTCGTGGCCACTCGGTTCAAAAGAAAGAATAAACGTTGCCAAGTCTGTCAAGTGAACGTCGATAGTTCTGGAACATCCTGTATTTCGTTTCGTTCGACCGCCAGCTTCCACCCATTTAAACGACCGCATCGCGGTACCACTCGAAATTTATCCATCACGACTAAGTAATACGTAACACGGGGGCATATTCGAGGACGCGACCCGCCGCGCCGGTCGTTTAATTAACTTCCAATACGATGGCAAACGAAAAGCTCTCGCAGTGAAATAAATCCAGTTAAACGATTCCGGCTTCGTATTCCAGCGAAGGAATACAATAGCTGCATGAAAACAATGATCATTGAAGCAGAGCCACCGATAAAGAATAAAGAATGCGACGTTATTTGTCTGGCCAAACGATTTTTCTCGTTACCCTTTGTTCGATGCCTCGTGCATCCACGACTGTCATCGCCTCTACCCAATCACGATATACCTTTCGCGAAGATGACGTTGTGATTTAAATGATCTTCAACTACAATCTATTCATCTCTTTGCCGTTGGAAACACCCATTCCCCTCCCATTGCTCTAATTGAAATTTAAATTGCCCAGAGATTATATCGTGTATCGGTCGCTGCGTTACTAGCAACGATATCGAAACGTTGTCACATCGGTGAGATCGTGACAGCCGTTGGATCGTCAGCTGTCACGTGAGTACGCGAGCGGAAAAAGTAGGTATGTGCGAGCGAAGAATTGTGCGATCGAAGCCGCGCGAGAATCTCGACTGTCTTTCGTTTCGACAATGGAAAACTACTCACCAGTCGTTCCAAATTTTCCGCGACGACCAGTTTCTGTAACCGGGTTGTTTTCAATTGGAAATAGCAGCCACAGCTTCCGCGATCCGCGTCAGGCTCCGGTGGCCCATGGGTGCGAAGGTTTCCTTACTGCCACTCGTTGAGTGAAGTCGAACGTTGCTCTGCCACCACTTGTCAACCGATCAGCATCCACTTTTCCTTCGGATCACGGCGCGATAAAGAACGAGGGGCGAGCACGTGATCGTGTCGATATCTCTTGCCGAACATCTGACAGGGGATTCGTGTGGCATTATACGTAGACAGTCTGCGGCAGGAGCACGCTCTCTCTGCTCATTCCCAGAAGCACAATCGCACGGTAAAACAGACGCTGTCCTTGCGGGATACCTCGCGAGAAGACGCGAACAAAATGGATGCAAGATTGTATGTTGACGGATGCCTGTCGTAAGGAGTCGAGAGTCTCGCGGGAAACATCGAGGACCGAGGAAGCCACGGATCTCCACTTCCCCAGATCTTTACCGAGAACATCCTCGAGGAACGGTTCTCGGACTGACACGCCGAGCGACAGCGCCTATGCGCGGCAGCGCTGCAAACTGTTTGCCTCGAGACACGCGAGTGACTCTCGTGCGTCTCGCAACCCGCCATCTTGAATCGCTCTACAATAGGTACACGTGGCGCCATCTCTTGAGATTCAGTTGCGTTCAACGTTCGGAATTAGTGCAAAATGACCGTTTTATTTTATAGTTTGAAACTCGAGTGATTTATTGTCCAGGGTTTCTTTGAGGAAAGTAGTTTTGTACATGAAATGAAAGTAATTCTCTTCCTCTGGAAATTCGTTCTCTGTCCTCTATCTCTGCTTTTAAATGTGCTGCCCGTTCTTTTATTCTTGTCCACTATGCGTAACTCCCCTTGTCTTTTGTGGTTCTCTCTCGCGTTTCTGATGTTTCGCTAACTTTATTTCTTATATTTAATGTTTTGGGGTTAGGTTGCAAAACAGCAGATATGCTGAATCTCACATGATACATGTAACTTGTGGTGAATAAAGACGAATTATTATTATTATTATTATTATTATTATTTTGTATGCTTAAGGGCAAATTTGCGTCGCACGAGTGTTGGACGAGTTAGAGACCCTTTCTTGTGTCCAGCTACTAGCTAGGGCTTGCTCTTTACCCTGTCATGTCCATTTTCGCGTCCAGTTAGACTCGTGATATTACCGCTGTGCGTACTATTTTATATAGTATTGTTGAAAGCTTGGAAAGAACAGTGATGGAACTGTTATCAAAATCATCGATGCATGATGCACCTCTTCTTTAGTATATTCGAGACTTGTGCACATAACCTTCTCGTTGTACTTTTCGTGTGAAGTTTTTGAAAACGATGATGTTTCTCACTTATTGTTAGAAAGGAATCGTTTCAACCGCGCAAAGTATCTCGTCTAGTAGAGTTCGAATGCGTATTGATAGCGGAATTGAAAGAGTACAATGAGACCTTATCGCCGCGAATGTGAACTGTCTGCCCATTGTCCATTGAGTTTCGTAAAGTTTATGTTCCTTTGAAAGTATCTGCGATGCTGCCAGTAAGTAGGAATAGCAAGCGAAAGAATCTTATCCGATGAGAAGTAGAAGCTTTCTTTCTTGGAAGTCGGCTCGTCGAAAGTTTCGCAGAATCAATAATCGATTAGTTTGATATTTACGCCCTTTTCAATAGGTCTAGGCCGCCTCGATAAATAAAGACCTAACCGTTCCTCCGTTCGAGGTGCAAGTAAATTCCCAGCTGGCTATTTAATCGTTCTAACTTGATGCCGGCCCGATTTTAATCAAGTAATTGCTTTTAACGGAAAATTGAGCTGGCGAGAGAAGTTGAAAAGCCGTAGAATAATATTTGCGTCGTTCTTGCGACTGTGTTTTCGTGACGAAGATTTTTAATCAACGACCGATTCGTTTCGCAACTCCGCCACGTTTCCGCTTTACGTTTGCCATTCTCTTTCGTAGAACGTTGGACACACAAGGCTCGTTAACCGTGGGCCAGGTGGTTTTGTTTACTCGTCCATTGTGGTTTAAGTGCTCGGCGTAAAGAATTCTGCAAGAGTTTCGCCCTTTCAGAGCTCGCCGGCTGGTCGATTGTTGGGCAGGGTGCGCGTTTATTAAAGTTCCAAAGTTTACGCGAGCATTTCATAAGGTCGCCGTGGTTCGATAAAAATTTCCCGCGAACCCCGGAAATAAAACTGCGAAAAGCCGAGGTCGAGGCATTATTACGATGCCTGTCGAGGGAGGAGGTTGGGTTCCTAGCCTTCCTTTTTCCACCTCCGTTACCACCCTCGTAATTTCCTGGAAGAGCCGCTTCTTCACCCACAAGTCTCATCAAATAAGCTTCAGGGCAGCGTTCGTGTCTTCGAAAATTTCCTCGTTTCTATTCGGCCGTTCACTCGTCTATCGCAATCTTCTTCCGGTAAAGTAGCCGTGGCGCAAGAGGAACAGCAAATTATTTCCGAGCGGCTAGGTAAAGGGGAAAATGGCGAGGGTACGTGTCAGAGATATACGCGGGAGATAAACGAGCGGTGATCCCTTGCAAGTGGTCACGGTGAAAAACCGCCGGGGAAATGTACTCGTTCCTTTGGAAGCCCATCTCGTTCGCCTTCTACATCTCGGTAACTGCAAAACACACGTTCCTCGGGGGAAAAAGTACATAAGTCGCCCAGAAGCGGCAGAAGGGGCACCGCGAGAAAGAAAATATATTTCCGAAAAATGCTGCATCTCGGTCTGAAAGGACCGCCCGAGAGTAGTTTCGTATGTAGGGCATCCGTCGAGCACCGAAAAGCGCCTAGTTACATAGAAAAGTAGTCTGTTTTGTCTGTCAGTTGACGAGCAGACCGCGGCGGCTCTTTCCATCCTCCGCTTCATCTCTATTTTCTTGACTGAAACGCGCTCGTTTGCACACCCTCTATGCAGCAACCCCCAAGCATCTCCGCATCAACGTCCTCGTCTTTGCTTTTGCATGGCTGGCCACTGTTCGGCGGCTCCTAAATAGCCCGAGGACGTATCGACGGATCGTGGAAACCAAGCTTATCCAAACAGCCACATTCCACCTTAGCCTGTTAGAATTTTCGGGGCACTCGAGCACCGTTCATTTTAACGATAGAATCTACTTTGAACACGGGCCTCCATCTGTTGCTACTGTCGACAACGAATTTCGCGAGTTTCATTTCAACGTTGTTATTCACATTCGATCTTTCGCTTCTGGAGTTGATATCTGTCGCCATCTTTAACAGAGAAGCAGAGATGCGGACAACCTTTCGGCGGAGCGCTAAATCAATAAAATGTACGTGGGCGAAATTGAGGCTTCGATTGAAAATGATCGGTACGATTCTCGAAGCTGATATCTTTGCCTGTGTGAGAGTAAAACACGCTTTAGATATGTATGTGTGTATTTCTCGTGTAATTCTTACGTTCTAACACTTAGGGATATTAGGCGAAACCGCTGATCCGTTCTGCGGAAATGCGTCACACCCATCGAGTCATGAGCATAAAAAATTATTCTGGATTCTCATCAGCGAAGCACCTGTTCAAATATCCTGATACCCGCTCGCGATATTCGTTAACGATGAAAACAGCATTTCAGCTACGAATGAAACCGTGAGATAGAAAAATTGATAGTCGATTCACTGACATTCTGGACATTTCACAAACAAACGTAAACCTCGCGAATGGCAATCGCTTCCCACCATTCCGTTGGTCTATCGGAAATACCATGTAACTATGTAGATTGAAAACGTGATTTCAGATTCAGAGTTACACGATTCGGAGAGCGGTCGCGTATTTGTTACACATATACACATGTATCGTTCAAGCATCTAATTACTTAGTACAAATCGTAATGCCTGAACTATACGCTTTACACGCCACACAGACACGCATTCGGGGTAAATTATATTTGATTCATGACGATAAACAATATTCTATAGCTAAATGGGATATACGCGTTTACAACATGAAATCATTCTTCTAAGATCGAACCGCGCTATTCCATTGATTCGACAAAGTTCGCGTCTTTTACACCATCTACTAAAGTGTACTTCCAAAGTATAGAATTGATATTCGTTTCATTTTTATCATCCTAAGAGAAATGAACGAACTGCGTCGTCGATATAATCTTCCCTTAAAAATTACAGAGTAAGAAGCTGTATTAACATCGAAGATGCTATGAGTATGTCCTACGTTAACGATTAATCGTACACGCACGCTCCGTATATTCCCTTCGCGTACGGACGAGTTTAAAAACGTGCAACTAAAAAAATAGCCCAGCTATTTAACGATAGATAAGGTTCGCTTATAAGTAAGAAACAGTATCCTTGTTCCTTTCGACGTGGACGCACATACATCGTCGCTTCGTTTCAATTCTCTATTCGACGTATGCGAAATCGTTCGATAAGAAAACTCCGTTACACCGTTAAAATTAGCGAAGTTTGGCGCGGTCGCACGCGCTTATTATAGTGGCACGAAATTGTGGTACGATATGTGTGAAAGAATTGGCACGGATACACGCATTATACAAAATGGTTGTGAAAATTGTTCCCACTTGCTGGCCGTGAACTGAGTGCCTCTTTCCATCGATCCCGTTGGTCCTCCCGAGCACCGCTCGACGTCGTTCGTTCTGCGAGGACAGAGAATTCATCGCGAAGATCGCGGGACATAGTATCTCAGACCGCCTACGCTATATTCGACTCATTGATACTTGGCAAATATTATTAAACGTATTCGGACAAGTCCAGCCGCGCAGAAACAATTACGTATCGCGATGAAAGTCTAATCAGGTAAGTCTCAGAGGCGATTGATACCGAGTACCTTGTGCACTCGAGACGATGTTCCTCGCGGAGCATTTCTTCCAACGAACCGATCCATCAGCGATTAAAAAGTTTTCAGAGCGCGTCGGTGTTAGCCGATAATAATTAACTTATTGGTTGATTTTCTTCGGTGGGCCGTTGTTCGACAGGTGCTTCCAGAGGCCAGTGATCAATGGCACGTCCCGGAAGCTATCGGCCGTTGGCTACGCCTGCTACGAGCACATCAGGTCCACCGATCTCGATTCCCCCCAGGCGTTTTGCATTTTGAAAGCCGTCGTCGGCCTCGGCACAACATGATGAGACGACGAGTTCGTCGTATGCCTCAGAGTCGTCATGGGGATGCTAGTAGGGTTGCTCTTCTTCTGCAGCTTCTTTCCATCTTGCCCTGACTCCTCCTCGAAGCAGACCTGCAAGTATCGTCATACCCTTACCCTTCGTTCGCAAATCGTCTTAGTCATTTACTCGATCTTAGAAACGTCTTCCTAACGTATCTCTGCTATGAGCCAGATTTATAGCGGCGCATCAAATGCATTCGTGTTTTATCGCTCACCCATGAATTCCCCGTCGGTTTAGTGTCATTCGATAAATCAATGAGAAGATTCTTCTGAGCATCGTTCGCGTTGCATCGCTGGTCGCTTGGCTTCTTCTCCTCGTTACCGTTGCCCACTGGTCTCGTCTCCTCGTTTTTCAGCTTCCTCTCGCCGTTCTCTGAAAGCAGAAATGAAGAATCTTGTTAGTAAGGGTGTTTTTCCCTGGTGCAGTCGTCGTCCGGGCGGCTGAGTGGTCCGCGCGTAGCTCGATATTAACGCCACCGAGTAAATGACAAACAGTGATAGCCGAATCCCATTTGCGTAAATAGTGAAATGGAATCTCTCGTCGCATCCGTGGTATATAGCTTCCTAGGTGTACACTTTCATTATCGACCCACATGCACACCAATCTCCAGGAGCCTCTGTAACGGGCAAACCAGAAGCTTCGTACACACCAACACCGATCTCTAGCTTGCCGCTAATTGGTAGCTTCGAGTCGTTTCGCCGCTCGAAACCGTGAAACGGCGCCGCCTCATTAATTACCGATGCGCCGCTGATTATTTAACCTGTCCCGTATACGTTCGAAGCTAACCGATACGCGTGTCCAGGACATTTGCTGAAAATGTCTCAGCCTCGCCAAATTCCCACCGTGGCACGCGTATTCGCCAGCCAGATGCATCCGAGTACTCCGCCCGTACATTATTCCCGATTAATCACTCTAAATACTAAAACGCTAGCACGTGCCTTGGCCAGGCACCCAAATGGACGCCTAACTCACACCCACTACCAGAATTAATTTAAACGATCCTCTCGGGAGCAGGCAGCAATCATGATATTTAATTCCACCGAATGTTCGAATCGCAGTATTCCTCTCTGATCCTCTAACTCGCTTGAACGACTTAAATTATTCTCTTGCAAACGGACTGAATTACGTTCCACTTAGTTTGCCACAGTTCAGCACGTAATTATCTAGCCGTTGCTTGTAATCGCGGCTAATTCCGTTTCAGGAAAACTCTGACGACAGTGTATGAGCGGATCAAGGGAGCGGGCCAGCTCTAATTGTCCTACTTTTCCGTAATGTTGCTGGCCAGACTATATGAAGTTCAATATTACCGGACAATCTCCTCGGGTGCACTCATAACCTACGCCGAGGTTCTCCGCAATATCCGCGCTCATGGAGAGTTTAGCGCACGGCCACGCGCGTATATTGCACCACCGCGCCGAGGCGATGCAAGTGTATAGTGGATTAAACGGTACGACGTTAGAGGTTTAGAGCATGGGTGCGTTCCACTTGCGCTGAAATCGCCTGTACGGCCGCAATATGTAATGGAAATCACGGGCGTTGCAGTTGATTTGGGCGCAAGTGGAACACACTTTATATATACACGGAGGTCTCATTGAGAGCTCGAAACCTTTGGTCAACATCATGGGAGAGAGAAAGAGATACTTTATCGATGGTGCGAGCGAGATAGGTAGAACGAGGGACTCCCAATTGTTCGCAATGCGCATGCGCCGGTGTACACCTCTCACTCGCACCAGCTCGCACATGTCTTTCTCTCTCGCTTGATGTTGGCGACAGTTTCAAGGACGGGAGACATAAGGCAATGCGACCAGTGATGCCAGATTCGGGACGGGAGCGCTCGAGAATTTCCCCCACCTCGCACGCACACTACGCCGGAGCTGCGTGTCCGTGAGCTCGACGCTTCGGAGTTCAACTCATGGACACGCAGCTCCGGCGTAGTGTGCGCGCGGTGGGGGAAATTCTCGAGCGCTCCCGTCCCGAATCTGGCATCACTGAATGCGACCTCTACACTACGTTCCATACAAGAGTGTACCAACGCCCCTACCGATTTGCGACCGATCTACGCAGCTCCCACGGATCTGACACACACGATAGGTCGTAGCACTTTCCCTGCCGGTTTACTACCAATCAACAGTGTATCCCTGCGCGAAACGAGTACGCTCTAATGTGGAACGCGGTGTAGTAGTATATACTCTAAGCTTAGAGGTTGATCGTCTTCTGAGGTTGCCGTATTTCGACGACCAACAGCTATCGATTGGTCTCGTTGAAGCGGACTCGCGCGTATCAGTCCCGTTATCGAGAATTGCTTTAACCCTTTCGCTACGGCGTACATTTCCGCGAAAGTGCTTTTAACTCTTTTTTTTATTATATTTTTTTTTGTTTAAACTGTTGGTGATGCCGACTGAAGTCGGCGCTAGGATCGGCGGGTCGTTCCGTGACGTCGGATATATCCGGCGCTCGTACACACAGGTCATCAGATGGATGCCGTATATATCCGGCGCTCGTAGCGAAAGGGTTAAGCATTGCCACTTTAGGCTCGCGTATACACGTGGATTCTTAAATAGGATGAATGGGAAATGAGCGCGAGGTGTGAGGAGTGAGACACGCTGCTTACGACCCTCCCGAGGCTCGCGACGTTTTTTCCCACGTTTCTTTTAGCGTCCTTGTCTCGGCGCCAGCACGTGTTTACTTTAACGCACGGCTGAGTCGGCGGCTTCTCGAATTTCGCTGACCACGCGTGCAGGTGCGAGCGGAAGCGAAATAGGGATGTGGGTCAAGTGATGCATGTGTTAATGTAAACAAGCCTCGAGCGTCAAGACGACGACCTTGCTAAAGAATGTGTCAAGGTGCAAGGTTAAGCCACGACTAGGGGTCGTAAAGAAATACGTCCAGTCACGTTGCCATTGACCCCTGAAGGTCTAAAGCGCGATGCCTTCAGTGGCGCAGTCAGTATTTAATTTTGAGGGAAGCTGAGTTGAAGGGATAAAAATACTTTTAATGCAAATTCAATCAAATTCATTAGGCGATTATAAAGAATGAAAGCCAGTTTTCTTTTATTTTTACAAAGCCCCTCTTCTTTGGGGCGTGCCTTGTTGAGTTTAGAGACACTGTAATAAGAGTCTGGACGCGAGTGACAGTCCGCCATGTTTGATCGAAATCCCACGAGAGAGAAAGTGATATTCACCATTTCACTCTTGACCACTCTTAACAACTCTTACGTTTATGGCGGCAAATTTATGGCAATGCATTGCGCATTTAAATAAGTATAATAAAAAAACATATATCAAATAGAACACAAGATTTGGTTTTTTACTTTATATCTTCATTATCTTGATATAATTGACAGATTTAAAAATCAGCGGGAATAGATGAAAAATGGCGGGCCAATCAAAAACCCAAATGCACATTTTCAGATTAATAGATAGTAAAATATCGCCATAAACGTAAGAGTTGTTAAGAGTGGTTAAGAGTGAAATGGTGAATATCTCTTTCTCTCTCGTGGGATTTCGATCAAATATGGCGGACCAATCAAAAAGTGGCCTCCTCGTGTCCAGACTCTTATTACAGTGTCTCTAGTTGAGTTGTTCGAGTACTCGGAACAAGCGAGCCGGGATATACTCTGTTCGAATAACCTATTCGAGCCGAGCGCCTGAAAGAACCAAGCGGCTCGATTAAAAAGCGAGCAGTTCGATTAAAAAGCGAGCGGCTCTATTAAAAAGCGAGTAGATTGCGTAGTGAAGGTAGCGATTGACGAACGAAACATGTGGATCGTTCGAGCCACCCGATTGTTTCCAGCCGCTCGCTTCATTCGAGTACTCGGCTCGAGTCGGAAACCGAGTCCCGGGTCGACTCGAATTTCGATATACTCGAATATTCGAGTACTCGAACAGCTCTAGTGCCTTGGCCACTTGGCCCCCCGTCTGACTGCGCCACTGCAACACGTGACGAACCCCGTGTGTTCCGAGTGTCGCGGATGCGTCAGGCTTAAGAATTCGCGAGTCTAATGTCACGGTCGGTTTAGTTGGCGTAACGCGGCATTGTTAGACGATCGCGAAAGAGATTAATCCACCTACCGTTTCTGTCGTCGTTTAACGAGGGGCTCTTATCTTGAGCATGATGGATCCTAGGATCGGCCTGGGACAGCTGCCAAGCCTCGTAAGCCGTGTTAAAGGCCTGGGCCACCGTCAGCGTCACCGTTTGCGCCATTTTTCTTTTCGGGCAGAGAAACGCGTGGCACTCCATCGTCTCGTTCAAATTTGTCGCGATGAATGCGAACACGTGATCGTGGGTCGCGTCCGCCGAGCAGTACGAGATTCTGAAAAGATTATTATCAATTACGAAAGCAGAGAAAATCAAAGCTGTTGAAAAGGGGAAGCTTGGGAGGATCTACACCGACGGAAAACACGATTATAATTCGCTACGGTCTCGGCCAACGATTTGCGTAACGCAAACGTCTCGGCGTAACAGCGAATACAAGTGCTTGCTGAGTGCATAACCGGATACAAATGTATGTGCAAACATATACGTATGTATACATGCTCTATGCAAATTGTTTTCATCACTGGGAAGAGACGCGCCTGCAAGGGCACCGCGAATTTCCCATGGTTACGTAACAAAGGGATCAGAATGCTGGAAAGTTTCTCTGAAAACACTTGCGACGGAAGATGTCTCGAAGCCGGGGCTTGGAACGCGCAACATTAACAAACAGAAGTCGAACTTTCTAAACAGAAATGTAGTTTTAACCCACTATTATCCGATACGGCTGTAGACCTTCAAATTCTTTAACCCTTAACTTTGTAAACTGAATTTCTAATTAATTTTATAATAATAGTTTAACTTTCTACGTTTCTATTATTTCATAGATTACCTAAGAACAAAATATTCATAGAGGTTGATCTAATGTCGACTTTAAAAAATTTCTATGTCCATTTTTATTTGGGGTCTGCCACGACCCCAAGATACCAGTTACGTTTGAAAAAAACAGTATACCAGTTAAGGGTTAAAATAAAGGAAATGTTCCTGAACGATCAAGTCCCGCGTCTTACTTGCACTTACACTATGGCTGCTCTTACGATTAATTCTAGTAGCATTAACAGCGCCGATGTGTCGCAACAAAGTTCGCGGGTAGCGCACGATTAAGAAAATGTATAGCCCGGGTCGTTACGATTTTCTCCCTTTTTTCCACGGGCCGTAAAATTTCTCGTTACCACTTGAACGCTTTTAGGGTGTATTATAATCGAACAAAGCCGGCGCACGGACAATAGGGAAGCTATATTTGATAGCATTTCGTATTCAGGTAACCAACCCCATTTAGACTCCTATTCTCGGGTGAAACGTATTATGAAAATATTGAAATCTGCGAGCGACACCCCCCGGGAATTTCATTCCCGCGAACGCGGAAAAGCTGCTGTTAATTGCTTTCGATACAATCGCTCTCAAACAGAATACTTCTTTATTCGAAACGCCGCGCGCGGTCGTTACAGCGAGAACGGGTGGAAAACAATGTAACAGCATTGTTTTTGATTTGAACGTCGGATGATCGGCTATCGGAGCACCCGTTCAATAAATCGCCGCGGCCGATTGACGGGGAGAATAATGTCCCGGAGTCCGAATCGCGTGACGTTTGCTCGTTGGCATCATTACGCGAGATTTCGAATGCGGTTCTATCAGGAATATCGGATATTATGTTGGCTGACGCAGGGGAAAATGCATAACAGGACAGAGGAGTAACAAACCCTGTCTCGCCCGATCGTGACAGGCGTGCATACTCGCAAACTAGCAATATGTCAGCGAAATTCTATCCCGTTTCACGGTTACCTGTATATGGAGACTTGAAGCTGATCTTCTTCCGTGGCCAGGTCTGTCATTCTGATTCCCTTTAAGCTCACAGCCAAAGAGACTCTCTGCAACTTCTTACCGCTCGCCTTCGCCTGCGATATTAAAACAATTCAATCAATATCCATACTCCTCGGAGTTCCTCTATTCGGAAAAATCCCGTGGCACGGTTGAATGTTTCCCGAATCAGTGTAGCACAAGTAAGTGCAGGTATATCACCGCGTGGCTCGTCAGAGCGAACCTCTCGAGACGAGATGCTCGTGCTTTTAGAAGTAACGCAAGCAGCTGCGCCAGAGAAAACGTTTCCGGGAAGAATGTAAGACATTCCCGTTGCCGCTGAAAGCGTTTTAGCGCAGCCATTGTGTCGAAGCTGTCAACAAAATACGCGTAGACTTTTTCCACGCTGGTTTTCGCACGGATCACGATCCGATCTCGTTGAAAGGACGCGTCGCCACTGTCGTCCTAGGATGTTTACTTAATAAGAGGCTTTACCGGATTACCAGAGGAACGGGCTACAAAGAAACCGAAAAGAAGACGAGCTAATTCCGCCTGCGGAAAGCAAATACTTTGCCGGGCACGCGGTGAAACTGCTCGCGGCGCTCTATGGTAACGTAATCGCGAACCTCGGCCAGACTAAATGCTCCACTTAACGAATTAACTCCGCCGAAGATTACGCGAATCCGCTTTAATCGCGAGTTCCCGGCGAAATTGGAAGACGCTCGTGATCCAACGCTTCCGGAACGATCCCGGCCCAAAGAGAAGCATCACGACTCACGGACCAGCGAATCCCTTTATGCTTAATAAAACGTAAAAATGCAATTACCCGCGGAACGTCGTTAAAGGCAAACGCAATTACTCGTCAGAGGCCGTCAAATCCACCGATTATCAACGGAACGACAGGGTTTACGGTGCAGCTACAAGCTGTTTCTCCGTTCACAAAGCTGTTAACGATCGCTTTAAATCAAACTAATTAACCGGGTAAATGGAGTGACCCGTTTACAGGCAGCGTTGCAACAAATTCGCGAAATAGGTAAAAATGGAATGGCTTACTTATATCGGCTAGAAATTAAAGCGGTCTTTTAGGGGTTGGCATCGAGAGGATTGAGAGGTAAAATTCGTAGTCGACCGCGGTAAGTCGGAGGGCGGCAAGCTGAGAACCTTTATCGACCTTATCCAGCACCATAGTTTACTCGGTCGAGAAATTAATGAGCCAGCTACGACAGGGGTTATACGCCGTCGAGATTTATGCGCCACTTGAGCCGTCGGTGGTCGTTTTTCAGAAACACTTCGATCACGCTCCCAGGGAAAAGCGATTTCTCTCCCGACGAACGATTTTCATTTTGCCGTAACGCGGAAAATTGGATACACGTCGCGATGCCCTCGATCGATCAACACTAAACCGATTCCCCTTGTAATGCTCGCTCCTCTTTCTATTCGCGACGTCGCGCGGCGATGTGGAAAAGCGTTGATCGCACAAAGGCAGGGTTGTAGACGCTAGCTTGTAGGATGGAATGGACGACACCGGGATTAAAATATATACGTACCATCGTGATGACAGTCTTAATGGCTTCCGCCGTCGCCTCTTCGCTGGAAGGCGTCTCGACTAGGGTACTGCCCAAATATTTCAGGGTGAACCTCGCCTCGGACGCGTCCTCGGATTCCTCGTGCGTCGTGCCTGCTGAACCGCCACCCTCCACGCATTCGCGACTATTCGCCAGGGCCCATTCCTCGCATAGTTCTGCAAATTAACGTCAACCATGGTGAAATTCGTCCTGCACCGTTCGTGCATGTTCGTCGGCTACTGACACGCTCTGTATTAAATTCGCTTCTTCGTCGGGGTTGAACGCTATGTTAATGGCTGTATTACGCGATCGAATCTATGGAGTCTGCGAGCAACAGCTCGCCAGAGATGGATAGCACGGTGGTCAGGATGGGGGATGACTGATGTGGCATTAGTAGCATTAGTCTGACCGCGGCCTGTCGCAAAATCTCCTATCCCTAGCTGTGCATTCTATCGATCATTCGGGGATCATTCGAGCTTCCACTCAAAGGAAAGCGGGTGGAGCCAGACGAAGAAACGATCATTATTTCTATTACCCGTGGGATTAAAGATTATTTCTGAACTGAAATTGCATCAGCGTAGAAGAGGACAATATTCTACACACGGCGCGTAGGTGTCGTTTCTGAACGGGTAATGCGGCACATTCACGAGTATTTTCAAAAGGCAGATCTCCGCATAGTATCGTGTACGTTGGCCAGACCGTATCGAAGTTCTGGGAGCAGTTTCTATGGAAAAACCAAGGAGATATATTATCGCTCCATCGTGGCGAACGACAAAGGCAAGTATTCCTCGGAGAAACTGCGGGAGTTCTGTAAGAGCAGAGCCGGGCAAAGTTCTTTTTACTTTTGACGTGCAGAAGGAAAATCGATTCTGGTACTTTCGGGTATTGCAAACGGTGTTCCCTTGCAGTACTCCAGGTCGGGACGCGCGCACCGTATAAACGCCGAAACTTTTATAAAGGGAATCAGAGAGGCGCGACACGGCGGATAAATTTCTGTTCCGCCTCGGTTCTCGGTGGGAGCAAGCAAGGAACGAGTCGTTGAGACGCTCGTTGACCGTGGTTCGAAAAATTCCCACTTTCTCGCCGCGTATCTCGCCCACTTGAATTTTGCTTGGTTCAGTAATTACATCCTCCAATGTCACACCGCTCCCGACGTCGCTCCAATTAAGTTTCCCGCGCGGCTTTCCTGCGTCTACGATCCAATTAGACGATCCGGCGATTGTTTCGATGTCCGACGATACCTATCCTTTGTCCCTGCCAACTCGTACAAAGGACCAAACGTTCGTTCAGGCAGCTCCTCGGTGCTCTCTTTGACGAAAAAGTTAACGCTCCAAACGTCCATCTCCAGAGATAATTAACGAAAAACCTTTGAAACCCATCTGTCCGTAATAAGCTTTTGTTTCCGCGTAACTCTCATTCTCGACGCCATGAAAATATGAGACTTCGCCCCTTCATGTAGCACAGTATCATCGAAATTGTATGAAGCACTTTAATATTATTGTTATACCTAGCTACTTGTTTTTGATCAGTGAGGAAAACCTTGTACCGTGGGTGGCGGCCGGTCGCATCGCTGGAAGTTTTCGAGTAAAAGCACTTAGGGAACATGACGAGCTTCCTCGCCCCCGTCGCGCACTCGAAAGAATTGAAAGCAATTACGCCGTGTTTTTCAGCAATTACTACGTGCCGTCTAGCGTAGAAAAGTAAGCCACTCGCAGAGTCGAGGCCAGCCTGGCACTCCACCTTGTACAAGTCTAATTTCCTTAACGCAAAAAATTCGCCGCTTTTCAAGCTGCCCCGAGCGAAACCACGCGAACTAGTACCGCCCTTCCGAATTGCCACCCATTCGACTCGTTTCTCGCCATTTTAAAAGTCAAAGGGTAAAGTTTACGGAGCAAATATGCGTCTGTCGGGTAATAATTAGAGAACCAACGAGCAGATTCGCGGGGAAGCATTTTCGCATCGCGAACCGTACTAGAATCGCCCAGCGACGTGAATTTTTGCGGTCGGTTGGTACAATGATTATTAAGTTTCACAGTTCTAATTTCTATGGAAGGCCGCAAGCCCCAGGCTGCGGGAACAAAAGAACGATGGAGGAAGATGAAAAACATTGAATCGAGATTTTCCGCCCGACACGAGCGCCGAGTGGCGAACCGCAAATTAAATCTCCGTCGAGGCCTTTTACCGCGAGAGCCACCGATTTCGGATTTATTTCTCCTTTACTTCTGGCCTGATTCATTCGATAGATATCTCCGGCATGTCGGCGAATGGTTGCTCCCTCGTTCTGTAACGGACATCTACCTCCCCCGTTTTTCAGGAAATGTTTATTGCTTCGGATAGAAGAGGTATCCGTCTGAAAAATGATGACCAGTTCGTTTCGTTTATTTCTCTCCACGTCAAACACAAGCTGATTTTTCATCCGTACGATAAACTTCCTCTACAGAGATATTTCCACTTGACACTCAACAAGAATCGCGGAAAGAGACACACAGATATACATAGATAGATATCGCGTCCAGCAAATCAACGACCTAATCGGCATGAAATCTCAAACCGCCAGTGCGATCGAACTTGACGATCATCCGCAAACCGCTTGAGTGTTTTCTGCCGATCGGCAACCGATAAATAAACACCGCTACTGTAACGTTGCTCCCCACGGCACAGGGTCCGCCGCGATTCGTTAATACCTGCACCCCAGTTTGTTCGCGCATCATCGATGCACCATCGATCGTTCTTAATTGGCTCCCACGCAGGTTCCGTGAATTACGTAAACGAAGCTAATCACGCGGACCGATTTACTAGGGTCGGTCGGGATTGCTGGAGTGGTGCTCGTCGAGTCGGTGGATGAATTCGCATGAAACCGTCTTCCTGATGAATGGGTTACTCGACTTCTAATATCATTATGATTCGGAGAATTTTTCAACTTGTTGGAAAAGTATTCCTGGAATTTGCTTATTCCCTGAGATATTGTGATTCTTTCGCTGCGAGCGTTTTCGGGCTCATTGCTCCCGTAATACCGTGCACTCGGATCAATGGAGCCTTTCAATAACTGCAGAAGGAAATTCAAAAAAGAGAATAGCGACGTTGAGTGAATGACTCTTCATTTCCTGTATTTTCCCCGATCATGATCCACCGCGGGATTCTATTCAACAGGGGCTCGAAATAGACGTTTCTATGTACTTACTTGCACATACGCGTTATAGTAGGTACCGCGTTCTTTCTTCCCTTCTAACCAGTCCACGTTTTCACGATATTATCGTTTCGAAGGCAGAACAACGATAATGCATTGGGCGCAGGTTTACATGTTTAATTCCGAACAATAGGTATATAGTTGCGTGTATTGATTTGTGTCGGAGAGTTAATGGGATTAACCGTAATGAAATAATTTCACGTTCACGGAAAATAGCCTGATACTGTTTATCGCGTTATTAAACGCATTAATCTTGAAACATACCGGAATAATAAGCGATTAAACTGTCCGATACGATTAAAACTAGCATCCACCTTGCTCCAAGATTGTCGGTAGGTAGTACCGCATTAACAATCTCAAATGTGCGATTTCGTTGTTCTCTGTTTCGCGAGGTTTTGTATGAAAAGAAATCTGTGCCGTTGCACTGATTTCCCGAAGCAGAGGCCAGACGTTGGCGGTGTATGTGGATGTATATCCCTTGAATTTTCCTTGATTATGCGAACGAAAGAAAGGGTAACAAGTGGGAAGTGGAAGTGAGTGTCGACGAAGAAAAGACAAGGCGATTCCAGTTTGCTCCGGTCGGCAAGTTTTAAAAGTTGCGTTACCGAGCCGACTAATTGCGTCTGGGCCTTGCAAACAATCTCCCTGCTACAGGAATAATTAAAAGATACGCTTCTGACCAGCTGGTTAGTCTCGAGACAACTCGAAAAAGTTTCCTGGGAAACGTTAACACACTCGGCATTAAACTGGACGATAAGGAAATCCTTTCATCCCGGCCGTTTTAATTCTTACGATTACAGTGGGCCGTCGACAATGCTCCTTACAAAAGACTATTATCGCTTGGCACGCATATCTCCCCTCTTTTAATTTCATCGTTCAATTGAATTCGCTCGGTTCGTTACGGTCCTAAAGCAGCCACAACTGTTTCTCGCTCCCGATAATCCAGTATATAGCCGAGTAATTTAGTGGAACTTGCGTTCCCTGCTAATCGAAGAAACTTCCTCGCATTTTCCATACACTGGAAACTCTGCCATTCGAACAGCAGACTTGCAAAGCGCCTCGCTTAATCTTAACACCTCCCCGATGGAATAATGAATTTCGTCGGGAATTTCGAGTCGACCGCGACCGCACGAACAACCCCTTTTCCTTTATTTCCTCAACGCCCTTCGACTTTCAATTATAAAGCGAGATAAAGGGGTGGGCGAATCCTCGATTGGACACGTTTTCGGGGCAGAAGGATGGGTATATACATAGATGAAACGACGCCGATGCCGGCGGGCGACTGCTTTCAGGAGAAGAAGCTTCGGAAGAGAGAAATAACGTTACGTGCCGATCACGTCCGTGAAATTTCGTTGCTCCCTCTTAGGAAAAGGCTTTTGTCGCAGAAAGTGTCAATTACTCTTCTGTATCGGGAAAGAGGACGCATCCTAGAAAGAGGAACGGCCATCGGGAGACAAGCATGAAGGAAAAAGACGCCAACAATGCCAACTGGCGCAGAGCAATTTCTTTTTCTCCAACTCCTCGACAGCTACGCGAACGATAAGATTCCTCTTCTTTGCTCCGCGCAATTGCATCCTACGGCATCCTCCTTTACCTCCAGTTTTTCCCTTTACTGCCCGCTTTGCATCCCTTCGATAGAACGGCGGCGCTTAAAATTCAAATCCCAACCCCTGTCTGTTTGTCGCTCGAGCTACGTCCGGCCAATCGCGCAGCCATTTATATTCAAAATCTAATTACGCGTCGAATAAAATGAATGTGAAAAAGTAACGGCAGCTGGGTAGAAGTCAATTAAATCCCCGCTCGAACAGACCGCATATTTCCCCGCCTGCACTCGAGCTTTCGGAAGCTTGAGAAATCGCGTGCTCTTCGAGAGGGACAGAGACTCCTCTTCCTTCCCCCCTCGTCGCAATTTTTATTTACATTTATCCTTCCTTTTCTACCGACCCCACTTGCCGACAAGCTTAAGCGGTAAAAACCGTTCTCGCCGACTCCTTACTCGCTTCAACTCGAACAGAGTTAACCCCCGCCCTCCACGACTGCGAGTCGATTTTATTCGAGGCCACCTGGACTACCAATGTAGTGCAGCGAAATCATTGCAGCATCCTTCCGAGGGCAATGACTTCCGCCCGTGCCGGCTTCAAGTCGCATTTACCGAGATTTACATGCAAAGCACCGTGCGTGCGGAATGACAACCGAGCGTGCTTCAGTTTAACTTTATCCTCGTTCCTCATCGAGGTCGCCTTATCGACCTCCGCCTAGTCGCCAGCTCGGTCCTCCCCCGTTCCTCTTAAATTAAAACCGAAACCCCGGCAAGGGGAATTTTTAACTTGTCGGAAGCGAGAGCAATCCTGTCTGATATCGCCACGAGTAAACGCGTGTAAAGAAGCGTCTCGTCGATCAGAAGTAGCTAACGTTTTACTCCCTCCCGCGCAGATTTGTTTCCATACAGAATCAAGGGCTCTTACCATTCAAATGGCAATTGATTCGCGAAAGTCGTGGAGCCTGCGTAGCAGCTCCATCTGCTACGCGTTGGTGAATGCAAACGTGCACTTGTATTATTTTATTACCGATACTTTCCGTTATTCCGTCGCAATCATTCGCGATAAATCATCAACCGTAGTTATACACTTCAGTGGTGGGCAAAACGTCCTTCTATACGGATCGATGCGAAAGCTACGGATTGGAAAGCACCAACACCGCTAAATTATTTCGTAGAATATTGAAACACGTGTGAACAGTCGAGTATAACCGAATTCCAATTTCTCTTGCGCCTGATTCCATTGATTAAAATCGATTATACCGGTGATATTAATCGCGCGCAGCAGTCTGCGCTTGTTCCACTTTAAAAAACCGTAGGTACCTTGCTTCTCACGTTTAACGAGCCGCTGTAGCTACGTACCTACCGGATAATTATGAGCCCATGCTTTAATTAAGTGCCTCACCGCAGCCAGCTAATTATCGGACATTCAGCTTCAGCAGAGTCGATCTCCAATACCTACTTTACTTTCTCGGTCTCGATTAATTTCTGTTTGGTGATCGTCTGTCAGAACGCCCAGTCGGGGGAAGGTTCTCGACGGGAAACCGCTCCTGGAATTTTCCAGGTTTCCCCGGTAACCCGGTACGAATCTTCGATCCTCGGCGTTCGTCGCTCGTGCTGTCGTCTTATTAACCGTGTTCAGACGCCAGAAAGGCTGCCGCTGGGTTGGGGGTGGCTGTGTAACTTGGTCCAAGCTAATCCTATGGGAGACGGGGGAATGGTTGTGTTGGGGTTGAACTGCCTGTGACGAATCCTATTACCAACGAATAGATTACTCAGCAATGGTCTCGATCCCCGATGTTGTCACCAAGATGGGGTTTATTCGTTCTTCATGTTTCTCAAAGAATTTACCCGCGTATTTTCTAGCGAAGGTGCACCTACGACATTGTTCGATAAAGCTTCGAGACATTCAGCTTGCTTCCGCGAAAATCGAAGCGCCTCCTGAATGAAACTCCATTGACTTGTGCCTAATTAGTTTCCAGACTCGTGTTTCTATAGAAATAAGACGACCCCTGGACTCGCAGTTACAGAGTCTTGATATACATATATCTAGGTCTGCTTCCTCGCAATCCGGCGCAGAGGATTTCGCATTCATCTTTTTGCTTCGAAGGAAACTCAGTTGACGCCACCTGCTGTAACTGCAAGTCGCCGCCCGGGCGCAGTTACCTGTTGTCAGAGCAACTCGAGAGTCTCCCACTTAAACTGTAGCGAACTATTCTCCCCGTTGGTTTTTTTATTTTGGTTTTTGTTGTTCAAACTTTGGGACAGGGGATCAAGTCTGCTGAAGCTGAATTCGCAACTACGGGGAATCGACGTTACGCTTTCGTTAATATTTTAATTGGACGAAGCTCGAGTTGCAGTCCAGTTAACTGGACCATATAATGGGTGAATCTATCGCACCGATTTTCACGTTTGTTACCCGCAGGTGTTCCGCGAAACTTTCGTCGAAACGTTAGGGTAAAGGACCCATATACCGAACATTTAGTGATGACATGAAAGTTATTTAGGAATTTCAACATAAGTTTTTGTATATTCTGGGAATTTTTTGCATTGAACTGATTATTAAGCATTTCCGTAAATTCAGAACTTTCTGATTTAACTAAATAATGAAATATTAAAGAGATATTAGTAAAAATGTAAAACAAAATTTTGTCGCAATTACCGGACACACTTAAAGCTTGAGAACTATTTACCGTGCCCGAGCTACCGGACACTGTCCCGGACACCATGCCTGAGCTACCGGACACGAATAAATAGGTTAGATCCTTCAAACGTTCGCGATCATCCGGTAACTGACGAATCAACACGAGTATTGACCCATATATAATAATAATAATAATAATAATTCGTCTTTATTTATCACATTTACAAACAACAAAAAGAAAAAAAAAACAACAACTTATGTGATAAATAGGCGAGGTTCAGCATATATGCCGTTTTGCAACCTAACCCAAAAACAGTAACAATAACAATATCAATATAAAACATATCGATCACCGGTAATTGAAAATGTCGTACAATTTGACCTAATCCCCGGACTCGCTTTAATTTCTCAAAATATTATTAAATTACCTCTATATGCAGTTTTTATTATCAATTAAACCTAGCACTATCACTGCATATTCATTTTTGTACATTATACCAATTGAATTATTATTATATAGACTCTTAAATGTGAATGATGCTTAGCCATTTTGATAATGAAAATGGTGAAATGCCGATAATTGCGAGAATGAGAATTTCTATACATTTCTTACATGTTTAACCTACATTAATTATAAAAACCTTCATTTATTTAGAAAACTATAATTTCAAATGTTATTATAAAAATATTACAATTTAATTTATATAGCCTGGATTTTATAAATCATGAAAATAAATATTGTGTCCGGTAATAGGGGGCCGTCCGGTGTATGGGGCCTTTACCCTATGCCTTTTTTTCGCGCTTTGCTGCCTTGACCGAGAGTTGCCGCGGAGTAAAAAGGAAAGACCGAGAAGCTTTCCGCCCAGGAACTTTTCGGTTATAGTTGCCTATAGCTTTTATTTAGCTCGCGCGACTGGCTGGTCGAGACGATGCCAAAAGCCGCAACGTGATACGGAAACCCATCCCTTAAGTCCACCCAGCTACTCGTAAAAACGTTTATACCGCTCGTTATTCTTCCCGCTTTGCGCCTAACTTCCCTCCCGCGAACCTGTGCGTTCTCTCCGCTGCACACTTCCGAAACCAACGCTGTAAATTCAGAAAATTTACAGGGCTCCGCGAGAGTGGAATGCGCTTCCGCGCGGCGATAAATACAAACGTTTAACGAGCCTCAACTGCGAACCCTGGATCCTCCTCTTACCCGGGGCCGCAATTAAATTCCACCGTTCTGTCTTTCGCCGTGAATAATAACGATCAGTTCGCGGCTGTTCCACAGCGCTACGGCGATTAATCTAATATCAGTGGATGTACATCGTCGAAAGTATTCCTGCCCACCGCGATATATTCGAATACATTGAATCACGGATTTTTCCACTCTGCCGGGGATCGTTTAACTTTCGCAACGGTTGCGCGTCGGCGGAACCGAGTTCGACAAAATGTACGCCGCGGGGACGCGGACAAAAGGACACGCTTAACCGTGGAACTAACTTCGTTTAGCGCAATTAAACGCTCGTGCGGCGTGTTTGCTCTTACTGACAGCAGTTGAGCGTGTCCCCCGATCGTAATTTTCATCGTGAATTACGATCCGCGCGAGTCCTTGCCCGCCTCAGCCGCATTCACAGGTTTCCCTCGGCAACCGAATGCCGCCGCTCTTCCTCTCTTCTTTTTCCCCTGCCAGCCTCGATTCTCCCATTCTGAAGTCGTGAAATTCATTTCGCCGTGAAAAGTTTTCCATTCCGTGACCCGCGGATGCACGGCACGCTAGGGCAACAGAGGCGAGCTGCCAGCCGCGCGAAACAAAATACAGGGAAAAGTAATAATTCCGCTTGATGCGCGGGCTGAAACATACTTTAATGGAATCATTTGCGAGGGAATTACTTTTGAATTGAGAAAGCCGAGGACGAAGGGAGAATGGGAACAATCGAGCGGCCAGGTTGAATGAGGCACCTCGAGGTTCGGAGAATTTTCGAGATTTGAATTTTTTTCATGGCTTCTCGGAGAAGTGGAACAATTCGTCACCTGGAAGAATGCAGCGGCTCGTTTTGCTTTTAATGCCGAGGTCCCGCGATTCACGGGCGAGATCCCAACGCCGAGACTAAAAGCTCGTCAAGCCGTACAATCCAATTTACGATGGGAATATCTGCGGAGCGAGAGACGGGCGGGGTTGTGGACAGTTTTTACGACGCGAGAAAGGTATGGAGGGAGCAAAGAAGTGGGAAAGTTTGCATTGGAGATGCGGGGGCTGACAGGAAATGAACGGGTGCACCAGCTTGGCGTGAAGCCAAGGCCCACGTTCGACGCGTGTCCGTTCAACCTGGAATAACCGTGTATCGGCTAGAGCTGTTTCGAGACTCGAAACATTCGAGTAGCTTGAAGTTCGAACCGAGCGGGACTCGGTTTTTCGAGCCGAGCCGAGACTCGAACGGTTTCGGGTAACCCGAATGTTTCGAGTAGCTCGATTTCTTCGAGCCGCTCGAATGTGTTCCGGGTAGCTCGATTTTTTCGAGCCGCTCGAATGTGTTTCGGGTAGCTCGATTATTTCGAGCCGCTTGAATCTGTTTCGTTTAGCACGATTTTTTCAAGCAGCTCGTATGTGTACTAGCTTGGTATAGCGTTTTTATATACATTGTATATAGTTTAGCGTTTGAGTGAATGTTACTGTATATAATACAATATATTATACTATGACATTGAATCTTTTAATTTTGTCCCGTTTATATTATAATAATAATAATAATAATAATAATAATAATAATAATAATAATAATATATTCTCATATATGTTTTCACTTTCGTCACTTTTGTTCTTGCATACGAAATAAACTTTAGTAAAGTTTTCTATATATAATATAAGTGTTCACTTTATTATATTCCCGAGAGCAGTAATTGGATTGAATCTGGTTTCCCAGAAGGTGTAAAATATAAATCATAACATAATTCGACCATACATAGAACTACCTAGTGCTCCATTACAATAGATCAAGCGAATTTATCTCTTTGAAAAATTTAATCACATTCAGGATATTTTCAAACTTATTCAAGGTTAAGTTCAAATTCTCTCTGATGTTGAGCCGACTTCTTTCCTGCGAGAAGTTAGGGTTAACTTGATATGGTTTTCACATCTAGACATCTCATATTATACATCTAACTTAATTTATACTCGGTGCCTACAAAACGCTATACCAAGCTAGCACACATACGAGCTGCTTGAAAAAATCGTGCTAAACGAAACAGATTAAAGCGGCTCGAAATAATCGAGCTACCCGAAACACATTCGAGCGGCTCGAAAAAATCGAGCTACCCGGAACACATTCGAGCGGCTCGAAGAAATCGAGCTACTCGAAACATTCGGGTTACCCGAAACCATTCGAGTCTCGGCTCGGCTCGGATATTCGGGCTCGGCTCGGTTGTTTCGAGTCTCGAAACAGCTCTAGTATCGGCTAATAAACGCGACTACGTTCTTTCATCCCCACCTTCGAGTCCAATCTTTTCACTTGTCTGTACTTATTATCGCGGGGGTTGTTAGCGATGCGTGCGTCGCGCGACCGTACGGTACGGTACGTACGCACTCGAATCGAGTAACGAGGAGGGCTCCTCTATTCGGCGTGCGTTTTAACGAACACCCTTTGATCTACCCACCGCAGCTGCCGGCCATGCGGAAATCTATTTTCCAGCAATTTTTCCACTGCCCCCGACTTTCGCGCACGTCTGTCGCGCGCCGTCGAGTTTCTTCCTTTCTTCCCTTGTCGATCTCCCGAAAATTCGATTACACCGACTGCTTTTTCCGTCTTCAGTGAGAAATACCAGAAGGACGAGAGGACTTCGCGTCCTCACCGCCACCGAGATTTCCTACGACATACCAGAGAGAACGACCAAAGAAATACTCGATGTGTATCGACGCCGATCCCGAGGGGGGTGAAGTTAATCAGGGCAAATCGAATTTCCATGCTAGAAATCTCTAGCAAATCCCGGGAGATACCGATAGCACCGACGCGACGCGACGTGACGCGGCGCGAGGGATTGTCATTTAATTTGTATTTAAATCGGTCTCCGAAACGTTTTCCCTCTATCGCGAGACTCATCCCAATGGCCAACTGCAACGCACTCACTCGCGCAAAGAGCTCCTCTACATTCCCAAATTTCAACTAAAACTTTGTCCCATTAACGTTTAATTAGAGCGCACACTCTATTTCTCTATTTCTCTTCCATCTATCTGTTGTCTGCACTCCGCAGACCTATAGGTTATATCCTTCCTGTAAATACGAGCGTTCCTCGAAGCGTTGCAGACTCGCGCGTATCTGTGCTGAAAATTTGCTCAGGGCGACGCGGGAGCACTGCGAGAGCGCGGCTCTCGTGGCAATTCCGACCGATCGATTCTTATCTGGATGCAGTACCGCGAACGTTATTGCTCCGTTACGAACGACAATCGTGCAAACGGATTGCGTTGCATGCACGCGCAGCAACAACCCTTCGTAACAGCGTCCACAATGCGCCTCCCCGCCACGGGCGACTCGCCTCCAGACTCGAGAACAGCCCTTCGAGCAGCCCTTTGCGATAAACTCGCCTTTAACATGCCCCGGGCACGATTAAAGCGCAAACGGGTTCGAGTAATTTCCATCTGGAGGAATTACACGAACGATGAACGACAGCCAAGCATCGACAAGTCCGCCTGGAACGTGCAAGCTGGAAGGTGCATCGATAATTGTCGTCGATTCATCGGCTACGGGCATTCACGCAACTGTATTAGTGAAGAAGGCAACGTCAATGGGGATTAATTTGCGAGACAGACGAAATTTAATGGGGACTAATGTGGGGCTTAAAACGGTCCGCTCGTGCCAGATGTCAAATCCTCGTTGCTCCTTTCCATCGGTTCAATGACTCTGTAATTCCTCGATCGGATCGTCCAGCGAATCGTGCGAATCAAACGTCTACGAGGCAATTGCCCGGCGAATCGACGAGGACACATTCGGGCGGGTAGAGGCAGATTTTAAAAATATTCTCAAGTCATTTAACTACCGCTAATTATTGCTCGACGATCTTGTTAAAGTGGTCGCGGCGGCAGAAATATTTGCATCAGCATCGACGAACCTTCGATCGGTACGAAACACTATGAATATTCACGTAGTCTAGAAAACCTCCTGCAACGGTAATTGCAAATACAGTCCCGTTGTGCAATGCTTGCAGGGCGAAGCGACGTTGGTGTTTTAAGTAGCTTCGATCGAGTCTTCAGCCCCTATCGATCCTTAGTCCGCTACGCCGAGTAACAGGTTTCACTCTGCGAGGAAGCTGAAACTCCTGCGCGATACGAAAATTATCACGGTGTCGCGTCAAAGCTTTTAAAAAGTGATCCGCCAGTTAAAAAGGAGCAGCCAGACGGCACATCTATATGACGCAAGGAAATTCGATTTCTAGCGTGAAAGGTCTGACGCGTACAGCGTATGTATTTCCTCGATCAACACGCTCCGCGATGAAATCACAACGGGGAAACTGAGCAATCGAGATCGTGTGTGCGTCGATCTGGTTTTATGCTATGCTTCCGGTAAAAAGTAGCAAGCAGTACGAATAGATCGGAAGAATTGTAGCGAACGTGTCTGCTTTTAATCCAATTTCCTTGCAACGAAGATTCAGTGCTTGATTAACCAATAAGCAAAATAAGAACGTGAAAGGGGAAAGGAAGTAGCATAGAAATTTTCTGTATTTTAAAATCCAACGTTTGTTAGAAACACTTTTTAGTCAAATTGTTGGATTTCTTGTCTAAGAAATTAGGGCCTCTAAAGGTCTTATCCCTTTAAGGCCCAGACACTTTTCTCGGCGGAAAAAATGATTTCTTGCGATTTGTTAACTGAAAAATGGTTCCAATATATGCACTTCATTGTTGTTTTCCCAAAAAAGCCAGTCAAAATATTATTTTCTCCATGTGACGTATACGTCAAACTGGGCGTTTACGGATTAAAAAAGCGATTTTTTTTCATAAATCAAACTTTACAAGCATTATTCTTTTTGTATAACAATTAATTTACACGTATCTACTAAATAAAATGTAAAAAAATAATTTTCAGGATATCGAAAAATGTCCAACATGCATTCGGCAGAAACATTTCCATGGTTACTGTAAACATTATTTACAGCGGCAAACGCACCAGTGGCTTGTATCTAGGAGCCATTTAGAGAACTGAACCGTTTTGGGACCCAAAATTATCGACTATCGCTTTTTTTTATACGTCTGAAAATGATGTGACGTATGCGTCACACTGGGCGCTAAAGGGTTAAGGATGTATCGGACCTATCTTCAAAATGGTACCAAATCAATCAAAATTTGCGAGATTGTTCTTTTTAATCTTCCTGATGTGCCTCAAAAATTTTAAACGAATTCACTAAACGGTTGCTGAGTTATAACGACTTTAATTTTCACTGATTTTACGCATACTCTTATGGAAAGAGACGATCTTGACAGATAAAACAGCTGAAAAAATGTTGAAGAAATGGTACCAACGTTTTCAATTTTTTTATACATGTAGTATATGGGTAGATGAAAATATCTGCCGAGTTTCAATTGTTTTCACTACACCGTTTTAAAGAAATAAATTATAACTTGAGAAAATCGTTTAGCAATTAATGCTTGACAAAGCGTTTCTAAAGTAAAAAATTCTTTTCCCGGAGTAAAAATAAGACTCCAACTGTCGTTCGAGTTCGTTAAATCTAGATTTACTATGCGTAAGACGTAGATATTCAAATATTTCAAATTTCATATACTTTTATCTAATATTCTACGTCCGATACATCCATCCAATCATCTGAAGACTCAATGTCGTATTACCTCGTTAAAGAATACCGTTCAACCTCGCAAACATATTACATTATACGAAGCCAGATATATATAAGTAAAAAATATTACACGAGCGTTCGCTGCGGCCACTATAAATCCTAAATTACAACGGATGAATGTAACTGTTGAAAATGTTGAGCATTCTGCAAACGCGCGAGCAGACGAAGACAGTCTTTTGGGAACCATATATCTCCAGCCCGTCCGAATGAGAACAGCCGCGGCGGATTTTTTGCAAAACACTCATTCTAAATCAGAATCCACGCGCAGGATATACAGAATAACACACGATGATACCTACATATTTCGCCACGCGTTCTCTCTCGCAATTCCATTGTGCGATGTAACACATTTCACAGAAGATACACAGGAGATAATGATTCGTCCTGCACAAGATATCAGCAATTTGCAATGGAAAGTACCTGAGTTGTACGATATCCACGCGATAACGAGCAACTCTCGCATAAATTTCAACGAGCGATAGAGTGAATCGAGAAAAGGATTGAACATGCCGAGCGTGTAGATTAACCAATCGTAATTTAGACAATATAATGCATATGCTTGAAGCGAATGCTCTGTATAGGAAAATATACCTATCATAAAATAGTACCTGGCACGTTACACGTTTTTCCGCAATATTTCACGAAGCGCTTGTACCGTTTCCGGCGATATGTCAACCGTGACGTTTACATGCATAATTTTCCACCGATCGTCAGCGAAATATTTCGAATTAAAACGAAGAGCTTTACAGGGCCAGGCGATAAATTTCTCCACTCTCCCCCTATTTCCCAGAGAAATGGGAATGAATAGGCTGGCGCGAGTACGCGTATTCGCCGCGCTCGATATCGGCACGGCATCGAAAAGCACCTGCCTCCTCGGCACAGAGCTTTTCGCCGATTCCAGCGGGTTCTCGGTACTCGTAAACAGGTCGCGCGAGTGCCTCCAGTCTCGTGTATCGGAATTCCGCTAGAATTCCGGTAATCTCGACTAATACCGTATCGCCAACAAATTCGAGCGCTCGCGCGCCGCCATCGTGTTTAAACATCCATACTGCTGCCTCTTCCCCGAGTTCCTGCTACCATGAAATGCAGAGTTTGTAGCTACACTGTCGAAACAGTTACGAGATCCACGCACCGATACGCATCGCCTTTGTTTTTTTCTCTATTCCATTAAAGTTCCAATCTATTCCACTTTCTCTACACGTCTAATCGCGATATCGGCGATAATGTCGCAAAAGGGCGAAGGCAATTTCCGTCTGTCGTTAAAGCTCGTAAAAGTGAAATTAACCACGTCCACTTCCCATCGAGATAACGATCCGAGTCTCCTGTTGATCGTTGCCAGTGCGGTTGGCGGATTGGATATCGGTGGAGGGAAAAGCTCTAAGGGATTCAAATTTCGCGTAATTTCAAACAACAACGAATTAAAGGAACGCAGGTGCCGTTGTACGATCGAATGCCATTGGTCCGCGTTAACGGTTAAATTCGCCAGTAGAGATCCTTTCCCGCAAATTACCAGAACATCCTGCAGCACCAGTATTCCAGGTCCAGCTGCTGCAATACTAACAGGGCTTCTCTTAAATCCCTGGACGAATCTAAATGACAATGGTCGAGCAATTTCTTTGCAGTGGCATCGAGCCACTGTCTCGGTAAGATTAGCACCTGCGACCATTTCGTGAAACTGTTTGAGAGCTACGAATATCTAGGGAATCGCCAACGTCACGCGATCATCAGCAACAGTTTTTCTAAGAGACAAATATTGTGGAAGGTTTTTGGAAAGAACCCGAAATTCGTTGCGTTGGAATGTGTACTCTTTGAACTACACTCTCTTGAGGGCTAGGACGTGTAACGTAAAATGGGGGAACATTGGCAGGTTTTTGAAACATTTTGTTATATAATGTAAAAATTAACATGTTTACATTTGATTTAAGTATCTTATCATAACATTGCATCTTTTGTGATTGTACTACAAGTGTCAAAATGCACAAAATTTGTGTCCTTTCCTTCTTTAATAAATGTTAAAAGCGTTACTGTACCGGGGTAACATTAGCACATCATGTAGATAGCATTAACGGGATAAGTTTAATTAATCTGAGGTCAGTAAACTTAAATTTCTATATTTTATTTTTTGCATCTTAACTAAAATCAACTCGTAACATTGCCACATCATATAAATAGCATTAACAGGTTAAGTTTTACTAATCTGACGTAAAACAACGTAATTTCGGCGTATGCCAATGTTACCCTATGCTGCCAATGTTCCCCCATTTTACGGTATAGCTGTGTACTGCCTCGCTGCGAGTAAAGAACTGCAGCCCTAGACCCTCGATCCTCTCCAGATCCCAAAACCTACGCGACAACAGTCGCGTCGCAATCTTCTGGCGAGTCTGAGACGTTTTCCAAATATCTCAAGGGTCACCAGGACCCTTCGCCACTCAAACTAGATCGCCTACGAGAGAACTACATATTCTCTGTAGAAACGAACGTAGTGTCTGGTTGCATTGCAAGTTATGGAATAAGCTATTAATTTTATCGTCTTGCTGGGATCTAGTTATTTCTACGAATTTTGGCAAGCTCTCCCGTGGGAGTCGCGAAAAATTAAACCCGTTAGCCAGGGAGATAGTTGGAGAAGCAGATTGTCCGCCAACGAACCCTGCCTCGGAACACGAGTCACGAAACTTTCCCACAAGTTTTTCTAACATAAGTCCAGAAATTGCCGAATAAACTGGCGACGGGGGAAACGTCGGATTCATATCGCGTTTCTCGCACCGAAGTTGGGGTCAGCCAGAATGAAGGATCGCTTTATTTATCTCGATAGGAGGTCGTATAGTTTCGCGCGGGCATAATAGATTGAAAGAGGGAATCTCGTCTGGGATGTTCGCCTTGGCCCCCGCGTTCTTTGATCATTGCATCGAGATGCGGCCTGTGCCACGAGATTATGCAAATTTTATGATCAATAATCAGTGCTCTGAAGGAGGTCACATTGTGCCTATAACACGACTCGGCGTGTATTACCATAATCTTAAACGCGGCTCTCTATTACGCCGCTTATTGCGAATAATCGCGTTAACTGCCGCAGCCTCTGCCTCTCCCTCGTCTCTGTTAACGTTCCCCGACATATTACAGCTGCACGGTGTTACAGTTAATCCCCCCATAGCCAACAACGCGCTGCAAATAAGCTCCCTCGATGCAGGTACTATCCAAGAAAATGCAATTCCGTCAATTATCGCGTCCGAGTAGAATTTCAATTGCTCGATATAGGTAGGCACTCTCGCCTTTGGAGCATCAATCCAGTTTAGCAGATAAATTTGCCAGAAGACGCTCGGAATGGTAGCCCAGCGTCCGTAGCTGAATTTTAATGCCAACCGGTAAAACGAGGGTAATTACATTTATCGCGAGAAGCAAGTTGGCGCTCGAACAAGGAAAAGCTTTATATCCCGCGAAAGCTTTTCATTCAACGATCACCACTTTTCTTCCAGATGAATTTATAAGAAAATTCAACCGACCGCGTTATCAGACGCTCGATATGTCTAAACGAAGAGGAGCACAGTGATAATCAGGAAATTAACATGCACGCGATTTTTAGAGTTGCAACGATAACGCGTGGCTTATCAGCAACCATGAACTTTGTCTCCGTTTCGCGTTAAATTTGCCGCTGATTAGAATCATTACCACGCAGAACGCAACATAAGAGAATGTGCTTATGCGCGCAATTACGAGGATACATGTATAGGAATTCTACAACTATTTCTCATGCGCCTGTGTCGCGAGTGTACGCAAAAAGCTCGAGCAGCGGGAATGCTTGAAAATGCGAGGAGAGTATCGAAATGGAACTCACTCTTATGTTTCGAGCTGCTCTTCCACAAGCCTCTGAAGAACGACATCCTAGCTGCCCAGCGCAGCACGAGGTTCAGCAGATCCGAAATCTTTTCAACGGTCAGTCTTTTCGGAGTGATCAAACTTCACTCGCGAAACGATCCGCGATCCTCGACCTCAGTGACATGTGACACCAAACGATCTCACCGCGAATTGTTACACTATAGAACTAGCAGCGATGTCTCGAGAGGGCGGTAGGCGACTGGGTTGACTCTCATTTCGCTAGGAAACGTGAGAAGTTTGTAGACGGTAGGAAGGAAGGAAAGGATTCGGTGATCCTTGAGGAGAGCCGCGCGGAAACGTGCTATCGGGAAGACAGTGCGCCGCGATGTGAACGCGTCCACACGGAGTTTATTCCGCTCCCCTGTCGCGTACATGCGCATCCCCATCCCCATCTTCCTCCGCGTCCCCACCTCGTCCTCGTCCTCATCCTCGCTGCCCACCCCAACCCGTTCTCATCCCCTCGTCCTTCGTCCCGCTTCCCACTTCCCACTTCCCGCTTGCTGGATTCCGGTTCCGCTTCCGAACCGGATCCCCGCCGAAAGGATAAAGATTATTTTCACGCATTCGCGGTTCGCGTCGCGTTATCCTTCTTCCCAATATTTCGTCAGTGCATTTTTGTAAACGACCCCCAACTCTCTGCGATCGCGTATGTAGGTATATTCGAGCGAACTATTCTTCTCGACTGCACCCTTTTCCCACCCCGTAGAATACTCGGTAGTTGACTTTACTCGGAATTTCGTCCCCAGGAAATTGACGCAAGAGCGTAGCGTTCCAGGACGAAATTTCATGGAAGATGCCCTTCGTAAACTTGCCGGGGCGAAACTTGGTCCTTCCACCTCTATAGATGATAACGATCCTCGCAACTTCTGACGCGATTTCGCCTGGCTCCCGTTGTTCCAGATTTTCGCGCCCTTTTATGGCGCGGGATTAAGCTCGAGATTAAATAGGAGTTGAAAAATAGCCGAGAGACTCGGTCCTGAACGTCGCGAAGGGATTATTTTTGACGCTTTAAAACAGGGTCTGAAACAAGTGAGCGAATCTTTCGACCTAGCTGTGTAGAAAACGCGATCGAATATAAAAATACGGGAACTGTGATCTCGATACTCGATTTAACTGTTATGCGGTTTTTAATATTAACATGACGTTTGGACGATGACGTTGTTGTTTGTCGAATCAATTCCACGGGTGCTTGACAAATCGACCAACCACTTGGAAACCTCTGGGAAAGCTGCGACGTATTTATTGAGCGAAGGGACTCCATGCTCCTCTAAGTTTGCTCAGAAAAATATAATTCACTGCAAGCTGTTCCTCGCTGAAACGTCGATCCCACTGTTTCCCTGCGCCCTTTCAAAGGCTCCGAGGCGAATCCCTTGCCGACGAAACAGAACTTCACATAATCCGAAGCACCGTCTGGCATGAATCGCGAAATCGTGTATAACCGGAAAGTTTAAAATTATATTTCCATCAGAGTTGCTTGAAGACCGAAGATTGAAGGAGACACAGCCCAGAGTAAAAGTACATACATACATATATACAATATACAGCTGGAACCGTCCGAGCAGTTCACCAAGAAATTTATCGCCCCATCGAGAGGAAACAATGGCGAGGGTACAGCGAAACGGCTCTGAGGAAAGTATCGAATATCGATGAGGCAAAAATTTATTTCTCGTCGAGGAAGAAAGCTCGAAAGAAGGGGAGACTGTCGAGACTGTCGGCAAGATGATTGACAAGAGAAACCGTCGGCATAATACGTTTTTCGAGCAGGAGTCGGAGCAAGTTTTTGCCTTGTACCCGGGGACCATGCGTGACGAAAATCTACCAACAACTATCTCCCGTTTAATCGTCTCGATTTATATCGACCTCGGCCATTGCTTTCTCCGCTGATTCAACCTTAATTCTCTCGGTAATCGCGGAAATAAAGTGCTCGTAAAAACCCACAGCTAGAAAGTTTAATAACGAACGACGTAACAGGTCTGGGGAACAAAGGTGCAAGTGTTATTGAACATAGGTTCCCACTTGTTTCAGAGAAAGAAACCCTTTTAGACGGAATAAAAGCTGGCGCTCCGGCCACCGTGCCTTTAAAAAGCAAGTGCCACGAAGAATCCGGGAAAATAATCGAGGGGAACTTGCATTATTTCTACGCCGCATGGGAAACGAAGAAAGCCCCATCCGTTTGCTCGGACAATGTCGGTGGCGTTGAAGATGCTCGCTATTCGGTATATTCGGTATTCAACGATACCTGCGCTGCGGAAACATTTTTAATTCAGAGTCACGGTTCCCCCGAAGTACTTGCCAAGATTCTCTCAGCCAAACAATGGAAATTACAACGGAACGACCCACGGTATTTATTCTCCTCGCCTTCTTTGGATAACATGTGCCATCGGTGGAGGAAAACCCGAGGCGTTAACAAACGCCAGCGGAGACCTTTATCCGACTTCTTCGCGTAACCGTGTCACGGGAGTAATACTATAAATGAAAAGTGACGTGTAGTGGCAGCAAGTGCTGGACACTCGGTACCGACGATTTTAATCGATACTCCGTGTCACCTGGTCGAAAGAAATTACAGGTGCTCAGAGATGATCGACGAGAAAACCTACTCCTAAATATTCGTCAAGAAAATTGTGCAACCGGGTTAATCTTCAGGTGGCGAAAAATTCGTCGAGGAAATTTTTCGCGCAGTTTCCTCGTGTTAGGTATCTCGCAAACGGTCAGAGTTCACACTCTCCACTCGTACATTCCCTCTACCAAGCCTTAATAGCGAAACGTTCCGCGAATTCTATCAAGGGCGATTAAACATTGTTATGTACAATGCGCCAGAATGTTGGACGCGCAGTTTCGAACTGGCCAGCAACTGCTCTTGAAAACAGTAATGCCTGAACGAGTTCGATCCTATCCGAAGCAGTTTCGTTGCTTATTGATATTACAGCTGCTGCGTCCTGTAATTAAAGAGAAGGATCGCCCGGACGTTTTAGGAAACTTGTTCAAACAGCTGTCGCTTGCAGGGTAGACGATTTTTAAAGAAAAGAGAACGCAAGAGTAAGAGCAAAGCAACGTTTCCATGTCACCGTAACCTGCTGACCGATGGATCGTAACGGTATAAACGAGTCTCGATCGTCTCTTTGCTCGAGCCTTGGCAAGATTTTATAAGCGTGATTATCCGAAGGATCTCCGGGTGAATACGCGACCGTAAAAATTGATTCTCGTTTCAGAACGGTGGTCGTTGGATTGCAGAGGAATAATAGAAGACGGTGGTTGATTTAATTTCCCTTCACAGTAGCTCGTCAGGTTTCGCAGTCGAATCTACAGGTGACGCGACTGGCGACGGAGCAATCTCGAACACCAGTTCCATAGAATCTGCTCCATCGAATTCTCGGAGATGTCTCGATCGCTGCATGCGCGAATTATGCCAGCTATTCCACGTCCGTGTTCCAGTGCGTCGTCGATTCGACGACGGAACACTGGCGTCGTAATGGCCCAAGATTTCCATGGAGGCGTGATGCGAGAAAATTGGGAAATTGCCTGTCCTCGACGACGAATGGAATGCTCCCCCTTTTGGATTTGCGGCACACGAATCACGGGCCACCGGGTTTTCCTAGGTAGAACCTAATCCCAGCTAAAACTAGTTTGCATCCTGGCAGGGAGCCTTGATACATTGGAACCTTTGCGTTGAATATTTATGTGGCGGTAGTTGCTACTTGGACGATTCTCCTCCGATATCTATTCGGATCGGTAGTTACGAGCGTCCTGCCGGATTTTCGCCGAGCCAGTTTCCAAATTCGCCACCTGTGCGTTACCACTGTTCACATATTTATGAGCTGCTTTAAGCCAGTATGTTTTCCAGCAAGAGCGAGCCTCCGTTTTCGTCTCTAAGACTCTTAAGTCGTGCCCAGAACTTGTTTCGCTTGAGAAACTTTGCAGTACCTTCCTCTTGAAAAGATTCTCCGTTTGGCTCGATGAATATCGTGCTCCCTCGCTGACCCGATTTAGATTCAATCGCTAATCGGAAACGGACGGCACGAAAGCGTTTCCCTCGGGCTAATGAAATTACGAATACCCTCGCGAGGAGATGAGAGCGCGGTCCTGTCTTCTATTCTACAGGTGCTGCGATATACCTACGTGTAATCTCGTTAGCATCTCGATCAGGAGCTTGCAGAGAACCGTGCGCTTCATAGTATATAAAGACACTTTGAGCCGAAGATTCCATCGCGCCGAAGCTTTACGCTTCGTTTCGAGAGTAAAGCTGTATTTGGGCTGCTTTGCTTCTTCGGTCAGAACGTATTTCTTCGTTTTCGTAAGTTGTAACTCTCTGGGCTGGCGAAACACGAAACGATTCGTTACTCGGCGGGAGTAGTCGGAATTTTCAAGGAGCAGACGCCCTAACCCGTCCGCGCAGACGGGAGAAAACACATGCAGAAGCAGTGGTGCGTTGGTATTGAGACTGTCATTTGAACGAAAGCGTGCAAGCGTCGCAGGATGGAAGAAGAAGGATGTCCCGCGTGACCGAGGCTGCCTCCCATCGCGTCCTCCCTTGCGGTTCTTTCTTTCGTGCCTGTGTTGCTTCTTCCCTGTCGATCCAATCATTTTTCTTCTTTCTCGCCGACTGTCCGTGCTTCTACCCTCTTCTCTTTGCCTTCGCTACATTGCTGCTGGTTCGCGAGTCGGCCCGGTTCCCCGCTCGTTTTGCTCCCTTTTCGCTGTTTCGGCTATCCTCCATCCAAGATGCATGCACGAACCTTCGAGCCTTCGGGGAGAGGCTGGCAGAGATGCAGCAGCCTCGGGAAAAAGAGCCCTCGGCGTTCTTCTTCCTCGAACTCGTACTTCCAAACTCCAAGCACTTCTACCACAGCTCTAGCTTCTCCGTTGGGTAATCAAGTTCGACAATTAGGACTCTGACGGAGCGCGACTGAAAGCTGTGTATAGCAAAGCTGTGATAATCCAACGAAATCGTGACTGTCAGCAGTTGTTGTAGGTACCTACTCTTATAGGTAGAATCGCGCGCAGCTGTCCCTCGGAATTCGATATTCGATATTCTCCCTCCCGCCGTCGAGATAATTGTAGCGGCCCGGACTGAAAACTCGACGTACGCCCACGTTGGCAACACCTGCGAGCAGTTTCCGCGATGAGACGACAGCTGAAATCGAGCGAGGGAGGTAAAACGGGCGGCGTATCTGCCGCGCTCGGTGGCAGCTCGCGGCTGAATTAATGCCAGCCATTCTTTCGCCGCGAATAATGCCACGAATTGGATCGCCCCAGACCTGGAGCAACGTTACCGTTCCTCTCTTGCCCTGGATCGAATGGATTGCGAAACGTCTGTGAGTCGTCTGGAGCCCGACGACTTTCCAACATTTATTTCATCATCCCAGCAACGATCCAGCCGCGCACGTAGGATGAGGAAGGAAAAGAAAGATCGATTTCGATCCGCGAAATAAGAGAAAAAAAAGGCTTGACGACCGTTAGGCGGTTGCAGGTGGATATATCGCGTAGCCGGCTCGGCAAGGCGGCTCTCGGCTGATGCAAGTTCGATGCAGTCTCTCGCGATGGAAAGGCACGCGAAAGAATTCAGGGTTGAAAGTGTGTAAGTATAACGAGTCGTCGTGTCTTGTCTGGTAGGCCGATTACAGCGGGCTCCTTCCAAGGAGGGAGAGGGGGGGGGGGTGAGATCGAGAGATAGAGGGAAAGAGGTGGCGCGGTCCAGAGCGAGAAGAGTGAAGGAGAGGTGCGGCGTGTGGCGAGGGCCAAGAGGGAGTATGTAATTGGGCTGAACGCGAATACGACCGAGGCGACGGCTGATGCAAGAATCCACTCCCTGGCAGGCATTTCCTTCTCGGAAATACGTCTTGGAAGGAAGCTGAGAAAATTATTGTTATCAGTGGAGCGCAGCGCGCGCGCTGTTTCACTTTCGACCGCGACACGCACCTCTCCAATTAATCGCGATTCCGGTTCAACGCTTGTCCTACCCACCAGCCGCCGCTAATTATCTTGGCGGTACTAGTAGGCGCGGCAATATTCCCTCGTCGGCTTTGTTGCACCATCTCGAAGCGCCATGGTGCTGCGTCCCGATAACCCATGCCAGAGAATAAGTTCTTCACTGCGAGCCTCCTCCTTTCATCTCTCTTCGCATTCCCCTCTCGAGACACGCGAGCTGCCTCGATTCTCCGTCGCGTTTCCCTTCGCTCAAAGTATCAGGGAGCCGGAAAAAAATCCCGCGGGGAATTCGATGCACCGCGGACAAATTAAGTTTCCCGACGATCGGAGGAGGAGGCGTTCAAGCGAAACGCTGCCAGCTCGAAGACGCCGATACGGCTGGAGTAATCGACTATCGAACGCGCACGCGACGGTTTATCAGTGTACGCTTTCGGAGGCCGGTTCCCTTTGGCCCACGCAGGCGTGCTCACCATTCTTCTTCGTTAAAGCCGTAGACGGAGAAACGAAGAGAAGAAGATGGAAACGCGGCTCCCTTTATCCACCAGCGTTTCCCTTTGTTTCGCCAACAGAATCTCTCTTCCGATGCGGATCTCCAGGAGCCACGAAACAGTCGTAAATCTCGCGGAACACCACCGGAAACGTGGAAGGCGCGAGCAAACGCGAGTAATCGTGAATAGCGGAAAGCCAGGGAAGAAGGAAGTCGCGCATGGAAATCGAGTAATTTCTCGGAGAATCGCCGACACTGGATTCTAGAGCGGCGTAGAGCTTCGACAAGCTTCCTGATCCTTCGCGTTCTTTACGATTCCACCTTGTTCCTCTACGAAATTTCCATAATTGGCAATTCTCAAACTTGTCGTCACTGTTGAGTGTTAGTTTTACCGGATCACCAAGCACGCACAAGTATGCCTTGTCCTTTTCGACGCCACATCAGTCAGACAGTCGGTTTGTCAGTTCGCGCCTCGTATACTACCTTCCTTAGTTAAACTGTCCTATCTAGCATTTTTTCATTTTTTGAGATATGATGAGATATTTGAAGTTCCACGCGTCTTTTACCTTTTAAGTAAAGTTAGAAAATTCTACGTGCTTCGTAAAGATTTATACACAGTTTAATGTATTTAACCTAACTTCTTTCCAAATGATTAAAATATTCTATCTAAAACAATTAATTAATTGGTACGTTAATAATACAATCCCTACCGGTACACCTATTACAACAAATTATATTAGGCTGTTACGAAATAATGACAACATGTTTTAATTTGAATGAAGGAAAATAAGGATGGTATAAAGTAAATGATAAAACTTCAGTTTTCTCGGTTGTTCCAAAATGCTAGATAGGATATTTTAACTAAAGAGGGCAGTATACCTGATACGAGGATTGTAAATACCCGGCTTCACCGTACTTAGCGTGAAAATTCAGGCGATCTACTCGAGTCATGGCCGAGGGTTTCCAGACAGCCCTGATAATAAACAGATGACCGCGCGACGATCGGTTAATGGGAAATATATTCGTTAAGATTTCCCTTACCGCTGCTTTTTCCACGAACCATTTCCACATTACATTTCACCAATAGCCAATAGTTTCAACCACCTCCTTTTCCAAAGACACATCCTCTGAAGGAGGTTCCATCGTCTTCCTGCGTGAAGTCAGGCTCCCCCACGTCAGAAGTCAATAAAATTCAAACACAGACACACGAAGTCACATTTTGTCCACAAGTATAGACCAGAGCTTTCTCCGAAACCAATAAAGTACCTCTTCATTCTTAAACTGTTAAACGAAGTGTCTCAATTTATTGAACGGCAAACCAATCGTCTATAATTTTAATTCAATGATCTCTTGTGACCGCAAGTCGTCGCAAGAGATAGTGACATTGCGTCGAGGAGCTTCACAACCTCTATCAAATCGACGCTGTAATCGCTACAGTCATCTCTCTGTATTTTAAATGCGACTCCTATTTACTTTACGCGCAAACTTCAATGCACCCTTTGACGAATCGATTTTAATCTCGACAGAATGCTCCACGCAGTTCTTCGAGGCAGTAAAAAATCGAGTGTCCCCTCTGGAGGTCGTTGATATCGCAAGGCTGGAAGGATATGTCGCATAGAGAAAGCATCCATATGCTCGCACGTGGCTTATCGGCCGTTTGTACCCTTAAAATTCCAGCCACGGAATAGCGGCTGGATCGTTCCTTCATTCCTCCCGGGTGTCTTAGCGTTGAAACCAGGTCGAGTTTCCGGCGTTTCCTTCTCCTTCGAGCGAAACGAATAAGTATTAGTCGTCGATCACCGTTGCTCGTAGGCTCCTCGTCGCCATGCAACCAAAAGCTTCAGGGAGATGGATGCACGGGATCCACGCGAAAATAATTCTACGGGAACTGGTGGGATGCTGGGAGGAAACGTGGCGGAGACGCGGCGCGATTTGTAACCCAGTCAGACATCTTCCTCTTCTTCTTTTTCTTCTCCTTCTTATGTTCGCCAAGACGTATCGGCGTCATTTTGCCAGCGTGGAAACTTATTTGCTCGATAAAACCGAGCAGAATTGAAGCGATCCTGCTTTTACAAAAGCCACACAATAGCGCGTTCGACTAATTTGAAACATGCAACTCAACGGTGCACGAAATCGTTCCCATGGAAGCAGCACGCACGGATTAAAATATTCCTGCGAACTGATTGCAGCGGCCTGGGTTTCCGTCAACTCGTTCAACAGAGTTCACGGCGAATGAATGCGCGCCGGAAATCTGGTAAGAACAGAGGCAGCCGTGGCATCTGGAAATTAAGCGCGATTTCCATCGAGGGCGACACGAGACGTAACCGTGTCGTGCCGCTCCAGCCTTTTACCGACCTACAAATTACGAGCGCGCCCCGCGAAATTAACTGCTCCGGGAGTAGCAAAGCCCTTTCATCAGGAATGAAGAAGCGATAGTTGATAAGGCGCCAAAGCCCGTCGCGCTTATTCGAGGCAACACGATCAAGTAAGAAATTCAAAGGGTTGCGCGAAAGCCGCGGTAGGGTAAATGTGCCATATTTCGGCCCCTACCCAGTAGGCAGCCTTTTCGGAAATAAATTGCTTAGAAATAAGAAATTAAGAATAAAATGTTATATATTTAAACGAAACAATGATCACTGTACTCTCTCCTTGGAATGTGGGAAGTTTCATGCCTCTAGCGGTAAAAATATAAACAGCAGAAAGCTTTATTGTGTTGGCGATTGGATGGTTCACGACTAGTGCGTCAATTTCAATTAATTTAGTACCATAGGCGACACTTGGAAATAGTGTATAACAACACTAATACGAAGTTTTTTATGTTCAAATTTTGAATACGCGATTAATAACATTTGAATGAACGTTTCGTGAAATTATAATTGCATTTAAACTTAAGTTAGTAAATATTTTTTAAGTGGCCGACTATTGGCATTCAAAATATAAAGAAAACCAATAGTCAGCCGCCCCGGCTGGCTACTGGATATTGTTAAGAAATCGACAAAAATAATGTAAAACCAGTGGTCGGCCGTCTAAAACAGAAAACGGCTGACGTTTAAACAATTGGTCTAGGACAGGTAGTAGTCGGCCGTTATAATTTAAATAATTAGAATTTTCAGAAAAAATAAATTTTTAAATTTTGAGTAGGTACACACATCATGCATTTTGAACCATTTAACATTCGATACTATAGGGTGGCTGATACATACATATATAACCTGATAGAAGAACGTGGCTGACTACTGGCATATGAAAGGCTGGACTTAGAATTTTACTGGCTGACTACTGGTAAAAGGACGTTTCTGGGTATTTTAAATATTTTAAATAAAAATTGTTCTACTATTAAAAAAATCATCCACATATTTAAAAAATAGATACTTTAAAGAATTTAACTGTCAATAACGCATTTAAAAAATAGTATATTAATAACAACAACGCGTAACATGAATTTCCGCTTTCCCTTAAATGGCCGACTACTGGCACAATTACCCTACCAGGGTGAAATCGATCGAGACTACGTTGAAGTCGCGTTGTTCCTCCTTTACCCTTCTTTTTTTTCCCCCATCGCCGCAAGAACTGACACCGCCACGCGTCGATCCAATTTCTTTCTCTTCAAAAGCCAGAGAGCTAACGGCGTTCGTTCATGCATTTCAACTCGACACCGCGAACGTGTCGGCTGTGAATTAAATTCGCTTTCCCGCCGCGGAAACCGCCCGACGATATTCCGTACTCCGCCGCGACGCCGAGACACCGCGGCGGAAAGCCTCGTCACGTCTCCCCTCGCTGCCGGCGTCCGCATTTCCGATTTTCCGTTCGCCGTATCGGGGTGGTTCTTAGGTACAAGTGGAAACGTGTATGCTCTCGGATGACGCGCGAATAAAGCTTGCACGGGAAAGCAAACTGTGCGAGCACTATTGGGCCTGGTGTAATTTGCTCTTATGTACCAGGCGGATGTGTAGTGACTCGGTGGTTGTAGCATGCCAGAGTCTCGAGGGGATCGGTTCCATTGAGTTATGCTCACGATCGTAAGCTAAACGTATCGGCTTCTTAACGACGACCGTTTTAAATGACGGAGGAAACTGGTTCTGAAACGCGACTCTTTGTATTCTGAACTTGACACCGCGATCGGAAAACCGTCGTCGGCGGTCCGGCGCTTGATATTGCGCGCTCGATCCGCTCGCCGCTCGAAACCGAGCAAAGATCAATCTGAACGCGGTCGACTGGCGCATACGAATCATCGAATATAAATTGCATAACGCCGTGACACCGATACAAAGTGCACGAGCGTGCAACGCTTTCGATTCTCGAAATAAACCATTATCGGACGAGTGGAACGGGCGAGCGTAAATATACCATAGAAACGATAGGGCGCCGGATAGTGCGACGAATCTTAAGAAATCGGTGCATTTCACTGATAAATACTTAGACTGAATGAGCTTCGAGGAGTTTCGTGCTGCGAGATCTTCGAGGATAATCTTTATAAACGGAAGCAGGTTAAAAATTAACGCGAGAAACGATGACGCTTATGTGCGTACCTATATCGCTGTCTCGTATGTATTAACTCGCGGTCCGCGTAATATATTCTACCGCTACATCACGAAATCTTCTCGTAAAGAGCTCGCGGAGCGTAATCCTCGCCGTTCCTCGGTCGGAGCAAAAGCTTGCACATTTAAGTCGAAGAGAAATACTCGGATAAATTTCCTACCGCGGGTAATGTTTGTTCCTAAAAAAGGGAATGGAGATAGTCGTATAATTCGGCGGCAGGAAAAACTTCTCGGGGAAGGGTGTATAAATTCGAGAGCACCCGAAGCGGGGGTTGGCCAGGTCGTTTTATCTCCAACAGCCACGCCTCCGGGATAAAGGATAAAGGACTAACGATACGAGGAACACTGCTTGCCGGCTCGTTTCTCACGGTGCGCCAAGTGGATCGGCGAAAATTATCGCGGGAAATCTCCCGCACCATCGATTACCCGCGTCTGTGACGGACGAACTTATCGACTCGCGGAGGAAAGTGAAAATATTGCGTCGCGCAGAAAATTACACGGTGGGAAGCGGTTGGCGCCAAATAATCGGCGTAGAACGCGGTGATTAGGGATCACGAGTGAAAGGAAATCGAGCACAAAGCTGGATAAAGGTATAATTAAGAAACAGGCATTATTACGTCCGAGGGAAACACGCGGTATATCCCTTGAAGAACGAGCATTCCAACGCGTAGCTGATACCAGTGCTCGCAGCATTTTCTCTACGCAAAAAGTTCATTTCACGCGCCACGCGTCCTTTACGTAATTTAACGCGTGTTCTCGGTGACTTAAATTGCTGCTCGTAATGTACGGGATATTGGACCAGATATCGGAGCAACGATACGAGATTAACCGGTAGAGACTTTCGTCGCTTTTCACTTTTTCTAGATTCGAGGGAAACGTCTCACTCGACGAGATCGATAAGTTACTAAATGCACACACGTTCTGTGACTACGCTTGCCAAATGAATGTCTGAAGGAAACTGCCGCGGGTCTAGTTCGGTAGTTACGGAGCAAGAGCACTCGTGGTTAACGAGACAGAGTCCCGTAAATCGATCGATCCAGTTCTCTGTCTTTTAACAATTCCTCTCTGCTGGATCATTGCTCGCGGTCGAAACGTTCCCGACGCATAAAACTAGAGGAGTATTTATTTATAAAGACGCTCCGAGTCTGCTTCGCCGACATAACTCGATACAAAGTTTGCGGGAAAACGAAGAGAATCGTATCGCCTTGATGCCGTTTCACGGGGTACTTAGGGCAATAGGCGAATGCCGATTCGTTCTCGAGAAAACAGAACGTCGCGACTACTTGGAAACTACGTTAAGTGAACGGGTAGGGGAGGTCGAATCGAACAAGGGCTCGAGCAACTTCTTCCCCAGGAGACTTCCCTCGGTGTTGGAATTCCATTACGTGGATCTGAGACGGGAAGGACGTGCTATCTTACGAAAATGTAATTACCCGCGGAACGAGCTCGAACTTTCGGACAAGGTTGAGAAATCTTTTTCCGCCCTACGACCGTCTAGCTAACTTTTTCACATTCGATGAGCACGATTGCCCCAATCCCGCGATTTTTCATAACGATAGGCGAATCCGTTCGTCAACTACTTAAGAAATACTACCAACCGACTTATACATACATATTATAATTACTCGCGGTTAACCTTCTTCACGCAGAAGAACGAACGAAATAGGGTAGAGTTGCAAAGGACTCACTCTTGTGCCTGGAGAATCTCCTGAGCTTCTTGAAGAACGGCATGCTTGAGGTAGCTTCCACGCTAGTATCGTTCGATCGATCAACACGGTCTACGTGTTATTGGAAAAGTCGTAGGACCACCGGTGACGAAGCTAGACCGAAGATTGAAGGAGAACAGTGCTCTAAACGTCGACTGCTTGTTTACATCGGTATACGACGAGCCGTCCCCGAACTGCGTCTGCCTCTTACTACCGATCTGACTTTACTACTTCTCTGTCGACCAGACTCGTACGCGTTTCCACTTATCCCCACTACATCGGCCTACGGGAGAGGAAGCGAGTACGAGACGCGACACGCGAGGAGACAAGCCTGAGCGCCGCGTGCTTGACACTGTCCACCCAATCGCTTCTGCCCCACCTGGACTCGTTATCTTATCTGGATCAAAAGACATGGGAAACTTATCCGAAATTGAACGGGACGTGTGTAACAGGAGGATGTAAATTATCGCGTGCAGCTCTGCAGCTAGTTGGAAGGAGATCACACGGTTCGGTAGCCGAGTCGATGCGCCGCAAGAAAATATATTCGCCAGGTAGGAAGTTAAGTCTCGCCGAAGTGGTGCTTGAAAGTTGGCGCTCGCCGGTGACCAAAGTTGCTAGCGCGGTTCTCGATTAAAATTCGAGGTGTTCTCCCGGCGCGAGGTGGCTTGGCGCGGCCGAATCGTAGGAGGAGTCGACATTCGAGGGCAGGAGCAAAGTTTAAGCCGCTTCGGTTAAGCCTCCCATTATTCCGTCGGAAGCAAAGCCACCCCGGACGAAAATTCTCGCCAAGAAAATTTGAATATTACCTGACGAAGCGCCCGATGCCTGCCCGCCAAACGCGTACCGAGAATTAGACGCGATTCCCCTCGACTCGATGCAACCGGTCATGCTACATGTAGCTGTATAGATTAGTTGCACTAGAAAGTAGCAACGTCACGGGATAAAAATCAACTCTCGTCTACCCTCCAGCGAAGCAACTTTTAACCGAGCGAGAAGAAACTTCGAAATTGCCGAATCTCGAGCGTAGTCGGCGAGCTTTTCTCGGGGAACATTGCCGCGATGCTCTCTTACGCTTCCAAGGAAAAAGAAAGGCAACGAGTTTTATGAATCCCCGACTGTTTCGTCGCGTTCCCTCCACTTGCGAAATTGCAGCACACGTTGCAATCAACTTCTTTTTCTTTTCTTTTTTTTAATCATCCTCCAAGTGACTCTTTCGCAACGGGGTTAATTGGACAGTAAATAGCTGTGCCATCGAGCGATTTTCATTTGCTACTTTCCCCCAAGTTAACGTATCAAGTGTATTCCATATTTATCACCGACCTAACTGAACCGTTCAAAGATTTAGGGGAGAGTCGTGCAGTACCGACCAAAATTAGTTCTCGGTTCTTCGACCACATATTAACACTTTATTTGAATTAATTAATGAAAATCACAATTCTCTATAACCCATTTCGGAGCCTATTGTTTATTCCATTGCTCTCGATGTTCTGAGGCATTAAACGTATACGTTGATATTTAGTGGGTTAAAAGATATTTTTTAAAGCTGATCTTTTGTTTCTCGTGTAAGTAAATGATTTTGTCTTATTATGTATATTATCTCTAGGCTATTAAGTTTAATAAAACGTCCTAGTTTTGCAATATTTTTTTGTACATAATATACCATGATCTAAAATGTTCCCCCGTGTTTGTCGTACAGTACCGACCAACAGACTCTGTCAATCAGTAGAGACCAAATTTTTCTTATCAGTAAGTTCAATTTGTTAGCAACTCAGATTAATTTATAAGATGTTCATTCCCATACAGCACACTTCGTTGCGGCAAAGTTGCAGGATGGTTGCAGTAACCTTGCGATGTTGCATGGTTGCAGTGCAATGTCGATGTATGGTTGCTGCGACGTTGCCGTGCAACATTGCACGGGGCGGACATAGAATTGTTTCTGCATAGTTGCTGCATAGTTGCGTTGCAATAATGCACTGCAACTTTGCCGCAATTATGCCGCAACTATGCAGCAACTTTGCCGCAATTATGCCGCAACTATGCAGCAACTTTGCCGCAACTTTGCCGCAACTTTGTCGCAACTTTGCCACAACTTTGCGGCGTTAGCAAATTTTAAAACATAATATCTCGAAAACCAGCTGAAATAAAGTGTATACATTATACTTTATTGAATTCGTCTTGAAACGCACTATCAAGTGATCTGTTAAAAAAAAGAGTTCCGTAGAAAATTTGCCCGCTCCAACCACGCAATTTCATGTAAACAATTTCTTTTATATCTCCAATACGTTAGGAAATATCCAGGTGTTTACTGTTCCCGCGGATATCCAGTATAATGAACTAAAATATAAAATATATGTTGGAGAAGGCAACCATTTAATCAGTTCCAAGCATAAGTCAGAATCTACTTTACTGGTGGCACGTGCCAAACTGATGTTTCCGTGAAGGCGAGCACGGCGCACAGTGATTTTGGAACGACAATATATATATATATGGGGGTCGTAGTACTCATGTAGTATAAAAGTTTTTAACGTACGGAGTAATCAATATATATACCATCTACAGTACTCTACATCCAAGAAGGTTCCGTGGCCACAACGGTAGAGCGTCAGATTGTCATGCGGGCGGGCCGGAGTTCAAATCTGTCGTAACCAATAACTTTTTTATTTTTTTTTAACAGTTTTTCGTTGCCTCAAAGTTGCCGTGCAAAGTTGCCTCAAAGTTGCTGTGCAACGTTGCAGCAGGCGGACATAGAATTATTGCTGCATAGTTGCGGCAACGTTGCGTGAATCGTTGCAATCTTGCACCGCAACTATACTGCAACTATGCTGCAACGAGAGTGTGCTGTATGGGTTTAGCCTTGCGTCTACCTCTTCCCGCAGAAAAATAAAGTAAATAAGGATAGGTATGATAACCTAACAACCAGGAAGCTAGGATTTAATGAAGAAGTTATCCAATGTGTTAGTTGCAATCAGAGTTGGGCATTAACTAAATAAAAAATGATGTAAATACGGATCAAATAAAAGTTACTGTAACTTTAGATTACTTGACGAACAAACTTAATTTTTTTTATTAGACGAATAAAGTTAATTTTTTTATTCGTTTTCGAAATTTTATTTAAATAGAAATTTTGCCCATCTCTGTTTGCAAGGAATCATTTGAACAAATAAAAGAATATTTTGTACGAATAAAAATTGAAAAAATCTTATATCGTACTAATTAAATGTCTTTTTATTAACATTGTTAATCATTTTGACCTAAAAAATTTACGAATTTAATAGTTGTTCGGTACTGGGCGACAATTTTTCGTTTCCTAGAAATTACAACTATTTTACTTTTGCGAATTATCAATTCTTTTTATTAAATTTCACAAAATTAATTTCCCTCCTTTTACTAAGTTCTATCTATACTACAAACACCTTTTCGAATTTCTGAATTTTATCAACTCTACCCCAAGATATAACAAAAAAAAAACTTAAAGCGGTCGGTACTGCACGACTATTCCCTACGATACGCTGCTTCGAATGTTTTTCATACACCAAAGAATACCTATAAATTTCAAAAGAATCGACAGTCAACTATACCCCTCGATTCGCACGATATTTCGTTTGGTTTGCTAGCGGAGAAAAGCGTGATGGAATCTGGTGGTCGCGTTACACCGAAGAAATACGATTATTTCGGGCGTAAATACATCCTGCTAGCACATAAATCGCCGCGAATACATCTCCCATCGTATCTTCCAGGCGAGAGTGGCTCTATCGGGCGGATACATATATTAAGGAAAGTTTTTCCAGCCGACAAGAGTTCTCGCACAAATCTCGCGAAATCGCCGAGATCTTCCGACACATCGGCCCTCGATCCGGCGCGACGCGCCGCGCGAAATTGAATCGCGAAACTTTCCTAGCCGCTCGGCTCGCGACAAGAACTTTAATATCCGAACGTAAGAAGTTGGACGCCCACCGCGGCACGCTAATGCTCCCCATCGATCTAGATCCGAAGGACACCCTTTCAAATACGCCATCATGCCTTTAGAAACTTTGGTGCAAAGCTTACCAGACTCGAGACGCGGGTTCCTATTATGCACACATGTATTCTCCGCTGCTTGCGCGTTCAACTCGAACGAGGAAGCCTTCGCACGAGACCATTTCCTTCTCCCCCGGCTGCGGCATCCACTGAAAACAAAAAGAAACGTTGCTGTAGAAAAAATCGTACAAGTCGCGTAATGCTTTCGTAATTGTTCGTTGCGGTTGATTGCAGCATCCAGCATCTGTAATACTCGAGGTTAAGAAGTACCGACCGGGAAGAAAAGAGGAAACGCGGAACGTTGCGAGAGTAATTTTCTTTATTGATCAGTTAGTTGAACTTTTCCAGTGACGCGGAACGTTCTTTCTAGCCGACGCAGTCGGCTATTAACTGCCGCCTGTAATTCGATGCCTGGTCAATTAGTTTTATAAGTCGTCGGAGCGAGCGAGCGGAACGATGAAAGCGTCGCAGGATGCGCGTCGGCGCGTAGCCGCGCGATGCAGGCCACAATAGACACCGAAACGAGATTACCGATGGTGCTTCCCTCACGGTCCATTAGCACCGATTCAATTACGCTCACCCCTTGCAGGATGGAAATTCGAGTTCCATCTCGAATCGAGGGCTGGGTAGAATGGGAATAACGGGACTGTTGTATTTCCGGCGCGTCCGCCCTGCTAAATTCCAAATACAGCGTTGGGAAAGGGCGACGGGAACTTGTTTCTCGCGGCGAGAATAGACGCTCGAATAAGAAAGTATTATTGGGTCGAGAGAATTGCTAGTTATTTATTACGTTCCTGGTTCCACTCTTGCCGCTTTCGATGATGCCTGCTATTTCGGGGCGAGTCCCTGATAGCAAACGAGTGAACCCCTGGAATTAGTTGGAGGAGACGTGAAATATCGCTGGGTAGGGTGTTCTTCGTTATTGGGTGCATCGTAACAGCGGCACATGAAATTTCCAAGCCGACGTTGCGTAATTGAACAGCGTCGCATCCGCAAACATAGCGGAACGTATCACCCTTTCCATAAATCACCATCTAATCGACGTTTTAACCGCAAACTACGGCCACCATCGGGCGCCGTATAACGTTTCGCTGAATAATTCCATTACAAATCACGGCAGATCGAAGCAGAGTTTCCCGAACGCACCGGTTGGTGCCAGGATCATCTGCAATTACATTGAAAAAAGTTATCACGCCGAACCGCTTCGAAACGACGCTATTCGGGGCTTTGGAAAGTATCCGCTGTGAAACGACAAACTCGACAAAGATCGCTTGCCATGAGCAGGTTATCTGGAAACGTAGCATTTACCGCTGGCAATAAACCACGAATGTTGAAAAAAAACTTCTCTTTTGGACGGTTCATCCGTGCCCTGGGCGTTAATCCGAAAAATTCGAACGCGCTGGTTGCTATAGGTATTGAATAGAGGTCGTTGCCCGTCCGCCGTTGGAGAATTTAATAAGTTTTCTAGGGAAATTGTCCAATGTCTGGTTACACGGTGCGTGCGAGCGTATTAAATCGGAAAGGGATAAAAAGAGTAACGAGAGGGACGGTGGAAAAAAGAAGAAAGCGATCGCGTTGCCAGGCCTCGAGCGATTTTTCACGATGCCCGAACGCAGTTCGGCGCGATGAGGTCGATCTATTATTCTGGCAGAATGCGAGTGGAAAAATGCAACGAGGAAAGTGCACCGTTCTCGCGTAGGTACGGAAAACAAACCCGCGAAATGTTGGAGAAAATTTGGTCGCGGATTCACGCGGTAGGTACCACTGTACCAGCCCCTCGGCTCTCGCTGAACTTTTCGAGCAACAAGAACGCGAGCATTTCTCTTCCGCGGTTCACGAGTTTTCCTCCCTTTTCTCCCGCTACAGCCCAACCATAACGCGAGTATCGTTTCCACGAGAATAAGTTTCCATTGAAAATCCTTCGCCAAGGAAAACGCGATACACCGAATTGAATCGAATGTATGCATGTGCAGAGAACGTTCGGTCTTTCAGACCGTAGTTGTAACCAGTAACCACGCTCTCGTATCGCGTTTTGCGTTCCTGAGAATTCCTTCCCTCGCTAAACTGCGCTGATACATTTTTAATGCCGCTGTTAACAATGCTCGCGCGGAAGCTGCGATTCTATTCTATTCTGCACTTGAATCCTCCCTTCAGCGTGCTTGTGTGCCTCACGTAAAGAAGCAGGGCGAACGAAGAGCCTGTGATCGTTAAAAATACAGCAGCGAAATAGGGGCTTAAAAAATTATAGCCTCGTTCGCGTGTAGCGCCTCAATTCCGCGTATTTGCATGCCCGGCGTCCTGCATTCAGATATTCCTTCCGTTCCCGAGCTGGTTGGCTGTCTGTCTGCAAGCCAGCAACCCGTTTGCGTTAGGAGATTACGTCGAGATGCAGTGCATTCCTGTGAAGCTGCGATGCTCCCAGGCATTCCGTTCTGCCGACAAATTTTCAAATACCGCACCCTCGTATGTTTGCGAAAAACATACCGAGGCAAATTCACGATTTACGAACTACGATATGCACATGGCAATCGAACCACCCAAACAGTTATTCGAATTCAATTACATAAATAGATCTCCAGGGTTAACTCGTTCCGTGCATAAGCGTCTATTCTACTACAAGTTTTTTCTTTGACCACGAGCATGTCGTTTTAGAAATGTTTACAAGTATCACACTGTTAGCTTACCGAAAGAACAACGTCGATATCCATTCCCTTGATACCAGCGGAAACCCCATTGATTTCTTCCACTTTATCCTTATGTCGACCTTTACATTGCCTCGACTTCACTTCCACCGGCAGATGACGCTGAAATCGTATTTGTGAAGTGCATCGATAATTAACAGAGTGATAAACAGTGTAAAAAGAAGGAATATATTGCTTAACGCATCGTTAAGAGGTTATCGTCACGAAAGTATTGGCGCCATAATAACATACTGACGAATTTTTCGTGTGATCGCACAGCGTTGCCGTTCCTGCGCGAGCGTTGGCGATCATAACCTCGCAAAACGCGACTACATAACCTAACTTAATGTAACGCAACGATATTTGTCGGAATTCTGAAGAAATGGCAAATCGAGTGAACGTTCTGTCGACGTTTGTACGCGGTTATCGAGCATACGCGAGAGCGTGGGTTAACGATGCTGTTACGTACGACAAAATCAAATTCTACCCACGGTAAGAAGAGCGATAATATCCGAATAGCAATGCTATTCTTCTTCGATGCTAAAAGCATTCTTATTGTAGGAAAAAGGAGACTCATGTGGATCCTCCAATTACACCGTCGAAAGTCTTTATGGTGCATAGAGTGAAACCTTTCAAGGGTAATCCGTATTGGGAGAAGGATGTGCTTACGAGGTTAGGATTCAAGGAAGACGTGAGTTTAAACTGTTTACCGATTAATTGTTGTTTGCTCTGTTGCTTGTACGCATTTTACGCAAAGTCTTTTTCTAGGAAAACGAGCCGGTGTTTGTAAAGAACACGCCGGAAGTATGTTCTCAGCTTTGGCGGGTAAAACATTTAGTAAAGATCCTGCCGCTAAAGGTACCCGAAAATTTATCGAGCATCGACGATTCAACCGAAGTTTTCTTTCACGAGAACGGGACTTGTCAAATTACCGGTAAGATAGATCCCGTTCGCCGGCAAGCTACCGAGGCTGCAAAGGAATCCATGAAAAGATTAGACCGTAGTACTATTTCGGAGAAACTTCGACTTCAATGGCTAACAGGAAGTCTTATATAATGTAATAAACACCGGAGTGTATAATATATAATAAATCTGATGTATATTAATTTATTGCGTTTAGTTACGAAGTATAAAGGCGTTCATTGAACAAATAATATACTTTATTTTTTATGCTGATTACAGCCGTGTGGCTGTGTTACAACCTACCAACAGTAATGTTAAAATTTCAATGTTCGTTCCTTCTTTTCTTGTCTTCGTTTTTTTTTTTACAATTTTTCTCCGTTTCGTTTTGTATATTCGAGTAAGATCTATCGTGAAAGATGAGTGCCGCTTTGGGTCAGTCGTGCGGACCTACTTGAGTACGGTGTTCCAAAAGAATGGAAGTAAATCGTATCTAAATATTAATGAGCGAGACTATAATCGTAACGAGCAGTCTTACGCGATAAACGAAACATCTTAAATCGTACATCTCGGAGAGATTTCCACTAGGCCGTTTCGCATCTGTTTCGGAAGAGGGCCGTTCTTTTAAAAATTCTGACAAGCGCGCTACGATACAGGACGCAACTCTTTACGTTCTGGAACTTTTTTTTTAATCGAGCTAACCGTTCCCGACGATGAAGGTACTCATTTACTTTGAAACCTTTTACAGGTCGAAGAGATAGTCTAGACTTGAAATTGTAAACCTAATTCCGTATAGTTACGCTAGATTCTATGAAACCAAGTTTGATCTCGTACATGCTTAAATAGGATTCAAAAAACTTTGATAACCCGAATACTGGAAGTCCTAATAACAAAGACACGGCCGTCCCTCTATCATTCGCCTCGTGAACCCCCGTTTACGAGGAGTTGGTTCGCCTTCGACTTCGAAGCTTCCAAAATCTTCTGTCCCTGGACGTATGGTGAATAGAAATAGTATTTTGTGCTTTGGATCCCTTCTCAGGCATGTACATCCTGAGAAGCCTAGCGGCGCGTTCCTCCTGCGACCTGTCCGCTGCTTTCCCGCTCAAGAAGCTCAGCAGCTTCATGCTGCGTCTCTTTATTCTCAGTCGGTTCAAGAAATGTCTCTCCGTCGTGCTAGTGGGGCTATCATCGTGTTGATACTCCTCTTCTTCCCCGAGTCTCTTCGATTTCCGTTGGAACAATTCCATCTGCCTTCTTCGCTCGTGTTGCGCGTCCAGCTTCTTGTACCTGCGATTCATTGGATCTTCATACTCTGCGGTAGAGGACGCTTCGATTCTCGCTCTCTCAGCCCCGATCCTCTCAGCATTCCTGCTACTAGTTTCCTCGGCTCGCCGTGCCACTGATTCCAGCTCCTTCAGCCGGTCAGCCTCCTTGGAACCTTTCAAAGTGTCTGAAGACGCGGTCTCCGCGGACTCCGCGGTCCCGCAGCCATCGTCCACGTCGGATAGCTTCCTATGGAGGTTCACTATCTTCCTGCGGAACTCTTCGTCCTCTTGGCTCAGCTTGGCAAACGCGCGATCCCTATCGTGCGCATCGGAGCTGCAGCTGGAGCTGACGCTCTTCGACGTCGCCGCTTGAAACCTCTGTCACCACCATCCCACTTGATCCTTTCCGCTGCCAGGTGAGTCCTCCTCTTCTGGCAACGGCTCCAGCCGCCTTCTCCCCAGGAAACACCTCAGCGAGCTCAGGCTCCCGCTGCCCAGCAACTGTTCCATGTTCAGCTCCGGCAGGTTGCAGTCTTCGCTCTCGGACTCCTGGTCGGCCTCGTCATCCGCCGACAGGTTTAGGCCGTAGTTGTCTTCGCCGGAAGTAGTCGCGTTGCCTGCACCGTTCGGCGGCGGCTAGGGAAGTCAGGCACAGCTCGGGCTAGTGATTCTTTGCAAACAAAGGGCAAGCATAGTCATGCAGATGCGTGCGAAGCTTACAGGTTAAACTGTCTCTCGTCTTTCTTTTATCTCTTTTCTTATTCGCCGAGAACGTACAGACATCTCAGCGGGCTTGTTTAGGCGACTGCTTCGAACGTACGTTTTGATCATTAACTTGAGCCAGGCGTGAGATTCTACGGCGATTCTACGGACCTAGCGACTGTCATCCGAAGCGGATTCCGCAAAGTGTGCAACTGGCTTACCTTCAGCGCGTCCGAGGCTCGGTGGTCTACGATTACGTACCGTGCGCAAGCAACTTCTCTCGAGTAGTAGATATTGAAATAAAATAAGCGAGACTGTCGGGTGAGAAGGGAGACGCGCGTATCGATCGAAATCGTGAAAGCCTGTACGTTCAAGCCAGTACCTTCGAGTGCCAAGGAATCATACGCTATTATTATACAAGTTTGTATTATTACCGAGCTCGCGGTGAAGCTTTCGTCATCGGGGCCACCTGAGGTCGGAGTTCCCCAGATGTCATCACCGGAGGTAGCCCCCGACGTGGTTCCTTCGTCGTCGTTTGGATCCAATGAATACTCTGTCCTCTCAGGAGGTACCGGCGGTTGAAGGAGGTATCCACCGACACCTTCGCCGAGTTGCTCGAGCAGAACCATTTTGCTGACCACGTAGCTACTCGCTCTGGCGGTCCACGCTCTTAATCCCGTAGGTGGAGACTCGGTGTCCCGACTCTCCTCTTCTCCTTGCTCCTCGAGCTCGTCGTCCTGATCCAAGCTGCTCATCGTGCCGTATCTTCTCAGAGCCCTGAGGAATAACGCGCGACGTTAGCGGGGCAGAATTCTCAACAGAGACGTATCAGCTGTCACCTGTAAGGTGGCTCAACGTCGCAATCCAGATCGTCCTCGCTACCGTCCTCCGTGTTCCCATCGGCCGGAGTGTAGCTCGGACTGTTTCGACCGGGGCTGTCGTGCAGACCGTTCCTCAATCTATGTCTCGTGCAAAAATCGGGCGTTGGCGGCACCACCGAGATCTTCGGCGGCAACGGTGAGAATGGATCTCTCGTCAGCGGTGGCGTTGGACAGCCCGATCTGCAAGCATAGAACTTTTATCATGCTCGTCGAGGAAATGACGAAGACAACTGTACGCTACCTGTGGCATCTTCGACAGATGTTGATCGAACTGGTAGAATTCTCCTTGGAAGAATGACTGCCGTTCTTTCTGTTCGTCACGCTGTTGGACTTGACGGTGCTGAGACTCGCGCTGGACGCGCTGCTCTGCTGCTCCACGTCGGAATTCCCTATTTCCGCGACGATCTCTTCTGCCTGGGTGTTCTGCTCCCTGTCCCCTTGGTCGACGCTCTCCTTGGGCGCTCTAGCTGCTAATTCCTCGGGCGTCCACTCCTCGATAGGAGCCTCCTCGTGATCCGGTGGCGGGATCTGATGGGAGTTGCGCACCCACTGCGCCAGATGATTGTCCTCCCTCGAGTTCTTAAGGATCGTGTCGATACTCTCGAGCGAGCGCGACTTCTTCTCCTCGTCCGGTTTCTGAGACTCTCTGGTAGCCTGTGGAGGCAGAAAATAAATTAACGAAACGATTATTTCCCAAATTTCCCCACCTTCCTCGCGACTCTCCTACCTGCGAATTCTCCGCGGATTCCCTAACGGCAGTGAAATTGCTACCAATGATCGGACTCTCTTCCGGGCTGTCCTGACTCGGCGTCCCCCCATAGCCTGTATTCACATAGATTCTAAAATACAACAAATTAATGTAGAGAAACGAAACTACGAATCAGCGATCGACCGTACCGGATCCGAATTCCCGGAAAGTTGGGTAGTCAAACGAACCAGGACTTACATCTGTCGCTGAAGAAGATTGTGCCAAACGGCCTTGAGTTCCGGGGTAGGTGCTCGCAGCACCAACACCCGTCTGCGAGGACGGCTATGCGGGCTACAACCCCCGCTGTTGACTACTTCAATATGGCCATTGTCCGTGCTTCCGCTGGGATTAATCGAGACCTGCAGTCGGAATTCCGTGGGCCTCTTGCGGACGTTGAAGCAGGCCTCAGCAATGTTCGATAGCCGCAAAGGTTCCTCGGTGACGAAGAGAACGCGGTCCCTCGAGACCCGAGCGAACACCAGAAGGTCGGTGAGGAGCAAAGCCCAGGACGGTTGCAGGCGTGCTCGACCCTCCACCTTCGCCAGCGCACCCCCAAACAGCCTAAAAGAACGCAAGAGTTGAAAGAAACATCAGTCGAGTCCCGCGTGTCCTTGGAAATTATCAACAGACCATTGCCTGCCGGGCATAGCCAAAGTGAACGGCTTGCATCTGGCGAAAACCAGCCGGGACTCGACTTCCTGCAGGCTAAGCAGTGGCCTTCCGGTGTCGCGGGGTGGTTCCATTACACCAGCGTTGGCTGTGGCCTCTCTGTATCCCTGCGCCAAGTCTCTGGCTTGCTGGCAATTCCTCGGCGACGCCAAGCCCAACAATCTCGTCATCTCTCTGCAAGGGAAGGCTCTCGGCGAGACTGTGTCGATAGAACTCGTCGGCGGAGAAAGGATCGTGGACAGGCACGCACCTGTAGTGTTCTAGAGGCGAGAGCAGAAGGCCCGTCAGATCGGGACGTCTCTTGTGGGGAACGGCTGGCTCGCAGACGAGACTCGCGAAGGCCGTGTTTCGCCTGAGAGCGACTAAAAGGCAGCAGGCTCGTTGCAGACCGCTCAGGTACCTTCTATAGGCGGCGGTGATCCTTGGGACTCGACAGAGGTAACTGTCCGCCCCGCCACCCTCGTCACGGATCTCTTCCGATATCTTCAGCAACTCGTCGAGATTTTGGAAGAGGATCAGGTAATCCGCGGCAGACAGCACGTCTCGTCTCTCGAGCGCAGGTGCCATGAAACGCGTGTGCCCGCTCTTCAGCACGCCCCAGTACCTCGTCTCTCTTACAGTCAATTCTTCTTCTGGTGGCGCGTCCGGCGCGAGGTTCGGGAAAACCTGAACGCGCCCACCCGTTCCAGTTGAAATCGTCGATGCGCAGGGAAGTGGGGCGAATCATGCAGGGAATAGTTTTCTACGCAATTTATCCGCTGCAAGTGCACATGCTCTGCGGACTCACGGAGATCCAGTCTCGATACGCTCCGCGATTGTAGGATTCTCAGGATTCAGGAATAACGGGGTGGCGTAAATAAACGAGTCGCAATGAATGCTTTGAAACAGAACTTGTTGGACAACAGAAAAAAAGACAACCGTCGAAATTACAAAACATAACCGTATCATAACTTAACCGTGTCCCCCGACAGAGGAGAGGAGCACGCGCTATACATCACGCGTTTACATTAAGTACAACACAGTCACGAGAAATGAATGTACAGAGACGTCGCGCGATCTGCCGTGCAACGAAACGTAAAACAAGCTCCGATGAACGCATGCAGCAGGTCGCAGCTCGCAAAACGAGACTCGCAAGGACTTACTTCTGACAGTAATTCGCGTTGAATCTCAAGTTAAACTTTCTCCCGTCTCTCTTTCACTCTCTCTCTCTCTCAACCTCGATGCTTCTCACTCGGAGTAACGAAAAAGAAAAATGCAAAGAATGTTGCCAATGGCGATACGACTCCCGCGTCGATCCGAGCGCGTATTCGCAGAAAATGAAGCTCGAGCGATATTGTTTCTCGACTCGACTCTCAGAATAAAAAAGAAAAGAAAACGAAGACATGCGAAGCGATCAACAGTCGGGGACTTCTGGTCTCTCTGTGTGTAGTCAATTCTCATTCGCTTAAAGAACTAAATTCGAAAGAAGGCTCGCTAAGCTCAGACCAGGACGCCTGTACCGACCTCGGCGTTAAACGCGACCGCATGCTGCTGCTGTTGAGGCTGCTGCCCGCCGCCGATCGGTTGCTGCACGCTCACATTCATCGAGCTAGGCCGCTGCACAGCCGGGTGAACGTTCCCACCTTTCCGATAAACCTCCAGAATCAGCTGATTCGTGGCTGCCTGGATAAGCCCAAGGATCTCCTCCCGCGGCAGTGTCACCACGTTCGTCATGTCGACGAAGACAACGTGATCACCTGGCCTCAGGCCTGATCGTTCCGCCGGGCTGCCAGGGTCGACGCGCTCCACGCGGGGTGGCCTCCCCCAGGACAACGAGAATCCCCATGGAACCTGCGACAGCAAGAAACGGCTCGTCAACACTTTCTCACCCTTCAAAACTTAATAGCAGCGTTAGAGGTGTTCTGTGATGCAGCGGGGCCTCCGACGGAGATCGCTGCGACAGGGGGTCCTCGGATCTCCGAGACGAGGGTACGGCGGGGTGGCCACTGGCCAGGCATGCTTCGTTAATAGCGTTAACAGCGGGGGTTTAAAAGTATGCCTACTTTAAAACCAGCAATCGGTCTTATTGCCGTAATAACACCTATGAATAGACCCGCTGCGACTCTCTTGGGGCTGTCAAATCAGTCTGTCTCCCTTGAATCTTATCGATCGCCTCTGACAATTCTTAAACTGATCTCGTCGTTGGTCAAGGCTTCCGGACGGACGCGTGGCCATTCTAACAAGCGTGCCCGTCTGTAATCCAATACCGGTATCAATAGTAAATGAGGAAGCCTTGACAGACGACGGCGATGTACATAGTAAGAATGCCCGTGAAAGCTTAATAAACGTGGAATCTGATGGTTATCCTAAACGGAGGAGAAGGAGTAGGGGCTAACCTGATTAGCTGCAGCCTGCCTTATCAGTCTCCTGGTGACGGTGCAAGGTGTTCTACCGCCCCTAGCCGTGAAACCCGGGTGCAGTGGTAGACCGGTCAAAGGATCGATAGGCTCTAATTCGAGGTGCCTCAAGTACGTCAAATTCTCTGCTCCGGAATTATTATTATCTGGCTCTCCGTCCTTGGACAAGGGCGGCGACACTCCGCAGTCCTGAGGCAAGCCTGCATAAGGAGTGCTCGTGTTTCGACCGGTTCCTGCTTCTAGAGGATGCCATGTCGCTTCCTGTAAATTTGCAATCGCTCGGTGAGAAGATTTCCAGCGATCACCGTGAACTCCAGCACTCGGTTAGGTACCTGAACGTGTTCATCCTGACGCGACAGAATGGCAACCGAATTCAGAGAATCGCTTCGAACTGTAAACGCGTATCGAACGCTAGTAATAATTGTCAATCGAACGTTCGCGCGAGGAGAAAACGTTATTCCGATAAAGAAGATGGCCCTTGCCATTCATGCGTTCCGCCGAACGCTTACTTTATCAACGCGGGCCAGGTTAATTAAGCGGGCCGCCAGGCCGCGACGAGAGAAACGGTTCCCACGAGCGCTCTCCCCATCGCTTCAACTCTCAACAGAACATGAAGATCTTGAGCAACACACCAACCACGAAGAACACCACGCAGTAAATGGCCACCACGATCATGTTGGGTATTCACGGGCCGCGGAGCAAAATAGAGGAGCGATTTCGATGAGGCCAGCGAGATATCCCGCGACACCTGTCACTTTTAACGAGGTCAAAACGCAAGTGAATCTTTGCCGGATAACGTTCCGCTTCGTTGCCCCGTAACGAGCTTAACCCTGACCTTAAGCCAGGAAGACCTAGAAATCCTAGTAAACAGCTGACGTGCAGCCGTGTATCGTACTTCCTCATCGAATTCACCCCCGGCACGCGAGAAATAAAAGAGAAAATAAAACACGTCTAGACGGGACCTTGGACTCACCCGTGAGAAACTTATAATTCTAATGAGATGTGAAATAATTACCTTATCTTGAGACAGGGGTAGAGGCAGAGTCATGCAGCCCAACAACTCGCTACGTCTGAAACACGACAACGAAAGCGTGCATGAATCTTCCGCGGCGAGGTGCAGCTACGTATATGCATGTACCGTAGGATACAGCGGATACAGTGCGCCTGTGTGCCCGAATACGTACGCTACAGAGGCACAACTACGTAGACTTTCCCGCATACACGCTACTTTCGGCTATTTACACATAGAGAGGAGGGAAGCAGCGTTGCAGAGACGCGCGGATGTGACGAAGTGCACGTGGTGGACGCGGTGCGCATGCTTCCAGGGAATCGATTCCCCTCCTACCGTAAAGACTCCGCGTATACCCCAGAAATCCGTTCGGTATCCTGATGGACCGTTGCTTCTGACTCAACGTAAAGTTATCCCCCGTTCCGAGGCAATCCATTATCGACCGATAAATTATCATATCCTCGGAGGAGGAAGCCAGTCTCTTTCGAGCTATAGCTACAGTCTACAGTCATATCCGCCTGCAATTCTGTAAATGTAGTTGCGGAGGATACTCGCGGGGAAGGGTGGGAAGGAACGGAGCCGTGTAAATTCGTACGACTTGAAATAACGAAAGCCAGCCGCAGTTCTTGACCCCGATATCTGTTCCCCGGAGACAGCGCCTGCTTCTGTGCTCTTTCATCGCGCGCTCAGGACGGTTTACCCCAATTAATGCGAGGCATTCCCACGATGCACGCAAACGTACTAACGCTTGCGTGAGATTAATATCTCGCGCCGAGTACGAGGCGGCGCTAACTATCTTTACCGGGCTGATCGGTTATCGTTCGAAACATGTTACCTGTGGCTCGGGTCGCACGCCGCGCCACCTGAATGCATCAATTACGAGCGAAGGCAAGGCCGAAGGTAACGTGGAAATTCGAAGGGAGTAGGTCTAGCGTGTCGAGTGTCGGACGAGGTTCGTATCGCTAGTCTCGTTACGCGATCAGAGTCGATGCTCGGCTTTTCGAGCATGCTCACCTTGCACGACGATCCCTGTGCCAGACCGCGATGTCCAGGGACGTGGGCTTGCTGCTGCAGTGGTTATTATTGTTCGCCGGACAGGGCAGTATCAAGGTCTCGTGGAAGACGGGATTCGGCGTGGCCCTGTGCACCGCTGTCCTCTTCACCACCCCCTCGCCGTTCGGATTCTTCAGGCTCGCTTTCACATAAGCGTGAATAGGACCCTCGTACGCCCTCCTCAGGTCCTTGCACCGTATCACTGCGCCAAACAGAAAGACAGCCTGGTCAGATCGCGAGAGATTCTCTAGCAACTCCTTGGATCCAAGAGATTCTCAAACTTCGTTCACGGTACACGTGCGAAGCGGAGGAAAGGTGTCGTTCCAATTAAGTCTGACCGCTCCGCTGCACGCACTACTGGGATCGCGCGCGCGTCCGACCAATGCGGCACTATTCTACTTGCCGCGAAGCAGATCGAACCACCGACCGCTTCTTTACGCGTTCTCGGCACCGAACCGCCGAAGAAACACGGCGCGGAGTCTGGACCGAACGGAAGATCGATGTGTTCGCGGAGAAACCGCAGGAAAATTTATCGACGTTGGCCTCCCTTTGCGCAAACTTGGGAAGAAGAGCCAGCAGACAGGAGGTCCCGCAAGATTTTACGAGGCTTGTTTACGCAAGGACGCGTACCGCTGAGAATCAATGTTGGTAGGCCTACTAACCGGGAGCGAATTGCCAGGAGGTTCTGTGGGTTACTGGCACAGTGGTCTATCGCGGGGTGCCAACTGAAACACCCCCTCTCGCGGCACTAGACTGGCGCATGTCCCTTCACGCGAGTTTTTCAGGGGCGTCTTGGCGTCACGGAGACCCTCGCCCAATTCTAGCCCGTTAGACGATCTATCCAACAGCTCGCGTCACGATTTCTCACACGTTCGACAAACAACTACGACACTTTGCTCTGGTTTCTGCCGTTTCTTCGACATCTACCAGTGGGGTACTGGGTGGTAAGTTTATTGGGATCGATCCCTCGCGTCCAAGCAGCAGTTTTTACGCGTGGAAAATTGGATATATATGCGATACATGAAAGAATCAACTTACCACGAACATGTATCTGATCGCCAGCGACAGAATACTCGATCTCGATCGATCCATGGCAATTCGGCTTAGGTGGCTCGCTTTCGGGGCTGAACTTGAGGCATCTTCTCACGGTGGCGATAAGCGGCGCCTCCGGCGTGTTCGACATTGAATTCAAAAACGATTTCGAACTCTGAAAATCGTCCGTTATAGTCGACTTCGGGCTGTCCAGGTCCCAGGAATTGGCTTTCCTTCCGATCTCCTCGTCCTTCCGGGGATCTTCAAGGCCGGAGAATAAAGCCTTCGGCGCGAACACGCATTTCTCGTTTAACGTAGAATCCAGATCGGTTTCCAGGGCGAGTTTCTTTACGTGTGGATTCACAGCTTCCATCAGAGTGTCCTGCGCCTTCTCAGTTTTCGTGCTGGTAGACGGACTGTGGCTGGACGACCGCTTCTTCGCTCGCTTTCCCTCGTAAATCTTCTCCGTGTCCTTTCGGTGGCGTTTCCTTCGTATGCCTCGCTGCCTCTTCAGAGTGAACTCTCCGTCAAGGTCGTTCGGTGGAGACGTGAACGCCCAGGACATCGGGGAAGGGTCTTCCAAGAGTTGGCTCGCCGAGGAAATAGAGCTGTCGTTGTGACACGCCGTTTCCTTTTCCTCGTTCTCTTCATCCGCGTTCTCCTCTCGTTCCACGATGGTTTCGTACGTGTGGTCGGACCTGGTGAGATTCTGCTCGTCCCGAGAACTGTCTAGGATCTTCTGCCTTTCCTCCACGTCAGCCAGCAGAATTTCCGCTACCGTCTTGCCAGTGAAATGGACCTCTTGCTCCCTAAACAGAAAGGAGAAATGACAATTGCGTGGCTCGGTTCCCCGCGTTTACAGGTGTCGCGGGAATCAGTCTGAAGTGACTCTCACCTGTTGAGGACTTCCGTCACCGTGTTGTCCATGTTCTCGAACTTAGGCAGATCCTGGTCAATGGCCAAGTTCGAGAGTTTTCCAGCCAGCGGCGTCTGGCCGTGACTCTTGGCTTTGAAAGGGCTCGCTGCTGTTAAGCTGGTCTTGGTGTGATACGGGGTCTTGCATCGAGCGTGGATCTTAGTGATCCTGGCCAGCTTCGGCAAGTAGGCGCATTTCGCGGAGTCGGCGAACTTCGCCTTCGATTCGCCGTTCGGCGAATAAAGCCTGTTGTTTGAGTGGGGCACCGAATCAGCCTCCATCACGTCCTCGGGGCTGGTAGCCATAGAGATTTGTTGGAAGAAGTCCGACACGTGGGACTGCAAGTTCGCCCTGGCCTCGTTAACGATATTCTGAGGCAGCTCGTTCTCGCTCTGGAAGTTCTTTGTTCTGGCTTTCATGAAGAGCGCCGGATCCGTTGGCAGGGTCAGAGCTGTCGAGCATTTACTAGCTGCGGGGAAGAATGTTAACGGTCCGATATCGGTGTCGACTCTCGGGGTGCTTTGGTAAAAGCTCTCCGTGACCGATGACTTCTCTGGCTGCTGTGACATCGACTGGCGCTTGTTGCCGCGCAGATTAGGCTTCGTTGCCTGGAAAGAAATGGGAGAAGGAGGGACGTGCGAGCGTGTGATGGATTTCTAATTAAAATTTGTTGAGATCCAGGAGAGATCGATACCTGAAAGTACGTTCTTAAATCGCTGCCGTGGCTCCGGCATCTTCGTCGACGCGCCGGCGTCGCTCTGGCCGAAGCGTTCTCGGCCGTTGGGCCAGGCACGTTACGGATTTTTGTACCAGCAGCGGGAGGCGTGTTGGACAGGTCTCGAAACGGCCTGCGGGGTGCCTTGTTCAGGCTAGGCGGACCGTGAGGCGTCGAGCTGCTCGCTGACAACGATCTCGAGACCGTCCACTTCAGCATCTCTGTAGGCAGAACGTAAAGGCTCTAAGCAGTGTTCCTGATTTCTCGATATTTTTCGCATCTCGGGAAATGAGAAATCAGATTATATTTCTCGAGAATTTTCAAGAAATTAAAAAAATATTGCAAAACTTATAGTTTTGGAATAATGTTGATAATATTTGTCTAAATTTTGATTCGTGTCCAACTTAGACAAAACTTGTGTAAATGAAAAAGACAGATACTAAATGTAATTGATAAATTTATTTATTTTATATAAAATGTGAGCGAGGTGAAACATTATTTTTTGTTTTAAAATAGTTTTTTTCAAAAGCATAATGCGTCTAATGTTGCGTCAGCCAATCTACTTGTTTTTTGTGACAAAATCTGCGGCTGTAGAAAAATTTCTTTCATTTTGAGTGGATGTTGGTTTAATTGTATATAGAGCATCGGCGATACGAAGAGAAAAGTTTATAAACACTCGCGCAATTCTTCGTACATATTGCCAACATTTATCACTGATTGTAGATGTGTTTATATGTTCCCGATGAACACACAATTTGAACTAACTGAAAATTCATTTCTGAAAACGATTCTCGAGAAACACTGTAATTTCTCCATCATGAGAAATAAGAAATTATAAAATTTCTCGAGAAATTCTCGAGAAGGAATACTAGCTCTAAGTAACCGGGACGTCGTAGGTACCTGAAAGCCTTCATCGACCTAGCCTCGATCTGCAAAAAACAGCTGCGCTCGCGTTCGAACCGTTACAGATTGACGCGCGAGCTCCAATGCTGATACAGCATTGACAACTAAAATGCATGAACAGACTTTCTCCTACGCCCTTCACGTGGAACAAGGGGAAGTAAAAGTTACGTAAGGTGTACGTGACGGAAGCAACCGGAAGCTTATCTTGGCATCTCAAACATTAAAGGGACACGATCGGAGGGAACGCAGGCTGGCAACCGTGTTCCATCAGCCCGCATCGGCCTTACAACTTCCCGAAAATAAATGTCCGCTTCTAATTACACGGTGGGTCCAAAGGCAGTGACGAAAAAGCAGAAGAACGAAAGGAATAACAGCGGTGACGAAACAGCAATGCGCGCACCTGTCGCGGCATACGGGAAACAGCGAAACAGGTGAACCCCGGTACACCTGAGTCGGTTTCACGAGTTAACACTTGCTTAACGAACGCTTAACGAACGGTGTCCGCGCGTCGATTCGCCTAACTCCTCTCTACCCGTGAGAAAAAAAAAGCGAGGCAAGCTGGACGAATGGAATAATGAAGTCGGTGGTGTGAAGAAACTCTCCACCCTGCGCTACACAATTGTACAAGCTCGCTGGTCCACGTAATCGTTGATTCGATTAGAACAGGAACCACTGTCGCGAGCAGTTGGAATTCGGCATCTTAATAGGGATGCCCGAAGCCTCGGATGCCTCGATAACGGCAAAATCGCGCAAGCCCGAAAACAGGTAGAAAGCTGTGAGTGGCAAACAACAGCAGGTTTTCACTTTTAACGGTTCCTCAGGGGGGTGACCACGCTGTATTGTCAAGTAGGTATAAAAATGCAGCACATTTGCATACAGGCTGTTGCCAAGTCGCGCACGCGCTCTTGTCCCGCAACACGCACTTTTTCACGCGCGTTCACGTAGTTTCGAGAGTCCGCCTCTACCTCGTAGCACGCACCTACCCGTGTGGCGCATGGTTTTTCGCGTTCGAACCGCCGCGCATATGTACTCGTAGTTTGTAAAACGGTACGGGCACCTGCCCATATGGTGGAAGCCGCCTAGCGTGCTCTCCATCTGGCCTCGGAAAGCACGAGAGTCGAGCTCGGTGTCGAACCACCGTCAACCAGACGATCGCTATCTAACTTCATTTCACCCGTCCTCCTTTAACGTATTCTATTATCCGCGCCACCCTTTCTTCCTGCGCCGTCCACGTAGCTTTTGGCGCCAGTCGCACCGTGAGAAAAACATCCGATCCTTAACGAATCGTCCTTCAGCCATTGCCGAAATTTTGCAACCGGTTAGCGAGGCACGCGAGCCACCAGCTCGTTAAGTGGTTTCCAGTATTCGACCGACGATACGTTTTTAAAGGTTTCACGAGTCCTGCTAGCTACTCGCGCGTCTACGAAACCGAGGAACCAGTCGGGCGACACGCGCGAAACCATTATAACGCTTCGAATGTGAGAACGAACGTTCCATGGTGAACTAGAACCGCCGACGGAAAATGGTATGCGCGCTCTTTGCATAATACCCCTCGATTTATGTCGCCAGCAATGGATTTTGAATGTACATACCCAGCGACTAAGTTGCCGAGGCAATTGCACCTGCGATCGAGCGTATCCTTTTTTGTCGCGTTCCGGTTCGGCTGCCGTGTGACAAACGAATTTCGGTTCGGCTATTTACATATGTGTACTCTCTATCGTTCAGCCTACCATTCACCGCCGCAACGGTTTCGCTGTTTCAAACCCTGTCGCTTAAGTTAGCCAGTCTCAATGTAGTTGATTAGAAGACGACTACCTTGACGCCCGTTAATTAGAAGCACAGCTGCAAGGCTCCGCTTAGAAGGGGGACCTGCGATTCACCTGTGTGCGCTTTCGTTACGAGATTCCGATTATTCGGAAGCCGCTGCGTGTTATGCAAGTAAAAGGGAGCAAGTGCAAGGGAAGGGCGGTGAGAAACGTTACGACGACCTTTCTAAAGCCATTTAAATGCGACGCAATCCGTGTTTAATTTTGCTTGCAGACTTTTAATTATCCGGGGTGAAGTGCATATTCCGTAACGCCTACGGAAATGGCGGTGGAATGAGAGGAATAAGAATTTTAGATCGACGTGTTCGACCCTCCGGAAGGCAAGTGCAACACGACGACATTAAATTGCCCTCGGTCCATATCTGTCGGTTTTATGGCTTGTAAAATATCCACGCGAGGCCGACGCCGGCGGAGTAGGTACAGGGTACGGATCGGGATCGAGTCCCGAATGTAAAAAGGGGCTGTCTAGCCCCCTCGATCGGGTTTAATCCATTTTTCTGCTCCCTTACGTGCACGCTCCCTTACTCGTACCCGGCACGCAGGCCCCGCGAAGGACGAGACAGGATCGAGCGGAGTTCTCCAACCGAGGAAAGGAATAAAATAGAGCGACGGTTGAAAAGCTTAACATGCTTGCAAGCACGCCCGACAACACCCCTTTCTTTCCGCGTAATGTATGCCGTGGAGGCTGTTTTTAACGACCTTCCCGACAACGCTTCTCCGGGATGGGAATTAAGCTAAGGAAGGTCTGCAATATCGTCCCCTCTTATCTACCTACCCCTCCTTCTGCTATTGCCGATCGAAGGAGAATAATGAATTCTTTCCATCTCGTCTTCTATCTGGTCCGAGGGGTCTCGTTGGCTCCGGGCCACTTCAAACATTCCTTTTGACTGTCTGCGTGCGTTTAATATAGGGAGAACCGCGGGATTCGAGATAAAAAGAAATGGGTCGGGTGGCAGCCGTATTTGTTGCCGGCGTCGGCGTCGCTTGCGCGATTAATTTGCGTGAAACGGGCAAATAGAGGTATCCTGAAAACCGCTGACACAATACGATTATTTACGGTTCGAAGGCAAGAAAGAAGGAGCCATTAGCGCACGAAGGCCTGGATTCGCCTCGCGGAGGGGTTGCTTCCTCGGGTGAGCCCGAAGAAAACAAGAAACACCACGAAAGTTTGCACGAGTTTCGGCCGGGCCGGCCCCATTCCACGCATGAAGGGAGATCCACGAATACCGTCACGCTGGCGATGGAGTTATTCGATCGGCGCAAAGGAACCGTTGAGCTTTCAGCGAGACTTGGAACTTTCAATGGAAGATATTCCGGCGGATTGCACTTCTAGGGATCTTAACTTGTCTCCGACTCGAGTGGAAGATCGTACGCCTCGGTCTCCATACGCGGGGTTAACGAACCTCTGGCGAAATGATGCGCGATGATGCGGCGTTCTCCAGAGATAGGAGACGCGAGTTCCTTGAGAAGAGAAATTTTCGTGGCCCCAAGGAGGCAAGAAGGGGCCGAGGGCAGGTGAGCACTTCGTACCTAATCCCTTTTGAAAACGTAGTCGCAAACACACGCGCGCGATACACGAACGAGATGTATACGGGCTGTGTGGAGACCGCGAGCGGTCCCTAAAAATAGTCTATTCATCGTGGCGAACCCCCACCTTCCCTTTTACTTCCCTTCCCTTCGCCTCCCCAGAGCCGTCCGTCCTTCCTCGGCTCCTTTTCCGCTCTTCTCTCAGCTTAGCTCCGAGACTCGGCTCTGATTTATATTGGATTGACCCCCGGCACACCTTTTGCTAGTGGCGTTTCTCTCGAAATGGTCCCGTGTCTCGTCGAGTACAACGCGGAGGGGTGAAACGTGCAAGGTGAGACGAACGGACACACGAGTTGGTAAAGGAGAGACGACCGGGTGGGGATCTCACAAGAGAGCCAGTCGAGGACAATCAAACGCGCATTCACTGGTCTGATGTGCTTGGTTTTCGGCAATGGAACGAGGACCGAAAGATCCAGCGAAGACAGACTTTCGGTTCGTGCTATTTGGAGCACACCTGTCCCCAGTTTTCTCCTTCCTCCTCTTTCCTATACCCATTTCCCATCGCGCGCACCCTTCGTTCCTGCGCGCGCAATTCCAGTTTTCGTCCTGCAACCGATATCCCATCGCTGCAACCATTAAACTAACGATAACTTCGCTACCATTCGGATCAGAAACAGTATTCTCGAAACGGTCCCACTCGGCTGTAACAGCTACAACGGCCCTCCTCCTCCTCTTTCACCTTGCAATCAGAGAATCGATTGAAAGATTTGAAAGGAAAGAGGCGGCGTGGTTTAACGCGACGCAGACGGTGGTATCGAAACGTAACCGGCGCGACGAAGGGGAAAGGAATGCTGTTCGGTTAAAGCCCGATTGAAATTAAACTGGAAATTTGCAAATTGTAAAGGAAGTCGGGGGCACGTTTCAGGGTAGCCCTACCCTTTCCCGACTGGCTGAAACAGGGTGCGGACATTCAGGACGCGCCTCGAAAATCAGACAGGAACAATGGAGTGAAACGAGTCCTGGCGAACAAACGCCTGGCCATTTAAATGGAGGGATCCTCGAGAAAAGGTTCCTCGAGGTGGACCCACGGGGTCCTTCCAACTTCGACAGGAAAGTTTGTATAGGACCCAGAGACTAGCATTGCTAGCTCCTTCGTTACCAGTCCCTTTCAGTTTTTTCTCCCTCTTCTTCTTATCCTTCTCCCTTTCGACCTCTTTCTGCCATTCTCTTTCTTTTTCCCTCCTTTGACAGATGTACCGAAGCTACACACGCTCGGCTCACTCGCTCGCGAGCGCGCGTCTACCTTTTTCCCCTTTCTTCTCTCATTCGTCGCCGTTTTACCCCGTCAGCAGCGACTCGTGCTACCAGATCGCGGAGCCTTACAATTAGACGAGCTTCTAACATCACTTTTAAGAGAGCACTTGCCTTTGTTCTACCAACGACCAAATTCGGCTGCCTCCGTTTTGTTTCAAGATTACCCCCAACCCTTCCTTTCTCACGCTTTTATTTCTGGACAAAGCTACTAAAGGTGTTATCGAAAGGACATCGCTTTTAATTCCAAGCCGTGTAAGTTTCCATGCAGTTGCAACCTTTCCCCCATCTAAACGATATTCGTTGGTCGTTCCTATCCACTAATCAAGCTTATCTAATTCTCTCACAGGTGTTAGCTTTGCGTCCAAACGTGTGTGTGTGTCCATCAGAATCGGGGTAATGTGTCAATAATAGCGCCAATAAAATCTGTTTCAATTCTTTTCGGCCCCCAGCAACACCGTTTCCCCATTGTTCCCTACATTTTTTATGATCCCCGCAGATACATAAAAGGATTGTTGCGCCATTTAGGTCCCCGTTCTTCTATCGTGGGACTCGATCGGGGTGAAAACGTATCGCGGCGAAGGCGTTTCGCTCATTTGTTCTCGGATCAGAGACATTGATCGATCGAGAGAATAGAAATGAATAACAAGAAAGCCCCGGTTACGATTGAGACGTAAAGTTTCCCGCGACAGAGAGTAACAACGGTAATCGGTAGCCGGTGGAAGGGAAGCTTATCGATATCAACGCATTAATAATTCATGCTTGTTTGATATAAGTAAGTCTTCGAAGATAAATATTCAGCTGATCGAATAGAAACACGGGCGGGCAAAGCGTTATCGCGAAGGGATGATTGGGGAGAAACCGGTGCACAGAAGCTCGCTCTCACGCTTGAAGTCGTAAAGTCGAGGAGAAAATATTTCGCTGGTAAGAGAAATCAAGGGCCAAAGGAACCGGAAAATGGAATTTCCTTGTAGCAGCTAGGTGGCTTGAAGTTAAAGCGGTGATCGCGATAGGCAAGCTTGGAATAAAACGTGGACTACCTGCCTGAAGCAAACCGTTTCTTCGGAGATGCTGAACAGGTAGAACGAGAGAAGCTACTCACTGCTCGTCCTTGAGGATGAACGGGTTGCCGGCTAGTACATCCGAAATCAGCAGCAGTAGCAGTCACTTGAGATCACAGCTTTGGAGTTGGTGGCACATAATCCGCGCTTGCAATCACTCCGGATAGAACACGGTTGGCGCGATTACAGCGAAAGGTGAAGGAACACGGCACAGAGGTGTCGGAACTTGGCACTTGAACGGCTGGCTCTCTACTGACGGTGGTGGGGTGCGAGCGCGGGCCTTATGTAGCAGAGGGTCCCTAGGTGAGGCTACGAAACAGGAGAGACCGGCTCTACTATACCTATATCCCCACTCTGGAGCCGTGACCTGACCACGCCAGCCACTCCACTCGCCCCAGGTGGACGCTCGAAAGTGCTGGTGGGTGTTGCAGGATTCTGGACCATTGGAATGTTGTGTATTCGATAACGGCAGACCCTTCGGATGGCCAGTCACTAAATCCGCGGCAGATTATTGTCATTTCGTACCTCCCAGGTATTATTATATTGTTTGTAGAAACAAACCATAGGAACAGCGGTTCTTGGTCTTTCGTGGGAAATGTTAAGGCTCTCCTCGCTATCTTTATACTTTGAAACAAATGAAAGTGATCAGATGATTCTGAACACTTTGATTTGGATTTGACTCTGAACACTATTCCCTGGCTTCTCGAACGATTATCTAGGAAAGTAGGGATTGAAAACGGTTGCGAACGATTTTGATCAGAGGAATCATCCTTTACCCCGTTCAGATCAACAGCGTTTCTGAGTCTTTCATGGGAAATGTTAAGGCTCTCCTCGCTACCTTTATCCTCTGGACCAAATGAAAGTGATCAGAATCATCAGAATCATCTGATCACTTTCATTTGGTCCAGAGGATAAAAGTGATCAGATGATTCTGATGATTCCGACCACTTTGATTTGGTCCAGAGGATAAAGGTAGCGAGAAGAGCCTTAACATTTCCCAGGATAGACCAAGAAACGCTGTTGATTTGAACGGGGTAAAAAATAATTCCTCTGATCAAAATCATTCGCAACCGTTTTCAATCCCTACTTTCCTAGATAATCGTTCAAGAAACCAAGGAATAGTGTTTAGGTTCGTATATTTTCCCGGTGTCGCAACTTCAATTGCATCTGTAGGTAGGTACTCGCGCGAGAGAAAGTCACAGGCGACCGTCCACAGTGTGTTAGATCTGTTTGCAAAGTTACATCGAACCCACGTCAGGCTGGTGGGTCTTTCACGTGATTTCTAATCTGACGGTTGTTTCCTGCATAGGAGACCTTAAGGTTCGAACCCTCGGTGTCCAGGTAGGGCATATATCTTTCGCAGACACGTCCACCGCGCTGAAAGCCTCCTCCGGTCAGGACAGGCCGATTCTGAGGCGCACCGCAAACGTTCCACGTTCACGCAACCGTCTAATGCTCCCTCAAAAGAAATCGCTTCCGGATCCGTTTACCGCGACGAGAAAAATTGCTTAAAATTGCTTAATACACAGGAACGATCAGTTAGGCGAGGAATGACCGCAGAAGCTTCGTGCATAATGTTTGGCGAAGACTGAAGAGGCTGGAGAAAGCAGACGAAGATGCTTGATATCGATGATGGTAGGAACAAATCGGGAACATTCGCGAGCACGCGACAATCTTCCGGCCGTTAGGTTTCAAAGTAACCGTCCTTCGCGAGAATAGATCCGAAAGCAGGGACCGGATTCTTTTGTCCACTCCCCCGCACGCGCCGAGAAAGGACTCGGCCCCGCTGCTTTTTTTCCTTTCCCCTACTCGAAACGCTCACGGTCCAATTACTCGGACGTATTCGACGTATTCTTCGAGTCCAAGCTCCTCGGTCCCACTCGTCAGACCTCTTGACACAGCCGATCTTTCCGTCCGCGCCGATCGGACTCTCCATTCAACATCCCGCTGACAGCTGGTGTCTTCTCCTGAAAAACGATATTCATACCGCGGAAGGAAGAGTCTTCCTCTTCTCTCTCGTTCTTCCCTTTACTGTTTTCTCCCTTCAAGACGATGGATTCGCAAGGAGCTGGCAAACGAGATGCTCGGAAGTCGAGGAACGTTGAGGCTGGAACCGTTTCACGGTTTTATAGATGCGGGACAGCTGCGCTTGTAGGCGCGCTCTGGCACAGGAGTTCTCGGATCGTAGCGAGAAAGAATATCGAGCAGGGATCCTTGTCCCGGAGAATAAAGCGGTTTCATTATTGCTGGCGGATTTCGATGGGAACACAAGGCCCCGCATATCCTCGGTCATAATTAGAGGCGGCTTGTTTTGCGTGTTCTTAAGCGCGGCGCGTACCCGCACCGAACGCGAACGGCACAATGAAATCCAAGACAACAGAGCTCTTGACTCGTAATTAAAAGCGAGTCAATGGCTCTTGCACAGAGAGCGAGCGCAAAGCGCGATGAACCTTAGTTTAAACTTTAAATAAAGGGTCTCTCCGCCGAAACGAGCACTCGCAGCAGCTCATTCACGGTGTTGACAAATCGGGCAGAAATAACGTTGAAAAATCACCGACTCTCGGCTTTCAAAAACAGTCGCGCTTTCACTAATTTCCCTCGATCAATAATCGAACAGAAAGTCTCGCGAATCCATCGGCTGTTTCACGTTTCAGAAACGTTTTCCTAACGACATGGTTGCTGTCGTTTGACACGAAAAGGGGAAAGAGACCTGGCTCCGCACGAAACACTTTTTTGCCGGTCCCAGAATGCTGCAACCGATGAAAAAAGCCCGCAAAAGGGCGCACGTATCGGCGAGTCGCCCCAGTTTTCCTGCAGTTTTTCCGAAACGGGGACGGAGGGTGCGTTCGCCAAATTAGAGCGGAATTCGATTGTTCGGAGTCGCGGGGCTGGAAACGATTCGACGGGATTTTTTCGAGAGTAGGCGAATGGGGCCAAAGGAAGTTAGAAGGAAGGGAGAATCTCTTCTTTAGTCCTCTCGCTCTATCTTCTCTCTATCGAGGGGTTCGAGCTGCTCGAAATTCATATTTTTGAGTTCCCACGTCTGTCACGCGTCGATCGAGAAGCATAATCCACTGGGCGACGTGTCGCCCCTTTGTCACCAGATTTTTGCAAAATACGAGCAAAATAGCTGGACTGTTTGCCTTTCGCGTTAACGAAACAGGGCTGGTGTGTTCGCCAGGGTCGATTTAATCCTCCCCTGACCGGAGGCAAGGTGAAAATTTGATTGACATCTTCACAAGGCATACCCTCTCTATAAAGTGGACATAAATTTTGGAATTATACGTCCGATTTACTGTGCACGTATAGGCAACAGTTACCCAATCTGTTTCAATTTTCTGTGTGTCACTGGCAAAGGCAGTACGCCGTATATTACCCTCGATGTCGAGCCGACACATTCGTTCAGAGAACCCAACATTTTTTATATTCAAATCGCCTGAGCTACGAGGCAAAATAGAGAATAATTAATAACGCAGCTGCGTGAATAATACGAGGCAGCGTAAAACAAAAATTAGAGCAGCTGCGCTAAAGAATTATTAGCGCAGAGAACGATTATTTCTATCGATCGGTGGACAAGGAAAGGGTGGAGGTTGTCACTCTCCCTAAGCGATAAATTTCCAGAGTCGCGTGGCTGCCCGTAGAAAAATCAAACGGGCCGGTGCACGGGGTTAATGGAAATTGTTAATCGAGTCGGAATCGACATTGTACTGGAGGCAGCTGTGGATTTGTGAGAGCCGTGAGTTATTGAAAAGTGGATAAGTGTGCGGCAAGTACCAGAGAGTGTTAGTATCGACGATAAGCGCTATCAGCGGTGGAAGAATGCTTCGCTGATAAAACTCCACGCTAGCATTAACAATTACCACGTCAAGATTATAAACATGTCACGATGACAATGAGATCAGTAGTCAGTGAAGGAAGAAGAGCGAGGTAGTATTTATTAGAAGCACGCTGCCAAGTAGTAGACGGTCTCCCCTCGACGCCCTAATCGGCTATTGTCGCGTTATTTCTAAGCCGTTAAGCCGGCCCGTTTCTTTTTTAAGGCAGGCGGACACCTTCTCGTCCCTGGCTCACGTTTTTTATCCTAGCTCCTTTCCCTTCTTCCCATATCCGTCGTATACTATACGAGACTGCGGGCCGAATCGTGCAAAAATATGATCTCACTCTGCGATCGCCCTTCTGTTCGATGACAAACCGAGAAGTTTGGAAAATGATCGGCAATTTATATCACGAGGTACTCTCGAGCGAGAACATGATACGGGTGTCTGAGATAAATATTGGAGGCGCGACGCGTATGTGTCTCTGCTTGCCACCCCAGGGTGTTAAATCAGAAAGCAAATCGATCGTTGGACACTAATGTCCACGGCCGCGGCGGTAACGCGAACGACGAAGCAGAAAGTGCGTTTCGTGCGGCTCGATTCAGGTCGTGACCAGCCGCCGATGAAATTGCATATTTATACGTGAACTCGAGTCTATCCTTTCAGCCGAAAAGTAGCGCGTGACGGAACAATGAGCGTGGTCATAAATCCCGGCAGGTGGTAATCCTGATTCATGCCTCGTTCCAGTATTAACCTCGTTAATCCCTCGTGGCTGTGACAACGTCCATCGATCCTAATCTAAGCCCGCAGTCTTCTAATTACACATACGTTTCACCAAGCTACATTGCGCCTCCCATTCGGACAAAAATCCTGGGTGCAAGAAAGCTGAGAAAGTTGGAGAAATCTCGTTAATTGGACGTGAATCTCTGAACGGATGGAGTTGGGCGAAACGTTTGCGGAGGTGTCAGGATCTGTCGATGGAAACGATTTATGTGGCGGTTTTCGTCCCGGAGAGCATCTAGATAAACCCCACGCCAAAGGGTAGTAGGGTGAACTGGTCGTAGAGGAAACATTTCGGAAGATGGCTCCAAAGGTGAAAGGAAAACCTTGCAACGATATTCGAGTTTTACGACCAAAACGGTAACGTAGCTTTGGCGTTCCGACCCACCCTCTAATTCTTCTCTCCTTTTCCACGGTATGCACATACTTCTCACCCTCTCATTTGTCGCGCTTCGTCGCAAACAGCGGAAGGTGGAAAAAAGTAGTTGGATTAAATATGTTCAGATAAGGAACAGAGTGAAAGTAAAAAGCGCAGCGACGGTCGTTCCGATCGAGAGATTAGAATTCCATGCACGGAGGTGTTTCAACCCCCTTATCGATGGTATCGATCGTGGCTGGGGGTCGTGCGTACTTACGGTCGCAAAACGTGTCACGTAATCGGTCGGGGGGCTTACATTTCAAAAGAATCGTCGACGTTTTGCGGTAAAGCGACGCGATTGCAACCCTCTCGGTGTACAACTACCAGCTCTCTTCTCCCCTCGAACAATAAGTGGTTTACCCTCCCACTTAAACGCTCGCCATGAATACCCCAATGGATTATCGCCTAGCGTTGCAGATTATATCACGGACTTCGGAGCCTGATTTTGCAAATTTTGCAAGCATAATTTAGGATAAACATGGGAAGAAGTGTGCACGCTCAACGTTTCAATAGCATTTACGATATTTTATTATTCGTATGGTCGTCGCGTGATCTTTACCGTGGCAAATCTCACGGGAAACTGGGCACAAGATTTACGACCTATTAGTATAGCGTCACTGCGTCGCCATTACTATCGAGATCACCTCGCAGATTCGATCTAAGAATAGAGGATTCGTTTTTCAGTTGATCGCAAGGGATGCTCCGAAGGGGTTCGAACGTTTCATCAACCCCTTTAATATCCACGGACCCTAATTTCAGAAAAATAGTTAGTCGTTGAAACGGTCTTACACATCTCGGCGGCCACAAAAGCTGCAGGCTCTCCTGAAGAGACTCGGTAGATCGCTCGTGGGGGTTGTTTTCAAATACTGTCCCGGTCCCCGAAGATATTATCGACCCCTCTTCAGGCTTTTCACGTTCCTCAAGAGTCTGGACCTTGTTCGCGATAAAGGGGTTGCGAATGAAAGAAGCCTTTCAAAGTCAACCTAGAGGACTAATTTTCGAAAACGATCCGGGGAAACTCGAGCGTCGCGTCGCTCGCCCGAGAATTATTACAGCTTTCGCGGCAGGTGTACTTCAGAGTTGTACATAGTGTGAACGAATTCGATCCCATTTATCGAAAATTCGTTTTGCCAGCTCGGGCAAAGCTGATTCGTGGAAAAGATAGAAAAAATTTGGCCCGTCGAGTGGCACACGTGCGCCTCTGTGCCTGCCACAGTGTACATATATCGAAGGAGACGGTTAGCGAAAGCTACCTCCCATGGGAGCCTCTCTCGAGTTACGGACACGAAGATCCCGCTTCCGTTACGAAAATAAAGCACGGCCGGGAGAAGCTCCGCGAACCGTATCACCTCCTCAACAAACAAGAAAACCGAAAGTGTTTGATTGTGCTGCCAAAAGCTATTACGATTCTATTCGAGGCCCGCCGCCGGAACGGAAGTAAATCAGGCCCTTGTTAATGTCGAAAAGAAGAAGAAAGAACCAGAGGCTGCGCGTGCAAGTCCCATCTAGTAGAGCAGAATGGGGTAATTACGAATTTGTTTATTATTTACAAACATACTTAAACTATTCATCTATAAAGTACTGTGACGAATTTTTGGAAAGTTATAATAAAAATCAACTTTTTAGTTGAAAAAGCAAAACCCTTGGTGTTCGTGACTACTCGTCTGCCGTGGGGTAATCACAAACAGAGTGCTAAATATCGCAGAAGTCGCACAGAAAGCGCGACTTCAATGGTCAACCCATAAAAAATGTTGCTACAACCTATACCTAATGTATTTTTCAAATTCCTCTTCTTGTGCGTTAGAAAAAAATGCAATTGGTCGGAATATAAAAAAAAATAGTAAAGGTCGTTTTTAAATTTTTTTTCTGAGCCCGTAATGAAAATTCAAAAATCCCTTTTGTAGATTTAAGTAAGTTTTATACATGCTGAAAATTTCATCAAAATCAATTAACGTTGTTAGTCTCGAAGGTTCGAGACTACCCCATTCGAGTTGTTCGTCAATGCTCCACGACATAAAAATATAAAAAAGAATTTATTTCGGAGGTTATTGAAGTGGACAAAATATTACTTGAAACATGATAAATGTAATAAATTGTGTTTATATTGAATAGAATGAGTGTTCTGTATTTATTACTTCCTGCCGGCGTTGGATACGACCTAATCTATTATCTACTGGAAACGGAACCTCGTTTTTATTTATTAAAACGCCGCAACATCGCATTCGCGATTATCCCGCGTTCGTGTTTACCCCACTCTTCCTTATCTCTTCTCTTTCACCACCCAGGCATGCATGCCTGACCGTCACTATGCAACTTGCTTCACTGCAAATTATGAATTATGATGGTCTCTTCGGTTTCCCTCCCCTTCCCGCTTCAGCCACGTATTTCGCCTGTTCCACTTAGCGAATTCGTGAGAACAACGCAATTCTACTTTTAGAGTACAAGCACGACACGTTCCCAGACCTGCGGCTCCGATTCGAACGATATTAGGCGCAGTTACCATTTAAGCTAGCACTAGGCAGTCGGACATAAATTCCACCCCTGATCATTCGTGACACCCCCAACTGGGTAACTGCCAAGAGTCAGCGGTGGCAGTGGGGCGACGATATTGTTGGGAAGGATTCATCGAAGGACGTGTACGCGAAAACAGGTCAGCGAGGAATCCTACCGCCACGTGGGAACAACCCAAATACGCTCGATACAGCGTGAAACCGACAGCTGAATCACTGTAGATATTACTCAACTTACCTATTGATTTACGCTGCCGCAGCCACCCCCTTCTCCCACACAGAGCCGTTCAATTCTTTCGTATTCTTTAATCCCGGCTTCTTATCCCAAGCACAAAGAGTTTAATCTTTAAACAGCAGAAAACGCGTTCGCTGTGCCCAGTCGAAAAATTTATCGTGGCAGTCTCCCGAATCAGTCGATACTGGTTTCTCGACGACGAAAACGAATGAGCGCACGACGCCCGCCACCCTCGATCGTACGCGGCACCCCCCTGCGCGAGAGAAATACAAGAGAGGCGTGTATAAGAACGGGGGGTTGCACCGACAGCGAGAAAAGTTGTTTGGAAGAAGGAAGGAAACGCGTTAAAGGGCAGGTCGAGAAATAGTCCATAGTCTCCACGGGAGGTCCGACGTATAGAAGGATCCGGGACACGATAATGAGCCCTCGTTCTCGAATCAAGTCTGTCATTGTCAATCCGGCTATTCATCGCCATTGTATCGTATTATCCAACCATAGAATCCTGCGTGTAACCATTTTCATTCTCCCGTGTCGTCCTCATCTACTTTCTCCCGATTCCCTTCGACACGATCCTCGGCGCAGCTGGATCGAGATATTCTAACGATCTACGAGGGATTCCCTCCTAATTAGGCACCGAACCCGATTCAAGTTCGACAAGACATCGCCGAAACTTGACGAACCTTCCACGAGGATTAACGAGGACGCTCGTGCGAACGGTTGGGCGAAGTTGTATACTTCGTTATCGTTGCTCTCGATAGCAGGGCACTTCTTCTATGGAGCATAAAAAAATATACCAGTCACTGGACAGCAATTTATTTGATCCGCTAGCGTAACGGAAAGAAACCAGTGGTCACATTGAAAATGATGACTCCGACCGGGCATCCATTATCCGTAGAATGCTCGATCGATTATCCTAAAAAATTAAGGGCAATGATTTCGCAACATCTCTTTCGCCCAGGCCGCACCATATGGCGCTTTTGCTTTACTGTCAGTGAACGGGCGACGGGTAATCGATCGAGTCTCGCGCTTCGCATAAATACCCATGAGAAACTAATTGTAGGCGCGATTCGTTGCTGTCGTTGACCAAAAAGTGGTGGCGCGTAATGAAACGCAATTCGAGTTTCCCCGTGTTGTCAGCTTGTCCATTATCCTTGAAATTGCCACGCGTATGCCACGGTTACTGTCAACGTTCCACCGCAAGTAATAAGTGCCCGTCGCCGTAATAACATCGACAGGATAAATGCCAGTGATAAGAGCCTGTAATTAGGTAGGCAGACTGGAGTCTAGAGGGGTCCGCGTGTCGGCGCATTTCTCCGCGCCCCTGTACACCCCTCCCACGTTGGCCGAGGTGGTCAACCCTTCACGTATATTATAATGCAATGAGTAACGTAAGCGAACGTGGAACGCAGTGAATGCATAATTTACTTTGAACCGGTGGCACGGGTCACGGCGATCAGGGGGGGCGCGACTGGTAACGGAGTTCACGCTCTGTTAACTGAAAAGGGGTGGGTGGTTTTTCGTGCCGCTGCGGATGAACGACGATTGTCAAGCAGCAATGACGTTACGTTTGTTTCACCACGCGTTGCCATTCGCGTTTAGAAATTTTCCGGTTGATTTATACGGAAATTTAAACCTCGCCATTTCTCACGTCATCGACGTCGTGGCCACTGACAAGGGTAGCAAGAGGAAAACGCATGTTTTATGTGGGCCAGTCCCTAACGAGACGTTCGGACAATCGAAACAGGAGCAGTGGGCTGGCTAACTGTCGAGAGACAAGACCGACGATAGACCCTAAATCAAGGGGTAGTGAGAGTAAAATTATCTGCTGTCTGCCGTTGAACGAGAACGAGCAAGAAAAATTGTCGAGGAGCCAGGAGAAGGGGCAAGGAAAATGCCGATGGGCTTTCCACCCGCTCCGACACCGCTTCCTTCGCCGCTAATTGGCGAGAATGATGCACGACCTTTATAATTGCCCGAACGAACCGAAGAAACCGAAGGATGATATGTTTCTTCCTCTCGCGAACTCTGCTCCACCGTTTCTCGTTTTTCTCTCAATTTTCGTCCTCGCCGGATTACCTTTTCTTCGCTTCGTTAGGCAGAATATTTTGAAGTTAAATAGGTCTCCTCTTAATTATTCGTAGGAAAAGCTTGATAGATAATCCTTTAGATAGAGAATAAAAATAGGCGGCTGAATACAGCGATGGAAGCGGGTAAGGTCACTGAAGAGGCTGCTTTAATTAAGCCTTAATTAGTAGCCCTATTTCGTGACGAAGCGGCGGAGGTATCGAAGTGACTGAAGCGAAAACGGTAGCTCGAAAAATTCAGATTGGGAAAGATACGAGCGTCTTGCTTATTGTTAACGTTGTTACAGTAAAGAAGGCGAGGAAGGTACGTTACTTTGTGAATTTATGTTCCAGTATTATTCTCCGTTTCTTTCAACGAGATCTTACAACGCAGGGAAAAAGACCCCTTGGACGCAGAAGTTCTTTGCTCGTTTTAACGCGATGGCGTCACGGTGACCAACGAACGCATCTGCGATTCACTTTTTCATGTCCAGCTCGTTCGTAGTGAACGCGAAAATTTTACAACCTTCGACATTTTCCAAGATCCGTTCGCGAAGAAGAAATAATTCGACCACTGTTGGAATGCAACTGTGCTTGAAGGGAGGAAGATCGTTCGAATCGTTTCGCAGACACCTATGGACAGAGCAGGTCTGCAAAATTTAACACGAATTATTAGCGGCTCCTCTTTTCTTCGACAAGAACGTAACCGTCTCCCAGTAGAAACGATCGAGCAATGCAGCGTTCTGCAGGCCCCTAGATCTCTTTCATCATCCTTAATCGAATGTCTTCACGGTGGCCGATGGCCACTACATATCTGCGTTTAGTTCCTACGTCCCGTACTCCGGGACGAGTTGCTCCTCTCCTCGATCCTCGACGAGTGTCTCTTTCTACAGCTAGATTTAAGGCGTCACGGAACATTAAGTGTCGCTGTACGGCACCCTTCGATAGTCACCAACAGCAGCGGCACCCGACGAGAGGCAAATTTCAAAGAAGAATTCGGAAGTCGGTTGTTAGGTAATTATCGTAAATTCACGACTTTTTCACCGTGACTATTGTGGCCTTCCCGAGACGTGGGATAAACGTCCCGACTGCTTTTCTCCGAGATGGACGACTAATTCCGATCTAGAAATTTCCACCCGGAGAAAAGAGCGCCAGAATTTTAAGAATTCCCAAATTGAAGCAGTTATACGAGGAAATATCCCGTTTGTCGAAGCATCATTTCGCTTCCGAGCGTGACTTGCAGTCAAAGTTTACGAGCCCACAGAAGCGAGTTTAACGCACTGCCGCTGAAGTAAATCGAGAAAATCGACAGTCATGTTTGCGGACAATCGCGAAAACGTCATTGTCGACCTGTAGGATTACGGAACGATGACGAAGAAGTTTTCGCTGAAATCCCAGAAGCGTCATGGGGATTCACGAGGAGCTCCAGTAATTTCATCGAATCTAAACAGCAGTAAAGACTGTCTAAGTTTCTACAACGAGAGGTCTAAGAAATTTTACACCACCTTCGATGTCGGAACATTTATCCGACATATGTCCACGAAATGTATGAGATCAGGCGACTTGATCGCGTCGCACGAGTACCGACAGGAGGTACCTACACCACGGACCGTGAAGGAAAAAAAGGGCAACCGGGAAGGAATATGGAAATGTATGAAGAATACCTTGCAGGATAGTTGTCCGAAGCGACGCATATGGAAGCTACCCCGAGGGTCGTCGCTCGACGGTCACGCTGGTCAAAGCTGCATCTGTGCTTTCCCCGTGGACTCTCTTCGCGTCACAGAACCTCGGACACTCTCGATCAGTCTCGACAAATGACGGGATCTCTCACGATCCCTTCCCAAGCTCCCGAAATCGAGCAGCCTATAACGCAAAAGGAAACAATGAAATCAGTCCATCATCCTTGATAAATCGAGTTTCATCTTCCCACGAGTATACAAGAAGGCTACTTTCAGTGACGTCGGAAGGTGATTCGGCTGTCTCCAGCGACTCGGTGAAGCGTTTATGAAAGAAGCGACTTCCTCGAGCAGCCGACTCCCGAATTCTTTCGCAAGCTTTATCGGGGTTGTCGCGCCGGGCTGACAAGGGAAGAAGACAACAGGAACAGAGAAGGCGGTAGAGTGGAGGACAAAGGCGACAGGAGAGAACAGCGTGTCTCGGAGGCGCGGCGCAGCGACTCTCTCGAGGAGAAAGAGGATGACAAAGACACGGCAGAGTGTCCAGACCCGGTCATAATTTTCCTTGGGCGACGGCCCGACGCACGACGTGTACGTGTCACCGCGTCGCGACGCACTCGTCCGTCTCATCGCGACTGCAACACCAAAAACGAATACTGCGGCTGTCTTATTGCAACTTCCAACGCGAGGATTCCTCCGTTTTTCGGTCCAAATAGAAGCTGCGCTCCCTATCCACCTCTCGGGAACTCTTGGGATTCTTTTAAAAATTACAGCGAACATTGAACGAGCTTCGAGCTGGGTGTGCTTGATTAGACGTTACTGGACGTCTGCCGAAAGAAGCTGAATTCACTCTGGGATTAACTAATACGTGGTAGGATGGCTTCTCCTATTTATTCCGAGGAAAATAATTCGGTCTAAGCGGGCGTCGAAAGCGAGTAGAGAATGAACGTGCGCACAGCCGCGTTTTATTGGGCCAGCACGGTTGACAGCAAGAGTGACTGCGCTCGTAAAAGCCTCGTATAAATAAAATCGCCGGGAATATAATTGTTGCCGAGAGCCAGCAACGTTCGTTCCACGACGAACTGCACGTATGTATAACGCGGTCAGCTGTCGACACTCCGTTCTCCAGCTTTTAACGCATCTTTGCGTCGTTTCTCCTATAATATAACACTGCCTTCCTCTTCACCTCGAATTCTTGATCCGATCGATCGCGATCCGACGCGACAGGAAGTTGACACAGCACGATCTTTGTCGGATGTAATTTAAAGTTTTTCACTTTGGGAACAGGGTGTAAATCGCGTAACTTTCCTCAGAGATTTCGTTGGCTCGAGGGAACTCGCCTTTCTGTTAATTCGAATCAGAAGTAGGAATTAAGAAGCACGTGTCCCGAGAAAAGTGGAAGGAAGTTCGGTAAGCTAGAGAAAGGATCGGGGCAGCCGCGTTAAGGCGAAATTGTTACTCGACACTCTTGTGTAACGAGAGCCAAGCCGCGGCCATGAAGAAGACCAATGTTCCGGCGCATAAAGGGCCATGATTCAACGGGCCCCTGAAAATCGAAACCACCAAGACGCCGGCGCCTGGACATTTATCCCGCTTCTACTCAAACCGCTTAGATTTTAGAGCTTGACTTACGACTTACGGAACTGAACTTTGCACTGCATTCAAATTGAAACGTCGACTCCAGTCTGAAGAAAGCCGCGGCACGGTCTCTCGGGCTCGTGAAAAGAAAAGTGGAATACCCTTCCGATATCCCCAGGAATAGAACGATTATCGCGACTACGCCTGACATTTCTGGAGAACCGACCACGCGCACACGTGTCTTTTTAACCCCGAAGGATTCCGTCCAGAAAACGCCAAAGGCCCATGGTATCGTTTAGAAACCAATGAGCTTCTAATGAAGGTGGAGCTTGACGAGGAAATCTCCACCTACTCTTAAAATGCTCTGTTTCTCTCCTCTCCTGCGTGCGTGTCTCTCTGCGTAAAAGGCAGAACGAGACGGGGGAAGAGAGAAGCGGGAGGCGAGGGGGAGGAACGAAGAGGAGAGACAAATGAAGAGGCTGAGGAGGAGATCTTCGAGTACGTTTTAACTCGGCCAAGTCAGTTGGCATCCCGCCGCACCGACTAATGTGATGGCTTCGTTCAAAAACCGTTCCCGTCCCGATTTCTCCGCGAAATCGATCGGTCAGTTGTGACTTACACCCCAAGTGAAACCAACCATCGCGTCTTCGAACCGAGGCATTGCCGCAGTCGAACTCGATCACCGTATAATTTCGTAGTGGGTGATTACCGTGCAAACTTTCGTCCGTAAACTTTGTCATCGGGGTTGTGCGCCCGCCGATTCAACCAAACTTTTTCCCGTAAAGTGTTGGCACCGGACGACTCTGCTTCAGAACTCGTGGCGCAGTCCAACAACTTTTACAATCCATCCACTTAAAACGGTACCACCTACACTGTACAACACACACTCGAGTGTCCTTAGAGCTGCAGAGAGCAAGATCGTATAACTCGAGTGAAACACTCTCCCACGGAGCGATCGAATTATAGATCGATACAGGAAGCTTGGGAAAACGTGAACACTTTAAAAGTCGCGGGCATACAGAATCAATTTCAAGCAGGCAGCGAGGATTGATTCTACATACGGAAATTGGTATTCGTGCCTCGTAACAACTGGGCTACCAGGTTTTCCTTTATTCCACCTAATTTACATGCACGTGATTGGTATGCGTCGCCGCGCGAAGGGTGAAAGGTGCGCGTTCGCCCCTTCTCGTAAGGGCTTCGGAAACTGAAACGAATCGTAATTGATCGCGGCGACCGGTGAAATCTGAATCGTGACCATCGATGATATATTCAGTGGTAAATCACCGCTGAATTCTTCACAGTGAAAAGTCGCGAGTACGTGAGTGAGTTTTAAGCGTGACCAGAGGAACTGCTTAAATCTAACAGATTAACAACCGTGTTGAAAATGTACAGAAATTGATTATTCCGAATAGGAGGGAAGAAAGACTCCCGCGATATTCTTGGGCAACTAACAAAATATTGGTCTAGTGGTGGTAAACACGAGGCGGGCTTGGCCGGCACGTGGCACGTGAGCTTAATTGCTCCGTTACGCTTCACCTCGGCGATGCTTCAATTAACATTTTCCGATGCAAATTACGCATGAAAGCCACGCCTCGTCCATCTTCAACCCCCATAAATAATCGTTACGTCCCGTTGGACGATACTGCGGCACTGTCGAACCCATAAACCGCTCGTTTCCGGGGCTTCAGACATAAGGAATGTCACTCTGCGATTCGTTGGACGCCTCATTGACAAGATTATCAGCAAGCAGCGTCTACTTGAACGCGTTGAAATAATCTGGCTTGGAAAGCCTGCGGTTCCAAAAGAGCGAGTGAACGCCGCTAGGAAAGTCACGTTGATCGATGCTCGATTGGGCAAAGCAGTCGTGGAAAAGGGAAGAAAATGCTGTGCGTCAATCCCGAAGAGGAGGGAAACAACGGCGTGATAGTTTCGCAGGTCGTGAATCCTCATGCGCCGCAAGATTTCACGGTATCGCGGCTTCTGTCGACACCGACTCATTCACTGGGTGAGAAGCTTTTTAACGATAAACAGGGGTAGTTAGATGTTCTACTTCCGTAAGCGGGTCGATAGCCCACGGTGTGAACGTGTAAGGCAAATTACTGTAATTGCCCCCATCGCTTACGTAATTCTCTGTACATACTCTACGTTTACATAATGCGACGAGAATCGCCGACTGTGCTTGAGGATCGTGCGTCTCTCAGAGGCAGACAACCGGAATATATCCTCGACGCGTTTCCATGTTTCATCCACGGTCCACGACGCATTTGATTTCATTGAAATCACGCATTTCCAGTCATGCTGTTCGCGTTATGCCGCTTTGATGAATGCTCAAGCACAGTGGAGTCATTCAAGAATAGCCACGCTTGTGTTGCTTCTGCTCCTTCCCCTTTTCTTTTTCTGGACGCGTTACTTCTTTATCGCGGGCGGCATCTCGAATCATCCTGCTTGGATTTTCGCTCTTTTTCTACGCGGTAGTGTTTCGCTTTTCTAGCCCGCTGTCGTAGAAGGAACTATGCGGAGTGGAAACGGAGGTAGCGGAGGCGATGATATTGTCTTATAAGTTATAATTTACAGAATGCAACGAGAGCTCTTCGACCACCGCGAATAGGAGGCCTAGGAGAAGCAGAACGACTTTTTCGGCGCAACAATTGGCCGCTTTGGAAAGGGTATTCGAGAGAACTCATTATCCTGACGCTTTCGTTCGAGAGGAACTAGCCACGCGAGTGTCCTTGTCGGAAGCCAGAGTCCAGGTACCGATACTATATCCTTCAATTTAATATATATTATAGGGTAAAGACACCAATAGTCGATCATGTATCAGTAGTCGACCACTTTCAGAAAAACATGAAAAATAAGGTTTTTAGAAGTGACGATCTTTTGAACAGAGTGCAGTTCGTTAACTGAAGTTATAAGACAATATCAGCGCCTCCGTTACCTCCGTTCCCACTCCGCATCGTTCCTTTTAAGTTAAAGAACTGCACTCTGTTCAAAAGATCGTCACTTCTAAAAACCTTATTTTTCATGTTTTACTGAAAGTGGTCGACTACTGATACATAGTCGACTACTGGTGCCTTTACCCTATGCGAAATTTGCTTTCCTGGGTGTAAAAACGATGCCACTGAAGGACGCAAGGTTATTGAGAAATTCGCTGGACTAATTGTAAGTATATAGAGATGAGGATTGACGGGACAAAAGAAATCGGTGACCTTAGATGCGGTAGGATCTTTTGAAGGAGACCCTCCACTTCGTAGAGGAGAAGAATGTCCGTCAGAAAAAGTATCATACCGCTGGTGGGCCAGGTCCACATGTGTTCCTCGAGATTATGGTGGATAGCGGTAAAAGGACAGACGGACGGACGTGCGTGAAGGGAGAAGAGAAGGAAGGGAAAAAGGGAGGGACGGAGGTCGCGGATAGCTAGGCAGAAAATCGGAGGAGACAGGTTGTCAGAGCAAGGAGCTATGATTAGCTTGGCGGGATGGCGGGATAGTTGCGTCGTTCCAGCAGCATCTGCGCTTGGCATACGGCGTAGCCCGTAGCGTATGATGCGCCGAGCCGCGCATGCAGCACGTGTGTGCTGGCTCTTACACGGCCGCGGTCGTGCGGAGAGCACACTTTTGCTCGTGTCGATCCGTCCACTGCTGCTATTGCCACTACATCCCGCGTCTCCCTCGTCGGCCACGGATGTCTATCCGCCTGTCTGCGAACCGCACGCCTGCCAGGAGCCGTCACGCCGTCCCGTCTTCCTTCGCCGCATCCCTTCTCGCCTTCGTTCGTCCGATTCGTCTCTTCTTCTTCTTCTCATTCTCCACCGAACAAACTCTCTCTTTTTCTCCGTCCACAAGAAACCCGGGAAACCCCACAGAATCATTGTTCCTAGGTGGTTGCCTATCGACGTTAAATCGCAGTCGCGATGTCTCTTTAACTTCTAAAGTCTAACCAACAATTTTCCTCGCAGGTATGGTTTCAGAATAGACGCGCGAAATTCCGCCGGAACGAGAGAAGCTCTGCTATCAATCGGGGTGTCTCCTCCGCCAGGGAAATGGAGGCGACGTTACCTTTACGACCTATCCGAGTAACGCACACGCAAGAAAACACCGCGGAAAGCTTGCAGACGCCTCAGGTGGCACAGTATCCGTACAGCGACTACTGGAGATCATCGCAACACTATGCCTCTATGCAAGCTACCACAACCTGCCACGGGTTTATCAATGGTAATTTGGGAAATGTGAATCTTCCTTCTTATCATCAATCGGAAATTCACGGGGGATTGGAGGGATCTACCATGAACGGCCTGAACGCGTTAAGGTTCAGAACGCATCCGTACGGAACCGCGTACCCCGCTATGCACGCGAGCATGTAACATTCTATTTATCAAACTGAATGCGGAATGCGTGCTATCGCGACGTATCGTCACACTTATCGGTAATACCACATGGTATCTCGAGCGGTAGCTAAATATACGATACCAAAGCTTTTAATTAATTACGTAAGATGACGCACAAGTACCGAGATAATATCAAGAGCAGGGCCAATCGGTCGGATCCGATTACACGGATTTTTAGAGTTTAAGCACCAAATACAGGGTAATGAAAGTAACTCGTAATGTTATTTTGTAGGACTGATGTAGCTTAATAAACCATACAAATCGTCAATATATTCTTAATGATACAAGAAACTCTAAGCCTACGAAATCGATAGTTGCATTATCTTTATCGTAGAAAACAGGGAGTTACATATGAATATAAACATTGAATTACGGAAGAATGGGTCGTTTACTTGTTGCGGCATGGAACATCGGAGAATACAGTCGTAAAACAAGTACGATTATTCGTACATACATAGTACGCGGATATTGGCACAAAATTAGAATACCAATTTTATAGATGTATTGGTCACATTCCTGTTATAACCCTAGGCGAACTATAATCACGTAAAAAGGTTTCAAAAATGTGTTCTTATGCTAATTGTCCGTCCAAAAGATTCTTTGATAAACAAGTACCTCTCTACTACTACACAGTCACTTGTACATTTTGCACGGCGTTGCTCCAGTCCACTTTCGATGGAACTAAATAGAACGCAGGAGCTATTGTACTGCCGCAAGGGCATTGGCTACCCGCTATCCAGCTAAAACAGCCCAGCTTCGTGCCGCATTTCGGGCAATTCAACTTTCCCTCAACGTTATGAGTTATATTAGGCATCCAAGCCAGTGGTTCTACGAACAATATTTTCGTACAAAATTCTAGAGGTGGCTGTTCCTCTTTCTTTGGTGGTTCCAAAGGCTCCTGCAAACCTTTCGGTTGCTTGGACGTCCTTTTCGAACTTATGTGCCTCCAGATTTGTTTCTGCCTCGGTGTGTGCGGCAAGACGTTACTGGCACTGACCACGATCCTTCGACATTTCTTACAGCGATAGACCGTAGGCTCCGGACGTACCGTGGTAAGAGCCGGATCTGGTTTTATCAACTCTGCGCAGTTCTTTGGCAAAATCTTTGCTTTTCGAACTTTGTCCGCAGCAATCTGCAGCCTATACATCTTGAACTGCACATTAGTATTGTCTATTTCGAATCCCATCTCTTCGTAAAGTTTCAACTGGGCTTGGAATCCTGCGTTAGGTCCAACAAAACGTCTGATCTCCTTTATCATCTCGAATGTGTCGTAGAAACTTTTCCCATTCTTTCTCATCAAATATGCAATTACTAATGTTGCCGATCTGGAGACACCAAAGTAACAATGCACTAGTATATTACTATTCGATTCTAAAGCATGGTCTATAAATTCGTAAGAATCCCCGAAGTGTGTTAGGAGATCCTCGCGTGGCATGTCAGTGACTTGAATGTATTTTATATTCAAATTCGGTAAGAACTCTTGGATCTTCCTAGGTAAAGGACAAGAATCTACGGTAAGTATATAGTTTATTTTAGTTTTCTTCAGCCAGTCTATGTCTGTGGCTGCTGTTAGATTCCCAAGAAATAAACCAGGGATAATTTCATTGTAACTAGAAGGACCGGCGTCGAAATCTTCTCTAAGTAATTTATCAGCAGCTTCTTGCGCCATATTGATTATTCTGCAATTAAAAACAAAGCTGCGGGACGCACCTTCAATTCTAACCAAGTTCATTCCTCAATTACAACACCAATAAATATACGCACAGAAATTGTATGAACTACACAACTTTACTAACAGTAAAAACTTAATAAATTATATAAAAACTTGCATACAAATTAAAAGATTCGATCTCGCGCGATAGATCGTAGAATGGTTAAAATGTATCGAGTCATGTTTCTCGGGCATGCTTTAATGCTACGAATTAAATCTGTTGTTACCTCGCTTAACAATACTTTAGAATCATGAAATTATTCTACGAATGTTCTTCTATAAGTAAATCGGAGTAACATTCTCATTTCTTTGCGATGTAAACAATTCTCTTGTTTAATAAACGTCGCTTATCTTGAGAAGGATCAATGAATTTCGAACTTCATTACTGTCACACATTCTGCACGTGTTTCACTACATCGCACTCACGAATACATCCGAGTATATCTATTTATTATTTATACAAAACATAAAACAACTAAAAAAGCTAATGTATTTCTCGTTCGCGATGCAAGATCAAGCAGAATGAAGCAGAAGCTTCTTAGTTCTTATCATATAAATGTGATGGCGCTTCGGTGCAACATTTTTTATGGTTCTGTTCTAAAGTTAAAAATTGAATTCGCTAGAAAATACTTGGCACTATTCCCAATTTTATCAAAAGACATTTGATACTCATTAAGGAATGCCGCCATGCATGAACACTGTCAAAGAATTGTACTTGAAACATTGCCGCGTAAAGACACAACAGATTTAAACAATTCTTTTACTGTGTCGTCGCAACCGTATGGTTCTTCAATGGAAATCGTCTTAACGTGTGAAATACATTGTGACAGAATAATAATCTAATTATCATTTTATTATTCCCAATAAAACATGTCTTTACAAATATATATACAAATACGAATTCAAATATTTACCATTATTTTCTTCAAACGTCCCTGTAGATATACACGATTGCTTGAAAGTACACATCGTTTGCCACCACTAAACACTTACTGAAACACACAATCAAACTTTTGAAATATCGAAGTATCAATCGAACAACCGTTTAATGAATTAAAGAAGAGAAGTTGGACAAATTTGTTTTTCCAATTCGTTCATTTAAACCAATGAAATTCTACTTGTTGTAAGGTGGTAGTAGAATAATTAAGGAATAACATTCATACTACTTGGATATTTGAATTCTGAAAAATGTCACTCGGAATAAAAGCGTTTCGAAAAGGGGGAAAAGAAATTAAGGTAAAACGGAACGTAAGGTGGGAAAGTTTGATGACAATTAAAAATATATATCTAATTGTAATAGTACGCAGATGTGTCGTACTTTCGAAAAGATTGCGGAATAAGTTGTCCGACCACGTACGCCGGAAGTGACGCGGTACCTCGATCTTCCACATCATTCGGAAGAGTTGCAAGAATATCGGTCGCACAGTTGTGCAGGGCTACTGTGCCTGCCCGTTTCGTGTTCCTTTGATCTTCTCCCTCTCTCTGTCTCTCTCCTCTCTCTCCCTCCTCTCTCGTCTTCTCTCTCTCGCTCCCGTTTCCTCCGTCTCCGTCTATTCTCTTTTCTCTTTTCTGTCGGTGCCACTTGCGTACGCGCACGTGCGTAGATGTGAGTGTATGGGTTATTTTTTGATTTTTGAATAAAACAAGATGCTGATCTCGCAGGAGGTGGTCTCAAAAGCGGAAGAAATTGCTGATCAGGTGAATTTACAGGCCGGCGTGCCTGACTTTATTTTCATTTACGTATGTAGATTTGTTTTTCGAGAGGAAACTTGTAACAAACCAGCAGAAATCCTGTAGGAACACAGGTGTACTCCTGTCAACGTCATCGTGCCACGGTTACTTATGTACATCCACATATTTTAATTCCAATTTCTTCTTCCCCCGACTGTTCGTTGTCGTGCAAAGCTTTCAACGTTATTAAATCTTGCAAACTAACTAATATTATTGCTTGTATGTCACGAGATTAAAGGTTATGCATCGTCGAAGAAATATATATAACGAGTAGTTAGTGTCCCTCCCGATTCTAGTTTCACTTCAAAATATAAATACAATCAAAATCTTTTCCATTATCTAAGCAATATGTACCATACTTATCGGTAAAATCCTGTATTTCGATTCAAATACATACTACACTGAATCCCTAAGAACTAAATAAAAGAGAAGAAAAAATACAAGTGCTATTTATTATACGAATTTTTCATCGTCGTTCAATTTTTCTTCTTATATAATGCTTTCTTCACAGTCAGCGGTATTTCTGACATATATTTATCATTCGCTTTCACAGACCTACTTTGCTTCATCATTGTGGCATCAAGAAATGTTTATGCGTTGGAAATTTTATTGATCGGTTTACGAGTCGAATTTAATATTCGATTTCAAATACAGACCGCTATTCTAGTTGTTATATTTTCTTGCGATAACAGGTAATCCGCAATGGGAAGTATATATTGCCGACTCTTGCAAGACTCTGTCTGATAGCCACATTTTTAGAAGATGGAATGAGAATGTGGTTCCAATGGTCGGAGCAAAGAGAATTTATGGACAGTACATGGGGTTGCGGTACCTTCCTGGCTACAACCTTTGTCCTGGTTAATTTAATTGGACAGCTCGGCGGTTGCGTCATGGTTATCGGAAGATGGAAAGTCAGCTACGCCTGCGGAATCTTGTTCTTCATAGTGGTTCTACAAACATTGGCTTACAATATCTTGTGGGACATAACGTTTCTGTTCAGAAATCTGGCACTGATAGGGGCGCTCCTTCTCGTTCTGGCCGAATCCAGAGTAGAAGGAAGATCTTTGTTCGCCGGAGTGCCCAGTCTCGGAGATAACAAGCCTAAAAATCTGCTACAGTTAGCTGGCAGAATTTTATTGGCATTCATGTTTACCACGTTAATTCGCTTCGAAATATCGTTCCTTCAAATTATGCAAGATATTCTTGGAAGCATTTTAATGGTCTTGGTGACTATTGGATACAAGACTAAACTGAGCGCATTGTTGCTGGTCTTATTATTATCTGCGCTCAACCTGTACCACAATGCATGGTGGGCCATTCCAGAATACAAAGCGCTTAGGGACTTCCTAAAGTATGACTTCTTTCAGGTAAAAATTCTTTAATCGTTATCTTCTCGCTTACTCGATATTCGTCATATTCGTTCGCGAGAGAATTTTCTAACATGTAAATTTGTTCGCAGACATTGTCAGTCATTGGTGGCCTTTTAATGATAGTCTCCTTGGGTCCTGGAGGTGTATCAATGGATGAACATAAGAAAGAGTGGTAAATGTTACAGTATCGGCCGAACGTGCATCATTACATCGTCATGATCATTAAGTAAAAAACAGTCTCCCATTCCTGTTTCTTTCCACACTCAACGAAGACTACAATAAGTTTATCGTCCATTAGACAGAAAGGCTATAGTGTACATTCACCTTTGAATTATACAATTTGGGTAAAGGCATTGTTCAGGTATCAATTAAAGGGCGTACTCTAAGATGTCGTAAATTAAAATACAAGGGATTATCGAGATAAATACAAAAAAAAATCTTCAGGATAGTAATATTAAGATAAACAGAAAAGAAGACACCATCAAGACTAATTTATATTACGAATAACTGCATTGTACATACGACACTGCGTTTATTAAGGAAAACGAAATATATTTTTTCTGTGTGTTTTTAATTTTCTCTCACTATTTTTAATCTTGAATCCTGGCTGGATTTACACGCATGATATTAATATGCCAATGTCTTCTTCCATATGTGTTACAGTTATGTTACTTTACTAAATTTGTAAAAGATAGAGCAATGAAACTACCAAGTCTCCAAGATTTTTATACAATTAAATTATTGTAAATAAATATTCCATTTCAGATATTTCTCGCTTAAAATTATTCCTACGATCTGCATTTGCTGATTAATTACTGTTAATTATCGGATCTAGATTCTCCCAGTAATAAGCTCCATTAAAATAGACTGATCTGAAAATAGCCAGTAGGTAAATGTACAGGATCAAAGTGGTAAACGTCTAAGAACCATTTACTCTTATATTCTGCCGCGATTCATACTGTACGAAAGTATTGAAATTTCAAATAAATAGTTTTTAAACAACAATGAAAATCCCGCACCGATATAAACGGCCGCCTATCGCTAAGGGAACGAGTATTTTAATAGCGAAACCGTTTGCCTACGTTTTACGATCCTTGTATCGTAGTGAACGGTGTGACAATTGTTTGCAAAGGTAATTGCAAATTAAACAAGATTCTAAATCTGTGCGTACATATTGCGTATCTACGTTCTTCTTTTCTTTGTATCAGCTATTGCTTCTGCATAAGATTCGCTTTTATTAAATCATACTCCTCTACTAGCTTCTAATACATATTATCAATACGCTCTTTTTCTTTTCAATAAAGCTAAACCTAATAATACGGAAAGAGTTGGTATAAAGTCTTAGGTTATCTTTTAAAACCGGTCATTTCATTTGCTTTCACTTGCTTTACGAACAGCGATCGCGGCGATCGTCAGCCTCGCTCGCACTTACGCACTTATAATGCGTCGACAGTACTGTGAATAATTCGTTAATGCGTACTTAAGTATATGGACATTAAAGTTTCTTAGATAAATAGAGGTTCCGTTAAAGATGAGTAAAAGTAGAAACCAGATAAAGAAAGGAACTAAGATCCTTACTGCTAAACCTTTCGCTCACATTCTTAGCTCAAAATTCAGTACCAATCGATGCGATTACTGCTTCAAAAGGTATTTCATTATTCTTAAAAGCTGAAAGATTATCTATCTGGGCTTTGGTAGCGTTTACGTTCGTTCCCGACGAATGTTTAACTTCATTTTAACGCTTAGTAAGGTTACAAGAATAATCTGAATTACGTGTTTTAAGTAAACCTGTAGTTTTAGCTTCATTTATTTCAGTGGGAAGCTTTTCAAATGTTCTGCCTGCCAGAGTGTTTATTATTGCAACAAATCATGTCAACGAAATTCTTGGCCGATACACAAGGTAGAATGTGCAAATATGAAAAGATTTCTGCCGAAAGTTGTGCCGGACGCAGCGAGACTTATGGCTCGTATAATTATAAAGTTGAATCAAGGCGGAGCCGAAGAAGTAGGATATTACAGCGAAACAGGCTCTAGGAAATTCAAGGATTTAATGTCTCGTAGGTGTTACGTGTGATAATCAGCAAATTAAAAAGTATCGTTTCTTATATATTTCGCTATATTAGTATTTGTTAATCCATCAGATTATGCTGATATTAAAAAGGACGAGAAAAGATTGGAGCATTTTATGTATATATGTGGTATTTTAATGGAAATCCTTGGAGACATATCTATGCCAAATTATCCAGAATTAATCGGTATCTACGGGAGAATTTGCGTTAACTCTTTTAATATAGTTGATCTGGACATGAACAGCATCGGCGTTGGAATTTATCTGGGACCGTCCATTATAGATCACAGTTGTGTGCCCAATGCTGTAGCTACTTTCGAAGGAACTACTATAATCATTAGAACGGTGGAAGATCTTCCTTGCTTAGATTGGTCCAAGGCAAGTCTCTTATATTTCTTTTTCTGCTGAATTACGATGAAATTTATCTATCACAGTTTTAACTATGAATCACAATTCTAATTATGTATTTGTAGATTAGAATATCGTATATAGACATACTTAAAACAACAAAGGACAGACGCGCAGAGTTACAAAGTTCATATTACTTTTGGTGTAATTGCAAAAGATGCGAGCAGCCAGAACCAGCAGAGATAGCAGCTGCAAAGTGCCCTAATGAATCTTGCATGGACCCTTGTTCTCCTGAGACAGACGCGTGTCAGAAATGTAATACCGTATTACCAGAAGATTTTAAAGAAACCTTTGCCGAAGTATCTGAGTTTACTGGGCATCATTTACAAAATATGAAACACACAGCTTGTATCCTTTTTAAGAATAATATTCTATAGTTCGAGTTAGCAATCGGATACATTTGTACAGAGTATATTTTGCTTAGCGGAAAGATTAGATCTAGATGTAAGTAAGGCGTGTCTAAAGAAACAAGAAGGTGTGTTACATCCTCTGAACATGCAGCACATTCAAACTCTGCAATCTGCTTTTGACTCTGCTGTGAGTCTGCAGCATTGGGAGGAAGCTGAATCTTATGGCAAAAGACTTATTAATGGCTATTTGTAAGGGAATAATGTTTCGAATTTATCTAGCTAATAAACAGAAGATAATATTAAGCTTTATGTTTCAGAATCTATTATGGAGAGATCGAACCTTTGACTGGAATATTGTACCTGTTGATAGGAAAAATTCAACTGTATTTAGAAAAACCGAAACAAGCCCTTGAAATGTTGAAGAAAGCGAATTCGATATTAACGATAACGCACGGGGAAAAGCATAGTTTGGTGCGAGAAAATTTGAAACCTCTTCTTTGTCAAGCAACCATGGAAGAAGTTTATAATTCGTGATATTTATTCGGCTGTATCGACAATCTGTCATCGTGATAATAAATAGTTTCAGTATTTAAAGAAAAATGGTATTAATATTTAATTTTTGCCGAAAGCCATACCCCTTTGATTTATGTATAAGAGATAATAAATTAAACAGTGTTAAAGTTAAACACTGTTTAACTTTAATGTTAGCAGTAGATGAAATAATTTCGAACGATTTTCAAAATTTCATGATATCTCGTGTATTATAATAACAAACGATTAATTACTAACAAAACTAAAAAATAAGTGTACACTGCCGACAAAATAAGGCGACCCTACTCCTGCTTCCCGAAACCAGTAGATGGTTGTGAACGGTCGTAAAAGGTCGTAAACGGTCGCTCGCTTTCGACCTTTCGAGTAGTCCCAGAAATGGAAGGGATGCGGACCGCCAGATTTTAACAGAATAACACCAGGGCCGTTTCCCATAAAGGAAAAGGTGGAGGCATGGGTGGAGGGATACGAGTGAACGTGCTAAATAGTGTCAAAGACAGCTAATATATCTAAGACTAACAATAAATTTTCTCTTGTTTTTTGTTTCGAAGATTCTGTAATGTGATTCGAGTGGTATAGCTAGGGTTCTTGCGTTTGTATGTACGCACACGACTAATGAACGCGCTCGCCGTACGAAGGGACGAGCGGACGAACGAGTAGGGGAATTTCGAGTCATCTAAACTCATACCAACCAATCAACCCACGCCTCATGCGTTTATGGGAGAGGCACACCAAGCTGTAGACATTCTTCTGTATGAAAATCCCTCGAAATGAAAACGAACAACGGAACCGCGAGTGTTATCTGTGTGTTGTTGATGTTCACCGTGATAGGTAAGCGAAGATTCTTACGAGCTGTAGTCACTCGAGTGCATATTCAAAGGGGAACGCAGTGAAAACAGTTTGTGAGAACTCGTATAAACATCAGTTTTGTAATCGTAATTGGGCATGTATACTCGTTAAATTTCCTCGTGTAATCCTCGCGACAGTTGCACAGTGCAATGGGTGGTGTGTACTTGCTCGACGAAAGCTCAGGCCACTCACTGTCGATCACGCGCAGTTTTGGGTTATAACGAATAATTCTAGTCTCGATTCTCAACGGAAAGTTGCAGCTGGTCCGATGATATTTTAGGTACAGAAGCGATTCGCTGTTACCAATGTAGCAGCGACACCGATCCCAAAGGCGCAGATTTGTGCGGAGCGTACGAGAAATTCGACAAAGAAAAGAACATCGCCATCGAGTGTAATAGCGAGGACTCTCATATGCCTGGCACGTTCTGCGTAAAAGTAACGCATCAGAGTCCCCGTGGTTTCATTTGTAAGTTCTTTCATGCAACACGTCATACTTCATCTTCCTCTCTTAAGTCCGATTAATTTCCCAAACGTATCCCAGACGTCACACCAATATCCCTGTCTTACGAAGCGTAAGTCCAAAATCATCAGTCGAATTTGTTGTGTAAATTTACCATTTGATATGCTTGTTAAAGGGGACGGTAGATGGCGACAGGTGATTCGTCGATGCTCTTCCGTAGCCAGTACCGGAGTCACCGGTGTCTGTAATTGGGGAGTTTACGAGAACGGAGTATACTGGGAGGAATGTTCCTGTTCCGACGATTCTTGTAATAAGGCGACACCGTTACCGTCGTTTTCGATCACAGTTCTTCTACTCCTTGGCATTTCGACCTATATGTTACATTTTTTAAGATAGATCTTAAATATATATCATATATATCCGAAAATTCGATAATTGTTGAAGAAGAGGAAAATTTTCATCGCAACTAAAGCTTACTTTAGCTGTGCACGCGTAACAATCACTTATTTTGCTCTGCCACTATACATATACGACGTAATAATTTTACGAAAAACGACAAATAATTGAACGTTGCGATAGTTTGTGCGATACAATATTAATCGAGCGTAAGATGTCACGGTGGAATTCATAGGATCGCTTGTAACCGTAATGATACGAGTTACCTTTAAACTGTACAAAAGAAACATTTCCGTCCATACGAAACGTTAGAACGAAACCCGACTGATTTCACTAACGCGAGTATTTAAGCGTTTGACGTAAAATTAATGTTTTAAGTTAATACTTCGTATAAATATAATATAGCTTTCAAAGTAGAACGGAACCTGTTGCGTTACCATTGAAAGATGCATTTTTAAATGTCCGTCCATAACGATTTTTATCACTTTATACACATATTTGTAGTATAAACTTTTGTAAATAAATACTTGTTCCCTGTTGTGCTGTTTTTAAATCTGTGTTAACCGTCGTTCTGCTGTAATCTATATTTTATTTTAAGCAGATTAAGCGAGCGTACCTAATATTTCCTGACGCATATATTATATCTGAAGAGCGAAGCGGCAAGAGTCTTGGAATTATTTACGAGGATTCTTGTTGCCGTTTTATGAAAAGTTGAAAAACAAACAGATTATACATATTTTTAACAGATTTCAATAACTAAAAAGAAAAAAAAATTAAAACAGACAAAAAATATAAAGATGCCCTAAAAAGTAAAAAATAATTTTTTTCCCTTATTTAATCTGCGACTATCAATTTTTTTAAGTCGGCGCCAGATTTACACAGTGCAAATGATGAGGCCCCGTCATAAAAAATTGATACTCGTAGATTACATATAGGAAAAAATTATTTTTGAGTTAGTGCATTTTTGTTTTTGAGGTCGGTTTTAATTTTTTTTTAATTGTCTACGTGGAAAAGGCATTCGGTAGCGTTATTTATTTGCAGTTAATGAATGTTTTGAATAATATTATATTTGCATTAGCATAATTTTTTCATTATCATTACGAAGATGTTTTGTAGATCAGAAGTCAGATATTGAATCGAGTTCATTGGCGCTGCGGTCCGCTGGTCTACACTGCAGTACACAATCAACCGTGTAAATTCGCCTGTAGGCGTTCCCCTAACTTGATTGGCTCTTTCCTTGCAAGTGCGGTTGTGTCCGAGATTTCAGTGCACACTGGTGAACACGGTGCACACCAACACTGGTGCACACGGTGTATATCATCCAGTGTACAGCTGGTAAGAGTGTGCTAAGTGACAGCTGCTTAAGTTTTGTTGGATCGGTTGTCGGTTTCGAATGAATTTCTATTTTTCACGTAAAATTTAGAATAACATGTGGTAAGCGATCTAATTACTTTCAGTCCGTGTTCGATCTAAGACCGTCAACGTAATATTCATAGCATAATTTCCATAAAACTTTTCATACATTTTTACTACACGATTATGACGAACATTAGTACCAACTTGTTGTTCAACAAGACGTTTCCTTAAATTTTTCCCAGTGACAGATATAGTTTGATTATTCGAATAATATTTTCGTTACTACGTATCTAAAAGAACGATCAAATTGAAAAACACTTATAAGATTCACAGCTTCGCTATCTGTTATGTTTATGTCATTCTGTAAAAAGATAAAAAAGTTGCTCCTTTAAAAATTTTAATGCTTCGGCAGGGGTATTATATCAATTTATTATTTCAAATTACAAATGTATAATAGTCTACGTTGCATTGCATGTGATTTGTTGGAAGTAAAAAAGTTTGATTTTGATGTATTTCTTCTATTCAGATATTTGTTTTAACATTATTAATAAGGACAAGAATCCTTTCCTAAATTATTATTGGCTCGGTTGAAAAGACTTGTACCTACAATGTTCTCTGCATTTAAAAGATTGGCTGGAAAATCAGACGGAGTTAGCAATGTATCTCCTAGACCAGCTCATCAATCTATGCCAACGACGTTACAGAGAAAATTTGCCAAAGGTGTACAATATAATAGTAAGTATATATCGTTCGTGTTCGACGAAAATGTGAAATACTTCAAATGAAAGGAACTTTGTTTGTAGTGAAAATTATTATAAAAGGTGATAGAAATGTGGGAAAGACATGTTTATTTCATAGACTTCAGGGCCAAAAATTTATCGAAGAGTATATACCTACAGAAGAGATACAAGTAACCAGTATTCAGTGGAATTATAAAGCTACAGATGATGTTGTTAAAGTTGAAGTTTGGGACGTTGTAGATAAGGGTCGACGTAGGAAAAAATTGGAAGGTCTGAAGATGGACAATTCGCCGTCTGAGAATATTATCGAGGAACCTGCTCTAGACGCAGAGTTTCTCGATGTGTATAAAGGGACCAACGGTGTTATCATTATGATGGACATAACGAAATCTTGGACATTCGACTATGTACAAAGAGAACTTCCAAAAATACCTAGCCATATTCCAGTGATTGTTTTAGGAAATCATTGCGACATGGCGCATCATAGAACAATTACGGCTGATCATGTGACGTACTTTATCGATTCGCTACACGAAAGATCGGCGCAAGTAAATCTGCTGCTATTATTAGTCGTAACTATTTAGAAAACCATGTCTGTTAACATTCTGTACGCTCTTATTTTTCACAGGTAAGATACGCAGAATCATCTATGAGAAATGGCTTTGGATTAAAGCTTTTGCACAAATTCTTCAATCTTCCATTCCTTCAATTGCAACGGGAAACGTTGTTGAAGCAACTTGACACCAACGAGGACGAAACACGTTTGACCGTACAGGAACTTGACCTCTTTCAGGACAGCGACGATGCTGATTATAACAAATTTCTGGATAATCTCGTTAACAGGAGAAGAGCCATCGCTGACTCTGTCTCTGCCAGTATTCTAGTCCCTAATGTTACATCTTCCCTAAGCAATCATCATCTGTCGTCCCTGAATGGTAGCACGAATATAAATGCAGAAGTGAAGAGATCGATTTCAATGCCTGGTCCCATAGGAGGTGGGACCCCGATTCCGGTGAAAAATATAGACTTAAAATTGCCGCCTAAGAAGGAGAGTAATGCGAATTCTTCCGAAAATCAATCAGTTCCTACGAAAAACTCACAGACTGTATCAGCATTATCTGCCACGCCAAATATTTCAAAGACAGAGTCGAAGGTGACTGAACATTTAAATGATAATTCCGACAGAAAAGACTCGATTGGTAAGCCGCAATCACTTATGTCGAAGATATTTGGGAATAAAAAGGAAGGTGAAGCGGATAGCAGGGTAATACATACTAATAACACGAATACAAGCGTGCCGTTAACTAGCGTTGAAGATTTCGTACCGGACGATGGCCTGTTAGACCGATCGTTCTTAGACGACAGCCAAGTTTCACCACAGAAACTACCACACGAGGAGGTAGATTCCGAAAGGTACACTTGAAATCATGCAAATAAGAGAAAGAAGATTTCATATCCTTCATTTTTGTTTAATTGTTGTATCTTTTACACTTAACAGCGATACCGAGACTGCGAATCCTTTGGTCGCCGGTTACGAGGATGATCTATCGTCAGCCGACGAAACGACACCTCCTATTCAACCAAAACTGGCCGAGAACCCTTTATGCAAACAGAAGCACAAGCGCGAAAGTTTATCGAGCGTGGAAATAAATTCAGCGAAATTGCGACAAACCGATAAACGGAATTCCGTCTCGTCCATAGAGCAGGAATTACAAATGTCGAATAATTATGATATAAGCGAACAGCAGGAGATCAGCTCCGATACGTTCGATAGTTGGCTTCGGCGCGATTCTAAATGGAGGCAAAGTCCCGAGGGTGGCGAAGATGTAAGCAGTAATAGTACCAGGAAAGATAGACTAGAGTTGAGTGATAAAAGTGTAGACGTTAGCGTAACAAGTTCTAACGTTCATCTAGAATTACTCGACAACACTAGCGTCCGTCATATGAGTTCCGATGGCGGAAGTCCCGTGTTAAGAGAAAAGAAGAAGCACAAAGAAAAGGTGCGTGGCTAATTGTAGTATCCTTCGACGCAGCTTCAGTTCCCTTAACAATCCAATCTTGAATTGATTTCGTTCTAGACGGAGGACAAGGAGAAGAAAAAGAAGAAAAAGTCCAAGGATAAAGAGAAAGACAAGGAGAAAACTGAGAAGTCGGAAAAGAAGAAGAAACGTTCGCTACATCGCTCGAGAGATGAGAACAGGGAACGTGACGAGCTCGAAGAATTTCTTAATGGTACCGCAACTAGAATTGGCATTGATGTTGCCTACGAAGCGATATAGCTCTACTCCAGTAACGCTACATTTAATCGTGTTTCTAATTAATCATGCCGTTTTCTGATAAGGCACGCAAAATGTCCTTAAACCTTGATTCTTCGAAGATGGAGAGCAGATGAATGCTTGCAAGTACAACTTTTAAAGGAAGCATTACGCGATGTGAAAGTTCGGTTAAAACTCTTTATATAAAAAATAACTTTACGCACCGAGACGGGGAATGATTTTTAGTAAACTAAGAGTAATATTCTTAATTTTGAACTTTTTAATAATTACTGGTTAATATATTTGTGAAATTAGTATCCTATTTATAAAGAGATACCTTCGCAAATTTAAATATACTTTAACCATTTGCATTTTCAAGAATATTTAGGTTTCGATGTATCTATTTAAATTATTTATTTTGATACTCCAGTTTTTCAGTAATCGAGTATTTCTGAAAATAACTTTGTTATTATAGAATTTTCTGTAACGACAGCTTTATTGTTGAGTATTTTTAAAACAATAACTGCATTAAATTAACGTAATTAGTTAAGTCATTACATAATCGTTGTTTTTTATCCTATGTATCATTAGAGTATATGTCATTGTTGCAGCTTTATGTTAATAAATGTATATAAATAAATACGAAATTGTCATAATAAGCGATAAAGATTTTTGGCAACTGGTCGTGTTCTAATCGTTCTAACGCCCATTTTAGTTCACCTCATCTACCGCTTCGCGCGGAAATTTTCAAAAGACCTTTTTCACCAGTAAAAAAACAATTTTGTTATTGAAAATGATTTTATAAAAAATTCTACGATCTTGCATGTAACACCCCCTTACAGTAATTGGAACTATCCCATTACAACTAATTAAATTTTAAGTGATTTCGTTGTTAGTACCATATAGCGAAGTAGTCCAGGTCTTATATTTTAAGATCAACCTTCAAAATTACATCAATTACTGGCAGAAAATCCATAATTCATTGAAAACCTTGGGGTTTAGTCTACCGTTAGTGTAGACTTGGGGTCTACACTGCTGATCGTCGGTCTTGGAGCCTGATCGCGCACCCACTGACGTACGCACGCGACTGAATGCTAATTATTTATATTATTCATCAATTTAATGATTTCTCATTTAAAGACGGAATTTCAATTCGCTAGAACAGTCTGTAAATAAAGATTTCGAATTTTCCTCCGAAAACGAATGCCCTCTTTTGATTTTGTGTACAACTATGCATCCGATCCTAGCGATCCTATATAGTTATCAAAACGTGTTCGAAAAGTGTGTGAATTTGTTGGCTACAAGTCTGTGTGTCACGTTGGGGTCATGCGGCATTTACGATTACCGCACATTATGTTATATTACGTATAATAAATAGGTGCCGAGTATGAATCAGTGAAACGAAGACGTTAGAAAAATGTCCTTGTGTTTGCGCACTTTCCCCAATAAAGTTACATCTTTTGTTAATACGCGAAAACAAGTAACAGCGATCGGCCGTCAATTACCGAAACATGTTAAATCGTCCCTGTTTTTAGAACAGGTATATCCTTGACACTTTTTCACGACAATTATCCATTCCCTGAATTTAAGTAATTTTCTTGCCCGGCGATACTTACCACTGCTTAACAACAAATTATTATTATTTTGTATTATCGTACCAAGCCGCCGAAATATGATAACCTTAAAATACTTACATAATGGGCATTTAAACGTAGTAATTTTTACACCAATATCGTACGATTGACAATAAGTTTTCGTTGAAAATGAAACTTTTTCATTTTTTTCCATTTATTCTTCCCCCTCATTTGCTGTCTCAACATATATTAATAGAATTCTGAGCAATCCTGTGTCAGTTTAGTCCAATGAGAGTTTATAATTGACATTGCATATTTAATAACTTTGACGTACATGTGTTTTCTATCAAATTTCAGTTTTTGGGTAGAAGGGCGGCAACAAGCGTTTCGACGAATCATGGCGCAAAACCATCGACTTCTACTATTTACTCATTCTATCAAAATTTACCAATATCTTACACTAATGAGGCCACCAAGTGGTCAATGGTCTTTGATAAAAGATATAATTGGAGTAAACAGCAAACTGCATGGTCGCAGAAGCAAAGACAAAAGAATGCTCAGACGTTGACCGCCAGAGATCGTGATGTTACATGCGAAATTTTATCGCATAATTATATACAATGGCCAGAGCTACATACAGAATTTAATTCCTTTTGTGATACTAAGAAGTCTTATTTGTCTCATATAGACATGTTGTTGGATAATAGAGTCTTAGAGAATACCTCGCTTAATTCGGAGAAGCAAAGAATTCTTTACACAGAGGCTTCTCCTCACGTGCAAAAGGAACGTGAGAAACAAGCTTCCGAGGATCGGAAACCATCCGAAGAACAGTTACAGCACGTATTCGACTGCCTTAATAAAGATGTATGTATTCTTATTATTATTTTGTAAGTAAATTACAAAAGTAAATTGACAAAAGTATGTGGACACCCTTTAAAATCGTATAACTTGTTCAAAATTGGTCGAAACAAGTTGAGTGTTTTTGAGAAGCTAAAAGGATTAATTTGCTAAGTAACGTGTTTCGTCGTTTCGAAAAAAGTTGCGATTTTGGGAAAGCCGCGACAGGCTTACAAAAAAGTTGGTAAAAAACGACCGTTCCTATTTTTTTTTGCTACTCCGACGAATTGAATTTTTTTCAAAACGACGAAGCACATCGCTCAGCAATCTAATCCTTCTAACTTCTCAAAAAAACTCAAGTCGTTTGGACCAATTTTGAACAAGTTATATGATTTTAAAGGGTGTCCACATATTTTTGTTCTCCACTGTACATAGTGTTCTTTATCGAAGCCATGCTTTTCTTTTTAGTTACCAATGCTGTTTGTTAAAACAATGGATTATTCGCTATATACCCAAGATTTAGTATTTATAAACAATATTAGAGGAGTATCAACGACGTAAGTGTATCATCTAAATTGTTCTCGCTATTAGTAGTGTCTATAATGAAGAATATTTTACAGAGGTCTTGTTAACTACGTGAAGCAAATAGCCTTCTTAAAAATAGTAGGTCATATAAAGTTCGCATACATTAGATTAAATGTTATGAGAATGACTATACATCCCGAGGATAATACTGTTAAGGTTCGTTGGCGTATAGTAGGTATTAGTGGTACTCACGTGTTTCTTCAATTCTGGAAGGTTAAAGTGTGGAATCTGAAGCAACACATAAATGATACCGAAGCGTAAGTACATTTAGCGAATCAGTTTTTAATATTTCTCTGCGATGTTAATCTTGGAAATTTGTCGATAGGTGGTATGACGGTTTTTCAACGTTCCACGTGAATAATGACGGGAAAGTATTTAAACACGTCGCGGATAAGATGATGCCTGAAGAAGACACGTGCGATAACGTGAAAAACCCAGTTGGGGCGAAATTAGCTTTATTCATTGCATTAATAGGATTGGATTCTTGTAGCTTTGTTAAACTTTGTTCAAAAATAAGGTTTCAGTTAACTGGAATAAAATAAACTGAAAAAATTTGTAAAAGCTTAAAGTTACTGCACTAAACACGAAATAATTCATGTATCAAGGCATACCATCTGTTCTGACGTATTAAGGAGAGGTTCCAGTCTAGAGCCCAAAAAATAGGTGATCATTTAGGAATTAATTAAAAGAAAACTACTATATATATTTTAATGGGACTTTTTGCATTGTATTAAGGATGTCTTAAGTTGTAGAAATATATTTTTTGTTTTATAATTAATCATTGCAGACGGCACTGGGGAGGAGTTAAAGTCAAGGCGTCGAAAAATTCATCCAAATCGGTGGGACCTATATCTCCAAAAGTTATTATCCAATTCGACTGAAACTTCTTTTATTTTGAAGAATATACTTCTGGCTAGGAGGAAAACCAGAAAAAATTACAAAAATGACATGTTTTTTTTAGAAAATAACGACACTTGAAGATTGAAATCACCTTTGCCCTATATTTTTCGTTCTTTCAACGCCTTTGAAAATGATAAATTTTCAATTTTTTGTAATTTTTTCTGGTTTCACCCCTAGCCAGAAGTATATTCTTCAAAATAAGAAAAGTTTCAGTCGAATCGGATAATAACTTTTGGAGATATAGGTCCCACCGTTTTGAGAACACTGTTTCGAGAAAAACGCGTTTAAAGTTTTACGTGAGCGCCGAGTGGCCGGTTGTTGCCCACGCATTTGCCTATAACTTCGGGAATTTTACGACTTTCAACAAATCCTTTTAAACGCGTATTCCTAAAAGGTCGAACATTCGAAAAATGAAGTAAAAAAAATCGACTTAGACCGGAACCTCCGCTTAATTAAATATGTCTGTAAAACTGCACATACAAACGACGCGTACAATCATAATTTTGTGTAACAAAAATAAATTATAGATACTTCATTTCAAAGGCCAGTTTTCGAAATTGTTAAACGGCTCACTGCGATAAGAGTATTGCAATAAATGAATGCATTGCATTCTGGCTAGTATCCCTAGATTTACGCAAATTACATAACTTCGCTTTGTATATATAATTATAATTGCTTGTTATGGATCATTTGTCAAGAAAGTAAAATGGATAAATTATTGCGTGTAAACATTTTATATACTGTAACCGAATTAAATTATTTATTACTAATAAACACGGAAATGCATCTCAAATGTTACTAAATCTTTTGAATCGTTAATTTAGTATCAATAACTCCCTTTTATTGTTTCTTACTAGACGTATTAGGACGGAATGAAATCGTCAAGTTTTATGAAACGTTGCAGTCTTGCTTTTATTTCAATTTTTCCATGTAAACCCTAAGTTTTCGTAGAAAATAAAGTACAATTCTGTTCACCAAGAAAACCTGGTACAAAATATTCCTTATGCTTATCCAATTTAGTTACACACAAGACCTGTAAAAGAATCGAATGTTAGAGAAAACATAACGTTACAGAGTTATTATAGAAATAGAATACATAATTACCTAAGTAATCGTCCATCAATGTTCCAATGGCAAACTAAAAAAATATATAACATTAATAACAATACAGAGTATCAGGAGAGAAGATATATGCTTTACTAACAATTCCTGTTGCATCAACCCTTGTGCCGACGATCTTCAATCTTATTTCATCATCTGGTTGAATAATTACATCCTGTAATTCATATTATTAGATACGATTACAATGTTAGAGTTACATAAATTATTTCTTGTAATGTAAGCTACCTCTTCTTTCGATTTATAACAAGGTGGATTTACATTCGGGCAAAATTGCATATCTGCTGGTATCGACTGAAAATGGATTTAATAATTAATGAAATAATAGTACACAATTAGAATACATGTATATAACAGTAACTTACGTGATGAGATATAAAACATGAAAGTGGGCCTATTTCAGCGAACATTCCAACCTAATGCACGAACAGATATTTATTAACATTATGTATATACCTGCATCGAGATATCTAATTACCTTGTTAACTTGCGTCACAATGGCATCTAGCACTTCTCCTTTAAATGGTCTAAAAACAATAGCCTTATATTTAACTGGATACACGACAAAACCTTGTCCCGGTTGTATGATTCCTGCGCCAATATTATCTATCGTTGTTACAGCCACTACAAAACCATATCTGAAATATCGCAAAGTATTTAAAATAATTATTCGATATAGACTTTACGCTTTTAGCCACAATGACGAACTTACTTTCCTGTGCAAGTACCTTCAACTTCTGTATATAATTTTTGTTTCACTGTGTCTAACAATTGAGGACCAAAATATCTTGGATGCAATAAAATTTCATGTTCCAATGATATCTATAAAAATAAACAAATACATTTACAATAAAATTATATCGTATACTTTAATCAATTTATAACTTTCACTCAAGCAGAAACCACTTACATGATAAAACATGTTTTATTTTAACAGTATCGAATATTGCTACCTTCGATGATATGTTGAGTAATATTTAAAAATTCTAAACAACAATTATTCAACGACTGTTCCTGTCACTTAGGTTATACATACTTGCAGAGCGTGCTACAGCGTGCTATGTACATCTATACAGGGTGACTCTAACAAATGGGGTAAGCTATAGATCTGTTCCAAGCGAAGATAGAAAAACAATCGCAGAGAAACGCTTTACAGTCTGTAACAAACTTCAGAATTCTACGATACGATTCTTCTTAAACGGAACCATACGACTTTTTCTACGTAAATTGATTCCTCGGCGTATAAAAAGTAGAAGGTGAGATCATTAAAAATTTAATATGACATAATATTTCTCGAGATATCACCACAGACGAGGTATAGAATAGACCTATCACCTAATGGAACTTTATGTCACCACCCGAACTGTGTTACCGACCCATAACTCGAGGACTGAATGTAGCTGCCTCTGCTCATGAACAGCGTCCAACTCAGCAAATACATACTCTGAAATGTGTTGAAATGCTGAAAGGTGCGTTACGTGCTTGTTCACGTGTGACTTCTTTAATGTGTGAGTTTGACATAGGTTTTCGCTATGCTACGCTTTGACTCGGTTTGCCAACGACTCGTGCGGATGTCTCTTCGATAATCCATTTCGGGGATCAAGACACTATAGCGCTCAAAATCTAGTTCTTATAAGCCTCGCAGAAAGTTGCATGATGCATGAGTGTCGTAGGGTGCATGGATGCAACTGCAAATCGTGCATTCTTTAATTTCACAATCATACGGGATGCATAATGTGTCGAATACAAGTTACATTTCTGAAGTTAAACTCTCTCGTGTGAGTTCTTTCAAATCTTGTCTCTTAACAATAATTATTACATTCGAGTCATTAGAAATTGAGAAATTTCAACTTGCATGGGAAACAGTTTTGGTTGACGGCAACCTCTACCAATGTGACAACATTGACGAAAGGTGTGAGCTATCAGTTCGACTTTATCCGCGATAGTGATCGGATCGGTGAATATCTGTGAATGTTACAGTATTATTTCCTGATTTGTCGATTCCTACACCAATTAGTTCGACTACTGGACTAAATAGAAAACCGTTTAACAACATTTCACTGGAATATACCTTTTATCTAGAAATTTTTTTGACGAAGCGTTGCCTAAGTAGTAACTGAGAAAGGAGCAACCGTTTGGGAAATATGGCACCAAGATTGCTATTGGAGTATTTTTTCTTTAATATTATTGGAGAAATAAAATGTAATTGTAGAAGAAATATTTGGAATCGAATCTGGACGGATGGAATATAGATTAACGAAGATAGATGATCGCAGCCAATCGGCTCGTATTACTTGTCATGTAATTAATAATTGTATTACAATGTTACTTGTCATACGATTAGTAATTATAGTTCAAATAATACAGATTGCCCAGGTCTCACCACGAGGAGGCACTGCGAGTGGAGACCCGCCCTAACCGCGGCCCATCCGCCCTCCTTTTATGCAAAATTTTATTTTCATTTCCGTAGATCCCCCTGATGCACGGTTGCAAAACGATCCTCGATCGCTCGACAAGCGGGCATCAGAGGGAGTCCTTCTGTAAAAAGCTACCGCGATAAAGCTAAGCTGAATTTAAAATATTTCTTTGTTTCTTTCATTTCAAATTTTAAAAAATTTCTGGTATATTTCTACCATGATAATTATTCACTAATTGCGAATAAAACAAAGAAAAGGGGGGCAAATTTGAGGGAAATTATTAGGGAAAACAGTAATAATGATACATCATTATAGGATATGTTATATGATATATCATTATTTAGCAAAAAGTTTTCCCCTTTTTTCTTTATTTCATTCCTAATTAGTGAATAATTATTATTTCCTATTCATTACTAGGAAATATGCCAGTGTATATTTGCTATGCTTACTTATAATACTAATAATTCCTACCTATACGAGCGCTCGTATTTAATAATTGCTACTTATATTTAGTTATATGCTACTTATGTTTAGTTATATTTAGTTATAAACACTGCAGTGTTTAATTATTTCCTTAAAAACTACTTAATTCTATGTGGCCACTAAACACATTACCTCATCATATACATATCTACTTAAATTTAAATAATGACCTGCCTAATAAAAATCTGAAATTGTCATGTGTTTTTTACTTCCCTCGATGGACCCACGATGTTACCTGAAACATTCTCAAAAGTATCTATTAATAAAAATTCCTTGAGATTTCGTTTCTCAAGGCTGATGAATCTGAAATCATATTTCTGAAATAATCTTCACACATAATATATCTGTAACAGAAACTTTCTCAGTGAATTAGTACCTACAATCTATCTCGATTAAGTAATGTAATTTCAACAGATATAGGGTAGATGTAACGTTTTTGGCTATTGCACTGTTTTTGGCCATGTGCATTATTATCTTATTTTTAAATTGCTTGCAGATCATTATTGTGTGGAGAATTTCACATCATAAATATTTTATTTAGTATACCGCCCGAAATATAAGGTTATATGTATTGCTTACACGGAAAAGTATTAAATTTTTTAAGAAGTGGCCAAAACTGGTACAATACCTTAAAATGGTCACAAATGATGCATCTACCCTAGTCTTTTCATTGAATCACTATTGCCCAAATATTGAAATATCATATTTGAAGCTACAAGCCAAAACTCAATATGGAATATCGATTTGGTATTAAGATGAAAGAAGGAAGAGATTAAAAAATACTGCTTCATTGTCAGCAGACAAAGTAGGCAATCAAAACTTTAGCAATTCGTGAAAAAGAAGCTACTAATGATATTACATTTCATTCCGAAACAATTAATATTCATAATATTAAGCACATTGGGTGCTTTGTTACATCAACTCAATAATTTCCTTCTAATTCCTCATTAATAGCATCTTCAAAGTTGATGTATCGACAATCAATCATAATATATTATAGTTAATCAAAAACATTTATGCAAATGTTGAAAATTGGAATAATTGCACTTTACTGCACAGTATTTGAAGTTACTGTCATACAGAAAATAGCAACAACGAGCACGTGTTAATATTGAAAATTTACTATCAAAATAAAGTGCCGAATTGCAGTTACCTACTTTTTCAGTGCAAATTTCATTTCAATATCATCAAATTAAGCAACAATCGCGGGTGAATTTTGATCAATGCAAAGGAATGTTAAAAATTTATAAAAATAAAAAACTACATTTCTTATCAATCTGAAAATAAGTACAAGGATTGACGAAGTTACTATGCAAAAATCGGCAACGCTAATGAGGAATAGCTACTACTACTTTTCAAAGACTCTAATTAGAACTTGAATTGAATGGAGGTGTGTCAGAAGTCTGCGATTTCTATTACAAATAATGAATTACACCTTTCATCGCCATTCTTTCAGTCACAAAATAAAATTTTTCAAATGCCATTCCATGAAAATTGGAACTTGAAATTTAAAAATATTCTAAAACAAAATAAAAAACATTTGTCTGCACGATATGAATATACTTTTAAAACAATATTTCCGGTGACAAATACTCGATTCAAGGGTGGGTAGGCGGTGATAGGAGAAGGAGGATGGTGCAGCCACTTAGGGCTGCTGAAAAAAATGATCAGTAGCCAGAAGGGCAGCTGATCATTGGCCACTCATTAATGCAAGAAACCCGTGAGTGGACCGTTTCTATCTTTCGCAACGCTAACTTATTACAGACTAAAATCAACTCCCGAGCACAGTCACTAGGACTTTGGACTACTCGCAGCACTAATTTCTCAAACAACTTCAAAATTCCCGGATGGTGCTTCATTACTGAAAATTCTACTATACTGAATACAAATCCCGAACAGCAAACGAAAAAGCTCCCAAGGAGCTATACTACTCTAACAAATATAAAAATCTATCGAGAACCACCAGATGGGTGGCTTCATTTTTCGTAAAACTAATAAAAATTTAGTGCACCTGTGTCTTGTAATACGCAACTCTAACTTTAATTCGTTGCAACCTTCCTGAAGGCTGTGTAGAGTCCCCTGTGCTGCAAATCCAGCAGCTCGGGACTCTTTTTTCCCAGGAACATGTCTCCAGACATGTCCCAGGACAGTTTCGGGGCATTGGGGTCTGGGGGTCGCAACTCTAATTACAAACGCGATCAGTCATCATCGCAACAATACCTCAAAAAAATATCAAGAATCAAACTAGGACGAGTAATTAAAAAAACGCGATCAGTCGCATCGCAACTCTATGGACATTCCACGCGAAATCGGACACTTTTCGGAGTAACATTTCGAATGTTGCTGGAATTTGAACATGTTGTAGTCTTTAGTGATATTTAAACGTACCTCAAGGGATTTTTCGAAATTTTGAAAAATGTCGATTTTACAGCTGTAAGGTAAGGGCTACCTTTTCCTCAATAAATTATAGCTATGTAAGTAGTAAATGGATGGAGATGAGATTTACAGTGCTTACAGAGAAGACATTAAAGTTTTAAGAGAAAATTATTTCAGTTTAAAAAAATAAAAATTTGTACCATTTTTGTGCAATTATTTTAATCAAATGCAGTTTTTTAACATCGGGCGTGATTTTAAAAATCACCCCAAAAAGGTTAATATAGTTCTATCCTTCCTCTGATGGACAAATTTTCAAAAATATGGACATTTTAAAATTGGCCCCGTAAAAATTGTCGAAAGTTGACGTTGCGTCAAATCCCTCCGGCCCGACTGGCTGGGCCGTGCGATATTCGCAGCGGCCAAGCGGCTATATCTGCTATTCTTATACGGTGTTTTCGAATATGGTAAGTATTTGTAAAAAACTGAAGATGGAAAACTTTTACTGCTTTTTATACACAATGTAATACGGTAACTCAATTTTGGGTGTTCGCAATATTTTCCTTGAAACAATGGAGACCCTTAGTTTTTTAAATGGAATGCTAAATATTTAATAGCATTCCATTTAAAAAACTGAGCGTCACCTTCGTTTCAAGGAAAATATTGCGAACACCCAAAATTGAGTTACCGTATTATGTTGTGTATAAAAAGCAGTAAAAGTTTTCCTTCTTCAATTTTTTACAAATACTTACCATATTCGAGAACACCCTATAAGAATAACAGATACCTATAGCAGTCGAGCCGGTACAATTTGACGCAGCGCCAACTTTCGACAATTTTTACGGGGCCAATTTTAAAATGTCCATATTTTTTAAAATTTATCCATCAAGGGGAAGGATAGAACTATACTATCCTTTTTGGGGGGATTTTTAAAATCGCGCCCGGTGTTAAAAAAACTGCATTTGTTTAAAATAATTGCACAAAAATGGTTCAAATTTGTATATTTTAAACTGAAATAATTTTTTCTTAAAACTTCAATGTCTTCTCTATAAGCACCGTTTACGGTGCTTTAGCTCATCTCCATCCATTTACTACTTCCATAACTATAATTTACTGAAAAAAGTTAGCACGTACCTTCAAACAGCTGCAAAATCGACATTTTTCAAAATATTGAAAAATCCTTTGAGGTACGTTTAAATATCATTAAAGACTACAACATGTTCGAATTCCAGCAACATTCGAAATGTTTCTCCGAAAAGTGTCCGATTTCGCGTGGAATGTCCCTCTAATAAAAAGGATACCATGAATCAAAAGTAATACAATGAATCAAACTCTAGTAACTCCAATTCAAATTTCAAAATACTAGAACAATCTCAAAAACAATCGCGACTCTTTTTTCGGAACACTACAAGCAACCACGATCGATATTTTTTCGCAACACTATGCTGGAACCAAACGCGGGGAATACTTGATTTGCAACGCTAATTCAAACCGTCATCAACATTTAATCGCAACGATAATTCAAACCGTCATCAACATTTAGTCGCAACGCTAACTAGCCCCGTAATCTTTTTCGCAACCCTAATTAAAAACGCGGGGTGCTCAATTTCAGGGGGGGGGGGTATCGATGGGTCAGCCTATCGCCAACCAAACTACTACTACTACTACAACTACCGACGAGCATAATGGCAAAGTAATACCTATGAAGAATGACCCTGCACCCGAGGATGCAGGACCATTCTTCGTAGCCCACATGATGTGGCCTCTTTGGCCGGGCTATCTTCGGCTCTTTGGCCACTCCTTTGCTTCGGGCGGTCCGCCCTTCTGAAAGTTAATAGCGTGCCCAAGCCCGTCCTTCGCGACCGCGACCAGCGACAATGTGCAATGTCCCACTGGCGTCAAAAAGTCGACATAGCGAGGCTAGAAGCGATGGCATACCCCACTCGCGCTAGTTTGGCCGTCGACTTTTCTCACAAATTTCCTGAAAGCAGGTCATCGTGCGGGGAACATGCGATCAGAGAATACGATGACCTGCCCCGGCCCTACCTACTTATATTTAAGTCACACATTCGTACCAGAAGGTAAGTTACCTATTCTACCTAACACCTATATTTAAAAATGGCAAAACATTCTCTCAAACACAATCATCAGCCAACCCACTCCACGATTCTCAAGCATCGCCGCCCGGGTGCAAAAGCCTACACTAGAGAGACCGTCCCGGGACGGCTCCGTCACCCGAGCTTGGCTACAATCACACTCTAATTGTACGTACCACTTTTCACTGAAATCGGCTGACAAAGGCAGTGACCATTGCGTATAAGTATGATTTAAATAGCAATTCATTATTTTCAATTTCAAACAATGGATTACTTGATAATGTGCTTTGTACGTATTATGTACATACATCAATCCTTATTACTTTCTCATTTGATTATATGAGATTGATTAAGTTTCATACTCCAAGATTATTTACTAGAATGATCATCGTGTGCAACAAGGAATATGATACATTGGTATCGTTATTGTAATGAATAATAATATAATGTTATAGTTTCGTTAACATGGTCTCTGATGAAAATCTTTCACCGCCGCTAATTCCACCGCCTAACCACACAAACACACAGGTGGAAAATGCGACGTGCACGATACACTAACGCAATGCCAGCCGCCGACATGTAATTATTTAGTAAAGAAAGTCATCGTGCCCCATTGCCTTCACTCACCCAAGTAGCGCATGGGCACGTGGATGAATTAAAAGGCAATGGGTACGGAAAGATATCCTGAAAATCCTCAACTAGAAAATATGATTAGTTTCTATAGTGTCTAGCAGGATATTATTCTTTCATATTACATTATTAAGCAAAATGACTCGACTTTCAACTTGTGAATACTTTAAAGTTCGATAAATAAGAAAGGACTCTACTTTAGATCAAGAAAAAGGACTCTACTCGACATTTAATTAGCGAGAAAAAGGACTCTAAAATTGAATTATTTAAGAAAAAGATTCTAAATCATGAAGAATTTACTTTAAGAATTTACAACGGGCTATTCCATCGTCAAAGTAAATTTCATAAAACAAGAAAGTATGTTCCCATGCTAATTACTTTGAATCTGAAATTTGCCCACCCTCAATTGTCTTCTTGCACATGGAAATTAATTATTCAATTGTGTGCGCAAACGAGTGACCTTTATAAGAAAGGAATTACACTTTTATGTCTATTATCATCATTTAGACATCAAGTTACTTTTGAACAAGTAATATCAGACAAATAAAAGAAATTCAAGTCATTAGAATCGTCGCAATGACGAAATCGGAGGGCATCCGATTTTTCCACTACGTATTAAATAAAAATGATCGTAGCTGTGGAGTCTGAAATTATCAGACTTCTTCGCTACAAAAAAATTAGCATTCAGCTGTATTGATATTCATACCAATACCTTCTGAATTGCTATGCACCTTTACGTGCATTATTTAATAAATATCTACATCAATGTATGATCAATGATAAACATTCGTGTTAGGAACCGTTTATCTTGGAAATTATAATTATAATTTGATTCTATTGAAAAGACGCGGCGTACAAGAAGACCCTAGCCCTCGTCTAATAAATACATGCACAGACAAAATGTTACAATTCACAGGCATGGTTACCATGCCCGCGGTCATTATGCTCGCCAAAGCACGTATACAACCAGTCACTCGTGTCGATTCGGATCAAACGTCCTACGACATGATTGAGTGACCAGAGGAACCATAATGCATGCGCACTCACATTTCGCTGTGCCCCGGTGACGAAGGCGCCAACACCCCTGCTACTGCTCAGAGGAAGTCATCAAACTGCTAAGAAGTCATCAAGCTGCTCAACTGCGCCCAAACTGTAACGAAGGAATAGAACACAATTATAATTTCTTTCTAAAGTTACGATTGTTTCAACTCTAATAAAGAACCTCGAAACAATTCAAAACTAACGAAATTTTTTAACATTTAGGCATTTTAAGAAACAAATTAAAAAAATTAAAATTAACAAAATTTTTTTTTAAAATGTCTAAGTGATAAAAAGTTTCGTTAGTTTTTCATTTCTTGGTGATTCTATTCTAAAAATTAATTTTTTAAAATTTTTTTCTTTCTAAAATTTGGAAGAATGAACTCTAAAGGAATTAAATGAAATATAAAGATACTTACATCTTTCTATTAAAATTCTGCGCACAAATCTCCTCTTCAGCTGATGCCTGACTCTAATTTCCGATAAGGAGTTTCGCTTTCAAAAGTAAAAAAAATAAAGAAATAATAGACTACCAACGCGCCCCAAAGATCATAATTGGCGAACAAAGTCCTGAATCTATTCTCGCGATTGGAAAGGCAGAGCCGCGACGCTCGAGAAAGAATATTAATTGCGTAGAAAACACTGACTCTACCCTCGCGTATCCCCAAATTGTTAACGACAATCTACTATGAGCAACTGTGCTCTTCAAAATGAAAAACTTTGTACGTCATAAACACTGACTCTATTTGGCCGCATTGCGCGCGGTCACAATCTCTGAAAAATAAGTAGGATAGGAGAGTGGAGGTAGGTGTGGTTTCATCGAGTATTTGTCGCGAGGAAATATTGTTTTTCTTGGAACCAGCCAAGGGACTTTCGCTCCTTGTTATTTAGAATACAAGGTGTGATGCGAAAATACAGAATGCTCGCTCGATAGGAGCAGCTTTACATTTCAGTAACACGATATTATCCAGAATTTACTGCTTCAGAAATAATTATTACATTTAAATGAATCATAGTAGTGGCTTTCGACATTAAAGTTGTAAGCACGTTCGTGTTATTCGAATAATACTTGAAATTATTAATCACAATCTTTATAAATATCCAAAACTCATGGCAAGAATCAAAATTCGTTAATTATTCATGCTCAAATGGCATGTCCTCGATATTTCTATACATAAAGAAGAAAACTTGCATCCAAAACCGAACGTAAATGCAATTACAACAGCTTCATAAAGATATATTCTTAAAAATCATTGAAATATCATTGAATTCTACGTAAACGCGACTGAAATGCAATAGAATTCGATCATTCCAATATTTCGTAAGCATGTACTGACGCCATTGTAAAAATTTTAAACAAATCTAATTAAAATTATTCAATTTATCATAATTCAATCTTTTCCCATTTGATCTTGATATTAACCGACTGCAAAGTTACCCATCAACCTCACAGCCAACAATGATTCAATAAAATAACGAGAAAAATACATATACCACACGTATTGCCACCTTCTTTTTCCATGGAATGACCAGACGCCATCCAAGCACCGTTCAAATTAACGGTCAAGTGTCATGGCGTCGCCTGCCCTTTGCTTTCGATTCTCGCCTCAACGTCTGTAATCGAACGATGCAACAAGTTTGAAACAAAAGCATTAAAACATTCGTAAGGCAATTAAACAAGAAATAAGCTTGAAATATACCAGAAAAGGGATGTAACTGAATACCGAGACCCGATATGTGTGCATTAAATGCACAGAAATATCGGTGAAGCAACGAAGGGTATACGCGACGAACATCTAACGGTTTTCTCGCGATGTTTAATCAATTTCGGGACGAAAGTGTATTAATAGTTGCAGCAAGTGACGATAGATAGTAAAGAAGAAGACTAATACCGATTAGAAGTAATTATGTGACGACAGATAATGTACGCGTACCATTTAAGTACGCAGCTATCGAAACGTCTTAACCGAACGACGTTCACGGAAGGAATGACCCCCGCGCCCGCCGCTCTACCTCGGCGAATATTGGTTTTGGTGGAGGGAGACGACTGACGAGCAGGCCTCGCGAGACGCGAAGTAATACACGCGTACGTATTTCCGAAATGTTGGGATATAGGTCTGTATTGTACGCCGAGTGACGTATACATCGCGGCTCGTGACCGAGCCATCTAAACAGAGGTGACTTCCAATTCCTGGAATCGTTTCTATGCATACGTTCTGCTACGGGTAAAATAGAAATATTACACGTAATATATTTCCGTCGTTTATAAAATATGTAGCATCTCCATACAAGAGTGTACTTTAATGAAGCTGGTAAAACTTAACACAGATGGCTTAGTAAGTATATATTCGTAAATATTATTTACGTCTAATTCTACGAACTAATTTTCGTCAAATATTGATATTAAAGACACCTTTTAGGCGTCGCACAATGGGATAAAACGACCCGGCAGCGATCAAAAATCTATAACTTTGGTTCTATTTTAGATATTTTAATGAAATTTGGCTCAATTTAACCGCAAATTTACGGGCTTTAAGTTGAATTTACAAACTTTTCATAATATTTTAATGAGTTGCAACCACTTGTAATGGGTGTAATTGATATCATATGAAAGAATCAACCCTTCCCTCTTAGAAACAAAAAGAATTAGGTGCTACTTTGTGCTACTTTCCAAGAAAATGATAATTGAAGTAAAATCTACCCTTCCTGCCCATCAGAGTTTTCTGTGCTGTCTCCTGACTCAGGATATACCAGATATTTGCGTCACACATCTAATAAGTTAATCATTTCTTTCGGAAATATCTTAATTACGTCTTTTCTCCTTCTTACTCTTTGAAACAATGAGATGTAACGGTCCGATGATATAAAGAGCAATTCGTCAGGTTTTGATTCTATGCACTTCGAGAAATTTTTGGACTGTTATGTCCGTTATGGTAACGGCAATATTTGTATTCTTTATTTTTCGTTTGCTGCGGTTCTTCTGATAGCTCGCTAATTGGCAGTAAGTGGTGAAGAATGATATTTTTTCCATGCTTTAAAACCTTGTGTGCACAGAATCAAAACCTGACGAATTGCTCTTTATATCATCGGACCGTTACATCTCATTGTTTCAAAGAGTAAGAAGGAGAAAAGACGTAATTAAGATATTTCCGAAAGAAATGATTAACTTATTAGATGTGTGACGCAAATATCTGGTATATCCTGAGTCAGGAGACAGCACAGAAAACTCTGATGGGCAGGAAGGGTAGATTTTACTTCAATTATCATTTTCTTGGAAAGTAGCACAAAGTAGCACCTAATTCTTTTTGTTTCTAAGAGGGAAGGGTTGATTCTTTCATATGATATCAATTACACCCATTACAAGTGGTTGCAACTCATTAAAATATTATGAAAAGTTTGTAAATTCAACTTAAAGCCCGTAAATTTGCGGTTAAATTGAGCCAAATTTCATTAAAATATCTAAAATAGAACCAAAGTTATAGATTTTTGATCGCTGCCGGGTCGTTTTATCCCATTGTGCGACGCCTAAAAGGTGTCTTTAATATCAATATTTGACGAAAATTAGTTCGTAGAATTAGACGTAAATAATATTTACGAATATATACTTACTAAGCCATCTGTGTTAAGTTTTACCAGCTTCATTAAAGTACACTCTTGTATGGAGATGCTACATATTTTATAAACGACGGAAATATATTACGTGTAATATTTCTATTTTACCCGTAGCAGAACGTATGCATAGAAACGATTCCAGGAATTGGAAGTCACCTCTGTTTAGATGGCTCGGTCACGAGCCGCGATGTATACGTCACTCGGCGTACAATACAGACCTATATCCCAACATTTCGGAAATACGTACGCGTGTATTACTTCGCGTCTCGCGAGGCCTGCTCGTCAGTCGTCTCCCTCCACCAAAACCAATATTCGCCGAGGTAGAGCGGCGGGCGCGGGGGTCATTCCTTCCGTGAACGTCGTTCGGTTAAGACGTTTCGATAGCTGCGTACTTAAATGGTACGCGTACATTATCTGTCGTCACATAATTACTTCTAATCGGTATTAGTCTTCTTCTTTACTATCTATCGTCACTTGCTGCAACTATTAATACACTTTCGTCCCGAAATTGATTAAACATCGCGAGAAAACCGTTAGATGTTCGTCGCGTATACCCTTCGTTGCTTCACCGATATTTCTGTGCATTTAATGCACACATATCGGGTCTCGGTATTCAGTTACATCCCTTTTCTGGTATATTTCAAGCTTATTTCTTGTTTAATTGCCTTACGAATGTTTTAATGCTTTTGTTTCAAACTTGTTGCATCGTTCGATTACAGACGTTGAGGCGAGAATCGAAAGCAAAGGGCAGGCGACGCCATGACACTTGACCGTTAATTTGAACGGTGCTTGGATGGCGTCTGGTCATTCCATGGAAAAAGAAGGTGGCAATACGTGTGGTATATGTATTTTTCTCGTTATTTTATTGAATCATTGTTGGCTGTGAGGTTGATGGGTAACTTTGCAGTCGGTTAATATCAAGATCAAATGGGAAAAGATTGAATTATGATAAATTGAATAATTTTAATTAGATTTGTTTAAAATTTTTACAATGGCGTCAGTACATGCTTACGAAATATTGGAATGATCGAATTCTATTGCATTTCAGTCGCGTTTACGTAGAATTCAATGATATTTCAATGATTTTTAAGAATATATCTTTATGAAGCTGTTGTAATTGCATTTACGTTCGGTTTTGGATGCAAGTTTTCTTCTTTATGTATAGAAATATCGAGGACATGCCATTTGAGCATGAATAATTAACGAATTTTGATTCTTGCCATGAGTTTTGGATATTTATAAAGATTGTGATTAATAATTTCAAGTATTATTCGAATAACACGAACGTGCTTACAACTTTAATGTCGAAAGCCACTACTATGATTCATTTAAATGTAATAATTATTTCTGAAGCAGTAAATTCTGGATAATATCGTGTTACTGAAATGTAAAGCTGCTCCTATCGAGCGAGCATTCTGTATTTTCGCATCACACCTTGTATTCTAAATAACAAGGAGCGAAAGTCCCTTGGCTGGTTCCAAGAAAAACAATATTTCCTCGCGACAAATACTCGATGAAACCACACCTACCTCCACTCTCCTATCCTACTTATTTTTCAGAGATTGTGACCGCGCGCAATGCGGCCAAATAGAGTCAGTGTTTATGACGTACAAAGTTTTTCATTTTGAAGAGCACAGTTGCTCATAGTAGATTGTCGTTAACAATTTGGGGATACGCGAGGGTAGAGTCAGTGTTTTCTACGCAATTAATATTCTTTCTCGAGCGTCGCGGCTCTGCCTTTCCAATCGCGAGAATAGATTCAGGACTTTGTTCGCCAATTATGATCTTTGGGGCGCGTTGGTAGTCTATTATTTCTTTATTTTTTTTACTTTTGAAAGCGAAACTCCTTATCGGAAATTAGAGTCAGGCATCAGCTGAAGAGGAGATTTGTGCGCAGAATTTTAATAGAAAGATGTAAGTATCTTTATATTTCATTTAATTCCTTTAGAGTTCATTCTTCCAAATTTTAGAAAGAAAAAAATTTTAAAAAATTAATTTTTAGAATAGAATCACCAAGAAATGAAAAACTAACGAAACTTTTTATCACTTAGACATTTTAAAAAAAAATTTTGTTAATTTTAATTTTTTTAATTTGTTTCTTAAAATGCCTAAATGTTAAAAAATTTCGTTAGTTTTGAATTGTTTCGAGGTTCTTTATTAGAGTTGAAACAATCGTAACTTTAGAAAGAAATTATAATTGTGTTCTATTCCTTCGTTACAGTTTGGGCGCAGTTGAGCAGCTTGATGACTTCTTAGCAGTTTGATGACTTCCTCTGAGCAGTAGCAGGGGTGTTGGCGCCTTCGTCACCGGGGCACAGCGAAATGTGAGTGCGCATGCATTATGGTTCCTCTGGTCACTCAATCATGTCGTAGGACGTTTGATCCGAATCGACACGAGTGACTGGTTGTATACGTGCTTTGGCGAGCATAATGACCGCGGGCATGGTAACCATGCCTGTGAATTGTAACATTTTGTCTGTGCATGTATTTATTAGACGAGGGCTAGGGTCTTCTTGTACGCCGCGTCTTTTCAATAGAATCAAATTATAATTATAATTTCCAAGATAAACGGTTCCTAACACGAATGTTTATCATTGATCATACATTGATGTAGATATTTATTAAATAATGCACGTAAAGGTGCATAGCAATTCAGAAGGTATTGGTATGAATATCAATACAGCTGAATGCTAATTTTTTTGTAGCGAAGAAGTCTGATAATTTCAGACTCCACAGCTACGATCATTTTTATTTAATACGTAGTGGAAAAATCGGATGCCCTCCGATTTCGTCATTGCGACGATTCTAATGACTTGAATTTCTTTTATTTGTCTGATATTACTTGTTCAAAAGTAACTTGATGTCTAAATGATGATAATAGACATAAAAGTGTAATTCCTTTCTTATAAAGGTCACTCGTTTGCGCACACAATTGAATAATTAATTTCCATGTGCAAGAAGACAATTGAGGGTGGGCAAATTTCAGATTCAAAGTAATTAGCATGGGAACATACTTTCTTGTTTTATGAAATTTACTTTGACGATGGAATAGCCCGTTGTAAATTCTTAAAGTAAATTCTTCATGATTTAGAATCTTTTTCTTAAATAATTCAATTTTAGAGTCCTTTTTCTCGCTAATTAAATGTCGAGTAGAGTCCTTTTTCTTGATCTAAAGTAGAGTCCTTTCTTATTTATCGAACTTTAAAGTATTCACAAGTTGAAAGTCGAGTCATTTTGCTTAATAATGTAATATGAAAGAATAATATCCTGCTAGACACTATAGAAACTAATCATATTTTCTAGTTGAGGATTTTCAGGATATCTTTCCGTACCCATTGCCTTTTAATTCATCCACGTGCCCATGCGCTACTTGGGTGAGTGAAGGCAATGGGGCACGATGACTTTCTTTACTAAATAATTACATGTCGGCGGCTGGCATTGCGTTAGTGTATCGTGCACGTCGCATTTTCCACCTGTGTGTTTGTGTGGTTAGGCGGTGGAATTAGCGGCGGTGAAAGATTTTCATCAGAGACCATGTTAACGAAACTATAACATTATATTATTATTCATTACAATAACGATACCAATGTATCATATTCCTTGTTGCACACGATGATCATTCTAGTAAATAATCTTGGAGTATGAAACTTAATCAATCTCATATAATCAAATGAGAAAGTAATAAGGATTGATGTATGTACATAATACGTACAAAGCACATTATCAAGTAATCCATTGTTTGAAATTGAAAATAATGAATTGCTATTTAAATCATACTTATACGCAATGGTCACTGCCTTTGTCAGCCGATTTCAGTGAAAAGTGGTACGTACAATTAGAGTGTGATTGTAGCCAAGCTCGGGTGACGGAGCCGTCCCGGGACGGTCTCTCTAGTGTAGGCTTTTGCACCCGGGCGGCGATGCTTGAGAATCGTGGAGTGGGTTGGCTGATGATTGTGTTTGAGAGAATGTTTTGCCATTTTTAAATATAGGTGTTAGGTAGAATAGGTAACTTACCTTCTGGTACGAATGTGTGACTTAAATATAAGTAGGTAGGGCCGGGGCAGGTCATCGTATTCTCTGATCGCATGTTCCCCGCACGATGACCTGCTTTCAGGAAATTTGTGAGAAAAGTCGACGGCCAAACTAGCGCGAGTGGGGTATGCCATCGCTTCTAGCCTCGCTATGTCGACTTTTTGACGCCAGTGGGACATTGCACATTGTCGCTGGTCGCGGTCGCGAAGGACGGGCTTGGGCACGCTATTAACTTTCAGAAGGGCGGACCGCCCGAAGCAAAGGAGTGGCCAAAGAGCCGAAGATAGCCCGGCCAAAGAGGCCACATCATGTGGGCTACGAAGAATGGTCCTGCATCCTCGGGTGCAGGGTCATTCTTCATAGGTATTACTTTGCCATTATGCTCGTCGGTAGTTGTAGTAGTAGTAGTAGTTTGGTTGGCGATAGGCTGACCCATCGATACCCCCCCCCCCTGAAATTGAGCACCCCGCGTTTTTAATTAGGGTTGCGAAAAAGATTACGGGGCTAGTTAGCGTTGCGACTAAATGTTGATGACGGTTTGAATTATCGTTGCGATTAAATGTTGATGACGGTTTGAATTAGCGTTGCAAATCAAGTATTCCCCGCGTTTGGTTCCAGCATAGTGTTGCGAAAAAATATCGATCGTGGTTGCTTGTAGTGTTCCGAAAAAAGAGTCGCGATTGTTTTTGAGATTGTTCTAGTATTTTGAAATTTGAATTGGAGTTACTAGAGTTTGATTCATTGTATTACTTTTGATTCATGGTATCCTTTTTATTAGAGGGACATTCCACGCGAAATCGGACACTTTTCGGAGAAACATTTCGAATGTTGCTGGAATTCGAACATGTTGTAGTCTTTAATGATATTTAAACGTACCTCAAAGGATTTTTCAATATTTTGAAAAATGTCGATTTTGCAGCTGTTTGAAGGTACGTGCTAACTTTTTTCAGTAAATTATAGTTATGGAAGTAGTAAATGGATGGAGATGAGCTAAAGCACCGTAAACGGTGCTTATAGAGAAGACATTGAAGTTTTAAGAAAAAATTATTTCAGTTTAAAATATACAAATTTGAACCATTTTTGTGCAATTATTTTAAACAAATGCAGTTTTTTTAACACCGGGCGCGATTTTAAAAATCCCCCCAAAAAGGATAGTATAGTTCTATCCTTCCCCTTGATGGATAAATTTTAAAAAATATGGACATTTTAAAATTGGCCCCGTAAAAATTGTCGAAAGTTGGCGCTGCGTCAAATTGTACCGGCTCGACTGCTATAGGTATCTGTTATTCTTATAGGGTGTTCTCGAATATGGTAAGTATTTGTAAAAAATTGAAGAAGGAAAACTTTTACTGCTTTTTATACACAACATAATACGGTAACTCAATTTTGGGTGTTCGCAATATTTTCCTTGAAACGAAGGTGACGCTCAGTTTTTTAAATGGAATGCTATTAAATATTTAGCATTCCATTTAAAAAACTAAGGGTCTCCATTGTTTCAAGGAAAATATTGCGAACACCCAAAATTGAGTTACCGTATTACATTGTGTATAAAAAGCAGTAAAAGTTTTCCATCTTCAGTTTTTTACAAATACTTACCATATTCGAAAACACCGTATAAGAATAGCAGATATAGCCGCTTGGCCGCTGCGAATATCGCACGGCCCAGCCAGTCGGGCCGGAGGGATTTGACGCAACGTCAACTTTCGACAATTTTTACGGGGCCAATTTTAAAATGTCCATATTTTTGAAAATTTGTCCATCAGAGGAAGGATAGAACTATATTAACCTTTTTGGGGTGATTTTTAAAATCACGCCCGATGTTAAAAAACTGCATTTGATTAAAATAATTGCACAAAAATGGTACAAATTTTTATTTTTTTAAACTGAAATAATTTTCTCTTAAAACTTTAATGTCTTCTCTGTAAGCACTGTAAATCTCATCTCCATCCATTTACTACTTACATAGCTATAATTTATTGAGGAAAAGGTAGCCCTTACCTTACAGCTGTAAAATCGACATTTTTCAAAATTTCGAAAAATCCCTTGAGGTACGTTTAAATATCACTAAAGACTACAACATGTTCAAATTCCAGCAACATTCGAAATGTTACTCCGAAAAGTGTCCGATTTCGCGTGGAATGTCCATAGAGTTGCGATGCGACTGATCGCGTTTTTTTAATTACTCGTCCTAGTTTGATTCTTGATATTTTTTTGAGGTATTGTTGCGATGATGACTGATCGCGTTTGTAATTAGAGTTGCGACCCCCAGACCCCAATGCCCCGAAACTGTCCTGGGACATGTCTGGAGACATGTTCCTGGGAAAAAAGAGTCCCGAGCTGCTGGATTTGCAGCACAGGGGACTCTACACAGCCTTCAGGAAGGTTGCAACGAATTAAAGTTAGAGTTGCGTATTACAAGACACAGGTGCACTAAATTTTTATTAGTTTTACGAAAAATGAAGCCACCCATCTGGTGGTTCTCGATAGATTTTTATATTTGTTAGAGTAGTATAGCTCCTTGGGAGCTTTTTCGTTTGCTGTTCGGGATTTGTATTCAGTATAGTAGAATTTTCAGTAATGAAGCACCATCCGGGAATTTTGAAGTTGTTTGAGAAATTAGTGCTGCGAGTAGTCCAAAGTCCTAGTGACTGTGCTCGGGAGTTGATTTTAGTCTGTAATAAGTTAGCGTTGCGAAAGATAGAAACGGTCCACTCACGGGTTTCTTGCATTAATGAGTGGCCAATGATCAGCTGCCCTTCTGGCTACTGATCATTTTTTTCAGCAGCCCTAAGTGGCTGCACCATCCTCCTTCTCCTATCACCGCCTACCCACCCTTGAATCGAGTATTTGTCACCGGAAATATTGTTTTAAAAGTATATTCATATCGTGCAGACAAATGTTTTTTATTTTGTTTTAGAATATTTTTAAATTTCAAGTTCCAATTTTCATGGAATGGCATTTGAAAAATTTTATTTTGTGACTGAAAGAATGGCGATGAAAGGTGTAATTCATTATTTGTAATAGAAATCGCAGACTTCTGACACACCTCCATTCAATTCAAGTTCTAATTAGAGTCTTTGAAAAGTAGTAGTAGCTATTCCTCATTAGCGTTGCCGATTTTTGCATAGTAACTTCGTCAATCCTTGTACTTATTTTCAGATTGATAAGAAATGTAGTTTTTTATTTTTATAAATTTTTAACATTCCTTTGCATTGATCAAAATTCACCCGCGATTGTTGCTTAATTTGATGATATTGAAATGAAATTTGCACTGAAAAAGTAGGTAACTGCAATTCGGCACTTTATTTTGATAGTAAATTTTCAATATTAACACGTGCTCGTTGTTGCTATTTTCTGTATGACAGTAACTTCAAATACTGTGCAGTAAAGTGCAATTATTCCAATTTTCAACATTTGCATAAATGTTTTTGATTAACTATAATATATTATGATTGATTGTCGATACATCAACTTTGAAGATGCTATTAATGAGGAATTAGAAGGAAATTATTGAGTTGATGTAACAAAGCACCCAATGTGCTTAATATTATGAATATTAATTGTTTCGGAATGAAATGTAATATCATTAGTAGCTTCTTTTTCACGAATTGCTAAAGTTTTGATTGCCTACTTTGTCTGCTGACAATGAAGCAGTATTTTTTAATCTCTTCCTTCTTTCATCTTAATACCAAATCGATATTCCATATTGAGTTTTGGCTTGTAGCTTCAAATATGATATTTCAATATTTGGGCAATAGTGATTCAATGAAAAGACTAGGGTAGATGCATCATTTGTGACCATTTTAAGGTATTGTACCAGTTTTGGCCACTTCTTAAAAAATTTAATACTTTTCCGTGTAAGCAATACATATAACCTTATATTTCGGGCGGTATACTAAATAAAATATTTATGATGTGAAATTCTCCACACAATAATGATCTGCAAGCAATTTAAAAATAAGATAATAATGCACATGGCCAAAAACAGTGCAATAGCCAAAAACGTTACATCTACCCTATATCTGTTGAAATTACATTACTTAATCGAGATAGATTGTAGGTACTAATTCACTGAGAAAGTTTCTGTTACAGATATATTATGTGTGAAGATTATTTCAGAAATATGATTTCAGATTCATC